>OX101800.1:22834297-27728829 GCA_944452935.1 Rhogogaster chlorosoma | reverse complement strand
AACCTAACCTAACCTAACCTAACCTAACCGAACCTAACCTAACCTAACCTAACCTAACCTAACCTAACCTAACCTAACCTAACCTAACCTAACCTAACCGAACCTAACCTAACCTAACCTAACCTAACCGAACCGAACCGAACCTAACCTAACCTAACCGAACCTAACCTAACCTAACCTAACCTAACCTAACCTAACCGAACCTAACCTAACCTAACCTAACCTAACCGAACCTAACCTAACCTAACCTAACCGAACCTAACCTAACCTAACCGAACCTAACCTAACCTAACCTAACCGAACCTAACCTAACCTAACCTAACCGAACCTAACCTAACCTAACCGAACCTAACCTAACCTAACCTAACCTAACCGAACCTAACCTAACCTAACCTAACCGAACCTAACCTAACCTAACCGAACCTAACCTAACCTAACCTAACCGAACCTAACCTAACCTAACCTAACCTAACCTAACCTAACCTAACCTAACCTAACCTAACCTAACCGAACCTAACCTAACCTAACCTAACCGAACCTAACCTAACCTAACCTAACCTAACCTAACCTAACCGAACCGAACCTAACCTAACCTAACCTAACCTAACCTAACCTAACCGAACCTAACCTAACCTAACCTAACCTAACCTAACCTAACCTAACCGAACCTAACCTAACCTAACCTAACCTAACCGAACCTAACCTAACCTAACCGAACCTAACCTAACCTAACCTAACCGAACCTAACCTAACCTAACCTAACCTAACCTAACCGAACCTAACCTAACCTAACCTAACCTAACCTAACCTAACCTAACCGAACCTAACCTAACCTAACCTAACCTAACCGAACCTAACCTAACCTAACCTAACCGAACCTAACCTAACCTAACCTAACCGAACCTAACCTAACCTAACCTAACCGAACCTAACCTAACCTAACCGAACCTAACCTAACCTAACCTAACCGAACCTAACCTAACCTAACCTAACCGAACCTAACCTAACCTAACCGAACCTAACCTAACCTAACCTAACCTAACCTAACCTAACCTAACCTAACCTAACCGAACCTAACCTAACCTAACCGAACCTAACCGAACCTAACCGAACCTAACCTAACCTAACCTAACCTAACCTAACCTAACCGAACCTAACCTAACCTAACCGAACCTAACCTAACCTAACCGAACCTAACCTAACCTAACCTAACCGAACCTAACCTAACCTAACCTAACCGAACCTAACCTAACCTAACCGAACCTAACCTAACCTAACCTAACCGAACCTAACCTAACCTAACCGAACCTAACCTAACCTAACCGAACCTAACCTAACCTAACCTAACCTAACCGAACCTAACCTAACCTAACCTAACCTAACCGAACCTAACCTAACCTAACCTAACCGAACCTAACCTAACCTAACCTAACCGAACCTAACCTAACCTAACCTAACCTAACCGAACCTAACCTAACCTAACCTAACCTAACCGAACCTAACCTAACCTAACCTAACCGAACCTAACCTAACCTAACCGAACCTAACCTAACCTAACCGAACCTAACCTAACCTAACCTAACCGAACCTAACCTAACCTAACCTAACCGAACCTAACCTAACCTAACCTAACCTAACCTAACCTAACCGAACCTAACCTAACCTAACCTAACCTAAGTTATTGCGTGTTTTGACTTCAGTTGGGTTAGTACTGAGTTAGGTCAGAATTAGCTTCGGTTAGGTCAGAATTCAGTTAATTTCGGTCGAAGCGTGCTTCGGTTATAATTAATTTGCTTCGGTTATACTTTACTTCGGTCAGCGTGAAGTTCGATTAATTTTTTTTTATGCTTCAGTTAGGTTAGGTTAGGTCACAGTTTTTGTTTTTTTGTGCTTCGGTTAGCTTGAAGTTCGGTTAATTTCTTTTTTTTGACTTCAGTTAGATTAAGTTAGGTCATATTTGTTTTTTCTCGTACTTCGGTTAGCTTGAAGTTCGGTTAATTTCTTCTTTTTGACTTCAGTTAGATTAAGTTAGGTCATATTTGTTTTTTCTCGTACTTTGGTTAGCATGAAGTTCGGTTATACTCCGCCTTTGGTTAGGATTTTTTCGTTTCATCTGTTGTCCGCTTCGGTTATACTTTATTTCGGTCAAAATTTGCTTAGGTTACACTTTATTTCGGTTAAGAATTTCTTAGGTTATACTTCACTTCGGTTACAGTTTTTGCTTCGGTTATTCTTCATTTCGGTTAGGATTTGCTTCGGTTGTACTCCACTTCGGTCATAACTTTTGCTTCGGTTATACTCCACTTCGGTTACAGTTTTTACTTTGATTATACTTCACTTCGGTTATAATTTGCTTCAATTACGATTCGCTTCGGTTATAATTTGCTCTGGTTGAAGGTTTTTTTTTTTTAACCCCCTTTTCTTGCTTTTTTCCGCCTTGCTCCTCCCTTTCTTTGCGATTTTTTTTTTTTTTTTTTTTTACAAGTCCCGATGCCACCCTAAAAACGCCTTTTTCGAAGGTCCCGTTTTTTTCGGAACTACCCCGTTTCCTATATTTTTTCGCGTTTTTCGGGTCGGCGCGCAATCCCGTTGACCTTGAGGTCGGTCGGGACCTTCGGTTACATTTGGTAAGATTTATTGGAATTTGGTAACATTTGGTAAGATTTGGTAACATTTGGTAAGATTTATCGGAATTTGGTAACATTTGGTAAGATTTGGTAAGATTTATTGGAATTTGGTAAGATTTGGTAAGATTTGGTAAGACTTATTGGCAAGATTTATTGGAATTTGGTAAGATTTGGTAAGATTTGGTAACATTTGGTAAGATTTATCGGAATTTGGTAAGATTTGGTAAGATTTGGTAACATTTGGTAAGATTTATCGGAATTTGGTAAGATTTGGTAACATTTGGTAACATTTGGTAACATTTGGTAAGATTTATTGGAATTTGGTAACATTTGGTAACATTTGGTAACATTTGGTAAGATGATTTATTGGAATTTGGTAAGATTTGGTAAGATTTGGTAAGATTTGGTAAGATTTGGTAACATTTGGTAAGATTTGGTAACATTTGGTAAGATTTATCGGAATTTGGTAAGATTTGGTAAGATTTATTGGAATTTGGTAACATTTGGTAAGATTTATTGGCAAGATTTATTGGAATTTGGTAAGATTTGGTAAGATTTGGTAAGATTTATTGGAATTTGGTAACATTTGGTAACATTTGGTAAGATTTGGTAAGATTTATTGGAATTTGGTAACATTTGGTAAGATTTATTGGCAAGATTTATTGGAATTTGGTAAGATTTGGTAAGATTTGGTAAGATTTGGTAAGATTTATTGGAATTTGGTAACATTTGGTAACATTTGGTAACATTTATTCGAATTTGGTAACATTTGGTAACATTTGGTAAGATTTGGACAGACGGACAGACGGACAGACGGGCAGACGGGCAGACGGGCAGACGGGCAGACGAGCAGACGGGCAGACGGACAGAATGGAAGGAAGAGAGAAAGAAAGCAAGAAAGGAAGACGGACAGACGGAGAGACGGGCAGACGGGCAGACGGGCAGACGGGCAGACGGACAGACGGGCAGAGGGGCAGACGGGCAGACGGGCAGACGAGCAGACGGGCAGACGGACAGAATGGAAGGAAGAGAGAAAGAAAGCAAGAAAGGAAGACGGGCAGACGGGCAGACGGGCAGACGGGCAGACGAGCAGACGGGCAGACGGACAGAATGGAAGGAAGAGAGAAAGAAAGCAAGAAAGGAAGACGGGCGGACGGAGAGACGGGCAGACGGGCAGACGGGCAGACGGACAGACGGGCAGACGAGCAGACGGGCAGAAGGACAGACGGACAGACGGGCAGACGGGCAGACGAGCAGACGGGCAGACGGACAGAATGGAAGGAAGAGAGAAAGAAAGCAAGAAAGGAAGACGGACAGACGGAGAGACGGGCAGACGGGCAGACGGGCAGACGAGCAGACGGGCAGACGGGCAGACGGGCAGACGAGCAGACGGGCAGACGGGCAGACGGACAGACGGGCAGACGGACAGACGGACAGACGGGCAGACGGGCAGACGGACAGAGGGGCAGACGAGCAGACGGGCAGACGGGCAGACGGGCAGACGGGCAGACGAGCAGACGTGCAGACGGACAGAGGGGCAGACGAGCAGACGGGCAGACGGGCAGACGGGCAGACGAGCAGACGAGCAGACGGGCAGACGAGCAGACGGGCAGACGGACAGAGGGGCAGACGAGCAGACGGGCAGACAGGCAGACGGACAGACGGGCAGAGGGGCAGACGAGCAGACGGACAGAAAGGAAGGAAGAGAGAAAAAAAGCAAGAAAGGAAGACGGACAGACGGACAGACGGAGAGACGGACAGACGGGCAGACGGGCAGACGGGCAGAGGGGCAGACGAGCAGACGGGCAGACGGGCAGACGGGCAGACGGGCAGACGGGCAGACGGGCAGACGGGCAGACGGACAGACAGCCAGACGGACAGACGGGCAGACGGGCAGACGGGCAGACGAGCAGACGGGCAGACGGACAGAATGGAAGGAAGAGAGAAAGAAAGCAAGAAAGGAAGACGGACAGACGGAGAGACGGGCAGACGGGCAGACGGGCAGACGGGCAGACGGACAGACGGGCAGAGGGGCAGACGGGCAGACGGGCAGACGAGCAGACGGGCAGAGGGACAGAATGGAAGGAAGAGAGAAAGAAAGCAAGAAAGGAAGACGGGCGGACGGGCAGACGGGCAGACGGGCAGACGGACAGACGGGCAGAGGGGCAGACGAGCAGACGGGCAGACGGGCAGACGGGCAGACGGGCAGACGGACAGACGGACAGACGGGCAGACGGGCAGACGGGCAGAATGGAAGGGAGAGAGAAAGAAAGCAAGAAAGGAAGACGGGCGGACGGGCAGACGGGCAGACGGGCAGACGAGCAGACGGGCAGACGGACAGAATGGAAGGAAGAGAGAAAGAAAGCAAGAAAGGAAGACGGGCGGACGGGCAGACGGGCAGACGGGCAGACGAGCAGACGGGCAGAAGGACAGACGGACAGACGGGCAGACGGGCAGACGAGCAGACGGGCAGACGGACAGAATGGAAGGAAGAGAGAAAGAAAGCAAGAAAGGAAGACGGACAGACGGAGAGACGGGCAGACGGGCAGACGGGCAGACGAGCAGACGGGCAGACGGGCAGACGGGCAGACGAGCAGACGGGCAGACGGGCAGACGGACAGACGGGCAGACGGACAGACGGACAGACGGGCAGACGGGCAGACGGACAGAGGGGCAGACGAGCAGACGGGCAGACGGGCAGACGGGCAGACGGGCAGACGAGCAGACGGGCAGACGGACAGAGGGGCAGACGAGCAGACGGGCAGACGGGCAGACGGGCAGACGAGCAGACGAGCAGACGGGCAGACGAGCAGACGGGCAGACGGACAGAGGGGCAGACGAGCAGACGGGCAGACAGGCAGACGGACAGACGGGCAGAGGGGCAGACGGGCAGACGGACAGAGGGGCAGACGGGCAGACGGACAGACGGGCAGACGGGCAGACGGGCAGACGGGCAGACGAGCAGACGGGCAGAGGGGCAGACGAGCAGACGGGCAGACGGACAGAATGGAAGGAAGAGAGAAAGAAGGCAGACGGGCAGACGGACAGACGGGCAGAGGGGCAGACGAGCAGACGGGCAGACGGGCAGACGGGCAGACGGGCAGACGAGCAGACGTGCAGACGGACAGAGGGGCAGACGGGCAGACGGACAGACGGGCAGACGGACAGACGGACAGACGGGCAGACGGGCAGACGGACAGACGGGCAGAAGGACAGACGGACAGACGGGCAGACGGGCAGACAGGCAGACGGGCAGACGAGCAGACGGGCAGACGGACAGAATGGAAGGAAGAGAGAAAGAAAGCAAGAAAGGAAGACGGGCGGACGGGCAGACGGACAGACGGACAGAGGGGCAGACGAGCACACGGGCAGACGGGCAGACGGGCAGACGGACAGACGGACAGACGGGCAGAGGGGCAGACGAGCAGACGGACAGAATGGAAGGAAGAGAGAAAGAAAGGAAGACGGACAGACGGACAGACGGAGAGACGGACAGACGGGCAGACGGGCAGACGGGCAGACGGGCAGACGGGCAGAAGGACAGACGGGCAGACGGACAGACGGACAGACGGGCAGAGGGGCAGACGAGCAGACGGGCAGACGAGCAGACGGGCAGACGGGCAGACGGACAGACGGGCAGAGGGTCAGACGAGCAGACGGACAGAAAGGAAGGAAGAGAGAAAGAATGCAAGAAAGGAAGACGGACAGACGGAGAGACGGGCAGACGGGCAGACGGACAGACGGGCAGACGGACAGAATGGAAGGAAGAGAAAAAGAAAGCAAGAAAGGAAGACGGACAGACGGAGAGACGGAGAGACGGACAGACGGGCAGACGGACAGACGGGCAGACGGGCAGAATGGAAGGAAGAGAGAAGGAAAACAAGAAAGGAAGACGGGCAGACGGACAGAGGGGCAGACGAGCAGACGGGCAGACGGGCAGACGGGCAGACGGGCAGACGGGCAGACGGGCAGACGGGCAGAGGGGCAGACGAGCGGACGGGCAGACGAACAGACGGGCAGACGGACAGAGGGGCAGACGAGCAGACGGGCAGACGGGCAGACGGGCAGAAGGACAGACGGACAGACGGGCAGACGGGCAGACAGGCAGACGGGCAGACGAGCAGACGGGCAGACGGACAGAATGGAAGGAAGAGAGAAAGAAAGCAAGAAAGGAAGACGGGCGGACGGGCAGACGGACAGACGGGCAGACGAACAGATGGGCAGAGGGGCAGACGGACAGACGGGCAGACGGACAGACAGCCAGACGGACAGACGGGCAGACGGGCAGACGGGCAGACGGGCAGACGAGCAGACGGGCAGACGGACAGAATGGAAGGAAGAGAGAAAGAAAGCAAGAAAGGAAGACGGGCAGACGGGCAGACGGGCAGACGGGCAGACGAGCAGACGGGCAGACGGACAGAATGGAAGGAAGATAGATAGATAGATAGATAGAAATTTCTTTATTATGCCGGAGCCCGAACAGGGCCAATGGGCAAGGTATAACATACGCATGTAACAAAATAAACTAAATTAGGCTGACAAAATAAACTAAATTAGGTTGACAAAATTAAAGCATTAACAAAAGTAACGTAGCAAACAATGGCATGGACTAAAAATAGAAGGAGACAGGCAAACTAAAGGGATAATAAAGGTAAACTAAAAATAAGACCAAATAGTAGCTCAACAAATAAGTTTTCAGTAACGAATAACCTTAAGACAACTAAAAGAAGAGATTACACACTAGGCAAACTTAAATTTACTTAACTATAAATACGGTACACTACTAGTTCGGAACAGTAGCCATTACAATTTGGGACGGACAACAACCACATCCGATCTAGCCTCGAGGGACAGCAGATGCTTAAAAAGCCTAGGCTTAAAAACCTCAGCCGAGGATGCCGACTTGATAGAATCAGGAAGCTCATTCCAGAAATAAGCGGCCGAGAGCGCAAACGAATTTTGATACGCCGCAGTCCGGTGCGTAGGAATAAAAAGGGCAGCAGCCTGATCCGCACCCGCAATCCGGGCCGAGCGTCGGGCCTCAGGCCCCACTTCCAATAATCGCTGTCGCAGGTATAAAGGAGACGACGTCTGAAGGACCTGGTAAACAATTGTACCGAGGAAGTAAAGGCGGCGACCCACCGCTGACAACCACCTTAGCTTCAACCGATACGGCGTAATATGAGCGTCTCGCCTCAGACCAAAGACAAACCTTATCCCGCAGTTCACTAATCTCTGGAGCTTCAGATTCAAGTAGTCAGTAGCGTCATGATAGACCAGACAGCAATAATCAATAAGAGGCATAACTAAGGCCGAGACAAGCATTGCCTTGACCTGAGGCGTGAGCGAATCGCCGCGATGCTTTAACTTATGCATCGTAGCATAGACCTTTCTGGAAACCTGGGACACATGCAAATTCCAAGACAGATCAGCTGAGATAAAGGCACCTAAATTTCGCACCGAATCAACGTACGGGACAGGTTTACCTGAAATAATAATGGGTGGGAGGTCGCGTCGCCGCAGCTGCTCAACGTAGGCAGAACTGCCTAGAATGATAGCCTTCGTTTTGGCAACATTCAGTTTCAGACCATTTCTGGACGCCCAGTCAGAGACTGCCTCAGCATCACAGGTGACCCGAGCAATAGCGTCTAAGATTTCACGCGGCTGCACATGCAGGTAGATCTGTAGATCGTCTGCAAAGATTACATGGCGCGTGCTTCTAAGTACCGTTCCCACATCATTTATAAAAATAAGGAAGAGAAGCGGCCCGAGAACGGAACCCTGAGGTACACCGGAACAGTTTTGCAAGAAACTCGAGTACCCACCGTCAAGATCCTGCACAGCCTGCGATCTGCCAAAAAGATACGAGTGAAACCATTTCACTGAGTCATCAGAGAAACCGAGTCGCTTGAGCTTAGCCAAAAGAAGGGCGTGGTTTATACTGTCGAAAGCTTTACTAAAGTCGAATAAAAGCAACAGAGTGACTGACCTATTGTCAACAGCCTCCCTAGCATCATCAAGAACCTTGAGCAGCGCCGACTGCGTACTATGGAACTTGCGAAAGCCAGACTGAGCAGGATCCAGAAGGCAATTCTGTTCAAGATAGGCGGTGACTTGAGCAGCAACGATCTTCTCAAGAACTTTGGCCAGGTGTGAAAGATTAGCTATAGGCCTCGTATCCGACTCTGAGGACGGAGGATTAACCTTGCACAAGGGAACGATAAAGGCCTTCTTCCAAACCGCTGGAAAAACGCGGCTCCGCAACGAGAGATTAAAAAGGCTAGTAAGGTGCGGTACGAGCACATTCAGTTGGTCCTTGACATAAGCGAGTTGGATTCCATCAGGGCTCCGGCCACGAGACTTCGCAATATACGTAGAGAGGATCGCGAGGACTTGGGCACTTTGGACAGGCGTAAACGCGAAGTGGGTCGAAACAGAGGACTCTTGTATAGCGAGGATACGCGCTAGGTCTTGCGGCAGACAGGGAGGATGAGCACTAGTGACCGACACATAGTATGCATTTAGCTGCTCGGCGGAAAAATGGCAGAGAGGCGATGCAGCAGCATTACCTCCAGTAACAAGACCTAAATGCCGAAGCTCAGACCAGACATTACTAACACCAACTAGATTGCCCAATCGCTCCCGATAGAAGCTATCTTTGGCACGCTTTATCTCACACTTTATGGCCTTTCGGAGTGCACGATACTGGCTAAAGACGACATCCGAACCCGACCTCTTAGCAATAGTATAGAGTTTATTCCGCATCTTAATACGCTGCTTAATTTCTGGCGAGAACCAACCCACAGGAGGTCTACCGCGATCTCGTGTTATAACTGGCGCATGGGCGTCCAGAGCAGACAGGATAGACGCACACAGAACCTGGGCCTGCTCCTCAAGACTCTCCGGCAGATTTGACAAGTTACCTGCAATAAGTGATGTAAGGGTTTTTCCCAATGCGACCTGATCACAATTAATAAAATCACGAAAACTCCTTTTAGAACAGGCCCGGGTTTGCAGGCGCAAATTATACTCTAGCTCGATCAAATCATGACCTGCGATAAACGGCTCCGAAGATTTCGAAAAAGATTTTAGCTTGTCCGGCGAGTCGATAATAGCAACATCCAGCCAGGACTCAGAATGAGACGTGTGATGCGTGCAACCATGCGGTACGAGAAAGAGTGATTTGCTAAAGACAAGGTCATGCAGGTATTTAGATTCAAAATTATCGCAGTTCATGTTACAGTTTAGATCGCCCGTTATGATAACATTACTGTACATATGGTCGAAATTTTCAAATGAAGTCAGAAAACTGTCAAGCAGTGCGGCCTTCGGTCTCCGATAAATGATCGCAAAAAGCAGCTTATTACGCTGCGCCTTAATCTCTAGAATTATAAACTCTGGAGAGTTGGAAAACTGAGGGGGGGAACAGACAAGAACTTTAGATCTAAGGGAATTATGAATATAGACCCCAACTCCACCCCCCACTTTGCCGACTCTATCATTACGCACAAAATAATAATTTCTAATATTAACAAGATCAGTGAGAATACCTGCGTGCAGCCAGGTTTCAGTAACAGAAATAACATGATAAGACTCGCTCTCAAAAAATAAGCGGATCTGGTCAATATGACCAAGCAACGAGTTTGCATTTAAACAAGCAATTTTAAGATAGGAGAGATTAACACTTGGCGCGGCGAGCCCCGGACGAGAGACCACAAGACGTGAGTAGGCATGGGGGACGCCCGCAACGAAGGTACTTCCTGACCCTGAAGGCAGTCAGGTACTGGGCTTCAGAAGATCCAGATCAGCCTCCGACCGAACAACGATAGGCTCTGACTCCGAGTCACGCTTCGCCAGAATCACACCATTCCTCACCCAGATGTAGCTGAACCCAGATTTTTTTCCACACTCACGGGCTTTCCCCAGGAGCTTACTGAGAGCTTGGGAGAGGTGCTCATTGATAAATACCGGGCTATGCGGGTGGTCCCCACCCAGCCCGAGTTGATCAGCGTAAAGATGACCGTAAGCTCGCTTTGCGGCAAGGACACGATTCCGAAGGTCCACTGACTGCAGCCTAACTAGGATTAACGGAGGCTTGTCCGTGACCCTGCTGCTTCTAATACGCGCAATCTCGACGACCTCGGAATCAGCAATTTCAACCGAGATTACAGTCATAGCAGCGCGAAAAATAGTATTTAAGTCTTCGCCCGCTAGCTGGGGAACACCCGAGATCATCAGATTTCGACTCAGCGCATTTTGCTCCAAAACTTTCACCCGATCCGCCAGCTGGGCAATCTCAGCAGCGTCTTTAGCCCTGCATGCTTCAAGATCGCCAGTTCTTCCCACCAGTAGAGTGTTCTGCGCGGCAAGGGCCTCCACCTTACCAGAGAGCTCGGTCACAAGATCGATAGTGGATTTCGATACCTCATCAAGCTTGGAATAGAGATCGTCAACCCTGGCCGGAAGGGTGAGAAGTCCGTCAATTTTTGCATTCAGTACTGTAGAGCTAGACCGAACCGCCGCAAGAATTTCATCCAGGGTAGAAGACTGTGAGGACGACGAGCTGAGGACACTAGCGAGGGTCCCGCCCACGGCACCAGCATCAGGAGATGCTTCACGGCTAGCAGAAGTAGCAGCAGTGTAGGAGGGAACTCCAGAAGCAGCACCAGCATCAGACCCAGCAGCACACTGCTTACATTTCGTGGCTGACCTGCCATTTGATTTGACCACTTTGACCATCTGCCCGCAGCTAGGATGAAAGTAGTGACTGCACTTGTAGCAGTAGACCGGGGATTTGACCTCCTTCCTGCAGCCTTTGCAAATTCTCGTTATCACCTGCAGGTCTGTGCCAGCCTCAGCCATATTTACGCAGAAACCAAGACACAAACACAATGGACCAGCTGGTCAGCGATCAAGGAGAGCGCAGGGGGAGACGCGGGGATAGCGGTCCGATTCAATTTTGACAGCAAGTAAACAGCACGGAAACCAGGTTTAAAGTCCACGGCTAGTAATACATAAACATCAGTCTATAAGATCACACCACACCCACACTTCACAAGGCAACGTAGCTATACAGAAGACAAATTAACGCTATAATACAGCAGTTCAACGGTCGGATCACAGAAAACGCAGTAAATGCACTCACTACCGATCAGAAAAATGAGCACTCAACGACCCTAGACCAAGGGATTCACTTTGCCACCTGAGACACGAAAACACAAGGGCGTACGCGTGATTAAAACTATGAAACAGCCAAAAATAACCGGAGCGAGATGAATACGTGTCACTTCTCGTGTCCAAAGAGAGAGAGGAAGAGGAGAAGAGAGAAAGAAAGCAAGAAAGGAAGACGGACAGACGGAGAGACGGGCAGACGGACAGACGGGCAGACGGGCAGACAGGCAGACGGGCAGACGAGCAGACGGGCAGAGGGGCAGACGAGCAGACGGGCAGACGGACAGAATGGAAGGAAGAGAGAAAGAAAGCAAGAAAGGAAGACGGGCGGACGGGCAGACGGGCAGACGAACAGATGGGCAGAGGGGCAGACGGACAGACGGGCAGACGGACAGACAGCCAGACGGACAGACGGGCAGACGGGCAGACGGGCAGACGGGCAGACGGACAGAATGGAAGGAAGAGAGAAAGAAAGCAAGAAATGAAGACGGGCAGACGGGCAGACGGGCAGACGGGCAGACGAGCAGACGGGCAGAGGGGCAGACGAGCAGACGGGCAGACGGACAGAATGGAAGGAAGAGAGAAAGAAGGCAGACGGGCAGACGGACAGACGGGCAGAGGGGCAGACGAGCAGACGGGCAGACGAGCAGACGGGCAGACGGACAGAATGGAAGGAAGAGAGAAAGAAAGCAAGAAAGGAAGACGGGCGGACGGGCAGACGGGCAGACGAACAGATGGGCAGAGGGGCAGACGGACAGACGGGCAGACGGACAGACAGCCAGACGGACAGACGGGCAGACGGGCAGACGGGCAGACGGGCAGACGGACAGAATGGAAGGAAGAGAGAAAGAAAGCAAGAAATGAAGACGGGCAGACGGGCAGACGGGCAGACGGGCAGACGGACAGAATGGAAGGAAGAGAGAAAGAAAGCAAGAAAGGAAGACGGACAGACGGAGAGACGGGCAGACGGGCAGACGGACAGAGGGGCAGACGGGCAGACGGACAGACGGGCAGACGGGCAGACGGGCAGACGGGCAGACGAGCAGACGGGCAGAGGGGCAGACGGGCAGACGGGCAGACGGACAGAATGGAAGGAAGAGAGAAAGAAAGCAAGAAAGGAAGACGGGCGGACGGGCAGACGGACAGACGGACAGAGGGGCAGACGAGCAGACGGGCAGACGGGCAGACGGGCAGAAGGACAGACGAACAGACGGGCAGACGGGCAGACAGGCAGACGGGCAGACGAGCAGACGGGCAGACGGACAGAATGGAAGGAAGAGAGAAAGAAAGCAAGAAAGGAAGACGGGCGGACGGGCAGACGGACAGACGGGCAGACGAACAGATGGGCAGAGGGGCAGACGGACAGACGGGCAGACGGACAGACAGCCAGACGGGCAGACGGACAGAGGGGCAGACGAGCAGACGGGCAGACGGACAGAATGGAAGGAAGAGAGAAAGAAAGCAAGAAAGGAAGACGGGCGGACGGGCAGACGGACAGACGGGCAGACGAACAGATGGGCTGTAACGACACGATACACTCCACTATCACGTCTCAATACTAGTTTGACATATCGGCCATATTGAGAAATAATAGATCAGTATCGCCTCGCTACAATTAATCGCAGCACCGTACGAGTCACCGCTAGCGCCCTCGACCTAGGATAGAACTACACAAATCACCCGTCCAGCCGCTGGGCGGCTATCACGAACAAAACCACGTGACCGCTCTCTCGCCGATAAGGCGATCCTAGCTACAGTTATAAGCACGCGCTTGACCAGGCTCAGGCAGATCTCGCTCAGCTAACAACCGAGCAGTTCTCCGTCTGCAAAGACGTACGGACCGCGGGACAAGACCCCGGACCGCTAGGCGCGTTCGCGTTTCCGAGTACTAGGCTTCACCTATGCTCAATCCCGTACCGCACTAGGTCGCATATAATTCCGTAAATTCACGCCGTTTAATTTAGAATCAACCGTTCAATAATTTAGGACCTAGCATATGTCTTTACTTCTTAGCCGGCCTCAGAAGCCGAAGCGAATCACTTTTTAGATTCTAGTTTACTTTAATGTTTAGCTAACGGACAGCAGTAGCCGTAAAACCCTGCCAGGCAACCCTGTTGTGCTTGGTAGGTCTAGATTCACCACGTAGCCGCGGATAGCATTATCCGCAACCCAACTCCCACCGTCTTCCACGGGGAGTTGGTCTAGCAAACCGTAGGAGTTCTCCACTCTCTAGAAACGCCTGTCCGGCAGTTACAATTCTTTCCAGAAGAACTCGTATAGATATATGTATCCCGGTATTCATACCTATATCTATACAAGCCTTTGATACACTTAAGATGAATTAGTTTAAAACTAGCTGTAAGATATCGGTAATTACTTGTGTTATATATATGTTCCGTTACTTTACTTTGTTTCCAGTTTGGATCCAGTACCCTCCGTACCCAAGCCGTAGCCCGGCCTAGAAGAGTTTATTTTCCTTCACTAAATAAATATATATTTTGTTATCATTTAAACCCACAGTGTTTAGTGCAATTATTTCACACGACTCCACCTACCGGTGGAACCCAAGCATCCGGCGGAGGGGGACGATACCCCCAGACCCGTTTGCGGTTACACCGGGTTCCTAGCCCCACTCTCCACCCGGTCTAGCCCGAACGTTACAGGGCAGAGGGGCAGACGGACAGACGGGCAGACGGACAGACAGCCAGACGGGCAGACGGACAGAGGGGCAGACGAGCAGACGGGCAGACAGGCAGACGGACAGACGGGCAGAGGGGCAGACGAGCAGACGGAAAGAAAGGAAGGAAGAGAGAAAAAAAGCAAGAAAGGAAGACGGACAGACGGACAGACGGAGAGACGGACAGACGGGCAGACGGGCAGACGGGCAGACGGGCAGAGGGGCAGACGAGCGGACGGGCAGACGAACAGACGGGCAGACGGACAGAGGGGCAGACGAGCAGACGGGCAGACGGGCAGACGGGCAGAAGGACAGACGGACAGACGGGCAGACGGGCAGACAGGCAGACGGGCAGACGAGCAGACGGGCAGACGGCAGAATGGAAGGAAGAGAGAAAGAAAGCAAGAAAGGAAGACGGGCGGACGGGCAGACGGACAGACGGGCAGACGAACAGATGGGCAGAGGGGCAGACGGACAGACGGGCAGACGGACAGACAGCCAGACGGACAGACGGGCAGACGGGCAGAATGGAAGGAAGAGAGAAAGAAAGCAAGAAAGGAAGACGGGCAGACGGACAGAGGGGCAGACGAGCAGACGGGCAGACGGGCAGACGGGCAGACGGACAGACGGGCAGACGGACAGACGGACAGACGGGCAGAGGGGCAGACGAGCAGACGGACAGAAAGGAAGGAAGAGAGAAAGAAAGGAAGACGGACAGACGGACAGACGGAGAGACGGACAGACGGGCAGACGGGCAGACGGGCAGACGGGCAGAAGGACAGACGGGCAGAATGGAAGGAAGAGAGAAAGAAAGCAAGAAAGGAAGAAGGACAGACGGACAGAGGGGCAGACGGGCAGACGGACAGACGGACAGAGGGGCAGACGGGCAGACGGACAGACGGGCAGACGGGCAGACGGGCAGACGGGCAGACGGGCAGACGGACAGACGGACAGACGGGCAGAGGGGCAGACGAGCAGACGGACAGAAAGGAAGGAAGAGAGAAAGAAAGCAAGAAAGGAAGACCGACAGACGGACAGACGGAGAGACGGACAGACGGGCAGACGGGCAGACGAGCAGACGGACAGACGGACAGACAGACAGATAGAAAGGAAGAGAGAAAGAAAGCAAGAAAGGAAGACGGAAATACGGACAGACAGACAGACGGACAGACGGACAGACTGACAGACGAACAGACCGACAGACGGGCAGACGGACAGACGGACAGACGGGCAGACGGACAGACGGAGAGACGGACAGACGGAGAGACGGCCAGACGGGCAGACGGGCAGACGGACAGACGGGCAGAGGGGCAGACGAGCAGACGGGCAGACGGGCAGACGGGCAGACGGACAGACGGACAGACGGGCAGACGGGCAGACGGGCAGAGGGGCAGACGAGCAGACGGACAGAATGGAAGGAAGAGAGAAAGAAAGCAAGAAAGGAAGACGGGCGGACGGACAGACGGGCAGACGGACAGAGGGGCAGACGGGCAGACGGGCAGAAGGACAGACGGGCAGACGGACAGACGGACAGACGGGCAGAGGGGCAGACGAGCAGACGGACAGAATGGAAGGAAGAGAGAAAGAAAGCAAGAAAGGAAGACGGGCGGACGGGCAGACGGGCAGACGGGCAGAATGGAAGGAAGAGAGAAAGAAAGGAAGACGGACAGACGGACAGACGGAGAGACGGACAGACGGGCAGACGGGCAGACGGGCAGACGGGCAGACGGGCAGAAGGACAGACGGGCAGACGGACAGACGGACAGACGGGCAGAGGGGCAGACGAGCAGACGGACAGAATGGAAGGAAGAGAGAAAGAAAGCAAGAAAGGAAGACGGGCGGACGGGCAGACGGGCAGACGGGCAGACGGGCAGACGGACAGACGGGCAGACGGACAGACGGACAGACGGGCAGACGGACAGACGGACAGACGGGCAGACGGGCAGACGGACAGAGGGGCAGACGAGCAGACGAGCAGACGGGCAGACGGGCAGACGGACAGACGGGCAGACGGACAGACGGACAGACGGGCAGACGGGCAGACGGACAGAGGGGCAGACGAGCAGACGGGCAGACGGGCAGACGGGCAGACGGGCAGACGGACAGAATGGAAGGAAGAGAGAAAGAAAGCAAGAAAGGAAGACGGACAGACGGAGAGACGGGCAGACGGGCAGACGGACAGAATGGAAGGAAGAGAGAAAGAAAGCAAGAAAGGAAGACGGGCGGACGGGCAGACGGGCAGACGGGCAGACGAGCAGACGGGCAGACGGACAGAATGGAAGGAAGAGAGAAAGAAAGCAAGAATGGAAGACGGGCGGACGGGCAGACGGGCAGACGGGCAGACGAGCAGACGGGCAGACGGACAGAATGGAAGGAAGAGAGAAAGAAAGCAAGAAAGGAAGACGGGCGGACGGGCAGACGGGCAGACGGGCAGACGGACAGAGGGGCAGACGGACAGACGGGCAGACGGGCAGACGGACAGAATGGAAGGAAGAGAGAAAGAAAGCAAGAAAGGAAGACGGACAGACGGAGAGACGGGCAGACGGGCAGACGGACAGAATGGAAGGAAGAGAGAAAGAAAGCAAGAAAGGAAGACGGGCGGACGGGCAGACGGGCAGACGGGCAGACGAGCAGACGGGCAGACGGACAGAATGGAAGGAAGAGAGAAAGAAAGCAAGAATGGAAGACGGGCGGACGGGCAGACGGGCAGACGGGCAGACGAGCAGACGGGCAGACGGACAGAATGGAAGGAAGAGAGAAAGAAAGCAAGAAAGGAAGACGGGCGGACGGGCAGACGGGCAGACGGGCAGACGGACAGAGGGGCAGACGGACAGACGGGCAGACGGGCAGACGGGCAGACGGGCAGACGGACAGACGGGCAGAGGGGCAGACGGGCAGACGGGCAGACGGGCAGACGGACAGAATGGAAGGAAGAGAGAAAGAAAGCAAGAAAGGAAGACGGGCGGACGGGCAGACGGGCAGACGGGCAGACGGGCAGAGGGGCAGACGGGCAGAGGGGCAGACGAGCAGACGGGCAGACGGACAGAATGGAAGGAAGAGAGAAAGAAAGCAAGAAAGGAAGACGGACAGACGGAGAGACGGGCAGACGGGCAGACGGGCAAACGGACAGACGGGCAGAGGGGCAGAATGGAAGGAAGAGAGAAAGAAAGCAAGAATGGAAGACGGGCGGACGGGCAGACGGACAGACGGACAGAGGGGCAGACGGACAGACGGGCAGACGGGCAGACGGGCAGACGAGCAGACGGGCAGACGGACAGAATGGAAGGAAGAGAGAAAGAAAGCAAGAAAGGAAGACGGGCGGACGGGCAGACGGGCAGACGGGCAGACGAGCAGACGGGCAGAAGGACAGACGGACAGACGGGCAGACGGGCAGACGAGCAGACGGGCAGACGGACAGAATGGAAGGAAGAGAGAAAGAAAGCAAGAAAGGAAGACGGACAGACGGAGAGACGGGCAGACGGGCAGACGGGCAGACGAGCAGACGGGCAGACGGGCAGACGGGCAGACGAGCAGACGGGCAGACGGGCAGACGGACAGACGGGCAGACGGACAGACGGACAGACGGGCAGACGGGCAGACGGACAGAGGGGCAGACGAGCAGACGGGCAGACGGGCAGACGGGCAGACGGGCAGACGAGCAGACGTGCAGACGGACAGAGGGGCAGACGGGCAGACGGACAGACGGGCAGACGGACAGACGGACAGACGGGCAGACGGGCAGACGGACAGACGGGCAGAAGGACAGACGGACAGACGGGCAGACGGGCAGACAGGCAGACGGGCAGACGAGCAGACGGGCAGACGGACAGAATGGAAGGAAGAGAGAAAGAAAGCAAGAAAGGAAGACGGGCGGACGGGCAGACGGACAGACGGACAGAGGGGCAGACGAGCACACGGGCAGACGGGCAGACGGGCAGACGGACAGACGGACAGACGGGCAGAGGGGCAGACGAGCAGACGGACAGAATGGAAGGAAGAGAGAAAGAAAGGAAGACGGACAGACGGACAGACGGAGAGACGGACAGACGGGCAGACGGGCAGACGGGCAGACGGGCAGACGGGCAGAAGGACAGACGGGCAGACGGACAGACGGACAGACGGGCAGAGGGGCAGACGAGCAGACGGGCAGACGAGCAGACGGGCAGACGGGCAGACGGACAGACGGGCAGAGGGTCAGACGAGCAGACGGACAGAAAGGAAGGAAGAGAGAAAGAATGCAAGAAAGGAAGACGGACAGACGGAGAGACGGGCAGACGGGCAGACGGACAGACGGGCAGACGGACAGAATGGAAGGAAGAGAAAAAGAAAGCAAGAAAGGAAGACGGACAGACGGAGAGACGGAGAGACGGACAGACGGGCAGACGGACAGACGGGCAGACGGGCAGAATGGAAGGAAGAGAGAAGGAAAACAAGAAAGGAAGACGGGCAGACGGACAGAGGGGCAGACGAGCAGACGGGCAGACGGGCAGACGGGCAGACGGGCAGACGGGCAGACGGGCAGACGGGCAGAGGGGCAGACGAGCGGACGGGCAGACGAACAGACGGGCAGACGGACAGAGGGGCAGACGAGCAGACGGGCAGACGGGCAGACGGGCAGAAGGACAGACGGACAGACGGGCAGACGGGCAGACAGGCAGACGGGCAGACGAGCAGACGGGCAGACGGACAGAATGGAAGGAAGAGAGAAAGAAAGCAAGAAAGGAAGACGGGCGGACGGGCAGACGGACAGACGGGCAGACGAACAGATGGGCAGAGGGGCAGACGGACAGACGGGCAGACGGACAGACAGCCAGACGGACAGACGGGCAGACGGGCAGACGGGCAGACGGGCAGACGAGCAGACGGGCAGACGGACAGAATGGAAGGAAGAGAGAAAGAAAGCAAGAAAGGAAGACGGGCAGACGGGCAGACGGGCAGACGGGCAGACGAGCAGACGGGCAGACGGACAGAATGGAAGGAAGATAGATAGATAGATAGATAGAAATTTCTTTATTATGCCGGAGCCCGAACAGGGCCAATGGGCAAGGTATAACATACGCATGTAACAAAATAAACTAAATTAGGCTGACAAAATAAACTAAATTAGGTTGACAAAATTAAAGCATTAACAAAAGTAACGTAGCAAACAATGGCATGGACTAAAAATAGAAGGAGACAGGCAAACTAAAGGGATAATAAAGGTAAACTAAAAATAAGACCAAATAGTAGCTCAACAAATAAGTTTTCAGTAACGAATAACCTTAAGACAACTAAAAGAAGAGATTACACACTAGGCAAACTTAAATTTACTTAACTATAAATACGGTACACTACTAGTTCGGAACAGTAGCCATTACAATTTGGGACGGACAACAACCACATCCGATCTAGCCTCGAGGGACAGCAGATGCTTAAAAAGCCTAGGCTTAAAAACCTCAGCCGAGGATGCCGACTTGATAGAATCAGGAAGCTCATTCCAGAAATAAGCGGCCGAGAGCGCAAACGAATTTTGATACGCCGCAGTCCGGTGCGTAGGAATAAAAAGGGCAGCAGCCTGATCCGCACCCGCAATCCGGGCCGAGCGTCGGGCCTCAGGCCCCACTTCCAATAATCGCTGTCGCAGGTATAAAGGAGACGACGTCTGAAGGACCTGGTAAACAATTGTACCGAGGAAGTAAAGGCGGCGACCCACCGCTGACAACCACCTTAGCTTCAACCGATACGGCGTAATATGAGCGTCTCGCCTCAGACCAAAGACAAACCTTATCCCGCAGTTCACTAATCTCTGGAGCTTCAGATTCAAGTAGTCAGTAGCGTCATGATAGACCAGACAGCAATAATCAATAAGAGGCATAACTAAGGCCGAGACAAGCATTGCCTTGACCTGAGGCGTGAGCGAATCGCCGCGATGCTTTAACTTATGCATCGTAGCATAGACCTTTCTGGAAACCTGGGACACATGCAAATTCCAAGACAGATCAGCTGAGATAAAGGCACCTAAATTTCGCACCGAATCAACGTACGGGACAGGTTTACCTGAAATAATAATGGGTGGGAGGTCGCGTCGCCGCAGCTGCTCAACGTAGGCAGAACTGCCTAGAATGATAGCCTTCGTTTTGGCAACATTCAGTTTCAGACCATTTCTGGACGCCCAGTCAGAGACTGCCTCAGCATCACAGGTGACCCGAGCAATAGCGTCTAAGATTTCACGCGGCTGCACATGCAGGTAGATCTGTAGATCGTCTGCAAAGATTACATGGCGCGTGCTTCTAAGTACCGTTCCCACATCATTTATAAAAATAAGGAAGAGAAGCGGCCCGAGAACGGAACCCTGAGGTACACCGGAACAGTTTTGCAAGAAACTCGAGTACCCACCGTCAAGATCCTGCACAGCCTGCGATCTGCCAAAAAGATACGAGTGAAACCATTTCACTGAGTCATCAGAGAAACCGAGTCGCTTGAGCTTAGCCAAAAGAAGGGCGTGGTTTATACTGTCGAAAGCTTTACTAAAGTCGAATAAAAGCAACAGAGTGACTGACCTATTGTCAACAGCCTCCCTAGCATCATCAAGAACCTTGAGCAGCGCCGACTGCGTACTATGGAACTTGCGAAAGCCAGACTGAGCAGGATCCAGAAGGCAATTCTGTTCAAGATAGGCGGTGACTTGAGCAGCAACGATCTTCTCAAGAACTTTGGCCAGGTGTGAAAGATTAGCTATAGGCCTCGTATCCGACTCTGAGGACGGAGGATTAACCTTGCACAAGGGAACGATAAAGGCCTTCTTCCAAACCGCTGGAAAAACGCGGCTCCGCAACGAGAGATTAAAAAGGCTAGTAAGGTGCGGTACGAGCACATTCAGTTGGTCCTTGACATAAGCGAGTTGGATTCCATCAGGGCTCCGGCCACGAGACTTCGCAATATACGTAGAGAGGATCGCGAGGACTTGGGCACTTTGGACAGGCGTAAACGCGAAGTGGGTCGAAACAGAGGACTCTTGTATAGCGAGGATACGCGCTAGGTCTTGCGGCAGACAGGGAGGATGAGCACTAGTGACCGACACATAGTATGCATTTAGCTGCTCGGCGGAAAAATGGCAGAGAGGCGATGCAGCAGCATTACCTCCAGTAACAAGACCTAAATGCCGAAGCTCAGACCAGACATTACTAACACCAACTAGATTGCCCAATCGCTCCCGATAGAAGCTATCTTTGGCACGCTTTATCTCACACTTTATGGCCTTTCGGAGTGCACGATACTGGCTAAAGACGACATCCGAACCCGACCTCTTAGCAATAGTATAGAGTTTATTCCGCATCTTAATACGCTGCTTAATTTCTGGCGAGAACCAACCCACAGGAGGTCTACCGCGATCTCGTGTTATAACTGGCGCATGGGCGTCCAGAGCAGACAGGATAGACGCACACAGAACCTGGGCCTGCTCCTCAAGACTCTCCGGCAGATTTGACAAGTTACCTGCAATAAGTGATGTAAGGGTTTTTCCCAATGCGACCTGATCACAATTAATAAAATCACGAAAACTCCTTTTAGAACAGGCCCGGGTTTGCAGGCGCAAATTATACTCTAGCTCGATCAAATCATGACCTGCGATAAACGGCTCCGAAGATTTCGAAAAAGATTTTAGCTTGTCCGGCGAGTCGATAATAGCAACATCCAGCCAGGACTCAGAATGAGACGTGTGATGCGTGCAACCATGCGGTACGAGAAAGAGTGATTTGCTAAAGACAAGGTCATGCAGGTATTTAGATTCAAAATTATCGCAGTTCATGTTACAGTTTAGATCGCCCGTTATGATAACATTACTGTACATATGGTCGAAATTTTCAAATGAAGTCAGAAAACTGTCAAGCAGTGCGGCCTTCGGTCTCCGATAAATGATCGCAAAAAGCAGCTTATTACGCTGCGCCTTAATCTCTAGAATTATAAACTCTGGAGAGTTGGAAAACTGAGGGGGGGAACAGACAAGAACTTTAGATCTAAGGGAATTATGAATATAGACCCCAACTCCACCCCCCACTTTGCCGACTCTATCATTACGCACAAAATAATAATTTCTAATATTAACAAGATCAGTGAGAATACCTGCGTGCAGCCAGGTTTCAGTAACAGAAATAACATGATAAGACTCGCTCTCAAAAAATAAGCGGATCTGGTCAATATGACCAAGCAACGAGTTTGCATTTAAACAAGCAATTTTAAGATAGGAGAGATTAACACTTGGCGCGGCGAGCCCCGGACGAGAGACCACAAGACGTGAGTAGGCATGGGGGACGCCCGCAACGAAGGTACTTCCTGACCCTGAAGGCAGTCAGGTACTGGGCTTCAGAAGATCCAGATCAGCCTCCGACCGAACAACGATAGGCTCTGACTCCGAGTCACGCTTCGCCAGAATCACACCATTCCTCACCCAGATGTAGCTGAACCCAGATTTTTTTCCACACTCACGGGCTTTCCCCAGGAGCTTACTGAGAGCTTGGGAGAGGTGCTCATTGATAAATACCGGGCTATGCGGGTGGTCCCCACCCAGCCCGAGTTGATCAGCGTAAAGATGACCGTAAGCTCGCTTTGCGGCAAGGACACGATTCCGAAGGTCC
Organism: Rhogogaster chlorosoma; assembly: GCA_944452935.1. Lineage (NCBI taxonomy): Eukaryota > Metazoa > Arthropoda > Insecta > Hymenoptera > Tenthredinidae > Rhogogaster > Rhogogaster chlorosoma. The sequence goes on along the minus strand of OX101800.1, from coordinate 27,705,742 downwards.
ACTGACTGCAGCCTAACTAGGATTAACGGAGGCTTGTCCGTGACCCTGCTGCTTCTAATACGCGCAATCTCGACGACCTCGGAATCAGCAATTTCAACCGAGATTACAGTCATAGCAGCGCGAAAAATAGTATTTAAGTCTTCGCCCGCTAGCTGGGGAACACCCGAGATCATCAGATTTCGACTCAGCGCATTTTGCTCCAAAACTTTCACCCGATCCGCCAGCTGGGCAATCTCAGCAGCGTCTTTAGCCCTGCATGCTTCAAGATCGCCAGTTCTTCCCACCAGTAGAGTGTTCTGCGCGGCAAGGGCCTCCACCTTACCAGAGAGCTCGGTCACAAGATCGATAGTGGATTTCGATACCTCATCAAGCTTGGAATAGAGATCGTCAACCCTGGCCGGAAGGGTGAGAAGTCCGTCAATTTTTGCATTCAGTACTGTAGAGCTAGACCGAACCGCCGCAAGAATTTCATCCAGGGTAGAAGACTGTGAGGACGACGAGCTGAGGACACTAGCGAGGGTCCCGCCCACGGCACCAGCATCAGGAGATGCTTCACGGCTAGCAGAAGTAGCAGCAGTGTAGGAGGGAACTCCAGAAGCAGCACCAGCATCAGACCCAGCAGCACACTGCTTACATTTCGTGGCTGACCTGCCATTTGATTTGACCACTTTGACCATCTGCCCGCAGCTAGGATGAAAGTAGTGACTGCACTTGTAGCAGTAGACCGGGGATTTGACCTCCTTCCTGCAGCCTTTGCAAATTCTCGTTATCACCTGCAGGTCTGTGCCAGCCTCAGCCATATTTACGCAGAAACCAAGACACAAACACAATGGACCAGCTGGTCAGCGATCAAGGAGAGCGCAGGGGGAGACGCGGGGATAGCGGTCCGATTCAATTTTGACAGCAAGTAAACAGCACGGAAACCAGGTTTAAAGTCCACGGCTAGTAATACATAAACATCAGTCTATAAGATCACACCACACCCACACTTCACAAGGCAACGTAGCTATACAGAAGACAAATTAACGCTATAATACAGCAGTTCAACGGTCGGATCACAGAAAACGCAGTAAATGCACTCACTACCGATCAGAAAAATGAGCACTCAACGACCCTAGACCAAGGGATTCACTTTGCCACCTGAGACACGAAAACACAAGGGCGTACGCGTGATTAAAACTATGAAACAGCCAAAAATAACCGGAGCGAGATGAATACGTGTCACTTCTCGTGTCCAAAGAGAGAGAGGAAGAGGAGAAGAGAGAAAGAAAGCAAGAAAGGAAGACGGACAGACGGAGAGACGGGCAGACGGACAGACGGGCAGACGGGCAGACAGGCAGACGGGCAGACGAGCAGACGGGCAGAGGGGCAGACGAGCAGACGGGCAGACGGACAGAATGGAAGGAAGAGAGAAAGAAAGCAAGAAAGGAAGACGGGCGGACGGGCAGACGGGCAGACGAACAGATGGGCAGAGGGGCAGACGGACAGACGGGCAGACGGACAGACAGCCAGACGGACAGACGGGCAGACGGGCAGACGGGCAGACGGGCAGACGGACAGAATGGAAGGAAGAGAGAAAGAAAGCAAGAAATGAAGACGGGCAGACGGGCAGACGGGCAGACGGGCAGACGAGCAGACGGGCAGAGGGGCAGACGAGCAGACGGGCAGACGGACAGAATGGAAGGAAGAGAGAAAGAAGGCAGACGGGCAGACGGACAGACGGGCAGAGGGGCAGACGAGCAGACGGGCAGACGAGCAGACGGGCAGACGGACAGAATGGAAGGAAGAGAGAAAGAAAGCAAGAAAGGAAGACGGGCGGACGGGCAGACGGGCAGACGAACAGATGGGCAGAGGGGCAGACGGACAGACGGGCAGACGGACAGACAGCCAGACGGACAGACGGGCAGACGGGCAGACGGGCAGACGGGCAGACGGACAGAATGGAAGGAAGAGAGAAAGAAAGCAAGAAATGAAGACGGGCAGACGGGCAGACGGGCAGACGGGCAGACGGACAGAATGGAAGGAAGAGAGAAAGAAAGCAAGAAAGGAAGACGGACAGACGGAGAGACGGGCAGACGGGCAGACGGACAGAGGGGCAGACGGGCAGACGGACAGACGGGCAGACGGGCAGACGGGCAGACGGGCAGACGAGCAGACGGGCAGAGGGGCAGACGGGCAGACGGGCAGACGGACAGAATGGAAGGAAGAGAGAAAGAAAGCAAGAAAGGAAGACGGGCGGACGGGCAGACGGACAGACGGACAGAGGGGCAGACGAGCAGACGGGCAGACGGGCAGACGGGCAGAAGGACAGACGAACAGACGGGCAGACGGGCAGACAGGCAGACGGGCAGACGAGCAGACGGGCAGACGGACAGAATGGAAGGAAGAGAGAAAGAAAGCAAGAAAGGAAGACGGGCGGACGGGCAGACGGACAGACGGGCAGACGAACAGATGGGCAGAGGGGCAGACGGACAGACGGGCAGACGGACAGACAGCCAGACGGGCAGACGGACAGAGGGGCAGACGAGCAGACGGGCAGACGGACAGAATGGAAGGAAGAGAGAAAGAAAGCAAGAAAGGAAGACGGGCGGACGGGCAGACGGACAGACGGGCAGACGAACAGATGGGCTGTAACGACACGATACACTCCACTATCACGTCTCAATACTAGTTTGACATATCGGCCATATTGAGAAATAATAGATCAGTATCGCCTCGCTACAATTAATCGCAGCACCGTACGAGTCACCGCTAGCGCCCTCGACCTAGGATAGAACTACACAAATCACCCGTCCAGCCGCTGGGCGGCTATCACGAACAAAACCACGTGACCGCTCTCTCGCCGATAAGGCGATCCTAGCTACAGTTATAAGCACGCGCTTGACCAGGCTCAGGCAGATCTCGCTCAGCTAACAACCGAGCAGTTCTCCGTCTGCAAAGACGTACGGACCGCGGGACAAGACCCCGGACCGCTAGGCGCGTTCGCGTTTCCGAGTACTAGGCTTCACCTATGCTCAATCCCGTACCGCACTAGGTCGCATATAATTCCGTAAATTCACGCCGTTTAATTTAGAATCAACCGTTCAATAATTTAGGACCTAGCATATGTCTTTACTTCTTAGCCGGCCTCAGAAGCCGAAGCGAATCACTTTTTAGATTCTAGTTTACTTTAATGTTTAGCTAACGGACAGCAGTAGCCGTAAAACCCTGCCAGGCAACCCTGTTGTGCTTGGTAGGTCTAGATTCACCACGTAGCCGCGGATAGCATTATCCGCAACCCAACTCCCACCGTCTTCCACGGGGAGTTGGTCTAGCAAACCGTAGGAGTTCTCCACTCTCTAGAAACGCCTGTCCGGCAGTTACAATTCTTTCCAGAAGAACTCGTATAGATATATGTATCCCGGTATTCATACCTATATCTATACAAGCCTTTGATACACTTAAGATGAATTAGTTTAAAACTAGCTGTAAGATATCGGTAATTACTTGTGTTATATATATGTTCCGTTACTTTACTTTGTTTCCAGTTTGGATCCAGTACCCTCCGTACCCAAGCCGTAGCCCGGCCTAGAAGAGTTTATTTTCCTTCACTAAATAAATATATATTTTGTTATCATTTAAACCCACAGTGTTTAGTGCAATTATTTCACACGACTCCACCTACCGGTGGAACCCAAGCATCCGGCGGAGGGGGACGATACCCCCAGACCCGTTTGCGGTTACACCGGGTTCCTAGCCCCACTCTCCACCCGGTCTAGCCCGAACGTTACAGGGCAGAGGGGCAGACGGACAGACGGGCAGACGGACAGACAGCCAGACGGGCAGACGGACAGAGGGGCAGACGAGCAGACGGGCAGACAGGCAGACGGACAGACGGGCAGAGGGGCAGACGAGCAGACGGAAAGAAAGGAAGGAAGAGAGAAAAAAAGCAAGAAAGGAAGACGGACAGACGGACAGACGGAGAGACGGACAGACGGGCAGACGGGCAGACGGGCAGACGGGCAGAGGGGCAGACGAGCGGACGGGCAGACGAACAGACGGGCAGACGGACAGAGGGGCAGACGAGCAGACGGGCAGACGGGCAGACGGGCAGAAGGACAGACGGACAGACGGGCAGACGGGCAGACAGGCAGACGGGCAGACGAGCAGACGGGCAGACGGCAGAATGGAAGGAAGAGAGAAAGAAAGCAAGAAAGGAAGACGGGCGGACGGGCAGACGGACAGACGGGCAGACGAACAGATGGGCAGAGGGGCAGACGGACAGACGGGCAGACGGACAGACAGCCAGACGGACAGACGGGCAGACGGGCAGAATGGAAGGAAGAGAGAAAGAAAGCAAGAAAGGAAGACGGGCAGACGGACAGAGGGGCAGACGAGCAGACGGGCAGACGGGCAGACGGGCAGACGGACAGACGGGCAGACGGACAGACGGACAGACGGGCAGAGGGGCAGACGAGCAGACGGACAGAAAGGAAGGAAGAGAGAAAGAAAGGAAGACGGACAGACGGACAGACGGAGAGACGGACAGACGGGCAGACGGGCAGACGGGCAGACGGGCAGAAGGACAGACGGGCAGAATGGAAGGAAGAGAGAAAGAAAGCAAGAAAGGAAGAAGGACAGACGGACAGAGGGGCAGACGGGCAGACGGACAGACGGACAGAGGGGCAGACGGGCAGACGGACAGACGGGCAGACGGGCAGACGGGCAGACGGGCAGACGGGCAGACGGACAGACGGACAGACGGGCAGAGGGGCAGACGAGCAGACGGACAGAAAGGAAGGAAGAGAGAAAGAAAGCAAGAAAGGAAGACCGACAGACGGACAGACGGAGAGACGGACAGACGGGCAGACGGGCAGACGAGCAGACGGACAGACGGACAGACAGACAGATAGAAAGGAAGAGAGAAAGAAAGCAAGAAAGGAAGACGGAAATACGGACAGACAGACAGACGGACAGACGGACAGACTGACAGACGAACAGACCGACAGACGGGCAGACGGACAGACGGACAGACGGGCAGACGGACAGACGGAGAGACGGACAGACGGAGAGACGGCCAGACGGGCAGACGGGCAGACGGACAGACGGGCAGAGGGGCAGACGAGCAGACGGGCAGACGGGCAGACGGGCAGACGGACAGACGGACAGACGGGCAGACGGGCAGACGGGCAGAGGGGCAGACGAGCAGACGGACAGAATGGAAGGAAGAGAGAAAGAAAGCAAGAAAGGAAGACGGGCGGACGGACAGACGGGCAGACGGACAGAGGGGCAGACGGGCAGACGGGCAGAAGGACAGACGGGCAGACGGACAGACGGACAGACGGGCAGAGGGGCAGACGAGCAGACGGACAGAATGGAAGGAAGAGAGAAAGAAAGCAAGAAAGGAAGACGGGCGGACGGGCAGACGGGCAGACGGGCAGAATGGAAGGAAGAGAGAAAGAAAGGAAGACGGACAGACGGACAGACGGAGAGACGGACAGACGGGCAGACGGGCAGACGGGCAGACGGGCAGACGGGCAGAAGGACAGACGGGCAGACGGACAGACGGACAGACGGGCAGAGGGGCAGACGAGCAGACGGACAGAATGGAAGGAAGAGAGAAAGAAAGCAAGAAAGGAAGACGGGCGGACGGGCAGACGGGCAGACGGGCAGACGGGCAGACGGACAGACGGGCAGACGGACAGACGGACAGACGGGCAGACGGACAGACGGACAGACGGGCAGACGGGCAGACGGACAGAGGGGCAGACGAGCAGACGAGCAGACGGGCAGACGGGCAGACGGACAGACGGGCAGACGGACAGACGGACAGACGGGCAGACGGGCAGACGGACAGAGGGGCAGACGAGCAGACGGGCAGACGGGCAGACGGGCAGACGGGCAGACGGACAGAATGGAAGGAAGAGAGAAAGAAAGCAAGAAAGGAAGACGGACAGACGGAGAGACGGGCAGACGGGCAGACGGACAGAATGGAAGGAAGAGAGAAAGAAAGCAAGAAAGGAAGACGGGCGGACGGGCAGACGGGCAGACGGGCAGACGAGCAGACGGGCAGACGGACAGAATGGAAGGAAGAGAGAAAGAAAGCAAGAATGGAAGACGGGCGGACGGGCAGACGGGCAGACGGGCAGACGAGCAGACGGGCAGACGGACAGAATGGAAGGAAGAGAGAAAGAAAGCAAGAAAGGAAGACGGGCGGACGGGCAGACGGGCAGACGGGCAGACGGACAGAGGGGCAGACGGACAGACGGGCAGACGGGCAGACGGGCAGACGGGCAGACGGACAGACGGGCAGAGGGGCAGACGGGCAGACGGGCAGACGGGCAGACGGACAGAATGGAAGGAAGAGAGAAAGAAAGCAAGAAAGGAAGACGGGCGGACGGGCAGACGGGCAGACGGGCAGACGGGCAGAGGGGCAGACGGGCAGAGGGGCAGACGAGCAGACGGGCAGACGGACAGAATGGAAGGAAGAGAGAAAGAAAGCAAGAAAGGAAGACGGACAGACGGAGAGACGGGCAGACGGGCAGACGGGCAAACGGACAGACGGGCAGAGGGGCAGAATGGAAGGAAGAGAGAAAGAAAGCAAGAATGGAAGACGGGCGGACGGGCAGACGGACAGACGGACAGAGGGGCAGACGGACAGACGGGCAGACGGGCAGACGGGCAGACGAGCAGACGGGCAGACGGACAGAATGGAAGGAAGAGAGAAAGAAAGCAAGAAAGGAAGACGGGCGGACGGGCAGACGGGCAGACGGGCAGACGAGCAGACGGGCAGAAGGACAGACGGACAGACGGGCAGACGGGCAGACGAGCAGACGGGCAGACGGACAGAATGGAAGGAAGAGAGAAAGAAAGCAAGAAAGGAAGACGGACAGACGGAGAGACGGGCAGACGGGCAGACGGGCAGACGAGCAGACGGGCAGACGGGCAGACGGGCAGACGAGCAGACGGGCAGACGGGCAGACGGACAGACGGGCAGACGGACAGACGGACAGACGGGCAGACGGGCAGACGGACAGAGGGGCAGACGAGCAGACGGGCAGACGGGCAGACGGGCAGACGGGCAGACGAGCAGACGTGCAGACGGACAGAGGGGCAGACGGGCAGACGGACAGACGGGCAGACGGACAGACGGACAGACGGGCAGACGGGCAGACGGACAGACGGGCAGAAGGACAGACGGACAGACGGGCAGACGGGCAGACAGGCAGACGGGCAGACGAGCAGACGGGCAGACGGACAGAATGGAAGGAAGAGAGAAAGAAAGCAAGAAAGGAAGACGGGCGGACGGGCAGACGGACAGACGGACAGAGGGGCAGACGAGCACACGGGCAGACGGGCAGACGGGCAGACGGACAGACGGACAGACGGGCAGAGGGGCAGACGAGCAGACGGACAGAATGGAAGGAAGAGAGAAAGAAAGGAAGACGGACAGACGGACAGACGGAGAGACGGACAGACGGGCAGACGGGCAGACGGGCAGACGGGCAGACGGGCAGAAGGACAGACGGGCAGACGGACAGACGGACAGACGGGCAGAGGGGCAGACGAGCAGACGGGCAGACGAGCAGACGGGCAGACGGGCAGACGGACAGACGGGCAGAGGGTCAGACGAGCAGACGGACAGAAAGGAAGGAAGAGAGAAAGAATGCAAGAAAGGAAGACGGACAGACGGAGAGACGGGCAGACGGGCAGACGGACAGACGGGCAGACGGACAGAATGGAAGGAAGAGAAAAAGAAAGCAAGAAAGGAAGACGGACAGACGGAGAGACGGAGAGACGGACAGACGGGCAGACGGACAGACGGGCAGACGGGCAGAATGGAAGGAAGAGAGAAGGAAAACAAGAAAGGAAGACGGGCAGACGGACAGAGGGGCAGACGAGCAGACGGGCAGACGGGCAGACGGGCAGACGGGCAGACGGGCAGACGGGCAGACGGGCAGAGGGGCAGACGAGCGGACGGGCAGACGAACAGACGGGCAGACGGACAGAGGGGCAGACGAGCAGACGGGCAGACGGGCAGACGGGCAGAAGGACAGACGGACAGACGGGCAGACGGGCAGACAGGCAGACGGGCAGACGAGCAGACGGGCAGACGGACAGAATGGAAGGAAGAGAGAAAGAAAGCAAGAAAGGAAGACGGGCGGACGGGCAGACGGACAGACGGGCAGACGAACAGATGGGCAGAGGGGCAGACGGACAGACGGGCAGACGGACAGACAGCCAGACGGACAGACGGGCAGACGGGCAGACGGGCAGACGGGCAGACGAGCAGACGGGCAGACGGACAGAATGGAAGGAAGAGAGAAAGAAAGCAAGAAAGGAAGACGGGCAGACGGGCAGACGGGCAGACGGGCAGACGAGCAGACGGGCAGACGGACAGAATGGAAGGAAGATAGATAGATAGATAGATAGAAATTTCTTTATTATGCCGGAGCCCGAACAGGGCCAATGGGCAAGGTATAACATACGCATGTAACAAAATAAACTAAATTAGGCTGACAAAATAAACTAAATTAGGTTGACAAAATTAAAGCATTAACAAAAGTAACGTAGCAAACAATGGCATGGACTAAAAATAGAAGGAGACAGGCAAACTAAAGGGATAATAAAGGTAAACTAAAAATAAGACCAAATAGTAGCTCAACAAATAAGTTTTCAGTAACGAATAACCTTAAGACAACTAAAAGAAGAGATTACACACTAGGCAAACTTAAATTTACTTAACTATAAATACGGTACACTACTAGTTCGGAACAGTAGCCATTACAATTTGGGACGGACAACAACCACATCCGATCTAGCCTCGAGGGACAGCAGATGCTTAAAAAGCCTAGGCTTAAAAACCTCAGCCGAGGATGCCGACTTGATAGAATCAGGAAGCTCATTCCAGAAATAAGCGGCCGAGAGCGCAAACGAATTTTGATACGCCGCAGTCCGGTGCGTAGGAATAAAAAGGGCAGCAGCCTGATCCGCACCCGCAATCCGGGCCGAGCGTCGGGCCTCAGGCCCCACTTCCAATAATCGCTGTCGCAGGTATAAAGGAGACGACGTCTGAAGGACCTGGTAAACAATTGTACCGAGGAAGTAAAGGCGGCGACCCACCGCTGACAACCACCTTAGCTTCAACCGATACGGCGTAATATGAGCGTCTCGCCTCAGACCAAAGACAAACCTTATCCCGCAGTTCACTAATCTCTGGAGCTTCAGATTCAAGTAGTCAGTAGCGTCATGATAGACCAGACAGCAATAATCAATAAGAGGCATAACTAAGGCCGAGACAAGCATTGCCTTGACCTGAGGCGTGAGCGAATCGCCGCGATGCTTTAACTTATGCATCGTAGCATAGACCTTTCTGGAAACCTGGGACACATGCAAATTCCAAGACAGATCAGCTGAGATAAAGGCACCTAAATTTCGCACCGAATCAACGTACGGGACAGGTTTACCTGAAATAATAATGGGTGGGAGGTCGCGTCGCCGCAGCTGCTCAACGTAGGCAGAACTGCCTAGAATGATAGCCTTCGTTTTGGCAACATTCAGTTTCAGACCATTTCTGGACGCCCAGTCAGAGACTGCCTCAGCATCACAGGTGACCCGAGCAATAGCGTCTAAGATTTCACGCGGCTGCACATGCAGGTAGATCTGTAGATCGTCTGCAAAGATTACATGGCGCGTGCTTCTAAGTACCGTTCCCACATCATTTATAAAAATAAGGAAGAGAAGCGGCCCGAGAACGGAACCCTGAGGTACACCGGAACAGTTTTGCAAGAAACTCGAGTACCCACCGTCAAGATCCTGCACAGCCTGCGATCTGCCAAAAAGATACGAGTGAAACCATTTCACTGAGTCATCAGAGAAACCGAGTCGCTTGAGCTTAGCCAAAAGAAGGGCGTGGTTTATACTGTCGAAAGCTTTACTAAAGTCGAATAAAAGCAACAGAGTGACTGACCTATTGTCAACAGCCTCCCTAGCATCATCAAGAACCTTGAGCAGCGCCGACTGCGTACTATGGAACTTGCGAAAGCCAGACTGAGCAGGATCCAGAAGGCAATTCTGTTCAAGATAGGCGGTGACTTGAGCAGCAACGATCTTCTCAAGAACTTTGGCCAGGTGTGAAAGATTAGCTATAGGCCTCGTATCCGACTCTGAGGACGGAGGATTAACCTTGCACAAGGGAACGATAAAGGCCTTCTTCCAAACCGCTGGAAAAACGCGGCTCCGCAACGAGAGATTAAAAAGGCTAGTAAGGTGCGGTACGAGCACATTCAGTTGGTCCTTGACATAAGCGAGTTGGATTCCATCAGGGCTCCGGCCACGAGACTTCGCAATATACGTAGAGAGGATCGCGAGGACTTGGGCACTTTGGACAGGCGTAAACGCGAAGTGGGTCGAAACAGAGGACTCTTGTATAGCGAGGATACGCGCTAGGTCTTGCGGCAGACAGGGAGGATGAGCACTAGTGACCGACACATAGTATGCATTTAGCTGCTCGGCGGAAAAATGGCAGAGAGGCGATGCAGCAGCATTACCTCCAGTAACAAGACCTAAATGCCGAAGCTCAGACCAGACATTACTAACACCAACTAGATTGCCCAATCGCTCCCGATAGAAGCTATCTTTGGCACGCTTTATCTCACACTTTATGGCCTTTCGGAGTGCACGATACTGGCTAAAGACGACATCCGAACCCGACCTCTTAGCAATAGTATAGAGTTTATTCCGCATCTTAATACGCTGCTTAATTTCTGGCGAGAACCAACCCACAGGAGGTCTACCGCGATCTCGTGTTATAACTGGCGCATGGGCGTCCAGAGCAGACAGGATAGACGCACACAGAACCTGGGCCTGCTCCTCAAGACTCTCCGGCAGATTTGACAAGTTACCTGCAATAAGTGATGTAAGGGTTTTTCCCAATGCGACCTGATCACAATTAATAAAATCACGAAAACTCCTTTTAGAACAGGCCCGGGTTTGCAGGCGCAAATTATACTCTAGCTCGATCAAATCATGACCTGCGATAAACGGCTCCGAAGATTTCGAAAAAGATTTTAGCTTGTCCGGCGAGTCGATAATAGCAACATCCAGCCAGGACTCAGAATGAGACGTGTGATGCGTGCAACCATGCGGTACGAGAAAGAGTGATTTGCTAAAGACAAGGTCATGCAGGTATTTAGATTCAAAATTATCGCAGTTCATGTTACAGTTTAGATCGCCCGTTATGATAACATTACTGTACATATGGTCGAAATTTTCAAATGAAGTCAGAAAACTGTCAAGCAGTGCGGCCTTCGGTCTCCGATAAATGATCGCAAAAAGCAGCTTATTACGCTGCGCCTTAATCTCTAGAATTATAAACTCTGGAGAGTTGGAAAACTGAGGGGGGGAACAGACAAGAACTTTAGATCTAAGGGAATTATGAATATAGACCCCAACTCCACCCCCCACTTTGCCGACTCTATCATTACGCACAAAATAATAATTTCTAATATTAACAAGATCAGTGAGAATACCTGCGTGCAGCCAGGTTTCAGTAACAGAAATAACATGATAAGACTCGCTCTCAAAAAATAAGCGGATCTGGTCAATATGACCAAGCAACGAGTTTGCATTTAAACAAGCAATTTTAAGATAGGAGAGATTAACACTTGGCGCGGCGAGCCCCGGACGAGAGACCACAAGACGTGAGTAGGCATGGGGGACGCCCGCAACGAAGGTACTTCCTGACCCTGAAGGCAGTCAGGTACTGGGCTTCAGAAGATCCAGATCAGCCTCCGACCGAACAACGATAGGCTCTGACTCCGAGTCACGCTTCGCCAGAATCACACCATTCCTCACCCAGATGTAGCTGAACCCAGATTTTTTTCCACACTCACGGGCTTTCCCCAGGAGCTTACTGAGAGCTTGGGAGAGGTGCTCATTGATAAATACCGGGCTATGCGGGTGGTCCCCACCCAGCCCGAGTTGATCAGCGTAAAGATGACCGTAAGCTCGCTTTGCGGCAAGGACACGATTCCGAAGGTCCACTGACTGCAGCCTAACTAGGATTAACGGAGGCTTGTCCGTGACCCTGCTGCTTCTAATACGCGCAATCTCGACGACCTCGGAATCAGCAATTTCAACCGAGATTACAGTCATAGCAGCGCGAAAAATAGTATTTAAGTCTTCGCCCGCTAGCTGGGGAACACCCGAGATCATCAGATTTCGACTCAGCGCATTTTGCTCCAAAACTTTCACCCGATCCGCCAGCTGGGCAATCTCAGCAGCGTCTTTAGCCCTGCATGCTTCAAGATCGCCAGTTCTTCCCACCAGTAGAGTGTTCTGCGCGGCAAGGGCCTCCACCTTACCAGAGAGCTCGGTCACAAGATCGATAGTGGATTTCGATACCTCATCAAGCTTGGAATAGAGATCGTCAACCCTGGCCGGAAGGGTGAGAAGTCCGTCAATTTTTGCATTCAGTACTGTAGAGCTAGACCGAACCGCCGCAAGAATTTCATCCAGGGTAGAAGACTGTGAGGACGACGAGCTGAGGACACTAGCGAGGGTCCCGCCCACGGCACCAGCATCAGGAGATGCTTCACGGCTAGCAGAAGTAGCAGCAGTGTAGGAGGGAACTCCAGAAGCAGCACCAGCATCAGACCCAGCAGCACACTGCTTACATTTCGTGGCTGACCTGCCATTTGATTTGACCACTTTGACCATCTGCCCGCAGCTAGGATGAAAGTAGTGACTGCACTTGTAGCAGTAGACCGGGGATTTGACCTCCTTCCTGCAGCCTTTGCAAATTCTCGTTATCACCTGCAGGTCTGTGCCAGCCTCAGCCATATTTACGCAGAAACCAAGACACAAACACAATGGACCAGCTGGTCAGCGATCAAGGAGAGCGCAGGGGGAGACGCGGGGATAGCGGTCCGATTCAATTTTGACAGCAAGTAAACAGCACGGAAACCAGGTTTAAAGTCCACGGCTAGTAATACATAAACATCAGTCTATAAGATCACACCACACCCACACTTCACAAGGCAACGTAGCTATACAGAAGACAAATTAACGCTATAATACAGCAGTTCAACGGTCGGATCACAGAAAACGCAGTAAATGCACTCACTACCGATCAGAAAAATGAGCACTCAACGACCCTAGACCAAGGGATTCACTTTGCCACCTGAGACACGAAAACACAAGGGCGTACGCGTGATTAAAACTATGAAACAGCCAAAAATAACCGGAGCGAGATGAATACGTGTCACTTCTCGTGTCCAAAGAGAGAGAGGAAGAGGAGAAGAGAGAAAGAAAGCAAGAAAGGAAGACGGACAGACGGAGAGACGGGCAGACGGACAGACGGGCAGACGGGCAGACAGGCAGACGGGCAGACGAGCAGACGGGCAGAGGGGCAGACGAGCAGACGGACAGAAAGGAAGGAAGAGAGAAAGAAAGGAAGACGGACAGACGGACAGACGGAGAGACGGACAGACGGGCAGACGGGCAGACGGGCAGACGGGCAGAAGGACAGACGGGCAGAATGGAAGGAAGAGAGAAAGAAAGCAAGAAAGGAAGAAGGACAGACGGACAGAGGGGCAGACGGGCAGACGGACAGACGGACAGAGGGGCAGACGGGCAGACGGACAGACGGGCAGACGGGCAGACGGGCAGACGGGCAGACGGGCAGACGGACAGACGGACAGACGGGCAGAGGGGCAGACGAGCAGACGGACAGAAAGGAAGGAAGAGAGAAAGAAAGCAAGAAAGGAAGACCGACAGACGGACAGACGGAGAGACGGACAGACGGGCAGACGGGCAGACGAGCAGACGGACAGACGGACAGACAGACAGATAGAAAGGAAGAGAGAAAGAAAGCAAGAAAGGAAGACGGAAATACGGACAGACAGACAGACGGACAGACGGACAGACTGACAGACGAACAGACCGACAGACGGGCAGACGGACAGACGGACAGACGGGCAGACGGACAGACGGAGAGACGGACAGACGGAGAGACGGCCAGACGGGCAGACGGGCAGACGGACAGACGGGCAGAGGGGCAGACGAGCAGACGGGCAGACGGGCAGACGGGCAGACGGACAGACGGACAGACGGGCAGACGGGCAGACGGGCAGACGGACAGACGGACAGACGGGCAGACGGGCAGACGGACAGACGGACAGACGGGCAGACGGACAGAGGGGCAGAAGGACAGACGGGCAGACGGGCAGACGGGCAGACGGACAGACGGGCAGAAGGACAGACGGACAGACGGGCAGACGGGCAGACAGGCAGACGGGCAGACGAGCAGACGGGCAGACGGACAGAATGGAAGGAAGAGAGAAAGAAAGCAAGAAAGGAAGACGGGCGGACGGGCAGACGGACAGACGGACAGAGGGGCAGACGAGCAGACGGGCAGACGGGCAGACGGGCAGACGGGCAGACGGACAGACGGACAGACGGGCAGAGGGGCAGACGAGCAGACGGACAGAAAGGAAGGAAGAGAGAAAGAAAGGAAGACGGACAGACGGACAGACGGAGAGACGGACAGACGGGCAGACGGGCAGACGGGCAGAAGGACAGACGGGCAGACGGACAGACGGACAGACGGGCAGAGGGGCAGACGAGCAGACGGGCAGACGAGCAGACGGGCAGACGGGCAGACGGACAGACGGGCAGAGGGTCAGACGAGCAGACGGACAGAAAGGAAGGAAGAGAGAAAGAATGCAAGAAAGGAAGACGGACAGACGGAGAGACGGGCAGACGGGCAGACGGACAGACGGGCAGACGGACAGAATGGAAGGAAGAGAAAAAGAAAGCAAGAAAGGAAGACGGACAGACGGAGAGACGGAGAGACGGACAGACGGGCAGACGGACAGACGGGCAGACGGGCAGAATGGAAGGAAGAGAGAAAGAAAACAAGAAAGGAAGACGGGCAGACGGACAGAGGGGCAGACGAGCAGACGGGCAGACGGGCAGACGGGCAGACGGGCAGACGGGCAGACGGACAGACGGACAGACGGGCAGAGGGGCAGACGAGCAGACGGACAGAAAGGAAGGAAGAGAGAAAGAAAGCAAGAAAGGAAGACCGACAGACGGACAGACGGAGAGACGGACAGACGGGCAGACGGGCAGACGAGCAGACGGACAGACGGACAGACAGACAGATAGAAAGGAAGAGAGAAAGAAAGCAAGAAAGGAAGACGGACAGACGGACAGACAGACAGACGGACAGACGGACAGACTGACAGACGAACAGACCGACAGACGGGCAGACGGACAGACGGACAGACGGGCAGACGGACAGACGGAGAGACGGACAGACGGAGAGACGGGCAGACGGGCAGACGGGCAGACGGACAGACGGGCAGAGGGGCAGACGAGCAGACGGGCAGACGAGCAGACGGGCAGACGGACAGAGGGGCAGACGGGCAGACGGGCATACGGACAGAAAGGAAGGAAGAGAGAAAGAAAGCAAGAAAGGAAGACGGACAGACGGAGAGACGGGCAGACGGGCAGACGGACAGACGGACAGACGGGCAGACGGACAGACGGGCAGACGGACAGGCGGACAGGCGGACAGACGGACAGACGGACAGACGGACAGACGGACAGACAGACGCGAAACAAGCAGACTTGAAATTTGAGATCGTGAGAATATCAGACGAGAAATCTCCAGACGCGAAACTGGCAGACCGGAAATCTCCCGACGCGAAACTGGCAGACCAGAAATCTCGCGACGCGAAACTAGCAAATTGGAAATCTCGCGACGCCAAACTCGCCGAAATCTTACCAAATGTTACCAAATGTTACCAAATTTCAATTTTGGTTAATTCTTCACTTCTTATCAGTATTCATTTCATATTTTCATCGCTATCAACCTCATTTGCACGAAATAGATACTTTTTTCGTTCTTTTTTCAATCTGATCAGATTCTGGATCAGATTCTAGATTCTGATTCTGATTCTGTATTTGTGCATTTGTGTATTTGTGTATTCGTGTATTTGTGTATTCGTGTATTTGTGTATTCGTGTATTTGTGTATTTGTGTATTTGTGTATTTGTGTGTGTATAGTCGCTCGGGACGGTAGATATTGCCCCTCATTTAGGGGAGCCCCACCTTCAACTTCCCGCACCCCCTCACCCAAGGGGGCCACGATAGGAATGGTGCGATTCGAGAAAAAAATTATTTTATTTTTCGCCTACCCCTTAGCGCATATATCTAACCTTTCTCTCTCGAAGCCAGAAGCGTAGCGTGGGTAATTGAGTGCCCGCGTCGGTTCGGTTAAGGAGAACAAAAAAAAAAAATTAAAAAAAAAAAATTAAAAAAAATTAAAAACAAACAAAAATTAAAAAAAAATTAAAAAAATTGGAATTTATTTGGGAATTCGAAAAAGGACCTTTTCTTAGCTATATTCAGTTCATAATTTCATCAATTCTAATATCAGCGGCTTCCGGCAGATCATGTATGACCTGCGGCAGGCCTCTGTCGGAAGGCCCCGTGCGCACGTCTTCCGACAATTGCGGAAATAGACAGATAGTGGTCTGCCGGCAGAGTCATGCACGCGCGCATGTGGTGTCCAAGCCGTGAACTTGCGACAGAATGCTACCGGGGTGGAACGATTGGTAGTCCACCGTTTTGCTGTAAAGTCCAAAACAAAATCGAATAATAAACAGCAGGGTTTTTCCGTTGGATCTCAGAAATTTCCCAGATCTAGGGAATTTCTCCCGGATCTGGCGAATTTCTCCTGGAGCTATTGGTAGCTTCCCAATCAAACGCGATCTTGACTATCGTAATCGGATATCGTGAGCGGCTGGAGAAATTGAATTCACCACGGCTAACCTAAAAGTAACAGCACTGGTCAACATTCATGTTTCAAGACTTCTTCATTTATACTAATTCACGATATCCGATTACGATAGTCAAGATCGCGTTTGATTGGAAAGCTTCCAATCGCTCCAGGAAAAATTCGCCAGATCCGGGACCCTAAGGCTGGCGTCCCATGGTCCGGAATCTGTTCCGGACCCGGAGATCCGCAACCTAGAGATTTTTCAAACCGCCAATCAGAAACGTTCCGGTCTGACTAGCATACGTGACTATGGGAGCTTTCCAACTAGCGCACTGTGCGACACAGTGCTGCGCACTAAGCGATATGATTGGCTGGATGAGTTGGATCCAACAGCAATGGCCAATCATATTGCTTAGTGCGCAGCACTGTGTCGCACAATGCTCTAATTGGAAAACGCACGCTTTTATCCCCGTGTCCCATGAAGCGGATTTGACGTACACGGAACATTCACGGAAGTGTAGATAGCAAATCCAAACGTTTCCTTTCAGCGCTGGGTTTGAAAAGTAGCACTGTGATTGGGTGATGACAATTCCGGCGGAGTCTATTCCGGACCATGGGACACGGGTCTTTCAAAGCGACGGAAAGCATGCAAACACATACACGTGAGTACAGTGTGCGTTCTACAGTCGCGTCTTTATAACCTACAAAAGCAAGAATATTTGGAACAACCGTTTTTTATGTTGTATCATTAATTGCGGAGGAAAAAGAATAATAAGAATAACGAATCCTTGATGTCAACATTTCGACAGTATGGATGCTGAAACCGTGTTGTTGTCCATTGCCGCGGCGTGGGTCAAGTGGAAAGCGGTTAAACATCCATGGCAGCAAGAAATTATGCGCCGAAGATTATTGCGGTTAACCACTATCTACGATATTTTGAAGGATGAAGAAGATCGCCGCAAACGACTATTTTGGGTTCGTCCTATATTCACAGCTGAAAGTCGATTTCGGCAAGGTGCAAGTGACAATTTGGTTCAAGAAATGGGCGAATTAGATCACGAGAAGTACGTGAATTATTTTAGGATGACTCCAGAACTTTTTAATAAATTATTTGCAATAGTGGAACCTCACCTGACAAAACAAAGTGTGGTGCGTGACCCAATACCTGCTCGAACTCGACTAGAAATTGTTTTACGATATCTTGCATCAGGCGATAGTATGACATCCATTTCCTACGCCTTTCGAATCGGACACAACACAGTCTCAAAAATTGTAGCAGAAGGCTGTGACAAGATTTGGAAGAGTCTCAAAGATTCAGTTTTTTTGCCAGTGAATACGGACAACTGGAAAGCAGTAGCCGACAGCTTCGAAGAGAAATGGAACTTTCCCAATTGTATTGGGGCACTTGATGGCAAACATGTAGTACTGCAAGTACGTATACTGGATAGAGCTGGATTGTATAAGTATTGTATACCTTTTTCTCCTAAATTTGATGGTATAATGAACGCACGTGTTTTTATCTTTTATTATAGGCCCCACCAAATAGTGGCTCAACATTTTATAACTACAAGGGAAATCATAGTTTGGTTTTGCTGGCATGCAGCGATGCGCATTACCGCTTCACCTTACTGGACATTGGAGCTGAAGGACGACAAAGCGACGGTGGAGTATTTAAAAACAGCCGCATGGGTCAACAGTTCGAAGAAAATTCATTACAACTGCCTCTCCCACAATCTGTTAGTGGCAGTAACGGACCAATCCTGCCTTTTGTTCTGGTCGCAGATGAAGCTTTTCAACTAAACAAATATATGATGAGGCCATATCCTCGCAGTGGTGCACTAGATAGAAAAAAAAAAAATTTCAATTACAGGCTAAGTAGAGCACGAAGAGTTGTAGAAAGTGCTTTCGGAATCTTGGCTGCAAAGTGGAGGATTTACCGTAGACCGATTCTTGCATCCATAGACACTTCGATAAAGATTGTGCAAGCAACATGCTGTTTGCATAATTATATTTTGTCTCACGAAGCTGAAATGCCTGCTTCGCAAAGATTGTACTCAACACTGAGTATTGAAGAACGCAGTGCAGGTTCTTACGCGCTCCGTGACATAGAAAATACTGGCCTGCCATCACGCAATGTTAATGCAGTAAGGATCAGAGAAGAGTTTGCGAGATATTTTGAAACTGTAGGTGCAGTTCCCTGGCAATGGGAGAAGGCAATGAGAAACGACTTTTAAACCTATATCAAATGACAGCTAATTTGCAACAAAAATTCATAAGTTATGAGATGGAATCTTGACACACATGACACACACTATCAATAATTGTATTCTTGTGTACGCAATTTTTTTTTTTTTTTCATTTTTATTTTAATAAATTATCATGAATGTAGTAATAACAACGTTAATGACTAAACCTGTATTTACTGTATTTTGTACATAATCATATATTTTACTTTATTACCCACTTTCATGTTACATACATATTTTACTGTTTGAACGCGACAGAACCCTTATATTTAAGTAGGCCCGTTATGGGGCATTATAATCAATTCGTAATGCAGGTACATTAATTTATCAATTTTCGCCTATTTTGATGTTTGTTCCAGTTACTTTTTTCTGCTTGATACGTTAACTACGATGACTTGTAGCCTACATATTCACCTCAATTACTATATTCTGAAAAGAATGAGTTGGATACAATAAAACAGCAGAAGCGAATTGTGAAAATAACTTTATTTAAAAGAAT
The DNA here is from genome assembly GCA_944452935.1 of Rhogogaster chlorosoma. NCBI lineage: Eukaryota > Metazoa > Arthropoda > Insecta > Hymenoptera > Tenthredinidae > Rhogogaster > Rhogogaster chlorosoma. The sequence goes on along the minus strand of OX101800.1, from coordinate 27,686,229 downwards.
ACAATTCCAATGAAATTCATCGAATTTCAAAGCTATGGGTTAAGCCTCTGCTCGACTTCCATGAGCATAGTCAGGAATTTTATCTCGAGAACCGCTCTTTCTCTGTACGGGATTCGTCGTAGGCCTTCGCCTAGTCTAACCAAAAAGCCATCAACTGCATCTGGTTGTGGTACCGGCAGTTCTAACGAGGCCACTAATGCAGAACGTAAATCCGCATTCCTGTCATCTGTCTTTCGCTCTACAACCAGTATAACAGATATTAGGGCATACTATAACGCATAATAAAACAAAATAGCGATCTAGATTTTGAAGTATCTACGAACTCTTTCCTCCTGGTGTCGGGGTTCTCGGCGGTGGTGATGGTGATGCTGTAGATTCAGCATATAATGCGGGGCTGTGCAAATATATGGACGATGCCGATGAAGGACCACAAACAACTGTGCTGCAGCCAGGAGTGGGGTTAGACAACTCAGCCGAACATCCACTATCGTCAGATAACGTGGGTGGGTCAATATTACTGATCGTTCTGTAATAAAAAACATACCAATTATATTAAATTATGACACGACAAAGGTTTTTTTTTCAATTTTTCAACTTTTACTATTGAGAATAACTAATTAAACGTACTGTATGCTGGGCAATGAATCGCATAAAAACTTCATCTGCTCATAGTATCTGAAAGCAGGTTTCTTCAAAGAACCAGCCGCAGACCCACTCGGACAATATTTTTCCAGTTTTCTTTTTTCTTTAATGAAGCAGTCACGTAAATACTGCCATCGTTTTTTCGCATGATCAGAGGTGCCTATAATGTTCATTGCAATGTTTACTCGACTACTATCTTCATCACTTTATATATCAATAAAACTGACTTCAAGAAAAGCATGAGTGATGACAACAGGTTACGTTGATACTGACCTCTAGTTAGCTAGATATTTATTTTGGTATTCACCTCCTAGTGTATTACTGATTTCCAACCACAGAGCTTCTTTTTTTAATTTAGTTCTCTCTTTAACAGGAAGTGTGATATTGTATAGCCCTGGCCTCACAAGAACAGCTTGAATTAAGAGTTCGTCGGCGTCAGGACTACAATCGGGTACCTCTTCTGGAGCTGGCTCTTGCGTAGCGTTTGTCCTGTTTACTATTTGAATTGAAACCTTTAATAAAAGAGGGTATCTATATTTGAGGAGAGAAGTGCATTTCAACTTACTCAACGTTGCTACAAAGTTATCGTCGACCTTAAGTAAGTGACGCTCTTCATCATAGTGCGCTAAGCAACTGTGTTGTATAATATTTTGGCATCCTTGGATCAACCAGCCGCAGTATCCGCATTTCACGGGCTATAAATAATAATCGTTGACAATAAAGTACATTATTTCCAAACAGGTTACGTTATATTAAACTCGGAAGGCAGTGCAATTTTCTTTCAATTCACTTGTATTGTATACTTACAGGACCGCTCGATGGATTCATATTATATTTTCTATATTGTTAAAATTTTTTTTTTGTTTATACTTTGCCACCAATCTTGCTACACATTAAATGTCGACACGTATACTGACGCATACACGCGCACACAAATTCATTCCGTGACATTTGACAAATACCCGCAATGCACACGGAACAGATTGACCGGAACGTCTCTGATTGGCGGTTTGAAAAATCTCTAGGTTGCGGATCTCCGGGTCCGGAACAGATTCCGGACCATGGGACGCCAGCCTAATTCTAAAATCGTATCTGATCGTATCGCCGACGGGATACACTGTCTGTACCAATAAGAGAGCAGCGTTAAACGGAAACCCGGCTCATACGCCCGTGATACGATGAGATACGATTCTAGAATTAGGGTCCGGGAGAAATTCCCTAGATCTGAGAAATTTCTGAGATCCAACGGAAAAACCCTGCTGTTTATCATTCGATTTTGTTTTGGGCTTTACAGCCAAACGGTGTACCACCAATCGTTCTAATTAAGTTTATCGTGACCACCAAACGATTGCACGTCCATTGAGCTCCTAACGGGCTTAATTGTAGTAAAAATTTAAAAAAATCGGCTAACTTAACACCTAATTTTATTTATTCGATATCAGATAAGCTATGGACTACCAAACGATTTGATTAGGCTACCAATCACCACCAATCTACCACCAAACGATTGGTAAAGTCGAAACTATTAGAAGCTCAAGTTGCTCGGCCAACTTTACGTAGATGAATAATTTTGCTCAAAAACTGTTGAGCGTCCACACCGTGTAGCTAGCTCGAACAAACCTATTTTGCTCAAAAACTGTTGAGTGTCTATACTATGGAGTCTATAGGTAGGAGACCGAACTCTGTACCACAGAAGCATGTCAAGTTCCGTCGCTTTCCAACATATAGCTATCAGAACTATCATACGACGCGCCTCTACCGGCCGCCAGAAGCAATAGGCTCACAGTATAGAATTCATCTCAAAATCACGTGATCAAGGTCAGAATATGAATATTCAGCATATTCAGTCAGCGTTAAAGTTGATAAAACATTCAGCAGCTGACGACTTGCTAATATTTATCATCTGGAAAAAATTTACCAGGTAAGTTCTTTGTTAAATTCTCATATGGGTTGTTGTTATATGGTTGTTATTTTGAAATAACAGATAAATGGCGCGGTTTCCATGACAACCTGAGCGTTTGCTCAGTGCCACTAGAGGCGCGTCGTATGATAGTTCTAAATATGCTATAGTTATACGGCGCGAAAAACGGGCACGTTTTTCAAGGGAGGGGATGACTGAGTTCGGTCTCCTACCTTTTAGACTCCATAGTCTATACCCTGCAGATAACCTCCAACTTTCTGCTACGAGGTCTCTCCTTTGAGCTCTGCACTCTGGGAACTACTGCTGGGAATCCATAAGATGTAAACAGGCTCAGTTGAAGTATTATGACTTGGTTGAAATATCACGAACATAGGTTAGCCCAACCTTAACCCAACAATTCGTACATATGCATGCATAACTACAGTACCGTATGCCTGCATTTATTACGATGGCGCTTCCGCAAGAGCATTCCAACTCCGACGTCACGGTGAAATTTCTGATTCTCACGAAAAAACTACTGTCAGCTACCCAAGGGAGAAGTTGTGAGAAAAGGCTGTTGAATTCATACCTGACCGAGTTGAATGAATTGGACTACAAGAGCCAGATCACTTTCGACAGCAACGCAAGTACACCATGTCTTGACTTAACCCCACAGACTTTTATCTCAACATCTTGTTATTTTTTTTCCGTTCTCTATGCTGTCTCATCGTTGGATTTCACGACGATACTCGTAAAACCAATAGACAACCCGTAAACAGTTTAAAATCATTAAGATGGTAAGAATGAGGCTCGGTTGGAAATTATGAATATGTAATTGTTGTTCGCAGGCGACACTGCTTCTCGCCAATCAATTATGCTCAGTTGTGCAACCGTCCGAGATACAGTTGATCAGAAGCACCGGCCAATTCCTGGTGAACCTGGTGAGATGTGGAGAAAGAATTCATGGGAGAACTTTCGTTGCTTGCAATAGATGGATTCGGGAATGTCTCGAGTATGCCGACAGCACGGCACATAATAACCTGCTCCTCGCTCTTCAGGGCCTGCTGCGCACAGGTCCATTTGATATAATCACTCAAGTTAGTTTCTCAGATTTATCTTAACTGCCGTTCCCATATAGCGAATGAAATGCAATATTTGCAAAGTGGTGTCCATCTATCGTTTAGGATCTCAGGAATTTGTTAGGAGACGGAGGGATTCTCTTCAAGTTTATTCCCACAACTGGGGAATGGACGGAAACGCAATTCCTTGCCGTCTCTTGCATCGAAGCTGTCCTTACGAACAAAGAAAACAATGCCGCTAAAGTATCCCCAGAATTTCTGCTAATCATTCAGAATATTGCCCTAGATATGATTTCATCTGTGTCTTACGAGGGCCAGAACAAACAATGCTATAACAAGGTGAGACGTTAATTCATGGTGTTTCTGATAATAATCTCACCCCATTACCGTTCAAAGACAATTAAACGTGGGTACATGCTTTTCTTTGAAAAACCTTACGACAAATGATAAATGGATGAATCCTAGGAATAAAAAATTCGTATCACTGATTTTCAGATCGTAGGCTTGTGCCTGAGGATGTTACGCACAATTGTCGCTGACAAAAGTATTGCGAAGCACCCGGAAGCGATTGGTAAGATTTTTGGTGTGATTCAAACTTTTATGCTCCACGGAGTGAGGGGTTACCCGTTTATGAAGGCGCGACATTTATGGCCGGCCGCTATGAATCTCCCTGAAGTGGCGCATTCGATACCTCGAGGAAGAAATTTCAGAAGCCAGAAGCTAAAGTCGAAAAGACAGCAGCCCAAGAAGGAAACATCGGAGGCTTCGCACAATGGTTTCTCACAAGGCATAGGACTGGTGAACAGGTACCCCAGCGATTCAGATACATCTGATACAGAGGCTACGAACCCTGCGCAGATCGAGTCCAAAGTTCGCTTCGAGGCTCTACAACTGTTGAACTCTGTTGTTCAAAACACGCCTAGCCGTGAAATGTTCGGCTACTGGCCACAGCTGGTGGCTAGTGGCTCTCGAGCGGATGCCCGCGTGCTTGCCAGGTGTATTTTGAGAGAGCCTAGCTCCAAAGTGAGACAAGTCGCTCTTAGCACTCTGACGGATCTCCTCGTAGGAGCTAAATTATTCTTGATGCACGCGGAAGATGCGGAGAGATCTTCTTTCGTGACATTCTTTGGAACTGTGAGCGCCATGATCGCGGAATTGCACTCTTCGCTGTCTCTACTTCTGAGCACAGAACGAAACATTACTGTATTAACGCATGCTTTGAAATGCTGCGCTGGGTTGGCACAAGGCACGCCTTACAGCCGACTGAAGCCAGGCCTGGCTACAAAGCTGATTAGGAATTGTAGGCTACAAATTTATCACAAAGGTCAGCCGGAGAATGAGTAGTATCGAATCTTTGTTCGGGACATTTTCATTGATTATACATTATTTTCTTTCAGACCCCACGGTACGTGTCGCGGCATTGTCAGTTTTTGAAGCCATTGCTGCATCGAATCCAATTACTCCTGAGATATTGAAGATTCTTTTGAAACAAACCAAATCCGATACAGACATGGAGCCGTCAGGGTTGAATCTAAGCAGCTTGAGTGACAATGGAACTGAGAATGAATCTCTGTTTGAAGATATCGAGGATTATGAGGAAGAAACTGATTATGGTCGTGACGAGAGCTTACAGGAGAAGGAAATCAGCTCGCTACTTTATGCATGCCTTAAAAACGTTGCAAACGAAGTGAGCTTTCGCATTATGTCTCATGTTCACTAATTTAATACAGTTACTAACCCTGGTTCAAGTGTTTGTAGGATTTTACGACTCTTCGATTGAGAAAAACTTGAAATTCATACATTCGAGATGTTAAGAGGGTTACAATTGACATGATTTCCCCTGCCGATATACGTTCGAAAACCGTAAGATTGTTTTCTTTTGTTTTCCAGTCTGTGAGTGTGCCCGTTCGCTTGGGATCTGTAAGGCTGATTGGCGCTCTTGCTTTCAACGCGGGGACTGTAGTCTTTCCTCATCTAGAAATTGTGGCCACTGCTCTGGTCACGACAATGTCCGAATCCGAGACACCTGTGGCTTTGCACGCAGGCCGTGTCATCGAGACTATAGCTGGCTGCATAGCGAACTCTGCGTCCAACGATATAGACGGCAAGACATTCTGGAACATAGTATTCGACCCCGTCGCCAAACTGGCTCAAACATCGCAGACAACTTTGCGAGAAGTGGCGTGCGATTGCCTGGGAAACATTGGCTGCGATATGTTATCACTGTTACCTGTAAGTGCCATGTTATGCGTTGTTGGATATTATCTCCTCACGTGGATGTATTCGCATCTATCGAACTTGGGACGGAATGAAATTCTTCTATAAATACAGAGGGATCGCAGTATCGTGGTCATCACAACGCTCTTCGGAGCTGCTCGAGATGAGGAAAGTGCGGTGAGAGCGGCTGCCCTGAGAGCGCTCGGTATGCTTGTGGAGTTACCTACTGTAGAGGATGATGTGGGGTTCCTTATGGACCTGGCAGACGTTGTCTGTATTGCCTTGGACGACCAGAATCCTGGTGTGAGAGTGAAGGCCGCTTGGACATTGGCTAACCTTTGCGATTGCCTAGTGCGTCAAGAGTGAGTGCCTTCCGGTATCTGCTGATATTTCTCTGCTTGTGTAATACGTGCCGACTGCTCAATAGGGAATTTGCATGTTTTTTAATTTTAATTTTATTCGAAAGTAGGATAAAAAATAACAAATTTCCCAAGACAGTTTTTTTTTTTTTCGAGCAATATTAATGCTGCAATAATTTTTTCTTCTACACTAATTATGGAGTCTAAAAGGTAGGAGACCGAACTCAGTCATCCCCTCCCTTGAAAAACGTGCCCGTTTTTCGCGCCGTATAACTATAGCATATTTAGAACTATCATACGACGCGCCTCTAGTGGCACTGAGCAAACGCTCAGGTTGTCATGGAAACCGCGCCATTTATCTGTTATTTCAAAATAACAACCATATAACAACAACCCATATGAGAATTTAACAAAGAACTTACCTGGTAAATTTTTTCCAGATGATAAATATTAGCAAGTCGTCAGCTGCTGAATGTTTTATCAACTTTAACGCTGACTGAATATGCTGAATATTCATATTCTGACCTTGATCACGTGATTTTGAGATGAATTCTATACTGTGAGCCTATTGCTTCTGGCGGCCGGTAGAGGCGCGTCGTATGATAGTTCTGATAGCTATATGTTGGAAAGCGACGGAACTTGACATGCTTCTGTGGTACAGAGTTCGGTCTCCTACCTATAGACTCCATAACACTAATTTTTGTCGGTAAATTTGAATGGGCAGCCATTTTGCTGGACCCCTCTATCAACGCCACCAAGCGTCACCTTCGAGAATTATCCCCTTCTGTAAACACTTGGTTTGTTCGAGCTAGCTACACTTTCTACACTTTTACTAGATTTTACACTTTTCACTAGAAATTTGCACCTCCTATTGGGCGAGTGTAAGAAGTGTAAGAAAAGCGTAGAACGTGTAGCGCTAGCTCGAACAAACCAATTGTCTACTCCGAGCAAGCTGGAATCCTAACCTTACCATACCTATACCTATGCCTATACCTATAGTAAAGAGGATTCCGGCTTGCTCGGAGCAGACAGTGTTCACAGCGGGGGATAGTTCCCGACGGTGAGGCTTGGTGGCGCTGATAGAGGGGTCCAGCAAAATGGCTGCCCATTCAAATTTACCGAGAAAAATTAGTGTACAAGAAAAATTTATTGCAGCGTTAATATTGCTCGAAAAAAAAAACTGTCTTGGGAAATTTGTTATTTTTTATCCAACTTTCGAGTCCGATAGAGAAATATAGAGATTTCAGATGCATGCAAGTTCCCTATTGTCTAGATGCCAATTGAAGAAATATCTTCTACTCGTTGCAGGGCAAATGATGAAGTTGAACCGATTCCAGTCGAAGTTGTGTTGCCCCGGCTTCACCGGGCTAGTGTAAAAGCGGCCAAGGATCATGACAAAGTAAAGTGTAACGCGGTCAGAGCGGTAGGGAGCACCTTGTACTTATGCCCAGATAAGCAGACCCTGAAAGATACGTCGCAGGGACTGGACGCTCTTATAAACTGCGCGGTTACAGGAAACGACATGAAGGTTGTTGGTAGATTCTATCAAAAATGAAATTGCTTAGAAGAGAGATCTGAAAGTAGGAAGCAATGCAAGTGCCTTTTCTTTATTCAGGTGCGATGGAATTCCTGCCGGGCCTTGGGTTTCGTTCTCAGTCACGATCCAGACCGTATCCTTCCATTGGCATGGAAGGTGAGCTGAAAACTTTCTTAACGAAATGCACGACAAAGGCGACGGAAATCAAACGAATGTGGCTGAAAAATAGATGCATTTTTTTCCGCAGGATCAAGTATTTCCAGCCCTATGCGGGCTTGTTTGTGATAGTCCAAATTTCAAAGTTCGCACTAATGCCGCATGGGCGTTGTCCGTCTGCCAGTCATACGGGAAGCACATTTTGCCATTGTGGAGAAGCGTCATTACAGCTCTGGAGAACTCTCAGCACGTGCCTAGCTACGTGGAATACTCTCATCGTGATGCTCTCGTCCAACAGGTTGACACATTTTACCAGCAACGTAATCATGCGGCATTGCGTACCGATAGGACGCATATTCTGCCTCAAAAATCAGATGTTATTATAGCTATACACAGTTTTGTACGAAGTTACGTAAATTATTTCTCATCAGCTATGCCTCGCTCTGAGTCATCTAGCTGTTCATACTGCGGCCGCTGAGCTGCCCGCACTATGGGAGGAAATCAAAGGTCGCGTTGAAGATACTTCCATTCAAATGAAACATTTCCAAGTATGTCGCGTGATATCGTGTACGCAAGACTCGTTGACAAAGTCTCTGACGGAGTTTATACTCGTTTTTTTAGGAACGGGTGCTACCCGAAAAGGCTGGGGACATAATCAAGGCCAAGGAACAATTGATGAAATATGCTCAGGGCGCGTCGACATCTCAGGAAAGACAAATCGCCAATTCACTGATCAAGCTTTTCCAACGCTCGGATTGCTACGATAATTTTGATATCGGTTCGACGATGGATTGAGCGTGAAATTTGAAGTGGCCCCGACCAACTGTTGACTGACACTATTTACGGTGGATCAAATGATCCGCTTTGCTTCATCACTTCGCTGATTGCTTGAAAAACGCAGTCGTATGAGATTCAATCAAACAGCATATCAGCTTTCTGATCAAATCCCACGTTCTTTGGCGTGAGAAAACAATTGACCTTTGGTGTGAAACTAACCACCGCCAGCTGAGCTGACCAAGTTAATATACTTTTCCGGCGTGTTTTAACGTCTTTGGCCGAACGTTGAATTGGTCATAGTCGGGTGAAGAAAATCCAGTCTGCAGTGTGCGCCGCACAATCTATGTACTATTTGTAAAAAGTTTATTTATAAAATGTCTGAAAATAATATAAGTACGAAAATAATTCAGTCGTTGTTGCCGTTGCTTCTTTCGTTTATGGAGGTCTCAGTTTCAGCCGCAGTAATTCTATTAGATCCACCATCGCCACAGCTATTTGCGGTATTAACAGATTCATCTTTCCAACTATCAACGTCTTCCTTCGATTTGTCATCTCCCGCTTCAATGCTCTCCTCGGCATCTGAATCCTCTTCCGAACTATTGCTGTGACCGCTTCGGCTGTTTTCCGGATTGGTCAGCTTCGACTTCTTGTTCCGATTCTGCTTCAGCTTCCGCTTTAATCTTTTGGCTCGCCTTTTGGCAGTGGCTTTATCCGCCGCCTCCTTGTTATCTTCCAACTTCTTGTGATATTCATCGTCCAAAAGTTCCTACAAAATTTCAAACAGCAAGATAATAAAACCCAAAATGGGATTAAGCCAATTGAATAATAAAATAATAAGAACAATGAATTCATTCGGAAAATGCAGCCGACCTTCTTTCCCTTTTCCTGAATAAATTTCTGCCGGGAATATTCCTTACGACGCAAGTGTCTGTACACATGAAACTCGCCGCTCCCTGCGCCGGCGCTACTTCCCATTACATTGCGAACAAATTCAGGTACAGTCGGCGTATTCTTGGACTTTGGTCTTTCGGGCAACAGAATAGGCTTATTCTAGATGCGATGTGAGAAAACAAGAAAGAAAAAAAAAACAACAAATCAGATGGGTCAACGAAATTTCTGCTCGATTCGTTCCGAATCTAATGTCAAGCGTGGAAAGAGAAATGGCCAATTTTTTAGATACACCAGTCAACGACAAGCTAGGGGTTGCTTATAATTATGTTTATTCTTCATTGAATCAATGTGGGGTGAAAATACGAAATTAAAGGGAGGGACCGGTCGATTTTTACCGACCTATCTAAATTCTCGAATATCTCCGAAACGGGGGTATCAATCGGATTGTCCTTTCGGCAGCCGATATTTGAGGAGTAATGAGATCGAGTTCCCTTGCAAAATGTATGAAATCTTTATTATTATTTTTTTTATGCGTCTAAAAATGCGGGCGGGTGACTTATTTGGACTAACATCAGTGCCCACGCATCATTGACGCGGACAAAAGTATGAAACAGCAAGTCTATACGGTGTGAGGAGCACACCCATTACAAAACATCTTTGTTCTATGCAGTAATAAAGTGGAAAAGTGCAAATCAGATTTCGTTGTAATTTCGTTGTAAAAATTGTTGGGCAGCCATGGTGAATGGTTGGGTGGTCATGGCAATCCTTAGTTTCCGAGATGCAACAATGTAGTCCACCGTCTGCAGTACCGACGAAACGACTCTCACGCTGTCCTCTCTTTCTCGGGCATCTCGGAAACTAAGGATTGCCATGACAACCCAACCATTTACCATGGCTGCCCAACAATTCTCAATCGCTAATTACAACGAAATCGTACTTTGCACTTTTCCACTTTATTGCTGCATGGAACGAAGATGTTTTGTAATGGGCGTGCTCATCATACCGTATAGACTTGCTGTTACATACTTTTGTCCGCGTCAATGATGCGTGGGCACTGATGTTAGTCGAAATAAGTCACCCGCCCGCATTTTTCGACGCATAAAAAAAAAATAATAAACTTTCATGCATTTTACAAGGGAACTCGATCTCATTACTCCTAAAACATCGGCTGCCGAAAGGACAATCCGATTGATACCCCCGTTTCGGAGATATTCGAGAATTTAGATAGGTCGGTAAAAATCGACCAGTCTCTCCCCTTAAGATAAATTGACTTACTGGATTTTTCATCAGCTTCATGAGCTTCAACCTCTGTAAATCGACCGCTGTCTTTGCCACAATTGGTTTCTCAATCTCTTTCCCATCCGACTTTTTCTCCGCCATCGTGTCCCGTCCTTAATACCCAACTTTATCAATGATACGCCAATTATTTGTCGCAATTCCCTCCGGCAGAATCGTTCTACTATACATACTCAGATTGCGCAAAAGTCGATTGTTTGTTACCAGTTGCGTCTCTGTTAGGTTAGGTTACGTATGCGTCTATACCTATGTATATCTTACCTATACATACGTGTGCACAATGTCACCCAACCCAACCCAACGAACTCCGCACAGTTTAGCAGAACGGTCCGCCAGGGCGGCCAGCGTGAGGACTGAATAACATTGTCACATAGGAAGAGTATAATTGTCACGCGCCGTTTACTCCGCTGTCTCTGTCATATTGATCGATCTTTACTACTAACATGTGTAATATTGTTATTCGTTGACTCTAGTCAGTTTTTGCAATAATTACAACTAGGTTGCGCACTAACGCGCGACTATTCCTGAAAACAATTAATAACGTGATAGATTTGTTCGCCAAGGTCATACGCCTGCTATATGTGGCATATACTCGTTAGGTTGTGCAATTAATCAAGAAATGGCAGGTGGTTGCATGTCCGTTCCCAAGACCCTTGACAAATATTGTCAGAAACGACCTATTTCCACTCGACTCTGATACCCGTTTTGGGTACTTCCTGATTTCAAATTGTCCTCCAGCAATGGACAGCTTCTCAGATTCTTCAAGGTGTGACCTGGACTCCGTCACCTCGACGGATTCGCTGCATTTAATTGCAGACGAATTTCGACTTGGAAATGTCTCGACCCCGGATATATCCAACGCAGAATTATCAAGACGGGTCGTGTCTTTGGAGCTTGAAAACGAGAGACTGAGAGTTGATCTGGAAAACTCTCGCATAGAGTTGAATGCCAAAATTGCAGCCAATCAGGGCCTCAAGGACAAAATCACAGAGCTTTACAGAGAGGCACAAGCGGCGCTGCAGGAGAGGCTGAAGCTTGACAACGCCCTGAAGAATGCCATAAGCCAAGTAACGACAGCGGAGAATTCAAGAAAGTGGTACCAGGCGCAGATACACGATTTACAAGCTTGCAAGAGTGGCTTGCAGATAGAAATTGCAACCTATCAACAATTGGTTAGACAGAAGCATGAGGTGGCTTTAACACTGACAGCCAGATGCAAGCAGTCTAACGTCGACTATGTCGAGCTGAGCAAAAAGTTGAGAAAGGAAAGGCAAGAGCTGCAGGCAGAGATCGAAGAACTCAAGATGAAGACTATCCCTGGTAACGTACCATCGGGTATGGTGGCCTGCATACACGCTCGTTTATCTCCGGACTTGTCGACCAAATTAGAGACAACTGAGGACGAACTCAGAGATACAAAAATAGAGTTGAAATCCATGGAACAACGCCTCCTAGGTGCAGAAGTAGCCAAGGCCTCGCTGGAGAATGCGCTGGCGAAACAAAGGGAATTGATAACCGGATTGGAGATCAATGTAGGAACATGCGAAATGGAGAAGGACGAAGCTAAAAATCGTCTGAGCGCAATGATGGCTGAACTTGACAGAACAAAGGCAGAGAAAGGTGATTTACAGTCGACTCTTCTTACCTGCAAACAAGAACACGGCCAAGTCGAACAGGCTATAATGCAGCTCAAGTCTCAGCTGAATAAAATGATTGCTCAATACAAACTGATCAAAGCCAGAAATACAGAATTGGAGTCTAAGGCTGCTCTGCTTCAGGAAATCAGAAACGAGAATAAAACTTTGAGGTCCAGATCGTTTGCGGCCAACAGTTCGCTGTTCAAAAAACTCAGAGACTCCAAACGAAAGATCAGATCTTTAGAGGATCAAGTCAGCAAAGTGGATAGTAGGAAAGAATTATACCGGGCGGTGGGTGGTCGTTGGAAAATTTATTTTCACCTATCATTTCATATTCATTGTATTTATAGATTCGCGTACATTACAGTTCTTCTAATTCCTTGTATTAAATTTAGAACTATTGCAGTAACTTGGATCCGTCGCTTCCACTACATTTCATCCATTCGTACTAGCTATCTCAAGACAGATCCATGTCGATTGTCAATCCGCATTCCAGATCTATTTTCTAACGAGGTATTCTGGCATTGATTTACACTCAGCGCATGCTGGATCAGACTTTCAATCACTCTTTTACACCCCAATGTTATCGTCCGTAATCTCTAATCCAATTATGGAATTCCATTACTACTACTCCAGTAATGCCGTGACAGCATCTCCTACCTAATTCCGACATGGCCACCAGATAATGCCTGTTACCAATTATGTATTGAGAAAATAAAATGCCAAGAGCATTACAAATACTTCTTAACATGAATAGGTTTTCTATTTTCAGAGAGTCGAGACAGAGATTTCGTTACAAGACTGCCTCAAACGAGCTCTTGAAAGAAACAAGGTGATTTCTGTAAATTCCACACATTTCATAATATCAATCATTAGAGTTTTTTTTCCCCCAACTAGTTGGGGGAATCATTGAATTTGAATAATACTCAAACATGCGAAATTTGGTGCCTCAATTTTCAGGAGCTCGCGGAACGACTGAAATCAATTTCAATGGCGATTACTTTGGAAGAGAGCGTCGACGAAGGGTACGGAGATGGATGTGCTCAGAGTACAATGCTGGATATTCCTTCCCCGGCGCCCCTCGATCCACGATTGATGCGAAGTATATCTTGGGTTCTGGCAAGCGGTAAGAACTTTCTGAGCCCGGTGCAGCTCGGACTCGACGAACTGCGTCAGAAACTTGAAATTTTTGCAATTGGAGATGATACGAGGCTGCTTAACTCTGGGCAAATGTCGCCAGCGTCTCCTCGGAACAACACGAGATCGGTGGCGTGATGTATATACAGAAAACCATGTGCGATTAATATATTAAACGATATATTTACCAAATACAGATGTGGCTTCACATTGTTTTCACATTTTCTCGTATGCCTACATTGCCACCTCTATCAACGCGAGAATATTACTAGAGATAGGGAAATTACTGTGCAGAATAATTACACGACAAAACAATGAGTCTGCTCTATTCTATATAGTCCTAGCAGGTTCAGAAGTTGTGCGATTGTTTCGACGTTTGGTAACCTTGGGTATGAATGTCCCAACAAGAAAGATTCGTACAATCTTCAACATCTTTAATCCTTACCCTATTACCGATATACTGATACAGTGTTGGTGAGCATTTACCTGGAAAATGGTATTGTTCGTTTAAATCGAGCAACGACAGTATAGGTAAATACGACAAATACTGAAAAAGCATTGAAAATTTTGCCAACGTAACTTTGAAAATGAGTTTTCAAAACTCAGTCATGGTAAAGCTGATTGAAAAATCAATTCGATCGACAATTTCTGAGACAACGATCTCATCCCCTGTGTCCATGCGGCGACAGGAAAACTAATTTCTGTTTCACAGGTACTCGGTGTTACGGAAAAGTTTGAATAATATAATTACATCGATTGTGACGGTTCGTCTGTAATCCTTGAGATCCGAAATCTAGATGTTATTAGAAGTATACCAATCAAGAGCATAAAAATATTCACGTCGCGACTTTATGCATCATTTTCGGAGCCCAGGGATTTCTGTAATAATAATGCCACAGGTCTAATATCGATTGGCGCGCTCGTAGAAAAATTCTTTGTCTCCGTTGTCAAACAAATTTGGATGTAACAAGACTATAGGTGTGCAATTATTGTTTTTAGTCTTCATCCTACTGATTGAATTCCAGTGATTGTGCGATGGTTAGAAAATGCAGATAAATACCTATGATGCAATCTCATTACGTTTAAATATTGCCCATTAGTTAACACCAGTATGCGGTACTGGAACGTCTAATTGTACGGCATATAACATGGGAGTTAGTTCGTTATGAGGTCCAACAAGTCGAATGCTTGTATACTTTTCGTTCATATATTAAATCCAACATTTTCACTAAACTATGGCCAACCATCACCTTGCTTGCAGAGCTCGGCAGACAGGACTGCTTGTCTAAAATCACACTCAAACTTTGACTAGGCATCACACAACGGTAAAGTGCTCGGGAAAAAAGAACGGAACTGTATACAAAGTATCTCAGCCCAACACGACGTTCGGTGAATAAAACCAGGCATTAGGCGAAAATAAGTTTCAACATTTCTGAGTTATGTTTTTTCCTTACCCCTCATGCCAATCGACAGGTACAATCGATATGTAATATAATTAGCAAGATTTGTTGAGAAATAATTTCGTCTCTATTCACGTATGGTATTTTTCAGTCGCTTCACAACTGTTTTCAATAATTCCTACTACACGGAATATTTTGAAATACACCATTTTACTGAGCGCTACTTGTGAAACTTGTTTCTAGAGCGGATAGATTATTGCGAGCTCATTGTTGGACCATAGAAGTCCAACTGTAGCCCTAGTCTAATGAATTATTATCAAGCAGAAGCTATTTCCAAGAGCGTTTGACAACTTTACTTTGTAGCTCTTTTGATTATCCCACCGGCCTGTTCAAACTGCAAAACTTGATCGGATTGTCTACAATCGATTCGATGATTCAATTATGATAATCGAAATATTATTGATGAATGAAAAGATTCTGTAAACGTTGGGGTGACGGAATTGGGAGCGCATTCAATTGATAAGTAGTTGTTTTATATAGTTCAGATTGCAGACGGACCTCAGAAGTTTGCAACACGTCCCATTTTATATACCTTTACAACCGAAATGCCGCTTGTGAACTTCAATTACAATCTTACCACACTTAGATGCTTGAAAACTTGACAGCTATAGTGAATTACATCGACGATTACACTAGTAATGCTAATTGTATTGTGTATATCCAGTGGCGAGAGATACCAGGCAGTGTTGAGATTGTCGCGAGCCCATTGTCATCTGGAAGTCGGCTCGGTTTGCCTCACTCTGTCAAAGTAGCGGCGATAATGAGCCCGTCCGCGTCCTCTGTTCCGATGACCATGATTGTTATGTCGCTGATGATTTTGGTGAGATTGTCGGGGCTGATATTGTTGATTGGGTTTCTGCTGCTCCGTGTACTGCGGGGCTGGCTGCTGTAAAATTTTTAAATTGCGATAGATCAGCGAGGGAACATTCCCTAACAAATAGTTCAAATCTATAATCTGTTTAACCGTACGGAAAGCTCTTGCTGCTTCTATTATTGTTCAAACCGGTACAACTCCGTTTGGCTATTCGGAAATATAGACTTTTTACCATTTGCGTAACAGCTGATTCCCCCTGATTTTGTACAGATGTCAAACTTGTTCCAGGAGGACTGAGTTGCTCCTCCGTAGCAGCACTTGAATCGTCTTCTGTCCGCAATAGCATCTTGACCCCCTCAGCCTCAAGATCAATGATCCCACCCCTCTGCTGTTGTCGTAGAAATAAGGCGGCCATCTGTCGTTGTAATTCCCTCAGTTCCGCAGTTACTGCAAAATCTTTTGCTGTTTCGACATCTAGAGGCGGGGGAGCAGCACCCAAATTTTCAACGTCGCAGTCAATTGGCTCTCGGCAGACCGGACAGATTGCCTGAAAAAAAAAAGAAACAAAGATTGATGGGCTCACTCGAAACACAACAAAACTTGGAGATAAGGTTCAGATGTTATCGAACCTACTTGGAACTTGTTTTTAGGATCTTGTTGCCATTGAGGCATTTTCTCTTGCTCTTCTCTATAATGACGTTCGGCGGCAGCAACGTGTGCAGCCAGACAATACGAGTGAAAATGATGGTAGCATTCAGTTTTGGTGAATTCATCTCCTTCTCGGAATCCATACAAACAAACTGCGCACTGGCCGGAGGGGAGGTTGCTACAAGTCAAATGCTCTCGTACCAGCTATAACATTTGTTGCAAATGACAATATTACACAACGAATAAATCAATTGAATCTATAAAACGTAAGTCTTTCTTGCGCGAGTCAGAAGAAGAATGGAAAAAATTACGAATTCTTCGGTTCTTCAATTCTTCAATTCTTCTGGATGAATTCGATGGGCACCTGTCTGAAGCGGACTTGGACATAACTATTGGCATGATTTTCAGATGAGTCATTCGACTTGGATCTGTTATAAACCGACCAGAATAGCATTTCACGAGCCACATTCGAAATGCATTTTTTTTTCTACTAATAAACGATCTAATCCTCGCAAACTAGTTCAGACTGGAATGCGTCCAGAATTTGGCGTTATCGGAGGGTGAATATATGAACATGTTCATACCTCAAGGTTTGTATAACCCCGTGAATGAAATTAGGGAAACAGTGAACAGAATCGAAACAATACACGTTTTGAGTCTTTGTTATCTCTCGAGGGGAAATAATCCTGAGCTTCCTCTACTTTGCCGACTGTTCCAGGCATTTTTTTCTCTCTCTTACCTCGATCAACTCGAACATGACTGGCTGCCCGACAAAGTCTTTACATTTCGCCTCAGCATCGGATTGAATAAGGCGAACTGTATCCTCGTGCAAGCCTCTTGGATTCCTCAATGTTACTTTCGGAGAAACGTCCGGATAGCCAGGCGGCAAATTTACAACTAGTCTGATGCATACGTATTGAGACTGGGAGTCCTCTCCGGTAGATGGAAAGACTATAGTCTCGATACACTCGGGTTCCCCTCTGGGAAACATTATCATTTAAATACAGATTCGGATGGAAGGATCTAGAACTAGAAAAAAGTAAAGATCAATCGATAGAGAGAGAAAAATTACTGTCACTACTGTCTGATACCAAGTATAGATGTATTGCTTGGTAATTGTTATTATAGTAAATTCAGAAAACCAAATTTAAATCAAAAGCCAAAACTTGTTTCAAATCGAATCTATGGCGAGAATTGAGTCAGATGAAATTCAGCTTGTACAAACAAAAATGCTCTGACTTTGATGTTTTCAAAACGATGCTTGCACGAGAAAAAGGACAATGCAACGTCGTACTTTCGGTTTTCTTCAATGTGGAGTTCGTGATCGAGCAGGATAGCTTTCAAAGCTTCGACTTCATCGGTGACCCTGTGCAGGAAGGTGAAAAGATTTCGATTATATTGACAGTGACAGGTTGAATACTCGCCGTGAATTAACTTTCACACAGGTAATGTCGCATGGAATTAATATCCTCTCCCAATACCTCTCGTCCGTGCCAAGTTCAGCCATTCTTCACGCTCGACAAATCGAGATCACTTTGCTGTGAGGATGATGACTTATTTTCTATAGGTCGATGTATTTTTGACAGATATATTTCTACCACTGCTGACGATTCGCCATGGAGCGTCTGGCGTTTTGTGCAGTCTTCTGCTACGACGACAGTTCTACCAACCTAAAGCTAGGGACCTTTTTGGTTGTGTTCGAAACATATGAAATTCTCTGTATCAATTGGCATGGCAGCACTCCCCGTCCCACACACTCGAAAAACTGGCACGGGTGCATACATATACCTATGTATAAGGTATACGTATACTATACACGACACGTGTCTGGCTCGGACCTCGGTCTTGCTTTGCACCCCGACCATATAGATATGACACGGTTGTTTTGACTGTGGCAAAAGTAGAATGCTTGAAAAACTCATTGATGATCTTCAATCTCCGTGTATGTATGTGTGTATGTACGTTTGCGTGCATGCGTGCAACATACAAATACTCCAGAATCCTACAAGGGACCGGGTGATGTCATATACGCGACGTGGCGTCTGGAGTAAAATTTCCCTGAATTCCTATGTCCGTGAAAGTTTTTCACACCATCTGACACCATCCAACACAACCTAACCTCGAGGCTCAAAGCTAATATGTATGGGCCGGAGTTCTTCGCAAGTAAGTCCTTTTCAAAGATGGACAGTAACTTCGATTCGCGCCGCCTGATATTTTACTCATTTACCCGAATGGAAATAAATCAATTTTAGCTATTGAGTGAATTCAGGAGGAAAGGGATATGATATCATTAACGCCATATGAGTTTTTGGATTCACATAATATATTAAATTCTGTCTATATCGTCGCTCCCTCTCTCTTTCCTCTCCTTTTATTTCCTTTTTTCCACTTCTTCATACATATATCATACATATTTACAATTATGCAGAGACACAATTAGTACAGATATCATAATCCTTAACTATAAGCCTAAGGCTTTGTTAATCTAGACCTTAATTTGTATATGTATAAGTATGTATGTATATACGTGTTATCTGACAATACCATTTAGCTTACGTAGAAACGCAAGCGAAGATCGCATGCACTTTAACTCATGTATACATTATTGATGTTGATGTCGACGCTGTCTGTATTTTTTTTTTTTTTTTCTCAATTTTTTTAAGATTATTTTCAATAACGTGTGTACATACATTGTTACCTCATCAACAAGTTTCACATCTGTTCTTCTGGTGAGCTCGTCGAACAATTCCGGCGAGGATTATCGCGATAGACTACTAATATATATATATTTTAAGTACTCCCTAATACGCACTACTTTGGATAACATTTCTTACTCACAGAGACTATTATTGTCATAATTTTATTGTCCCTTGGAAATGTTGCACGGTGGCAAAAAATGCTTAGGACTTCTGCAATCCTATGTGGAACTATGAGATCAGGGAATTCTTATAGGCCAGTCAAATTAGACTGAAAAGTAGCTGAAATCTACAAAATGGATTGAACTTCTAAATTTTTGAGGACAAGTAGAGGGTCATCTGAGATGCCTAAAAACACCGGAATCCAACAAAATTTCCTTGTGCATCGGCCGCCATCTTGAAAAACAGGTAATCCTCGATATCTCGGCTCCCATTGGTCGGATTTTCGATTTTTTTTTTTAGTTTTTTAGAGAAAAATATTGTCTACAACTTTTATTCGAAGTATTTTTTGCTAGCTGTGAATGAAAACGTTTTACGATAAAAAAAAGGCCATACATTGATGTCTAATAATGTTTATTGTCAATTATATCGCCCCCTTTCTATGTTATCAATAAATTGTTCATATAAAAGTTGTAGAGGACTAAATTCTGAATAATTTTTGTGCATGCGATTTTGCGATTACTCGAATATTACCTGAGATAGAGACCGTCAAAGTTGTCTCTGTCCGCATTCTACCTGTAAAGCTTACGGACACAATAGGCGACGGAGCAGCTGCATATAATCGTCGATATCTTGGCTTCTACTGTTTCAATTTTATTCTTTATTTTTCAGTTTAATAATGAGTTTTATAATGTTTTATAAGTTTTTTTTTTTTTGTTTTACTTCTATAATTGACAATAAACATTAGGGTGGGCCAAATAAGGCGACCATTTTTTTTTCAAAGAGATACCTTCAGAAGTTTGTTCTTTATGCTCAAATAACGAGTCTCGAAAAAAAATTAGCTCCTTATATTAACATTTAGAGGTCGCTCATCGCCATTTTTCATTTTCCGTTTGAATAACATGGGAAATGTTCTTGTGGTACTTTTCGATTTTTATGTCTCAAGAACTGATCTAGTTAGAAAAATTCTGCAAGGCTATTTTTGTTGGAAATTAAACGCTCTACAAAAAAGGTTTTTTGGTCTTTTTCGATAAATCTAACCGATTCAAAATTAGCCTTGCCATTAAATGACCAGAATCGCCAGAGAAACTTCGAAACGGTTAGACTCATCGAAAAAGACCAAGAGACCTTTTTTGTAGAGCGTTTAATTTTGAACGGAAATAGCCTTGCAGAATTTTTTTAAGCAGATCACTTCTCGAGATATAAAAATCGACAGACGCAACAAGAACATTTCCCATGTTATTCAAATGGAAAATGAAAAATGGCGATGAGTTACCTCTAAATGTTAATATTTAGAGCTCATTTTTTTCGAGGCTCGTTATTTGAGCATAAAGAACAAATTGTCGAAGGTGCCTCTAAAAAAAAAAAAAAATAGTCGGTTCATTCGGCCCACCCTAATAAACATTATTAGACATCAATTTATGGCACTTTTTTTATCGTAAAACGTTTTCATTCACAGCTATCAAAAAATACTTCGAATAAAAGTTGTAGACAATATTTTTCTCTAAAAAACTATAAAAAAAAATCGAAAATCCGACCAATGGGAGCCGAGATATCGAGGATTACCTGTTTTTCAAGATGGCGGCCGATGCACAAGGAAATTTTGTTGGATTCCGGTGTTTTTAGGCATCTCAGATGACCCTCTACTTGTCCTCAAAAATTTAGAAGTTCAATCCGTTTTGCCATTTTCAAGTTCTATTTGACTGGCCTATTATAGCGGACTGTGAATGACAGGTCCTTTAAAACTAGGGTAGACACCTGGAATTCAAAATGCCGATACACATATATTTTGAGCTAAATATCAAGAATCAAGTATTCTTTTGCCACCGGGAGACATTCGTATTATAGTTTGCAAATCACTTCTAAATTCGTAATGCAGAATTAGGATCTAAAACATTACTTTATGACGTACGCGCGTGCGTGGGTTTTATTGTATAAACTTTCCCGAGCTGCAGAGAATGGATAAACGTTTTCAAAATCGTATGGATAATGCGCGTGAAAAGATATTATTTCTTTTCTGGGTGAAAGTTAACTGTCATATCGCTGAAGAAAATGGCTCAAGTATTGGATGAATCTTTCGGTTCAAGCATGCAAAGGAGTATTCAAGTGTAATTTAACCATATTTAAAATACTTAGCCATTTGGCGGTGGCAAAACCACACATTTTCAGCACTATATTATCTCATCTCGATTAACAAAAAAATGACGTAGAAACTACGAACTTATATCTTATAAACAAATACCGACATCTTACGGAGGCGACACGTCTTTGTAGCAACATAATCACACGAAAGGGAGGCCCCGCGCATCGGAGTTTCCACGCGACTACCAAGGCCCCTCAAGGCTGCATGATTGAGAAAAAAAGCAGGATTCTTCATGACCGAACTGTAAACATACATACAAATCTGCGCGGATATTCGGAATTCTAAATATACCATTTTTAGAATTCCAAAAAGTAGGCCAATTTTTCTCCCAGTATATATGTATAAAGCGACTACCAAGGCAACCAAACGCGTACGTAAAATAGGTGATTTTAGTCGTAAATACGCGATCTAGGACCTGTCTTACACAGTCCTTCGAGTACGTTACCGTATGTTGATCGAGCACAGCTTGGCGTTGGGAGGAGTAGAAAGTTTAACAATCCGCGAAAAATATAAGAACGTAGTGAAACGTGCGTATCTTCGGCCTCTAATATGGTAATTAGGTATACATATGTATATATGGTAAATATGCTGATTCATTCTATTGTGCAGATTGCCACGATATTGTTTTAATTCCGAGAAAAATGGCAGCGAAAAAGTTTTTCGGCGGTGATTAAACTGATTCATTCACAGCTTTCAGTTTTACATTGGATGGGAAGTCGTCAGGTTTACGTTGTTGTTGAAGTGCAGGCAAAATTGTAGCTTCGTCAGTATGGTACGTTGTCACGGAGGTGAGCCTGCTTTCGGTACTCGTGTAGCTCGCATTTTCCCCACCAAGAGCGTTGCAGGCACGTCTTCTGAGGCTTCAGGACAAAGCACTTGGTCTGTACAACGTTGAAGAACAATTTCCCGACGAAATTAGCTGATGACGTACCCGCCATTTTCAGACACGTTCGGAAACTGCGAGTAAAATTCAAAGTTTATCAGCATTATTCGCGTATGAACATGTATCATATATGTACACCTATAGTATATTGTATATGTATACGTATACCTAGTATATTTTATATGTTTGGCAAAGTCCTCGCGCATATGGACTTGCGCGATTTATTATTCCGAAGCAATATTATAGCCGGTCGGAATAGCGAGTAGTAAGTAGGGGGTAAGTATATAGGGGGGCGGGGGGGGGGGGGGGGGGGGGGGATATATAACATTATTTTATACATCTCGAAATTCGGTAAGATAATGGCAATTGAATTCCCCGGGACCAGTAGTGATAGCAGGCAATATTATCTAATAAGGCTAATTCTCTCTCGCCCAACAATTAACTCGCTTGATAACTTCTATCTTCTATAAATATACGGAACCACTGTATAGTCCAGTCGAAATAGACATTCACCTGGAAATAATTAGGGGGAGCAATTTATTCATTTTTTTTTAACTTCGAGGGGGGTGGTTGGGAGTGTAAATCTCGATTTTCGGCAAAATCTCGCCATTGCGTTCGCCGCCATCTTGATTTAAAGTTGAATTTTTTTGATTTTTCGAAATAACTCGCTTATTTGCAAGTTTAGAGCGAAAATGATAGAATCCAAAGTTGTTGGAAATTCAATTTCCCACAAGTTTGGTCATTATAGTTTTTATTCTAGAATCGATATTTGCAGAGTTATACTCAAATCAGGGGTATAGTTATACTCAAAAACTTCCACCCCTAATTTGAGTATAAGTCCGAAAATACTGATCGTAGGGTAAAAATGGCGATAACCACAGTTGTAGGAAATAAAATTCCCTACCTGATTACCTGTTACCATTTTTTCGATAAACTTGATAATAAACGAGATATTTGTATGTATAATAAAAAAAAAATTTCACTCCTGATCTGAGTATAACTCTGCAAATATCGATCCTAGGGTAAAAATTATAATGATCAAACTTGTGGGAAATTGAATTTCCAACAACTTTGGATTCTGTCATTTTCGCTCTAAACTTGCAAATAAGCGAGTTATTTAAAAAACAAAACAAAAAAATTCAACTTTAAATCAAGATGGCGGCGAACGCAATGGCGAGATTTTCCCGAAAATCGAGATTTACACTCCCAACCACCCCCCTCAAAGTTTAAAAAAAAAGAATTGCTCCCCCTAATTATTTCCAGGTTGAGCTATTTTTATGTCTGTCTCCACTGGACTAGTAGTGTGTGTGTTCGGTTGTAACGCCAAAATATGCAAATGACTCGCGAAAAACAATATTCCCTGTCTGCAAACATGTGTTCATTAATGTAAATGTAGAAAGAAAGAACACGCACATGCGTAAGAAATGCCAAGCTGTCTACTCTACATAGGTATGTATATATGGCTCATTCTCAGATAACTGTGATTTTTTATGTCGAGTATATTATTTATCATCCAACAGAGTTTTTTTTCATCGAGTAGTCATTAATGTCATAAATCTGATAGTTTTCTACAACCTACATTAGATATTGGAACATAAGTGGTTTCGGATTATTCATAACTGACGAAAATATACTGGAAATGTCAGTACCGTGGCATGTCCGATTCTCATTTTTCAAACTAAATGTATAAATTTCTATCAATATTCGTTTTGTAATATAAAATCAACCTCTCATAACTTAAGTCTAATGTATACTCAATCAAATTGTATTGCAATTATACGAAAATATTGATTGTGAAGAAAAATAATCATCATTGAATTATGTCCGGGAATTTTATTCAATTTTTAAATTTGAAATGTTTACCGCCTAATCGCTGTCTTAATTTAGTTTCATTGGCTCTATCTGGTGTCATTTTGAAGAGAGATTATTGGTGCATCGTTTACAGCTGTGTGTTTATTTGGAAGTTTAAAAAATATGATTAAAGCAATTTGTTTAGTTTTTAAAAAGGTAAGTCATAAAATTACATGTCAGTACCATGGTATTGAAATTTAGGGTTATTATTATGATGTTTGAATTAATTGTACTGAATTCTTATTTGCTTTCACGTGAAACATCAAAATTATTTGGGAAATTATTTTAACTATCCGCATTATAAAGTTAGGTCAATTATAAATCCAAATGTCAGTACCGTGGATGTCAGTACCATGGCAAAAATAAAAAATAACTTATTTATTTGTTATTTAGTTTAGTTGAAAATGGCTAGAATACTCCGGACGAGACTGAAAGACATACCTGGGCTCCAAAACTTGTGCAATAATAATCAATTAAAAAGAAGAGTGAAGACCCAAACCAAAAAAGTAACTAAATAGGCCAGCAAAAATAGACGTTTTTTTTGGTCAACTTTGCACTAAATTGCTGATCCAATTTTTTTTTTTCATAAGGTTTAGGACCACATACTGAGTATAAAATAAAAAATAAAAAAATATAATATTATAATAATATAATATAAATATTTTTCAAATATTGTCATAGTTTTTGTTCTGTTATAGTTGTAGTAGAACTACATTACAGGCTTAGTTCTGTGTATAAGTGAAGCAAGAAAACACCCGAAACATGCGTTTTAATACATTTTTAATTTTAGAAAAATTTAAGTTTTAAAAATCACAGTTATCTGAGAATGAGCCATATACAGATGCGCGTCGCGAGATGTTCATGCTGCACAGCGTATACAGATTATGAAAATGTGGCGGCCACCGTACGTAAACATATTGTGTGTATACATAGCGGCATAGGTTGATATGGTAACATTAGGGTTCGGTCGGCGAGAGCAATGAATGCGAGGCTTATCGTATACAACACTAATTGCCCACGAAAGTGTGAATCGACCGGTTCCGAACGAGGGAGCGTATATAGGACGACGATATAGTCAATAAGCAATAATACGTAAAAAAGGTAGCTCGGGATCTGAACATAATAATATAAAGATCGCGATTCTATACCTACCATACATCGGCATATACATATACATACACATATACATACACATAATATACATATAGTCATTGCACATGTTTGTTTAATTAAACGACTCGTAAGTTTTGACAATTGCCCGCGAAACCGCGACCGAAGAACAGCGAGTCATTTACTGGACTGTTTGTGAAACGCGGCAATGCACTGCAGTGTAACCAAATCACAAGGCGGTTGACCGTTGGTTACACAGCTTTGTAAACCCTCGAGATAAGATCGCCGGCCGAAGGTCTCGGCTGCAGTTCCGTCGAGTCTCGAGGTCTAACAAATAAGAGAGTGGAAAAGATCGAAGACTCAGGCTGTCATAGTACCACATGTGCTTAGACGATAAACAATTACCTGCACCCACCCGTAAACTACACCAAATTTAGACCTCTGCCAACCGACGAACAATGAAGATAGTAAAGGATAGCAATATTTAGAACTTGATTACCGTGTGCTATTATTAGATACTATGGTATATAGGTATATACCAACTACGCTGTGCGCATACGCCTACCCGCAAATACCTACAATTCGAGTGGTCTATTAGATTTGTTAAATTGTTTAAAAGAATTACGAGGTCCACCTCTCAATCGGTACCAAATACAGAAAAAAAAGTCCTTCTCCTCAAATTTTCCCTCCGAGGTATGTTTCGTGTATAAACATTTTTTCATTTCTATTCCCTCTCTCTCCTTCTACATCCTGAAGAGATGTTGACAAAAGCCCGTAGAAATATTGGAGAATCATCAACTCCAGTTCGATATTATTCGATACGTATATAGTCGAGCGAATGTGCAATCGCATTCGAATGACCACCCAGCTGTTAAGTATTAATTTCGTATTCTTCTTCTTTTCGTCTTTCGCGACCTTACCGCTCGTCGCAGGCGCAATGCATGAGGGTAGATACGCCCCAGTTGAAGAGGTTGTATTTCGTTTGAAAAGCAGGAATGAAGAAAGGACAGGTGGTGTCATGGCGTCGGCAGCACGCGTCGGCGATACCAAAACCGCCGAGATTTGTATATTTTGTTGCCCGGTGACCCCGGCCGCACCACTGCGTGCCCGGTATGAGCAGCAAGTCACGTTTACCCCGTCCTCGTCCTCGTCCTCGTCCTCGTCCTCGTCCTCGTCTCAATTTTCTCTTCGACTTGTTCGCCACGCCAACCTGCGGCGCCTCATATTTCCTGCGGTAAACGAAGGACAGCGCGAATTTCGCGGTGCATAAAGCGTTCTCAAAAAATTCATCAAAAGGTTCATATGAACCAGCTATACGAGTAGAGGCCGCAGGTATAATACATACCTATACAATATCATAATATATTAGGTATGCGTATGCCGAATTCACTTTCTCATCTCATTCATAGATGATCAGCGCTGCAGGGTATAATATTGTATGAATGTATGTAAAATTTCAGACAAAGTTGCAAGTTTTTCCTTGTCTCTTTTCAAGATGGGAAATTTCAGGAGAAAGCCCATCGTCTCACCTTATTGTATAGCTGGTTGTCTATGCCTCTGTATACGCAGCATAGATATGAATTTTTTGCAGTTGACATTTTATCGCTATCGCGCGGCTATAGTCTGCGAGGACGAGGGTCGAAGAAGAGAGAGACAGCGACGTCAACTACTACAGCGGTAGCAGGGCATAATGATACGCGAAATAGACACGAATCGATTGCTTTCTTTTCTGCGTTATTGCCTGTTTGAATTTCATTCAACTGACGCGTCCACTTCTCGTCGCCCAATTTTTCCCTATTGGTCCCCGTCAACAGTACCCGCGTACTACACCGGTCTGTTACCAATTTTCCTGGCTGAAATGTTCTTTACCTTTGGTCACATCCGCAGTGGCTCAGAGTGAACGGCATGTGATTATAAAAGGCGTAACGTTGCGTCATCGGGGGAATAGCCCTGTGACAATGATCGTGGCGCCGACAGCATCTATCCAATTGATCAAAAGCGCCAAGTTCGTTATAACTCGATGCAAGCTGTGTCGGCCCGCACCATTTCGTCCCCGGCGCGAACAAAAAGTCGGTCAGAACTCCTCTCCTAACTCTCCTGCCAATACCAATTAGGAGTCAGCCGTTGATCTTGGCTAATTCAGGCGTTAGTTTTGGATCAGTGTTGCGTTCAGGTGTTATAATGAATGCGATCATACTTTGTTAGTATCGTGGATCGAAAGCTGTATTATATACGAATTTATTATATACGTACGCCGTGAATTACCATGATTATTTGCCCTGCTAGCCACCCAAATTTGTTGACGGTATTATCACCCGCTAATTCGCCCCTCAACCTGCATACAAGTCATTATCGTGCGTCACCCATCCGAGATGTTGTTAGCAAAAATTTCATATGCATATAAGTATATAAGTATGTAGGGGAACGTAGGGCACAACGGCCCCTTCGGGGAAAAAACACGGGTAGAACAATTCTGAGAGAATATATCGATTTCCTATTTAACTGGGAAACAAAATATGTACTACAATAATGACATTGATATACCAAGTTCGGAATACTGTATGTAATAGGTACCAACGAATTCATGTTCGTATTATTTCTTCAATTATTCGAAGGTAACCAAACAAAAATTTACTCTACAATGCTTGAATATATATCTATTTGTAAAAATATCGTCGAAGACAATATTGATATCTGGAAGAAAGGCAATTGTCAATTAGTGAAGACAAAGTCTAGATAGTTTTACCGATTCATGTAAAGATACAAATCACTTTTGCGGGCAGTCCGTTTTAGGCCCACGTTCCGCTATATATATATATATATATATATATATATATATATATATATATATATATTAGGGTGGGTCAAAAAAAATGACTATTTTTTTTTTCATTTCGTACTCTGAAAAGTCTGTTGCTAGACACCTCTGGGGAATACTCACCAAATATGAGCTCTTAATTTTGATAGAAAGGTCCTCCGCTTTATGGTTTTCCATTTTTTCCTCAGTGTTAGAAACGAGAATTTATATCTCTCTATCAACTGTTCGTTAGAAAATATCGCTACTCGTATTCTTGTAGGAAATTGAACGCTCTACAAAAAAGGTCTCTTATGATTTTTTCGGAAACCTCACCGTTTAGAAGATATCACAGGTTGAAATTTGATTATTTTACGAGAAATTGTTGTTTTGCTTATGAATTTTATAACTCGTTAACAACATTTTTTTATGGAATGCGCAATTCATAGTTTTGAAGGAAATTAACTGCTCTACAAAAATGGTCTCTTATGATTTTTCGATAAAACAATATACTTCAACCTGTGATATCTTTTAAATGGTGAGGTTTCCGAAAAAATTATAAGAGACCTTTAAAAATTTTTTTTTTATCGAAAAATCATAAGAGACCTTTTTTGTAGAGCAGTTAATTTCCTACAAAACTATGAATTGCGCATTTCATAAAAATTTTTTGTTTACGAGTTATAAAATTCATAAGCAAAACAGCAATTTCTCTTAAAATAATCAAATTTCAACCTGTGATATCTTCTAAACGGTGAGGTTTCCGAAAAAATCAGAAGAGACCGTTTTTGTAGAGCGTTCAATTTCCTACAAGAATATGAGTAGCGATATTTTTTAACGAACAGTTGATAGAGAGATATAAATTCTCGTTTCTAACACTGAGGAAAAAATGGAAAACCATAAAGCGGAGGACCTTTCTATCAAAATTAAGAGCTCATATTTGGTGAGTATTCCCCAGAGGTGTCTAGGAACCGACTTTTCAGAGTACGAAATGAAAAAAAAAATAGTCATTTTTTTTGACCCACCCTAATATATATGGAGGATTAAGGAGAAAATCCGCTCTAGTCCACTCGGACAGATTTTGATAAATACGCGAATGAATGTTCCTTTTCTCGTGAAGACCCCGATATAGCAATATTCTGATGCTGATGCCGTTTCTTCCATTCAATAGTGGTATTTTCTGGAAATACTATAGATCTAAATGCCACAACAATGGTATCACTAGCTTGTTTTCGATAAAGTATAAAAAGTGGATTTAAACGGTTTTTCCCCTTAACCATTCGTTTGTTTACAGCAATTTTACCGTACGGACCAGAATGAGATTATTATGTTATTCTGATACATGCAATATAAGCGCTTGCAGTAGGTTTTTCAATAACTGTGACCGAACCATCGACATGGAAACTTGAAATTGATGATGCTCGAAGATATTCTATTATGAATATAATATACATATTATATATATATATATATATATATGTATATACAGGGTGGGGCATTTATAGTGACCCGGCCAATTTTCTCCCAAACGAAGCGAGACATGAGAAAGTGTTCAAAACAGTAATTTCATGGTTTCAAAGGGGACACAAGATAGTGTTTGTGATTTTTTTTCAAAGTCGCAGTATCAAGGTCTCTTGCAGGCCAACTTTGGTTTTTTAAATGGAAACCTATATTTTTTTACAGACCCATATTTTGCATGAAAAAATTATAAACGTTAGTTCGAAACATTTTTGTTTTTAATTTTAATTTTTTATGGTATCAACTTTTTTCACATTTTTTTATCTTATCGTTCTATATTTTCATAGCTGTGTTCTACATGAATAAATGGGAAACTTTTGTCCGAAACTTTGTTTTGAAAATGTCAAGTCTTCAAGGTACCTTATACTTGGTTCTCAATTGGATTTTTTCTTTTCCAAATTTGTCCCAACTCCAATTGAGATTGAAATTAAAATTGATGCAAACAATTGAATACAAATATTATAATAAAATTTATGAAAAGTTATTATTTTTGAATTTTAAATTCAAATTTACAAAAAAAAAAGTACCGCGAAAAATTGTGATTTGAAAAAAAAATGTTTAGAACAAAATTTTCTTATTTTCTCGTACAGAACACGAATCTGCAACAAAAATATAGGTTTCCATTCAACAAACCGAAGTCGACCCGCAAATGACCTTGATACGTCGACTGATCTGATCTGATGTCCCCCTTGAAGCCATAAAATTCATGTCCGAAACATTTTTTCATATCTAGGGTAGATATATATATATTAGGGTGATTCAAAAAAAATAATTTTTTTTTTCTTCCAAACAGGCTCAAAAGTTTCGTTTTGATGACAAAATACGCCTGTTAAAATTTGAGCTCTTAATATTAACCCTTCAGTAACCGCGCTATGAGATTTTTACTCATGCTCGGTTTCAATCGCAATTATTTATTCAAATTCAAATGGAAAGGCCACTTGAAATTTTGTTTACCTTCCGCAAATTTTATACTCTTTCCAACTGCACAATAAAAAATTACTGATTTTGATTATAAATAAGAAAAAAAAAAATTTTTCTCGAGGACATGAGATTTTTTCTCATGGCGAGAGTATTAATGGATGAGAAATTTCACTGTTCGTCTGTACTCGGGCGTCGTTCGGATGATTCCGCTGGACGGTAGCGGTCATGTTTGTTTACGTATACACAAAAATCCACTTGTCAGCGAAAATTTACTAGCTTCACTGTCATTAATTATAAGTTGCAAAATTATTTTATTGTTATAAATAATTAAAATCCATTACGATTCTTACGAAAAAATACTTTAATAACCGTGATGCGCATGCGCAGAAGCCGTGAGATTTTCTCTCATGGCGAGAGTAAAGAAGGTGAGCCGCATAACGTGGTTACTGAAGGGTTAATATTAAGAGTGTCCTCATCGCACTTTTCTATTTTCCCATAAGAATAACATAGGAAAATTCATTTTTGCTTATTCTGATTTTTGTACGCTACAAAGGACTGCTCAAATAGTAAATCGCTATACGTATTCTTGTAGGGAATTGAACGCTCTACAAAAAAGGTCTCTTGGTCTTTTTCGATAAATCTAACCGTTTCAAAGTTAGTCTTTCCAAAATCGCTAAAGAAACTTCAAAACGGTTAGATTTATCGAAAAAGACCAAGAGACCTTTTTTGTAGAGCGTTCAATTCCCTACAAGAATATGTATAGCGATTTACTATTTGAGCAGTCCTTTGTAGCGTTCAAAAATCAGAATAAGCAAAAATGATTTTTCCTATGTTATTCTTATGGAAAATAGAAAAGTGCGATGAGGACACTCTTAATATTAATATTAAGAGCTCAAATTTTGACAGGCGTATTTTGACACCAGAACGAAACTTTTGAGCCTGTTTGGAAGAAAAAAAAAAAATATTATTTTTTTTGAATCACCCTAATATATATGTTATATATGTATAGATCCCTCTTATCAAGGTAACGTCAACTTATTTCAACCATGAGTTCCTGTATCAAAAATGCTAGTTAGGGTCCCACCTTTCCCCACCCGGCGGGTGACATAGTTAGCGTATACACTAGGGTGCTTCAAAAAAAAATTTTATTTATTTTTTTCCGTTCGCCATCCCTCAAATGTTAGTGGTTTATAAGAAAAAAATCCTCCCCAAAAATGGTCTCTCTAACTCAACTCTAAGAGGTCGCTCTTTTCATTTTAATTTCCCATTTACTTAACATTGGAAAAATTGTTTTTTCATTGAAAGTTAAATTACTCGCAAACTACTTGATATTTTTCGGATTCATGCATAGATCCTTGAAGCTGATTCTTCAAGCTTTCCAAAACCCTATAATAATGCATAATTATCATAATGAAAACACAAATTTCAGCCATCTGAAAAGTACTGATTTTTAAAGAAATCATGAATTATTATTATTTTTTGTTTTTTTATTTATTATTTTTTATACGGTTTTTGAAAGCTGAAAGAATCAGCTTCAAGGATCTATGCATGAATCCGAAGAATATAAAGTAGTTCGCGAGTAATTTAACTTTTAATGAAAAAACAAATTTTCCAATGTTAATTAAATGGGAAATTAAAATGAAAAGAGCGACCTCTTAGAGTTGAGTTAGAGAGACCATTTTTGGGGAGGATTTTTTTCTTATAAACCACTAACATTTGAGGGGTGGCGAACGGAAAAAAATAAATAAATTTTTTTTTTTGAAGCACCCTAGTATACACCCTGTATATTGCTGGAGAAACTTGATCGCGTTTCGTACGACACGTCTAACGATAATACTGGGGTGTAGTGCAGTAGCATGGAAGGAGATGGATATGGAACGCTGCAGTTGTGGGTGGGGACAATCATCAATCAGATTTGACTGCTCACTGCCGTGTGTATCAACTGTCTATCTTTGGCGTGTAATTTTTTCATTTTGTCACTTGACGTGATTGTTGATCAAAAATGGACTTTTGGCGATATGCGCTCCAAATCGGGTCCAGGTGCACCCACAACTGTAATACGAAGTTTCATCGATGTCTTGATCACAGCGTGAAATGACTAGAAACCACAAGCCGAGCTGAGAGCCGACTGTGCTATAAAAAAAAAAAATCAGCCAGTCCACCATAAAACATGCACATCGCATTTTATGCATATCTCTTGATATTGTTCATAATTGATGAAAAAAAAAAAAAAAAAAAAACTTCCTTCATATGGCAAAACGTATAGGAAAAGCGACAGCAGAGAGCAGAGAACGACGGTAAACAGATTCGTGGGTACGTTCATTATTTGTGCGCTCGTGCATGCAGACCTGTTGCACCTGGATAACTCACGATTGTCCCTGCAGTGCCAGAACTTGATTCCGCGTTCTGGTTCTGACTCGGAAGCACTGATCACGGAGTTCATCGGCTGAGACGAACCAGTCAGCCATGTGCTTGGAAGAAAAATCTTCCTGGGACAATACTTTGACCATACCCTCGTTATCCTGATCTCTCCCTTTCCGTACGTCCTCCTCGACGTTTTCCCCCAACTCTTTCAAATGCAGCTCTGACAAACATTCTTCGATGGCATCATCGTCACCATCCGCCTCGCCTATGTCAGACTCGAGCTTTTCGTCAATACAGTCGCTGAGAGTCCCACCCTCGTAAATTAGCTGCAACTTACGTTTCTCTTCTATAAGCCAGACTTCTCGTAGAGTTACGTCGATTTCCCTGCAACAAAAATTCGACCATGAGTTTCAGCCTCCCGCAGTGACCAGGATTACGGAGATTGTCGAGTCTTCCCACGTCATTTAAAGATTTTCGAACTCGTCCGTCGTCTGCAGCGGCCATCACTTGAAAATTTGACCATCCCAGCGTTTTCATTGGTTCGAAAACCTGTTCGAGCTATCAAACGATGAGAGAGTGGATAGTGTTTGTATGTGTAGAGCGGTTGAATTTGAATTGTTGACTCTGTCGAACTACAACGCGTGCGAGCTTGTTTATATGTATATACCATGTACAACATTTACGTTTGCAATATTCACAGAAAGATAATTGAATAAACTCGGAGAGCCTTCGAAATTCGTGTGATAAATATAAGATCCAATAATTATAAGACGGGATGGTAACATATAGGTATAGGTATGTGCAACATACATGTATGCATTTCGTACGTGATCGAGAGTTAAAATTTGACGATCGCTCGTCTTTACTGATAGACACAATTATCTGCTACGGAGTTCAAATTCCTTCGTTCTTCAATTATCTAAATTAAAATAGTCTTGCATAAGTCCATTTTGCGCCGCACATCTTTTTGGGGCTATCTTTGATCTTGACCCGATGATTATCATTTTGTCATAACCGGTAACGAATACGTAAACAGATAAGCTACAGTCGTGCTTAATTACATAAATAAATCGAGTAGCTAGTAGAAAAACAAGTGGATGTTGTTCCCAACGGCCGTTGAAATGTGAATTTCGTGAAAAACGCCACAATTTCTCACCAAAACGCATCAGCCTCTGTTATTACCAAATATTGAAGGAACATTTTCTCACCAACTCTGCTGCCCAGGTACATTCAATTCAACGCCTTCTGTGTCGGTGCCAGAGTTGAGTATTGAATTCTATACTAAATTAATAATCACTTATTAACCCATCCATTATAATGTTATACTAGTCTCTGTTGCGAATATGTACACATACATAGGTATATGTCGATCTGTAAATACTGTTTATCTTATATAGCTGTGGAGACGATCTGCAATTATTTTTCCGTGCGTGTGTGCATAGTCCATATCACAAAAATATGTAACTATGTGTATGGCGTGTATTGATACGCCAACCATAATTATACATATTATATAATTAACTTTAAATGTAGGTACATTGGGGTGATTCAAAAAAAAAAATTTTTTTTTTTTCTTCCAAATAGGCTCAAAAGTTTCGTTTTGATGCCAAAATACGCCTGTCAAAATTTGAGCTCTTAATAATAATATTAAGAGTGTCCTCATCGCACTTTTCTATTTTCCATAAGAATAACACAGGAAAAATCATTTTTGCTTATTCTGATTTTTGTACGCTACAAAGGACTGCTCAAACAGTAAATCGCTATACATATTCTTGTAGAGAATTGAACACTCTACAAAAAAGGTATGTTGGTCTTTTTCGATAAATCTAACCGTTTTGAAATTTCTTTAGCGATTTTGGAAAAACTAACTTTGAAACGGTTAGATTTATCGAAAAAGACCAAGATACCTTTTTTGTAGAGTGTTCAATTCTCTACAAGAATATGTATAGCGATTTACTGTTTGAGCAGACCTTTGTAGCGTACAAAAATCAGAATAAGCAAAAATGATTTTTCCTGTGTTATTCTTATGGAAAATAGAAAAGTGCGATGAGGACACTCTTAATATTATTATTAAGAACTCAAATTTTGACAGGCGTATTTTGGCATCAAAACGAAACTTTTGAGCCTGTTTGAAAGAAAAAAAAAATTTTTTTTTTTTTTTTTTGAATCACCCTAAGGTACATACATCCTACTCACACCTATATAATACAATTATCAGCGATTTGATTTGTAAATAAACGAACTGCGAGCAACAGTAGATATTACATGCACTTAATCTTGCATATACGCATTCGACACAATACTATGAAAGTTCTAATAAATGAAGTGTGACCGTGTGGAACATTATCAGTGCGGTATAATAGGTCTTGACACGAACGAGTATGTAATCAACAACTGCAGAATATTGTCAGGCAGGAAAATCTAGAATGTTATCAATACATGGGCAGATATACATTAGGGTGGTCCTTATTTGGGGCTCGGACGAATACTTTATCAGACGCCCCCCAAATCGACTCCAAATAATTCAAAAACTGTAACCTAATTTTTTCAGATTTTTATCTAGACTCCAACCCCTCCCACCGGGAGTGTGGATTTCCCCATTTGAAATACACGTGTTTCGGCCATATTCTCAAGATATATTTTATTCTAAGAGTAATAATTATTGAAAAAATCTGTAACTGCGAGATTTTAGTGTTCATTGGTCGACTATGTGAGAAAAAAATCACATTATTATACAGGCCAATCTAGACAATTTGCATACCCTTTAATAGCTGACTTTTTTTTTTAATTTAACAGAATATGGTATCTATATGTGAAGATAATGAATATTGTTTTTAGGTCATTCGAATATCAATTTTCTCTGAATAATCTAAAAACAATACCCCGACTTTATTTTCGCCGACTCATAAGGTTTGACGAACACCGATCGCCAGGAAACCGCCTGCGACGTGTATACCACCCATGGGCAGGTATATGCACACCTACTTTATATATATGGGGCTTTCCATACCAACCCAAACTACCGATGATTTTTGCATCTTCGATTTCGCTGAAATTTGGGCATCCTTTTGTACCCCTCGAAAAAGGTTTTTATGATTTTTTTCAAATTTTTTCATCCAGCCAACCGGGAGACGAGAATTTTTGAAAATTTCGCGGATTTTTTTTTTAAATAGCCATAACTTGGTGAAAAATTGTCCGATTTGGGACTTTTTTTTTCAAATTTCGTGTTTTTGGCTGAATTTTCTGAAAAATGTATGCAAAAAACATTTCATTGTGAATTTGATTGTTTTTTTTTGTATTTCAAAGGTAAAACATGGATCTTAAGATTGTTTGTATCCTTCGATTTTTTTTGAAAAATTCTCAAAAATACTACTCCCCAAAACACAAATCTTAAGCCTAGTCTCGTAATGGGATAATGATAGGTTATAATTTTTTTGAATTTTTAAATTAAATAATTTTTTTCATTTTTGTTCCATTTATTGTTCTTACTTTGTAGAGTATTTGGTATGGTTTTTTATTCGAATACTACTCTACAAAGTAAAAACAATGAATGGCACAAAACAAAAAAAAACTAATTAATTTAAAAATTCAAAAAAATTATAACCCATCATTATCCCATTACGAGACTAGGCTTAAAATTTGTGTTTTGGGGAGTAGTATTTTTGAGAATATTTCAAAAAAAATCGAAGGATACAAACAATCTTAAAATCCAAGTTTTACCTTTAAAATACAAAAAAAACAATCAAATTCACAATGAAAAGTTTTTTGCATACATTTTTCAGAAAATTCAGTCAAAAACACGAAATTTGAAAAAAAAAGTCCCAAATCGGACAATTTTTCACCAAGTTATGGCTATTTAAAAAAAAAATCCGCGAAATTTTCAAAAATTTGAAAAAAATTTGAAAAAATTTGAAAAAAATCACAAAAACCTTTTTCGAGGGGTACAAAAGGATGCCCAAATTTCAGCGAAATCGAAGATGCAAAAATCATCGGCAGTTTGGGTTGGTATGGAAAGCCCCATATGAAGAGCTCGAATGGGTTTTGGTGGCGTTGCATAATTCCATTTTGGCGCGTGTAACAGTTCGAATACGTACCCATTATATACGACTATGGACAGCAACTACGAGGACTACGAGTTGAAGGAGGGACGGCATGCCGTGGACCGTACCGGTCTGTCATTCCCATCCAAGGATTTTGTATAGTTTAAGTGCAAAGTGACGCTTCGCGGTGGTGAGATCCACCGCCATCCTCGTGGGAGTACCGGCAGATGACCAACCCTCGAGAGAAAGACCAGCACCAGCGCTCTTCCTATCCTAATCCCTACGTATACTTAACTTATCGCTTTTCGGCTTAAAGTTCCGAAGCTTATCATATTGTTAGTTCTGGCCGCCATCGCTTCGCGTGCAATTGTTTTCCCAAGCCTTTTACCTAACTTCTGTTACTTCGAGTTATCGGAGTTATCGTTACAGTTTACACACGGATTTTGCCGTACTTAATCCCGTGCTCATATAGAACTACTTATCATACGCTTTCAAGTCGAGTCGACGAAAAAAAACCGAGTAAGGAATAATAAAGAAAAAAATTGGATATACCGCAAACGCGCGCTCGCAATTGGAACGACGGGCACGATTACGTTTTCCGTGGCCCTGAAATATGAAAGCGGATTTCGATAGGGTTTTTGACGAGGGAAAAGATTCCGCTGGTCTTACATTGAAATCTCGATTAGTTTCCGAGATATCGAAAAAAAAAATTCGTAATTCTTCCGCATGTATGCGTATATGTGGGTCGCAAAAATCGAAATCCACTTTCATATTTTAGCACCACGGAAATCGTAATGTCCCCGAAAAACGATCTGCATTACGGTGTTCGGGGGATAATTGAGGATTTATTACCGTCACAGTGCGTCATAGAGATTTAATATGTCGATATGGATCGACAGTCGGTTATCGTCTACATCGTAACATGGGCCACACAGCTACCATAATATGGAAAAAAAGTTGGAAAAGTTATATACAATAATAGAACACAAATGTGTACAATGTGAGCATGGACGAAAATAAAGGATAGTGCAGGTTGTGTCGCAACCTTAACGAAGTACAGTATGATAGAGTAGAAGGGGGAGA
Organism: Rhogogaster chlorosoma; assembly: GCA_944452935.1. Classification (NCBI taxonomy): domain Eukaryota; kingdom Metazoa; phylum Arthropoda; class Insecta; order Hymenoptera; family Tenthredinidae; genus Rhogogaster; species Rhogogaster chlorosoma. The sequence continues at coordinate 27,648,120 of OX101800.1, read as the reverse complement.
GAGAGAGACATTTATTAGGCGCTCTGGGATAGTATCCCCTTGAGTATCCCCTCAAGCGCAGTAACATAGTCTAAATACTACAAGAAGAGTAACGATATAGGGACAGAGGTATCAGTCTGTATCGCATAAATAAGCTAATTGTAAGTGTATAATTAACAATGGTCATTAAACAGAAGAGAAGTGAAAACAGAAAATAAATGAATTGATTTACAAGTTTGATTTGAATTTTGAAGCGTCACGTGTGAATAAAGAATGATGCGTCTGTAGCCTATACTATCAGTGGTTAGGACTGTTAGGAGAGAGAGAGAGAGAGAGAGAGAGAGAGAGAGAGTGTGTGATACAGAGGTCTTGCGAAAGAGTCGGCCGCTCAATTTTATTTTTTGTTTTTTTTTTTTTTGTTCTTTCTAATTAACTGCCGATCACTAGTATTGCGGGTCGAATGATATATGACTTCATCTGTGAGAAGAACAAAACAAGCATCCCCGTATGCCCATTACCTGTGAGTGACGAAAACAGCTCTCCGGCCACTGCGCTTCAACAATCTATATAGTATTCTCATTACTGTAGTGCTTCGATTTCCAATTCTCGCTCATCAATCTTGTTAATCAATGTTCAAAAAGTGAATCAGGGTTCGGTTCTGCATTCCAAAATTTACCAGACATTGAATCCGGTAGATATCATACGGCGTCTTTCGAACCAAATAATCAATGGCTATTGAAAACTGCAGCGACCGAAGAATTTGATCCCATGAAATATATCCGATATAATTTGAGGGTTTCTCAGTTGACAAAGATTTTCGACCGTCGACCGCGATGTATCGTATGTATGTAGCTATGCATCAGAATCGACAAGACCAGCAATCGACAAATAATCAAGACTCCGTTAGCCGCGTGACGATCAACTAATGATTAATTTTCATTGTCGGAAGGCTGTAATGATCAGTTTGTTCATTCGATAAAGGTTCTTTCGTTGCATTTATGTATGTCACATCATATACGGATAGATTCGTTGATACATCGCAGAGTAAATAACATAAACTACGGACTGCACTATATCTATATGCAACGTTCATCACATGTCCACGTGTCGTTCGCGATAAGCGAATCCTTCCTTCCGTCACTTTCATAACGTGGATGACTGAACGCTAATATTGGCCTCGGCCCATCGCAGTCCACCCCTGGGAACAATTTCTCGGAAAAACTTTTTACCTCGCTAAATCGACACTTCTCGCATATATATCCTCCACGACCGCATTGTCACGTGGATTCTATGAGCCTGGCGCTCTAGGTATATGGGATTTTATACTCATCGTTAGGTAGTTACTATACATAAACTCACGCTTTTCCCTCGGCCCCATTATGGTTGTTGTTACTATTATTATTATTATTATTATTATTATTATTATTATTATTATTATCATTATCATTATCATTATTATTATTAGTATTATTATTGTTATTATTATTATAAATACTATTATTGATATTATTAATACTATCGGTACATATAAGTATAGGTATATTCGGCTTGCGGTATAAAATCTTTTTTTATCTACACGAAATAGGTATCAATAATTATCACCCAACAAATGAAAGAAAAACGGCAAAAGTTAATCGCGGTATACCTATACTATATGATTCATTTGCGTTGAATCTTTTTCTCCATATTGTGTTTTTTGGTACGCACCCCCAGTCTACGGAGGTTTCTTTGGCACAGAATCCCGGCCACGTGGTGACACGCTGGAATTCCCCGTCCTGAAGAAGCCTGCTGAACCTGAAGCCGCTCGAGGGCGCGGAAATATTCGAAGAGAATACATTCCCGGATTGATGGAAATTTCCGGCGGCGAAAGGCAACAGGAGAAATAGTCTGAACGCAGAGAGCATCGGGCTTTCGCGGTGAGGTACCCGGATCACTTTTAAGCACTTCTCAAATTATTGGCGCGAATCCAACCTCGCACCACGTGTGGCGGTAGCCCTACACACCCTTTCCCCCTTTGGGAACGGTATAATGAAAATTATATGTTTTGTCGACGACAAAGAGGCAGGCGCCGTGAGCACAAATAACTTGTGTAGGTATAATTTCTTTACGGATAAGCGATTCAGCTGCACAGCTATGGGACTCGTGTCTCTCTTCCTTTTTCCCGAGTGCACAGTCGATATTTCCTAACAATAATTATCAACGGGTAATGTAACCTACAATTGCGGGAGATTATACTTTTTCTGACATCAACTGATAGCGTTTGCGGTTTTTTACAAAAATCTATGCAGTTCATGAACAGTACATGTGCCTCTCGGTCGGTGAAAAAACACCTCTCATCCGTTCAATTGATAAACCGCGGTTCCCGATAGCCGTCCCGCTTTCTTTATAGAACTTGTCATCGAGTGTGGAAAAAAAAAAAAAAAAAAAAACTTTTTACAGATTGGACCTGGCAGATCTAGAGTTTCGCGAAAGGACTCCACCGGGGGCCGGGCGGTCCGAGAACTGAAGCGCGTCGCACGCGGCCCCCTTTAAATACGTCTGATGTCCTCTATCCCCGCTCCGCCGAAAACCACGGAGTATACGGACGCCTTCTCGTCAGGAGAGCGAACGACGGCGCACCGTTGCTTGTGAATGCTCGATGCAATGCATCCATCACCGTGTTAGGCACGATTCAGAAAATCACATCCCCTGCAATCCCCGGCCTCGACGACAAGCCACGAGACATACTTTGAATTTTATTATAATCTATCACCGGTATCAGCGATCCAGCGAATTACAGAGGACGATAACGTGACAGTAATAAATTCTTGTCGAAGATTCGATTGAACATTTAACTCTGCACCCGGGCTCAGTCTTTGTTCTTTGGATTTGGAGATCTAGAGGTTTTCCGGAATTTGGACTTTGGAATTTGGATTTATGCTATCCGTGAAACGGCAGCTGGACTAAACTAACGATCTCTTGGTCGAGTAGTGAGGTCTATTTTTCAATAGACCAACAGCATAAGTAATGACCGCGGGGTTTCACCGTACTCGTCGACAACAATACGCGTTGTGTCCTGTTGGGGCTTCAATATAACCAACTGTTCGACCCTTGACTTTTGGTAGACATAGTTAAACTCGCGGTACTGATTTGGGTGAAAATTTGGCCAAGAGTGATGTGTAGAGTGGAAATGATTGAAACGATTGGAATGAATGATAATAAAGATATAAAACAAACAATGAAAATATAGAGAACTTTTTTCCTCGCCTTTTTCCTTACCCTCCACGCTTTCAGCCGATCTTCCTTTGTCGCGTGATGTTTCTTGTTCGATGTCTTCTGAAATCCGGGATCTCAACGCAGGTGCCTTTTATTCATTTAAATACGTTCGCGGAGGACCGCGCGGGGTATGCGGCTCGCCCATTATGAACCCCGGAAGATGCAGTGGATTGCAGCGGGAGCAAAAGTATTCATCCCCTTCCGGCGGGGCCTGCGGCAGGCACGGCCACCTACGCAAGGATCCCGACGAGTCACTACTCCCGCGGCTTTCATGCCGAGGGACGTTTAAGAGGCCCAGGTAGACGCCGGGGTCCCCCTCCCTTCCTTGAACGCTGACTCTTCAAGTCGGACCTCGTTCCTTACGACCTATTATAAAAAGCGTGCAATTGCCTGATAACATTTAACGATTTCCCTGCAATTGTCTCAAAAATCACGGCGCATTCATACGTATATATATATATATATATCACTATACCACGATCTACTAAATACGTACAAGTTTCGATGTTGCCTAGTCTACGATATATACCCCACCTCCCGAACCGATTCATCCACGCGGGCGTGTATACATATATGTATAGTGTATACCTATAGGTTCTGGCGTATGTGAATACCACAGCGCAGGGAGTAGGTATATCATTGGGACGGGAGAAGGCCGCGATACGCGTGCAGGGACAACGCGAAGAAAGTCCGAGCGGAGACAGCCTCTTCTCACTTACTAGTATACAGAACAACGATGCAGGTATCAATCATCTAATATAGAACCTATCACTGACAGCTCCTAGACTGCCAGTTGGTTTATACGCAGGAGTGTACTCCCTGCCCACACACCACTCGCCCATATACATGGTACAGTTTATCTACCTGCCGAGATATAGATACCATGCTACGTAGTACGGGTGTACTACATACTATACCAGTTTATCCGCGTACGGGGTTCGGCGCGAGGTTCGGCGTCCAGTAATTGTGGGCCCCAGCCTCCCTTGCCCTCTTCTTTTGACTAATTAATTTTTATGGCTTCGAAGTACACCACGAGACGGAACAACGAACCTGCGGCATTCCTTTCGGTTTTCATTCGAATCTTCAGACGTCCTTAGCAGGTATCTCGCATCGAAATTAACGAATCCCTGACTCTCGTCCTTCGTAAACTATATACCTACGGGGGCTGCTCCTCGCATCTCTTCTTTCCCAGAAAGGGTGGAAATTGTCTTGTCTTTCTTCTCATTCTCCTCTTCGTTCGTTATTTTTTCCGTCACGTGTGATTTTCTCGAAAAATGTGCTTCGGTCCGCGGCTTCTGGCTGTCGTCATGCCACTTCACAATGATCATAGTCCGACCCAGGCGAAACTTGAGCCTTCATACGCCTATATGTATATGCATAAACCTTTTAGTTTCATTGTCCGTGTTGCGCCGATCTCCGCTACGCCTTTTTGACGACCACTTTCTCGGAGTTTTTAAACTTGAAGCCGATAATATATTATATAGCTTCCCCCAATAACAGGCCTTCAATTTTATTTCCCTTTTTCAAACGAACACCTCGTATAGCTATAGGTTGATGAAATCTAATTGGGTTCAACCCTTAACCCCAAAACCTAGGTAATTTTTGTCCGAGCCGATTTGAATTGTTCGAATAGGTCGAGAAATATCCACCACTCTGTAGTCACCCCTAACCCCAATAAAAATTTATGGGTAAGGGAGACGCCAGCGAAAATAAGTCGCTTCCCTGCGTCGGTCTACCTTGAAGATTCGAGGATGCGCAACATGGAAACACCCAATTTCAGGCAATTCATAGTATGTACAAGTTACACTCTGAGCCAATTTGAACGAGTTTCATTGGTGAGATTTTATGAACAAAACAAAAATCAGCGCATAGTGTAAATTGGACTATAAATCGCCTATAATTGGGGGTCTTATGCTGAGCATCCACGAATCTTCCGAAACGGACCGTTTCTACAGAGTTCGTTCCTACAGAGTTCGTTTCTACAGATGTTCGTTCCTACAGATGTCCGTTTCTACAGAATGATTTTTAGACGATTCACAATATGGAAATACTTATTGAGTGATTACTTAAATACGAATCAGCCAATTTTGATTCGTCTTGCGCCGAATGATAAAATTTTTCGAGAGCTTCAATTTGATGTGACACAAGGGGTAGAGTACTATTTAAAATTCCAAAGTTGGGGTAGCTGGGGGCGAGAAGGTGAAGCGCCCCTCATCACCGAATATCGAGATGTCGTCCCCCCTCGATACCTTTTAACCTCCCACAAGCTGCGTTTGGGAATCTTTTCTGGTTCGTGGAATATTAAGGTGGAAAATTTTCGAATGAACACCCTGCATAGATACTGTCGCACGACCGTTGCGCGATTTCTCTATAATTTCTCGTAAACGTAACGGACGCTAGAAGAAACAATCCTGCAAGACATATTAGCGAAATCCGAGCCCCAATTAGCTGTGGACGGCATTCGCGTCGTCTTCTCCGCCGTTCTCCTAGAACTAGGATCAACTCAACGAATTAGAAGTTCACCATTCATCTGTGGTTCGCTCGATATACACGATGCGGTTCGGTCGATTGGCTATTGGCCTTAGTCCAGCTGATTCGGAGCAGGAGGCTACTCTAAACACGATCACTCGGCGGTAGTTATTCATTGCTACGGCCCGTATAAGCGCTTCAATTAACATTGTAAAAATACAATTTCGCGTTTATTATAGCACACAATAAGCTGATCCCATAACTGTTTTGTCCACAATTCCTCTGGCTTTGTATCCACCACGTTAACGATGAATGCCGCCATATCGAAAAATTGCCGTACAACCATGTACACATGCGAAATACTTATATGTATATGTAATCTGCATACATATCGCGTTACTAAAGCCAAAAGGGCGTATCGAAAAAAAAAAAAAAAAAATTTCTCGTTTTCCTCATAGATATCTACGTTTTTAACATTCCTAAGTTGATTGGAGAAAAAAAAATTTTTTTTTTTTCTTTGATACGCCCTTTTGGCTTTAGTAACGCGATATATGGTACGTATGTATGGCGGCAGATGAGGTGGCGATTAATTAAGGACCGCACACATCAATCGTTTCGGCGAACGGACACATAAAGTCATGAACTAATAACTATATGAGACTTCTGAAGAACATCGTTGTGTTTACTATTCACCTCGTATTACATATTACAGAACATATTATAGGGCATATACTCCGAAGTAAAATTGGATTATTCATGCCTTCCCTGAAGTAATGAACCAGATCTTTAAATCGTATAGAAATTCGTTGGGAAGCTACTGGAAGTCGGGCTATAGGTGTAGGTATATGTATATTGGATATTTTCAGGGGAAGAGCGATAGCAAAACAAAGAAGGGGAGGGTGGGGGTGGAGGGCAAACGGAGTACCCCAAAAATTTGCTAAAAACATTTGTTTTTCGAAAATGGTTCTGGACGTGGAAAAAAAATTTGAACTAAATTCTTTTTTCATTAATTTTTGGACACATCAAATTGTACACAACTGATATTGAGAGTGATAAACGACGGTATATAGAGCCAGTTTGGGAAAAAAAATGTTTACCACATTTTTGAGGCACACCCCCCTCACGGTTTTACCGGGCCCTTGCTCTATATATGTATATACAGTATACATGTACCTGCAGTATATGAACGTACATACAAATTATACGTATATACGAACGCACGCCCCAGCTCTGCGACTAATGTAATATATTATATTACACCCAGGAGCGGTATTTTCGGCAAAGATCTGGCCTTTGAGGCGAACCGCGGATAACCCGATGACCCGTTGAGTTTCACATACAACAAATATACCGACAACTTTTTTTGATCTTGGCGGAATTTTTACTGTCACTGTGACTTTTGTGCGTGTTTGCGGCTCTTTTCTTAAGTTATGACATCGCGGACGAAGGCAAATAAAACTCGACAAAAAATTGCGATAAAATTCGAAATCATTCGGCCGCGTTGTATTAATAGGGATGGCATGGAAATGGCAAAGTCTTGAGCAGCAGCTGCGTCGCGTGGTCCCCTTGATAACCCCCATGATCCCCGCAGAGGACGCCTACGCGGGTTTCTACAGCCTTTTCTTCGTAGGAACCTTGCCAAGTGTCACTTGACGTTTTGCGCGAGATAATTGTTGCTCGTAATTGTAATAATTGCTTAATACTGCAGTAGCTGGGCGCCGCGGGATACGGAGAGAAAGGGATCAGGAGTTCGCCGAAGTGGGCTCGGGCTCGCTCGCGTCTGAATTCTCCCCCGCTCGTGCCATACAAGCTTATGTGCCAAGCACTTCGGACACGTATAAGTATAGTAGAAAGAGCAAAGCGCACACAGCAAATTCTCGCCTCTTTAAAGCATGACAGATTTTTAGGCTTGGGTCACGCGGTAGACCGAGTTCAAAACTTGATCGAAAAACTATAGGTAGGTGTACCTAGTATTATAAAGTTTTATGGGTGGAAATGGTCGTTTCATAATTTATGTCAGGCCGGCAAGCTACACATGTTTCTATTCATACATGCGTGTTAGTATATATGTACTGGTATGTATGGTAGCGCGCTGAAAAGTTCGTGCGGAATAAATAAAGGCCAACGGGGCAAAGAAAAGATATATAACTATATAGAATTTGATCGTGATGCAGGATTTAACACGCAATTCTTTGGTCCGTCAGACGACGATCGTAACACCGTATCTTTTATAGTGAATATCGCTTGTCCGTCCGCGTGACCGCCTATAAATAATATTGAGACGTGTCCATAGCTATCTTATATGCACATACCAATGCCAGTTGAAACCTCTAGCGTCACCAGGTTCCAGGGGAACGAAGAATCAGGACTGACCCACCAGTCTGCACTGCTGGCTGCAAGGGTTGCAGCCTTTTCATGGGATAATTCATTACAGAGGAGATGCGAGCGCAACTTGCTGTGATATGTATAATGTTTACATATATACATACGTATATGCGCATTATCAAGTATAATATCTATTATACCTCTATGGGTGCAACGCTAATTGATTGTATAGGACGGAAGTATATTAACCGTAAAGAGCGACGGTGGATAGATAGGGATAGACGCAGATGACAACCGATGCATGACTCCCTTTTACGGGAGACGAGAGGGGCGATTTTATAGACACGTATAAAATTCACAAATTCTCTCCCTGGGCTTACAGCTGCACGCATTATCATATCGCAGATTTGCTTAAAAGCGAGCCGAGATCAAAGCTGCAACGACGAAGATATATTGAAGCATGGAAATAACCATATACGCAGCGCTGGTGAACCTCGTGGGAATACAGGCTGCAAAGATTAAAGACAGCGGATCGCGTTTCCTAATCACAGAATTTGCTGACACCATATATACCGTGTCTAATTTGACGCATTTCTCTGACCAACTACACCATATACAAACACACACGCATATATATATATATGTGTGTGTGTGTGTGTGTGTGTGTGTGTGTGTGTGTGTGTGTGTGTGTGCGCGTGTGTGTACCAGTATATATACCAGTGGCAGAAAGTTATATTCAAACTCTTTTTACATCGTCATCATTAACGCTATATACGGTTATTAAATACAGAGCTATTTCAGAGTTTGAAGGGTCACGGCTCCGGTTTCGGCGAGGTCAGCAATGTGCCCCGATCTTTGAATAACAATTTCGAGTAGAGAATCAATAACCGTTCGGAATCCCAATGTATACTTATGATTCTTTGTCTGACTACGGACTCAATATATATGTATAAGCCGTGGAACATTTCGAGGGAGCAATATATTCAAACTAGTCCTGCATCGCATCGTCATTCAATCTTCTACTGAAGTAAAGAATTTCCATTCTACTCCATACGTGTAGATATAAAGGTATGTCCGATCACAGTGTAATAGTCGTTCGTTCACGAAAAGGCGGTATTGCTTATACAATCGGATTTTAGAGTCTAGATATTAGTTAGGAATTTGAGATAATTTCCGGAGCTTGTACTTTCTCGGTTCCCTGTCAAACTCCGCAGGACTTTATGACCAGCCGGTGATCCTCATTATAAGTAATCATCCTTTAATTAACTCTGGACCGTCCGCGAGGAGCGTGATCGGAGCGCGGGGCGATAACCGTCTCGAGTTCCGAGTGGTCGTTAGTCCTGTAACAGTTCTGGGCGCGTGGTAATTCTGCATGAGTATAGGCATACGTATGCGTGTATGTGTATATTATATGTATATTGTATTAAGAAGTCGCACAATCAGGAAAGGTGAGATGCCCGCGTGACGCCGCGGTGGATCAAACCCCGTGCTTTGGTTTACACAGAAGTGAATCGAAGCCCCGGTCTCGGGACCATTTCGACATCATATCTTCCTGTACTTCCCATAATTCCTTCTCATACTTCTTGACAGCCCCGTTGCGGCTATACATATGAGGTATTCCACGCCGTTTCGAACGGTCAAATAGTTGTCGACTCTCAAAAAAATTGAAATTTTGTCAGATTATTCAATTCTGTGAAGAAAAAAAACAGTGTGAATTATTTCAAAATTTTTGGATCGCATTTTCTCGAGTTTTTCAACATTTCAATATTTTCAAAATACCGTTATATCTCGCGAGCATTTGATTTCACAGAAAAACGTTTCAGACAAAAAAGTTGCAGTTTTACATGAACTTTAAGAAAGAATGTTGTTTTGAATTTTTCGAGTTTCAAAAATGCCCATTTTCGCAAAAATTACACAAAAATCTATTTTTTCGGTCGGTATGTCACTTTTGATTTTCCTCAAAAAATTTCAGAAAATACTCTGAGGTGTGTACAGTAGGATGGCCCAAAAAAAAAGAATATTTTTTTTTTTCCAATTCCTCACGAAAATATGTTAGTTTGTCATGTTTTAAGAGCCCCCTCCAAAGCGCAGCTCAAAAAAAATCTTAAGAGGTCGCTCAAGATTTCGAAAAATTTCCAAAAACGTCGAAAATCAACTTTTTGTTTTTTTAATTTTTTTTTTTGTTCTCGTTATTTCACTATTTTCTACTATAAAAATGATCAGGATCCTGAAATTTTGAAGTCGATATTTTGATATTTAAAGGTCGCTCAAGACTTTTTTCAGTTTCCAAGTAGAGTACCTTAGACCTTTTCGAGCGACTTCTGAACATGAATATTAATGACCTATTTTTTTTATTGAAGTTGACATACTAAAGAATTGAAATAATAGGCTACAGAGATGCAAAAAAAAAAAAATTTAGAGACGATTTTCACTATTAAAAAAAAAGTTATAAATTTCCGTCAATTACATTTTAAAGTATACTTTCAATATCTGGTACTATATGATCTAGAATTTAGTCCAGCACCCAGTATTCTTTCTATTAATTTGATAAAATATAATTCTCGCCAATATTGTCAACATCATGTTTCATTTCCCAAACCCATAAAGATTTATTTACGAATTCATATTTTGCTAACCATAACAGATTATTCTGTTTTTGGCACGTCAGTATGTAGTAATTAGTATAGAATAAGGGTTGAACGGATCAGTCAATACTTTTATATCAAGTAAGGGGCGGGATTCCAAAAGTGCCTAGGGCGGCAAAATCGTGAGTCCGGCAAAATTATGAGTATGCTCCTAATTTCAGGGTATAACGTATACATACAGGTATAGCGCACACATATATATACACTGAGAGAAAAAATCTTGCAGATAGTTGAAAATTTGTATAGTTGAAAAATTAAAGTCGCGTGGACAATTTTTATAGTAAACTTTACTCTATTTATCGTTTGGCACACTATAAACGCAATGTTAATTTGACCGAACCCTTATAGTTAATGCGGGGACGTCAGAGAGACAATAATAATTGTACAATCAACCATATTTATGGTGAGAATGTTCACCAAATACGGATGTTTATTGTAACTAATTCAGTATCGTATCGCGTATCATCTACTATAGCCTTCGAAAATATGCGTATAGTTAGATCTACCGATCCACAATCAACTATTCACGCATCAGTGTGTTGACCATACCATATGATTCCTTTGACTTCTTCCAGAGTCAACTGCACTATAAAGACAACGTCGATTTGACCGAACCCTCATAGTTAACGTGGAGACGTCAAAGCGACAATAATAATTGTACAACTAACCATATTTATAGTGAGAATCTTCACCAAATATGAGAATGATATTTATAGTAGACGTGACGATATTATTGTATCCCATACTATAAGGATATAGGTAGTTATCGTTAACAATACTAGATTCAACAATGAACACAGTTGCTGCAACTATATTTTTGGTAAAAATATCAACGATGTGTATCAAATTGCCGTTACTATAATTTATAGTGTAGTATACTGTTCGATTCATATTTAACGCAACAATATTTTTGGCACAATCTGATTCTGTTTGTTATTAACTTTCACTCTATTTCTCCGAACTACGCGACATTGTTACCAAAGCGATGCGTGGGGTTGTCTTAACTACATATTCACTGATCGTAAGCCCAACTAAAAACATCACAGAGTCAGAACTGTCGGAACTTTAGGGAAAAATTGCATTGAGAAGACATTTGGGATTTGGACGGTCAGTTAAGACATCTTACGATTAGCTGCATTAAAACTCTGATATCATAAAGACAGACACCAAGTTCAAAATAAATACGAAAAAATGATGAAATATTTCAGCGAATAGTTTAGCGTAGTCGGTAGAGCGTGCGACTAGTAATGCGAGCGAATGCGTAGGTCCCGGATCGAATCCCGGCCAAAATAATGCGATGTTTTTCTAATCTAAAAATCCCTACTATGTATCAATATGCAGTTGGTTACAATTGTAGGTGTTGCTCAACACATCACACATTGTAATAAATTCATTGTAATCATCTCAATTTATTTTTTCTGCGTAGCAAAATTTCAGCTATAAGCAAGTGTTTATAGTAACTGTAACAAATTGTGTTGGTGACCTGCACACTCTTTTACAGTTAGCATTGCAGAAAAGTATTGTCAAAATTCATATCATTAATTCGGGTTGTCCCCTCAGCGAACAATAATTTATAGTGCAGTTGACCAGATTTTTCTCTCAGTATACTTTCTGGAAATAGTAACTGTTAATACGATACTTTGATAGAGCAGACTATATGGATATAGTTTCGAGAACTATAATACATGGTCAGTTTTCTGCATTGTAACATTGACCATACAAATTTTGTCAAATTTGTCGAATCATTTATAGTTCATAACGACATAATTTAATAAGTTTCAGTGACTATAAATTCGGACTGTCCCCTCAGCGAACAATAATTAATAGTGCAGTTGACCAGATTTTTCTCTCAGTGTACCTACAATCAACATACATAATACATATTAGGCTTCAAGAGCGATTTCAGAGTATCAAGCTCATACGTAGGTATAATACGTATACTATACAACTATTGCATCGAACATTTTGCTTCGAATGCCCTGCCGGTTTTCTGATGATAAATTTGATCCAGGATCTTCCGTTCGGATCGATAACATATTTATACAACGTGGGAAATCGGTCCTGTTGGATTTCAACGCGGCAGCTGTCGCCGGTGGTCGAAAATCTTCTCAGTTGGCAGGTACACTGCAGATAGATGAGGGTCGCAGACAGCGTAAGATGCAGGTAAAAAATCAACCTGCCTTGTTAGCATTGTGTGTCGGTCTTTGCAGCCCGCTGTCTGACGTTGAGAAAAATGATTGAAAGTTGAAAGCCATTTTCAGGCGAATACACGCGTGTTCGACGTCTAAGTATGTATAGTTAGCTCGAGGAAAAGAAAAGATATGCAATAAAGTTGTCACCTGAAAATACCGTGCGAGGCTTTCGAACGGGCATCGTAACTTCATAATTGTCAGATACAGTAAAACCCACTTAATACGATTCTCTAGCGGTTGAACGAAAAAAGTCTTTTAACCGGAAAAACTTCTTATACGCGGGAAAGGAAGGAAATGTGTAGAAAAATAGGTATGTACTACGCGTTTATTCACGGTTATACGGTGTAATGTAATATATGTAGTTTACGATCGTATATCTTATTGCTCAAGGCACGGATCAATTTTTTGCTGTCGGAAGTTCTAAGCAGACTCAGCCAATATGTGATCTTCAATGGGATTAATTGAATCCTGGAATCGCCATTGCCCGAGCTGACGGAGGAAAGATATTGCCGCGGAGTTGTACGATAGCTATGATAGGAAAGACGCAAGACACAGGCAGACTGAATCGCGGGTAGCGTGACCGCAAGGGCGTTATAAGCGGGATTGAAAGCGTATTAGGCGGTATAGTTTGCAATGTAAAAGCATGGCAAAATGTGGGGACCGGTAAAAATGAGCGTATTGTGCGGAAAATCGTATTAGCCGGGATCGTATTAAGCGAGTTCCACTGTATAATATTATACCCTGGTAGCTATACACGCTGCATCTTCAGTCGGTATTCCTAATTTATACATATACCGGGTCTTTACGTGAAAGTACCCCATAGGGAGTCCCCGACTATAGGTAATTTATAGTATAATTTACACTCTGAGCTGATTCTCTTTTATTTTTTCTAAAATCTTACCAATAAAACTCGTCGAAATCGGCTCAGAGTGTAACTTGTACCCTGAGTCGCCTATCATTTGGCATCCTATGGGGCCCTTCTACGTAAAGACCCGGTATGTACCTATAATAAGTATACAAATATAGTATAATAAAATTAATGACTTCGATAAAGTAATGGGGTCGAACTTTCAGCGTTATTTTTCCAATTAGGGCCTCGGGACTCTGAGGTACGGAACTACAGAAGTCCTGCAGTCGACACAGCTGGCGATCTACAAGACTCAAATAGAAGACTGTCGGGGGTTCTATGTGTTAAAATAGTTTCCTGCAGGGACAGACGTGTTTCGTAAACGATACACGCTGCAGTTGCAGTGTCATATGAGTTGGTCTGTACGAATTACGATTAGGCGATGACAATAGTAGGTATATGGATGGCTCCGTATGAACTGGCGATGAGGTAATTGATACAAATCACCCCGCAGTACCCGTATCCAAAGGGCGAAACGGGCAGTCAAACTCAGAACGGCTGGCTGATGGCTGCGGCGCGACGCTCGACGTCCCGCACGTCGCTCGGGTGTTCTGGTATCGCGTTTACACTTCGCTGCTCCAGCTTCGGGTCTCCCCGATTTTCGCGTCTCGGTTGTCGCTCGCAAAGGAGCAAAAACTAGCTTGAGCCCCATCCCTTCTTCATGTCACCCCAACCGACGCCCTACCTCCGGTACCAAACATTCCTACCTACCCTAAATTTCGGTTTCACATTTGTTATCCCACGCGTCGTATATTGTAATCGACTATCGTGCTACGAGCTACCTGTTTCTTCAACATTTAACCCAGGTCTTCATCGTCAATGTATTATGTCGACCATGTATTATAGGTATAAAGGCTTTATGTGGCTTGAACGTGTATCTCGGTGTACGATACATATGTACATATCTATAGATGTAGATTATTGAGATTGAGCATGTCGAATGATTGCTTTTCAAACAGTCTCGAAGCAGCTTTATTGGCTTGCTTTCTGATTTGCAACATATTATCTTGACTAATTGGTATACAATGCAAATATTTTCACTAATCACCACAAGTCTCGATCAGTATCGTATTTATTATCAGATTGACCGATGAATTACAATGCAGCCTAGGATATACATATATGTATGTATATACTAATGTGTGTACTTTCTACTTATATATATAATATACAATATATTATGCTGATATTACAATTTACGCGGAATCCCCTTCGAGATTTCTGAACATCATAGACCTTTTTCGAATTTGATGATCGTCGCAGGGACAACTATAATCGCCGTACCATATTTAACTCATGTACCTACCTAGGTGTATACATTTGGCTTCGTTTGATCAATAATTAACATCGATCATATAGTATAGTATTTACAGGTATACCCAGGTATATGTTTGATATTGAATATTTATTCTCATTGTCAGATCACTCTGCAGATTTGCCAATTTATCGGATGTCGAATATATTTTCCCACAAATCTGCTGCCGTTGTCTCTACACATACAATAGCCTTACAACAGGTAGCCATGGAAGACCTGATCCCTACTAAAATCGCAACTTCTATAGCCAGAAGTTCCGGATGACGCTTCCAAGTTTACGATGTCGAGTGCGCGGAGGGTGGGTAACTTTTACGAGAAAAACCCCGCCGTTTAAGGGCAAGGATAAGATGATGTGAGGAAAAAGAAGAAAAAGAAAGAAAACGAGAATGCATATGATGTGAAGACGGTGGGCGCGACACGCATTGGCATTTGGCCAAACCGTGCGATCCATTAACGCCACTCTTATCAGCTGCTGACGCGGCGCTATACCTACGAAGTATATAGGCTGACCAATGAACCGATGGGGTGTTATTCTGTCCCCCAAAAGCTAGACCGCACTCATAACTCCCTCAGATACTATAGAGTGTATAATAGTTGGTTGCTCGCCGCCGCGTAGTCCGCGCTACGACTGCGGCCGCGGCTATAAATGATGAAACCATCCTTCCTCGCCGCTCAGATAATACTTTGACGCGGTCGATTACAACGCTGCAGCTTATGTTTCATTGCGTGTAAATTATATACACATGTTATCATATATGTGTATATAGATATCACATATATACCTGTATGAAGTAGGTACCTTATGGCAGTGCTGTCTATAGTATTCGACGAATCATCTTCGTATTGGAGTAAATATACATATTTATAGGTATAACACGCATACCACGTAAACTATATACCGGCACCTATATGGCTCATTCTCAGATAACTGTGAGTTTTTATGTCGAGTATATTATTTATCATCCAACAGAGTTTTTTTTCATCAAGTAGTCATTAATCTCATAAATCTGATAGTTTTCTACATCCTGGATTAGATATTGGAACATACGTGGTTTCGAATTATTCATAACTGACGAAAATATACTGGAAATGTCAGTACCGCGGCATGTCCGATTCTCATTTTTCAAACTAAATGTATAAATTTCTATTAATATTCGTTTTGTAATATAAGATTGACCTCTCATAACTTAAGTCTAATGTATACTCAATCAAATTGTATTGCAATTATACGAAAATATTGATTGTTCAGAAAAATAATCATCATTGAATCATGTCCGGGAATTTTATTCAATTTTTAAATTTCAAATGTTTACCGCCTAATCGCTATCTTAATTTAGTTTCATTGGCTCTATCTGGTGTCATTTTAAAGAGAGATTATTGGTGCATTGTTTACAGCTGTGTGTTTATTTGGAAGTTTTAAAAATATGATTAAAGCAATTTGTTTAGTTTTTAAAAAGGTAAGTCATAAAATTACATGTCAGTACCGTGGTATTGAAATTTAGGGTTATTATTATGATGTTTGAATTAATTGTACTGAATTCTTATTTGCTTTCACGTGAAACATCAAAATTATTTGGGAAATTATTTTAACTATCCGCATTATAAAGTTAGGTCAATTATAAATCCAAATGTCAGTACCGTGGATGTCAGTACCATGGCAAAAATAAAAAATACTTATTTATTTGTTATTTAGTTTAGTTTAGTTGAAAATGGCTAGAATACTCCGGACGAGACTGAAAGACATACCTGGGCTCCGAAACTTGTGCAATAATAATCAATTAAAAAGAAGAGTGAAGACCCAAACCAAAAAAGTAGCTGAATAGGCCAGTAAAAATAGACGTTTTTTTTGGTCAACTTTGCACTAAATTGCTGATCCAATTTTTTTTTTTTTATAAGGTTTAGGACCACTTACCAAGTATAAAATAAAAAAAAAAGAATATAATATTATAATAATATAATATAAATATTTTTCAAATATTGTCATAGTTTTTGTTCTGTTATAGTTGTAGTAGAACTACATTACAGGCTTAGTTCTGTGTATAAATGAAGCAAAAAAACACCCGAAACATGCGTTTTAATACATTTTTAATTTTAGAAAAATGCAAGTTCTAAAAATCACAGTTATCTGAGAATGAGCCATATACGATTCTGATAATCTTATCATAATATATATATATATATATATATGATCGATGGGGGAAAAAACATACTAACAGCTCTCATCTCATAAGAATTTACAGTGCAAGTCATGAAACTTGAGATGAAGCGGCATATTTTATGCGCGAGGCCTAGTATAATAACTTCCGGCAACAGTCCTGAAATGATTATCTTACGTAACTGTATATATATACGTATAGGTACATATACTGCAATCGACCCGCATTTTACTTTGCATCCTGACAACCTGCCTCTTATCTGCTAAGTATTATATATATATATATATATATATATATATATATATATATTTTACACATATATATTTTAATTTGCGGGCTCATACGAGTATATAGATGCAGCGGGTACATGTTTGCATACACATATTGGTATATGCTACCCGTATCCGTTATGGTATTCTGTAAATATAACAATATGAATGTTACGAAACAATCCTGTCGAAGATTCATTTACATTCCGAAAGAAATCGGACGCAGGTGCCTTGGCGACTGGAGCCGGCCCTGAGGAATTGATTGTTGTAAAACCAGTTGTAATTGACTATTGTTGAGGATAATTGTGTCGCGCACGATGCAGGGGAAGCGCGAACTTGGATTGCGAGTCATTGGATGCTGGGACGGGACGAAGTTTTGTCGAAAAGTTCGACACGAGCGAATAGTCTGACATTAAAATTATCGAATTATATAACCCGCGGCCTGTTGGCCGTTAAAGCGGAAAGCAGGGGAATTCAAACATGGTGGACGGCGTTGGGCGGCGCAGTGCTGCCATCGCAAACAAGTGACGCTTGCTCCCTCCAAAACTGTCCCTGTATTGGCAGCATTGTTTTTTGGTAGTTTACAAATAAAATGGCCGATATATGAGGCTATTTTGTATGGACAATAAAATATACTATTTTATAAAATTAATGACCATCAGCCGTGCGCGACTATGTTTTAAATTGTTGGTTTAGTGCCGTGAAGTGTATGAAAAGTGTAAGGAAAGCGTGTGGCGGCTTGAGAGCCACGTAAACTAGGTGGAGGTTGTCTTTTGGGGACCGTGGACGCCGCGAGCTTCCAAACGAGCTCGAAGCGGGCAGCGTTGTTGCGGAGACAGACACTTATAAGCTTCAATACATGCAAATCTCACGCAGCCGTCTGATTTTTTTAAATTCGTCCGCGCGCGGTAGCGCACCGAAAATCGAACCCAGGTATAAAAGGCGTCCGTTAATTAATAAAATTTCCCCACCTCTCGATTTCCAATTCGCCATTCGTTCTCTATTCCTATCCAGATACGATGACCAGCGATCGACCTCGTCGCCAGTATACAGAAGCGTGACGGTCCTTTGGCCTCGTTGGGCCCCAGGGAATACTATTTACACCCCGGGAACATTTTTGCAGTCGTGGAGTCGACCGGATCGGATAATGAATTGACGTCGAGCGAAGGGTCCGTTAGCGTTACAGTCAGCAGCGGAGACGTCTTTCCCTCCATTATTCCCTTTGGCAATATGTGCACAACGCCTGGAAATGCAGGTGCCGGCTTTGGTTATCCTTGGTCATTTGCTGGGCCAGGCACAGACGCCCGTGAAAACACACAGAGCGATTTAACTACAAACATTAGCTACGCAGTGAACAATAATCAGGATCAGGGTTCGAGTCAGAAAATTCAGGTAGACGTTAAGCCAGCCAAGTTGGCCAACAGCGCTCATCGTAGACCGGTGTTTAGTATGAATGAGAGTTGCCAACAAACACCAACTACTCATCACGGACACACAGGAGCTCACAATCAAACGCACGGAGTACACAATCGCAACAAGAAGCATCACGATGTCTTCTCGATAACCTGCGACAAAGGAGGTTGTAACTGCGACGCTGCCCACCCCACTCCTCCTCCATCCCTATTCTCTAATCCGTTGGTATTTACCGCAGCTGACAAACACGCCATGAGTAAACATTTCATGACGCCGATCGGTCCGCTCCAGCTCACCGCAGAGGAGTGCAACGAGATATTGATGAAACGCGCAGCGGCTGCATCCAACCAGGCAAACGCCAATAGCGTGGCTACAAGCCAGACAGATACAACGGCCCACCTAGGACACGTCTTTACCCACGTCAACACCGTGCAGATAGAGACTAAGGTTAAACAGCAGCAGGACATGGGGAGCCAGGTGCGGGTCCCTAAAGAACGACCCTACTCCTGCTCTGAATGTGGCAAGTCATTCCTACTGAAGCATCATCTCACCACCCACGCTAGAGTTCACACAGGGGAACGGCCTCACATTTGTCCCCACTGCGGCAAGAGCTTTGCTCACAAACACTGTTTACATACTCACCTTTTGCTGCACAGTTCCGAGCGACCTTATCAGTGCCGGGAGTGCAAAAAGTCCTTCACCCTGAAGCATCACCTGGTAACACACACTCGTGTGCATACAAGGGAGCGGCCATTTGTCTGCCAGGAGTGTGGTAGGGCTTTTCCGTTGAAACGCCACCTAGTTACCCACAGTAAATTTCATTCTGGCGAACGACCGTTCGTCTGCGAAGAATGCGGTGAGTCCTTCTCCCAGAAGGATCATCTTGTCATGCATTCACGTTTTCACGGCAGCTTGCATCCCTTCGTTTGTCATGACTGCGGTGCCACCTTCCAGAGAAAGTTTGAACTCGTTAACCATGGACGGTTACATGGCAGGGTACCCCACTCGTGTACCGTTTGCGGCAAAGAGTTTCTACAGAAACGTACTTTACTCGCTCACATGCGCCTGCATACCGGGGAGACACCATTCGCCTGCACTGTCTGCGGAGAAGCCTTTCCGCGCAAAGCTGATTTGGTGGCCCACTCGAAGATACACAACAATAATACCAGTCCCGACGAGAAGCCTTTGACCTGCAGGTACGACAGAGTAGAATCTTGATAGATGTAGGACTTTGGTAGATGTAGAATTTTGAGAATTGAAGGTGTAGAAAGTTGAGAATTGATAATTTCAATAGCGAGAGTTTCAACTCCAATTTTTCAATGACTTGCATAAATCTCTGATTGGGATTATGAGAAATTCTTCAAGGACTGTTTGATATTTTCCAGGGAATGCGGATTGGACTTTTCAAATCGCGAGGCACTGACTCTGCATCTAAGGCTGCACTCGGGTGACAGAACCCTAGTGACCGATCTGTGCGGTCTAGCAGCAGCTTTCCAGCAAACACCGGGACATTTCCTAACGCCGAACGCGACAGGGCCTCATCAGGTAAGCCTCGAATGCTATCAAGATAAAGGCTCATCACATTAAAATTTAAGTATTTGCAGATGAACGGCCCCATCGGAACGCCTGGTGTGAGCCACATGCACGGAGCTACCCAAACATCGCCGCCGGTTGGTTCGGGGCCGAAACCTAAGCCTCACCTCTGTCCCGATTGCGGGCGCGGATTCGCCCAAAAACACGGGCTCTCCCAGCATCAACGTCGCCACACGGATGGCAGTTGCCACATAAGATCCCACGTTTGTGACAAGTGTGGCAAGGCGTTCTTCCAAAAGAACCACCTGTTGCTCCATCAACGACAACATATGGATCCCCCGCCGAGCCTGCTTCGTCAGCAGCAGAGGCAGGCTGCCCAAGCTGCGGCCCAGCAGGCTCAGCAACAGCAGCAACAACAACAACAACAACAACAGGTCCAACAACAGCAGCAGCAACAGGTCCAACAGCAGCAGCAACAGGCCTGTACCGTGGACACGAAAGCAATACAGCTGCAAGCAATACAGCAACAAGTTCAGCAGGTTCAGCAGCAACAACAACAACAACAGCAGCAGCAGCAACAGCAGCAGCAGCAGCAGCAGCAGCAGCAGCAGCAGCAGCAGCAACAGCAGCAGCAGCAACAACAGCAGCAACAGCCGTGCACCGTTGATACGAAAGCAATACAGCTGAACGTCACCATGTGAAACGGCATGGGTGACGTGAAAAATGGTACGAACGGCAATGAAGGAAGGGAGTTATCCCTTCGGGACGACGATAGCACCCCCGAACACGCACCCAGCTGCCACCCTCTGCACGCACTTCTCTTATACTAACATTACACATTAGTTATATTTATTATCTCTAGAATCAAGTATGAAGTAATCAATTTTATTACAAGAGTATATATACAAATTATATATATATTATATTCTAATTATCGTGTAAGGCTTGTAACAAGAAAATAAAAATAACCATATATTAGTGTTTTACATATACTTTATATCATTTACTTTAGATATGTAAAATGAAGTACTAAACAAATTAGTTGCCTTATCGAAATGATGAAATTTAATAACTATTGTTTGGTTAATTTTTTTTTTTCATTTACTTTAGTTCGTAGGATATCAATTTATAAGAAAAAAATCATATTGAATAAACAAAGAGAAAACGAAGCCGCTTCGTTGTTGGTTCTCTTCCCTTTCTCATTCTTATTCTTTTCCTTGTTCACGCTCTATTATTGTTATAATGCAATTGTGGTCTCATTGTGCCCGCGGACCGCGAGTTGCCATTGCTGTCCGCCCGTCCGTTACCGGTCTGTCTGGCTACCGGTGGGGGTGGCTTGGAATGTATATTGGGTGTGTGAATGGCGGTCCAGTCGAGCGGGAAGGGAGGGGATAGACGCTGCGCACTTGCATGGTATCGGCGGACAGCTAAGCAGACTCAGGTCCACTCAGGTCATACACCTGCAGGCCAGCTACTACGCAGCATTGAGCGCAGGTATACTAAACTGCAATGGAAGAAGGCTTTGGGACGTGGGCTATTCAGTCGGATACCTTTGGAGAAAAAAAAAAAAAAATGATGGAAGAAGAAAAAATGATGATACAAATTACTCTCCATAAACCTTTGTCATCGAGAATTCCTTCCGCATATCTTATGATGCGAAAAACTATTGACAGATTTTACGAAATCTCCTCGAGTTGCAGATCAAATGCATTTATTCATGAATAGGTACTGTAGGTAGGGCATATGTGTGTAACGTGCGTGTGTATGGTTAACAAAGAGACGACGCGACTGCGATTGCACAATGTCAATTGTTGGGTATAGACTACTCGAGGTCATTACGAAGCATTCGAAGGGTCATGGATTCGTAACAAGAAATTTAGGGAAATTATGCTGAATACTTGGATCTTCGGTATCGGGAACTATGCAGGCAGTCTGTCTCTCTTTCTTTATCCATTTATTTATTTATTTTTTCAATCCTATTAAAACTTTTACCAGCTACAGCCTACAGGCCTTTCAACTCGAGTCGAACCTGATGGGACAAACACTCGAGGGAGACGTTCTACCCAGATGGACGGAGCTTGTCGAAAGTGATGAGGCCATTTTCTGTCCAAAACAGACTTGAAATTATTATCTCACAGGGCAGGGCTGTAAATTCATTTAACAAATTTTATATTATTCAATAGTTGTTTGCGTTTTTACAGGTAGTCGCGTGACGAAAATGATTTTTTGTAAGAAAAATGTTCTGGCATCTAAACTCTCTCCGGGTGTATAGGTTACATTGTCTCTACAAAGGAAAGCGGATAGAGAATATCCGCCATCTGTCCGTAGTGCCCGGAGTTAAACGATTGCATGCTGCGCCTGCGCATCGCATCGTCCCGCCTGCAGACGAACTGAAATAAATCGAAGAACTCTGAGCAGAGCAGCAGCACGGTGCTTGCTGGACGTGCGTAGTGATGATTAGGACGAGTTGTTTTCGGTGCGTCAAGCGAAGACAAAGCAGTGACCCGCGCTGATAGACTGAAAATCATTTGGAAAATATCCAGGATTGCTCGCGAGAAGAGCCACGGATGCATATGGAGGTTCGTATAATTATCTGTCGGGCTTTCAGGAGACTGTCTTTGTTTGGATTTAACAACAGAACACTGCCATTTTGCTCTAGCGATGTTTTAAGCCCTCTAGGTATGTTTACATCCACGCTGTTTCGCGGTCAGTTATCATTCGCGTTATTGCGAACGTTCGTTCTAACCGCCTGTTCGACAGTTTCAACTATTCCTTTGTCCTTTATCGTGTCTAGCCTTCAACGCAATTGCGACATTATTCCGGAACGCGGTTCGACGTGCATACACACGTACGTCCATACGTAATGCTGATTGATGCCCATCGTGCCTCGTCGTTGCAACTACGCAATTATTATTTTTTTCTAAACATTCTTGTTTACGTTTGCCGCTCACAACGCGTCGCGACTCCCCTGCGCTACGAAGCGATTGCGTATGTGCCTCCCACACATAACTTGGGCTGGGATTAACGTCTCGTTTGCCAGCCATACCCATATAATGTGCATCGGGCGTGTTTTGTTTTCTCTCATTTGTGTACCTTCACAGCTGATGAGTCCTGTCAGCTGCCTGCCTTCTGCGCGATACGGTCAGGGCCGTCGCGACTACTGACATTTACTTCATTTCCCTTTACTTTTCTTTCGCTCTTTTTTTTTTTGTGTTTTCAATAATATTTTCATTTCAAATCCCGCGCGTGTAAAGATCAGCCTCGAGTTCAGAGAAAGTTTCTCTTTTTTTATTATTCAATTACGTAAACTAATCGATGCCAAATATTTTCGATACTGTAATAAAGTGGAATTAGTAAGTGAGTTATATTAATTGGGTTAGTATAATTTGAACATATCACGAATGGGGAAAAAAAAAAAAAAAAAAAAAAACGAAATGGCGCAATTCAAGTTGATCACATTTCACATTAATATTGCGTTCACATCTGTTACAAGCAATAATTATCCTCTATATTTCCGCCTTATGTGAATTTCAATTGGTGCTGTACGAGAGATTTTTTTATTTTGATCCTTTCCCGACGTGCAAAATAATACTCTTATCCGTCGATAGATTAATATTGCTAGGTATTTCAGATCATTCATTATACTCATTAGTTTTCAGTAGTAACTGATCATTAGCTAAGATTTCACTAGCTAGCATCTATAAAGCACTATATATTAGCACTGTAAATAAGCACTGTAATTCATTGTATTCAATTGGTTCAAACAGGTAGATCCAAGAAGTTCGAATTGCGAATATCAAATATTGAAACTCTTCTGCGATAGACTAATATTCGTATTTAATTGCGATCCATTTTGAAGCCGTAGACAGATGTATCTATTCTAGATGTACAGAGCTAGGAATTAAGTGTTGTTGCGTAGTTAGAACCTTCATATTCCAAAGCCGAGAAAAGACCTGGCTACTTTGACCTCCACATGACCCATAGCAAATTTTCGTTTAGCATTCCCAAGAAAACTAGCCAGCAAATGGGCACATAAGGCTTCGACAGCCTTGTATAAGTATGAGAATCTCTGTTAAATTCAGGGAAAAATGAAGCCTTTGATAATTATTTGTTTGTTTGACTTTGTTTGCTTGTGTTTACACTCGTTCATCCTGACATAGTTTATGAATGAGTTTGTTGAGTTGAAAGCAGCGATGGTCTAATATCGTCTTTGTATAAGCCGCATTAATATTAGTGACATTGCTGGATGTGTTGTAACATACTTGACCACTTTGAATTTATGATTCGCTCCAATTTCCGGATTTCTTTGTGAAATCTGATGAACGCAGTGAAATTCTTTCCGCCTAAATTAAAGGCTGTTATTGATTCAACTACAAATTGCGACGTAGTCGTACCCTGCATTAAAAAAAAAAATAATCAAACACCCAATATGATGGCGAGATATGGCAATGATGCAAATTTATTACTGTCCGAAATACGCAGTGTAAATACAGACCTGTTTTTGTGTTTTGACTGGTGGCCCCCTATCTTGAAACTTTCAGTTATCTTATCAGGCACATGTATCTCTCAAAATCTCCAAATCGGCCTATTGTGTAGATTTTTGTTTGAACTACTATAAATGCGCATTTTTTTATAGAAGAGATTGGTTCAAATAATCATTCCATGACAATTCGAATCATTTTCTATGGATACATTCTTTATATTAGGAAACTCGAAACTCTTGGATCACACAAATCAGTAGAGCTTCATCAGGCTTACCTCCAAATCCCTGTCCTCTGATAGATAACAAAGATAGAGCAATGAACTGTGCAAAATTACTTCAAAGTTTTCATGTCTTCAATTATTTTACAGTCAAAAATGATGCAAAAGTGTACCACTGCTGCTAGCATCCTATACTATTGCATTTTTGTATTCTAGTTGAGTTCGTCTAGATTTCCCTCTTATGACTGAAACCGAATTTCAGGTGCCCCCGAGCCGGCGCTGCCTGAACCAGCTCAACAGCTGATCGGAGTACGAAGCGGCGGTGACCGGGGCGAGAGCTGCACCACCACCCCGCATACGAAACAAATAGTATATAATATCTGTTGACCAGTAGCTCTAGTTAACCCTGATCAAAATAGAGGACCTCGATCTGTGGGAACAGGACGAAAAGACGGTGGAAATAGGCCCAAGTTTTTCATTTCACTGGACGCGCCATCATGGTCAAAACTTTTCAGGCATACTTGCCCTCTTGCCATCGCACTTACTCGTGCATTCACTGCCGTGCTCACTTAGCCAACCATGATGAGCTTATTTCAAAGGTAAGGCCTACATTTTTTTGACAATGTGTTCTTCTGTTTTGTTTATTCATTGCTTCACGGAGTGACAACCTGTTTGTTTATCTTACATGTTCTAGTCCTTCCAAGGAAGCCAAGGACGTGCCTATCTCTTCAACTCTGTGTAAGGATTTATATTCAAATTTCATTTTTACCTAAACTATGGACTATTGTTTAAGGATCACGCGACTCCTGTTGTTGTTCGATTTTATTTCTCTTATTACTATCATCAACGATCTCTTTCTGCAATCAGATAAAGAGTAGTGATTCAGATAGCTGCTTTATTGTACCGCTGCTGTAAATGGTGGACAAATCAAGATAGTATTTGGCAAAATCACAGCTATTTATGAATAATAAAGTCTGTACAATTTCGAGCCTTTAACTACAAACAAAATGTGACAATGTGAGTAAAAACTATGGCGTTATTCAGGGTAAACGTCGGTTGCGGTCCAGCAGAAGAGCGAGTATTGTTGACGGGACTGCACGCAGTGGCTGACATATATTGCGAGTGCTGCAAGACAACCCTTGGGTGGAAATATGTAAGTTGAGTATATGTATAGTCTAGTCGAGAGGTGAGTTTCCTGAGAAAAATAGTTCTAAGTCTCTTAAAAATATGAGCGATAGCTCATTCGATTCGGAATACGATCCTGAAAAAGACGTTTTTTTTTTTTTTTTATCCGGGAACAAAAATTGTAATTGTTATTAACAAAAAACAAACCAAAAAAAAGGCGTCTCCGGTTTTTGACAATTGAAAAAAAGCATCTTAAAGAGGAGAAAATTTCCAATAAAAAAGTTAATGAATAATTTTAATAAAAAATTGACAAAAAATTATTTTTACACTTTGTTATACATCGTTGTTTTCGTAATTTTTAATAGTTTAATAAAAAAATAGACTGAAAATCAGAATTTGTTTATAACAAATTGGTAATTTAAGAAACAATCAAATTATTGCTAAAAAAAATTTTGTTTTTGTTACCCTATAGAGAACCGCCAATTATGATTTTAGAAAAAAAAATTATTCCTTAATTAATAATTTAAATGTTAGATAAATGAAAAAAACAATTATAAACAATCAAACAATTTTTTTAACGAAATTTTTTTTTTTAATCATGATTGACTTTTCTCAATATAAAAACAGGAATTTTTTTTTGAAAAATGTTAAATTTGACCATTTGTTTACGAACAATTTTTCAACAAATGAAGTAAAAAAATTTTTTTCAACATTTATTAATGTCATTGTTAGATGTGAAAACAGCCATAACATAATTTTCCTTAAAAAAAACTTTTTGACCACTATTTTTTTCATTTATCAGTTTTTTGGAACTTTGTAAATTCATTATAAACAAATAAAAAAACTTTCATAATCTTCTATTACGTAATCTTGTTGAGTATACATATAAGAAGGGCTCCAAGAAGTAAAAAATTTTGAGGCCAATTATTTAAACTTTTATGTCGCCATTTATGAAAACAGAAGTCCGAAAAAAATGAGTTGATTAATATAGTATAGTATAGGTTAGTATAGTATAGCTTTTAGAAAAATGAAGTTAAACATTTTTTCTCTGCGGGGCTAGATTCTTTGGAGTGTTCTGATGATAGCATAATTTTTAAAAATTTTAAAATTAATATTTAATAGTAAAAAAAAAAAAAAATTTCTATCGCACTCTCTGTTCAGCGGCGACGCGTCAGTGCTGAAACGGCTGCGCGGAACCCTATTTTCAGCGTCAAATTAAAATTATGAATAATGGAGATAGAGTTCCGGGAGTCGAGACTTTTTGATTTGAAATTTTCTCCTCTTTAAGATGCTTTTTTCAATTTATGTGATTTCTTACAGATTTTTAGTTGTAGTCAAGAACCGGAGACGCCTTTTTTTTGGTTTGTTTTTTGTTCATAACAATTACAATTTTTGTTTCCGGATAAAAAAAAAAAAAACTTTTTCAAGATCGCATTCCGGATCGAATGAGCTATCGCTCATATTTTTAAGAGACTTAGAACTATTTTTCTCAGGAAACTCACTTCTCGACTAGACTAATAGGGAATAATTGACCGAGACTTGACAATGGATGTAAAAAAAATATCTGTTTTCAGGAGCACGCGTTCGAGTCGAGTCAGAAATACAAAGAGGGCAAATTTATAATCGAGCTGGCCCACATGATCAAAGAAAATGGGTGGGAGTGATGGGGCGAAGGGGGCAATCGGATTGAACCTCCGGGGGCCAAACCGAGACTTATTTCGAGCACTCACGACGTTGTTAGAAATGCAATGTGCGGTATTCCTCCCCGTCTAACCACCAACGAAAGTCTGTGATTTCATTTGTGATTTCTAATCTTAGTAACGTTTATGTTTTGGACGATTCGAAATGGTTTCAGTTCTCTGATTGATCCAAGCGAGCAATGACAACGGCGGTCTGCGCGGTGCAGATCCGCCGATAAGTATTGTAAAAAAATTATTTTTCGAGATAAACGAAGGATAGGAAGTAAGCAAGGTGCGGCGGTTGAACGACCATGATCACTAAAAGTACCGAAGGTGCCGTGGAGGAGGTAATGAAAAATGGATTGTGGCCCTGTATGAACAGTGGGATAATACCTCCGAATAATAATTCAATATTAAATATCATATGATAACTATAACAAATATTATGGTTCATAAATATCAAAATCACTACGTGGGGTACTCCAATGACCAGTTATGAATCACGGGCCGTGCAGCGCGAGTGTCACAGACTTTGCCGGGATGACGGACTGCCTGCTGCCTGCCTGCCGCTGCGTCTTATCATTGGAATTTCACTGCCGATATTCCTAAAATTAATTAAAGTGCTGCACCACGTCTAGGAGTTGCAGCAGTAGACTTAGCATAGACTACATTATAACGTGTACGTATGTATGTATATATGTATACATGTGTACATACGTATATATATAGGTATATTAAACGCCTATGTTGTAATATTATAGGGCTCATCATATGATATAGGCTAAGGATACGTATGGGTGAAGCGGGACAAAGGCGGAAGGAAGACTGAAAGAAAGGAAAAAAAATGTGCGTGTGTGTGTATGCAAGGGAGGGAGAGAGCTGAGGAACGAAAATTGAAGTGGATGTGAAAGAGTAAAGAAATAAAAGGATTATAAACAATCAAGCAGAAAAAAAAAAGAGTTATAGACTTGAGTCATGCGTGCGTGCATGTATGTCTGGCTTCTTCGTGATTCCTGTGCAATTGTTTGTCTGCCAGTTTGTCACCGAGGATGTAATGAAACTGCTATGGAGTAGAGATGACTGTTGAATGTTATGAATTCAGTAGAATTTTATGAACTGCGCCTTCGTATGCACGCCTGAGACAAAGCCACATCAAATTGATGACAATTGCTCATTACATTAAACACCGATCTCATGTGTAAATATTTACTTAGTTTGGCAAGACAACTTGACTAGGATCAAATCATTTCGTTGTAAATGGCTCATGTCTACATATTCTTATCGTATTTTATTGCGTTATCAAAATGTGGTTGAATGTTTCACGATTTTAATCATTCGATAATTTATCATTGCAGATTTCAACAATGTCTGAAAACAACCTTTCAATGTCTCTTAACGATCTTCAGGAGAGATTTCTTTATAGGTATTCGAAATCAGTCGATTCGGCTTTTTCGGCTGAATTTTCTTAAATCTGTTTCGTTCATTGCGATTTTGCGTTTCAACTTTTATATTATTATTAGTTAGTTTTTCATCTGCCGTAAAAAAAATAAAAAAAAAATAAATTGTGCAATTCGAACGTTTTTGAGATTTTTATTTAAGAATTCGAAATTTGGGAAAATTATATGGCGACAGCTGAGTATTTACTAATTATTCAAGGCATACATACGACAGTGCAGTAGTATTGCGAATGAACGACCGAGTAAATGTGCCGGCCTAATCCTCACACTGTCTCTCAAAGAATACTTTTTATATTAATGTGCTAAGCGCCCCTCCCCAATAACACTTCTCAGTCCCTTTACAATACCTGACCACCTTCACTAACCACACCAGTGAGCCCCGAGCAATACCAAACTCCACCTCTTCACTCCTTTGCTTTGTAAAACATGTTCATAATAAAAAATATAAAAAATACAAAAAAAGAGCGAGAAATTGTAACAAACAAACCCCTATAGTTTACATTTCTTCAACCATAACAGTAGTAAATTCCTATTCACGCAGTTGACAACGAACAAAGCCCACGATAGCCTAAACGATTATAAGAAAGGATAGCGTTGACCAATTATTATTGGTTGATACTAGGCTCACTTTCAGATACATGTAATCTTTACGGTATGTATATGGGTAATTCCATGCCAAATCGACTACTTCTGAACCCGACCCCTTTCGATTTGGCTAAAACTTTTTTTATCTTTTTCTACCCCACTAAAGACGTGCCTCATAATTTTTTCAAATTTTTTTACCCGACCCAAAAAAGTCGCGCTTTTTTTTCAAATAGCCATAACTTCTTCAAAAATTGAGTAATCGGGACGTTTTTATTTTTCAAAATTTTCGTTTTGGAATGTCCTTTTCAAAAAACAAAAATATAAATAAACTTTCAGATGTCAAGTTCAATGAAATATCTGACTTTTTTGAGAAAAATCGTCAGTTTTTCGAAGTTCGTCCCTTTTAATTATTCTTTTTTTTTTTTGATTCCCAAAAAAACTTTGATTCATTCTGTAAATAATGCCACTAGGTCCAGAGTGGGCCGACTTTTCCTTCTATTTTTTTTTTAGGTAAAAAAACTTTCATTTTTTTTCAATTGTTTATTTTTTCGATTTTGAAAACGAAGCTTGTAAAAAGATTGTAAAACGATGGTTTGTAAAATTGAAAAAATAAACAATTGAAAAAAAATGAACTTTTCTTTTTTTTCTTGAAAAAAAAAAAAAAAATAGAAGGAAAAGTCGGCCCACTCCGGACCTAGTGGTATTTTTCACAGAATGAATCAAAGTTTGTTTGAGAATCAAAGGAAAAAAATTAAAAGTGGCGAACTTCGAAAAACTGACGATATTTTTTTCTCAAAAAAGTCAGATATTTCATAGAACTTGACATCTGAAAGTTTATTTGTATTTTTGTTTTTTGAAAAGCACATTCCAAAACGAAAATTTTGAAAAATAAAAACGTCCCGATTAGTCAATTTTTGAAGAAGTTATGGCTATTTGAAAAAAAAGCGCGACTTTTTTTGGGTTGGGTAAAAAAATTTGAAAAAATTATGAGGACCGTCTTTGGTGGGGTAGAAAAAGATAAAAAAGTTTCAGCCAAATCGAAAGGGGTCGGGTTCAGAACTGGTCGATTTGGCATGGAATGCCCCGTATGCATGGTATATTCGTGTAATAACCATTTAATATTATTACAAGCAGCTTGTGAGATTGGGATCTGTCATATGGGCGGAGCCTAAAAAACATGGCGACGATAAGGGAAGACTGTGACGTTTAGCTTATGTGATTTCAAACAAATTTCTATTAGAAAATGATAAGTCTATGGAATTTTCACGGCATTTTACGTATACTGATCACTCAAAGCTGCTCTAAGTATAGTTAGTTTTTCCGCCACCAGATGTCATATCGCCATTCGACAGATCCCAATAGCAATACCAATTAGTCCATACCGTGGCGTCACCTAGTCAAGACTTGACAAAGCTTATTCATCATGTATATTGTATATGCTACAAAGTCTTTGGTGTTAGGATTGCAGATGTCGATACACAAGGCGCCACTCGCGAACTAGGTTAGGCTTGATAAAAATTTGTGTATTTCTAACAGTGCTAAGATTAAACTTGAAAGGATTGTGCCGAATTGTAATGAAAGTATCTATCGGAGACATCGTCGTCCCCGGCGACATCGTCGTGCCCGGCGACATCGTTCCGGAGAGAGTAACAACCGTAACAAAAAATGAAAAGGAACGAGTCATCCTAGGACCCGGACTTCGTCGTGACGGCGACTTTGTCATTACGAGTAAAGCTGGGGTCTTGAGGAAGCGCAAGCCAGCTGTATTTTACGTAGACAGCTATCAGAAAAGGTGAATTGTATGCATTCTTTCAGGTATACATATGCCGGAAAATTAGTACGGATGTTGGTCAGAGTTAGGGAACTGGACTTCATGACGTTAACCTCAAAGTTTCATCTCATCAAGCCTAGGCACATGCGATTGTGACACTGATCTCTGTAGAGATCAGTGGTTTGTTATCAATTGATTACCACAATCCATACGATATGCATTGTTACAGATACGTACCAAGTAGAGGAGAAAACGTTGTTGGCATTGTCACGCAAAAGGCTGGTGACATATTTCGAGTCGACATTGGAGGAGCAGAATATGCCTCTTTGTCCTATCTGGCTTTCGAAGGAGCAACAAAAAAAAATCGGCCCGACGTTGTCGTTGGAGATGTGATATTTGCAAAGCTACTCGTAGCCAGTAAAGATATGGAACCGGAACTGATATGCGTCGATTCACATGGCAAAAAGGGCAAGTTGGGTGTCTTAAGCTCCAATGGATTGCTGTTTGATTGTTCTCTCAGTTTAGTGAGAAAACTTCTTAACCCGAAATGTAATTTGCTTAAGTTACTTGAAGAAGAACTGCCGTATGAAATCGCTATTGGGATGAACGGCAAGATTTGGATAAAGGCTAGCAGTGTCCAGAATACCATAGCAGCCAGTAATGTTATTTTAGCTGCCGAATACACCACATCTGAAAATATGTCAGCAATGTGCTCGAAGATATTTCGAACGTTGCTCAGATTGAATTGTTAGAGAAAATTCACATAGAATTGGTGATATACTACCATGTATGTTCTTAGGTAATTCGTAACACAAAGTTCCGATGACTGAAATAAATTATGTTTCTTGTATCCATCAACAGTGTTTCTCTCGTATGTTATTTCCTTGAGCGGCGAGCAATAAAAGTGGGTGGCAGCTGATCAAGAGGAGCAAAGATTGAAATAAATCAGAAATCGTTTTTCGGAGACAATCGTTTATTTTCGACCAAAATAATTTGACACGATTGTCGGTTAATTGATAAGGAGGAGGAGGATAGATCGGTAGGGCACAATATAGTGGTTACTATTTTAAAATTCATTATTATTCATCACGTCTATTTTGTTGCGAGTTGTGTGTGTGCTCTAAGATCTACGTGTATTCCAAGTGTTCCTACTCAGATTAGAACTGCGCTATACTACTTAGTTTCTAGTATACCTCATTTCAGACCCCGTTGTTCGTTAAGCTACGGAAATTCTGATTTTCATACAAGTGTTATTAATGTTTTTAATTTCACAAATTTTATTGGTAATTTGCTAATAATTTTTATAATTTTAAGTTACTAATGCACGTCAAGTAGTCGTTGTCCAGCATTGAGAAACAGTTGACGTTAAATCTCGACACACTTTTACTCGGGATTGTAATGAAACCCTGGAAAGACGGCCGAAATCTTTCGTCAAGTCACGCGAGAAATAGCAGCCGGCCCAAAGTAACGTTTGACTATCGATCAAAACATTGTTGGTAAACGGTATCATTGTTATTGAAATTGCGTGTCACGAAATTGTTAATGACATGATGCTTTGTCAGTGCTGGACAAATCACAATTAAAGTGCATGCTGGGTTGTTTAACTTTAGTCTCGTTTTTTAGTGTTGTAATGAAATAATCAGAGTACAGTAGTCACAATAGGTAATAGGTAGATTAATAATTAATATTTAATATGTAATAGTATAGAATAGCAATAGTATATCGTACGTGTATGTATATAAATAAAGTAGTAGCGTTACGTAATCAGTAGAGCCAGGTCAACTCTACAACTCCGTGGGCTCTGTTTTTGGATGAAAACCTTTTATTCCATAGTAAAAATAAAAAGATTTTTCCTTTAGCCCCATCCAGGAGGAAACTCAAGCAAGTTGTAGGCAGACTGCTTCGTTCTTCAAAAGCGCATGATTAATTAGAGCCGCCGGAAAGTTGAAAAAATATCCTGTCAATAACGACGATCGATCAACGACCAAGCTCGAGGTATAATCATTCAACTTGGCCAAGAAATTGTCGGAGTCAACCTGTTCCGTCAATGCCGGTGCCAATGAATTAGTTACGTTAGTGGGAAAAATTTGGACAGAATTGCGGAGAGTATGTTGTATAAATAAATAAATACATATATACATACATACATACATACATACATACATACATACATACATACATACATACTTCATACATACATACATTGTAGCTAATAGAACTGGAGTGGTCAGCAGGTAATCGGAGTCGAATCTGGCTCTAATAATTATTATTACTTCATAACTTTATTCTCGTCAGGCTCAAGAGGCCTCAGCAAGAGACTCTGGAACCTTATTTGGCGAATATATCCTATTTAGAAGCATACCGAGCCACGTTGCCCCCAGTATCAATAATTGATAATCACGGGGTAGATTTGCAAAGGTAGTAAAAATGTCCTGCCTCTGATAGGATCAAGTTGAGGAAAACATTACGTTCGAAAAAAGTGACTGATTTGATGGGGAGGACAGACTTCGTTCGCGGATTACACACTTCCGACGAAACGGCGTGACCGTTTCCGTATCCGGGTTTGACGTAGTGTTACCTACCTTAAGCTTGATCACAATGTTAACTAAATTAGCCACGGGAGTCAGAAATTTTCAAGATACACCGATTCACCTACTAGGCGTCCCAGCCAATCCGGAGCTTCTGCTTTTTCGAGCCGATCAGATCCATCCATCCATCCATCCCCCCCCCCCCCCCCCCCCCCCCCCCCCGGAGCAGTTCTCTCTAACAACCGACTCGCCTTTGTCAATATTTCTATTCCTACGGCACAAAATGCCTCTTCAGAAGCCTCTTAAAGCCCTTCGTGGCCCTTTAATTTGAATACTTTATTACTGTTAAACAATATTATTACAATTACTAATTATAGTTTATTATAAATTAATTAAGGAGCTCTTAATCGTATGTGTTTATGTGTGTTTTATAATAGTATGTACGATAGCTTTTCAGCAGCTTACTTTTTCGCCATTTCCATGGAACTGGACTTTTGTAAATTTTCATAAGCTTCGAAACTGGGTGACTAGCGGCATTCCCAAACCTTCACGGTCTGATCCACGCTACCGCTTACCACGTACGGATGACTTTTGTGAAAATCTGTGATAGAAACGAAAAAATTTCAGGATCAAAAACCAGCTCACGATTGCTGCGAGTCGCCGGTAAAAACGTTGTACCGAAAATCCAACCCCCCGCCGACACTTACCAACAGACGTGCAGAAGTGCATGTGCGCTTCGAGCGTCTTCATGGACCGTTTATTACGGGTGTCCCATACTCGTAGCGTCTTGTCGTCCGACGCGCTGACTATGAATTTACCACCTGGATGAAACACAATGCCGCGTACCCAGTTATCGTGGCCTTGGAGGGTGAACAGGCACACCCCAGCCCCAACGTCCCATACACGGATCGTCTTGTCCCGCGAGCCGGACGCAAGGAACGGTCCTTCGTGCGCTCCCTTGTTGTCCGCCCCGGCCGCGGCGTTAATAGCGCCACGCGACGTTTCTGGGGCCCACGCGATGCACTCGACGACATGGTCGTGGTCCCTGAGCTCAACCTGCGAGTGGAAAGAAACCGACGTTGATGAATGACTTGTCGATAAATTTATATATACCTCGTCGTTGCAATTCACGTATTCACGTATCACCGATCGCCTTTTAACCGTACCTTGGTCTCCTTGGTAGCGACGTGCCATACTCGGACGGTCTGGTCGTTCGAGCAGCTTGCGATCAACTCGCCACACGGACTGACCCGTGCCATACGTACCCATTCCCGGTGCCCCACGAGTGTTTTCACGCAGTAGCCGGTAGCGACCTAACGGACAACGGATTTTGTATTACGCACGGATGTCCATACGTGGATTAGATTACATTGCGCATTGGGTATCTATTCAGATTTGCAAAGTAAGTAAGCAAACAGATTCCCACCTCCCACATTTTGATAGTCTTATCCCGGGAGGCGCTGACGATAAAGTCACCCTGTGGCATAAACGCGACTGAGCTGACGTTGTGGTCGTGACCGTGCATCGTCTTGATACAGGCGAACGATTGCTGGAAGTCCCATAGCTTAATCGACATGTCGGCGCTGCAGGAGACTAATAGCTTGCCGGTTGCATCGAACGCAATATCCTGAACGCTGTCCGTGTGCCCCTTCAGCGTTCGCTCGAACTCGCCGCTTTCGAAATCCCAGACCTAGGCGGAATTCGGGAGTTCCCGTTATAATATAACTTTGGCAGTTATTAATTACGAGAAAAGAAGTTAATGACGAAACTCACCTTGAGCGTCGCGTCTTCACTCGCCGATACCATGAGGCTGAATACTGGGTGAAAGATGACTCTGTTTACGGGCGCTCTGTGCCCGGAGAGGCAGAATTTTTCAGGTGGTCTCGGGATCCATTCGGTTGGCGATCTTTTCCCCCGTGTCGGAGCCCCCTCGATGAATTCTTTTTCCGCTTCTGAGAGCTTTGATTCGAGCTCCATCACCTAACACGGAGAATCAAGTTACGCTCATTCACCCAATAATAAGTGGCGGAAAAATGTCATCCGTATTGAAGTCTTGCGAATTATTTTAGAACAATGTTCAATATCTCATATTTGCATTTCCTTCGGCTGTGAAATCATCCGCCGACCGCTCTTTCGGGAAAAATATTGTAATAGTCAAGCTATCATTTCAGAACATGTTATTACCGCAGCGGTTCAACTTATGAGCGCTAGGTTTCTGAATAAATTTTCGGACTTCATCCGCGGTTCTCTATATAGGTTCAAACAACCCTGTATTAGACACCGCATATTTTCGAGATTGAAATGTTCGGGATACACAACATTTTGTACCTTCTTCTGTAGCCTTATGACGGAGGTCCATTTCTTCTCGAGCAGACCGCCGTACTTTCGTTCGACTTCGCCAGGCATGTCTGCTTCCTTCTTGAACGCTTCCAACGCATCCTGATATCCGTTGCTGCTCAGATAGTCCGCGATCGCCTTGTTTCTGAAATTCAACGATGTAAGTTTGGATCGCCGGCGATTACCCACCAAGAGCTGGAACGAGGCGAACGTGATATCTAGACCGGGAGATGGTGCACGTTTTGAGGTGCCCATTTTTTACAAGTATGGCACCCCTTGAGCGGTCGAATTACATAATTAATGAACGGAAAATGATGGTCACAGCGCTGGTCGTCGGGGCATTATCACATGACGATTAATCGAACATGTCGGATAAATTGGTGGTTTTGAACGATTTTTTACACAAAAAATCTTGCATTTTCCGGTAGTTTATGAAAAAAAAAAATCCGACGGAAGCAATATGCCATACCCATGCGGCGGGGCTTAAAGTCCACCATACTGATCGAAATAGGTAAGTTTTTTTTTTTTGTAACGATTTTTTACAGGTTCTTTTTTTTTTCACTTATTATTTTTAAACTGACTTTCACGAAAATCGCCACGCCATACCGTTTTGACGGGTCTAAATAGTCGCCATACTGCCGTAGAGGAGGTTTTTTTAAAGTTGCTAAACGATTTTTTACAGTATGGCATTTGGATTGTTGACTGCTCATGATACAATATTACCGTAAATATACATGCCATACTTCACGTCGAGTGCAAAAGTTTGAAACCCGTTTCTTCGAAACATTATTAAAAAAACGATTGGGTAAGACGTAAAATTATTTATTACAGTATGGCATCATTGTTTTCAGTTTAACCTTGTCACCCGATTGAATAGAGTGTAGAGAATAGAAAGAATAGAGTACCTAAGAGATGTCGAGAAATCCGCAGAAGCACGTTTCACCCCTTTTCATCCCTTGGGAGTACAATTTCGAAAAATGCTCAAATTAGTTTTCAGGTATTTGAATGAGCAATCGTTAGAAGCAAAAACCAAGTCGATATCTCATCGGACCCAAGAGATATTGCGAAATCCGCGGAAACACTCTTCATCCCCCTTTAGGCCCTTAGGAGGCGAATCCTAACATACCTTTAGGAGTTGAATTTAGAAAAATGCTAAAAATCGTTTTTAGGTGTTTGAATGAGGAGCCGTTGGAAGCAGAAACCAAGTCGATATCGCATCGGAATCAAAAGATAGGGAGAAATCCGCGAAAACACGTTGCGCTCTTTTTCATCCCCTTGGGAGTCGAATTTGGAAAAATCGTTTCTTATCCTGTGGTTACGTCATGAAAGGAATATGCTTCCAAAAATTCAGGTTTTTAGGTCCACGGGTTTGGGCTGGGCGTTGATGAGTCAGTCAGGACTTGTTCTTTTATATACATAGATTGATACTCATGAATTGGACGGCTGGTCATTCTCCTCGATGTCACGAAAATAAAAAAAATAAACAAATGCTCCACGCTGCTCGACTAACGAGCTCTATTGAACGATGCGGATAATCAATTACGCACCACGCTATATAAAAACAAAGTATGAATTCACCCCGCCCACAGTGCCCTGAAGGTAACATAAGCTACTCTGCATCATTGAGAGCAGTATACATTGGCAATGGGAGAATAGCCTGAGAGGACCTCGGTTGAGGTTGTAAGTGGGTATATATGGCTTTCCATACCAACCCAAACTACCGATGATTTTTGCATCTTCGATTTCGCTGAAATTTGGGCATCCTTTTGTACCCCTCGAAAAAGGTTTTTATGATTTTTTTCAAATTTTTTCATCCAGCCAACCGGAAGACGAAAATTTTTGAAAATTTCGCGGATTTGTTTTTAAATAGCCATAACTTGGTGAAAAATTGTCCGATTTGGGACTTTTCTTTTCAAATTTCGTGTTTTTGGCTGAATTTTCTGAAAAATGTATGCAAAAAACATTTGATTGTGAATTTGATTGTTTTTTTTGTATTTCCAAGGTAAAACATGGATCTTAAGATTGTTTGTATCCTTCGATTTTTTTTGAAAAATTCTCAAAAATACTACTTCCCAAAACACAAATTTTAAGCCTAGTCTCGTAATGGGATAATGATAGGTTATAATTTTTTTGAATTTTTGAATTAATTAATTTTTTTCATTTTTGTTCCATTTATTGTTCTTACTTTGTAGAGTATTTGGTATGGTTTTTTATTCGAATACAATACTCTACAGAGTAAAAACAATAAATGGAAAAAAAAAAAAAACTAATTAATTTAAAAATTCAAAAAAATTATAACCCATCATTATCCCATTACGAGACTCGGCTTCAAATTTGTGTTTTGGGGAGTAGTATTTTTGAGAATATTTCAAAAAAAAATCGAAGGATACGAACAATCTTAAAATCCAAGTTTTACCTTTAAAATACAAAAAAAAACAATCAAATTCACAATGAAAAGTTTTTTGCATACATTTTTCAGAAAATTCAGTCAAAAACACGAAATTTGAAAAAAAAAGTCCCAAATCGGACAATTTTTCACCAAGTTATGGCTATTTAAAAAAAAAAAATCCGCAAAATTTTCAAAAATTTGAAAAAAATCACAAAAACCTTTTTCGAGGGGTACAAAAGGATGCCCAAATTTCAGCGAAATCGAAGATGCAAAAATCATCGGTAGTTTGGGTTGGTATGGAAAGCCCCATATATACACCTTTAAATGGGTTAAATTTCTGAAAAACAATGTTTTGTTTTGCAAAAAAACGATCTCTTTATTTATTTCAAAGTCGTATTTAAATGGCTGTAACTTCTTCATTTTCACGTGTTTTCACATGATGATTTTTTTACAGATAATTTAAATCCCTAGTGTTCCAAAAACGCATAGAACACAGAATCGATTTTTTTTTTTTAACTCAACGGTGTATATGCCCCCAAGCTTATGGTATAGTTCACGAGAGTGACGTCAGTCAGGGTGGGTCGAACCACGCGGATATGCGGCCACCGGGGTCGGCGGGGAATAAGGGGAAAACGTATTATTGATCTCCTCGGGATTGCGTCCCTCCGTGCGCCCGCTCGCCGCCTTCTCGCCTAAATAATAACGTATAGCTCTATGGCCGGCTGGATGGGCGCAGGGTGAATGTGGCAGAGGCTAGGGGTATCTTTAATAACTGAATTATAAGAAGGATACTTACAACTCCTCCCGCTGACGTTGAGACAAGACCATTTTCATGATCCTTGTGTAACCTGGATGATCCTTAGTAATTTGGGTGCAGATCGGGGCTTCAAGACCTCACCACTGGCTTCGGGGCTCCTCCAGCCTCGCCTCAGTGCTCTGCCGCGGACGTCATTACCTAGAATCAGATGTGAATTTTGCTCATCCCGAGATTGTCACGGGCAACGGTGAACAAGAACACGGCAAATAGCCATGTATACCATAACAACCACTTAACTATAACGATTCATTCGCATGCAGAGTTACTATTGCTACGATTTTCGCCGCAGCGAAATCAAAATTCAAAGAGCGACTATATCTATTAGTATAGGCTTGTTTTAGATTCCGGAAATTATTTGAAGGTACGACGCGGAATTACGAGATCATGGGTCCTGGAAAATTAGTTCTAGCGATAGTGTGCCAAGAATTTAAATGGAGTGCCGAAATATTATATGATTATTCGAAAACATAATTATATTTCTTCGATGACGAAGATTTGGTAAAGTAGTCAATTTTATTATGCCTAACACCACTAGGGGAAAAGAAATGAAAAGAAAAGAAAACATGCCACATCAAACTCAGTGGTTTGAGGTTTCTGTTCCAACGCTGATTGCGATGTTGGGACATTCGGTGCAGGAACGCGGAATCAGACGTAATTTCTTATCATTCGCCGAGACTTTCCGAACCACGCTAATCAATCCTGGGCACGATTTTCAATAAATGAAAGAATCAGCTGTATACGTATAAAATATAAATTATTTTAGGGAAAGGATACATGTATATCGTCAACGGTCCCGCGTGCAAGCTTTGCGAGTCGGATTGTCATCCGAGTTGTATGGTAGCTGTTATCTATACGTATATTTAATTGCTTACAAAGTACAGAGGATGGTATTATGGTTTATATTATGTATACGCGATCAATGAACGAACCGCGAAGAAGAGTTTAATCATACATTGTAGACATTTCAATTCCATGAAAACAGTAACGTTTCAATAAAGATTTTCGGTATCGCAAATTAAGCCGGATGTAGTCGCGCAACCCGGCTCGCTAATAGGCGAAAAATTTGGACATTACTTTCACCTCAATTGTGTCCTCGGTTCCGCGTCTCGGCCCTCGCCCGAAGTTCGAGATAGTATGATTGTCAATTCATAAGCGAACGTAAGTAGGTATACCAGGTATACCCAAGCGAGATCGTGGAGGTGGAGTGGACAGAGTCGGCACCGATCGGAACGTTACGTCATGCCAACATTTCGGCGACAATCTCCGCACTTGCTGACGTTATGCCTGCTGCACGTGCGTCTAAGCTTCCCAATCCTAGCCCTCACCTAGCCGAAGCATCGAACATGCTCGTGTCTTCACAGATATCGTTGACGAGGAGATCTATTTTGACTGATTGCGAGAGAAGAGCTTTGCAGAAGGCGTTTCAAGTAGCGATTTTTGCATTATCTCTCGCGAGGGATGTCGGCTCGTTTGATTATACTTAGGCTAAACAATAACAACAACAATAACAACAACATGTGTACGAGCCGGCTGTGCAGCGTATAATTACGATCGTGCGACGCATATTTGTCTTCTCTCCGTCGCGGTCGCATCAACCAGACCGCGGAAAACATTCAAGAAACAAGTATCATTGCAGAGTCTGGTCCCTCGCTCGTTAATGATTCACAAGCCGGGTTCACCGACGGTACTTGAAAGCTTCCCAAATGTGATCATTGATAAGAAAAAGTTGAACCAACGATCATAATGGTTCACTCCGGGGCGAAAGATTCGAGCAAGGGGAAGAAAATAGAGCGTAAAAAGTTCCTCAATGTTTGAGGAAAGTTTAAAAGTATTTCAAAGACCTTGATATTCGGTAGTCGCCGAAGGGCGCCTAAAAGTCGCCCCCACATGGCACGCGACTCCGTACGCTTCGGCAATCAATATCAGACACCAGCTGCACTAAAAACAATCGTTACTACCCACGAGCAGTAACTTCTTAGACGGCTGTTCTGATGTTTTTATCCCTACCCCAGCAGACTGTGTTGTAAAAGAAATTCGCAACGACAAGACAAGGGATATCAGCGAAAGGATTAATTATCAGTGAATCACTTCGCAGGGTCGGAGGCGAAACGGACAAGAAAACCAAATGTTTGTTGCAATGTTTAGGAATAGCTGAAAAATCTAGCAAGTTATGAATATTTGAATGACGCTAATTGGAAATAGTTGAGGAATGAAAAGAATTAGGCTCTTGGGAAATTGATCGCTGCGGATCTATCTTACCGATAGTCGTGAATCGCGAAAGAAACGAGTCTCGCCTATCAACGAATAGTAGATACAAACATATTGTTTTATAAACTGTGATTTCGGGATATGAAACTGCAGCATGTAATCTCAAGTCTAGAACACCGCAAGGTTCGATAGGGATAAGCCGGAAAATAAAGTAAAAACACAACCATCGAACACCGTATATTATCCGTGCGAGTTACGGAGCGGGCGCACGTTGACAGCAGTAACAGCTGATCTCGAGGACAGACTGATGCTGTCAAATTGAAAATACTCCGTCTCCGTCTCCACGCAGCGAATCGATAAGAGATATAAAAGCGAGCATTCGTGGGCAAAGATTGATCTCGATTGACGAAACGATGGACCGAGGCTTCTATGACATGTTTAGCAAGCGGTAGTCTCGGATCCCGCGTACCGCGCAAGCCGTAGCTAGCGAAAAAATCAATTCTAAGGAACGAGACGTGAAACGAAAGGTTTGCAGTGGGTTTGCGAGAGCCTCGAACGGAATCGCGGGGCACCGAGTGCACGGATAATATTTATCCAGCCCCGTCGTTAACGGGTGAATCCTGACAGGTGCAATCCCGGGCTTATTCGTATGAATATAATCGCGTCAAAAATGAAAGAACCGTTTTGTTGTACGCAGGACACGGCCATTTTGATAGTGCCCGTCACGTCTGGTGATAAAAAACCTTACGAATCATCGTGGATATTCGACTATAACCACCGTTTAATTGTAGCTGGGTTATGCTGGCGGCCCAATACTCACGTCAATTACGGCAAATCAGCAACAGAACACTTTTGAACTGAGTAAAATCACGGGACAACCGGGATACACAAACGTACAGAAGCTTTTCACGATCACCTCCACAGACAGACTACTCGCAAGGTGGCGCCCCAGGGCGCATGCGCCATCTTCCTCTGCCTCCTATTCGTACGGATACATGTTTCCGGGTGACAAGCGCCATCCTCCGACCTCCGTTCTACACTCTACACTCCATACTTTGGACAACTTTCCAAAAATTATGCGCTAACGATTGTCTAGAAGAATACGATTCCCCGTGCCTTGGGTGCACGCTGTGGTCCAAACCAGTGCAAACGCAGCCGGCAGGCGTCAGTAATTATAAAGTAAATCATGCTCGGAGTGAAATTCATTCTTCTAATTGTCAGCTAGCCCCGTCTCACACAGCATACGTATCGTGACGTGCGTCATACGCTCGCGACTTACGAGGGTCCAAATGTTTGCACTTCGAAGGTTGCCATTTCGGATTATATTGACGATAAACTCGAGTTGTTCGCCAGCGGCTAGGTTAAACAGTACCGAACAACTGGAAAAATATGATGTTCCATTTTCAGCGGACGATAATTTCACCGATCTACGTAGAGAGGATTCGAAATCGCTGAGAATCGCTATTTTAGGGGCGCCAAACGCCGGGAAAAGTACCCTCATTAATCAACTCGTTAATTATCAGGTAAACGCGGCTTAACTAACCACGGGTGGCCAGAATTATTGAGAATCTTGTAAACATCGACGTCCGGAAAACTTCTTGACTTTTCACGCATGAATTCAGCTTTTCCTTCAAATAAATCTTTCTATCTTTCAAATCAGGTATGCGCCTCTTCTGCAAAAAAACATACGACTCGTTCAGCCTACCGCGCGATCTACCACTCCGGCGATACAGAGCTAGTGTTTGTAGACACGCCCGGAGTCGTGTTGCAGCAAGACGTAAAAAAGCACGGCTTGGAGAAGAGCTTCAAGCTGGATCCTGGGACCTCGTTGACAAATGCAGATGTCATCGGTGTTCTTCACGACATTTCCAAGCCCTCGACCAGAAATAGAATACATCCAGAAATAATTAACCTGCTGAAAGGTGTCAATTCCCGAGTGCCGGCCTTGTTACTGTTAAACAAAGTTGACAAGATGAAGAACAAACGGCAGTTATTGGAGTATGTGAACAAGTTAAGCGGGGAGGACGGATGGCCAGACTTTGTAGATGTTTTTATGCTGTCTGCCTTGAGTGGGGACGGCATTCAGGATCTAAGGGTGAGTTGCATGTTTATGTTTTAAAAGGATCACGCGATTGTAGAAATATCTTGAAATCCATGAACTTCTCAAAGGGTGTGGTAATATTCTTGAATTCTACTCGTTACAAGACGAAGTTGTGGATATTCACATGTTTATTTGAATTGAATGAATTAGGACTATTTCCTGGATTCAGCAAAGCCGCGAGACTGGGATTACAGCCAAGATACCTTGACGGATCAGGAACCCGAAGTAATGATTGTGAGGATGGTACGTGCTAACATGCTTAATGCCCTTCCCGGAGAAATCCCCTATGGCCTG
Source organism: Rhogogaster chlorosoma (assembly GCA_944452935.1). NCBI lineage: Eukaryota > Metazoa > Arthropoda > Insecta > Hymenoptera > Tenthredinidae > Rhogogaster > Rhogogaster chlorosoma. The sequence goes on along the minus strand of OX101800.1, from coordinate 27,603,670 downwards.
AGCGTAAAGATGGAGTATTTTAATACCTGCGACGACGGGAGTATCAGCACAGTTGTCCTGATCGAGTGCCCCTCTGAGCGATTGTACAAGGTAGTCCTCGGCAAGCTCAAGCCACAATTAAGATTCATCAGTCAATACATTGAAGAAAGATTGACCAAAAATTTTCACCGGACGGTTAGATTAAAATTAGCCGTGCAGCCAAAAAACGTTAGTAATAAGTAATTTTTTAAAATTAATTTTAGGGTGTAGATGTGAAAATAAACTACTATTGTAATGGAATTATGTGTGCCTTTAATTAATTTTAATTTTCACATCAACCTTTCACAGCTGATAGTCTGCCGCTGTTGAGTTATGTTTTAAAATAAACAAAATAAATAAAATAAACAAATTCTCACATAAAAGTCACATCAATTCAACAAACGATAAAAATAGCTGGTATTTGTTATTTCTCTACTCTGGCGACTTTGTCCTGGTGGTTGTTAGATTTATTTTATTCAGAGCTCGACATGTTTCCTAATCCTAGTCGTTATTGTTAAAGTTCGGGAAGGACAAATCTGTATCCTTGAGATTTTTGGCTATCCATTCGTCCGCTTCGGCTTCTATCTCGGGTGTAAACGTGTCCGTCCATCCTCCGGTTTGTCCTTTGCGTATGAAACTGCAATTTGTTATGATGCCGCATTCCCGCAATTCTTCCATATTAACGGTTGGATTTTTCTTGAAGCTATTGAAGTCCAAGTAGTCAACAAGCCTTAGAACCTGTTTGCGAGTCAAGCTCTTCCCCAGGAAATTAGCGACTCTCTCGATAGTGCCAGACAAATTCTGTAGCGGTAAAAATTCCGAGAAGTTATTAATGTAAATATGTGATAAGTGAAAGTAACGTGTTTGTTAGTCCCCAAAGCGGAATACAGTATAATAGCTTGGGGTGGGCACAAAGATAGAAAAATAGAAATCAGGGAGTGATTCGCGTGTAAAGCTGACCCCTACCATGTTCATGTCTTCATAGAACAGAAATAGCATATTTGGATGGTCTCTCACGGCCCATGCTTCCTTCAAATGCTCCCAGTACGGAGACCACGTCGCTGAATATGAAGAGAAAAAAGTCAGGTGATTTGCGTAAGTTAGCGGTAACGGTAGACGTAACGTTGTTAATTATTTTCAGATTCTATTAGTATCATCGTTCGCCCCAGATCCTTTATGCTTTTCTACTCACTGAGATCGTTGCGGAACAATTCCCAAAATGCTGGGAAATCACCGTGATATCCTTGGGTCCTGAAAAGCCTGTTCAAATGAAACCAGGAGACGGCCACGTCCTTGGGGTTCCTTGCGACGTATACGATCTATACTCACGATATCGCAATGGATTAGTACCATTATTGGCAATACACAGTGGATGTCATTTAATTTTTCTTTTCCGCAAAGATTGTGAAAACAAAGGGGCGGGAGGGGAGAACTTGAAATTGTATGAACAATCCGCGATCTATGATACCTTGCAACCACTGTCCAATATACCCGGGAGTAGACTGAGCGGGAAGTGCGACTTGATGAATCTTGGAGAGGGTTGCCCCTGCAAAATTTTGTACCCGGGCTCGGCAACTTGGCGACAACGCGCGATCATCTTTGGGTTGCCCTTCATCGCGTCGACCAACTCCTCCATGACCTGGGGATGGCAACAGAGGCTCATCCTGAAAGAAGCCTACGTTAGCCGCGGATCTGTTTGGGTGGCGCGTATCCTCAAATTCTTAATAACCGCGGCGATAACAACGATTATAAATAAATATTCCGTGTACTCTAAGAATGGAAATCTCTGCGTGAGTTGCACTTCCCTCGCCGTCTCGAAGTCCAAGTCGTTTGAAATCAACCATACAAGCTCCTGTGTCCAAGTGGTACCTGGTCAAGAAGCGAAACCATGTTATTCCCGCATCAACCGCGCGCCGACAATTTTCGGATCGCGATCACAAGGGCGGAAAGGCGGAAAGGCGGCGTACCTGATCTTGGAAAAGAGAGAACCCAGGTGTCGTCTGGTCGAGCTTTGAAATTATAAAAGTGTTCCCCCTGCTCGACGTAGCGGTGCGGAAAAAGCCACTTCTTCTCGCCGACCTGAACCCACCCGGTTCTTTCGCCTTGAAACAGCTCCAGCATTTTTTTGGTCCTCCGTGCATCCAAGTGCAGATATCCCGGTGGCTCGAGACTCATTGTAATATCCTATCCAAGGGGGGAGGTACGATGTCGCGATATGGAGAAACGACACAAATTGATGCGCGCCAATCCACCTGTCGTCGATTGCAATATTATTTACTACCCGGGAACTGACGACAAGTTCAAAGATTGTATAAATTTCGTTTCACTCACTGTTCTAGATTCGGGCTTTCAACTTTCCGGGTTCGAGTTTCATGAGAAAATCGTCAAGCACAAAGGTCAGATAATACCCCGCGGTGTTCGCAATTTGATTTGAGTACACTTCGAGATGAGATATGATCCAGATGAAGCCACCTCGTATAATTCAATTGGATTCGCGATGAAATGCAGTATAGAGAGAAGACTATACGCGTCGCCCGAACTTGATGGATCAACGAACGGAACTGAATTTCGACGATGGCATTAGGCGAATTCGGGCCACTGGACGTCGACTTTCTCCCGGCAGCGCCGGACGATTGATTTCGCGGACCTCAGACAGGTACGTTGGTTTGTGCCTGTTCCCCTCCCGCCCCCCACGCGATCATACGATGTAAAAATGCATCTGAATTGCCATAGAAAGGCATGTGTAAAACTGTGTCCATGCGTCTCCGAAAACAAACGTTAAACTGCAAATGCTGCCGCATCCACTTCGCGACCCAGGGTATACCCTTCGCTGATTCGGTCTAATTTTCACAGAACTTCGTACTTATTTATTATTCAGGACTCTCGGGAGCGAGGTATATGAGATTTTCAAACCTCAGTTGAGACACTATCAGAGCCCCCAGTATTTGGTAATAATACGGCGCTGCTTTCACCTGGGAGAATTTCTCTTTCACTAGTCCCCCTTTCCTAGCTGGTCGTCAGGAACTCATCAATCAGCGGTTGCACGTACGAAATAATTCCGATTTTGTTTGCATTTTCTCAGACCACCGACAAATCGTCACCCACGTCCAGGATGCAAACATATTGTAAACATCTTCGCGCATCGTATTTGGGCGAAACGGAGATCGGCACGGCGTATAAGACTTATTGACTCTAGACAACCAGGCGATTCTCGGAATTTGATGCGCAAAATTATGCCGAGAATGTTTACTTCCGCCCGGATGTATTTTCAGGCAGTTTCTTCGTAGCGAGAAACTAAGAACCAACAGGTTTACGAAATTTCTATACGATTATCTTGACGCAGATATTCGTAGAGACTTTCATTTCGTGATGAATTCGACATAATGTACGCATCAAAATTGTCGGAAAAAGTTGTAAGGACTGTACGGGATAAGAGTTTGTACTTTCATTAAAAAAAAAAAAAAGAACTAACTTTATTTTAGGAACTTCAAGTTACAATATCAGGGTAAATCAGTCTTATAGTTGCTATACTTTAATATGTAAACAGTGAGGAATACTTTGGTGGGAACTACTTAAAATGGACGTTCAATCGAAGTTACAAACAATTAGATGGAAAGTCAAACGCTAGAAAGAGATTTAATTCACTTACAAGGGAACCCCACCAAGGGTCCCCCTCCGAATTCAACGAAACTTTGGGAGATTGTAGAAGGGGTGAAAATATTCGACACGTATTTTTTTATATCGGCGGAATTCCACCCCAAGGGGGCGTAATTAACCCCTGAAGATCACCAATTCGGGAGCTATTCGATAGCTCCCGAAGAACGAACGGCCGAGGATTTTTGGCCGACAAGGAGCTACCGGGGGTCTTCGGGGTCGCTGATGAAGAATTTGGCATCAGATTTTCGAAATTCAAAATGGCGAATCCAATATGGCGAACGTCAAAACGAATAAATGCCGGGGGTTTTCGGGGTCGCTGATTTCAAATCTGAAGTCGAAATTAAGAAATTCAAAATGACCGACCCAAAATGGCGGAACAACTTTTTCCAAAATGGTGTGGATTACTTCGGATTCGGTATGCCCGGGGTTTTTGGGGTCGCTGATTACAAATCTGAAGTCAGAATTGACAAATTCATATTGGTAAATGGAGATGAGTAGATGGACATGTATTCTTGGAGATGACAAGAATACGACGTCATGATTTTTTTTTTTCAATAAAAATATGATTTTAATCCAGAAATTGCTATCAAATCTTCAAAAACTGTAATTTCCAAGTATTCTCTGAATAACAGTGTAAATATTTTCATAAAAATTATCGCAAGACCACCGAAATTCTAAAATCCGGTTCAATATTGTTTTACCGAAAGTTCCCCAACGTGTGACATAGGCGGTGACGTTGCTATCATCAAGTGTGCGTGATGTAAGAAGTCGCTATGTTTAAAACACTTTTTTCATGAATATCACTATTGTCACAACTATCATCCGTGACGAGATACGCATGATGTTAGCTATATTGTAAGGTTCAATCTAAAGATTTATATTCGTATACATAAGACCTTTGTATATGGGGTATTCTCGCTCATCCGGGACACTTTTCTGCGCATGAATTTTCGATTTTCGGGTTACGCGAGATTTTGGTTCTTGGCCAATCCCTAACAACAAATCCAGAGTCATACCCCCTGATTTCAACTAGTTCCGAAGTTATTGAATTTACAAAATATGAGAAAATCAGTTTTCGAGCGCACCGCACTATGTTCAAACGTACGTATCTTTGGTTCGGGGGGTCCGAAATCTATTTTCAACCAGTGCTCTAGAATCAGAAAACTTTCACCTTTCACGCTGTAATATCAAAAATTTTTGAAAAAATATTTTTGCCCACGAATTTCACAATTATTTTTGTTTTTCGTCCTGTGACCAAAGGGCATAAATTTTTTCGATGAAAATTGAACTGTAGGTAGATCTCCATGTACTTAAAAGACCCTGCAATTTTCAAGAGGGCATTATTTTTCTTTTTTTTTTAAATAATTTTTTACGGCTTTTTTTATAGGCTTTTTGTTGATTTTATTTTTTTTTCTCAAAGAAATCGAAACGAATGATTTCTTTCTTTTCAGGGGACAGGCGTATTTCTTTCACGTGAGGTTGAGACGTACGGAAAATTCTTTTTCTTTGAGAAAAAAAATAAAATATAAAAAAAGCCTATAAAAAAAGCCGTAAAAAATTATTTTAAAAAAAAAGAAAAATAATGCCCTCTTGAAAATTGCAGGGTCTTTTAAGTACATGGAGATCTACCTACAGTTCAATTTTCATCGAAAAAATTTATGCCCTTTGGTCACAGGACGAAAAACAAAAATAATTGTGAAATTCGTGGGCAAAAATATTTTTTCAAAAATTTTTGATATTACAGCGTGAAAGGTGAAAGTTTTCTGATTCTAGAGCACTGGTTGAAAATAGATTTCGGACCCCCCGAACCAAAGATACGTACGTTTGAACATAGTGCGGTGCGCTCGAAAACTGATTTTCTCATATTTTGTAAATTCAATAACTTCGGAACTAGTTGAAATCAGGGGGTATGACTCTGGATTTGTTGTTAGGGATTGGCCAAGAACCAAAATCTCGCGTAACCCGAAAATCGAAAATTCATGCGCAGAAAAGTGTCCCGGATGAGCGAGAATACCCCATATACAATATGCGATTACATACAGAGAGGATTCGGTGAAAGTTAACAGTCAGTTAAAGCAGACTAGACACTTTTCGTGTTTTCGGCTGGTCGTTGCAGGCTGGCCATCCGTTTTTTTCTCATTAATGGTCGAATTGAGTTTCCCGAAAAGCCTGACAAGATGACCCGATGACCAGCCTGCAATAAACAGACGATAACACGGAAACTGTCCAGTCTGTTCTGACTGAGTGTTAACTTTCACGGAATCCTCTCAGTATGTATATTTATATATATCTATAGCTCCATTACGAGGGGCTGCTCACTTAAGAAATCATTGGACCATTTCATCGGAAATCAGACAGGGAATCACGAGGGGAATCACTAAAAATCGCTGGAAACCGCTCGAATCGCGCGATTCCTGATTTCGAAAATCACGGGAATCGCAGTCGAAATCACAAGAAATCGATTCCTTTTGGAAATCGTCGTGCCACCGAATTTGCGAGTGAGCAGCCCCTCGCTCCATTATATTATAAAAGTGAATAAAACGATTGCCAAAGGTAGCGATATATTTACCACACGGTAATTTTTTATTTAGTCATAAAACTGTTTTTGATTTGTAGGATCTTTGATTTATGATTTTCAGAAATCTGATACCAGATTCGTAATCAGCGATTTCGAAAACCTTCGGGTACAGAATTTAGGGAAAATTGGGACCATTTATCGTTTCGACGTTCGCCATATTGGATCCGCCATTTTGGATTTCGAAAATCTGATGCCAAATTCGTCATCAGCGACCTCGAAAACCCCCGGTAGCACCTTGTCAGCCAAAAATCCTCGGCCGTTCGTTCTTCGGGAGCTAACGAATAGCGAAATCGGTGATTTGCAGGGGTTGATTACACCCCCTTGGGGTGGAATTCCGCCGATATAAAGAAATACGTGTCGAATATTTTCACCCCCTCTACAATCTCCCAAAGTTTCGTTGAAATCGGAGGGGGACACTTGGCGGGGTTCCCTTGTTAGTAAATAATTGTCAATTTGTTTCAACAAATCAAACGGATTTTTACCTCCGCAACTGACGGTCGGTGCAACATTATACATCAGCCATGCGATAATTAAAAGTTTTTATACAGCACTGGCTGAATCCATTGGTAGAAAAATGAAAACGATGAAAAAAAAAAGGGAAAAGGAACGGACTTACATTCTTAAATATTTAATAGGAACTAAAAGCACTCGGGCCTGAGTACATTCTCGGTAATAACCGTGTTAACCTCATTTTGCACGGTGACTACATTTGCTTTAGACAGTGGGAAAATTTCCACCTCACCGATGCGAAGAATTTCACCATCTTTAGATTTGAATCTATCAATACCTTCGTCGCGGATAACGGCCCTCGAGTCCCGCGAGTCTCGCTGAGCCGCGCTCATGTGTGAATTAGAATAATCAGTCTTACCAGCGAGTAAATTTATCCTTATTAATCCTAAGCCTGCAGTCTCTAGTTTTTCTGAATCAGTCTTTGGAATCTCGTTTGGTACAGCTGGTTCTTCCCGTACCGCAATCGCTTGATTATTCGTTTCGAGAGGACGAGTCGAGTCGAGGCTGATCCACAAATTCTTTGCATCCGGATCAGATTTGAACATCTTGCAACGTCTCGTGTGTATCCTCATGTTGTCTCGTCTGTTGAATAGCTTATTGCAGCCAGGACACGGGTACCTGAAACAATTCGGTCAATGGTAAAGTTCAGCGACTTTTATCCGCGAGCGCCAATCGTCGCCGGCAATTTTTATCATGAGCTTACCTTTTGCCCATGTGCACGCTCATGTGGGCGGCGATGTGAGACTGCTGAGCAAACGACTTCTGGCACAATTCGCATTTGTATTTTCTGACGCCCTGGTGCTTGAGGAGGTGTTCCTTCAGCATGTGCTTGCTTTTGTAGACATTCGAGCAGAGGAGACACCTGTATTTGGCTTCTGAATGTACCTGGAAATGTGTCGCATGATTTCGTCAACTCTAATTGCTAACATATGTATAATATTACAATGATCAGCGGAAGGAAAAGTGGGAAAGAAACGTACATTTTCGTGGTTGGTCAGAGCCTTCCTCGACCTCGTCCGTATCCCGCAAATATCGCATACGTAATCGCGCGAATGGACCTTCTGGTAATGCTTCTCTAGAGCCTCAGCATTGCACAAGTACGTGGAACAGAGCTTGCACATTAGACTCCTATCTTTATTATGCACAATCATATGCGCTCGCATTCGGCAATTGGAGTAAAACTTCTTGCCACAGACCTCGCACGATATATCCTGTAAAGTGTGAAAGTACAAAAGCAATCAGCAAAACTTATATCTCATCGTCAGCATATGCGTGATAGTGAGTGTAAAGTGAGATTTACGATGAACTGTGAGTTCCTCCCCCCTGAGACTTACTTTCACTGGTTTATGGGTAGTCTTGTGGTAGCTCAGCACCTGTCTGTTTGAAGTGGCAAAATCGCATAGTTTGCATGTGTAAGGTTTTGCACCTGTGTGGGAATTAATGTGCTCCTCCAAGAGCACAGCAGTGCCGTAAGTCTTGTCGCAGAGATTGCATTGGAACGGCTTGATTTTCAAGTGGCGTTTTCTTATATGACATCGAATGTTGCTAACTGTAAGTGTGACGAAATCACACGACTTGCAACAGTACGGCTTCATGTTGAGGTGGCCCCAGACATGCACCTATTGGCAGGGCGGATATTTACTCAGAAATCGGAACGTTAATCACGACAATAGGAGAGGAATTCAACAATACCTGGCATTTATCCATTCTTGGATAAGTCTTTCCGCATATTTCACACTTGACTTTGACCTTGTCCAAAATCTTGATATTCCTATAGACTTCTGCGTCGTCGACAACCCCCATGTTCACCGTGTACATGGTTTCTATAATCTCTTTTTGTTCGTTGGTTATCAGTTCGGAAAGTCTCCCAAATTGTCCTTCAGACTTCTTGCGCCTTTCGCGAAAATTTCCAACACTTCTTGCTTTATCTCTGTTTAATTCCTTAGAAATCACACCCGTCGATTCTTGCTGCAGATTTGTCGATCTCCCGAAACTTTCGGGCACCTCAGTGAGTTTCAGTCCATTTATCTGGGGAGTCACATCGTCATCCAACAAAGTTAACTGTGCGTCAGTCGTATTTTTACTTATCAAACCATGTTCAGTATCAATTCTGATTGTTGTACCATTTTTTACCGATTCAATCACCGACTTTCTGATCATCAACACCTTTGGCGAGCTCTTTGCTCCCATATAGTCATCTTCAGTACAAGAAATTTTTGAAGTATTGTCCTTCATTTGTCCCGCAATCACATCGCATCCCCGGGCCTGTGTGTCTCCAGCCTCATCACCTGGTCGAGGACTCTTTGCTGTTGATCCTGAAGTTGCTTCTTGTCCCGGTCCATCCGGTGACAATATCACGACACTATCCAAGGCTTCTATCTTCACCATTTCTGGCAGTACTCGTTTAGATCCATTGAGTTCCTCTTCAGTTATGCTGAGAAATCGCGTGCTTAGACCCTGACCATTGTTCTGTTCTTCTTTTGAAGAACCGATAGAAGCTTCTACCTTTTCAATTGCACCTGATTCGGTAGTACAACTTTCGACCAGAGTCTTCTTTCCAGACTCTGAGGCAGGAACTCTCTTTTCAATTTTTCTGATATTCCTATTGGTGATGCTGGCGCTGCTACCTCTTCTGCCGTTCTTTCTCCTTCCATGACGAGTCAGTGGGACCTTTTTCTGACCATCTCTGTTGCCACTTTCCTTGTTCATTTCCGTTGCCAGAGGGTTCCGTGTCCGCGACACTGCGGTATTGCGTTCCATGATTATATTGCCCTTTAATTCAATTGCGCTACGTTTCATTTCGGTCCAGTGTTCGGCTTCTGAGTAGACTGCTATCCTATTCGGTTCCAAATTTTCAACGTTATCCAACCCAGAGATTAAATTATCGCCAAAAACAACATCCTTATACGTGATTTTTTTAAGTTTTCCTAATTTGCTCTCCATGCGACTGCTCTTCCTTTTCAGTTGAGCAAGCAAGGAGACTGAGTCTTCTGTCCTTTCTGTATTCGTGTGAGGAGAGATGTTCTCCTTGTCGGATTCAAAATCGGTTTTGATTTCTTGCTTGGGCAGTGTTTGCAAACGTTCTTTCTAAAATTTCGAAGAAATTGAAGATCGCAAGTCATTGGTATTCTTCTTAATCACTAGGTAGGAAGAATATTTTCTATTACTCACGTCTAGTAAAAGTTGTCGTTGAGTCTGGTGGCATTTGTTGTGAAAATCACTGACGAATTCTAGGGTCCCTATACATCGCATGCATACTTTCCTGGATAGTCCATCATCCTCCTGGATCTATAAAATTAAAATTTAATTCGAAATGAGTCGAACAAATAGTGACATTAAGGAAAAAAAAAGGAAAAGAAGTGCGTGGATACATATGCCTGCTGCATTCCTAAACTGTTGAATGAACAGGTAGATATACTTACGATAAATTCGATAAATATGAAATTCTATACAGACTTTCTTCTCTTTAATAGTAAAGTTTAAGTCAATGAACAAATATGTACGAAGTCTACGGCATTTAAAAATATCATACCTTTATTGATACCCTTATGGAATAAAACAGATGTTTTGATAAAAGGTACAACTTTACTATTTCATAATCTATTCATTGTATAATGTTATTGTGGTTGTGGCATGCGATTCCATTGGGTAAACATAATATAGCCTGAACGTGGAAAAGAGGAAGAAACAGAAAAGATTGTAGTACAGGATAATGTTTAAGTGTTCATATTTCAATGCAAGAATAGCATGATCTACAATTGAAAATTTTAGATAGTACAAAATTCGTATAAAGTTAGCTATAGTCGATTATTCAAGATTTTCGGGGTTGCCATACCCGACAACCGGACTATCTTCTTAAGTAAAGGCACTTACATACATCTCCAATCGATTATTATAAATCTCCTCCTCCGAACCTATGCATCAACCAGAGAAACATATATCATTCCCATGGATAGATACCTATCTAATGCTCTTTTTTTCGTCGATCTGGTCGGTAAATAAATGTTTCCAGTCTAACAGCGACAGGTCCAGACACTTTGTGCAAATACCCTCGTTATTCAATGATTATTGTATCATATTTACCTCATATGGTTTGGAACTCTCTTAAAATTTATCTAAATACAGAATTTTCAAAAATATATGTAATCCGCCGGTTACTTTTAGTAAAAAAAAAAAAGTCAAAAGTAGTCTTATATATCCCTCCTAATATTTCATTTAAATTCAATAGACAATTATTGGAAAATTTTCTATTCTACGAACTTTCTTGAGAATTTTTAGTAAAAATTTCACAATGTCATTGCAAAATTTTGTTTTGGAAGCCCTATTGACCGTTATTCATGGCTTGTACAGTCCACCAAAAATATCTACTAATGTTTCGTCGACCTTGTGATTTCAATGGAATTTATCACCCCCTCAATATTCATTACTTGTCGGAATACACTGTTGAGCTTGAAACATCCTGACTTCGAATGAATATTGATAGTATGTGAGAGTAAACTCGGGGTGATATATAAGGCTAGCGAAACAGGAATAAAGATAAAGTACTTCAGCTCGTCACTGTGGTTTGCAATCACATACGGAAACATTCGTGATATAACTATTTTTTAATCGGAATAGGGTGAGCATCATTGTCCTTGGTTGCCGGTTTTGTTGTCTTCTGTTTCTCCTTAGGCCTGGTGCAGCTTGGCTTGATGTGCCGTTTCCTATGCACCTTCATGTTATCCTGCCTGTTGAACCTTCGCCCACAATCGGGACAGGGGTATTTTTTCTCACCGTGAACATGTCGGTGGGCAGCCAAGTGGCTTGCTTGGGCAAATGTGGCTCCGCACTTCTGGCAGATGTGTTTACGAAGTCCTTGGTGTTTCGATAGATGCTCACTCAAGAAAGTTCTCGAAGCATACTTGTTGTTGCATATCGGACAGCTGAACGGCCTCGGATTCTTATGCTGAAGTACGTGGGTCTTGTATTTGGATTTGACTTTGAACTCTTTGCCGCATACTTCGCAAACGTGAGTCGCTGCGTGGCTAGACTTTATGTGATCGTTCAGCACCGATAGGCTAGAGTACAAATTGTAACAGAAATGGCATCGGAAGTTGCGCCTATTTTTCATGTGAACGCTGGCTATGTGACTGAGTAATCTAGTGCGGAATGGAAAAACGTTGCCACAGTACTCGCATGCTAGATTTTGCGATGGAAGATGGGACTTGGCGTGCATTTGCAATGAAACTTTGTGGTGATATCGCAGGCCACACTCGTCACAAGAGTAGGGTTTTATACCTTCGTGGACATTGTCGTGTTCTGTAAGGTCGAACTTTGAGCGTAATCTTCTCGGGCACTTTGGACACTGAAATGGCCTGGGATTTGTATGGGTGGACCTGATGTGTTTCAAGACGTCCGACTTGCAGACGAATTTAGCAGGACATACGGTGCAGAGATACTGTTTTATACCGAGATGAGTTTTCACATGTACAATACACTTGTCTTTACGACTGTACTTTTTGCGGCAAAGTCGGCAAACGTAGCGAGACCGCTTCTCGACAATTACGTGTTCAATATTTTCGTCAACACTGATCTCTTCCCCATCCAATCGGAAGAGGTCCTCAGGATTGCGACCCGCAGGCAGCCGTGCTTCGCTATCAACAGCATCATCCCCCTTGAAGTCCGGCCTGTTGAAGACTTTATCAACAATAGCCCGTATCTCGGATCCGTTCTGATTCTCAAGGAGTTTCACTATGGCCACACGATCTACCATACACGATCCCTGATCTGGAAATACCTTTGCCAATACGGTGACAAAGTCTGTCTTTTGTTTATGACGGAGTTCAACAATGAAATTAATGTCCTCATTGTGGCCATTCGTTGCTATAGATTCCTTGACGGTGACCTGCATGTTTTCCGAATTAGCAACGGTTGTCAGAACCTTATTCAAGGTAGAGGTGGGTATCTGTATCATATTGCTAGTATCCTCGGGTGGATTCGGTTTCTCCGAAGATTGGCTGGTTATTGAACCGTTATTTTCTCCATTTCCATGGCTTCGTAACCTGTTGGCGATCGGTGCGTTACGACAAACATTATTTATATCAAACTCGGGCAGAACATCTTTTGTACTAGTTTTGTTATTCAACAAGTGAATAGTTTGCGATGAATTATTACACGGGCTTGCTGCTGTCGTTGATGTTGATGTTTCCTCTGGAACAGCTTTTGTATCGAAGTCAGACTCCTCGGCTCGGATATTTCTGACCGTAGTTACGATCGAATCTCTGTCAATGGCAACCCTCCTAGCATCTATGATAGCTGGAAGCGGACCGTTTGAAGATACTGTTCGGCTTTGTTGTTCGTCTTTTGAGCTGTCATCGGCATTTTCTTTGCCATCCACATTGGGCGAGGGATTTTGATTTTTGTTGATACTATTGTTGTTCATTGACGAAACTGGAGTATCTCCAATTTTGATTTCGTCCTGTGGACAGAGCAAAGTAAACATTCGGAAATGAGAGTGTACGGGAAGGGCCCGAAAGGAAACACTCGCCAGACTCTGCGGTGTTATCTGCTAGACTGTTTCCTTACGAGTGTCCTGTACATTTGATACTGCCGGATATTCAATGTTGCCATGAATGATTATTGGAACTGAAAGTTCAGAGTTTGATCCAAGTATAAGAATTAATATTATCAAGAAAAAAAAATAAACCTAACAAAGTGTCTTATTACTTGCGAATACAGAGCACTACGGATGTAGGTATATTCGAATTGTATATATCCTTTGATGGTTTTATTTCAGCAACATTGAATAGAAAGCCTTGATTTGAGAGGCACGTGCCGAGAAATGGTTTTCAACATCTTTTTGGGATGAAAATTGATGTAAATTGGAAAAGACAAAATCTGTATGATCGCTTTTTGGCAAATGAGTGAAGAGCGGGCCAATCGTGTGCAACGTACCTCTCTCTCTCTCTTAGATGAAAGAAATAATAACAAGTCCAATCAGGATGTACGATCCTGGGGGAAAATACTGGCTAGAGAGTAATAGAGCGGCAGAGCTATGAAGATTTAGCGAATGATACAATGATAACAGTATGCATGACTTACAACGTCACCGGGAGATGGCCAATTGAAACGATCGCGCAACAGTTGTTGGGTGCGATGGCATTCCTCCTGAAAATCGCAAACGAATTCCAGCTTGCCCAGGCACTGTACGCAGATCGCCTTGGGCAGCGGGTCCCTCTCATCTATCTGCGATTCAAACAAAAATTCTAAGACTTAGGCGTGTAGCAGGTAAATAAAATCCGATTGATAAAAAATAAAACAAATCGTGTATGAAGACATGTATATTCAAACAATCAAAGCATATAAATTACAATCAATAATCAAGTTCTTGTTTGCGAGGTGTGGCTGAACGAAACAAAAAAAATATAAGAATAAAGTAACGCTTGATAAAATCGGTGAGAAAACAAATAGAATAATATACGTAAAGGCAAACTACACGATGTTTGAATACCCTACCGCTCTATTATACTCTGTTACAATTACAGTTGAACAAAACCATTACACGATTACAGTTTACACGATTTACATCTAGTTGTATTCGAGCTTATGGCTACGTACAAAGGACATACCTGCTATGACATAGTATCATCAGATTATAAAATACTTCAACTTTCGCATCACCATTGGCCATGTTTTACAGTTTCTCGACTAGGCGCAGACTTGGAACATATCACGATTTACGATAAGTATTACTATTCTTACTACCTTACTGGCTAGATCTCAACATGCAATAATATAAACGATTTGTACACAGAAGTAATCGGTTGTATCGAAGCTTCCAAGTCTTGATATCCTGAGATACAAATCTTAGCATTAATATCCAGGGGTTACATACCTGGTTACGAATTTGTCGAATATTATCATAAATCAGCAGTTTAAATTTTTTACTGTCAACGACCATTTCCCTCCTGAGGGTATTCAACTTCTTACAACCAAACTGTTGAACATCAGAGATGGAAAGTGATGGAACGGGAAGAGGAAGAGAGTGCAAGTGCAGGAGGAGTTATTCGCAGTATCGCGATACTGCTGTCGATGATTTGGTAGAAAATTAAAGCCCACCATGTCCACGAGGTTGACGTATGCGGTGAACACACTCGCCGCGTTTGACTCGGAAGAGCCGACAACAACATTGACTGACTCTCGGCCATTTTCGCCGGGATACAAGACCGGCAATTGACTTACCAAGATGTTGATTTTAGTATGAATCTTCAAGCCCAGGTATCTCTTCGTTCCTTCCTCTCCGAAAACGTCTATGTAAATGCTCTCGCACTGGCCGCAGAGCCTGCAAATCTGGGCTTCCTCTTCCAACGCCATTTTTGTTGTTGTGTATCAACTTCGATACGCTCCAGTCTACTTCAGGGGTGCCCGATAAATATCATTAAGGATTCACCGGAATAGAATGCCGTAAATTATTCGACTCTTAAATCTAAGCCATTCCGAAATCAATACAAAAATCTTAGTCCACACGGTTTCCTTGTCAAATGAATAAAAGAAAGGAAAATAATGTCAAAATAAAAATTGCCGTGTCCACTGCCGACCGACTGGCAACTGCAGCCAATTCTCGATTGTAAAGCTGCGGGCGGGGAGTGGGGTATGGCCCAAGAACCGTTGAGCCCTTTTTGCGTTGAGCATCAAACACCGACGTTTTCTCATACGGGATGCCTGGCGTCCGATTGGCCGGCCGCAGGTGACGTAGCGCATGTTCTCCTCTCTCTCTCTCTCTCTCTCTCTTTCCTTCTCGTTTCGAGGCTATAGGTATATATACGGGCCAACGGAAGAGCAGTACTGCAATTGACCGCAATCAACAAGTAAATTCTCTCGGATCTCGGACGAGTAGAGCGCCAGAGCTAACTAGCTAAGAGCAGTGGATCTTCTGAAGCAGTTAGTCAATGACATATTTTGCGAATGATTATTTATTACCCCCGGGCTCTGCGCAAAATAACCAAACTCTTCAAATTATCGTCTGTACCCAGGCACGTTTCATTTTCTGCCTAATATGTTTCTCTAAAATTACCATCTCACAATCAGTACCCGAGTAAATGAAAAAGAGTGAGTATGTGGGTACATGGAAGGAAGCCATTTTTATAACTCGAATGCAAGTATTTTATTAGGACCATGCTGTCATCGTGGACCTGATCTTTGACATTTGTTAGTATTAGATAAAGGAATACCGTCAATATTGTTCAATACATCTAAGACGATGAAATTGCAGTCGCGTTTACATTAGGACTGATCCGTTTCTGAGTCGTCGACGCGAACATGTTTCAATCATTCGTTTTTTCAGGTTGTCTAATTAAAACAATTGATATAACACATTTTTGAAATGACAAAAAAAGGCACAAGCGATTTGGAGTCTTCGTTACTTGTAATAAAACTAGATGACACACCGTGGAAGGCGTTGAAATCGCCTGTACAAAAGAGGCGTATACCAAGCAGCGCTACATCAGGAACAAGCTCAAAGCAACGTCGAATCTGTGATCAAGAAAGTTACCAAAGCCCCTTGGTACATTTGGGAAAAACCAGGTAATTCATAGCTCCAAGCTCAATCGATCCTTGGCTATGAATATTAGGATGGGTTGAAAAAAAAAATTCCTTAGCATGGGGGTAGAATTTGTACCTTATAGAAAAAGAAAATTTTTCAATAAAAAAAAATTTTTTTTTACTTAACGTTTTGAGGTGGCCCACTCATTTTTTAAATAAATATTTAATCAAATGGGGTAGTTCTATATTTAATCAAATGGGGTAGTTCTAGAATCTGCAGGGTGTCCCCTCAAAAGCCAATTGAAATTCAAAAGTTGAAAAAGTTTTTTTCCCATTATTTTTGTAATTTAAGTGAAAAATCAAAAAATGAAATGCACTTGCCTTTGTATTAGAATAAAAGTTGAGTAAAAAAAAATCACATTCGACAATTCTTACATGTTTTCCACGATTTTGGACCAAAAAAAGAATTTCCCGTTGGAACTACCCCATTTGATTAAATATTTATTTAAAAAACGACTGGGCCACCTCAAAATGTTGGGTAAAAAAAATTTTTTTTTTTGAAAAATTTTCTTTTTTTATAAGGTACAAATTCCACCCCCATGCTAAAGAGAACAAAAAAAAAAAAAATTTCAACCCATTCTGATGAATATTAGAGATTTATGTTCAGACTATGGTATATCGAACTTACGTTTCGAATTTATATTTCCATTATATTGTATCGAATCCAAAAGATGAACGCAGAGAAATCATTTTTTAGCGGTAGAAGAATTCGGTTTACAAGTATAGACGATAGCGTTATCGTACTCGAAGAACTCACGGGTTCACCTGCATCGGATAAGCCTGCGTTATCAACTAGCCAAAAAAAGTTGCCGATCTGCACTGACGACAGTATAATTATTTTGAGCGACAATGAAGGGGATTCAAAGGCAGAAGGGGAAGAGAAGAGAGAAAATCTTGGAGTCATTCCGGAAGATGATTCGTCAGGGGGATGTTCAAAGTTTATGAAAATTACGCCAGCCAGGAAAGTTACTAAAAAAAAGACGGTTCGATATAGGTATCCTTTTCCTCTGTGTTCTGAGGCTGATAAAGAGACCAAGACTACTGCTGACAAGGACCAGTTGCCAAAAAAGAAGCGAACGAAGCCAATGCGGTGGTCCAAATCAAATATGGTACAAACACAGTCCATATCGATTGATTCTGAAGACGAAAATACAAGTAGGTTTGAAACACCTGGTTTGATTCCCATCCTGAACGGCAGTTAAGTAAGAACAGAACATATGGTTTATCAAATTTTACAGTCCCCAATGATGTCTTCTCAAGACTGAATCAACCAGTGGAAATTATAACTGTAGACCATTCTTCGGGTATAGAATCAAACAAGGACATTCATCATTCCGCCACTGTTGAGTCAGTTGTCGATGCAAACAAGAAAAATGAGATTAGCGCGGCTTCTGCAGGTAAAATTTCCTCGGGTTTTAAATCTGGTATAGGCAGATATGCTGAAGATTGGAATGTCGTTGGCCCACATAGTTCAAAAGACTTTGTTCGCTACTATTCTTTGAAAGGATCACAGCGGATCAATAATACTGATAAGCCAAAATCATTACAGAACCATCATCTAGCCAGCCAGCAGCAACAAGTGACAATATCCCGAAAAATCAACGATCGGTAATGGCAAAAAGTATCTCAGCGGCCCGTTTAATGAAAAAGAAAGCAAAAAAGAAGAGATTTTCACCGTTCTGGAAAGACACGAAGGGAACCTGTAGCTCGGATAGATCGAATATTAACACAATCCTTCCAATTGCTGCACAATATGCACAGAAACAAGATGCAAGGCTGCTGGCTCTAGAAGGGTGGCAGAATCCCAATCGGGCTAGGGCTGTAGAGAATGGATCTACCAAGGTTTCCCCCGTGAAGAAACCAAGCGACCCGATAAATAAGCCAAAAGCAAATGGAATCAGGAGCTACTATACCGAAGAAATCATCGTCAAGGCACCTGGAAGCTTGCGGGAAATCGTCATCGACGGGTGCAACATTGCTATGGCGTAGGTTTTCCACAATCTTTAAATCTTTTGGCAATTATGTCCGCGCGATTTTGAAGTACTAAATTTTGAGAAGTAACAGGTCAGATATGGGAGTGTAATAGTCACATTCTGAATTACAGATACACAAATGGCAACAATTTTTCAGAGACTGGGCTCAAGTTGGTAATAGATTACTTTATGTTGAGGGGTCATACGGTGAAAGTGTTCGTTCCCCAACATGTACGATCTTGGAAGCATAAGCTGCTCGAAAGGCTCTATACTGAAGGTATTATAGTTTTCACACCAAGTCGACGCGTGGGAAATAAGAAAATCATTTCATATGACGATAGGTAAGCCTCTCTTCGACAGCTTTCTTTGATTAATTTTGCTGGTCGTATTATGTCGAATAGAGACCTGTAAAAAAAGTGAAATTCCTCTCTGGACGGAATTGCAGCAGAGATTGTCTTTCTAATAATGCCTATGCGTGCAGGTATGAAGATTTTTTTTTTATCTTTTCATCGATAGATACATCTTGGACTATGCAACGCTGTGTGCTGGGATAGTAGTGACGCAAGACCAATATCGAGACTTGTACGCGGAAAAATACGAATGGCAAGAGATAATTGAAAAGCGCTTGCTAGTGCCAACCTTTGTTGGCAAATGCCTCATGTTTCCTGAAGATCCCCTGGGAAGAGGCGGTCCGAGTCTCGAAGCTTTCTTGAGACACTAGTAGAGGCTGTCACTCCCAGCTCGATAGCAGTTGGACATTGCACAAATTTTAAATGGCCGTGTCGCAAAATTCACCAAACTTAAAGACAAATTTAACATACATTCTTCTTCTCGCTGACAGACGCAGATGTCTGTTGACCATTCCTGATACCCATTTGCGAGGGTTGTATCTTGTGTTGAACTTGATGAACTCTATTCATATTCTACAAATATCCTCTTCCCACACTAGTTTCCCAATTCAAGTGTTGACCTCGGCCATAAGGGATTTGGATTGTAATTCATGAGCCGAGAATGAATCGACGGAGACTACAATCTTACGTGATGTTCATTCGAATGATTGTTTCGAAAATAAAATAAAAACTCAATAACGCTCTTGAGTCAATGAAATTGGCGCTAGTATCTAGTTGAGCTTCTAGTAACAGATTTTGCATAATAACTCTCTGTATTTCTAACAAATATGAGATTGAAGACGTGAAAGGCTCATGTGGAAGCAAACTAAACATGGCTATTTATTTATATTTTCTTACCGAAGAATCTTCAAAAATGAAAAATTATTATATTTACAATTTTCGTTCAAATAATTATTATTGAGTAATAGGTATATTCATATATTCATATATGCATATATGCATAATTATTTTCAAATATATATTTAGCTTATTCGTATGATAAATGCTCAGTTTGAAAGTTGGGAACGACGTTTCAATCACTATTAAAAACATGTATTACCATTCTTGTTTTTTATTTATTACACCGTATATTGTAAATGAGTGTGAACACAATTTAGTTCTTTTCTGATAATTCTATCTGTGAAATAATAAATATCCAAATGAATAATTACAAAATGTACAAAAATGACGGGACGGCTGAACGGAAATATACGACTTTGAATGAGGGAACAGAGAAATTTGATTCGGACCTGCCGAGATCTGCTGCGCTGCCGAGTTGACTGGTAAGAAATTATGCATCAGAAATAGTATTTAGATTTCTAATCATCACTGCAGGAAACCTTGCTCCACGTAGGTCTGGGACACCATTTGCGTGATTGCCGCAACTGCTCCATGCTCTCCTCTGCAGCTTTATGGGCCTGGCGTTGCGTGAGATTCAGATCATCGTGGCGCACACCTGATAGAATACTCTCGTGTTGAAATGCTGAGCTCACAGCTGTAACAAAAAGATAATTTACTTACTTGTCCCCCACTCGAAATACCTTGAAGCGTAGTACATTGTTTTTTTATCCAACAATTGATAAAAACATAAGACACTCACTTGACTTTGCAAATAGCTTTTGTAATACATAGTTATCATCGGAAGGTGGTATCTTCTCAATCTGGGAATTTCCAAGACGTCTACCGATCAGACAAGGAACTCTTTCACCTTCAAACAATGCTGAGATAGCCTGATTCCTATTCTTGCAGGTTTTTTTCTTCTTACGTCTCGATTCATGTCGCAATTTACGCTCTTTGCTTTTATTACAAGTCAGCTCAGCACTGTTGTTCTTCGGTGTAAGTATCTCGGATGTTTTACATTTGTACAACCCCGCTTCCAAAGCATGGCACCTTTTCTCGGCATCTAAGTTTAATGGAATGTGATAATTAGTACCGGCGTCTTCCGGTGGAAATTTCAAAATTGATAATTCATCGTGTGCAGTATCCTCGCATGGATCACATGCTTTTTTCATCAATGAATTCTCAGCAATTTCGACTTCGATATTAATTTTTTTGTCCAGTGTGCTTGACTCGTCAATATCATCAGGATCGATCGCTTCTAGTTTAACTTGAACAGTGGCATCACCTTCTTCTATCTCTTCATTTTCGTACGTGATATTCACTGGAGAAATATTCGGTTTCTCATCTGCAGACTCGATACTTAGACCAACAGAATTGCGATTAGAATTGTTGCAAGCCTCTTCGTGACTCTGCTCAACTTGGCTGTCCGTGCTTACGGCTGTTTTATTTTCCTGGACATTATTTTTTTCTGCATTGATAGCTGTGCACGTTTTATTCGTTTCCTTGATTTTTCCCCTAACCGGACTCTTGGTCTTTTCACAAATGCTTTTACTCAGGCTCGCAGCTAATTTTCTCATGGCTAGAACTTTTTCTGAGGAAAAGCTTGGTTTACCCAGTTGCAATTTCGAGTGGCAAAACAATCTGTCGGACTCGGTTTTATCATTACCGATCGGTTCATTGAGAGATAATAATTCCGTAAGATCTGAAGTACGGAAAAGTCTGCGCTGACGTGGATCCTCCAAGACTTTGATGGATAGAAGCTGCTTGAAAATTTGTCTGTGATATATCTGTAGCAAGAATCAATGCATTAGCTTTCGATATTTGTCAATGATATAATTCCACGAAAAAGTATCACTCGCCAAGTGAATTTGATTTAGCAACTTTATAGTCCAGTCGAGATAGACATAAAAATAGCTCAACCTGGAAATAATTAGGGGGAGTGATTTTTTTTCTTTAAACTTCGGGGGTGGTGGTTGGGAGTGTAAATCTCGCTTTTCGGGAAAATCTCGCCATTGCGTTCGCCGCCATCTTAAGTTAAAGTTGACTTTTTTTGTTTTTTTAAAATAACTCGCTTATTTGCAAGTTTAGAGCGAAAATGATGGAATCCAAAGTTGTTGGAAATTCAATTTCCCACAAGCTTGATCATTATAATTTTTACCCTAGGATCGATATTTGCAGAGTTATACTCAAGTCAGGAGTGAAATTTTTTTTTATTATACAAATATCTCGTTTATTATCAAGTTTATCGAAAAAATGGTAACAGGTAATCAGGTAGGGAATTTTATCTCCTACAACTTTGGTCATCACCATTTTTACCCTACGATCAGTATTTTCGGACTTATACTCAAATCAGGGGTGGAAATTTTTGAGTATAACTATACCCCTGATTTGAGTATAACTCTGCAAATATCGATTCTAGAGTAAAAATTATAATGACCAAACTTGTGGGAAATTGAATTTCCAACAACTTTGGATCCCATCATTGTCGCTCTAAACGTGCAAATAAGCGAGTTATTTTGAAAAAACGAAAAAAATCAACTTTAAATCAAGATGGCGGAGAACGCAATGGCGAGATTTTCCCGAAAATCGAGATTTACACTCCCAACGACCCCCCTCGAAGTTAAAAAAAAAAATCGCTCCCCCTAATTATTTCCAGGTGAATGTCTATTTCGACTGGACTATTACCTTTTCTTCTATGGTGCCCGCAGTAATCAGCCTGTAAATAGTAACGTCCTTTTCCTGACCAATTCGCCAGGCACGTTCCCTGGCTTGTGCATCAGTTGCAGGATTCCAATCTGGATCGTAAATAACGACACGGTCTGCTCCCGTTAAATTTATTCCCAGACCTCCGACGCGTGTAGTTAGAATGAACACAAAGTAGGATAAGTCCTGGAAAATATATTCATATATATTTAATATATAGTTTAATATATAGTATAGTAATATATATATATATAATATAAATAATATATAGTTCCAATAAAAACACTAACAGTATTGAACTTCTGGACGTCCTGTTGCCTCTGAGACATCGGTGTAGTGCCATCCATCCTCAAATAGGGGTAACTTTCGCGTTGAACTAAGGTCTCCAGGACGGCAAGCATCTGAAAATATTGCACAGCAGTATGCAGTGAATCTGTAACTTCTGACTTCAATGCTTGGGTAAATTCAGGCCATATTTCGAATCTCACTTGTCTGCTTTGTGTGAACAGTAAAACTCTGTGCCCCTGCTTCTTCCATATCTTCAGGAGAGATCTTACGACCGCCATTTTTCCGGCACGTTTCCAATAGCCGAAACCCTCAACATCAGCATTAGTTACCTCTACTTCTTCTCCGGATTGATATTCGTCCACATCCTATTCAGAGAATAACACATCTATAGTTAGCGAGGTCACAGTGAATAATCCAAACCTTCAGGCAGATGAACATTGTTTGTCCAACAGGTAAGGATACTCACCACTGGATTGTCGTACAGATAGAGGTCAGGGTGATTGCAAATTTTTCTTAGAGCTGACAGGGCAATGAGTAGCCGTGCTCTATATCTCCCGTTTTCGGCAGAGTTATTTCGCTCGTGCAGCACAGCGGACACGTCGCTAGATCGTAAATACCCCTTGTATAATGTTCGTTGCTCATCCGTTAAACTGCAAAAGAGCACCTAGGAGAATGGGAATGTTTATTAATCGACCATATGCAGTATGATCGCGTCTTTTCCGGTAACATTTTACTATTCGACTGGACAAACCTGTTCATTTTTTTCGGGTAAACTAACGTGATGTTGCACGTCGGTCTTTGTCCTTCTGAGCATGTAAGGAGCTATAGCGTCATTCAACATGGTCGCAACATGTAGGGCAGTTGCTTCCTGAAGGGCAGAAGCATTTGTGTAACCACCTCTGGTAATTGGAGCTGCGAAATGTTCCATGAAGGCAGGCAAGGTACCTAATTTACCTGGTAGTATGAAATCGAAAAGAGACCATAATTCTTTCAGAGAGTTCTGCATCGGACTTCCGGTTAGGATAAGACGATGGGGAGTAGAGAATTCTTTAACGGCCTTGGTCACCTGCGTTTTGAAAATTGTAGCCAATGATTCAGAAACAAGTGAAATAGAAATGACGATGAAAATTCGTTGAGTAACAAAGCTCACCTTGGCATCTGGATTTCGGATTTTATGACCTTCGTCTAGAATGACGTAATGCCATTCCGTATTGACTAGCAACTCTTTGTGAATTAAAACACCGGTGTAAGATGTCACGAGTATTCCGCCGCATTTCAAACTATGCACTAAATACTCGGGATCGCCTATAACATAATAATGAGTTGTCACTTTGGCTACAAGTCTGATCATCTTTTATTCGTCATTTCCATACTACCATACTACTTTACCTTTGTAAGTTCCCATCTGATGTAAAGTTGCTACTCTCAAAGTTGGCCACCACTCGTGAAAGTGCTTAACCCACTGTTCTAAAAGCGTAGCTGGACAAATTATGAGACTGGGCCCTAGTCCTCGGAATCTGTAACTCGTGTGAGTTGGTTGGTTGCAGAAATATAAGGCGAAGAATATTAATGATACAGTCAAATGTTTGACGCTTGGCTGGAGCAAATTACCTCCCACCGTCCAATAACAGCTCGCTACAATCCAACCCAGCAAGAAAGGCAATAAGTTGCACTGTTTTTCCTAATCCCATTTCATCACCCAGTAAGCCACCCAAATTACGACCATGTAATTCCCACAGCCACTGTACTGAAATCTTTTGATACCTGGAAGTAAATGATGTAAATGATTGGGGAATGCTTATGGAGGAGAGCTTGAGGAGAACACACATACTTGTACAATCTTTTCCAAATGGACATCGGAACCTTGAAGAGATTGTCTACTTTATGCATCTGTTTATTTTTCAAACAGCCGCTAGTCTCCACCCTTTGTCGGTATATCCATTCGTCACCGTCATCCAAAACTGTGCTTGACAAAATAAAGACATGTGAAACTACCCATGTTATGAATAGGACAGGTAATGAGCAGGGTAAAAATTCCACTCACATGATTTTGAGTATCCAGTTTTCGTCTTCACATTACGAACATTCTTTTTCACCGGGGATTTTTTACTCTCCTCAGCTGCTGAAAGAATTCTCGATACAGAATGACAAGCTTTCAAATTTGTATTAAACAAAATAAACTAAGTGTATCTGTTCAATAATTTTTTGCACCTGAATCAGGCTGCTCGTCACTTGGCAAGTATTCGCTCCCAGACTCTGAGTCTTCTTCACAGTTCTCAGACATGATTGCCTTTTCAGGACTATCAAGTCGAGAAGGTACATTCGCATCATTCGCCAAAGCCTTGCATTTGTCTTCAGGCTCAACCATAAGTCTATTTTTTTTTGTTGAAGCACTATCTGTATCTTCTGCTGCATTATTGCAGAGCGCAACAGCTCTCTGAGTAAAGCTATTGCTGTCCGAGGTTTTGCTGTCTATCATGATTGAGGGCTTTTTAAATTTCGATTGTTTCGTTTGGCAATTGGATTTAGAATTGGCGTTTACTTTTTGCTTTTTGCAAGGAAATGTATTCTTCTCTTTGCCTGGAGGACCACGCTTTTTGCAAGGCAATATCGCTTTGCGCCTAGCAAGTTCGGCTTGCTGACGGATGTATTGTTCCAAATCCAAGAGCTGCGTCATCTTATTGAAAGTTCTGAAAATGTGATACAGGGAGAATGATATGGAAAAATTCATGGGAATGGGATTTTCCACCAATAGGTCTTGATAGTATTAGAACTTAATAAAATTTATCAGTCTCAGTTATGGAATCTCAGAGGATTTTGCCTACCTTCCATCGTTCTGCTTTTGTATAACTCCAGCAGATGCTTGGAAAGGCGTAATCTCGCCTAAGCGAACTTGATTAGCTAATTCTGCCTTGTCCGTGACGACTTCAACCTTGCTCGCATCTCCCCGTGGCTCCTTTGAATTCGAGAGATCTTTGATTTGTTGAGAGACTTCGGCAACAACGCTAGTTTCTGATCGAACCGAAATGAGCTAGAGCATTGAATTAAACATTAAAAAAATAAAATTATGGTTCAGGCGGTGAACTTGTGTGGAAGAAGCGATATTAAACTATTGAAAATTGAAAAATAGAACGATTTGAGCAAGCGTAGCACAATGTGTTATAATGAGAGACAATTTACCCTGCGAAGTATACTCGAATCATCCTTGAGATCTCCACTTCCATCGATATTACTTGATTTGCTTTCAAAGCTCGCTAAGCTGGCACTTTTTTCCATGATATGTAATTAGTGGAAAGGCTCGATAAATTTCATTATTTCATCGTCGCGTGATTCGCTGTTCCGTTCCATGAGATTTATTTAAGTAATTTTCTAAGCTCGTCCATGCTTGTCATGCCTTAGGTCTGTTTTTGTGTTTCGTCTGCTGGAGTGTCAAACATAACCTGTGTTGTGTGCCAGCTAAGGAGGCTAGGTGGCAGCACAACGAAGTACGTGACTTCTGACCACGGTGTGTATAATACCGTGCTTCTGACTGTGGCGTCATAACACATTCGCCCCATGCCCACTACGCGTCGCATTAGCTGAGCATTGCTCTCGCTAGCACACGATAGAATTATGCTTATGCAAATTTGCATATACAGGGCAATTCATACTGACCGGATAACCTTACGTGGGTGTATTCCTCTCGGAAATCTAAGACTAAATTCCCTTTACCAAAACTTCGAGGGACTAATATTTTCGGAGCTACAGAAGATCTTAGTTGACCAATCAGAGGACTTATAAGTGACCGAGACAGGGTCGGTTCAATTGTAAGTCGAGCAGTGCCCGCGGCGGATGGATTGCTATCGCACGAAGTGATGGTTCGATTTCTAGATGAGTATGATGGCGTCGTCTCTTGGAGATGACTTCGTACGGCGTACGCCTCCGTTCTCGTCGTCCTGATCCTCGGCCTCGTAATTCTCGACGAGTAAAACTACAAAACGGAAGACCTAGACGACGGAAACTAGGAAGCGGTGGACTTAGACGAGTAAAACTACAAAACGGAAGACCTAGACGACGGAAACTACGAAGAGGTTGACCTAGACAACTGAAACTACAAAGCAGAGTACCTGGACTACAAGAAATACGAAGTCGGGGACCTGGACCACGAGAACTACGAAGCGGCGGACCTGGACTACGAGAACTACGAAGTAGAGGACCTGGACTACGAGAATTATGAGGCCGAGGACCTGGACTACGAAAACCACGAAGCGGAGGACCTGGACTACGAGAACTACCGAATAGAGGACCTGGACTACGGGAATTACGAAGCCAGGGATCTGGACTACGAGAACTACGAAGTAGAGGACCTGGACTACGAGATTTACGAAGCCGGGGACCTGGACTACGAGCACTACGAAGTACAGGACCTGGACTACGAGAACTACGAAGCCAGGGATCTGGACTACGAGAACTACGAAGTAGAGGACCTGGACTACGAGAATCACGAAGCCCGGGACCTGGACTACGAGAATTACGACGCCGAGGATCAGGACGACGAGAACGGAGGCGTACGCCGTACGAAGTCATCTCCAAGAGACGACGCCATCATACTCATCCAGAAATCGAACCATCACTTCGTGCGATAGGACTCGATCCGCCGCGGGCACTGCTCGACTTACACTCTTGAACCGGCCCTGTCTCAGTCACTTATAGGCCCAGCTGTGATTGGTCAACTAAGATCTTCTGTAGCTCCGAAAATATTAGTCCCACGAAGTTTTGGTAAAAGAAATTTAGTCTTAGATTTCCGAGAGGAATACACCCACGTAAGGTTATCCGATCAGTCTGAATCGCCCGTATAAACCAGTTACCAGCTTCTAGAAATTATCGTTATCCACCACCGGACATCCACGCGTCTAGGGCACGGTGTGCTTGGCTCAGCCCTACTGACAAGTCCCGCCGAGCATACCCGGACGAAATCCAAAGTAAACTCATTTTCATAAGAATGTTCGATTCCTTAATGACTATCTTCTTTGGCTCCATCTTTGGCGATCATCTTCTAACTATGCTATGGATAAATCCGCGGGGTGGGTTCAAGGGTTTAAAATGAGAGCCAAGGACACATGAAATACATTTTTGTTTGAAAAATTTTATTTGTATTTGTAAATTTCCTGGTCATCTAGGTGAGTCGCTCATGAGCCATCTAAAAATTAACTACACAAACAGCCGACGATGTTAAATCAAGTGTTCGATCTTGAGTTTTTTCAGCCGAGAAAGAATCTCCCGGCGTGAAGGTGAAATACATAAGACATTTGAATTAATGATTGAAGGAATTAAATTACACAAGTTTTCATTGGAGAAGAAAGAAATAAATGAACAATTTGGAGAAGAGGGAAGAATAAAGGAATCAGATCCAAACCCATTTGGGAGTGGTTACCCCAAAGTCAAAAATTTCTGGATGACCGCGATGAGGTTCGTTTGGAAAGGTCCTCGACCAATTGAAAGCGGGTACTTTGTCTGAAAAACTTGGCCCTGAAGTAGCCTCAAACGTTTCAACTCCGTCCAAACTAGCCGTAAGAATTTTGGTATCGATAACACCGATGGGAAGCGGTTGGCCAATGATGTCGCCTCTGAACGCAAGTATCTCAATAAGATCGGGGCTCGATGTTGTGGTGGAGTTGTCCATGTGTTCTTCGCCGACTTTAGCACGCCCCCGCATAAGATTACCGACCTCTTTCGCGGAAGTAAGGTTCACATGTCGTCTAGTCACCTCGTCACTCTTGATTACCGCAATTTCGCGTATCGCCCCGGCAACTTTTCTGATCTCCTTCGACATCGGTGCACCCGTGCAAGCCACGAAACCAATGTTGACGAAGTCCTTCGAGTAGTCGACAGCGTGCGTAATACCTGGAAGTTGTTCAACCAGCCAAACTGAGCTCAAACGAGGATCAACAGCCAACCATTGAAGGCTCGTACTCCCGCTGCTGTATAGCGCTAAGAGTCTCGACCAGGAACGTCCATCGGTCGCTAGCCGATTCGCAGCCATCACACGCTCTGCGAGCATTAGCTAAAACGAATGGGATTATCGCTTATCATTTGTTGGCTCTTATTGTTATTCAAATAAATTCGTTGTTGCTTGACTCACCAAAACGTGGCGATTTCTTTGTATACACTGACCTGTTCTTTGGAATTTGCGCGACTTCGCGCACCGCGCTCCTCGATCGCCAGGGGTGTTCCAGCTACTACGAGTTCACGCCCTGTGCCATGCACCGCGTAATACTCGTCCTGCGAGGACAGAGCTCCCGGATAAGATGTCATGACGATCGATCGCCCGGGTACGAGCTGAGAACCTTTCGTCGGGGACAGGTGATACCCGAGGTTGTATCTTTTTAGAAGCCGCAGCATTTTTGCAAACCTGTAAAAGTTCACGATATATAAGTACGTTGTTTAAAGTATACCTATATACTTATATATATTTACGATGATCTATACTACATTCTGTACCCACGTGATTCCGAGCTGCGTGAAAGCACAAGGTTCGATATAGATGTACTTTCAATAGATATATTGGAATGGCAGGGTCTAGATTTTCGCGTATATATACATATTATTTGTAGTGGCGGGCTTACGGTGCAGCGGTATTGTGAGCTAGCGCGATGAGTGGATCGCCGTTACTTTTGTTCAATAACTTAAGAAACGACATTCCCGTGAAAGTTGCACTAATCTCCGACTCTTTGTTGGTGCTTTCGAAATACGGAAGATCGGACGCCATTGCAAGCCACAAAAAATCCTCAGCTGCAATTTCGACCGACTGTCTGCTCCGGCGAACGGCGAACCTCCAGCCGGCTTCGATCCCGTCGAGTTGGGTGTAAAACAAACGGACCATGTGCCAGTACGGATCGTCAGTTGCCAATCGGTCAGCCCGTTCCCTGTTGAAGTCGAAGTTTTCTCTCAGCTGTTGCCGAATCTTAATGCATGCTGATGGTTGGTCTTCGCATGGAGCTTCTACGGTGTTGTGCCAATGATGGTGAATCAGCTGCCAAGTCAAACTACCCTCTAGGAGCCCCGCGGAATATGCCTGAACAATATCTGGGTATTCTTCGGAAGATTCGATCTCTATGATAGACCAGCTGAAAGACGATAACGAGAATTGTACAGTTGGATTATAAGTAGATCTCGCGGTTATCGCGATAGTTATACATATACACGTAGTTTTATATATATATATATATATATATATATATATATATATATGAGTAGTAAATGGGGGAATAATGATCGCGTTCATTTACCCCGTATGGTGCATTCTAGTGGTGTAATAAGCACGGGCAGCGCCAGATGGAATGGCGTTCAAATCATTTCCTTGTCCCCAAAAATCGATCCTGTATCCCCCGTTTGGTTTCCACGTAACAGTAGCCGCGTAAGTACCGTCGTTCTCAACACTATAATGAAAAACCATTACATGATAAGTTCGGGTTACCCCGGAATTGATATACTCATGATGACGAGAGATCTTTTATACGTACTGCCCAAACTCGCCGATGATGATAGCGCCGATACCTAGGAGGGCAACGGCGACGAGTATGTAGGTGGATATGCGAGTTTGCAGCCACGAGGCCCCGACCACCTTCAGCATGGCTCATTAGTGTAGCAACACACCCCGGTCCAAAGGAAAATTAAAAAAAAAAACAATACTGCGTTCTCAACCCATCGATTACAAGCTCTGACGCCTAGTCGTGGCCGCTTCTGTTAAGAAGTTGCCCCTTTACTCCTCCTCGCGGCTGATTATATTTCTCTGTAAATTAGCCAAAAGCACGACGTTTTATTGTACAGTTATCGTGAAGCTTCGCAGATCAGGCGATTCGTCGTCCAATAATTGGGAATGGAAATAGAAAAATAAAAATAAAAATAAAAATAAAAACAACATCAAAGAATAAATATCAAAGTGTCCGCATCTACCAATATAACTATGTAATAAGTACGACGAGCGATATAATACGAAGAAGACTTTCGCACGCGCCATAGGTGCCAAAAACTATTGAGAGTGTGGCGGAGCTAGTTTGCGTCATGGTTTTTTTCTTTCTCAAACGAAAGAGCGATGTATCAATAAGGAGTTGACTTTGCGAAATACGCGCATTTTCGAACGCAAATAGTTTAATTATAAGTAGAATCATCAGGTATACGACAATTATACCTATAGGTAAGTATGTAGATATTGAGCGGCGATATCGCAGCCTGGCGTGTATAAGCCTTGTATACATACACAGCACGCGGTTTCTATTCACGTCTAGAAAAGGCCGGTGTTTGTACTACGCGGTAGGTATAACTTGGCTGACGGCTTTAATAACTGCCAATAGGGAGCTGATTTACATACATCGACTGGAAATGAAGGAGTTCTAATTGACCTCAAATACTTCTAACCGCTTCAATTGAATTAACAGTTTATAAAGGGGGGGGGGGGGGGGGGGGGGGAAGAAAAAACTTCGTGAGGTACTCAGAATCTACTTCTGATGACACGTATCAACCTCACTCTCTCGCTCATTTTACCACCGCGTAAAAGTATAATACCTACGACAACAACAATTCAATAATTTCTTAACAATACGTCGCACTAATAGGAAGCTGCGGTGAATAATAGCCCTCTGAAATTATCTATACGATATTCTGTATACCTATATACATATTTTTACTAGAAGAATGATCAATCAATATTCGACAGCTTACCATGCCACTGACAAATGGTTAACCGCGTCATTTGGACGGAGTAAGAATTTCAGCGATAATATTTTCTGGAAGTCGATGCTTCAATAATTCGTGGAGCGAGTGATAGCGCGTGATTAAGCGGAAGTCAAAACCGCAGGCGAAAGAAATTTACCGCGGTATAACCCGTCGCTGTATGATAACACGATATGAGTCGTAGATCTCCTCAGAGTCACCGGATTTCAATTATAGCAATAACACAGAATGTGAAAGAAAAAAAATGTAACTCAGGTGACATTTTGCTTTACAGACACAGATATTTGACACAGACACTTGAAGCGCGATTGAATTAGACTGCAACACGTTATACTTATACGATGGCGTTTCTCATCGAATGCAGATATTTTATACGCATATTCATATGACATACAAGAGCATGGGCAAATAATATAAGTGTATACGAGGACTGATAGACTGATTAATTAAGTTGATCCATCACTAATTACATTGCGTTACTCAATTGAAACGGGATCGTTTCTATACAAGATGTTTAATATCAATAAACGCAAACGACCTACCGTAAATTCTAACGGTCTAATTCGAAGTAGATACAAGATTCGCGTCAACCGGATAAGATTTTCGGGGTAATTCGATCGCGCTCTTCGGAAATCAATTATTATTTTTTTCTCATAATGCCATGGCTTAAAACAGGAGCAATAAAATGCGACTTTTGCGGAATTATTCGGGGCCCGACCACAAACCACGCCTATAGCATAGGTATCCCCATACTTGCGGTATATTGTGTCGATAAATATGTTCCGTGTAACAACGAGAAGTGCAGGGCGTATAAGTTGAACGTATGTATGTACATGAGTAGATATACATGCAGTATGTAAATTCTCTTGAGCACGGAAAACTCCCAGGAAGCGGGGCAGTGTAATTAACGTTCAGCTCACGGTATGAGTAAATCGTATCAAATGTGCGGTAAATATTTGACTCACGATAACAGCAGTAAATGCGGTTAATATAGGGCAAAGTCACCTTTCGTTCTGGGTATCGTATCGGCGACTATAAATGTAGCTGCAACGGCTAAAATGCAAAACCGCTTGTCACTGTACGTTACACGCAGGTATACCTACAGGTATAAAACGCCCTCGCCACGATGATAATCGAGTCAAGAATTTCATCGTAGTCGGCAAGATTTTACCAAACCCGCGCGTCCCGCGCGGCTAGACTCGAGGTTTGCTTACGTGGGTCTAGGTGTATATTTTTCAAGGATTTTTATTGACAAATTTTCTCCACTTGTCAGAGAGACGCGCCACGATTCGTTCTATTTCCAAGTCGGCGCGTCTCGACGCGGAGTGCTGACGGCATAAATTTAGCACCAGAGCAGCGAAAAAAATAAGCATACTTAGGTATATAGTATACATCTACTACATACAGGACTGAACTTGTCGATTAGGTGCAAAGCTTACGTTTGAAGATCCATCGGCGAAGATGCCTATAACAGCTCGGGATAATACAAAATTACAGGTCGACGATAAATTTCCATGTAATTACGAGTGAAACTCTCGTATATTTATAGCACGGCACGATCGCGGCCGCCACGTTTATTAGCGATATCACTGTGTTTAAGATCAAGTGACAAGTACCCGAGTACTGAGCTAAGATCCGCACCCAACCACGCTGCACATACATATCATGGCTATATACCTATATGCGTCTGTACCTACGCGGAATCACGCGGTTATGTTTATCGATGAATACATATATACACACTATCGTTATATAATTATCATATTTCCGAGCACTGATCCGCGCGTGTCAGCCCATGTCCACGACTCGGCTTCACCTCCGTAACGGATTCACACGAATTTCCAATCGCAAATCTCCGACAATTGACAAAGGTCGTCTGACCCGAGGGGGAAAATGAATAAAATATACCACAGAATTCTGCACTGCGCGGGCGGGCACGGACTATTGTCAGACGTCTGCGTCCCTAGGCCGCCGACCCCTGTGCAACGGAGTTCAATCACCAGCTCGCCAGCTTGGGGTCATTGTTATAACTTTCGGAGCCCGCATTATCGCTGCAGATATGCCGATTCGAGCTCGGACTTATCGATAAAGCCTAGACCTTTTGGTATACGGATATTATGTTGATGTATAATACATATTAAACGCATATAGATATGTAGATATATAGGTGTAGGTGTAGATGTATAGCTTGGAACGAGATAGCAACCAGACGACTGGCTAGTTTCCGCAATTTACCCGTACCACACGTTTTCCATAATATGGGTAAACAAATGTACTGCGTATTGTATGATATGTGTATCGGAAAAATATGGATCGGTAGATTACGTGGGTCGACATGCAACGTCACTACACCCGGAGCTTGCAGTGGGTCGGAAAGAGAAATTCCTTTGTGTTGGAATATACGATAGCGTTGAAAATTTCCGTTGCCCCATGCCACGCAAGGTTCGGGTATCTATACAGAGTTATGTGCCGATATCCGCTTGTTTTTGAGCTTCGTCATTTATTGTTTGCCTACACTGCGGTAATTCGGTATAGGTAGACAGAAAAATTGAGGGCAGTGAAACACGTGCGAAAAAGGCGTCAGTCTGTCACGGTATATCGTATTTGAATATACGGGCTGTCTCGCGGAGACCCTCTACCTTGACATTATTCGTGCCTATAATGTGCACCGCGGTATATCTAACTATTATATGCGGAGAGTATTTAATTTCGCTTACCCAAAGGAGTGCTAGCTCTTGTCGATCTGGCGCTAAGACAAGGAGAATCAATCGGCACATAGAGATCACATTCCTCACAAGAATTGTTAACGCGATCTGCCCGGATGTGCCTTCAACCGTGGACCAGTTGCTCCGACACTGAAAACCCGAAGCTACAGACGGCGCGCGCGTGCCCACCAGGTCTCCCTCCTTTTCTTCCTCTCCCCCACTGCCGATCTCGCGACCTTCTCAGTGCGACAACGGCGTGCCTACGGTGGCCCCGATGGTGGGACTTGGCTGGACTTGGCTTACCATCCATCGACCATAAACTCTATTTCCTTGGTTCACCGTCCGAACTGGTCCGAACTCCGCGACGCGTTAATTGCACACACGTGCAGAGCGTGCCTACGTATACGATATGACATATTAGTTGATAGGCGTGCGAATGCATGTATGGGGAAAAAAAAAGATTGACTCGATACGCATATACGTAGAGCTATTTTCGAAATTATCCTGACTTCAAGGGACTCCCCGCCATACGGTAATGTTCAACTTTAGTTGAAAGCCAATGTTTTTCATGTCGTCTAAATGAAAACTTGTATCAACAGTTCGCTCGAGGCCGTCCGAGGAACGACATAAATTAGATCGTTGAGCTAGTTACATATACGCGAGGTTCTGTAAATTGATACCATAGTAAGAATAATAAATACTCATAATGACTTCCAATCGAATTTAATTATTCACTCAGTCTTCAGTTGCGCCCCTGTACCGCCTATATCCTCGCCCTCGCCCTCGCTGCTGTCTCCTTGGTCCTCCCATCGCTCTGGCCCGCATGTCTCCAGAACAGGGTACATAATATGCGACAATGGATATTACACGGACAGGGGGGGGGGGGGGGGGGCACCGACGAACGTATAACAGATATGTCTCGTTTTCGTACGTTTGTTACACGCATTGTATGTACATACACGTACATAGAGAAATATTATTACGTCGGATTCTTCGTCTTCGGATAATTGATAAACAAGTTCAGCCGCAGAAACGTATGTTCTATCCTATTGCTGCGTGGTCCTAACGTTGTGACGACGTTGAAAATATTTTTCGGCAAGCATTTGCATGTTGCATTCTAACGCGCGTACTTACACATATTGTGAAGGCAGAGCCGTATAGGTACAGCTATGCACATCGAATAATTTGACAAGATTCAACTCATAACCGCACGATTTTCCTCCTCTCTGTATCGTTAAAAGATGACGCATCGATACGTATGTACATCGTACACACACATTTACTGTATACATACCATACACTATATGTGTAAAATATAGCACGCATTGCGTCAGGTTGTGAAACAGTTCACGACTAGTAATGTCTCTTGTCTGATATGACAATTAAAAGCGTAATTATTATTGTTATGACAATTATACGGCGTGAGAGTATACCGCATGCATGAGCGACATTGCTGCTTCTTTGCGGCGGGCCTCTATCGATTGTGGGAAAGAATAACCTCGGATGTGTATTCGGTCGGGCATGGTGTCCGTTCGGACCTCGGCCCCCCGGTTATGCAAGGCATAAATTTGAGCAACAAAGGTCGTTCGTATACCTGACACGAACAATGCACGGTAAACATGGCGATGAGGAGTCCCTTCTCTAATTTCTCGGCAAATTTTCAGAGGAATCCAGGTATACCTTGCAGGTCCAGTACTGGTGCTCACCCATAGTATATTACCTATAGCAGCATAGCTATAGATGAAATACCTATACATCATTATAAAATATTACCTTTAGATAAATAGTTGATAGGTACACATCCGTTTCACACTTCACGAATGTACACGCATGTGTCTACATACGTATACTGTATGGTATACTGGTATACATAGGTATAATGTACACGATTAAAATCGTCAACATTACGATCAAGATATTTCAAGACGAATGAGTCAAGTCACGTCCCATTTCATTATACGCCTATATATAACGTATATAGGTAAGACATAGCCAAAAGTCATAAGCGTGGAATTTCTTGATTGCGGTTTTCGAAAGGTCATACCGTCCTGAAGGAATGCAATATTTCCCCGCCGGAATGCGCCACGGAGTCTATTGGTAGTTGGTACTTACATATTCCGCGCGGCAGTCTTCTAATGAACTCGAATCGCTCGGAAGTTTCGTGTTCGCCCGATTCAGATCCCTGGGCGAGGATGGCTATTGGTATACTCGTCAATACATATAAATATGTATGTAGGTATACTTCTCACTCTCATGCCTCAACATTTTTAATCAAAAACTAATTGATGATTAATTTTGTGGGTCTATTCCTTCTAATTTTTTCGCAGATATTTCATAACAAAAAATCAATAGCTGTTACAACCTGCAGGTAATTTCAATCTCAAAAATTATTCAAGTGCAATCAATCAGCCCTGGGGCTCTGCAACGTCTCGTTCAATTATCTACCGTTCGCCGCGTCGTCTGGAGAGATCTTCGATCAATTGCGAAGGATAATTTTATAGATGGGTCAAACACTCCTCTAGTCTAATAGTGTACGTTAATAATGTCAGGTGACCGTATGCCGCGCTATGATAATAAAGTGCAGTAAGACATGCAACGTAGGTATGTGACACAATCGGCGAAACGTGGGAGAGCACCTTGTGCAGACTTCGGAGATCCTCCGGGGGCGCGCAAGCGTCCTTATTTTCGAGGACGTCTTATATCGTTCGGCAGAAGAGTCGCGGTCTTTAGGACTCGCGGCAGCCGGGAGTCGCGATTCGAACCTTGTACCGGATGCGACGAGGAGTTCCCGACGACAAAGGGTATCCGCAAAGCGAGCTGCTGCGGAACTTGGCAAAAATTTCAACCAACGATCGAAGAGTTTTATTCACTACCTTCATTCTTCGACATCAGAAGTGCTAGAGGTTGATCCATACAGATTTCGAATAAAGTAAAAGTCGTGTGTTCACTTACATAGGACGAAATCCCTCGTGAAAATGAGAATTTTCTTTCTGCTCGTCGCGGTTGAGATTTCCCTGGTTCTATCGGAACACGAAAGTCACCCTGGAATACAAAATCATGTTAAGATTGCTGAAAAAGACGTAGGAAATAATCGCGTACATTCGGTGCCTTTGGGTTCCGAGTCTACTTTTCACTGGAGGTGCTCATTGCTCTATGATTATTACGAGTATTAATATCCTCATGTTCGCTGCAAATAATTTTCACCGCGTGAGGAAGATATACATATACCTATGTGGTAGTACGTACTTAAAATTCGAACGTGAAAATTTGTAGAGTCAACTTAGCGGATGCAAGGATCATGGTAGAGGTCCACTACGTGGGAGACGAGAACTCATGGTTCGCGGTTGGATTTTCTGATTACGGGGAATTAAAACCGGCAGATTATTGCATCTTCTGGGCAGGCTGGCATCGCGAGATTAAATTACAAGTAATCTCATTTTTTATACTGATATGCGATATTGAAAAAGAAAACCACTTCTCAGTTACGATGTACGGATACACCGCGCTTATACATATACCGCGTTTCGAATAAACAATCAATTGATTATATCCTAGGACGTCTGGGCTGATCAGAATGGTAAGATCCACGTCGATCAGCAGCAGGACTGCAAGGATTTCTTATGGAAGAAGCGAGGAAACGTAACTAAGTTCTCGTACTCGAGAAAGTTCGACACTTGCGACAACGATGACTACGTTATCGAAGTATCCCTCAATAACATCAGTATTTCCATCGAAACGCATGCAAATTGATACATATCCTAATTGTATCCAGTTAAAGCTGTGCAAACTACACACCTCTTTCGATGTCTTCTCACAGGATGGGACAACGCATCTAGTCTGGTTGAAAGGCGAAGGCCCGTTGTACTCCATCGATGGGTTGCAAATATCAGACGCAAAGATGACGGGAATGTCGAGAGCGCAGTTGCCCAGGGTGGCCCCTCACAGGACGTTGATACCGGAAGACTCCTGGAGCTTGGAGCTGTTAACAAACCAGGTCAAAGTCCCGAGCGATGAGACGACCTACTGGTGCCACGTACACAAGCTCCCGTCATCTCTGAGAGACAAGTAGGAATACTGGATTAAATTGCATGCAAAATAAGCGACAGCGGCGAATCTCACTCATCGCCACTCCGCAGGCACCACATCCTCAAGTTCGGTCCTGTGATTCAAGAGGGTAACGAGCACTTGGTTCATCACATGGAAGTGTTCCACTGCGCTGGTCCCGCTGACCGACCCATCCCTTTGTACACTGGATCCTGCGTTAGTCCCGAACGACCGAAGGAAACTCAGGTCGAGCATACGTATATGAGATTGCGCGTTGACAGTAATTGCAGGAAAAATGAGGGGACAAATTGAATTCTGCCTGATCCCACCCGCAGGTGTGTCAGAAGGTTTTGGCAGCGTGGGCGATGGGAGCTGACGCTTTCGTTTATCCGGAGGAAGCAGGGCTCCCGATCGGCGGCGAAGAATTCAACCGGCACGTGATGCTCGAGGTTCACTACAACAATCCTGAGCTTCGTTCGGGTCAAGTCGATTCCTCGGGAATTCAGTTCGTCCTTACTAAAACCCTACGGCGATACGACGCGGGTGTGATAGAACTCGGGCTCGAGTATACCGATAAGATGGCAATTCCACCGGGTCAGGTGAGTCTGAGCTCTTTCGACAGGTGAATACCTCACGCGTGGCGTATTCAAGATATTCGACTTTAGGAAGCCTTCGCTCTATCGGGACACTGCATCGCAGAGTGCACCGGGGTCGGTTTGCCGCGGGACGGAATCAAGATCTTCGGTTCTCAGCTCCACACGCATTTGCTAGGCACCAAAGTCGCTACGCGACACGTTAGGGATGGGATCGAACTGCCAATTCTCAACCACGACAATCACTACTCGACGCATTTCCAAGAAATCCGGCTCCTCCCGAAACACGTTACCGTCTTACCGGTAAGTTGTTTTATAGTTTATTTATCAATTATCTGTAAGTTCCTTAAAATAAAACGTCTCACGTGCCGCAATCTTTATATGCTTTACACGTGACGCATTTCTATTCACAGGGCGATTCCTTGATAACAACATGCACGTATAACAGTGAGGGCAGAGCAAATGTAACACTGGGCGGGTTTTCAATATCGGATGAAATGTGCGTGAACTAC
Organism: Rhogogaster chlorosoma; assembly: GCA_944452935.1. Classification (NCBI taxonomy): domain Eukaryota; kingdom Metazoa; phylum Arthropoda; class Insecta; order Hymenoptera; family Tenthredinidae; genus Rhogogaster; species Rhogogaster chlorosoma. The sequence continues at coordinate 27,564,569 of OX101800.1, read as the reverse complement.
GTCCATTATTATCCAAGCACGAGACTGGAGGTATGGTATCAAACAATTCAAGTCCAACAATGCACAGACCCAAAGTCAAAGCGTAAAGATGATTGGGTGATAGATGAATGAATGTGATCATTAAATTTACGAATCTTCCGTGTCTAGGTATGCAAGAGCGCGATTAGCAACGATGCATTGAGGACGTACTTTCGTTACATGCAAGACTGGGAAAGCCAGCCAACTTCTAACAAAAAAGTGATATCCGAGAATTATCAGAGCATCGAGTGGAGTAAAGTTCGAGTAGCTGCCTTGCACGATTTGTACGCGGCTGCACCGTTAGGTGCGTATAGTATCTATACGTATCTCCCTCTTCCTAAATGCGCAAGACGCACAGAAACCCTTTCATATAAATGACCGGGCGCAAAGATCATGATAACATTGTTCATACCGCGTAAATTGGATGTCTTCTTTATGCAGGTATGCAGTGCAACAGCTCCGATGGCTCGCGGCTACCAGGTCTTTGGGAGAATGCGGCTTTCACTCCAATCCGTGTGCCTTTGGCACCTCCGGTTCGCGACTGCCTTGTTCCCTACAACAACGCGTAATCATCAAGCAATAGACGAACTAGAGATTTTGGAATTGCGAAAACCATTGTCACAGTAGAGATCTAGTATACAGAGAAGTGTATTCAAATTCATAGGCAGCTATATATGTATAAGACTGCTCCTCTCGCGATGCTATACAATACGAAATACATATTATGTATATGTAAGTTATGAATGTATAATATATAATGATAAATCAATGTTATGAGAATTTAAAATTTTTAAAAATCATTCCGTCCATTCCGGATGATATTTGGCCTCCCCGTCACCAGATCCCCTCTTCAGCCTAGGTCGTATCTAACGATATTATCAGTATATGTAGCGGTAATGTGACAAAAGCGTAAACAAATCTGTAACCAACAGCAGATATGTATGTAGTTCTTTGATTATATATTGTATACATGTGGTTTTATACGCCGCCGTTGAATCGTTATTTCGCTCATCGCTCGTGTGGAAAATATTAGTTCTAGGCGACCGAAGCGGTGTTGTAACGTTTTTGACAGCGAAGGAAAAGATACGACTCTAGGGCATATGAGATATATGCGTTTGAAAATATCTGCCTCTTATAAAATGCTAAGATGTTTCTTCAAGCTTCTTCTTTCGAACGAGAGCGCAAAAATACGAAAGTATAAGAACACTTTGTTAAAGCCTGATCAAAACAAAGTCTTGAAACGCCCGGAGAGAGTCCTAAGGCTATACACTTCAATGGCGAAGTCTAAGGCCTGGCTTTCGCGCTATCACATACAGGTCTCCGCCTACTGTAAAACAGAAATTGATGGGCTTATTATTTAGTGAATAAAGAACAAAGAATCTTTGGAAAGATTACAAATATTGTATATTGTTATAATGTGTATAACTATATATACTTTGTCCAGTACATGTTCATTGTTTCATTTTATGACCGAATATCGTAGATAATCGACAGATTCTCTTTTTTTTTTCTTATTCCGTATTTAAATGTATATATTATATTACAAAATGATGGATGCATTAAACTACGCATCTATAGTTGGTATAAAATTAAAAAATATTCAATATATTATACGATATAATACACGGCGATATAATATAGGCATTACAAATTATGCACTTGTCTTTGCAAATGCCTATTTTTTTTTTCATTATCTTATCTTCTTTCTTCTCCCTGCCTTTGCGGATTTCGTCTAGAGTAGCGACGAGTTTCGAATTTTTCTCGAAGTTGTATTTTTTGTGTTTGTGTTTGTTTTTCACAAATGAAAAAGAAGATAACGATTTCAAGTACATTTGCGTATGTATGTATGTTACCATTCGTAACTACGCTTGCAAGACATTATAATATTATATCTGCCAGAAGGCATTCGAACACTCATTTCTCTTTCGATTAAACTACGTGAGAACTTGTATTACAAATTAATAACGTCCCCATATTTGGCAGCTTGGTACGTTTTTTTCTCCCTCCCTACCCCCCGTGTGGTTGATAAGGTATAAAAAGAACGAACGAAAAAAGTACCCACAAGCACACTTTGGCAATTTGCCAAAAAATTTCACAGTAAAAAATATATAGTAGATCGCCCGCAGATATACATCAGATGTATTTCGTCCTTGTTTCAATAAAGTACGTCTTATTATCTCGCGAAAGCATACCGAAGTTCTCGGGCCACGGGGATAGCTGCAATCCCATTACTATTCCTAAATATTTTTATATTGTAATAATATACATGAATTACGATACAGTAGTGTAGAACCAATAAAATAGTTCATAGAATTAATAAATGCTATAGTCATTCTCGTCAATGTTAAATTCTTATCGGGGGGGAAAAAAAAAAACTGGGATAGCTGCCACGGCCACGGGGTTAGCTGCAATCCCATTACTATTCCTAAATATTTTCATATTATAATAATATACATGAATTACGATACAGTAGTGTAGAACCAATGAAATAGTTCATAGAATTAATAAATGCTATAGTCATTCTCGTCAATGTTAAATTCTTGTTGGGGAAAAAAAAAAACTGGGACTGATTTCCCGTCTTTCTTATCGGGGCCGTGGCAAACCCGTCGTTTGGCCCTTAGCAGGTGTTGGACTAGAGTATTCAATTGATTTTGTTACAGGTGCGTTTGTAGGAAGCAATATAATATCCCAGCTTGTGCCATAACGTCAACGGTTCCGGCGGCAAGCGGGTCCCGACTCTTAGCATCCGAACGGGAATGGGTCCCGGGTCGGAGAAGCGTGGGTCCAAATACTGTGGCCAGGTTGTGCAGGGACATTTTGTTTTGAGCCTCATGCTTGTTTACACGGATCAGGTGGGCCAGGAGAAAGTCTATAACGGCTTTGTTGACGGGAGGTAGACTCTCGTGAACCCTTTTTAAGGCAGCGCCCCTTGACATCTCGCCGGATTGAAATGCATCGAGGAAGGCGGGGTACAGGGCGTCGGTGAACAAGGCTTCCGGCATTTCACGGAGGTATAGTTTCAGGACGCCAGTTACCGAGTGAACGTCAACCTGTGTTTTTCGATTCATTTAACAGAGAGAATGAGAAGAAGAATACGAAGAAGACGAACTTTTCCACCCTGTCATACTCACCTCTTTGAGAAGTTGTTCTGCTTCATAAGCATTACTTTCGAAGGATTTACGAAGTTTGACTAAATCCGAAGCGGAGCCGGAAACTCTGTACAATCCAACTTCACCGACTCCTCGTCTTTCCACTTCGCGGACGCAGGCTGTTACTATAAACGGCACGTCACGTTTTTCTCGCCTTCAAGAAATGAATAATCATATTTATTATGAACAGTCACCTCTGAATTCCATGATTCTTATTTGTTTTCCACGTGATATGTATTCCCAATTGTACTGACTTGCAGACTTGTTGAATCTTTGCTCCAAATAGTCCCTGAGGTTTGGCCGAGGGCACCCTTCTCAGAGTAACTTCGCTCGGGACAAATCTCAGAGCGACGTCAAGAGTAGCAGGACCGAGGCTGAGGGCCCTCTCCACTTGGTCTGACTGAAGCCAAGATCTGCTGAGTCGTTGAGTACATTTACCTCTGAGTACAGCTCGCGAGCCACATTCTTCATACAGCAGTATTCGCACGTTTTGACTTCCTTCTAGTTCGACAACGAATGTTTCGCCTGGATCAAACAGAGACAATCAAAATCATTATTCACTATCCATGTCGGATTGCGTGCAAACTGATAATCTCAATAGCTTGTGAGAGATAAATAGCTCTCTGCAAAGTGAACAAATTTGGGATATAATTCGCAGTTTATCCAGAATGCATATTTTCAACCATTCATCAATTCTGAGATACCCAGTGATGCATATCACTGATTCACCACCCGTTGAAGCACACCTACCCCAAGTCGGCGCTTGACCCCTAGCGATCCGGCTCTTGGCTCGCTTGAAGTAGTGGCCATAGCTGTCTACTTCCACAGTTACGTAAAGATCCCCGGCCCTGTCCAGCCCAGGGGGGGTCAAACCTAGCAATGTTATGTGAAAATCACCAAGCAGCAGACTCTCGTCTCTCCCTGAACGCAAAAGGTAGCTACCCATGTCTGTTTGCAAGTAAGTCCGACACGCTGTGACCCAGGCCTGCAGCTCATACATAGACAGTGGCAACGGTCCCGGAGGTTGGCCACCCTGTGAATTGATCAATCGTTAACTCGCTTGGTTTTTAGTGTATTTTTTATTTACGAGTAAAACAGGTCGACAAATGAAGCTATGATTCCCTATGATGAATGAGCTATGATTCCCTCAACTTTCGGAGTACCTGTTGCAACGCCTCGACAGCCTCCACCCACTGTGCCCGTTCAAATTCGCTGGATAAGAAAAAGGTGTATGAATTATGGGCCCGGTGTTGTCCTCGTTGTGCAACTCTGAGAACTAGATTCGGGGAAGCCAATACTAATTGAGCTTCAAGTTCAGCCAATTTCTTGCGATTTTTTTCCGACCCTCTACTGCCGATGCGTATTCTTTTGTCGTCGTTCTTCTCTTCCCATAAAATTTGGTCCCTCACTGTGCACGCCTGGGATCTGCCGGGAAAAATGAGTTGAGATTTGTCAGTGAATAGTGTCTGAGCGATATGGGAAATTTGTGTATGCAATAATAGCGATATTAGACTGGGCCAAAAAAATGGACTATTTTTTTTTTTGAAAGGTACTTCGAGAATATCATTCAGCATGACAAAAAAACAATTTCGTGAAAGTTTGAGCCCTTAATATTAATTTTAAGAGGTCTCTCATCGCTATTTTTGATTTTCATTCATAATTTGATGTTTTACGTTAGAACTGTCAAAACATTGAAGTGAAAGAATTTATTTTCGCTTATTTCTATATAAAATCAAATTCCCTACAAAAAAGGTCTGATTATAGATTTTCGTCAGACAAGCCGTTTGCGAGTAATTAAGCTTAATAAATTGATATGTTTTTTCGATTTGACGTTTTTAATTTGGAATTTTGTAACTAACGAATCAATGAATATCTAAAAAAGATCATGACGGATTCTTAAAGGAAATTTAATGTTCTACAAAAAAGATCTCTTAACATTTTTGCCTAAATTCAATTCTTCAAAAGTTATTCTCAATTAAAATCTAAGAAAAAATCGAAATTTCAAGTTCATAACTTTTGAAGGATTGAATTTAGGCAAAAATGTTAAGAGATCTTTTTTGTAGAACATTATATTTCCTTTAAGAATCCGTCGTGATCTTTTTTAGATATTCATTGACTCGTTAGTTACAAAATTCCAAATTAAAAACGTTAAATCGAAAAAACATATCAATTTATTAAGCTTAATTACTCGCAAACGGCTTGTCTGACGAAAATCTATAATCAGACCTTTTTTGTAGGGAATTTGATTTTATATAGAAATAAGCGAAAATAAATTCTTTCACTTCAATGTTTTGACAGTTCTAACGTAAAACATCAAATTATGAATGAAAATCAAAAATAGCGATGAGAGACCTCTTAAAATTAATATTAAGGGCTCAAACTTTCACGAAATTGTTTTTTTGTCATGCTGAATGATACTCTCGAAGTACCTTTCAAAAAAAAAAAAATAGTTCGTTTTTTTGGCCCAGTCTAAGCGATATACCTCAGAGATACGACATTCGCCGGGCTAGCTTCTCGCGGTTCGCCGCTATCTTCTGATACCACAGCCTCACCCAGTGGAACATACCACTTCAGTTCAAAGGTGAACTTGTCTCTACCAGAGGCCTTGTATTTAGCGCAAGCAATTACGTCGTTGAAGAGGAAAAGATGTCGCAATTTTCTGTGGCCGTCCGAAAGCTCAACGACAAATGAATTCTTCACCAGTCTTCTTTGGGCACGGTCATGGCTCTGGAAATGATTATGGTTATGAGGTATATTCAACTAGGCATAACGAATGGAATACAATATTTCGAAACAAAATGACGGCGACACTCACAGGAAACATCGATTTCGTTTGAATGATGTTAAACTCGTCAAGGAAATGTCTTGTCATGGCCAAAGCCTCGGATAGAGGAATATGGTCGGCGTGAGTTGACGGTGTATGTTTCAGAAGATCCTGAAACCGATGGGATAAAAATGAAACACAATTTTCACTTTTCTCTTACAGTGCAAAAGTTAAATGGCGCGAATTTGAGGAAAACTCAACCACTCACATGCAGCACAAGAGCATTCTTTTGAACACGGGCAACTGGCTTGTGGAGGAGATCTTCCAGGGAAAGGCCCTGCCCCTTTGGCAAGCCCCTCAATCTAATATCCTTAGTAATCTGTCCAAATTGAGCGGAATTAGCGCTACATCGGCGTACGGTGTCCGTTGCGCGGGCATAGTTGTGCAGAAAGGCTCCGTACAGGCCTATGTTGCTCGCCATTACCTATGATAATTTCGGACCGAATGATTATCTAGTTGTTGTCGTATTTTGCACATTATCGTAGCTAGCCGTAGCAGCTGAATACCTTAAAGTGCTCCCCAATGGTAGTTCTGGTGTCCCATTTCTCTGATTTCTTTCGTAGACCTTCCAAAAAGTCTCTATGCAAGGCGTGTAGTTCTGGAATTTTGTAGAACATAGTCCCGAATTCCTCCTCAGAGATAACAGGCTGTGATGTGGTCAAAGTTGCCCTAATGGCTTTCATATACTGCAAAGACAAGCAAATAGAAACGATTAATTTGAAACTGAATGTGACACTGAGACAGATATACGAGTCTGCAAATCGTACCTGCAACATTACTGAGAGACACTCCACATATACCGCTTCACTGTCTACCACTGAATTAACAATACACTTGACCATGGAAGTCCGATCGTCGTCTCTCTCCCCGGCCTTGTCCTGCCTACGCGGTGTTGTCGGTGTTGGGGACTCTAGGCTGCCTTCGCTCAGACTCAGTGGCTCTGCATCGCTGCTTCCTGTTTCATTGTCAGTGCTCAGTGCACGGAGTAGGATTGGAGGTGCGGGACTTGCACCCTCTTCATCTTCGCTGTCCATAGCTGCTCTGTGTCTGCGCATAAATCATTGTTTGAATATTATAAAAGAATAAACAATGAATTTAAAGACCAATAATGTTCATTAGGCTGATTCAAAAAAATCGACTATTTTTTTTTTTGAAAGCCCGCATCGAAATATCTTCAGAGTAACGAAAAAAGACGCCTGTGAAAATTGGAGCTCTTAATTTTCATATTTAGAGGTCGCGCATCGAGGATTTCTATTTTCCATTTAAATAACATGGGAAAAAACATTTTTCTTTTTCAGAATTTTCTAGCTCAGAAACCAATCAACGGATTTTTATGCGCGATGAAGATTTTTGTATCGCGATGAAGATTTTTGTATGGCGCATAAAAATCCGTTGATTGGTTTGTGAGCTAGAAAATTCTAAAAAAGAAAAATGTTTTTTCCCATGTTATTTAAATGGAAAATAGAAATCCTCGATGTGCGACCTCTAAATATTAAAATTAAGAGCTCCAATTTTCACAGGCGTCTCTTTTCTGTACTCTGAAGATATTTCGATGCGGGTTTTCAAAAAAAAAATAGTCGAATTTTTTGAATCAGCCTAATGTTCATATAATATCACCAAACATAACATACTGGATGAAATAATCAATGTTGACATAGTTGCTCTGGTTGCCGGGAGAGTCGGGAAGAGATGGGGGCCTGCGAAGAGGCACCCTGTTGCTATTAGCAATGGGTGCAACACGGGCATTGATGTAAACATATTCTCCAGTCTGGTCAAGAGCAACGGAATCATAGTATGGCTCCTCCTCAGATGCTTCCGCGTCCCCATCTTCTGCTTCTTCGTTTATCGTGTTCTCAGTATCTACTTGAGCAGGGATAAAAAATGAAATAGATTATCAACGGAAATGACTCATGGCTGTACGCACAATTATTTTGAAACAGAACTTGTGCTCGAATGATAAACTTGCGGTATTTTCCCAATGAAAAATATCCTCTTAATATATGAATTAACGAAAGACCAGTTTCCTTGCCTTTTTCATCTCCCTCTTTGGTAGGTTCGTCACTGTTATCCTTCTTAGAGCTACCGGTTACTTCAATAACTGTAACATAGTTACTAGGAACATCTGGATTGCTATTTCTTCTGAGTTCAAGTACCTTCTCCGGACTTCTTGGAATCTCGCTTCTAGGTCGCCTGCAGGAACTCAACGTGGAACTTAGCTCGGACACACATTTATCCTGCAGCTTGCTTATATCTTCCCTTACCGGTAAGGGTGGAGCCGACGGTTCCGCGTGTCGCGAGCTTATTATATCATCAGTATTCTGTGAGTTATTGTCAAGATTCTCATGGCTAACGGGACTCTGTGGGTCAATAACGGCTGTTACGTTTTCTTCAACAATAGCCAAGCTCGAACTATTTGACAATTGCTTGTGACGTTCTACATCCGCTAATAGTCTCTCTAAATATTCGACATAAAATTCTTCCTTCTCAAGTTCCTCTCTCAGCGCAGCAACCTATCAGAGAAAACCATTGGCCATAAATTACGGTTGTAAATAAGCTACGTCATAACAGTAGGTATTCAAATTCTATCAATTCTGAGATAATGTAAACGAGGAGGTTCCTCGGTGTAGATGTGTTGATTCAATGTTAACAAAAGGCAAGGCTGAAACCACAAATAAATTCCACTTGGGGTGACAATTTAATTCAACTTGTCATCGAGCGACAGTGATTTACAATATGCTAACAGGATTCTAGAATGAGGACAGAGCAGGGTGTGGGAAATTGAGATAAAGAATTCGCGAGTGGGGATGAATCGAAAATCGTAAGGGTGCGACGAACCTTTTGCTTGTGTTTGACCAAGTTTGCACGAACGTCCTCCTCCCAGGCGGCAGGCAGGGTGCTGTCCGGGAATCTCTGCACCCAGACCCGTTGGAAGTCACCAAATACGCTCATCACTCCGTGATAAACTCCCTCAAATCACTTTGGCAGCGTACATCGCGCGTACGAAACGTCTTGAGTTTTGAGGTCTTGGATAGTGTGTAGTGTACGTATCTAAGTAAGTAAGTAGGTATGTAGTATACCTACTGTTTCAGAATTTGTAATAAAGGTAGCTGCGATTGTTAAGCGGTCAAAGAGAATCACTGAAGAACACTGAATGCTCCCGGAGACACACAAAGTCTGGTTAGGCTACGATCGGGGAAATACACAACGGGCAATAAACGGAAAAAGCGTGACGAGTCGATCGGCTGTCATCTTACGACATCTTCGGACATCTTTGCCGAAGCCCCCACCCACGCAATACCCAAGACTATCCGCTTTCCTCAACTCGTGGAAACTCTAGGATTACTAACGAGCGACCCGATGGCGCTACTGCACGGTCGGGGGGCAAACTATACGTAGCTTTCGAAATTTCGTGACGTAGATGACGGAAAGCACAAGAATACCGAAATGGAAGTAGGAAAAGACCTTGGTAAAAAATTAGGAAAAAATCGAGCCATCTCAAAAATGAGCATATTTACGATTTAATATTGATAATACCATTCGGAGATTGACAAGCTTTCTGCACCGTGGCTGGCGCCGCGTTTTCAAACAAGATAATCGACCTATCTTCTCGACAATAATTGTTTTTATTGAGGTTAGGGCTACGCTTTTTGCGCACCAACACATACATGCATAACGCTATATTACTATAATGTAAATTTATCGAGGATCAACGTGGTATCATTGAAAGGAAATGTCATCCACCAGCGAGAAAAACGATTGTCAATTGACTCTCGACATGGTCAGGAATTTGAAGTCTGACTCAAAGTCTGATATCTGTGCTTCGCTGACCGCTTTAAAAAAAGATTCCAAGTGTCACAAGCAATTTGTCAAGGATGGGGGACTCGCACCGCTGGTCAGACTTCTTCGATCTGAGAATGTCAGAATTTTGGATTTAGTGTTGAGTGTCTTGGCTAACATGTCTCTACATGGTTACATCAGGCAAGAGGTAAGCCTCTCCTAATAAATCGCCAGTAAAGTCAAAACAGCTGTTCCAGGAACTGGGATTAATCGCTGATTAAATTTCCAAGTCTCAGGTCACCAATAAGTGATCTTCAAAATCGTTTCACAGGTTCGCAGCTCTAATCCTGCCCCCAAAGTGACCAGCATTCTGAAAAATAACAAATCGCAGAGCATCCAGTGCCGTGCCTGTAGGCTCGTTGGAAATTTGGCCGAGTGTAGCTGGCATGCTAAGGCCTTGTGCCAGTCGGGAGTGATAAGAATAATTACAAACTTGTTGAAATCCTGGAAGACGACTCGGGCTGTTCAAGTCACAGCGATCAGAGCCATCAGGTAAAGAACTGGCAATTCTCAGGGTTGTCCCTGTGCCTGGTTTGTCTTGTGAACCAAAGGATTGTAACTTTGTTTTCAATATTGAGAAAGAGCCGAACAGAATTTTATTACTTACAGAAATATTTGGTCTGGACTGGAGAGCAGTCGCGAAGAAATTCTAGAGGCTGGAACATTCCGTGAGATAACTACGATATTTGTAGTAGCGAACGAAAGAAAAGAAAAGAATAGCGAGGATTTGATCCATGTTTGCCTCAAGGCGACTTGTGCCTTTCTTCAGACATCTGACCCACGATGTAGCGCTCAATTGAGAGGTAAAACCGACATGGACGGGTTTAAAAGTATAGTTGAGCAATGCCAAGCAAAGAATAAAATGGCTATCAAGTGCTTATACATCCTCTCTCAAATTGCTGAGTGTCGGCCAATATTGGGAACTTTGGGGGCTGTTGAATCTATCGTTTCTTCGATAGCGGAAGATAGCGAGTTGTCGTGGGAATTATTGGCAAGTTTGTGCCTATTTTGTCGGGAAGCAGTTAATCGTGCTCGAATTCGATCAGGCACCGGTAAGTCCAAATTCTACAATTTCGGTTAGAAGCCTTTGCCAATTGTCAACGGCGATTCAACTGGTCGGAACAAAGTTGCTAGGAACGATCTTATTGAAGGAAATGAGAGCCAAAAACTTAGCCCCTGTTGATATTTCTTCTGTGATTATATTTTATTATATTACCAAGTATAACTTCAATAACATTTCTTGATGCATTATCGCAGGTCTCGAAGTTATGTTGGGCATATTGAAAAGCACAGAACTCGAGCGTTATCATCCCATGCTGCTCCATGCCCTGGCTCAGTTCATATACGATGATCCGAGTATATTGAAAATGATTAAAAATGGCCTGTTGGATGTATTGATTGCGAAATTGAAAGATATAGCATTAGAAGGTTCAGACGATTGCACGGAACGATACAATCCAAAAAAACGAGGTGCTGGGAGTCCGCCAAACCGAAGGGCAGAAATAAAATTTAATAGGAGCGATTTTGGACGGTAAGTAGCATAGGGGCAATTCCACCTCAAATCGGCCGGATTTGGGTGTTATTTGACGTCATATTTTTTAAATCGTATGGAAAATTTTTTGTGTGTAAAAAATGTAAAAAAAGTCGACACGTGTTTCGGCATTCGGCCAAAATATTTTTTTTACGAAAGTTATAATCTCATGTATTTTGTTGAAAAACTGACGCGCGGTCGGCTATAGAAATTAATATCTCTCGTTCTATCAATCCTAGAGAGATATTCTTTGGCTCATTTCGAAGGTAATAGAATATACTTTTTGAAAAAATTTTGCAAATTCTAAGAAAATTGCAAATTGTAACCGTTATAAACAATTGAAATGTTTATCGATTTTTCTTGGAAAAACAGCCATTTTTTATATTTTGAAAAAATTTGACCATATTCCTCATTACATTCTACAGAGTGTATAATTTTTTCCCGATGGCATTATTTTTTTATAAATGGCTATTTTTCCAGGTAAAATCGATAAAAATTTCAATTGTTTATCACGGTTGCAATTTGCGATTTTCTTAGAACTTGCAAAATTTTTTCAAAAAGTGTATTCCATTACCTTCAAAATGAGTCAAAGACCATCTTTCTACGATTGATAGAACCAGAGATATTAATTTCTGAAGCCGACCGCGTGTTAGTTTTTCAACAAAATACATTAGTTTATAACTTTCGCAAAAAAAATATTTCGGCCGAATGCCGAAAAACGTGTCGACTTTTTTTGCATTCTTAACACATGAAAAAAATTTCATACGATTCAAAAAATGCGACGTCATTTCTTGGCCGATTTGAGGTGGAATTGCCCATAGGGAAACTTGACCAAGTGATTACGATGTAATATTCAATTCCATACAATCGTGAGTGATGTAATATTCAATTCCATACAATCGTGAATTGTACTACAGCAATTGTTAAAAAGCCGAGGAAATAGAAACTATTTCATATCAAGTTGTTCATGGACGATTGTCATCTCTTTGGTTTCTTTATTTGAAAAACAGGTTCAGCTTGGATTATAAACAGGATGACTGGAGTCCAGGAAGTGCGGCGAGCATGTGTTCATCACCACCCAGCACCCCACCTCTCTCATCCTTTTTCGAGAACGATACAGACGATTCGGACAGCAGTGCCGAAGAAAATTACAGTCCGGTATGCAGTGACACTGAATGCGCGGAAAACGACGAAGGTGTAGTGTTTTTACTCCGCCTCTATTCGTGACTGATTGTTTTTTCTTTCCAAGCGTTGTTAGATTGATCCACGTGTATGTTACAGAGCTTGAAGACGAGGTCGAATCTCCAAAGAGCTACTCGCCGATCGTCACGGAATCCATAGCGGAGTCCCACGATTTTGGAAACACTGCAAGAATTACATCGAGCAAGCAATCCCGTGTATGGACACTGTCGTTGTTGAGCCGTTTGAGCCATTCCAACGAACCAATTGAGAAAATGGCTGATCCTACGACCATTCAGCCGCTGGTCGCTTACATTCGAACTACGAATAATAGCAGAGCATCGAGAATATTGGCCAGAATTATTAGGCAAGATGATCTTTCGATATGAACTCGAAACGCTTTCTGACCTCTATTCCAAATCTGTGGACTAAAGTCGATGTGACAAGCTAACAATGCTGAATTTGTTGTCCTTCCAGGAACAGGGCGTATTTGGTGAGCCTTCTTAAGCAAGGGCTCGTTTTCGAGTTACAAACAATGCGGGGATCGGAGCAGCACATACGACAGCTATGCGCGTTGGCAGAAACCGGATGCGCGTTGGGAGAGCTTGCTTCGATTTTACTTCGCGGGCAAGAAGCTCACAAGTTTATTATAGCCGTGTCGATTCCGTTTTTGATACAGTCGAAAGAGGCGCTCAGAACTCTGTTGAAAACTCACGGCGGTTTATCCCTCGTGTTTCGGGTATTGACCGACAAAAGGCACGAGTTGTACGTGAACGCGATATACGCGGTCTGCCGCTTGGCCAACGCTCTGGACATCCGGCCGGAAATTGTGGATAGAAATCAATTGGAAGGTGCAGCTGGGATAGATTACTCGAAGAATTTAGAAAACCATTTAAAACCGTCGGTCGTGACGTTCGAGTTGGATGACGGGACTACCGTCGACGCCCATAGAAATATTCTCTGCCAAAAGTCTGAGTTTTTCTCTGCGATGCTTGAGGGGAATTTTTACGAGTCCGGAAAGCGACGGGTGAAATTGAAAAACACGTCAAAGGAAGGTCTGGATACGCTATTATTAGCAGTAAATGGTTGCTCGTATAGTGAACGGGCGATCGAATCTCTACTAGACGCCGTTCTCTTGGCGGATAAGTTTCTGATCCCGGATGTTCTAGAATCATTGATAGAACGATCTCTCTCTAATATAAATTTTGAAAATATTAGTCGCACGTGGCATTGGGCTCGTAAGAATTCATGCCACGAACTTAGAATCGGTTGCATTAAAATATTTCTTACTGCGAAATCGACGAAGCCCGAAAGATTGGAAACGTTTGATGATTTTTCACGAAGCGAACATTTTTCGCAATTTATTGACGACGTAGAACAAGTATTGAAAACTGGGTTGTCCTGCCGTTGAAATTCTGCATGTATAGGAATCGATTTCAGCTATATTGTAGCATAATTGTACATTGATAATTTTAGGAATTTTTGTATGTGAGCGATCGAAAATTATATTTAGAAATAATTAGGAAAAATAAAAAATAAAACCTAAATCTTATAATCATCATTTACGCATCCCAGAACTTGATGCGTAGCATGTCACTTGCCGCTCCATCTGACGTCAAGGTACCGAACATAGTTCACCAAAATCTCGGACCTGTTCCATCATTCTGCGGCGAACGTAGGTAATTTGCATTTTATTATGCATATACCTACATGAACGCTCCAATATCATACGTGTTACTTGCGCATAGTATACATATTAGGTATGTGGCGTTAACCGTGTCCCGACGTTCATTATTCATTTCAATTCATTTCTCGGAGTTCTCCAGTTAGCATTGAAGCATATACCCCCTAGCCGGCTGCTAATCCTCCCATGTGAAGTGTAAACTGTGTTCAGTTTAGCACAGGAAACGATTCAGAGTGGTGACTGTGGACTCAGAGAGTCATTGATCGAGCCGAAGAGCCGAAAGGATCGAACAATCGAATATAAACGAACAAAGCAACAGCCGGGCGATATCCATGATTATCTATCGTGTTAATCAAAAACCGATAAGACATCGTTCCTTTGCGCAACAGACAGCTCCGCTCGCCCAAGGGACGTGGGAGCCGTTAACCGTCAAAGTTCGCGTTGGGCTTTGCTAAACCTTCCCCGAATCTGATTATTTCCTAAGATTCTTACCGAAGATGGACACCGACGTAGAAACCTGTCTAAAGGACTGGACCGAATTGACGCAAGAGTACAAAGTCTTGGAGGTACGTGATAAAACTGTTTCAATAAGGTTCAAAGCTCGTCAATACGAGACTGTCCGGTCTATAGGTTAGAACGTGAGCCCCGTGTCCGAATGAGCTTTATTTTAAAGAATATAGCGGCTCGATCCAAGTTCAATTATTCGTCAAATCGTAAATAATTTCTTTTGTCACCGTCGATTTCGGTAATACATTGTTCGACCTTGAGCACGGTGTGATATTCGTCAGTTTGCAATAACTCGATTCCGTCGAGAGGTAGCTCATTGTATAACTTATGTGAGTGCTGTTATTATCAAAAGTTATGAATCCCTGTGTTTCAGGCTTTGAACAGAGAGTATTGCGCTAAGCTGGAAGAGGTGGGCGAGCTCCAGGCAAAATGTTTGCAGGGAATATCGCACCAACGCTACAGAATAAATGCTATAAGCAAGTCGTTAAAACAGTGAGTTAGAAACTGTGTGCTCCCAAATAGTGAGTAAATGAGAAACAGAGTTTAACCGACATGTATATGCCTTGCCAGACTGCATGCAGGTGAGGTCTGCCAGTCCTTGGAAAAGGACATGTCCAGGCGCATAGAACAGTTGCACGAAATTGAACAGATATTGCCCAAACCGAACGGGACCTATCTAAAGATAATACTGGGGAATGTCAATGTGTCCATACTGAACAAGAGTGATAAGTAAGCAAACGAGTTTGGGATAAACTGCAATCCCCCTGTGATGAAAAATCTAATTTTTCAACATTGCCATGTTTGTTCTATAGATTCAAGTACAAAGATGAATACGAGAAGTTCAAATTGGTTCTGTCAATGATCGGCTTTGCCTTATCTGTCGTTAATCTGTTCACCAATGTGAGGTGAGATCAATGGTCAATGTGACGTCATAGACATTCCATGCTATCGATCTGGATTATTATTAGGATTTACTATCTCAACTTGTGTTGCAGGACGCTGGAGCTCAGCTTTATGTTTCTCCTAGTCTGGTACTACTGCACCCTAACAATACGAGAGAGTATATTAAAGGTGAATGGATCCCGAATCAAAGGCTGGTGGCGTTTTCATCACTTCTTGTCCACGGTAGTCTCCGGAGTTTTGCTCGTCTGGCCAAACACAGGTCCTTGGTACGCTTTTCGTGGCCAGTTCATGTGGTTCAATGTTTACATAAGTAAGTAACAGTAGAATTTACATACGTGGAAAATGGTATTACAATTTTATGAACGTATGTTGCAGGCGTGGTTCAGTACCTGCAATTCCGGTACCAAAGCGGAGTTCTGTATCGTCTGAAGGCGCTAGGTGAACGGCACAACATGGACATAACTATTGAAGGCTTTCATTCGTGGATGTGGCGCGGATTGTCATTCCTTTTGCCATTTCTATTCGTCGGCTATCTTTTCCAATTGTTCAACGCCTATACACTCTACAAACTCATCTGGCACCCTGAAGCTACTTGGCATGTTCCAGTACTAAGTCTGATGTTTCTGGTGCTTTTTTTGGGAAACTTGATAACCACAATTATGGTTATTCCACAAAAGTTGCGGGAACGGGTCCGCGACAGCTTGCCGGATGTATTTTCGTCTAAATCTGTAAGGAGGAAAGAGGCTGCAATTAAAAAGAATTCCGAGATCAAGTCAGAGAAAACAAATTGAGTTAGGTATTGATTGAAAAATGGCAAACGTTGTCTAGTTTCTGTGACAAATACCAGAGAAGCTGCTTTGCTCACGCCCACTACCAAAGCTAGGTTAAATTGCAATTCAATATATGTGACCGTTAATCAGTGTCCTCCGGTTTGAAACGTGTTTCCTTATAATTTGTAAATATTGATTCGTATTTTCGTGCCATGGCCGTATCAAAAATATTTGAACATCAAACCCCAGGCACACCTTTACATATAAGTAGAGATCGAATATATTACTGAATAGTAACGAAGCATCTTCTTTGTTATTTGCGTTTGAAGGAAGACGAGCTATACCCATCTGGCATGTATAGCAAGACATATAGATATATTCCAATGATTATGTGTATACATAGATACATATATTGTGTATGTACACAATTATTCACAAGTAACGTGAGTAGTGTGTACCCCTAACTCTCAAATTTCAGGAATATTATTTTTCGCTACTTTTGACCGATGGGCTGAGCTTCCCGCTCCGTTGGCTACCCTTAACTAAAAATAATTATTATTGTACCATTTCTCATTGCGTTGTGTTTGTTTTTTACTAGGTATCAGGTAATTATATTTCATGCTGAATATGGTGAACGAATTCGATACATGTATAAGAATAATAGGCTGTTATACAATAATTCTTAATTTACGTATTTATTACAATCTATGTGTAAATAATGGTGAATTGTATAAGTTATCAATTATTCGAATGGTAATATTCTATAAGAGTCGTGCAAACTCATAGTTTTTTCATATTATTTTTCTTTTATGTCAACCGTCAACTAAAATATATGTATATCATTATTATGTTTAAAATTGAAGTTTCCTATTGTTTTTAAGTCCCCTACTTCATTCTCGTTCCATTGGAAAATTAAAGTTCATAGTCACATTATTTCACTTTCTGCTATCATAACGTATTTAAGGTGAATATACGGAGTACGTGGAACCGTTACGTTTGTGTTACAAATTAGAAATAATGTCTAACAAATATATCTAAATCAACTCTATGCATTATGCAATGATAAGTAATAAATTCGACGAAACTGCCATTTCATTGCATTTCATACCAGTTCGCGCCTACCTGCTTGCGGCAAAAATAGTTTGCAATTGTGACTAAAGTGGCGCCGTAACCAGCATCGAATGGATCTCAAAACCAAGTTGTGGCGCGATCTTGCAGATTTTTCATCAATGATGGTGATCTCACCATCGGCAAGACTCTGAAGGCAAAAACATCCCTGTGCATTAAAGACCATAACCTCTCAGACAAGCGGCCCTATATCCACAGGCACGGGAAACGACCCGTTACAAATAATAACCATTCGTTGAAATTTTTTTACGATAGCTATCAATAAGTACGTATTTATTATATTCGAACTTGATAATAACAATTCCATCCCATCTGGTGTGATCCGAGTCGGTGAATTACAAAGTTACAAATAAGGTTAAGCCCGAGAATGTCAAACGAAAAACTGACAATCCAGGTCCTGGGACCTAAGGCGGGTGTTGTCTATCCACTCAGGGTACAATACTGCGGAAACTGTTCCCTTCCTATTGAAGTAAGTGAACACAAGTCTCCTAAAATATTAATTTCGTGAAGTACAATGATCGTCACATTTAACCCCACCAACTAATCTCGTTCATTTTTTCTGAGTTCGCTATACATAGCCAGATTGATTGCCAATGAAAAGCATTATTACTGGATAATTTCGACTGAAAAATTGTTCACAGTATTGCGAGTATTATCCTGAATATGAGAAGTGCAAACAATGGTTGGAGAGGAACCTTCCGACAGAGTTTGAAAAAGTTAAATTAGGTACGTATCTTCCGTTCTGATTAAACATCGATTAGGCAAGAGAGATCCTCATGTTACAGGCGAAGATGCAGCAGCTGAGTCGGGAGGTGGGGAAGATGAGAAGAAACGTCAGAAACGCGGTGGCAAAGGGATGTTAAAAACCAAGAAGAAAGAAGACGTACCTAAATTGGTCACTGTGTCCAGGGCACCCAGAGGCAAAAAGAAGTCTGTTACAGTGGTGACTGGGCTTAGTACGTTTGGTAAGTAAATATAAGAGTATTATCAATAACGGCAAAAACATTGTAAATGTAAAACATTAAAACCGAGTTCCAAAATGGTTTCCCCGGCCAAAAACTCGGGAACATCCATACTCTTTTTCAGCGTCAGATTACAAACATCATTTCCTTACAAAAATAGTACAAAATAATACGTGAAATCAGGCATCGAAGCCGAGCTTTCCCTTTGTTAATTTTCAGACTTCAAATTATGTTCTTCAAATGCTAATCAATGGAAATGAATGGAAAACCAATGGAATCGTTGATAAAACCTGTGATAAAACAGCATATTGGCGACGGAAAATATTGCTGAAGGAAGTTAGCTCGTATGATGATACGAACTCGGCGGGCATAGATTGTTCTGAAAATTATCAATTGCACTCTTTTTTTTAAATTATTTCTTCCAGTCAATGTGTAACGATCACACCCACAAAATTGTCGGGAGCATGATCAAATACTGTTAGGATATTCTTGGCATTGATAATATATTTATTATTGTAGACTGAAACTGCGATATAATAGTAGTTTATATGGCAATGGCGCAGAAAGACCTCATACTCGAATCGTGTGACACTTTCAGACTCCTCATAAAGTCCTTTTCAGTGCCCGTGCCCTACATACTACCCTTTTTTTCTTCAAATTTAAGAATCAGAAAACATTTTCCACGCACTAGTGCTTCGTGGTTTTCGCAAGAGGTTGTGTTGAAACAAATGAATGAAAGGAATGAGTAATCCGTTGAAAATTGAAGTTAAAAAAATACCTATAGGGTGTTCATAACAAGAACTAATGGTCCAGGCACGGTGATCTCAGTAATTTAAACTCGAATGCAAGTTTTGAAGAAGAGTTCAATTTCATTCTGCATCTATCGTTTACCGATTTTCGACTCAAGTCATAACGCCATGCTACAAACATATCACATCCATAAAACGATACATACTTATACTGGACGTACCCATTATCGGTACACTTCGGTGATGCTCTTGCGACGTCTCTCTTTCTATTCGACTTACAGTATAGGTACACATATTCTGCATTGAAAGACGCACTAATTGCTGATCTTACCTCACACTTCAGCAATTGATAATTTTCAGAACAATCTATGCCCGCCGAGTTCGTATCATCATACGAGCTAACTTCCTTCAGCAATATTTTCCGTCGCCAATATGCTGTTTTATCACAGGTTTTATCAACGATTCCATTGGTTTTCCATTCATTTCCATTGATTAGCATTTGAAGAACATAATTTGAAGTCTGAAAATTAACAAAGGGAAAGCTCGGCTTCGATGCCTGATTTCACGTATTATTTTGTACTATTTTTGTAAGGAAATGATGTTTGTAATCTGACGCTGAAAAAGAGTATGGATGTTCCCGAGTTTTTGGCCGGGGAAACCATTTTGGAACTCGGTTTTAATGTTTTACATTTACAATGTTTTTGCCGTTATTTCATTACTTTTTGTATGTGCAAACGGGTCAGCGCTAAGCTGACTTTAATGCATTCTATATATTACACATATATAAAGATCAACTTGCGATCATTCATGATGGAATGCATGTGCTACAATGAACAAGTGTATTTTGGAACTTGCGCAAAAGATACGAGCTATTTTATTCGGCCAAGAAATTTCATCTTGAGAATTATACAATAGCTTGTTCCGATCATAGTTTATGCTTCCCATGATCCCATTTTATTTTGATAAAGCAACATATTTAGATGTCGTACGAACATAGAATACGGAAAATGTTCTACAATTGTTCGATTGTGAAACTCTTTAGTAAAATAGCCATGTCCAATCGAAACAGACCATCATGAGATTCTATAATATTTTTCAAGTTGATCTAAAAAATATCTACATTAGACTGTTTCAGAAAAAAAATTCTATAATTTTTTTGGAATAAATGTATCTCAAAAGTTTCTTTGTCACGGAAAAAAAAATTCCCTCAAAATTTCAGCTCGATATCTCGAAAATTCAGTTGGCGCAAGGAGGGGGTCCTCTTTCCCATTTAAAACGAACATGTAAAAATTTATTTTTCTTATTTCTAAAATAAATGGGTGTAAAATTTTTTTTTCCGGATTTTCGTTTCCATAATCTTGTAGGAAATTTATTTCTCTACAGGTTTGGTTCTTCAATTATATGAAAAAAAAAATTTTTCACGATAATTTTATCATATAAAATTATATCAAATTATACGTAATTATATATGATTATATAGAAAAAAAAATTGCCGGATAAATGTTATTGTATCTCAGAAACTACGCAGCAGATTTTGTCGGAATTTCACGAACAAGATCAAGTGGGCAGAGTCTTACGCCCTATAAATTTTATAAAAAAACTACGGAGCGGTGGACGTAGACACCGGAAACTACGGAGCGAAGGACCTGGATACCGAAAACTACGGAGCGAAGGACCTGGGTACCGAAAACTACGGACTGAAGAACCTGGATACCGAAAACTACGGAGCGAAGGACCTGGAGACCGAAAACTGCTGTGCGGACACATTACTGAGTACAAATTTTTTTAGGGAGCACGAGTAGACGTGACGCATCAATAATAATGACGATAATAATAATAATGATAAATGAAATATGATTATAAATAATACTATAATAATATAATAATATTATATTGTAATCATACTGGCACGCGGGCGCGATTTGCTACTGCGCATGCGCATTTTGTAAATCAGGCATCGATCAATAATTCTGCGCATGCGCATTTTGTAAAATAATTAATATTATTAATAACTTAGTTATGCGTCGTCAATTATTGCTCAAAAACAATAGGGGGCGAGATTTCGGTGACAAGAACACTCCTTCCAAATGGCAAATTCATACGTGCAACGGTTTGACAGATATCGTGGTCTCAAGAAAAACGTCTGCAACGAAGAAGAAGAAGGAGAAGAAGAAGAAGATTGTGTTTTTCGATCAACTTCGACGGTCAATATCTCCGGAACCACGCGGTAGATTTTGTCGAAATTTCGCGAGCAAGATCAAATGGCGAGGGCCTTACGCCCATATAAATTTTATTAGGAAATAATCAGCGGTTCAAAAGATATGACAGATTTTTTACAAGAACAAGAGCTGGCTCGGGTAAATGTTTCGTGGCTGGCGCGCCGAGTTTTCACTGTCGGAGGGGGGAGGGGGGAACTCGGCGATTCGCTGCCGCGAATCTTGATATTGAATATCTTTTAGAAAATGACGAAATAGAGAATTTGTTTGATTGCCTATTATCAATGGTCCTCCCATGATCACTTACCTCATTAAATGATATTAAATTTGAAAACGCTTGCCAATAATTAAAACAATCTATCTTTGAGATTGATTCATTGAGAAATCAGCTTCCTGCAAAGCAATGCTTCTTGTTAATTGTTGGCACACTAGAACCGCACTCACATTATTTGATTGTATTTCTACTTCACAGATATCGATCTCAAAGTAGCAGCGAAATTTTTCGGAAGTAAATTTGCTTGCGGCTCCAGTGTAACAGGAGACGACGAAATAGTAATCCAGGGAGATGTCAAAGACGACCTGTACGACGTTATTCCGGAGAAATGGCCACAGGTAAGCTCAGTTGAATGCCAAAATACAACTAGATGAATAGTTAGAAAAAGCTGCTTCCATGGACCGAACCAATTTGAATATGATTATGATATTTGATGTTTTTGCAGATTGACGAAGACTCAATAGACGACCTTGGAGACCAGAAGAGATAGTGATACAGTAATGCAGTACGATAATTAATATTTTGTCATCACACTCGATGTTTATTATTATATATAAATGTACATAGAATAAACGGAAAGAAATGAATTTTTTGTATTGAAAGTCATTCCATTTCATCAGTTTCTACAGCCTCTTCAGTCTTTTCATCTGTCAAGTGAGACGATATTACTTCGAGCAACGAATTCACCTCTTCTTCTGTCAGTCTTTCTTCGCTGTCCTCAATCACCTGTAACATTGGATGCAAGATTTAACAAAATAAATTCCCAAAGACCGAACCTGTCCCCAACGATCATTACCAGTTGAATTTCGAGAGCAGTTGTTGGACACAGATTTAGCAGTGTAAGTTTCTCGCATTTGGTCAACTTCAGATTTTCAACCGCTTTAAGAAAACCCGTTATTGTTGTAGGGGTATGTTTCTTGCACGGCGTATCTTCCAGGTATCTTATAGTTTGATAGGTAATTGTTGCTAATTGGTTGTGAGGCTTTCGATGCTGCTTGTTAGACTTTGCTCCTTGCAAAATGTCCAAAACTTCATAGTTGCTCAGATACCCAACGCATGCCTTTCTCCTGAAGTGGATTTTCCACAGTGTTACTAAACAATCGTTAGAAATACGAAATCAGGAATTACCCAGTCTTTTCTACTCACAATTCCATCCTCTTCAGAAAATGAATTCGCTTTTGACCGACAGCAGGGTTAGAATCGACAGCGCGGTCGGGTCCTTTTTTCTAAAAAATGAAATCTATTCCTGGAAAATATAAGTTCAAATCATCATCCAGACTACTTCCTAATTTACATTGCTTACAAAGCGGAGGAATTGAACCGTGTATCATTGAACCCGTACACAAATAATACAAGTTTGCATTGTATCCCACATTTATTTCGAGAGATAGAGAAGGACAATACAAGAGTTTCAATGGATAGCCGCACTTGCCTCGCTGCCGCCGTAAGCAGCCATAAGGCAAGTGCACATAGAACGATGCTCAAGGCGTGCCGCGGTCGCCAGCTGACCGGACTACTTTGCGGATTAATACCAGATAAGTAGCTCGTCGGTCTGACATTTTCTGAAGAAAATTGCGTGCAATTATTCGCCTCGTTTTTCATTTATTGCACCATTGTCCGTTAGGCTATATCTACTCAGAAGTAAACTGTTTGGTCGTTAATTGCCAGGATGTAGAATAACGGCATGAGTTCTACCGTAAGCTTAGCCCTACCTAAATTCTACGCAAAATAGTTTGTGGTTTGTCGCGTATTGATCTCTTGGGGCGATGAGGAGTCTTGTGTTGTGTTGGGATACTATTTTGTTTGTAAACTAATTTTCTCAAACTATCTTCAATCCGAAAACATCAAATATGGAAATCGTCGGAGATTACGAATATAATACGAAAGATTTAATCGGCCATGGGGCCTTCGCAGTTGTCTTCAAAGGCAGACATCGCAAGGTAACGATATTATTTCGTCAACCGAACAACTGGTTCATCCGAATCACGGTTCATTGTCGCAGCTAACAATAAGTTCTCATTCTTGTGTTTTTGTAACAATTTTTTCAGAAATCCAATTTTGTTGTGGCCATCAAGAGCATTACCAAGAAGAGTTTGGCCAAGTCGCAAAATCTTTTGGGCAAAGAGATCAAAATCTTGAAGGTCAGTGACCTATATTTTTCATTGAACAATAAAAAAAGACAAGCGTAAAAATACCCATGCCTCTAGACACGTTTCATCGCCATGATCTTGCCTTCTGATCAACTCTGAATACAATATTCAGTTATGTCTGAAAGTTATATTCAATCACTCATTGTCTAGTATTTAATTCTGTTGTTATTGTAGGAGTTAACTGAGCTACATCATGACAATGTTGTCGCGCTGCTCGATTGTAAGGTTCGTATCTCCCATTTCCGGTAATAAATTTCACTGGCTTGATTGAAATTCCAAGGTCATATACCTTAAATACAACCGATTCTACATTCTTTCAGGAATCCAATCACAATGTCTTCCTCGTTATGGAGTACTGCAATGGCGGTGACCTAGCCGACTACTTGAGTGGTAAACATCATATGAATAAAAAGCTCGCTATTTGATCATTCGTGACAAACATATACTTGGAAAATAGCATAAATCACTTTGTGCTTTCCTTTGGGTTGAATCAAATTCAACTAATCTGGCTGATGGGCTTTTCTGGATACAATATCCTCTAACAAATTCTGAACATTTATATCGCTGAAACGACTAAATGAACAGGAGGAAATCACCGCGATTCTGATACTTGAAATAAAACCTGAAATCTGTCTTTTTTGCAGTAAAGGGCACGTTGTCGGAAGACACGATCAGAGTATTTTTAAAACAACTTGCCGGAGCTATGAAAGCCTTACATGCCAAGGGAGTAGTTCACCGTGATCTCAAACCTCAAAATATATTGTTAAGCCACTGCTGTGGAAAAGCGTGCCCTCAGCCTCATCAGATAACTCTGAAAATTGGTAAGTTGGAAAAGTGAAAGGGGGAGAAAAGTTCCTAACTGGCATATTCCTACCAAATATCTATCACAGAGTCGCTTGAACAGAGTATAACAGTGAAAAGTTGATGAGAACAACTGCTCTTATTTCAGCGGACTTTGGCTTTGCCAGGTTTCTGCAGGACGGTGTAATGGCAGCAACGTTGTGTGGTTCTCCAATGTACATGGCACCTGAAGTAATAATGTCTCTACAGTATGACGCCAAGGCAGATCTGTGGTCATTAGGAACAATTGTGTTCCAGTGTCTCACAGGCAAGGCTCCCTTCCAAGCTCACACTCCTCAGGCCCTCAAGCTATTCTACGAGAAAAACGCCAACCTCGGCCCGAAGTACATTTTACTCACTAAACTTATTATGTAGTTTAAAAGAGATATTACATCTACGCTTATAGAATCGTTGAGTCATATTCTACGCAGTTGCTGAAATTTACCTTTCACAAAATATCTAAAACCAATGATAATGCAATCGACATGCACTGCGAGTCAGCGACAAGAATCATTCCGGTCTACCTGATCTTCAGCCGGAAACTTACTGGCCATAAATACCTAAATCATTATACCCATTTGACTAATTACTTTTCTAGAATTCCAGCCGGCACCTCAACAGAGCTTTCAAATCTGCTAGTAGGCCTATTGCGGCGTAACGCAAGGGACCGCATGCCATTTGATGAATTCTTCAACCATCCATTCTTGCAAGGACCTAGAGAGAGTGCAAGCCCCTTACCAGCTGAATTACCCGCATCTCCTGGCGGGTTAGCAGCGGTAGAAACTGGCTCTGGTAGCCCAAGGTCTGGCCCAGAGGCTAGCAGTCCCTGTTCCAGTCCGGATGATGATTTTGTTCTAGTACCAAGCGACCTGAGCAGCGATACAGACAACAACGCACCACAACCAATAAAGTGAGCTTTTGCGATTTAAAAATGTTGTTAAAAACGCTCAATACTTGAGTAAATTTTCAAATCTAAGGGACACATGGAGGTTCACAATCAATTTCAAGGGATGTTTATTAGGGTGAGTCAAAAAAACCGACTATTTTTATTTTTATTTTGTCCTCTGAAAAATCGGTTGCTAGACACCTCTGGAAAATACTGACCAAATATGAGCTCTTAATTTTGATAAAAAGGTCCTCCATTAATCAAAAACTTGTTAAATTTGCATGCATTGAAGTTTGACGATGAATATCTTTTAAACGCTTAATTGAATCGAAAAATCATAAGAGACCATTTTTGTAGAGCAGTTAATTTCCTACAAAACTATGAATGGCGCATTTCTTAAAAATTTTTTGTTAACGAGTTATAAAATTCATAAGCAAAACAGCAATTTCTCTTAAAATAATCAAACTTCAACCTGTGATATCTTTTAAACGGTGAGGTTTCCGAAAAAATTATAAGAGACCTTTTTTGTAGAGCGTTAAATTTCCTACAAGAATATGAGGAGCGATATTTTTCAACGAACAGATCAGGTTGATAGTGAGATATAAATTTTCGTTTCTAATACTGAGGAAAATATGGACAACTATAAAGCGGAGGACCTTTCTATCAAAATTAAGAGCTCATATTTGGTCAGTATTTTCCAGAGGTGTCTAGCAACCGATTTTTCGGAGTACAAAATGAAAAAAAAATAGTCGGTTTTTTCGACCCACCCCTAATGTTTATGATTACTCTTTAGTTATTTCAATTTCTATCATTTTTGTTCGTTTCCGTTTTTTTTTTTTTTTTTAACTATAGAAGTCAAAGATTTGAACATCTGAATATCACAGTTTCATGCCTAATAAACTTTATTCCCGATTCTTACCAGGTATGTAAAGCAGAACAGTCGAGAAGCAGTCAGTCCCCCGAGGCCCAGTTTTCTTCCTATTTCCGAACCGATACCAGTTCCGTCGCAGCGCAGTGTTGCTCAGTCATCTTCGCCATTGTCTAATGGACCAAGGGTCGAGGGTGGCAGTGTACCCAGATCGCAGCCCATTACAATGCGACGCAGCAGTGACACTCGCCACAGCTATGCCCCGGACATTGGCTCTCTAAGCCCGCCGAGCGTTCAGTTTGTTATTGGAACTCCCCCTGGCAGAAGGTGAATTTATTCGTTTCTTTTACTGGCAAGATCGAGTATCTCTTCAATACCTGCAATATCACTGCAGATTCAGTGCAGGAGGTGCTTCGAACTTTTGCTCAAATTCTTGATTGATAATTTTAGACTGAGCGAAACTCCGCCTCCGCCAAGCACGTGGCAGGTCAGCCCTGTTGCTAGACATTCCTACTCCCACGCGTCCAGCGGCAGTTCGCCACTTCGGCGTTCTACGGGCAATAATGGTGGATCTTCTCCCTTGCTCACAGGGCCTTTGGCAGTTCTGGGATCTCCGACTGCCAGGGCCCTACAGGACAACAATAATACACTCAGGCACTCACCGGTCATACCCTTTGGTACCCGGGCTGTTACGCTACCTGAGATCTCAGGTGTGTTTGAAATCTCAAAGAAAAATGAATAGATAGAAGAGATTCTGAATTGTGAGAAATCGTGTTCAAAGTTGAAACGAAAGAATTTCCTCAGCAGGCACAAGTGTGTATTTCTATTCTGGTGAAAATCTCACCGAGGATGAAGATATTGAATGGAGACTTATGACCTCGTGATTCTCTGACCATCGCACATCTCTTAATTTTTCACAATAACATTTGCAGAAGCTGGCAGTTTTCAAAATCTCTTCCCGGAAACTAATCACGGCTTAACGGATGATCGCCCGCTAACGTTCCTTGCTCCCGAACTCCCGGAGGAAACTTTACTGGAAAGGGAGCACAACGAGATATTGGCCAAGTTAAATTTCGTCGTTGCACTTTGTGAGTGCGTTTGCGAGGTCGCCCGAAGTCGCGCTGGTCCACTTGGGGCTCCCTTAGGCGCTCTGGAACAAGCTAGCGGTGCCGTGACCCGGCGTAGAGCTGAGCAAGTCGTGCTCCTTGTCAGGGCGCTTCAGCTCCTTAGTTCAGGTCTCGGGTTGGCCACTCAACAACTCAAAGCTGGTAGACTACAGCCAACAGCGAGCGTCAAGGAGGGTGCGTTAACGATCTTTAATTCTTCGATTTTCTATCATTGAATAGAAGATTGTTGTACTACCATATGCCTCCATTTGGCTCCCTTCATTTTGGGGATAAGCATAGACTGTTAAGAAAAGAATACATGCCTTCATATTGTTCTTTGCAGTGGTCAGCATAATGAATGATAAATTCCGATCGTGTCTTGCCGAATGTAAACAACTGAACAGCGCCGGTTTGTTACGACAGGCTGGTGCGACTGCGGATAAAATTCTCTACAATCACGCTATTCAAATGGTAATCTTGTTTCGCACAGAAAAATTAATTTTCATCGCGGTTACGTAAGTGACATGATTTCGTGTGAAAATTTGCAGTGTCAATCGGCAGCTCTGGACGAACTGTTTGGTAACCCGGCGGAATGTTTTCAAAGGTATCACACTGCTCAAATATTGTTGCACTCGTTGTCCCAACACGTCAGTCATAGCCAGGACAGGGCTCTCCTCACTAAATGTAAGTTATTATATGATAAGCAGGTGTGGTGCCTTATTTATTGATCGTTTGATTATCTGTGATTGATAATTTTTCTCTTTTCCAGATAAGGACGCGGTTGAGAAGCGATTATACGTGCTGCAGCAGCAAGGGTATATCTACGCGACGGATCCAACGTAACATAAAATAATTTGGCCGTCAAAATACAAATTCCCGCCCAACTTGTACCGTATCCTGAATTTTTAACTATTCAGAAATTGCCTGAGTAACAAAGCGAGACGGCCCTCTCATTATAAGTTACCTATTTTAATTATTATTTGACGATTCTTAAGCTATATTTGAAAAAGGTGTTTATAGATCTTTCGTTGTCGCTGATCGTCGCATTTGACGTCGATTATACAATATGCATGCATAAATACATCAGATACATGTGTGGAGGTATATCTACTACATAGTTATATACATATACGTATACGTGCCTACGTGTGTGTATATATATATGTATATATATATATAGTATATTGAAAATTATTCGTGGTTGGCCAATACTAACGTTTCTTTCATATCAATTAATAAGTACACACGTTTCCTACCGGCCGTATGGTACTATACGTACGCAGGTGCATGTACTTGAATAACATCAATTTGAACAAAAGTAGCGAGTAATGATCAGAAATAAAGGATTTCAAAGAGCACAAAATAGTTTACATAGTTTATTCATCAATAACCGCATACCCGATACACCATGTATTTCAGAAATAGGAAAATATATCTATAATCATTTATTACTTTTCTTCTTATCAATACTAAACATATCAATACGCAAATGTGTGGTATCATTGTATATGTATAATGCAGAAAGTATCAAGCATCCTGATCTGTCCGTGCCACGGGGGAAAAGTTTACATTCTTGATTTTAGAAATAGAAAAATTTATATTTCTACGATCCGGCATTGTTTGTAGGGGTTTCGACGGACATTCCCGTACCGTATGAGTCACGATACGTCGAGTACCTGTACTCGTTAATTGCAAAAAGAAATTACGTAAAATCCGGACTGACGTTTAATTCTTCTTATCCTCTATTGCCGGCGTGGGATTGTCTCTATAGATAACGTAGTTTAGTGCTGTGGCTAAAGTACCCCATAACAAGTATGGAATGAGTAGATAACCGGCTGTTTTATTGACATTGTAAAACGCGCTGGTCGTT
The DNA here is from genome assembly GCA_944452935.1 of Rhogogaster chlorosoma. NCBI lineage: Eukaryota > Metazoa > Arthropoda > Insecta > Hymenoptera > Tenthredinidae > Rhogogaster > Rhogogaster chlorosoma. Next base: position 27,535,118 of record OX101800.1, on the reverse strand, counting down.
ACCGCTGCACTTCCCAAAACTGCCAATATATCGTAGAAACTCTGAAACAGGAAATAAGTTTGGTTGTCTCTGTCTCACTCTTTTAAGTTTCGAACCAAATCGCGTGAAAACATTGCCGTACAACGATCGTCGGGATATAGACAGATCGCTGACGGCCGTTCATTACGTAACGAGCTAGCTGGCGTTAAACTCGTACCCATTTCAAGCTCTTTGCACCGAAAAAAATTGGAGTCCAAGCCCAGTTCAACCCGACGTTAATTCCGTAAAGAGCCAGAGGATAGCCGGCTTCACCGTCGAAGCCTCCGCCGTCACGCCACACCAAGTATGATGCATACCCCATGCTGGTGTAAAGATATGTCCAGACGGGGCCGAAAACCCAGTTTGGCGGCCGCCAGTCGGGTTTCTTTAGGGACTGTATAGAAACGATTATTAACGTTTAATTAAATTAAAACGGAACCTAACACACGTGGGAGCTAGACGAAAAATAGTAAACTTTGCGAATGGGAATATTAGCTTGTAACAGACTTGCAGCCGCGCGGAGAAAATGTATTAAAAACTAATAATAATTGTCAGTAACATTCATACGAATACTCTATCAGTTAAAAAAAAAATGAATTTATTAACTTCTAAATCCAAATAATCCGCTGTTGTTTCAGATCACTTGGAACATGCGGTTATAAGAGATATGATCGCATGACTTACCTCATACCACGGGTTTATGGCCTTTCGAGTTATAACTCCGCCGGCCCATCCTCCCAAATTTGGGAAAATTGTAGCACCGACAGCAGGCCAAACTATTTGTACTGGCATTTTTCTCAGACTGTATGATTCAGAGTTTAATTGATTACCTAAACTTTGAAATAATTCTCGACAATGTCAGCTACGTCGTACGCGGTGTCAAAAAAGGCGTCGGCTGCGGCGTGACTTGCGCACAGAACTCGGTCAACATTACGAACCGCGTTTTTATTATTATACGTGTACCTCCCCCCCCCCCCCCCCAACCGGCTGACCGTTGCCCCGTACACATACAATCGTGCGGGTGATAATTTCTGAAATAAAGCTAATGTTAAGGTCTGACGTTTGCATGTAAATGTGTGGTCAGTAGCCAATACGCCGTTAGTCGATAAGAATCGATATTAATTTCGAATCAAATAACATACGATTGCTCGCGCCAGGTTAATCTCAAACCCGCTTGTGTGCGCACAGACTTGAATTAATGAAAGAATTGAAAATCAAATCCAGTGATATTTTCAACAATCAATTTTATTGATTTTAACTACAAGTATTTCTTATCTTACAATATCTTACAGCTTATAATAAATATCAATTGAAATCCCGAACGGTCTTACATATTCAATTTGCATTCTATACACATGTATGTATAATACGTGCGGGAGTTCGGAATAAAAATTAAAAAATTAATATTCTCCTCGAAACGAATCTTCATATGTACTTCCATATCGTCGTGCCTCTCTATGCGATCTGGGATTGCGGCTATAGAAATTTTTATTAGTTAGTGTAACTCGGAACATCAATCTCGCGATTAGAAGGTCTTTGAACTCACCATTATATAAATATGACTTGGCAAAGATCGTTCGAGAACTTCCCCAAGTCTACTTCTGTTCAGTTTGTGGTCATCTTCTGAAAAATGAAAATCAATTTAAACTCATTATTGCATTTTGTTGTATAAATCCTGTACCTGCATGTTCACTGACAACAAAATCTTACAAAACTAAGATTTTTCCACCCAACTTTTATAATTTAATGAACACAATTTGAAACTGAAAGGTTTCAGTAAACACTATCAGCCCTCTTGATCAGGCCTTGCTGAAATCTATTGTTATAACCCAACACGAAATACATTGTTAATAATTGTTAAAATATATGAACGAGTACCTGGGGGTACAGCTAGGCTCAAAGTAGGCAAGGCTACCAAGCCAGCCACTAACGGGCGCAGCACCCACTCGATTTTCCGCTCTCCCTTAGGCAGTACGCAGACATCGATCTAAGAGAAAGATAAATAAGAGAACCAAGTGATTTCGTGATTGATTTTCGTGTAGAAATTCAATAACTTGTAGTCCAGTTCCAGCCTTGCAATGGAATGATCAGGTAATTCACCTGCTTCTGTCCTGCAAACATGAAAGCGTCGCTGGCCTCCATTGTGAGTTGTAGAGTTATCATGTATTCCGAGTAATTGCGAAGATAGTAGGAAATGCAAAGTGGAGTTCGAACCCAACCATGAGCAGGCAATTTTGCCTGCAATCCAACGATTGTCTCTTCAACCCATAGCGGTGATAGCGTAAAGCTGCTACTCGTAACTGAACTACCATCGTTATCGGCTCTAAAATGAATGTCGATAAATATTTAAGTCGCCAGGGATGGATACTTTCAAATTATTCTCTACCTAGATTTAGTTCTGCAACAAACGCACCTTTTCCACTTGATCGTATATACACCTGTGCTAGCTGGCTGCTCACTGTCTGCCTTGGGAATAACACAATATGCTTCTGACCCAGCTTCTCCATTACGAAGTGTAATTCCAGTTAAGGCAGATTCCTGGGGCTCTTGATCCTCTTTTTGTATAGAATCACCCTATCATACAAAGTGTTGATATTGCAACATCAATTATTCTTAGACTCAGAATAGAGAACAATAAATATCATAAATTGATATGAAGTTTTCAATTTACCAGCTCTATAGATGTGTCGATGATGTTTATGGGACAGGGGGATACGCAAACTATGTGTGGCATCATGATGAATGGTTCATAAATAAAACCTTTAGTAATTGGTTCGAATAGCGTTGTGTAGAATTGCGTCGTAAGGTCAAAGGGCTTGGCTATAGGTAGAGTGTGGGTGATTTCCCTGGAATATTTCACTTCTTCGAGAGTTGCGTAATCTACCTATCGAGCGAAAAATACTTTAGATTTGGTCGGATTGCATTTATCTATTTATTGAGAAATAAAGGACCGTGAGTTGAACCTTTATAATGATATTCCTATTCCCAACTTTGTGCGCTCGTAAGTAAACTGTGTTACTTATAGCCAGGTCCTTTTCAATCACTGCTATCTCCAGAGTAATAGGACCCGTAACTAGCTTGCCACTTGTTGATAAGCTAAGATCAGCTAGATTTCAATAGAACTGTTATAACAAACAAATAATCCAAGAGTAATTCATTATTCCCATTTCGACTACGTACTCGACTGATCGCTAGTCCCATCCGACGCTAGAGCAATTGATAAAAGTGCGTTCGTAACTTCTTGATGAGTGGATACCAGTATATTGATGGGAAGCCATTCCCCTAGTAAGCCAGGGCTTTCAGATTTAGCTATTATGGTAACACTGGATTCTTCTTGTTTAATTTCGGCACTCACTACTGGTCTTACGCTGTCAAACTTGAGAGCACCTCCTCTGTAGAAAAAATGAAATAATTGTTCCCTCTTAAAACACATCCGCAGATGCTGTATGGCTTTCACTGCCACAATTGCTCACCGGAATTGTTGTATTTCAGGATACATGCGATCAAGAATATTTCCCTCCCCTCCGAGAGCTGAAAATCTCATCACTAAGCAACAGTTACTGTCGCTACCCAGATACAAAGAAATTGTACTGATCTGAATTTCGTTACCAACGTCTTGTTGCCGAGCTTGAAATTGGCACAGAAATTTTTTCATCTCATTCTCATGGAATATCACTGGCTTATCTTGAACATCGCTCACTGCAAATTCTGAACTGTAACCAGGACTATTGATAGTCACAGAGACTTTAGAAAACTCCATACTTTGACGGTAGAGATTCCTAGAGAGAAAGGATAGCTATTAGATAAATAATTACACACCGGGAATGAAATTGAAATAAAATTTTGCCTACAGCTAAAATTACAGTTAAAATCACCTTATAAACACTTCAATTGTCACATTGGAATTTACAATGTATGTTTTTTGGGTAAAACGAGCTTTGACTTCAATAAATGTTGCCATATTATTAGCGTCGACTGTAATGACAAAAGGTTCCGACTGATTGACAACAATATTCCACTTTTCTATCGCTAAGACTTCCGTGGATTCTGGTAGATTCGGTTCTGGGTTCGGAATCCTTTTCTGTTGATTGGTGAAACCATTTTGATAACGACTAGTAATCATGTTTAACATTATCGAGTGCAGAAGTTTGATGATACACATTATTCCCTATATACCCCCCGAAATCGAATGGAAATAATTACAACTATATTTTCAGAAAATTACCTGCAGTATATTCGTTATATTAGCATGTATGGCTGCTTGATGATCTATGGGAAGGCATGACGTTGGTCCCAAGGCTTCCAAGGCCAAGGTAAGATAGTCTTGCGCGCTTGCAGACAAGTACGCTGCCTGTAGCGCTTTTTTCAAAATATCTGTGAGCAGACCTGGCCACCGTTCACCGCGATAATCCCACAGCATGTGCATCAAGAGTCTAATATAGGATAAAAGTTCATGTAAATTTACCTCTTGAATAAAATTGTCTCTATTACGTTTCAGAAGAAAGTCAATTTGTTATCAAACTCACGTCAAAGCCTTTCCATAGTCTCGAGAATTATAGTACTCGTCTGCCATTTGTACAACTGAAATATCATTCGTATTTAGAAGTCATTGAATTGTAAATTGATACGTGAGTATAGAATTTCAGTCAAATTCAAACCTAAGTGACGACGCATCCTTGGGCAACGATAAGTCTTGAACTGGGAAATTGCACTTCCTAAAAGTCCAATGATTATCATCTGAAAAAAAGGTGACCCCCAAGTTGAAATGTATAGTATTGACAAACCTGGGGTTATTTCATTCTGCAGCTAATTAAAATGTGTAATTGACTCACAGAATGATTGACCATTGTCTTCTCTTTATATTGCAAAGCTTGAATCGCAGCTGCTTCCCGCAACATATCCGCAGGCTCAGCACTTAGTTTTCCTGGACGCCAAGGCCTCTGACCGTAGTATTCAAGTTTTTCTTGGCCTGCTAGGGGATCAGGATCAGGATACTCGTTCGCATCCTGAATCAGAATTGTACTTCAGTTTACATCCATAATAAACGAGATGAGAAAGATTGGGCGTAACTTCCACATACTTTACACAGCTCCTTGCATGCAGTTTGCCGTAACGTTGCATGCTGAGCTGCCAGCTGGAAATAGTATCCTGGATGCTGCGTTTGAACTGCCGGAAGACCTTGCCTGATGGCTTCGTCAAACAGCTCTGCAAACATCGAGAATTGTCCCGACATCCAAGCGTGATGTTCGAACATGAGTTCCTTGGGACCAGTTTTCATTCTAAACCTTTAATAACATCAAGAATCTAGATAGAAAACGCGAGAATTGCACCTCAGTTCAAGTGTTGATAATAAAAATTGGAATAGAGTCTTCGTCGAATTCATATTCCAACTGATAATTACCGGTCCGTGTGAGCTCTGAACTGTGAAATGGCATCACGGGGTAGATTGAGACTAAACATTAATCGACAGAGTTTGTAATTTATGAAACTTGCAACGGTCTTTATTTCCAGAGCATTTGTATCCACCATTCGTATGTCCAGTAAATTATTGTACGCCAACTGATAATGCCTGTAAAATTATGCAGCAATGAATTATCAGGCCTGGTTTAGGGGGGGGCTACAGGGGCTATAGCCCCGGGCCCCGCATGCTCAGGGGCCCCCAAAAGTGCCACTTGCATTAAAAAAAAAATTTGAAGGCTTTTTTAAAACGGATTACTGAATGAAATTCCTATGCAGGGCCCCAAAAAATGTGTGTAGCCCCAGGCCCCTTACACGTTAAAGCCGGCCCTGTGAATTATGCATGTTTGAACAGTTCGATCTATTTGATTATCCAATGAATGGATAATTACTTTTCAAATTCTATGCTATTAACAGATATAATAAACAGATATTTTTTGAGATTCACCATATGATGGTCCAGATCTAAGGGTGAGAATATTTGCAACCTACTTATGCGCGGTGTGCTGATCCTGTTTCAATTCGTTCAAAAAACCCATCTTGAACTGGTGACGGACGAATAAATACTGATGAGTAGTCTTATTCAAATGGTCGCGGTGATTTTTGACAATACGGGCTTCGAGGTGATAGAAATTTTGCGCCAAGTCATAAAACGCATTCTCAAGCCTGCAGAAAAAAAACATTTTATTGTTTGTAAATGGGAGTCCCACCGGTCTGAAAAAATTTCTATACAGAATTGAAATATTTGCCAATTATTTGTCAATTACCTCAGAGTATAACCCAGCAAGTGATCACCGTGGGGTAAGACATATAATGATTTAGCGGGCAATTCGCAAGCAGCGCACAAAGCTGTTGCACGCTCAGTTGTGGCAACGTCTTCAGATCCCGGGGGAGGTGGGGCTCCATGCTGTATCAAAACAACGGCAATTTTCGTACTTCTACCCTCTATGGCAGCCCTGTAATTATTCAAAGATTAATGGTAAGAATGAAGGGCCTGAGGTTGATGAAAGTTCATATTTCTGGGTTTAGACAGTGTTCTTGCTGGAAATTGATAGAATATGAACTTAAACAGACCTTAGAGATTGAACCCTCGATGCACATTCGATCTTCTTTTCATTCCACATAGAATCGTTCCAATCCAAGTCATAAAATATAACAACTAACGACGGTATATCGTTTAGATATTTATTCATCCAATTGCGTTTTAATATTCCCTTTGGTATGTACCATTCGTAGGAGTTGCGCTAAATCGGAAATACCACAAGTGATTGTTTTAAGAGGTGAAATTTATAACCACGGTATTGCTTCAGATTGGAAGTTGGAGAATTTCTTCCTTCTTTCTCAAAATAATGAAATTAAAGTGATTCAACAACTATCAAGTCTCACTGTTCCATTCAAACAAACCTTTGGTTTGACCGTGGGAAAGTCGTGCGCATTGTTTAATAACTTGAATTGTACAGCTGCCCCGTCTGGTCGACGATTATTACTAAAAGCATCCCAAATCGAACGATGAATCGCATTGTTTACTGTGTCCAATCCAGTTACACCGATCAAAGCCAGCGGCCTTGCTGCCAGTTCTGCAGGTAGCTCGGACATGATTGTAACTGATTACAAAAGAGCAGAAGGTTTAATTGTATTTCGTGATTGAGGTCACTATGATATTTTAGGTTAGACGAGGTGATCGGTGGTTGATTGATTATTCACGTGTTATCGTACGGCAGATTCGTTAACGGCAATTTATCTAATTTATTAGTGATTCTGATCTGATATATTACATTAGAGCATCATCAGTCACCACACTGCGTTTAATTCGTTTATCAAATTATTTGACAGATAAGTTATTCATTGACAGTTCAACCCTATGGCGGTGTGTGTGGCGTTGCCACCCCGCAGAGTGCGTGGAAATTCGTACAGATGGAAGTACTTTGATATGAATAATGCAAAGCATAGTTCTGTAAGTTCTATCGTGTGCTAGCGAGAGCGATGCTCAGCTAATGCGACGCGTAGTGGGCATGGGGCGAAGATGTTATGACGTCACAATTAACCCCATGCGCCAACTTTTTGAATTCAAATTTATAAAACATGGGTTTTTCATGATTTATGACTTGCAGGTAAGGAAAGGACAGAGGCAAATGATTCAACGATTGATTATTTACGATCCTAAGGGATATGTAATGAAGAATGCGCCAACTCACTATAATAATACGTTTTTCGAAAAAAAAAAACTTAATGCATGATCGTTCGGCACATAATGGGGCGTACTGACGAATAAGTAATTCAAATTTCTTTTTCATTCAGATCTAGTAGGAGAGAATTCTGTAAGATAACTGTCTGTTTATAAAAATAACTTATTAGCGGATAATCATCATGACAATGGGAGTATCGATTGCCAGAATAAGAAAAATGGATGCGTTTTTCATTAGGAAGCAGACTTTGTATATCGGCATGAAGTAGGGGTTTGAAACACCCGACCGGGCTTCCATACATTGGACATCGCTAGATTTTCAGGATTCCTTGAAAGCATGCCTAAATTATAACAGACTATGAGGATTTTCTGAAAACTAAATAATCGGGATAGCTACACTAAAATGATTGAAACACGATGAGCAGTTTATATAAATGCTTAATCAATATCTTTATTATTACATTTTCTATTTCAACTTTCCATTACACACAGTCACTAGCATCTTAATCACATTTTCTCATTACCTCTAATAATTAAAAATATATTTACAAATGTATGCATATGCCGTTAGAATCTAATCATGCATTCGTTGCTCGTGTCATTATCGCTCTTTTCACAATATTTACAATCTTACTTACAAGTATATATGTATAAATTTTATTAATCTTTGATTTTTATTTTTTATTCTTACGCCTATGTTTTACTTTTGATAATGCTTAAGGCCACTGACATACCTAATATAAAACGTAGAAAAAGAAATTCAAGATCCAAACGCATATTATCTACTTTTACATTATTATCAATCAAACAAATCACTAACAGTCGTATTTCTGAGTATGTCTGATGGATTTACTTTGCGGCCCGTAAACTTCGCAGATCGTACAGATTTTTGAATTTCAGCGCAGAAACTAATCGTAAAACTTGAACCAGCCGCGAGTAAATACAGAAGACGAAATGCTGCGGTCTTTGATCAACGGGAATTCGTCCGGTTTCGTTGAAATTTTGAAACATGACATATTTTTCTACAGTATACAGTGAAACCGAATAAATGACTATAGCATTGAATGATCTGAGAGCCCATAATCATGAATATATCGCGTAGATAAACTGCAAGGAATAATAAATCATAGGAGAATCTCTATCGTGAATATTAGCCAAATCAAACTGCTACTATTTTACTAGGATCGACCTTAACTCTGATAAACATTGTGTCATCTTTAACGAAATGACGTTTTTTCACCATCTCGTGAGACACAAACCTGGGAAAACCAAAACCGAGAGAATCTGGCTCGCGACTAGGCCTTTGAAAATTTTTCCAGGTCGGATCGGGTATAAAGCTTTCCACTATGTTGCACGCTTTTTCAGCTACAACAGTTTGATCAAACATTGTGAAAGACACGCTGTGCGAAAAAGGCCAGCGTAATAAAGCGTCGTATTCTCCTGGGAGGATCTTTATGTATATAGAGATGTGACTTCCTTCGCCAGTACCATTTCCGTTGAGGAAGACTGACGCCTAAAAAATGAACAAAATTTTATTATTTCAATGGATACAAAAAGAATTTCACTTCCCATAATAGGGGGATCTTCTACTATGAGGAAATATCAAATTACCTGTAACTTGTACCCGTATTGACTAGTGTAAAAAGGTGGACTAACAAGCTCCATTCCTTCCTTGACCTTTGCTTCTGACATCTTTGCAGTATAGTCAGAAATCTTCCATATCAATGTGCCGGTGTAGTTTAGGGATAGTTTGCTGATAGCCGACTTGAGACTAGTGATTTGATGCTGTTGCTTGGTAACTACGCTGCACATCAGACTCAAATGCATCTTAGCCGATTCCTCGAGATGTTTATCAAGAGAGAATCTATTGCCCTGTAGATACAATAAGAATTAGAATCACAAACTTACGAGTGATTATAAGAAGACAGCGATATGTTAATTAAGAATATGATTCCGCACCTTGAAACGACATCCGGCATCTTTGAAGGTGCACGAAAGTAAATGTGTAGTGCAATGATCCTTCAAGTGAACTTCAAGATCCTCCCTAGGGAGGACGGCTGTCTCACAGCGATGGGGACAGGCGACAGGAAAGCGACCACATTTTGCATGATGAGCACCGAGAGTATCGAACACAAATTCTTTGTTGCAATAGCGACAGGCTACAAGCCGCTTTGCACATTCTCCAAGTTTGTGCTGACTGAGATGTCTTCTTTGTACTTTCATTCCACATTTGTTCTCGCAGTATAGCGGTTCGTAACCACAGGTACCGCTGTGCTTCTGTAATTACAAGAAATGTGAGTAACAAACAAGAAAATGTTATTCGGTAAAAACTATTATAATTACGAGGCTAAAGACAGAGGGGAACTATTTGGGAATAATTCCAATTGGGTATGCAGAAGTAAACTATATATTCTCTACCTCAAGGGTGTGACCTGTGAATTCCTTGGCACAAAATTCACATCTGGCCCGCCTCTGCGCACAGGTATATTTCAGATGATCCTCCATGAGTACTCGAGGAATCATAGCCCCGCATTTGTTACTGCATGGTATGGCATCGTGCTTGCATGTGTTTAAGTGAGCCTGAAAAAGGACGATAAGTCAATAATCAATAGAAATATTTGGCAAAACATTCTCGTTATTAATTGCGAATAAAACTGAACTGTGATGAACACGATTGGTCGCGTGCGATATATCAGTGTTTGTTAGTCGTTTGATTAAAGAAATGAACGACTGAATAATTAACTCACCTTCAACTTTCTAAGTTCGTCGGACCATTTGCAACCGTCTTTATGATGAATGCAATATACTATTGATCCCATTATTGCCTTTTCAGCTTCCAAGTCCTGGAAACTCTGGAACGAAGATAAAGAGAAAAGACTTTTATTAATAAGACGTGTATAGAAGTAATGTGTACGAAATGATATCATAAGAACGGAAAGTAATACAGGTATATGTACATCGCCGAGGTATGTGGAAACATTTCGCGATCCTCGGAGGTCCATTTCTTATATGAAATGTCGAATGAAACACGTTGACGGATAAACGAATTACTCTGCCATCTGTCTGAAGAATATCTGTCGTGATTGAGGTACTTCGTATTACGTCGTATATATATGATATTAAAACTGGTATCGAAATTCAACGTGGGCAGTAATTAGAATTGGGTGAGAAACTCGGACTGATCAACAACTCGTTTTTTCTCGCCACAAGAATGTGACGAGAAAAAAAAAGAAGAAATTTATAAGAAAAAAAGGGAAAAAACTGTAATGAGAGAAATACAGCAAGCACTAATTAATTGCTACTTCCGGAAAGTTACGAAGAAGTAAATATAAACAGATTCTGTATGTATTATGCTGCTGCTGGTGCTGTTATGCGGCGAGCGCACCGTAGGGAGCGACGAACAGAAAGCTGTACCGAAAGTCTTCGGCTCTCAGAAGACCTCAAAAATAGCATTGCAATAATGTATAACTTCGATGCAGGAGGCTTGAGGCAGGAGGCCTAAGACCGAGTGCCTATAGCTGCAGCGGGCGGCTAGGCTGACTATATATCTAACTAAACTATATACACACCAAACACCGTGGGGGAGAAGTATTAGTAGAATTTTGAATATAAATATATACCGTAAGGCTACGGGCGTAAGTTTCTACGGGCCCTTAAGCCAGGCGTTCTGGCTTTCGGCTATAATATAACACCCACCCAACTATCGAACTAACTACCTACGTGTTTATCTACCTACCTGGCTATTTACCCACACATTATAATAAAAAAAAACATCTGGCTCGAAAATGTCGCGAAAAATGTTTCTGGCAGACAGATGTTAGAATACTGATAGATTTTAAATATTGTGAGAATGGGAGGCCGGAACAGCAAAGGTATAGAAACATGTCGCTGGTTGAAATCAATGTTGATCGGCAGCTGCAGTTCATTCAGTTCTATCTTTTTAATTTCACTTTCGTTAAACAACATATCTACGCGATATATTACGCTAAACGCTTACCGATGCGAGATTAATACGAGAAATGTGATGTATACGTAATCTCTGAATGAAAGATAAAATAAAAGTAAATAATAAATTGAAAAACAAAAAGAAATTTATACTGCAGAATCGTAGAATAGTGGTTGTTGGGATTGAATGTTCCCGAGGCAGGGATTAGGTGATAGTGAAAATAAAAGTGCTATATTCGTTAATTCTTAGTCAGGGTTTCGCAGGTCCACCGCGACGACTTAATATACATGGTAATAAACTTAAAATTAATAACGTATAAGGGTCGTCTCTGTTGAGTATTTTGTATTTCGTGACATCACCCATTGCTCGAGGCAGTTAGTTACAGCGGTTACAAGGTGCCGTAGTGACGTCACGGCAAAATAACGGACACAATCTTTGCGTTCCACTTCCAGGAGCGAGCGAGCAAGCGAGCATCTATCCTTCCCATATAATGCCCATGGGCATATTTACGTTAGGCTAGGTTTATTAGGCGTGGACTTTCATCGATGCAAATTAAAGCCAGAAACTTATACCCGTGGCGTTGATCGTAACAGTCCGCGGTAAAATTTTCCGATAAATAAATATTGGCATAACTATAAGCGCACAGAGTTTCCCAAGGGTAACTTATATATTGGCCCAGATAAGATCATGGTTGGAGGGATTTCAGCGTTGTAAATAAAGATTATTCATCAATTCACCATGTGGTTCTATAGACACGCGAGTAAGGCAACATTAATTGTCACGCAACTTTGAACAATGCGGAGATTTCTTTTATCTTAACAGTCTTTCAAAGTTTAAGATTTCTCTATTATCCGCTCTATCTATTAGTCGTTAGGGTGATTCTGCACTATTGCTACCCGCGCATAAAATTTCATCTATGATCTACATTTATTTTAGTGTCTAATATGTATATTTAATTGAAGGAAAGTCAACGTACGTGGGGAATGTATATTATATACTATAAGTAAGTGTAATTCAGGTGGGATAAATCGAGATGCAAGACTGACTATGAGGGAAGATGAATAAAGAATAAAAACTGTTAAGTAAGAAAAGTAGAAGGGAAAAAAATAATAGACCTGGTCCGTCAAACGAACAAAGACTAGAAAAAAATGATGGCCAGAATAGTTGAGGCTCATGAAAAGCATTGGTTAAATTCCAAAGTGATTCATTCACAGGCGAACACGCGTGAGAGCGGACTTCTTTACCTTAGAATTTATACCGGCGGTCACTACAGAGCTCGTCTAGATATTTTTTAAGATTATTTAATTTCGACTCTATATAGCTTTCTTCGGTGACACGTCGTGCATGCATTATAGCACGGGCTATGGGGCATTTAAATAGGTGCCAAGGTTCATTTCCGGCGCATATTTTAAAATCCGAACGTTCTTGGTGTGAAATTGCAATTAGGAATTCAAAAGAGTTTCGGTTCTGAGCCAAGTCTCATTCACTCGACGGGCTTGGGAAATAAAAAAAGGAGATTTCAACCTCAGATCAGCAACGCGATTACACAATGGTTGAAATATCGTGTGCTTATACCTTCTTTATCAGAGTTTGTTCGAATCGTTTAATTGTAAGTTTCAAAGATGTTATTCTACGATATTTCGGGGTCTCCCAGCTGTATCTTTATCGCTTTGTTACTGTACAGTGAATCTGTTTCTCTCATAATTCTCTCGGCCGATTAGCCGCGCCCGCCGTGAACCACGACCGAGTAGGTATACGGTGCCGGTATTTTCACCTTGCGCGCATTTAATTCGCGAGTGTTTTTTGAAAGTAGGCTTCATGCAAGCAACGGCAACGTCCTCTTGTGCTCTCGTCCGCTCGCGCGCCGACAGTCCCTAACCATGCGTAAAAGTTTCGCATCCCGAGGCGAAGGAGTCCGAATAGTCGCGGAAGCAGCCGAGGCCATCCGTTGCGCTCGGTTCCCACGCTTCCGCCAACCGAGGAGAACCAGCAACCAGCAACCAAGCAGGCTGGGACAGGCAAAGGAGGAGCGGGCGATACAGCCGGGCTGCCTCAGTGATCCTTGGCAAAGCCGCAGCCCTTTCCTCCTCGTTTTGTTACACTTTTTATCATACCGTTTTCTTTCGTATACGCTCTGCACTTGTAGTACATACATACATATATATATATATATATATATATACACATATGGGTATATGTAGCCTCGGATTTTCTAGCGGAGCGTATCAACCACTCCCGTCAACCGCATAAAGACCTGCAGATGTCTACGATGGTCAAGTTGCCAAATCAGGGCGCAATCGAATATGTATATAATGAACTCTACGTCCGCATGATTGATTATGTGTACCTAGTTTGTATCTATGAAGTTTTTGAGATTCATTAGAGTTCATTCGTATATCAGTGAAAAATTACAATAGCCAAACATTGGACTCTGAATCGTCATATCACGCAATCTCGTATTGGTAGTCTCTTATTGTGTTATTATATTTTAATAGCTTCTTGTGTTGTTTGAACGTCTCGTGTCAAGCTTTATCTGGTATGTATAAGTATGCAGAGAATCGGCTAGACCAAGTATCGTTCGAAAGTCGAAACTGCACAATTTATTGTTCAACATTGAATTTTCGGGTTACGATAATACGGGTACTTGCGTATTGATTGTCGGGAATCTTTACATAATCAAACAAACATAAATTTCGAGCCTTCCACGCTGCGTCGATACGGTTCAGCTTCGTTTCAATATATGTATACATACATATTTATGTGTATGGTACACGATGCGGGGATAAACAAGCCCTTCCTCTGTAGTATACGCGGTCGGTGGTCACCGCCCGATACACTCACAACAATGGAAAATAATAATAATAGCAAACAGCTCCCAATACCGTGAAATCTCTGTGTAAAAGCGAAGGAATACGAATTCAGGGAACCACTGCATGTATACTCTCAATCATGTACATATGCACTGATAGATGATATATTTATTTTCATGTTATACGTGTGTTGTGTGTATAAATATATATATATCATATATACATACAGATATAATGCATTGCAATTACATATACCACGCCGAATTGAGATAGTCGCGATTCTATGCGCGTGGAGTCGAGACTGGACTAGCGTGCCGTTCTCATAGAAAAAGCAGAGGGGGTTAAAAGAAAACAACTATTTATGGTTCTTAGGGCCTGTAGGTCGACTCTGCAGTGGTCTGAGGTTTCCGTCAAGTAGCGATATATGTAAGTCACGCCGTTCATATGACTAATTAGCGGCATCGTCCGACGTCTGCAGGGTTCAAAGCGAATTGAAACAAGAAAAACTAAAAGAAAATCTGTCCACGATTTGTTTAGAAAAAGATCGGAGAAAATCTAACGGCAGAAGGCCCACCTGCGAAGAAAAGAGAAAAAAAAAAAAAAACTGCGAGGGGCTGACGGACGAGAAACATGTGTGTAAATTGAGAGGGATTTTATATGTGACCCAAACAGCCTTACAAAATCAAGTTACAATTGGATTTCTAGCCGCGGTAAATTAGATCGCAATGAAACTCTTTGTTTACTATATAATCGAGTTATCATCCGCTACATGAAATCTGACCTCAAACCTTGACACAATCATAATTATTAGCTATAAATTCCGACAATCCAGAATTCAATAGGTACATCTTTTTCCAAACCTTCACAGCATATATGCCTACTTATTTCGATGTATGTATCGTGAATTACCAAAGTGTCTGAAATAAGATGTGGGACATTTGGAATTCAATGCGTAACAGTATATATCTACTACATAAGCCACCGAAAGTGAAATGACCGTTGGTAATGGTAACGGTCAGAGTATCTATGTCCAAGTATACTCGTTGGCGAAAATGATGACGAAATCAACTGTGAGAATAAATAAGATAAACGTTAAAAGTTTCACTCGGAAAATTATGATCCTCGATTATATCTTCAATCTACGATTCTGTAGAAACTGTAATTGTACTTTTTTGCGCGTTAATTAAAAGTTGATTCCGTTACCTTCTAACGAGGCACGAGCTTTACGGAAGACTAGCTCACGAACGTAAACGTATCTCGCCGCTTTAAACAATGAGACGCCAACAGCGATTTGAATTCATACATAAAACGCACAGGAATCCAAATCTGTAGTCCGAATTGAAACCTTTATTGGCATACATCTGATAACAGGCATCTGTATTTCCTACTAGTATCTAAAATGCAATTGTAAATATCCTCGGTTGAATTTCTTGACGGAAAAGGGCGAAGGGAGAGCCTGTCTGAACGTGTCTGAACGTGTCGCAACCCTCTCTGTCTGTCTATTTGTCTGTCTGTTATCTGTCTGTCTACCTGCCTCTCTCTCTCTCTCTCTCAACATACCTCTTCATTGATGACAGCTGGTTTGTCGATGTTATCACCGATGGGGCTCGGCGGAGATGTGGGACTAGCGCTAGGGCTAACTTGAAAGACCTTCGCCTCTTTGGAGGGTCTCTGGGGTGACACCCTTGCCGGGAAACTCAGGGTCTTCGTCCATTGTGTCAAACCACGGACCATTTTCGCGAAGAAAGACAATCGGGGATTGTCTTGCCGCTTAGACTCCCTGCACTGCGTTGTTAGTTTTATTTAACACACCGTCGCTGTACGAAAGGTTTTACCCTGCTTAGTACTACAGTATATACCCGGGATTCGCATTCACTCTTGCACACACCTTCGCGGATGTAAAAGCAGCGATCAAAGACACTGAATAAGTATGTAACTCGGCACAATAATGCGTTGACAACGCGTGTATCCGGCTCTCGTGTACTGGAGCGAAGAAACAAACGATACTTCTAACCCCCACAGAAGAAACAACACTCCCTAGACGACACTCAGCGACTAACTGACGACCAGGCTGCACCGAGGACTCGATGGACTCGAGGAGTGCGGTACGACGATCCCAACAGACAGCTGCACAGCGCCGCCTCGGGGAATTGGACGCTGTGATTGGCTACGGTCGCGCGTGTGCGACAAGGACGATATTGGATCTGCGGGTGGGTGAGAAAGAGACACGTCTAACAAGCGAGAGAAGAAGAGTGAGATGAAGGAAATCTCGACGCAGTAGAGAGAATGAGATGGGGATATCGGCAATGTGGCACATGCCAAGGCAGCCTTGAGTTATACAGGTCCGTCTTCCTGCGATTTGCTCGATTAACCTGTTGGTTCTTGCGCGAATTCGAGATTCGAACGTTGCGATTTCAACGACTTCGGCCCTCGAAATGTGAATGATTCAATTGATCCAATATCAATCCAATATCAATCCAGTATCAATTCTTCGGCAAAATTCTTCAGGAATGAAAAAATCCGCATCGGGATCGGCGATTGGTGAGAGATTAGAGCAAGAATCGACCCGGAAGAGTCTCTCCCAGTACTGTTTGAAATACAATTTTATAATACTACACCAGCTGCAGCAGTTAGTGGTTTTTATTCACCAATCTATATCCCGGCTGTTTAGGGTGAAAAAGGAAATGGACCAAAAAAAAATAAAGGCCAATCCCAAGTATCGATGATAAAGAGCTTTAATGAACTCGCCCCCTCATCCACGGAAAAAAAACTTTCCTCCCTTCCTTCTTTTTGTTCCTTAGATCAACAAGTAGGCCTGTAATTGAGCGTAGGTATACCTACCTATAATTCCTATATATGCTATAACCATAACCCCGCGCATTGAACTGCACGCGGGACTGACACGGCCGCCGTGCGGGGATGGGATGGGAGCGTGGTAGTCGGTGGTAGTGTACAAGTAGGACCCGGGCAGCTGCGGCCTTCTTCGACCTTCCCCCCTCCACGCGAGTCACTGGATAGTGGATACGTGGTGGATACGCGACTGCACGAGAGAGCCGGTCGTGAGGCAGGAGAGCCTATCGCCGCGCAACTCCACTCGACCGGGTGGCTAACCTAGCCTAACGATAAGTGGTATTACCGCTGAGCGCTCGCTCGCTATGTAGGTATGGGTATTCGGTCATACACTTGCGTATACGCGATGTATATTGTGTACGTCTCCATGCGTATATACCACGCAACAACAGAAAGGTCGTACACGGAGGCAACAATTAAGGGAGAAATGGTTTGAGGCTGACCGCTGACGACGCCTTTCAATTTTTATTTCCGCTCAACATACATATACCAGTATGAGTACAGTTGCTCTCATTTTCCTCTATAATCGTCGGCAGTTCGCGCTAACGGCGATCGTATACGTACACACGCATATACGGGTTACACCTCTACCTGGTCACGAACGACTCGAGACGGAGATTGCGCCGGTTAAATGGGGCAAGAGAAAGAAGTGACTACGCGCAATCGACAATCGGGTCATTCATATGTCGCGGCGCCGGTTCTTCCGTCAATTTGATTGGCTTGTGACGATTTATGGGCTATAGCCGCTGACTCGTTCGCTCGATCAACGCAGTCCTAAACGACTTTCGAATCAATTTTATCCAAACATGATTTTAGCACTATAATCGCTTTTGGATAGATATCGGGAGGCACTTCCGTTCCCTCATATATCGTTAGCTCGATTTCCCGGAACTCAACGAAGGGGCATTATCAATTCGCATGAATTATTATTCAGTCATTCGTATTACCTACTTATACGTATTACTTGATCGTTCAAGTCGTCTGCGCGTTTATGGAATTAGAATTTCGTCGGTATACAAATTTGAGTCTGGAATATATATCTAATACCTGTGTGAAATCTTGCTTTCGTCTTTGCGCTACGCAGGGTGAAAAGTGCATTGTTAGTCTTCACGACGTAAGATTCGGGGGTGAATACGCGAGGCGGTTGAGGCGGAAGATCATCTGCTTGGTGCTGCATCCTTGCTGCAGCTTTGCCTCGCCAGGCCTGCAACAAAGAGACTGAAATTTCGAACACGCCGTATGTACGAACACCTGGATAGCATAGCGATGCAGGAACCTTTCCGAAGTGGCTGACGAGCATGAAATAATATTGGGCCGAAAGCAGCTGCTGCGGCAGCTGCAACCCTCCGTTCCTCACAATCTGGTCGACAGACATTTCACATATAAACGAATAAACCTATACCTATGTCGTGCCATGGTACAACCAGCCCCACACCTACACCTCGACACTTTGACTAGCTGTACTTTTCCTAGTTTTATATACAGGATGTGGAGGGGCGACGATCAATCGACGGGCGGAGCCGCAGAAGAACGTGAAAACGAACTTATAGAAGTAAAGTATAAAATTCTCTCAATAATATCCATCTTCTGTGTTTATCGGAGGATGGGTATGAGAGTAGGCGAGTTTATTAACAAATCTCTATTTTATTTCTTTCCAAATTCGTACGTACGACCCGTTTCTATATAATTGTCATAATCGCATTGATTCATGGTTTCAATTGCTACATTGGCTACAGATTACAACCTGCAGTAAGGTCGCAATGGTGCACGGCTACATCGCTCGCAGCAGGTAAACGCATATGCCTATATATCTAGCTGGCAGTTTTGGTATATCGTTAGGCGTGGGGGTGAAAAGAAAAAGTTGAAATTATTCCAGTAGAGAGCCGTTGAAAGAATTTGAAAAAAGGAATCGTTGCCATAAAATGCTAATGAGCTTTTGACAAATTCCCAAAGCCCTACGTCATCGCGGTGCGATTTTAGACTCAACGTGTTTAATGAATAAAACTCAATCGTCTTTATCTTCTTTAACCTTTTTCGACTATTTGTTTTAAAACTCAATCAAAGCGCGACAAATAAAAAAAAAAAAAAAGTCATCAAATAAAGATAAGAAACGAGAACATTATACATATATAATTCACAAGCCACGCACCCACATATGAACGGGGAAGAACTGCTGTAACAGGTATCGTTTGGTTTCAATTTCGATATCGGCATAGTGACGTGTAGAATAGATATCTATACAAGTAGATCCTTGAAAAAAAGACAAAAAATAAGTCTTCTTCGCTACTCTTTGAGTCGTCAATGTTTCGATACTCAACAAGTCTCTGGTTGATTTTCTGGTTTTATTCTTCTTTTTTCTCCCTTTGTCTCTTCTCGAGGTCCGCGCTTCTACCACTCGGACACTTTGAGGCGTAAGGACACCCAAAAGCGTATAAGGGCGTCCCTCGAAGGGCCTGAGGGGCAGAACCCGTAGCTGCTGGCAGCTGCCCTCATGTAAAACCAAACTTCCTGAGAGGCATGCGTGCACATCTGCCGCACGCCCCATAGACGTATATACTTATGTAGTTATATATATTATAATATCGTAAATAATACGCCGCACGCCCGCGCGATACTCTCAGGGCACTCGGACTCCGAGAAGAGAAACGTGGGGAAACGCTTCGTCCGTAGTTGAGGGGATCAGGGGAGGAAGTCGCGAGCTGTTAATTAAACCAACGTGGCCCGGAAGTTCCGAGGCGGAATTCTAGACTTCGTCAATTGGATTTTCGAGCCGTGAGAATAACGCAAAAATGTGTGTGCAAGCCCCAAGTATTCGTGTGACGCGTGTGCCTCACTCAGAGTGAAAGGTGACTAACCCGTAAACTCTGTACACACACGGATATACATGCGTATACTCATAACCGTGCTTTTGAAGAGACGCTAAAAGCATTTTTAAAGAAAACGTAACGAGTGCCTATACCTATATGCATGCATTACTCTGGTACATTACATTGTTCATGATATAAGAATCGCATGTATTCAGCTTTAATATCTACTCTATAATCGTACATGAATATATAGGTATATAATATACAGCTCGTAACGATAGGGTGTTATGTGACAGAAATGAAGGGGTTCAGACTTTGCGTGGTACCGAAAAATGAATGGGTATTGTTCCTTGGAATTTCGTTGGTACCTGCAGGGATCGGGGGAAGCTAAAGACAATTGGTATTCCCTTCAAAACTGTGACCTTGATCTACCTGCGTAAATTTTTCAAATTCTATGGCATGCCTCGCGCTTAATGTTAATGCATTATGCATTGTTATCTATTTTTGGGTCTCGCACGTGTCCGCTTTACCGAAGTCTGCCTCGAGACGCACGCCAAGAACAAAGAAATATATATATACGAAAATACCCTTCCTTCGCATTAGTAGCATTGCACAGATTACTTCGAAAAGTATAATCTAGGTTTTATTTGTATATCCATAAATGCCATATATATCTACGCTTATTTGTCGAGGATATTCTGCAACTGTTCCTTTGATGAATTGCCAAACGTACAGAGTTTGTTTTCGGAAGTCTAGAATTCTGGAAATACTTCGAGCAGTCTAATCATGCGACTTTACGTGTATTAATGTCATAGGAGTAAGGTAAATATAGTTATAGCTAATCAGAATGTGGGTCATTTCTGGGCTGTACCCTTCGTTATTCATGAAATTCGGTGGATAACACGGATAGCCCAGAATATAACGAATGATGCATGAAGGCCATTCCGAAGTTCACTTTGGTCACTTTCGAGCCACGTCCGTTAGAAGTTCAGGAAACTGAAAGACCGTTTATTTCGAGCGCGTGGCTCGCGAACAGGTTTTTTAACAGTCGTTTGCCGGCAAATAAGAACGTTGCAAGATTTCGGGATTATAAACAAAAAACAATTCGGATCCAGTGATCACAAAGAATTATATGGATCTGAACTCATTATATCCATCCTTGATGCAAACCCTTGTGATCATATACAGGTTCATACATATATGCAGCGCAAGTATTTACCATATATACATGCATACGGTATACACATTATGTATTATGTATTAGCCTCGCGTGGGCTGGACCCTTTACAAGTTTATAACGATCAAGGGCCAACCACCTCGCCACGCTACGACTATATCTATACTTCCTGCATTTCCTGTAACACCAAGAACTCAACAATATAAGTATATGTATAGACGGTTCAATGAAGTGGCTGTACCTGAACCGAGTCGTTCAACGTCCGGATACATAGACTTATATGTGTGACAAACTAAATTAACTCGAAGCGATAAAAGAAGGAAATGTCCCCGCTCAAGACAAGAGAGAAATATTCTGTCCACTTTTTTCCATTCTCTAAAAATGAAGAACTTATAGACACATCCTGGTAATAATTAGGTGCTCGATGGTCATGTCGATTTTCGCAAGACGCCTCTCCTATAGAACAATTTTAGTTTCATCATTCCGATGGTCGGATGTTTGGTATATATGTAAGTAGAGTTTACACAAGTGCAGATATTATTCTTCGCTCAGTTATGCAGGTGAATAAACTAATGGGTTTCCACAGATTCTTGGCAAATACCAACCAAGTAAGTAGGTATCAGTTTAGACTCATACGATTGAATAAGTATTGGAGTATAAAAGCGTCAGTTTCTTTTGCGCTCGTCTCTATGACTAACAAAGTTTGAGTGTATACATACTATACATAGGTATATAAGCGTGCCTGCTTCTGCGTGAATCCTGTGTAAAGAATAGAATGCTTTTATAAGTATACGGCCTACGGATAGACCTATACTTGTTCATATGGTATACAGCAAAGTGAAAGGATCGACGACACGCGTTCATCTCACGTCTGAGGTCTCGTGTTTCGGACTCTCCGTAGTCCTACGTTATACTATGTGTATAGGTATATAATATGAGTATCCACATATACAACCCGTCCGTGTTACATGGCTGGATCGTGCACCACTATAAGAGCCAGGTGAGATTGGTGGAATGATAAAAATAAATAGTCGGCCTCCATGTATACACATCGGGTAAATAGTATGTTACTCCATACCATACATCCTTTTCTTAAAATTTAGAAACCATTTCTCGGAAGATTTATTCTCTTTCTTTCAAGTTTATTTTGTTCCGAAAATTATAACCGTATTCGTCGAATCATTATCCCAATTAGTTTGTCGAGTAATTGGGTAATGTAGAGGACCGCTTGCAATTTTTGTATTCAATTGTGCGTGCGCAGAATGCGTGTAAATGTAATAGCTCGAATATATGTATGCGTGCATCTGTATATGTATACATATATGTATAAGACTCGCCGTTTTCATTAGTCGAACGCTAAAGACTTTTGTATTATTGCTTGTTTCGTAGCACCCTCATGATTTACAATTGATAATTACACGTTCTCGTGTTTTCGAGTGTAGCCAGTTATTATTAAAGTTCATCGACTGAAACCATGTGTCCACTTTATACGAAGCCATGATAATGTAAAATGGTGAGATACAGAAGGCACCAGCTGTTCGGGCAGCTGGCGTTCCCAAATGTATAATATGTATTTTCAATAGCATTCTCAGGAGTCATTTTGGTCCTCGTTTGGTACACATACATGGTGTACTAATTCTGTGGTAATTTATTGACGGAATCTTCTGGCGATATTGCATTACGACACCTCATATGTTCTACGGTAGTTTTATTTATTTATTTATTTCTATTTTTTAATTTGTCGAGTAAACGCGATTTGTAGGTAATTAAAAACGCAAGAGTTTTAATGGTTTATTCCATAAAAATCTGATTGTGGGTATATATCGCCATTTGGTACTAATTGCAAACTGTGCAATAGCTGCCGAGAAAAGTTTACGAAATTCTTTAATTCTACGTTATTACACGTAAGTACATGGAGCAATCAGACACTTCGACACGGGTTCAACTCCATATTTTTATGATGTATACGTTTTGGACTTGACAATAATTTATTTTGCCCTAAGTTGCGAACATAACAATGAAACGTACATGGATTTTGTAACGAGATGCCGATTAAGTGGCTCGAATATGATTTATAATTCGGAAAATATTGACCGGCCCCTTGAATCGATATACCGGTGGGGTATTTGGAATTTGAGACAACGGAATGACATCGAAGTCAGCAGCGCGTGGTTGGTGACTTCGATAGATGTAGCTATAAATTGCAAATTTCCAAACTCACCGTACAGGAGATCCGTCTAGCATCATAGCGAAAAAAGTATATTCATTCCCCGTATAGAATCGAGTCTACGGCTTTCAACTATCGTCTGTCGATAAACTCGCGACAACTTCGACTCGTGCGTTCTATTTGTTATTATTTTACTACCACCGGTGATTAATCAATGAGTGTAGTGTTATGCAAACTGGGACACGAGAAATTTAGTTCAAACGATACTCAATAAAAGTGATTTTCATTGCTTTATTATTATGGCGCAGAAGACATTGGGATATATTATATTGTTTATGAATAAGTTTGAAAAAAATGAGAAACGAAATAAAAAAATAAAATAAAAATGGAAACGCGTGTTGCACAGGAGTATGACCGAAGAACGACTGACTGCGTGACTTTGGTCTCTCATATACGTAGACAGGAAAGACAGTGCAGCGTCGCGGTGTACCGACTTACAGCGTGCACGACCATGTAAAACTGAAGCCACATACACAGGTGAGCGGGAGTGTAAGTATAGGCATTGGTTAGTTTATATGGTTATAACGCAGGTGGCAAACAGGTGAACGTGGCGGAACACAGGAAGTCCCATAGACAGAGACAGAGGGGAATAAAGAACAAGAGGGAATGACTGTTCAAGAGTTGCAGGGAGTCGGATGGATACGAGCTCGTGGTACCCACTGCCTGCGTTATAATTTCACTCTTATATCCATATCTCTATGTGTATACCCGTATAGGTATAGGTTTCATGTATACGCGCGCTTCTTCGAAACAGCAATTTCCCTTCATATAGGTACATAATATACCTACATAGATATGCGAGATATATACCCAGATATATTCTAGACTCTATGAGAGCTGTAACGTAGTAAGTACCTACATCTATGCACCTACTATCCGCAGTTTACTATATCTATATACCTACATGTACGCGGCTAGAGGTCTCATCGTCAGAGGTAATTGCAGAGTTGAGCAAGATACGCGGTAGGGTGAAGTGTATTGTTATACATATGGAACAAGAATAGCTATAAGTATGTAGCATTATATATTATCCATTACATGCGGTTCAACTATAGAAGTTTTAAATCTTGAGCAAGGGGACACGTTTCTGCTCGCAGAATACGTAACCCGCAGTATACAATATATGACTGTAAGGCATAAGACCACAGCGATTTTATTTTTAATTGGTCGCTGCCTGGGTGGAGGGTTATTATAATGTTCCTCTACACGTGCAAGAGCGTATTAACGTGTCCATCAAACGTTGCGATCTTTTAGGCCTCTGAATACCTCGAGGGTTCTGGCTCGTGTTTTCTCATTTATACCTATGTATATCTAAGTAGGAATTAATAATGAACGCAGTACCAAATAAGTACATAAGCAGCGTACCGGTACGATATGATTTTAGAAACAGTAAAAACAATATGCTGATATATATTCTCAATCGCATATTTCCGACAAATTTCACGCAACTGCAGTGTTCACCTGTCAGAAAAATATTAACCCGTCATGAGCGAAAATTTTAGTAGAGGCACCGAATAAAAGCCTCAAAAATGGACAAATGTATTTCGATTTTATAACTCTTTTATGCCAATATATCTATATTTTATGACACGTTCAGAATAATTGTCGCGGAAGAATATCTAGATACTGAGGCCATGAAATAATAAGTTATCTGTATCAAGAGACCCCTCTAGTAATTCCACGGAGCACGACGATCATGCAGGGATCGATTAGGATTCAAGGGACGAAAGAGAAGTAACTCGCTATCGCTGATTTGGCTGGGGCAGTCGCTGAACTTTACAACAAAATTTATCTGCTAAGAAAGAAAATTTAAGAATTGAGAGGTTTTGATACAATTTCCGTAACTTGTACTTTATTGGTGATCGAGAAAAACGGCTCGTTGGGGGTAACCGTGAGGGTTTAACAATTAACAAACTCTTTTCCCCATACCCAAGGTTGCCGGGTCATTGATGAAAGTTAATAATTATAAATTTCCGGAAACGGATAAAGAATTTGGCCCAGCGGTACAATTTGGCCCCCCTCCTCGAAGCGAGGTACATATGTAACTATAATAAATCGATGAAATTCGACGACAAAAATGGAAGGAAGAATTATGAAAATAATTACAACGACGACACGGGAATCAGCAGCAATACTATAAGTACCTGCAATTCGGAGAATTGCTTTTCGGACGAGATATCGTGGTGCCGACAATATGACGAGCGACGTAGGTGCGGGGATAAATCTACCCACACAGAAGCCGAAAAGTCAAATGAATTCGTGTATAAAATGTCATGGTAGACGCGTGAGAAAACGTATCTCTCGTGGCGTTCAAACTGCACTGGAGAAGAAAAAAATGTCGCATCATGTGAAGCGGAAGGTTGTTGATTTATTCAAATTCAAATGGTGCTCCCGAAAGAAATGGTGGACAAATAATCCGAAATCCTCTGCAATTGCAAGCGGCGAAACTGATCCTGCAGAAGAAAAAAGTGTTGGAGTGATTCATACACCTCGCGAAAAATCTGGAAGGAACGATCATTTTCTGGATGCAAAGAGCATTGAGGCGACGTCTGAGACAAATGACAAGAAAAGCAAAGAAAAACCTGTTCAAACGAACGGCAATGACAACACGGCAAAGAAAAATTATAACAGAAAATATGATTTCTCTGTCGACGGAACGAACATTGAGATCGTTCGCACGGGAAAAAGCGATACGATGGAAGAAAATTCCACGCTACTGAAAAGGTTTACGGATCAACCGAGTAGAGTCGATCCAGAAAAGAAAAGAGCGAAGACCAGAAAAAAAGTGCGGGCGAGAAATGATCGAAACGCAGAAAAGGCTACGTTGGTAAACGAAGGGAAATCATCTGTGCCAGACGACGGAAGTCCCAGTCCGATTGACGAGCTTAAAGGCGATAAATCAAAGACGCACGAGGCTGTTAAGCGAAGAGACAACGCGGTAGATAAAACGGTCAGAATTAACGAACCGGAAGATTCAAAAGACACGAATAACAGGGCATTGAATAGCGAGGATAGGGATGGACCATCTACGGCGGGGAAGATAGATAAGCCGACCATTCATGCTATCGAAAAGCCGGCAGTTAAGATGGGTGCCGAGAGACGATCAAAAGAGACTAAAAATCCTTTTAGTTTCAAATCGTTGGCTAAAAGCGTACAAAAATTGTTTGCTCCGCGTAGGCCACCAAATGAGAAATCACATGATGAGGGACGGCGTAACATCGCCTCCCAAATCGAACCCATCGGCGAACAACTGGACGCCAGACGAAACGAAATTGCTGATGTTAAAAAACGCCTCGACGGATGCATAGCCGACCTGAATGACATAATTTTTAATTTGTCTAAAGTATTTGAAGGAATACCCGCCTCGGGATCAGGTCCCGCAGGCGAAGGGACATCACTGGAAAATATAAATCGTTCTCGTCGGGGCCGGTCGCGTGTCCGTTCATGATTTCATTGCACCCGATATATGTAGATGTGGGTGTATTGATCATAGGGTCAATTATACTCGGGGGGTCCCATTTGGATGAGAATTGAATGTGTGATCAAACATCTTTGAGATATTGTCTTTCAATTGTATTCAATAGGGTCTTACCTTTTGATTCGAAATCTTGTTCAAATTAACCTGGTTTGTTAATTCGCGTCCGTTTATATCACGAATCGAAGGTAAGTAGCGAAATATCTTTTCTATATCGAGAATATACTGAAAATAATTATGAATTATCGAACAGAATAAAAATTTCTAATGGACCAATATCGAGAAATATGAATTCTCGAATTACGAAATGAATCAGTCTCAATTCTGTCCGATCATTCTTCGTACATATTAGCAAAAACGCGTGGCTCAAGAGAGCGTGGAACGCGGCGGCACAATTCCGTGCGAACGATATTACCGCGCGTGGATATAATTCTGTGGTTTATTACCGTAGTACATTTATACGTGCCGTATAAACTGAAAATTGCAGGACCACCATAAACCGTTCATCGATAAAATTCACAAACGTTTTTTCCACCGCGTGTCTTTATTCTCGACATTTCAAAACTCAAATCTCGACATTTACCGCCTCGCTGAGTCGGGATTCCCCCAAAGGTCGATAAACTTGAAAGAAGAATGCATACACACATAAGTAAACGCATGGAAACCAGCCTTGTCTCGCCGCAACGTACCGCCGATCGAGGCTGCGGCATTACACTTTTGACAGCAGCTGTTCAACGCCACATATACAACATATTGTTTTGCGGCACAACGTGGACGAAAATTAAACGGCAGATAATTTATCGTCGTAAAAATGCCGCACGAAATATCATACAGAGAAACATACGGCGACGATGGAAGAGAAATAATATTCATAAAATCGACAGGTAATCAGATATCTTTGTCGTAATAGAATACCTATCCCTCTCTAACCTACGTATGTACAAAATTTACCTCTATCCCCGGAACATCCAATATCTATCACCAAAATACCGCGACTAGATGATTGAAAACGGGGGAAAGAACTTCCATTAGAATTTCGCCCTCAGAATGATCATTCGGAAGCTAAAGCCTGCTAATATTAATTTTTGCAGATGCAGAAATGTTGGAGGTCATAGTGGAACCGAAGGCAGAAACTAGTTCAAGAATTTACGGAACTTCTTTAAGCACGTTTTTAAAGGAAGTCTTTTTACCCCAGGGATTCCCCGACAGTGTACATTCAGACTATGTTCCGTACCAAATATGGGACACTGTTCAGGTTTGCACTTAAACTTCACATTCAAAGAATTCTCAACTAATCTGAAACGCTTGTCCACACCTCTTCCAATAACTTGTCGGTATATATATTCAAGGCATTCGCGAGTACTATTATGGGAACTCTGACTACTCACTCAATTATGCAAGGCGTCGGAGTCGGGGATACTTCAGCAACTGCCCTGGCCGCAGCAATAACGTGGATATTGAAGGATGGTACTGGAATGATTGGGCGGATAGTGTTTGCCTGGTGGAACGGGTAAATTGGACTAGAAAACATAAATTGTCATTGAAATAGCTGATAATTTATCCAAATGAATCACCAGTTTGATCTCATTTTTTTCTTTTTTCTCTCCAGACCTGGGCTAGATGCACAGTGTAAAAAGTGGCGTTTGTTCGCAGACTTTCTCAATGATTGTGCTTTTGGAATCGAATTAACACTACCTTACTTTTCAAAGTATTCTGTATTTGTATTGTGCATTTCTACGGCAATGAAATCTATCGTTGGTGTTGCTGGGTCTGCGACTAGAGCTGCTTTAACACAACATCAGGCTCTACAAAACAATCTGGCTGATGTTTCGGCCAAAGATGGCAGTCAGGAAACTTTTGTTAATTTGATTGCTTCTTTTGTGGGGATTATGATATTGTCTAATCTTGGGGACGGTCGGTAAGTCGAATTAA
This sequence comes from Rhogogaster chlorosoma, assembly GCA_944452935.1. Lineage (NCBI taxonomy): Eukaryota > Metazoa > Arthropoda > Insecta > Hymenoptera > Tenthredinidae > Rhogogaster > Rhogogaster chlorosoma. The sequence goes on along the minus strand of OX101800.1, from coordinate 27,506,234 downwards.
ATGTCAAGCCTCTCCTAATATTAATTATAAGTTATAATTAGTGTATAGGTATTATTGCGTTAGAGTAAATGAGGATTAACTGCTAAAGATGATCTACATACAGATATGTAATGGAATTGTTTGTATTGCTGGCAACAGTGCATCTGTACGCTAATTACCGTGCTGTAAAAGCACTCTGCCTGAGTTCGCTAAATGAGGATCGCTTGGCGTTGATAATAAGGAATTATCTGATCAATCAGACTATACCTAATCCCACCGAAGTTAACAAATTCGAGTCTGTGCTACTTTACGGAAACTCTTGTAAGTGTCAATTTTTCTTGAATTATAAACACTCATCAAATTTTGTCTCATCTCGTTTTCTCTTCCAGCAAAAAGCTTGTCCGGTTTTAAAATAAAAATGGGAGTATCACTGGCGAGTGTATTTAAAAATGACATAGTCAAGCCAGATGATTTACAACTTCTCTTGAACCTGTTCCAAAATCGAAAGTACTTGATAGTTATGGATGTTAAGCGGAAAATGATTCTCATACCAATCGCGAAAGAGGCCGAACCTTCAGATGTACTGCGAGCGTACTTTCATGCGTGTCTTTATGGGCTGATTATCTGTATGACACTGCGGTGGCCCATTGTGAGTAGATAACTTTCAAATCCCGACACCCTGCTCAACTATTTATAACAATCGTTACAATCCATAATTAATAATTACAGGAAATCTTACTTAAAGCAAGATCGCACACGCCTTCGTATCCCCTGATGAGGATGTATCTCTTGAACAAAAAGTATCCGTCTATCAGCGAGAGATCCCTGTCCAGGATACCGGTTGAGATCATTCTGGCTACGGATGAAATTGTCACTAAGGAATATCGACTGTTTGAGGAAGCACTAAAAAAAAGTGGTGCGTATTAGTATTATCTAGCCAAATGATTGAAACTATAAGTGAATCACATCCGCAACAATCCCAATATATTCATGATACTAAGTTGACTGGTCCTTTGTTTTCTATCTCCAGTGTGGCTGACGGAAATGAACCTACTGCCTGTGGGACAATGGCGAGGATCCTGGAGCCCCTCGACTGCCAGGGATTGAAATTAAAGACCTCTGGACTCTCCAGGATTACATCTTATTAAGACGAAGAAGAGAATGTTATTGAAAATAAAACTAAATAGTTACCCAGAAGTTTCGCTCAATTTTTACATCTGCATTACATTATATACTTGCTCCAGACGCAACATTGTACATATAAAATAAACTCAATCGCATCGTATCAAACAAATTATGGCTTTGGAATTCCCTTATCATTCGTATATAATATATATATATATATTATTGTATATGCATAAAATAATCTGTGCAAGAACCCTGTTCTTTCAAGCCGGTTAGATTGGAATAAATCAGTATCCCAGATTCGTAATAACCGACGGATAGTTCCAAGATGTTTTTTTACTCTGGAAACGCGTTTATTTCCAGAAATTTATAAAAATATAATACGTCGCAACCATCAGCTGTACAAATTAGAACGAATCTGTGCTAAGAGTCGGTTTCTGGCTTTGAACCAGTCTGAGATAAGTGCTTGACTATATCCACCCAGTCCCATCCCCGTGGTTTTTCGCCTTTACCATCGGCCCGATTCCACTGTCTTCGTTTCTGTGACTTTGTTAATTGCTCCTTCTTGACTCTCTTCGATGACTCATCCTGCACCAAGACAATATCATTTGTTACGATACGAAAACTTCAGCCTATCTCTCTCGCAGGTGATAGGAAGAAGCCGGAAATCAATATATTCATATAAATCATCAAGAACTGCAAATCTCTGAATGGGTGTGATACCTGAATGTTTTCGTCGGTGATAGCAAGTTTATTGACTTCAGATTCAATCTCCTCTATCGAGTCTGGCTGGTCGGCAATTAAATCAGCATAATTTTCTTGTACAGATTGAAACAACGTGTAAGTCATTGCAGACCCCAACCATTGCTCTGCCTCCGCATCAACGTGAGCCGATATTTTATTCTTCACTCCTTGCACTCTGTATTATGCTCATTGTTTACTGTCAATCATACCATTATTCTAACTCAAGATTTGTGTTAATTAACCATTTCGTTGTTCACTTACACGTGCTTGTTGTAAAATGTATTCAGATTCAGACTTGGCTTCTCGGACGGATACGTCGGCCCCCAAGTTATTTCCAACAATACAGATTTGATGTCTTCATCCTCTCCGTACTAAAAATATAGTCTATAAGCTTTCAATGATTTCTTAATCGTTCGGTCCAAGTAAGTTTCAAGGGTTGGATAGAACTTTTACAGATGAGTGGCAAAAACAGGGGGGAATTTAATGGGGACATTGATTGACATGATGTATCAAACACTTGTGAAAATCCAATTTGGCGCTTCAGTTAAGCAGGAAGTTCAACTGTATTAATTATATTGCATGAAATTGAGAAACGTAAGTACGTGCGTAAATACCTTGTATTGATAAGTCGTAGGACTGAGTTGTTTGAAAGCCGCATCGCCGTCGTAGATCGAAAGCAGAACTTCTCTTTCTTCCTCTTGCAATTCGGCATCGCTCATTTCTCAAACTCAAACACTACAAATAATTATTGGAAACTAGTAAATATTGCACTAAAACGTAAAGTGGGGTTATGGTAGGTGACAAACTGGAAATCCCTCGGTGTTCGTATCAAGAACTACACAAGCGACGCAAAAATATTTTTAGCAATGGCGGAAACTGAGCAACATACTTTCATTGAAATTTTAAATTCTAAAGAACAGCGTTCTTCTTTATTTATTCTGTTTGTAATATACATCCAAATAGTATTTGTCATAACTGGGATGCCGTTGAACAATATATTTCCAATGAAAAAGCTCCCCAGCTAATGCTATGAAACTAACAACATATCCGATTCCAAGAGCGACCAATGCCCCGTAAAGTTTCCGAAGATTTATCAATCTCTTTGCAGAACCGTTCTCTAGAGGTCTTTCCGCGTTTACAGTCCACTGCATTGTATCGCTTAACCATTTTCGTATGAAACCAGCTTCTGTCACACGTCGTATCTGATAACGAATAAAAATCCCTTTCTTACTACCCAACATTTCTGTCTTATTTTCATCCACCCATTGAAGCTATTATACGTGTAATACTTGCCACAAGGTCTATGCGTTCCTTTAGTGGAGAATTTTTATCTAGACCAAGGGATATTGGCATGTGAATAGCACACTCGGACATTATGTGAAGAATTCGATCAGCAATTACGGTTTTGTGATGCTTGGTCGCATTTCGCTTTTCAGCCTCTTCTGCAATTTGTCTTTTTGCCCGGGCGTGACGAAGAAAGTATTTGTTTTCATAGTAAGCAAATTTTCCTGTCCCAACTCGTGCAATGGCTGCATCATCCTTCTTGTCTATTTCAAACTTATTGCCAATTATTTGAGAGTCAGAATCCACTGAGGAAAGGAAAAAGTCTCTCATTTCCTCGCTCCATCCACCCACAGCTATCTGACTGCTTGCTAACTGGCTGAGAGTGTCAATGGTTACTCTGAAATTTTATGGAATATAAAACGGCTCAGAGTTAGAAGACACGATATTCCATCTTCATTTCCAGTTGCTAAATTAATAAACCTTTACCTGCTAATAGGATTGGCAAGGATAGCCGTCATGCTGGCACGATAAGCAACAGCAACTAGTATACTGTACAACCACCACCATCCTATAAAGACTCGAAGTGCCCAGGCATCCGGGAGACGAGGTAAAGATATTGAGAGCAGCATACCGTAGGTATACAAGATACTATTTTGAAATTCTGTAAATAAGTAGAGACTTCTGATTGTGCTCTTTGAGACTTGCCCTTTTTCCAGGACTTTCACAGCTACAATAATATTATTGGCAGTGATTTTCTCTTTATATACACTTATGGAATCCTTATAACATTTGGCGAATCGGTGATAAATTAGTCCGCCTAAAAAAAGAGTCGACAATACGCAGAGCCACATGTATGCCCTGGAAATAATTGCACAGAGTATCAAATCTGTTCGAGTGATCTCAAAGGTTACCTGATGAATTCTAATTTCTAAATCAAAACTAATTTACGCTAGAATTAACGGTATCATATGCGTGTATACTTGAAGGGCATGATCAGTATCTTCCAGGAATTATCATTCAATGATTCGGGTGTAAGAAATGTGAGACACTCAGTGTTGTACGGCGCTGATAAATCAAAAAGCTTCAAGTGCTGAGATGTATAGTACAAATCCCCGAGGAGAAACGCAGCATTCCCAGAAACTGCCTCACCAAACAGACCAGAATAGCTATCATTCTCTCCAGGGGTTCCCCATTTTTCACTATCTAAGTTTGGGGGAATGTATATCACAGGCCGAAAGTTCATTGCTTTGGCAAGAATTCTCATTAGCTGAAAGAAGATTTTATAAAAATTCAAAGTATTTTCCCTCAAGTTCGATACACTTGTTCGAAATCTGTAAATACTCACTTCATACTCAATACCAAACGAAGCTGAATCATCTTCCAGGCTTTCTCCTTGAAGTGGTTGCACATTTTCAGTAATTGCTGGAATATGCGGAAAGATAGCTACCCTAATAAAGATAATTGGTATTGACTCGATTCCGATCATTTAACTTTCTCTATAGGTATAATCAGTTATGCAGATTTACGAACCTCAGCGACTGATCAAAGAGATCTTTACTTTTATCAGGAAAAAGATCATTCTTATATCGAAATCTGCCGTGATACCAAGTATCAATGTATTGCGGTTCCAGATCACCTTCACTGGGGTATGGAAACGGCACTGTGTTTAGGTCGAACCATTCGAGGTACAATTTTTCTCCAGAACGTTGGATAACAGATTTGTAATGATGAATGAACACCACGTTTACTATTCTCTTCCAAATATAATTTAGAGTTGAATTGAATATCTGCTGATCATGGAGAAGTACGAAGTTTCCCCGAGTGTTGATCAGACGTTCCCTTATGGACAAAAATGAATGGAACATTTGAACTGATTGAATCTGCGATGTTTAGATAATTATTCAAAAGACTCTTTTATATTACTTTTCTGCGTATTCAAGTAAACGAGATAGTTGCAGTCCGTTTGTGTTGAGAATTACATAGGCACTACAATCAGCTGCTCTGCTAGCTGCAAGAGCCTCGTTAATTTCATATTTAGGTGGAAAGAAGTCATCATTTTCTCCGATAACGATCTAAGTGAAAAATGTTCCCCTTTCTAATTGCAAGAGCATTAGATTATGCAAGTCATAGTAGAACATACTAATTCCACTATACCATATATATTGACACGTAGTTGAATCTCTTGCTCCAATTAACATCTAAAACTTCATGATAATGTGTGTCTACAATGAAAGTAATGCAGCGATGCCGAAGAAGGATTCCTTTGGACACAGCATCTATAACCGCCATCAGCGGCTTTCGTTCTTCCCGATTCTGTTCATTAATTAGACGACTAGACAGAGTAATTCATTAACCAGGTAGTGTCATATAATATTGATGAATATTCTTCAAACAAAAGTCTATGGACATGCCATCTGCCCTATTTGCGATATAATGCATTTCAATCTCACCAACACATTTCTTTATCCAGTTACATACCTCGCACCAAGACCAGGAATACAGTAAACTAGAATCAAACTGACGATCATAACTGTGCGGATGAAGAGCAGAATCGGCTTGAAGTTTGAATGATAGCAGCAGGCAGAGTTTTACTTTCTTTGATCGGTACCAAGCCTACTCGGTTCCCCAGTGGGATGAATATTTGATAATCCCATTAGCCAAGAGATTGGATTCATTTCAATTATGCAAATAAAATTAAAGGTCTGAATCAATCAAGGCCTTGGACTGTTCTAAAAATCAGCAGCAAATTGCATGAGACTGATTGCTGAAAGGAGCCAGTTTTGGTTGAATCAGAAGTTAAGAAACATGACTTTTGACGAAATTATCCATGTTTATTCATATGTTATATTTTTAAAATTGAACAGATTGACATAATGATAATAATTCTCTCCTCCTCAATCATCCAAATGATTTTCAAATAGTCAATCAACATATCCACTTACTACGTTTAAAACTTATTCATTAAATAATCTTCATAATATATTCCACCTTTATACTTTGCTTAAGGATAAAATTGCCGATCTTGCCCATTTATCTTTTGGACAGCCTTAGAAGGCAAAATTCCGTGAAAATGTTCATGTGAAGATTATCAAGCCAGTAATATAGAAAATTCAAGTGATAATTACCTATCTTCTACAGCCTAAATTACACACTTAGAATCAATAAGCAAATATAACGCTGCCGTCTAGACGGCAAATGATTTCATTCTTCTAACTCTTCTTAAACTAAACTTATCTCTCTCGTTGAAATCTCTCCAAAACTTTAATCTTCCCTTCAACTTATCAAGGTGTGAATTCATTTGGCATATAATTTTCTCATACTTCGAAAGGCACGCGTCCTTTTCAGCCAGTTCCTTCCTGAGTTCTGCAATAATCTCATCTTTCTTAGAATCTTCCTGAATTTCAGATGAAAATTCAAACATTTCATCGCGCTTAGAATTGGCCTTGATCTCCGAGCCTACAATAGAAATCACTTTCTCTTCTACCTTTGCATCTATAGAAATATCGTTCATATCTGTAAGATAATCATCCATTTTTATAACATAAACTATCGGATCTTGAGTCTGATCCTGACTCAAGGTACAAGGCAGGTCTGGTTGGATTGCAAGTGATGCTTTCGGCCGCGACTGCTCCTTTCTCTTAGTGTATTTCAAACGCTTATGAAATATAGTCGGTACAGCATTCCATTTCAATCGATCAGCACGTTTCACCTCCCATTGATCATCGTCGAAGTGAACCTACAGAATATTCTTTAAATTACAACAAAGAATTGTCTGAAAGCTGAAAAATTTTCTGATCCTACTGACTAACTACTCAGTGCTGATTACGTGAATTGCAGTATCTCAGAGTTCTTGTATTTCATCGCAAACTCACCTCACAGATGTATGAATTGTTTGTCGGCTCCCAATTTGTTTTCTGAATATTAGTCGCCCACTTTGCTCTTCGTTCTGGATCCCTGGGGAATCTTTTCAGCAGAAATCCTTTCATTGAAGAATTGTTACATCCGGGTGCCGAACATTGAACCATAGTTATCTGCAACGGTTAACAATTGTCTGTGGATATCTTTGAAGTTGACAGATGTCAATACGCATATTTAATATTCCTCAAGGAATGCACCAGCTAGTCTCGATCATCTATATTACGAAATTTCTTAGGCAAAGAGAATTGTTCACAGATAGAAATCTCGATGAAGCTTTTTCATTTGATTTAAGTATGTTTATACGAAACTTGAGGATTGAGGTTAGGACGGTAAACACGGAGATCAAAACTGAATTGAGCCAATTAGAATTTGACAAAATTCTTACCTCGCTCTCAATGTTCTGCATTAGTATTCAGAATTTCCTTTCAAATGTTCGAAATTAGGTTATGAATGTGAATGAAAAGATTCAAATCCACAGTAAAGAAAATTTGATAGCAGACCGATGTCACTTGTGCGCACAAGCAGAACGATGCGACCTGTTATTGGTGGAGCGAGTGGATTTTGCCAGCCGGTTACAGCGAGCTTGACGAGTGTCGATAGGCCAATGAAAACGCAAGGAATAGCCGCGAAGGTAAGTCGAAGGTGACAACAATCGCGACTATTGTTGAGTCTAGATAACGCTGAATCATTCGAAATGTTTATTGCTTATGATGTCTTGCAACCAAATTGGAATGCGTATATCGTTCAGATGAGACCGATGAGATCAATTTACATGATTGATAAGTCGTAGAAATACCAAGAAACTAGATAAGCTTATCGGAATTATAAAAATGTATGATAAGAAATATGGTAACAGCCGCGAATCTCATGTGCGGGTATATCCTGGAAGCCAATGCTTTCTCTCAATCATTGTTTCACCTACCCTCGCGTCATTCCAAACACTTCGCAGCGGTATGTATTTCGATTTTAAAACTGTAATTTTTACGAATGCAGTCATTCATTCGTATACAATCGAACGTCGCGCGTTTGTGTAAAGAGTCCCATAAATCAACTATTACAGAGATTCAGGGGTATTTGTCGTATAAACCACTGCAATTTTTAGATCGTATATTTTAATCGTAATATACATTTGTCGCAATTATCAATTATAAAATTCATTTAGCGAACTTTCACATGAGATATCTAATCACGGTTTCGTATTTGAAATGATACACTTTATGTGATAGGTTGCTGATTCCGAGCTAATCAAGAATCGCGAGCGTTAACGGATCTTTGAATATAATAACATCCGAGAGGCAAGTAGCCTTGGGGATAATTGCATCTCGCTGTTACGAAAACTAAACGCTACTATTTTCGCAGTGACACTTTTACGGAATCGTCTTTCCTTCTCGGTGTACCGAATATAAAATTAATAGCATACATAAACATTTACTATGCGTGTGAGGGTATATGCGTTCGCGCGTAGGTATAAGGTATATAAGACTTGTCGGGTAATATATAATTTCCAACAGTCGAGGAACAGGCGCGAATGTGTACGGTGATATAAATAACAAATACGCAGAATTACACACGTTAAACGATCGCAATAGAATTTTGAAAATTGCGACAATCCTTACCGTATATTGAATGCACAAAAGACGTGTTGTATACGGATATAAAGCAATAAACGAGCAGGATTCATTCCGGGTAATGTACATGTTGAAATCTTAGACTATGACGTGCATATTCAAATCATAGGGCGCGCGAACCTGTATACCTAATATAAGAATATTTTTGGGGTATCCGATTGCAGTGATACAAGCATCAATAAATTAGCACGAAGGAACGAGGCTGTACACTGTGGTAAAGGTATAATTATTTACAGTTATTTGGCTGAGTCGAGTCGTCGCGCGTGCATCATTCTCTCCATCGCGACTCTTTTATTTATCGATTCTAAGACGGCAGAGTGGTGAGAACGACGTTTTCTTTGTCAGTTAAATAAACACGTATGACCTTCTCTATCCCGTCACTCATCATGGCGGAGTGAGAACTAAATGTAAATTAAATGCGAATGAACTCTATGTGCGAGTTACTGCATTCGGCCGGTCAAGAGTTAGCGAAATAGAGATATATGTACGGTAAAAAGTGGTGCTTGACAAAGAGAGGAAGAGAGAGGGGGACAGGCGTTCTCCGATGTTAATATGGACTTTGATCACACGCGGTACCTTGGACCCGGGCTTATAACTAGAAGGTCAAGATTGAAAATTGGCGATTCGAAAATCGTTATAGCACGGTGTTTGAATCGAGAAAGGGGATCTCCTCGATGTTCTTTATCGGATAATATATACGGCCCGCGATACCACGGAATAAGTTGATAGTGATAATGTAAATAAGATATTTTTCGAAACGTGTAGCGACAGGCGTCTGCGCAAAATCCGATTAAATGGGCGCGACAATTTGACAAAAATTGGGTCTGACTATTTATACATCAATTACTATATTCACAACTCGAGGTAACTAGAAATACGACTATAGACTCGCTCTAGCCCGTTGGTTTTGCGATGAATTGAGCTACTGTACTCTGCGAAATTTCGAAATATTATTAAAGACCTCGTATCTCGAGATGCGACCTTAATCCCTCTTCCACGTACTTTGCAGGATTCTTCTGCCAAACACTGTTCAGAGACGGAAAAACAATAAATAATTCTTTAATCAGCAATAATAGTTTATTGAGATGCAAAGCGAAAGATACCTAAATTCTTTTGTAGAGATTTCAAGAATTTTGCGCAGGCCTGATGTAACAATACGATGTCAATCGTTGAATCAGTGATGTAAAAATTGTAATGAATTTTTTTTTTAATTACTCATTACTTTCGTAATGTGTAGTGAAATTTTTATTCGATTACGAATTACATTTGTAACGTGTAATAAAACTCGTTTTAATTACCAATTACTTATTGGTAATGTAATTTAATTACACATTACTTTGGTAATGTATAATTAAACTTGATTTAATTAGAAAATTTCATTTTACTTGTTGTTTAAAAACGGCTTTACTCAAACACGCAATCGATGAGATTACGATTTCTTGAGCCGTTTTCCGTTCACGTGCTAAGTTTGATCATATTGTCGTGGCCCTAAAAATGGTTGATCAAAATAATCTGCTCGAAAATAGTTGAAAACAAAAATCTCATCAGATATCATGCGATGAGGTGAGAGCGGGTATGAATTAAAATCTGCTAACTGAGGTGGGAATCAGTGTTGGCATGCATATGGATTACTGGATTGTCAATATAAATCAATGACTCTTCACCTTTGACCTTGCTCCTTGTCTCCCCATGAATTGCTAATTCCTCTTCCAGCAACTTTATCTAAAACAACTATTGTGACTTGGCTATTGATTACACTCGTTTGGCCCGGGCTTATCTAATTAAGATATAGATACGAATTGAGAATTTCATGCCACTTGAACGAGTTGAATAAAATAGCGTTTTAATGATAGATTGAACAAATTTTCAGATATTTTCTACAATGGAACTGTCGAGGGCAAGAAGTTTGATAGCCGATCTGCCTGCTGGACCTCTGCAGACATACAGAGATAGGGCCACTTTTGACTGGAAATTGTTGCGATTTAACTTAGAGGGGGAGAAAGTTTTGAAATACAAGGTAAGCCTGGGTAATAGAAGATAAATTCGAATGGGATGATGATTATTTACCGTATATTTGTTAACTTTGTCACGCCTTTCAACTTGTAGAATCAAGTATGGTCTTACTTGGAGAACACACCAATATTTCGACATCCAGTCAAATCTCAAACTGTGGACGAACAGCGTAGAATATGCCATGCCAGAATAGTGAACCTGGTCAAAGATGATATTTTACAAGCCCCTGCTGATGTGCCTGTAAGTATGAGGCAGTGGAATCAGTCAAAGGCTTTATGAATTTTAAGAGATTCAATCGAAATAAACGAGAATGGATGACAAATTTCGTCTGCGGTTTAACTAAACATTTCAAATCTGCTTTATCAGAATATTGCAGGGCTGGATGCAATGTTCCAGTACGATTCATCTCTGCCTATAAAGATGGCTATAATGTTTGGCATGGTACCCGGAGTTATATTCAATTTAGGTACTGAACGTCACGCTGATTTTCTCCAAAAATGCCGCGAAGGTGAGGTAAGTAATAGACTCGGGTAACGATTGGAATCTAGTACTAAGTTTTCAGACACGACTCTGATGTAACAATTTTATAAAATTTCACAGGTGTACGGATGTTTTGCCCTGACAGAAATCTCTCATGGGACAAATGCTAAGAGCATGAGAACTACGGCTACCTATGATCTCAAAAAGAGAAGCTTTGTTCTTCACTCTCCAGACTTTGAGGCTGCCAAATGCTGGGTCGGCGGACTAGGTGAGTCTCCGGGAAATTTTTAGGAACTATGAATTATCTGATTTGGAAAATTCATCAGCTAAATCGTCCATCTTTTAATTATCAAGGAAAATCAGCTACACATGCTGTTGTCTACGCGCAACTGATTATGCAAGATGGCACAGATCACGGTCTACATCCGTTTATCGTACAAGTTCGTGATTTGAAAACTCTACAGCCTCTGCCTGGTGTGACGGTTGGAGATTTGGGTGAAAAAATTGGCCTCAACGGAATTGACAATGGATTTGTGCAGTTTACCAATTATATGGTACCACGTGAAAATCTTCTGAACAAAATGGGTGACGTTACTGAAGATGGGAGATATATTACGCCATTCAAGGATCCTAGTAAAAGATTTGGTAAAGAAATTGCAATTGAATTTTGTACAGACTTTGAGGTATAGAAAATCTCCGCTTGTATAGTCTTTCAACAATATCACGCTAATTGGAGTTTCCATGTTAATTTCAGGAGCATCATTAGGGGCTCTTTCGGTTGGTCGAATACACATAGGTCTGATGTGCAGCTCATATCTGACTATAGCAATAGTTATTGCGATCAGATATTCGGCAGCGAGAAAACAGTTCGGGCCACACAAGGACAAGGAATGGCCAGTCATTGAATATCAAATCCAGGTAAAAGTAGAGCCGAACTTTTTGAATTCTAAAATCCAAGAATGAAACAAAATACAAAGCTGACTTTGGCTAATGTTGCAGCAACTCCGTCTTTTTCCACACTTGGCAACGGCTTTCGCTTTAAGAATGTTTGCATACCAATTTTCGATAAGATCACAAGATTTTCAAGAGAGAATGCTCACCGGCGAAGACCGTGAGCTACTTGCTGCAGAGGGGATGGAGATTCATGCACTTTCCTCCGCAACTAAGCCTCTTTGTTCCTGGACTGCCCGTGACGCTATTCAGGATTGCAGAGAAGCGTGTGGAGGCCACGGTTATCTGAAAGGTTGGTCCCAAGTGTTTTCTATTCAATTGAGTAAAATAAATTGAGATCATATACGAACATTTTTTCTCTACAGTATCTCGCCTGGGCGATTTGCGAAATGACAATGATGCGAACTGCACTTACGAAGGAGAGAACAATGTCTTGATCCAACAAGCAAGCAACTGGTTATTAAATCAGAAAGTATCTGCTGACAAGGGAAAGCCTGTCGTGTCTCCTCTTGGATCCATTGACTTCCTACCAGATGCTCAAAATATTCTCAGACTCAAGTTCAACTGCCACACTGTCGAAGACACGATGAAGCCTGAAAGTACGAATGAGTAAACTCTAGTGCTACTCGTTTCACATATGCATTCCAAGACGTGATTCTGACACATCTTAATTTTCTCTGTATCATAGATCTATTGCAGTCATACAAGTGGCTGATTTGCCACTATCTTCGAATAACACACGATCGTGTACAAGAATTACAGAAAAATGGACAAGATTCTTTTTCTGTGCGAAACAATTCCCAATCATTTTTCGCTAGAACACTGTCCCTGGTGTATGCAGAGGTAAAACAAGAGAACAAAATTACCTTCTAAATAACAAGTTGAATGCTATTCAGACATTTACTCCTCTGACTTTTTCCATATATTATTCTTTCAGCATGCTGTGATAAAAGCTTTCGTTCAACGTCTGCGAGACCCAGTCTGGAGCATGGAGGAAAAACGTGTATTGACTAAGCTGTGCTCGCTTTACGCAGCCTCATCGCTTGAGAAGAGGCTTGGTGATCTTTACGCAGGAGGATATGCATCCCTGGACTCTCGGATCGACATTTTATTGCGTGATGGCATCATTTGGCAGTGCAAAGAACTCTTAGTGGATGCAGTCGCCCTTGCAGATGTACTTGCACCAACAGATTTTATCCTCAATTCGGCACTTGGGATGTCCGATGGCGAGGTATGAAAGAATTAAGTTATAGTAACGAAGTTGTATAGTCCATTGATCTTGTGGGTTTCTGAATTTGTCAATCAACATGCCGCTTTTCTGTTTCGATAGATATACAAGCATATTGAGGAATCTATTTTCAATGATAAGGAAAACATCGAACGTCCGTCGTGGTGGAGAGAAATGCTGCAATCCAAACTTTGATTTAGTTATCATAGGCATTATACTTTTGTATACTAGTGCGGTGAAAATAGCACGATATTATCGTCTGTCTCTAAAGCCGAGCCCATTTATACTATGATAGCCGAAAAGCCTAGTAGCTTATTTACGATTCACTTTATACCTAATATTCATATTTTTATATTGTTGTTATATTATATCCAAGGTGCTTTGATGAATAAACGGTTCAGTTATTATTGTTCATTGTGTTAATTATTTGCTGAAAAATTGCCCGGTGATAGAACAAACACTAATTTTCTAAACAGCCAACTACAAGAAAATGTTAGTATGAAATTAATTCGTATATAGAGTTCTTAGAAGTGCGAAATACGATGCCGTCGTGCTCATTATCTGAAACAAAGCGAACAAACGAAATGGAATGTATGTATATCAGTGGCAAGGGTATGACAGAGAAATGGGATAAAAAACACATAACTGGCAGAGAATTGATTGGAAACCAAGCTGTAGCTACTCACACTGGTAAACAATGTTAAAGAAACATCGGCAAACTTGTACGCGGTAAGTTTGATCGGCCTTTGAGTTCTGATCATCATAATGCATATGCAGCTAGCAAACGATTTCTTGTCTCGCTGAATGTCGTACCAATCCGTTTCGTACAAAGCCAAGCCGACTTCTGAGCTCTAATGTAATCCCAGTTCTATCAATTCATCCTTGTTTGATTGCTGTCTAGCTTCTTGAAATAATAATACTCACTGCAAAAGTGAGAGCATTCCCGAACCAGCAGTACAACAGTACTTCGAAAACTTCCATGGAGAGATACATCAGAAACAATGCTATGTTTCCGTTGTGCCCGCCTTTAGTCTAGAATGATAACAAGCGTGCTACCATGAGATAATTATTGGCGTGTGACGATTTGGATTCAAATGATAACAACTTACAATAATTGCGTGAAATATCACCATGCACATGCTCAAAGTACTGATAACTCCAAGTCCCAAAATTATTGGACTATAAATTTGTTCCAGAACCCTGCTGTGTCTGGGAAACAATGGGTGGTTTGGAATAATAATGAATGCTAATTGTAAATTGAATTTTCAGGAATATATGTATACACAGACATGAGGCCCTCACTTTATAATAGTACTGTGTTTTTCTATACAACGATGCAAGAGGTCCAATGGCGATTTTGTTTCATTGCTGTTTTCCAGTTTATTCGATCGCAACTTAGTCAAGGATACTTGCAGTAGCTTCAAATGAAGTATCAGGTGTTGGATTGCCGTGCAATAAAATGCATCAATGCCAGTGATGTAATAAATCAAAGAAACTGAACATATTGTTACAGGAATATATGCAATCGCGTGTTGTAACGGCTGGCGTAGATCCAGAGGCAATTTTACAAGGTAGGGAAGAACGAAGACAAATTCTGTCAAAGGTATTCCTGATCTCCATTGATAGAACACGGAAACTGCAGGTGCTAGATAAAAGTTAGCGACTGTGAACATCACTATGACAAGAAATATGTAAGTCAACTTCTGTCCCGTCTTAGCTGCATGAATCATCATCTGTCTGTTCCTTGAGTCTTGGAACTCGGCGATCCACATCCTTTTACTCTCTTCTCCGAAATGTAATATAACGTCTCGTTTGAAATAAAATATAACTGCCTTGTGGACTATCAGTAAAGCCGTTGTTGTGTTACACAAAATTTCCAAGCAGTCGAACAAGTTTCCCCAAACTAAGTAGACGTGATAAAATTCCGTCAACGTCAGGTAAAGAAGTATCAGAATGTAAAAAATCGTCAGTGCATTCCTCGCGTGCGAGTCTCTCTGACCTTCATCCTAAATACACAAGATTATTGTTCAAGTATAACGAGCGTTTATTATTCACAGTGAATAGTAGTCGGATATAAAATATATGGGTATAAAATTATATTACGCTTTACGATCCGTCGCTCTACAGTACTTACTTGAGGCCACAAGCCAACCGTTCTAAGTAAACGTTTATTTATGCTTGTATATTCGTTATAAAATTTAGAAAACTCGGCATCCTTAATCCTTTGCATATCGAGCCTCGGTATAGACTGCTTGCACGAAAGGTGTAAAATGTATCTTTGGAATATAAATCATAGCATTTTGATATCTCCTAGGGTACACAAATAATATCTAAGTACATGTTACATCCTCGCGTGTGTAGGTCCAGACACAATTTAGATATTGAAAAAGCATTGATTACATGCCTCCATATACAACTGTTTCTACTCCGCCTATATAATCTCATAGAAATTCTGCCATAATCATAGACACTTAAGTATACGTAATGAGTGCAATTTCCCAAAGGCCTTGAGACCTTGCATTACTAGATCCAAGAATGAAAAATTGGTAGTAAATTAAAGCAGCTAGCTTTGCACCCTTAAATACTTCCAATTTGTCTCCCAATTCATCCTCCTCCCTCTACCTTTTCTATTAACGTTCTTCAATACGAGTATCAAAGTTCAGTGTGTCGAATGGGCTGATACAGCTCACTGTCTGCTTCTGCGAACCACTCTTTGTAAACTTGTTCAGGATCGACTAGCCAAAATTTGTGAAACGATACCGGTTCTTGGGAAGCAAGATAAGCCCTTGGGTAATCAGTTGGCCTGGCCTGAAATAACGATAATCATTTAATGAGGCTGTAGTTAGTTCATTTTTGATAATAATCAGAAGATCCATCTTCGGGCTCACCTGATGAAAACATGGCGAATGGGTTGGCTCCGTACCCGCACGTTTTAAGCACATTCCAAAGAGAAACATATCGTCTGGAGCGGACGGAGATGGACAGGAACAAAACCCCGGTTGGATTAATTTCTGGACGATATTTGCGGACAAGACTAGGCCTGCACCACCGGTCAAGTAGTTATAGCCGTTACCTTCCCACAAACGAAAACCATAACGTTCTCCCAAAGCAACAGGATTTGATGGGTTGTAGCAAGTCAGAAATCGCAGCAGCTTTCCCAGGCTGTAAATTCGGCTCACAGAATTAAAATTATCTCCACCGATTCAAAGAGCTGAACGCAGCAGCTCATGCAAGTCGAATATTTACCTAAATATTGTATCGTCATCCGTGATCACCAGCCAGTCTAATTTTTTGCTTCTTAAAATCGCGTTCGAATGTTCTAAAATGGCAAAAGTCTTTGCACAATGTCCTTGTTTAGTATTTGGAGTGACTATAGCTTCTGGCAAGTTTTCATCTGTTCTGGAAAAACGATAAGAACTCAAAGTAACGTCCGACGAGAAATACTTTTTCACGATTGTCCATTAACCAATACTTAGCAAGACAGGGCGCTGCACGAACCTGATTTGTCACTATAGTATCCAATATTGACTGCATATTTGGCCCAAGTTTTCTTGATAACGGGAATTCTTTCGGTGTGAAATTTACTGCAAGTTTTAACCGCCACGTATACTTTTTCTACTGGTACGGATTTTCCCTGAAAAATTGCAGAGTATTATCGAGAATTCGACTCCTTTGATTATCTGCGGGAGTACTGAAACTCGGGAGCCTTACACACGGATGAAAATGCTGAGGATAAGTCGCGCAGTCATCTCCAGAGACTACACAAAGCTCAGAAACATGTCTCATACGTTTTCCATGTCCGTTATCCCAAACAAATGTGGCAAACTCGTAGGCAGCGTCTATGGAAAATTCTCCTTCCGGTTTCTCACTTCTGGTGACTCTTTCTGACAATCTATTTGGCAAAAATTGTTTTCAATGTTACTTCCTCACCCATTGCCAACAAAGATTCTCCGACTAAATCGAGAGGGTGGAAAGTTGAAAAAGTACCTCTCAACAAGCGGTGCAGAAATAACAAATCCCGAAGCAGTATTTGGGTACTTGAACTTCTTGGTGTGTTCAGAAAAGTGATGGATTATCGTTGGCTCGTGATCATACAGCGCATGGCCCAGCCACAGTTCCTTTTGAAAAGGAAAAAAAAGATGTTGAAAGAGCTGAATTTATCGCCTCGAGCGATTCGTGAGATTTTTTTAAGTCTCTAAATATCAGCAAAAGTTTCACGAGTTATTCCGCATCGGCTCTAATATTGCCTTCAAAATAAATCTAAAAGCCAGACTAAGAAGTTCGTTTACCTCCGACGAATTGAACCTATTCAATAATTCCATCAGTAGATTCAGTCTGATGGCGGTGTTGACTTCACAAAAGAAATACCAATCCGAAACAGTCAATGGGTTGTGAAGGAGATGTGGCAAGAAAGGCCCGACTGTCCAGGTGCTGTTCAAATTGAGCTCATGTGTCAAGATGACTTTTATGGAGACCTGAGACATTGAGTGAGAGCAAGTTTCAGGCGTTTATGTATATTGAAACAAGATATATTCAAATTCCAAACAACAGGCCTTACGTTTTCAATCTCATCTGCCTGTTCCAGTATACTCTCTCGCAGTCTGTAAGCTCGAGCGGCATGATATCCTTCAGGTTGACTGAACACAGTTATTACCAACTGATTCTTAGCCGTGTCTGTAACAAGGAAAAATAATCCCTTGCTGTATGAATTGTTCACAAAAAGATAGAGGAGAAATAAGAAAGATTGATTGATTGATTGATCACCTGAATCCGCCCGGATGAGGTTTATTATGCAGACGGTGAGTATTGACAATCGAATAAAGAGATTCATGTCGAGTGGTAAAACTTCGTAGAGCCACCTATCCACGCAGGTTTGAAGATTAATTCCATTATTGTCATTCAATGATTCGAATAACGATTAATATACGAATGAATACAACATTGTGCCTACGTATAAAGTCGTGGAAAGTTTATCACCGCAAATATATGGCTTTGAGAATAAATGTGTCAGGTGTCACGATCATTTCAAGTCTTTAATTAAACGAACGGCAAAAATTCTCCGTAGATTAGTGTGACAGTTGCCTATTGTATACATACCTGTAAATAGCAACATTAAATATTTTTGTTTACAAATAGTAGA
Source organism: Rhogogaster chlorosoma (assembly GCA_944452935.1). NCBI lineage: Eukaryota > Metazoa > Arthropoda > Insecta > Hymenoptera > Tenthredinidae > Rhogogaster > Rhogogaster chlorosoma. The sequence continues at coordinate 27,487,744 of OX101800.1, read as the reverse complement.
CCGGAACCATTTTGGTGGTAGCGGCTGACAGATGTCGCGTGTTATCGCGCGGCCAATGTCAAATGAGCAATAGTCTGGTAAAAATAACGGGATAAGAATGTTTAGGATGATGATTATAATGGAATTTCATTTCATTAATTTTTTTTTTCTTCCTTTTATTGCGGACAGAAAAGTGCTAAGTGGATTAAACGAATCGCATTTATTAGCAACGATTGTTTGATTTCCTGTCTTCCGTATATTACCGACATTTCGTCGCCATTATAGCGACGAGGTTGTGATCGTGGTGGATCGCGGTATAAATCGTCGTTCACGGCGACAGGGAGGTAATTCTCTCCCTAACAAGTGTTCCCTAGTGTCGAGTTTCAAAACGCCGTTTGTTTGGCATACGAATATCCTTGATCATCTTTCCGGAGATTTTATACTTTCGTACTCTCGAATATGGCTTATTGAAAAGATGAAGGTCCTGCAGAAAATACACGTTGCTCCATACGGAGGAGATCTATTATTTGCCAACGATTACACACTTGGCCACTACTACGGCCAATATAAAAATGGACAAAAAATCACGATTGCCACAGTCTTCCACCAAGGGGGCTGCTGGTGACGCTAAAAAAAATCAAGGTGTGTCTCAGTCTGTCTCTCAATCACCTCTCTCTACCATCTATTTATTTCTACGCGTTATGCGTATATACCTACGTGAAAAACTGGTCCGTGTCACGTGACGGAATTTTTCATTAAGTCATTCTCGTATCCGTCATTAGAATTATTCGCTAGGCCTTCATTTCCGATTCGGAAATATTCTTATTGATAAAAATCTATAGACTCATTTTCAATTATTCAACAACTTTATTTCCATCTTCCACAGACATTGTAAACGGCAAACTATTTCCAAAGAGCTCACGCAGACGCGAACCATCAAACACCGCTAATTCGCCTAAAAATGAACAAACCAGGAAATCAAATGCACCGAAGGGTAAAAATTATGATAAGAGACCAAAACCTAAAGGACAATATCATGGCAGTGCAAAGGAGGATACCAAGGTTGTTGTAACCCTGGTCTTTAGTAATCATAAGAATTTCTTTCAAACTTATGGACGTTATCTATTTTTTATATAGAATATCACAACGTCATATATTGATAACAACTATCTGCCCGTATTATCAACTGAAACCAAATAAATCACTTTTTCTTTCCAATCGGAAAGAGTGACAAGATTAATTGAGAATGTTATAGAGTTTTTTTTCTCTCTATGCTTGATAAAACAATTTTTTGTAGTCACTAAACTTTAGCTATTGATCGATCATGCAGGTAGGGGAAGACGACTTTGCCGAGCATGGCTCGGTGCTGGTCCAAGGAAGTAAAAAGCAGAATTTGAATCATCTGCTAAATTTCCATTACGAACCGCGCGATATCCGCGGCGGGTTGAACACATGGAGTCCAGGAAGAATTACCAACAAGTATAATCGGAACAGTAATCGTTGGCTGCCCCCTGTCCAGAGGCATAAATACAACAAAGAACAGTTTTTACAAGCCAAGTATGCATGAATGAAGAAAGAACAAGTATTTTTGGACAATATTAAACATTTCTGACCACATTGCATCATATAGCCCAATTATCTTCACTACCTAATCGAAGAAATTGATTTTTATTTCAGCTGCCAGTTTGTCGTTAAATGTAACGGTGATTATACAGCTTATCTCGCTGATCCTGATGTCTTGGTTCAATGGGATTTAATTGAGCAAATTGTATGCTGCTGTTGCGTTTTTTATAAGCCTTATTTAGGCTTGCTCAATCGACACATGCAATACATGTATTAAAATTGTCATTTATAATTCTCTTTTAGCGGGTTCACAGTTTCGAGATACTATCTTGCCCGATATGTTTGTCTGTGCCTGTAGCTGGCAAGATGACCCGCTGCGGTCATGTGTACTGCTGGCCATGCATTCTCCACTATCTTGCACTGTCTGACAAGCCTTGGCGCAAGTGTCCTATCTGTTATGAAGCCATTCATAAGTCTGATTTGAAAAGGTGTTCATCTTTTGACTGAAACATTTTTACATGTAGTTTTAGATCAATCTAAAATATGAATTTGCCTAAAACTATGACTTTATTGAATCTATTTTCACTTGCTTCACAAACTAATCATTTGCCTTTGGAGGCTAGTATATGTATTTATTTTTTTTTTCTAAATTTCAGTGTGGTGGAAGTAACTCAAAAAGCATGGAACGTCGGTGACAATGTAAGCTTACGTCTGATGCGACGGGAGCGAGGCTCGTTACTTGCAGTTCCTGTAGATCAGACTCTACAAACTTCTGCACCAACTACGTTCTTTACTCTGCTTGAAGATAGCTCTGAAGTTATTTACTCGAAGCTGTTACTTGCAGACTCAAATAATGTTAGATGCCAAAGTTTGTCATTATTAACATAATACCCAGGGTTGTTAGTCACCTGAAAAAAATCAGGAATTTCGAGAGTTCAAGCTTATGACAACTTTTTTTTTTTCTTTCTATTCTTGTTCAAGGAAACTTGAGTCAAAATGAACAACTTTATCTTTACAGATTATGGATATTATAGAGTGTGAACGCGCCCAACTTCAATTTGAATTTGGGGAAGATCTTGAGTCCCCAGAAAACTGCTTTATTGAACAAGCTCTCGGCGAACTGGTTCTCAGAGAAGAACAGCTCTTAGGAATGGTCCGTGTAATTCACTAATAATTCAATCGTCTCAGCTATACCGAGCAATTATATTGCGATTATCAAGTACAGAAAATTTGTAATATACTTTATGTAATATTTCAAGGTGAAAATTGATACGGAGCACGCTAAACCATCTCTTCAGGAAGGGGAAGCCCCAGTGATTGAAAGTGTTGAAAAAATCGAACAAGTTCAAGCAGAAAAGGTTTCAGAAAATGAAACGGATCAATCTGAATTGCATCAAGATTGGCTTAATGAGCCTGGGGAAATTCTAGTGTCAGAGGGTCTAGATTGCGCTACTGAATCCCAAGTCTCCACCCAATCTTTACCAAAGTTCTTTTATTTCTACCAAGGTGAGACCCTAAATCCACGTTTAAATGGATACATCGAATTCTATTCATTGGAATTATTCGTGGCTTCAAAAAATAAACTCCCATATTTTCTTACAGCGGATGACGGTCAGCACATTTACCTGCATGCGATGAATGTCAAGATGCTGGAGCTGCAGTATGGCAGCTTGGAGAAGAGTCCCTCTATAATAAGTGGAAAGTTACTGGAAAAGGAAGCCGGTAGTATGACAGAAGAAATAAGACGCAGGCTGAGATATCTCCAACATTTGCCACTGACTTGCCAGTTTGAGTTTGCCGAAATCGAGTTGAAGCCGCCGACCATATCGAAAGGGAATCTGATAGTTTTTAGCGGTAAGCATCGAAGGTTGAAGGCGTTTTTCTCATCCTTCAATTAGATATTATCAACTTATTGCACTTTTTCATGCACTCTGTCGCAGATCAACTAGAGACGCGCAAGAAACGGCGACAACGTAATGAACGTGAGGAGAGGAAAAGAGAGAAGAAAATTATGGAAGAAGAGAACAAGCGTATGGGGAAGTACCCAATACCTAACGTCCACATTGAGTCTCGACATCACTTTCCTCAATGGCAACCAGAGCCACCGTCTGCTGGGTAATAAAAATATTTACTTTTAACAACGTTTGAGCCAATTTATCGTTCATTCTGCAATTTGCTCGTACCATGCAGCTGCCTATGGAACTTATTACTCGACGTTCTATAATTTACCTTGGACATATTTTTCAGAGTTGAAATTCCTTCCCCACCAGAGTCAGTGACAACATCCAGCGTTGCAAGTAGTCCAACAATAAATTCCTTGGACATAGATTCGCCGACTATGGATCACTGCAACGCGGGACCTTCGTTTGCACAGATGTTATGTACTAGAGGGTCGCAAAGACCTGCGAAAATCGATTGGCCACGGATGAACTCCTGTTATTCAATTCAGCAAAGAGGCGCAGCTCTTCCATCGGTCCTAGACGGTGAAGATATCGAAGGATATGGTTCTGCTCCTTCGTACAGTCAGAGCTTCGGTGATGCATTGGCAGAGGCTCTACAACACACAGGGCTACAGGCCCCAGGTACATAAGACTTTGCCGCAAACTGATTTTACTAAAAATTGGTTCTTTTTGTTTGACAGTGATTAAATAAAATCTGAACGTTTCTCAGGAGTTGCTGTTGGCAATGGCAACGCGAATGGTAAGAAAAAGAAAAAGAAAGGAAAACCTACAGTCCTGTTTGCTACAAGTATGGCTCGAGCACCGTAGATACGATCATGAAAGAAATTCATACATTATGCTTCTCGAAGTTTTTTCTCGTGGGTTATTTCATTTTCTATTTTTTTTTCAGCATTGGTTCAACTGAACAGTCTATGTATCTAATCTAATTTACCAAATTTATTCGTATTTTTACGAAAATACTTTTAATTCATTCATATAGCATTAGACTAATTGATTATTATTATAATTACCTATCTACTATCTTCTGTGAGCCTTGCATCTGGTTGGAAATAAAATTTGGTTTGGAAACATGGATGTCTTGAATCCCCCGAAAGGATATGTAAGAAATAAAGAGAAATAATAAATGACCCGTATTATCAGACTCTATCTTAATTTTATTCTCACTTCCTGCCTCTTAGCTACGATCGAAACGTAGTATCGGAATCAATGTTTCAATAACAAGTTTGAAATAATTTTCCAGAGTTTATTGGATCTTTATTTCTAAGAACAATGCAATTAATTGAGTCAATTGAATTCGCTAACGTTATTTCAACAATGCAGTTATTACATTAGAACCAAACACTTGGAGCTACATGTTCGGAATGAAAAATAAATAAAAGAATATAAAACTGCGAAACCTAATAATAAAAAAAGAAATAATAATAATTGATAACTAAATGATGATAGCATAATTATTCTAGTTGGTGGTTGAGGATGGAGAGGTTTACATTAGAAAAATGAAAATGAGGATAATCGTTTCATATTCATTTATTTATTCCCTGGTATCCAGAAACAAATCAAGAGTTCAAGGCAGTGTCGAGTGAAAATTGAGAATAAGTTTAGTCGACTTCTTCGATGGTAGGTCCGGATGCTCCACCAGCACCTGGGGCGGCTCCTCCAGCTCCTGGAGCAGCACCACCGGCTCCCGGAAAGCCACCTGGCATACCTCCGGGAACTCCTCCAGCACCCTGGTAGAGCTTGGTGACAATCGGATTGCAGATGCCCTCGAGTTCTTTCTGCTTATGTTCGTACTCTTCCTTGTCAGCCAGCTGGTTAGCATCTAGCCATTTGATGATGTCGTTGCATTTGTCCAAAACGACCTGTTTGTCGCTCGCGCTGATCTTGTCCTTGAGCTTCTCATCTTCGACTGTACTCTTCATGTTGAAGCAGTAAGACTCGAGTCCATTCTTAGCAGAGATAGTCTCCTTCTGCTTCTCGTCTTCGCTGCGGTATTTCTCAGCCTCGTTGACCATCCTCTCGATATCTTCCTTGCTCAAACGACCCTTGTCATTGGTAATTGTGATCTTGTTTTCCTTCCCTGTTGACTTATCAACGGCGGATACATTCAAGATACCGTTAGCATCGATATCGAATGTAACTTCGATCTGAGGCACGCCTCTTGGTGCGGGAGGAATTCCGCTGAGCTCAAACTTTCCAAGAAGGTTATTGTCCTTGGTCATGGCTCGTTCACCTTCGTATACCTGAATCAGGACACCAGGCTGATTATCCGCGTAAGTTGTGAAGGTCTGGGTCTGTTTTGTGGGAATGGTTGTGTTTCGCTTGATCAGAGCAGTCATAACACCTCCAGCAGTTTCAATACCAAGTGAAAGAGGCGTGACATCCAAAAGAAGAAGGTCCTGTACTTCCTCAGACTTATCTCCATGGAGGATAGCCGCTTGGACGGCAGCTCCGTAGGCAACGGCTTCGTCGGGGTTGATTGACTTGTTGAGTTCCTTGCCGTTGAAGAAGTCCTGAAGCAGTTTCTGGATCTTGGGAATACGGGTGGAGCCACCGACCAGTACAATGTCGTGGATCTGAGACTTGTCCATCTTAGCATCACGCAGAGACTTCTCTACGGGCTCCAAGGTGCCGCGGAAAAGGTCGGCACACAGTTCTTCAAAACGCGCCCTTGTGATGGAAGTGTAGAAGTCGATACCCTCGAATAGAGAATCGATCTCAATGCTAGCCTGGGTGGACGAGGAGAGGGTACGTTTCGCTCTTTCACAGGCGGTACGGAGCCGACGTAGAGCTCGTTTGTTCTGGGTCAGATCTTTCTTGTACTTCCGTTTGAATTCCTGGACGAAGTGGTTGACCATGCGATTGTCGAAGTCTTCTCCCCCAAGATGAGTGTCTCCTGCGGTTGATTTCACCTCGAATATTCCATCCTCAATTGTTAGGATTGAGACATCGAAGGTTCCACCACCGAGATCGAAGATGAGTACATTTCGTTCACCGACAGCTTTCTTGTCAAGACCGTATGCAATAGCGGCCGCGGTGGGTTCGTTGATGATTCGCAATACGTTCAGACCTGAGATGGTGCCAGAGTCTTTGGTTGCCTGACGCTGCGAGTCGTTGAAATAAGCGGGGACAGTGATCACAGCGTTAGTGACGGTCTTGCCAAGATAAGCTTCGGCAGTTTCCTTCATTTTGACCAGGACCATTGAGCTCACTTCTTCTGGGAAGAAAGTCTTCGTCTCTCCTTTGTATTGTACTTCAATTTTCGGCTTGCCACCATCGCTTACGACGTTGAAAGGCCAGTGTTTCATATCTGCTTGGACCGTTAGATCCTCGAAGCGACGACCAATCAGTCTTTTGGCATCTAAACAAAGATTTAGAATTAATATTTAGCATTGGCAGGCTTCTTTTCAATCTTTACATTTCAAATACCGTTTCTGTTTCGATTTAAAGACTAAGAATTTACTTTTTCTTCTACAATTTTAAAAGATATTATAAGCTAATCCAGGGACTAATGAAACATTGAGTCATGAGATCATTCTACTATTGCAATTTTTTCATATTCAAATTCATATCTCCTAAACTATCTATGATAGCAGCGAACAGCATGATACCTTTTTTACATGAAATTGACTACACTTTACGAAAAAAAATAGTAGCACTAAAAAATCGTTAAAAATGGAAACTTCACATTCTTCAAAGTGTATCTCCTCCAACAATTTTCAATATTTTTGGCTGAAATTTGGTGTGCAGGCACCGTTTACTATTCCGAACAATCAATCGTTTCAGATTTTTGATATCTTGTTTTGGGTCATGTAAAAAAAATCGGCCCGGGTCAAATATTTTTTTTTCACTGTGAGCTTTAGGCATGGTTTTCGGAACACCAAATAGCAGCCAGAAAAAAATTTACATCCATCTGCGACCTGTACTTCTGGTAGCTACTTTGGTCGATGGACCCCCCCTTAAGCGCATAGTATAAAAAGCACAAATCGTGAATATTGAAATTTTGTTTTTTTTTAAATTTTTTTTTTAGTCCGCGTATAACACGAATGTGTGAAATAGTTGGCAGAGTGAAGATATTCGGGAGAATAAATGAATAATTACCGAAAATTGTGTTGTTGGGGTTCATGGCGACTTGATTTTTAGCGGCATCTCCGATGAGACGCTCGGTGTCTGTGAAGGCGACATAGCTGGGTGTAGTCCTGTTTCCTTGGTCATTGGCGATGATTTCCACCTTTCCGTGTTGGAATACTCCGACGCAGGAGTAAGTGGTGCCAAGATCGATACCAACTGCGGGTGCCTTAGCCATTTTGTAGTTCTGAAAATATTCACGACAAATCGTTAGCCTCGATTTAACGAAATATTAGACGCCGGTGGCACGATAGTAGCGTAAAATTTGTTTTAATCAAAGATGGATCAGATATTCAGAGATTGCGAGAACGATATTTCGATAGATAGCCCGCCCCGGATGCCGTTACCTTTGTTTCGTTAGCGTAGAAAGCGGGTAGAGCGTGAAGAAGTTTTCCGTACAACGATTCGCAACGTGAGTGACGAGCAGCGAAACCTCGCCCGTATATATTATTTGGCGGAAAGACGCTTCTGGAATGTTCTCCCACTGCGTCAGTGCCAGGGACCAATCAGAGGCTGGTTTTGTCCCGCCGGACGGTTTTATTGGACGAAATTTATGGAATACGCTGATGAGTGTAATCACATTATTGCAATAATATTGCTACAGGCATGAACGGAAAGCCAATAACAATTACTTTCGTGTATTTAAGAGTGAATAAACGTGACTAGCAAGTTGATGTAATCTTTTTTCCTCTGTTATGGAAGTTCGTTTGGCCGGAAGAAAGGTGCTAGAATCATGGAGAAGAATCTAGGTTTGGATTTCTCGAACGGCGCACGGGATATACGTTACTGATGATTAATGGCGTCGTCATGATTACGCACCACAATTTTCAATCGGTTTCATCCTGACGCCCCTGAGGCGATTGTAAAACTACATGTACTTACTTTATCGCTATGCTTGTAAAAGTTTGATATGTAATAATCAAAGTTAATAATAATGTAGCAGTTCTATGTACCATAGTATTGATCTAAATGTTATGCTACTTCGTGTATCCCGATGCCTAAATTACGTGAGCTCCCATCTTTGGCGATACTCCGGAGATTTGCGATTTGAACTGTATAATGAATTAGTCGCGAGGCCGGGACGTCTGAAAATGTAAACATATAAATGTTTCTCCGGGATACAGGGACTCCTCTCGGATCGTGGCCTTCTTGGCTCACTTACGCATATGGGATTACGGGATATACCTTGAATCTATTTTTACAATTTTCCCTAAAATGGTGTACGGCTCACCTCATGACTAATCCCACATGACACGATTCGATATCTCACGGATCACAGTAATCGGTCCGAATCATCACGCGTAGAAACGTCAGGGACGTCGATAATATTTCAGTACATTTAGAATATCATTTCGTCATTCGTATATACTTGTCTGCGTAAAGCTAGATCGTGACGCTGTCGTAGAAAAAGAAAAGAAAAAAAAATTAGGTTTCTCTACACGGAGGCAAAGTTGGGCAGCTGCAGGTAACAATTGAGCCTGTAGCAGCTGCTCCGAGAGATATATTGCACGGTCGCTTCTCAAGGCAGAACATACGTCCTTCCGTATTCTTCCTAGATCTTTTTCCTAGTACAAGCAATAAGGAGGAATGACAATCACAGCTACACGGAGAATTTTTATACCGACTCATCGATAGTTTAATAAATATGTAAAAGAACGTCTAGCACTTTGAATCGCATGCGAATATGAAATTCTGAAGATTAGAAGTAGGAACCAGCTGTATTATTAACCAAGATGTGTCTATACGTTTATTAAAATAGATGCGGGATTTATTTTTAGTCGCTTTGAATCAAGACTTATTAGTACATTTTTAATCTAATCCTAAATGACGTAGGTGTATCAGCGCAGCGGTAGAACGTGATGGGTATTTTTAGCAAGTTCATTATCACGCTTTTAACGCAGCGACAGATTCGACAAAATAAAAGAATAAAAAATTGTCGAATTACTATATACGTTAAATTTTAACGGATATTTTGCACGCCCATACATATAATCAGCTTTGCTACAGTTACTGGCGTGTAATCTGCATACGTAGATATATTGCTCATATCCCATCGTTAGAGCGTAATTTTTAGGTTAGTAATGATTACATCGCCGACAAAACGAGTTTCTGCAGAAATATACGAAGCCCCGGAATTATTCAGAAGCGTTTCATGAAATTACGATGCTAAACTCAAGCCATAGGTCCATCGACTGAATTTCCGTCTAATTTGATACGCGTTCATATAAATATCATCATAGGTATATTCGAAGATTTAACGTGACACGTGAAATCAGCAACGGCGTGGGCCGTCGATACACGTCGATACGAGCGGAGCGAACATGAGCGAACAGCTTTAGACAAAGAGGATGACTGATGTGCAAAAAATTTATGTATCTCATTTTTGGCAGATGAATAGGAAATTGTCATAATGTAATTTGAAGATCATTGCTCGAAGCTAGATATAAGCCAATTCAATAAATTGAGCCGAATGGACGCTGCTAAGGACGATAAATTGTTTCAGATAATGCGATCACTTCGAATTCTAGTTGTGTATCAATTTTCGACTGTATCGCATGATCAGCTGTCAAGTTAATTCTACACGAAAATTGACTACGGCTTCGGGACGCTGAAATTTTTATGTTGAATACGTGGCCGGTAAAAATGTTCGACTCTTATACATGTCACATATGCACATATATGCAATACGTAGCTAATGATTTTACACGAACGTGTTCTGACACGCTGGCCAGATTCAGAGTTGATATCGTTATCTTCGCAGTGGTTTCCTCTCTGTTACTCGACACATGTTCACGGGGCTTATGGAATTCAAAGCCAATAGCCGACAGACAACTTGCCATATCCCGGACTTGTAGTTTTCGACGATTAAATGTATGAAAATTAACTCTAAATCAAGTGCTGTGGATTACAAGTGTTCCGCGTATGTTTAGTCGTTCAGTTAGAAGCCGGTTCAGGACGGTTAAATGTGTATTAGCGTTTCTAACCTATCGTTTAATTTTTCGGTAAAGACTGTGAGCAATGAGATCAACGCCGGTAATAAAAATCTCGATAAATTTTTAAATAAATGTCGACAGTCAATGACATTATATTAAATTTAATTTAATTTGATTTAATTTAAAAAAAAAAAAAAAAAAAAAAAAAAAACACCATGTCGTGTCGTTCCAAGATTCGTTTGCTTGTGTGGCAAACATACATTGCCACATTGTTCATTGCTTTGGTTAGCTTTCCTCGACCCGTCGAATCCCTGGAAGTGATATACGCGATAAATGCAGGAGGGGAAGCGTACGTTGACAGCAACGGAGTACGATATGTGAAGGACCCGCTTATGGGAAAAGTCGGCACTGCCTCTGATTATGGAAAGCAATTGATCATAGGGCGTGTTAACAGCGTTGATCAAATACTCTATCAAACTGAACGATACCATCACAGTACATTCGGCTATGATATACCGATTAGCAAGGATGGTGATTACGTAATGGTACTTAGGTTCTGTGAGGTCTACTTCAACTCTCCGAATATGAAGGTTAACAAGGATTACATTCATTATTTATATTTCATTAGTTTCAGTTTATAACGACAAAAGATGGCGATCATCTCAGCCAAGCTTATCGATAGAGTAGAGATGAGGTATGCAAGATTATTTTCCAAATCCATATGAGACTATATCTGCTTTTCGGTTTCAGGTCTTTGACGTTGTTCTAAACGGAGATCATACCATCGTCACAGATTTGGATATTTTCGAAAGAGTCGGACGTGGAATAGCTCACGATGAATATATACCGTTCAAAGTACAGAGAGGAAAGTTAATATATAATGACGAAGAGTCGGACATACTCGGTGGCAAAATACGAGTGGAATTTATAAAGGTTTGTAAAATGGATGAAAGACCTCCTGTTTAATATCACATGTAATGCCTAATAACGGTGGTTGTAATTCACAGGGCTATCGGGACAATCCAAAGATAAATGCCATAGCTGTTATCAAAGGAAGATTAGAAGGTAACTATTTCTTATTGGTGATACTTGGTATGAATTTTCGGCTTTTAATATAACAACAGAGAATGGATTATTCATGAAGCTGATCTTGTCTATTTAGATGTACCTCAATTAGGACCCATCCCTCAAGAGCCAGAGGAATATCGTGGAATGCAAGACGAAGAGGAGGAGGCTGTGGTTCGTAGTCGGCATACAAGCGGACCTCGTACTCCAGATCCCTACTCGATAGACGACACATCGATTTTACTCCCAATTTACGTGGCAATCGGCGCGTTCATACCGCTACTTTTCTGTCTCTGTAAGCTATAGTCAAGTTCGGTATAGGTTTCTTTTTTTTTTTTCTTTTTTTTGAATCAATTTCTTATTACAATTTTCGTGTACTTAACTAGCGTTGGACAAGCAGAAATGAATGACTTTCCATATATATATATATATATTTTCCTTTTAATTTTGTAAGTAAGTTACGTGAGACGGGAATCGGTGAGATATCTTATATAGCCGAAGTATTAGAGATATTGTAATAAATTATTTGAATGAATAGGTGATAATCTTATCCGTTAGTATTTATTTGATTAATAAATATCACGTAGGTCTGTGTATCGTTCCGGGTTTTAAGTTCTTCCTGAACTCTGCGCAGGTGTGGGAGTAACGTTTTTGTTATTTATTGAACTGGATGCCAGAAGGCAATTGGATTTTGTTAAAGCCATGAAATTAAACTTGTTATTATTAACTTGAGATACTGTTTACTGTTATATTCCTGCAATATTATCCTGTTGAGTAAGGAGAAATATTTTTATTTAAGGTCGGCCATCGGAGAAAGATAATTCCCCTAACATTACACCATATTTCAACCGCAAAGCAATGTTTTCATCGCTTAGTACGGATGTGGACGCGCGTTGTAACAACAATTCTCCTTAGTTCGTTCTTTGATAAATAAGTAACACTCGGTTATTATCACCTCCTGTTAGAGTCCAGAGAAATATTCCGTTTCACTGCGACAATGAGTTTATGGCATTTGCAATAATCTTCCATTAATGTTGATACTGTGTAATATCCGAGCGGAAGATCGTAGCCGGCCTAATATCTGCCGTGAGCTTCGATTGTCTATACCTATATTGAAAATCTTATCGCTTACGATTCAAGATATCTTGATTATTTGAAGTTGATTAGAACCTTAATGCCGCGTTTACCCTCGCGAATCAACAGTAAGAAATTGAAGCTTGGAGAACAGAACTTTCCTATCAGTTGGCAAGCGAAGATATGAAAATATGACTTACTGAAACGGAGCCGCGGAGCTCTATTACCTGATAACAAATACGAAGATTGATAAAAACCGCGCGTAATGTGTAAAAATCATGCGACCACTGGGACGGAGCATTAACAGACGATCAGTAACATTTATGTCGGATTGTAGATTTTATTACTTGATTATACGATTTATAGCTTAATATAATAGCAACTCTAGAGTAGCAGACGATCGAAAACATGTTTTATTCTAACGATTTTTGCTATATTAATAAAAGAACAATAATACAGGATTAAATTCTTAATTAAGCATCGCCGATGGTACATTGTATTATCGAGTGGATAATAGTTCATGAACATTTAGTAGAAGGGCGCCACCAATCAATCTATTTTTGCCGCAAGTCAGCGAGCGGGAACTGGTTCGAGAAATTTGAATCTCCATCTATCGCTGCTGAGTGATTAACGCTGGTTCACGCGGCTTTTTTTTTAAGACTTGGTAATATCAGCGGATTGTGAGGACTGTTCGTTAGTTTTACACTTACAATCGACTCAACTGTCGTTGAAAGTGAAATCTAGCTTTAATAGCCAGCGTATCTCTGTTCTGGAGTCGTTAGTTTCCATAGGGACAAAGAACAGGCTTTCGTATTGTAGGTATAGAAACGCGGGGAACTGGAAAATTGCCGAGTCTATATAATTAAAATTGAACGTGGGTCAAATGCAGAGTACTCGTGGATTTTCGTGGTAATGAGATGGAAGCGAGTGATCTACATTTTTTAGATAGTATACAGTGAGGTTCAGTGGATTTTTAACACATGTATACATATATCTGTATGGATAGTATGTTGTTTGCACAACGCATTAGTATATGATCTATTCAAAGAAAATGTTAGAAATTGACTTATGTGTTGAGAAATTACTTGTTTCTATGTACTCAGCTCGGTCTTGCTGATACGAAGTAATCTACCTATACAGGATGAACATACCTATACCTATAGGTAAATACATATAGCTAGATATATACTCGTCGCGGAGTTGCGGTGGCATTTGTATATCTTTTGATCCGGGATAAAGTCTATCTGTGTGCCATCTGGATAAAAAAATCAACGATCACAAGTTTAGCGAAACCTCCAGAGGACTTTATGTTTAATTTATAGGTATAGCAATCTAAGCCGTTAACACCTGTGCTGGTGGTATCTAATGATTATTTCTGCTCTTGACGACAGACAGTCCTTCAGTATCACAACCTTCTCACTTTACTTTCGGTCGCATGATGATTTCTATATTTCGATATTGTTCTGAAATTCTTATATCGTAGTACTGGACACACCCTACCATGGTTTTTATCAATTTTTATTGCAGAACGTTAAGGAGATATGAATTATTGACAGACCGCGGTCCCCGAAAGCGTAGCTATACATATAGGTATAGCGATAAAAATTTGATGTGAATATTGTTGATTTTCAACTGCACGATGATGATTTAATTTCGTCCCCTCGAATGTTTAACTAGGTGATCGCTTCAAGATTAGATTCAAATCTCTAGAAACGTATACGAGCCACTTATTTGCCCGGCGTTTACCCCGCTGATTATGTGAATAAAAGGCACATTACAGTTTTCAAATGAAATTGGCAAACGTTGCTTAAATATACACTCATCTATAGGAGTCACTGCAGTTGGTACATAATAATTTAAATTCATGTATAGTTGGGGATTCCGCTGGCATCTGGCATGGGGCAAAATTTGCTTGATGTCGGCAGAGATACTTCACTCCGTATGTATTCTGCAGTCAATTTCGACCCCTCCAACCGACTGTGGAAAATTTGCCAAGCTGCATATTTCAGGGTATTAAGTAGACCGGTATACGATAAGGCTTTTAACAGTACGACGTATATGTATATATATATTTCCGTCTATCATCATTATAATTTTTAATTAAAAGAATATCAACTGACAAAGATTATACACGTATACTGTTATAATAATTAGCCCCGGGCAGGCCAGCGGTCATTGGATATTACGAAAAGTATGAATTTAATTTTCTCGAATCGTAGGTAGTACATGTATGTATACCTATAGGTCAAAGTCTAAAGTGCGTTTTAGCGTGCCTATCAAAGGAGCCGGCGCAAGACTAATTCAATCTTCAAACACTGCGCGACGTACTATATGTATTCGTGTATGCAATAGACCAGAGAGAAACAGGCGCAATTGCCAGGCAGAGATAATCAGTGAAGTGAAGATCGTGATACGGGCCTGCGTTGTGCACAATAGCGTTACAGTGTTGAAGATTAACAAATAATAACAATGATGAAGGAATATAATATACGCATATACCTATATGCGAGAAGAAAGGGAAAAAGAATAATGATAAGAAGAAAAAGCGCGTGATATAGAAAAAAGGCCATTGATCTCGTGCGGGCTACTGAATCCCATCAGCTGAATGCATTCGAATGCATTCCCCGCCTATTCTATGCAGTTGAAGTCTCGACGTCCGGCGATGTCTGCACCGGTTAATGCGCTTTACGAACGAGAACGATAATTGAAGCGGGCGGAGTTCGGGGGATCAAGGCGTATGCATCGGAGTTGCCAGGGTACTTTGTACAGGGTCCAATTCTTATCCCGATAACTTAATCTCCGCATCAACCAGTCACGCTTGTTGAGATACAGCCGGCGGTTGCGTAACTGTAGCAGGTGGTTTCTTATAAAAGAGGACGACTCCTGTGGGGCCGGTCAGTCAGCTCAGCGGTGCACGTTGGTGATAACATTCGCAATTTGATACGATACAGACGATTCTCTTGTGTAGCAACATGGTTCAAATAGTTGGAAAGTACCAGCACGTCAGCAATTCCCCCGAGTTCGAGGGATTGCTGAGGGCTCTCGGAACCCCGGAAGAGACCATCAAGCCCTTCCTCGACAGCAAACCAACCATAACTATCTCTCAAGCTGGCGATCAATGGACAATCAATGTTTCCAACGCCGGAAAGGACGCCAGCTCAACCTTCAAGCTAGGAGAACCCTACGACGAGGCAATGCCCCATGGACTTGTCGTCAAGGTACGTCTGGAGCCTCTCAATCTAAAAAAATTCGTTCTATTCCCTAAGTGAAGTGGAAAGAATTGGATAAAATGAATGTAATATTTCTGAAATTAATTACATACGTCGACGTGGCATCAAAAGAAGAAAAAAAATACAAGTTTCCTATTCTTAAACACTGTCAATTCTCAAATTAATGTCAGTAAATTTTTTTTATTTCAGAGCGTGACAAAACGCGAAGGTGATAAGTTTATCACCGAGTCCGCGCTCGGAGATGGCAAAGGTGGATCCAGAATCTACGAATTCACCGACGCTGGTATCACTGTGGTGGGTATAGATATAAAGTATATAAATAGCTCATTCGGGAGGTTGGATACTTGAAATCAGTACATTTGTAATTAATTTCATCAGGCGATAATATCTCATTGGATATTTATTACATTTATTTATTTGTAAACTACTTCTACTTCCACTTAAACATCCGTGCAAAAAATGTAAAAATTATAATCAAATGCTAGCTCAGATATATGAACTTATCATTTGAAAGCGTTTTAAAATGCATAAGAATCTATTAGATTTGGTAAATTTTATTTCACGTCTGCTGATTTGTTTAAAAACCCATTTGTTTATAATTTTCATATTTTTTTGCGGAGGTTTAAACGGAAGTAGAAGTAGTTGACGAGTAAGTTAATGTAATAAATATCCAATGAGATGATCGCCTGATGAAATTAATTATAAATGTACTGATTTCTAGTATCCAACCTTTTTAAGTTGTTAATCACAAGAGACCCGAGTGCGATTAATCAATCTGCTGTCAATATCGTGAGATACGATCGAGCTGTATTACTTCTGGTTGTTGGGCTGATTAAAGATCGCGTGATAAGTGATACATTAAACATTGATAGGCCCTCAATAGATTTTAACATCTCTACAGATAATGAGGCACCTAAGAATATCTTATATCCTCTATGGTTATTTTCACGAGGAAATTTTATTTTTCCAGCACCTCGTCGATCAGAAATCCGGCAAGAAGGCTACCCGTTCTTACAAGAGGATTTAAAACGTTTTCTCATGTCGTCTAACAGCGGCTAAAGTCTGCTGATAATCGAAATATAAATACATGAACTTTTATTTTTTTATTTTCATCTGAATAAATGATCTTCCGTTAAACGCATCTTTCATTACTCCGACCTTACTCCACATTATCTCATCGAATTTTAGTACGATACTACTACTAACTGCTTTGAGTGAGAAAAAAGACCGGGCTAATCCAGTAAGAGATTACCCGGGTGCAACGGTAGATAGAATTGTATAACGAATGCGAAATGTTGCGAAAAGCCGTTGCGTAATATTTCAACGTGGTGTATCCTGTTGACTGAGTATTTTGCATGTACGAGCGACCTTTCCAGTACTAGGTGATCGACATCATTGACTTCAAGTGGAGAAACCCTACCTATGGCGAGATGCTGTCCATATGGTCTTATTGTACATCGACATTTCAATCCCATATGATAGACGTGTCCTCAGAACTTACAAATTTAGTGACAACTGCAACGGTGTCATCGTGGTGGGTAAAAATATATCGATCAATATCGCTTATCAAGTTATTATCCACGCGATATCCATCAACTGCTATTAGTCGATGTGCTGTCAACATCGGAAGATATAAGAGCTATATGTAAGTCACTTTTCATTGTCACACTGACTTTAAATCGTGTAATCATTGAGGTTTCAAACAGCTAGTCCTGGACAGATTCTATCATCTCTACGCGTAATAAGACACTCAGAACTTCCACTTAACATTATTTTGGGGAATATTATATATCGAGTTCATTGTTCAGATGCTATGCGACGAAACATCTCGTAAATTAACGGCCATCCGTGTTTATAAGAAGATTTCGAACGATTTGATGATGCTTCTGCTAACAATCGGAATATAAACGTATGCACCTATATTTTTTGTATTTCATACATGTGAATAAATAAATTTCTTCCGTGAAAGCATTCTCTGTTGCCAACTCAGAACCCCACCCCAAGTTATCTCATCTCTAAGCTTCAATTCAAGTCAAGTACCATCTCGCAGACTGGTGCGCATCACTCTATAATCGCATTTAGCGAATATGTGGCTCAGCCCACAATATTATTATCTCAAAAATTGCATAGGTGCCATTTTTTTACAGATATAAAATTCGCAGAAGAAAGACAAAATCTCCGAAATTGTTTTTCAGTATTGTGAATAATATATCTAATGGATCCGTTTTGTATTACGAAAAAATGTAACATATGGGAAAAAAAAATCTGTAAAGAGGTTTGAATATCGATGACTAGTAAATACGTATAACGGCAAAAACATTGTAAATGTAAAAAATTATAGCCGAGTTTCAAAATGGTTTCCCCAGCCAAAATCTCAAGAACATCATACTCTTTTTCAGCGTCAGATTGAACATGATTTCGTTACAAAAATAGTACAAAATAATACGTGAAATCAGGCATCGAAGCCGAGCGAGAGTTGTTAATTTTCATACTTCGAATTATGTTCTTCAAATGCTAATCAATGGAAATGAATGGAAAACCAATAGGATCATTGATGAAACCTGTGATAAAACAGCATATTGCATTATGCATTTTTAATGCATGTAAAAATTTTTTTTTCTCATTTCTAAAATAAATGGGTGTAAAATTTTTTTTCCGGATTTTCGTTTCCATAACTTTGTAGGAAATCAAATTCTCTACAAAATTGGTTCTTCAATTATATACAAAAAAACTTTCATAATAATTTTGTCATATAAAATTATATCAAATTATACGTAATTATATATGATTATATAGAAAAAAAATTTGCTTAGTTATTATATCTTAGAAACTACGCAGTAGATTTTGTCGAAATTTCACGAACAAGATCACGTGGGCAGTCTTACGTCCCTATGAATTTTATAAAAAAATTACGGAGCGGTGGACCTAGATACCGAAAACTACGGAGCGAAGGACCTGGATACCAAAAACTACGGAGCGAAGGACCTAGATACCAAAAACTACGGAGCGAAGGACCTGGATACCAAAAACTACGGAACGGTGGACCTAGACACCGAAAACTACGAAGCGAAGGACCTAGACACCGAAAACTACGAAGCGAAGAACCTGGATACCGAAAACTACGGAGTGAAGGACCTAGACACCGAAAACTACGAAGCGGAGGACCTGGATACCGAAACCTACGGAGCGAAGGACCTGGACACCGAAAACTACGGAGCGGTGGACCTAGACACCGAAAACTACGAAGCGAAGGACCTGGATACTGAAAACTACGGATCGGTGGACCTAGACACCAAAAACTACGAAGCGGAGGACCTGGATACCGAAACCTACGGAGCGAAGGACCTGGACCCCGAAAACTACGGAGCGGTGGACCTAGACACCGAAAACTACGAAGCGAAGGACCTGGATACCGAAAACTACGGATCGGTGGACCTAGACACCGGAAACTACGAAGCGACGGACCTGGAGACCGAAAACTACGGAGCGGTGGACCTAGACACCGAAAACTACGAAGCGAAGGACCTGGATACCGAAAACTACGGATCGGTGGACCTAGACACCGGAAACTACGAAGCGACGGACCTGGAGACCGAAAACTACGGAGCGGTGGACCTAGACACCGAAAACTACGAAGCGAAGGACCTGGACACTGAAAACTACGCAGCGAAGGACCTGGACACCGGAAACTACGAAGCGGAGGGCCTGGATACCGAAAACTACGGAGCGAAGGGCCTGGATACCGAAAACTACGGAGCGAAGAACCTGGATACCGAAAACTACGGTGCGAAGGACCTGGACACCGAAAAGTACGGAGCGAAGGACCTGGGATACCGAAAACTTAACGAAAACATATACATGTATAGAGATATATATATTTTTTTTTTTATATAAACTTTATTACATTTTTTTTTTCATACTGCTCGAATTTATTAATTAATAAGGTATCACATTAAATCATAAAGGTGCTGTACACAGATGGTAGTACGTATATATGGTGACGAAAAATAATCTGTATGTACTCAACTTCGGTAGGAACAAACAAAATAAATAGGACTTTCAATATTACGATATACGATGATTAATTATCGATTATAACATGCACATATAAAATTAAAAAATATAAAAAACCATCCAGTTTTGTTATGTAATGATAATAATTTGTCACCGCCTCGATTCGTTGCGCCTATGCACTAATAATAATAATATAGGCTACATTCCTCAGTGGAGATAAGCCAAAGGTTTAACAACAACTAATAATAATATTCGTCGTAAAACTTAGGCTGTATGTGTCACTTCCGCGGGAGCGCAATACCCGGAGGCGGAGTTCTTTTTTTTTTAGTAATTTAATATGTATGTATTTATTTATTTTTTTGTTGTATTTTAGTGTTTTTTTTTTTTTATTTTAATTTTTTCGTTTCTTGTTTTCGACCTCTTCTTTATTTTATTTTTTTAATAATAATCGTACCGCGCGCGGTACCGTACGTGACGAGCACCGCGTAGTAATTATGTATTCTCAAAAATTCGTATAGTTATATAATAATTAATTATCAAACGTATCTGATTATTTACACAACAAAAGTTCAAGCCTTCATTCATCGTTTCTCACCGCGATCTTCAACTGTCAATGCAACATCACAGCACACCGAAGCAGTCAAGCGATAGTATGTATTGTATGTATGTGTAGCATAGGTATACTTAATTCTCTTATTTATAGATGGATAAATTGTTTTCTGGTATTTTTTTTTGTTTTTTTTTTTATATATATTTTTGTTATTTTTTTTGTCATTTTCTTACTTTACCTTTTCCATTTTCACATACCTATATAATATATATGCTATATATATATTATATATTATTCGTATTACGTAAGTATAATATAAATTTTTATCATTTACCTTCCTATCTACTACTGTGAATGCATTGGGTTTTCAATTTATCTTTCAAAATCATAAGAAAACAAGTGGCGCGGCGGCGTAGTTATATGTACTATGGCGCAAGCTATCCGACAAAAAAAATTGATGCGCTTACGCGCGATGGTCCTTTTCGATCTGTACGCTTCCGACCTAACGTGCCTATTCAATCAGCAGTCATGATTAGTTGGTTATCAGTCGACGACGTAACTGGCGATACATCTTTCTGGGGCACGTCTTCCTCGACGGTACTGTTAGATATCACCGTCTTCTTCTCGTGTAATTCAGAAACCCCGTTCTGCACAACCTCCACTACTTCAACTTCCGTCTTAGTCGTAGAAGTTATAGTTGTCTTTGCCGCGTTCTTAACTGCGGACAATTTACCCCCTGGTCTAGTAATAGGAGCTGGCTTTTTCTGAGGCTGGGCAACCGGTGGAGGTGTGTTTTTGCTCGACAAGCTACGCTTAGCCATTGTTGTAGTACCTGTCGATGTAGGGCGTCCACTGCTCTTTGTCAGAGTAGATCCAGTCGTTCGTGCAGATGACAATTGTTTGTTAGTTGTCTCCTTGGTCTGTTTGTCAGTCACCGGTGATTTTGTTAGTGTAGATCTGACCTTAGTCTCCCGCACAGCCAAACCTGGAGCCGGAGATGACTTTGGTCGAGCTGTGGCAGCCGTGGTTGTAGTTCCAGTTGCAGCTACCTTCGACTTTGCAGTTGTAGTGGCAGAAGCGGGTCTTGGTCTCGATGGTGCCGCACCAGATCCTGGAGCAGGACGAGCAGTTGTTGATGTCTTGGTCAAAGTCTTAGTTGCCGTTGACGTGGAGCCAACTGAAGTTCGAGCTGCTGGCTTAGGAGCAGCTAGTTTTCCCAAGGGTTTTGCGTCCCCGTTGGTCGTTGGTTTTTTATCGGCTGAAGAAGCGGTGGTGGGTTTTGTAGTTGTGGTGGTCGGTTTAGGCTTTGATGCTGCCAAGGTACTGGTCCGAGCAGAAACAGTTGTTTTAGTTACAGTAGTCGCCTTTGACACAGTCGTTGACTTGGCAGCCGGAGATTTATTCGTTGTGCTAGTGACCGAGGTCTTGGTAGTCTCCAGTTGTTTAGGACGAGAAGCTAATCCTGCAGCTGGTTTTTTAGCTGCTAGAGTTCCGGTTGTTCGTTGAGTAGCGCTTGCAGCTTTTGTGGGAGAAGTTGGTGTAGATTTATTCGTTGTTCTTGTTGCTGTTGATGTTGCAGTTCTTGGGGCTGCCTTAACTCCAGCTTTTGTCTTAGCAGTTTTGGTAGCAGCTGAAACTGCCGCTGTCGCGGCAGCTGCGGTACCAACGGCTGCAGCCACAGCTAGAGGGGCAACAACTGATGATTCGTCAGTCTTTGGCTCTGTTTCCTCTTTCTTTTCTATTTCTTCTGTTACTACTGGCTTGACGTTGGTCTCCTCGGTGACGATTTTTTGTTCTGCCAAAATTTCCACAGCTTCAATGGCTGGGCTTTGAGATTCTAGCTTGACGTCGATTTCCGATTCGACTCCAATTCCGTTCGACAAATGAGCCTCCGGTTCAGGCTTCAATTGTTCTTCTAGGCCGGTGAACTCCTGCATTGATTCAGATAGGTTCATAACTGGTGTGTCGATCAAGTTTTCTTCGTTAACAAGTGTTTCCAAAGTTTTCAGTTCTGACGCAACTTCTTCAGTACCGATCATCCCCTCCTTGGATAAAGCAGTTTCCTTTTTCGGCTCAGAGTCAGTCTCCGTCTCTACAAGATTTTCTGTTGTTTCCAAAGCCTTAGCTTCCTCGCTAGGCAGCTGGGGGGTTGACTGTGAGATTTCCTTCTCCGGTATTTCTTCAGCCAACGATTCCTTCCTTGAAAAGCTCCCGATACTAAACGGCGGGCGTGCCGCATCAAAGACAGTCTTACTCTGAGGCAATTCCTCAGTTGGTTTATCCTGACGAAGTGATTCCAACATATCCTCAACATCCGCCACTTGAGACTTGAGTTCATCAAGAATTTCTTGCTTCTTTATTTCCGCCGGTGAGTCATTTATTTCCGACTGATCTAGCACAAGTTTAAATTGCTCGTCCGGCGAGGTATTGACTTCTTCGATAAAGCTGGACTGATATTGCGATACAGGCGGTGTGTCGATAACATTATCAATCATAGCTTGGGCAACGTTTAATTCGGCGTCAAGAATCGGTGAATAAACTTCTTTGTGTGACTCAAATTCATTCCCGTCCAACAATTGGGGATCGTTTGTAGGCTGTGGTGATGACAGAGGAGATTCCCGCCGCTCAAGTGTCTCGAATGAGAATAGATCAGGGACAGCTGTTTCCTTTTCGATAGCAGATTCCTTTTCAACAGCAGATTCCTTTTCTACAGCTGATTTTTCGGTCGTCGATAAGTCAGGGATCTCTTCAGGTTCCGACAGCGGTGAGGTGGCCTTGGGGAAGGAAATTTCTTCTGCCAAGAGCGAGGCCACCTCTAGAGGGACAGTTTCTTCCTGGCCCGGCGCAGGTGAGGAAGCTTCAGTGTCCAGGGCGACAGGAGGAATGGGAGAAACGCTACTTTCAATGTCAATTTGCGACAAAAGAGATTCAACCTTGTCTGAAACGGTGCAAAAGGTATTGAGCACTGGCTCTGGTGAGAGAGTAAAACCTTTCTCTGGGGTAGCGCCACCGTCCAAAGGAGAAGAAGTATTCAGAGCCTGATATCCCGCTTCTCCGGTGTCCAGGCTTGTCATTTTCGTGTCTTTTTCTGCTGCATGGGAGCCCAGGAAGCAGCTGGATGGTATCAACTCTACCATTCCAGACATCAGGATGGTTTCATTTTTGACCAAAGGTTCGGGTGAAGTCGGGTTCGACTGTCCCTCCCGCGTTTCGACGCATTCACTCACGAGATCCAACGTTTCCCCTCTACTGTCCGGGAATGCAGTAGTGGGTGGCGGATGGTCGGTGTCTGGTGTAACTAGGGTCGTCAGCTCCGGATGAAGATCTGGCGATTGTGCGGTGAAGGCTTCGTCCGTAACGGCGGTCGTATCCTCGTCGCCGATTAAATCGGAGTCGTTTAATTGATGAATGACGTTCAGGTCGTCGGCATCCTTTTCAAAAGCGGCCTGGAAATCGCCGGGCGTGAAGGACATGGCCATAGGGTCCTTGGCGATGTCGTAATCCTCGCGTTCTGACCCTGTGAAAGAATCGTCCGCTATGGACACGCCGGTTCTTTGGAAATCCGTAGCCGTCATGAAACTAGCAGTCGATTCGTCGCCGAATTCGGCCTTGGTAGATGAGACCTCAGACTCGTCTAGACCCAGGGCGGCTAGCCCGTTGCCACTTTTTTGACGGTCCATGAGATAGTCGGTGAACTCAGTCGGTGGCAATTCCTTGGCCGTTTCGCCGTTCGAGTTCTCCATTTCGTGGGGACGCAGGGAGACTTCAACCTGAAATTCGCCCTGGCTCGGTACTGTGATATCGTCCATTTCGGGAGTCTGCTTTTGCGGCGATCCAGAGAGCAGAAAATCGTCGTTCAAATTCGCTCTGACCGTAAGACTCTTTGGCGGTGAGACAGGCACGAATTCTGCCGCGTTTGGATTCAGCTGGAAATCCATGTCGTCTTCTTGGTCCGCTCCGGCGCGCAGATCCTCAAGTAATTTTGGTTTGGCACAAATCTGTGGAAAACATCGAGAGTGCATTAGTCGTTAGGAATTTGCGAACAGAAGTTTATACGAAATCGAGATATTCCGACTGGATACATACGTCAGCGTCAATTAGCTCGGGCAATTCTGCTTCTTTATCGTCTTGAGGATCGCCGGCGGCAAGGCCAACTTCGGATGGTTGATTATTTTCGATAATATCGTTAATATCTTCGTTTGCCGACTTGAGGGTGTTAGTAGTAAGCTTTTCGTCTTTCCGTTCGCCCGCCTCGCCGGACTGTACAGTTCGCTCCTTATCCTTGTTGGGATAGTAATTCCACTCGTCCTCAGAGTCCTCGCTATCCGCTACATTATCTGCTTCAGGAATCAGTGCATGCTGATCAGGTTCTGGAAATAAAATGATTGAATTAATATCACCAACGTATAGGTAGACTGCAGAGAGCAGCTTACACGTCACGATTCGAATCCTCGAGGAGTCTGGACGAGTGAACAATATCAGTAATGCAGTTGAGATTGAAATGTGAGAGTTTCTAGAAAAGGATTAAACGATCGTCGCCCGTCTACCTGCAGTACAAAGTGCACGGGATGGATGATTGCAGCGGGAGACGAGACTATAGGTATGCACTCGTTTATGTAGATATGTCAGATATATAGAGATTGCGCGGCAACTGCAACGAGCAACGCACCCATCAAGAGATGCATTATCGATCTAGTCTGGAGCCCCCGCCCACTTGCTCGGAAATAGTACATTCACCGTTCCCGGTAGCTATCGGTGGTTTATAAGGTGGAAATGTTACCTGGTATTTTCCCTCTTATATATATACCATACCCGCAGCTTATTGTCAGTAAATTTAACGACGAGGACCGACTAATTTGACGGCTCGTTTCTCGACGCGCCTGTAACAAATTGGCATCCCCACGATTTCGTTTCCGCCGTACCTAATCATATAAGTACGATACTTCGTCATGTTACGCTTCGTCGTGATATGATGAGATTCCGAGGGTTGATAAAAGCATTTCATTTTTCTACTTCACTAAATAACGAGTAGTTTTACCAGTTCGATACGTATTCCAGTACATCATTTTATAAATATTAAGGGAAAAATCTCACTGCACTCAGTTTATTTTTCGGCGATTTACGATGATTGTTGTTTTAATTCTACAAGACTGCAGTTAGTCAAGAGCTAATATAACCTGTGTCACGTTCTATATTTATACATGTGGTATGACGGTGTATGATTCACTTTATTACGTGTAAGATTACGCTAAGTTGTATTTTTATTATTATTTATTTTTTCATTTTACTTTGCCACTCGGCAACCAGTGAAAAAATGTCGAAGATAAATTTTTTCCGTACGATGAAGCTATACCTGCAAAATTTGGGCCGAATCCAATAATACGTTCTCACCGAGCAGGCCAATGAAAATGACATAATTATCGCACTGCCTAATCTTTGAAGGTCGAAATAGATTATTGTTGAAAATAAGAAAGTCGAGCTCAATAATTTTCTAATTCGATGATTCAGAGATTATCCCAAACGCGAGATGGCATACAGAGATACAGAGAGAGAGACAGGGGGAGAGGGGGAGAAATTAAACTAGTGAATCGCTAGAGATAAACAAATAAATTCAAAAATAGATGTAGCGGATTTGTTTTCTTTTTTCTTTCTTTTTTTAATTTACACTTCGAAAATAGAGATTACGCGAGGTTGCGAAACGTATGCATGAAATCACAGTACATAGTTATTATCAAAGTGTCACTGAAGTGGGTTCTCCAGATTCTCTTCGATGTACTACTCATAGATATGTATAGGTATAAATTTTCGGTAGATATACTATATTATGTATGACGTCAGAAGCGAAGCAATTTCATCGAAAAATTGAACCCAGTCAGAGAATGCAGCTCTTTTTCCCGGGATTATTTCTCCATCAAAGTTCGAATGAATCTGCACATGGCGTACTCGAGCAATTGTATGCATACATAATACGTATATGTTTATGTTTATATATAAGCATTTACCACTTATCAAAAAAATTCTAAACGAGAAGCAGTTCACAGTCGCAGCTTAACTTAACGCCGTTAAAGCAGCTATAAGACCGACGTCGGTGGGTACACCAAAGTTTTGTTCTTCCTTTCAGTGTGACATGCAGCCTTCGTGTCACGCATACGACATACCATGAGGCCAGGGAGCTAATTTTATACACGGTTCTCACTTTGGCTCCCACTATTCAAGGCCCGGAGCTCCGGAGCCTTTTCACTTGGTTGATTCTGTGTGTGGGGCCGTTGCATTTACCAGAAAATCCTTATCTTATCTTACACCGCAACTAACAGCGAAATAATATCTCGATTCTCGATATCTCCTCAGATTCATGCGTACGAAATATTCGTGAGCGACGAAATCCCGTCTATACTTCCGCTACCACATTTTCAAACTGCTAATAATATATACTTTCCATTCTTTGTTGGCTAATTCCGCTACTGATTAGAGTAGCATGCAAATATTTTGACGTTCCTCGCTCGAATAATAACAATAATTATAATATTAATTATTATTATTATTATTATAAATAACAGGTGTAAATTTTTTTTCTGTACTAAATGAAGAAATGAATTATTAAGAATCCCGCGTGTTCTAGGGTTGGGAAAATTTAATTCTTTAATAGAATTATGAGTCTAATTCGGATATGGATACTTGGGCGCGGGGAGAAAATAGAGAAATTGTTGCACGCGACAACGAAATATGTGTGTATACTAAACTATGTACGCCCACACAGAGTCGCATAGACCTCGTGTAACACGTTACGATTAAGGCTTCCGTCGTGCAATGTATGTATTTTTTATTTTTCGCGAAAGTTCAGGCTTCACGTATGCATGCAGAAACTCGAACCTCCCACCTGATTACCTATACCTAAGAATGAAAACTGGCATTTGACACAACGTAGGCAGAGCCCAGCAACGCCGCCCTCGTTGCCAATTGACTAATGACAACGTTGAGCTATAACGATGTAGTGATATTTCATGAGACGTTCGAATCTAATGTGAGAATTTCATTCATTTCCAAGGACTTGTGTATGAAATAATAAATTATTTTTCCTCATCCAGTAATTACGAGATATTTCAGTCACTTCAGTCCTCGTGACGCAGTGTTTTATCGGACGAAAAACTCGAATTTGAATTGAATTAAAAAAAAAAAGCTTCTGCTAATAGTTGCGAAGACTGTTACGTTTACCGTGAAACCTAAAATCTTTCGCTAGGGCTTAGGCCGGTGCAAAATGCGGATAAAGTAGAAGTGAAACAACGAGTAACAACGTGATCCCTACCCGTAAGGGGCTTCGCGAACGAGCTAACCTCAACCTGGACGCAATATTTACGTCAGAAAATCCTCGTTCAATACAAACTACAAGCCTACGGTAGAATACGGTTCGGAATAGAATCAGACAGATGTGAAAATCGGAGAAACTACTTGAGCTATTGGCATATGAAAGAAACGTGAACGAGGCGAGGAGCCAGAGTTCGGCTTCGGCTTCGGAAAGTCTAGGTAGCCGGCCGGCGGCCGGTTGGCAAACGAAGCGTTTTGAATCGTCGTAGCATCGAGTGGGCAATGATGAAGGAAAAATGTTCGGTACATATACTTATACTTATAATACACGTCTACTCACCTATTTGCGGTGATATTTACTAACCTTTTGAGTACCTGTTTTACCATTTGTTATTATAACCGTAACACGTGACACCTTAAACGCACAATGTAAGAACGATGAGTAACCAAAGACGCTAATGAACAACTGAAACGCGTTAGATATTGGAAAAATGTTAGGAGAGAGAGTGTATGGAGAAAAGAAAGACGCACTCCGCGCAGCTACGGGAGCCTTGAGCATCCAACTGCCGGATCCCCCCTCTGTCGTCCCGCCTCACCCGGCCTACCCCGCCCTGCCTAGCCGACGTTCGACGCTCGAGCGTCTCAGCAAATGAGAGGGCGAGGCGCGCGAACCGGTCCCGCGTTTGGCTGGCGGGAGTTTTGAATCGAATTCGAAGGTTCTAGATGATATTTTCGAGTTTACAGAGTAATTAGAAGCGCGAAACGTTGATTGGCGAATTGTAGCCGACGGAAATGGAAACTCGAGGGGCAATTAAAGGTGCGCAAACGTGCTAGTCAGTTCTTTTTTTCACGTCTCACCGGCAGATGTAACGAGGCCGTGGTTCAAACTCGTTTCAGACATGAAATTGGCCAATTAAAATTTCTGATGTTTACGAGGAAATTATTTCGCTCTGATGTTATTCCTATCGAGTTTTCGAGAACCTCGCGTGTCGAATTGTTTGCCAAAGTTTGTTTTCAGCCGCTCCTGCAGTAGTACGTCGCTGTGCGAGTTTTCCCTTTTACTTTATGAGAGCGATGAATAGATAAAGATGGAGATGAAGAAAAAATAACATTATAAAAGACCCAATCCAAATAGAATTAAACACTCCGTAAATCACGAAGAGAAAGGCACGAGCGTTCGTTATTTTATAACTATACGTATTTATAACAAGGTACCGACATATTAAAATTTTAAGGATCATAGAACCGCGAAGAATGTGGAATCTCTCGAGCTCGCGTTTAACGCTTGAAATATGTGAAATAAATAAATATGGATATGATAAAAACGTTTTAAGGCGATGGACGTTTTTTTTTTTTTAAGTAACTAAGTAATTGAGATATGAGAGGCAGCACCTAGAGTGTGTACGAGTTAACAGCGTAATTAATGGGGCAATTATAAAAAAGAAATAAAAAGAGGAACAAAGAAACACAATGTCTATCTGCTGTTACCGGCGGATGTATTAACTAACACTTAAGGAATAGAAAAAGTAACAAATCTAGTCTGAATCAGGAGTAAGAGACGATAATCAGTGCGGGAAGTGCAGGAACCGGCACCACCACCTGCACCGAGACAGGCTCCGGTGCGGTGAAAGCTAAAACCGGCAGAAAGTCGGCCAACTTCTTTGCGAACAAGAGCCAGGAGCCACGAGTCATCCCCATCCACGTACGCGGTGTTAATCGTTCAACGTCGCCACGATATAGAGATAACGACAGTCCCATACCGTTCAGTAATACCTACATAGTAAATCTGGGAATATTGTTATATGGATTGATCTTGATCTGGGTCATGGGTACAAGATTACTCAAAGTTTTCATAGGCGATGAAAATAAAGGAAAAAAAAAAAAGGATCATTAATACATCGTGCGAAATAATCATAAATCCGGATTTCGCGACCTATGATAAATAATCGAGAGCTGATAGAATCCATCGACGCGGCAAGGAGGCCATCGAACTAGCTTTTTAAAAAATTTATCCGTTCCACAGACGACCGACTATCGAATCACGTGACGAAGCGTCCTGATTTTTATTCTTATTTTTATTATTATTTTTCAACGACAAGGTAGTCGAGCCGTATAGTTGCCACTTGAATTTCTAACGTTACTGCTAACTCCGAAGGAATAAATTATAGACCTGTTATGTATCGATGGAGAGACAAGATTACGTAATGTAAAAATATTGCAAAATTTTATTAAACTAAAGTTCATTTTTCATCATCGTTTCAGTTATCTGTTCGGGAATTTTTTTTTTTTTAAACGACTGATGCCTAGCAGGGTTTAGTTTGCGTGTTCGATCCGGTTCAACTTTCGGATATGTACGTTCTTTGTTCGCGGTCTTATTCTGCGTTTAATTGCCGGCGTTATTTTTCTCGATTTTCTCCTTTTCCGTTTCTATGTGTTTGCTGGAGATACTCGAGACAAGCTAAGTGTAAAATAGAAGTTTAGTCCCCCGGCGACGAAGCCGAGGTCGGTGTACCGAGGCCGCGTAAACGTAGGAGATCAAGTTATTCCGGTGCACGCTGTGTGGGGCGAAAGAATGTCAAAATTGAAATAAGTCAAGTGCTGGAGGATTCAATATGGCGGAGGGGCGGCTAGACGAAACGAGAACAAAAAGTACCTAAACCCGTACCAGTATAGGTCTATATAGAATATAAAGAGGCGCTCCTTTTCTCCGTAGTTTTTCACTCTTTATATGAACCCACGCTCTGATATCCTCAATTATTCAATGCAGCTCTGCAAACCTCGAGGCGATATGATAGGGGGTTTGCGACTTAATAGACAGCTCTGGTTACCTCGTGCCAAGTTTAATCGGGGCTCGAGTCAGGGATGAAGAAAAAAGAAAGGGGGGGGGGGGGGGAGGAGATCCCTTTCACAGTATAGAGGATCGTAATAGAACAGAATGGAATAGAATGAAACAGAAGAATTTTATTCTGCAAGTGTGTTCCCTTGCTTTAAAATGAAACCGGTAGAAAGCGCCGTTCGCGGGTGATTATATATACCGGTGCATATTTTCCCTCTGCTTCAATCCTCGCGCTATATGAACAAACGGAATTTCGCTATGAGAGAAAACCCCGCCGTTTTAAAATTGGAGCAATTAAGTGACGCCACGCGATCGGCGTGGGAGCCCGGGGCTAATCGTATAAGTACAATGACTTCAGAGCATATCAGAGCTCCTCTTTCTCCGAGTGGCTCCCCCCCCTCTCTCTCTCTCTCTCTCTGCAAGTCCTTACATCCCTTCCATATTTTGAGCGTCTAATTACGCGCGAAAGGGCGAAAGGGAATACTTTCTGAGGACCGCACCGCGGTTTATCCCCGGAGAATTATTTAGAGTCTAATAAGAATGAGCCCTTTCACGTTTTTCAATCGCCTCATATATAATTGGCGGGAAAACGGTCCACTATGTACAATATAATGGATGAAAATTGTCCGCGAATCATTGTCAATTATACCTATATACACGTATATATGAAATAAAATTATTTTACTTATCCTCCGGTCTTTTCAGACGAAAAGATTAACCGTTAGAAAGATATTGTCTGTTCCGCTGATTACAGAGTTCTGTTTCCTGGACAATTAGAGAGTGAATAATATACACGGGTTCGTTTTTAATGCAAAACAAATTCTGTTCAGCTCGTAGATCTGGTAATGTGGCAAAAACGAGATTTTTCATTGTCAGTAAAAAAAAAAAAAAACACAAGCAAGCACTACCAGCCAGGTTAGTATAATAGACTAATGAATACCTGCAGGACGTGGCGAAGCCGCGAGTTGATCCTTGGAAATGGGTTCCTCTCCTATCTCAAAGTTCTCTGGTTCGTCGTGGAGCTTTTCGGGGAAAAGTTCCCGCGAGAGATTTTCGTTTGTTGTAACGGCCGACTCGAGGCCCTCGTCGACGGCGTCGACGTCCGTTTCAGGTCCAAGGTCGTCGTCGTCGTCATCGTCGTCGTCGTCCTCGTTGTTGTCGGTATTCTCGACGTTGTTATCGAACTCAGCGCCATTTGGGTGTTTCCCGTTGCTAGGCGCCTCGAAATGATCCCGATAATGAACATTCTCCTCGTTTTCGGCACAAGTGCCGTTGGTAGCTTGCTGCTGCTGCTGCTGCTGCTTGCCGAACGGATTAGCGTCGAATTGCAGACCGTTGGCGTTGCTCAAGAACGGATTCGTCGACTCCATGTTGTTCAGTTGTACATCCGCGAGCAGCGGATGGGATGAGGGAGGACGAGCCGCGATCTGACGAGGATTCGTCAAGAATACTACGATCGTTGAGATGTTGTCGGTCGAGCCCTGGCTCCTCGCAAAGTACACTAATCGTTGACTTACCGCGTCGAGATCACCTGGAAAAAGCGAAGAATAATTAACACGTGTTAGCGAGAGGTCTATACGAGCAAAAGCACCATTCTCATGTCTGGCGTTTCTACCTATCATAATATAGGCACAGAAGGATAATGTAATAATATTATAACAACGACAAAAATCTATAATTGGTAATATAGGATATCCATGAGTTGTGATCGATAATTTCATTGTCATTCAATGTTTACCCATATCAGACGCATGTGTGTGGGTGTAGTGCAGTTGCGCACACACGTATATGGGGCATTCACTTATTGTTTTGAGTACACAAGTACAAAGTACACAATTAAGAAAAGTAATTTAAAGAATGACAACAAGCAAAAACTACATTTCTAAATTTTCAAAATTCGGAAAATAAATAGTAATTGTTAGAATCCCATGATCAGCTTGGGCTTAAAATTCGTGAAATGGATCGAAGTTTGCCGGAAAAAAAAAGCAAAAAAATCGAAGGGTATATACAGTTTCAAAAACACGATCGAAAACTCAAAATTCAAAAATCTCCAATTAAAACGCGTTAAATATTTTTTTTTGTATTTGTTTCTGTAAAGGCCATCTAAAAACAAACATTTTGAAGAAAAAAAACAGTTGAATTTCGATCATTATTAAGAAAGTTATGAGTGAAAAACAAAAAAAAAAAAAAGAGCGGTTTTTGAACCAGTGATCAAAAAAATCTCAAAATTTACCAGGAAGCCTCTTCCAAGGGGTACTAAGAAATACCAAAAAATTGAGGAAATGAAAAAAAAAAAGTTTTTCAAACTGTCCGATTTGGCGTGGAATGCCCCATATACAATTACAGGCGGATGTAATTATAATCCATAGCTCATCCTATAGGTGCTACGAACAGTAGCAAGATTATCTAACTTTCTCACGGAATATACTGTGCGAGGATAATTACAAAAACTCCAACCCAGTTGATTAATTTTAGTGTTATTGGGGTATTTTATCAACGATGCGCGACGAATTTTATTTCCTCGATTTCATCACTTTCCAGTCAATTATGATTGCTTATCACAGATGGATGTAAAAGTTTTGGCTTTTGCCGCGGTATACCTGTAGAGAACCTTATATATATATAGGAATTCGAAGGAACCCGCTTAGCAACAGTCTGGTTCTTTTGGTTGTGAGAGAAAAAATCCAGTAAAACTCGGTGGGTCTTTTTGTTCTCTTTACTCCAGCTGAATAAAGTATATAAATCCCAACCCCGATTCCACACTGAGACAGTTGAACGAGGGATGAGGGGTTCGGGCGTGGCTAATTAGCGCGGAACTACTACCGTGTTAGATATTCTATAGTGACGATTCAATCTTTCATACGCGAAATTTCCGGAAATGAGAATTCCGACTGCAAACGTAATTACGTTCGCGTATATGTATTGATTTAAAAATGTCTACGTAGTAAGGCTATACCTATATATAGGTATGTACAATTATACGCCGTCGGGGACGCATCCTTATAGATATAGCCCCCTCCGCAGAGTCGTATAAAAACGGCTCTTTCTATCCTCACTGTCCGCGTTTTCTTTTCCAAGGATATTTTCCCATTCATTCTATATTCAATACCGTCCAGTAAAAGTCCCAACTCTTCGTTATATATAGATATAGTAATAGTGGAGAGCGAAGCAATGCATAAAAATACATCGCGGACAGAAATACACACGAGCATACCACGGTGACAATTGACGGAAGAAAAAGGAAAAAGGAAAAAGAAAATAATATATACCTATATACCTATGCCTATATGTATACATTTTCATACCGCCTTTTCATTCCTATACATATATGTGACTCGCTACACCATAATAATTCTATGTATGCATACGTATGTGCGACAGGTACAGGAATAAGTATATAGGCTTAGGTGTGGGTGTAGGTATATAGGTATAGGTTTAGGTTTAGGTTTAGCTATAGCCAACGGCCTACGGGAGATGTTGGGGAGGTCGTGGATATTTTAACACCGTAGTCTGCCACCCGCTCAGACGTTGACGTAGTTCGTATACTATATACGTATATACTGTTAGGGCATACCGAGCGTATATAGTCGTATTATAGTCCATGCGGTGCTTCGCGGCGCGTAATCGGAAAAGCTAGGTGGAACGTAGCGCCGAAGAAGCAGAAGAAGCAGAAGAAGCAAAAGAAGAAGAAGAGGACGAAGAAGAGTTTGAGAGTAGGAGTGCTGAGCAGACGGAGCAATGACCTCGATCTCTCGACACCCGGCTGTTCCCTGCACCGCGAGTTTTCGATCCGCCGAGTCGCGTTGCGCCGGTACCACAGCCGTCGAGCCTCCCCAGCTGTCCGCGATAGCGGTCGATACGGATCAGAGAATTTTATAACGCGTCCTCGATCTTTCGCGAGATCTTTAATCTCGACGTTAAAGATATGCTCGTTGCAGTATGCAGGCTAAAGTTTTAGGGAAGATAAATAAATAGAAAGAGAGAAAGAGGGGAAGAGAGATGAAGAGAGATGAAGAGAATGAAAACAGGGAGGGAAAATAAAGTTTCAAGGATCGGGTACGAGGAATGAATACGAGGTACAGTCAACGTCTTGGCATTCGCCCAGCCAGGAGTAGAATGAGACCGAGGAGAAAAGCGTATCGTCTTGTCTCGTCTCGTCTCGTCTTGTCGAGACGCGCCAAGTGCAGCCGATGTCCCCTAGAAGGTCGAGTTTTGCATATCTCGCTTCCACCTCACGAACAATCGACAATCAGTCTAATAATAATTCTATTAATTTTCTTGTCAAGCTTCAAGGCGTAGAATTGACGATCAAAGAACCTGCACGAACACCGCGACATACGAGTACAATGAACAAATATTATTCAAATTCGCATCAATCGTCGCAGTTACGTATCGTAACACAACATGGAAAAATTTCACGAATGCCATGAAGAAATTTGTCCTGCAGATGAAATCGTACGTCTAGTTTACCCGAACAAGAGAAATCGAGAATTTCACGAACTGTGGAAACATAAGTTTCGTCGCTGTTCGTTTGTTGTCCTCCGTATAGGCGAGTGCATAGCCTGCAGTTTAACGCAACCGATTAAAATGTATAGGGGCAAGGTAGGTAGGTAACAAGATGAATCACCCTGCGCATTAATCGCCTACAGGGGGAAACACGGATAGACGAAGACACGTGCCGACTGTCGTTCGTTCGAAGAGCCACGCCTACACCAACTGGCAAATCCATCGTACGATGACGCACCCTTCCCAACCTCTGCCGATACTTTTCTCCCTATCTTTCTCTCTCTCTCTCTCGCTCTCTCTGCTCAACGGCGATTAATGTCATTTTGACAGTCCAGGGGGACAATACGACAATCTTTATAGGCATACGTATGTAGAGGTACATATGTACGTATCGAGGTACTTGAGCCCGCATGACATAGATAGGGAATTATCACGGTGCACGGAAAATAGAGGTAGTATAGGAAAATAAAGAGGAATCGTGAAACAGATATGCGTTTTTCATCGGGATGTTGCTATGCGAACAAACTTCGGGAATAGTCGATTTTATGGGTATATGACATGCGGATGATTCGGGTAGAAGATATAAATATTATCGAACCGGATTTAGACCTGGATCTATCGATCGTGAACAATTAATGTATTGATCGTATTTTCAATTTATCGTATCGGAACAGTTAATACAGAAATTTCTAAGCCACCGTATTAAACGAATTTTGTCATTACCTGTGTAGGTATACAAGATACAAAGGTTTCCCGAGCGTGGACGACAGACTGTAATTAATAACGACGGTGTAAAACAGTGTAGAGACAAGAGGCGTTGAATTACGAGGAAATATCGAGTTACCAGGCGTCTACAAAGTGCTGCGTGAGTACCTAGTCGGTACAGAAGTTAAATTACTTGGCCAGCATGTACATGTACGCTGATTAAATAATGATTATTTTATGTGCGATCTGAACTTTAATTAACAGGCAGAAGAATTAATTAAACGGATAATAAAGTAATAAAAAAAAATAAAATAAAAATAAAGAAGAAACGGGACTCGACGAAAATTTTTGTCAAACACGCAGCTGAATTCGTCGCATCGATCGCTGAGGGGCCCGACGACTATAACAATCAGAGGGAAGAAGGACAGTTGGCGTTGAGCAGAAACAAGTGGTCTGGTAAAAACGAACCGATTGACTGAATCAATAATCACTTGCGAGAGTTATTCGGTGTTCGGTGATTTGTCTATGGGTTGTGTATTTTTCTTCTTCATTTTTTACAGTTATATACAGAGCAAAGTACATACATACCCTAAATAGATATTCAACTATCGTAAGTGTTAAATGTCATAGAGATTGCGGTCGCCTGTGGTCGGTATTATTTTTAAAACAATTCAATTCCCGATTCGTTATACGATTTTTCAATGTCTATGTATAATCTCAAGTCTCGTATTATACATAGTAGTCGGCTATTAGATACCGAAGTGAAGTTGGTCTATTTTTAATCCACCTTCTTAAAACGAAACACGCGGACCGTTTGCTTCTACATTACATACTGCGGTACCGAATATAATATAAGATACACAACATTGTTACAGGTATAATCTCTCTGAGACGATCGTCAATGGATAACATTAAACCGCAACAATTAATCCACCTGTTTCTTTTTCCTTTTTTTCTTTCCTTTACTCTTCTTTTTATGCAATCAACTTTTTCAACATTTAATCAACCTAATATTATTCATAATTATTACAGACGTATAGAATGTTTAACGTTGTTCGCACACTTTTGTTACCCGATCGCGTTGCGTATATAAGATATATAATTATTTATATATATATATATATATATATATATACACATATATCACGTGGTATAATTTGTAGTCGCGATGAATGATGTGTCTACGGTATATAATGAAATATGTGTACCTATGACGGTGAGTACATAAAATCAACGCAGCGCGAGGTGTTCTTAGATAAGTTTCGCGAACGCCGGTGTACAGAGATGCAGGGATAACTTGAGATCTATAAGATATATGTATGGTACGTAGATAACCGTGTATCTTTGGTAGCCGATAGTGTCGGCGCGAATTTATATTTATCGAGGAAGTTACGAATGTACATATTATAGGTATACGGTGATATATATACGTACATGTACTTTTCTTTCTTTCTTAATTGATTTTTTTTTTTCTCTCGTTTTTTCGTTTCTTTTTTGATTAATTTTTTTTCTCTCTCTCTCTCTCTCTGTCTCTGTTTTTGGGCTGACGAAGTAAAAAAAGTCTAGGTACGACGGTGTACAACGGGCGTGGCGTTTCGCGACGAACTGGCGAAGGTTCAACCGGCTACGTAGTCTTGCCCCCCACCGGCACCCCCAACACCCCCTCCATGCTAGTCGGCCCGCTACGTGACTCACAACCCAACCCCGTCTGGTTTCCCCTCACCTCCCCTCGACCCGACCATCGCATCATCGCCCCCTTCCTCTCCCCGCATTATGGTATATCCCATGTAGCAGCAGATATTGCATCCGTATGTACTGCATAGATCATATAAAGCCATACGTATACATATGTATATCAACATATGAATGTATATACATTCTATACACAGATCTATGTAACGTATACATAGATACTACTATATAGCTACTTTTTGCATCGATGCATTGACTGCACTCCGTGCAGATTCCCTATACGTATATATTCTAGGGCTACGGCTGCAATCGACAGTTGTCATCTGTGTATTAAAATATTTAGAATTTTGTATAAAACCGGGATGACGCACCCTGCAGACTCAGTGACCGGGGATTCCCTGTAGGACAGGTACCCAGGGACGGGTGCAGCCTTCGTCGCGTTATTTTCGAACCAGAATGATTCTACATTTATGTGTACACGTAAAGTCTCACTTTTACGTATGTATATGTATTGGGTTCGGCGACTTTCGGCATCGTAAATAATTAAAAGAGAGAGAAAAAGGAAAACTGTAGAACCCGATTGGGTTGCGAAAGATCGGAGAAATGCAACGCTGCATGTATCTATATCGCGCGTGGGATGCTGCTGCAACGGTTCAAGTTATAGTATACTGCAGCTCTTCCAGTTCCATCCGGGGCTCTGGACAATCGAACTCCGTAGGCTGCGATCAAGGGAGGCAATTTAATTGCCAATTCGAGAATATCGCTGGGAATATTTTACAATGGATATATATATATATATACAATATCTCGAGGAGGAAATAAGCGAGAAAGATATAGCGACGTGGGTGGGGCAGAATCGTCGTAAAAAAAAAAAAAAAAAAAAGAAATATATATATGTTCACAATCTCCGTCTCTCTGATCAAACGCGTGGGCATCATAAACCTATCATATAGGAATATACTTCCTTGAAGGTATATCCTGCGGGGTTAACGAATTTCTTACATACAATTTGAAAAATGATAAATGATAAGAGAAAAAAAAACACACACACACACATGTGTTTCTTAATGTCGCCTACCTATAATGCAAACGGCAGAGAAAAATTTATCTCGTAGTAAGAAATCCTCATAAAACTGCTCTACCTGAATTTCTCTGCCTATTCGCGACCTGCGCAGAGGTACGAGGTCAGAGATCCATGCCGTGTGCAGCAGCAGACTGGAAGTTTGTAGTATATAAAGTCGGGGGTTGGTAGCCCCGCCCTATAATCGTTGAAAATCCATGATGTTAAAACGCTAATTAAAGTAATGCGGCGAATAGGCTAGGCTAGTTAGGTAAAAATGGGTATGTACGGTTAATCATTCGAGGAGTTTAGACCCAGGAGTTGCACCTGGTTGAATAAATTCGAGCTTCCAAGATTTCGACACATCGAGATTTGTTTTTTTTTTTTGGAGCTAATTATTAATTAAAGACGAATTAGCTGTACCTTTCGAAGATTTATGCACCTTGTGTATAATTCCTATATATCCTGCGGAAACGAATTCGCAAACATATAAGTAGGTATAAGCACATATACGTTCACGACCTAGCTATTAGGTGTTCTTCGGTCTTGAAGCGATAATTTAGGATAGGTCAAGACCGCGAAGCGAATCGAGCTTCTTTTCAAAAAGAGTAAGAGACAAAAATGATCTATAACACCTAGAATTAATTTTTATATACGATTAGCAGTCTTGAGTATACACATACGATCGCTATATTCGGACTGTAAGTAAATATAAAATAGATTGAATATTCTTTATCTGCGAAGGTATATAAGATGGTATCTAGATGACAGTATAATGTTATAAACTCATATATAGGTAATCTTTGTCGTAAAATATATGATTCGAGTGAGGAAAATGAATATCGTAATGTTTACCAGCCCGCGATATATCCTATCGTTAATAAAATAATTGTTCGAACCTTATTATAGCTTCGAGTAAAACAAAAATCTATTACGTGTCGGCTGATATATGCGATGAAAAGCATATATATATAGTTTATTTCTTTACTTTTTATTTTTCCTTAAATTTTTATTTTTTATTTTTTATTTTTAAACCGATCGATAGATATTGGTACTAGATGATGTTGTAAGATCGTTATGCTCCTGATCGTGAGAAGATCGTTTGAGCAAAACTCTTCTGTATGAATCCTATAATGGAGTCCAGACTGTGTATTTTATTTTGAACGATCGGCTACGAATTCGTGTTAATCCGCCGCGAAGAATATCGCAAGAACAATGTGTACGTGACTCCGAGGATGAGGTCCGGGGAGAGGGGAAAGAGGAAAGAGGAAAGAGGAAAGAGGATAGAGGAGAGACGGGCTAAACGTGACGTAACATCCTGCGCCGGAGGAAAAAGACGTCGAAGTTCGAAGGAGGTAGAAAATAGACACGTTCTTAAACTTTAGAGCGATTCGAGCCGTCCGGCTACACGGCCATACCTTATATATCTACACCCGCTGCAACTGGTATAGATATCTGGTAGATAATGAGAGTAGAAGCCCCTGCAACCAGGCTCGACCACTGCAGTGGTCCTCCTCGATTATCTCCTCCTTTCTTATTCTCCTTTTTCTATACATAGTCGTAAATTTTCAATGGGATATTTCTCAGGTAATCCCGATCGCAATGCACCTAACCCGAAAAGAATTCCTATAAACAACCCTGCGGTGCTTATCACAGCCGAGTTCACAGACTCTCAAAGTATGATAATATAGCTAAAAGTCAAGATTTGTCAACCAGCTCTTATGCAGAGAGAACAATATACTGCTGTGATAGGTAATACCAGAAGAAATATGGACAAATTTTCTTTTTTTTTTCTCTAGCGTGTTCATCTTATTTCTTAGTTCTGAAAACTCGAAGAGGTTTTCAATTCAAAAATGATGCGTATGGGTGTGCCATTGTTTTTTTATTTTTTTGTTTTTACTTCTTTCT
Source organism: Rhogogaster chlorosoma (assembly GCA_944452935.1). NCBI lineage: Eukaryota > Metazoa > Arthropoda > Insecta > Hymenoptera > Tenthredinidae > Rhogogaster > Rhogogaster chlorosoma. Next base: position 27,447,241 of record OX101800.1, on the reverse strand, counting down.
CATTTTTCTTGCGTATAGCATAAAATTTTTCCGCCCTTATTTATCATATGAGGTCACATAGCTATCGGATAATACGAAGCTAATATTAATACAAGCGTAGGTTTGTACAGGCTAATCGAAGCCAATCCTCTTAACGAGGATATACCTAATTAATATCGCGACATGGTTGATTGGTTCATCGAGGTCTCGATTGTCTTTGCCTAGTCTTTTTTACCCTTCTTTTACTGTACCCACCGCCCCAGGCGACCTGGACACAACTCGATTATTCACTGTCTCTTTTACCAATCGACGAAGTAGAGCAAATTATTTATACTAAAAATCCACGGAGCGGAAAGAAAAGATGAAGAAAAATAAGACCTATAAAATCTCTTTAATAAATAGTATGTGTATCACACGAACACTAGCAATTAGATTATAAAGCCCCGATGACTTTACTAAATCGAACAATATTATCTATCACCTATATATTGAAACGCGGTGTGTTAGAAATGACACCGTTAGAATAAGAGTTTGAAATGAAATGATATATCGGTATATTAGTATTTGTATAAAATAATACCGTGAATAATGCGATAATAATCGTCGAAGTAACCGTGGACGGTGAGGCAATCGCGTGTTCAACTGTATAGCGACGATTATTAATTTCCCCGACATTTTATAACTCATTGTCATTCCCCTGATTAAACTTATTGTCCACGTTTCACCATAGTGAATCATTTTAGTACCTGAGTAGGATCTGATCGGTATAAATCCGAACGTTTTATACGATCGGCGCATGACTCTCTTCGCTTATAACTATATATAATATATGTACGTTATACACGTATTAATTCGATTCGCAAAAACGGCAGTCAAAAGTTGAGAAAAAAAAATCAACTGCCTTTTTCATACCGCGGGATGACATCATTATAGTCATCGCTATTATACGACGTTAATCTAAAAATCAGATGCTCGTATCTTATCGCGAATTCTTTTTTTTTCATGTACTTATATATATATACACGTACCTATATCATCATATATATTTATTTTCTTATTTATCCAATGGAATATCATTGTGACAAGTTTTTCACCCGCGATAATGGATTTTTCTTCATAATAGATAAATTCAGTTTATATTATCTTTCCTAATTTCGTTTAATTTCAATCTACCCGCGTACGTCTGATACATCACTGTACCCTAGAGTAGAGGTGTGGCGCGTCGCTGAGTGTGCTCGCATAGCAACATCATCATGAAGGAAGTAAACCAGATGGGGAGGATGACGTTACGAGACGCGAGAAAAATGTAAACTCTCTTAGACTTAGCTGATGACCTTTTTCGTTGTAAACTCTTCTTCGTCGAGTCAGTAATCCGGCGATTACGTAATCGCGGACGCCTTTCTTCGCGGTATTTTCATCCTTAATTAAACTCACCCTACTTTGCAATAAAAATTGATAGCCGCACATATCGCTCGAAAATTTTTTCATATTTTTATCTCGATATATCGATTAGAATTTAATTCGCAGTAATTATATAGCTAATTTATCGAATTTATAAAACCGAATAAGAAGATAACATATCATACAGGGATAACGTCAAGTCGAAACAGCGATACATGAAACATTAACAGTACATACGTAAATCTGCATTGATATTTTCGAGGCGAATCACATTCGCACATACATAAGTATATAGGTATACGTTATGATCGGCGCCTGATCGGAGGAAACGAACTATTAATACTTATCGCATTAGGTGTGATTCGCATACAATGTACCTACAAGTGCCTGGATGACTATCAACGCCTTGTATGTACCAACGAATATGTATAATATCTGTGATATATAGGTACGCTCGTTGGAGTTATGGAACATTTTATGCCCGAATTGTCGAATTAGACAATCAAAAGTGGCGCCAATGTGGGGAAAAACAATGATCCGATTACGAACGACATATGTGATTTTCCACAAATTATTTCTCTTATCCAAGAATGTTTCTATGGGAATGAATATAGTATATAGATGCACTTACAATTATTATTATTCTCCGAAGGATAGCTATTATTCTGTTTTTTTTTTTCATTCCTACACGTTGCTGCAATCGATGAAAATATTCACTATTGAACGACGCCGACGTCAACGTCGACGACAATGATGATAATAACGATATGTCGGAAAGAATAATAAAAATAAATTGTCAGGTGAACGTTCGAGGAGTCGAAGTTATGGATGCGTGGATAAATTATTCGATTCGTATAGCTAGCCATCGTGTGTTGCGGTACGCGGGAGGAATTCAATAGGAGTAAAGATTATACAGGTGAATTATACCTACTACATACATATATATAGGTACGTAACGGTGTTAAAAAGATATTTTTCGTACGTGTGTATAAATAGCATAATAATCAAAGAATATATGGGGCGCAGATCAAAAAACGAATATCCTATATGTGTATAGTACACGAGAAATCGTTAAAATAACTATTTTTCTCGGTTATGCGACTTAACGACGTTATAAAAGCGATATAACCAAAAAATGTATTTGTGTTTCTAAAACAGAAGAAAAAAAAGCAAAAAAAAAAAAAAAAAATGAAATTTGCTGGATAAATGGCATGAGGAATGCGGCATACGAAGCGGTATGACTCACGTGTGATCCTGTAGCCAAGGGGCTATAATTAGCCCCGTGGTGGCATAGCGTCACACGCTCAACGAGATGTGTATAAAAAAAAGTTTTCAAATAGCGCAAAAACACTGCAATGGCAAGGAAGCCTTCGCCGAATCATACAATACCTATATATATTCGAATATATATCACACATTACATAATCTTAACGCCTATTCTATTTTTTCTCTTGATTTTCTTCGAAGCATGAAAATATCTTGAAAAAAATTGAAAATACATAGAAAAACGATTACCTACACCTATTTGAATATTTTGATCGAAGAACAGCTTTTTGGGGTCACGGTTCGATACAAGTATACATGATGTTGTGTATAATACCGTATGCGATGTATAAATACGTGTATTTGTTTAATTATGTTTTTAGTATATCAGCAGCAGCTGCTGCAGCCGGGGCTTGCAGAAATGCGAAATTCCGGAGTAGGTGAGTATCAGAAAGCGAAAATTCCAGTACTTGTTAAACAGGTACTATAGATCTGTATCCAGGGGCAGAGTTTCGGTTTATTTAACGGAGCAAACACTAAACATATACGCTCATTAATTATTGAGCTAACAAGACGCCCGGTTAGAAGCTGCGTATACGTGATCCAGCTACCGCGTCACGTTGGGAATGAATTTTAAGTGTATAAAGTAATGAATAAAGAAAGTAAAACAAGAATTGCATATTATATCTGCGCAAAGAATATTTCAACACAATTATCCCGTCCGTGTTTATGAGATCTTTATACCTATACATATATATGCATGTTATTGACAAATCAGGGCAGTAAATAAAATAATTGATATATATGTGATTGCATATGATATATAATCCACCCGCTTCATTATCCGACCCCCACCAAGTTTACGTAATTTTTATTTCGACCCGAGTCAGCTCCGGTCGACTATAATTATGTACTTAGCGTACATATACATACGTATACGTATATAGGTAGATATGTATTTATATACGGTATATGTATAGATGGAATAAATTGGTCTTAGCGACGGCGTTAAACACACAGAGATATAAGTATAATAACGCAATGTCGTTTGCTCCGATGAATCACGATTCGCGAGTTCGCCCGCGAGGGTCGCTCGAGCATACAGAGAATCGCGAAAAGTGCTGCAGTGACTCTCAAATGAACATGGCTATAAGTTTTAGCAAGAAGTAGCCACACGTATTAATACTACGTGTCACGATATCACTGCACGACGCGACGTCGTGCTTTTCGTTGATGCTGCAGGAGTAGAGCTGGTAGGTAATGATACTTTGTACAGAAGAAAAGGTATATATAATAAATATATACCTATAAGGTATAATGCATCGTGAGTGCATATATAAACGAAAAAAATATATAGATATTTACGCTTCATTGCGCGCGGGTGTTGATTTTCTTTTCTTTTCTTTTTTTCTTTCTTTCCTTTTTCTCGTTTCATTTTTTTTATTTTTATTTATTTATTTTTTTTTTTCACACCGCAAAAAGAAAAGAGAAGAAAAGAGTAGAATAAAAAAGATGAGACGCAGAGATCGGTGCCAGCAACAGATGTATACTACCTATATATATCGTACCCTTGGCAACAGGCTGAGGCAGCCTCATCGTAAAACGAAATATCGCATCGGTACAGCGAGAAGTATTAAACAAAGGATTTCGCGGAACCGAACCATAAGACGTGGTCACTGAAGCGGGACCTAGTCTCTACTTTGCTACGTTTGAAAAACTCCCGCAGTATCGTTCCGAGTAACGCTTCGCGTACGGCGATAATGTTCCCTTAATTGACGTTGAACAAATGTTGCCAATTTATACCTATACGTATATAGAATATACGCCCGACCCTCGGCTCGAGTCATTATATTATATACATATACCATATCGTGCACGGAATATACGCTTGTATGCTCCGACTCAATATTCTCACTCTGATTACTCGCGTGGTCGAAAATCACCAAACATTTCAATTTCACTCTATATACGCCCCCACCGCCCTTCGTAGCGACCCGGAAACAGGGAAAGGGAGGGATGGCACACTTTCGTCTGACGATGACTGGAGCTTTATGCGGGAAACTCGGAGCAATTTCTCTTTGAGATAAAAAAAAAATGAAAAAGAAAAAAAAAAAAAAAATTAATAAGAATGAGAAAATCCCCCCACAGCCTACTTCGGAGTAGTATTTGTTCTTCTTTTTTTCATAAACTTTGCCAAGTTTTTCGTACAAAATATATATGTATATATATCGAAAGAAAAGTAATAAAGAAAATCTAATCACGTTCCGCGAGAAGAACTGTGATATAGGTTCGCCCCGTACTGTTTCGCAGCCGTATAGCGGCACTGAAACCGCAGCGTTGAACTGATAGACGTAGGTATACATACCGCAAAGGGAAATTGCGTCGTTTACGTATAACGAGATTTAATTTCATCTCTTTCAAAGTCAATCAATCTATTTGCACAGATTGTGAGAGTTAATTGTACCTACGTATAATAGATGTATATATGTATAACGTTCTGTTTACGCTGCAGAGTCCTTGACACCCTACGATACATTGTTTGTCATTAACGAAACGAAATATGAGTTATTATATTTACAAAAGTCGTTAAAAGTTGGTGAAATTTTTTTTTAGCAAATATATCAGACATCGTGAAATTATACATATACCATCGCATGTGTTATAATTAGTTTTCTTAATTACAATATACAGATATCGTATCTCTGCACGACTTACCAAAAAAATTCGACTACAGTGGCAGAGCTTGAAATTAAGACACGTACAGTCGCAGCACCAGCAGCCGTAGAGAAGAGCTAGCTGATCCTTATCGCGATCACTATTGCTTATCTCCAGGAGAATGTAGCGATATATTAGGGATAAAACCACTTCACTCGCAGCACCGAATATTACAAAGACCGGTAATACCAAACAAAGAACGAACGACGCGACGCGCGGTTCCCCCGAAGACTGCACGCTATACTGTCTACGTCGTATGGGTTATAATAATGCGTAATTTAATTGTATCCTAAACCTCTGACAGCTGAGGCTTACGGATACCGTTCAACTGGTTATTAGAGGTATCGAACGTGTATACGAGGACTCGGGTCGAGTGTCACCGGTAATAACGAGTATGTATATCTAGCGCAACGTAACGTAACGTAACGTAGCTACAGCAGCGAGGGATAATACTCCAACGCCCGGCTCGGCCAAGAGATGCCAAGTGAATGCAGCGGGCGCGGTAGCTGACGGTACATACTTCGTGTCTGCACCAGTCTGTATAGTTCCGAGGGATTCTCTGACGATGAACGGAGCCGGACGTCGTTGCGCCGGAGAGCACAATAGCTTTGCTTTGCTTTACTTGTCTTTTCCTTTCCTACCGTTCGCGTCCTACGGGGTATGGCTTCTCTATAGGTATAGGAGGCATATGCTGCGTCGCTTTGGTTTGTTTTGGTACGGGGGTTCCGTGACGTTAGTCGTGACCGTGGTTTGAGCGAAGAACACAGAATATAGCGTTCGCTACGAGGGTAGAATATACACGATAGTTGACTGAATAGACTGAGTTGACGGGAAAAATGTCATTCTTTAACTAATTTTAAACTCGTATTTCGATATAAAACATCGATAATCACACCGCAACATTCTATTTGTGTAAACTTATAATAAACCCATCCCAGAAGACCAGCAATTTCTAGATTATTAATCTAGACTAAACATCTAGGCTATGATAAAGAAGCGTGTATTTTTATAACGGTAATTACTATTGTAATTCAAGCGAATCGTTCAAGTTTCAAGACTATCTAGTCCTCGATAATCATGCGGTTATATTCATTCGAATATCAATACCATATCGGACAATCGACTATCGACAATTAGTAAGGAAAATATTCGGATTTATTTCAGCCAGATAAATTGTCCTTCATAATATAGGCTTAGTATCTTGAAATAAATCATTTTTTTCTGTACAGCGATTTCTATATCTTGAAATAAATCATTTTTTCCTGAATGCATATGTACAGCGATTTCTATAATATACCTGAGCATTCCTGCGGCTCCCCTTGATCTTCTACGCCACATCAATCCCTGTTTCAGTGTCAGTCTAGTCAAGACATGTTCCATAAGTACCATAAAGAATGAATATTTTTCGGAATAACTATCTAGAGTCTAGACTGACATACTCGAGAGTTGAGCCGATTCGTAATGAGACTTGAACAGTAGGAGAGGGCCAGGAGAGAGAACGTGCTCCTGTTCACACGTCGATGAGCTCATTGTGTGACGTTTTGTTACGGAGCGTGCGCGTCCCAAATTTACCCCTGCTGCCGCTGCTGCTACCGCTGCAGTGCTATAGTCGCGTGCTATTCGGTTCAAGAACGCGGTTCGTAGGGTCGGCGGAATTGCTTAATTGACACGTATAACTATCGCAGTCTAGCCGCGTGCACCGCCATGCGCATGCGCACTACCTGCAGCGGTAACCACACCGTGGGCATTTCCGGAGATTCGATTTTCTATTCGTAACGAAAATTAACGAAAAAATTTCGAATACACGTATTCTATATCGATAGCCGATATTACTTATACGATACATGCGATCGTGACTTGATTCAGTAAATCCTTTACCAGTCAATGAATCGGCTGCAGCCCTGATCGCGTGTCGTCGTGATATTTGTTTTCAAATAATCGAATCAGATCTCACGTTTCTCACATTGTGTATAGGTATAAGTATATAATGTGTATCGTTCGGTTCAATGAAACGGATCAACAGCCCTCCCTATTTTACATCGTCGACTTCTGAATGAGACTATGAATAATTTATGTATAATAAAAGCGAGCTTAGGCGCGAGCCTAAGTTTACCTATAGGTAGGTCATAGGTACATACGTATATGTGCTTACTCCTAGGATTTCAGATCAAGCTCAGCTAGACACACATCATATACCATCAGGGTGTTCGAAAATCAATACGAGAAAATATGTCGTACATATACTGCATATACGTATGTATGTAGAATCGGGATTGGAATTGGAATTGGAATTGGAATCAGGGGTCACGGAATGGAGGGGATTTCATGCCGTCTGTGCAGTATCTCTGGATGTCTGCAGACCGGAGAGATATGAGTAGGTACAGGGAGGAGGTATACGGTAAAAGAAATTTCATAGAATGTACAACACTGAAAATCTAAGATCTAAAAAAAAAAACGTGAGAGGTAGTATAAGTTATAATAGAGTTATAATCACGCTATATATGTACAGAAAATTTGAAGCCATTTCCTACCGCGTACATATAGCTATATACGTATATATATATACTATACCCTAGAATGTACCGGCGTAAAAGTCATGCTCTGCTTCTCTTGCGGCTCGGAAATATCGCTCCGTGGTAAGAACGTGAGAAGTATGTAGGTAGGTGTATATATATATATAGATATGTATGTAGTAGAAGAAGACCACATCGCGTGGTAGAGGAGACGAACGTATGAATGAATTCCTGACAACATTTGGATGTAATTTATCGGCGCTAAGCTGCACGCACACCGGCGTATCAATCGTGTATTCGTAGATTGTTCTACTTGGATATATTCAGCATTGTATAAATAAAGGATGAAGAAAATAAATCGTTTTACAAACGCGGCTAAGTATTTTAGCTTCCGTCTCCCCGGTCTTAGGTTCGAGTCAATCTTTCCTCGGTTAAAAACTGTTTCGCGGTTTGCGGATTATAATGGGCAAAAACATCCGCGTGGCAAACGTTTGCGACGATCGTCGCAGCGTTTATAACCACCTTATGGTTCGAGAAAGATTGCAGAGTATAGAACAGAGCGCCCGTTATATTCCGAGGCATTTTATCGCTCGAATAACGCCGAGCGTGGACACGAAGAAAACACATAAACGAGGATACGCATTTTTCATAATTGTGTATAAAATACTCACGAGGATCTTCTCGCAGTTGTTGATAAACCAGAGTGGTCGCCATTGCCTCGCTGACGAAGTCCCATAGCCCGTCACATGCAACGATTAAAAAGTCCTCGGTACCATCCAAGGGAATGCATCTTATGTCCGGGTCTCCCGTTACGTAAGGTTTGTACTGCACGTCGCCTGTAAAAAGGAAGAAAAAAAAGGGGGGGTATAGCACTTTAATTATTTACAAAGAGCTGATAATTTATCATAAAGATGAATTTTTCAACGGTCTAAATCGACTGATCGATTAATTAATCGAGTAATTAAACCCGGTTCTTGATTAACAATGACCCCACGATGACCTCGGGGGAAATCGCGGTTTATTATCACTCGGCATGCACAGAAACGGTCTTCGTTTATAGACACGGCCCTGTTCATAATCGTTCGAAAGTTCAAAAGTTGGATAATAATTATTTGTTGAATTTATTTCGGGTGGTATAATGAATGTACATGCGCATGTGTATTTGTACGTGTACAAGCATAGTTAGACATGAGCGTTATGATCGTATGAAAGGAATAGGCGTGTTAGTTCAAGGTTACGTAAAAGTTTAGTGACTTTTCTAACTAGGATTTGGCGTGTCAGATGTAAGTATGTAACATGTTGCCGGGATCGCGTATATAGATATAGATACCTGGGTATTAACTTTGGTATAAGAATCACGCGATATCGCATCAGTATTCCACTTACAATTAGTTATAATTGAATTTAATTATCTAATTAATGAACGCGTATAAGCTAATTTAAATAATGACGAGCGCGCAAGGTGCCGCGGTCACTTCCGGTCTTCCGTCCCTATAAATTGTTCTTTTTTCTTCAGATATGGTCAGCGTACCGTTCATAAGACGCCAAGACGATCGCGAATAAGGAGGAGTATATCCCTATGCAATATCGCGAGAATAAAATAAGATTATTTACAAAGGAACATATGTATGTTTGTTAGGGTGATTCAAAGTTAGTCTTTCCATTAAATGACGAAAATCGCTAAAGAAACTTCAAAACGGTTAGATTTAGCGAAAAAAACCAAGAGACCTTTTTTGTAGAGCGTTCAATTCTCTACAAGAATATGTATAGCGATTTTCTGTTTGAGCAGTCCTTTGTAGCGTACAAAAATCAGAATAAGCAAAAATGATTCTTCCTATGTTATTCTTATGGAAAATAGAAAAGTGCGATGAGGACATTCTTAATATTAATATTAAGAGCTCAATTTTGATAGACATCAAAACGAAACTTTTGAGCCTGTTTGGAAGACAAAAAAAAATGTTTTTTTTTTTAATCACCCTAATGTTTATTGTTTATGCTGCAGACGCGGTATGGGAATCGATGTACAATCTTCTTCATATTTATATGAGGTATTCCATGCCAACTCGACCAATGATTTTCCCTCGCCATTTTTTATTTAATTCTGTTTGAAAAATTCAGAAATAAATAACGTTTCGGAGAGAAAAAAATGTGAAAAAAAATTAGGAGTGGATGTTAGAGTTGGGATGATCGTACAAAAAAATTATGAATCAAATGAAAAAATATGGTGAGGGAAAATTATTAGTTGAATTGGCATGGGATACCTCGTATACTATCTTGGAAGACTTTTTGTAAAATAATTTTCTCTCGTATTTAAACTTGTTGGGTAATAATGCGATAGAAAATAGAATTGAAAAGGTCCTCGAGGTACCCGAGACTTGAGTGACGACAGGAAATGACTTTTGGTCGCTGAGCCGTTACAGTGTCAGCGAACGGGAGAGCTCCCGAGACTCCAGTAGCGAGCTATGCTACTAACCACAAAGGCGTACGAATTAAATTATTATAGAAGAAGAATAAGGAGTGTCAACGTCAAGCATGCAGTTCCGCACCTTTAGGAATGGAACGAGCTGCAGTCGTAGCTGTGGGTCAAATTCGACCGAAGTGAAATAATTTTTTCAAGTTTTAAAACTCGAACCAAGCGGTGAAAATTCCGAATTCCAATATCACCGACTCACAGTAAGCTTTTCAATGGAAAAGGTATTTTCCTGCAAGTCTACATAGAGCCGATTTAAAAAAAAAAACCTGGTAACGAAGAAAACCGGAAGTTTAAAATTATCGAGATTATACATCGAAGTGGATAAAATAGATTTCCGTTTCTTGTCCTCACATACTGATAAATAGAACGAAATTTTCTGAATCTTCGAACGTTTGAAATTCGTAATTTCAGTTTGGCTCCTGCAGTCGTGATTGAAGAAAAGCAAAGAAAAGAAAAGAAAAGAAAATCGTGTGCATATGAAATATCTAGAACAATCACAACTCTGGGTATACTTCTATATTGCACCTATATATTTCGAATGGTTTAATCAACGGTTAATTATTCCGTACGTGTGGACGCGCGTATTGTGCTTACCGAGACCCCCCCCCCCCCCCCCCCCCTGGCACAATCGAGAAAAGTAGGTATGTACCTACGGTGGCGTCGCGTCGCTGCACGTACGATTGTGTCAACCGGGGAGAACCAGTACAGCGGACACCATATATACACGCGTTAAGAATTTTCACGAACCCGTACATGGTGTCGATTGACCCAAAGATACCTTAAATGGCATAAGGTGTAGTAGGTATACTCGCAGGTCGAAAAGATCGAAAATATTGAAGAGATCGGAGCCGAATCGGTAGAGACAGAAATATGTGAGCGCGAATTGAGTAATACGGTATTTTTTTATTATTTAATTTCGGTTTTCGTTTATAATACGAAAGTATTTTCTCATTATTACGTTCTCTGGGTGGAAAATCGTCGGCAAACGTGGCGCAAAGTTTAGTTGCGAGGCGGATGCTCGTGTTCATAATCCCTGACCGTTTTGCTGTACGAAACTAGGAATTGTAAGGAGGTTCTTTGAGGCTTGAGATACTGGGACAAACCAACTATATTAGCATGATGTTTCTCTGTGCCAAACGTAGACAGTTCTATACGCGATTGTTTAGCTCTACCTTCTTACCCGTGTCCGTCGTACGCTAGGTGTGAGAATAAGCGCGGAACTTTCTCACCGAAACATGACATATGTACATTGTATACATATATGCGGAGGAGTTAATTCCGTGGTTTAAAAGAAAAGGAAGAGAAGAAAAAAAATTAGATAAATAAATGCGGATGAGAAAGAAAAAACGGCAGGGATATAGATTAAATCTACACATGCCCATGTCTGTGTACATATACGTAGCTAATAAAACTCGGAAGAACAATGATGTAACGCGTATAGTTGAATTTACTTTTCGCTGAATATTATACTCAGGGATGAGGGTTCATTGACCTCTCCGATTTGACGAGGGTCGAAAACACTTATACACTTATTAGTGTAAAAAACGAACTCACATATATACGTACGAAGCTTTTCTAAGACTATTGAATAAATTGTAATAGATCTAAAAATTGTTTTTTCTTTTTCTCCGCTTCCTCTCTCTCTCTCTCATTCCTTTTCGCGCAATAGATTTACATAGATGATATATTGTTGGGTGAAACGAATTCGCGAATCCGAATAGAACAAAACGGACAATTTTGCGTCTCGCAATCGGTTTCGGTTCCGGTCACGAAACTCAATCCCATTTCCGGCACCTTTTATACCTTGTGTAACCATCCCACGTTTCTTCTAGCGGTGAATGTTGATTATTAGAAGATTAGATCATTTTTAACCAAGTGTATATATATATGGGTCATTCCATGTCAATTCAACGACGTTGCGACGGTGACCCTCGTCGATTTTTTTGATTTTTTAATATGTTTTCATAGACGTAGAAAGAAGTCTTCAGATAAATTTTGAGCTCTTTATCTCCACCCATTCCGGAGTCATCGATTTTTGCTTAAAAAGTGTATATCTTTGACTATAATTATGATAATCTTATTTTATAGGGGGTAATTTTTTTTTTCATTTCTAACGCACTTTCTGAAGAAAAAAAAATTAAAAAACTGAAAAACTTTTTGATGCTTTTGCGGCCATTTTTAGTGAAAAAATGCGTTTTTCGTTCAATGGGACACTTTTGATTTTTTTCAAAAAAATTCACAAAGTTCTATGTTAAAAAACAAAATTTTTGAGCCATAACCCAAGATGGGCTTCAAATAACTTCTAGTAAAAAAAATTAATGAACAATTTTTTTTCTCTGTAATTCTGATTTATTATACAGAAAAAGAATTGTTTTTTAATATTTTTTACTAGAAGTTATTTGAAGCCCATCTTGAGTTATGGCTGAAAAATTTTGTTTTTTAACATAGAATTTTGTGAATTTTTTTGAAAAAAATCAAAAGTGTCCCATTGAACGAAAAACGCATTTTCTGACTAAGAATGGCCGAAAAAGCATCAAAAAGTTTCTCGAAGAGGGTCACCGTCGCAACGTCGTTGAATTGACATGGAATGACCCATATACATAGGTATATGTATAAGCGTGTCAGATACGCACCGAAAAGAAAAAAAGAATATCGCTTGAAACGTTCGAAACATTCTTTTGCACTCACTAAATACGTTTGAAATATACTTCACACGCGTAACAAAGCGATAAATTTAATAAATCGACGAGGATTAATACCCTTGATAGAAAATTATACAAACCTATTGCTCTAGAAACTGCAAGCTGTCCATTAACTCGCCAAATTCCCCAATGAATTACCGCTCCTCCCATGTCATTAACACGTTCTCTTTCGTCCTGTAAATAGAACAGAAATACAATTAGCAGATTAACAAAGAGTTGAAAATTTCTCGAAACAATGACGACGCGTGAAAGTTTTTAGAATCGTGAAAAAAAGAAAATATTTGAAAATTTGAAGATAAAAAATCGATGTGACGATTCTCACCAGTTTTGTCACGCCATAAAATAGCATAGTCTAGTGAGCATTGCTTCTCAATGACAGGGGGCTGAAAATATACTTGGAAATGAATTCTGGCAGTTAACGGCAGATCCAAAGCGAAATATTTCAAGACTCGAGGCGATGAAAAATGCGGCATGATTCCTAGGCCGTTTATCATCATAAAAAATGACGCAAAAGGGTACGCGAATCGACGGGGATCGAAGACTGCTCCAATACCAGACCTACGAAGAGTATTTAGACTCTCTGGTCACGACGGTGGATCTATGCTATCTAAGAAGCACAACTGTTTCACGATCTATAGCCGAATTGGGCTACAGACGAATAGGCGAGACTCTGACCAAGGAAGAGTTTTACCGACGTCTTAAGGCGGTGCAAAATTTGTTGCATCCCATTCGAGGACCTTACCAACTTTATTCGGAATTAACAACGTCGACGACCAGGCTTCAGGAGGAATTGGCTCTTCGAGAGCGAGCCAACAGGCTTGGGACTTTAACGACCATTGTGTTTCTCCGTCATTTTACTAAATCCGGGTTCGAGGTGTCCGGCTACATCGACTACCGGCATAGATTGAACGAGGAAGACTGGAGCCCGTTTTTTCAGGGGAAAAAAAAGCTCTGGCCTCTGCCCTCTGACCTTGCATTTTACCATTGGAGGATGGGGAGAACTGTGTGCAACGAAACGCCTTACTTTCAACCCTTTATAGACCCCAAGGAAGGACTTGTGTTCAAGAATCTACAGGATAGATGCATCGTATTCATAGATCCTGCCCAGAGTTCACCGGGGACTAGTACTACCCTCGTAAATCTAAGATGCGATAATTACGAACAAGTTGTTTTCTACGACCACGTTGTGAGGAGAAAACTCTGAAGTAGAACGTGTAAGTCGAATGGTAATCGATTAGTTGATTTAGAAATACGTGGGGTGAGAATCGTCGAGCTGTTTCACAGTTTTCATTCTTCGTTCTTCATTTTTCATTTTTCATTTTTAACTCGACGATCGACTCACATCTCTGTCAGGTTTGTGCGGATTTACAAGCTGAGTAATTTGCCCTCGTTTAGCAAGCACCGCTTGAGAATCTCCCACCCATGCAATGTAGAGTTTTTTCTTCAGCAGCAAGGCGCATACTGCCGTTGTGCCGCTGTTGAGATTCTGTGGAAAGAAAAGTCAAGCCTTAGTCGAAAATTGGAAACGTACCTAGTCTGTGAATAATTCTTCTATAATCTAAATCAGGCTGAAGCCAGGATTTGCGTGATACTGGTCTCTCATTAAGTAAGAGCAGCTTTTCTATAGACTCAGATCAGCCTCTGCTTTGACTAGACACTCTTTGGCCTCTAATTATTCGAGAAATCTTCACTTCTGCTTGATTATACTTGATGCAATTGGTAAATAGTTGTTTTGAGACATACTAGTCCTTGGAAAATACCTTTTTAAGGATTGTATATTCTCTCAAAGATGTAAAACTAATAATATTCATATTAATTATTAAGATATTCAGATTCTACTAGTATTATTCATACATATTCCGAAGAATGTATAGTAGAATGAGGGATGGATCAGTCTGGAAACTGTAATGGTCGATTAGCACGATTAATCGCACCTGTTTATTCGACTTTTCAATAAAATGTGCGTCTGTTGTGAGGAAAGCATCCCGCAAGGCACGTTCGGGATCTGTAGGATAATGAATACTCTCTGCTAAATACTGATGAAGATGAGCTGCGCAATAGACTGCCGCATCTTGTCCAGCGTGCCCGTCAAAGACTGCGTAGTAATTTCCCGCAGAGTCATCCTGAAAATATTTTCATGGTTATTAATTTTCAACAAATCTTCCCCTTACTTTCTCACATTCCAACACTAGCCGTATCGAGTGAAATTGTTCTTTACCTGAATACTGAATATCGTGTGCAGGTCGTGTATGACCACATGTCGATCCTCCATTTTTCTCCGACTGTTCTTTATCGCGTATGTCGATACCAGTGGGATTGGTGTCGACGGAGGAGGTGGCAGTAAGGCTAGCCTACTGTTGTCCAAATACCGTAAACATATCTCGTTTACCTTGTTCGTCACAGTGTGCATTAATTTGAGCGGCGCGAATGCTGAAAATAGTAGATAAAATAATGATATTATTGCAATAACGCAAGAAAGGGTGCAGGGAAATGATAGGCAGTGATAAAGTGGAATAATTTTAGGCCCTAATAGTAGGCTAATATCTGACTTCATTTGTCTATACATTTATTTGTAATATAATGTTGAATAATTACTGGCTTCTTGAAATCTACAGCCGCAGGCTTCTGGCTGTTTACTGCACAGCAGCTTCACTTCCTCCATCACTAGATGGACCAGATACGATTGTAGACCCGGAGGACAGTGGCTGGAACTGATAAGAAAATAATTTGAGAATTAGATCTGTTATGAATATCTGGACTCCGTATTTTTTAGATTTACATATATCACGCAATTCTGTGAATGATTAAACGTTTTAGAAATATTTCACGATCTCATTCACGGAAAATTAATTTCAATGAGAAACAAACAAAAAAAAATACGTTCGATTATCGTTTTCGTTCATCAACTAGTTTCGGACTTTGGAAGCTTTACTAAAAACTCTATATCTTGGATAATACGTGTATGGAACTAATCGGCATTGTTCTGGATAAGACTTATCGGAGGATTTTTGTGGCCAAGAGAAGGAAGATATCGGAAGAGGTAAATCCTTGCACGATTAATGATTAGCGATGTATGACAGGGGAAGGAGTAGCTCATTGTCAGACGCAAAGAAAAAAGAAGAAAAAAAATCAGTCAACATAATGATGATTTCGACGACAGACTAGGCACGTACGAAGATCGGGAGATTGCCGATCAGACGTAATCTCTGATAGCGGCAGCGTAGCTAGAAAAAGTCTTGAACCGCAGTTAGCATAACGACGTCAACCCGTGGCAGACTTGCGGAACGAAAAAGTGTCTAGAAGATAATAATTCCGAATTAAACTGTGGGTTTATTATTCTAAATAGTTTATTCTGCTGACGGGATATAGATATACGATGGCTGAAATACCTGGAATCTACGCCCATGAACGTAGCGAGAATATCGACGAGTATTTCAAAGCTATCGGTAAGTATACGCTTTTATTTACACATTTTTTTTCTCTTCAATTTTATACACATCGTAAATCATTCTCAGAGTTTTTATCGCAGAGAAGGTATTCCACCTGTACTAGTTTCCCTTTTATAGAGAAGATAAAACGATTCGTTACACAAATGTCTGTACGGATGTTTTATTTCAACGATATATCAAGCGACCTTGGAAGTTAATAATTGTCGTAAACGCACCGTCATCTTTTCTCGCGGGTTCCCAAGAATCCCTGCGCAATAATTCTGAATCATTTTCTATCCTATACGTTCTATCATACGCGTTATACGTGATGCGCCCCTTTAATGTAAAAATAGACCGCTTGCATGCAGGATACGTGGTGTAATAAAGAGCCGGAACGTCTGCAGAATTCGTCTCGCAATGACGCGCTTGATGTAGTATTATACGTATATATAATATGATTCTATGATCAATTCATTGAAAAAGATTCGACCGCGTGTGATCAATCGAATGTATGTATATAGTATAAAATAACGAATTGTATATGCATAGAGAAAATAGCGCGGGAATATAAATATATAATAAAACCCGGGAATTATAATAACTGCCCATAGTTACCCTAGTAACTTGTTTAACCGACTTTCTAACGGTTAGAATCCCTTGCAGTTTGAATTTGCTAAAATTCTGCGGTCTTTCTAACCGAATTTCTAACCGCTACCCGTGATCTTAACCAAGTTGGAATGGCGGTTAGAAAGACGGTTAGAATTTCGAGTTGCATCTACTATCAAACTCCAACCGTGTCCAACCCACTTTCTAACCGCTTTTTCTAACTGCTACCCGTGATTTACTCAAGTTTGAAAAGCGGTTAGAAAAGCGGTTATACATTCGAATTCCAAAATCTGTGAAAACCTAACCCTCTCTAACCAGTTTTCTAACCACTATCCGTGATTTACTCATGATAGAAAGACGGTTAGAAGTTCGAAATAGAACGTAAGCAGTGGGAGCTTCCCAACTAGAGCACTGTGCGACACAGTGCTGCGCACTAAGCGATTTGATTGGCTGGAGGAGTTGGATCTAACAGAAATGGCCAATCACATCGCTTAGTGCGCAGCACTGTGTCGCACAGTGCTCTAGTTGGAAAGCTCCCAGTGATTTCAATACAGTGTTCTTTATTTATTTATTCTTTTTTTTAACACAATATATGATATATCAGCACATGTAACGAGCATCGCTCTTATGATAATACATTTTATATAATTGTAATTTTTTTACTTGTAATTAGTTTTTTGGTCTATATTGTAATGAGGATATTGAATGGAATTTTTTTTTCTATATTTGAGTAGTTTAGAAAAAAATAATTAGGTCATATTTTTTCATTTTTCAATCGAACAAATATTAAAGTTGATACAACGGATTGAAAACTTTAACATTGTGACGTCACCCATGTTAAGATATATCTATATATTACGAAAACTGGAATATTCAATTACGTATAACTTTCGTAATTATGATTTTTAACGAATAAAAAAAAATACGACATAATTATTTTTTCGCACTCTACATTAACCGCATGTCAAAAAAAAAAAAAAAAAATTCCATTCAACAACCCAATTGTAGTTTGCGAGTAATGATTTGTTTTTAAAATTACAATGGCAGATGCAAATTTTGTCCGAATGGATTAATACCGATTTGAAATTCCATTGAATATTTGTTAATTTGGCATTAAAAATTTGCAATAGTACATGTGCACAAAGTCTGTTCGAAATCAAATTACGGGGTTTTCTGACGATGATGTTATAAAACATGTTATGATGATGTTATGTTGACGATCTTTTTAAAAAAAAAATTTCAATTGTTTTAAAGCTATATTCAATATTCATGCATTTGTAGGAAATTTGCATTTGCAATTGTAATTTTAAAAATGTGATCGTGATTTGGAAAACAAATCATTACTCGCATACTAAGCACGATATTAACTGCGTTTTCTCATTGTATACGTCTTCGATTTTTCGACGATTGGCCTTCTTCTTCTTCATTTTCCTTATTGGAATCCAGATCGACTTTTCTATTTTTGATCGTCTTCGACCGAGCATACGCTCGGTCGGTTTTCAACTTGGACGAGATCCATGCACGCATTCTTGCAACATTTTGGACATCGTCCCTGGGCAACTTTATTATTTGCTGCATTACCATACAGGTGTCTATGGATGTGCAGAAAACATTTTTGCAACGTTAATGATTTTTTTGTGACAATTAATGTTTTCTCTGTTTTTGCACGCTTATTTGATTTACTCACGTATCAAATCGTTGATCTCGTCGCTTGTTATCAGCCGATAAGACGGGTTTCTATTTTTTGATTTGTCCAACGTAAGACCAAGACGTTCCTCTGTCGACCAAAACGCACTTATCAAGTGATTAGCTCTTTTATGCATTGTTCCCGCATCTGCAGCGTTCAAGAATTTGCCACACTCGAATTTTATCCTTCCATCAATAGCAATCTGTGGAAAAACCAATAACATTATTCGGTGATTTGTTTGTACACTGACAATTTCTCAAACATATGTACAATTGTTTTTGAGGAATTGTGAAAATCGTAAATTGATGATAAATATTGTAACCTAAATTTCTAGTTGCTCAAATTTTTATCCATTTGTGGTACAATCGAAATCAATGAAGTTGGTAGACCGAGTGTTACCGTTGCAACGCTATTTACTTAAGGGGTTAGGGCTAGTCACAGCGGTGAAAAAATGTATATTTAAACAAAAAAACAAACAAAAAAAAAATTCGTCGACGGAGTTATCGCCATTTTCTTCGACCCTGGTTTTTAAAACATCGTTTGTGGCGACAGCGATTACACCCGCATGGTTTATCCGAAATCAATCAGATAATAATGAATCATTAGTTTAATCATTAGTTTAGTCTTTAATCGAAGCTTTTTTGATTTTATTGAAAATTACCGAAATGGCGGCTTCTGAAAGTTATTTCGTCGATTATGAATGTAAAAGCACTAGTTTCTTGTTAAAAAAAAAAAATATAAGGTTTTGAATAAAAATTAAATCCTTCGATTAAAGACAAGATTAACTAATGATTTATTCTCATCTGATTGATTTCGGGTAAACCTGGCGGGTGTAATCGCTGTCACCGGAAACGAGGATTTTAAAAACCAGGGTCGGAGAAAATGGCGATAACTCCGTAGAAAATTTCATATTTTTTTTTTTTAATTTGGTACAAATATATTTGAAACATCAAATCATAATTGTACAAAATTGGTTTTGTAAAATTAATTCTATTACTATGAAGAAAGAAATTGTTGAAAACACCTATTTTTTCCATGCTCTGACTAGCCCTAACCCCTTAATTACTTAATAGAATCGACACTATATGACTTGATCTAATCTGGGAATAACTAATATTTATACAGTCGCAGTAAACTGCAATTACCTTTCCATCATCGTCGGGCAACGGTATTTCAAATTTCGGTGCGGTACAATTATCATCGGCTTCTTCTTGATTACGAGGGACAAGTTTCGTGCGATCGATTGATTTCATTACTTTTTTGAACCCTCTTTCAATAAAGGATTTTAATTCATCAAATTTATCTGCGGATTTCCTCTTTTTCGAAGCACTTTTTGATTTTAGTTTTCCAAGAGTTTGGTCATTACCTAATGTTTCGCCCTTAAAAGTAGCTCGTTCATTTTTATTTTTTAATTTTTTAATTTTACTGGTACCTCCGACACTTTTATCCTGTGAAAATTTTTTTTTTTATATTTTATACTTCGAACTTGAATTTGTTGACTTGAATTTTTTTTTTAATTTACCATCTCTGATTCAGTAGTGGACCCTGACGCTAGTGCTATCGATTCCTCGTCGGATCCGGTGTCCTCTATCGCTAGGTCACTAATCGCCTATTACAAACGAGCAAAAATATGGATTAATAGAACACCCAAGGATTTAAGGCTACCGATACGATGTGTACAGACCGATTCCGAGGAGCTACGATTGGGCGTGTTTGCAATGTCAATTTTTCGCGACGGAATGGTGGCTTCTTTTCGCGGTGTTGATTCCTATCGGTTGACATTATACAAAAATTACGAACTAGTAATCCACGTTTGACGCGCTATGCGCAATGCGTCGCGGTTTATATATTATGAGAAGTGTGCAATTGTAATGCAATCCAACTTACGCTGCCAGATGGCTCACACTGAGCAGTTACATGCAATGCAATGTGCCCTAGGTCTTTGGCCGATGTTACATTCCTTGCTGGCTTTATTAAAACGTTGCTCACGACTGTCGGCTTTTTCTTTCCGACCGATTTTACCTATCGGTGAAGAAAATTGGATATTTACTGAAATAATTTGAATTATCGAGGACAATAAAAGTTTATACCATTCCCTACCAATTATTGTCTTGAATAATGCAACGCCTCGCTTTAAACACGAAAATTGTTTTCCTGCTAAATGCTATATGAAGGATTCTTTGTCAACCCAGCCACCTTTTTTTTTAATGGTCTCAAATTTGATTGATTTTTATTCTGGGGAGTAATCTGGGGTTCATCTTATTATGTGAAGAAAAAACGACTGTATAGTGCTTTTTAAATTTATTTCCCTAGGAACAAATGGTCGGCCCATAACGAGATTTTTGGATGGATGATTTGTGAATTTTTTCATCAAAATAAAAACGGCCAGAAGATCTCAAGACACCATTTGACTCTTTTTTTTTTGAGTTTTTTAGGTTTTTGAGCACTTTTTCTCAATTGAAAAAATTCGCAAATATTTTCATCTGAAAAGCTGAGTAAAAAACACGTTTTTTTATGTATTTTTAATCATTTTTTTTTCATTTTCATACTAAATAAATAGATATATACCAGCATGGTGATACACACTATGAATTTCTCTCCGTGTACAAAATATTCAAAAATAATTTCACATTTTTTCACAAGTACTTCTTTGGATATTTACCGTTACGGCGGTGCGTGACAACGTGTCGTCGATGGTTTCAGAAACAACAACGGGATTCTCTGTCGTTTTTGGCGATTCCATTTCCACGTTTTCTTCTATGTGGTTCTCAATCGTTTGTACATTAAGTACCGCTGATACACCGGGTGGAATCTCAACGTCTGACCATTCTGATAATGTTTGCTGCAAACAAAATATGGGGGATCCCACGTCAGATCGAACGGTCGATTTTCCTCGCCCCTTTCGATTTGTTTGCCCTTTGACGTTCGATTTGACGTGTAATCCCCCATATACATTCATCGTAGTGTCCGTTGTTCGCTACATTAAAATAATGCTAGATGCAAACTTCGGTTTCGATTAACATTCTTAGCTTACTTTTAAAATTGTAGCATGGTCGTCCGGTACCGCAGGTATCGCAATATCAATATCATCTTGTACTGTCTGGATAAAATTTTTGATAGCTTTTTTTTGTTTTTTCTGCAAGAATAGTCATGTACCGTTCATTAAATCAACCCGTGTAAAAAAACAAACTTCTATCTAGATCTACGATAGATCTACGAAGTGAAGTCTATATCAAGTCCGCCAACTACGTAAATCTACGTGAACCACTCGGCGGTAGACGTCTTGGTAGATGTATGTAGATCTCGATAGATCGCCGTAGACCACCTAAAATTGTATCCTAAGATCTACGTGGATCTCCATAGATCTCCGTAGATAGACGTTTGTTTTTTTACATGGGTAGCGGCTCGATACTTATGTACCGATCTTTATCGTTGCCCCCATCGTAGCGCACACTTTCAGGTAAAAAATTGAGCACTTACATTGATATCTGTAAATTCATTGGCGCAATCAGATGTTGCAACGGCGCCGAAACAGGCAGTCTTTGCGGTGTTTTTTTTTTTTTTGGCGCTGTAAACCACATTAGGAGTATCCGTTCTCTTTGGCTTTTTAGTACGACAACCCCGCCCACCATCACCCTCTGCAGTATTTTCTGCCCATGCATCTTCGGTCGTGTCTTATTGTTATATAATGGTAATGTGATATTACTTTCAAAAGTTACATGGACTGCATTTATTGTACGCAGAGGGCATACATTTAATTTACCGCATAGCAAGGTTTTGCAACTAAGGCAAAGTTATATTTTGCACGTTATATTTCTTCTGTCGAAACAAAATCTCAACTCACCACCCAATTTGAGAATGATGACTGCATCGTATTCATTACGGAGGATTCCGTCAGTGACGATTTTATCGCAAATTCTCAAAGTTTGCTTGGAACCCATTCCTGCTGTGCGAACTATAAAATCTTCGTCGCAAGGAATATCCCATTTATTATTCTTATGGTTGTGTCGTTTGATTTCGCTAATAGGAACTACTTTTTGCGTCTTCGATCTCGAGAGCAAAACGCGACAGTATTTCATTTTGATGCTGAAACATTTAATACTTTTTATATCAAATTTCAATCTATAATATACAATTTTCATTCATATTATTTATTCGAAAAATAATAGTTATAACTGTTATTATTGTTGATTATAGTAATAACAATAATTGTTATTATTGGGGCCAGGAAGTTCGCGGATTGAGGTTAACAAGAAAACTCATAAAATTTAATATTAAAATAATAACGACTTCGGGTATTTCCGTGAGTCGGACAATTTCATGTATGTCGATAATCAATTTGATATCGCTTTACTGCGATCAAAAGTTAGCTAATTAAATTTGGCGTCAATTTGTTGCAGGGTTCAGTTGGCTGCCTCGATTTTTTAAATTTATTAATTAATTAATTTAAAAAAAAGGGCCAGGGACTACGTATGGAGGGGGAAATACCAATACACTCTAATACACTAATACTGTAGAATTTTATCGCGTGAAAAGAACGATTTCTTGAAACTCTTTAGCTGCCAAGTAACAATTCCCTGTGCAATTCTTTCACGCTGAATTTGCTACAAGTGAAAATTCTATGCTAATGTTTATCGAATCTATCGCCGATTCAACGCGGATAATTTTCGAATATCTCGCTGAATATCTCGCTGACGATCTCGCTGACGATCTCGCTCGCGTTGGCATACAGGGTGTAACATAACTCGCGACGATCATTTTACAGGCTGAATCTTGATCGAAAATGGGATCTAAATTTTCTCAACCGATTTTTTCTGTAATGCGAAGATTTTACGTTATAATTATTTTAATTCCGGCCAATGAAGCTTAACTCAAATTTCACTTCGCGGCCCGCGATCGCCGTTTTCGTTTCATCCAACTGAATTTCGTTTAATCCAAACTATTTTTTTTCTCGGTGTATAATAAAAAGAATGTACTAAAATAAAAATAAATAATATGAAATAGTACTTACCGCAGATTTTATAATTTTTCCAAGAATATAGGTGATTCCGATGTATTTCAATATCAAACTTCTAGAAAACCAGAATGACGTAATGGCGATAATGCCGGCCGGCGCGTATATATTAGTAGATTGTGATTGTGATACCCTGTCTTCACGCGTATCGCATACTGTTTCTCATGACAACTGCATGCAACAACTGTTGCCATGCATGCGTTATGAAAAAGTCAGAACCAAACCGCCATATGTCCTAAAAATGACAGGCCGAACGTTGTCGCCGCCACAATTTTATGGTAAGAATATTAATCGATATTGGAGATATACAGGGTGATTCACTGCTACCGTGCCAAATTAAGTGGATAGGTTCCTTGGGTAATTCTAAAACGAAAGTTTCTCAGCAAAAACTTAAAAACGTTAAAATAAAAATTAATAAAAATAAAAAAAACTTTTTTGTGATCGGCGTAGACGACAAAAAACTATTGCGCGGATGACCTGGTTGCCGAAAACTATGGAGCAGATGATCGAGCTGGCTGCCAAAAACTATGGAGCAATGGATAACGAGGATATTCGATAACTCGGACACCGTTGATCCCTCGAATTTTTCGCTAAGAAATATTCGTCTTAGAATTCTTCAAGGAACCTAGCCACTCAATTTGGCTCGGTAGCAGTGAATCACCCTGTATGTATGATGTATTGTCTGTATCATTCTGCGCGATTGTAAAACTGTAAAACGAAGAAGCTGCGAAATGCTTTCTGCTCAAATGTTTCATGACAATTGTATCCGCTCTATAGCAGCATAACTGCGCCTGTGTTTATTATTCACAATATGTTTGACATATTCTGACGTCTGATATCTGTTATTGACAAATAAATATCTTTTATGCGTCGTTGTGGAGTGTCTTCGAGAAATTATTAGACGACAAAATAATCTACTTTTGCGACAGTGAATTGAATCTACCGGTATATCATCTCCAAGTGTGCTATATCGTTTTTGCGTCGCAGTTCGGATCTTTTCGCACAGATCATCATTTTTCATGGCAATACAACATGTACGTCTAAAATAACGAGGTTAGTAAAAAATCACAGATTATAATATCACTTAACATTACAACATTATATTCTTAAGCACTGGAAATAAAATTTACTAATTTCAATGAGATATATACTTATTAGCGTGGTTAAAAATTAAATTTTTTGCGACGCCCCCGAAAAAGCTTTCTTTTGATGAAAAAACACTGGGAAAATTTTCTTTTTTTTTTAAATTCAAAACAACACGTGCCTCTAGACGATCTAAGTTAATTTTTGGGTATAATCATTTTTTCTCTGAAATTATTTTATTAAATTTGAAATAATTATTTTTTCGAGATTTAAAAATAAGTAACAATGAAACACCATTTTCATCATGTGTTATCATTTTAAGTTATGAATTTTAACTTAAAGCTTTATAAGAAGCTTAATATACTTCGTCATTCAAGCTAATGCTTCGATTTTTCTTCTATTTTTGGGCTTTTTATACGTCTGTGAGCAGTTACGTATGAGTTATTTGAATAAATAACTGTAAATACCCTGCTGAGTGTTCAGTTTTTTTTTTTTTTTTTTTTATGTAGCTGGTTGAGCTTGTCGAGTTTCGTTTTAAGACGACGGAATTCTTTCCGGTTTGTTTGCAGTCGGCAGGACTGTTCTGGCTTATTTGGGTTTCGATTCATGATATGAAAAGCATGAAAATTGCCTTCAGAAAAGCCAGTACCGTCGTCGAAACTGAAAGTACAGAAACTGTGATAGAAAGTAAATGAACGCTGTTTCATGTACAGAGATCTAGAATGTCTGAGGCTTCGGAGCCACCTCGTTCCCCTAGAGGGCCGTGCCTCAGAACCATTAAACGAAGAAGGAGGCGATTGTACCTGTCACACTTGAAGGCGTACCCGGGGGACATAACTTTCCAACATTTGCGGTTCCCAGCCGAATTTGAACTCGTAAGTTAGAAATTATCATGAACATCTTTTTCGTACTTAATTCGATTGCGATAATTTCAAAATACCGACGGTTCGAAACTCGCTATGAATTTGACCACGAAATACATACCTAATATTCTTTGACCTAAATTAATAATAATGACTCTGTGTTTTTTCCACTAGCCAAAACCGGATAATTCAGAATCAACGGACACAGAACCCGAGGGGCTATTAGATAACGATTCATCGACAGGGTCGCCGTTATTGCCGCGAAGCAACGAAGGTTGCGGAATCCAGCAGCGCAATCAACGCGGGGTCGAAAGCAACAGCAGCAGTAGCGATGCAATGAGTATGACAGAAACACCAGTTGACGCCGAAAACGTCTCTGCGCTTGATGTAAGCTCCGATGGAGAATCCAACGTTGAAGATTCCGACGTTGAATCGATGGCGCAACATGGCAATAACAATACTGATACCGATAGTGACGTATGTAACGAATCTCAAGAAGCGGAAAATAATTTGGGCAATGAGGAATATGAAAACAATGGAGACCCACACAGGTATATATTTGCGATAACGGGCATGGATGACTTGGCACGGAGGGCAAACATGAGAGGCGATATATCGGAAAGTGAAATACTAACCGAGATTATTGCTATATCGGTACGGCACCGATTGACGTACCAAACGACTCTTGCGATGTTGCAAATGATGAAAAGACTGACGATACGTAGTGGCCTACCTTCGACGATGGATCGTTTATGGAGGGTATTACTCAGAAACGACGACGTCGCAATGGTTCGCCATTTATACTGTGGCCTATGCAGAACCACCGTTGGGCAAGGAACAGAACCGGAATGGGATTGTTTTTGCCAGAGCACCGGCCCGAGAAAAAATAATCGATCGTTATCGTATTTTATTCAAATGAAATTAGAACCGCAGCTTCGACAACTATTCTCTGTACCGGGAATAGTGGATTCTTTACAATACCGGTATACGCGACGAAAAAAGAATCCCTACGGCATTGAGGATATATACGACGGCAAGGAATATTTGAGGCACTGTGCGCCCGGTCGCTTTTTGAGCTCGAAAAATAATTATTCTTTTACCATGAACACAGACGGCTGCACAGTCTCAAATTCATCGAATGCCAGCGCTTGGCCCATACTTCTGACCATCAATGAACTACCGCCTCATGCACGAAAACGATATATGTTGCTAGCCGGTATCTGGGTAGATGCAATCCATCCTGTCCTGAACGCATTCACATTGCCAACTTGTCGCGAGTTAGTATTTTTGTACGAAACGGGTATAACTTGGAAGCCTGACGGCATTAATGTTGTTACGAGCAAATTCATCACTTTAATTTGTACCGTGGATTCCATAGCTAGACCTGCACTTCTCAACATGACCCAGTTCAATGGAGGGTATGGATGCACGTTTTGTTTTGCCAAAGGAAAACCCAAAGGAATAAATCGACTTGGTCGAGTATATCCTATTACGGACAGTCCCGTACGTACGGATTCTGAAATGAGAGCGCATATGAACCAAGCGTACGAGGAAAAAAAAAAAATATTCGGTACAAAAGGACGTTCGACAATTGGAATGCTGCGTGAGTTCGATCTGGCGCGGGGTGTTGTTGTGGAAAGTATGCACAGTCTCTACTTGGGCGTAGCCAAGCAACATACCATGCTGTTGCTGCGTGGAAATGCAGATGATCCTTGGTACCGAGGAAGCCCGAGATATCTAAGCGTGATTAATTCGCGATTAAAAGGGATTCGACCGCATAGTAGAATTTCAAGGACACCACGACCGCTAGAAACTATTAAACATTGGAAGGCTTCCGAGTGGCGAAACTGGCTCCTCTACTATTCCGTGCCCTGCTTGGAAGGGATAATTCGAACTGCGGATCTGAAGCATATTGCATTAATTTCTCAAGCGGCGTATATATTTAACAAGAACAGTATCTGTACCGAAGATCTCGATGAAGCGCGATCTTTGATTACGGAGTATACGCGACAGTTTCAGGAGACGTTCGGCGAAGAAAGCATGACATTCAACGTTCATACACTCATTCATTTGACAGACACGGTGGAAAATTGGGGACCAGTCTGGGCCAACAGCGCGTTTCCGTTCGAATCGTTCAATAAAAAAATTATTGACTCCGTAACAGGTGCAAAAGCAAGGCCACTTCAAATTGCAACTAGATTTTTCCTTAAACGATTTATCGATATCTTCGTGGACAATCCAGCAAACGCATTGACAAGAAGGATGAGAATTCATTCAATCTCGAAAGGTCCAAAAAGTAGACGAATCCATCCGTTAGATTTAATACGGCGGCCCGATACTAGCGTGAGAGGACTTGGGAATTCGTATCAGATTCCGCTATCAAATTGGCAATCCGAAATACTAGAAGCCGCAAATTATCGACCCGTTGACCTCACATTTTTTAAGCGAGCAATAATAAAGGGCATTGAATGCAGATGCCGGGGAGACAATGAGAAAACGCAGTTTTGCAATAAATTTATTTCGGCGACGAACATTGGCTTTGTTGAAATATTGAACATATGCCGCTTTTCTCACAACGGAGATGTTACGTGGGGCCTCTTCGTCGAACTGCTCACTAATGTCGGCAACGCTTTTGAAACCCGGCACATCATGACCGTCACATCCACATCACACAGGTCATTCATAACGATCGACGAAATAGAAGCACCGGCTATATTAATGAATGTGCGACCAAACATTAGTTACGCGATAAAACTGGCGAATATTTGGGATACAGATTAAAGAGAACACGATACAATCGCATACCTCCGACAGATAGGCAGTACAATGGGTAAAACCAAGCTTAGCCGTAAATATCGTGCTTAGTATGCGAGTAATGATTTGTTTTCCAAATCACGATCACATTTTTAAAATTACAATTGCAAATGCAAATTTCCTACAAATGCATGAATATTGAATATAGCTTTAAAACAATTGAAATTTTTTTTTTAAAAAGATCGTCAACATAACATCATCATAACATGTTTTATAACATCATCGTCAGAAAACCCCGTAATTTGATTTCGAACAGACTTTGTGCACATGTACTATTGCAAATTTTTAATGCCAAATTAACAAATATTCAATGGAATTTCAAATCGGTATTAATCCATTCGGACAAAATTTGCATCTGCCATTGTAATTTTAAAAACAAATCATTACTCGCAAACTACAATTGGGTTGTTGAATGGAATTTTTTTTTTTTTTTTTTGACATGCGGTTAATGTAGAGTGCGAAAAAATAATTATGTCGTATTTTTTTTTATTCGTTAAAAATCATAATTACGAAAGTTATACGTAATTGAATATTCCAGTTTTCGTAATATATAGATATATCTTAACATGGGTGACGTCACAATGTTAAAGTTTTCAATCCGTTGTATCAACTTTAATATTTGTTCGATTGAAAAATGAAAAAATATGACCTAATTATTTTTTTCTAAACTACTCAAATATAGAAAAAAAAATTCCATTCAATATCCTCATTACAATATAGACCAAAAAACTAATTACAAGTAAAAAAATTACAATTATATAAAATGTATTATCATAAGAGCGATGCTCGTTACATGTGCTGATATATCATATATTGTGTTAAAAAAAAGAATAAATAAATAAAGAACACTGTATTGAAATCACTGGGAGCTTTCCAACTAGAGCACTGTGCGACACAGTGCTGCGCACTAAGCGATGTGATTGGCCATTTCTGTTAGATCCAACTCCTCCAGCCAATCAAATCGCTTAGTGCGCAGCACTGTGTCGCACAGTGCTCTAGTTGGGAAGCTCCCACTGCTTACGTTCTATTTCGAACTTCTAACCGTCTTTCTATCATGAGTAAATCACGGATAGTGGTTAGAAAACTGGTTAGAGAGGGTTAGGTTTTCACAGATTTTGGAATTCGAATGTATAACCGCTTTTCTAACCGCTTTTCAAACTTGAGTAAATCACGGGTAGCAGTTAGAAAAAGCGGTTAGAAAGTGGGTTGGACACGGTTGGAGTTTGATAGTAGATGCAACTCGAAATTCTAACCGTCTTTCTAACCGCCATTCCAACTTGGTTAAGATCACGGGTAGCGGTTAGAAATTCGGTTAGAAAGACCGCAGAATTTTAGCAAATTATACCGGTTATATTCACGGTTAGAAAACCGGTTGGAAATCAACGGTTAGACAAGTTACTAGGGTACTGCATAGTAACGCCATAGAAATCAATGGGTGTAATTGCAGCTGGGGTACATTATTAGGCCAGCTATACATGCATACACTTTCACCTCTGCATCGATATACGCACGCATTGTGACTCACGTATTATAATACAAAGGTGAATGTTGCATAATCATCCTTACATGCGCATATTTGACTATTTGTATATACGCATGTATGTATAATCCTGTATTTTAAATCTTCTTTAACTCATCGGTGATATATGTGTATAGGTATATCTTATCTGCGGACAGCTATAACGTGCTTGATAAGATTTTCGTACTTTCGGTAACAACTGTCATGCCGGGGCCGGAACGAAGTTCTGAATTTTATACAAGTTCCGAAATATCGAAATTCTGGAATCGTTTAGAACATGAAAATCCCGAAGGGTCAGAATGCGGACAAGTCGAAACTCTGAAAGTCCAGACCCTCGAAAGCCGAGACTCCGGAAATCTCGGTCTCTTGTAAAATTCGTAACTTCAACCCGTTCCCGTCATATGCCGATGCTAATGAATTTCGATTCTGACTCTGTCCTTAACCCTTTGACTACCATAGTAGCATACCTATTATAAACAGCTACTTTTTTTAATATCTTCTTCAATTTGAATTTAAAAGTCTTGAAATAATTTGACAAATATTAACGAACTCTGAAGAAACTTTTCACTGAATAATTTCATTTGAAAAACTTTTCAATAAGGCATGAAAATTGAAAAACTCTATTTTTAAAAAGTGTAATTTTTCAAACATTTTCATTGAGAAGAATGATTTTTTTCAACGTAAAAGAGGCTTGGCCGTTAAAGGGTTAAGCTTCTAGATTTCTAATTATTGTAGAGAAAAAAAGGAATAACATTTCATTTCATTTCATTTCATTTCATTTCTCATCCTTCGTCGTTATCCATCTATTGAATAATATTCGATGGATGTGTGCGAACTGTTTCAGGTGTTCCGTACATAGGTAGAAAGATGATGGCTGCTAGTAGTCCGCGTTTGGAAATTGAGAAGAACGAAGATAAATGGACGATTCGAAGCGCGACTATGATGCGCACAACCGAGCAGAAATTTTCACTCGGCGTCGAATGGGAGGAATCGATGCCATCCGGTGACCGGCTCAAGGTCATATGTTCACCTCCACCCGCACGAAGTGTTTTTTTCACCTCAGCTGGGATCTTAACTTGCTCGCGCTGCGAAAGTGAAAGAAACTATCCTCCTCTTTTTCTTTCGCTTTCATTTAC
The DNA here is from genome assembly GCA_944452935.1 of Rhogogaster chlorosoma. NCBI lineage: Eukaryota > Metazoa > Arthropoda > Insecta > Hymenoptera > Tenthredinidae > Rhogogaster > Rhogogaster chlorosoma. The sequence continues at coordinate 27,416,045 of OX101800.1, read as the reverse complement.
TACGTGAAAAAGTCGAGTCGCGTCCTGCTCTTTCTTCTTCACCTTTTTCCTATTTTTCTTTCTAGAATATCACAAATTTGGAGGGAAACAGTCTGGTCACGAATTCGACAACTCCGAACGGTTCGAAGATAACCCGAAAATACGATTTTACTCCCGAAGGTGCTGTGCTGGTAAGAAACAAAAAAAAAACACGCTTATCACTTTTCCTTCTTTTTTTTTTATTGCATATACAAATAGGACGGGATTTAGAATTTATTTTCGCGTAATAATGCGCGAACAGAAAAAAAGAAAAGAAATAATCAACGGATATCGAGACCTCTATTACGTATACATCCGGGAAAATATTCACACATTCTATGTGTGTCCCTTACATAACGTTAATTAAATACGAAAACGTTTACTTTACGATAAGTCGAACTCGGCGTTGTATCTTATGGTTCTCCGTTGTATATGTATTTAGTTACACCTACGTAGGTATGAAGTCTCGCGGATCAATAGCTGGGACCATAAAGTCTCGTCTTACTTTATATACTTTCTTCAAAGAGTCGAAATTCTTTTATACGCTCGGCATTTCACGGAAACAATGCGAAAAGGGTGGAAAGAAAGGTAAGGTATACGTCGTTAGAAATTCGACCGATAACTTTCCGACATGAGTAGGTATATGTAATAAGAGTTCGGAGTTAGTGAGTCAGATCTTCATCTGCAGTCGGCTACTATACGGTCAGAGAATCTAGAAAAGAGGTTGACGACGCGAGGCGATGAATCATACGCAGTTTCCGACCTAGATTATCGTACACGCGCGTGTATATGCAATAACGTTTATGAAACATACAATATCACGTCTCCTGTTTATTCTCGTCGAAATAATATATACATTCGGAATATCCAACGATGATATAAAAGCTGAGTTTGACCGAGAAGAAATGAAGTCACTACTGCTTATGATAAAACTTATATACAAGAATAATTATTTCAGACGATGACACACGAGGAAAGTGGCCAAATAGCTAAGAGGTTCTACAAACGCGCTGTCGCGATGTGATGAGCCGCTGGCGAAGCAGTTTTTCCAGTACAGGATATTAATCGAATTCGTAAAATGTCTACATCTGATTACCTGATTATTGTACCTATTTCTATATGATCGAAGAATAAACGCATTACTCGAAAAAAAAAAAAAAAAAAAAAAAAAAAATGGAACTCCAGTAATACATCGCTGACATACAGATGATCATGCCATAACGCGGTATTGTATATCGTCAGGAAATTGCGGTGTGGAATATATCTCCTCTCCCCATATATTGCATATACCCTGTAAATCGTAATTCTCGAATGATTCCTGTGTTTAAATTAACGTTTCGTTACACTGACGAAAGTTATAACAGCGTATGATTCACTGGGAAACACCTGTGCCATAAGCGGTAGACACCACCTGTCGTTCAGCCGCATATTACTATACGCATATGTTATATGGAGGTATAGGTGTGTAGTATTGTAGTATACTATACACTATACGCGGTATAATATACTACGTACGTACGTGTATACTTACTAACCGGCGACGCATAAAGATACGATGATGTTTGTTTTAATTAACGAGTTATACTATTGCGAAACATATGTACAATATTATGTATGTTAAATTTGTGAGCATGATGTTCCAGGCATTTTTGAATCATATTACGAGTGTAAGTACTTTTCGGTGTTATGTAGTTCTGTGATTAAAACCCGACGTTTTCACGTACGTGAATACAATATGTTATACTGCGTGTGAATTTATCAGGGTTACCATGGCAACGTTGTCGTCGTCACATTACGAACGGATACAGTCGTTTGATGCGTACCGCGGGTAACGTCAATACCAACCTACTACGTAGCGATTACTATCATAACTCATAAGTTATTTGAATTGGCAATGAGTGGGTTTAAAATTGGCGCCGTTTGTTCGTATGATTATTGAAATGGGAGAGCGGTAGAAATATACTTTTTAAATACCGACAATGATATATGCGACTCCGTTCAACCCTGTGGATGATAAAATGCCATGGGGCGCGGTCAAAGACGCGATCTAACAATAGAAAATATATGTCAAACGCGCCGCGGACCGTGCATTGCATCGTACGTCAAATGAGCCCCACCCACTATCTGCATAGTAAGATAAAAGAACCCGAAATCGTTTCGTAGTAGGCCCCCCGGTTCCTGCACCGACGTTCGTACAGTTGTCAAAACAATTCGCCGCGCTTTGTAAACATCATTATCTCAATCTGAATGGATATTAAACATTAGTGGGAGGGGGGTTCGATTTGTTTGTTGATGATAACAATTACAAGCAAGAAACAAAAGAGCCTCAACGAATTTTCTTCTCTATCTGATCCTATCTTTTTTTCTCTCATCTCTGATCGCGCAGAGATGCACTCACCTTTGATTGAGATACTGCAAGGTCCAGTCAATTATTTCACCGCTAATTTCGGCCTCCGTGAGATCATACGTGCTGACTTTGACCGGCAGCTGATCGTCGGGATCTATTTGGGCGACGAAATCTTCGAAAAACCGGCGGTATGCACCGAGGTAATCACCGTCCCCGCAGTCTGTAGCCATTTTTTAAGATATATTCTTTTATTTATCAGGTATACTGGCAACGGATAGAGTAGATACGCGGCACAGCCGAGTCAGACGAATTGACACTGTTCAAATTACGCGGACGATTAAATTCCCGATGGCGTCACGCGATTGTTTACCTCCAACCTCCCTTTTTAGTTACAAATACTTTAAATCTACGTTCCGGTTCTCGTTCGTTGTCGTCGTCGTATATAAGAAAACTATTCGTTGATATGCGATACTTTGTACTTTGATTACGTCACTCATTCAACACGCACTCAATTCGTTGCTAGGAAACTCAACGGGGATACACACTAACGATAATCATCAACTTATTAAATGGGAGGATCAAAAATTCAAAACACTTCTCTCGTCACGCGTCGCGTTCACTTGTCTTTCTTTTTGCAAAACTCGCCTCCTCACGGACTTACCGAGTGCGATACGAAGTGCGCTGCTTATTTCAGAACGCGATTGCTGCGGCTCACTTCACTTCGCACGGCTGACAAATGTACTAAAATCTACTGAAATATAACACGCGCCACCGCTGCGTCGCTTTCACGAACTAAACCCCTGAGCTGAGCGCGATTTATGAATTTCGATATGAAAAAAATTAATTTTATACGGCGACGTATTAGGAAAATCTATAAAACGCCGAGGTATAAATAGGACTAAGTTTTATTTACAGGAAATTTATACATTCAATGCTAAGATATTGTGCACAGCTGTTTTTTGATCACCGGTTCTTCTGCCTCGCGTAACTCAGCTGCCTTTATTCCAAGAAAGGAAGCAGCATGTTCTTTCGCCATCCATTCGGGTAGCGGTTTGTTCCAATCTTCGGGAGGTGTGGTTCGCTTCTTCCAGACAGTATTCGCGTAATGTGGCCTCAGTCTTTCGAATCTACGTTTTTCTTCGCTGGCCACAAGTTCTTTCTAGAAATCAAATACACCCTGTTAATTAGAAAAAAGTTACACGATTTGATTTTAAGAATTGCGGTCTGAGTTTCTACTCTGAACGTTTGATTCTTATACTTACAAATGCGGTTTCATCTTCGACGTCGTGCCACAGCAAACAGTTATTATAGTCCTGTTTCCATGCCTGGCAATCGATGTTTTCTCCGTGAATAAAATACTGATGAAATCTGCCCCTGATACTCGTACATTCGCTGTATTCTTGGTCGTAAATGAAACAAGGCCTGATCTGTAACGATGGTATTAATTTCGTGAATTAATCAACACTGAGGTTGAATAAAATCGAGACAAATGAATCTTGCGATGAAAATGGGTCAGTTATCAGTTAATTTATGTGAGTCGAAGATTCGAACTCCTTCGTTTCGTACCAGCCATTGATTTTCCAAGAATTTGTCTTCGGTTTTCGGCGATTCTGTTGTCATTTTTTAATTCACCTATACGACAAAGCCGGAGATATAACAAAATTCTGTTTGAATAGTTTTGAGGTTATGAAACTTTCAACCGTAGAATAATCGCCGTTCGAGATGGCAGAGCGACTGTCCGATTCTCGACAGCGGTTGTTTTCCATCAATGGCCTCCGCGATGGACAACGACGAATCGTAACCTAAAAAGCTGGTAAATTCTGTTCGTATTTTGTACGGATTTGATGGCGAGCCTGTCGCGCTATTTTTCAATCTGTTAATCGCGAGTGTTTCAATTCAATCAATTCGTCAATTTTTCAGTCTGTTTATAAAAATACATTCGAACCGGTCGTTCAAGTATGTATTGAACGTTGAGCGTACCGAATGGCACAGACGCGCTACGGGTTTTTACATTTTTCCAACGTTTATTTCGACTCGGTGTGAAAATGACCGAGTGAATAGATAAACAAATCTAAATACATGAGAAAAAGGATTTCGGTCGGGGTCTAGACAAAATATAATGATGTCACGATCCGTCAGAGCAGAGACTAGAAGTCGTGCCAAAGATGATATCAAACGCGTGATGCAAGTCGTCGACAAAGTCCGTCACTGGTAAATAAACAACGATTCAAAAACCGAACAGTTTTTACGTCCGCGTTTCAAACCTACCGAACAATTTTCGCACATTCATTTTTCTTTCTTCAGGGAAAAAAAATGGGTCACCATCGGCGAAACTACAATGAAAATCTACAAATGGGTGCCAATATCAACTCTTGAACAGGTATCCGTCTATCCCCTTCAAGTTTAATTCATTCGTTCAATTTTTCTTACCCCAATATTACACACAGCTAAAAATTAATCCTCACTAAGTTCCATTCATTCTATTTCATTCTTGTTCCGATTTGTATAGAAAAAGAAGGGAAAGGTTGTGGGCGACAAAGAGAACAGTTTGGCCAGAAAGGGAGGCATGGATTCATCGAACTCAAATTTCGGCCTCGCCGAAGACTCGAATACTTGTGAATATACTTTCATAGTTAATTTTTCTAATCATTATTTAACAGGCCTGACAGTCTCTGTATTTATTTTTCTTTTTCTATTGAATTAAACGCTTGGAGTGCTGCAAGGCCTGTGATCTGTTGAAAGAATGAATGAATTGTTTTATTAACAAGTTTGAATTTCTATGACTGTAGGTTTTTCGACGGTCAGTGACTCTCAAGGGCTTACTGACTTTTCTGCACACCTTGGTTTCTCGGAAGATTCCAATTCACAGAACAGCGAACCAGCGCCCAAGAGATTGAAGACTGATTAAGGTTTATTTAAAAACTATAATTATGGAACGAGTGAAATACGATACTATAACTTTTCATGAATTTATACGTCACGAACATTCTGAGAATGCGAAAGGAGTTTGCCCGTTGTTAATAACGCGCATAAACACCATGGACAAAGTAATATTATTAATCAAGGATTAACGTACGATCAGAGAAACTGTTTAGTATGATTTTATATTACAGTTGTACAGTGTTTGTCGATCGATCATCTAATACATTATACTTTACAAACAGAAGACGTTTTATTATGAAAAAGAAGTCTAGTTCAAGTTCGTTTTCGCCCTGCGAGAGGGAAAGATTTTCATTTATACCTGAGACTTGTCATGCCTTGAACGAAAAATTGTTACCATCGATCGAATAACGTATTGAATCAATCACGCATACATCTTACATCATGCGTTGAAGAAAATGCAGAGAAATCAAGAATCGTAACGCAAAGTATATTCGGTAGTTATTTACAATCGATATTACAGATGTTTTATTCTACATTAACAGTTTTTGAAATAGTCAATGTGTCAGAATTAGTCCCTTACGTTTTTTTCTTTCAATAATACCTAATATCTGTTCAATGTCGGAGTGAAGCTGCCTCATTAGTTACCACGGCAGAGTTGTGCCATCATATTGCATGAAGGATCCACTGTGAGTTTCATTGAGCTTTTTGAGAGTGGATAAGATTGATTCTATGCTCGTGTCAACCTCCATGGGTGCGAGTTTACCTCCCATATCAGTTTTCACCCAACCCGGATGAAGACAGGCGACCAGAATTCCGTCCGCTTGAAAATCAACGCTCATTGATTTGGTCGCTGCATTTAACGCCGACTAAAATAAGGCGAAGATGTTTGTTGAGGCTCTGATCGAAATGTTTTCCTCCAACTCCATGAGATGATTAAAGAGAAAATATCCGAAATTAATTAATTACCTTGCTACAACGATAGGGATAATACCCACCCTGGAAGTTTTCACCGATGCTACCAAGGATCGAAGTCATATTTATGACCGCTGCTCGTTCTATGCTCATCCCTTTCTTCCCATTATTCGATGCTGCTTGCTTCAGCAGTGGTAAAAATGCCTGAAATTAATGAAAAACGATTCTTTGAGTATTTTCTTAATTTTTTGTTGATTGCTCGCTGATAATGACTTGAAGTCATTTTTTGGTGTCCAGAATTGCAAATAAAGATTGAAGGTATTGCTTTGAATTTGAAACGCTTTAAGCTTTACTCTGTCCTTTCAGAGTGTGAATTTTCAATGAATTGATTAAATCGCGGACTACTGATTGATGATAGACTTAAGAATCCATAGGAAAGAACTTGCTAGACTGATTTTGTCTGGAGATAAGATAAGAAAACCTATGAGCACATATATAATATAGTTATCAAGTTATTATCTTTGCAATAAAATACAGCTCTTTACGTGGTTGCAGTCTGAAATGAGTTAACAACTATACACAAAAGCTGTAAAAAAATTGTAAAAATACATGTACAGAAATTCTGGAATTTCATTTCCCCTGAATCAACGAAGATTTAATTCATATAATATATATATATATACCTTCGTCAATAAAATTGGAGCCACAGTATTGACCAGAAAAGATTCGGTCAATTGCTCCTCCTTAACGAGTCCGAGACGAGTGAATTTTCCCGCAATTCCAGCGTTATTCACTAACACGTTCAACCCATTATTTCCAACCTTTTCCGCAACGGCATTCACAACTTGACGGTAGCTTTTTGTGTCCCTGACGTCTGTAATGAAATACAACAAGGGTTGGCCGTTTTTTTATTCCGGATAGATCCTCTCTTAATCTATCTACAATCTTAATCCATTCGATCGTGATTTAATACACACTCTTCGAAATGGATGGCAAATATTAGATTTCGAAAGCATACATGTTCGCTGATCAGTAAGCTAGGATTTTCATGTTTCCTACAACTTTGGACCGGCATTGGTACTATTTTTTTTTTTTTTTAGAACATAGTGATAGTGAATTATACAGGTCTCAGGGGAGGACTAATTCTTGTCAGCAAAGAGACCGCCGCTAATCACTGCAGTATCTTTTCGACATTGTTACAGAGAGATAGATAAAGGAGACTAGAAAAGTGTGGAGAGCGATTTTGTGTGCGATCTGTTGATTAGAGACTTATCAACACTCCGATAACTGATACGGGGCGAAAAATTATAGCTCGATCGAATTCCTCCGGCTAAATCCTCGACTGAAACTTCGGATATAACAAAATTGTTTGTCTAGTTCGAGAAAGCAACTCCCTTGACTTTAGGACAAACGTTGTTTTGTTTTTTTTCTTCGCCTCCTTGAAATCGTTCGCGATCGATTCGCAGATATCTGGGTCAGGGTCTTCTGCTATGTAGAGCACAAAATATCGACAGCTACCGTCTGTCCATGCAAAAACTACCAGTCATAGCAATTTTACAATATAATCGGATAAAAATGACAACTGAACGGAATTTGAGAATATTATGAGCATGTGTATACAATCTCTAATCGTAACTCGCTCGGCGGAGCGGCATCGAGATAAGCAGATTTCGATACCGTCTAATTACTAAGAGGCCGTTCTTAGTTCCGCGATCATTAATTGTCCTCGCGATACATAGCTAAGCTGCGATTCTTACTACGAGCTAAAACCGCAGGGATTTTTTGAGGTCGAGAATGAGTGGACGAGGAAAGAAAAAGTCCTGGGGTTTTTGCACGAAGAAACCTGATACCCTGGACGACGATTCTGGCGAGGATGAGCCCCGCGATAAAAAGGACCGTGCAAAACCCGCGGAAAATATAACCGTGCCGGCACTGCCGATACCAACAGAAGTGATTTCGGTCGAAATTGATAAATTAGTGAGCGAAAAATCGGCTGCAACTAGTCAAGGAAAAGGTAGGAGATGCGGAAATGAGACCAGATCACATAATTATCGCCTCGTAATATTATAGTCGTTAGAATTGTTCGATATCGTAATTATTTTATTCACAACTATGTTTTGCTGTAAAAAAATTCAACATATACCTATACCTATCTTCTAACCGGTTACTACCACTGTAGTGTTTCGCGGAATTAATCATACACCGATATGCGCACTATAAAACGACACGCTTTTTTTCTCCTCATTATTTCGGTTTCCATAGACACCTACACGAATATACGTATGTATTATATCCATTTTTATATTTACGCGGAATATATCAAAATGTTATAGGCCTACATCCGAATCGTATAGATCCGCAATTCGATATTATCCGGATTTACAAGAATACCAAGTGCGACAAGTATTGGCGTATGTTCGCTTGTCTGGTTTGCAGGCGCGTTATAAATTGATTGCAAAAAAATATGAAAGGAAAAACGAATAAAAAATACATATCATTCGAACGTTAAGAGTACATACATATAATGGCACTAATCGATCGAGTGTATTTACGTAGTGTTTGACATTTATTTCGTATTTCCATGCCGACACATGACGTCGGTGTGTTACAGATATCGTGTTTTTAATATCCGGTTAACACGAGAGAGATATAAAATGGAGAGAAAATTTGTTTAGATATGATGCCAGAGATATCGAGTGTATTTACGTAGCGCGCGTGACAAAACGATAATTATTGATCGTGACGGGGAAATTCTTTCCGAATTTAATTAATTGTTGCCACGTAGTTTTATGTCCCACATTGATGTCTTATACAATATTATATAGATAGCCGGAAAATGAATTTCTTAATCAAGATTTGATAATTTCATTATTATGAAGCTGTGGTTTCCTTACCCAGCTGCAAGATGTGGACGTTCTTCCATTCTTCCGCAAGCGTTTGTAATTCCTGAAAACAGGGCGATATCCTTTAACGCAACTTATTACCGAGATGTGATAAGGATATGAGAACGAGGATAAATCCTAGACACGGGAAATTCAAGTTATAACTATAATACTTCACGTCGGAGAGGAGAGATCAAACGAGATTATGGTTACACGCGCGCATTGTGTGCGTGGGAATAATAAAGTGTACGTGTAGTTTTAACACACTGTCGCTTTCATCATCGATATAAATATAACTTAACTATTTCCTTGCAAAAGAAGGACGATGTATATAACTATACCTATATATGGGTATAATTATTCAATTAGGTTGAAAAGCGTAGTTAGAGGTATTGATCATGTTTGATAATGACAATGGGAAAGCATAGAAAAATTATTCCGACACTTACGGGTGACTGGGCATTTTTTAATCAAAGCCTAGCGAATAGCGCATCGCGTCGGGTTGCAATCTTATAATATAAAACCGCATAGGCAATTATTGCAATCATACTAATTATGAAAACGTCAGCATGAGGTTTGAAGGCAAATGCTAGATCCGCTGTCTTCAAACAGTTTATCGATACTCTAACGATTCGAATCGTAACTAAATCGATAATTCGATGGTCGACGTGATAATGACCAAAGGCATGTACGCAACATGACGCAACAATCCTTGTATCTATTCTTGCCAAGTCTTGAGATTGTCGAGTGAAGTACGAGAATGATTATGATAAGCAGTTTTATTTATCGGAAAGAAAAAATCCTAAGGTTTCCGGCCCAATTTAGACCAACTCTCTGCTACGAAATGAAATAAAGTAATCTGCCAATCATCGCACGTTACATTCGATTTCGTCATAGTTTCATGACGTATTTGCAAGTCGTCATAAATATGGCAATTGCTGAATGGAGGGGGAGGGTGGGGGGAAGTTTTCCGCGTATAACAATAGATGGCGATGTTCTAGCGCTCCCTGAAGAAAACGTTAGTCCGTATTCGTCAGTTCTAGAACACGGTACGTCATTAGACTCGTCACTCGTCAAGCGTTCGCGGTGTCTTTTGAAAGTCGATATTAGTGTTAAAAAAAGCGGTATTGTTTAACCGCGAAAAAACTATCTCAACTGATATTATTACTTTTGATAATTAAATAAAGAAATAAAAAGTGAAATGCCTCCGATCGGTAAGTATCTCTAGACTCTATTTTTTTTAAACGTCAATGGGGCGTGCGTGCGTGCGATAGGGATTACGTAAATATCATAATGTATCCAAAGTGATTTACCGCGGCTTTGTTAACCGTCCGACACGTAGCGAATATATTGTCCGGCGGCCTCGGCAACTTCACCAAGTGTTTAACCAGCCCGAAACCCAGTCCTCGGTTGCAGCCTGTGATCAATATAGATTTCATAACTCGGTAGTATGTTGCACGGCTTCGTGCACTCGGTTCCTTGACAATTTTATTACACAGAATACCCAAGTCTCGCGATGAGTATAGTCAATTATTGACAGCGGTAGAAGAGAAGGGGTATAAAAAGTAAGGCAGCTTGCTTCAAGACTCGAGATTTCAGGGTCAACACTTGAAAGCGGCACCGACTAAAGACAGACCGAAGGAACTCCGCGCGGACGAAATACATTCCGCGTTCTATCGCATCGTGTTCTATCGGCCACGTGACGTCATCAACTTTTCACTCGCAACACCGCGCACACATTCATCATATTAAAGATACGCCGGTCATTGCTTATTAGATCGCGCTACCTTCCGCCGTGATCATGGCAACGTTTAATTTTTCATTCAGATTACTCTCACTTCGGACCACGCGCTCGAAATTATTCACCTTCGCTAAATCACGGATGAATTATTTAATGATCGATAAAAAATCGACAGCTTGTTTCTGCTGTGAGTTAAAATCAATCAATTTTACCACGCATTTATTATAAATCTCTCATTTTCATCTCTCCCTCTCTCTATTAGCTAACCAATCCTCGTCGTACGATCTAGTCGTAATTGGCGGTGGATCAGGTGGCCTGGCTGCAGCCAAAGAGGCCGTTGAACTTGGGGCCAAAGTCGCAGTGCTTGACTTTGTCACTCCTTCACCTCAGGGTACTAAATGGGGTCTTGGGGGTACCTGCGTCAACGTTGGATGCATTCCAAAGAAGTTGATGCACCAAGCAGCTTTGCTTGGTGAAGCGGTTCACGTGAGTCTGCTTTCCCTATTATAAAAACTCAAATCTCTCAGATTCCTCTGCTTTATCGTTTTTCATACCCATTCCCAATTTTCTAGGAAGCTGCTGCCTACGGATGGCAGCTACCGGACCCAAAAACCATCCAGAATGACTGGGCTGCTTTGACGAACGCTGTGCAAAGCCATGTCAAGTCCGTCAACTGGGTGACCCGCGTTGAGCTGCGGAACAAGTGAGTATTATTTGAATCTGAAGTTAATGATGAGTGGAAGCTTGTTTGAGGTTCTAGATTCTCGTGACGATCTCAACTCTGGCTGAAATCCGAGGGTTAATATATCCGGTTTTTTTATTTTCAGGAAAGTCGAGTATATTAATGCTCTGGGTTACTTCAAGGATGCTAACACGGTAGTGGGAATCGGGAAGAACGGAGAAGAGAAGCTTCTCAATGCCAAAAATATCTTGATTGCTGTCGGTGGAAGACCAAGATACCCCGACATTCCCGGAGCCTTGGAGCACGGAATTACCAGTGATGATATTTTCAGTCTTGGTCGTGCCCCGGGCAAGACTCTGATCGTTGGTGCTGGATGTATCCTTTCAAAATACTGGAAAAATATACTCTTCAAATATCGCAAATCTTCTACTCCTCATTCTTCTCGTTCAGGAAGATAAATAGACGGACAAATTCGTAGATTTATCAGAGAAAAGACTCTGAAAAGCTAGCCTTCGAATTAAAAAATTTCATTCACAATGTTATTCCTTAGCCTTAGGCTCTCAGATATTGGTCTAGAATGCGCAGGTTTTTTGAACGGACTTGGCTACGACTCAACAATAATGGTCCGCTCCGTTGTATTGAGAGGATTCGACCAACAGATGGCAAACATCATTGCGGAAGAAATGGAGCAGCGGGGTGTGCATTTCATTCATCAAGCAAAGCCAAAGGCCATTGAGAAGCAGGATGATGGACGTCTGCTTGTTCACTGGGTAGACCGGGTGAGTTATCGCTTTTATTCACTCTTTGAATTGTTTTCTTCTTTTTAAACCTAATCATGAATCAACAAAGTGCTTATCAAATATTCACACACTTTAGGAGGGAGCTCTGCATCAAGATGCTTACGACACGGTCCTCTTCGCTATCGGACGTCAAGCTCTAACGCAAGAACTGAAGCCCGAGAATGTCGGACTCAAACTCGTTCCTGAATCTAGAAAAATTGACGCCGTTAACGAGCAGACCAACATTCCTAACATATACGCTGTTGGCGATGTGCTTCACGTGAGTAGGATCGTTCTTTTTTTAGTCAAATTTCGCATTACGCTATTTGCTGCATTCATTTTTAAATTACGGTCTAAAAATTGGAGACAGTATCGCTAATTTATTCCATTTTGATAACAGAAAAAGCCAGAACTCACCCCGGTCGCAATTCACGCGGGAAGGCTGCTGGCCAGGAGATTGTTTGGTGGTGCCACTGAAAAAATGGACTACGAAAATGTAGCGACGACCGTTTTCAGCCCTCTGGAATATGGCTGCGTTGGCTTGAGCGAAGAGCAAGCGACTGCCGTTCATGGAGAAGACAACATTGAAGTTTACCATGCGTACTACAAGCCTACGGAATTCTTTGTACCTCAGAAGAACGTTACTCATTGTTACGTGAAGGTGATCACTCTTAGAAAAGATGATCAGAAAGTGATTGGAATGCACTTTGTTGGACCCAATGCTGGTGAAGTCATCCAGGGCTTTGCTGCGGCTATTAAGTAAGTGGAATCTGGATTGTTAATGAAATTTTTGCCCTTTGAGAATATAAAAAGATGAAAGGAAGCAACGAGCCTCGACTGATCTTTTAATTTATTTGATTTAAAGGTGCAACTTGACTTTCCGAATTCTGAAATCTACCGTTGGAATTCATCCCACCACAGCGGAGGAATTCACAAGAATAAGCATAACAAAGCGATCAGGAATGGACCCGACGCCGCAGAGTTGCTGCAGTTAAATTAAGCTAGACTCGCTGATATAATTCGATCGCTGTTTTATTATGCCTGCTTCGGGCTCAGCGTTAATTGATATTTACAATCGCAACTCGGAGTCGTAGCTACAAAGAGAAACGAGAAGAGTTATTAGACATATTTATATTATCATGTTTCATGCTTATTTCAATTACTTGATGTTCAGACATTACTTCTTTGATCGTGCTACTCAAAAGCGCTATTATATTCAAACTCATACTCGGCACTGTTGAATAGCAGTTGTAACACAGTGATTTATAAAATAAGGATATTTTTTTATCGAGTCTAAGCATCGCAGGCGAGATGTAGTTTATTAAACAGAGAGAAATAGGTAATTTAGTTGAAACAATGTTTGAAGGCGCAGCCGACCTGATATTATTGGACAATTAACATATTTCATTTTACAGCGAACTTAGGTCATTCTTTAAAATTATTTCTAGTACAATTCGAAAGTCAGTGTGTACAATGAGTTTTCTAGAAAAATTTTCATCCGAATTCTCTTGTTCCCACTTTACTTTTTTTTTTTCTTTTTTTTTTTTCTTTGCTATCATAATCTTGGGTCTAGGTATAAAATAAAAAAATAAAAATATAATAAATCTTTTTATAAACACGATATGGCACAGAGAATAATAAACAATATTATACTTTACATTTTACACATTATGTATAACTTTATTCTACTTTAGTACTTATAGCATTAGTCTTAATATCTAAACTGGCTCGTTGCGGGCACTCCTCAGTCTTTTCTTCCTTTATTAGTACATAATAGTAAAAATTTACAAGTATTATATCAACTAGGCTTTGCCAGTGAATGTAAAGATCAAGTTCCACCCACTCTTGACTTTATCTACCACCAAACAGTGTCCAACTTCTCTGGACAACCAAACCAGTATTGCGCAGCCGGAAGAGGGTAACGGTTGTCCGTTTTTATAAGAAAGTTATCGAATTTCCAGAATAATGTATCCTTGAAGAAGTAAGTCTTTCCTACGAGAAGGATAAAGACGTTTAATGAGACAACACGAGTCTAAATAAAATCTATAAATGATTTTCTCATTCATTATTACCGTCGATCCATGTCATCGCTGTGTCAATGTGAGACGGAACTCCCCGCCATCTTCTCATATTATGGGGATATCCGGGATCTAGCGTGTGGGAGGTCTCATTGAATCTCCAGAACTTATCCCCCCTGATTTTTCGGGCGTAATGAAATTATTACTCTGCTTCTAAATCAGAAGTCTGTGCTCTATTAGGCTCTCTCACTCACCTGTACAGATAAACTTTCTTGTTTTTCGCCCAAACTTGAACAGCGTCTATCTTATCCACGTCTCCATCAATTCCGTAATCTGTTATAGGTCTAGGACTGTTTTCGATAAAGGAATATCCATTGTAAACCCAGTAATGTTTACCTGGGAAGTAAATACATTGTTTATAAAATTACAAAAGGGAGATTCACCAATCAAGGTTCTCGCAGCAATAAATATCGACGACTTGCCACTGAATAACACGATGCTCGCATCACTTTCCCTTTGGTAAGCTGCATCGATTTTCTCCACATGTTCAGGCAGCTGCCAGAATAACTGACGCAATTTGACTGGATAACCATTTTGAATAGTCCCCCGCTTACTCAACCGCCAGACATACTGAAAATTGATGATTGCAATGATTAAATTGTGTTTCGCAGACCCAGACGTTGCAGAGATTACTCACCTCTCCTTTGAAGACGAAGAGTTCTGTTCTGAAGACCGATATGGCATCATAATGACCTGCACAAATATCGGGTATTGTAGACATCGTGGTCATCGGCTGAACAGTGAAGCCTTCTGTTTCGTGGCGTCGATGATCATCAACAGTTTCGTAATCACCCACGTAAGTTACTTCGTAACTTTGCCTTGTTGTAGTCTCTGTGGTGGGTTGAAGCGTTGTGGATTCCTCCGCGGTATCTGGGATCTCATTTTCGGTCGGTGTTGTACTGCGTTCTGTACTTGAAATACTTGGCTCTCTATTGACTATATCGTCACCCTCCAGTTGTCGAGATACTAAATGGCAAATTTAAAGCTACATTATCTTTTTATAGACTGAAAATTAAAGATTTATAATCTCATGACTATTCAAAACGTTTTACATTCCATAAAAAATCAAATTTTCTCACTGTAGAGCTGGTACATCCCCAGGATATCGTCATAATCGAGTTGAACCTCTGCGGCTGTCCCCTTGTAGTAAGGAAACATAACGGAGGAGGGTACATGTGAGTGAGCGAGCCCCAAACTGTGGCCAATTTCGTGAACAGCAACACTGTAGAAGTCTGTTCCTTCCTGGGATTTGTCGGAACTTGTAATCCACTCCTCGTCGTCATCGAAGTGAAGATCCCCACCATAGGCTTGCTGCTCATAAGGAAAGAATGCATGTGCCAGGACATTTCCACGTCCGTCGAAGGCGTACCTTGAAAGAAAAAAACATGCTCTAGATATTCCGAAGGTAATTGATAAATGGTACGTAAATTCACAAGGACTTTGACTTACCCGTCACCATGTTCCCCTCTTCCAAATGCTATGATTATGTCTGCACTCGGATCGTTGATTTGCTTGAAATTTAATCGCGAGTATCCACTCCACGCACGAAAACTTCTCGCCATTTCGTCGGCTACGGCTTCTTCCCCTAATTTTGGGCTCCAGTTAGCTATGCTGTATTGAAGAATCCAGTTGAATGTTAACTACGGTTTTTATCTCACTTCTTCACTTAATTGCATCCGTAAATATGTTAAAAGAAATGAATGGTCATTTTTATAAAGGAGAAAAGAAATATATATCTTACAAATAAGTGAGATCTCGTTTGTTCCATCCTCTACCACCAATGATGTAACGCTTCCTCCTTGTATTATGACTTCTGTCCACGTCGGGAATACCGCAACGAGCTGATTGCATCAGCTTTAAAGCAAATTGTGTTTGTTTATCGGATAATTGGATGCGGAGTGGATTTAAAAAGTCGAGAGAATTTTCTGAGAAGAAGTAGTCGCATTATATCAAATTACCTGAAGCGTAGCATTGTCGAAGACTCCTGTCTGAGGTATTGCACCGAACTTTTGAACCATTTTAATAGCATCAGACATCGACTCTTGACTATATTGCGCCTCAACGCCGGATATTCCTGGGTCCATATAGCCAAAGTTTTTCATAAACGTTAGCTATTTGGTAGAATTTATAAGATTACATTAGATTTGGAATGATTTGTCCTAGTCGAATGATGTGAAGTCATATTTTTTAGCATGACATTCGAGGCTGATCGGTTATATGAAATCTTTCTTCATTAGTTAAGAGAGAAAAAACGATGATTGATAACGAAACAGAAACAGAATAACACGCTAGATATACATATATTCATAATAGATTGTTATAATTTATTTCAGTGTGATTGAGCTGCAAGAAAAATATCAATCACAACTTGGACATACCGCATACACCGGAGGCACCACAACTGAAGATTTCTGGCTAGAAATTGGCGCGGCATGAATTTGGAAGATTGAAACTAGGAGAACAAACACCTCAATGAAGCAGAACAACGCGATTCTTCCACTGAATCTGATACAGAGTTTATCGGCTTTGAACATTATGGCTTCTGCACAGCTTTTTGTTTTCACTGATAAGTGCTATCTGCGTTTATTATTTCTTGTAGTACTATAAGCTGATTCAATCGTTCAAGAATTGTCAGATTATGGTTCGACAAAGACTAAGCTTCAAACTATCTCTGGCCAATTCTTCACAGCTTTAATACGCTTTGAATACTGCTATTAATAATGACCGACTCTTCACCGATTGATAAAGATGACTAAAGGAGTGTGACGGGTGTCATAGCTATATGAAACAAGTAGCAGGGTGAAAGTGGAAGTGTTCTTTCTCTCTCTTTATGACTATTTTATTTATTGCACGCAAAACCGAATTGTAGTGCGACCACATCGAATGACTAATAATTTACGGTAATGACAACGATATAAAATGACTAGAATAATTACGAGAATCCGTACGGATAATTAACAGACCGCAAATTCTCGCAATCAGTAAACAGAACGTATATTGAAATGTGTGATGCCTTGGTCGTTTCTCTTGACCATGCTCACACTCGAAGGCCTCTGACCTATAGGTGATAAACTATCTCCTATACTATAGAACGTATATGCGTATATTATATTATAATATAGTTGGGGTGATATTACGTTAAATATTTCACACTATAGCCTAAGTTAAAATGCATTCCTAATCGTGGCTGAAAACTGATTGAAAGAGACTAGAAAGAATTATGAAATTATGAGATCCAGTTGAATGATCTATACATGTAGAGTGCTTTTCAACAACAATTTTGGTATAAATAAGGTATGATTAGGTCAGTTTTAACGACCGGCGTTAACTAACGCCAAGAGATCGAGAATCGCATCCCTGGTCAGTAATATCAGGGGATTACCATTTAGTATGGAAAGGGATTTCAGATTATTAATGAATCAACGCCAACTATAAACAATTGGGTAGGAAAAAGTGGAAAAATCCGAAACTGTTACACAATACAATTGAATAAATGGCATGACTCTTTGAGCTGGTGGCGTTTTTCACGAGTGGGAGTTATTTCATTTGCGGTCATTTGCGGATTAGTAATCTTCCGTTTTCACTGGAATTTCTTTATTACGGTTTACGCGGAATTCTGTGAATAAAATATACGATTTGTGAAGGATGAATAAGGCCGAGGATTCGTCCTCGATTTTCTCAAACTCCTGGATCTCTTCTGGATCCTCTATAGGGGATACAAACGGTTCTAAAATCTCTTGCTCTCCTCGGCGTAGCTTGTGTTTCGAAAATCCGAAACTCACGCCATTTGTAAGCTTCCGAAAAATTACAAAATTAGCTAAATTCTCAAATTATACTCTAAACACGATTATAAGATTCTTCCGCGTGCTTCGGATGTTCATTCGCAGAAGCTTAGGTGGTCCTATGGCATCAATCCACTGGTCCCTATAGTCAATTTGACTTCGCAAGATCGAACTCTAGTTGCTTATGCCTGTTCCCATGCCGTTGCTTTGTATGATTACACATCGAGGGATATGCATCTGCTCCAAGGACACGTTAGATGATTTCAATTATATGAATTAATCTGATGAACCGATTACTCAGAATACAATCGATAATTTCAGCAAAATCACGTATCAACGATATCCACGGATACCGAAGGGAAATGGCTACTGACTGCTGATGCAGGAAGAGATAGCGTTGTTATTGTTTGGGACACTGAAACGAGGTTCGCTATTTGCTAAAAATAGGCAACCAGATGCATTGATTTTAGTCCATAATGTAGAGAAATTTTTTATTATCTATGTTTTGTTCAGAATGCCTATATGCACGCTGTTTAATCCTTGCGGTACGGAAGAATTATTGACAGCTAAACTCAGCCCAAACGCTAAATACGTTGTAACCATTAGCAATAAGGTCGAGATGAAGCTCAACTTCTGGTTGTGGTCGTACGGGCGGGATAAACCCGATGGTAAGAGCTCTGAAGTCATAATAAGGGAATATTCAATAATTCCACGAATACATATATTATTGCATATTAAAAATATGATTTTCTAATAGCTACTACGGTTCTGACTGGCTTGGGTAATGACAGAGTAAAGGAGATTGTCTTCAACTCAGATTTTCCGAATCAGTTTTTGCTCGGCTTGGAAAATAACGTTGTTTTTGTTACATGGGTCAGCATAATCACAGATCTAACTTATGAAAGCATGTATTCCCTCCGATATCACCTTACCGAAGTAAAGAATTTCTTCTGCAGGAAGATGGAACTTTGAATTGGAACTGTGCAAAGATCAATGGTAGCATTGGGCGCTTTGGAGTTTTGAATGTCTCTTCGTACATTACTAAAACTCATCAAGCCTTGACTGGAACTAGCAAAGGTCCGGGATTGAGAGAATAGATGAATAAATTCACATAAAGAACATTTTCTCGCAATTTCAAAAAAATCCACCGCGATCCAAGTTTTGTGCAGTGCCTTTCTTTCTTCAGAAAAGAATTTCTGATATATATATTTTTCATTTCATTCTCCTGCATCAAACAACTCTTCAAGAGCTTGATAAACATTTTTTTAACAACTAGGACATTTCATAGGGTACTTACTGGTCTGGAGCGACATTCTCTACGCAGAATGTTTCAGCATCAAACAAAGGGTCAGCAATGTAAAAAAACATGTGAAATCTTTGCGTCTTCAGTCCTGCGAAGTTACAGCCATCTCCTGCAACTATGAAAAGTAGTTCGCTGGCCTCATCTTCGAATAAGATACCAATTAATGAATAGAACAATTATTACTCTACCTTGAGTCTCTAGCTGAAGGATAATCATCTGTTTAGTATGGTGGTCATCGGCAATGCCTTGGGGCATATCAGATTTTACGATTATCAACTGAAGCTAATCTTCTGGTGTCAGAAATTTCGTCTGGATAGAATCACTTCCATATCTTTTCACCTCAAGTCACATCGAAGAGCGCCTGCTGGACTGCTCAGTGAAACATTAAGTAAAATTAGAACGGCCGCTTATATTTCAACTCTAAGGCGACTGTAAAATTATTTTCCATCTGCAGTACCTTCCTCAATTACTATCCTGGAGAATATTGAAGGTTCAGAAGACAACAGTGACGGTACAGAAGCATATGGCGAGGGCAGCTCAGACGATCGAGGTAAAAGGTCCGTGCAATCGACGGGCCTCAGAGAATCGAAATACTCGATAGAAAAACGTAGAAGATTTGCAAGTCTTGCTTCAAATATCACACTATCTTTGGATTTGGAACCCAGAGTTGAACCAGATGAGGATCAAGTTGCCATTGATGATAGCAAAATGAGGAGAGACCTTGATGGAATACCCTTGGACTACACACTACAGCGAGCTCCGTTTATTATAGATGACTTCATTGTTTGTAAGTACATAAGGAAATGCTTCATCCTTAACACATTAATGATTTGTATACCCAATCTAGACGCTCTGGATGGGAGATTTAAGCAACATTTGTTTCCCCACAGTTACAGGCACGTCTAGAATAGCCAGAATAGAAATTTCTTCTCTCAAATGCCATTATATCTTGCATCAATCGGAGGCAGCAGTTACAGCAGTTGACACACATCCCGACAGGTTTAGTTTTTTAGTTACCTCAACAATCCAAGTATTGATAATTACATCGAATAAATATCTTAGCCCGAATAAATCCCCGCCAAAGTTTTAGTCATCATTTTTGAAACCATTCCTAGGGATCTTCTGGTCACTGGTGATATGGCAAATCGTGTTTGTCTGTACGAATATAATAACCATCATCTCCTGGTGTCAAAGCGAGTTCCGGTGTTACCTTCTTTCCAAGAGTTATTCGCTCGTGACACCACTGGCACAATAATTAACTACATTACAAGCCCCCAAAGTCATGAGAGCTTGGAGGGAGTCACAGCCTTAAAGTTCTCACCCAATGGTGAAAAAATTATATTTTTTTGAGGACGTATGTACATACATGCCTCTGGAGATCCTTGGACTGATCTTTCTGAACTACCTCAGGTCGGGACCTGGCTTGCGGAATGCAGAGCGGAGCTTTGTGGATCCTACATCCTGATACTCTGGATTTGGAGGACGAAATTCCTTTCAAACACTCCTCTTGCTCACTTCGTGACATTGTATTTTCAGAAAAATCCGACTACATGGCATACAGAGTATGCATTGCTGACTGTGTTCCAAAACCAGCCAATAATTCACTCCATATATTTATTGACTCAGGATAGTGGTACGGCTACAGGGGCCTATCGTTATATGGAATCGAATGCAGCTAGTGGTACCTCCGGGGCCTGGCACTTCCTTGGCAAATATCATTCACACTCCTTACCGATCAGAGAAATTCTTTTCGGGCCACCATCAAGCGGTGGTTTGGTACCGCGTCTGTTTTCTCTCTCCGAAGACTGTAACTTTATCGAATATGACTTGGAAAATAGGTGATTTCCGTCTTTGATTCTGTTTTGTAAACTGTGGATATTTACTAGTCTTAGAGCTTCTGTTATTGAAATGTAGTGGACCGTACCCAGAGCCAGGCTTGAGGATCTTAAAGATAGTTCGTATCGAACGTTCAGCGGTTCCACTTTGCATGGCTTGGTATCCGAAGTTCGAGGTAGAGCGATTCTTCATGTTTTCAAACACAGAGGTTTGTGGTGATTGGATTTATTCCCGAACATCAGCTGATTGTTAACAAGTTCTTTGTCACTAGTATAAATTCAAACTATTGAACGATTGCACTAAGCTGATCCAAGGAACGTATCTCGGTCCGACTTTTGGGGCTCCAGTGAACAGGATAACAGTAATGATAGATTCAACTAACTTACTCGAAATAAGATTGATCGTTTGTATCGAATATTCTTCAATTTTGTAAATCTGTAAACCCAGTTCCTACCGATGAGAAATATGCACAATCAGGCCTACATGGTGTTCTCTACAGACACTCAAATCGGTCTGCAGCTTCTCCCCTTCGATGGGAATCCCTACATGATTCTGGCGATCGTTGGCCATCCACAAATGGTGAATTTCACTGAATTATAGACCGTACTGTTAATTTTTGGTCCCCCGCAGAGAAAAATGGAATTCTTTCAGATCACCCGAATGAGTATCAGCTGCTGCGGAGAATATCTCTTCACCCTTGGCTACAACGATCCCTGTGTATTGATGTGGAAGATCCATCCACGGTATATTATAATGTAGACTCCCAATAATTAAAGGCACTAAGAATCATTAAATGTACTGGTATTTCAGGGCGGTTGATGTCATGGCTAAACTGGGTGGTAGAAGTCTCTCCCCTTTTTATTGCCTAATTGATGGAGGTCAGCATGGCTGGCTTTTGAACGAAATGCAAGATCTTTTTTATTACGCTCAAATTTTACACCAAGGTGAAAATACGACAGCTAATCGTCTCGTGTCGGACAAAGTGTCTATTACACAGCTGCTGAACCTTATGCGAGCGGTCGGATATTATCCTAGCAATTGTGAAGTGAGTCTGACAAAAGTTGCAACACCCATATTCAGGGTATCTTATTCTGTCTCGACATTTCTGACAATTTTACTGCATTCTTCGAACCGCATACAAGTTGGAAGAGCTTATGATCGAAGTGGCTTTGAAAAACTATGCTAAGACCGGACAGCTGGTGGAAGAAATCACCTTTGAAGAATTTGTCAAATTGTATGTGAACCATCGCCCCGTATTCGGTATCTCTATACAACAGGTAAAGAAAGCATTTGCAGCGTTTAGCAAATCAAAGACTGAAGATAATCCAGCGATAGACCGGGAGAGGTTCTTAGAAATACTCATCAAGCAAGGTGAGCAGCGCTGCTCAAATACCGCGTATAATTTGTAGACAAGACTGTAAGATTTCTAGAATTAAAAAATCCACGCAATTTAGGAGATCGTATGAGCGTCAAAGAGGCGCATGATGCACTGAGTCTACTGGTTCCAGCGGAAGACGAAGCAGAATCAAATGCTACGGATAAAAACTTCTCCTTTTTGCCAGCGGTAATTTACTGTAAATATTGATAACGGAATGGTTGAGATTATTTCTATTCCACGTGTGAGAATTCTAATCTGAAAAGTTGAGGTTTTATGTGTGAAATAGATTCGAATTACTTGCAGGTACCTGAAATTTAATGTAGCTTTGAGAGGGTGAAGAATTAACGGAAATCCGATTGCTTATAATAGTTTATATTGTTTTATGGTACAGGATATATCTTACAAAGATTTTGCCGTGGGCATATTGGGAATCGAACCTGTGGAGGACATGAATACCTCCTCGCAAGACCCGGATAGTGATACTCCGCAGAGAAGTTGATAAAATTTGACTACAGTGAAACAACGATTGAAAAACATCTATCGATTGTGTCCACAATTTTTGACTCCCCGTTTTCTTGGCACAGTGTTCGTATCCCATGATCTCAGAGTCTGATCGTTTGATAACTTGAATTTATAATATTATCATTCCCTATTTTCATAATACGAGATCGTCTACTACCTACTAATATAGGACCGCTGTACAACTGTTTTAGCTAATTATTTATTAAATACAGATTTAATTCGTACACAGTTTGAATATTCTAGTATTAATTAAACAATCGAAAAGTTTGCGGAATGTTGAAAAACATAAGGTTCATTCGTTAAAATTCATTGACCGATTGTCTAAACAGATCAGACATGTGATTCAATTGAACTTTAAAAATTTATCTAAACTCTATTGTTAGTTTGTTTTCATTTCAAATCATCTTACATACTTATCATTTATAAACGAAAAACTTGGATCTTCACTTCGTAAACACACCATTATCCTTCGTTAAGATTGTACTAATATTTAGGTCAGTTCTTGCACGGTAGAATTGTAATCCTCGTGCTAATCTTATCCTGCTTTAAGTCAACTCCATACCGAATGCGAGGATGCAGCTTTGAACAATATCCCAAATCAAGCCTGAGTTTGGGCAGGGCGTTGGAAAGGGGTGACGGTATTTTTTCATCATACTATGCATGAATTATCAGAAGGGTCTGGATGAATTTGAATAGAATCAATTAGATAGTCAAGATAATAATTAAACGTTCAACGATCTGCCCTAAACTCTCACATTGAGTCGTAGTTTGAAAGGATTAAAAATACCCGGTTAAAGCTCCGCATAGAATAAACTTGAAAACTAATATAACTTCTGAAGTGGAGCAAAGCAAAGATTGACTGTCTAAGACTAAATTTTCATTTTACAATGTGCGCAGAAATGTATTTATTTATTTATTTTTTTTTCATTCATTTATTCATTCATTTTTTTTATACTTGCGACAAAAATGAACGACGAGCAACGTAAAATACATGTTATTATTCACCAGCAACGGTACTGGCATAATAAATATACTATAATGTAATAATAGATGAAGTACAACATAATTTGCTTAAACGATAACCGGTATGATAAATAAGCTTTTAGGGCCGTCGAACAACCATACCGTAACTAATAACGAGAAACTGATAATCGTGAATATGAACAGTGATATATAAAACTTTGTAACAAACGTTCACCATCGCTCGGTCTTCTTTCCTCAAAATAAAAATTGATAATCTTGACCATTGGATTTTCTAACTTCTAGCATCAGACTACGTACTATTCTTAGTATTCTTACTATTCAGAGCGTTAGTTCAAAGCAATGGGACATATTTTCATACCAATTTTGCACAAATAATGAAATCTATTCGTTCGACTCTACCCCTTTGCAGTTTCTCTTGCACAGTTTGCTTCCTGCATCCTCGATAACAATTATAGCGTCATTGACTATGATTTGTAATTAATAATAATAGTTTTCAAATAATTTGTCAAGTGTCAAATTACAGATAAAATAAATAACATTATGCTAGGTACGGACGACGATGTGGAAATTTTTTTAAAGTAATAGATCATTTTCAATCGTTTTTAGCTTTCCGGACAGAGAGAATTGTCATTTTTAGACTCACGTCGCTCGGACCGATAGATAAGTATATTAGAAAATAACACAAATTGAAATGATATGTAAAACGAAAATAGATGTAAAACGAAAATAGATATAATACGAATAGAGCCCCAGACACTGCCAGCAGTGCCAGCAGCCCACATCAGTGTTCACAATTTCGACAGTAACGGTCCTAAATCCAAATCCTCATCCTGCTCCTCCTCCTCCTCCTCCTCCTCCTCCTCCTCCTCCTCCTCCTCCATCTCCTAATTTAATTTTCGAATCCGCCCCTCTCGTCAGACCTTGTTATAATTAATATGTGCGAGCTAATCTCTAAGCTACCTACAATCTACCTAAAGTAATTTACACTGATGTCATTAAAAGAAGTACAAACAAATTTACACAAAAAACCTTATTTCATTGTTATAAACTCTAGGGGATATTTACAATTATATACAAACAGTTTGGTGGTTTAAGAAAAATATCAACATGGAACCATTGTGTTATCATATCAAGATATAGGAGCGAAGAATGATAATAAGTAGAGGATGAAGAAAGAGAAAAAATACTAGATATAGCTAAAAGCATATCAAGAAGTCGACTTGGTAATAGACAACAAAGCAACAAGGCTTGATAACTTTCCATAATTCAATAGACTCGACTCTTTCTTCCCATTCAAATAGAAAACAAACAGTTAGAAATCATTTAATGTCGGTATTGTCCATATAATCAGTCAAAATAATCTTCGTTACTGTTAAGAATTCCGTGCTTCTTTCGACAATCGGGACAATACCACTTTCCCTTAGGCGGTACCATTATCCCCACGCATTCAAAGTGAAACCATTCAATGCGACAGTCATCACCATCGCAAGCAATCATTTCTGATACCTCATCGTAAGGACACTGGCAGTAACAATACAAGTTATCTGATCGTTCTAAAACCGGGGCATTGTTCTCTGTATTGTAAGCATGTTGCTGCGGCGGATGATGAGATGGTGGTGGCTGTGGCTGTGGCTGAGGCTGTGGCTGCAATTGTTGTTGCTGAATATAATGCTGTTGCTGTTGCTGTTGTTGCTGTATCTGTACATGTTGTTGCACCTGAGCCTGCTGCTGTTGTTGTTGTTGCGTTTCAGCATCAGATTCGCTTGAATCGCTGCTACTTTCTGCCTGTGCTTCAGATTCGCTGTCTGATACTTCTGTAGCGGGAGTCTCAACATGCTTGGTGGCCGTACTATAAGGGATAGAATTTCCCGTAAAAGTGGCCTGAGGAGGACGCGGATTAGCAATTGTCGGAGTTTGAGCAAAAGTCGGAGGCTCAACCTTTCTCCATTTTAATACTGGTTGTTTATCACCCTCCTCGTCGCTGGAGTCCCCGTAAAATCGTTTAGGTACTCGCTTTCTCTTAGAAGAGCGTTTGTTGTCGGTCTCAGAGCCACTGCCTACCGCGTGAACGGCACCAGAATTTCCCGTCTGAGATTCCTTTCCAGAAGACACTTCAGGGCCGGGAGTCGACAGGTTTGGAGTCGAAGATCTGCTCGGTATTACCGTTATAAAAGCCGGCGACGAAAGCGCGAATCCCGGCTTGGTTTGGTAAAATGATTTCGGAATGTTCAATTTTATAGATTCGACCGTTGGAGTGCTGATTCTCTGCTTCTCCTTGTCACTTTTTTTGCGCTTCTTTGTCTTCACCTTCTTCTTTGGCTGTGGTGTGTTATCAGGAGGAGCAATGGCCGGTGTTGGTGCATGGTTCTTGACCCTTTCCTCCCCATCAATGGCCCCATTGTTTAAAGGTGCTGCGTCAGTGGAGGCAGGAGCTACAGCAGCAAGAAGCATGAGTTGATTGCGTTTCTCGGCTAAAAGTTTGTTGGCAAGTTGCTGAGGGTGTTCATCGTAGAAATCTTCGTCCGTTTCCGTCTCATCAGTGTCGAGGTCCGATTCCCTGAGTAAAGTTTCAGGTGGATTAACCGGGACAGGTACTTCAGCAGGACTTGTGCCGTTTTCGATTTGTGGTGTAACAGCTTTGGCCTCGGTTTCAACAGAGTCGGATTTATTTCGCTTAGCCAATTCCTTGACTTTCTTCCGGTCTTTACGGCTGGATTGCTTGCGAGGTGATCCCTCGGAGGCCGAACTGTCCGAATCCGAGCTACTCGAAGAGCTGGAAGAGCTGCCAGAAGATGAGCTGCTACAGCTGCAATTGGTCCCGCAGGAGCAATTGCTGGAGTCACTGTCGCTTGATGAATCACTTGAGGACGTGCTGCCACTCTGCTTCTTCTTTCGAGGTGTCTTGGGCTTTTTCTTACCATTCTCGTTCTCGCACCCGGGATTTTGCGCCTCTGTCGATTGCCTTTCTGGACTTTTCGAAGGTTTACCAATATAGTCGTGTTCTGTCCCGAGAGTACCACTGTCCTCTGTCTTTGAGGTCCCATCCTTGCGTAATGAGTCTGTTTTATCCTTCTCGGAGGAGACTACACAGTAATCGTGATCCGAGAGTATAATATTTCTCAAAATTTCTATATCCCTCTCGCTATCCTTTGCTGCGTTGTTAGAAGGCTCCTTCATCTCAAGACTAGCCTTGTAGGATTTGAAATTGTTCCAAATCCCATCGATTATTTGTACTACTTCTTTCTTCTCATCTTCGCTCGGATCTATTTCAACCAAAGTTCCATTAGGCTCAACAGGGGACAGATCTGGATGTTCGCTGGCCTTCCCATCCTCAGATTTATGATCCTGGTCTATCTTACCCTCCCCCGAAGTTCCCTGGTTCGTATTTCTGGCAGGTTCGGCCTTCTCAGCTTCACTCTCAGAGTCACTGTCTGAGGACAAATTCAAAGGGGGCAGATCGTAGACATCGACCACTTTCTTAACGCTCTCCTTGCCCTCTTTAACTCCTTCTATCGAATGTGAGACATCTTCGTTACTCAGGACATTGTCTTTCCCAGAGCCCTCTTCATCATCGACTGACCGTTGCTCGGGTTTGTCTACAACGTCTACACAGACTTCGACCTGTTCTTTATGACTTTCCTGATGCCTAAGTAGTAATTTCTTGGATATAAATTGCGCGGAGCAAGTTTCACAGCCGTAAGGTGAGTCCCCCGAATGCAGCCTCTTGTGAACCTTCAAGGCAACAGCTCGTGAAAAGCTCGAGCCACATTCCTCGCATACAAAAGCCGTTGGAGGTATGCAGAAGTGATAAACATGGGGCCATTTTTTCTGCAAGCATTTTTTACAGAGTACACTCTCGGTCCCGTGTTTCCAGAACAGATGCTTTGTGATGTCCGGTTTGTTCCTGTAAGCAATGCCACATCTATAGCACAAATGGTGTAGCTTATGTTTCCAAACATGATTTGAAAGTCTCTGCTGATTCCCGGTCGACTCCAGACAAACGTCGCATGCGTGATGTCGTTTCCTGAGGTGAACCATCAGTCTGAATGCAGAAGGTAGATTGTTAGTTGGACACAGGCAGCAGCGATATTTAACATTTATATTCGGGGAATAAACTCCGGGACATAAATGGCACAGCAGTTCGCTATAGCTGTAGAAAGTCGACTTGCACATAATACAAATCAATATAGTCTTTTGGTGCATTTTTCTATTATGTAGATAAAGCTCCTTGTGTACAGAGGAATGAAAGCGGCAATGAAAACACTCGTAAGTTCTGCTCTTCGGTACATCGTAGGTACCTCTAGTCGTATCATAGCTGTCTAAATTGAAGAAATAAGTCTCCACTTCCTCCACTGCCTTCTTTATCCTCGATATGAACTGCTCTCTCTGGATTATTATCGCGGGATGTTGAGGGAGGAACCTGTGCTCCGCTAACATATGGAGACCCAGTTGTTTCCCATTCACTGCTATTTGACGAGCGTGATTACAGTAGACACAGGTCGGACTCGCGGCGTCTATGCAATACTTTAAAAGTGCCTCTATCTCAAGGCTCTCCATTGTACCTTCGACGTTAAGATCTATACTCGCGACTTCCTCTCCAGCCAGTACAATCCCGTCTGTTTCAGGTTCGTTTTTCTCCTGATTCTCATCTTTTGACTTATCGCTTCCCGATGCGGTATTTTTTTCCGGTTCTTCGGCTCTCTCTCTGGTTTCCTCTGAGGCAGCATCAACCACAGCTAGCTTATCGCTGTCGCTGTCGCTCTCCGCGGCATTTAGCTGGTAATCGCCGTCTCTTTCTCTCTCTGACAAATTGGATGCCTTTTCTTCCGAGGTAGATCCTTCTCCGTTGTTATTCTCCTCAGATTCTCTGCTCGTATTGTGATTCTCGGCGCTATCGACGGCCAGATTTGTCGTCGCGACTGAGAACTTTGAAACTCTATTTGTGCAGATTTTAATAACCAGACTTCTGTCTGTCGTAGCAACGGAATTGAACGACACAGAGGTTTGAGATTCCCCGGGTCCGCCAAGCTCTTCTTTTTCAGTAGACTCATCAAGTTCTTCTTCCTCTTCTTCCACCGTCTCTTCAGGTTCTCCTTTTTCCATGGATTCCTCAGCTTCCGTTTGACTTTCTCTTAAATTGACTTCTAAAGTTGGTGCTTCATGCTGGGGACTAAATAACGAATGAGCCGAAGGACTCCCAGGCGTTTGAGAATCTCTGGGAGGTGGCATTCCATCCTCTTTCGTTTTCTCATGGTTCGATTCCTGGCCCGCAAGACTAGCGACATTCAATCGATCATCGAGTTCAACATTAATGCTGACAGAGCCTGAGTCCGTTGGGTCAATACTGTCGGAGTTCTTCTGCGATTCCCCAAGTCTAGAAACCCCGTCTATCACCTTTCCGCTACTATCTTCTGAAAGTAACAAAGAATCCTCGTGAAATCTAGACACTTCCATAATAGTTTCTGTCACACTATCGTAGCCCTGTTTACCACTTTCTTGGATCGATTCATTGCTCTGCGTTTCTTCCTTACTCAGTCCGCTTTCACCTGGTACATCGCTGGTATCAGATCCCTCGATGTACCTAGACACCTCCATGATAGTTTCGGCTACCGTATCTCTGGATGAATCTATAACCAGCTCTGGCTCAGAACTCTCGCTTGTTCTACGATTAGCTTCCGCGATATCCTCCTCTTTAGCATCCGGCTGCGTTCTGTCTTCCATTTTTTGAGCCTTTGCTGATTTGTGCTGCGACGAATTTGTCGTTTTCAAAGAATCGCTCAACTTCAGCCTATTGTTCCTTATCACTCTCTTAGAAATCCCTTTTCCGCTAGCTACGGCCGCATGGGGTTGAGCTCGCACTGGGGAGGTGCTGTTCGATGCCTGCGAGGTCGAGTTCCCTGCAGAAAGTCTGTTTTCCAAAGCCAAAGGGCAAGACGAAGTGTGAGAGTCGGTCTGTCTGCAAACAGAGCAGACTTTGGCAGCTGTCTGCTTCTGCAGCGCGGAGCAAAAGTGGTTGTAGAAGTCATCAGTCTCGGAGAAAACTTTCTCGCAGTTGCAGCATATTAAGTAGCACGAGCCCTTAAACGTATTGTAGAAGTCTTCGACGGATTGGAACTCGGTTTCCGGAACGCTGTGCTTGCTGGACAAGTGATAGGAGAGTCTCTCAGCCTGGCCGAACATCCCGAGACAAAAAAGGCATATGTGACGTTTGTGGACTTCTCGCATGTGCAGAAATAGATTCCAGTTCTCGAAGTAAGTTCCGCAGGCCGAGCAGAGATAAACCTTCCGCGTTATCCTGAAGTTGGTTGACATCGGTGCAGCGGAGGACTCCGGGCTTCCCAAAACCCCTTGCATAGGAGTCATGGCGGATGTTGTACAGTTCCGTTGGTGTTGTTTGAGCATTGACATAGTGCAAAAGGTGGCTGCCGAGTGGCACTTCAAACACTTGTACTTTGCTGCTGGTTGGAGTCCCAGATATTGGGCGTACTCTGTGATCTTTCCCCTCTTTGTTGTCTCCGACTTTTTATCCTTGAGGCTTCTCAGGGTCAAGTTTTTACTGTGAAATTGTCCCTCCTGCGACTCATTTCTCGATATTGTCGGCTCTCCCCCCTGCGTCTGGGCAAGAATCCGCTTTTTAAATCCTTTGTATATTATCCTAGAGCTTGAACCAAGGCTTTTGCCTCCGGTTTCCTCAGATTCTGACAAACTACTATTCTCTAATCTATTATCCTCGATCTGAACTTCTGAACATGAATTGGAATCTATCGCTTCGCTGTTTGATTCCTCGCAGTCAACTTCTCTGCATTGTTCATCTGCTCCGCTTGGAGTTGTGTCCATAACTTCACCCTCCCCGTCTCCATCTTCCATAATAACCTCGACTGCTATCGCAGCGTCACCTGTAATCAACGATTGGAATTAGCCTCGGCCATTATTCACCTAATAATGCTCTTATTTTAATGCAATTATTATTTCTAGTCTCTAGATACCGTAGTTTCATTTCAAGAATACTTTTGCTTCAACAGAGTTGGAAAAGGAATTGAAAATTGTTTTTAAATATCCGGATATACCAGAATCTGATAAAACTAAGGACAAACGGTCGTTTCCACCTCATCTGATAATCACATTCGCTCGAATTCTAGGAGACGAATCAGAAGATGAGTCTGCTTATATTCTCCGCTGGTTGATCAACCGAACAATTCCGCAATAGACCTCGCTTAAAATAGGCTGCAAAATAACAAATCATCGTATGAAATTCTTGCTAAAATATTGCGCCAAAATGACACGATTTATACACTGAATTTCGGCCATTGAAATACTAAATACAAAAAACGAATATATATCAAATCTCTGACCTCGAGCTGTGAGATGAAGTCGAGTTTATTATTTAATTCCGATCTAACGTTAGACAGAAAAATTGGGTCACCAATCTTTGTCGTTATTAATCAAGTGACTGACTTGATTTCCAGAGAAACAATGTTACTTATGAGTATCGGAGGCTACGAATTCCTTTTCAATAGCTGTTGTTAGAGAAGGAATAATAACTAATTTAGAAACTGTATGTATAACAAGCTGCAATCTTGTGTTTAAAAATGTTGAAAATTGGAGAAGTTGCGGTGAGGTTTGTCGGGGGATAAAGTGAGCCAATTCAACGTGCCAATTGTGGTAATGATAATAATCAAAGTGAATGCCTGGAGGAGAGTTGAAGGTAGGTTTACAGCGGGGGAAGGATTTTAGCTGGTAATGTAATACGTGGGCATTGATAGGGAGCGAGATATAGCGGGGAAAATATCGCGTGGAATAAGAAATAGGACGGTAAAGTAAGAACCGTGGAATTTTTATAGGCCTGAGCCTGGGCTAACAATAAGAGGGCATAACGCGATAGGGGTCTGAAAGCCGTACCTTAGTGTGGTTGATTCTTGTCAGAGTTTCGTATCCCGGTTAAAGAAAGCGGTTGTCCTTGAAGATGCGAAGAGGCGAACGATCAGGAAGCGATAGACGCTCTATCACGCGCTATTTTATACTGTCGTTATAGCACTTGAATTATTCGACCGCGCTGAAAAGGTTAGTAAAATGGCGTCAATATCAATGAATGCGGCTCCGTCCGCGCTTCCAACACGTCTGAAACCAGTGATGCCACCTTTTGTCTGCATCTTCGTTCAGTCACCCTGAAGTCGAGCGACCCGGCCTCGGGTAATGAAACGCCTCGAACTAATAAATACCACGAGAATTATTGTCCTTATTTTCTCACCAATTACTACGGGCTTCGGTTTTAAACGGTTAGACACCGCGGGATATCGGGATAACTTGCGAGATCGGGAGCTCGGGAGCTCGGGATCAACACCAGACCAAGACAACCGACGGTACTTGACTGACTGACGATTTTACCAAGTGACGACTGACTGTATGCATGTAGTAGGTATGCAGTACTACTTGACGGACGGACGCGGAGATCGCGGGATTATTTTAATAGCTAACGAATCGCGGCTCGTATCTTTTCGGCAGTTGGCTTGGTGTCTACTAATTCTGGATTACGATTTGTTTCATTCACGGGACTCGTCCGTCAGTTTTTAGGGATAGTAAAGAGCGCGAGGGCTCCGTCATTCGCGAAGCTGCAACGCGGCTAATGTCGCAGCGAAAATATACAGCCAGTGGATCGCATGTTTATTTAGCCTTCGGAAACCAACTTCTCAGTACACCTTATACTTCCTAACCAAATACATTATTATTCGTGTGCCAAGAACCTTATTCCTCGCTTCCCCCCCTCGATTTTTATACCAAAATCCGGACTCAGCTATCCCAAGGCAACATACACCTGGCTGATGATGATGTGATACATGGATCTAACGAAATCATTTTTATTATCCCACAATTATTCTCTACGCAAATTCATGTGCTTATTTATATCATGTATTTTTGGTAGAAGCTTAAGTATGCATGTATGTGTTTGCTGAGGCCCCGCTTTCGGATGCGAGGCTTTTTTTTACAGCGATTAGGATCGGGTTTTCGATGGATTTTTTTCTACGGGTTGAAGATTGATTCGTCGATTGCCTGAATATGTTGTAAATAAAGAAACAAAAGGCGATATGTTGGCATTTTTCATTTCCTTTCTTTGTTCTCGTAAATATGAGTTCGATATTTCTAGGTTATGGTTATTCTCAAGCAAATAGGCTTTTATCTTGAATCGGGTAGATATTGATGATTTTCGATTGGTCGAATTTCTGAATTCTATGACTGATGATAAAACAGGATCGTATATGGATAGATAGTTTTCATTAATTTGCAAAAGTTTCTCATCTACTTAAATCTAGTCAATGATTAAGAAGAGGTTCTTTCTTTCTCCTCTCTTCGGCTCATGGGTTAAGTTTCTTTCTAACCGTTTTGGTGTTCGTACAATTTTTTCCATAATCTATGGTTATACTGATCAAGGTTTTTCACACGTCAGATTTGGACAAAACTCTTCTATTATTCCTGATCTTTTTTTTTCTCTTCTCAAACTTTGAAAAGTAGAAAATGACGATAATTTTTATCCCATTTAAATTCGGCAAACTACTATTCACCCATATCCCCGGATAATAAAACGGCTAATTAATTAACACGCCGCGAATGAAAGATGGTATCAATTTAACTAATAACGTAAAAGAGAATTTCTATCGAAGAATTTCATTTCCTTGAAATGTCAATCACCCCATCATCATCATCATTATACCGTACCTAATATATTCTTTTGAATCTAATTTATTCCTCACTTATTTATTTACACCTAAATTTATACACACAACAAATAGTGAAAATGGCAAGCAGAGATTCTTCAGTGGCGGGTAAAAACGCCGACGATCACAGCGTCGAGGTTAGTATAGTTTCGTTTCAAATAGAATTCTACGATCGCGGCGTTTTCCTAATCCCAATCAACTGTCACGAGAACAATTGAGGCTCGACAAAATATTGACAGAAATTACAAAGTTTCAAATTCCACCGATCCTCGTCCTCTCATCACTAGTTTCACAATCCTCTAAATTCTCTCCGAGATTCTAAACAGGAATTCAAAAATGGAACAGCTCTGTTCGCAGCTACCGGGTTCTGTAAGCCGGTAACACTTGCCCATGGAAAAATTTAACGCCCGAATTCCAGCGGAAAAGCGGTCAAAAACCTGCAAAAGATACTTCAATTTTTCCTATCTCTCACTTACAGACTCTAGCCGAAGTCTTCAGATGCTTTATTTGCATGGAAAAGCTGAGGGACGCACACCTATGTCCACACTGTAGCAAACTCTGTTGTTACGTATGCATAAGACGTTGGTTAACGGAGCAGAGATCTCAGTGTCCACATTGCAGGGCTTCTCTGCATCTTCACGAACTCGTTAATTGTCGTTGGGTCGAAGAGGTCACCCAGCAACTGGACACTCTACAAGCTGTCGGTGTGTCAAATTCAAGACACGAAGACTCTTCGAGGGATAGGTGATGATCATTGTTCATAAATTATTTTTGCATATTCTTGCCATTCATTGATCATCTAAACATTTTCTTAAAACCATGCGGAACTGGCTCAAGAATTGATCAGCTTGTTACAAAATAGGAGGCTATGATTGGCCGGTGTTGTTTGTTTTTTTATGGCGCTTTGTGATGACTGTTTATATTTCTATTCTATTTGATTTACCCCTTTTTTTAACACATGTACAAGTATTGCGAATTGCTTGATGCTGGTAGGCCCGCGAAATGGTTATTCCTTCAGCTACTTAATAACATCAGGTACACGTTGCTTGGAGAGGTCTTGTCCCATTCAGTTTGTAGCTAGATTGTATCAGAAATTTCTAAACCCTGAATTCTTGCCTTTAAGGTGCACAACCCATCATGAAAAATTATCAGTCTATTGTTGGACTTGCCGACGCTGTATTTGTCACCAATGCGCATTGTGGGGGGGAACTCATTCCGGACACACGTTTAAGCCTTTGGAGGAGGTTTACGAGCAGCATGTTACTCAGATCAAGGATGAGGTTGGACAGCTCAAGCGGAGGCTAATGGAACTTGTCAGTCTTGTCCAAGAAGTGGTGAGATTTGTCTACGACCAATAAACTTCCAGCAGTATAAATTTCGTACAGATAATTAATCCGCATTACATTCCCTCTCACCCCACAGGAGAGAAACGTAGAGTCTGTGAGAGCAGCGAAAGACGAACGAGTCAGAGAGATAAGAAATGCTGTGGAGCTGATGATCGCTCGTCTCGATTCTCAACTGAAAGCTAAACTGTTGACTCTGATGGGCCAGAAGAATTCTTTGACTCAGGAGACTGAACAGCTAGAGGCTCTTCTCCAGGAGGTCGAACACCAGTTACATTCTTGCACTCGTTCCGAACTTATAATCAAAAGTGCTGAACTCTCCCGCATGATACATCAAATTAGAAAAAAACCGATGGCTAGTTTCGTCACCGCCCCTGTACCCGCAGATTTTCATAGGTACATGACCAGCTCGGTATCTTATTCTGTTGGGAAAACTCGGGCTCTTTTCTCATTTTAATACAGCATATCTCTCATTCCAGCGAAATAGTTCCAGGCTACGATAGCGCCACATTTGCTATGCAGCAGTTTACCCAATTACAGCTCAAAGCAGACCCGGTATACTCCGCTCCGTTGCATGTCAACGGTTTGTGCTGGAGGCTCAAGGTCTATCCCGATGGAAATGGAGTGGTGCGAGGCAACTATCTCTCTGTGTTTTTGGAGCTAAGCGCTGGATTGCCCGAAACGTCGAAGTGAGTTGGTTTATTCGGATAATAGTGGGTAGCTAGAATCGGTTCTTAATCGCCTTTTTTATTTCACCCGCTCTCTTCACTTTCAGATACGAATATAGAGTAGAAATGATACACCAGGGCTCTAGAGATACGAGCAAAAATATCGTCAGAGAATTTGCATCTGATTTTGAAATCGGAGAATGCTGGGGCTACAACAGATTCTTCAGACTCGACCTGCTCGCTACCGAGGGATACCTAAACACCGAATTAGACACTCTAATACTGAGGCAAGTTCACTTTTCAGCCATTGAAAATATCTTCGAAATTCAAAGAACACGAGATTAATTCTTTTCACTTAATTCTCCATTGAACTCTGTTCGACTCTTCAGGTTCCAAGTCAGACCACCAACATTTTTCCAACGCTGCAGGGATCAGCAATGGTACATAAGCCAACTGGTCACAGTTCAGAATCAATACGCAACGCAAATAAACGAGCTCAAAGAGGTACACATACTTTCGCAGTTGTAAATACAAGGAGCGTATGTTTAAGGGAGTGAAATACTCCTCATTAAGACTCGAGCCACTTGAACAAACAGATTCCCTCGTTCCAGCTTCCAACAACCTCTTCTTTACATGTTTGATTCGATTTTATGCAGAGGCTGGCCATAGAAATATCACGCAACGCGGTAACAGCCACGAGAGTAGGCAGTGGAGCCGTAGTGTGCGGCTCATCCGCCCCGCAACAATCTTCAGGTGCTGGAGATCCCCTGCTCAGCCCAAACTGCGTCCAGTTGCGAATGCTCGATCCGTATCCACCGGTGAACATCACGCCCACGAGGTTTCTAGTTATTTCTCATTAACGAAGCCCTGAACATACTTTGTACTTATTTCAATCTTAATGAATTGTTCAGAGTATCCAAGCCAATGATTGGACAAATTTTTCTATCAGGTCTATACAGAATTTGATACCTGGAGGAACCGGAGCTGGTATTGGCACTGGGACTGGAACTGTGGTCAGCAACACACAACAGCTATTGCCGCTTTGCGAGCTGGGCGGTCTGACCAGCATCCGTCCTCTCGGTTCGGCTTCTACATTATCCTCAATTCCTTCTAAGACAAGTATCAAGCAGCAGAGAGCTAGCAGTTTGAATGCAGCTACTGGAATTCCGACTAACGGCGGACATAACAGAGCCGATGGATCAGCAGGAGATTGTCAGGCCTTGGTGAGCCATTCACCAGCCCCGTCCCACTCCTCTCCTACCATGCTCAATCAGCAGCCTTCCGCACTATCATCTAGCAGCAGCAGCAGCGACAGCGGCGTAAGAATAAATCAGAATGTTTATTAGCGATTGAACAGAGTGTTGAACGTCGTTAGATTTCGTATCTGCCTGCCTGATTGAAGCCGATTTTTGATTTATGTACTTTGATACTTTATTCTCATTTCATATGTAACACTGAATTCTTCTTCTAATCATTTGAAATTCCTTTATCCCAACTTTTACTTGTCTGCGTTCACTTCTGTAATTTTGCATTACTTTCTTTTTGTTCAGGACATCAGCGAGCACGATATCTACTTGGATGACTGTGATCACAACGATACTAACTTGGGAATATTGGACGACAATTCAAACGACGAAAACGACGTGGATGATGAAACTATGTCAGGTGAGATGATTGTTTATTGATCTTTTGTCATCTTTTCAGGAAAATCTAGTTCTACTCATCGATTTAAAACGAAACGGAGAAAGGCATTCTTCTCGTTACAATTTTACTGTAATATAGTTTGATTATCGTCCAGGTGGTAGTTCAAATAGAGGATCGACTATGGAGGATAGACAGCTTCGTAGATGGCACCAACGTGACCATGAGTTAGATAAAGATGCTGAAAATGAGAAGCCTACTAATGAAAAGCAGGAAGGAGAGTGTGTCAAGGAAGATCTCACCTCGAACAATCCTACGCTCTTTGCTAAAGATCTTTAGAGAGCTAGTCAAGGGAGAAACTCTTCCAATTTGTCGTGGAATTCAATTCTTTGACTGTATAAATATGAGATAAAATTATATTCACGAAAAGCGTTCTATAAGAGATAGTCAAACCGATTGTATTTCCGGAAAAATATCCGTTTCGATTAATTAATGCTTGGAAGATTGTTGTGAGAATCGTATTAAACTGTTCAAATCGAATGATTCAATCAGGAGATACTCTTTGGAATTCAGAGGCAAACTTCTAGGCTTGAATTACGACCACAGAATAGATGAGAAGATACTTGGAAAGTCAGTTATACAGGACTCAATTCTTTTATGCTTTTAAAACGAAAAGAAATTCCCGTTCTCTGGTTCGATCGACTTGTTATTCTCGAAGCGAATGAACTGAACAAACTCGGCGTTTTCTTATTCCAGGCGAGAACGACGTCGAGGCTGCAGAGTCTTTGATAGCATGGCTGCCCAGGAAACAAAGAGTCAATCCGCAAGGGGCGGGTGAGAATTCCGGCGAAGCTTGCAGGTATGTACGACCCTTCTTCTCTTCACAATTCTACTAGTCAACAACTAATGGGATTCACGTTTCCGCAAGGCTGCGGAGAAGCGACGGCCTCGAGGACGAGATAATGCTGCTTCACTTGTTCGAAATGCAAGACAGAAACTCTGCCTGGAGTGATCCAACGCTCTGGTCCTCGTCTCTGGTTCTGAAGCATCGTCCAGATGAAAATTCCGATTCTAGAAACGCGGTGTCGACATTGCAGCACTTTGGATCAAGCCCGATGCACCGGGGCACGGGAACTCCACCCCAGACGAACGTTAGTCATAAACACAAGCATTCGGAGCTAGACGCGCTTTGTAGTAGCCAGGATTTCCCAGACAGACAGCACTCTTCTTCTGTATCTCATTTGTGCCAATCTCAACCGATCTGTAATCGAAGAGGCGAAGTAACGCAAGCCGACAATCCCTGCCAGCAGGATATCAACAGGGGTATTAATGCAGGAAATCAAACAACGAGATCTGAACCAACGACACGGTCTAACTCCGTGGATTGCGAAAAAGATTTACCCAATAGTTTCGCGGGAAGTAGAAGCGTCGATACCGAAGCAAGCAGACCTTCGGACCTCACGGTCCCTAATCGTAAGTCGATGGGGGTAAAGAGTGCATTTCTTCGTTCAAATTTGAACTAGGCACATTGACTTTTTTTTGTCTATATTCCAGTGGCTTTGGGCAGCAATAAAATAATATCGAAAAACGTCTCCTCTCGTCGTCAATCGTCGCCTTCTTCCGCTAGCACGAGTGCTATTGATCAGGAAAAGGCGAAGATATCAGAGTTTGAAAAGCTATTGGAAACTATTCAGTTGTCTCCGTTATCGCAGAAGGATACTGCCGTCTGTCTTGCTAAACTGAGGTGATTTTTTTTATGCTCTACAGACAAATCTACATTATGCATTTATCTTCCGGATCATTCGAATGAGGATATTAAGCTTCGTAGCATTCAGAAATTAAAACGATCGTCATTTTTCCAGGAAGAATTTAGCTGGCGAATGCAAGAACAGTAACTGTGCAAGCAATTCTGTACAGTCTCCAATCTCATTGGCCTATGAAGGACCCTCGACCTCTTCCTCGAGTAATAATTTGATGTCTGATTCGATTTCAAACTGTAATAATTACAGCTGGGTCCCGCCTCTCTATCAACATAAACATGGTGAGCTGATAAGATTGAAGAAATCGAGATATCAAACAGTTGTAGATTTTTTACACACCTTAGATTCAGAAAGAAACAGAGAAAGAGAGATATATCGAATCTCGATTTGTTTTCAGGACAGAAAAAGAATACGGAAACATCGTCGGGCCCGACTCACAATGTATCTAACAAAACTTCTACAAGCAATTAAGAATCATTCCTCGTTGGGAGAAAGAAAATCATACTTATAATTTGTCTATTTCTATTTCTAATCCTTACTGATCTGGATTACGATTGAGATGAGCAATTGCATAAGTGAACAAACATTTAGAATTGAGGTGAAGACTCGTAGAAACGATCCAAGTCTTATTTATTTACGAACAGAACGTATCAAGCAGGTTTAGACTCGAAAATAGCTGCCGCGTGTTTCTTTGTTAAATAGACAGTAGGCAGAAGATAAATGGAT
The DNA here is from genome assembly GCA_944452935.1 of Rhogogaster chlorosoma. Lineage (NCBI taxonomy): Eukaryota > Metazoa > Arthropoda > Insecta > Hymenoptera > Tenthredinidae > Rhogogaster > Rhogogaster chlorosoma. The sequence goes on along the minus strand of OX101800.1, from coordinate 27,376,070 downwards.
TGAATGAGTGAATACGCTCATCTGTGCAATGATAAATCAAAAGCCAATTACAAAAACCATATCCTTGCTCAATGGATGTTAAAGTAAATTAAAAAGTTGCATAAAAATCCTCAAACGTTGACCTAGAACCCGGAGATTTATGTAAAATTCTTGTGTACGTTTAGCACGTGTGTATTTTATAAGTTAGTCGAATGTCTGTGACGTCGTATACATAATTTATTTTCTCTAATTCTAAAATTATTATGCAAAGTATAACTGCATCTTTGATCATTTCAATGTTTTCATTTTTTTATTTCAAATAAGCATTTTTATCGTAATTTGTTAATATTGATGTCTCGACGTGTTCAAAATCATTTCTAATAATAATTAGACTAACGTTGTTTCTAACTCGTTTTTATTATTCATGTATTTCGCTATATTTTTTATGTAATTTTGACTGTGATGCATCGTACCTATACATACTTATACATACATACATATTGATATATCTAAAAGCAAATTATTAATCATTCGATAAATGAATAAAATCTCTATGATATTTTACTATCTTCGTGCCTCCGCTGCTGCTGTTGCACTGCTGATTGAAACTGGCTAATAAAATATAATAAGAAGACGTGTTTAACTATTTACGATTATTGTGCACGAATAATAAATAATAAAGAAAAACTTCGTCGGTATACATTAGTTCAATTTATTTACATACCTATATATAATACTTGAGGAATGCGTATACTATGAGTATGTTTAGAGAATATTAAACTTACAGCTTGAAAAGAAAGAAGTATAGTATAAGAAATAAAATGAAAACAAAAATAATAGGTATTAATAATAATAATAATTAGAGAGTTCGAAATTACCGAGCTAGAAATATTGTTTACACGTTGAATAAATATAACTACATACACACGTCTATTTTCTTTAACATCTTAGTTCTCAACTAACTAATGAATTAGGATTTTTTAGTTCATCTAATATATTATGTATTATAAAATGGTTCATACGGTAAAATTTCATTTCAAACTACATAATATTTCTAAGATATAATCACATTCCATAATCGATTATTACACCACCCTGCAATACTCAATAGGCAAAAATAAGCTATACAGTCTAATAATGGTTATCGTTATGGTAAAGATAGCTGCCAAAATGAAGATATTGGCATGAAAATTATACAGAAATATTTGTCTCCTCGGATGCTTGAAGCCAACGTACCTGAAAAGTTTCAAATTCATAATGAACATCGATGACATTGGATAATTTACGTATTTAACATTGTAGGAATAAGAGAAAACAGACATACTAGTTAGAGATAATTCGTTTCCAGTAGACTTTCCCGCATCGCAGCATCGTCCGGATATTCTTTAGATTTCTCTTCGTTGGGGACGTAGTGTGTGCCGCTAAACTTACAGAAGTATCTTCCTATCTCGTAATGATTCACCCATTGCGGAGGACAAGCCAGCATCAAATTTTCTGGATTTAAAAACAGAATTAGAGTTGGGTAAAAAAATGTTTTCTAATTTCTCTGCAATATTTGATCACGAGAAGCGAATTGTCTTCTGTACATAAATCCTGAGAGAGAGAGAGATATTTTGCAATTGTATTATCTACAAAGATAAGTATCTACGTATCAGGCGAATAAATAAGGCGATAACAAATGCTTTTTACAACTTTCACTTTTACTGCAGTATATGCTATATGTGAATGATAAACACCTTGGGCGGCGTAGCGGGAGGAGCCATCCTCAGCGAATACATTGTAAAAAGGCTGATTGGATCCACCAGCAAGCTCTTCGACTCCCATTTCAGCCATCCATTCTGTAGATGCAGCGCAATGCGGATCCCATCCAGTTATTACACACAAGTAATCGTAGGCTCTATGCTTCATTATAAGTCCCACAGCGTACTTTACTTCTGGCCTTCTTCTCTTTGGCATCGTATCTTCCTGTAAACATTTTTCCCGACCAATAATCAAACTGATAATCTAACGTTTTGCTAGAGATTATTGAAGTGGTTATTCACCTCCGAAACGTCTTTCATGTGCCGTTCGTAATCGGTAAGCATTTGCAGAATGTGATTGGCTTGTCCTCGCGAGCCACTCTCTAGATCCTATAATGTATTATCGAATTAGGAAACGCTCTGGGATGTTCAAGGAAATTATTGGGATTTATTTACCCTCTGTATCGTGTTTAGAGTGTCGACTAAACCGGCCAGGTCCATTTGATGAAGCATGTAAAAACGAGCAAGATGTAATATGGTGCTTGTGTCGTACGGCTGGACTAGATGCAATAGTTCTAGAGCAGACCGAAGACGGGCTGCCCTGTTGTTCAGTTGAGTTCGCTGACGTCCTGCTACTTCCAAGTTGTTTGCCATGCGTCCGATCACCTGAGAAAACAAAGGGAAATTAGTTCCAGTTTCATTTGGCCACACTTGTTTGAACTCGGGTCCAAAAAGTTAGAAGTTTATCTCACCTCTATAGCTGTAGCGGCATTGTGAACGTTGTATCGTTGGATGGGGCATCGCGAAACACCGCCAATTCTGGGACAGCTGCTTTTTGTCAGGAGTTGACCGCCGTTGAAGACATCTATGTAGAAACTTTCTCCATCTTCGGATTCTGGCAAATTACTGTCGGAAAGAAAGTGGATGATATTATTATCAGCAAATGCAAATGAACAGAGCTCAGCAAAGTCCAATAATTAATTTTAACCAGGGGATAATAGAAAGATGAGACAGATTCATCAAAGAGAAAATAAATATCCTGTGTTTTTCATTTTTATCAACTAAGAATGGACTATTTTGCAGTGTTAATAAAAAAAAGGTAAGAAATAGCGAGAAAATGAACTAATTTTTGGGATAATTCTATAAATATCAAAGTTTCATGGATTTTAGGAAACTTTCAGGAGACTTTCAGGACCACCGGGGCTTCCGGGATCTCTGTAAGCCCCAAGACCAATAACTAGACAAAAATGGCAATGGCTTTCTTACTATTTTTCTTTCCAACGTAACAGAAAATGAGCAGGAAAGCTGACTGGCTCGCATCGTACGCCCAGCCTTCGAGCCACGCTCTCAAAGACAATGGCAAGGGTGATGGGAATACCGTGTCTCCTTTCCAGTACCTGAAAGCAATAATGTTTGTGTGTTATAACGAAATGCCTGGCGGAAAAGATCGTAAATTTGTAAAACCTAGTATCATCTAACCCGATTGATGAAAGAATTCTCCGCAGAATAATACATCTCGCTATTTCCATGGAAGCAAAGTCGTTTGAACATGACTTCGCAAAGCGCAGTGATAACTTGTCTAGTGTCAGAGCTGCTCCATTGATTATCGTCGATGTTAGCCCGTTTCCAGAGCTCGAATTCTTCCTCTGTGGTTGAAAACATCGGATGAGACGGGCTCTGCTCTCTCAAATATTCCTTAACTTGATCCGCAATTTCATCCAGCTTTGAAGCCACGTATGAATAAGGGATTCTCAACTCCGGCTGACTCCATTGCGCAACTAGAACAGCTCCTCTCTCTAGAATCTGGTCTTTCACTGGTAGACTAAGATACGTCTGCCATTCCTCTTTCAGGCAGTTTTGGCGCAGGTATCTTATCACTTTGTAAGCGTAGTATTTGTGGGTCAAGTTACTTCTTCTAAAATAATGAAAGGCGAAGAGTTTAAATCGAAGAACAATGAATCGAGACAAAGAATGAGGCCGGAAAACTCACTTGGCTGGGCAATTGATCAGAGTTATAAGCTCATCGATTTGGAATTGGCAAGCTAATGGGTGACCACCATCTTTGGGACTAGTCGGCTGGTCAAATTCGGTTAAATCGGAGTTAGAAAGTTCTTGTTTCTTGTAATACTTGGCGGACATCAGCGACAACTGATGGCGTAATCTCTTTCTGTAAGTGAGTGACTTTTTCACTTCGTCCAACCAGTTTGAGACCCTTATTCTGGCCCTCTCGTTTATTTCGTAAGTTTCCTTTAGGTCTGGCCATCTGATAAATTAGAGAATAAAACACACAACATTTTATAAGCATATTTTTTATGCCTGTTTGATGACTGATTCTGGCTAGTCAAGAGGTCAGAGATACAGGCGAAAACAATTATCTGGAATTTATCTTTGAATATTGTTTTCGGTAAAATAGATAATAAGGCGAACGTAATCGTCGTAGAATTATGTCTCAAACCCCCCCCCCCCCCCCCCCCCAAAGCTCAGTTGGCAGTTTACTTTTAGATAAAGGAATTACCTACGTAATGTGTATTTTTAAAAAGTGAGGAAATAAGCAATGACTTTCATCTCGAGATAAATCGAGTGTAGTGTGTGATTTTGTTGAAAGATTATCCGTAAAGAATTACGGCTTTGTGTTTGACGTATGTCATTGTGTGCGTCTGTGTGTTTGTGTATACGTATTTAGACATATAATACCTTTGAAAGAATTTTTCTCTCCATAGTTTGTTGCTTCCTGTAATAACAACGTACAAGTGTCTGCAAGTTAAGGCTAGATTAACGACGTCCATCATTTTGACGTCTTCGTCCTCGAGCATATACTCGATTACCTCGTCCGGCAAAAGAGTTATCAAAGCCTCGGATACCATTATGAAATATTTTGAAAACGCGACCTTCGTCGGTAGATTATTTCTCACGGGTCAATATGAAACAAGGAGTTTTATTTATAACACGGAACTAATATCACTCAGATATCAGGGGATGACTGATTGACGAAACGTCACCCGTTAAATTCGAATTCATCACACTGATTGTCACAATCGTAATATAATGAACTGCACTGCGCGACGACAGACTAGGCGATTAGTAATGAATTGGAACCATGAACTTGAGCCGAGGTGCCAGACTGTCGTTATGCGGAAAATTCAGGATTGTTAACAAGTATATAGGCATTTGTCCGGTATATCTATATATCCGCACACCATAGATATGCTGCAACGTCATTTCAGTCGATAAGTGTGAACTCTGCGCAATTCCTAAGCCCACTTTATCGGTTGGAAAAAACGCGCACGGTTAACAGTCTTTATATTCGTCACTCAATGCGACTATTTATACTCGCACATTGGGCGCGGGAGTTATTTAAAAATACAAATCAATCTTGTTCAATTTTGCATATTTTATTTTAATGTATTTTTCGAATATCTTTACAATAAATATGATATTCGGTCATGTGAGACGAAATTATTTTGTGGAGAAACACAAGCTCCTAGTTTGATAATTTTATTAAAAATGTCCTTCGATTTGAACACTCAATAAATACGTATGAAATATGAGATTAATAATGAAGTTTTACAGATTTTCAATAAGCGTGATAATCCATGCTTTGGCGTAGCGTCATGCATTCAACTTCGTCGATCTTCAACGTATTTGTTTTTATATTGATATCTTCCTCCAGTTGGATTTGAGTCTTTAGTAAATAACGAAGTGAAGCTTGAGCCTGTAGAAATATTGAATAAACATTGAAACATTGCGAACGTTAATAAACAACATTTCACGAATGTATTATAAATTCATAGATAGATTAACGACATAATCACCTCGTTGAACATTTGTTGTAACATTGAGAGATTCCCTCGCAAATCGTATACCTCCTGAACGAGGCAAGTCTCCACCATATCACGATTTAATTCTAAGCCAGGTCGTTGGCACCGATTTCCAAGCCTGGTATGAGCCAAAGCCATGTATCCTTCCTTTTCGGCAATACTTTTTTCCAATCGTGTCAAATTGCGTGTCATTTCGTTGGCTTGACGCATTATCTGAAGATGGTGAATTGGATCATTACATTCTGCGAGTTCTCAGAATTACTAAATAGCTATCGAAAATCGAAAGAACTTAGTATAATCCAAAGCAAACATATTAATTCCTTCAGAAAATACTCAGTGATCCTTGAAAAAAAGAAACCTCGGAATGTTGTAGTTCCATCTTCATTTTAGCTTCTTTAGTCTCCTCAATACGCTTTCTGAATGCCTCATCTGTGGCCTCTTTCTGTGCTTTAAGATCGTCTATGATTTGTTTGAGTATAGTATCAATATAGCAGCGTAACGGCCTCGCGCTGTTTATCTCCTTGGAAGCAGCTACGATGTTGTTGTGTGTCTGCATCTCCCATTCGCTGAGTGTGATACTCCTGAAATATTCCAAGCCTTAAATAAGGAGTTGCTTTTTAACTTTCTTCTTTATTAATTCGCGATTCGTACGATGGATCGAGCCTGGCGTTTCCATGATAAAGGCTCAAATTCAAGCTCGTTTCTTTGAGGGTAAGATTATGGCGATCTATGCGAAGGTTGTTCTCCTTATCCTCGAGATCGTGATCCATTTGATACATAGTAGCCTTGAGTCTTCGAATCTGTTCATGCGTTTGCTCGAGGGTTCTGACCAGAAGGTTTTCCGCGCCCTTGATCACCTCGCACTCCTTTCGCAACTCTCGCTCGACGTCATCGTGCACAAGATCGATACCGAGGCGATGTTCCCTGGTGAAAATACGAGCAGAATTCAATCCAGCATTCGTTGCACTGTTTTTTCATTTTTCACTATCATACCAACCGAGCGATCAGACATTTCTGACAAATAACTAAAGCGCTTCGTCTCACGGAAGAAATAGCATCCATCAAACGCTCTTTGTAAACGACGAGCGCGTCCGATTCCAGAAGGACTTCTTTTCTGATGCGTAAAAGCTCCTCCTTTCTGAACTCGATGTCCTTCAGTTTCTCCTTCAAACGATGATCGACTTCTTCTTTATTCGCTTTAGCATGTTCGGAAGTTAATTCGCGGACGCGATCAGATTCCGCAAGCAGTCGATCGGCCAGCTGCTGTTGCGCCTCGGAACATCGGTATCTGTACCGATTATTCAGGTACCATTCGTCTAGCGTGAATCGTTGCGGTGGCGGAGGTGCGATGGTAATTTCCTGATCTATTCGCATTCTTAACTTCGCGGACATTGCCATTTTGAAATTTGAGAGATCAGTTGAACGTTGATGAAGCCATTCAGCGACGAGCTGACATTTTACGTAGACTCTTCATTTCGTTTGATCTATTATCGCAAAGCCATGTCCCGTTGCCTAGGGAACTGCTCATTCCTCCTCATCGTTCTCAGTTTGAATTCATCCGAGAAGCGCGCGCAGCGAATTTTCCGTCGGTAAATTCGCATCTCCAACTTCACTTTCTCCTGCACTTTTCTTCTCCAAAGCGTCATCAATTTGTAGTGGTTACTGTTGTAAGCCACAGAAAAAGTCTTGGGTAGATTGCAAAATATAACAATATTTATTAAACTTGAACTCTTTGAAATGTATAACAACGTCAATGCGAAAAAAGTAATAAAATATGCCACATGTGTGGTCGTCAGTCTTCACTCTCTACAAACTTCTTATTTTTCTCTCCTTTCCCTCTTGGCGCTGCAGGCGACGTCATCGGCAGAGTAGATTTCGATAATTTAGCAGTTTCCTGTTCTGAAGATGCCACAAATTCTTACTGGCGCTGCCACCTAGGGGAGGGAGTGATAAGACTCGAGAGTTCACGCAGCATCCGAGTGTAGTTTCCCGTCTAGGTAGTTGTAGATTTTTCGAAAGCCCGAATCCGAATTCTGATGTATCTCTAAAAACTTCTTTTGCTCTGTGGCCATAAAAATGAGCAAATGTAAAAAATGTATAAAGTTTGACGGACATTTTTTCGTTTGACGAGGTTAAACCAGGTTAAACCAGGTCGAACGTAAACGCCTAGCATTAGGAATAGAACGGTTGGAGCGTAGCGTATAGAATATCGAATGTGGGGCGAAGAGAATTGAGCTGGTAACTCAAAAAACCGTAAATATACCCGACAGTTAACAAGGTAATCTAAAGGCTGCATATCCCAGGATTCAATCAATAATAAACCTAACTCTGAAGAACGTCACAACATCCGTCCATTAATTCCTTATTACTTCTTACAGGAACAAGATTAAACATGTCGAAGCGGCCAGCCGATAGCGGAGACTCCGGCTCCCAGCCTCCCATTAAAAAAGTTCAGTTTGAACCGATATTAATTGGGCCAATTTCCACCCTCGAAGAGATGGACATGAAAGTCCTACAATTTCAAAACAAGAAACTGGCCCAGGTATAATTTCGCTATTTTTATTCCACCTCGTTTAGCTCCTAGCTGAAAGCCTGAAGTATTTATCTACAGGGAACTAAGGGCTTGCAGCTGGCTAATTTAACTCTGAAGATCTTTGATATTCAGTTTAGAGTATGGCTCGGTTTTGTACTCGTTAAATTGCCGGGTTTCAGAGGCTGGAACAAAGGCATAGAATGGAAACGGAACTGCGCCAGAGGATTGAACAACTGGAAAAGAGGCAGACGCAAGATGACGCTGTTCTTAACGTTGTCAATAGATATTGGAACCAGCTTAACGAAGACATAAGAGTTCTGCTGCAGAGATTTGACGCCGAGACCGCAGACGAGTCGGAGAATAAGAGTATGCTGTTGAAATTGTTGATCAAGGCTTGAGAAACGGGCTGAATAATTTTCTATAAATTATTGCCACTTTTAATCCATTTTAATTCCTTTCTAATCTCCAAATCAAGTTTTCTGATTCCCATAATTAAATTTCTTGCATCACCCTCCAAATGTAAGATTCAAAGTATTCAGGGGAAGAAGGGAGGCTCTCACAAGCTATATCAAAAATTTTGATACTTGTTTAATGATATATAAAGAAACAACGAAGCAAGTATTTCATTATATTCTGTTAACAGATGAAAGCGAAGCGACAACTTCCTTTCTAATGCAGCTGTCTTCTTGGGACAAGGAAGAACTGGATGACAAATTAGCCAATCGTGTCCAAGTGTCCAAGAGAGCTGTTTCCAAAGTGGTTCAAGCGTTTGATCGGCTTTCTCAGAGAAATGAGAAAATCACATTGGCTCTAAAGGGCGAGTTTGACGGAGGTGAGATGTCGTTGAAATTAGTTGACTCCATTTCTTTCTTATCTTTCATCACTAATTCTCCCAATAATCTTGTCGCTTCGTTTGTTTCTAGAGGAGGCACCCAACATTGACGAAGTTGTGAAAAAAGCGAACGCAGAAATTCAAGCGGAGAATAGAAATCTACAAGCAATCAACATACAGCTTCATGAAAAATATCATACCATTTCTCTAAAGGTATCGGTCGAGGTGTTATCTTTGGTAAAAAGGAAAAAGATTTGGCTTAAAGATTCTAAGTCTCGTTTTATTCTCGGCAGATGTCTGAGCTACAGGACACTATAACTGGCAAGGATACACTGGCTGCTGAGCTACGGAATCAAGTTGACGATTTGCAGTACGAATTGAACAAAGTACGATCGCGAAACGACAAGCTAGAACATCATCTTGGAGAAGCTATTGAAAAGTTGAAAGCTTTTCAGCAGATTCATGGCTCTGACGAGAAGGGATCTAACAAACCGAGTACTCTGGTCGCTTCCAGCGTCTCTCAGACAAAGGTGAGGCAGACAATTTCTTTGGGGATTGGTCTAATCGTCTGATTCCAGTCTTAAAATTCGACGGTAAACGACTGAATGTATCCAAGTAACAGTTTTATTCTGGAATTTAGGTGGAAGATCTGCAAAGAGAATTAGAGGAGACTCGTGAACTGGCAAACAATAGGCTGCAGGAATTAGACAAGCTGCACCAACAGCATAGAGACGCACTGAAAGAAGTTGAGAAGCTAAAAATGGATGTTAGTAGTATTGAAACACGAGCGTTTTCAATTTCATTTTCAACGATATTTTATTTCGATGCAATATTCTTTCCTCTCAGATTCGCCAGCTACCAGAATCTGTAATCGTGGAAACGACCGAATACAAGTGCCTCCAGTCCCAGTTCTCTGTTCTTTACAACGAATCCATGCAATTGAAAACACAGCTGGATGATGCCAGGCAACAGCTTCAGTCTAGTAAAAATGCCCATCTTCGTCACATCGAGATGATGGAGGTGATAACGCCCCTCAGTTCGTTTGTGAGATTAAAATACTTCTCCCATGTGAGATAAATAACTAAATCATAACGACCTTTGACTACAGAGCGAAGAACTCATGGCTCAGAAGAAACTGCGCGGGGAGTGCATTCAGCTGGAAGATTTCCTCGCCCAGCTCCGCAAGGAGTACGAAATGCTTCGTATTGAATTCGAGCAGAATTTAGCCGCCAATGAACAGACTGGACCGATTAACAGAGAGATGAGACACCTGATAACTTCCCTGCAGAATCATAACCAGCAGCTGAAAGGCGAGGTGCATAGATACAAGAGAAAATACAAGGAAGCTTCCGCGGAAATACCTAGGGTAATGATATACCTAGGGGCTGTTTGAAACCGATTTTTGTGTCTCAGTCGGAGTTGGAGTTGTTACAAACTTCTGAAATCTTGAAAAGTTGGGAAACTTTTAGAGCCGAAGTTTGTTATGGCTCCGTTACTCCGATCACGACGAAACTCGCGATATGATTTGCTTAATACCCGATGATTTGCGCAGCTGAAAAAAGAAGTGGAAGAAGTAACTACCAGATTGGGCCAGCAAACTGCGATGGAAAACAAAGAAGGGAACAGCTCGGACTGCAGCGGGAAGGAAGAAGATACATCCAGTTCTTTGCCAGGATCTACTCAGGTGATATGCCCAATAATATCTGTAAGAACGCTTGAGAGATCGATGGTAACTAGACAAGACGCTACGAAATTCTCCCTAGCATGTTACACATTCTTAAATTCTGAAATAGATCAAGGAAGAGAGCGGTGTGGCAATCAAGAGAGAAACTGGGGCTGATGAAGAAGTCGAGGCTGTTGATGTTGGGGAGGGAGACGGCAGCAAAGGGACACCCGATTCACTGACTCTGGCTTCGCCAACCTTGAAGAAGGAGAAGGACATCAAAAGGGAAAAGGATATAAAAAAGGAGGCTGTGAAGACGGAACATAGAGATCCTGCTCACCGAGCCAAGGAGACTAAAATAGCCGAGTCAGAGCTGGTTAGAGATCTCAAAGCTCAGCTGAAGTTCGTATTTGTTTGACTTTTGTTGGGAGTTTTGTTAGCACGGCGTTTCTAAACCTTGTGTTATTTTTATCCCGTAGAAAGGCCGTCAATGAAATGAAGGACATGAAGCTGTTGCTAGACATGTATAAGGGCGTTGGAAAGGAACAGCGTGATAAGGTACAGCTTATGGCCGCGGAACGTAAGACCAGGGCAGAAGTTGAAGAACTGCGTCAACAGATAAAGAAAATACAGGTGGGATATTCGCGATTTTTTGGTAACATGACTCGGGAGTTTTAATGCCAGGTGATTAATTAACAGGAAAGTAAGCGGGAAGAGCGGAAAAAATTAGCCGACGAGGACGCGCAGCTTAAAATAAAGAAGCTTGAGGAACAGGCGTACACTCTGCAAAGACAGGTAGCGTCGCAGAAACAGGTAGATCACAATTCCACGCATTTAATGTAGATCTTCTTGCATGCATTGCCACTAATCTGCATCTGTTTACTAAAATCAGTAACGAAGCGTTGCCAGCTAACATAATCTAACATGGAGAAAAAGGAAGTCGACTATTGTAAAAGTCCTTCAACTTCCTCAGTCGTTTATTATCCGATTCAAATTATGCTCCGTAATCACGCTCTTCGAACTCAGTAAAATAGCTGAAAGTATTTTCCAACGCAGATAATGGCTATGCATGTTAAGTAGTGATATTGTTTGGTGCCGGGTATGCGCTGGGACGGAGGTGTAACGCTGAACAGAATTGCGTCTGGCTGCAGGAGGAGGAGGCCCTTCTCAACGAGATGGAGGTCACCGGTCAGGCCTTTGAGGACATGCAAGAACAGAATTCCAGGCTTATACAGCAGCTGAGGGAGAAAGACGACGCGAATTTCAAGCTCATGACTGAGCGGATAAAGAGCAATCAGCTTCACAAGCTTGCGAGGGAGGAGAAGGACGTTCTTAAGGAACAGGTAATCACCTTGACCACGCAAGTCGAGGCGGCTAACGTTGTGGTGAGAAAATTAGAGGAGAAAGAACGATTGCTGCAAAACTCACTTGCGACTGTGGAGAAGGAATTAGCCCTGAGACAGCAGGCAATGGAAATGCACAAACGAAAGGCCATTGAGAGTGCACAGTCTGCAGCTGACCTGAAACTTCATCTTGGTAAGCCACGGCTGTTCAGGGACGGTCGAATATCGTTTGCTCGATCCTATTTGGATAGTTTTTTCCACCTCTATGAGATAATGATGATAATTTTGCAGAAAAATATCATTCCCAAATGAAGGAGGCGCAGCAAGTTGTAGCTGAGAAGACTAGCTCGTTAGAAGCAGAAGCTTATAAAACTAAGAGATTACAGGTAATTTTTTTTCGATCGGAGTTTGAGATTAGGAAATTAATTCATTGCCAACTGAATTTGAACTACATGCTCCTAGAAGGTTTATGAAGAAATACTAAACTCCGATCTTTCTTTTAATGCTTGTTTGTATTTTTCAGGAGGAAATCGCCCAGCTGAGAAGAAAAGTGGAACGAATGAAGAAGATAGAATTGGCTGAAACCCTGGACGAGGTCATGGCCGAAGAACTACGAGAATATAAAGAGACTCTGACTTGTCCTTCGTGCAAAGTAAAGCGCAAGGACGCGGTTCTGACAAAGTGTTTTCACGTTTTCTGTTGGGACTGTTTACGTACTCGTTACGAAACTCGTCAACGCAAATGTCCAAAGTGTAATTGCGCGTTCGGTGCAAATGATTATCACCGACTTTACCTTTCGACGTGAAAAACTTGGCTTGAAAATTTATTTTTGGGTAATCATTTTCTACATTCTAAATGGCATTTTATTTAACGGTGGATCATGCATTTAGCTTTTCGTTTTCTTTGCACCCTTGACGGTAGACGTTATATTGGGCCTTATTTATTCCAAGAATCTGGCATAGAACCCCGCGAAGTATTCTCATCTCACAATTGTCTTTCTAATATCGATAGCATAATCTAATCCGCAAATACATTAATATAGTTGAAAAATTTATAGCCAAAATATGTTATTTTTATTTTTATTTTTATTTCTATTTTTATTTACTATAAAATACGATCAACATAGACCAACGCCGGTGACCTAATGACATCTCACTGACTTAATGAATTATAGGTGTTACTCGTGGGTCTAATGAAAGTTCAAACAATTGTATATTTTTAGCTATGAACGATTGCAACGTAGGGACGAATAATTGAATATTATGGTGACCGATGCCATACAAGTACAAAATGTTGATTAGAACTCGTAGCTGAGTTGCTTAAATATGTTTCGCAGTATTTGACAAACTCCTTGGATACTGCAGTCTATATCCAATTTGTTATATTTTTGTTTATTACCTTACCTCTTTACTTTTCATTTACTTTCGCAAGTTCCTTTCGTTTATAAAACGTGTACGGTTGATTTTATCAGTGTTTTATCACAACTCGTACGTAATTTCGGTTGTCTCGCAGAATGTCAGAGTGCGTTTCGTACAGATATTTATTAATTATTATGATCGAATGAATGAGTTTGAGTATGAATAACGAAAGACGTTTTTTATTTATCGAATTGCAAACCGTTAGAGAAAGAAGGAAAGAAAGAAAGAAAGAAAGAAAAATACTCCTCGAAAAATGTAAACACTTGACTTCTTATTTCCATTGAAAACAAACTACTAATTCCATATCGTGAATTAGCTTTATTCATATTTAGAATATTTTGTATTTTGTACTGAATGTATAAACCAGATTTTTTTTTTTAGATGTAATAAAAACGGCTAGGGAGTTGCAATTTGCAAACAGAATTATTCTATTTCACATATGTATTTTGAATTTGATTTGTACCAAAAACGAACTTAACATCATTCCATCTCTACATCGTCAACAACTTTCGGAGTTGCCGTGATCAGGCAAGGATCGTAGGTCCATTTGGGAAACACCCTCTTGTAAAGATTCATCAGAATAGTATCCTGCGACTTGAGTTGTCCGTCGAAGACGCATTTCATGTGTCCGTGAGTTCCTGGAATTGGAAAAATCAACCTCGTAGAATTTTTGCCGAGTAAAATAAGCTCAAAGACAATCGATGGAGTTTAAAATTACCCAGAGGCTCTCTGATGTGACCTCTACGCCCGTGTTTCGTGTGTAGTCTCACAGGTTTAAACCAATTGATATCATCTCGATTGAAGAACATGAATCTCACGACCGCTGATCGCTTGTGAACTTTGTACGGATATCCGCTCAGAACGACTCTCTTCACTACTATTCGATCCGGATTTGCCGACAGTACGCTACCCGTCGCTATCAACTCCTGCAACATTCAAAGACACGATATATTTACCATTAAAATACGAGAATAAAATCATGCTATAAAACTTGTCTGATTACCATGCTGCCATCTCTCTTCTCAATGTAACACATAACGGGGCAGGGAGAGAATGTGATAGGCGCGTACATACTGGCTACTACCGTACCATCGGGTTGAAAGTATCGCTCGTACTGAAAGAGAATAAAACTTTTCTTATTTCTTAACTCGCTGGTGAATTCGAAAGCAGGAAATAGGCCCACCTTATGTTTGTTCCCGTTAGTATGCTGGCTGAAAATCGGCGAGGCAACGAAACGGCGGAAACCACATTGGAAGATTAATTTTTCCTTCGATTTAATCGCCTCGTTGTTAACCGTCGTTCGCTTTAGGACGACGTTTAGTACCGACATCTTATGCTCGTGGGGTAGTAGTCCGAAAATGATTAAGGGCTGTTCTTCTGCTGTGATGTAAGCCTTGTAAAGATCTGCGCTGACCCCCGCCACGTGAATAGTCACGTACCATCCTGGCTGTGAAAATTCTATGATTTATAATCCGAATTTGAAGATATTGCGGTTTAATTTATTTGTAATAAAATCGCTGTAGGGAATTAGGGGCGAGACTTCGGTCTCACCATTGCTCCAGTCCGGTCCCCGCTCTCTTTTACTATACGTTTCCGAGTCCGATCGAAATTCTCGAACTGAAATATCCTGGCGTAATCGGCGGGTAGATTTTCCTTCGGATCCCAAAGGCTTGTTCTGAATGATTCAAGCCCTCGATACTTCTGGAAGTATTCTTTCGCAGCTACGTCCTGGGGCGTGTCTCTTTCGTCTGGAAATTGGGCGTCCTGTTTTGCGTCTGGAAATTGAATAGAAAGCGCGAATCATTGACGATAATGCAAGTTCATGTACCACGTGCGAATCTCTCCTCTCCAATTCGTTATCCATCACCTTTGAACTTTACAATAGCCTGCCGCTCTTCTTGCATATCAATTTGCTGGTCATATCGTTGTTCGTCGGGCGCAGCTTCGGATACCGTGATCGTCTCGTAGTCCTCATTTTCGTCTCCCGCCTCGTCGCTCTTTTCGGATATCGAGCCTGCCTCGTCCATATCCACAGCCATTTCAACATCTTCCTCAGATTCGGAGTCAGACTCTTGGTCCTCTATTTCCTCTGCAAAATTCAATTATTATCAAATAAAATTCGATTCTCTTGAGGGATCTAAAGCATTGTCTGTCTCATCATGTAGCAACACACCCCCGTCAATATCCGGTATCCAAGCAGCTTGGTAAACAGAAGTGCCTTTGGGAACTTTTTTAACGATCTTTTTCCTCTTCTGTTCCGCTTCAGCTTCCGCCAATTCTTCTTCTGTTGGCCAAGTCTGCTCCGCATCCAGAGGATCTGGTACATTTTCACTCTGCAGCGATTCCTGTAATTGGATTCAACTTTTATAAACTCAGTTGCCGGTAGGCATGGATAAATCATCTTTTATTAGCAAAGGACTGTTTCTTCCACCTGTTTGCTTGGGTCCGCAAGTTCCAAAACTCTTTTAACCGCCACTCCTTCCATATCGACGTCATTTACTGCACCCGAAGCCTTAGTTTTGCCTTTTTCTAGCGGGTAAGGGTCTTCCGGGGCATCGATTTGCGACATTTGGAATTCTCCAAATCCAGGGATGTGCACCAGGCCATTTACTGACAATGGCACACCGCGCAAGTAGCCTGTGACTTCCAAGGTACCGCAATCATGGGGATCCTGTTAAACAGTGGAATTTCAACCTTAATTTCGAATCAAGTTGCGGATTGAGTGATTAGAATTCAGAATTCATTGAAACCAATACATACTCCCTCATTTCCGGCTCTGAAAGTAACGTGTTCTGCGAGTAGATGTGGTCTTTTGTCTCTGTAAGATACGTTTTTCTGTTTATGAGATCCTATGCGTCTGATAATGTTCAAAGCATCCGCAGTTTTATCCAGGGGGATAATTTTCTCCTCGGGAAGCCACTTGGAGATCAATTTTTGCATCTGTTGTTTACCGTCTTGTCGTTTCTGGTGAGACAAGGACAAAAACTGGCTTACACAGTTGTTCTTTCTATTTCAGAGACAAAAAAAGTCAATAATTACCTTCGGATTCAGACTCTCCAAATCAGTTACAGCCACTATACTGGTAGCCAGACCTTGTGCCATAGATGCTACAAGGATTTCCTCCCCCCAATCATCTATCCCTTTGCTCGTCGAGTCAGCTTCAGACCTTGCAGCCGCAGAAACAACGAATAAGATCGTATCTGCGACCTTTGCTGCATCCAGAGTTGCCCAAGTATTTCCAATTGGCGCTACGAGGAAAGAAAACCTCTGCTTGAACCTCGGAAGGCTGTAAATTCAACAATTCATCGATAACAAAATATTCAAAGGATTTAATTATTTTAATTTAATTTTTATTCAGATTTAATTCAGTTTATTTCTCTTTCTATGAATATTAAATTACGATTTGTATCACCTAACGTGTGTGACACCGCACTGGCTTTTGGCAATGACTGCATCTTGGTCAGCGCCGGTTATCAGAGCGAGAGTGGAACTAGTATCCAAATCGGCGTTTAATGGGATGATGACCACGAGTAAAGGAGGAGCTAAAGAGCCTCCGAGATTACGTTTCTTTGCCAAAGCCTCGTCCCGTTTATTCTGCCTGATTTGCTGCGACTTATGCCTGCGTTCGTCTTTTCGCAATTCCCTTCGAATTCGTTTAGACAAATTTTTTGCAGCGACTTTGCCTGGTTTATTAAATACGGTAAAATCGGAGCAATAAAAAGCAACGAAATTAGGGTTTCGAGAAACTTTTTCACGGTTAGTTCAACGCACGTAGGCACCATTAACCTAAAACTACTCGACGTACCTTTAACATCGTTGTCTATACTCCCTTTGCTACGATGTCGACCTGTCTTATGAAGTTTGTTCGTTTGTTTGAAAGCTCCAGCTCGGTGTTTATCCGGTTTATCAATTCCCATTTTAGCGTCGATTATTTATTGTTCGTAAATGTCTTCATGAATCTGACCCTAACCTCAAAAGCTCGATAAACTCACGTGCACTGCATCGAAGCGTTGAGGTAGGGGGCGATTTGCCGAACTAACTACATGTTGTGCAGCTAGTTCGATTAATTAAATCCAGATAGCGCGGCGGCGTACGTCGAAAGCAAACTCGTCAAGTTGTTTAGGTTGTTTTATTTTTCCGTCTGCTTTTGTTGTGTTTTTCTCTTTATTTACATAAAAATATATTGTTTTTTTTTTTTTTTCTCTTTCCTCTCTTTCAAAGTTATTTAGTCGTTTATTATTCCCTCAAGAACAGTGTGTGCGTGTGTGCGTGTACAGATTATTAAACATTACTTATGAATGAATAAATCTCAAAAATGTCCGATATGAAATTGAAATGCCGAAAGTAAGTCGTATACCCAATAAACAAGTACACGAACATTTTTCCATAAAAAAAATCACAGTAGATTGTTTTAAGGTACACACGCTACCCTAACGCATATTTAATCACTCCACGTTTTGAAATTCCCGAAAATCTCACTCAACTATTAAAACTCAAATATTATTCACCCCCATGTTTCTCCTCTCCTATTATTAACTCATTACACACACTTATCTACACAGTAATTACCTCCTGTTTGCTGTCCAAAGGTAAAATCAATACACACAATTCTATAACGCAGTTTCTGCCTGTTGAATTAAACAGTCATTCATCTGTTTAGCCTTTATTGATCAGAATTAAATTTCATAAATTGATTGACTCCTACAGCAGCCACGACTTGAACATAGTCGAAAGGTTTGGAGACCACGGTGGGTACTTCGATCTAGTGGTAAGGCCGATGTTGCAGCAAGGTCACGAAGGAGAACTATGCAGTTGGTTAAAAGAGATGAGTCTGATGAGGACAGTGTCGAATTGCCCTGACCTGAACTGCAAGAGTCGTATCATGGTGTGGAGCCAGGCGAGAATAATAGACAAGTATAACTGGGGCTGTCCCGACTGTACCAGAAAACTTTCCATCAGAGACGGCTCCTTCTTTTTCGCTATAAAATGCGACCTGAAATTATGCCTCCAGACTATATTAGGATGGTGTCAAGTTATCCCCGATGGCGTCGCTGCGACTTATCTGAGTTAGTCTCACCTCGAAGTATTTGTGTATTAGGGTGGGTCAAAAAAACAGACTATTTTTTTTTTCATTTTGTACTCTGAAACATCGGTTGCTAGACACCTCTAGAAAATACTCACTAAATATGAGCTCCTAATTTTGATAGAAAGGTCCTCTGCTTTATAGTTTTCCATTTTTTCCTCAGTATTAGAAACGAAAATTTATATCTCTCTATCAACTGTTCGTTAAAAAATATCGCTCATATTCTTATGTTGGAAATTGAACGCTCTACAAAAAAGGTCTCTTATAATTTTTTCGGAAACCTCACCGTTTAAAAGATATCACAGGTTGAAGTTTGATTATTTTAAGAGAAATTGTTGTTTTGCTTATGAATTTTATAACTCGTTAGCAAAAAAATTTTATGAAATGCGCAATTCATAGTTTTGTAGGAAATTAACTGCTCTACAAAAATGGTCTCTTCTGATTTTTCGATTCAATTAAGCGTTTAAAAGATATTCATCGTCAAACTTCAATGCATGCAAATTTTAACAGTTTTTGATCAATAACTCGGAAAATTTCAATTCTGTCGATGAGTTTCAGGGAAATTTATACCGATTTTTCAGAGTACAAAATGAAAAAAAAAATAGTCGGTTTTTTTGACCCACCCTATTGCGTATCGGTTCGATCCTAATGTCTAATTCAATGACACGACTTTCCCCATATTCCAGACCTGAAGGTACACGTGGTCAAGCGTGTCTATGAGAGATGCGCTGAAGTCGCGAGTGCCTATGTGGCTAGACACCCGGAGGAATGGAGCTTGGGAGGACAAGACAGAGTCCTGGTTGTCGACGAATTTCCTGGCGGGTATATGGGCGCTGAGAATACCGTCGATACAACCATCCACAAGAAACGGAACAATAACTCACAGACCATACTTTGCATCGCGGAAGCGAGTGCTATTCCGCCTCGAATGTGGCTGCACATGATTAAAGCGGTGCCTGAGGTAGTTTGTTCTACTCGAGATTCTGAGCTGTAGGCCAGTAAAAATAGAATTTAACTTTGCACTGAATTGCCGATCGAATTTTTTTTTTTTTATGAGGTTTAGGACCACTTACTGAGTATAAAATCACAAAATGCTGACAGATTCCGGTGGAGCTTCAGGCGCCATCTTGAAAAAAAGTTTTTGGCTGATATCTCGGAAACTATGCACTTTAGGGCAAAAGTCATACAGATCATTATTGTAGGAAATTGAATTTCGCATCTTTTGTTTCCCATAAACTTTTGTGTAAAACTTACTGTTTACGATTTCTGGCTCATTTAATGAACAGGTTTTTGTATCTCGGCCGATAACGCTTATAATATTGGATTAATCAATAAAATCTGTTCATTAAATGAGCCATAAATCGTAAACCGTAAGTTTCACAAACAAGTTTATGGAAAACAAAAGATGCGAAATTCAATTTTCTACAATAATGGTCTGCATAACTTTTGCCCTAAAGTGCATAGTTTCCGAGACATCGGCCAAAAACTTTTTTTCAAGATGGCGCCTGAAGCTCCACCGGAATCTGTCAGCATTTTGTGATTTTATACTCAGTAAGTGGTCCTAAACTTTGTAAAAAAAAAATTCGACCGACAATTTAGTGCAAAGTTGACCAAAAAAAACGTCTATTTTTACTGGCCTACCAGCTTCAAATTTGATCCTAAACAGATTTATTTCTGTTCAGCTCCCTAATTCGACGATTGGAAAATGTGGAATGGTCGAGGAAGCCTTGAAAGAAATCGTCCAACACGCAGCACCGGGGAGTTTCATCGTTGCCAATAGCAGAGCCAGATGTTGCAGCTATGAATCGCTCCAGGAACTAAAGCAGTACAAAGTCATAAGCGTAGAAAGTCTGCAAAAGTTCGACCCGCCGGGAACAAAGAATCTCCTAAATAATCTCGGTGCGCGTTTATACATAGATTAGAGAATTGTCATCTGAAATACTTTAGAGGAGTAGTAATTGCTGACTAACTTCTCCTCGTTTTTATTTCTAGAAACTATATGGCAGACCGGCGTCGAAGTTTGCGAAGATGTCCAGGAAGCCACCCAGTCTATGGGCCAGCATATTCTGTCCACACATTTGTGGAGGCAAAGGTTTGGCACGACGTCGTCTACTGCTTTTCAGTACATGCTGCATCACATTGCTGAATGTTATCGTTTCATTTAGTTTATTATTGATTACAAAATATCTGATTATATCCACTGGATGATGGGTTCGATGTGCCTTTGAAACTTCGCGGTAGATCAGACCGAGAATTTATTAGGACCTACGGGTCTTTGTTAATGTTGAAAGACTTGAATAATGCTGGGCAGTATTAGAGAGGTACGGCTTTTTTGGAGCTTTGTTGAATTGGAAAGAAGTATTCTCTGAGAGAGGAGAGAGAATTTAGATTTGGGAATCGGAAATTGGAAATTGAAGGTTGTTTATGCCGATTACCTACTATGATCAACGTTTCTACTGTTCGGCGGTCATATAATTATGTATGAAATCCTATAACGAGTAAATTGACTAGTGTTAAAATTATATATTTTATAAAAGATTTTTACAAAGTAGATATTTTACTATTGAAAGTTGTAACGTTTTACAAAACAAATATTGAGAAATGGAAGTCTTCCTAATACCTTCTTATACATATATCCGTTCGCACAATTTAAAGACTTTAACGCAAGTGCCTTATACGATGATTGTAATAATTATACTATTATTATCTATAATCGTAACGACAATCGATTAACAATCATGAGAAAAGATTGTATTATGCCAAATTGCCAGAAAGGAATCACATGAGAAGAGATAAGAATACCAAACGTTGTTTCCGCACATCTCTACATGTATAATTGTTATTTTAGGCGGGGAATTATTCCATTATGATTCTATCTTATGCACAAGGTTTTCCCAACACCTCGCAGATTCTGAATGTCTGGATCAAATTGGGAGATTGAAGAGCAGCTAATTACTGTTTAATGTTAGAGGAAAGGTGGATATCGCTGTAGCAATAATGTCTTGAAATGTCCATCTGAGCAGTATAATTGTTAATAATTCTGACTTTAGACTAATAATTACGTCTAGGAGTCCCACCTCTTTAAATACTGCAATGGTGACATTTATCGAGATGAAAATACCAGCGAGGCACTTTATAGAATGACCAATGCCTCGTGCAATTAGTTTATTATTGTTTCTCAAATTTACTCCATTGACCCTTGCGTTAGATATTATTAATTTGAATTGAATAATCGATTATATCACAATCACGAGAATAGAAATCGTGCTGAGGTGATTTTTCTCTTATAGTTTGCGTATGATATTATTTTCTTGGATATTAAGTACTTTATAAAATAGGTATATTCATTGGATCATGTTAAATGGGTATTTTTGCGAGATTCTTGACCCGCATAGCTTTAGTCGACTCAACTATTCAGCAATATACCTAGACAGAAATTAACTCTGCTGTAAAAGTTGAGATTATCGCATAAACGAAAGTTAGTTTCCTCTCAATGATAAAAGATTATTAATTGTTATGTAACAAAGCGATATTGATCGTAGACAATGATTTAGCAATATTAAAACGCTGTATGGCGAATAATATCTAATTATTATTTTACCTTATGTAACTACGTTTATGTATATTAATTAATTACATATTATATCCTATTATTATTGTTTGTATATCTAAACTATATCATCTATTGTTCTACATTGATCTTCCATTCGAGATTCTTATGAAATATACATACATATATGGCCAGTTGTCTCTGTTAATAAGAGATATTTACTTTTAATCGATGGTCACGTTCGTACACATATTTTATATAATACATTTTTATTCAAATAAAAGTTATAAACATTTAAAATTGTACAGAAAATATATAATTACACCATTTTCCCTTAAATAGACGATAAAAAACGGCAAAGAAGCCCTTGGAAATTAAACTTAAAATTAACTTTTCTCTCCCCTTTTCTACCATCAATTAATTACTTCCCTCATGATACTTGCGTAGCTTTTCTGATCATCGACCATTTTCTTGTATACTTCATACTTCCGCTGATGATATCTGCAACAACGAAACAAAAAACGAAAATACTTTATCCCCTGGCTTCTCAGGCTTTTAAAATCAATTCAATGAGGACTATTATACTCATTAGACAAGACGTTGGGACTCGTGAGATGCGCGGAGCCTCCCATAGCGCGGATGGCCTCTTGTACAGACGGAAAAGCACCCGCTGCACAAGATCCCAGTATAGCAGCCCCGACCAGGACCGATTCCCTTTCGAAAGGAATTAATACCGGAAGCCCTACAACATCGGCCTGAGTTTGAACGAAGAGAGGATTTTGACTCAGGCCTCCGCAGACTAAGACTGTTTCTATCTTATGACCAGAGGAAGTGAGCGCTTCGATAATATGCTTCGTTCCGTACTGTGGAGGATCAGATTTCGTTATAATAGTCACACTATTTGCTAGATTCTCTCATTTTTTTTACAAGTAATTTCTCAGTACCGCTAAAGCCTGTACAGTCGCCAAGTACAGAACAGCGAGGTCCTTTTCATCGGAGGAGAGAGATAGGCCCGAGACCTGCGAATGAAGAAATTCGTGCGGAGTTGCTGATATACATTCATGGAAAACGTCAAATCTAAATGATAACGAGGAAATAATCGAAGTAATCAACTCCCCATTCCTCGAAGCTTTGGGTCAGCTAGCGGCGAACGATTTCCGTGAAAATCTGGCCAGACGTGGATATCCTTGGTCAGAAAAGCCACGTCAAGTGATGCGTTCTTCTTCGCCATTGACTGCAAAAGCCCGGATAGATATTGCTGAATGTGCCTGGAAAAGATGATCAATTTCATGTACAGATCTTAAATATATGATCAAATATGGTTCCATATGAGCCTCTCACACTCCGTTACTCAATCGTTTGACAATGTCTGCAGTTGCTGGATGGGAATCGATGATATGATCCAACAGCTTTCCAGTCGCGCTTTGACCTCCTTCGCTGAGCCAGAGCTCTGGAACCATGGCGCTGTAGTAAGGACCCCAAACGCCTTTTACCATCATCTCTTTGTCGCTGACTGCCATGTGGCAGGTTGAAGTACCGCAGATCAGGCCTGAGATGTTGAAAAATGATGATGAGAGATCAGATTCAAGTATCGTATTTAGAATCTTGAAGAATTATTGAAGAACAGACCTAATCTAGTCAGAAAATTGTTCGATACACCAGGCGCTGTGCAACCGATCATTCCAAGCCCTCCTGCGTGAGCGTCGATAATTGAAGTCCCGACCGGGGTTCCTGGGTGGAGTCCTAGCTCGGACGCAGCTTTCGCTGATAATCCCGAGCCCACTGGATTCCCGGGAGCTTCTACTCGGCTACCTATTTTACTCCAGTTGTTCTCGCTGAGATCGGAGAGTCCTATTTTGTTGAAAAAGTTTAAGTTCCAACCATTCTTTCCCTCCGGTCCCGCTTTGTAATTCCATTTACATACTAGGGAGCAGAGGGATCTGCGAGGAAAAGGAATTATGATATTCTTTCTGTTCTACTCCGTCCTTTTCGGTGTTGAACTTTCTTTCGAATATTGTACCTAGACTGAGAGCCGGTGGCTCTCCAGGTCAAGAAATCAGGTAAATCGAAGAGGAGTTTAGCCCGAGACCAAGAATTTGGTAGATTATTCTTCAGCCAAAGCATCTTGGGTGTTTCCATTTCTAGGGATATCTTCCCGCCAACATATCGCAGCATCTCATCCTTCGTTTTGTTTATTAAACTCGCTTCTGCCTCAGCTCTGTGATCCATCCATAGGATAACATTCTGCTCATCATTGCCTGGACAAAAGGATAATCTTGGTCAAACTCTGATTCCGCTTTAGCAAGCAATAAACTTTCGAAGCATAATTGACTCGTTTCTACCAGTTGGGCTCACTGTCACAGGCTCTCCCTGATCATCGAGGGCAACTAAGGAGCAGGTGGCATCAAAACCGATCCCCTTGATTCTTTCCGCAGGCACATCTTTGACTACAGCCTTTAAAACGAGGTGAAAATTTATGAGATTGATAGAATCTTGCGGTCAAAGACCTCGAGTATCTGTTAGTTTAATTATAATTTCTTTCAAGTCTCTGGAATTTTTTGGAATATCGAGTGATTGAAGAGTGGAAAAATTCTTTAGATAGGTATACTAGTCAGGAGCAGTGAACTACCTTCACAACTTTCGAAACAGCCGCCCAAATATCATCCGAAGATTGTTCGTAGAAATTTAATTGCGGATTGAATGTCTTGATAGGACAAGTCGACAGGTTGATCACCTTTCCCTCGGAGGATACAAGCGCTGCTCGAGCGCTTCCCGTTCCGACATCTATACCGATAAAGTAATTTGAGTCCATCGAAGAGCTTCAGCGACCGATGCTAAGTAGATTAAAAAATTAATTTCTAAACTTTTGAGGACTTTTGTAGATTGATAATCGAAATAAACACGTCGGATAAACGTCGCCTACTAATGTCCATTGAAAGGTTTCTCTAATCAAACGTTAGTGCTGCATGACCCTGATAGATAAGGTCATTTACGACTATCGTGAGTATGCTAGATGGATATGAGTGTGTGTTATAGGTTTAATGATATGGATGATTTACGAGCTGATCATGCACGATCGTACATTACACAATCACATGCATACGTGTATTACGGACTAGATTAGATTCTGGTAGAGTTAATTATTTTTACAGAAAATATTCGGTATGAGATGCTGCCGTGCTTTCTAATCGTGAACGGGAATGTGAGAGGTGGTTAATGATTAGCTGTAATCCGGGTTAAGTTTGTGAATCGAAAATATGGATGTTTTATGAATTACTTACCAATGTGGTAAATGCCATTTGACCTAGTTGATGTTTTTTCTTTTTTAATTTATGTAGGCCGGTGGCTGGAGGGAACCGGTTGACCTAACCTGATCTGACATAACCTTATGTTTGTGAATGTAGGATAACGTAACCTTGTCCATACGTGTGTAAATACACACGTAGAAAAGGTCACGCGTGAATTTTCCATTCCCGTTCAATGCGGATAATGATAAATGAGGACAATAACGTGCCTGATTATTTAGATTTCGGAAAGTGACGATAAAACAGGAACAGAAAGCTCATACAGAGTTTTTCCTAACCTATAAAAATGGTCAGGTTTAAAAACAGGTATAAATCGAATTTTCTTGCCTTGAATAGTTGTCATTAAAGCTGTGTGAATAAATAAACAAAACATCTACGTATTTAAAATCGAGTTTTATTCATGTCATCAAGAGATTTCTCTCCGAACGAAAATACGATCTCAACAGTCCATATAATTCCGTAAATTCCCTGTCAGTTTTTTACACTATAATTGTTCTTCCCAGATACGTGACTGTGCAAATTAATCCAGCCGACAAATCCGACAAACCTTTGATATTGAAATCAATGGCTCTCCATCATGCAGTGCAACAAAAAGTCGAGTTTATGTACGGGGATTTCGGGTTATCTGCTGTGAAAGCTGGCTTCAATGGTAATAAACTGAATTCTATATTTCATTGCTCTGATATTTACGAGCATATTGTAGTCAAAAATTTGATCTTTTTCCAGCTAAATATTTCAACAATCGCACGAGAATTGCATTGATCAAGGTTCGCCACGGTCCGCATAAGTTCATAATAGATTCAGTTCCTGCAGTGACTGAAATTGGGGGTCGAAATGCTTCTATGAAGATCATTTATGTCGGGGCCACGATGAAACATTGTTTTCAATTCATAGAGGCGAGCATCGATTAATGAATCAATGTTTTCTTGTAAAATATGGGCATGAGCCTATTGTCTTTAAATATCATTATGCCTTTTCTTACATTTCAGAAGTACCAGCGAAAAGAATTGGAAAAAATGTGGTCCAGTCTTAAAAACGATAAGGAAAAGAAAGAGATGGAAGAAGCGCTGATGACAATAACGCCAGCTATGAAAGAATTCAAATAAATAATAAAACATTTATATTTCTTTGACGATTCTATTTATCCTGATATTCATTGTTATTGCTCATTGTTGAATTCTGAAAGAGTAAAAAAAGCCAGAGGAAAATATTCGGCATTGTTTGGGCTGAATTCGAATATACGAGGTAGCGTCACGTGACGATATAGATCACGTGACGCGTTTGTCGAGATCCAATGAACGTCGAGTTCTTTTGTTTATTTCAAATCTTGGATTCGTAAAATCAAATCGTGCGGGTATACGGCTAACGAATCGCTTCTAAATCGATGAAAAATAAAGTGCTTCTTTTCCGCTGTAAAATTTCGTCATAATTTCGTGTCCATCCGATTCCGAAAGGCCGTGAATCTTCGTATCGTTAAAGTCGAGCAGAAGAAACGACGCGAAGCAGCCGGTCGTATGGCAGCCATGACACAAATTTCGTCCAATAGACGTCGCTGTACGGTGTCTAGGCGTCATTTGGGTTTCGTTCGATGCGGTGTGCGCGAATTCACGATTACCAAGGAGCCAGGAGCGACCGTTCGCCTCAGAGTTTAGTTTATTATTTTGGAAAAGTATTCGTGCGTCGTGTTGTGTCTGGTTATAATAACGCCGCTCGATAACAAATGGATAAACACTAAAGTCGGATTATCCCTGTTCTCAACGTATCCTTGGATTAATACGCTGTTGATGTAAGGTAATTAACAGAATTTTCAACCCAATCGATCCTCTGAATGGTTTGTCCTGATAATACATTTACGCGAAATGTATAAACGAATATCGCGATTTCCAGGACTCGAAAATAGAAAAATGGCCCATTTTGTCTCTCACTTTAATCATCTCTCTCTCTCTTCAATCTCGAGTGAAGGTGTCTC
This sequence comes from Rhogogaster chlorosoma, assembly GCA_944452935.1. NCBI lineage: Eukaryota > Metazoa > Arthropoda > Insecta > Hymenoptera > Tenthredinidae > Rhogogaster > Rhogogaster chlorosoma. The sequence goes on along the minus strand of OX101800.1, from coordinate 27,348,838 downwards.
TCGAGTGTTGTTTTCGAATTCTATAATCATTTTTATGACCTGTCGTTAATTACTCAAAAGAATAAAAAGAACAAAAAAAAAAAAAAGAAAGAAATGTATGTAAATAAGAAAAATTAGACACAATATCTGACGTTCTTAAAAACGCGTAAATATATTTAGCAGATACGTGATAATGGGCGAGAAATTTGTCAAGCGAATACATTACTCGAAGTTAAGTCAATACCCAAATCGCCGTGGTAATACGAAGTATAGACAGATGTATAGATGCGTTAGCTATACGTAGTGTTTGTTTTGTTTCCAACCCCTCGGAGTTGGGTCGATCGCAAATCTATACGATTGAAATACACAGATATATGTATAAGATGGCGGAGGTTGAATTTATTTTATCCACATGCAGGATAAAGCGTAAAGCCTCCGTACCTCCCGTCATGGTAATACATAATATAATGAATTAGTTTTGATAACTACTGTGCAGGATAATAAACCGCGAGCATTATTGTAATTGGAAAAAAGAATATCTCGTTGTTAGTTCGATAACCAAGCCCCTTTTCTTTCGCTTCAGATAACAAGTCCAATTTCATTCGCTGATATCGTCACGCGAAATTTCAGTATCTGTTTGCGTTACACCCTGCTGCACCTGCTCTAACGAATAAACCACGATTCTGATCATCTGACGTTTTTTTTATCGAGCTTTCTTTCTCCCTGTCTTGATAGCGAGAACTGACATCCTTATAATCGCACGTACAAACTCCTTTGTCTTCTACGTATAGAATCTCAATGATTTTTATCCGCGATGAGCTTAGACGAGGGTAAAGCCGATAATCTCTGAAACTGGTTACCAGGCTAGTTAATTAAAAGACAATCCACACCAGCTGGCCGGCCACGTGTCGTGGAGCCTAGGCTCTTTCTTTATTTCTTTCTTTCTTTTGATGGTTAATTCCTCTACCAGATACGTGTAAACAAACATGCGTTTTAACTTGTAAACTTTGAAGAGGAAACGCTGCTGCGGCTACGATATAGTCGCAGGATTTATTCGACTTCCGGTCTTAGCGATAACAAACGAATCATTCCTAGCGCTGCTGGTATACGCTCGTTTAATACTACATTATAATATCTCTCATGCCGTCCACGTAAAGCGGTTCGAGTATAGTGCATGAATACATACAAGTATATAATTACGTATACTGCATTAATAACGGTAAAGGGCCTCCTCGCCGCATAGTATCGCGTTATTAAGAACTGCAAGTACGAAGGGACGTTTGATCGAAAATCTTTATCGCACCGCTGTTGCGTAAGACGATGTACGTCCTGGTACAAAGTTTCGTTCTCTCTCTCTCTCTCTCTCGCTCTCCGAATCTTGTTCTTTTTTCTTTTTGTTTCTCCGATCATATATCGTCAAGGCTGAGTTATACAACGTCCGTTTTTCATACTCCTAGACGAAAACGCGAGGATAAACATGAGGAAGAATTTTTCCTCTGGCTAATCTCACCCGATGATATATAAAACTGGAGATTATCTCGTTCCGATTAGATAAACGCTGAAAGCTTCGAGCTAAAAGCCTCTCTCGCGAGTACGGAGTATGGCATGTGCATGTAGATGGATAAATTCGGTATACTTGGACGTAATTTTGACCGGTAAATGCCCTCGACAGAATGCTGCCGCTAACCAACCCGGGTCAGATGGAGGGAGGTTGGAAGTTCTCTGCCATCGACGCGTGTGCAGGACTGTTACTGCATGGCTTGTATATTTATAGCCCCCGAACTCGGCTTAATATCATTATACTATTCGCTCTGCGGTTTCGCCTTGCATTCGCTAATCTACCCTGACGATTTTCCACAATTAATAAATTCTATATCGCATCTATTTTTTGTATTTATTTTTTTATTAGTATAGTTGTATAAATGATTCATTACGTCATTGCACGTCGCACAGTGTATCGTATATGTATACCTATATAACTGCACTTGCATAATATTATGTGTGCGGTCTCGTGTTTGTTGCGTTGTTACGTAACCGCGGAATCAGGGATCGATTTCGTTACTTTCTCTCTCGACTGGCAAATTGCCATTGCTAATATACGACAATTATATAGGAATTATCGGTACGCGCGAGTCTACCCTAGCGTATAATTGTACTTATTGGATAATTAAACAATTAGTATGTACCGGATGCAATCACTTGTTCAGGAATATGAATAATATTATGTTCATCTCGACAGGATAAAAAGAGCGTAAATATCTATATAGGTAGGTATGGCTAAACTAGAGATGAAATATACCCACACATCTTCTAGCCTATGGTATATAGCAGCTCTATACATCGAATCGTCCAATTTGTCCCAATTTGAAGCTCGTTCCAGTTCTGAAAATAACTTAATCCTCTCTTCTCTGGAGCAGATGTGAAACTCACCGCAGTTCTATGCATCCAGAAAGAGCGAGAGATCCTGAATATATAACTATATATATATATACAGTTCCGTACAGGAAAAAGAACCCGGAGATTGTATATTCACGGAGAAAGAGAGAGAAAAGAAGCAAAAAAAATTAATTAAACTGGCGTAAAATTTTATTCCCCCGAGGCACTCCGTATTTTTTATTTATTTATTTTTTTTCTTTCTGTTTTTATTCCTTTTCTTTTCATTTCTTTTCATTTCTTTTAATGAGTAAGAGAAAATTATTTATACAGGATTATTGAGTCGGAACTAAATTCCTAAATTATCATTCCTTATGCCTCCCGCTGCCCTCCCCCCTTTATTATAGTATGGGAAAATAAATTTATGACTGACCCTAATCTTTCAGCTATAATTGGAAACTATTCGTTAGGATAGAATTTTTAAGTAGGTGCGGTATACGCAATCATTTCTCACGCTAACAGGGTGCACAAAGTCTGACTTGAATTAAAATTAGAATCGGAGGGAAATTTTTATTTTTTATTTTTCTATTTGAATTATTTTAATGCTTGTGAATTTTTATTCTTTTCTTCTGTTATAGCTAATACCTAGGTACAAGCAAATACGTACTCCCTCCTTTCACTCTTTGTAACGAATAAATATAATATAATATGTACCTACGAAACGTGACCGAAACGACAGACACTTATAGTTATAGGTGATTTCATTTGCAATAGTTTTACCTACAAACTAGGTATATCCTCCTGCCTTCCTTTCGTATAAGGATTTGAGAACCGCATACGGACTCGGGTGTGTTACGCTCGCACGTATGATAGATACTACACGTACGTAGGTATACAATATACATAGTGAATAGGCGAGATGAAGGACGGCGAAGAACTAAAATCGCTAAATAAGCGGCACGAGGTCCTTTTGAATTTCTACAATAAAATATATTTCATGCTTGGTTTCATAATGGGCGAGAATTGCCGGCGATATATTGACGATCGATTAATACACTTTGGGAAGTTTAAGAACGGGAAAGAAACGCGATAATTTATTCAGCAGACACTCTCTGCATGCATAATTATCTCTACTTCTTTTATTTGACCACGTATTATCGGGCTAGGCTAGAGAGTCGGTCCTTTCTTGTATATCTACTGCGGCCAAGTAGCTTAAAACGTCGTCTATAACGATAATTTATTGTCACACATCAAACGGTATATATATACTCTTCGTGAGTTGAAGAGCTCCTAGATCCTTGATGGGATTCGATGAACCCAATAAAAACTTACGATTTATAGTATCTTTAATCTTATACATATACCTACTCGAAAGAACTGCAGCCCTGTAGCTCGATATAACGCAGCTGTTATCTCGATTTATTTCCTCTTTTATTTTAACTCGTCTTCATTTTTGTCTTTTTATATTGTATATCATTGCTGCTGCAGATGCAGGGTGTATAAAGTTTCATTTCTACCTTATATTATATTGCGGAGGGGATTGAAAGTGGCAAAAATAAACACAAATTGATGTAAACTCGTCATTTCGATATTTTAATACTGTTCGTTGGTTTGTGATCGTCTATATCGTATAGTTATAGACTAACTATAAGTTGTACATGTATACAAATTGTTCTTTTCTTCTTAAATTAAAATAAATACAATAAATTATAGTATATAACATTGATATTTCTACAAGAAATATAATAAACTATTCAGTTTATCAATGTATTATTAAGAGGCGAGGTGAATACTTCGAAGATGAGAAGTAATCTCCACGTCCACGGTCCCTTATCGCGTTGTTCGATTACGCGCTATATATTATGACGTCTTTGCCCCATGATTGTATCCGTATGTAAATAGAGTGATTATCCAAGTCGTGAAAAACAAGTTTTTGTCAAAATTACACTTTTTGCAACAAGCATAATACTATATAGATTATACATTCGGAACTCGTAATTCGTCTCTATCGCTCCCTCGCCACATATATGAATATTATGAATAATATCATATTAATAGACTTTCTAGCGACGAAAAAAATCGGCTAAAAATTTGGTGACACAGTTAGCCGAAAATATATATTACTAGACGTTCGATTCATATATGTACACTATATCTCCTAGTGCGCAGAGATGACTGTTTTTCCACTTAAACCGATAGCTATTGAATCATCGAGGATCAAAGCGAGTTATTCCCCCGAGTGTATATCAATGTATGTCAAGTATAACGAAACTATTTCCTTCCACAACTTTTTTTTTTCACCTTTATTTCGATTCAATTACTTCATCTAACATATTTGCAGAGAATATTCCTTCGTCATAGTGATTCGGGTCCGGATTTCGCGGGCCTGATAATAGTCGGTGAATTTCTGAACCAGTTCTTGATCAAACTATTACCGTTAATGTTCACTGGTATTTGTTCGCTGGTTATTTTCGTTACAACGATAGTCTTGTTTCGCCTAAAATTTTTCTCTTTAATTGTTTTATCGCCGTTGTTCGAAGCGGCTGCGGTGTCAACGTTGTTGCACGACTTTTCTCGCCTCTTTTCTTTACCCTCGTTGGCCAGGTTTTCGAGCTTCACTTCAAGCTCGGAGTCCGAGAGGCTCGTGCGGCTCGATTTCCCGTCCTTTTGATCATCGCTCTCGTTCTTCTTCTTCTTCCCCGATCGACTCTTACTGTTTACCGATCGTCCACCTTTTTCCAAAGATCTTACGCTTATACGACCACCGTCTCCCACGTAGCTGACTGACTCCGTTCTCGAACCACCGCCGAGAAATATGCTGCCGCCGTCGCCCTTGTACTCTATGTCACCGTCGTTGAAATTCACTTTTAACGAACACCCGTCACCGTACACGCGGATCTTGCCGCAGTTTCGTTCCACCGTAACTCGACAACCGTCACCCGATACTTTCAAGTTCAAATCGTTCAAATCCACGTTCACTCTTAGCCCGTCGCCTTTCAGTCGCTTCACATTCTCCACCGACGATTTCATATCGATTGTGTATAAATCGTTCGTAATAAACTTCAATATGTTTTCATCTGTGAATTATTTACGAGCGCGATGCGCCCGGCTTAACGTCTCGGCATGTAAAGAATAACGAACGTCCGCGCGAGGTGTCTACTATGTTGGCTAGGAAGGCCGCGATTACCGGAGGTCAGTGAGAGAGAGAAGTTCCTATCGATAATGCGCGCCACCAAACGAGGCCGGTACTTCCCCTGGTTGTTCACTTTTCGACGTTTGTTGAAAGTTCGTTTCCCCGTATATTTCAGCCCGTTACGGAATGCACGTAGGTTCAACGAGGGACCCGCAAAGACCGCACCAACCGCCGTTCAGATTCGTATCTGGTATATTGCCTTGTATGTATATAATGTGTCCATCGCGATATACGCCGTTCACTTATCTAGCTACCAATTCATCTCACGCTGCGCGAATAATTCTTTTTATTCGTTTTATACACACAACTACGATCTATTTCGTATATTTACACGATTGAGAACAAGACTCACATATGCGTATGGATAAACGTAGTACAGGCAGTATGTAATATATGGCATGTGAAGTACTCTCGCTTTCACGCTTATCAACTTCGACTATCAAGCTTCTAATGCTATTTTTACGATTGATATCGACGCTACGTCACTCTTCGCTAAGCGCGCTCTTATCGAATCAGCATTTTCGAGGTAGATAGGTATCGCGTTAACGTGTGCGGGAAGTCCCGAGCTCGTTTGGCGTATAGCTGTGTGTGTGTTTACGCGCTCGCGAATATGTACTTCACGTTCAATGCCACAGCACAACAACAATAACAACAACGTATGTATATACCGTAATTGGCGCACAGGGCGCGCGTGCGAATAACTTGTTTCACGGGATTTCATTGCCTTCAGGCATTACCTAGTGGCATTGAGTGAATAATTATCGCATTGCGTGATACGTTTGCGTATATTGAACCGATGACTGATTCAGAAATGTCGAATCTATGAGTAGAACAGTTCTTGTCTTTTTCTTATATTTAACGCGGGTATTTTTGTAGGGAAATTATTACTTGCGGGGAATTATGAACATGAATACTTATGTAGTTATAACGTACCCCGGGAAACTGCTGATAACGATATCCCTTATCTTTAAATTGAGGCAAAATAAGGCGTGAAATAATTCAGCTGTGTATACGTAATTTTCATAATTTTTCTCATTCTTTTTCGTGGTGTTACAATACGATCATTATCCATGTATAATTACATACCGGAAAAATTATACATAGTTTCTGAAGGGTATAATTAGCCTGGCAGTCAAAGATTATGAATTCATTCTTGGCTCGTAGGAGGAAACTTTATTATGACCTTCAAGATTTCTGCATATGCAAAAATGAACCTTAGCAAGATGTGGCTTTCGAACGATCCATCTGAGAGCAAAATCATACTGGAATTTTTTCTCCCGTTTTCGATTATATTAGTGTCGGTATTTTTTAGTTTTTTTTTCCCGTAATCGGTTTTATCAGAACAAAAAAAAAATACCGCTACTAGATAATCGAAAAAGGAAGAAAAAATCCCAGTAGAATTTCGCTCTCAGATGGATTGTTTGGAAGCTATATCTTGCTGAAGTTCATTTTTGCGGATGCAGAAATCTCGAAGGTCATGGGAACTGTGACATACATATAATCATATTACTATGATCATCGTTTTTTTTTCAGCAGAATGACTAAATTCGCGTGAAGAACCGTTCGCCCATTAGTCAGCCGTGCCGTTTTCAAAATACGCGATAAGAATTAGAAATGGAATTGTCGAACAAAGGGGGCGACACGCTCGTCGCTCCGTTTCCACAAAATGTTGAAAGGCAAGATTCCGGGGTGCCCGAAGAGCTCGGCTCTCCAACGGATCAAAAATCGTCCGTCGAAGAGGATCCCGATGGAACAATGAACAGCGACTGCAACATCACAGTTATACACGTAGTTCCCGAACCGCAGATAAAAGACAACGACTCTTTGCAGCAAACCGTAGCCTCGAGATCAGAGGGCAAAGAGTTCCAGGGAGAAAGCAAAGACTCTAAAGACGGGAGCGACAGCGGAGTCGAAGGATGCGCCACGGAGCTGCCCAGGGTTCGCAGTAGGAACAGCGTCGATTATGCCAGCAGCTGTGGCGGCCTGGACGAAGCATCTTGCGACTCGAGTCTCGTCAGCTGTTGCTCCGTTTACGAGGATCCTTGCGCGACACTTCCCGACGATTTGAGGCTCAACGCCGGAGAGGGAACCAGCGAAGGAGGCAGCGAGAGCTCGTCAATAGCTGGGAGCATATCCGCCCGAGGCACTAGAACGAATAACAAACGAACCGTGATAGCGTCGAATGCTAACAAGAAAAAACTGGCCGCTACGGAACCCCAGAAACCGTCGCGGGCCAAGCCAGTCGCATCCGGTAACACGGCTTGCGCTACTCCGAGGTCTAAGACCAGGGCTGTTACCCCGAGAACTCTTCCCTCCAAGTTACAGCCGGGATCGAGAGACAGGGGAAGGTCTAGGGAGGGAAAGCCCGCTTCTCTTAGGGAAGTTCCAGGCCGCGATGCTACCCCGATTAATAACAGCAGCAACAGCAGTCGGACAACCGCTACTCCTAGGCCGGGAACTGCCGCCGGAACTCTGAGGACCAGGACAAGGCCGATTCCCGACTCATTGCCTTCCGCTTTGACCACTGAAATCAACAAGGATTTGGCACAGAGAGGGAGAGGGACTAGCAGCACTAGGTCTAGGGGAGGGTCGAGCACTAGGGGACGAACTCCGGGCTCTACTCCTTCGGACGAGGCGAGAAAACTCCTCAGCACTCCGAGGGGAAATTACGCGAGTTGTACGGAGGCGAAGAGCGTTCGTAAGGATAAGATGAGCAGTAGTATGGATGGCAAGGCGGTTGACAGCTACGCAACTTTGCCTAGGAGAAATAGAAGCAAATTTACAGTTCCTAAGGCTAATGATAAAATTGTTAGGAGTCGATCGGGTAGCAGAGAGGCTAGTCTGAGTAGAGTAAATGGCAAGAAATTAGCCCCTTCGAGAGACACAACGCCGTATAAAAGTCTGCCTCCTTATCCGAAGAATAAAACTGTCGAGAAGACGAGGATTTATCACGAGATCGGCGTACAGACTGGAATCACCGGGGTTGACATGGAGAAAGTTTTGGCCGGAGTTGTCACCGCGATGCCAGATCCCACGGGGGTCGATAGATTGGATAGTAATTCGCAGACGGAAGGCTCTTGGGAAGATATTATGCTCTTGAAAGCAGAGGTGAAACGCATTTCGGACGAGGCTGCAGCCTTCAAATCAGAAAACGACAAACTCAAATCAGAGATCGCTGAGGCACACAGGGTTTTGGAAGAGGAAAAGGCTGATCATGCATTCGCCAGGCAAGAACTGGACAGAAATGCTCAGAGAGTATTGGCCATGCTCGGCACTCCACAATCGGAACATGCAGGTGAGATATAGGATTGAATATCCTCATTTGAGGGGCCGGATTCAATGATCAGATGTGCGCGTGACCCCGAGAGTACTAGCGCCTTACAGTATGCAACCCGTAGGATTTTCCGATTGCCCGGTTCAGCCGTCTTTACATTAAATATAAACATGTAAAATGACATATCTCAGGAAACTTCCAGCGAGAAAGTTTTTCCCGCGAAAGAACCGAGTAAATCTGCGCAAACAGAATGTCATTTGGATTTGTCTATCAAAAGATATGACGAGTTTAAAAAAAGTATCTCGATTCCTATATAGTGTTATTCATATCGCTAAAATTGTTCGTATATTTTTTATTCTTATTTCATTGTGTTTTAAGTATTTAATTTATAAATATATTTACGTTTATTTTTAATGTAAAGACGACTGAACCCGGCAATCGGCAAAATCCTACGGGTTGCATACTGTAAGGCGCTAGTACTCTCGGGGTCACGCGCACATCTGATTATTGAATCCGGCCCCCCATTCGTGCAGATCTTTTAAATTCCATGAGTATTATTGTTGTTAAAGAGATTTACGTGATTGGAAAATGCTAAACTAATACAGGCGATAATTATGGTCAATATTTTTCTCCCATTTAAGAAGGAGACAGCTTCCTAGAACTGGAGACCCACATACAGTCTTCGGGACAGGTAGTCGCTAATCAGCAAGTTGAGATTGAAGATCTGCAGTCCCTTTGTCGAATGTTGAACAGGGTCAGTAGATTTGTTAGAAATTTTAGAAAACAAGTTCCTTCGGGATTTTCATCCGTTATCAAGCTTTGATCGAATCTGTTTTAGGATTTGGAGAAGAGCATCGCGGCACAGAAGACTTTGCTGCAACAACAACAGGAGCTCGAAGCAGAGTCAATGGAGATGCAGGATTTTCTTCAAGAGGAAAAGGCTACGCTGGCCGAAGCCCTCAAAGAAGCAGAAGCTGAGGTCACTAATTCTTTATATTTTATCTCTGGCCGGATTTCATCCTCACTTGTCTTCAGATTATCAACTATTTCATTGCTTTGTTATTTACATCAGGTAAAAAGAAAGGACGAGTTGGTCAGGCAGAGCAAATCTGAGCTGGGAAGACAGATCGAAGAGTGTAAACACTTGGTACGGATCAGCGAACAACGAAGGTATTTAAATCTCCATTTTTACCCCATTTCTATATCCTTGTCCCCAAGAAATACTTACCAATGTTATTTTCCGAATCTATTCTAATTTGTTAACAATCGTTTTCTCGAAAACAGGCAAGAAAATTTGTCCATGAATCTGAAATTGAATGCAGTTGAAAGACGGAGTAGAGATTTACTGCTGAGTCAAGGTGCCGCAGTTTCTGGAGCGGCTGTTGCTTTGTCTGGTTTGGGAACGAGGCTGGAAGGTCTGGTCGATCAGCTCGTGACTTCCTACAACATTTCGGAGAAGGATCTTGAGGTAGTCAATAATCAGAGCTAATAGAATAGGATGATAATTATTCAAAGTCCTTTTTCCTTTGACACAGGATGCAGTTTTGTTGAAATCTTTATGCCATAATTACAACGGGGAAACCGAACCCCCGAACTGAAGTAATAAGCGACGAGAAGAGAATAGTTGCAGATTTCTATTACGATAGTAGACATTAGTTGCCCCAGAGTTTTGAATAAAGAACAGAAATCAATTGATATTATAATACGCAGTTGTCGTATGTTGGAAAGCCAAGCAGGAGTTGAATTGTATTGATATATTTGATGAACAGTTTGAATACGGTTTTCGAGGGAACTATACTTTGGTGAATATTAGTTATCGATGTTATGTGCACTAGAAAAAGAATTATGGGTAATAAAGTTGGACCGCATTTTCCTTTTAACAAGGTATTTCATCTTTCGTATATTAGCTACCGAATGATTTTACAGTTTTTCTATCCGCTTAGGAAAATAACGAAAAGTCATATCAACATTCTCTAATTAGATAATGTCGAAAATATTGTATATATTTTTTTTCTAACGCATTCGAGAGCGCCAAGTCCTCAATTAGGTGAGTTATCGAAATAAAATTCAGGTTTTATCTAAAGAAAATACGGAAGGGTATTATTTTATTTGCTATCACTAAACACCGGAGTATACATATACATAGATATATGCATGCTATGACCGTTTAGCATAAAAAAAGCAAAGATAATGTATTCGGAAGACTTGCGTCACTTGCTGATATTACACAATTTCTCGTATTTTATTTTCACCATTATACCAACGCCTCACCTAGCAGCTCTAAAACAAAGATCCAAACGGAGTGGGAAGACTCTTTTTCCGCCAGTTATTTTTTCACCCTAGATATATTAGAAGACGATTAATTTATCTGCTGCTATTTATGTACACATAATTTTTTTTCTTATTTTTTATTTTATTTTTTGAAACACTTATCACATTGGTCTACAGAATTGATTTATAGAATGGATTTACACGACACGCTAATCATTATCGCAGATGCTTTGAATAAGAAAACTTTTCTTAAAGATTTCTGCTTGGCTTTGCATATCGTAAATTGCTGCTAAGATTATTAATATACCTGCGTTGGGTGCAATGGTTGACACTAAAGTAAAGGAACAGTTTTGCTCATTTTATACGCCCTACAAACTCGCCGTATATGAATCAAGCTAGACTCCAAGCTCTCTTAGATCGCCGAAATTACGCTTTGTTGTTGTTAACAACACCGTTTATTATTTTCAGGATGTTATATATCACAACGAGGCGTACAGTCGCAGTAACAGCAGCGTCGAATCAAGCCCAGTTAGCTCCAGGCAAAGCCTTAAAGAATTTACTCCAAGCCCGAAGCGGGGTTCTTTCGTGTCTGCGGTTATAGGAGCGATAAGAAACGCAGCGACTCATCCTTTCGTTGGCAAACCCATGGACAAGAAGCCGATATTCATAGAGCCCCTGAAATTGCACAAAGGTTATTGCAGAGCCTTAATACTGGAGGAAATTATCACTGCTTTTAATTTATCATGCGTGTATATTCGAAATCTCATTTCCTCGCAGATTTGAGCCTCGATTCTTCCTCTGATCTGTTGGATTTCGAGACCGAGCCTTGTCTGATGATGGAAAGTGTCTTGGAGGACGTCCCTCTTCCGGATACTTATTCCCATAACATGGTTTCCAGCAGCGATTCCCTTCGCAGAGCTCTGGGTAACACGGATAACGGAACTGAAGAGAATACCAGACAGGGTAGATTCAGCGACGAATCTACCAGCCTTTCGAACCTTACTCAGGCCATTTTACATCGACGAAAGGTAAAGGCATAGAGATAAGTAAATATGTCGGAGAAGTTTGGGGACTGAATTATATTCTTGTCTAATTTATCAGGTGGAGGATGAAGAAGACGATGACTGCGAATCGTTGAGCGAATCCGAGGCAGGCACCTCCGAGAATCCAGGACCACTCGCAGATTATTGTCCCGCTATTTCTCTCGTCGATCAAGTCATAGACGTTGATAATCTTGTCACAAAGCTCCTGAAGGTCTTGAGAATCATACAGCTTGACAACGATACTTGCATACAGGAATTAAGGGACGAAAAGTAATGATTCATTCATTTCAGTGAATACACGTTCTTTGTCAATCAGTTTTTCATATCGCGTGACTATAATGCGAAAAGATCGTATTTTTTCTTCTTCTGTTCGTGCAGAAAATCAGAAAAAATACGTTCACAAACATTGAAATTCAATAATTTATGAATTGAAGCCAGAAGTTCGTATCTACCAACACTCACGATCTTCTGCGTTTACGTTTTCAATTCTTCAATTTTCGTTCATTTCAGCGTTTTTAGAGCAATTTTCACAAACATCCTTTCTGTTCTCTCCCTCTATTTAGAACTGAATTAGAATGCAAGGTGGAAATTGGCCTGGCCGAACTGGAGGAGGTTCGAAAGTTAGCTGGACATTTACGAGAATCTGAAAACTCGTTGGCCAACGTTTCTAGCGGAGACAGGACTATGCTTACCGAAACTTGTCAGAGTACAGGGAATCAGGTATTATTGGGGTTTCTTCAATTCCTCGAAACTTCAGCCCCTAGCTCCCATGCCTAATGTCTAATATGATGTTTCAGGCACGTGAAGAGGAGGACTGTCGCGAAGAGTCAGACTCTGATAACGAAAGAAACGAGCCAGCAAAGACGGTGAAAATTAGCCTGGGTTCGCACGTCGCTCGTCGCCTTGTAACTTGAGCATTTATTATGCATTTATATATTCGGTATGGTGCGTTTAGCAGTGATTATTATTTGCCCCCGTATTGTGCGATAGACTGATTGGAAGCACGAGACAATATTTCGAGGGGGATAATTAACGAATGTGTGAAAATTGATGACATTTTTTTTGTTTTTTTTTTATCATCGAATTTAGACACTTTGTTCCTGATTCAATAAACGATCGGGAAATGATTGCGAATACAAGTTTATAGACTGCGTATTAGAAATTATCTGTGACAAATAATCGACTTTGTACAGATATTTTAAGCTCTTATGCTTTTATATAGAGTTTAGGATAATTTAGTGAGACTACAGTATAGTACATACTATATAGTATAATTGATAATGACAATGCATGTAAATAATACATAATTATGATTTAACATTGAATTAATAATTAACCGTTCTATGCGATCGAAGATATAATTATTGTAATTGACACTTAATGTTGCATAGATTGTGATTCAACGGCCAATTTTTTCTTATTTAGTAAAATCGTTTGATTATTCGTTTTTTTTTCTTCTTTTCTCTTTTGTTTGTCCTTTTTTTTATATCGTCTATTCGGTATAGAAAATCTTCGAAGGTTTATGTTGTTTTTTTTTTCTAAGGAAATTTACTGCCTATATAAAACATGGCTTAATTATATTCGTAATAGTCTTATTATTCCGTGATTCGAAACAAATAATTCAAGTAAGACATTATACTATTGCGTATTATTGAATTTTGACTTTCTTCGCGCTTCAACGAAGAACTGAAAAGAATAAAACTGAGCTTGTAATATACATAATACTCTTTGAATAATAATATTCGCCAAGTTCATTTAGAAACCGTAAGAGATTTATTATACATATATTCTAGTCTATTCCTCTCGCATTGAGACGGGCTTCTTCCTTTAAACAAAAACAAACAAAAAAAAAATTGACAGGGTACATCACACATGTATATTATAATCTACCCAATACAGTTTTAATAATTGAATAATCTATATCACCTGATGTTGATTGTTGATTATTTAACGATCTGAAAATACCTTCGATATAATAGATATAATTATATTCTTTGTCATTCCCTGAATTATGTATGGGACAACTATATTAATTTTTTGAATTGATATTTTGAAATGATAAATTTTTTTTGTTTTTGTCCCGTTTCCATCTGGTTCTTCTTATTTCCGATAGAATATAACTCGGTATACTTGACATTTTGTTTCGCAGAAACTGAGCAAAATGAATGAAAATTGACTTTTTATTATATTATGAACAATGACAACGGAAAATCATTCTAATCATTCTGTAATAATCATGCTGTATACCTATACATTTATTTCATTCGCTTAATTTGATTCGTATTGTATATAGTTACCAGTGAAAAATTCCTATATATTCCTATTGCATTTTATCTGCTTAAAATATATTTTATATTACTATTTCATGCTTGAAGATTATTCTCAGAGTGAAGTTGGATGATCAGAGTATTTCCTTTTATTAATATTATTATTTGTAATGAGATTGAATTTTATTTGAATATTAAACTATATCGCGCGTATTAGATTAATAATTTTAGCTTTATAAACGGTATATGACGAAAAACTTGTCGGGTATGTAACAATAACGAATAAATAAATCCATTCGAAGGATACGTTACGATATTGTAGTCACATAAACTATGGTATAAATTCCACCTAATTAACTGATAGGAATAATAAATGAAAACAACTGAAAAATATATTTGTATCATATAATAAAGTGACGAAACGAATAATGGTGAATAAAATAATAAAAAATAGCGTAATATCGTATTTTTAGTAGCGGTAAGCGTTTTTATACACTGCAAACCGTCTCGTAACACGTGATGCCAAATAATGGTAAATACCTACCTATACCATATATTGTATTTTAATTTTTAATTAAATATATTTCATTGCAATGAACCGCAATAATAATAACGAAAAAAAAAAGAATAGCATCAGTATCCGTTCAATTTCTCCCTAATAAATAAAACCTAGTTTAAAGTAAACGCACGAGGTAAATAATATGGGGGATAAATTAAATAAATCTGTACACACACGTGTAGTTATAAAATTATGATTTTATTCGAGACAGTATATATAGGCGTGACAAGATATCAATATAATATGAATATACGAAACTTGTTGATATAATAAACAACCATTTTTTTTATTTATGTTTTTGCAATTTTTGATATTCTTATTCGGGTTTTGAATGAGTATACATCGTAGATTCAAACTTTGAAGATCCTCAGGGTGAAAAACGCCGGAGAATCGGTCCCAGTAAATTGCTCAGCCGCAAGCCATGGCTGAAAAGAGGAAAAAAGATGTAAAAAAAAAAACAGTTTTAGTCGGATTTAAGATAAAATTAAAGGAAACTATATATATTTCAATTTGTAATGAGGATAATAAATTATCATTCTTCCAAAATTGGTAAAAAATAACATCGAATTAAAATCAAATGACGAACCTGTGAACCGATTTATGTTTAATCGGCTTCTGACCCTCCTCGGTAATTACCGCCGGACTCCGACTCTCTGTATTCGCGGCTCCCGGTTTCGAGGATCCGCCAGGTCCTTCAGGCCCAAAGTCGAACAGAGAAGAGTCAATGTCAGTGGCTAGAAGAAGCGCCTCAAGAGGAGCGATTACGAAGGCGACGCCATCGACGTGGACGCGAAAATTTTTCGACCCGTTCTGACGTTGATCGTAATGATCGCCGGAGATCGCCGGGGTCCCCTCTGTCGTTGGCTTGGAAGATTGTGGTACCGCATCAGCTGGCTCATTTTCTATCGGCTGAGCAATCGCGGACGATGAAATTAAGGCGAGGAAAATGAACGCCGATTTGAATATCGTCGTGTTTATCATATTGCAACGATTCGATGTATTATATGTTTTATTTTTCAACAATAAATCGATCCTGTGGATCGGCTCCTCCCTGTACCGTGTCCTTGGGATTTTTCTATACGCGTCTTCGCCGGACGAAGGATCGACGTGGTTTGGTTCGTACCTCGTACCTCGTCAGGGTCATATTCTACCGCTGCAGCCAGGATCCCCACTTCGTATACCAGAACCGATCAACCAGCTCCATAAGTTCAAGAACCGGGAGTCCGGGCCCGGGGAACCCGAGACTCTGAACTTCTGCAGATCTATATATGTGTGCGTTTGTTTATCCGTGAATTGCGGACGAACGGTGATGATATACACGCGTTTACGTATACCGCGACCTTACATATATACGTAGCACGTAGTTCTTCGGGATTAGAGGATTTTTTACAGAAAGTAAAGCAACGGGATTAAGGAAGACTTTATTTCGGCATTGACCGAATTGATTTTCAGTATCTTCAACGGCTTTTTTTCAATTTCAAAACGGGATTAACGGTTTCTGTTACCGTGCGTACACGACATCGTGTGTTTAGAGAGAGGGGTGATGTCCTGAGGGAATAAAAACGACTTTGATGGTCTATTGGCTATTCATTTTTTTCTCTTTCGTACGATCAGGAGCAACTCGCTGCAGTCTCCGATTATATATTGTAGATTAATTGATCCGTAATTCTGTATCTCGCCGATGACGGTGAGCCGTTGGAACGGCTTCCTCCGGTTCATGTAACGACTTGCAGATTATAAACTGCTGCAGGTAGATAAGAATAACGATTTCCGCAAGGGCAACGTCCTGTCGTGGCCCCACTTCGAGTTCGTTTCCCCGACCTTATGCCGGTTTTATATTGCCTTCTATAGTCGCTGCAGTGATTATACGTGTACAACACTCTGCGGGATCTTCCCACCTCCAACAGCAGCGTTGCCCTTGCTCGCGATATTCCCTCTTTCTATAAAATATCTAGCATACATACTGAAACAGGAGCGAGAAAGAGAGAGGCAGACAAAGAGTCAGGATTCATTTACTTCTATTGAACTCCAGTGGACGAGTTCATTCCATTCGTGCAAGTCCGAAACTTTGATAGGTAAAGTTGTGTAATGTATATAATTCAAGTTCACCTAGAACTTCGCGGTATTTAAAAACCCGTTGCTGTTTCAGGTCTTCTTTTTCTTTTCTTTTCTTTTTTTGATCGTATGTATAGCTACTCGTAAAAAACGTTGACAGAGATAATAAATTTCTACGAGAAAAACACTCGTTCATTAAAAATATTTTTTGTTTTTCAGTGAATCTGATTAAACTTTTGACTCAGTTGTATAGTTCTCATATTCGTTTACACGAGAACTATTTGTGTAGGTTTATATACCTCTATAGATATCAAATATAATCGGTCATGTATACATATATATGTAGTTGAGGAACAGGAGTGAAGAGATATGAATTTTACACACATATGTATATCTCTACGTATATATTTCGGTTTCAGGTATACATACATGCTTCATTAAACAACATTCGTACAATTTGGTACGTAAATAGTACATACGAACTCACTCGAGTCTCTTGAGCTAACGATAGGTAAACAAATTGTTGAAAATTCGTAATTCAATGGTCACTGATCGCTGAAGCGGGACATGAATATTCTTACTACTTAATTCTTAAATTCTTAAAACCGTTAGGAATGAAAATTCTACTAAAAGCGACGATATAATTGACGGTAAATATTAGCATTACGTTCCTCGGTTATAATTAACACAATGGATAAACAATCTGGGGTGAACATAGTTATAACGCATATGGTATATTTTTCAAGTACATAATGTTTGTATGATTAATGATTAATGATATCCCATTGCACGTAGTACATATATACGTCATCAGCTCCGAGTCTTAACGCCTTTCCTAAAAACGATGAAAAAATTAATAGAAATTAATTTTCAGCAGGTGGACGCGAGTCAATGCAGTGAAAACATTTGAAAAAACAAAAAAAATCGTTTCATCATATACACACCTTCCGTGGCTATACGCGTAATCTTTACTTTGATGGTAATGCCTGGCAGATACCATAACTATTCCGTACCCTATCCGGTCCGCAGTCTTCAGCACTGCCTCCCACAAGAGTAAGATGACCTTTAGTGATCAATCCAACTTCGTTGTGGTCACTCGATCGGCTGTGTTCATCGAGCCCTTCTGCAGGTAGGACAGCGTCTTCATCTTGACCCCAAGCGAGTTCCTTCTTCAAGGACGCACCCTGCCTGTTATGAACCACGTCTTCGACTTGGCCCCAAAGGTTCCTTGCCTTTGGACGAACGCCGGATGATTTCTCCTCGGTTTTCACCTCCTCCGAAGGTTTATGCCCCTTCGAATCTTCGTCATCGGAGAACAAGCCGAGCAGGTCGTCTTCGTCGTCGGCCTCCTGACTCTGATTCGACTCCTCAACTTTCGTAGCTTCGGTCGAATCGGCGTTTGTCGTATCCGCGGAACCGTCGTACTGCGAAGGATTCGGATGCATAGCTTGAGCTGCAGCTAGCATTGTCAAGTAACCGGAGATCTCGCTGTTTATCACGTTATTTTTGACAGTTTCCGGAGGGAGAGCTACTACGATCATAATGTTCTCAAGTTTCGTCCGAACGTTCCATTCTCCCTCCTGGCGTTCGTCGTAGGTTGCTGGTGCGGCGATAGCGATAGCGATCAGGGTGCAGAACCCCGATAGTAAAATTACGCCGTTGGAACTAGTCATCGTGATATATCGTTCGATGTGTACAATTCATAAATGGGTATAATACCCGAGTATGTGTGATAAGAAGGCTTATATAGCTACGATATGTAGAAACTTGAGTTCCTGCTCAGCCGAACACTGTGAAGTCTGATCAAAGACTGAGAGGACTTCGAGGGGCTCCGTCAAGGAAACTTATCCAGGAAATACGACGGAACGCCGGGGTGCTGACCTGGAGATTGAACAGCAGAAAACAAGCGGAGAGAGGGTACGTTGTAAGTTCAAGCTGGTATACGTATACCTATACATATATCTGTATTGTAGATGTGATGAAAATAAAACGATCTACACGACAGCTGCCTAGTTCAAATGGTTCCAGAGATGACAGATAATTGACACAGGCATATGCTGTGTGTGGATATGAGGATGCGATCGTAATTAGACATACGTATATGATATACATCCATGTGTTTATCTGTACACATGCATAGGTGCTTGTCAAGAACGAGATCTACACGCCAGTTTTTTAAATTCGGTATAATCATCGACTTATATATTTTGCAAGCTGTGAATTGGATGGAATCTACCAACACAACTGTATACAATATTTTTAGGTCAAGTTGAAAAAGTGGGTTTGCTGTATATAGCTTGATTCTGTTTCTTAAATTGACGCGGATGGGGTAGAAAAAAAAGTACAATGAAGAGAATATGAGTTATACTGTGCTATGAAGATTTATATATTCATCGCATATTATAAATAGGTAAGAGTTTTATTTCCCTAGTAATTTTCCAACAATTAATATTATTTTAATTCATGACTTGCACGAGAATACGTTTATATTAATCAATTATCATTAAAGTGTATAATCGCCTCTGTACAATATATTTTAAATCCAAAAAGTATAGAAATATATTTACTATGCGTGTTACATGCATACAGGAAAGATCAATGGAGAGGATAATTATAATGTCTAGGTCGAGTATCACATGGATATATTATTACACAAATATACATAGATATATACATACATCAGTTGATCAGTATACGAACAAAAGTAGTTGTACAACGCGAATGTATATCTGCCTAATATCATATATACCTATTATAATTATAGACATAGACATGGAGGATAATTCAATTATGATATCGGTGCGTAGCTAATCGTAAGATGCCAAGAATTTCGTCAATTCTCTGAAGTATCGGACCCATGGTCTCTGTGGCGATAGATCTTTGGGGTCAATCTGATTCCGAATCTGAAAATAAAACGAGAGGAAAATAAATGGTCAATTGATTGCCAATAATAAATGATAATATATTCACATCATGGCGCAGCGTGACGATATAATATCTGATCAAGCACAATATTCTCGAACCGGTGTTTTACGCGTCGTTTTCTTTTCTTTTTTTTTTTTTTTTATCGAATTTTTTTCTTTTTCTGCACTCAATCTGTAGAAAACGAGAATCTTACGCCTCGCGAATAAATTTTATAAGCTAACTGTAATCGAACTGTTTAGTATTCTTCTCCGTATTCTATATACAGCTATATACGAATACCTATATACGTATACATATATCAACACCGATATAACGCGATGTAGGTATGCGATGATACATGGTTATCGGTATAATTAATTTGATCACCTCCGAAACACGATATAGCGTATCATATTATCCGCGAAATCAGATTCATTAATAAATGTTAACAATGCCTTTTATAATTCAACCTCTGCAAAACCCGCTCTATATAATTATGCGCCTACCTTACCGCATTTCCCTGTTACTTATAGTCATCCTCTGACGGAACGAGAATGATACATTACACCTACCACACTAGCATCAATTATCATTAATTCATGTAATATTTACGGCAACAAAGACGGGATCCTGCGGCGATTGTGGACCCGACTGCATCGTCCTTTTTGGTCCCTGGAATAACCAGGACTACATTTCCTCGACGATTGGGTTTGGGTCTGATCCGTCGACGCCTGGCTGTTCCCAGTGGCACCAGAAGCCGGAGGATTATCCCCTGATGCCTGAGGTTCCGCTGGAGCAACAACAGCAGCAACAACGTCCTTCTCCTTCGCAGGATCATCGGCCGGTTTTGCCGGTGTCGGAGTTGCTTGGGGCTCTGGCAGAGCCGGAGGGACTTTATCCGATGCATTCGTGATTGCTGGGCTCTGAGCATCTTCGGACGACGATGGAGCTGACGAACCGGTGTCCTTCTCTGGTTTTGCATCCTCCTCCGATTCCGTAGGCTGCGATGAATCAACCGGAACCTGTTCTGCTGCTGCGATTTCAGAACCGGACGATGTCGAAGGTGCCGGGGCAATCGTTGGCCAGGTGTGCCAAGGCTTTATGGAAGTCGATGTCACCGCGGCTGAAGTCGTCGCAGACGGGGCTATGGGCTTCAATGTAAAGTCGGAGTAGTCGTAGTCGTAATCGTCACTCTGAAAAGGCGAACAAGACTTTGTCGAATGCGGTAAAACAATCGTCGTCAGCCTAAGGCCCGATTTTATCTCTGAATCCTTGAATCAGGACTACGCATCTAGTCGTGCATGTAATCATTGGAAAGAAATGTACACACAGTTGGAATATCAATTACCATGAAATCCAAACCGTCGCCGCCCAGGATCGCCACGAATTCAAGGTTCTTAAGCTCAACCCGGACGTTGACATCTCCGGTTTGTTGCTGGTCGTAGGTGGCCGCGGGTGCTGCCAAGGTCTTGTAGACGTCTGCGACGAGGAAGACGCAGACAAGGATTAAGAGCTTCATGATGATAACGGTGATAGCTGGTGTCGATATCGATACAGGCTCGTAGTATATGCGAAATATGGTATATCGCCAGTTATATGTATGAACGTGGTCCCTTCCGTGCCCAGAATAATTCTAGGGGTTTTCGCGATCGGCGTGGTATTTTATAGAATAATAGAATGTGTGTTGGGAATCGGAGAATGGCGAGAAACCTAGCGCCTTCAAATGAGACACGCCGATAACTGTGGAAGTACCTCGGTCCGTGTCTACCAAGAAACCGGTACCTACCTCCCGTTTTACCGAACAGCGGAGGAATCTCCGCGACTCTTACATTAGCTGCCCCGATCAGTGGCCTCCCCGTGGTACCATAATGCGAATGATCGAACGGGCAAGAGGCCAACGGCCCCCAGTTAGGGCTCCAGGTGCTGGAGGATGGAAGTCGCGGGATTACGAGCTGGTATTATACTATATGGTCGAGGTCGAGGTGAACGGCGAGTTTGCGAATAAAGAAGATTCGCGCGCAGGTTTATTTCTCGTTTTATTTCTCTTTTTTTTTTATCATACATGTTTCTACCTCTCATGTATTTCAAATATAAATGCATGTAATATGTAGATCGAATTTTATTGTTAATCGATTAACATGATGCAGAGTGACATAGCCGTATATTTGATCGAGTTCTCGAACAATTTGAATACATAGTTATATATAGTGAGTTGAATTCTTCCGTTCGACTACTACTCGTGTATTTATATCATTCCATATAATACTTCATCTCTGTACTATAGTAGATGTCGAAGATTTCAGGGATTTAGTTGGACACCAGGCGACTACATTCATCTTCGAGATTCTTCGACGATCGTAAAACGTATTTGAGCTCCAATATAACTGTAATGCTATTTTTTTTTTTTTTTTTTCAATTTTTTTATTCTTTCAACTCTACCTCGATACATACACTGGTAGATACCTACGGTATAATTTAGGTATATATAATATTCGGTCATAGAGCCAGGATATGTATACAATTTAATTACAGATCTAACGAAAATATCTGCGCGGTTTTATACCGGCTGGTCTATATCTAAAGAAACTTAATTAATTATTACTATATTTCTGGCTAGTATACATAGATATAGGATATTTCTACGTGTTAAGTATTATAATTTCATTCAAATTATCAATCGAATGGATTTCAAATTTCTAGTATAAAAGAAAAAAAAAAAAAACAACATGTACGAACAAATAATCCATTCATATTTTGAAATGAATCGAATCAGATATATCGCTCGGTATAATCGATAGTCGGAAAGAGATTTCAAGTGGCGAGATCACGACGGGGTTTTAGGCGATTAGTATAAGCGTGTCGCCCTCTATTTAAAGCTTCATATAACGAGACATATGATCGGACGGTATAAGCAGAATATCACCACAGTGCGCCTTACCTGCGCGTATATTCTACTTTACCGACATTAAAAACGCGGGATGTCACGGATGCTCGTGACGTGATTACGGTTCGCGGATCAGTTATCTTTGGCCGTGGGATGCAACAGGTACGTTGTGTTCGCGTGTCATCCCTCGAATTCCATACTTTCGAATTCGACGGTATTATTATCAATAATATACTCGTCGGTGTCGTGCGAGTCATTGTGTAAATCGCCGCGGCAGAGTAGTTGGACGGGCTCGTGGGGAATGTTAATAAGTTCTATGATATCTAGGGTTAAACGGGATTAATTACCCCGCCACTGGCCGCCAAAATTTTTCTAATTCATTCATCATTCAGATTTGGTGAAACCCTATCCAGCTCGCCTAATAGTGAATATAAGGTGCTTAGTGTTTTCAATCCTTCCCGCAATGTGAAAATAATGTGATATATTGGTGCAGTGATTTTACCCTCCCACGGTATGGAATATATTATGTTTTCTCACTACGTGCCGCGGGATTATTTTTGGATATAGTGCAGCAGAAGCCACGGAGCAACGTGTGTCTCGAGATCGCGGGTGGTGAGCTTTGCATGCGATCAAATTTCTCTAATTCATAGATACATACAAATTACTATGTTGCATATTCGTATGGGTCTGAAATTTCGAAAATTCATCGAAATGCATTAGGTATAGGTTCAATTTAACCGCAGAAGGTAACCTTGTTACCTTACCTACTTATTTCCGCAATCACAGATTTACGCAATGTTCTAAAACCCCGGCGATCCCGTCCGTCCCCACTTCGAACCCTCGGCCTCGTCTCTCATGACAGTTTACTGTTTAGTTGAAAACTGTGTGTTGACTGTCTACGTATTTCCCTTTACATACTACCAGTAATCATAGCCGACGATTATTACGCCGCTTTATAATATCAATAGCCTGACAACTAATAACACAAGCTTTTCAAAGAGCGATTCAAACCACTTTGACGTTTCGTTGGTTGAGTACATTTATTCAAATACGCTACGACGCCTGACTAAAAACGTCGAACGGAGAACCCACCACTTATCATGTTTGTTGTTAACATGAACGATGCTACAATTTTTTAAGAAATCTGGTAATTATTCTTCAGCCTTTAATCTCATTCACGATAGTCTATTCGGTCATGCGAAACAATTCGGATTCCGAAAAGCTTTTAAAATCGGAACAAATACCACGCAGGACATAACCTCATTCTTTCGCAGACATGTAGCCTCGAAACTTGAATTGCATTCTTGATCTGACGAGTAAAAACGGCGGAATAAAATGACGTGAAAATAATTCCAGGGCAACGAGAGAAGCCCAGATCGTCTTTAGATTCCCCGTCGAATTCCGAAGCTTTTGTCAAATCCCTGAGAAATGTATTCTCCGAAAAGCCAGGGGCTTTCTATAGCCTGGAGGAGGAAGAGGAAGACGAAACTTGCGGCGATCACAACACCGAGGTCACATCGGTCAGATCTAGACTGTCGAAAACACTCCCAGAAATTTTATCCGACAAAGGGGTGCTCGGGTATTTTTTTCAATTCCTTGAGGCACGAGGTTCGCTCGCTCTAATCAAATTTTGGCAGGAAGTCGAGTCCCTCTGCGGCTCGTGTGGCATAGAGAAATGTAAAACAGATATAAGTAACAATTTTCACGAGGGTGGCGATTGCCAGAGAGAAACCACAGACTCTCAGGGTTCCGCTGCTGCTACTACTGCTGACAATAACGATAACTATAGGTGTAACATATCGCCAGCCAGGGGATCGCATTTTTTAAACAATGCAGATTATGAAAAGCGTGTAAATATTAACGATACTAAATCAAATTGTGATCAGACACCAAAGACTAGTCAGACGGTGAACAGAGCTGAAAAATCAAACATTGAGTTGGAGAGTAAAAGGCAAGAGGCTGCCGCCGCCAAACAAGATGCCTTGAGAATTTACAAGAGATATATCATCAAGGAGAGTTTAGGGCCTGGCAGAGTTTCCGACGATCTCCTCAGAGAGATGGAATCCGCTCTGCTTAGCCCGGACGTTGGACCTTTGTTGAAATGTTTGCGGGAAGTGCAGCAGATCGTTTACAGAGTCATGGAGGACGAGTAAGTCGAGTTTAACGGAACTCACGAGCTGGGGATTTCTTTGAATGATTTTTTACCCTTCTTGCAGGCATATTAACGACTTTTTGCGAAGCGATTTCCACTGCAAACATCAAATCGATGTTCTTACAAGTGGGAATGTACAGCTGGCAGATATACTGCATAATGAAACGGCGTTCTTTCACTTCATAGAGGTAGAATTAGGGCTCGATTCGATATTAGGAAGACTTTAATCAGATTCAGAAATTGATTCCCGGTGTTATTCGTCTTTCTAGTTCATGGAGATCGAAGGGAAACGAGAACTCCTAGACTTCTGGATGACTGCCGTTAATTATAAACAAAATTTACTGAGGAAGGGGGAGTCTACCAACCCTATGGAGGCTCAAACAGATGCTCTAATAATATACGACAAGTGAGAAGACGAGTAGAGTTTTTTTGAAACGTGAAAAACTGAACATGAACAAAGATTGATTGATTGAAAAGATGCAATTTGTTTATGTCTTTAAATAACGAGTCAAATTCCAATTAAATTCTTCAAATTCTATTACCTCCCTATACTGCATGCATATTGATGTTGTTCTTCTTCTCTCAGGTACTTCAGCCTCCAGGCAACAATGCCGCTTGGATTCAGTGACAAAATACGATTCCAAGTAGAGCAGAACATTTGTCGAGAAGACGGGGAAGGACCGAGGCCTGACTGCTTCGATAGGCCTTGTCAAATCGTCTACAGATTTCTCAATAAGGTACTTGTGAACTAACATCAAGCTATTTCACAGTTACCCAGAGGTTCCTCTTGCTCGAATCCATTGCTCCAGTTTATCTAGTTTTTTTTAATTTTTAATCAACGGAATATATTATTACAGCATTATTTGGCTGCCTTCTTATCATCGCAGTTGTATTATAAATATCTATCGGAGCTAATTAGCACTATTCAAAGCAGTCCGTGTCCCGCACTGCATCCTCGACTTCGAAGAACAGGTATGCTTGATATTTTACCGCTGTTTTGTAGAATCTGCATATTTCTATCAAACAAGAATATGATTTGTTCCATTTCTCTGCGTCTCTTCATCTCCAAGATCTCTTCCCCCTCCGTATCCTTCTCATATCTTGAACTAACGCTTTGTATAATTTATTTACAGGATCTGACTGTAGCAGCGAAATTAGCACAGCGAGTATCAGTACCCAAAACACTACATCAATAGGCAACGAAGAGAACAGTAGACGGCAAGGTAAACCGAACGGAGACGGAAGTATGAGCATTGATACAAGACAACTTTATGATCCAGATTCCTTGTGGAAACGACAGAAGTACAAGTGAGGATTTACATTGTGATGTTATTCATTGAAATATTCGATTTCATTTATATTTCAGTTTTTTCAATGAATTTCGCTTACTGTTGCAGCTTGAGCGTTGGATATGTTAACGATATGGGCAGATTTGTTACTGAAATCGACCCGGATCCGCATAGAAAATATGGTGAGTATACTGCGGATTGTTTCTGCCCTCTTGGTTCGGTTTCTTCGATATTTCACACGCCGTGACACACTTTGTCGTATCAATTTGCAGTAGAATAATAACTGGGTAGATCTTGAGTACATGAGTACATGATTTCCAGAATCTCGATTATCTCGGGCCATGAAAAGGCTGGTGAACATGGAAAACGACAAGGTAAATTAAACTAGTGAAATTAGAGCTGGGATATTCCAATTTGATTAGCGACTATAGTTGTGGCTTTGAATGATTTAAAAAAACGCTGATATCTGATTAGGCAAAGGAAGAAATGGCTTGGAAAATCGCGGAGATGATAGTTCGGGAAATAACGAATCTAACTCTCGGAGTCTCGCGATCGCATTGTCCATCCTGATGCCAGCAGCCAGTGAGAGACTGGGGAATGGTTGGAATCCAGCACTTGGCGAGTGTTTGTATTCTTTTTTCCCTCTCCAGTAAGTAAAGCATAAAATGAATCTCTATGAATCAAATCTGATGAAAGGACTGTATCTCTAACGAATCGTTCGAGCGATTGAATCAGATGAATTTTTTTTTAACGAAGAAATAATCGTTGTAAGAATTCTTTACATTCGAGATAACAACGACGAATTAATTACTTTATCTATTCCATTTTTCTAAATTTATTCTATTCCTATGTTTTTTTGTTTTTTTCTATATTCTTTCTTCAAAAGTCTCTATATAGCTACACGCGATAATAATTTAGAGACGCTAAATTTCGCACTACGTTTTAGTGCCGATGATTTATTTTAACGCAACAAATTTCTATTTATAAATTTTTTGAAAATTTCTATTTGTTACATTAATTGTGACTTTTTTTGTACGCTTTGTTACCCTAGCTGATAGTCATAAATATTTGATCGACCATTTATGTCAAATCAAGTGAAATTTATGGAAGGATAAGACTCGTTTATAAAACTAAAGGAGGAAAGAAAATTTAATTAAAAACAAAAAATTAAATGAAATAAAATTAGACGATAGACGAACGTTGCCTTGAATACTCGATCAGAATTAAGAAATTTTCTAAATGATAAGAATATTAAATTAATTAATTTAAAAAAAAAAAGTAACTTATGAGCGTGATATTGGCTGTTTTCTGACAATGTTTATATACAAATTTACCATTCATTGATTGTCTATGTTTTACGCGAAAATTCTCAAAGCGTGACAAGTTGATCTGATTTTGTAAATTCCTTCTACTTGACGATCATATATTTTTATTCTCGTCAGAATCTCTAGTTTCGTTTTTTAACTTCACAACTTCATCTCTCTCTTTAAGTGAATGAATATAATTGATGTACACAAACCTACTAGACACGTACATCTTATAGACGTATATCTATTTCGCCGATCAAAAGAAAACGCTTCCTACTTTTAAATGAAAATATTATGTACGTATATTATATACGCCGTTTATATAGTTTTTCTTTTTCTTTTTTTTTTTTCCTTTTTAGTATTCTAATTTATACTGTGATTGTCGATAAAATATCGATAAATAATTGATAAATATAAGTTAGACGAAAATTTTTCATTGTGAAAAATTGTCAGACTTTCGTACCGTAAGATATTATTTTTCCAGACTTAGAGTGGAATTCCAAGTCCTTTATTTATGAATCGTTAAATTTTCACATTCTCACAGACATGACAAAGGCCGGATAATAATATTATAGTAAAGTTTGGAATAGTTTGTTCAATTTTTATTTGCATAAAAAATAACAGAGCAATTATATACATCCATGTAAGACACTGTATATGGCCAGTTTCTTCATTAAGTAATTAATCGAATTTTATAATCGATCGTAAAATTCTTTCTAATTATTTAACAGTTCTTTCCTAATCAACTGTTGATTCAATTTCTACAATTTCTTCCCAGTCATCGCGCAGACGTGAATTTTTTTTTTAAAGACTTACTACAAGTTTTTATCAACCTAAAGCTTACGTTTTCATGAATCTAAGGCCAGAAATTTATCTATATCCTAGTTTTCTGTTCCATGCTCGCACCTATTTATAATATAAAAAAAATAACTTAGGTATTAATTTTATTGTTTTATGCTCTCTGTCAGCAAACTTGTGCCAATAATGCATAACGATAGTCGAGACAAATTTATTAATATCACGAAATGTTTATATATCCGTTATTGAATTTTCTATTATTTAACAAAGTTTTTTCAATGTTATTCCAAACAATTTCAAAATTATTATAAAGTAAATATAAATACAAATGAGCAATTGGAATTGCTTGTATAGAGAAAAACGAAAAGAGACAACAAGAAAAAAAAAACGAATATGTATTAAAATAAGTATCCTAGGTCCTACCTATATACACAATGATATTTTTCAAACAATTGTAAAGATAATGATTATTAAGAGCGTAAAACAGTATGACAAAAAAAAAAAAAAAATAAGAAAAGAGAAAAAAAAACTAATCGAAACCGTATTTTTTAGTGTACATACGTGTATATGTTGTTCTTAATTATAGAAATATTAAAATATAAATATATACCTATACCTATGTTAATGTATTAGTATAGCGTAGCCTTATAATGTTAATAATAACTGGTAATCGCCGTGTTATACTGTCCACGGATTGTTGCTCTGTGTATGTCGCGTTGAATATCACTTTTACAACCACATGTTGTAAGTTCTGGATTTAGTGTGGAAGAGGGAGGAATATATAATCTCAAATTTGATAAAGTATATACATAAAGCAACAGTGCCGTTAATAGGCTATATAGATGAACTTTAACAGTTAAGTAGAAGCAGGAGTATTACTTTGCTTACTATGTATAAGGTAAACACAACGTATATAGAATATTTTTTCCAGAGATATTTAATTATCTATCGAGTTTAATAACGACTTCGGTTGGATGAAAATTTAGCTCATAAAAAAGAGCTATTGAATGGGGGAATTACCCACTGTCAATGATAAGGGTAGATTGAGGAGCGAATTCGATCGGAAATTGATTCGAAATCAATATCATATTACAGGGCAATATCTAGGCAAGAGAATCTATGGAACTCGTATTTTTATATAATACTGTATTGATAAAACCTATTTCTTTTATACGGTGCTGTTCTGATAAGAAAATACAAATTTTTAATCTACATATACGGATAAAAAAAAAAGAAGAGAAAAAACAAACAATCTGTTTTATCCAGACCCAAAATATTTCAAATTCTATATACATAGAAAAATAATGATATATTATAAATTATTATAATTATTTGAAAAGCTATTCAATAATTCGGCAAAAATTCAGTCCACTTTTGATCGTTCGCTGTACATGTAAAAATTCGAGCTGCTTTTATAGTTTCAAGACAAAAGAATAATGGTTAGAAAAATAATGATTCTAGAACGAAAAAGCAGGCTGTTCTAGATCCAGTTTCTTTCCATACTTTTGAACTCTTCTAGAAATAGAGAGAGGAGAGATAGATTCTCATTAATTACACCTATCATTACAGTCCCAGACTAATCAAAGCGAAGTGGACCCGTTTATGCTGGTATGTGGAGTGAACCGCTGATTCAATAGCGGCGTAGTCTCCGGCAATAGCGAGCTAATTTCTCTAGGGCTGATTTCCCTTTCTGATATTTTTCGGCGCCAAGATATCCTGAACTTTTCGCTCCTTCCCCATCTCTGGTAAACAAGAGCGTTAAAAAAGGCCTGAAGAGGATTGGTCGCCGCCTGAAACACCGGTGGAGAGATAATTGAAAAACACGGTTAAATCCTAGCCCTCCAAACTCCCAAACAACAACTCACCATAACATACCACAAACTGATGATCACCTTTATGGGCAATTTGAACCAAAGAGTCCACAGCAAAATGCCGTTTATCAAATTCGGTATCCAGCAAACGTAATACACAAGATTAGTCAGCGCAAATTTAAGCCTCACTGTCTGCACCAGTTTCCTTTCTCTACCCGTGACTTGAGACATACTGCAAGAAACTACCGCGGTCAAGTCTCGAGTCGAGGCAACATAAAGCGCTGGGTTTGTGATCATCACCACTGCGAGTGGTATGTATGTAGCGCAATAGTTTGGCAGTATCCTCAACACCGCACTCGACAATGACGTGGAGTTGTGGCAGCTGAAAGATCAATCGTTCATTTCTCATTGTTAATTGTCAATTTCTCTCTATCTATCTATCTTCTATCGCTTCTATTTTCAGGACTCACTTGGCGTCTGGTATGTAGAGAATAGACAGGCCGAAGGTGGTCAATACCGCGGGACATATCCAAGCTACCACATGGTAGTAGCGAGGGTGGCCGGGCCTCTCACCCAGCAGTAATCTCATGTCGATGGCATAACACAGAGTCCATATCCAGGTTGCCATGTAAAAGTACTGAGTCCAGGCCTGGAAACTGCGAGATATAAAACGGCACCTTTTCCGGGAGGTTCAAATCCGGCCACTGTCTATCTTTATTTCTTAAAATTGAGCAAAATCAACTTGATTCTATCTTACCGATGATATTGCGCAGAACACTACGCTCGATGTGTCGTCTTCCGTTGGCATTATCGACTTGAAGTTCATCCAGAGTGCGGATCTTATGAATACACCTGTCCAGCGATTTACAAACATTTGATAAACTGAAAGCCGATGTACTTATTTCACAGTCCAATAATTATACTAACCCAGAGATGCGAACAGGTCCGCTACAGCTAGCCATACTATTATCTGCCTTCCTCTAGCCGATGAAAACGTGTGCCAGCGGTGGGGAAAGTGCGACTCTTCTCGCGGTAGGATCTTTTCGTTTTTATTCATATTTTTCGCAAACAGATAGAGGGCTGGTTAGTTATAGGTTATGGGTTTGTTGTGATGGATTCGATCGATTGAATTACCTGATAAACCGCGCCGAGAATTCCCATCGTCGACGATAGCATGCAGACGGTGTTGTACGCGTCTGTGTTGAACTCTTGCATTATTACCACCGCCATATCTGTGCTGTTGTTGTGGTGACAACAAAACGTCTGTATTGTCGGGTCAGCCATTATTTTAAGATTATATTAATGCGGCACATGGGGCGGATTCAGTTTGTGGAAGAGCGTTGATCGGCGTTGCGCGGGGATAGGTATGAGTACCGGTTTCTCGGGGGTATCTTAAAAACGGTAAACTTAACGCGATAAAGAGTCAGATAAGAGAGGGAACGCGTTATCGGAGCTATTTATACTACCATTCATTATTTATCTCCTCTTCTCGCTTATAAAGATTCAGCATTTACTATCAAGCGGGAATGATAATTGTTGCGATTATTCAAACGGAAAGACGTACACCAAGCGTTATATAATTTATACGATCGGATTAATAATTCGCCCCGACCTCTCGCGACATATTCGTTCCGTTTGTTTGTTTATTTACGAAGAGCGTTCGACGGAGAGTGACTGATCCGACGAGTTCAACTTAGCGAAAAGAAACCCTTCAAGGCTTAGTCTAGTTCCGCACGCATCGCATATGGTTACGTTTCATATCGATGCCACTACTATGCCACTTCGGAAAATTATCACGCCTCGATTCTCGTCAGCCGGTCATGTAGGCCGTAGGGTGCTACAGGTATAACGTATACCTGGATAGGTACTATGCATACTATGCACATACCTTACAGCCTGCGTAATCTTGTCCGCTTACTTTCGTCTCACGATAATATATCCCACCTGCAGACGTAATGTACCAACTATACTGCCTACGAACTTGTGCAATTATTCTATTCCTTTCGACCCCTTCTTAGTTACTTTTGTATGATTTACACACATCATGTTTTACGTACAAACCTTACGTTCAATCATTTCTTATTCTCCACTTCTGTTCTTCTTCTTTTGCTGCTACTGGTGCAGGTGTATCGCAGAATTAATAATGCTATAAATAATGATACCCGAGTTGATTTTTACAGCACGAGGTTTGATACAGAGTATCGTACATATTTATATATGCTTGAAACGCTAATACAGGTTATTCGTGAAAAAAATCAGTCATTATAGTTTCTACTGGAATTTTATTAGCCGTTACATATTATTGCGTCATATACTTATAATTGCACATATTCACGTTGAATAACAAATTCACGATCGTTGATATTATAACACTTATACTATACAGTAGGATTGAACGTCTTATTCATAATAAATAGGTAGGGAGAAAAAAAGTAGTTATTCATTCCTTCGGTATTCTGATTCGTTACTTATTTCAACGCAACAACGAGTCTGCATCTTCCCTCGCTGTCCCTTCTTTCGCCAACCGCGCAATCCTTGAGAGGTGCCTTAATGATATTTCGGCTTCCAATAGAATCCGGAACGGCTGGATCATTCGCCGAATTTTTCTCGTCTTCCTTTTCCACGGGTTTATCCGGGTCCAATCCGTTGTCTTCGATGTATGTGAACCTTCCATTAGCCCCCTGATGCTCGATAGGTACGGGGTCGTGCGCGTCGTCGAGAAAAACAAAGTCCGCGGGCTGGGCCTGGATATGACGAATTTCGGGGACTTCCGGTACTCCGGTATCGTCGAAAAAAACGCTGTCAGCTTTCTCCAGTTTCTCGTACTCTGGGAGATCGTTGGACTCGATATTCTCGGCGGCGGGCACACTCGGGTATATACTTTGCCTGTGTAGTCTTCGGGAATGAGGATGACGACGAAGATGTCCTCCGAGGACGGTCCGGTCTCCGCAGATTAATAATTCCAGCAAAATAACAAGCCAGAAAATTCCGAACGACTTGGATCCGGATCCCTTGTTCGCGAACATTATACGAAAGTATTTTCTCTATATTTTCAAACGACAAATTCGACGCAAGTTTTAAACTTATTTTATACTTTTTCTTATTTTATCGCTCGCTAAGAGTCAGTCGAGATCCTGGAGCCGTCGTGTTCTCTTAACCAATGCCTTCTGCCGGAAATGTAAGCTCCTGTTTTATTCAAAAGCACAGGATTTTATCTCGAGATACGAGTGCGGTCGGCGAACCGCGATTCAGACATAAAATTATACCTATATATGATAAGTACAGAAGGGGGAAGCCCCATTTTTTGTTATTGTTTCATTCTAATTAATGACCGAGATGGTCATCTCTTAGACATGATTCAAAGGATTTCGCTATATCATAGCGAGAATTACGATACGTGATCTAGAGTACGTCACGTATTCCTTCGCCATGAACGGACACAATAAACTTAGGAATTATGGCGAAACATAAACTCTGGAGATGAGCTGGAAGAAAGTTAAACAAACAAACAAACGGAAAATTATGGTTTGAATTCCCTGGGAACTCCTCTCACCATTACTCATCGTATCGAGTTTTTTTGTCTTTCTTTTTTCCATGAAAGTTGAAATAAAACGAAAATTGAGGAAACGAATATTGCCCATTTCTATAAAGAATTCTCTACTAATAATTGTACAACTAGATGTTTCACGGTGCTGGAAGTGTCCATATTCCTTGCATATTGTTTGAATGTCACTTATCTCGACTGGAGGATCTTGTGGCTCGCCAAAACGTCCGTTAGCGTGTTTAATTAATTAAACCATTGCGTAACGGGGGAAATAATATGTACGAACTATTTTTCTGCGCATAGGGAGAGAGAGAGAGAGAGAGAGAGAAAGACAAATATATAAAGCACGGATTTATTGCATCTAAAAACCAGCGACAACTGCCGAAAATCATTCGCGACTGTACAATGTCGAAAATAGTTCAATCCTGACGTTCCTCTCTCCAGATCCCACGGGTCTAAATATGCGTTCCATGATTCCACGGATCGCCGTTAATTCCAGTGTTACTCCAGTCGTGATAGGGATGCAAAATTCTATGATGGTACAAAGTGCCAGCCCACGCGGGCCATTTCACTGGCAAATATTTCACAGTGACTATCTCTTGGCTGATTTCTTCCTCTGATCCATCATAACATCGAGGATTTCTTGTAATTATTTTTTCCCCCGACTCCCGCAGACTATGAGAACTCAAAAATTTCAATCCGGCAAGTTCCCTCCCATTCTCTGCAGCCTCACTAGCTCCCGATGCTCTATCTGGCCTGTAAACTGACACGAACACGTCCTTATATTCGTTATCTTATGTGAATTCCAGGCCGGACAATACGATAGGGATTTGATAAGATGAACGAATTTGATGTACCTCTCCACCGAGCTACGGAAACTATTTCCGATCTTCTTTAGATTTTTGAAAGGTTTCACAGAGATCGCGAAAGTTTCTCTTTAGTTCGGGAGATAGGCACGTTCGTAATTATCAATTGGATATGTATTTTTTTTTTTTGTTTTTCATTTTTTTTTTTTTTTGACGAGTGGCTTTTGGATTAGAACCTACATCACACAGCTCATTTGACCAAGTATTATAGCAGGCGTGTTTTGAAACGCATATGGTTTCTTTAACGAGTCGCTTAATCGTTACCTCCGGCACTGCAGGTTTCCGACGACAGAAAAACGCAGAGAACAGATAACGCACCGCACCACAGGACTTTCATGGTTGGTAAAACCTCCGAGATGAATAATACAGCGATTACTGCAATTTACACAGAAGTCTTTTGACTTGGGATTGAAATTACTCGCGTTTTGTCAGAATATTCATCCTATCCTACTGACTGAACACACTCAGCCTTATCAGCGACGATATAAGGTCGACATAGGGCACGATTACTCGCGATATCTATTCGCCTAATTAAAACTAAACAAGTTGTATAACTCCACGTGGTATGTGTTGGGATATGGATATTTCTTAGCTGATTGATCCACAAGCACAATTATTATCTGAATGTATGTTTCATTCCAGTCTAAATATACGTTTATTTATCCATTTCATAAAAATAGCGAACTTATTTTATCAATTTTCATAATACTTGCATAAAACAACGATTCAATATATTTATAAAACAGAATGATGATCATGAATCAGGCGTCTGCAGGGCTAGAGATTCGACTGACATCCGGGAATCTGAGAAAGAAGAATCGAAATTTGATTATTTTAATTTGAAAAAAATGTACAGGTATATCTATGAAAGAAAGGTAAACCCGATTAGTATTTTGAAATTTCTTAACTCACCGTGGAAAACTACAAAACCGGTCTGCATATACCCATGGAATCTCGTCTCTGCCCATCCGGACACTCCCTTAGAGGTGCAGATATTATGAACACGGTATTGACCGTGTGTGTATTCTTAGGCGCGTCTGTCTCGGTCTCGATTCCCTCGCCGTCCTGGATTGCATCTGGTGCTTCCGTCGCCTCAGCTTCTTCTTCTTCTTGAGCGATTATGAAACCGAAGAGTAGAACCGCGGCGACGAATAGCGATAGCCAACGAAATCCGGGAACGTTCATTGCGCTAGTTTTACTGTCTATTTTCTTTAGAATTAGTTTATCTATTTGTTTAACGCAATTGTAAGTGTATATCTCCGTCAACGAGTACAAATCGCGACTAACGATATCGTTGTGCGACGCCTTCCAGATTTATACTCGAATTTATACCCGCGATGCGATGCGATGCGATGGCTTGCCGCGTAGCAGATGTCCTCGATTAGGTAACTCTGTACATCTTTCGCGGAACTGTTGGGATCGGAACTCGCATCGCCTCCATATACATTAGTTTATTTAACAAAGGCGTGATTGAGTAAACCGTTATAGACATACACTCCCCTGACCCTGGACCCTGGCTAAATAAACCATACCCATCTACCCAGCCATCTTTCCATCTTACCAGACGCTTGCGGACACCGTGGCTCCGTTCAAGAATTGCTACAAGCGTACATTCACGCGATGAAAATTTGGAGAAAATTTATATGAGAATGAGAATTGATTGATATTAATTAATCAAGTCTTTTGAAAATCCATAATAACCGCGATTGCTTAGATTACGTTATAGATACTTGATGCTTCGAAGAAAAGCAGGAGAAGGACGGTGTCAAGGTCTGTGTACATGGCCTTTGCTCGGTAATAATTATGATGTCAAGGCAAACAAGTCTACGTATTTCGATCTGTGTATGTACAAAAAAACGAAATTTGTCTCTCTGGCTTTGATGGAGGAGTATTGTGGCCGGTGGTCGTAGAATATTTGACTTCAGGTCTTGGGGAAATAACGCGGAAAGAACAACACCTTTAAAACTGAAAACAAAGCTGCGATTTCTCACGAGGAATGTCCTTTTTCGTATAGACTATTAAAAAAAAAAAAAGAAATTGGGATTCGTGTATTCGAAAGTGATAACAACAAGAAGACAAATGAAAGAATTACGCTCTGTATAAGTTCGTAGGAAGTAATCCACTGTTGAAGTGCTAAATGTGTATTAAATAATTCAAAGGAGGTTCTATCTTTGAGATTTTATCAACGAGATGAAAATTATGCAAAGATTCCTATATTTCTGTGAAAAATGAAAAATCGAAAAAAAAAATAATAATAATAATAAATAATGCAAAGAAATTTGATTAAAAAATATAATATGAACAAAACTGTATAGAATAATATATCTAATCATGAGTAGAGTGTTGGTTGATAAAAAATTGATCACGGGATAGATGTTTTGCGGAATTTTTTTCTTGTTTCATTTATTAGGTAAAAATTCTAAGTACTAGTTAAAATATTATAATTAAATAGGTATACATGTGCTACAGATCTTTTTCTGCCGATATGATTGAAAATCGATTCCATACACATACGTGTCGTAAGTTTGTGCTTATATCTAGGCATACAATATTCGATGCGTGGTATAAAATCGTCGCGAAACGAAGTAAGAAATAGTAATTAGTCGTGTAATAATAATAATGATTATAATGTTTGAATGAAATATGAATCGATTCGATGGAACGCGGTGTCGCATAGGTAAATAATGATTAATTGTAAAACTGCAGCTAGAGTATAATCCTAATAAAAGATAATGGTAATATAATAATCCTCTCTAATGCTAGAGCGAGCGGTAATCTTATCGTGAGATGATCTAATACGGCTGCCTCAGTTTTTCCGATCCATGAGAAAAAAAATATCTCCACTCGTTTCAAATTTTGTTTAAAGTTTTGCCACGATTCAATACGACTGCCAGAGCTGCCCTTTATAAAATTCTAATCCAGATTTAGATAGTCGATTATTTTCTCGTCTCTTCTTCTCCGTCTGAATCGCGGCTCGTATTTCAGCTTATCGTTAGATTCCAAAATCCACATGAACTAAAATCTAACGACGATGACACGGTCCACTCGTCTATCCCACTCATCAATTATAATACTCTAAACCGTTCATTATTAGGTACGTAATATTATTCACGATAATCTCGCGCGTTGACCGTCCATCGCGTATTCACTTGTAAACAACCCTTTGGCGTCCGGTGTCGTCAGCCCTGGTTCTCTGGCTTCTTTCCTGGCTGGCCGGCGACGGTTTCTCGAACACCGAGATGATGTGGCGTTTGGTCCGACTCTTCGGCTCGGCATCCGCCCCGTTCTGAGATTCTTCGGGTCTGTTATTCCCGCCGGCTTGATTATCAGCGCTGGCCGAATCCTGGGACGACATTTTTTCTCGTCTTCTTTCACCGCGGAGGTATAGGAAAACTGCGATACGAGTGCCTAGCCTCGACTGTCTACCGTGAGCCAGGTAAACGTCTACTTATACCGATATCGCCGGCAAATCTTTCAGGGATGGGCTCCGGGCTAGCTGCGATAGACAAACGGGCGTTAGAAGTGGGGCGGATTCATCAGACTTCGCCCACTTCACTTCGCAAACTTTCGACGGTGATAATCCCTATAAATAGACACAAAAACCGCCTCCACGATTCACAGCATACTCCCAATTTCTACCAACAGAAATGATCGAATTTACAGAATTATGCATCGGACGCGATCACGCCGTCGTCACTTATTCGCTCGGTCAACGCGACGGAATATCCGAACTCTGTTAGGCTAAATAATGAAATTACTCCAATCCTACGCTCAACCGTGAGATCAAACCATCGAATCTTCGGACTTACAAAACTAATCGCATCCTGCCATTAGCGTCCCTTCGATACTCGCCAGACTCCGGTTCTCTCAGTGGCGCCTGGATTATGTATCTCTTGCTCCGGCTCTTCGGGACGTCTGATGCACTCGTAGTTTCTTCTACGGGTGCAGCTTGGCTCTCCGTTGCACCTCCGCCATTGTTATCCGTGGTGTCCTTCGCCGGCTGTTCGTTGTTACTATTCTGGGCCGTAGATCCAGCTGGCGCAGCGTCTTCTCCTAGCATCGTCGCAGTGTGTAGATTCAATTCCGTTTTTCTTCACCCTCTGCAGCGGTATTCCTCGATACTCGATTATCCGTTCTCTCTTGTCTCTTGGCGACGTTTTCACCCCAATAAACTGACGCAATGACCAAATACACGTCACGACTCTCACCGGTATAATGGTTCGTTTCACTGACGCAGCCCGGTTATGGTATAACTATAATCTTCCCCCGCTCGGCCCCGTAGACGACGATGCGCCCCCTGTGGTTATTCCAGCCGGATATCTACCTTGAAATACTTAGTCTCGCTTTTGTTATAGCGCTTTCTTCGAAAACGTGCGTGCAAGCCATTCCATCTTCTTCGCCTTATCGGTATTCGTTGTACAATACTTCGACCGGAAATTCGCGGTGACGAATCTTGTTTGCTCTCGAATCGTTCGACGCTCGTAGATTCTCTGGCCTCCGATTGGCTCGGGTTTCAATTTTGATTTTGGTATGCGACTGTCTGGCGTCATCGAATGCCTACGTTTTGTATCGATCGATTGACGCTTTATCAGCGATCTAATCTCGTCACACTCCTCACGTATCGCTGGAATAATATTAACAGCTTTAAGGTACGGCTATAGCTACACGTGATAAAATTGGTAAATAATAACCGGTGGTCTTTTATCGGTTATTATTTTCTTTCTTTTTTTTGCGAATCTTAAAACTTGCAAACGGTCATAATTCCAAATCTGGATATGACCGGTTCACAGTTTTTAGGAAACGTATTTTCCCGGAAGTCTACATTGCTGATTCCAGAAACGTTGAAACGAAGAACACCGGATGTGCGAAATTCCTAGAGCTAAACAGACTCCGAATCGTAAAATTGACGAATGTATTCTCGTTCAGCGTTGAATAACTCGGGTTGCATCGTATCGGAACCGATGAGTGATCGAATGATTCATCTTGAGATGTACTTTTTGAAAAGAAAAGTTTCAATGCCCTATCAATTATTTGTGACATCGAAGTTATCGATTAAAGTAGATAGGGTAAGTTTCCGTAAAGAGGGCCTCGATTAGAATGAACTAATTTTTGTCTTCGCGTTCTGAGAAATAGACCGAAATTTTTCGATTCTCACGCTTTCAGGAGTCTAGACTTTCCGAGAGGAGCAAGGAATTACGCTGTAGGGTTATTAATAGACGTATTACTAACTTAAGCCGGTGAATAAATAAACTGAAATGAATTTTCACACCTTGTTGTGAATGCAGTAAGTATAATGTAAGTTTATATATTCATCCAGGTGTATACAGGTATATAGATGACGGGAAATTACTGAGAGTTTATACCTACATTGCCAAATAACAGAAACTTCTGAATACTAAATATCTTATCAATATTTGTAACTACATGTGTATAAATATCGGCATACATACATATACGCGTCTGGGTATCATCCCTATTGTATACATAATTCATCACTCAGGATCAGCAGTGTTATTTATCCTCTAGTAAATAATGACATTCCAAAGTTTCTGTTTGTATTTAGTCTTACAATTAGCAACAATCGCTGTCTACGATTAGTCTTCGTATTTTTACAATATCTCTATGCGGGTAATTTACCTAAGTTCGTTCAATTCGTTTCTTGCGATTAGTTTGACCGTTAAAAATCTCCTCTGCACCTATGTTATCCAGTCCGTCTCATTCTCGGAATCTTTATCAAGCAAATATACGACGAACAGCTAATCTTATCTTTGCAATTGTAAGTATTTAAGTATATTACATAGTAGTGAGTACATCTCTCCGTCGTTGATAATGAAAAATAGTAAATAATTAAAAATCGAATGGTTTCAACGTGAAGAATCAATCTCATAGTTTCACTGGATATTATAAGACAAATAGGTGCCAATTTAAATGCTGTTTTAATCAAAGTCGTCGAAATTTTATCCTCTTCAGGT
The DNA here is from genome assembly GCA_944452935.1 of Rhogogaster chlorosoma. NCBI lineage: Eukaryota > Metazoa > Arthropoda > Insecta > Hymenoptera > Tenthredinidae > Rhogogaster > Rhogogaster chlorosoma. The sequence continues at coordinate 27,308,297 of OX101800.1, read as the reverse complement.
TTTTTTTCTCTGTCTTCAACGGTTTCGGAGTTATGCGCTCGTGGGCTTGAATACCATGGATGAATAACGCGATTATAATAGTATAAAAAACAGGAGGAGAATGGCCGTTGTCTTTCCTCATATGGAATATATCGGGCGACAGCGTCCGTTGGCGTCCCGACGTCGACCAGCTCCGCAATAAAACCAAAAAAAGTCGTACAGCGGAAGCGCCTTCCATGACGATTCCAGCGGAAGAGCGACCCCGGGTCGATTCATATCTGCGAATTGATGAAAAAAATTTATTCACTTTTTTCCAGATAGTTTCCTCGTTTCGGTTTTTATAGAAACGATTTCCTGATTGAAAACGATCTTTCCAATTCTACGGAAAAGCACTGCTAACGAATTTCTCTTATACCGTCAATCATCCACTCGGTGTCTTTCTCCTCGTAATTTTCCGCCTCGAATTTGTCGTCGTGATGTTTTAACGGTCCGCCGTTAATAATTTGCGGCAAATTTCCCAGGGATAGAATGACGGCGATTGAAATGTAAATAAGGTATGAACGCATCTTGCGAATTACCGCGTACTACAATACTATGATTAAACGTGGATCGGGGTTGCCTACGTGCAGATATTCCGAATGGCGATTATGTGACTCTGATAGTACGGAACTCTTACGGCGTTTGAATCCTTAATTCTGGGTACAAGTATTTATATTCGGGAAGTAATGACGCAGAGCAAGACATGCTGTTATACAGAATGGGAGGCTGGTCCACGTATACCCTGACTAAACGTCACTTACCGCAACATGACACAGGATGTTTATCATTTATTATAGAAAATACGTCAAGCTAACGATGGCAAAAAATAATCCATGTGTATCGCGTTCGTACGTCATTCGCGGAGGGTTACGATCCTTAATTTGTATACGTATAAAGCTTTCAGTAATTTCCAGATCCTCTCATTACACCTTGTGCCAATTATCATTTACTAAGAATATCTACAACCGCGCGCGAATATAATATTCACGCGATTCGATAAAACGTGGAGAAATTGTTTCACAATAAGAGGAACAACCTCGACGGTGTTTTAACTGTATCAGTGCAGGAGATTAACCACACCACATTCACGGGATGAGGTTGACTTTAGATTTCTTTTATCGCGTCTCTTATGACGCACGGTCTAAAGCCAGAGAGACTAATTAGGTCGCAGTTATGTTCTCCGGCTTGGTGATTTTCTAGTTTTTACACAAAACGCTGTAACGCGTATGGATATTCGCGGAAAGGTCGGTATACTAATACCGCAGAATACCGAGGATTGTATTCTAGGTAAATAACATAGAGTTCGAAAATGGGAAACCCTGCGCCAGTCCGCCTGTGCCTCATTACAGTAAACGAACAGTCATACGACGTCGTGTGAGAATTGTTCAATTCCCAAAATCATTATCAGTTGATTTTTCTGTAACCTTATCAGAAATTTGGTGAAAACTTTGAACGGTGAATATGATCTTAAAAATGTTCGGCAATTTATTCTTTAAGCATTTATAAGGTCGATTGTCAGAGAATGGGTGGAAATACGAGTTTGGAGAAACTCGCCAATTTGTTTTATCTTCTTTTTTACCAATCAGGACCAAATAGTTATAGAATATTCATAATTAAATTATACATTCTTGCCATGAATATTATAGTTTATGGATTTTTTTAAATATTTATTGAATAATACGTTGATTAAACGATCACAAAAAGTATAACGCAAGATTAGCATATACTAAGTCTTAAAATTTATTGTCACAATTTATTTACATCCATTTTTTGTAAATGTATATCATTTCGATAAAGTCTAAGAATCAGCCACTGAATTTTGTAAAAGTTGTACAAATCCGTGGCCTCCGACGATCAGATCTACACGATCAGTCATATGTGCCCTTTGGCCGAACGGAGACGAGTAAGATCAATTTTCAGAGTTTCAAATCTTCTCCATGAACTTCCCATGTGTCCTGGCACTTTCTTTATCTTCTCCTGGTTTCAACCTAAAAATAATCAAGGATAAATGGTAAAATAATGATTCTCCGTGAAGCTAGAAAGTGCGCGTGAAACAGACCGCAGTTTTTATCCACATCAAAGATATTTCCTTCTGATTAAAGCAATTCGCTCCACTCTTTTTTCAATTTCTTGTTGAATTTTACGCCGATTCAATAAGAGTACGGCTATTCTTGACAAAATTCTAATCTAAATTTTCGATAACCGATTATTCTTTCGTATCACAGTTTCGATTCGAAAATCTACAGAAACTAAATACGAACGGCGGTGACATGGTTCAGTTGTCTATCCCACTTATATGAATTAATCTCTAAATTGTTCCCATTGTTTAATATTATTTACAGTAATCTTGCGCAGTGACCGTCGACCCCGTATTCAGTTGTAGACAACCCTTTGGCGTCCGGTATCGTCAGCCCTGGTTCTCTGGCTTCTTTCCTGGCTGGCCGGCGACGGTTTCTCGAACACCGAGATGATGTGGCGTTTGGTCCGACTCTTCGGCTCGGCATCCGCCCCGTTCTGAGATTCTTCGGGTCTGTTATTCCCGCCGGCTTGATTATCAGCGCTGGCCGAATCCTGGGACGACATTTTTTCTCGTCTTCTTTCACCGCGGAGGTATAGGAAAACTGCGATGAGAGTGCCTAGCCTCGACTGTCTAACGTGGGCCAGGTAAGCGTCTACTTATACCGATATCGCCAACGAATTTTTCCGGGATCGGTTTCAGGCTAGTTGCGATAACAAATGACCGTGAGAAGTGGGGCGGATTCTCCAGACTTTGTCCACTTCTGCTCACAAAATTGCAACGGTAATGATTGCAACGATTGGAAATTAATGCCAGTTTTACTAGGAGGAAAGAATCGGTACTATATCAGATAAGAGTCGCGCAGAAGATGCATGTCATTGCTGAAATAAACTGTTTGGTCTTCGTGGCAATAATTATGATAATTATCAGTGCAGATTATTAACTACGTCGCGAAATTAGGTTGACTTTGGATCTTCTTTATGAGTTTATGGCAGCTCCGACGTGCGTAACTAACAGCGAGGGATTAGACGGTTCTAAGTTTATTGTTTCGTGCTTTTTTAGTCTTTACGATCAGCTGAGAACGTGCGTAAAAAGGCTTAGAGAAATACCAGGGTATAACTTGTTGCCAGGAAGTTCAGCGACGAGGAAAATACTATTACACGATAACTGGGGATTAGAAACGTTCGAAGAAACCATATTGAACTATATCAGTACAACTTTAGAAATCCTGCATCGCTCTTCTTTCGTATACATATCTGCCGTAAATGTCTCTAGTATTATAATTACGCTAAACAGATATAATAACATGATAAGTATTGCGTGAGGATTTTTTTTTCCGCAAACTCACTATCACTAGAATTTTCTGACTCGAACGAAAATTTATCGGTAGAAATACGAGTCTAGAGCCGCTTCCCAATTTTCTTTTCTTTTTCTTCTTTTTTACCAATCAGGACCGAACAATGATGCATTATACATATTTCCGAGGAATTCAAAAACGTCGGAACAGTAGCCGTATTCCAATTCCCCGAACTTGAAAAATACCAAATATGTAGTTTTCACTGATATAAGTAATATATTATACGTATTACGATCGCATCTACGATTTTCTGAATGAAATAATCGTGTATTCAAATTGTTTATCCGAGAAACATGTATTATTATGGTGAACTGGCGCATCTTTCAATGAACATCCCTTATAATTGTGAATAATCAACTGTCGAATCATTTTCCCCCGTCCTTTCCTTGCCTGTAAGTCGAAAATCCTGAAAAATCCATTATTTCCTAAGTTTGAATTCATAAAATTGGCGCACGGGGTGACAAATGCTCTCGCCATCTCGCGGTCAAAGCGCCGAACTAATTTGACAGCAAACATCGGTGCGCCTAGCCGCAGGCAACCCGCATGCCATCCGTGTGAGACAGAAATTTATTGCTTGTGGTCAGGCGTTGTAAAGTTGCTCTGGTAAAGTTCCACCGTAAAACATTTGAACATGATGTGAAAATAATAAAGTTAACCTGGCTATAGCGATAGAATTAAATTCGTGCGGTAAAAACAGTTTTAATTCAGATGAAGAAAATTTGTAAGTGCCTTAAAAACTGTCGTCAAACGAGAAAACGATACCTTGAACCCTGGAGAAAATCTAACGTTTATCTTAGCGGTAAACAACGCATCTCAGCGATGTATGAATAAGAATTCTGGAACAGACTGGGAGCATAGTGACGAGATGGGAATACAACATTCAAAAAGGTGATACGGAATTATATTCGTAATATTTTATTGTCTTCAATATTATAATCCTACCTACTTTACAGCGTCTAAAAACATCGTGGATACTTAATTTTCATTAAATACGTTGACAACGGGTATAAAAAGTAAAAAAATATTTATCAAACTAATGACAGGATCGTAACAAGTTATTTGCACACACATTGATTTATGGATCTAAACGCATCGTTTCGTTAAAGTCTAAAAAATTAGCCAGCAAAATAGACTCTTGATTAGACAATATCTGATTCCTTGGACTCGGAGGATAATATGATTTACACAAGTCAAATGTCATGCAATAAAACGAGCGGTCGAATATCGATTGATAAAAGCAGCTGTGCCACAATCTACAATTAATTTTGACCCTTCAACTGCGTCTGCTTCTCGCCGGCTAAACCTGACGACGGAACCATGAAGGGCTGCACCAGGTTACCCTGGCCTACGGCAGACTTCATCCGCTGCAACAACATCTGACTATACGACTGCATATCGCCGGCTCCGGATTGCTGCGAGTGCTTTTGATCCATTCCAGGAGTGCGAGGAGCGTTTGGCATTATTTGTTGTTGTTGCTGGTTCTGATTCTGATTCTGAGAGAAGCCCATCTGTTTCTGTAAGCCCTGATCCTTAGGGATCATCCGGTCTCCTTTCACGAAGCTGGTTTGCCCCTGAACGAACGAAGACGAAGGAAATCGATTCGAGTTTTGGTTTCCTTCTATCAGCTTCCCAACTCCCATTTTCTGCTGCTGCTGCTCCTCCTTACTCAGAGCTCTTCCATCTCCTCCGGAAACCCCCTGATTATTTCCTTGCCCATTAAACATCGACTGGGAATTATGCTGGCTCTCCCCCGCCTGCACGTTCTGACCTGGCATAATCTTAGCGAAAGATTCTACAGGCGTCATCTGACCTTGCTGCGTGGATATTTCCTTCACAGTTTTGACCGCCTCTCCAGTTTCCTCCGCTGCACGTTCCCCGGCACCGAATTCAGGCGACATTTTATAATACCCGTTGTTATGTGGATGCAAATTGGAGAGGTGATACTGATTGACGCCGTGATGCGGCGGCTGATGATAGAGGCTCTCGTGAGTCTGAAAAGAAACAGAAGAGATGTTGAAAGCTTCGGATGACTGAATGAGAAAAGTATGGAAACTGCGTTGCACAAAGATCGAATTTCTCTTACCTGATAACCTCCGTGGTGTCCACTGCCCCCTGGTAGATAACTGAACTGCGATTGATGTCCAGCCGCTGCTGATCCCTGTATCGTTCCAATGTTGCTCTTGAATCCCTGGTCATTTGCGTTAGCCTTGCCTGAAGTAGCCGCCGCGTATGCTTCCTGCGACAATGGTATCACCTTCGGATTACACTGGATCAAAACTGGCCTGTTGTATTGACCGTCAAAATTTTGATTGCTGTTTACCAGAGCCGGACTACCGCCAGTCGCGAATGTCACTGAGTTCGTCGGCGGGTTTTGACCTCGCCTTGAATATATCAGATCCAAGGGACTAGTGTATCCGTTGCTCGTAAGACCGCCGAAATTACTTGCAGGAATCGACCGCATCATCTCGCCCTCGTTGTATCCACCGGTCAAATAATTCGTCGGCTCCATCATTCCGTACTGCGATGACCTCGAGAAGAGCCTTGTAGCGTATGGGTTCGAAACTATCAACGGATTGTTGGACGGACAGCTCGGGTCACGTACCAATATTATTTGCGGCTGGGGTGAGAAGGGCTGAATTATTTGTGGCTGAATTATTTGGGGTTGTTGAGGGATGAATATCAGCGGTTCGTAACTGGGTTCGGATATCAATCCTCTCGGATATTCGGCAGGCAAATAATTCGGGATATTGGAAGGGATCGGAAAGTTTGGATGCTCATAATGCGGGGCTGGCTCCGGACGATACTGGCCAGGTTCCGGATGATGCTGGGCAGGTTCCGGATGATGCTGAGCTGGTTCCGGATGATGGGGTGGTGTATTCGGTATTGGTACTTGTTGATCGGTCTTTGACGGATCACAAACGACGACAGCTGGCTGTTCGTTACCCGGTTTAATCTCTACGCAAAAGGTCGTCGTAGTCGAGGATTTCTTCGACCTTGCGAGGAGGTCGTCGTCGCTGCCTTCGTCGCCGGTCCCCGGGCTGATTTTCTTCTCTATTTCGGCCTTCGCGCTTTCCAAAGATGCCTTTTTCCCTGAGGGGGAAGAGTTCGCCGAGACAAACAGAGCCGCGAACAGCAAGAACGACACACTCGAGGAATACCGCCACTTCATTTCGAATAGGACGATGATTTAATGAAGGAATAAATAAATAAATAAAACGAACTCCAGCAACAGTCCGGAATCGGTGACGGTCAGACAAACTCTGTCTTGCTATTTGGCTAGCTAATACGCTTATATATTTTACATACTCCTGCAGGTATATAGCTGTGTTATGTCCGGTGCGTGGATTGCTGACGCTAATCAAAACCCTCCTATATGAAAGCGTGGGAGCTGGTATGGGGGGAATATTATGCCAGACAGAAACTGTCGCAATTCCGAAACTGCGAAATATTTGCGAGCCTTGAATTCCTCGAGAGTTTCGTCAATCACTTATTCTTAGGTACCTTTTGGATCGACTTATGTTTATACATTAAGAATATATTATATTATATTATCATTTTATGTCACGTTCTGCGCTAAAGTAAGCGTTCTGTTGCGAGTTGTGGTCGTGAGACGTTTTCATCAGTATCACACGAAGAATTTTGCGCTTTTCCCGCAATTTAAGAAAAATCCGCCGGGTGCCATTTCCCATAAGCGTTGTGCGAGGACCTTCGTCCTATTTCTCGCAAGTTATATATTATACACAGCTCGTAAAGAGCGATTTTCGTTATCATTTGATCTCAAAAAACATTAATCATCGATCTTTTCAGATTTTTTCATCATTCTTTCTTTATTCGATATTATTGTTCAATTATTGTTATCTATCAGTTCTTCTCGTTGTGTGAAAAATTGTTATATACATGAATCCTAATTTGCATTCAATCAAAACTATATAGCCGAGTATTTAAAATCTTGAATTTCTGTTTCTTCGACGCGTGGAAACGGCACTTGCTGACTAGCCACATTTTTCATTCCGTTTCATGTAGGTAGCTATATTGTGTAAGTTAGATGACTTGACAGGCATTTATTTCGTTCTTTCAATTACTATATTATGTGTACCTGATACATTAGCTGAAGCTTCGAAATACTTGGAAATTACGCATATATAGACGTATATGTATAATGTATATGCCTTGCGATATAACATATTCTCAAAATGATTTTATATCTTTTTTCTAGAATTTATCATACTCACCGTAGATAACATATTATTCGATACAGATATACAGGTATCAAATTCGAATTGGGTAAAAATACATTTATTCATAAACTTTTCGATAATTTAGAATTCATTATACAGACATACACAATACATATAAAAATTAAATATAATACCGCAACTCTCTTCGTTCGATACCATAATAGATAATAAAAAAACAATTAATGCCTAACTCTGTCGCTCCTACTTTTAATCTATCAATTTTTTTTCTGCCGGAGTTGTCGAAGAATCGGTAATCGGTTCATCTGTAGACGAAGCCTCACTTGTAGTCGGTGGCCGCTGATCCACGTCGTCTATACCGAGGTTTAAATCTCTCTCGATCTCATAATTTTCGGTCGTCGAAGCCGGCGTTTCGGTTTCGAAAAGAGTCGAACTTTCCGTTTCATCAACACCGACGTTATGTTTCACCTCGTCCTTGACTTCCTCTTCGAAATCCCTTCCATCGTCTTCTTCAATTACAGTCAAAACCACGTCACCCTCGATAGCATCGTCGCTGCTTCCTAGTTCCTCTTCTGCATTATCTTCACTTTCCACCGGATTCCTTTCAACGTCGTCGACGAATTGATATACTTCCGGTTCAGTTTCGCTCAGAGATACATCCGGTACATGATCGGGATGGACTTCTTCCACGTTCTGTGTCTCTTCGCCGATCGTCGCTGCCGCGTCGTTATCGAGGCTGAAGCCCTTGTCGATTATAAAATCGCTCGACTGACGATCTTCCGGCTCGTTCATCTCCCCAGTAGACCTTAGATCGGCCATATTTATTTCGGGAACAAATTCATCGGCATAAATCGAGCCGATTCGCGGTCTATAGACCAACTCCGAGCCCTCTGAAGGCTTTCTTATCATCGACTGCGAAAATCGCTTCGTCGGTAGAATGTTCTTCGAATCTCCATGCCTCGCCGCAATGATTGCCTTCCTCACAACTTTTCCCAGCTCTTCGTCGGTCAAAGAACGAGCATTGTTCATTAGCGCGGAGTCTTGTCTCGTCATGGAAATCGGAAACGGGTTAAACTTCTGGGTCGATTTATTATCCAAAGAGAAATCATCCTGGCGGTTTTCGTTGATAGGATCTGCGGAGCGAACTACGTAAAGTGCTTTAGCAGTCGGAGGATGGTACCTGACGATCGGTGTACTCGATTTTCTGTAAATCGATTCAGGAACGGCGTTTATCTTTCGGTAAAAGTCCTGATCGTTCGGTTCTACCTCCACGAAGACAGAGTTAGACTTCCGAGTTTCCCCGCTTCGTGGATAGCGTGGAGTGTCGTAAATCGGTTCGTAAAATTTCGCATCATTTTCCTCATCGTCGATGTCATATCCGTCGAACTTTGGCTCTCGGATAAATCGTCGAGTTTCTTGTGGTCGGAAATCTCGCGGGATTTCAATCTGGTGTGGATGCTCGTCGTATCTTCCCGTATAAAATTGCGGCACAGCTTCCAGTACGATCGCGAAACTCGCGAAGTAGAGAAAGAGGGTTTTAAATATTCCAATATTCGACATGGCTGCAGATATGGTGGTTTCAATCAACAGACGATCAAAGTCTGGCCACTCACGCATTTATATAACTTTTAACGATTCGAATCATGCTGCAATATCGTCGAAATAACATTCCTTGTTTTTCATAAACATGTTTTATTTAGTAGTTTGTTGAAGAAAACATTCCTGAAATTCTATACTCGTGGAAAGACGGTATTGCACAAAAACTTGTTGCCATTTAATCATCATAATGTATGCGTATGAAGGCATAGCATGCAATCAACGTCCCATTACTCATTCTTTAACACCCGGAAGTAAAAGTTGCTGACTAGTGTGAATAGTTTCGTTATTAAACATGTATCTATGTACAATGTATCCAATCAGCTGAACTATACGTAAAAATGGATAAAATTTTTGGTATTTTTTTGTCTAATCCAGCAACCATGCATCGGGTGACGAGATCATATCGAAAAAATCTCTGCTGGCTGTTAAAGAGAGCATAAGTTTCCTGAAGCAACGTACGTCTTCGGTTAATACGATCTATGTATTCCATCGTCATAATTCTGACTATCTATGTATAACCGTGGCTTTTTTCTGTCGACCATACTGTACAGATGCTCGAGAAGAAGGTCTGTTTCGTAGATCTGGTCGGCGTCAATTGCGACGTAAGATTCTCTCGGCATTAACAAAGGGGGAAAAACCACAGCTGGAAAATATCGACGGAGCTGCACTCGAGTGTGCAGCAGCCCTTCAATTATTTTTAAGCCGTTTAAAACTACCCGTTTTGCCGCAACACGTACAGCAATTGATCCTCGGTGATTTCATTATTGTTATTTATTATCGTTATTAATATTCGTCATCAATTTTATTGGCTAATCATTTATTAAACCATGTCTTCGTTGTTCAAATCGAATGAGAAGAATTCCTACTATACGCATAATATTTGCAAAGTATACAATTATTCGTATTGCTTTTCAATTCACGTTTCGTAACCATATATACCTACCGATATCGAGAGCAATAATACAGTGAATATAAAATGATCGTATGTCTGCATATGGTTAATTTTTATTTCACATTGAATATCGTTTTTTGCACGTTTAGCTGACAACCCTGGAGTTTCTCCTCGTATAGTAGCTCGCGATGCTTTAGGACTGATTCGTCAAGATGTGAACGGACGTCACGGAGAATTACTAAACGATTTACTCGGAATGTTGAGACATCTGACTTTGGCTGCTCCGCCATCCGAATGTTCGGAATTGCAAGGATCTCCTCTACCGGTCGCTTTGTTGCCAGTCTTCTTCACTTTGACTGTAATAACATAATACTGTCCGGCTAGTTTCTTTCGTGAACACATGTCGTCGTTTTTCCGTATTTTTTTAACCGATCAATCAATGAATCGTTGTTGACTGAATCAATGAATCATTCCACGTATGATTGATCGCGCTTCGATATTTTCAGCCAGCCGATTTAATGAAGTGGCGTCAAGTGGCGGCTAGATTTAGCGAATTGATAACCGAGGCACCGAATCAACTTCATATTAATCAAACTTCGAACTGTACGAGACAAGAGACTGCAGCCGTTGATAGAATCTCGAGAATTCGAAATCTGCCGATTTTTTATCCAGCTATGATCAGAGTCCCGAACAATCGCAACTCTTGTAAGTATCTCGTACACTGCAGGAATTTCTGAATAAACACAGTCGACACGAGTGTAGTTTATTGCGAATTTGTGCAATCCACAAAAATAAAGAATGAAGATCATAAATTTGAAAATCATGCGCCATCATCATCGCACGGTGAATCGCACCGAAAGAGAATTTATTCGTCAAAATATTCCATGATTTTGAAAATTGTTTATAGACGAAGTTGGGGAAGTAGCGCGAGTCTTGGCTACCCCTTTGCGTCGTCCTTCTCCTGGAAGACTTCATCCCGTGATATCAAACACCGAGGGATAATAAACGATGTAAACAGAAATTGAACTATATTGACGAAGTAGGGTTCATTATTCTATACATTTTTAGAAGATTTTTATACCCGACCGAAATCAAAATGAAGCAGGGAAAAATTAACTATATTAAATGCAACGTGAGGTGAGAGAATTTCCGTATATATAACTATACAGTTTCAATTTTTTATCCATTTTCACACACATACGTAATAGGGTGGTCCTTAACAGGGGTGTTTTTGAATTTCTATGCTCCCAGGGGCTTAAACGCTTCCAAATGGGTAAAAAACAATCCCCTGAAAATTTGAGTTCTTAATATCAACTCTTAGATAGTCCGCATTCCAACCAAAGTTTCTTATGGACATAACATGGGAAAAACTTCTTTTGCTCTTTAAAATTTTTAAACTTGCAGACAAATGAATCTACAATAATGAGTCATAGATATTTTTGTAGAGAATTTAACGCTTCAAAAAAAGGTCTCGTATAATTTTTCCCCAAATCTACTAGTTCAAAAGTTATTCGAGGTCAAAGTTCAATTTCGACGTAGCATAACTTTTGAATTCTCTACAAAAATATCCATGACTCATTATTGTAGATTCATTTGTCTGCAAGTTGTAAAATTTTAAAGAGCAAAAGAAGTTTTTCCCATGTTATTTCCATAAGAAACTTTGGTTGGAATGCGGACTATCTAAGAGTTGATATTAAGAGCTCAAATTTTCAGGGGATTGTTTTTTACCCATTTGGAAGCGTTTGGGAGCATAGAAATTCAAAAACACCCCTGTTAAGGGCCACCCTAGTATACATACATACATACTGAAACGAACGATTTTCTCAACATTACGTGATAAGAATTTTTTTTTCAATTACTGGATATGTGTATGACTCGAACCCTCGGCTGCCGTGTGATCGGAAATAATCTGTACAGGAGAAATAATTGATATCGATAAGCCAGCCTTGATAGATTAGCTTGTAGTGGGAATTACCCGCGGTCACCGATCTATTATCTGCCGTAGAATTACGGAATTATCAAATATCGAAAATTATTAACGCTCCCTGGGTCCACGCATGTGCCTTGACAATCGTTTAATCGAGTCGCAATCTTTTAATTGATCTAGTTCTGATTGATTTAACATTTCCCATAAGCGTACGTGCATACATATGTCGCGAGATGCAGTAGCTGATATATTTAATAGTTTCGTAGAATTAATTGTATAATGAAAGAATGAGAGAGTGAAAAAAAGAGGGATAAGGGAAAGGGAAAGGGAAAGGGTGGCTTGTGTACGGTTCTATGAAAAAAAAATAAAGAATTAATTTCACGATATTAACATTGAAGATAAGCGTGTGTATGTATTTGGGAATGAAATTACGTATTTATTTATTTTTCTTTATCTTTCTTCTTTTTTTTTTTTTGGTATGCAATAATTACACAAAATTATTAATAAATACTACATTTATTAAGTCTATACAAAAGAAAAGCCTCTGCTGCTGTGCTAAATCTTTGAAAGTTTTCATTGTTTTATAATATCTTTTAGTTACATTTCTCGAAATTATATTTTTATTTTATATATATAGTATTGGAAAAATAAATGAATATATTTATATATATTTATGTTTATATGATAACACATATACCTATACATAGCCACGACTTTTTAAACACTTTAACTATAACATCCTAAGTTAAAAATGCGATCCTTCATTCTCAAAGTTTTCAAAATTTCCACGCGTATAAATTATCGCTTCTCTTTCATTTTCTAACCAATAGAGAACACATCTCTCTCCTCTATTCAGCGATACCTTTTTTTCCAAAGTATTCATACATCGATAACTACCAAGGTATATTAAAGTGTTGAAAAATTATGTCAATCGATAAACCCTGCATGGGAATTATTATACTGTATGAATAATCTATCCGTTATTCAATACAGAGATGAAAAGATGAATTATTATCTATTGTTGATGGTTTACCTTACAGATATTGCTAACTACTGTTTAATTTTACCAATTTATACGCTTATTACTTATAGGTATATACCTATAAACAGCATAATATGAGTTAGAAACGGGTGTGATCGTCGATAATCAATCAAGTAATTATTCATGGGGTTTAAACGGAAAACACAAGAAGATTGGAACATTGGCGTAAGTAATAACAATGTAATGATAATAATACTGTGTACATTGCTTTAGATAACAATTTATTATTGAAGTTTTTTCTTGAGACCTGAGCTGATGTGTTAAAATCGGTCTAATCGCCTTTACAGACTTTGTAAAATCGCCTTGACATCTTAATATTATACATTGATCTATAATTATTAATACCTATAATCGTTTTATGTCTCTGATTTATTGTGATTGATGTTATTATACGAATTTAACAAATTTTATACACTTGTTATAAAAAAATATTTATTTACACTTTACGAATTTACTACACTGCGCTATATAGCTGTTCCCATTCACTGGAATAACTGATTTCTATCTGCCTTTCTTATACTATTGTTTCTTTACTTTTTTTCCTTTTTTTTCCTTTTAGATTTATACCTATATCAGATATTAAAACTTCGATTCTTCCAAAGAATCAACGCAGGAAGGTGTATGCTATTTTCTGTTCGACAAATACCATATAGCTGTACAAATTTATGATTGTAATATTCGAAGGAGCATAGAAAATGACTTTGAAAATATCGGGCATAAATATCCTCTCAACTAGTCGAATTGTTGATCTATCCTATACTTCCCGATTTCATCTGATAGCTGGCTTCAATCTGTTCGATAATCACACACATGACTGTATGCACAGCTAAATGCTTCGCGGTTCATAAATTATAACTAAAATTACCAAGTGGTACAGGCTTCGTTAGCGGCGTTAAAGTTTTGACTGTGGGAATTTGAGTGGATTTTTTGACGCAGATATCAGCTCTGCCCACCATTCGGCTCTCTGCATACCGCCCGGGTTGCACCTGAAGGATTCTTCTAGGTGTTCATAAACCTGAAATGAAAAATAGATGTTAGATTCATCGTGTGTCGTTGTGAGAGTCTAATAAGCCCAAAAAGTGTGAACAATTCATAACGTGTGTTCATACTTTTCCATCTGCTCGTCCGAGAGCCGAATTCAGAACAAAGTCTGGAGGTGCCAATGCGTCTGCGATTCCAACTGCTTCCGGCTTCAGCTGATCGCACAAAACTAGGATTGACTCGCGTAGTAAATCCGCCATCTGTGGTCCCTCGCAATATCCGCCTGTATCAGATGTTCAAATACGCGTGTAATGGTCAATTGTTGAGTGAGAAATTTACCGCAAATATTGAACGAGTCCTAATTAACAAATCACCTTGGTAAAGAGTCGTCAGATGTTTCTCAAGACAAGAAAGCGAGTAGAGTAGAATCAGCTTGTCCAAAACCGTGGCTAACCCTTGTGTCTCTGGTTTAGGAGGAACCAGACGTCTGAGTCTAACTGTACAGTATTTCTGCACAATCATCTGCGAGTGGGAAAGATATACCAGGTATATATTATCGAGCTTCGAAATTGCATCTATAACGATAACTGCACTAAATCAGTAAACTCACCTCTCCGTAAACTTTGGAAAGAATAGCTGCGCGGTAAACCTGAGCCTTATTCCTTGCGGAAAAATTATCAAGGCCACTGTGAACTCCTTGATCGATTCTTCGCTGAGTCTGTACCACCAGGTAACACAGTAGCCACTCGTTGGTCTCTTTGACAACTAGAATTCATGGAAATTGAGTCAATGCCTCGTTTCTAAGATACACGAGTTGGATGGAGGATATCAAGCCTCTGGAACAGTTTAATCAATGCAATTATCGATCTACGTACAACTTTCCGACATTACGTCTCTGATATTAGTCCCTCGGAATTTTCTCTTCAATATTAACGGACCGCTGGCCAAGAAATCCACCGATCCTAAAGGACTGGATATTGGGGAGCCCGCTTGGACCTCTGCCCATTGACGTATCAGCCAGTTGCTAGTCTGTTGAGGCAGGACATTGTTGTCTCCCTCGTAGGTCACGGTCGGTTCATGATTTACACCAAGTTCACCCAAGTTAGCAACTGTGTCAAAGATTAGAGAATATTGGATAGTTTATTGCGACAAGAGAGAGTTCTTTTCTACCATTTCGTCGAATAATATACCTTTGAGGTAGCCGTGGCCCCCGCAAGCCTCTCTGCATTCTCGTATCGCGTCTCGGCAAGTCCATGTGATTAGCGGTTTTATAATCGATACAATAGAATGAATTTCTGATACAATTTGACTCTGGAAAAGAAAATATCTGTGAGTATTGAATGAAAGACAGTCCCGTTCTGCTTCTAGTCTCTAGTCCTCCTCGCTTTCTTTCCTCTCTTCCCTATCTTCGATCGAATACTCACAAGATCGGGAATGTTCTCTCCCTCCATTGATTTTTGAACATTTTCCAAGTAAACTTGGGTGAATTCTGACATGAACATCCTGAAAACTATCGCCGCTGAGAGGTAAGGGAATAGTCGCCATTGCTGAAAGCGAGAACATAGATGAATCAACCTGAGGCTATACTAATGTCAAAAAATGGATAAAAAGACTGTCAGAATCTTACATGCAGCTCGTACTCGATCAAGGCATTTTCCCCATTCCCATTTGGTCCGAACTGTTTCCTAACAGCCGCGTATCTCACTGCTATCACCATCGCAGCTCCTATTGTGTTTGTGCTTTCTTGACAAATTCCAATTCTACCAGCGGAAAGATTCTCAAGTGCGGCTCCTAGGTGAAATTAAGATGAATTACCTCTTGAAAAGATATGAATTTTTTGTTAATCAAGAGAACTGGAATTACCAAGAATCTTTTGCGGGTCTGTAAACGAACTTTCGTACTCCCCCTCGGGGGTGACATCTCCAGTTCTATTTAAGAGGCTCTCCCTAGGTATTCTGTATTTATTGAACATGAGGAATCTGTGGAAAGATGAGAAAAACAAGCCTACGTTATTCGATTGCTGAATGCATAGTTAGAGAGGGATTTCCAGGTTCAAATTTCAGTTCTTAATGTTAATATTAAGAGCTGAATTTTCAACAAGTGTATTATTATACCAGAATGAAACACCCCAATTTTTACAGACCCGTTATCGATCCCGTTGAGGCCCATCTTTTCTCCCATATCTCCGACGATGATCCCAGGATAGGGAAGATAAGTTTTTGGATCTCTAATGGGGACAATGAAGGCATGTAAGCCATGGCATTCGTTCTGAGTAACGAGCTGAGCGAATACGATTGCAACGAGGCAAGTTTTTCCTGAAAACCAGAAGATCAGTTTGAGTTTGTGAGATCCGACTGAAGGTGGTTCTCCATACTTTGATAAGGAGTAACGGTTTTATCTCATAGTAAATATCACCTAAATTCCCAATCCAGCATTTAGCAGCTTGAAAGTCTGGCGTGTTAAGAACAAATTCCTGTCTTTCTGGATCGTAAGTTGCCGTCGTTCTCATCATTTTTGTATTACTACCATGAGCGACTTCAGTCAAAGCATAACAGCCTAGCATCTGAATGACAAATTGCGTATAAAAAGTGAGGAACAAGCGAACACAGACGCCTCTATCAACAGAATTATTCACCTGCTTATTCCACACAGCGTGAAACATTGACAAATGCCGATCGGTCCCAAGGCTGAGAAGCGTATTCCCAAAGAGGTAGACTCCTATGGCAATTTTCACCGACAAAGATGGACTCACTATGGCCGTAGCTTCGTTCAAAGTCATCAAATACCCCGTCTATTCGGATAACATCAATTGTCACAATGTTTGCATAATTCCTGATCGACATTTGCCTCCAGATTGAAATATACTGAAGCAATAATACCGCCTTGTACCTTAGTCTTATAATTGAGTTGGTTGATGTTTGATGGCAAGAGATTCAGGTGATTGAGTCTAGCCAGTTGCCTCGCGACTCGTCTCTTCTGCTCATTCGCGCTCGGAGTGTAGTCCTGGTAAGGGTGAAACTCCGGGTCAGCCTGCATCGCTTTCCATACTTTTATCTGCGATTTTGATGAGAATTGAGAATAGAAATTTAGCCATGCATGACTGAAGCCGTTGGATATAATTGGATGTAATTTCATCTTAGGATGAAATGAAATGGAATGTTAATTTTAATTTCAATTTTAATTTTTCATTACACGACACTGAGGCATTAGGAATAAAGTATCAATTAAAAGCAGAGAGAGAGAGAGGGAGAGGGAGGGAGAGGGAGGGAGAGGGAGAGGAGGTAGAAAAGAAAAGAAACGAGAAACATTCATCAGCATACTTTTAGTTTTAGATTGTCTGGATCTTCTATAATGATTCTTAGACGTTTCCAACAGAATGATGCGGAAGACCGGTACTTTTCCAGGTCACCACTGCTCGGCACGTCTTCTATCCAGTCGAGGTCATTCTTGAGGACGTGTTGCGGCATCGCTGTCGCCGTTGGTGGCATATTTCAATGGTGTTTCTGTGATCGCGAGTTCCTGCGTATAGCGGATTTCGGATAGATTATTCGACAACCCTGTCATGCGATCGATGTATTTCGATTCATTTTCATCGTGCGTAAATACGCAGCGCTAATATGAATAATGTACATTCAATATTTCAGACGATTTCCCCGAAGACTATACGCATCTAACGAGTTTTACGACAAAGCATATAGCGAGATCTCGTAACTTTTCGATTGGTTTCCCTAAACACAATCGCATATACACGCATGGTTCTATTTTTATACGATTTCTCGCATCTCATAGCTCTCGGTCTTTTACGAATGGTATACTGAAATCGAGTATGAGTCGAGTCGCAAGAATCTATATATACGTTAAGATAATTCAATCGACTGATAAAGACGTATAATATAGTTTCGCGTATCTCGTTGGAGATTAAGCACGAATTTTATTTCCTGGATTTAGCGTTTGATTGCAAACTCTACGTCATACTTAATATGTAACTTGTATTAATTTTCCGTTCGAAATTCGATGTAATTAACTAATCAGCCTTCGGCAATGTGATCAAAGCGGATATAAGTAATATATAATGACCGTTATATTTCACAAAGGGTAAAAATATCATGCCGTTTTCCGAACAATTGTATAAAATAAGAAAAAATATATTTTTTTCTGCATTCGATGAATTTAACCGTCTGTATGCGCGTATTCGCCGAGTTATAAAAATAGAAAAACGCGGATAAGATAACATTATTTCGGCCCAGTTTATGCTAGAATTATTCATTTTCTTTAAGGTCATTTTATTTTACCTATAAATTGTAAAAATACAGAGAAAATAAACGATGCGTGTACAAGTAAATAAGAAACGGACAATTTCAAGGGAAGGTTGTAATCGTAGTCACGCTACGTGTGACAATAATTGTCACGCTCGACTATATGGTGCAAACAGGAAAAGCGATATCGTATTTATTCGGATATTTCTATATACCCAAGAGTTTAAGATCTCTCCGAGCGATGTAATATCTGTCTGGCACCGGGTCTGTGCCGTGTAATGTATATAAATCTGATACACGCTGCAGATTCGCATAAGTAATCTCATCACTCGCAAGTTTGAGTCATTTCAGTCAGCGATAGTATACCTGCGCGTCAGTTCATATATGTTTAATAAAAAGCTGCCACGCGATACTATTCGTCCTTTTCCTCAACTCGTATTCTCACAATTATATAGATAAGAATAGAATACACATGCGGCTTACTGCGAACGCGTGCGAATACACACGCCTACCTCTACCTATGCGAGAACAGCGACAATAATTATCTTCCCCACAGCGAAGGCTATACTAATACAAATATTTCAATCGATTCCCCTCCGCCTGAACGTAGTTTATGTTTATATTAATCTCCATAATTCAGAACGATCAATAATCTCCTAGAACTATTTTTTCATACATAAAACCCCCGTTGTTATAATATTCTTATCTACTACAGTACCTCCACGTGACTGTAATATACATTAGCATTCGAGGCTCGCCCATCGCTCAGCTCTATCTGCACACGTGCAGGCATCCGCTTCATAATTTTCGACAATCATTAGAGACGCGGTCACTACGATTCGATCAATTGGTTGCACGGTTATGTATACACGTAATATAATTTTCATACGGTCGTCCGTCGAGCATTTTTTATTATATTACACGTAGTACGCCGATCTTACACATCCTGTGTACGTGTGTTTGTGTGTAGATAATAATCGCACAAACCACACGCGCGTGTTCCGATATAAATCGGTGTCGCTGAATAAGCTTTGGAAAATCCGCGTACGATAAACGAATATTGAACTAGAATTCTGAATTAAGTTTATAAAAGAACCGAATCTAGCCGACGCGGCTGTACCTAGTCATGATTTATTGTCTAATGAATGATTGCGAGAAACACTCTGCTATCTAAACTAGTAAACATGTGTGTATAGTGTATAATATATACCTATATATGTACGTCCCTCGCGCGGTCGCCAAGGCCTTTTCTAATTGAGTCTAATTCAGGAAATTATTTGAAGAAAGCAAGCAATACAAGCAGACTCGACAAAGTGTGACATGACAGCTACTTATTCACGACGCTATTCGTGTCGTTAGTCGCTAATCTGGCTTTAATACATCATACGCGTCCGCACATACCTGTATAAATTCGCGTATACGAGGAACGGAGTCCTGCATGCACAGCTGTATTAGGAAAAAAAGAAAACGATAATTTTAACACCCGGTTATGTATTTCCTTCTATTCCCCTCCGATTCACGCGCCGAAGCTATTATATGCTTCGTCTACATCCCGATGCGTGTCTTTCGCCCCGCGACTAATTCAACCACATTACCTTATACGTATATGTATCTACTGCGTGAATAAACTGCCCGTACTGTGTTCTAGCAAGCCAGCAAGCTACTAAATTTTCATACGGCGTGCGGAGCCTCCGAAAGCCGGCCGGCTGCCCGGCACCGCCCACTAAGTTGTGCTGTGTGGATTGTAGATTGTCGACGGATTGTAGCGTAGCCCTGTGTAGACTGTAGGGACCCTGCGCATTCGTACACACCAGTTGCCAGTTGCGACACGCGAATGTTCAAGTATTACTGCTTCCTCGCTCGTACGCTCTATGCATACGTATTCCGTTCACAGATAGATACACATTTATAGTTTATACCCTATAACATTGCTTCTCAGTTCAGTGGCTTGTATTCACGCGATTCCGTACAATTTACTTTATGCAGCGACAAACTGCCGGATAGATACAGCGAGAACAGCTGACGAGCGACGGCGATCCGCTCCAACGCGCACGCTCGATTGCACTCGTGGGATGCACGGGTTTCCCATCGGAATAGAAGATAATTATAGTATAGTTTTGCAACGAGGGGTTTCTCGAAAATCTAAAATCTAAAATCTTTTCCTACGCACTACGGTCCATCAAAAATTAGAACAAATATAAAATATAACCCTAATTCTGATAATCCTCTCTCCATCTATATTACTTGAACGAATTTATGGTGTATTGTCTCATTATCTTATGCAACATTCATTCCCTACACGGTGTGGGTAGATAGACAGGTTTACCACTTTTATGTAAGACGATCAGCTCTTGCCTTTGCGTTCTGAGTAACTGTACCTCAGCAACGAGGACAGACTTCCAAGGCTGGACAATGCAGGACATTGTGCAGTTGGTAATTAGGGGGATTTTACGAGATGCGGTTATCTATTATGCCGTATTTGATTTTGGCTCAGAAAGAATTCTCGTTTGCTATAAAATGATCTGATCTAAACTCAATGAAAGTATGTGTAATTCTATGCCATATATTTATAGCTTGATTTCAAAACTTTAGTATTCCTTATCTTGAACAGAAGATATTCCGTAGCGATTTACGCCATGGTCTTTACATGCTGTTGACGCAATATTATTGTTAACTTAAATTAGATCTTTCATAGTTTGATTTCATAGGGGACTACATTTGAATTTGAAAGAGGTAATAAAAGAAAAACATATTTTCCGGAGACGAAATGCCGGAACGGAATTACACGAATTTATCAGAATCCGCATTCCGATAATTCATTCTATTCAAAGAAGGAAATTTGAGCTCATTTTTTCTCCTAGAGTTCACGAGCAATGGAATCATCATAAATGACACAATTTTCTATTCATCATTGGCATGCATAAATGATTTTCCTGTTTTTCCAACAAACACGTAACCTAGGTTTGTGAAGTTTCAGAGGTTAGGTTTATCTCTGACAAACTTTACGGGCGTCCAATCACAGACAAGTATCATATTCGCATTTTCGCCAGCGTCTGCCCCACAAAAAAATCTAGTGATATCTGAAGTGGCGTAGGTGCATTAGGTAATTTTAACAATACACAGTATCATACCACCGATCATAATAATCGAACAATATCGCCCGCCTCTTAATTAGCCCGACGTATAACGCTTCGATTAAAAAAAAATGATCGTAGTAAGTCATGAAAAATATAGGTATATGTAGAAATGGTCGTTTTAATTATCGTGAAACGGTACATAACCTAAAAGTTTGACGCTTTTGCACCGTCAGAGTATGTATTACAGTTGTAACAATATTAATTCCCATTAATTAATCGCCGATAATTATTCTTGGCTCTTAATTCACGTAATATTTTTAACAGACTAAAGACTTACTCGTTTCTACTAATACTGTGCAATAATATTCCAACAGTCGTTCTTATTTTTCGTGTTCTGTTTCATGCAGTGTTCATTATCAGTACTGAATCTATGCTAGACAAGACTTTTCACCTATAAAATAGACTCAAAGCTGCTAATCGCTTTGTAACATCGATAAAAGGTACAGAATCGATGCAGTCAGATCATAGTTGCTGAAACTTGTGCGACCTTCGGAAATCCTCGTTATTTATTAACCATTAGTCCCACAATTATCTAGCGTCAGTTTTTCGCTAGATAATCAAACCCATCATTACCCAGACTCAAGACATATCATAAACATTGAAATCTGGACCCCAGTTCTTTCTAGGTCAACATAAAATGTGATTTTCAATTTGGCCAGAAATGTAGAGCCGAGTGTCTTGTTTCAGGTAACGATGGGTTCGTTGGAACTAAAGCAAAGTCTGTCGGGCCACAAGGGGAGGGTATGGAACGTGTGTTGGCACCCCAAGGGCAATAACGTAGCTTCTTGCGGGGAAGACAAGACTATAAGAATCTGGGCAAACGAGGGTTCAAAGTGGGTGATCAAAACCATACTGGCAGAAGGCCACCAGAGAACGGTCAGAGAAGTCTCTTGGTCTCCTTGCGGAAATTACATAGCATCTGCTAGCTTCGATGCGACTACGGCCATCTGGGACAAAAAGTCCGGCCAGTTTGAGTGCAACGTTACCTTAGAAGGGCATGAACACGAAGTTAAAAGCGTTAGCTGGTCTCGCAGCGGACAACTTCTCGCTACTTGCAGCAGAGACAAGTCTGTATGGATATGGGAGGCCGCTGATGACGAGTATGAATGTGCTTCCGTCATTTCCTGCCATGCCCAAGATGTCAAGAAGGTATTGGAGCCGTAAATTGCTCACTTTGCTCGTGGTAGTGATAGGCTTCTATCCTCATCCAAAATCTGGTATTTTCAGGTCAAATGGCACCCCCACGAGGATACTTTGGCTTCAGCGAGCTACGATGACACGGTGAAGCTGTTCAAGGAAGACGCATACAGCGACTGGGTCTGTACAGCGACTCTTACATCTCATGTATCAACCGTTTGGAGTTTGTCCTTCGACAGCACCGGAAGCCGGTTGGCTACTTGCAGCGATGATAAGACGGTGAAAATATGGCAGGAGTATAAGCCAGGAAATGAGGCGGGTATTCCCACGGAGAACAACGAACCCGTTTGGAAATGCTGCTGCACTTTGTCCGGCTATCATAGCCGACCTATTTACGATATCGACTGGTGTAAGATGACCGGGCTCATCGCTACTGCCTGCGGAGATGATATCATTCGGATATTCAGAGAAGATAGTGACTCCGATCCTAACCAACCTTCATTTAGCATGGTTTGCGCTATGGATGATGCTCATACCCAAGATGTTAACTCTGTGCAATGGAATCCCACAGTTCCTGGGCAACTAGCGTCTGCCAGTGATGACGGGCTTGTGAAAATCTGGTTCTACAGCGAATGAATATCGCCGTTTGTTCATCTTGTATTGAAAAACTAATTTAGTCGGCTTTAAATCGTCGATGATTTTACTTAAGGATGAGATTTTCGTTAATCTTGTACTGAAATATACCTTTTACTCAACTTAGTATTAAATAATCAACTGTATATATTAACAAACTGTTGTTGGCGAACGATTTGTGAATATAGACTGAAAACAGAGACGATATTTCTCGAGATTTATTTACTCGTTTACCTATTGGTACAGAAAAAACTAGGAACTGCTTATTCCCCACATTTTTGTTGCAGGTAATCAGCTGAACAGATGATCGGCCGTTTGCCAATTGCGCAAAGAGTTCTGCTGCGAACTTGTCTTCCAAAAAAAATCATCAGCTACAATCACACAGCGGCAATGGCGAGTTCCGAAACCTCCAAAAATGGACTTCCCTTGAAGCAGGTCTTGGACGCGATTTACGCCTTTGCACCCGTCGACTTAGCCGCCTCTTGGGACAATGTCGGAGTCCTCATAGAACCCACTAAACCGAAGTTAATCACTCATACATTGATCACCAACGACCTTACCGAAGATGTTATGCAGGAGGCTGTCGACCTCAATGCAGACCTAATCATCTCTTATCATCCACCTATATTTGCACCTCTGAAGTCAGTCACTACTCGAACATGGAAGGTGATTTATAGCAGGGGGCTAAAATGTTGAAAAATGATCAAAATCGACGCGTATACATTTTTCGATTCTTAATCTGCATTCCAGGAACGCATCGCTGCCACATGTTTGGAAAATAAAATCGCCCTCTACTCTCCGCACACAAGCTTTGATTCCGTGAAGGGAGGATTGAATGACTGGTTAGCTGAGGCCTTTGGTGGGTGAAAATTTCTTTGGATAGAGAATCAATAATCGTCGGAAAAATTTCTGCAACGATAATATAATATGTTGTAAAACGGGTCATTCTATTTTTGCAGAAGTGAAGACCAGCAAGCCGATCGAACCTGGTGTAGATCCTGAAAACGGTTTTGGCCGGATCTGCACATTGAGAGCACCGGTGTCCGTTTCTGATGCCGTGAATCTCGTCAAGCAGAGAATAAACCTGCCGTATGTTAGACTCGCTTGCGCCAGACGAGAAGGTGAAGCCATTTTTCATTTAATTTCGCGTCAGTTTTCTACTTTTTTCTTTATCGTTTTTTTTTTTTTATCATTTCCTCTCGTTTTACAGACAGCATGATAAGCTCTATAGCAGTGTGCGCCGGTTCGGGAACGTCTGTTTTGAAGGGGGTCAAAGCAGACCTCTACATAACTGGGGAGATGCTCCACCACGATATCCTAGACGCAGTGCATATCGGGGCTCATGTTATACTGACGAATCATTCGGATTCGGAAAGAGGCTTCCTCAAAGTGTTCGCCTTGAAATTGGCCAAAAATCTAGGCGAATCTGTCAAAGTCAGCGTCTCGCTGGTCGATACGGACCCGCTCAAAACTGTCTAACTGATTGCATTTAGGGATGAATAAATTGGGCAAGTGGTGAATGGGAAATAAAGGAATTTTTAAAGAGAATCATTCTAGTCATTGATATGTGTTTATGCATAAATCATTTTTTTTATTTTATTCTATTTTTTTTTTTCATTCAAACAGAATTCTTCTCTTCTCTTCGAGTGACTCGCGAGATGCGGTGTCTTTCGTCGTTACCGACCGGGAATAATTCCTCCTAAGATTTTAGCCGCTAGTCCGTCGCTCTAGCTGTTTTGGATAATGAATTTTGTCGACGATAGAGGGAGGCGTTGGTGGCAGTCCCGATGTAATCCAATCGGCCAATCAGCGTTTAGGGTACCGCCAAGCAAGAGCGAGGGCAGGCAGAGAGTCGGTCGCGAAGTTGGTGGCTGTAACTGGCCGCTGGCTGTCAGTTAAATAAGAGAACGGGGGATTTTTCGGGGATAATAAAAGTAAAGGAAAGAACAAAAGCGAGAAGATAGTGTGAGAGAGAGAGTGCGATAGGGAGGGGAAGAGGCAGAGTGAGAGTGAAAGATAGAAAATACAGTATCACTATCGAGTTGTTGACCGCGTCGCGCGTTAGTAGCCGTAATCTCGTATCGCAATGATAACGTCGTCGTCGTCGTAGGACGAAAAACTCCTCCCCCTCCGTTTGTGTTATGTTATGTTATGTGACTCGCCTCGGAAAATGAGTGACGGAATAAAGACGGTAGTGTTGCTCGGCGCCTAGCCGTTCCGTATAGCCGTAGCCCGGGTAGATACACGCGTACGCGAGGGGTGTTCGCATACACACGATCTGCGATTAATAATTCGCTCGGGATTCGGACGTGAAGAAAATAACGGAGGTCTGCTACGGGTCGGATGATAATAATAAAAAAAAAATAAATAAAAATAACAAGGAAATAAAGTGGGAGTGAAATAATATACGCGAGACGTTACATTCGTCAGTCCGTCCGTCGGGATGTCGGTGTTGGACTTATAATCGAGAGGAAATAAATGACGACAAAACATGTTATAATAAAACCGGAGAGAGAAAGGTTTTGTTTCATTCAAATTGTTTCGCGGTTTCAAGATAACGAAATAAAGAAGAAAAATAAATATTAAATAACAAGAATAAAATTAAAAAAAAAAATTAAAAAAAAACGGGTGTAAAAATATAATTGGTGGTTGTGTGGTGTTGTCGTCGTAGTCTCCGTCGTCGTCGTCGTCGTCGTCGTCGCCGCCGTGGTTGGTCGTCGTCGACGTCGTCGACGTCGCGTGGTTTCAGATTGTGTGTTGGGTGTTCCTAAGGTGGTATATACGGGCGCGTGCGTCTGTGTGGGTGTCTGGTTAGTGGCTCGAACTCCGGCTCGCGCGGTTCTCGGCGGCTAGCTGCTGCTGGGGGACAGATCCGACATAGAAAAAAACCCGACAACCAAAATGGCGGACCTCGAGGCGGTTCTGGCCGACGTCAGCTACCTGATGGCTATGGAGAAGAGTAAATGCACCCCCGCGGCAAGGGCGAGCAAGAAAATAATTCTGCCGGATCCTAGGTACACCAGTAGTTTCACCTTTTACAGTTTCCCTCGTTATCCGCGACACTCGCTCTACATTCTATATCGACCTTTCTCGCCCGCGGGACCTTCCCGTTTCTGCTCCCTAACCCCAACCCCAACCCCAATCCCGCCATCCCCCTTGCCCTCCCTCTTATTCGACTCATTTGTGAATTAAGCGGAGCACAGAAAAGCAAAGACAAAAGAACAACGATATTGTTTATACACACTGATGTAGATTGCTGACGAGAGGGTGGGGAGATCGCAACGCGTGCGAACGTATTGTGTATCGTACTAACCTACGTACTCGGCTGATTTAAAACTTGTATAGGTTCATCCAAGATTTGAGAAGCTGATGGTGTGACAGAATACGAAACTTGAGCCAGCAGTTTTTATAAATAGTTGAATTCGACGCGTGATTGAGTTATTCTTTTATCATTATTGTTATTATTATTATTATTATTGTTATACATATTGTAATCATCGATCGATGAGGCGAGAAGAGGAGAGTTAGTAGTGTGTTGTATTGTTGTATAGATAAATGTAAAATAACAGACGGAGAACAACAAACGTGAAAAGAAACATGAGATAACGGATGACAAGAGGAGACGTAAAACTAGAGAATCGACGGGCAAAGACATTCATTCATTGACTATTCGTCGTCTGTACGGCTTTGCTCCTCTGTTTTTCTTTTTTTCTTTTTTTTTTTCTTCCCCCCACTTTTTTTTTTTCCTCGACTTTTAGCTCGACTTACACACATCTTTTATTCAATGCGTGCTTGTGAAAGAATTTTTCTCATTATTACCATTATTCTTCTTTTTTTTTTTTTTTTGTTTCTTTTTTTCCCTCCTTTTTTTCTGGCACTTCAAGACACAACAACTCACGTTTAAATTCATTGTCCTTATTATTGTTATTATTATGACTATTATTATTATTATTATTATTCATTCATAAACTGCAGGGTATACGCGTCGTGTCACCGTACGATATACTTTTCATTATCCGCTATGACGTTTATTCACTTTCTAATTTTTGTTTTATTCCATACGCGCTAGGTATAACTTACTCATTAGTCAGACCGCTAATCATTTGACGAAATTAGAAAATTTTCGTCGTTCACGATATGCATCTTTAACCGACCACATCCTGTTTTTCGAAGAGATTAAAAACGAATAGAGACTCGGTCTTCGGTTAATTGTATTTTTATTTTTTTACCAAATTAGAAATAATATACATACAACGCATTTTTTGTTTATTTTATTTTATTTTTTCTTTCTTATTATTCGTCTTCTGTCGTACCCCTCTTTTTTTTCTCTAATTTAACAACGTTAGTCTTAATTAATTATCACCAAGGAAACCTCAGGAGTCTTGCTTTCCGGGTTTCACTGACTAAAACAAGGTCAGCGGTTTAGGCGACTAGGAGCTGACTATGAAAGCTCGACAATCCCTAAGGCGCCTATGTCTCTCTCTCGGCTCTTCTCCGTGGACAGATTTTCATTATATGTGACATAGAATCGCGCGCGTATATGCATACGACGATTTTTACTTCCGAGTGAAAATTTTACATACATATATCATCGTAATTCTAAACGTATATCAAAGATATATGCATAGTAGAACATAAGAAATAAGAATTTTGAAATTGACAAATAATCGGAATAAAATTCATTTCAGTATCATAAGCGAAAATCTCAGCGTAGTGTAGAAATTTTGACTGCTGACGTTATATTACATTACATCGTCAATCGGGGGTTGCACCAGCTTACGGTAAACTCTGACGCTAATTGGTTGTAATTTACTCAATGTCCGGAGGTTCTCGCATAGGTATAGGTATATAGGTATACCGAAATAGAATTCCGGTCTATAACCGTTACCTGCGATTATATTCATTTGCATTATCAATTTATCTGACATAATATTTCTCGTATAACATATCTTATAGACAGGTGTAGGTACATGTAACATCGTATGATATATATGTATATACAGGGCGATTTTTTTTCTTCATTTTAAGCGGTTCTAAATATAACTATGCCAAGCCAATAACGTATTTTACCCTCGTATAAAGAAGTAAGCTATATTCCCTCTTCCACACACGCCCACACCAGTTTCTATATACCTATATACCGAATCGTACCAAGGGAATAATTCTCTTAAATTCTCACACGGGTTTCACAAAACGTTTCTATATAATATATCACAGCTCTTTTTGCTTTTCTCAAACTTTATTTATCGTTTATATTCTATAGTTTTATACAATCGGTATAACGGAACGATTTTGTTTATACGAAAGTTGAGACACAAGAGCAAAAAAAAATTTTAAAAGAAAAATAAAGTATAGAAATGAAAATTATTCAAAGATTTTAAACATTGATAGATCGTGACGATATATTATATATATTTATTTTTTCAACCTTATTTTTTTTTTATTTTGATTGATAATCGTGTCTGAGGAAGAATAAAGAAAAATACTAGTACGTCCGCCGGGTCTGCGGCGAAGATGTCGTTTAATCGTTAGACTGGCAAAGAGCGTGCGAAAATATATCTGGTAACTGACTGCAGTGATTCAGCTTTTACGATTAGTGTTTCAACTACGTGTCTAACATACGGTACTATATAGGTATAAATAAATCGGTACGACTAACTATAAGAATCACGTTAACAAGATTACGAAGAAATAGTAGTAGTAGTAGTAGTGGAAGTTTAGTATGTAGTCAGCAGCAGCGCGACAGAAGTTTACTTTCCGTTATTACCTCTAAACAGATTTTATTAAAGGTGTTAAACGACTATATGGTATAACGTATACCTATGTATATATATATATATGTACAAGTAGTAAATTCTAACTGACAAAAGTCAACTGCAACAAATACAACGACCTGTGTAACGACGTTTCTCATCGCTATAACTTATTGATTCGTCATTTAATTACCTGGTATATTGTTCTATGATTCATTCTCTGCTCGTAAAGAGGAAGAAAAAAGAAGAAGAAGAACGTATAAAAATAGAAATACGAATCATATAAAATGGGAGATAATATCGAGATACGTTTCGATCATTCTTCTTATCTTTTGTTATACACATATATACCTGATGAAACGAAATGAATACATGATTAAATCTACTATAATAGATACAAGTACGTCTATAATACGAGCGAGCAATAAGAAGTGCCTGACTCGGGTCGTATTATCGTTATAGTTCAAGAACGAACGAACGGAACGAAACGAGGGTGAGAATAGCAGAATAAGAAGCAGCAGAAGTACACAATACACATTATAACGTGTATATACAGGTATACCAGCCGTACGAGATTCTCTGGAAAGCGGGTCGTTGATTTCCGAGGTCTTCGAGAGCAGTGCTCTCTCCTATTCCTCTCGTGTCTCCTCTTCCTCTCCCTACCAGGCCACCGTTTGCCCCCATTTTCCATACCCCCGACTAAGGGATAAGGTGGCGTTGGGTGGGGTTTGAGTTGAGGTCGGTGTACACAAAGACGAGGCAAGGTAACGCGCCGGCGTCAGTTGTTTACCCCGGCTATGCCTCTCTGCCTATGGACCACGGCTATACCTATATCAGCGCGACCGTCGTTTCGCGTCGTTCGACGCCCCGGCGCGGCGCCCCCGAAGCACTAACATCTCCCGCGCACCGGACCGCCACATTAATAGAATAGCAGAGAAGGAGGACACGCTGCAAATGCATATTAAAATCGCCTCATATATACATCACGTTTTATACCTATACAAATATTAACGGAAATCTCGGCAGTCATACGTTTCTACAATATCATAATATATCATTCACGTTAATATTATTACGCATAGGCATTGTCGTAACTTTTTCTTTCTCCTTTTTCTTTACACACATACATGTGTGACACACGCTTGTGTCATCTCACTAGCGAGAGAGACTAGAGCTTTGAGGGTTTGGAAAGTTTGAAACCTATACGCTTTACGGTATGCGACGAGCTGTAGACGGCCGTTGGACCTTTGTGCTGCAGGGATGAAAACACCGCGTTGATTCGTTTCAGTAGTTCTCAACCGAGCCGTGCATGTAGGTATAAGGGCGGTTCTAGTTCACTCACATTTTATGTAGACTTCGGCATTACGGGGATGTGTATAGTATAGGGAGATATATGAATGCTAGTGACGAAAGATGGGAGATGGGTTTAACGACGAGATGCGGTGACGGGGTAAGAGGGCGGGGGACCGTCGTCGTGGTAATGATCGTAGGCTCTAGCCGTGAGAGCGAGGGAGAGAGATATAAAGAGAGAAAGCTTGCGGACTGTGTAACCTCAAGACTTTGGTAAAGAGACGTTAAGTTTCCAAAGGTTTTTCAACGGGATAGTATACTAGGTACTAGGTCATGTACCGTGGATCGATCCTTGGACCGAGAGCGTTGAAAAGAACGGATGAAAGACGAGAAAAATGGAATAAAAAAAAAAAAGACTGGAAAAAAAAATTGGAAGAAATAAAAAAACGCGGTAATAAGAAGTGGAAGAATATAGAGAAAATGGAAAATACATGTACGAAATAGGTGCAGATTTTTAGAACGAAGAGATTTTCTTATACCAAGATTTAGGTCCGGAGTCAAAGCAGTAAACAGATTTCTCGTGTATGTAACGCGTTGTATATCTTTCGGAATAACAAACAAAGAGATTTGTTTCATTTGAAATGAAAATTAATGTATTCTCAGACCATTTTTTATCTGCACTTTTCATTGTTTTGTTCGCGGGAATTTCTCACGTGAATTTTAGTCAAAATTTCATCGCATGTATATATGTGACTATATAAATGTCTTTAATCCGGTGTCTCGTCTATATAGTTTTTCGGACGCGAAAGAGTCCAGAAGAAAAGGAGAAAAGGCAAATAAATAATGCCTCGACCCCTTGCGCGGTTAGATGCTCGAGAAGAGTGTATAGTTAGCTTCTGCAGTGCACCTCTTTCACACTTTTCTACCGAGGATTTTTCTTTTTTTTTTTTTAACTTTTTTTCTTCTCGTATATAAACGGCCACTTTCCTTTCTTAAGCGGTTCTGAACACAGTCTTCAACTAATTGTAAGTTGTCAGCTACTCTTCTTTTATTCGAGTGAGTGGCTGTATACCTATACGTATACCTAAATACAGTCAAAGGCTCTCTGCGGGATAAGTGAAGATAGGTAATATAAAAAGAAAGATGAAAAAGAAAAAACCTCGTTATGACATTATTCTGGAGAATTGCAATAGACTGACTATCGCATCGAACTATTATAGACTTGTACATACCTAGTATAGCCTTATAAAAGCTACGAATGAATGTATGTATGTGTATATATATACGGAAGTTTATCAAAGTGGAAAAGGATTGAAAACCTTTTGGCGTTTTGTATATACCTACTGCAGACGCATGAATTATTCTTTAGTTTTCAATGCGACGAATCCCCGTCAGTCTCTTTGCAATTTTTTCGCTGCTTCTCATCTCTATCTCTCCTTTGTATATACGAGAGTTTAAAAATTGACGAAATAGCTGGCAAACAGGAGTATAAAAATGTCTAGACTACGAGGGGATGAATGACGATGATGAAAACTGTCTATATCCAAGTATGTGTAGGTATATAACGGAGAACAAGGTAGATTATAGGTTTTTTTAAACACATATAGATAGATTTAAATATTTGATTATATCCTATACGAATAGAATATATATATATATTCATATACAGCGCAGTTACAGCTGACGAAGATCCGAGCGTAAAAACAGGACGAAAGCAAAAAAAGAGAAGGAACGTAAAAAGTACATTTCTATAAAGTGAAAGTTCTTTTTTTCACAACCCTGTGCTTAAACAGCGGCAGGGAGGAGAGGAATAAAGGTTACAAATATAACCATTACGATGTATGATGCGATGACGATGATGAATTTATTTCAATAATTTTTCAACGCTGTATTATATGGTCGGTTGTAATTGCTGCAGTTCCATCTGATAAGTATATATATATATATATATATATATACCTACATATCTCAGTTATATGTATTATATATAGGTATATATATGTATATACCGGCGAGTTTAATTGCCCACGAAACACGTACGTCTGCGCTTATTACATGCAGAATTACATTATAATATATAACTACGTATATACATATGTACATACATATAAGAGAGCATAAAATAGGCGTATAATTACACGCAATCGTCCGCCACCCGCTCGCCCCAAGGCACGATTTTACTTTTGAATTCACTCGATTTGTGTCACGCTCAAGGCTCACGTGCAGATCATTGATCGGTTGCGCCTTTTTTTTTTTTCTTCTCTTTTCTTTTCTTTTCTTATCTTTTCTTTCTTTTTTTTTTTACTAATAAAGAGCTCTGTCCGCTTATATTACGTGCCGTTGAATCCCATATCTCGATCCGATTTGCCTTATACCTATATACCTACACCTGCACTGATAGTCGACTATAAAGTTTAATAAAATTCCTTGGAAAATAATTGGGAAATTATTACAATAATACGAGAATAGAGGATAACAGAGATAATTGGAAGAGGGAACGCATCCTTGCACTTCAAAGAGCTCATCATATTCTGTGGTCTGTCGGCCGGGGCCACGAGCGAAATTCTAACTTTACAGAATATATAATATGTTCGAATATTTGGTTATATATAGGTATATATAGCTAGTTATAGTTAGCTACTTATAGTTTTAGCTAGTTAGTCATAGTTTGTAATCTTTGTGTATTTATACAATATATGTTATACGCGTGGATCGAACGGACGCAGAGACCGGATGAATTCTGTATGAGAGTGGCGGGCTCTGGGCTAGCTGCACCGGTATAGTTGGGTAAAATGAATGGTATAAACCGAGAAGAACGGCGAGTCTCGGGTTATAAATAGAGGAATAATATACGATTGAAAATTACTGCTTATTTTAGGTTTATTATCCCTAAAATCGTTATGCCGATCGTTTGAGAGGAGGAAGTCTTTTCGTGGAATATAACAGTGGCGAAAAGTGTATCGATTCGTTTTCAGAAATATCTCACGGTAATTTATAAACATTGTCTTATATTCTTCGGACAATAATGCAAGAGCATATAATAATATAGCTAATTATAACTACACAACGATCGCGTGTATAATAATGATTGGCAATCGAATCTAAAACAAGAAGTGAAAATTGAAGGAATAAAATTGAATCACGCACGAACGTGATAACACAAAGGCGAACGACGATTTCCGAGAAAAGGAGGACGGACTTTGACTCAATCTTGTTAAGGATCAATGCGACTGTATATAGTATACGCTTCGAGGGTGAATCGCGAGAGGTCGATACCACGAGAAGGAAGAAATACGGGGGGCGGGTAGATAGATACATGTACAGCATGAATTACACCGAGTACCTAGATTCTACGTATAGAAGAAACGCATCCAAACAATTCGAGAGAATTTTTATTTTTTATCGTAGTCTACCTGCACTCTCGGGGTCTCGATGATCTCGTCCAAAACGCTTTAATTTCAGATTTTATAAATTTAACAAAATTTAATATTCCATGACTTTTTTTTTTTAATTATTTCTCACGATTTATGCAGTCGTTTGAAATTGTCATACGTGTACGTCTTACGAAGAACGTATTTTTTCCAGCTCATATTTCCTAGTGAAAAAATTCACAAGAGGCATTATATTTCGGTGTAACTACTCAGAATTTCTTATTTCGTTTCATTGAATACTAAAAGTAAACGCTGGCGTTCTTCTTCAGACGTAAATTAATTTCACGTTGATGCGCCGCTGTACGTGGTGCGATCAAGCGAAAGTGTTTGCGCTGGACTTGAGTAGCGCGGTCTGCAAACCGATTAGAGCAATGACGTCTGCGGTGGAAGACTTTAAGCCGCGATTTCTTCCACTCACCGCTGGCTATCTTCGAATAACAGCCAATTTCCTAATCGCGTTATGACATGTAAAAAATAAAAATAAAAAAAAAGAGCTTTGCGTTTATTTATTTATTCATTCATATTTATCATGAAATGCGCTTTATTCTATTTTCACTTTATTTTATATCGTATAATAATTTGCAGTGATAAACCGAGGGAGATAAATCGAGGAGAGAGAAAATTTTCGAACTAATTTACGTACATGCATCGAGGTTTATGAAACGATGAATTGCATTTTTTCTTATTTTTTTTTTTTTTTTTTTGTCCCCTTATTACTCTATCTATAGGTATATCGGCGGTACACATAATAGAGTTACAAGACGGGCCGAGTCAATCAGATAAAACGCTATCTGAACTTCTCAACGTGCGTCATTCGCTGTAGAGAGGGACGCGAAGTAAAATAAGAAAGAGAAAAGAATCGACTGACCGTTTTGTCCCCGTCGATTATTGTCTCTCTCTCTAAAGAAGTAATAAAACATCCGCTCAAACAGCGATCGCGTATTATTAATCCCTCTATACAAGTACCAAAAATGTCTCAATCTCTGCCACGGATAGAAAAGTGGACGAATAAAGAAGCCCGACTATAATCTTAAACGATCGCTAATATGTACGTATATACGCGTACAGATTACAAGCAAGGAAGGAGAAGAGCGCGCCGAGTGCTTAGCGTTTCCATTTCACACCCCCATCGTTCTATTAGGCCTGTTTTTTTTTACTTCGGTACGATCGTATACGCGAGGAGACTGACGCGATCGTATAGAGCTCCGGGAACGGCGCGGTGGTGGCCACGTGCCTAGTAGTTCTGTTCCTTCTCCTCGCATACACAAGACTAGCTCGAAAGCGTGCGTGCCGTGCAGTGGTAAATTTACAACGCAGAGGGAGCAATCGAGCCTAAAAATGGTTCGATTGGCACGTTTTTTTTTTTTCTAGGCATAGTTATGCTCGCTGCACGAGGGAACTGGGAGATTGAAAATCAACGTTGTGCGTAACTATAGTCCATACGCGTATGGCATGAGAACGAACGGGATTCTATCCAACGAACGAAATCAATTGAACATTGCATAGTTGTATTATGATATGCGGAATCTTAGCGTATACAGAGTTGCGTGGATGATAATAGCGATAAGAAATAGTGTAGAGTGGTCGATTCTTGACTATTATATAGGTATACGTATATGCATATATGCGTTTATGTATATTATACGCAATTTACGTACTTACCTACGTAACTAATCACATCCTCAATAAATATTATGATTTTGACTCGTGGCTGGAGGTATATAATATATGTAACTATTTTTAACGTATGGTATAATATTATAGCTATACGTGCGTAATACCCTTATTATATTAATTTTAATGGCACACACATACATGCGTATATATATACCTATATATGCGTAGAATCATATGTACTTCTTGCTAATCGCAACTTATTTTATTCATTTATTAATCTAATGATTTTGTATTCTTGTGTATCCTTATCTTTTCGATTATCTTTACATCTGTATATAAAACCGCATCGTTTACGTGCGTGGCGTTTCCTGGATTTCTTAGGCTTCTTATGCTGGATAATAATACACACAAATATAACCGTAACGATAAATATCATTTTATTATTGGCCTTTAACTCATGCATACGTATTTACAAAATATCATTATCATTATAATCGTCGACAGCTCGTTCGAAAACATTTTCTCTTTTGTTTTCTTTTCTCTTTTCTTTCTTCAACAATTTTTCCCGCTCCTTATAAGTATATTACGTAGGTATGTATTGCAATGATCTCAAATTCTCTAGCGTATAGATTTTTCTCGGAATTCCCGTTACGTAATAAAATATATCCCTATGTCAGTGTATGTATATTTTTCTTTTTTTTTTTTTTTTTTTCTCTCTCTCTCCTTCTTTTTCGTCTTTTTGTATACAGAGCAAAAACTGATTCAGGCTCTAGACGAAAACTTACATACACACATAATATGTAGGTGTGAATATACCCGAGAAAAACTCTCGATATTATATAATAATAATAATAATAATAATAATAATAATAATGATAATAATGATAATAGTAATGATAACGTATGTATGTATGTTATTAAAAATTCATACGATCCTGTATAGTATATATAGATATTTGAAGATTTATATTTATCCGAAGTGAAGAAACAAGACAATAAATATCCGAAATGTTATACACGGATCAAGTCTCTGACTATTACATAGAACACGGAAATACATCGGGAATTCGTTTATACCAATCTCGTTGGCATCTAGATCTAGTTTTCTTCTTCTTCAAGCGTTATAAGCCTCCTGGGTTCCTCCTAGCGGGGATCATGTTTGTTGAAAGTAAAAAGAATTCATTGATGGGGTTACTGAAATAGATGAAACATTTGCTCCGTGGTTCTCAACTCGTTTATAACATCCAAAGTTTATACATCTTAAAGTTTCTCAATTATTCATTTCTATTCTTTACTATACCAATCATCTATACCTATAGGTATGTTTCTACACACATACGTATACACGCGTTTCTTTCAGATATAACCATAAATTACTTTACCTTATATACGTATATATATCCCCCCCAGCTCAAATGTGCGAGAAAATGTATTTCACTCTCTACAATCTATTCTCTCGAAATATATTTTCCTCTTTCATTCAATCTTACCAATTTCGAATGAAACGTCACTGTGGATTCACGGGTTCTTCTTCTTCTTCTTCTTCTTCTCTCTACACGCGCTTTCGGGATTTTATCCTTTTGCGATATATTGCAATCTCAATACATACACATATATATATATATCTATGCGTAAGATCCGCGATGTATATTTTCTACGACGATAACACTACGTTATATTATATCGCACAGCGGACGATGTACATAGAATAAAATCCACCGGATCTCGAAACGTCGGTTACGAGTCACCAGAATGTGCGGAGATACGATAACTAACTTACTCGGAATAATTGTCGGTTCAGTAAGTACGAGTCTAGCGTCTGGTAATGAGCTCTCGCGGGATATACGTATATCAGTTTAATAATTCTGAGGCCTGTTTCGATCTCTGGACGAAAATATGCTCAAGGCACTTGTTAAAATTGCGAAATGGCTAAGGTGAGGAAAAATTTTGATCAATTCCAATTCCCTGAAACGTTAAAGATAAAGACGGTTGCGAAAATTACGCGTGAAATGATCGTCGTTATTATTGTCTATATTATTTTATTTTCAATAATGTTTGGAAGAAGAAGAAGAAGAAGAAGAAGATAATAACGCCAGTTTCACGAGATATATAGAATAATGCTAAAAATATTTCCTTTATCAAAATTTACGAGAGTCTGACTCCAGGGCTGCCTGGTATGATCAGCCACTAACCACTTGACCGAAATGTTAGTCAAGTGCCCGACCCCCATTAGTTACTTTATATACGTCAAACATCCAGTTATACATCTGCAGAATAAGATATATGTAGAACGATCCAGCTGCAGCTAATCTAACATATGTTTGAAAGTGGAAAAAAAAAAAAAAATAAATAACATTATACTCCCAAACACCATATATATCACCCTTTTTCTGTTTTATTTATATCCTTGTTTCTTATTACAGCGTCAGAAGCGTCACCCACAAGCATCTGATAAAGAAGAACGAAGTAAACTTTGACAAAATATTCAATCAAATGTTAGGTGAGACGAGTAAAATTCTATATTCATACAATTTTATTTATCTATATATTTAATTAGATATATTCTATTCGTATCTCTTGACAATCGGAGGATCAAAATTGTTACCACTATCATTTTACAGGATACCTTTTATTCAAAGACTTCTGCGAGACTGTAGCGGAGGAACCGATACCGCAACTTAGTTTTTACGAGGAGGTTCGTAAATCGTAACTCGTATCAGCTGTATATATATATATATATATATATATATATATATATATATATAGCTATATTTATTAATAAAAATTAACACTATAATATTATACGTATCTATTATAATATACTATTCGAGAAATTGTTTTCTCATCACAGATCAAGGCGTACGAGAAATTGGAATGCCCGGAAGAGAGGAGAAAGCTTGCCCGCGAAATATACGACAATTTCATCATGAAAGAACTATTAGCTCATGCACACGTAAGTATATATATATACATAATATAATATTCTTCATTCCAAAAATATATATTCATATGTTTCTTCTTTCGAGGTATAAAATTCATATCTATGTATATCAATGTTATTCATATAACTTCAACCAGTTTGATCTTTACTCAACATACCATACGTGGCGTGGGGAGGGGAAGGGGGTGGGAGGGGGGAGGGAAAAGTTAAAACCTTTTTTTTTTATTCATGTTACAGGAATACTCCAAAGATGCGGTAGCACATGTACAGAAATATCTAATGAAGAACGAGGTTCCCGTCAATTTATTTGAGGTAATTGAAAAAAAAAAAATTTGTCATATTATATACATTTTCTCAGAATAGGAAGAGTGAACTATTCACACGATATTCGAGTCAACATAATCACATATGTTTATTATGCTCTCTTATCGTTTAAAATTATCTAAGCTTGTTATCATTGTTTTTTTTTTTTTCTTTTTTTTTTTATAGATTCTATTTTTAGGTATATTTATTCATTTTATTTTTACTTCTTTTTTTCGCTTCGAGTTTTGGTGACTAATTGTTGAATAAAGATTTATGAAAAATGTTTAAAATAAATAGAGATACAGAGATATCGTGTGTATTTTTTTATTTTTTTAATTTTTTAATTTTTTTATTTTAATTTTTTTTTTTATGTTTACAGCCGTACATCGAGGAGATCTTCAACCATCTGAGGGGAGATCCTTTCAAAAAGTTCTTGGAGAGGTAAGCCTGTCAGTAGTAGAACCGAGCTTAAATGCTTCAATTGCATTGCCTCACTCATTCACTCGAGTCTGGACTAACGTCAAACCTTTCAGTGACAAGTACACACGTTTCTGCCAATGGAAGAATCTCGAGCTGAACATTCAGGTATGTTAAATCAATCTCTGTACAATATAATATCACCACTATACTATAAATTATCAACATTTTATTACTCGTCAATAATTTTTAGTATTATTAACTATAGTTTTTAATTTTACCTATAAATAATTATTCATTTATTATTAAATTTTCTAACAAAACCGGAAGCAAATAACTGATTAAAATTTATTTTACTTATTTTATTTTTGAATCTTTCCTATTTATTTTCTTTCATTAATTCATCCCCTCCGGATTTTGTAATAAAATCATTAATTCGTCCCACCGTTTGCGATGTGATTAATAAATTTTTTCTTTTCCTGTATTTCTTTTCTTTTCTTTTTTTTTTTTTGTTAATTCTTTTTCACCTCGTTCAATCGTTCCTCTTCTCTATCCTTGCCCGCATGCTATTATCCTGCATGCGGCCCTACGTCTAACTCAGATATGTTACAGCTGACAATGAACGACTTCAGTGTACATCGAATTATCGGGAGGGGGGGATTCGGCGAAGTATACGGATGCCGAAAGGCAGATACTGGGAAAATGTACGCTATGAAGTGCCTCGATAAAAAACGTATTAAAATGAAGCAAGGGGAAACTCTGGCCCTTAACGAAAGGATAATGCTCTCACTAGTCAGTACTGGAGTAAGTCTCCATATATTTTGCTCACTTTTTATATTCACTTCTCTGTTGACATGAGCTGCTAAGGTTTTTTCCAAGAAGAAGGTGGACTACGATGTTGAAATTTTCTGCACACACTTGGCTATAACTAGTAAAAATTTCTTAGGTTGATTGCCCGTTCATTGTCTGTATGACGTACGCTTTTCATACACCGGATAAACTATGCTTTATATTGGATTTAATGAACGGCGGAGACCTCCATTATCATCTCAGTCAACACGGTGTATTTAACGAACCTGAGATGAAGTTTTACGCGGCAGAAGTAATCCTCGGTTTGGAACACATGCATCGCAGATATATTGTTTATCGGGATCTTAAACCAGCCAACATTCTTCTAGACGAACACGGCCACGTCAGAATATCAGATCTCGGACTAGCCTGTGATTTTTCAAAGAAAAAACCCCACGCCAGCGTGTAAGTCATATTATTGTGAAAAATTTTCATCAAGGTGTATAAAGAAAACAAGAAATTCTTTTTTTTCTTCTTACAAAAAGGTTCAAAAGTTTCATTTAGGTATAAAAATACGCCTGTTGAAATTTCAGCTCTTGATATTAACATTGAGAGGTGGCGCTTCGCAATTTTCTATTTTCCACAAGAATATAACGAAGGAAAATTCCTTTTTTCTTCTTCTGATTTTTATAACCAGCTAACGTTGCGTCGTACAGAAAATCTGCAGACACGTTT
Source organism: Rhogogaster chlorosoma (assembly GCA_944452935.1). Classification (NCBI taxonomy): domain Eukaryota; kingdom Metazoa; phylum Arthropoda; class Insecta; order Hymenoptera; family Tenthredinidae; genus Rhogogaster; species Rhogogaster chlorosoma. The sequence goes on along the minus strand of OX101800.1, from coordinate 27,267,829 downwards.
TTTTTAGAGAATTGAATGCACTATGAAAAAGGTCTCTTGTCAAAATTTCATAAAGTCAACTGCATCAAAGTTACAGTCGATTGCCAACTGTATGGATCGAACATACCTGTTTGGAAGAAAAAAAGAGAATTTTTTATTTATTTTGAAATACCCTAATGCTTATACTAATGTTTTTAACACTCTTTTCCATATTTCAGAGGCACGCATGGCTACATGGCACCTGAAGTACTCTCAAAAGCAACACCTTACGACTCAAGCGCAGATTGGTTTTCTTTCGGTTGTATGCTCTACAAACTTCTGAAAGGTCACAGTCCTTTCAGACAGCACAAGACCAAAGACAAGCACGAAATAGACCGTATGACACTCACCATGGTTGGTGTAAATATTTTTAGTTTTTACTTAACTACACAAATTTTTCGAACATCATATTGTTCTCTGATTACTGGATTGCAATGATCACGGTAAACCATTAGGCACAAAGACCGGCGAAATACTTGAATCTATTTTTCTCATACACAATTGACCGGCTGTTAAACAGTCGTTGATATTAAACGAGATGTTTTTGGTCTTTCCAGAAAGTTGAATTGCCCGAAACTTTTTCGCGGGAATTACAATCACTTTTAGAAGGCTTACTGCAGAGAGATATCGACAAGAGACTTGGGTGTCGAGGCGGGGGAGCTGACGAACTCAAAGAACATCCATTCTTCAGCGGGATTGACTGGCAGCAAGTATATCTTCAGAAATACACACCGCCGTTGATACCGCCTAAGGGAGAGGTCAACGCCGCTGATGCTTTTGATATTGGTTCATTTGACGAGGAGGATACCAAAGGGATTAAGTTAACAGACGCGGATCAAGACCTGTACAAAAATTTTCCACTCGTTATATCGGAGAGATGGCAGGCAGAGGTTGCAGAGACAGTATTCGAAACGATTAACAATGAAGCTGATAAGGTAATATAATTTTTATTAAATGGCTAAAGTTTTGCAACTTATTTCGTTTGTTTTTTTTTTTTTTTTTCTTTGGTCAAGGTGGAGAATAAACGTAAGGCAAAACAGAAGCTGAGATTCGATACGGACGAAAAAGGTTTGTGAAACGATCCTCTTTATCAGTTCTTATTTAATCTAATCTCACTTGAATATTTCTTCTAACTTTGAACGATCTTCGATTTTCAGAATCGGATTGTATATTGCACGGATATATAAAGAAACTAGGAGGACCGTTTGCGAGTGCGTGGCAGACACGCTACGCCAAATTATATCCAAACAGACTGGAACTCCATCCTGAATCCACAACCAATAAACCCGAGCTTGTCTTCCTGGACCAGGTAATGATGCTTCTTTTTCATAAATAGTTGACAAAATTTCAATGACTGGCTTTCATTAGCAGACCAATCAAGAAGATCAATTAAAATCCATGATTTCAGGTGGAAGAAGTTGCCGCCGATTATCAACACGTAAAAGGAGAACAGTGTATAGTAGTTCGTACTCGAGATGCAAAAATTGTACTCACCAATCCTGTGAGTAAAAAATTATTTGGATATTATCTTTTTTCATCGAAGAAGCGTGAAATTTTGCTTCACATATTCATTCAAACTGTTTAACTAATATGCAATGAATTTCATTTTGTTTTTTTTTTTTTTTATCTGTTCAGGATGAAATAGGATTAAAAGAATGGGCACTCTCTCTAAGATCGGCGCACAAATGTTCAATGGAGTTGCTGGGTAACATGGCTAGGAAAGCTGGTAAAATATACGGTACAGAAAGGGAGGCGACAATCCCCCAGACGCAACGTTCAACAAATGGTAACTAGCCCATGCCGTGTAAAACTTATCGTCATACTCCAGTCCCACTGCCTCGCAGCAGCAGCAGCAGCAACTTTTTTTATACTACTACTACTACGAGATGAAGATTGAGATAAAGATGAGAGCGGTAGATAAAGAGGAAGCGAAAGAGAAAGAAAAAGAAAAAAAGAGAACACGAAAATGAGAGGGAGAGAGAGAGAGAGAGTTAGCGATAAAAAAAGGCTCTTCTCTGAAGAAATACGGTACCAGAGGACAGCGTAGTATACGCTGTCCAGTCTTTGTACCTTTAAGAAAGAAAGAAAAAAAAAAAAAAAAACCCACTCGATAACTCACATACCCAGTTCCATTATCCCCGGACCCTTTCCCCCGTCCTCTCGTGCCCCAGAAATAATTCCTTAAATTTGTACGGCGGTTAGCGCGTCGCTGTATAGAGACTCTAGCGATTAGACTCGCACCTATTTCCACGAGTCCGAAAAACCGAGACTAAAAAAAAATCCCACACGGAAACCCTAAGTTCCCTTTTGCCCTTCGCCCTTCGCCCTTCGCCCTATCCCCCTTTGGCCAGCCCTAATCTTTAAACTATTTGGGCTATCGGTAGGATAAATTTTTTGGGTGCGTAGCGTGAACGTCGTTATATTTGTACGGTAGCTATGTGTGAGCATGTGTGTGTGTGTGCGAATGGCGTTAGCGATTAGCGACTGAGCCATGCACAACACCCCACCACCTTCAACCTTCCCTCTGTCCCAGTCCATTACCTGATATATCCCTCTCCCTGGCCCCCCGGTAGTGTATTATTATATTAATATATTACTACGACAAGAAAAAAAAAAAAACCTGTATTGTATTAATTGAAGAAAAAAAAAAAGATGGAAAAAAAAATTGAAAAAACAAAAAAACACACAAAAACATTGAAAATGAAAACCACAGAATTGTACTATTTGTTTACTTAATTTATTTACTAATAATACAAAGAGAGAACACACACAGTTTTATATTATCTTATATATATATACACAAATAACAAACAATCCATTATTTATTACGTTATTATTATTATTATTATTATTATTATTATTATTATTATTATTATTTTTATGATTATTATGATTATTATTATTTTTATGATTATTATTATTATTATTATTATTATTATTATTATTATTAATATTATTGTATTACCGAAAGGTGGAAAAAGAGTAATAGAGCAAAGAATAGTAAGAGAATAAAAAAAAAATTCTTCTAGTAGAAGAAGAAAATAATGAAGAAAGTTATAGGAAAAATAAAAAGAGATAAACAATTAAAGAAAACGGAACAACAAAATGAAGTAAGAAGTATAAATAAAATCAATAAAATAAAAAATAAAAACGATAAGTTTGTTTGTATATTGACAGGATAAAAAAAAAAAGAAAAAAAAAATGGAATATTATTGTTATTACTGTGTACCGCTCGGGCAGACACGCGCCGTCCGCTCAGGCAATAAAGAAAAAGAAAAAGAAAAAAAAAAATCATTTGTGATGAACAAGAAGATGGAAGAAAAAAAAAAAAAAAGAAAAACTACCTACTACGCATCAAATTATTGAACTTGATAAATCCTAAAACTTGGGAGATAAGACGTATTATTTTACGTTACTATATACATAGATGAAAAATGCGTGAAAGAGATCTTAGAGTAAAAAAAATTAAATTAGGTGTTCAAATTAGAACGCGACGTATACATCTACCTATTCGTATTATACATATTATATACCTCGTAAATAATAATAGTATAAGGAAAATTTACACATGAAGGAATAATAGGTAGTAATATGTGGTAAACGTGGAAAAGCAAAAAAAAAAGCAAAAAAAAAAAACTAGCGGAATAAATGATTATTGATTATTATTAGTAGTGTTTGAAAAACTGTTGTTTTAATACGTAATTGTTTGGTCGAAAACTAGTAAAAAAAAAAAAACACAAGAAGAAGAAAATAATGAATCATGTGTGTTGTTAAGTATTAGTAATATTAACGCCGGGTACGTATGTGATATACCTATTCTGTGTACGTTATTTATTTTCTAATCATTCGCTGATTGACACAACAATATAATATACATATATAATACTATATGTATAAAATTAAAATGCCGTACGAAACTTTGATATTGTTGCGAAAAATTTACAAAAGATATATCTCAAATATTATAAAGAAATGGGCCTCGGGAGAAACAGCAGTAACAACAGCGAGGATTCCGGTCTTCAAGTTCATCTGTGCCTTTATTGCGCTCTTAAGCTGGAAGTGATCTAATATTCATTGCGAAATTATTCTGAAAATCAATTTAAGCCACACAAGACTACTCGGATACTTCTGCCGTTTAGTAACAATCATTTTGCGGCTACAAATAATCAGTTCAATTAATCAGAACATTCAAACTGATTCCCGCTCGCTTCTTGCGGCAAACGTAGTTCGCAGAGCTAACACCGTAGAAGCAGAGATGAGCAGGACGGCGCCAACTCACGGACCAATCGGTTTTGACATCTTACAGAATTATTCGGAGCCATATCATTGATTTGTCCGCATTTGTTGGAAACAGGTATATTGCATTGGGTTACTTGGGAGACGAATCCTGGAGGGCGAAGGCGAGATGAATTCTTTCTTCATTCGTCAACTCACTCGGAATAAGGTTTTGATCATCAATAAAGAAACAAGGATCATCCTAGCATTGAGTTCATGGAATTTCATTATATGAGTAAAAATCATGGGATGGGATTTAATTATAAGACTATAATTGACTTTTTTCAAGTAAATATATGAAACAATCTAGACGTTGCTTTACTAATTCCCCGGATTTATGTATAATTGGTAAATCATATAATTTGTTGCACGTGGTGGAGTGCATGTAACCGGCAGATCATTTTGCGCTTTGTACAGTTCTTCTGTTAGATAATCGATGGCGCTACCAGCTAGGCTACAAGGTACACTGACCTATGGTAAGACTATGTGCTACGCGGCTGATGTTACGGGGTCAGTGCCCTCGTGGTGTCAAGAAGTCAACGTCGTAGTAGCTGCAATAAGACGCTACCGTGAAATACAAAAATATATCCCGCTCAATGCATAAGAGTTTTCGCAACATGAACAATATGCTTCATGAGGAAGTAAGAATTTTCTTGACGTTACAGATCAATATATGTATAAACATCGATCTGTCCCAATTGTATAACGAGCGTACTTATATTGAACTCAAACTTCGTGAAATTAGTTATATTAGGTAGTATATTATTGTAATACTAATGCGGTTTATATCATGATAACTTGTATATGCTAGTAGGCAAATACAGAGAATTAATCAATTGTGATGGATACATATTTATTTTTAAGAAACAATTACAAATTGTACATAACTTTGACAATGAGTAATATTCTATCAAAGCTGCAGCAATAAATTCTTAGTCTAAGTAATGATTAATCAATTGATTTGTTATTCTCCACTTTCCCCTTCCTGCAATTATTTGTTCCAAGTGAGAACAGTAAGGAATTTTAGATTTCATGAATTTTCAGCTACTTGAAAATTTGCGAACACCTCCTCGGGCCAGATGTGCTCCTGATACCAGACGCAAATTTCGACTCAACATTTTTCTAACTCATAAAACGATAGTATGAATAAACCTATATAGCAGTGTGTATGAATACACGTATGCATATATATATACATATCATTTTTCACGCCAAAAATTTCAGCACACCTTCAAACGCCGGAAAACGCTAATAGGTATATGCATTCGTGTATTCATACACGCTGCTATATAGGTTTATTTATACTAGCGTTCTTCGAGTTAGAAAAATGTGGACCCAAAATTTGCGCCTGGTATCAGTAGAACATCTGACCCGAAAAGGTGGTCGCCAATTTTTTAGTAGTTGAAAGTGTATGAATTATAATTACCTACTCCTCTCGTGTGGCATACGTTGTTTAACTACCTATCGCTCATTTGAAATAAAGAGTCGCATGGAGGAGAAAGTCCAAAACAATGAAATAATTGGTTATTAAGTATTGTGAGAATTTATTGCTATAACATAGATACAATATTCATTGTTAAACTAATCCACAATTCATAATTATCTCTTATGAATAAATTTGCATTCGCCACAACTGATCGAGTCCCTTTATTCGATTTCTGGTATACAAATTATCATAAAATAAATGGTATTTGTATGAAAATAATATACTATCTATAATATATATGTATAACAACCCACAGCAGCTTCGTATCGTAGGTCAGGGTCGGTGATTCTACAAGGGCCCTCACCAACGGGATGCCAAACGGTATCGCCATCTCGCGGACGATATGACGTACCACTTTTGCCGCAAATAGCTGGCGGCAATCAGTTTGAATTCTTCGCCTCGTTCAAATCGAGAAATTGAAGCTAAGCACGAAATTATTGCTGTTGATGGAATAGATTATCTTACCAGCCTGATGTATTACTTCTACATGATTTCGGAAGTGGATGTAATCGATAAATTTTACGCATTCACATGTATTCTTTCTGATGCAAAATAAAAACTTTCCTACCGAGAAAATTCTTGATCAAGTATTATTAATTCCCACCTATAGTATTTCATCATGAAATCAAGTTCCAATATTTTCTTCTTTTTAAACGACTAGTATTTGAGGACAAAAAATTATAGTTATAATTCAATATAAAGACAGTGTACTTTAATTAAATAACGTTCAGTCATTGTAGAAATTTTTCTCTCGAGCGTTAGTTACCTTTATTGATATATATAATATTATATATATATATTCTAGGACAGTGTACAAAATCCTCACGCCGAAACATTCGTTATAGGTATATATCATGACTGTTTATTGTTGTATTTTTGTTTTCAATTCATTTTTAATTATACTTAAGTATGTTACAATTTATTGATTCCAAGCTCCGAGTATAGACGAATAGGTATATACTCGTTATTCTCAGATCAATGCTATAATTACAGTCTGGATATTTCACATGCATGCATCAATCTTTACTTCACTACCGAACTCACGGTGAATATACTTTATAATTATTCTCAACGTTTTGATGTACCGTTATTCATTCGATGATATTATTAAAAGTGCCTTATAAAATGGCGAAACGTGTTGGAAAAATGATAATTACTTTCACCAATAATATAAATCAAAGATTTTATACTGTCTGATCGATATTCGACTTTGTTATAATATAATCTTCGACGAGTTATAGGGAATCTTTACATCTTTATGTTTTTTCTTTACAAATACATTGTGAAATTGGAAATCGAGAAGAAGTGGTCTCTTTGGAACGACAAAATATGACTTATTTACAGTTGAAAATGGATATAGCGTGAATTAGAAAAATAAAAGTCTTCTAACAGACAGCTTAGCACACAAGTCTGTTATTTCCTAATAAACGTATAATTCTCGATCTCCAAAATCCCTGCACTGTGGCAAAGAGAAACTAATTAAATAATTAACTAATTAATTAATTGATTAAAAAGGAGAAATTATAATATGTTTTCAGATATATTTCTTACTGATTTAATATTGTAGTGCAATTAAAAACAACAAAGTTTATGATTAAAATTAGTACAAATATATTTATTATAAACTATTTAGTATTAGGTTTCTTCAGATGAATTATATTATTAGATAATCACACTTTGTTGCTTCTTTTTCTTTCTTTCTTTCCTTTTTCTTCTCTCCGAGGGAAATGAACACTCTACATGATTAATTATAATAAACCGGGAGCCAAAGGGGTCTTCTTCTGTTAGGATTGCTTACCAGTTGCCTTTTTTTCACCTTTTTAATCCTGATAATTATCTCAATCTATATGCTCGTTCATAATTGAAACATCAGCAATGGTTCCCTATCTGTCACAACTAACTTTATATATTATTTGTAAAAGCAACATTTTCTCATCAACTTTTTATACAACAAAATATGATAGTTAGGCATTTAACGTCGGGTATAGACATTGTCAGATGGCTGTATTTATCGGAGACACACAATAGAAAGTAAAGTGGAAATTGTATATGTATTTGAATTTTACCATTGCCGTAGCATATAAACAAGAAAATTAATTTTATTTTAATAGTATTTAATTATAATAATTGAAAAGCACAGGTAAAAAAAAAAAAAAAAAAACCAAATCAGTGCCAGGTTTGTGATTTTGGTTTTTTGTTTTCGTCTTCTTTCAGCATGTATGAACAGATGATGAGAGATTTTTATATAACATGTTCGCAGAACAAAAAGAAACTAGAGTTAAAAATCCTGGAGGACAATTTGAACCTTTGATATAAATTTCCAATAACGTAACTGTAATCACCTAAAATTCACACCTGTCTGATCCTTGAATTAATTGTATGTAGTTTTTTTTTTTTTTTCCAAATAACAAGAAAGATAAAGTATCTCGTATCTTGCTGCGAATATATATTATATTAACAAAATTTCATACCTATAAATTGTAGCATTCAATTGATTGTATGCATAAAAATTGTTATCCTACGTGTTTCTACAATTGGGTTTCTTCTTTTATGTCGAAACTATGAATTGTCGCTATTTTATTTTTCTTATCGTCTTCAAACTATTGCGGCACAGTTCGGACAATAGCTTACTTATCCTCTTTATTTAAGAATGTAGTATAAATGAACGCAACTAATATTTTAATTATTAGCAGTAATTGCTTAATAATACTTTAATAGTTAAAACATAAACAATATACTTGAAAATTAGCTTTTACCTTTCAGCACGCAACTGACATTTCTCTTTTTTCATCAAACTCATTATTCAGTTGTATTTCTAAACACTGCCTACGTTTTTTTTTTTTTTTCAATTTTTTTTTTGTTTTGTTTTTTCTTCCATATATTTACAACAGCAGGTTCAAATTCTCTGCTTCCTCGTTTTCTTTTACTTTTTCTTTCATATCCTTATTACCTAACACATCATATGTCTCGTTTATAAACAATTTTATATAGAAAATTTATGTGATTAAAACAACGTAAGTAATAATTAATTACTTTGTGAGCACGATAAACAAATTTGTACAATTTATTATGCGCGTACTAATAGTCTTAAATCTATATATGTTATACGCAACATTTTGTCGGACGTAATGCAACTACAAGAGATGCTGCAAAGGGCGGATTTACACTATATCTCTTCTTCTTCTTTTTTTATTCCTGTTTTTTTTTTACCGTTTCCAATTCTATTCTCTTCCACACATACAAATCTTGTATTGTATTATATCCCTATGCAAAAGTTTTCAATAATGAAACTGCGTCTGACAAATCGTTCCATTTAACAGTACGATTACTATATAAAGTCGCTGCTCATCAATCTAACTGCTCGTAATTATTGTTTGACGTGCATATTGAACCATACATGACTGAATCCATGTATATAATAATTGTATAAATAGTAGAGCTATGCAAAAGAATCACTCATCGGAGTCTAGGGAGTTAAAAATAGCATATAAGCAAGTGAAAAATCTTTTTTTCTTCCTATTGCCGTATTTATTCAATATCCCTTTTTGTTACTTCATTTTCGTTCTTTAATTCAGTGTAAATATTAATTATTTGAAACTTGATATGAGTTCTTTCGAAGAGTGTACGTAATAATGTATTATTAATAAAGAAAAAGAAAAAAAAAAAAAAATAATTAGTTGTGAAATTTCGCACAGCTCTAATAAATAGTTTTTAATCTTGTATGTACTAATTATAACTTATAGATTACTTTGAGTTTCTGTATTTGTTTTTTCTTAATATGTTTTTGTTGTTTTGTTTTTTTGTTTTGTTTTTTGTCTTCTCTTATTACTGGGCAAAGGTAAATTAAAATAACACTGCACTGGTGATCAATACGTCGACGAGATATAATCCGATCCATGTATTACTCCGACTCGTATTTCACTTTTTTTCAGTTTTTCATCGATCATTTACCTTCGGAGAACTTTTCTCTTAGACTTTTTATCTTGTGTACAAAGTACGTTTCCAATGACTCGGCACACTTGAAGAAGGGAGACTCTTTAGGGTTGTAGTAACGACAGTTGTCAAATATTTTTGTCATATCTCCTATAAACTCGCTCAACTTCTTGTACGATCTGTCATTTATCCTCAACTCTATCGTTTGCAAATCTGAAATCATGTATAAAAAAAAGAAAAAAAAAAAAATGATTCACAAATTGAATTCGACATCCTGAATGTAAAGATTCCTAACTTAGATCGTTAAAGTATCGTTGATTCCTATTCAAACATGAGAGTTACTCACCCATAGGTTCTTTTATAACTTTGTAGTAATCGGGTGCCTCGTTAGGATCAACAGGTTCCATAAAAGGCCAGGCACTCTTGTGTGCCTGTAATAATAACAATAGATATTAATTTTGATTGTATATTTTATTTGTTCATGAACTAGTTGGAATTTAATTTCTTCTCTTATACCTGAATCTGTTTAATCAGCTTCTTTAAAAGGTCGAGATCCTTTCCGTTAAGATTCTTCATATTAGCAAAATTAACGGACGAATTTCGCTGGCAATTCGGACAAACGTATTCGTCAATGTTATCAGCTTCGGATTGAAGAATTCCGACGCAACGACCATGGAACCAGTCCTGGCACTTGTCACAGCAGATGTAAAACCTTGAGCGAGAATTGAAGAGACAGAAGAGAGATATAAAACCAGGTGATATACTTCCGTTCGTTATTCTAAATTTACTTTAATAATGGTTCCACGATTGACTGAATGGTGTTAGCGTTAGTTAGTTTTCATTTGGAAAGAAACTCTAATGATTAAGACAAATAAGCAATATGCAATGGTGCGATTCAATTGATACAATAATACTATTTTCTTTAATTTCGAGTTCTCGAGGAAATATACTCACTGAGATTCGTCGTAAGGCTGCTTGCAAAGACAGTACAGTTCCTGCGTGTCTCTCGCATGCCGGCACTCAGTACACACAAACTCAGAGAGGGATTTGCTCATTTCTTCCGTAATACCCACGCAGTCGCCATGGAACCAATTGTTGCAGAGATCACAACCCACATAAAACCTGTGGTCAAATTGCCGATAGTAAAAATTCGCCTTATTCCTTTCCCCCCCCCCCCCCCTCCGAAAAATAATGACTAATTAACCAACTGAACTGAAATCCCACCCCTCGAATCAACTTTCTTTTCTTTCCTTTTCTTTTCTTTTTTTTTTTTTTCTCATCTCTTTCCAAAACGATAATTCAAAGCCTACTGCTTACTTAGTCTCGTCGTAAGGCGTTCTACACAAGCAGTAAAGTTTTTCTTTTTTAATTCGTCCCGCAGCAGTTGCAGTCGAAGCGCCAGGTGGTGTCGTGTTGTTCCCTTGAGATCTGTGCTTCTTAGGTCTTCCACCACGATTCGGTGGACTGACTACGTGTTGTGCTGCTTGGGCGTTTGATTTGCGTTTTGCGCTACCGACTTTGACCTCGTCCTGTTTGTGTCTCTCCGCTTTGGTCCTGGTGGCTAATTCAGCTGAAAGATCCTTCTGAAATAGATTCACCTTATTATTAGCATGGGATAAGCAAAGATCACCGATACGACTTATCCTGTATACATAATTTAGCTCTTTCGTAAATTACCTGAATGTCAATTTGCAGTTCCTTCTCAAGCAGAGCCCTCTTCTTCAATATATCTTTCTTCAGCAGTTCCTTATGCCTGAAAAGCAGCACTTGCATGCGAGAATGGACTTGTTGCTTTCTCCTCTGTTCTTGAGAGTCTCGTATTTTTATTGCACGATGCTTGGGAGTAACGCCTTCCGCAGCTTCGAGAGCTTCGATGGTTTTCTGTGCCCTATAATTTCAAAAAAAAAAAAAAAAAGTAGTACAATTTTCTTCAAAATATGAAAAGATTTTCGTCTCAGAATAAAAAGAATCGATCTAAGGGTTAATCTTACTTGGCAATATCGCGCGATTCTTGTCGTGAAAGTGGTCTTTTCTTAGGTGTTTCGCTCCATTCGTTATCCTTGTTGTTAGTAGTCAAAGCAGGAGTGGCTGGTGAAACAAGAGGTGGAATGTGTTGAGGAGGAGGCCTTTTCCTAGCCGGAGCTCTGGGCGTAGTTGTAGTCGGTGTCCCATGGCTCTGGTTGCAAGTAACCGAGCTCTCGACGCCGCCCTTCATTTGCTTTTCCTGATACCGTTGCAGTTGAAGTAGTTTCTCCTCTATTTCAGGATTAAGATTTTCCTGCTTTAGTGCGTTTTTTATCGCTGAAAGAAATCCTCGTATAAATGTCTCCTTCCCCTTTCCCTTTCGCTCGATTCAAAACACTCGTCTCTAAACTCTAACTCGTCCCTGAAACTCCACTTCTTCTTAAACATAAAAACAATAAGAAACATAGAATATTTACTTTGCTGTATGTAATCTGGTGTCAGGACAAACTTATTAGGCGATGTTTGATTAGGTTCCTGCGACGGCTGAGAAGGCTGTTGTCCATTCGCCACAGTTGCTCTCTGAGGTTCAGCTTCACCTCCGCTAGTAGGACGTCCCACTTGTTGCACAACTACCTTAGGTTTTATAGGGGAGCCGGGAACGCTGGTTTGCGACGGGGCTGGAGTCGCAGCCGACTCTGTTTGCGGAGCTATAAAACAGTAGAATAAAAAAAACCAGTCCGATTACATCCACAAATCACTATTCCGATGATAAAGAGAAAATCGGACAAATACCAGTCGTCGGAGGAACAGTCGCATGGGGCGGAGAGGCCAGGGGTTGCGTAGTTTGCTGTGTTTGTCCAGAAGTCGTTGGCGTCCGAGAAGTAACTGCTGTTTGAGTACCCGGAGCCGGTTGAACGGCCAAATAGATTTTGGTTGGTCCGAGTACGCCTTGTTTTCCGGTCGTTGCTTGGGCTGAAAATTTGGCAAGATTTTGAGCCGTTTTGAGTATATAAAATCGAGATTTTTATTGCGGATATGGTAGAAAGATTCTCTCACCTTTGAGCAGTTGTTGTTTAACTTGTTGCTGAACCATGGCGAACTGTTGTTGAGTAAAATCTGCGCCTTGCAGTCCTTGGAGAACAATTCTGGGGCCTTGAGTCGTCTGGATTACTTGCGCGGTAACGCATTTTATAACAGTCCCAGGCGGCTGGCCAGCCAACAATGAAGCCTCTACGCTACCAGGAGCTGGAGCTATCGCTGGGGGATTGCTGACGGCCGGAGTAGTCGGGGTTGTAACGGTTTGAGCATTTGTCGCGGTAGATTCTGCGGCTTGAGTTGTCGTGGCAACTGCCGTTTGATTTGGCTGCAGTATCGCGCCTGTAAACAGGAAAAAACAAACTCTGTGAGCAAAATAATTGAATGAGAAAATCGCATCAATTTTAAGAATACTGAAAAGTTGAAAAAAAACAACGAAAGACTGTCTAAATGTCTGACCTTGTTGAGATTTTGTTGTTGTAACAGCATTTTTCACAACAAGACCACCGCTAGTCGAATTAAGATGAACAATCTGATTACCAGTCGGTGTGCTACGTATGACAACCTGATGTCCTCCCATGGTAGCTAGCTGGGCCTTCCCCGAAACTAGCTGCTGAGCGATGGCAGAATTATTCACAACTATTTGATTGGCGTTGATCATTTGTCCGCTTTGCGTGATTGGCTATAATTTCAGTCATTGTAAAACAATAATGAGTGTATTTCAAATAAAATTCGTCTAATTATTTACCTGTGGCGTTTGTGCGGCTGGTTGTTGAGTTTGTGGCTGCTGGCTTTGACTGCTCAGAGTCTTAGCCGGTGTGGCTTTGATTGCCGGTGTTGTAACAGGTGTTGCTGCCTTAGTGGGAGTTGCGTTAGTCAAAGACTTGACGCCGGTCTGTAAAATGCGAGAGATAAAAAACGGGAATAAATTAAACTCATTTAATCCGTAGCTACTAACAAGAGAAAAACGAGTCGTATGTTGATACATGTCGGCTATATTCGAGCCAGGATAAATTCATCACTTTTTTTTTTCAATTTTTTTTTTTCAACTACCTGAGGTGTAGTCGTACTTGTAGAAGTTGTAGTCGCAGAAGTCTGCGCAGGCGAAGCAGCGATCGCTTGACCGGTGTTTAAAACGTGGAGCTTTCCGTCCGGCATTTGTACCAACTGCTGGCCAGGCATCAGCCCTCGAACTTGTAGTTTTCCGTCCGGTCCTCGGAGGATCTGAACTCTTTGTTGTACATGTTGAACGGGAGTGTTGGAAGCTGAAAAAGGGGTCAGATTTCAATCCAGAAATCGAAAGTTGATGAATTATGAGCGAAAACGCAATTGAAAACGAATCGCGACGTCTATAGTTAGCATAAATCAATCTATAGATATCTGCGATGAAATATACCTGCTGTAACTTGGTTCGTATGATTGACCTGGCCCGTGGATTGATTGGTTACTTTAATCAGAGACTGTTGTTGCGGCTGAGACTGAGACGTTTGAGAAGTCACAGTAGTCTTGGGAAGAATGCTCGTGGGTCCTGACACGACTCTGGTAGTTCCGTCGGAAGCTGCGAGTGAATATTTACCCAAGTTATAAAATCGCGCATTGTTTCGTGCAAACGATTCTCAATTTTTGGCACAAAAGCCTTTTTAGTTATTCTCAAAGAATCCGAATGCTGAAATCAACCCAACAAACTTACATTTGGTCATATAAATCCGTCTGGTACCAAGGAAGGTTTTATTCTGACTCGGCGTCGTCAGGAGAGACGTGAGCTGCGACTTTCCAGTATTGGGACTGGCCGGTATCGCGACCTTGGAGACAACTTTTACCGTGCCATCGGGATTCGAGTTGGAAGTTACTTTGACCAGCTGATTACCGGAGGTGGCATTGGCAGGACTCTTGAGAGTTTCGAGAGCTCTTTTCTGCTGATGAGCAGCCCTTTGCAGCCTCAACTGTTGCTCCATCTTTTCTTTTATTTCCTCAGGCGTTGCTTTCCCGCTTACCAGCTGATCCGCAACGCCTGTAATCGAAGCCCTGTTCCCGCCGACAACAACGGATTGTGGGACTCCAGATCGACTCCTAGTAATAATCTGGGCATTAGCCTTCTCTAACCTGGAGAAGAGACACACACCAAGCAGGGAGTTAGTATTTTTTGGTGTTAGGCGGGGATGGGAGTACGTAAAAAAACAATTAACAGCACAATTCACTCTGCTCCCAAAAGCTATAGATATCACGAATCAAAGCGCATAGCATTCAGTTCCCAAAAACGCTTTCTCCAATTCTTTCCTCGTTGCATTTTGAGCCATAAGCTACTTACTTATCTCCGTACTGCTTGATCTCCCATAGTTCGAGCTTATCTTCGTCTACCCATTCTTCCGTGACCTGTGGCTCGGTGCTTTGGGGAGATTCGGGTCGTTTTCTCTTCCTCAAGCCGCTTCGGATGGAAGTAACTTCTGAAAGTTTGGAATTCCGGCGTTAAAAACTGCCTCGAACGTCGGATAAAAGCAACTAACTGACCTCTGACTTGTTTCGGAAGTTCCAAGGGGATCAGAACTTTCCTACGCAGATACTGAGCCCTGTCCATGAACTGTCCGACGTGTCTGTGCTTCAGGATCTCCAACGACATTATCTCGTTGTCTGTTGTAACCTGGTGTTTTCCATCCGTAGATAAAGGCTTGGCTGACATATCATCCCAGCGTAAACAGGCCCACAATATTCTCAGCTGGATAGCAGCAGCCGCGAGTGATTTCAGACCCACGGTTCTGTACAGCCAGCAGGTTTTGAACAAAGGTCTAGGGCAGGGGTACGGCCACACGGACATGTTGGCCTGTAAATAGTCGCGAGTTTCAATTTACAGTTCGTTTATTTCATCGAGCGAGACTTGATAATGAGAAAGAAGTACTTTAGCCATATGGTGAAAGCCGTAAACAGGAGTCCTCCCTCCGAGTCTGGAAAGTTTCCTGAGTTCGTGTTGCGGAAGTACCAAAATACTCCGGTGTTTATTCCTGGTAGAGAACGTTGAACATAATGGATATTTGACAGGGGTTCGTTTCTTGCGTCTATCAGCCAAAGAAATGGCCACTTTTTTCAAATAGACTTTCCCCTCCGTCGAACTGGCCGAATATATTCTCTCGGTTCCGTCAGCGGTGAGTTCTCTCGCCTTTATCGAACTCCGTTGAACAGTCCTCCCTCGACGATTAACGAACGTAGTTTTTACGCCCGAGTTGTTGACATTGCTGTGAAAAAAGACAAATTGACAAAACCAAATACTCTCACTCGACAACATCGAATTTCAAACATCTCCGATCTCCTCACCAAGTCTTTGTCTCCGATGCTACGGAGACCGAATTCTGAGATGACGAAGTCTCCAGTAAACTCTGCACCACCCCATCCACTGTCTTTATCGTTTGCTGCGAAGTGGTTATCGTCGTTGTAGTCACGACGTTACTAGTCGTCTTGATTGTAGTCAGGGATTTGTCAGTCACAGCGGGCTGAAAGTTTTTAAAGAAATGACAAATGCGGAAAACGCCGATAATCATCTTTGTACGCGATGATATATTCCCTCGCCTTTACCTCAGCTCCGTCTTCCGCGATTCCCTCCAGTTTGATTCTCTTAGCTGGCTGAGAAGGTCCCTCGCTATCCCCGGCATTTTGCACGTTAGTTTTATCAACAACAACATTAGTGGCCTGAACCTCCTCCGCGCAATGAGTAGCCATGGCTACAGCGGATTCCAAGTCTCTCCTGATGGCGTCTTTGGCCTCGTTGGCCTCGTGTTTCGAGCTCTTGGACTGATGAGTCGCCGAGGGAGCGGCGCTGAACGGTGCTAAGCTAGGCAACGACTGGTTGTTGCTCAGAGTGTTGGCCTTCCTAAGCAGCGTTATCAGATCCCGTCTTATCCGCGCCTTTTGCAGACATATGGGCGAGTAGCAGGTAGACATGAGGCTCTGAGCAGCCGCAGTCGCCTTTCCGGGAGGCGCGGTCATGTTACAATACCGAGAATAGCAGCTGCCGTTCTTCGAAAGGCGCATTATATTCGCGTACTGGGTCCTGACTTGTTGTATTCGTTTACCAATGGCGGTGAGCATGTCTCTTGCGGAGGACGAAATCCCCTTGTTAGGCGACGATTTACCGGATAATATACTCTGCAAGGATCCGTCGCCCGGGTCCGTGTCGCTTTCCTCGTTGTTTTCAATGTCCACTTCTGCGTCCGCTTCGCTTTTCGTTTGAACCGCGCTCTGGCCGACCGGTTCTTTCGACTTTTCCTGTAATTATTAACGACAAATGATTATGGAATTGATTTAAAACGAGGCTGTAAGATCGGGGAAAAACTTCTCTCACGCACAGTTTGAGACAATCTTCTCTCCTCCAAAAGCTTAAGATGCGTCCTCCGCGACAGGAAATCGTCGATTCTAGTCTTTTTCCCGATCTTCGGATAATGCAGACGACCCGGCGTCGTCAAGGCCTTCGTCACGTCGATTTCTTCAAACTGTTGTATCGGCGTAAAGACTTTCTCGATTTTCATCCCGGCTAGAACTATCAGAAATTAAAGATATTTAATGCAAAGAAAAGTTAGACTCAATGTAGTTTCTTTCATCCCTCCAAAGCAACCCTGTGCATAAAGAAATCTCCAACTCACAAGGTATATGAAGTTTGTTGTCGACTTCCGCCTTCATCGGGACTTTCTTGTCCAAGTCTTCCTTGACTTGTACCTTAGCCTCTTCTTTAACGTCCGCAGGCTCGTTTTCCTGCTTCACATCATCGTCCGGTTCTTCGGTCTTAATTTCCCGCTTGACTTCCGCATTTTCCTCGGGCTCAGTCTTGACCTCCTTAAATTCCCGAGGCTCGCAGTATTCCTTGATCAAGAATTCATACGTCGGGGGATCGAGGGCCAAGATCTTGACTCCTCCCTGGTCTCTGATCTGCACCATAATCTTCTGAGGCCCGGTCCTCAACCCGGCCTTGCCGACATTAGCAGATCTGTATCTCCTGCTAGCGGAGAGCCACAGCCACCCCCACTGTCCGTGGACCCTGTACTCCTCTCCTTTCTGCTTCCAGACTTGATGTTTCAGCCCCAAAGTGTACTTGACAAAATTGTAGGTGAGTCTATTCCGCTCCTCTTCGTCCTCCTTCTCCTTCTTGTCCTTTTTATCCTGCCGTTTTTTCTCCTCTCTCTCTATCGCCGTGACCCGTTGAAGTTTCACGTGTCCGAGCTGGTCGTGCCAGACGCTGGCGAAAACGACGGACTTGATGCAGGCCTGAAGCACGATCAAAGCTCGGGCGAAGTCGCGCGGGTTCACGCAAGCCCCGACCGCAGTCGTCCAAGGTTTGCGAAGCAGCGGCCAATTGGTGTGCATAAAAGGAGCCTGGATGCTGCCTTCCAGTTGTAAAATAGTCTGACGGAGAGTGCTAACGAGCAGAGCGCGAGTCCCGGTCAAACTCCCGACCCATTTAAACTCAGAGGCTTGGGTGAGGGAGAATTTGTGAGACAGATGCCGCTTTTTATCTCTCTCTTCGTTCCGCTGGGGTTTGTTTAGCGCTATTGGATTCGTACTGTACTGATTGACGTAGGATTTAAAACCGTTGTCCATACCGAGTTTGAACAAGTGAGTTCCCGAGGCAATCTGATGTGCCTTCTGCCGGGTAATTCGGGTCCCGTCTCCCTCGTCTTTCAACGTTTTATCGAGCTTGTCCATCTCTTCTTTGGACAGTATAGTCGTACTTCGCCTTTTCAAATCGTCCATATTAAAAGTACGAGGCTGGAGCGAGCCTGTCTTTGATCTTGTAACTATTGTATGTTTCTTGCCTGCGTGATTAGACAGTTTTTTTTTAGCAGTTATCGACACCCCATCGTCCTCCCTGTACTTACCGTCTTTCCCAATCTTCCCGCGCTCTTCGTCTCCCTCTAATACTTCCTCTTCTATTTCTTCAGACGAGGAAACAGAGGCCGCGGTCTTTCCAGTCTTGGCATTAGACTCACTCGTCGTTGTCGCGACCGAAGTCGTTACAGTCTCCTCAGCATCTCCACCCCCAACTTCTACTGTTTCTGCCACATTATCAGGGGCGTTTTGCTTGTCTACTTCCATTCCATCGCCTCCGCCTCCGCTCTGGCCGGATACAGCTGCCAATTGTTCCTCCAAAGAGTCTGTTTCTTCGTGCATTCTGCGCACCATTTCCTCAGCGTCTTGCCTCTCCTTTTCCTTTCTCTCCTCTTCTTCGCGGTTCAGTTTTTCCTGCTTTTCTTTCTGCATCTTCAGGATGTTAGCTGCAAGAAAGAGAATCGATAGGGTCAATGATAAGCGGAGAGTTTTTCTCCAAGTTTCATACCGGAATCTGCATTATTACCGTTTTCCACTTCCAGGTAGGATTTCTTGTTTCCTTTACACTGGTTAGTTATTTTTTCAGTCAACTCCATTTGCCGGACGATTTCTTCCTTGTAGTCAGACAACTCACGGAACAGAGCGACTTCCATCTCGTTTTTATCCAGGCTGGCCATCAGCTCTTCGAACTGTAACGGTGTGCTGTAGTACCAGACTTCGCCATCCTCGCTTTCTCTGCGAATATATTGAGTTAAGAATTAATAAATGAATACGAAAAGGAATTTGGGCAAGTTTAGAGAACCGTTTAGACCGAGACAGGTCTGGTTCCATAAATCCTAGCCCGAACTATGCGAGAAAAGATTATTTTCGTACTCCGTGAGACAAGATTTACGAAAAATGATTTGCACTTTAATTTTTGCATGCGAAAAGGAGCCCAGAGCCGATGGAAACTTACACAAAAACCCTTCTGCCAAGGAACCAATACTTCCGTCCGTGCCTATCGAACCCTAAATGTTCCTGTCTGCAGAGCAGACCGTTCTTCTCTACATCAGGTAGGCAGTCTACGACTCCGGTAATTTTGTGTGCTCTGCATATACTGCATTGCCAATCCTCCGTGGGAACATCGACCAAGGGTGGCTCCACGCATTCGAGGTGAAATACAGCGGGACAAGTTTCGCAGCAGAGTAGATCCCCCAGTCGATGACAAACCCGACAATGATCGTCGTAGTGAACGTTTCCTATAGCAGGAGAAAATCGTTAATGAAAAACCTGTGGCTGTAAGTCAAGAGATGCGAGAGAGGGAAAGATTCCGATTTTACCTTCGTGCAAGAGATCCTCTCGCACCGGATTAGTTATGAGAAATTGATCGGTCAGAAATTGCAGTACTTTAAGCCTATCATCGACGGAGGTGAACGGATATTCACAGGAGGATAATATTTGGAGTATATTCTGATCGAACGATTTATCGCTTTCAACGTAGGACCTCAGCGCTTCGGGCCAGGTCATTGGATCAACGAAGTAGAGGCTAACATTGACAGAGTCTTTCTGATCCAAGGGGCCAAAGTGGGTCTGCTGAGAGTCTTCCTCTCTGAGCAACGCCTTCACAAGCATGATGTGTATCTCCGCCAAGAGATTGGTCTGGTCTTCGCATACTATTGCTGCGCAAAAATCC
Organism: Rhogogaster chlorosoma; assembly: GCA_944452935.1. NCBI lineage: Eukaryota > Metazoa > Arthropoda > Insecta > Hymenoptera > Tenthredinidae > Rhogogaster > Rhogogaster chlorosoma. The sequence continues at coordinate 27,247,637 of OX101800.1, read as the reverse complement.
TCGAATCTAAAAGATGAGAGTCTGACCAGGGTCCTGAAGTGCCGCAATACTTCGTATATCGATAAAGAAGAAAGGACCAGTTCCTTGCTGACTAATAAGTCATCGGATGATTTGGGCAGCTTCAAAACTGGCAGCTCGCGATTCTGGAGCCAAAGAGGCTCCGGGCTTGGGGCTCGCTGGGATTGCTGACCGGTTAAATTTTTGCGCGGAGTTCCGCTGGCTGTGCTGTAACTGGATAGTGAAAAATCACTGTCGCTGGAGGGATCGGGCTCTTCGAGGCTCTCGGAGGTCTCTACATCGCTCTGTATGGGATCTTCATCGACATCGCTTTTCTCGCTGGACTCGTCACCGAAATCTGAACCGTAATGGTACTCGGAGTCGTGGTAATCGACGTTAGGATTGTAGCCTCTGCGCTGGTAGGAGCTTGTTCCTGAATGACCGCCCTTCCTCGAATGTTTGTCTCGCGGGCCTCGGGATTTTTTACTCCGAGTACTGCGCCTACTCTCTTCACTTTCTACGGGGGACGAGGCGCGGGATGCGGTCGGTGTGCTTGGTTGGGAATTCGGAGTTTCCGAACCTTTGTTTTGCTGCAGGTATTTCGGCTTCTTCATTAAATGATATTGGAATTTTTTCGGCCTTTCCATAACGACCGACTTTGGGGGACGCCCACGGCGTTTACCGCCTCTTCCCGTCATGGTTCCGACGAGGTTCTTAATTTTTAGTGTTTATGTGGTTTGGTACTTAACACGTGGTTTATGAAAACGCGCGCTTGTAAACAAATACAAATGACAACGTTGAAACGAAATGGATCCCATGTTTGTACTCTGATCTTTGCGCCATTTTTCGTTTATAAGTCACGTGACCAAACACCTATTTATCATTGTAAAATTGACCCGGTGATTACGGAGGGTTTGTTCGAGCGGTTTTATACCCTATTAACAATACCCGGTTTGCAACAATGAGCAACAGAAAAAAAAAATCTTGATTTATTATCAATAACGACAAAACGAACCACTCAATTTATTCTCACTGACGCGATAGTAGTGTAAGGGGAAATTACAATATCTATACCCGTTCAGAGACCGAGGCTACAATTGGCTGGGCTAAAAGCCGCCATGTCAATCCCGCTGAGCATCTGTTCGGATATTTAACCTTACGAGATTTTATAATCCGTTCGTTTTACACAGGATATTATTTTTACATTATTTTATTTCAATTCATAACTCACGCATTTATTTATCCCACATTTATCTTATAACTTTATTTTATACATTCGAGTGAAACTGACCGACGGCCCAATCACGGAGCTCGTACTACCAGAATTACTGACACATCAACAGTAGGCGGCGCCACATGCGGCGACGAAAAACCGCCATATTTCGCGCTGATTGCTGAAGGATAAAATACGCAGCTGCGGAGATATACTTGACGAATTTTATTTACGCATTTCGTCACTTATTACAAAGGGAATGATTACATTCTTTTTTTTTAATCATACCAAGCGATTTGATTTTTCTTTTATAATTCGTAGCGCTTAGACGACTATAATTGTGACGGAAAGCGAGACGAAGATTCTATCCTTTTCTTACAACTTCTTTCTCCTTCTTTTTTTTTTTTTTATTACTACTGGTTCAAACTCGCCACCATTAGCGCCATCTATGAGACGAAGGTCCCACCCCCACCCTCCGTAGTTAGTCTGTCAATTTTCTGGGGGCTTTAATGTTTCTTGTGGCATTGGCATACCATGCGTGGCCGGTGCCAAAAATATTGTCAGAAAATAAGATGGCCGTCTAATCTCGAGCGATAAATACGAATAACGAATGCACGAAAGCGATACATAGTTATCGGTGAATATTGAAATTTAGTTGTAACAAATACGACCGACGACATACCGAAGTTAGAGAGAATTGATACCGCGATGACAATGTACGCGTTGAAACCGATAATTTCAATCACCGGCGGCGATATTTACAAACCTAAAAGCATGTACGAGATGAAAAATATTCACGATGTAAAGGAGGAGCTGGTGAGCAACGAGAGCAGCAAGATAGTGTCGGATATCACCGAACAGGTTATCAAGTTTTTAAAGGTTTTAATCATTTCGATATATTCACCTAAAGCATACAATAACCTATAGCTTAACGAACATGCGTATAGTCTTTATTATCATATACTCACATCGTCGACGACAGCCGGGCGAGGTTCACTTAAATAAATGTATATTCCTTTGGCCCTTTTGTCTGTGTATTGACTCCTCCCAAAATTTCCACAAGCACTAATCACGATCAACTGAGAAAGAGCGGTTGTGCGAGGCTTGATCAATGTCACTCTCTTTACCCCACCAATTTTTTTACTTACGAATATAACAGCAATCGTTTTTTCTTTTTTTTTTTTTTTCTCTTTCTTTTCTTCATATGATAATTTTATCTGGCAAAATCTCGCTTTTATATCTTGATAAAGTTTCGAGAAATCCTGCCTTCTAGTTTTCAATGGCAAATTTATGTTACACACATCAGAACACAGGGACAGAGAAATCGGATTTATTCCTGACAACAAAACCGAAAGAGAAAACGAAAACAATAACTATATACGTACATAAATAGATAGGAGAATTTTTCAAATTCTAATCCATGAACAATGAAATATGATGTTTATGTTTAGTTTTAACGAAAGAAAAATGAAAGAGAAAATTAAACACGCGGTTAATATTTTCATGAAGCTTCCTTTTCAATTCACGATTTTTTATGCTCGCCAATTTCTAGTCTCTCACAGTTTACAGGTATACAAGAAACGCTCGTTTTTACAGAACCCGCTGCCCGAAGTAGCGCAATTAGAGATTAGGCAGGAAAAAATTCTTGCCCAACTTGCGGAGCTCAAAGAACAAGTATCGAGCCTCTGCGGTATCTTGAAATCCTCTGGTCAGAGCAAATCCGTGTCTACTAGTACGCGAGGGGATAAGGTAGTTATTTCCGTCTTCTTTATAGTTGTAAAAAGGAAAGAAAAAAAAAAGAAAGAAACTGAAAAAGCTAACACTTCATCATTCCGTTTATTTTGCAGGAAAAGATCAGCGCAAACTTTGTGTTAAACGCCGATCCCTCAAAGCCTCCATTCTCGATATTGGCTCTACAGAAGATCTGGAAAGACACAGACATCAAAGTCTCCTCTCATGTTCATTCGACGGGCTCGGCACCGTCTCTAGAATTTCCCTTGGCTCCGCTGAATTCAAATAGCGATAATAACAGCGTGGAGTTATCACTGATTTGGAAAAAAGGTGAAGAGGGGTTCTTTGCTTTCCGAAAATGATAATAATTCGAGATCTGATTACTCGTTTCCAAAGTCTGAATGAGATTTCTCAAAATCCATTATTTTCTATCACCACTCCTAACATTTATTCGCTTCGCAGTATCAGACTTGGAACTAGTGACTTCTGGGGTCCGGGGCACTCCTTTACTGGGCGAAGTAAATTTCCTCAGATACATGAGCAGGCTTATCGAAAGTCAGAATTACGAGAGCTCAGCGTGTCAAGCTGAGGCTTCAAAAATCGACTCTGTGCTAGACCTGTGCCACGAGCTCTCCTTTCTAGAGTCTAGAAAGGATCTGCATTCTGTATTATCAGCTCTGGGCAGTAAATTAGGAAGCAGTCTTTGGCTGAGTGGAAAAAACGAACCGAGCATAGCTGACGTGGCTGGTTGGTCGGTCATAAAACGACTGGACTCTGGTAAATTGCCTGGAAATTTATCCACTTGGTTTACAAGGTGCGACGATTACTTTTGGCAGAAATAAAATCTGTAAATAACTGTAAGACGTCAATATTTTGTTAATAAAAGATCATAATTTCAAGTTTATATCTCGGTCTTTACTTTCGTTGGCATCAAAACTTATCCCAATGTTTGTTTTCAATGCTGTCTGGTAATGCTAATCAGTATCGGAGTAGAAAAATCTGTATTTATACTTGCGGAGATAAAAATGATGTAAATAAACACGAATCGCGAATATAACATAACAATTCTTATCTCACGAAGCGTGTACTTTGTTCTCAATGATTAAATTTACGTAATTTGTATCAAAGATGTCGAAATTGATATTTTCAGGATAGATTACAAGAATTGTTCGATATACTTGAATAAATTCAGGTATTAGAAATTCATAAATCTTTATTAAAAGGATAACATATATCTAGAACTGAATGTTTTTTTTTTTTTTTTTTCTTCTACCTCAATATAAATGCATTATTCTTAATTTGATTAATTTATTAATCATTTATAATTTATATTATTATTAATAATAATAATTACAAAATTAAAGTAATATAAATAATAAAAAAAATTTGAACTAAAAAATTTGTTGGCAGTGTTCAAGAGACACGTTTATTCTCGTGTTCCTTCTATTATTATTATTATTAATTATTATGTATAGCTCTTTGTTACAACACCGGACGGTGATTTTCATTCATTGCTTCTATAAGACGTAAGTAGTAAAATCTATTCTATCCGTTTCTTCAGAAGTCTAAGGCATAACGATGATTATCGGTAGCAATAGGAATAATTACAATTTCAACACAATTTTATTATATTTAATATTACTTATTCTTGTCTTTTGTAACTTTATTTTTCTTCTAATTAAGTAGTAGAATTGTTTTTTCTTTTCTTTATCACGATCTTTTTATTTATATAACTACCTTTAACTTATGCTCTAGACTTCTTGAATTGTTATTATATTATAAGTTGATACAGTCGTTAAGATTATACATAAGTAGAAAGTTCAGCCTTTTTCTATTACCCTTGAATTGGTCCTAGATGATTTTATTTTAACGGTAGAAAAAAAAAGAAACGTACCAAAAAATAAAAGAAAAAAAAGGACGAAAAAATGCAATAGGAAAAACCGTTCTATACGACTATTTAGTAAGCTTACAAATGGAATTATGTATAATATTTAATTTATAGTAACGGTTTTCACTTCACTGTATTTAGTTTAATTCGTGTTATTCGCACACGAAATAGGTACAAAAATTGATCAAATTAATACATCCGTCTTCTCAGGAGAGTAAATACTTTTTTTAGTCCTCTCTAATAGTTGGTAGACTATAATAATAATCACAGAAAATTATTATTAATAAAAATCAAAAATTGATAAATTCTGCCTAGTTCATTGCTTCCAACATTATAGGTGTATATATATATACATTAAAAAAAGGAATTTATACTAATATAATTCATTATTCAGACCAGCATGGATCACTTAAATTTAAATAACGAATTATTTAAATAAAAAGAAGTATCGTATGTTATTATAAAAACGTTCTATCAAAAAGAAACAAAAAAAAAATTAAAACAACATTCTTCAAAGTCGGTTTGCTAATAGTTTTACAATTCACTAGTATTGTAATAAATTCACTATATCGTTCGTTCAAAGATCAAATCGCACCCGTTGCACATGTCGAATTTATACAATTGGTATAAAAAAAAAAAATTCTTCAAAGATAAGCGATGCAGTCCTTACTCAACTATTCTCATTAAATAAAAAGCTTTTCTGTTTTTTTTTTTTTTTTTTTTTTTTCATGGAATGACTTATACGATGAAACTTTTTTTTTTTTGTTTTTTGTTTAAACTCTGTGAACTTATTATTACATCAATACTTAAATAAGCTTGATCATCGAGACTTTGGTTCCCAGAGTATTTTCTCAATGGATATGAAAAAAGAAGGAAAGAAGATTTCATGCGAAAATGCCAATTTTTTTTCTCTCCCATACTTCAAGGTAGGAATTGAAAATCTCAACCCACGCCAAAATTCCTACTTGGTTTCAATGAGCGTAAAACTATATTATTATCATTATATCGAGTAACTATCTACACTAACGATACATCCTAATACGAAGAATGATTTGGAACATAGAAAAGTTTATGCGTGTGATGAGTAGGCAATTGATTTACCTAATACTTTATCGGCTAGCTACTATATAGTTATAATTAAATTGCTGAAATTGAGCTTATCGCTTATGTAAAAAAGAAAAAAAAAAAAAAGAAGAACAAAGAAGAAATTGAGAGCGCCTAGAGTTATAAATAATATAGTATAATATATATATATATATATAACAATATATCACAATATGAATATGACAATCTAAAACTTATAATTAAGTAAATTTTCAGAAAATGTCTTTGTCTTAAGTGTCTGCAGGGCTCACCTCAATTCCCCTTTTTATTCTTATTCGTATTCTCTCTCTCTCTATCTCTCTATTTCTCTATCTCTCTCTCTTTCTTTCATTCATTCACACTCGACACAATTAATAATAGTCTATGTTATTGTCATTTTCCCCCCGTCGACGAGCACTGTTAAAGATTTTTGTCGAACAAGTCTTGTTATCGTTATTTCTTTGGATCGAAATCATGGATCATACAAAGGACGAAAAACCTGGCAAAGGTGCCCTGGACCTTGCCATATTATTCATTATAATTTGTCCCCCGTTTAAACTGACCACAGCGCTTCCCTCCGGCTCAGAGTCTGTATACGATGAATAATTTCTAACCGGTTTTTGCCTCTTCCAAGATTGCCTCAAAGAATCGTTAACGTTCGCATAATGATTGACGAACGAGTGGGGATCCGACTGGACGCTTTCATTCTCGCTCTCAGATCCCTGAAAACAAATTTTTTCCTCATAAGCAAAGATTCAAAATCCATTAATAAAACAAAGAGAAATCAGCCCAGCTCACCTGCGAATCCGTAGAACTTATTTCCGACGGTTTTTCCGTCACGCTGCTATCGTCAGGGTTTTCATCGTACCCCTTCAAGCTCTCTTCGTCGCTGTGGTAGGCTACAGAAGCCGGCGAAGGTCTGGGTGGAGATTTTCCCAGCATAGTTGGAGGGGGAGGATGATGAGCCGATTTCCGTGCCAAGGTGCCTCGTTTGCCTAGCGTACCGCAGGTGCTTGCAACATTCATAGTCCCTCCGCCAGGATGCCGAGATCTGTATAATTCGAGGTCAGATTCTTGTCTATCGTCTATATCCATGGCCATAGATTCTTCCAGAGTCTTTTGCGCTTCTTCTGTAAACAGCGTGAAAGTTATTATTCAAAGGAAATGAGGAAAAGTCGAGATTCTAGGGTCTGATTAAACCGAGAGCTCACTTACGCTTGTATTTGTAACTCTTGCTCTTCACGCAGAGTATCGCTATCACCATTATTATTATAATTACTGAACACGCAGCTAACGCTACCATGAACCATGTCTGGCGATAGAAGGGTCTGTGCTGCAGGTAGCCATACTCAAAGTACAATTTCGAGGGAGTCAGAACCTGCGGAAAATAAATGACGAGTTAGAAATGACGATTAATCATATGATTAATACTCAAAACTGTGACTTAATCATAATAATAATTAAGAAAATTCAAGTGATACGGTTCGACCTCTCTATAGGTCCTCTCGCAAAAGATTCGCTTTTATTATATTGCATATTCTTGCTTTTTTATCTCTAATTTTCTTTCTTCTAATTAAGTGGTAAATTCTTCAACGATTTTTAGCCAAAACAATTACCGCTTCCTTAGAGTAAGCAGGATAGCTGATTCCGTATCGATTGTAGGATATCACTCTGAACAAATACGAGGTCGAGGGCAGCAGGTTTTGGTAAGATATTGTGTATTCGGTGAGCGGTCCGTTGCTGCTACGCACTATAGTCTGCCAGCGAGTATCGTCTGAAATGAAAATACACTGTTGTTTATAAACTAAGTAGATAATTGATTAGAATTTGCGGGATAAGTTACGTTTCGAGTTATCAAGACTATAAATTTAATCACACTTTTTATATTCGATGCAACTAAACACTGAAAAACCTATTGTCTAAATTTGTATCACATCAAAACGACGAACACACTATATTATGATCTATAGAAGATTTGTGGCCAAAATTCAGCTATTGTTATATCGATTGTTAGCCTAGGCATGTATTATGCTACTATTACAGCAAGTGATTATCTCAAAAGCATGGGACATGTATACGATGGTATATTTTGCATTTTGTAAAACCAAGCGTTGTTAGATTTTGGTAAAAGGATTTTTTTTTCTCACCCCACAACTTTAATTCTTAAATATTCAAAGCCACGACTATGAGAACTTTAGATTTATATTTTCACACATTTTGTACGGCTCGTTTAGTCGAGTATAATTATCCGCTGGGTAACAGATGTATAAGCGATAAAAATTATACAAAACTATGAACGAAAAAAAGAGAATGAAAATCATTAAAGAACAGATAATATTTGTTAAGTAATTAAAATGCGACAAAGAAAATACTGGAAAATATAAAAACTGTTCATCGATGAGCTACTCGGTCTTATTTCTCTGTTTCGTACGTCGGATTAAACCTAGAGAACTAATTTCACACCATATAAGTACAGATCTGAGGGATTAAAGAAACCGTTTATCTCGTGCTGGTAATTGCTGATGCAGTCGAGTACGCAGTTTATAACTGTTTAAAGCTTGGGAGAAGATTTGTTCTTTGAAATTATATATGATATACTTATGATCGGAGGATTTCTAAATTGCATACTCGACTATGCAGCCTATGATATGCAAAGTCTATCGCAGTAACTGGCCATCAGCGAATCAATCTATATCTTATTCTCACTTACAATGCTGCCAGTCTTCCATAGCTGTTATGTGATATGAAACAACAATATTACCACATTAATATGAAAGTAAATAACAAATGAAAAATAAATAAATTCAAACTATCTGATAATTAAAAACAATATAAGACGCCTATTTAAATATTCCATATTTTATTATTATAAGTTTCAAATTCCCGACTAGACTCACCCTTCCGTTTAGTTTCTATGTAATATCCCAAAATCGGCCCTTTGCCAGAGGCTCCGTTAATCCATTGCAAATCTACGCTAGTTACGGTCTTGGAGATGGCTAGTTCGCTCGGCGCTACAGGAGAGCCTAGCTGAGGTCCAGTTGTGATATTGCCAGAGATTGCGGGCCCAAAGTCTACGGTTTGAGCTCTGACGGTGAAAGTGTATGTTACTTCTTCCTCCAAAGGTTGAACAAGCAAACTAGTCTCGGTCACTTTTTGCTTGACCTGTTTGCTGAAGCCTGTAAATAAGGTACATCCAGCTCACAGCGATCCTTTGTGCAATGAGAATGAAAAAACTCTTTCAATATCCTTCAATCACTCACGATCATTCTGCTCGGCGGTCTCATAAGCCACTATGTATCCAACGATATGACCGTTCCGCATCTTTGGGGGATCCCACTTCATTCGCATACTAGTCATAGTTATATCAATGAATGTTAAATTGCACGGCGGTCCTGGCAGATCCTGGGAAGAAATATGAGCTCTAATATACCGCAGCTTGATATCAGGATGTTTAAAGAAAAAAAAAATTTTGACAAGAGACCTTTTTTGTAGTACATTTAATTCCCTACAAAAATATGTCTGTGAATTTTCTCTACGACGCATCCTTAGCCAGTTATAAAAATGAAAAGAAGAAGAAAAATAATTTTCCCTACGTTATTCTTATTGAAAATAAAAAAGTGGAATGCGCCACCTGTTAGCGTTAATATTAAGAGCTGAAATTTTAACAGGCGTAAATTTATTCTTACTTTTGAATCTGTTTTGAAGAAAAAACAAATATCCCTACTGGATATAATCAAATGAATTCTCTGCATTCTATTCGTTTGATTGCAAAATAACGAGAATCAGACTCACCTCCTTTGTTCTGACTGTAATCGGCAGCGATCGAGGCCCGTCACCGGCGGGATTGAAAGCTAAAACTTGTATGTGATATTCTGTGTATTTGTCGAGGAATACCAGGCTGTAAGTGAGAGAGGAAGCCGGCACAACTTCGATTTCTTCTTCCTGTGGTTTGTCCAGTTCCTGGGGCGAGTCTGTGACTAGATAAAATATCTGGAGAAAAGACAATCGTTTTATGTCTCGCATCAATTCTTAGGATATCGATATCTGATATCCGAGGCTTTACCTTGTAGCCCAGAAGATCCCCGTTCTGCATATCCTGCTGGGGGGGTTTCCAGCTCAAATGTACCTCTGTGGATGACAAAGCTTCTGCGATTAGCTGGCGAGGTTCTCCTGTGGGAACAGCTTCGCCTACGTAAACGGTGACTGGAGGACTAGCCGGTCCTTCGCCCTCGGAGTTAAACGGCACTACAACTATTTCGTAATTTTTGTCCTCCATCAAGTCGATGAGAACTTTCATGTTGTGCTGAAAGGAGTTTGAAATTGAGTGAATATTCGACTCTGAAGACCATCAATCTCTCGCAGAATCAGATATCTTCGGAAAAAGTTCATAAACAAACGTGTCCCACCTCTATCCCCAAAATATCTTGCTTTGGCGTGGCCTGAAGTGGCGTTGGAAAGTCGGATACTGGCTGATAAACGACCCGATATCCACCCGTGGCGTGATCCCCGCTCCAATGTATTTTCTCAATTGGTTCCCAGCGGACTTCCACACTAGACGTTGTTATGGGTACTACTTTCAGCCCAGTGACACCACGAGACGGAGCTGTGATCAATCGAGTGAAAAAATGGGATTATTATCAGCATTATCAAATCTCGAGTGATGGAATGGCACAGAATTATAATACATCGCATGACTAATGCCAAAAGGTAGTATTTTTTTGTTTACTTCTTTTTTTTTTTTATTCATGCAGAAGACATGAAAATACGTTCATAAACATTTTCATCAATTTTTCAGTGATTAAGAATAAAAAATAATTATACGAATTATGAATCATGAACGAAATACCTGTCGGTAAAGTTTGAACTTGAACAGACTCCGCGCTCCAGGTCGAAGGTCCGATGTCATTAGTAGCCTGAATTCGAAATTGGTAGTTTGAAAAGGGCTTTAAATTGTTGGCAGTGTATGAATTGACGGAAGGATCCACCCTCTCCGGTATCGTTTGGAAAGGACCGGAGTTCTCTGCCTTTTGCACGGTGTAATACCTGCGACGAATAGAGAGATAAATCTACTGTATTCCAGAGCTAACTATTTCCTTCTGAAGCTTAGTAGTACCTTAAAGGCGCAAACCCGTCTCTTCCCGGCGTCCAACTGAACGTTATCTGCCTACTCTGGACCTGCGACCTACTGATTTGAGGCGCTGACGGCGGCTGAGGTCTCTCCCTGTTATTAGTAGTCAGTACAAGTGCGTAGGCAGTCTTTCCCCAGCCTAATCTCGTCTGCGCAGCCACAGAGAACATGTAGTATTTTTCGGGCTGTAATCCGGTCGCTCTGAAATGAAATGTGAATTGAATATCGAGTTTTAATTTCCCTCTGTAAAACTCACCTGAAAGTTCTCTCCGTGGCCGGAAACTCCTTGGAAAATTGATGGTCTTGGCTGCTGTTGAGATGAAACATAACTTTGTACGCCAATATTTCGCCGTTCGGATCCTCGGGGGTGTCCCAGATTATACGGGCCATAGAAAAGCTGACGTCAGGGAACGACACGTTCGACGGAGCCCCGGGAGCTGCGTGCGATAAGGTTAACGTTATCGAGTGTTGATCGAGCTTTTCGAAAAACTGACGTCTTTATTTTCCTCACCATCTTCGAAGGTCTGAACTCTGATGGGGGGCAGACTCAGAGCGCCATCGCCGAGTCTGGTGCAGGCGAGAACTTGAATGTGATATTGCACGAACTTTCTAAGCTCTGTGAGAGTCGTTGTGAATGTAGAATTGCTAGGAATGTTTTTGTACTGGAATGGAGACCGGTTATTGGCGCCATAGTAGACCTTGAAGCCTTCGATCTGTCCGTTTTGGTGTTCGACCGGGACATCGCCCCATTTCACGACTATCGTCGTCGACGAGGTCGCGTTTGCCTCGACATTTACAGGGCCGAGAGAAGGGACTGTGATAAAAACAGATTCGTTATCTTAGCTCGTCTAAAAACCCAGGACAGAAGATTTTCAGACAAAAAATAAGCAAACAAATCGCACCAGATTCACGAGTTCTTTCCACAGCTTCCGGACTGGGAGAAGAAGAGCCAACGTCGTTGTAAGCCTTCATTACAATTTCGTACAGTGCAAATTCTTCCATATTTTCCAATACGTATGAATTAGCCGTGTGATCCTCGATAGCAATGCTCTTTGATTTGTTGGTCCTCAATTCTTTATACGTGATGTTATACCCTCTGGGATTTCCGTACCATTCAACTTGCTGCAAAGGCTGCAGCACACAGAATACCGAATAAAGTATCGTTCCGATTGAAAACCGGGCCGTTTTTTTTCAAATCTCACAAACTTACGATCCATCTAACGCGTAATTCAGTCGCGCTCATAGCTCTGACTGTAACGTTGCGAGGCGGATGAGAAGGCGGTGCTTGAATAGTCTGGAATTCTTTGGTCGGTTCCGAAGGCTCCGACAAACCAACAACGTTGTTGGCTATGAGTCTGAGTTTATACTGCATAAAGGGGGTCAGTCCTTCGACGGTGATTGTGCTGGCGTCGGGATCGGATACTTCGTAAGTAGTGTACCAGGTCATATTGCGCGAAGTTTGTGCCTGAGAATTTATAATCCGTTAAAAAATGAATTTCTCGTTGCCTCTCGATGAATAGACGCTCAGTTTACCTGCACTGTCCACTTGGTGATGGAAGAATTCCCGTCAAATCCCGGCGTGAATTGAAGAACGACAGAAAACGCGTCGATGTTTGACAAAGCCAGCTTAGTCGGCGGTTCGGGAAGCACGGGCTCGACGCCCGATTGAATTGTGGCAATTCTCGGCTTGCCTGAGCCCTTCGAAGTCCAGGCTGTCACCTCGAATTTATAATGCGTCGTCGCCTGTTCAGAGAGGAAAGATATTCGTAGAGTTTTCAATTGGGATGATAAAAAGTAGTATTCTCTGACCCGAATCTCACCTGTAAATGCTCGATCTTCGTCGACTGAACATCAGCGGTGAAATTCTCGACCCTCAATGAATCTGGTAAATCTTTGATCATATATTTGAGTTGATATCCGGTGAGAACTCCGTTAGTTTCGTGCGGTGGATTCCACCTCACCGTCACTGCCCGGTCGCTAATTTCGTCAAATTGAAGGTTTTCTATGGCCCCAGGAACTAGAAAGCAGAATAGAACAAATTCAAAAAGAAGAAGAAAGGACAATGGAGAACTCGACCCCGATGGAAACCTACCATCCTCGCTGGTCCGTATCTCAATGGGTGAGCTTCTCTCCCCGTCTCCCGGATCGGTGAAACATAAGACAGTGATATTATATTTGGTGTATTTTTTCAGTCCGGTTATCACCGCGCTCTGTTCTGCCAACGGGTCGGAAAAGCTCGGAGGTACGGTGGTGGATTTGTAGTCATTATCTTCCGTGAAATCCCCGCCGATCCAAGCCTGGAGTTTGTAGCCTTGATTAATGCCGTTTATTTTCTGTGGATTGGGTGGCGTCCACCAGACCATAATTGCCGTAGAGTTAATCGCCTTAGCCTTGAGGTTCGTGGGCGGAGCTTCGGGGACTGAAATTGAATAAAACGTTGAGTTTCTTGTCCATAAAAGAAGAAAAAATGGGGATAAATCTGTAAATCAGAAAGTCGCGGGCTCACCGCCTTCCTTAGTCTTGATCTTAACTCCGTCCGTGAATATCCCGACCCCTTTATCGTTGTAGGCTGCGATTTGTACGATATAATCTTTCCAAGTGATCAGATCGGTGATCAAGTAGTTCCTCTGAGCCTCGTTAGTTATGTTCTGACTTGTCCACGGGCTGTCGTTGTAGCCGTATAATCTATAGCGGAGAATGTATCCCAAGATGTGACCGTTTCTATGCTCTTCCAGCGGTGGTTGCCACTGGGTTATTATTTCCGAAGAGGATCTGGCTGACCCGACAAAGCCCAACGGTGGACTAGAAGGCGCTGTTCAAACAAACGAACAGGCAAATTAGCGAACGGAGAATTATCGTCTTCGAGGAAAAGGTATAACTTGTAGTTTTTGGACATATCGCGTTACTAAAGCCAAAAGGGCGTATCTCAAAAAAAAATTTTTTTTTCGTTTTTCTTATAGATATCTACGTTTTTAACATTCCCAAGTTGATTGGAAGAAAAAGATTTTTTTTTTTTTTTTTTCGATACGCCCTTTTGGTTCTGCGTCTTTAGTAACGCGATATTTTAACCTACGTTCTTGCGGAAGTGCGACAACGTTGCTCGGATCGGACGGAGGACCTTCTCCGACGCTGTTAACAGCGCTTACTCTGAACTGATAAGCTGCTGCTGCTTTCAGACTGTCCAATAGAACCCAGCGGCTGTCGGCAGACACATTACTGTGCTCAGTGACCCAGTTTAAAAGAGGGTCTGGTATGGGGCCTACAAAACGAACAAATAAATGTATAAAAGTTCCAAAAACTGAATTCTTTATCCCCAGAGAGTTTCTCACCCAATTCAGGAACCTCCCGTCTTTGTATGATGAATTTATTCGTCGGACTATTCCCGTCGAACCCAGGCACCCAACTAACGTTGATAGTCCGGGCCGATATCTCCTCGACTCTCACGGCCTTAACGTTAATCGGTGCAAACGGCAGTTCGATAACGCTAAGTCTCGCGGTCCTGGTTTCATTTCCGCCCGGTGATACTACGGAGCAGGTGTATTCCCCCACATCCGAAGCCCGGACAGCTCCTAATTCCAGGGCTCCGTCATCCCGCATTTTGACTCTCTGACTAGCGCGAGTGTTTATCACACTGAAAATCAAAAGATAGGATTAATTGGCTGAATTATACGAGAGACAACATGAGTCTATCCGCTTACTGCTTATTGTGAAACCACACGATGTCGTAGAAGACTGTTGGGTCGCTGGAAACTTTGCATTGTAATTCTGCGGTGTGACCTAGGAGAACCGAAGTGTCGACCGGAGGCTGAATGATTTGTGTCCGTACTGTAAGGGAATGGAAAGAGTGGAGATTTCCGCCTTAAAAGCATCTAGATTGATCGCTGCTGCTTAAACTCACCAAGAACAGTGAGATACGCTGAGCCGTTCACCGATCCAGCTTCGTTGGCTCTAATGCAAGTATATTTTCCCGCATCGTTTGGTTTCACAGCTGCTACTAACAGATCGCCGCCTTCCAAGACCTGAACTCGCCCCGCAACTTCTACCGTATCTGCGTCTGCGGGATGGAAAGATGGGATTAAAACGGTTTGAAGATCAAGAGATATTCTGGTGAATTACCGTTGTAAATCCATGTGACGTTCGGAATTGGTGCAGCAACTGCCTTGCAATTAATCGTGGCGTCTTTACCGTCCAATACGGTTACATTTTGAGGCGGGAATTCCATCGCTGGTATCGATGCTGCAACAGGTGTATTAGACGTTAATATATCATCCTTTTTATGATAAATATTGTACCCTTGTTTCATGCGTTGAACAAGCTCTGGTTCAATAATCACACTAAAGATATTTGTACACCCAACGCCGCGGTATAACTTACAGATTCTTTTCGGACTCAAGATAATTGGTTGATTCGTTTTATTTCAGGACAGGAGAGGATATTCGTTTGTAAGCGAATGAGTAAGTTATACCGCGATTTCAATTATACACAATGTACAAATTTTACTCTATTTACAAAATGCTCAAAAACTAAGACTGTATTCTCGTTTGTACAAAATGCTTTGGTAATAAGAATACGGGAGGTAAAACGCGATGCGGGAAGCAAATCTTGGGAGTAAAGTCAACAGAGAATTGCAGAAATCAGTTGTAACTTTGAAAATACGTGGGATTTAAATCTGTTGACTTTTCTGGCAAGAGAATGTCGGAAATAAAACGTCTAAGTGCAGTGCAGGGGCGAAAATAAAACTCGCTATAAACCAAATAAAAGAAACACAATCACGCCGGTCAAACTATTCGGCTATCGCTAGGTCAAGCTCACTCCTGGCGTCCATCTTCACAGGCTAATTACCATTCAGCTAATGTAGGTATAAAAATGAGATAATGCAACGAGAAATTGGAATGTAAAAACCCATCCTTTACGTGTATAAATAAATCAATCTATGAATAAGAAAAACCAAGCCTATTTTATCTATGCGAATAAAAATAAATGTGAATTATGATACAATAATTTTGCGGATAAAAAACATAAGCAGCAGATGTGCCTAAGATCATTCAAAAAAAGTGATAACGAACGATCTTTATTATTTCTTTCCTTTGCCAAAAGCGGCGAATGATTATCTTACTGTTTGGATATTGAAAGAACTTAAACTGACGATCAGACTGACGAACTCTGACTACATTATAGCCGGCTGCCCACCGGGCGACTCTCTTCCCAAATCTTCCTCTCCCTGATCCTTCTGCTCGACGAAAATACACGATTAAAAGAAAGCGGGACACATGTCGCCTGACTAATGCCGTAAGGTCGTATAATTTTCTTTATTTTCATTCAATAAAAAATTGATGAAAACGTAAAAGCAGAAGGTCGTGAGTGTTGGTAGGTGAGACTTTCTGGCTTTGTTTCCGAACGTACTTTCGTGTTTTTTCCATGAATGCAAAGAGAAGAAAAAAGTACGATCTTTTGGCATTAGTCAGGCGATATACTAAGACAGAATTCATTGATGTATGTATGTGACATAAAATCGCAGGAAGGAGTCTTACTTTTAGCCTTTAACCAAGTGTAAACCGAAGCCTCTCCGGCTTCGTTAGTTGCGAGACATTGAAACATGCCGGAATCCTCCATGGTAAGTTTTCTAATAACGAGTGAGCCGTCCTCCTCCATATCGTACCTAGCGAACAAACGAAAGTATGTACTCTAGGGCGATTCAAAAAAAACAAAAAAAAAATTTTTTTTTTTTTGCTTATTCTGATTTTTGTACGCTACAAAGGACTGCGGAAACAGTAAATCGCTATACATATTCTTGTAGAGAATTGAACGCTCTAAAAAAAAGGTCTCTTGGTCTTTTCCGATAAATCTAACCATTTTGAAGTTTCTTTAGCGATTTTGGTCATTTAATGAAAAGACTAACTTAAGATTATGCCTTATAAGATGATTATCCATTAACGTTTTTCACCTTATCCCCATCAAGTGATCCACCGAAGCTGCGTTTCTAAACCAGTTTATTTTCGGAGGAGGAACTCCCACCGCATCGCAAGGTATGGATATAGTCGATCCGTAATCCCCGAAGATTTCTCTTCTCAGTTCGGTGATAAACGTCGGCTTTTCTGCAACCAGAATCAGCAAATTAGCGACAGGGAATTCATCGTCAGCTGTTATATTGATAGAGTCGCTGTTTCTTACCATAAACCGTGATATTAGCACTAGCAGTGACCGTCGGATATCCTCCGGTCCTGAGGCTCACATGGCAAGTGTATTGACCAGTGTGAGTTAGGTTGGCCGACAACAGTCCCAGCGTTCTGTTCCATAGGTCGTTAAAGTTGTACGATATACCCGCGTTTTCAATCGGTATACCGTCCTTGAACCAGAGAGTTTCGAGTTCGTGCAGAGGTCTGAAATTAGAGAATAAGAACGTATACGAGAATTGCAGACCGGTTACATTCTCCCGCCGTCTATTCACCTCGCGTTTGCTATACAATGCAGATAAGCGACTTGCTGGTCTTTGACTATCTGGGTATCCTGCGGCTTGACTATGATGTTGGGGGCAACTTCTTTGCTGGAATCTCCGGTGACTTGGACTTTAAAGAATGGGCTGTTCTCCTCCTTTCCCAACTGCGTGTTGATGGCCCTTGCTCTGCCAACAATAATCGAGAGTTATGGGCTGTTTATCCCCGCCAATCTCCCGGCCGATTTCTCACCTGTAATATCCCTGGTCGCTTTCAGACGCGGATAGAATTAGAAGCGTGTGTTGGTTCGCGGTGGTCGCATATTTGATATTGTACGCCAAGTTGCTGTCCGAAGTCAACCAGATAACTTCCGGACTTGGATGACTCTCGATTTCGGGCAAATCTAACACCACAGCGTCGCCGGAATCGACAGAGACTGTCCGCTCCGTTAGATCTTGAAAAACTTCCATATCTGAAAGAAAAAGTGTAGAAATGGAGTTGAAAATTCCTCTAGAAATTCTCTTCCGCCGTTTCGAGGCTAGTTTCATTCACCCTACGTTGGGTCAAAAAAACCGACTATTTTTTCTTTCATTGTGCACTCTGAAAAATCGGTTGCTAGAAAGATATAAATTTTCGTTTCTAATACTGAGGAAAAAATGGAAAACTATAAAGCGGAGGACCTTTCTATCAAAATTAAGAGCTCATATTTGGTGAGTATTTTCCAGAGGTGTCTAGCGACCGATTTTTCAGAGTACAAAATGAAAAGAAAAAATAGTCGTTTTTTTTGACCCACCCTAATTCACCCAATTATTCTGAGATCAAACTTTCACTTACAAGCAACGGAAAAAGCTATCCTTTCGCTGAAGATAGACCCGACTTCGTTGCTCGCCACGCAGTGATAAATCCCTGCATCTTCTCTCCTGGTGTTTAAAATCCTGTGGTAAGGCTCCGAACTGAATTCGCTGTTGAGCGGTGCTCCGTCTTTGAACCATCGATACTTTGGCTGTGGATACCCTGCGAAGTAGAGTGGATTTTAACATCTAAACATACGTGTTTATTTGCAAGGGGAAAATCCCCGATGAAATACTGGACCGAAAATGAAACGGGGCAAGATTAAACTGTGCAAATAATCAAAAGTCTGATTGTTGGTGTCCAAGCACTCAGTAATTCCAGTCTAGTAAGTAACAAGCCGTCAAGCAGCTGGATAGATGTTTACATTGTTCTAACAATAGCCTTGGATTATGATAACAGCATAATTTCTTGGGGTATGCCTATGGGTACACAGAAATTAATCAGTGCCTGTATCCCATCGCCCGACAAGTGTATAATAAATATTGTACTCGAATAATAAGGCGGAGTTTTCTTTAGGCTGTACCGTATACACGGGTTTTGAGGAAATAAAAAACTAAACGTAAATTATTCACCCTTGTTTCGATTTAATTCTATTATTACGAGGGTCACGTGATCATGTTACGGGGCTCCACTCTCTTGCAGTTTTAAGGATTCATTTGGTCACCGGATGAGGTATCCACGGATAGGATATGCGTTTGTGTATAATGTCACGCGATATTTCGTGAGAGGAAGGAAACTCGGTGCCGGGTTGAAGTTCCGAACGGTCAAAATTCCGAATTCTTTTGAGACGATTTCGATTCGTCAGAAATGTCGAAGACTAGAATATCGAAATCCCGAAAAGTCGGAAATTCCAGACACCAAAAAACCCCGAAGATCCGAAAATTTCCAAAAATGATTCATGGAAAAATATGTAAAGGATATCGTTTTAAAGAACGAAATATGAAAAAACAGTTAAGACTGTTGTATTAAAAAAATCTCAGGACGATTAATTTGGCAATTTATCGGTTCCGTTAGGACCAATACAGCCCGAGTTATAAAACACTGAACAAGTAGGTACACGTGTGAATATCTCAGGTTTCTTGGTTTCAAATATGGAGAGTAGAGGTAAGGAGGACCAACTGTGTATGCAAAAGTGTCCAAAATCAGGGAAAAATAAAGATGGCGCTAGCGTAGGATTAGGAAGAGTTTTAAAGAAAGCGCCCCACAAGTTGTAAATACTCTAGTTGCCTGAGATACGTGATATTTGTACTCCCAGCGCACTTCACTTCGTCTACAACCGCTAAATTCATATCAATCCCAAAGCTACACAAGCGCCATTCTGGTAACTTTTTGAACTGTTATTTTCTGCTTTCGCCGGACACTTTTTCAGCTTAACCCCCATATGAGTTGGCCCTCCTTACCTCTACCCTACATAGTTTCAAAGTATCTGAAATCGGTTGTAGACTTCCGGGAAAATATCCGTTCTAAAACTGTGAATAATTAAAATCGGCGTTGGTCATTTTTACCGTTCGTAACTTGGAAGATTCGGAATTTCTCAAAACTATCGAATGTGACTAATCGATTCCAAGCATTTGAGTAAGATTGAAAAAACCCACAAACCTCTCGCCTGACATTGTAGAATCTTTGTTCTACCCTCGCTCAGGATACTCCCACTGCTAGATGGCTGTGTGATGAAGCGTGGCTCTTGGAGAGATTCTGGAAAATCAAATGGCAAAGAAAAGAAACGAATTATTATACTGCAGAATAAGCCTCGAAGATTATGGATCCACGGGTATTCCGTTATTAAAGCGTTCCTCGAGCCGGAAATACCCTCAAGTATAATAAAAGTATAAAACGGTTAGTTTCTTTCCCCTCGATAGTTTAAAATAAATAATATTCGATTGATCATTGCAGCAATAGATGTAAACGATAATAATACGCCGTAGAAAGTAGATACGATGCCGGGATATAGCAGAGCGTGGATTTGTTCCTAGTCATTCTATCGGTATGCGGACTCGGTCAGAATTCTCCCGGTACCAAAGTATTCCTTTGTGGGTCCAGAGGCGCTTCACGGTTCTTATTTAATGCTTAGGTACCCACCCATCTATACCTACCGAACTTTTGAGACGGAGGTTCATTCATTAGGACAAAGGAATTCGGACGAGTGTGTTTCTGAACTGTTTGAAATTTCGGATTCTTGCAGACCCATTTATATTTTGAAAAATAAAAAATAAAAAAATAAATAAAAGATTAAACAGGGCATTGATAAAGGACGATATTATGTTGATCCATGGTATTTTTTCTTCCAACTTATTATCCCCGAAAAAGAAGTAAAGCAATTATGCGGTAAGATTTTAAAGCTGGTTATAAGGGGATGAAGATTTTTCAAAATAAACTGATATAGTTAAGGCGAGTGCAGTCAGGAGAGAAGAAAAAGGAAGTATTAGCGGTTTGTTTATTTTACAATCGCTCAAGCTCCACGTCCGTTTACGTAAACACGTATTTAGGCTATATACTGTATGCATATATGTACATATGTATAACGTAGCGTACTTTACACACAATGATCCTTCCTTGAAACAATAGGAACCGCGGCTGTATAACAGGGTAATTTGTTCCGGGAAATTAAACCGGACGGTATAATATAACTTTATTCATATATAATTTTTACTTCTTTTTTTTTTGTTTCCCACCGCATAGATTATATATTCTACACACGATAAATAAGAGAGGATGAAATTTATTTGTCAAAAATTATGTAAAAAATCTTAAAGCTTACTGCCGTGACAATTTAGAGATAGCTTAGAGAGCTGTCTAGCTTTGGCTAGGTACTAAAAAATTAATACACACCAAGGAGACGACTTGAGGCAAAAGCAAAGGACGTATTCATGCGGTAGAATGTCGCGGCTAGGCAGGTATATATAGTTAATTCTGCGCTCTTTTGAATAGCGAGTAAAACGTGAGCTGACTAACCACCGTTGAGCCGCGACAAGTATCAGGGTTTGCAGGTTTCATTTTTAAAAAGACTTTCTCAACAGTTCTCTTGCTCTAAATATTCTGGCTTATATTTTTATGGCTTATACGCGTGCGAGTTCATTTTTTTTTTCATACGTATATAAGTTCTTAAATTTAAATTTTGTAAAAGTATTGTTTTTTTTTTTTTTGTTTTTATCTTCCCTAACAATTTATCGATTCTTCATTTAGAAGGAAAAAAATTTATGGAACACTTGATAATTTTTGGTAAAATTATAATACGCATTAACAAAAGAATACTTCATGAAGTATGTATACGTATAGGTACTGCGATATATTATTCACAGCTTGGCGGCGAGGAAGGAAGAATACAGTTGCGAGTTGTTATCTGATGCCCATACACAGGTTGGTATAATCAGTTTTTTCACAGTTTCGTGGCAACGAAAAACAGCTACTCACCTCGTACAATCGGGAGAGGAAAAAAAAAAAAAAAGGAATAGAAAAAAGAACTGTATAACAGAAATTCAAGTTTCCGTTTTCGTATTATATTTAAATAAATGAAATATCGCACCTATATTATACCTGAATATTCGAGAAACAGTAATTCGTCAACACTTTCTATTTCGCGTAAAATGAACAATTAAATCTTTCATGCTCGATTATTATATCGCGACTGCACTATGCGCAGACTCACGCTATAGAGTTTCGAAAGAGTAAGTATAAGTAGGTAATATAGTAGTTTCGTTTATACGTAAGACAATTGAAAGATCGTTGAAATATATCATCTCGGTGTGAAAAAAATAAAAATTAAAAATTAAAGACAAAAAATAAATAAATAAATAAATAAATAAAACATATGAAAACAGATAGAAATTTGATTTTTACAATTGATAGAATAGATCGTTAATTAATATGATAGATTTGTATTATATACATATTTAAATACTTGAATCGTTTGATTAGAATTAGGTATGTATATATGTTCATGTAAAGAGAGTATACAGTGATTCGCATATCATTATTCGTATATATACCTGCCTAGCATAACAGTAGAATAAGAACGAAAATGAGAGAATGAGTAAAAAAAATTGGGATGGATGTGAAACGTATTATGGGCCAGAACCGCGTTTAAACTCATGTATATGTATACATAGATCCTCCGCGATCCAGAGAGATCCACTCAAAGCGCGGTGAGCCGAGAGGGTTAATAAGTGGTTCTATATAGGGCGTGTGTATGCGTATATATACACGTGGTATATCCCACCCGTTTGAAAAACAGGAACAGAACCAAAGCGACATATGTACGAAGCGTTTCTATCCATGAATGCAATATGCATATGGGCACGATTCGCCGAGCGTGAAACGTAAACGCGTTCAATAAGTACATAGGTATATACATCACAATATATTCATGTAATTGTCGATTAAATGAAAATTTACGTTTTTTTTTTATTATATAATCAAATATTTTCATAAATAATTCTTATTGTCATCATTTCATTATATTTTATTTTATTTTATTTTATTTTATTTTATTTTTTTGAGTGAAAAATAAAATAAAAGCCTGTATAATCCAGTTCCGGCGAATGTACATCCACCCTTATTTCAGACACGGCATCTGTCTCTCGGTATACACTTATATACTTATATATATATACACAATATGTTACATATACAGAGGAGGAATGAAAGTGGAAACGGAAGCTTCCGTTATAAACGAAGGATTTCGGAACCCCTGCGTACGAGAAGGGGATGAAGATCGGTAGGTACAGGGCTAAAGTTGGGGTGTTTAAGTTTAAGGAAATTGAAAAATTCCGTTCAACGATTGGATAAGCTATAGAATCCGCTGCAGGAACGTCTCTCGATTATTTCCACTATGTATATAATTAATGAATGGAACAGATTACAAGCTGGCTTGGCGAAAAACCACTAATCTAAATCTGCAGCAACGTAATTTATATCTAAAGACGGAGGTTCGATATCATCTTGGAATAATCAACGCGTTAATTGATTAACAATATTTCATATTCCGATAATAAATTTTATATATATATATATATGTATATGTATATATTTACTCATGTATAGGATAGATGAAAAATGAAATAAAATTACCTAATATATGGATACGAATTCGATCTGGCCGAGTGGCTTTTTGTTATTAGTAAAGAATTACACACGAAAAAAAAGAATAGAAAAAAGTCTATTCTATACGATGGATAGGATAAGATATTATGATACTAGGAGGAGTATGAGTATATATCTGTATATAACCGGGATCTAATCTCTCGAGAATTGAGACATATAGCGATGAGAGCTGATAAACTATATTATAAGAAGTTGATGAAACCAGACCACTTAGTAAGGGACGAAAAACGCACTATGGTTGATTGAAATTATTAGGCAATTGAGGTCGTCGAGCTAAAGTAACTGAAATAATTACGACGATCTAATTACCCCATAGATAAATTAATAAATAAATGAATAATCAAATATAAATATACATAAGTGAATGAAATCAAGTCATAAAAGCTTGGTATAATTATCAATTACTTTCAAGACACATGATTTTATTTTAATAAAATAAAAAAAATAAAAAAAAAATAAAAACACATGAATGTAATAAAAATAAATGTATAAATGATCAAAACCCTGTACAGGTATATACCTAAGTTTCGACAAAACCTAAGAATAAATAAAGTAAAGTAAAAAAAAGTGAAAAAATAAAGTAAATTATAAAAAAAATCTGTTCGTTTTTTAAGGACTGTAGAAATAGAAGGTTGACCACCTGCAAAATGCAGTTCCCCTTTATATATAGCTGTATGCGCGGATCCTGTATAGGTATATAGTATATCTGTACAGAGGCTGCGTTCCGCAAGACGCAATGCGCAACGTTTTGCAGGGCCCCGCGGACGCCCTCCAATCCAGCTTTCCTGTCCTCCTCCTCCTCCTCCTCCTCCTCCCCCTTCTCCTCCGCGAACAATTCTCTATCTCCTATCATCCCGCCCTCGACCGTTCTTCGCTCACTATATTTCCATACATATTATTACCTACTTATAATACACTCGTAGGTACCCGCGTGTTACAGATATTGAATGAAAATATTTCCACAACGATCACGTATCACGGTAAGAACTGCTGCGGCGCGGCGGTTGAAAACGTTCTACTCCCGGCAATCGCACGTCCAGGTTTATACACGTCCGACCGACTGCAGTATAGGCACGACCTGCATCAGAGACTCGGAAAGTGTCGCGTGGGTATTTAAACCTCGTGGCAAGCCTCCAAAACCCTTAGTCACTTCGTTCTATTATTCTTATTCTCATTCTTCCTTTTCTCCTGGATTATCCGAATACAGCCTAATCGTGTATTTCCTAGTTTTAGAATCGTATGCCTATAGGTATAACAAAGCTGACCGCGCATCTGTATATGCGGCGACTAAGGGAGAAAAGAAAAGAAAAAAGAAAAAAGAAAAAAGAGAAAAGAGAAAAGGCTCGCATGCCGCCGGCAGTTAAAAGCCCATTGTTTATATATCGTCGTCGTTTGAATCGATTGAAACGAAATGAATTGAATAATAATCGGCGCAAGGCACGTGCATGCGGATGCAGCGGCCAAATGCAACGGCGATAACACCGTCAGCTAGCTATAGAAAAATAATAAAGGTAAACGGGTGAACGGGTGTACAGCTGTCATGCCGCATGCGGAGCAGCGTGAACCTATGCACGATACGTTTATACATATAGAGAGGAAGGGCGCGCGTATAGCAGCTCGGCGTGAATGTCTCTTGTCGGGGAAGCCCCTCGAGAAATCGAGGGTTGGTTAGTGGCTTGACTTCGTCTCTGGAAGTGATACGAGTCGTTTTTATTTAACAACGCCCCTTCCTCCCGTTTCATGCCAAGTCGGCTGTTACAGTCACGCGCCCCCGTACGTAGGTACGTATAATACATACTCGCGCATGCATGCAGCAGGTAACCGAAGAGCTGAGAGAACAACGAAGAAGCGAAGAAGACCGTGAAGCCAACCATCGACGATTTAACTATACATACACACGTTACACATAGGCAATATGGTAGCGTATAGGTATATATATCAGCATTAAATTCAATACTATGCAAATCCTATGGTATATACAGGGCGATTCAGGCCCAGCGTGAAAGATTCCTTGCGAGATTTTACAAGCCTGAATTTCTTCTTGAATTAGATTTTCATACTTGAATCACCCTGTATATGATACTGTGTGAAAATTCTCGTTTATAATGAGATTAATCCAATTCTAGGTACAATATATGTACCTGGACATGTGTGGGTGTATAATTTATCGATTTATGGATATAACAGGGAATAAAAAGGCAAGTTATGTGATATCGTGTGATAATATCTTCCCTGAGTTTCGCTAAGGGAATGATACGAAAAAGGCGTTGAAATAGATATATATTCGGTATTATTTCTTGTATGGCAATATGGGAAGAAAGAAAAAAAGTCGTAAACGTTGCGGAGGAATAAATTAGGGACAAGTGTCCAACTCGGTTCTGTTGAGTATCAAAAAGACTGGCCTGGGAGCGAAGGAAGCGGCAAACAAACCGTGCGCCCCGACTTCGACCCCTTGAAGGACCGAACCCTTGTGGTGTAGATCTGAGGACCGAGAAGTTGAAATTTGAGAAGAAGCAGAAGCAGAAGAAGAAGAGAAAGAGGAAGAGGAATTCAAAGATGGCCACAGGCCGAAGAATTTAAAAAGTAAAAAGGGAGAATAAGAAGAGGCGGATAACCGTTGTTCACTTTAATTCCTCAAACTTATATCGCACGATTTTCAAGAAAGAATAAACTAATCGAAAGTCCCGAAGGTTACAGAGGTCAAGAAATCGCCAGACTACAAGCGCGTACGATCCTATTATGCGCTCTACCTAGTTAAGCGGAGACTAATCCCTGTATATATAACACATCGTAGGTGGTAAATGGACACTAAATCGTTTAGCCCCAAGACTATACAGAGCACTGGCTAAAACGAAAAACGTTAAACTGAGATACGCCGGTTCAGGAAGCGCGATATCCCACAAGGTACGGTTTGGACTCCTACAGTATCACGTATAATTTCCCTCAAACACGCGAGTCGATTTAGAAATAGAAAGAAAAAGAAAAGAGAAGAGAAAAAAAATGAAATCCCGAAAACGAGGCGAGATCCCTCCGCGTCCCTTCATCTCCTTCTGATTCTCGGCTCGTCTTCCTTTCGTTCCTTTCGCCCGCTACGAGGTGCGAGGACAGTCGCGCTCCAACTCTGTACATATCTACTCCTCGTTCGTTTCTCGTGAATGCATGCGCGTACGTGGATAGGTAGGGTCTGCCGCACACGTATGAATCGTCTTTCTGTTCCTTATCCCAACCCGTAAGAACGCTCTCTGCAGCTCAAGCGAGAGAACCTTGCCGAGGGCGGTCAGTGGCCTCTGGTCTTGCACCGACTTACTCCCCAGCTCATGGCATCAGTCGCAGAGACTAGAGAGCCCGGAGTCTGTCCATACGTCGTACGAACTCTCTTCGCCATCTACTTACCCGCTTTTTATACAAACGTATTCTACTTTTTCTCATATACCTTATAACTTATCTTTTATTAAGCCCGGGGTACTGCGTGACTACGGTAAATAGATTAGGAGACGCCTTCTGCTTTATAAAATCGTATACGATTTTTTGTATTCTATCAAACATTCTACATACGCGTATATACTATAATGCATATAGAGGAAAGGTGCGTGTCTTTTTCATTCTCAAGATTCCATATATATTATATTAACTATACGCCGAATGGTTAGCGTCGTAAAACTTCTAAAAGATTAACTTCGTGCCTGATTCCCATACTGTCTTATTGTTAGTTCCTTAAGGACTGTTCCGTCAAAACTTTGTATGAAACTTTCTTAGAGCCAAATGCGGTAAAAAGTTGGATTTTCTTCTCTCCTTTATAACAAACGATAGTAGAAAATATACCATAACTTTATACACGTATGTACTTAGCGTCTAGACGATTTTTCACCGTTCCTATATACGATATCTCTAAATCGGGAAGTAGTACGCGCGTAGGTACATACATAGTATAGCTGGAATAATAAGACTGTGAGAATCGAGACTGCGAGAAGATAACAAAATGCGTTAACATCTATACATATATACCATATACGTATAGGTATGTACAAGTGGCACCTGTTCGCACGCACAGGTCACTGCGCTACCGCGACTAAAAGAACAAGAAAATAGAAGAAGCGGCGAATAAGAAGACGAGGATAATGATAATGATAATGATAATGATGATGATAGTAGTAGACCCAGCGTGCTAGAGAAGGTTGAAAGGGAACGTGGTGGGGGGATATTATATCCGGTCTGAACAGCAGCAGTTCAAGAGAACATTCAGGCACGTACTTCTTGTCTTGCACGGTACCGCAGGGTGTTCACCAGCTCTTTTCGATCGGTCTTCGGTCTCACCGCCCTAGCAGAGTGCGCCAAGGTATACACACGTAGTACGTACACACGTCGTAACCACAAAGTCTCGCGATTAGCGTAGGCGACGAACTATGCCTTGATTTGTGTCAATTAGAATGAAATCTATTTCGATTTTTGTTTCCATTCTTTTTTTTCGAAATATCGATGTTGATTGAAGAATTGAAGAAAAACAAGAAAAAAAAAACGCCTATTTTTCTTTCCATTCTTATTGTTATTATGGATTCGGGGTAGTTTCTATCCATCGCTAATTGTCACGGTTAGAACAGATGCCTCGAAGAAGTGTTTCTTGTCTATGTGTATACATACAGATAGATAGAGTCGCGGGATCGCGGTGACTGGAGGTAAGTAGTCGTAGTTACAGACGACTATCCGGGAACATGGATGGAATAGAGGACAACGCAGAGTCTGTTATACCTCACGATCTACACTATATTATACTTGTAGTGGTAGAAGAAGAAGAAGGGCCGAAGTGAAGTGGCGAAGAGTAGAGAAGAGGCGACCACCGACCGATATATCTACCTATAAGTGAACTGAGCGACCACGAGATAACTTGGGACAAACTCGAAGCGAAATACCCGAACCTTTCTGCCTAGCTCTTGTCCTCCATTGTTCCCTCAGTTCAGCTGACGTCGGTTGATACCCACCTTTATAACTTCTCGGTATATACTATACCAATACGTGTACTTTATACTCGAGTTTACGTTGTAGGTACAATGTATGTACATGCTATACGAACACGTTGACTATTTTCCACGAAACAAAAATTTTTTTTTTTTTTACGTACCTATAACATACGTACACATTGTTTCTCTTTACGTTATTCACGATCGGTCGTATAATATACCTGCATGGAAGGAAGTACGTGAATAGTTTTCATAATTACGCATACAATATAGCGTTGTTAAATCGTCGATAACTAATCTTTTCTATGTAATACAATGATGGTGATAATAATTTTAATAGCCGTGGAATTAACATTTCGTGATAATTATTTCACCGTTGTGATAATATAATCATATCGTCGTGGGAAGTTCGTGAGAAATTTCTCACCAATTAATAGAATGACGATTGAAATAAACTATTTTCTATGCATAATTATTGACAGTATATACCTATTCTGTTAAAAATATATACTTTCATATATGAATAATATGTATAGATATTGCGGACTAGTCATAATAATTAGCCGAAGAATTTTCTAAAAGATGAATCAGATCTGAATAAGCGGTGAAAAGAAATCCGTGAGAGCCAGTGAGATAGATGCATAGGTACATACTAGAGATAGATAGATGGACGGATACCTTTGACACGTCGTTTATGACTCAAGAATATTATAGTAAGGTACATAATGTTTCTTCCGCGTGTATAGCGTCTCAAACGAAGTCGAGGATGTAATAAAAGATGTAGTTTTTACAGTGTGTGTAGGTGTGTGCGTATGATGGATGATAATTTTCCGACTATACGCGCGTAGGTATAATATTTAATATTATATCATAATACGTAATAATAATAATGATAAAGAAAATAAAATAAAATAAAAAAATGTACTATTTTTGTATCGTTGAATTCGAACAATTTCCTAAATCGCTATATTTATAATGCGTTTTGAAGAGATAATGAAGGGTAGAAAAATGACCATTAAATAATACATGAGCAGGTTATTTCGCTGGAGATGTAATATTATGTGCGAATAGCTGCGGAGATACATAAGTAACCGGCACGTGCTCTCGCTACGTCATTGAAACCTAGCTGCTGTTCGTATAAGGGGTCAACGGTTTAACTCAATTCACACAATTGGCCGGATTAACCCCCGCAATAAATCTAAATTAGAGAACACCGCCGCCCGCTAGCGCGCTTCAACCCGAGTGCAAGTATATTTTACAATACTATGCAGATGTAAGCAGAGTATACTTTCGACCTGTACAACAACCCGATATTACATGTATGAATTATCTTCGTATCTATAACTAGGTGTTAGAAAGTTGAAGATTTTTCCTGAGTGGAAAAACAGTCGATTTCGTCAATATTCTCGTTATATACGTGATTTGTGCAACACAACGTGAATTTCACAATAAAGCTTCTTCGCGAAACGATAAGGAATGTATTATAAATAAATAAATAAGAGGAATAATACGTATATTCCGTGAAGGCATCTGCGCAATATAATATAATCTCGTCTCATAGTTAATCATGTATGTACTGTGTAATAGTTAATGAATGTATATACGTGGTTATATATAGCTCTGGACTTTAAGAGCGGCATCGATTAGATTAGAGCCGAATGCATAAGCCCGACAATAATAATCATAAAGCTAATAATAATAATATTCATAATAATATATACATAGAGGATGAGACTGATAGCCGAACAAGTTTCGTATTGTAATATTACGTAATAATAAACGTCATAATGACACGCGAGCGGCGAGCGGTGAACCGAAAGATTCAAAGCTAGAGGTACACATAGGGTCAATCAAAGTGTCGCACCTAAGATATGCAACTGAACATACACCTTCATTTAAGTTGGCAATACAAATTTGACTTGAGAGCCCCCGCGACGGAGAGCTGCGGAAAAACGAAGCTCGTATCGCTTCATCTGTCAAAACGTCAATTGAAAAATAATTTCTTGATTATAACCACAAATTGACATAACCTGATATGGCACAGATGATCAGTAAAATTCGGTTTCTCTGAAAAAAACGTGATATTTGCGAGGTGTACAAGGATTAAAAGGTTGATTCGGATATATCAAAGAAGCTGCAAGAGCATTCAAATTATTTTTAAAGATGATAATTTCGTTACGATATTTGCCGCATTTTTCCACTCTCTTTGTCTAGGTTGATTACGTTTCTTGAAATTGAGAGGAAGAAGCAGAAATTATAACGTAGCAGTGAGATGCGATACCTGTAACGTTGTGTTTAAAATCATCACAATAAAACGAACGCATACGAGACGCACCAAATTAGTGCACATTAAATGCACATTAAATCCAACTGAAGCAAAAACTGAAAAGAACATTCTGAATCATTTCAAGTGAAAACCCGTGTCGAGGGAATTTTTGGATTGTCTTTATTTGCCTCGTCTTGTCTGATAAATTCACATGTTATGAATGTAAAGTATACGAACGATAGAATCACTACATGAAAAAATCTAATTGACCAAAAGTATGACATCATAGAATTCGTCAATATGATCTTGAAAGACATAAACATTCAATAACACAATATTCCATTAATTCTGATTCTGATCAATTTTAGTGTTATCTATAGTTTATATTCAATGTTTCGTTTTCAATATGTTTATACAATAAAATTGTGTTAATAAGATACCTTATCGCATTCGTTTTATTGGTACGCTGAGAAATTATTTAAAATAGTAATTAAAAGTAAGTAACACATAGAAACTCAAATAGTGGTAACTTGATTTATTTCTTCTTCATTTACACTCATTTTTATGAGCTTAGTTTTGTTAACTTAGTTAGCACAGCGAATCAATCGAATTGAAATGCATGGATTTCATAATCGTAAGACGATTTCATCTTAAGATATCAGCATCAGCAAAGTCTCATAAAGCTCGTAGAACTGACGTGACCACGCTAGATTTTATTAAGTGGGGTTTTGGGTGAAATTTTTTTAGCAACGATTTTTCCGTATTTAAAATTACTCCATTGCCAGACGAAATATTAAAGATCACAGCTACTCTTGATCTGGAAGTAGATAATAACTCAGCAAACAATACATTGAAAAACGACGCATTGAAGACGTTATAATACGTATAGGCGTAGAAATCTTCACTGGGACAGGATACCAAATTTGACGATGCTGATTTTCTATAAAATGAAAAACATATATGGAAGTTTACCGATCTATTGAAAGACGACTCATAGAAGATGGTCCAAAGAACTGCTTAGCTGTGAAGCATACTTATCTCGAGGATTGTCATCGGCGTATTGGATGAATAAATGTGTTATTCAGATCTTGTATGCGTTCGTTTTATTGTGATGATTTTGAACACAACGTTACGGGTATCGCATCTCACTGCCACGTTATAATTTCTGCTTCTTCTTCTCAATTTCAAGAAACGTAATCAACCCACACAAAGAGAGTGGAAAAATGCGGCAAATATCGTAACGGAATGATCATCTTTAAAAATAATTCGAATGCTCTTGCGGCTTCTTGGATATACCCGAATCAACCTTTTAATCCTTGTACAACTCGCAAATATCACGTTTTTTTCAGAGAAACCGAATTTTACTGATCATCTGTGCCATATCAGGTTATGTCAATTTGTGGTTAAGATCAAGAAATTATTTGTCAATTGACGTTTTGACAGATGAAGCGATACGAGCTTCGTTTTTCCGCAGCTATCCGTCGCGGGGGCTCTCAAGTCAAATTTGTATTGCCAACTTAAATGAAGGTGTATGTTCAGTTGCATATCTTAGGTGCGACACTTTGATTGACCCTATGTGTACATAACGCATGTCTAACGGCGAAACGTGTGTTTTTATACGCATATTTGTAAACACGAATAGAGACAGAAATGTATACGTTCTCTCGCGTTATGGTTGGTTATTTGTTACTTGGTAACGATCTGCACCGGCCGGCGTCCGATCGACTCAACAACTTCGTCAAGTTTTTAAATCCTATTTCAATCGGCTTGGTATAATATATTCGATTCCTCGGAACGAGATGTATGCTAATTATGACGGCGGGGACGTTGGCGATGATTCATTAATAGCCGTTAAACCGCCGCTCGTTAATTATACCGATTGTGAAAATATGTATAATACGTGATATGCCGCGGTTATATCTGTCTGCCTATAACCCAGTCTATAAGTACGTCGCGACGGAAGACAGTGTGACGTAACTGAAAACTAAAGCCCATAAAGGTCAATAATTCTCTTTATCATAGAGCACGTCCTATTCAGACGTTGAACCGGTGCCAATTCGAATTGCGAACGTGACCTACGCAAGCCACTCCGCTCCAGAACCTCACATCGTCGCTTATCGCAAGAGATCGGAAACTAAACGAATTCTTTTTACATAGGTGTTGAATTTTTCATAGAACTGCTTATAATGTTTTTCTCCTGCGATATATCGATTGGATAATAGATTAGGGCTAGTCGTATTGAATCAAAGATAAGATAACCGCGCGAGTCTGATTTTTTATTTTTTATCAATTTCTAGCCTCTGTACGCGTGTAGAATTCGACACATAGGAAAGCGAAAACTTACCCGTCGCGCAAGCGCCGCCCGCAATGCATACGAACGACAGAGCGGCAAATATTGCGTTTAGCGTGGTCCGTTTCGTCGGGGGTTGTACGGTGACTTGGTGGTTGTAACGTCGGGGTTTAAACAGCCGGTGATACTTCTCCATTATATGCAAAAAGCCTGGCAGGTGAGAGCCGACTAGAACTCACTTAACACTTTCGTCGATGAACGCACTAGCGGCGAAACTTCAATTCACTTGTAGAGAATTTTCGGCAACAAATGGTTTAAGATGACAAATTCACACGCGGTGATTATTGAAATGTCTACGAGTCTTCCGCATCTTTGTTAACTCGACGCCCACCCTCTACTTCTCTTGTTTCAGTATTCGATGATTCAATTTCTAGATCATTTCACTGGTCAAATAACCCTGAGAAATATTTGTTTTTCTTTTATTTTAGTCAGACTGTACGAGCTTCCTGCTGCAGGCGTTGCAGGTCGGGCTCAGGTAACACTGAGGAAACGGTCACGTTCACCTGGCGCAACTTGGCAACGCTGCATACCTGTCCACTTGTTTCGCGCAAAACTTGACCAATTTCTTTTCAATTTATATACAGAATTAGGCTTTAAATAAATAAAGAAAAACAACAACAACGCCGGGAACTAATCACTGGTCACTTTCTCTCCTTTTATAACAACACGAGACACCGCACTTCAGGATTTATAACGTTTCTGTGTGTTCTAACGCGCTTACTACTTTATCGTCGAAACAACCGAACGCCGACGATCGCCGCGCTTATACTAGCTCCACGAACCACACGGACCTTCCGAACTCTACTAAACTTTAGTTTTCGCTGTTGTGTGTTGTCCACCCGTCAAACAACTCCGGATCGTAGTGTGGAATGCGCGTTGAAATCCTGCCTGTCTGCCCTCCGCGCATGACTGACTACCAATACGAGATGGGCCCACGCACACTATGCCCTTCTGCCGCTTCACACAAACGGAGGTATAAAAGGAGGGGGAAAGTGTGCGCCAATCAGACGCGAAATTCGTACAACGGCTAAAATCCACGGAGAAAGCTACTTTGCCAACGATACATCTTACCCAGGTCGATAACTGATTAACTGAAAGATCGGTAATCTATAATCGGTCGGTAATTCAGAACACGAACTTCCGGCGCGTATATTTGATCTGAATTATGATTATTGCATGAATTTACCGTGAATTTGATTTGCAAAGAAAATTGAGATAGAGAAATTGTATACTTTATACTTTGCGGAAAGAAATATTCTAGCATTAATTAAATGACTGCAGAATAAAACCTAGTTGGTAGAAAAAAAATAAATAAAAAGATAACAAGCTACGGCTTTCCGAATCTAGTTATAGATTTTTCAACAAGCCAATGCTTGGCAATCGCCCAAAATCGTTAAAAGATTTTGTAAATGGCTGAACAAAACTCTGTCAGATGTATGTCAACCATGTTTTACCTCGTATACATACATACATCGAGTTCGCAGAGGTAGATACTCCGCATTTCGGTGTTCGCGCAATCAATCATATTCCATCCGACTGTATTTTAACATTTTTTTTTTTCTTTTGCTTTTTTCGTTGTTATATTATTTTGATACAGCATTGGAGTTTTCGCGATTGATTGGGGGCAGAGAGGTTCGAAAATTGTGAAATATTCGTTTCTATATTAAGTTATGTTTGTATCAACAGCATTTATTTGTTTATTTGTTGGTAGTCTGGTTTTTGTACATTGCAGTAATCTTCACTCGTTGTTGTTGATACTTTCGGTCTTATTGTGTACAAAAATTAGAAATTAGAAGAAGAATCCTAGGATTTTGCCTCCGAGATGTTTTTTTCTCGCCTCTTCATGATCCATAATTCCTCCGCTGGTGGTCAACACAACATATCTAGAAGGGAGGAGATCAAGAAGACATATTACCAACTTACAAGATACTATATTCAATTTTTTCTTCTCTCTTTTTCCAGTCTCAGCAATGATAAGTGATAAACAATTAAATCCTCATATTTACCCAAACTGACGAGACGGCAGTAGATTGTTGGTCCATTTCTCAATGTCTGCAATCGGAACGTCAAATCTTGGAGAAATAACACCGCATTTGTTCAGCCTCCCGGATAGATTTACTACGACCTTTCCGCTGCGGTGGTCGTCGACAATTTCGAACTCTCCAATATAGCCTGAATTTCAAACGAAAATATAAAAGATCAGAGTTATCATGTATCAACTATTATCACAAAGTTAGTAAAACTTCAAAGCCAGACATAAGACAATTGTATTGACAAGTGTGAGACAATACCAATTCTCTAAAGGCAGGCCTCTATCTCATTTACACTTGCGTCAACTAGCTGCAAGAAGTAACATCATCTTATTTTTAGTACACGACTTTTGGACCCAGTTTGTCACATTGTTTTTATGCATAGCTGTTCTTCGGACAGAACGAACAAACATCATTTTTGAACACTACTCTGAGTACATTGGTGAGTAATAATGACTTAAATTTTATTTCAACCTGAATGATGCTTGAGGAATATGGATGTTGATTTGAATTGAAACTGTTTTCTTTCATATCTCGCAAGTGGGACAAACATTGGCGTGAAATAATGTAAATATGCATAAGATTAGTTAAAGTTATAAGAAATTGACCGATATTCAATTGTCAAGGGGACAGGGATCTTTGTCGATAATTTGAACTATGTTCCGTTGTGGAACACACTCGGTTTTAACCTCTTATGAAATGAATTCTGAATCTTACTTACCATGCTTCATCATGACTGTGAGGAATTTGACAATCACCTTAGAACAGGGACGAAGTAGAACTTGTCTCTTGCCCCGTTTCTCGGCATTGTTAATCGACTTGAGAGCATCGCTGAGAACGTTCATACGCACCATGGCTGTAAATAAGTTTTCCTTTTTATAAATACGTAAATGATATTTGAGCTGATTCGATCGCGGGGAGAAAATCAAAAGATTTTTTAAGGCTCTGAATAGTCTCGAGGATTCTTTTTTCTCTCTATTAGCAATGGTATTCCTGTTGTTTGAAAATTATTACGGTGACAGTAACATAACCTATAATATAATCACAACAGGTAGCGAAGGCCAGTTACAATTGCGATGATTTTGTCAATTTTTTTAACAGCTGTACGAGTCACGGATTAAAGCTATACACGCGAACAAAAGATTTATTTAAAAATTTAGAAGACTTATAACACCATAAAAAGAATCACGAGTTCGATCGCTCCGGTATGTTAAATGGGAACTGTTTATGAGACGAATGTTTGAGAAAGAATGTTAAATATAAACGTAGAATCACAGATTAACCAAAAGCTTATGATAATTATTGAAACTTCACTTCGGATGCGCGACAGACTCGTGGATTACCTGCGATTTATATTTTGTTTACCACAGCGACATTCACGCTCGGTTATCGCCGGAAAAAGAAAGATTCCGCAGGCGCAGCAGAAGCAGGAAGTTGACGTTGGTGGAATCGATTTCTCGGAACACACCAATCGCAGATGGTTAGACTTTAGCGTCTATATATCGAGAAAGAGCGTGGTTCAGATCCGCCGTTTCGCCGTACTGAAATATTGTTTTGGGATTTTTTTTTCACAACAATAAACAAAAATCGCTTATTATCACGAACGATAATTTTGATTTATGAAATTATGTGTTATAAAACTAGAACTTATTTGTAGAACCGATTTTTCAAAAGATTTCAAGCCGAAAGAAATACCTTCGCTTATCATTTCTCAAAGATTGAATCGATTAATTAGTTTCAATAATTATTACATATGTATAAGGATAGGGTATGAATGAAATATCGACAGCATGTAACATGAATACTTTATATTATTGAAGTCAGTCTATACCAGAGTTCTTGATTTAATAATAAATAAATAAAACTCGAGTATCCCGATCGAAGAGTAGAAACAAAAATTATTTCCAAATCTTACGTTCGAGATTCACGAACGAAATATACCTATATCTCAAGATCTCGAATCCCATTATAATCAAGAATCTCTCGTCTGTATGCAACAAAAACTCTTTATAAAACAAGGTCAAATTTTCCTTTTGTTTTTATTTTATTTTTTTTTTCTTCTATTTTGTTTATATCTTTCATTCCTTTTATCTTTTATTTTTATTTTTTATTTTTTTGGCAACGGTGTCACGTCAATAAAACATTTCCATATCGTTGATACGTGTCTTCGCGCTGTCCATATGCGGTGGTGCTCTCTGGCCTGTTAGTCGCAGATCCAAGCAAACTCCTTCTCTCCTCAACGGCGCGAGGAGCTCGGTGATGCGTTACGAATTCTGCGGTCGGCCTCATAGCCGCCTCTCCGCTTCCCCTGGGACAGGGGAGGGACCGAGAGGATGAAGATGGGTGACAAGGGAAGGACCCTGGTTGGCTCGCTACCTGCGTACATTAAAACCTCGGGTTCCATCAGGGCCAATGGGCATCCGTAAAACATTGGAGGGAAGATTACTTCCCAAAGGGCTAGTCGGTTTCGGTTGAATCCTGTTTACTTCGCAGACCAATTTCTCCTCGGGACTTCTTTCCTCTCCCAAAATCCGCTTGCGTGCTTCGGCGTATTCCTGTTCCCTCTGAAAGAATTACATTTTCAATATAAATAGGAGAAGGGAAAAAATCGATTCTTCTCTACATTTTCCCTCCTATTTTCACTCCCAATTCTTTTCGAGTCATTCGCTTCGCTTACCTGCTTCAGAGATTTAATCGGCTGCTTCGGCTTGCAGTCTCCGTTCAAAAGCGGACCGTCTCCACTCCCTTGGGAATGTCTAGCCGGCCTTTTGAGGATCTTCACAGTCGGCTTTGGTGGAGTGTATTGTGTCCTTAGCCCATCCTCGCCGAGGATTATCATTCTTGTGTTAGAAGTTTGGTTGCCTGTTAAACTGTTCGGAAAAGTTTTAGAGTCAGACGTCGACCAAGAGAAGACACTGTGTTGGACATCCACCGAATTTAATTACCTGGCTGTTTCCACCTCTTCGAGACCCTCCAAAGGATTCAATTTCAAAGCCTTCAGCTTTTTGTCCAGGGCCTGTAAAGTGTTTATATTTTGTTTCTAGAAAATCCTAAATATACAGATGATGCGAGTAGCGAATAGAAGATGGGAAAGAATTTATTTATAAAACATGTGGGACAAGGGAATTGATTTTCAGGTAATAAACTACGATCGTTTTTTTTTTCTTTTTTTTTTCCTTTATTTCGCGATTTATTTAGATTCTCGTAAAGATCGATCAAAGGAAGAGAGACAGAGAATTATGTGTTAAAAAAAAAAGATACCGATATAGATGTGTACCAAAAATAATACATGATTGTGGGAAAGTCGAAGACGAAGTCTTTTTCACGATCTACTCTTTGAAGGGGGGGAGAACTACGAAAAATGGAGTCATAGGAATAAGTGTGGGAATATATTTAGACAAATAATCCACACCTGAATAACGTCGGGGTTAAATAAGACCCGAGTAAAATATACGGTATGGGTTAACGTCATAATAGTTTAGAACGGAAGAATGCATGCATGTAGGTAGATACGATGTATGTATGGAGTAAAACGAGTTGATATAATTGAAGTTGCGTGGCTCATGGCTCGGAATTGTTATATAGTAATTATCGCTCACCCCAGACTCCTCCATTTCCTCCCAGCTTTCAAATACATCATCAACGGCTGACATTACGGCCTTAACGATATTATATATCCGTTAAAATACAGGGAAATAACTACGACGAGGCGCCTTCAGTCGTACGAGTCAAAAAGAGGTAAAAGGCACGAAAGGCCCCCCAGAATTTTCAACTGCCTGAAGCTTACCACGGTTCATTTTCGACCCAGTGTAGCCAACATGTTCCTATACAGAGTAAAATAACTATAGAGATTCTTGACGAAAATTTGATATTGAGGAATTATAAAATCGTAAAGAATTGTCAATCGATAAGTGAAATTATTATTAATACTCAGAAGTCTTCGCAATTTTTTTTTGTTTACATTTTTTTTTTAATACCGTTCAAAGTCTTTCTCACGTCAAGTGTGATCCGTCGTTTTCATAAACCGATGATAATTTTTGGATTTTCCGCCCTTCACCGAACTATAGTTTGTTATAATATTCGTATCTTCACGCCGCAAGTATAAATCAAAGAGTATAAATTCGTATCGGATGTAGAAGGATGTGGTTTATGGTAAATAATGTGAAAAAGAGGCGGAGAAAACAAAGAAGAAGAGCTAACAATCGCTCGACGTCTACCTAACAATCCTCTAAACTTGCTGCGGTTATTTATCGATCAAATAATACTAAACTCATAGACTATATAGCGACGGAATGAAGTGTTTTGACATATTCCTACCCCACAGCCGGTACGTATGTATTTATTTTGACCTCTTTTAATTATTCGCCTACTAATTGTTTACGCAAATTTTCTTCCTACCACGAATCAAGTCAACAATCCGGTTTTAGAAAGGTTGACTGTCATCGTCCGCATGCCTATTTAAAAAACAACTTATAAAATTATCGATTTCTCATACCAACTTTTTATCCCGTTTAAAAACACCCCCCTTCACATAACCAACTCTTTTGTCACTTGTAATAAAATTAACTCGTGTTTATCTTATCGCTATTTATCGCCCTAACCGGGAGTCACGACTCCGAAGCACACAAGTACGATAAATTCTTCGTTAGTTATGCTTCGTCTGTCATTTATCGTCACATACGATTCTCTTATTTAACTAAAAGTGTGATAATACACGAGGTGAAATTCCATAGGTAAATATAGCCACAAGCGTATTGTTTACAATATTTCTTCGTTTTTTTAAATCAGCACAAACTGTGACGTTGATTTCTTAAATTCCGCTTCTGCAATTAAGTAGCACAATTCTATGATAATAATAATAAAAATAGAATACAATAAAACCTGAATATTCGTTATTATTACATGTTGCATTCGATCATCTATAACATGTGTTATGCACTTCCTGTCGTACTTGAAACAACTAATTACATAAATATAAAGACTGTAACACGAGAGTTTGTTGGATATGCATATGAATTTCAGCACTATAGAGCAAAGTTGTTATTTCTATGTTTCTATCCCCAGGTAAAATATTATGTAAGCGCGTTGATACAGAATAAATTGTGTAACGAATAAACCCGCTTTATCCCATCTACTTTTATCACTCATGCATTGCCTAGTTTGTCGTCTTTATCAATCGTGGTATTCAGTTTGAATTTGCTTTCCCATTATTCGCAGTCTTGTCAGTCCGTTGCCTCTAAGGAAGTCTCGTTCTGTTTGAAAAACTGCTTATCTTTTCATGAACAACTTCAGTAAACAGTAAATTGATACTGCAATCCTAGGAACTGATGACTCGCATTATACTGCAGCTCGTAAGCTTTACCTATGCACATTGTGCCTCTCAAGTGGGTAGTTTTCGCCTTCGTTTTATTACGCTATATTGTTTATCGGCCTCTTATTTTTACCCGGCTTCTATCTATTGGAAAAATGTAAATAATCTATTTTCTTATCCTGATTACAGCAATTCGTACCATATTGCAGTTGCACTTTAAAATAATAAACCACTAGATATAACGCACTCTGTTTTATATTTCCAGATAATTGAAGATAAGGACTCTAGCAGCGTTGGCCACTCACATTATCAAACATGAATCTACTCATAGATTAGTTTCTTAAAATCATGTTCAGCATCGGCTTTGCTGTTTCAATCGGTCAAGAGTTTGTTCGAAGTTAAGAATTTACTGAAGAAACATCGGTGGTCATGGGGCAACAGAGAACACCGATTTTAGATGGTGAGGATTGGGGAAAAGATTATCAACGGATAAAACGACCAGAATATCTGTCAGCAAGTTTGAGGAGTTTTAATTTTATATTCTAATTGTTTTGAAGAGTAGAATAGCAAAGGAGTGAGAGATGAGCATGGCTTGAAGAGAAACATAGTCGTAAAAGGTAACTACTTTCATTATCATATATTCAAACGATATTATATCATCAGGTGGTCGAGGCGGTCGACGATTTGTACTGACACTAGCCGCAGGAATGGTTTCCGGGTTTCTTTCGGCTTGTTTGCTTCTTGCAACAACAAATGATGCTCCTCGCATGTTTAACTGGGTCACTGGCAGTGCTGCGTTATCTTCTAAAGATCCTCATCATTACTCAGATCTTGAAGCCGAGGTATTAACACAATTGTAGAAATCTAACTAACTCACTTATCACTAATTCTAAACACCCGTATTTTACCTTCTCTAATTTACCCCCCCCCCCCCCCCCCCCAGCGCTTATTTTTTTCCTTAGACTCTAAAAAAAATGAACAGAGATTTAGAACGTAGAGTAGATAAAACTTGTAGAATCTTAATATTTATTCATTCGCAGGAATTTAGCAGCTAAATCCCAGAGACCATTTAATAATAAAATGCAAATCAGATTCCTTACCCGAAATCCATCGCCAAAGTCCGTCTAAATCCTCGCTCCTAGATTGATTTAAAAGTAAGATTTGGAATAGAGCTTAGTTTTGTCTATAAATCTAAAGTAAAGTGAGATAAAGTATAAATTATACTTAGGCAGGGCCAGAGACGGAGGTAAAATTCCATGGGGATGACGAAGATTTTCATAAAGGGGAGGGCAAGGTTGCTGAAGAGATTGCGAAGAAAGTTAGAGTCCTTTGCTGGGTGATGACTGGCCCTAAAAATCACCAGACCAAAGCACGCCACGTTAAAGCTACGTGGGGTAAAAGGTGCAACATTCTGCTCTTCATGAGCTCCGAAGAAGGTAAAAAATCGCTCTCCAAAGCTTGAATCCAACCTGTCTTAGATTTGAGTTTATACTAACTCGTAGAACTGCTTCATAATTCACAGATGCTAGTCTGCCGACCGTTGTACTCCCCGTAAAAGAAGGAAGAGACAATCTTTGGGCAAAAACGAAAGAAGCTTTCAAATATGCTTACGAAAATTACAAAGATCAGGCCGACTGGTTTATGAAAGCGGACGACGACACGTGAGTGCTCGATAAATTTCTATTGTTATCCGTTCATAAGATAGAAACTGTTTAAACGAAACGTTTTGTCAATTATTTCAGTTACGTAGTAGTTGAGAATCTGCGCTACATGTTGCAGTCCTACAGCCCCGAATCTCCCCTATATTTTGGGTGTAGATTTAAGCCGTTTGTAAAGCAAGGCTACATGAGCGGCGGTGCCGGTTACGTTCTGAGCGTAGAAGGCCTTCGTAAATTAGTGGAAGAGGGATTGACGGACAAAACAAAGTGTCGACAGGACAATGGTGGAGCTGAGGACGTAGAGATGGGTAAATGTTTAGAGAATATTGGAGTGCGTGCTATGGACAGTAGAGATCCGCACGGTAGAGGTAGATTTTTTCCATTCGTACCGGAGCATCATCTGATACCTAACCACGTGGACAAAAATTTTTGGTACTGGAAGTACATCTATTATAAAACTAACGACGGATTGGATTGCTGCTCAGATAGTGCCATATCGTTCCACTACGTATCGCCTAACATGATGTATGTGTTGGAGTACCTTATCTACCATTTGCGACCATACGGTATAACTCACAGTATAAAAGACGAATCGTTATTGCCGCACTCGAGTCTTGCGCCTGAAATCTAGTCCGTTAAATATTTTATGAAACCTAAAGTAAGATTTTATTATTCTTGAAAATTCTTTCCAAGCTCCAGCCGGAACCTATTAGGCATGCATTATTATCTAATATACTAGTCATTTTGAGCCAACGATTTGTATTCACGTAATATGCGAATTAACAATACATGAAAAGAAGGAATCGGTAAAAAGAAAGTGATAAAAAAAGAAAAAAAAAATACGTACTCGCATTGTACGTACTATATA
This sequence comes from Rhogogaster chlorosoma, assembly GCA_944452935.1. NCBI lineage: Eukaryota > Metazoa > Arthropoda > Insecta > Hymenoptera > Tenthredinidae > Rhogogaster > Rhogogaster chlorosoma. The sequence goes on along the minus strand of OX101800.1, from coordinate 27,204,773 downwards.
GATCTGATATATGAATTTCAAGAAATTCGTATCTAATTACGAAACTTATACATATATGACGGAGTAGGGCAGGGATAATTTTTATATAGCAAGCATAAAAAGAAAGGAATTCTTCCGTTTTTCTTTCTTCTTCCTCTGCATTGATTAAAGCTATTTTGGTGAATTCATAGAAAATATGAAGAGATATTATTATTATATCATAAGAATTTTTATAATTATTTTCAACCTTTCTCTTTTATGCTAGCAATATGAATTGCAAAAGACTCGCGATCGAATGCAGAACGGAGTATATAATTATATATACACATAAAACTGTATTTCGTAATATTAATATAATAATAATATTAATAATAATAATAATAATAATAATAATAATAATAATAATCCCAATAATGACGTACTACCCATGTAATAAATACTATAGATACAGAGTGAGTGTGGGTGTGTGTGTGTGTGAGTAAATTAATTATTTAATTAATTCATTAATTAGGGGAGTTAAGGGGGTTCCTATGTACAGGTCATATTTGTACTATGCGACCGACGCAGTTATGGTATTATTTTTTTATTTTTATTTTTTTTCTTATCCACTGCGACACCTCCAATTATTATACCAGACGTGCCCCTCCCCGATTCTCTCTCTCTCTCTCTCTCTCTCTCTTTCTCTCTCTCTTTATCTTTCTCGTTAACATTACATTACATATACACTCGTTAGTCGCGTATTAAATAATTGTTCATTTTATGGGGTACGACCCTGTGTTTTAAATTAGCTATAATCTCATAGATTATTATTGTTTCTATAAATTATTATTATTATTATTATTCTTTTAAAACAATATGTTACAGTACAATAACGTATGTATATCATTATTTAAGGTCGTCCCATAATTTAATGGATGTAGAATGAAATTTTTTTTTTTTACATTATTTGATCACATAATCGCGCACGCGTCTTTGACTTTATAATATAACGTGATAACAAGGACTTCAAGAGACGTGGCTAATACTTGGGGCTTTTTTTTCTAATGAGTCAAATTTTAACAAACAGTCTCTCCTTCCCCCCTCGCCCACCCACCCCCCTTTGTTATAATCTCTTCCTTTTCATTTCACCTATTATAAAATTATAAAAACAATGTAATATATACGTTCAATTTAATATAGTGTATATATATATTACTTGTCGTTGCTATTAGTAATAAAAATTGTCCCTTTGTACAAAAATTTTAATTTACAATTAAAAACTTCTCATTTTTTATCTTCTTTTCTATTTTTTTTTATTTATTTTTTTTTTCATTTTTTTATTATTTTTTTTTATTTTTTCATTAGTTTTATTTTATTCTTATTTTTTTAATTTTTTTATTATTATTATTATTATTATTATTATTTTGGATACGTGTGTAACTTACTAGTGGTTCTGATTCTTTTAATTAAACTATCTACTAACCGAGAGGTAATTCCGAATTATCTCTTATTATAAACTCTCTTTCTAACGGCTTAACGACGATAATAAGTCGCGATCATTATCTGAGCTTTCTAATTCTATTTAGTTATGAAATTTTTTTCCTCCATTTTTCTTGATATTATTCAATTTGAAAGCAGAGCAAGAGCAGTTTTTATCACACTTATGTTCGTCGCCTCGCCGTAGATCAAGTAACATACTAACATTTGCTCATATCGCAAAGCCCCGAGTAATAATGTCATTACGGTAACAAATTTGAGAGAGAGGAGCGCGCCATGCGTTACAAGAGGAGAGGGTCTGGGTCAGACGAGGGCTGCCGCTGCGTGGTAGAGCTGCATGAGTGCCTGGACGTGGACAGGCAAACAGGAAAGCCGGTCTTTTGTATTAGCGTCCACCGCGAGCCAGGACAATGCGTTGTATCCCTCCAGCACATACCTTTAATTAAAATATAATAAATGAAAAAACGATATTAACATACAAAATTCTTTAGAATTAATCAATCTACGATTTTCTTATCCAAATATATTCATAAACATGTGTATGTCTCAACCTTTAGAAACTAGAACACCACTGTCTCTCTTTCTCACAATTCATTGTTCATATTGCTAGAAGGTATGACTGATCTTCGATATATGATAAGGGAAATATTAAATAGTGCAAAATATTACCTAGAATAATTAAGGCCTTCAAACTAACTTAATAAATCTTAGCCCATGATTTCTGACGTTATCTTAATTATCTTCTATGTTTTTTCTATCTTGAATTTTATCGTGCCATAATGAACCAAGAGCCAGTTACTTTAAGCTGAATATAATATTCTGTGTGAAGAAAGCCAGCCCGGTGTTTTGCTTTTTCTTAATCAACTTACAAATCCCTCCTCCTCATTCCCATTTATCAAATTATTTAAAGCTCACCTAAGCACGTCGGTGGTATACTGCGAGTCTAGAGGATGAGCAGTCAGCGCGCTCTGCTGCTGCAAAAGGTCGTCGCTATTTTGCTGAATAGCAGGGCTGTGCAAGTGCAAAGCATTCTTCAGGAAGACGGGACAAACTCCGTCGAGGTGAGGGCAAGCGGACCAAAACCAGGACGGCATGCGTCCTGTTGGTGCTGTGGACACCAAATAACCGAGAGCCAAAGGCTGTTGTAGAAGAGTGCCGACCTCTTCATTCTGATCGTTCACTGCCGTCTGTAAATTGGGAATATATACTCGTGTTCTTTCATTCGTTTCAAATAGCTTTGAGATTTTTTTTCTCAATGTTAAATTTCTTACCCTGGGAGTATTGTTGCATGGAAATGGACTGCCAGGTCCATCATGATTTCCGAGGCCTGACCCTCCGCCCTCACCACCTAAAGGCGACCCCTCAGGTCGGTGAGGACTTCCTCCGGGACTCTGTCCTCCTCCGGCACCAGCCTCTGGCCAAACGTTGAAAATATCATTAAAGTCTCCCATCCCTTCCATTCCTTCAGGCATGTCGTCGTTGAGAGCAGAGAATAATTCGTCGTCCCCAAGATCCGGTCCGTTAATATGTTGTTCTTGGAAGGCAGTTTGCGACGACTGTAAATGGTCAAAGTTTTTCAAAAATCCGTCCCACTTGACCTCTGAAAAGCCGGGTAATACTTCCACGATTTTAAAACGAAAAGACAAACCTGCGTTGTAGCAGAAGTTGGGAAGACGAGGATATGGGTACACGTCACGTCCTGCGGCGTTGATAATTGGCAATTGACAGAAGCTTGACTGAATCTTTCGTCGGGAGTGAATTGGTCCGCCATCAAACGCAGCGTTGAGTCCGGTTCGAGCGAGACGAGACATGCGCTCAATACGCAAGGAGCTGCTGCGGGATACATGAGACTACATTGACCGCAAATCTCCTTCAGATGTTTAGACGCCTTCAGTAATGCCTTGCGAGACAGTAGCCAACTCCAGCCCTTCAGTTCTCCGTGGCCTATGCGACCCACGCGACCGACTACCAATCTCCAGGGTTGAACCTGTGGAAATGTCGTTATGTCATGAGATATTTGATCCTCGTGATGTTTGGAGATTCTCGTGGAAATTGTAGGATTTTTTCACCCACCCCTTGAGACATAACGCCGAGAATGAAGTCCATTAGTTTCTGCAATCCGACTCTCCTTGCGGATGCTCGCTTCCTTCGTCTTCTGTTCGGCACGTCGACGTTTATTGTAGCAGTTTCGAAAATCTCGCCTCTGTCGTCGGTCGCAACAGCCAAAAGCCAGGCTTGATCCTCGCTGAGACAGTAGCTCAGGTATAGAACTGCGCATTCCTCTGGTCCCGCCATTCCGAATGATTCTGGAGCCTCGCTTTTGCCGCGCAACGGCGCAAGGACGTAGGCAGGAGCGTAGAGTCGATAAGGAGCCTTGTTTCGATCCTGTTTAATGAGTTTATCGAGTTAGAAACATTGAAAATTTATATAAACTAGGATTAAATCTCTAATCTCTCTCTCTCTCTCACGTCTTTGCTTTTGAGGAATAGATCAGCTGCCGCTGCTGTGCCGAAGCCGGTAAGACTTTTCACCGTCGAATTATGGTTCAGCAGTCTTCTGCCTTGCAGGAATACGTTCAGAGCCAAGGATCTCATCTCGTCTTGGGCTCTCCGCCTTTCTCTTGCTCTTCCCAGTTCCATTATACTTTCAAGAGATATCAACTGGAAGAAAAAAATCGATATTACCACCTCAGTCCAGTTATACAAATTCTAGAATAACTCTCTCTGTTGATTTGCCCGCATATTCTCACCTGTACGTTTATATTAGACCTGATATTTTCAGGCATACTATTAACCGCCGCCGAATAGGCTCTAAGTAAAGCTAAAATGGCTAATCTACGTCGATCCGGATCCTCGGCGCCTCCCAATGAGAATGGTTCGACTAAATACACGACAACTGCGGGTGGTTCGACTTCTTCTTCGTCAGGTCCTACAGTAGCAGTCGGTGTGTTATTGGTGCTGTTTGATACAGGGGTAGTGTTGCCGGTTCCAGATCCAGAATTTGGGGTTGTATTAGCGGAGGGTGTTTCGCTCCTGACGTTTTCCCCTTCTGTAATAATGTAGCGTTATTAAAACGGGCCTTGACTAATTTCTGATAGTCTAGTCGAGAAGTCAGTTTCCTGAGGAAAATAGTAAAATTTTTGATTGTTTTTTATATTGAGAAAAGTCAATCATGATTTAGAAAAGAAAAATTTTTCCTTAAAATTTTTTTTTAATTGTTTATAAACGTTTTTCTCATTTATCTAACATTCAAATTATTAGTCAAGGAATAATTTTTTTTTCTAAAATCATAATTGGCAGTTCTCTATATAGTAACAAAAACAAAATTTTTTTAGCAACAATTTGATTGTTCATTAAGTTACCAATTTGTTATAAACAAATTTCGATTTTCAGTTTATTTCTTTTATTAAAGTATTAAAAATTATGAAAACAACGATGTATAACAAAGTGTAAAAATAATTTTTTAGCAATGAAAAAGACAAAAAATTTTTTAGCAATAAAAAATAGACAAAAAATTATTTTTACACTTTGTTATACATCGTTGTTTTCGTAATTTTTAACAGTTTAATAAAAAAAGTGAACTGAAAATCAGAATTTGTTTATAACAAATTAGTAACTAAATAAACAATCAAATTGTTGCTAAAAAAAAATTTGGTTTCTGTTACTATATAGAGAACTGCCAATTATGATTTTAGAAAAAAAATTATTCCTTAACTAATAATTTAAATGTTAGATAAATGAAAAAAACGAATATAAACAATTAAAAAAAATTTTTAAGGAAAAAAATTTTTTTTTTGGAATCATGATTGACTTTTCTAAATATAAAAACAAAAAAAATTTTTTGAAAAATTTCAAATTTGACCATTTGTTTATGAACAATTTTTCAACAAATGAAGTAAAAAATTTTTTTTCAACATTTATTAATGTCATTGCTAGATGTGAAATCAGCCATAACATAATTTTCTTTAAAAAAAATTTTTTGACCATTATTTCTTTATCATTTTTTTGGAACTTTGTAAATTCATTATAAACAAATAAAAGAACTTTCTTAATCTTTTATTACGTAATCTTGTTAAGTATACATATAAGAAGGGCTCCAAAAAGTAAAAAATTTTTAGGCCAATTATTCAAATTTTTATGTCGCCATTTATGAAAACAGAAGTCCGAAAAAAATGAGTTGATTAACAATTGTATAGCTTTTAGAAAAATGAAGTTAAAAATTTTTTCTCTGCGGGGCTAGATTCTTTAGAGTATTCTGATGATAGCTCCTCTTTAAGATGCTTTTTTTCAATTTTCGTTATCTCTTACAGTTTTTTAGTTATAGTCAAAAACTGGAGACGCCTTTTTTTCGGTTTGTTTTTTGTTAATAACAATTACAATTTTTGTTTCCGGATAAAAAATAAAAAACATCTTTTTCAGGATCGCATTCCGAATCGAATAAGCTATCGCTCATATTTTTCAGAGACTTAGAACTATTCTTCTCAGGAAACTCACTTCTCGACTAGACTATGACTTCGAATTTCTAGACAAATAACAAACCGGCAGGCTCCGCCTTTGGCGTAACGCTGTCAGGGGTAGCAGGCGTAGTTTCAGGGGCTGGGGTGGCGGGTGCCTGCTGTTGTTTACTCGGGGAGTCCCCAGGCTCGAGAAAGCTTCTGTCTTGTATGACTTGTATGAGGTAAGGAGCCAGTCTGTGATTACAGACCTGGGCGTAAAGTCTGAGCAATTCTGCGATCTGATTTTCCCCCAGTAATTTGAACCACTCGTCTATAGGCTGTTTGGCAAGTTTCTGAGCGGCCTCTTTGCCCACTCTGAGAATACCATCCCGTGATACTTTTGATATCGGAGTGTGTCTGCCCAGTCTGCATATCTGGAATAAATAAAAGGTTTAAAAATCGCCTCAAGGGAAGAAGCGAAGGCGTCGAATGGCCGAATCAACGACCAAAGCCTACCTCGTAAGTCGTGGACAATTCCCTGAAGAAAGATCTGACTTTTGTTATGACTGGCTCGCTGTCTGGTGCGACAACGATATAGGCCACATCTCTGGGCCCTGCGTAAGGTTCGAGTAGCAATTTCTCCCAATAACTGAGAGCGTAAGGTGACAGAGAAAGCCAGTCCCTGTCGTATCCAACGACGAGTGCGGGTATGGGCTGCGGTTCGCACCTATCCTCCGTCCCTCTACCAGCTAAACGATGGAATTGCCTCCAAGTGAGAGGTCCAGCAACAGTGTAGGGTGCCTCCCACATTCTAGTCGTGCATTTCCGTTGCACAGCTTCTTGTAGCAGCGGCTGTAAAGACCGCATAACCCGGACAATGTCTCCGCTGCACTGTGGCCCTCTAGCCCTGAGGAAAACCCACCGATGCACGCCGTTAAGACGATTTGTTCTCTCGTTTGGAGTGCCATCAACTTTACCCTGGTCTAACGCGGCCAGAGAGACTTCATTCCCGTCGTTAAACTCGAGAGTATTGACAGTCGGTAGGAGGGCCGGGAAGCTCCTTATGCCCGCGTATATTCTAGCTGCCCTGTTCAAACTGCTAGCAGAACTTTGGACTATCAGACATTGCTCTCTGAGTAATTCGAGCACGTTTGGTGGCACCGAGTCCAGACCTTCGGGTGGTGGTTTGCCTCCGCCGCAGGCAACCCCTACAAGAGATCCCTTCTTCTTATCGGAAGGGTCTTCGGCGATTCCCGTTATCTCCATTTCGTCCTCGTAAAAGAGGCCCGCCCGATGGGCAAGACGCCGATTGACAACCGCGCTAAATCCGCAATTGCATCGTATTTGATCGTCGTCTTGAAACAGAGCGCCTCCCGGGCCCCAGGAACCGGCTAAATAAATTCCGGCATCGGCGCCTTTGATATTACCGACGACCTTAGGCCCCTCGTTACAAACGCAGAGGCTGCAGCTGTCGAAATTATGATCTCGGAATATATTGAGCGCCGTATCACCCAGCAGGATGTTAACGACCAATGAATTAGACTCGGGAGCTCGAGCCGGTCCCGGAGTATCTGCCTCGATGCTGTTCAAATTCTTGTTCAAATAAGAGGAAGTAGTCGAAGTAGCTGGGCTCGGTTGATCATAAGGTGGGGGCGGGGGTCTCCCGGACAAAGTAGCCGCGCGATACGGAGTCCCCATAGGCGCGGGGCTCGGAGGACAAGGCTGTTGAACAGACCCGGGTCTTGTAGGGGGCAGAACTTTGCTCTCTGTATTTGCAGCTGGAGGATTACACTGCCAGGAAGGTCTGTAGACGCAGTGCGACGGGAGAGTGACTGGCGGGAGCGACTGGCTTGGTAGATTAGTCAATGGCGCGTATTTCGAAGATCCGACAAGCTTGCATATGGGTGCAGGCTTGAATACGTAGGACCAATCTTCGATTGATTCTTCAGCCGGTGATCCCATGTTTGGATAAATGTCAGGCAGATGTCTCATAGATCGTTGGTTCATCGATAAATCCGTCTGATCCATCAGAGGATCGCTCAGCTGACAGGGGGAAGCGACAGGGTTGTGTTCCAGGGAAGGCGGGGTCGGAAACATCTTGGATAATTCCTCTGGTCTGAGAACTCCGACCCCTCTGTTGTTGTGCTTGTTTGTGCCATCCATTCTGGTCTCCTCGTGAAGTCCTCCAGACTTGTTAGATCCCGGTGGCGTTTGTACTTGAAGCTGATTTAAGTTCTTTGAAAGGAAGAAAATTGAACATAGATTAGATCAATTATATTCCCCGTGTTTACCGTGTGGTGGAATATTTTGCAAAAGTTACCTTCCGCTTTAGACATGGTTAGCTTGATACTAAGTCATACAGAGTTTAGTTAAACGTTTCGACTTTCTTAACGAGAGATGAACAGAAAGCTGTTCGAAAGGAACTGAAGTTGTTGGAAAGATAAGAAAAAAAAGCTGTAAAAGGAAATTTCACTTTGCATAATACTCAACCAATATTGAAATACATACAGTTTCGTCGCTCGAAGTATCAGGATCAGAATTGTCAAAAATCTGATCGAGATCTTTGTAGGAAGCTTGCAGCCCTTCGCTGGTGAATAGAGACCCAGGTTTGGGGGGATCTTCCCGTGGTCTTCTAAGCCCGTCTACTCCGGTCCCGTTCTCTTCACCAGCAGCGTCAAATTCGTAAGGGTCTGTTCTTCCGCCAGCGCATTCGCCCTGCAAAACGATTCAAAACCCCATTAATTGATCAGCTCGAAAATAGACGGACTACAAGACAGAAAAAACGAGTCTAAACCCACCGAAGCAGCGCCCGGTTCCTGTTTGATCTCAAGTTTGGGAGCCTGCGATTGTTGCTGCGGCTGATTCGAAGGGGGATACAAGTTGTTTCCCCTCAAATTAGCGGGCCCTGTAGTAGAGCCCTTGAATCTTTTCACAGGATGATTGAGCCAAGCTTCTTGCGTGGAATAGTCGTAGAGCCAGGAGAGAGGTTGTTCATCTTCTAAAAGAGCTCCTTCGTATTCCCTGGAGGCTAAGACGGGTCTTTTCAAAGTTGGTCCTGGCACAGGACTGAAGACTTGGTTGGAGGCAGAAGAAGCGGACTTTGGACCCTGCGGTGGAGTCAAAGGTGGAGCTGCGTTCGGCTGACTCGGTGGTGGCTGGGGACTGAGCGTAGGCATAGTGGGATCTGGTGGTGGAACCGAAGCTGGCTCAGAGTGCGGAGTCGGAAGAGGAGATGGCGCCGGTGAGGGTGGAGATCCGACCGATGGAACAGGCAGACAGTCTCCTCCCGTCGGAGGGCCTCTTGGATACGAAGGCGGACCTCCAGGAGGTGTGCTCGGTGCCTCGGTTCGATTTATCAGAGATCTAAGCAGGTTTGTAATGGGTGATTATTCGGGAAAAATAAAGACGGAGAATTTAGCGAATTAGAGTAAAATCCCATGTAGCAGAATCACCTGATAAATCATGCGTGCAGATCTATTAACGTTCTTAAGCATTGTTTGTGGCGTTTAAAATGCATCTAATGATTAAACAATCCAGTCGACTATGAATATGAATAAGATTGAAGAGTCGTAGTGCTGTGAAGAAGATTGAATGGCAATGATGCGAGGGATCTATTTACACACAGTTATTTCTTCTTGTATTAGTTAATCAAAGTCATCCGTTTACCTTTCTAAGTACGAACATGCAGCAACACATGGAGAGGTTATTAGATACACTAGGTGGGGTAAGAAAGGCAGTAAAGGCTAATAGATAAGAAAGTTGTTGACTCTTGTTAAGAGTTCATAACCGATTGAAAAAAAGAGAAAGAAAAAAAAAATTTCATTAAAAATGTAGGTAAAGGTGATGCAGTCATAGCGGTGTGAGGTGTTATCGAAAATGAGAGAGAAGATAATAAGAAGAGAATTGTGAATATAAGATTGCACGACGGCTATTAATATCTGAATTCAAAGTTCCTTGAAATGTGTTATCGAAGACAGAATTTATCCAAGAAATCCTTGTGTGTATATATATGGGCAATTCCATGCCAAATCGACCACTTCTGAACCCGACCCCTTTCGATTTGGCTGAAACTTTTTTATCTTTTTCTACCCCACTAGAGACGGTACTCATAATTTTATCAGATTTTTTTACCCAACCCAAAAAAAGTCGCTCTTTTTTTTTCAAATAGCCATAACTTCTTCAAAAATTGGCTAATCGGGACGTTTTTTTTTTCAAAATTTTCGTTTTGAAATGTCCTTTTCAAAGAAAAATACAAATAAACTTTCAGATGTCAAGTTCTATGAAATATCTGACTTTTTTTTAGAAAAATCGTCAGTTTTTCGAATTTCGCCATTTTTAAATTTGTTTTGATTTCCAAAAAAAACTTTGATTCATTCTGTGAATAATGCCACTAGGTCCAGAGTGGGTCGACTTTTCCTTCTATTTTTTTTTTTTTTTTTTGAGGAAAAAAAATTGTTCATTTTTTCTCAATTGTTTATTTTTTTGATTTTACAAGCCTTCGTTTTACAATCTTTTTACAAGCTTCGTTTTCAAAATCGAAAAGATAAACAATTGAGAAAAAATGAAGTTTTTTTCCTTGAAAAAAAAATATAGAAGGAAAAGTCGGCCCACTCTGGACCTAGTGGCATTATTCACAGAATGAATCAAAGTATTTTTGGGAATCGGAAAAAAAAAAAAAAAAATTAAAAATGGCGAACTTCGAAAAACTGACGATTTTTCACAAAAAAGTCAGATATTTTATAGAACTTTACATCTGAAAGTTTATTTGTATTTTTTTTTTTTGAAAAGGACATTCCAAAACGAAAATTTTGAAAAAAAAAAACGTCCCGATTAGTCAATTTTTGGAGAAGTTATGGATATTTGAGAAAAAAAAAGAGCGACTTTTTTTGGGTTGGGTAAAAAAATTTGAAAAAATTATGAGGATCGTCTTTAGTGGGGTAGAAAAGGATAAAAAAGTTTCAGCCAAATCTACAGGGGTCCGGTTCAGAAGTGGTCGATTTGGCATGGAATTACCCATATATGTTATAAATTTCATATATATATATATATGTATTTATGTACGAATCTGTCATTGTTACATACTGGTTACGTGCTATTATTAGCAATGCGTAGGGATGGAGAGTGCCTGGTCACCTCGGTGCGTGGTTATATTATTATATCGTGAGTATGAAGCTAACCAAGTGTGAAACAGAGGTTTTGTCTATAAATATTAAATTGCAGTACTGTAAGTAATTATTTATTCAGCAGTAGATGAACGTTGTATTAATTCATGATTGCGAATGGGGGACGTGAGACGTGAGTCGTGAAATATGAGTACATCTTATTCGGGGTATGTATTACCCACCTGGGGGCATTCGCAGGGACAGGGGGAGGTACGTCCCACTGAGTCGTGGAGCGTCTATGGAACGGCACTACCCTCCGTCCACTCTTATCTAATTTCTCCCTATGAAACTGGGCGGAGGCCAGACTCTTCCAACCCCCGGGGGTTGCACACCTGTAACCACCTTTGTTTTTAACCACCGATAATAGCCTCTCCCTTATATCTTTTTACCCGTTGCATCTATCCTCCGGATCTCAAAGACAAACAAGTTTCAACTCGTTACTAAAAACAACCTTTGAGACCCCAGCCACACAATGTGAGAACAAAAATATACTCAAAATTTAATACACAATAAAAAGTTGAAATTCAGGAGAATACCGCTTAATGCTGGCCAAAATGTGGAATTATTTAGTCTCTCTATTCGAACGTGTCCTAAACGTCATTGGAGTTTCTATTTATCGAAAGACTGGGCTCTAGTGTGCGTGCGGAGAGCTGGAAATCGGTAGACAAATGTGTCGTAAGTCTATATCTATGGATCAAAGAAATTGACGATATAATTACAGCATTTGAGCCGGCATTAAGACCTGGAGTTACATGCAGACATTGCGACATCCAGAAAAGATCTACTAATCGACATTATAACATAGTGTGATTCCCATTATTTAAATAAATAATACTACCAAACAAACAAACCGTAATATTATAATAATAATAATAATAATAATAATATCATGCGAACTTTGACCAAGACGATTTAACTAATGAAATACTTTCGCGGGCAGTGTGGCAGCAGCAACAACAGGTAATTAAATTCTGCATGTACAATAAAACAAGATATCTGAATCTACATATATATACCAGTAGATAACTGCTAAGAATAAAATCAATATATTAATATTACGTCTAAATATCATTTATCGTAAGCTAAGCATCGGCTGAGTAATAAATATGAGAATAAATCAATACTCGGCTTACAGCAATGGATGAAAATATGTTATCAATAATTTCTCTCAAATTCTCAAATAGTTTCACATATTTAATAAAGGTTGAAGAAAAGATCGATAGATAAATGTACGAATAAGTGATTAACCAACTATTCCTATTCATGCGATAATAATTCTTACTTGGAGCAGCTACAGGAAGACTTTTTAGTGGCATCTGCGAATGTCCATGTGCCAAGTTCCGGTGAAGATTCTGTCTTAGGGGCTGGTGGCATCGGAGAGTTGAGTGTACACTCTGCCCAGACTCTCTCCGGCAGTTCGCTAGCAGCCTTCAAATCTCTTTGGGTAGAAAGAGGGTGTTCGTAATTAGCTGGACTAGTGGGTGGTGAGAGAGGCGCATCGACAGGAGTGTCATCCATGTCGGTAACCAGGACGTAGCAAGATGGATAACGCATCCGTACACCACCCACAAGCACCTCGACCAATTGCGGGAGCCCCGTTTCGCTCGAAGCTCCATTTATCGGATAAAAATGCTTCCATTCTTCCAATAGCTGGCTGTCCACTCGACCCACTTGACCCGTCAGGGTGCCAGCAAGACCGTAGGGAGCCAAGATGACTAGAAAAGAATCTTCCCATGTAACTGAGTCCGAGGAATCGAGTCAAATCGACAATATTTAACAAAAAAAACATATGAATTTATTAAGCTTAATTACTCGGAAACGGGGTGTCTGACGAAAATCTATAATCAAACCTTTTTTGTAGGGAATTTAATTTCATATAGAAATAAGCGAAAATAAATTTTTTCACTTCAATGTTTTGACAGTTCTAACGTAAAACATCAAATTATGACTAATGATCAAAAATAGCGAAGATAGACCTCTTAAAATTAATATCAAGGGCTCAAACTTTCACGAAAATATTTTTTTCGTCATTCTGAATGATATTCTCGATATATCTTTCAAAAAAAACAAAAATAGTCCATTTTTTTTGCCCAGTCTAAATTCCTATTTCAATTCTTACCCTTGACTGCAGATTGGGCCGTTTGAGTTCGCTGGAGACAAGCCCTGGTGAGGTGACGAACCGCGGGATGTTGCCTGACGTCCACGCTGGCACACACCGTGCTTTCTCCATGGACGAAGAATGCGAATGAGAATGATAAATGGCTGCTGTGAATAGAAGGTGAAATATCCACTTTATTTATAATCTTGGGTAGATTTCTCAGAGTTTTCTTCTACCAGATTTTGGGTTTTGCATGTCTCCAAGACTCGGTTGACCCGTAGACTGCATTTAAAAATTTTACAGTCTCTAATTGTTCATGAAAAAAAATTTCTGAACTTATAATGATAAACTTATGTATCGAATGAGAAAAATTGAGCGTATCAAGGGAACGATTTTCTTACCTGTTGCAGCGGTGTTTTTCAAAGCCATCGTAAGGCTGAACGAACCACTTTCCAAGACGCACGAAATCACGAGATAGTAAGCAGCGTTCTATCAAATTGTGGAGAGCCTTGAAAAGCAGAGATCTACATTCGTAGGAGAGTCCACTTTCCCAGGAGCCTTGTTCGCCTTCTGTGAATAAAAAATAAAAGATTTTCTTCGTTTTCTATACATAGTTTAGAAATACGGTAATATATTATGAGAATTAAACGACTAACAAGTTGATATTGAAATCCCAAAAGGATATTAAAATTTTTATTATACTCATATCTTTGATATATTTTGATTTTTTTTTTTTCAAATCTATTCAAATAAAAGGAAAAAAAAAACTAGAAACGTTATACTTATAAATGCAGCCAGATACAAGGTACGTATTATTATAACAATTCTAAGTCAAGGTGGCGATATATTACTGACATTCCATTGATGAGTGATTGATAAACTGTAAACTGATCGTGAAAGTGTGCTGTGATGGATGATAACGCGTAATAAATATGTCATATTCTTATATTATAGTTTCTAAAAAGGGGGCGTCCAGAGTTTTATCTTAATAAGCAATACGCTATACACATAGGGCAAGAAGATAAGTTGAGTAATAATAGTAATTATAGAATGATTAATCCGATGACTATATTATATGATCGGAAAATGATTATAGCCACGGTTTGGAGTCAAATTTGGAGAAAGGAAAAGAAAAAACAAACAAACAGAAAATAGATAATAGAAAATCCGTCTAAACTGAAGGTAGGTCGGAGGTATACGTGTGTAATAATGATGATATTAAAATCAGTCAGGTAGGATGGAGGGGAGAGAGAGAGGAGATAGGATTTGGCGTAGTGAAAAGTGGAAAAGTTCTAGAATCTCGTAACGTATAAAGATATTCAGCTTTCGCTTCGAACCGCGACAGCGCGGTAGTGTCGTTGTTTCAAAGTCATTGATAATAATCGTAGGTATTAATTGCACGAAAATAATTCAATCTTCCGATTGATATGATTGGGGTTTCGTTACTGTCTGAAAAATCTTCTCTTCAAAATCGTAAATAGAACGAAATAAGATCGTCGAAAGATGTAAGAAGTGAATTTATCAAATACAGGTACATACAGAGAGGGAGAGAGAGAGAGCAGATAACAAGATATAAGAATATAATGAACAAATGAACAAAAATCTCCTGTAAATAACATATAATACAGTTAAATAAGAACGCATGACGCAAGTCTGACGTCACAGCGAGCGTTGGCGCGTGAAACGTCAAATTACCCAGAGAGGGGATCTCTCGGCCTCTCTCCTTCGTTCCTTCTCTTATTCCACCCTCCTGCCCCTGCGCCCTTTACATCTTCGGCACACCGCTTGGCGCTTCGAGCCCTGCGTAGCCCGCGTAGGGTTTTAGGGGGTTTAGAAATCAATGCACTTCGTACGGCCTGTTATGGATCGGAACGTTTACTTGCGTTTTTGGGGTAGTAGGGTCAGGGTAGCGCGGATATACGCTGTGGGGTTGAGCGGCACTGAGTGGGCAGCGGGAGAACCGAGAGACATGTGTTTGGGATCGATAAACGATGGTGTGCCGACGGGGTGGTGGAGGTGAGGCGAGAGAAGAAGAAGGGACCGGGTTGGTCGGATAGTCACGTCGTCGACCAGCCGGCCGGCAGTCGGCGTCACGTCCATTATACTATATCATCTATACGACATCGCACCCACTTTCAAAAAAATTACAACAAAAAATTACAAAAAAAATTACAAAAAAAAAAAAAACATTTTTAAATCAATTATTGTCATCGTTTTTTTTTTTTTTTTTTTATCCCCTCAATTTCTCTTCTTCGTTTCAAATTCATCTCGATCTTTCCATTCTGCGCGTATTACGTATACGTGTATAGGTATAAACAGAGAGACGATTTCTCGGTCGAGATAAGGAACACGGCGATCTGTTTATCGATGTAGATACTATATGTACTTATAGTGTCTCGAAATTCTATTACATATACTGCGGAAAATTATATTGATCAGAATAATCTCGTCGCGAGTTTCCTTTGCATGTTTAGTTACTTATTCATTTATTACGACACACGTACACCTACACTGTTATGCACATACTAATATATAGACATTATTTATATTGCGAAATCTATTGCTGCTGACGCGTTGCCGCGTACAATCCATTTCGAAAACGTACTATACTTATTCTCATTGCTGTCGCTGTATTGCTGATACCGCTGCAATTTATACACAGCTTTAGTACATCGTATGAATGTAGGTACCGTATGGCCAGGTTATACCGTTGAGAATTTGTGCTACGCCACTAAACTGAAGTAAATGATGAAATTCTTTATTTCAATTATTATAATTACCGTATATATACAATGTCCGTAGGTATAACTTATATACGGAGGAAATTACATCTT
Source organism: Rhogogaster chlorosoma (assembly GCA_944452935.1). Classification (NCBI taxonomy): domain Eukaryota; kingdom Metazoa; phylum Arthropoda; class Insecta; order Hymenoptera; family Tenthredinidae; genus Rhogogaster; species Rhogogaster chlorosoma. The sequence continues at coordinate 27,188,789 of OX101800.1, read as the reverse complement.
CGCTCTTCTATCCATTAGATCGTGCAGTTTCTAATTTTATTTTTTCAGGCCTTACCACACACGGTATTCGATACAATAACGATTCAGATACAATACATATATACGCATATATGTATACATCGTTGTTCTGCGGCTATCTAGAAGGTCACGGATCGTAATAATTACATCCATATTTGGTTTATGTAGGTTACAATGTTCGTATGCACTAGATACTCGCGCAGCATGGAGACCACGTGTAGTCCTATCCGCTACGAGAATATATATTTCCCATTTCCTTACACTAATCTGAACTGTATATACCTATATACACATATACATGTATGTAAATATTTTCTTCGTTTAATAATCCGCGTATGTTTATATTCCCGACACTCCGGGATGTAATTATTATAATTAAGGTGATGTAGGAGAGTGAGAGAAGTATACAGGGGATATTATAGATAAAATCTCTTGACGGATCCGTTTTGTCTGTATAGCTATACACACACGATGGCTCCTACAGGTCCGTCCGGGTTGACTGGCCCAGTTAAAATCTAAGAGTTCTCGCGACGACGCGTGATCGCGACGATTATACACACGTGTCTCGAATCGAAATTGAAATTGAAATTAAAATTGATATTACGCTGTGATTTAATACATTTTCTGCATCATATACGCGCGGCATTATTGCGACGTTATACGTATTACATATACATAAATTAGTTCATATTTATTCGTATGAAAGTCTTATTCATCGGGGGATTTACCTAGTTTCGGACTAATTTTGCATTCTTTTTCTTTTCTTCTTTTTCAGAATTTCCTTCACGGATTAGTCAGTCGCGAACGGAAACGAAGCGATAACAGACAATGACCACATCGAACAATATATACGGTGTGCATACAAAATTGAAGAAAAATTATATATCCATAGACGTATTTTATCAATTGAAACTATTCAACATTATACAAAGAAGAAAAAAAAGTAAGTTTCTAGCCAGTATATTAAAATCCGCGTATAAATTTATAGAACGAGTGAAAAAGAAGAATAAAAACAATAAAATAACCGTAAATTAACAAACGGAATTGATCAAATGTAATTAGTGTTGATCGGAGTGTTTCGCGTTACAAAAAGCGCGAAGATTATCTCGTCCTTAAAGTACTTCTCTCTCATATCCGTAGCACTAATTTTTTCTGAATTAATTAATCTTGTCTGACTCACGTATCCGCATGTCGTACGTCAGCTATCATATCGCGTTTGCCAAGAGTTTGTCGTAGAAGTTGTCTCAAGAATAACGTCGTCACGTGCAGCGTATAATATATACGAATATAGGTACGTAACTAAGAATGAAATTCTTACGTTTCCAGAACTAATCAAAATTAATTCATCCTCGTAAAAAATCATCTCACCTCTGTACACACTACAGAAAGAATGACAAAGAAAGAAAGAAAGAAAGAGAGAAGGATCAAGAACGAAGTTCCTAGATTAACGGTTACCGTACAACGTTCCAGGCAATTGAATCGAGAGAAAGAGAATAGAAATTGCGGCGACATTACAAAGCTGCAACGGTATTAGTCTCGTGACGAGTACATCGCGTAGGATCTCTCCACGCCTAGGAGAATCGTCGTCGCATAGTTATAATTAATAGAAGAAAAGTATTTATATAAGTCGGTAAAGAAGAAACGAGCATCTGATATTGCGAGTATAGGCATGCATCTCCGGCTCATAAACACCGCCGTAACTCGTAAGCTATGCGGTGTAACGGAGGAACGCGAAAGACGCGGGCTCAGCGGCAAGCGAAGCGCTAACGCCGAAGCTTTCAGTGAGCATGTAAGGCTTACTCTACGTTAGTTCTGAGAGCGGTTCGTCGACCTTTATTCCGCGGACAATCGCTCCTCGAGAATGCATCACGTCGTCTAATTCTCGTCTCAGTTCCCTTTTTCTTTGCTTTGTGTATACATTCCGTGAGCCTAGCTCGCCGTTAAAAAAACCCGCCCCATTCTATACTCGTGTTTATTTTTCTCGCTTCATTATGCTCTGATTTGTAATACCACAGCGCGTACGGTGGTCAGTAGCTTGCGCATAGTGTAGAAACGATATCCAAACTACTGCCGTGACGCGCCGACGACGAAAGAGCCCGATATGTGACGTAGCGACATACGCTCGATGCCCGAATGCCTCCGCGTGTATATAAACAGATATACGTTTCGCGCTTACGTCACTCGGAGAGAGGCAGGACCCCTCTCGTCTCGATTGTTATTTCGAACGGTATAAATTTAACGGATTATTAAAACGTTTTCAATTTTCATCAACTGTTATATATAATTATATATTATTGAAATAAAAATTCTACGCATATCTCGGGGTTAATATACCGAGACGCAGTGTACAGGTGAACTACGCGGTTTTATACTGCAAATAGAAAGTTCAAATTTCGAATGTATAAATACGTATAGTTACATCCATGCTTCTGTATACCAGCTGAAAAAGTGTGTCAAGTGCAAGCGGACGGTGATAGTTTTGAATGAGTATTAAAATGTGAAAAATTCGTTGTCAGATATATTTTAATATTGCAATACGTAGTTAATCGAAAATTATGAAATTATGAAATTATTGTATTTGAATGAAGAAAATGGGTAGATGAATATATAAGGTATGAACTTACCACAGGCGATGAGCTCCGGTGAAACTAGTCCAGAAAGATCAGGTTCCTCGCCGTACCAGAAAATCCAGAGTTCTTTAGCCGCAGTTAGAGAGAGGGGCGGTGGTGCTGGCGACGGAGCGAGCCCCAGGTCAAAGATGCCACCCCCGCCAGCCCCGGATGTACCCGAGGGAGGTGTGGCAGCAACCCGCCGCCATACGCATAGAATGTCGCTAGCTAAGCATCGCGAGAAACTTGATAGTACCGGATCTTCAAGGGGGGTACCCCCGAATCCGCCGGCCACTTCGCCCCACACTAGTTTCCTCCATTTTATACCGCAGAGGTCAGTCTGTAAGGGAACAACGAGAAGTTTGATTATCCTCAGTATTGCGTAGGATAAAATTATAAATTATATATCCGTGTATCATGCTCATTGAGAAATAATAAAGAATGGGTTCATTTTTCTTTTTTTTTTTTTTACCTCGAAAAGAAATTTTAGGGGAACCCGGAACGAGGCGTGGGAATTCTATCGAGGTTTAACGGAAGGCGATTGTATCAGGTAGTGTATATAGACTGAAAATCGGTCGTTAAAGAATCGCGGTAAAGCCGAGCCTAGGATTCCCACAGTCTATACAGAAAAAGTCTAAAAAGAATATAGGTATAGCTGCACACGTAACTTCAGTTGCAAGACAATGTGATCGGTTAAAATCGATACCCGCAGACTTCTATAATGTGACGATGACATGTGTAACTTTCCTTCACCTTTATTCTAGTCCAATTTTTCATCATTATCGTTTCATTATTATACACTTCCGTATTTATACCGGACAAAATTGTCGAATAGTGTACCACGTGATATACGCGATATCAGCGATAAGATGAATACCTAGTATATCATGTATTGTACAGATATCGATCGACATCGCTCCACGTGTTTTCGACGGATTACAGAACAACAGTATCGCATCGCGGATAAAGTATGTAATCGATTGTCATATACATATACATATATATGTTTTTTTTCCAAGCGAGAGAGAGAGAGAGAGAGAGAGAGATCGGGAGTTCAGCTTAGGTATAAAAGTCGTAGCAAGTGTATGTTATAATGAGGATTGGATATACGTCGGATTGAATGGAACCGTTACTTCCGTGTGTGCGCGGCAGCGTTGTTTGTTTCTTTTATCGTCTCGTTCGTTCTTTCATTCATTCATTCATTTCTTCTTTCGGTGGTTCATTCATTTCTTAAACGAGTCGTAAATTTTTTTTTTTCGTTTTTTTTTTTCTGTTAAATACCACACAATAATCACTACCCAAGATCTTACTACGGCGCGCACGATCCTATATAGACAGTCACGACGTAAAATGGTTATATTCGGTTGGCTGGTGACCATAAAAACTATAAAAAAAGAAAAAAAAAAAAAATACAATTGCGCTTAAAAACGGTCTAAGCACCTCGTGCAGCCGGAAGTGAAAAGAGAAGTACATGAAACAGTGATAAATTTTATTTACAAAGATAATGGGAATTCGCGTCATTTCTATAACCCGCGAGATAAAAATAACTATATATAGCAAAGCTATTAGCGTAAGTGTAATTCAGTTTTTTTCTAACCTAAAGACACGCAAGAATCGACAAGTATAGAGCTCTGTTTGATCAACAACCATTAGTCTTACGGGAGAGAAGGAAAATCTGGTGTTTTTATGGTCGATTGAATTGAATTGAACTGAACTGAATTGAATTCCTTGGTAAGGAATAATGCACCTGTTACGCGCTCGCGCTGATCTCGCACGCGGTCAACGATTCGGAGAGGAGAGAAAGAGGAGGAGGGAGAGAAGTGTCTTTCTCCGATCGTGAATGTATCCCTCCTTCTTTCCTCTCCTTTGCTTTGCTTTCCGTTCCTTTCTTCATCCCGCGTGCGGGTCCCCTTATCCTTGCTCTACCTCTCCATCTATCTCTTTCTCAGTTCCCCCCCTCCATTTTCCTCTTTTCCCGCCTCTCTTGCTAAAATCCGAATCCTGGTTTGAACGGGTCGGTAGCGGGCGCACGCGGTACGGGTCTGTCAAGCTGATCAATACGGGCAAGGCGACGTGCAAGGCCGAGCGGGCCGAACTCAGACCGCCACCGCCACCGCCACCACCGCCTCGGCCTCATCCTCATCCTCATTCTCGTTTTCTACCTCCTTCTCTCGCTCGAAGACCGCGAGCTGCTTGCTAGCCTGCCTCCCTGACCGACTGGGATCACGTTTTGCTTTGAAAATTGAGAACCGTGGCGCTGCCTAGCTTCCAATATATGGGTACAGATCGTGCGGAGAGGAAATAAGCCATGATTTTGATTCATCATCTCTTATAACTTCGAATTTTAATAAGACAGGGAACATTATTATTTTTTTTTCCTAAGAGTTTTCAGTTCCATTCGGGATGAGGATATGAACGCGATGCTAAACAAGCTACATACCAAGGTTAAAATAAATACACGTTTATCTTCCACCAGACGTAAACACTAAACATTAGTACTGGTATAGGGAAGAAAGAATTGTGTGAAGTATGCATAGAAACGGGTAACAGACTTTAGAACGCTGAAGAATATCTGCCGTTGTTTTTATATATAGGTACGCAAAGTGTTCATTTGTTTATTTATTCAGTCGTTTACTCGCTCGCCTTCGGGATTTTATCGATAGATTCTCGCCAGCTGCAGTTCTTATCTAATTGTCATTTCCGAGACGATGATTACCGCGGAGATGAAGATGAAGATAAAGTCCGGAAAGGTCAAGAACCCGAACATGCGTAGGTGAAGGCACGCGAAATCGATTAACCGAAAAAAGTAAACAACTCAAGTACCCGCTCCCCGCGCAGGTTGTCACGCCGTAACTACTTTCTGACATCCGATTACTCGAATAAGAAGCGAGAAACAAAAGAGAAGAATAATTACTGTTAAAACGCAAGCCTCGTCTTCGGTCACGCTATAGACGTAAAAAAAAAAAAAAAAAAAAAATAACAAAAATGGGGAAAGATCTCGATTTGTAGCCCGAGACAAGACAAACAACTATTTCGTACTGAATAAAAGAAGTAGAAAGGGAGGAGAGGGACCGGCACCCAGAACTCAGCAGGGGTCTCGAAAAATAAGGCAACCTGGCCGGCGAGTAGAGACAGGGCAGGAATAAGGCAAACGACGAAAGGAAGAAGAAGAAAAAAAAAACTATACTTATAAATATATATTTTTTAAAACAAGTTTCCACGTTTCTTAATCTCTAGAAACTAAATAATCGTCGTAGTCGTAGTCCGTATTGTAGATATGTATGTATCTAGTCAGTGAGTTTCTGGAACGTACCTCTCTCTCTCTCTTTCTCTCTCTCTCTCTCTGTGAGTTACGTCCTTAGTGCAAGGCTTTCACCGGGATAGAACCGCCGAGCGAACGAGCACCAGTTTCAGCATAATCTAGTCAAGTGACTTAGGTTTCTGTGAGCGGTTACTCCGTCGCTGTTCGTGGGTAGCTAGCTAGCTATAGGTATCTATCTACCACTATGTACCTAAATAGGTGGTGTAGTGGTGCCGCTGCTACCACTGCCAGTAAATAGAAATATAGTATAGCATACTATACTATGCTATCTTCTTATACTGTTGTAGTCGCATCGCGTCGCGTAGTAAGCAGGCAGGCAGGCAGGCACCTCGACTCACGATCAGCTAAGGCTAAGGCTCAGGCCGAGGCTCAGGCTCAGGCTGAGGTTGAAGCTCAGCAAGCAACATAGCGGTATGTGGCAACACGGCCACGCTTTTCTTGACGGCCATAGGGCGGCAGCACGCGATCGCCCGTCAGGCTCACGGTTACGTTATTATACATACATATACATGCACGTATGTATACGTGTGATATCTATACACCTATGGAAAATATCTACCCGGTTGTATACTATATGTATACCACCGTGTAAAGTCTTTTAACCGCGCGTCTCCTCCTTCTCCTCCTACTCCTCCTTCCCACACAACGAGTACCACAGATCCATGGTGGCGTACGCAGATACATGTTTGTGTACAATGTCTAGCTAAATTTTAAATTACTTGACTGACTGACTGAGTGACTGAGTGACTGAGTGACTGAGTGACTTCTTGTTCTTATTTTCCGTTCAAACAAATAAATTTCCCTTCACCCCGCCTATAGTTCGTTGCTAAAGGACCACAACCGGCGTGACACAATTTCCGTAAGGCGAACGCTGATTCGCACCTCCCTCGCATTGCTACTAGGGAAAGGAATGTTGCGCGCGCTAGAGGGAAAGAGAGAGCGAGCGAATAACCGAGGACTGTGAGAAAGAAGATCCTCGATCCTTATGTGTCTGTCTTATCTCTACAGCTTTGTTCAAATAATGACAATAACAGTGTTATTGTTGCTATCTATATTGTTATTATCATTATGAGGATTGCTCAACGGCTAAGAAATAGCGAGAATAATGATTTAGGTACGCAAGAAAAAGGAGAACGATAGAAGGTATAGGATAGGTGTCGAGGATGCGGTATTATTCGCCCTCAATTTCTTGTTACCGTTTCTCTACACCGCCTATGTAAGTTAGTTCGCGCGTTACGTGTCCTTGCAACCTTCTACGATCGCCGATCGAGAGACTGAGTTAGCAAGTGACGTGAATCAAGCATGACATTGGTACAGCAGCAGCCACCACACCACACACAACAAACTTGAAATTCACAAACGTACCTATGCGAGACTCGGTTAGTTCGGGGGAACACTCGTAGAGACAGACGCACACACTTACGCAACGAGAAATAATAGAGTCAAGATAGAGAGACATATACAAACATTTGGATATAAAGGGAGGTTACACTGCAAGGTGTGATTTTTTGCCAAGTTTAAGTTCAAGTTGAGCTGAGCTGAGCTTGACTCGACTTGACTTGACTTGACTTGACTTGACTTGACTTGACTTGACTTGACTCAACTGACCTAAACTCGGCTTAGCTTAGGTTTGCGATATTTTCTGTAACGGATTTAGGCGGGGCGCGGGGGTGAATTATTATACTAGATTCGGAATTGATTTTATCGATTTTATTTACCGCGTAATAACGGGGCAGGAATCAGGGGGCTGTGGGCAGAGTGAGGTGAGTTAAACTAATCGAGAGAAAATGATGATCTTCTAGTAGCGGAGTTTTATACTATTAGATATCGCACTCTACTCACCAGAGCGAAGAAGTTCGTGTGGCAATCCTCTAAGCTCGCGCCGTTCGTTTGATGCGATGGATGCGTCATGGTTGCTCCATTTTATACACTTTATCACTAACAACACTACACGCACTTCAATTACACCCCGGTAATTACACTCCGAAATCGCTGTTATTCCAGAACATTTAGGAGGGTTTTCACCTTTCAATGGCGACTGTAAAATGGCGGATGGGGAAACAACAAGCGCAGCCCCGGGCGCCCCCTTAATCTTAAAACCCGAAGCTCTCGGAACTACGTCGATTCGTCGATTGGTTCTCCTCCTCCTTCTCTGCCGACTCCTCGGACCGTCGCTGCTGCTGCTGCTGCTGCTGCTGTTTCACCTCTTCGAACGATACTTTCGTTAACAATATGGCGGCGCTCATACGGCATGCTTGGCCAGCAAGTTCGCGTAATAATTTCGCTATAATACGCGACAAAATAACGGTTAGTCCACACCCGTTCAGTTCACTAATCACCGCATTTTCGCACAACATAGTTTCCCGCGTTCGAACATCGGGTCTCCCTGTTGCTTAACAACTTTTTTTTACATTGTGTCAACCCGCACACGAAACTTTATCACCCTTGTTAACTCGTTTTCAGGGTGGCACCACTGTCAACCGCCGCCACTATGCTAAAGCGAAAAAACCTGCGGTCCTCACCACTTACGGACCGACCCTTCAGGCAGCCCGAGAATCACTCGCTACTAAAGGGTAAGCGATATTATTTATCAGCTGACCTGTTTACCGCACTATATTATGCACCTTCGAAGCGGAACCGATCGTCGCCGTTCATGCCGAGGAAACCGACTGCGGCCATGTCACTTTTTATCCCCCCCACTGGCATAACTGCGTTTGACAGATCGCATAGGTACCATGCGAACTTCGCATTGGCTTATACCGAGGGCGCCACCGGACGGTGGGGCAACATCGATTCCTCGCCTCGGCACTCCCAACTTCTAGCTGCAGGATGGAATTATTTAGGAACTTGTATACATACGCGAAACTTTGGCGGGAGGAAAATACGCTATTGATTTTTTCAAACCTACGTTCTTAGTATCGCCACAATTATTAACCTTTCATACGATGCTTTCATTCCACTTTCCTCTATTCTATTATCTTTTTTTTTTTACCATTATTACAGTTATTTACGGCCACATAAATCCTACTCTCCCACATCAGACGTGATCAAACGTTTGGACAAAATCTGCAAGGACGAGGGGCTCGATACCGTGAACGAAACTCGGCTCGATCAACCGATCGTACGATTTAAATTATTCACGGCATGCGACAAGGAGTTCAGTCACTGCGTACCAAATTCTTTGCTGCATACCGTCGAGACTATCGGTTTGAACTCTATTCACACTTTTCTTTTTAAACCTTTAAACCTAAAAAACGCTTCTTTTATCCAACCATTGTTCTCCTTATTTCACAGCCGATTTGCGCAAGTTTTATCTCACTCCTGTCAATAGTACCGTTCCGTTGGACGCTATGAGGGAGAAAGATTTGCCCGAGAATCTTCACATCCAGTACGAATATCACCGGTTCAATCCTGGTTGGTATTCTTATTTTCGATTCGATTAATAGGCGGATCGATTTATCGAGATTTTATACCAAGGATTTGTGCTTTTTAAATTTCAGAAACTGACACGATGTTCGGTGGGAAGACCGCCTTTCCGAAAAGCTCTACTCTCGTCACGGGGCTTAAGTATAAAAAGAAATATCCTGGCCATACGCTCAAGCCAGATTGGCATTGAACTAATCATTTTATTTAGGACGATTTTCTGTACGTCGATACCTGTATCATAGAGTGGAATTAAACGATAGCATTTATTGTCAGTTTTTAAGGATCATTCATTGAATAAATGAACAAATAAATAATGATAGTGAAATGCGACTACGGTTAATCCCTTCCTTGAGAAATTTTACAAACTTATACATGCGTAGGTGTAGGTCTATGCATGAACGTAGGTATATATCTACGCGTAAACAGTAGCCCGAATACACGTAAAGTATAGAGATGCGAGCCGCGGCGCCGCGTGATGTTATTCGATCGACCCGTCGCTTCCGTGGCAACCTCGGGTATATGGAAACACGTCTAAACTCTAAGATATGAGGATTGTCGAAATAAGGTGGTTACTGGCTCGTTAGGTACGAGGCTCTGTGTCAACTGGTCGTGATAGACGCATGTTATACTTTTATACAGTCGATATTGTAACAGTCATGTTAGAATGCCGCGTGTCGCAAGCTCTACGGGACTCGTTGCTGCCCGAATTCGCCCAGTTTCTCGACCGAAGAAAAAGGTTTTGTATCTAGTCGCTCGTTCGTAATCGTTAAGACTCATTATGCACGAAAGAATTACTATACATATACATAGCTATAGATCGATTGATAGGGAGAAGAGAAAAAGTACAATTTCCATCTCTGTCGAGATCAGTACGTAGTAGATCTATAATTATTAATTATCATCAGCAAGTCGATCTATCCGGATCAACAAAACCAGCCCCGTTTCTTCTACGGCCATTCTCTGGCCTCTTCAATCCATACCCCTACGGATGTTCCGTTCTATGCAATCATCCCGCGGACGGGGAAGCGAAGGATGTCGTGCGACGCGCAAAGGACTGCTGGGTATAACGACATAATATGATATATTATATCCGAATAGAAAACAAATTTATGTATTTTCAATGATAGTCGGCGAAAAATAAGAAACTCTCATAATCTTTATCGTCTAATTTCTTCGTAATATAATATATCGTATGATACGAATACGTGAAACAGGCCACCGAGGGCAAGGCGCTGTTACTACCAGCAGAAATGGAACTTATACGAGCCACCCTGCTGGCAGGAGGCCGGACAGTTCGAGTCCGAACGAGAAATAGCGTCGGGGGTAACGTACCGGACGCTACTACTGTGCCGGAGGAACTCTTCCGGCGTTATACCGAGACTGATTCGCGGCCGTTGACTCCGGCGCCAACGCTGGCCAGCGGTCCAGCTCTCTATGTTACGTCACCCGATCCTCCGGCAGTACATCCTCGCGAACGTACAACCCTAGTATTAGATCTCAGGGCGAACTCCCAGGACCAGGTAATCGGACGGAATGATTTGAATTCCCGCGAATTTGAACCACAAATTGAATCCTCGTTTTCAGGACATAGAGACTCTCAGCTGGCACGCTTTGAGTCTGGAGCCGTTACCAAGTCCGCGAAGAAATTCAGGAGTCTTCGTGCCAAGGCCTACGGCACTTTTGTTGCCGTTAAATCCCACGCCATCTGCGGTTCCAGCGGCTCCACCGCCGACGGTGAATGTCAGCAATGCGGTACGCGGTGCCCTGTCATGATGCGGGGAGATAAGCTCGTCACGTTTTTATCTCCTGCTAATATTGTTTTTAGAAAATTTATTTCACACCGGTTAACATGCGGTTTACTATTAATAAACGAACATCAATAGCTGCGTGGGCAGTACAGCGTTGACTAGCTTTGAACATACGATATAAATAGCTTCATTGTAGGCTCTTTAATTATTATACATAATATATGTAGGAATAAAACATTTTTTTTCTCGTTTTTATTGTTTGTGTTTGTGTTTTTTCTTTTTCTTCTTCAATTGTTGACAATCTTTCGACGATTTAGCCGAATTGAATTTCCTAATCGATCGTTCGCAGAGTACCCCGAAAAATGTCTCTGCTGTAGAATTGGACAGTGAAAGTGACGAGGCGCCGATGAGAAGACGAGGGAAACGGCTTCGCAAGCGTAAATGTCGTCGGGGTTCGACTTACGGGCAACAAACGGAGGTCAGAGATCCTCCGGAGCCTTTGGAGACCCAAGTGTCTCAAGTTGAGACTGGTTACAAAGACAATTCGTTAGTCGGCAGTTGATTATTGCTTTTTGAAAGTATCATAGCTGGGAATATCGCATAAGCCAATATTTTTCAGAGATAGACCTTCCGTCGTTGATGGTGCCGCGGTTTCAGCATCGAACAAAGAACCAATCGAATTAAAACCGGCTCGAATAATTCCGAAGAGTTTCATCGACGCAGACATTTTAAAACATTTGGGAAGGCAGTTGGATCGCGATACGGTCGAAGGAGAATTCTCGGTGAAGGTAAGCGGCGCTGTTTGCGAATTTTTTCGAAAAACAGAAATAACTATATTTCAGCGTGTGTTGTAGAGAAGAATCGCCCTGGAAGAGGCTTTGAGAGTGAAAGGAGATTTTTCTAGGGGAAATGAAACGGCGCAAGATAGCGAGCCTAGCGCGTCGTCGCTCAATGTACCCAGAGTATTTTCCCGCCAAAGTTCTCGGTTCGAAATACCGTTGGACAGTCGAACACTGGCAGGTACATAAAAGATCCCTGGTCAAGTTGAAAAATTGCAAAAATGACAATCAACAATTTCATTCTCAAATAGGATATGAATTCTTTCAGAAATGTCTTCCCTCGATTATCTTAGTCGTCACGTCTTCGTCACGCCCGGAAGAAAGCTCATTTTCAGACGCGCTTTCAACAGATACTTTGAGGAAGATGATTCCGGGGTCAGACGCATGTTACCAAATAATATACCGGTCGCTTTAGAAGAAGTAATGGGGCGATCATTGACCGACGAACAATCAACGAAGTTCAAAAGCACCGTGGGCGAGGTCGAGGTTCCGGTAGATTTCAGGACTTGGTGCGGAATATGCGCCGCTGCGGAAAGACTTCTCGCTCCTCTTCCTCCGCGGGAAGCTGATCCTCCCACGTGGATCGAACGCGTTGACCTTGAGGGCCTCGAACGAAGACTTAGATCCGTCGAAGCAGATCCAAAATTGACTTTCTTACTCACGGAAATACGAGACCGTTAATTATATCAATGATGAAAATAATTTCTCTGGTCTTTTACAGCTTTCGTATGTTTTATTTATTCTACCTCTACTAATTTTTCTATAAATATCTACCTCGATATGTAAAACACCGATTACATTATTTGTTTCATGCCTATACCATTACGCGCATGGTAGGTATATACCTTCATCAATACGTTCTATCGTGCTTACAATCTCTCAAAAACTTGTATCTATACATTTATCTTGTTTACAACCGAATGCGTAATATTATCAGCCTGCGAATTACGTATGACTGTTACAACATAATATTATTGAAGGCCGCTTATACCTATATCTAGGTATAGTAATTACATTGTTCATAGATCCAATAAATATCGAATTTTATATAAATTGTATTATTATCTCTGAAAATAAACATCATTTTCTTTCAATCAAACTAACTTCGTACTGTAACAACGTTTGTTGCGTTTTGTTGTAATAATATAATGATTGATAAAATCGCGGTGCGTCGCGCAAGCGCATGTCTGGTAACAATCGTGCAGGCGCATAGTATCTGCGCCTCCAAAAGGCGCGTCCGGAGGATAGGAATCACGTTAAATGTTGGGGGGCCAGTAGTAGTTCGCGACGTACGATAGCAGGCAGTCAAGGATAATTCACAGCATATCGTGAAGCTTGAATTACTCCTGGGCTATCGTGGTACTCGAGAGCTGCACGATCAGGAACATGAGAATAATGCTATTAAAAAAGCTACCGTATTTAATACACAATCCGTATTTCGCCCGGCAGACAATTATTGGTATGCAAATAAATATAATACATAATGTTTAACATAGTCATAACTATATTCTGTCCCAGATATGAACGACTCGTAACAGAATAATAGTTTTTATTAGAATGCGTGCGGTGCGTGCAGGTATTCATAGCTCCCGATATATCAAGCAGCTGCACCAACGCATATATACCTCCCAACGTCATGAAATAAAAAATAAAAAATGTATCGATCGCGGCATTATTTCTTCATCCTGCAACTATTATCTAGTCAAAAACTGAAAGGGCAGTTGATATATTCTTTACTAAAAATATTCAATCATTCTACATTTTATACATATTTTATATATTTATGTCATTAGTTAACGAATATCAATTATGTATATCGCTTGAATTTATGATTATCGTTATCTTTGTTCAATTAACGAAATTAGATTGTTCCTATATTATATTCAAATATGTTGTAAACTCTTGTGTTTAACAATTGAAGAACGTACAGCTGTGCCGCTCTATACCAATGTGGTATTTTAAACTGTATATTTTTAGCCACACACATTTAGATTCCTAATAATTTATCTTTCGAATATACATATACATATAGTATACTACAATAAGTAATTTTTCAATCAGCGAAATATATTCGTTCAAATAAGAGATCGAGTATAGTTTTCTCATGTAAGAAGTTAAAACAGTCTATTAAGCTGGTTCAGAGATTGACAATGATAGGATCTGATACGCCTACAATTGGCTGTAACTAGACGCAATGAACCCTCATCATTATCAATTCACTATAACTGATTTTCAGGAAGAAGATAGACGCAAATATTATCTTATGGAATAACACCGATTCGATATTCGCGATACCTTATGATTCTTGTATTTCTCATTGATTAGACTGCGACAATCAAATCTTTTAAATTTGAATTCACATATACAAAGCATGCAGGTATAAATCAACAGGGCCGTACCAAAGGCTACTAGGGCCCATTTTATTTTCTCTGCTTTGCTGGCTGGAAAGCATAGAAAAAAAGAAGTCGTTATTTCAACGACTATAAAAGCTTCATTTTTCATTAAAATACAAATTAAAAAAAAAAAATTAAATTATTATTTTTTTGCTTTCATATTTTTTTACTTATCATTAATTTTCCATAGGATTTGGAACCACATCAAAAAGATGTATGACCAGTGGTCCGTTGCCTGGCGAGCCAAAAAAGCCTTCAATAATAACAGAGATTCCTGGACCTCAGACTTCACATTTGTTAAAAGAACTTAGCAATCTTCAGGTAGAACCCAGCACAAATTATAAAAAAATTCGTTTGAATTTGATCGAAAAATAAACACATTTTCGTATTCTATCCCAGCAAACAGGTTCAGTGCAGTTATTCGCAGACTATGATAAGTCCGTGGGTAATTATTTGGTCGATGTAGATGGTAACACGCTCCTCGATGTATACATGCAAATATCATCTATGCCACTTGGCTACAATCATCCGGCTATATTGAAGACTCTAGCTAATCCTGCTAATCAGGTAACATATAAACTATTGACTGTTTTTTTTATTTTTCGATTAAAAGTCGAGTCAGTAAAAAATCTCCTACTATAAATATAGACATAAAATATTCATCAAACTGTGTCATTATCAGTACTTTGTACATCTGATATCAGTAATCTGCAGAAATTGCACTAGTATCCAACTTTATTGTTCTCAAGTTCAATGTTTATTATCTCTGATGAGATAATTCCTGATATGCAACGAAATATGTATATCATGTATATTATATAAGTATAATATGTCGCATTCCGATGATAACATGCTTCTGATTGAAATAACACATTCAATATAGAGGATTCTGGCAAACAGGCCAGCGCTAGGAGTCTTTCCAGGACGTGATTGGCCTGGTAAAATGAAGGATGTACTGCTTGCAAAAGGAGTGAGTGATTTACTCTGTGAATGGGTCTGTGGAGACTGGAATATCACAGTTTACAATTTATGTTACATGCAGGTTGCTCCTCCGGGATTGAATCAAATCACTACAATGATGTGCGGATCATGCTCGAACGAGAACGCTTTCAAAAACATATTCATTTGGTATGCCAACAAGCAGAGACAAGGAGAACCTTTTACAAGGGAGGAAATGGAATCTTGTATGATTAATCAGAGTCCAGGTTCTCCTCGGTATTCCATACTGTCGTTCAAAGGTTTGCGTCTCATTATCCGCATTTCATTATCTGTAAATGAGATATTAAACTGTAAGAATGATACAACAAGGACCAAAGTCAATATAATTAATTATCACATGAAATAATCGCAGGAGCTTTTCACGGAAGAACTTTGGGATGTTTGTCAACTACTCACAGCAAGTACATTCACAAGATTGATGTGCCGGCCTTTGATTGGCCCATCGCATCTTTTCCAGAGTACAAATATCCCCTTCAAGAAAATATACGCGAAAACCAGAAGGAGGATCAGAGGTGTTTAGCTGAGGTGAAAAGGCTGACTTTAATCAATCGGGCTTTCAGTGTTCAAGGAAAAACATTAACATATTTAAAAATGGAACTACTCTGTCGCAGGTCGAAGATCTGATTACAAAGTACAAAGCAGAGAAGAAGATTCCCGTCGCGGGAATCATAATCGAACCCATACAAGCCGAAGGAGGTGACAATCATGCCTCTCCAGAGTTCTTCCAGCAGTTGCAACGCGTAGCTAAGAAGGTATTCATCGAATGGCTTTTTGATCTCGCTATGTTCCTTTAATTAATCTAATGTTATTTATAGCATGGCGTTGCTCTACTCATAGACGAAGTACAGACCGGTGGTGGTCCTACGGGAAAGATGTGGTGTCATGAGCACTTCGGGCTTGACTCAGCCCCGGAAGTTGTTACTTTCAGTAAAAAGATGCAAATAGGTGGTTACTACCATCTTCCAGAGTTGCAGTAAGCGATTTAGTGGATTCGGAGTGTGATAAATTGAAGAATGGAGTCGAAACGATTCTTTTTTTTTTTTCGCAGACCTAAGCAGCCTTACCAAGTTTTCAACACGTGGATGGGAGATCCCGGCAAGCTTTTACTCCTCGAGGCAATACTGGATGTTATCAAGAATGATAATCTATTAGAGAATGTCACCAGAGTCGGAGATTATACTTTGAAGCAGTTAATCTCTTTGGAAAATGAACTCTCTGATCAGATAAATTCCACACGTGGGCGAGGTACATTTATTGCCTTTTCTTGCGCCACTCCCAAACTCCGAGATGAAATTGTGAAGAAACTTCACTCCAAGGGTGAGATGAGCCTGTAATTTTCATATTCAAAAACAGGGACTCAACTTCACACTCAAAACTGACTGATTATTCATTTCAGGGATTCAATCAGGCGGCTGTGGCACACTATCGATCAGACTAAGGCCTGCGCTGACTTTCACTGAGTATCACGCAGACATATTATTAGACGCTCTTCGGTCTGTCCTAAAAGGATAAACATTGAATAGAATAAGTAAAGCAAAAGGTCTTCCAGATCCAATGTCTTCCATGAAATGGTATAACTATTTGTAAAATGTGTCTTCCAGGAATGCCAAGTCGTTGTATAAATTGATATTCTTGCCATATACCGTATGGTGCTATCGTTAGGTATACTAAGGATACTTCTTATTTTCTTGTTACTTGAAATGATTAACAAGTGTATCCAGATATGTGCTATTATTCCATTCAGTTGACGTCACGATTTTTAGCGCACATTGTATTTCCAGTGTCTCCGTCTGTTATCATAAATTGATTAGCAGCTTAGTTGTGAGATTAAATTAGACCGAAATATTGTTTCGATCGTAACATCAGCATTTCAGATCAAGTGCAGTTGTACAGTTTATAATATGTCTCATCGACGAAAATTGAGACTCAGATGATATTGATCGTTAATTAGTTATATTTAACTTCTTCAGAAACTTAAATATTGATATAGGTAAGATACATACATACATACATACATTTCGTGTTTATCCTTATTACAGAATGATTGTACGGATGATTATTACTACTTCTTTTTCTTTTTTTTCTTTTTTCTTTACAAATTAGGCATATTTATATATAAGTATTACCTGCGTTATGCTGTTACAAAGTTTTTAAACGTTATAAAATTTTATATCATTTCTATTTGATGATTTGCAAAAATAAAACACCGCCGACTGCAAGCGGATAATCAAGTTAGGTATTAATTCCTGCGTAATTATTGAAACTGTCTTAAGTTGAATAATTTTGTAATGATTATATTAATAGATAAAATGAATAAAGCTCGTTGCTTTTTGAGCAGATTATAACAGATATTTACTTAGTTGAATGTATAAGATGATTTGAAAAATTCTCCCATTAGCTTCTATATTTTAAACTTTATTATAAATAATGCAAATATATTTACAGATTGATTCATGGAATCAATCTTTTATCTACGTATTTCCATATCATCCTGCGTACTTTTTCGCAGTCTATGTATACGGGTTGAAAATACATTTATCAGTGTCTCAAAATAATATTATATCAGCCTACGCATTCACCATCTTTTTAAGCAATTCTCGAAAATGTTCGAATGCTGGAAGCTGGCTTTTGTGCTTCATGTATTCTATCGTTCGTACCTATTGCAAAAAAGATATAAACAATATTCAAATATCCTGATTATAAATCGAAAGAAGAAATCAATCTTTTCAAACTCACCGATAGTTTTGGATCCGCAGATCCGTGTCTCTGAGATAATTTCCATAAACTAACAGCAATTGTCCCTAATGCTGGCCGCCTTAAGTCCGCCCGCATAGCCAGTCGAGAAAATAGTTCCAGCGCAAGTGCGGATTGTTTTCCGGGCTGATCGCTTGAGCCGAGATAAGTCAAGTGATTTAATAATTCCTCCAATACTTCTGAACATATTTTATCCACTTCGTTGATGAATTTCTTATCAGAACCGTACAGCGTGTCGTTTGATTCGACCTGAAAAAATCCAAGGGAGGATAAAATGAAAAGTAATTGCAAAGTTTTAGTGAATTTAACTGCTTCTAAACTTTGCTCACCTTGTCTACGTGATAGGGATAATTCTCCTGTGTAACTGTAGACAAAAGATCGAGGACTCTTAAGTAGAGATAAGATTTACTGGAAGAATTGGCTTCGAAACAGCGCTGAACTGCCTTGAGAAGCCCTCTCATTAAATACAGAACTCCGTGTTCTGGGCTGTCCTGTGATTGAAATATCAAGCACTGAGATCAAGAACTCGGACTTTTCAATCTTTATAAATCACACATCCAGGCCTGAGAATTCTTACCGGTACAACTAACAGCGTAGACAAGAAATTAGACAAATAAGAAAGCAGATACGGCTCCGAGGACCTCTGTCTTCCGTCAATTTCAATAGTCTTTGGCATTTCCAATACCAGACTTAGCGCCGCCTTGAAACAAGCATCCGCTGAAAGTTTGTGTCATGTTTCAATCATCTTTCAAGCTTTATATTGAATTTATTCATCCAATTGAATCAGGCGTTCATTACCTTGACCAAGGCACTGATTTAGAAGAGCGACTTGCCCAGAGAGAAGGTATAACTGTAGCCGTGTATGGACCAGAGTTAAAGATGGAATAGTTATGAAGCAGAAAGCTGCGCAAGCTCTGACAAAAGCAGAAGTACGCCTAGTGTGATGGCCTCGAACTATTTTTCTCGTATCAACGGAGAGTCTGTTTACGCACTATAGAAGAAACGTGAAAGGCTTGTTAATCGTTAAACGACGGAGTCTGTCTCGTCTGACTCGCTGATTAACTCACTTGCACTAATTGAATATGGACAGAATCGAGATTTGGAAAGGCAGCTCTTGCCTCTGCGTAAAAGTTGAGCTGCTTTTCAAAATCCCTGCCGTTATCTACCCGCTGAACGAGTCCGCATATCAAATTACCAATCTGTCTTTTCTCGTCGTCCACAGTCAGCGCGCTGTGGATTGATTAATACATTAGTTAGCAGACTGCGGTTCAAGAAAATTGAATTATTATTGAACAGTGTTGTAATTCGCGTTCGAACCTGACAGAGTCATGCATTATTCTAGCAATAAACATCAAGGCGTTTATAACGATTGGATCAGTCACAGAGCCAGTCTGGGGACCTAGTCCTTCGATGACGGCCTTGCAGACGTTTACTTTGATGCTTTCTTTGTGGAAAAGATCGATCAGTGGAAGAAAGTTATCCTGTATTAAATGAGAACGATTGATAGAAAAGCTTCAGCAATTTCAACGGCGTTGGAAATTGGACGAGAAATTATTGTTGTACCATTGTGAGCAAGGACTCAAAATCCTGGCTATTTGCGACAACTTTTTCAACCACAGTTTGCATTTGAGTATAATGCTGTTCGAAAGCTCGATTCGGGGTCAGATGACTGATGATTTCTCCCAGGAATAAGTTCACTTCCTTCACCTGCGAAAGAGAACTCGAATCATTCGATTTCCGCGGTTTCTTATTCCGCTGAAAACTTACGGAGAAATAAATGACCGCGAACTGAATCCAGACTTCTGCACATTGCATGAATTTCACAGGGTCTTTCAAGTTCGTTATGTATTGCCAGACGGCGTTGAGTACTGGCCTGCAGTCATCTTTCGATAACGGCTCTTGGATGAGACATTGACCGAGTCTTCGGTACAAAAGATACTGGGGAAATCCTGTCGCGTAAAAATTCAATGATAATTATGTCGAGATCAGGGAGGAAAGGGAATTAGGTATTACCTTCTTCATTACAAGCTGTGATTAGATTGACAAATTCCATTGATCTACCAGCTATGTAACTCGGCTTGAAAGCAGCCAGAATTGTGTTCAAAAGCAGCCCGCTAGAATCGAGTATTTGCATCAGAGTTAAGTTCCATTATGATTTCTTTTGCAAAAAGCCTTCTACCTGTTTGATTGCTGTTTACAACGCATGAGGATTTCTATCAAGAGACTTTCAGGAGCCGCTGCAGCCATCACTTGTAATATCCAGTCTAAAGCCGGCATGTATAAGCCGAGGTAGGAGGACATTAACATGTTCTGTTTGTTCAAATCCGCCTTCAGAGTTTGGCTGAATAGCTGCGGATACGTGGATAAAAAGTCGTAGAAATTTTCTTTCACGAATCCCAGATCTGTGGATTGATTTAGAGCCAAGCCAACGCGGCACAGATAACATCGCGCGTAAACTGCTATCAGGGGATTCCCAATTCCCCGAATCATCCGCGTTATGCGTAGTAAAGCGGTGCTGAATTCACTGGAATTGCACATTGAGGTCAAAGTTCTTGTTATCTGTACGAGTTGTGAAAATATTTATACAATAATTTTTACCTAGTCGTTAGGAAACTGTACGATTTTATTATCGCCATTTCCACGTAAAGGCGGGGTACGAGTTCTCTTATAGAAGCTATCTTGTAAAACCAATTGCGGCAAGTTTCTTTGGCACTTTCAGGCACCATTTCTGGTGTGAAATTGTCGGGCAAACTGGTCAATACTTTGCTGCCTGGTCTGGGAGAGAAAAATAGAGAATTACTGTTAATGTAAGATCGAATTAATGCTTGAATAATTTTCTTCTAGAGTATAGCATTCGTCAAGTTCAACCTCACTTGTAATACTCAGCCTTAATTTTGAGCCTTTCGTAAACGAGTTTGCCAAAAATATCAAGTATATCTGTGATCAGGACAAACTTGCTTGGATAAAAAGCTATCGCAGCCGTATCTCCGAGAAGTTTAGCGCACTGTAAGTAGATATCTTTAGTTTAAAAATACCCAATAAATTATAAACAATTTTTCTCTAATGAATGGGCCTTTTTCTACCTGAATGGCTATTTTCAATGCTTTAACTCTCTGATCGGAATGCCAAGCTTGTACAAGTTCCGTGTTAAGGAGTTCGATCCTAGCGGCAAATTCTTGCTGCGTTAAATCCAGCATTTGCCTAACTGATCCCTCCTCAAAATCGTCCAACTGTTCCAGTCTAGTCCTCACTTTATCCACCATAGTACCACTGGGCTGTACTTTAACGACGACTGAATAAAACCAGAGAAAAATGGGTTTAGTTTTGTTGCTCAGAGGCCCTTGAGCTCCAGTATTTAGCCACCTTTTTCTCCCCCCGGTAGAAAGCTCGTAACAATAGACAGCTTCTCAGAAGTTGTGTACTTCGCAAGTATCGCGGATCTCCGAGCTAGCCAGGGCTCGGCTAGATCCTCGATAATGTCTTTAGACTTTTTTCCAACGGATGTAGAGACGGAGGAGTAATCCCACTGTAAAAAATTTCCAAAAAATATTCAACTCTGTAAATATTTTGCCCATTGGCTACACCAGAGAGGCTGATAATTCTATTTCCTTTACTTCATCGGCTGCCATTTTTGACAACGGGTCTAAATCTTGTCTGGCAAATTGAGACAGCGGATCTGAACCATCGAAAGATGACGGACCCAGCAGGGGATCCGTGAATAGATTCGTAACTGGCTGGGGAACGTGCGTTGGGGTCGGAGTTCCTGTCGATGAACCGGTGCTAGAACTTCGGATAGTTCCTCGCCTGAAACCTCCGCGCCCATCCGTCATCTGAAAGCCAAGGAATCGGTGATTTGAGTTTTATACTTTTTCCGGTTTCTGAGTCACTTTTTTTACTTACAGTGATTGTTATCGGGTTCAGAGGGTGCTCTGTGACCTCCTCTGACTGAGGAATTTTCATCCATTCTCGATCCGTAGGACGAGCCGACCTTTCAGTACATAAATCGAAAATGAAAATACGAAGATTTATAAACGGGAGAAAATTGTCGGACGATTTATCGAAGGACTTTTTTAAATCGCGCGTGGCTTTTTGTTTCGCTAAAGTATGTAACGAGATAATGAATACAAGGTGGTTTGTCACTGATCGAAACGAGCTGTGTAATAATCTGACAATTATTAATCAAACAATGCATCTGTACATACCATTCGATTTCAGACATTGCGTCTACGAGTGTTGAGTATCAGACCTCCAAACGAGCCGATAAAACTGTTTAAACTCTATAATCTAATGTGTAAGATATCCTATCGCCGATTTAAAACATTTTTATAACCTCAAAAAAGAACGTCAAACTTCAAAGATGTCAGAACGAAGCAGACGGCATAGCAGGCAACCATAGAATCGATGATATCAATTTGAGAATACATAATCGCATGTCATATAATTTCTTCTGATTATAATGCCTTTTTTCTGTTGGTTAAAAAAACATTAGTTCTCTTCTATTTTGCCCTGATATGGTAAACATATAATCTCGAGAAAATAAAAGAGGGAATTAAATTTAAAACCGAGTCTGCCATCTGGCGCGTCACTAGTCGTGATATTAGCCTCCAGACTTTCGATAGACGAGAGCATGGCGCATGTCATCCGTCTGCTATCATCACGTCAGTGGTCAGTCAGAAGTGGGTGTCAATAGCCCCGAGTAGAATCGTTGAAATGGAGATGAAAAAATTGCGGTGTTTAATAGATTGATGAAAAAAGAGAAAAGCGCCGAGGTAACAACCGCCGAATAATTCTAATCACGTTAATAAACAAGGATAATCGATCTGAAAACAATGGCGGAATTAGAGGGGCCGATACTCCATGTAATTGTTGTCGGTTTTCATCACAAGAAAGGATGTCAGGTGAGTGAGTGAACGAAATGTAAAAAAAGAAATGAAAAATATAAAAAGAAAATAAAAAGAAAAAAAGAAACGGACAACAGACGCCTCTCATATCACGCAATACATTTCAGGTCGAGTATTCATTTCCACCGCTAGTCCCAGACGCTCCAAACGAGTGTCCCATCGGATGGAAATATTTACCCACTCTCGCTCTGCCTGACGGATCTCATAACTACGACGAAGACACGGTTTACTTCCATCTGCCCAGTCTCAGCGATGCTAAACAAACTATATACGGCGTTTCCTGCTTCAGGCAAATTCCTGTCGAGGTATATATCGTGTAAAATAAACACTGAAAGATATCAACAAGTTTGAGTATCCTTAACAAAGTCGGAGATTCACATGTTCCGAGATAAGAAATATAGGAATTTATTCAAATCAGTTTTGTCCGGGAAAAATGCACTAACTTTTCTTCATATTATCCAGAAATTGAAAAACCGCACCTCGGACATAACGAGGGGGACAGTTCAAAAGTCCGTATGCGTTTTGAGCACCCTGCCTCTCTACGGGCACATCCAGGTGAAAATGGCGCTGATAACTCATGCGTATTTTGACGAGGGTGATTTCAGCAAGGTATCATTGCTCGAGGATACTTATCGGCATCTAAATTCATGCATGAGTGGAGATAGTCAGATACCACCGCAGGTTTTCGTTGGTAAATATGAGCTCGGTAATCGTAGTAATCAAGCGCCTGGTAGTTTATCGATCGATTAAATTGTGCCTCGTTTTTCAATCCACAGGCTTGTCTGCCAGAGATTTCATCCTACATTTTCGACACAAGGCTCTACTCCTCTTCAAATTACTGCTTCTAGAGAGAAAAGTCGTCTTCTATCAATCCCCTGTTCAGCCACTCTGTGTCGCTATATTAACGCTGCTCTCCTTGCATCCCGGTATGATTGAAAACGGAATGCATCAGGCTGCCTGTGTCAGGTACAGAGCTTCAGCAAGGACGGAGTAATTTTTTAATTTTAATTTTTTAATTTTTTTAATTTTTTGCAAATTTCTGTTGAAGACCGTCGAGGCCGATGTCTCCGATTCCAAACTTCGACCAGGAAGATAGTCCAGTGAGAACGGTGGACTCGAATATGCGCAGGAATTTGGTAACCGCGGCCGCAGCAGAAGGGGGCAAAGAGTTTGGGGGCGAAAATTGCAGAGTTGAGACGGTCTCGCTGTGCATCAGTGACAATAAAACGGTCGAAACAATGGAGGGAAAGTTTATAGACGAGATGACCATAGCCGAGAATAAGAATTACATAAACGAGGACAAAATTATACCAAAAGTTATAGTGGAGACTAGAGACTGCAATCAGGCCGCTGTGGACGAGATAGATTCTAAAAACTCGACAAAACCAAACACGGAAACTGTGCACAGGGTCCATAGCGTTAATACCATCAATTTAGGAATGGGAGAACTCGGGAATAGCCTCCCCAGAGATACGAGCAGTGACGCGCTCTCCGACGCTCGTATGACCAGTAATATCACGCAAATCGCTCACGTTAATCCCGACCTGTGCGGTTTGCCGCTCAGTCTCTTCTCCAAGGCACGTGAACACTCATTAATTAAAATGAAGCCAAAATTCCGAACCTTTTAACTCACTTTACTCAATTTCCAGGGCTACTTGTGTCTGCCATACTTGTCTCTGCCCTACCTAGACCTGTTAGGGGACGTTAACGTGAGGGGATACATCGTGGGAGCCACGAACGTTTTGTTTAAGCAGAAAAAGCAGCTGATCGACGTTCTGGTCGAGGTAATTCGTCGGCTTATATCTCGGGCGAAACCCGACTCTTGAATGAACATTTCAATTCCTTGATCAAGGTGGAAACTGCGAGGATAGAGGCGACGGATCCAGAGCTGAGACGGCAGCTGCATTTAACAACAGAAGATCTGAGATTTGCAGACTACGTTGTGAGACATGTAGCCGAGCCGAGAAAGGACGTTTTTCTAGACGGTGTGGGGTGGGAAGGTGGAGACGAATGGATCAGGACACAGTTCAGAGTCTATCTGCTCAGTCTGTTGAGGACATCGTTGCAGCAGGATACTCGTCAGTCCGATCATTTCAACTCCGCGTTTGTTACGGCCTGGAAAAATACTCACAATTATAAAATCTGGAGCGGAATCGACAGGCCTGAAATAAACAGCATAGAAATCGGCCATCCCTTCGCTGGACAGCTGTCCGTTCAAGACATGAAACTTCGTCTTTCGCAGTGAGTTATTCGGCGTGAAAAATTCACGCCGTTTTTGACGGTATTAAATTCTGATTTCTAATTCTAAATTCGGAATTTACAGCACGATGCAGAACACGGAGAGTGGCAGGAAACTTAATCAAGCTATGGCATCGACGGGTAGAGCTGTGGCAACGACTGGAAAAGCAGTAGGTGAGATGAACTTGTGTTTGTCATTAATATACTAATTTCTAAGTATTGCGCTCGGATGATTATACTCTCTTACCCGGGGGTCAAAGGTGGCGCGATATCTCAAGCTAAAGGGGCGTTTTCAAACTGGTGGACAACGCTGACTGCAGTACAGGGTACAGATGTCGATGGAAGGGTTGAAGACGGGCAAATAGACTGCGAAGAAGTGGTTCAGAATTTAGCTAACGAGTCAAACGTCGGTATGGGATCTCCGAATATACTCGCATCGAGTCAAACGGATGCTACTGTTCTCACAGATTAATTATACACACATTAGGTTTTGTTTAACAATTTCATTGTCATCTTACTCACAGGTTTAAATCAAAGGCTTTAAACTATGAATCGATTCATTTGTTTGAATATCAATCATTCGAGTTAAAAAAAAAAACTTGATAGTATTTTAGGTTCGATAAAGTCTTTGCCTTTGATTCATACATTTCTATTTCTATTTCTATTTCTATTTCAATGCATGCACCTCTTCTTCCTGCAGTAGATGTGTATATCAATTTAGCGGTAAGAAAGAGCTCATCTTTCCATGGAATATCGAGACATTAATCGAGGGGACTGACGGAGGCTGAGAAAATTGGGAATCAGATAATAACGGTGAAGTCTTTGTAGGATCGGACGTTTTATTACGCTTTACTGCTAACGTGCAGATACGAAATTCTGAAGATATTATTTATACTATCGGAATCAAAGAATATTCCTCGAATTTCTTCTTTGTTTTTTTCTTTTCTGTTTCGAGATTCCATTGAAACACTTATGGAATATAAATATATATATATATATATATTAACTATGTAGAATATTATTTATTTTAGATTGTACGAAACCCAGGGTCGTTTTTTATATAATTATTTATACATATACATATATTATATAATAATACTAGAATGGTATGTACAGTGAGTTTTCGTATCTGCGGGTCACTTGTTGAATGAATTCGCGCTCATTTCATTGTGAATTCATTGTTAAGCATCAACAAGTGACCCGGAGATACGAAAACTCACTGTATGTAGAAAATGTTAAGTTTCATAGAAGAGCTTGTAAACAAAAAGAAAAACAAAAACAATATGAAAAATCGAATGAAGTGAATCTTTGTACTAGTGTCTAAGTATGTATCATCCAGTAATACATGCCGTGTTTCCAGACGTTATTTTATATTCGAAATTTAGTACTCTCTTAAATTCTGGACAGAAATAAAAAAAAAAAAAAACAATAAAATGACTAGAGCTATAATCTCCGTGCTATAATAATGTGTACCAGTCAAATATCTAGAGAAATGAAAGGAATATGAATTTTATTTTGTTATTTTCTACCTGATCTGTGTTTTTTTTCTCATTTCTAATAATCTTCAAAACTAGAAATAAAACTTAACGTGATGTGATAAAGAAAAAAAAAAAAGTAAAATAAAAATAAAAAATAATAATTATATACATATATATATATTATATATTATACTAACTATACCTATATCTATTATTAATAATATAAGGATTCGGAACTAGCCCTGCGATATACAATTGAAATATCTTAAATATAAATTTTTATTTCCATTTTTTGTCAACTTCTTTTTCTTCGCAGTTTATTTTATTTTGTTTATTTAATGTTGTTGTTATTATTATTATTATTATTATTATTATTTATGATTCTATTAAAAGTAGACAAGTTGAAAAAGCTTCTGTGAAATGTATATCAGACAAAACCAGCAGCCAGTATATCTCTCTTATTTAGAACTCGACATTATTGTCGTAATTATAATATATTATGTAAACGATATTTTTCTTCTCATAATATATAGGTATATATATGAATTTAATTGCCATTAAGTATCAAGTCAGAATATGAATATAAGTCTGTTAGAAAATAGAAAATAGAAAATATTAATTCATCGATTTAACGCAGCAGCTATCATGTAAGTGTTAGTGAACCTCAATATAGTACCATGCAATATCCATTCCTATATCTATGTATGTATACGCAACACAAAAAAAGAAAAAAAAGATTTGTAACATTTTGTAATAACTGCGTTTCGAAAATGAAGTAAATTAACGAAGAATAGATGGAAAGAAAAAAAAAAAAAAAAAAAGAGGAAACCTGTAGATATAATAAAAAATAAACTCCATTTATTTCACGTCAACGTCTCATTTCGTATTCCAAGCAGAAAAATACGTTCGGATGTAGTATAGGTGACAAATGTATCAATAAACAAACTAAGAATTAACGAATTTTTAATACACACTCATAAATATGTTACATAATTTTTAGGTTACCACAAGTTCCGCGACTCTGATTTTCTAATCTTAGAAACAGTCACTATGTTATTAGCCAATAATAATCGTATTTAGGAAATTGAACGCGCGATTTCTTTTGCAGAAACTAGCACTCGTGCGGAAAGGATTGGGTATAAAAACTTTTTAGCACTAATCGTTGCCCCCCAACACACCACGGCCGCGAGAAACGTCGCCCGTATCGTATCACTGCCATAAAACTCGTAATTCCCTGCTGATTACGTATATAAACTGAAAGGTTGGGCACCACGGAGGTGTTGGCTACTATTATGGTGACGTCATAGCTCGTCATCAGCTCTGAAGGTCACTTCGTGGACCAGTGCCCTGCCATGTGCCGCGATGACATTTGGTGACCGACTGACGTTGATTGGCCAGAGAATTGTAACAGGAACCAATAGAGGGCCGGAGGGCCTAGGAACTTTAATTATTAACCGCATAGTGTAGGTATGTTAACGACGTGTATTCGGAAAATTCCGCGTTCCGTTCTCATGGACCTTGAAATATATCCGAGTTTTGTTTCAACTACTCTCGACGTGTTAATCAAGTATGACGAGATAATAACGACGGGAAAAATATTATTTCAACGAATCATCTGCTTTTACTTCACTCTACATCCACAGTCAGACATAATAGATAAGGATTAATTATAAAAGTGCATCCCGTGGAAAATGTCCAAATATGATTTATTCATTTCACGCTGTAAATAGGTATATCACAATCATTGACATTACATATTATTACAATCTTGTTTCAACAGATATTAATCATCGATCGACAATAACCGCGATAAATTATTGCATATGGGTCATTGACTGATGAACTACACTCATACAATCTTGATTAGAATTTCACGCTCTTTCCTTTCTCCGTTGTTGTTTTTTTTTTTTCTCTCTCTCTTGTATAATTTTTTTTTAATCTCTATTTATATTTACACGTAATCGGTGGCATTGTTGATACGTGATCTCCATTACCGCCGCCTTCACCGCAACGGCGTGACACGATCACATTTTCTTTCCGCGGAAGCGTTTACAAAGCGATTACGTCGCGCGAGTCGCGACAACGAAAGCAGCAACAGCAGCACTAGCGGCGGGTTCGTAGCCCTCGCGTTAGAAATCGCATCCACATCCACATCCACATCGCGTCGAGCGCGCGATGGTCCGTGGTATCATCGATTTGTAGAAACGAAAATAGCAACAAAAAAACGGTCTAGCCGAGAGGCTGGTACACCGCCGTCCGAATCCCTCCTCGATAGTACATACATTCGTATTCAAACTAAAGATAGATTTGATAAAATTCAATTCGAAGAAACAAGAAAAACGATTAAACATCGCAAGATAGGTATAATCAGCTAAATGATAATTGCAAGAAACCAAAGCCGGCAATCGCTCGAGGCATCGAGCCTGTAGTAACAAGCCGGTTGATGTACCGAATAAACATCGTAGTTTACCGATAATAGCCGAAGGTGGTATAAGCAGCGGGTCGAGCAGCGTCGAGGAGGCGAAGGCGGAGGGGGGGTGGAGGAGGCAGCGAGCCGACGTCACTGTCGTCACCTATGCATGCAAAACAAAATTGGAGCAGTTTTGAGATTGTGGTATTCAGTAGTCGCGGACATGCGGTGATTGTTGTAATAAATGCGTTATAATACATGTGTTATTAATATGTAGATAGATCTGTTCGGGTTCTAATAATAATAAGTAAATAAAAATCAGTACGGTGATCGTATTAACGAGGTTACGGAAGTCTTGATTTACGGTTAATATTTCCCCTCTAGTCGCCTAACCCCGACTACCATAGCCACGGACTAAGAGCGTTCATTCATTTCACGCGTTCATTGTTTATAAAAGTGGTGGCCATGCAAGAAAGGGATAAATCGGCAACTCGCGGGCGGCG
Organism: Rhogogaster chlorosoma; assembly: GCA_944452935.1. Lineage (NCBI taxonomy): Eukaryota > Metazoa > Arthropoda > Insecta > Hymenoptera > Tenthredinidae > Rhogogaster > Rhogogaster chlorosoma. Next base: position 27,159,151 of record OX101800.1, on the reverse strand, counting down.
GCCATCTTCTAGATGAGTTTTTCTCCTTTCTTATTCTACTACTACTACTGTACTACTGCTGCTGCTGCTGCTGCTGTTGCTGCTGCTGCTGCTGATGCCCGATGCTGCTGATGCTGCTGTTGTTGTTGCTGCTGTTATACTACTACTGTTAATTCTGATGATAACCGACATCGCATACCCTACATACTTACCTGTTTCACATTTCTACAAAACAATGTATGTATGTATGTATGTATCTCGCAAGTTAGTCAATCCGTGCGCGTGATCATCCCCTAAATCGTCCATTACCGTATTGTTTAACCGTCGTTGTTCTCGTACACTCGATTAAAAACTAGTGCAACGAGACGATCGACAGGCGAGTGATTTTAGCGGATAATTGAGAAGAGGAAAGAAGGAAAAGATAGTGAAAGAAGAAAGGAAATCGGGAAGGAAAATAAGGAAGGGAATATTATTAAGCCGAGGTGGTTATCCCGACGTTGATCCTTGATAGAAATAAGAATCTAGCGAGAAAGAAATACATACATGAATGAGGGCGAATCGTATCGATGAAATAAAAGAAGATTATTCAAAGTTTTGAGGAACATATATTATATCCGAAGATATTTATTCTATCCAACGTGTAACGATGTCAGTATTAGTTTCATTAACGTGGCTAAAGCTGACCGAGGTTCCCGGCACCGCGACGATGATGTTCGCAGCCCGTGATCCGTCCAAAAATTCCTATTGATCGTTCGATAACCTCAAACTACTCCTGTGTAACTCGTTGCCAAACGGCGGGTACGTTATAGGTAACATATATCTACCTACGGACGAGCGAACGGACGGACGTTCGTGAATATATCCGTACCCGGTATTCGTCGTTAGAAAAACAAAGAAACAAAATAAAAGGTAAAAAGAAACGATAATAAAAAAAAAAAAAAAAAAAAGAAACACTCTTCAGCAAGTAGTAAAAGTATTACAATTATTATATATATTCATCTATCGTTCGTTAATAATAATAATAATAATAATAATAATAATTAAATAACAACCGATACGTACATTCTTAAATTATTATTATTATTTACACTGTTACACTTAACTTGCTGTGGTTAGTTTACCAATCTCTTTTTTTTTTTTTTTTTTATTTACACATTTCAATTAATATACCATTATATACACGTACGCGCAACTTCACAGAGAATAATAATCTATCGTCGTTTTATAGTGATGATAATAATATTTACTAAATACTTACGCGATAGAAAAGAAGGTGAAAGAAAGAAGAGAAAATTGTCGAGATATTAGGAAAAAGGCTTAAAGGTGCAGGTAGAAAATCTGAGATATGAAATCTGATATATAAATACATGAAACGATTGAAACAATTAATGATATTATCGCCTCTTTCGTTCATAACCTCATTCTACAACATATCTCGGATTAAATTCGCGTACAACTTGTGAAATTTCTGATTATATTCACAGCCATGTATGATTCACTTGACACTTAACAAATCGTCGATTTTCTCATTGGTTTTAACGGGTTTTATTCATTTCCTTACAAATTGTAGAAATAAGAAGAGCAAAGTGGATATTAAAACACCGTGCGGCGTTGTTAATCTTGAAAGAGTTGAAGTGATACTTTTAAACAACGACCAGTTTCGGCGACAATTTGTGAAAAATGATTCTCCACGGTGGCCGTAAGCTAAACAAGGAAATAAAAAGTGATTCTAATGGTTGTTCAAACTTCTTTAACAACAAGAAAACCTGTGAAGTGATATAAGAGTAGGAAAAGGTTATTGCGACAACCAAGACTACCAGGATTTTTGGATATTGTGGCGGAGTTTATAACACCCGACGGAGGATCTTTGCCGATGGATAAACAGGGATGACTGATAACTGCTGGAACTCTGGTGGTGGTGAGCTAAATTATTCTAAACATATTATTTTCCATTCAAATCCCCAATCAAGTCTTTTACACAAACTTTCATTGACCTCGACGGTCAGCGAGCGAAACAAAATTCTGTTTGATCAAATGACTGCGATATTTCTATCGAGAACCAGGATTGATCCTCGCTATGAGTAGTTGATTTATAAAAAAGAGACACAACTCTGCAATCAGATTCCAGATTCTATTTCTCAAGGTTCTTTCGAGTGGCGAAGGACTGTTTCCTTCCCTCCGCATCATCTCATGTTGTAGAAATTTTATGTTCACTTTCAGTCAATCTGGAAATGTTTATATTTGGTCCAGGTCGCTCAGAAGATTTTTTGGAGTAATGAGAAGATAGGATGTTGAAAAAAACCATGACAGGAATGAATCCCACCCTTTTCTTTCTCCATTGTTTTTATCGGGGTCTTATTCATCTCAAGTGTCGATCAGATCTTCTATTCTTCTTTCTCACTTCACTTTTTCATCATTTTACTTCCAACCATACTTGCGGCACGACGCTTCAACTTGATATTTCAACTCTGACCGCTTGTCGACTCGATACCATGTCCAGGGAATATTTCTGCGGTGTAAATATTGAGAAAAAAAATTTAAGATGACTATGATGATATCTAAGCGAGACACAGAATGAAAGCGCATCGTTGATGCCTGGCTTTCAGAATTTTATTTGAGGCTAGTCTAGTTAAATTTGAACACAGCTTGTTGGAAATAATGTCAATTTTCTTCATCGATTACCCATTTGATTTGAAACTGTAGATTCATTTTTATATTGAAAAAATGGCAATTGAAATTATCCAATCTTTGAAACAACTTGTGATCTTGATTGTATGATTATGCTTTATGAAAAGAGCAGCAGGCGGTGTGATGATAATTTTGTCAATGGAGTAATTATTGTGGCTCGGGATTTGCTATGGTTTATTTAAACTTTAGTGTTTCATATAGGTAACTTATTAAACTGAATAAAAATATGCTCATAGAATGAATAGTTTTAGGCTTATTAATTCAGAGTAATAATAATTGATGGTTCAGTTCGTTCGCTCGAAATGGAGTGAAAATATGAAAAAAATTGCGATATAAAGGATGATGGAAAGGAATCGTTTAACGGTATTATTTCGTGCCCGAATTCTGAGACGAATCTAATGTTAATAACGGAATGTTTATTCTCGTATAATGCGGGATTAAGGCGTGTCAGTGTTTCTCTAACGACTCTAATACCGACAGTGCGCTGCAATATATATTTTTAAGTTTGTATGTACATAGAGTACATAGTACATACATCATACATCATACATCATCGATGTTCGAGAAACGATATAGAAAAAAATTTCAGGTCTCTGTGTGTTTTATACGAATGCATGGATGTGTGTATTTCTTAAAATATACAGCTACACAAGACATCTCGAGTGAATGACGTGTCACGGGTTCAGTTCTCTTATTTATATACAATATACGTATACATGGCTTGAAAAAAAAAAATAAAAATAAAAAAATACCTGACCAGAATCTGGGACATTTGAAAACAATTGAAACCTATTTTTATTTTTATTTTTTTTTTATCTTTATTTTTTTTTCACACACATTCAATCAAACTTTAGTCTTTTATAGTTTTTCATTCGGTACGGTTTGTTAACTGTTTACTGTTTATCAACGCAACTCTAAAACGTGTACACATATATACCTATATTTACAAAAAAAATTTTAAAAAAATATAAACGACGTATAAATAATTCAAGAATAATCAATAGAATGAGATTTTCTTTTCTCGTCACGTGACACGGACGAGGAATCGAAATGATACATACAGACATATCTAACTATATGTCGCAGCTGACTCGAGATCAACGCGTATAACACATCGATTGACGAAAAACGATTTGTCACTTCTCATTATTATTATTATTATTATTATTATTATTTTTCTTTTCAATTCGATTTAGGTCGCGGAATAATTTTGTTTTGTCAAGCCTAATATAGTTACGGAACAAGAATATATCAAGGTATATTATAAAATACATATAACGTACTTGACTAGGAATCGGGATGATTGTACGTACGTAATATAATAAACAAATGCAAAGAAGGGGAAGAAGGAACTGTAAATATTTTATTGAAATGTATATTTCTTGTTTATTCTTTCATACTTTTAGAGTCTAAATAATTACTCATTTCTATTTCCTTTTTTTTTTTTAATGTATTTTATTTTTTTTAATGTATTTTATTTTTTATACATGAATGAAGAAACATATCTCTTTAGCCCGTAAAGAAAAAGCTGTGCGGTAGTTAATGAATTAGGAATATTTAATTAATATCTGTATATAAGCCGTTGCTACGTGATAGGATTATGAATTTTACGATCGTTCCGTGTTTACGATCGGTTTGACGATGAGCTGCACTGGGGCACCAGCAGCAGCAGCAGCAGCAGGGAGCCATCGCGAAAGTCAATCCGTCAGATTCTAGGATTCGTTGAAGGTATACATCCACCGTATTTAGTTACGGTTTGGTCGCGTGACCTATACCTGGTGTAGTAAACGAAAGAATTTATTCGATTATCGTTACTTAATTTGAGAAGTTGATAAAACAAAAAAAAAACAAAACAAAACAAAACAAAAAAAAAAAAAATATTTTTTCTTTTTACGTGTATAAATAGAAAAGATTAGAAATTTTCTGAATCGTAACTTAGGGGAATACGTATGAAAGGTAGCTATACGATATTATGTCGCGGCGAGATCTTCTATCATCGACAGTTTGCTTACTATACATACATACTCACGTTAAACTTGCTTACTTCTGATAGTCGCGTGTTTCGCTCGCGGAACCTTGCCGCCGCCACGTGCCCGGGTCGGTAACGAAGAAATCTGAATAAAAAAAAATTATCGAATTTCTCCTATTCTGTCAAAAGTCTCGGTTTCGTAAGACGTATTCAAGTACGTCATAGAAATATATATTTCCTTCTTTTTTCTTCTTCTTAATTTTTGTCAATATTTTGTTCTCTCACCATGTATTAGCTATGCAGGTACTCATACGTACAGGTAATTAATGGTAATTTAATTTTCATCCACATATATACTCATATACTACTACTATCAAAGCTCAGGAAGTCTTACAAATATAACCGAACGCCCATTGAAAGAGAATTCCGAATTATCTATGGACATATTGTCGACTGAATATTTCGATTATTGAAAAAGTAAAAAAAAATAAAAAAATAAAATTGTCTACATTTAACTATTAAATCTCGTTAATAATTATTCATTTTTTAATTCACAAGAAAGAAGAAGAAAATAAAATAAAAATACTTCCAATGATTCTTAACTATGTGTTACGATGAACTTTCATCCCGCTATGCTCGGGGCACGAGTCGAGCCTCTGTCTAATCGTCAGTTACGAAAAAATCGAAATCAGATAGAGACGATACGGGTTGCATATATCGTCGTTCACTAATCATCAACCATTGTGGAAATACTATTCGCGATTACGTCTCGACTCAGCTCGGTTATAGCTATATATAGCTGCAGCAGTTCTCTTAGGTATGGTATGTGTAATGACAACGGCAGTGCCATCAGCATCGGGGAGGATGTCCGTTGATTTAAAACTCTCGAAACTAACTTTATGCTTTGCAACAATTTAAACTTTAACTAACCACGCGCAGAGGGAGCTGCCAATATCATACCGTTTCCGGTTCGCCTTCGCGTTTATCTGATAGAATACGCGTGCTAGATTTACACAAAGATGGATATAGATGTTAGGTAAAATAAAAGCAATGTCGAAATATTTGCGTGGAAATTTTTTGTTTCATTTTTATTTTTTTTTATTTTTAATTTTTTTAGGTTCCAAGTGTCGATCTGAACGCCGACATATTTTATCATTGGCAGGGGGCCTTCGGCGACTTGTCTCAAGTTTTTAACCCCGTTTTAAAACTCGTTCGTACGTTCTCGGTTTCGTTTATTAGGGTTCGTTCACTCGCGTCAAGTGAGGAACTATACTTCTTATTTTGCTCCTTCCTCTTCTATATACTTCTTCGTCCCTTTCTTCTTCGTCCTCTTCTTCCATACTGGAGATTCCAGTCCAGGCTTACCTAACTACCTTCCTTCCTACCTACCTATCTACCTACCTACCTAACTCCTCGAAGTCTTTCAAATAATTCGTCCCCCTCCTCGGATTGCGATCCTGTTTGCTGTTCTTCTTTGTCCTCGTAGCTCGATGACGTAGTTACCGCAGTCCGCTTCTTTCCAGACTATATAACTGCTCCTAAAATCTCGTATACGTACACACGTAATAATATATCCTTAAAATGATAGATATTCGGTTAAAATATTTACACAATCGCTATTAGTTTTTCTTAATTTTTTTTTTTTTTTTTGTTACTTTTTTTCTATTTTACAATCTTTCCCGAGAATCACAAGAAATTAGTCATTTGTGTCTTTTTTTTCTTCTTCTGTTGTTGTTGTTGTTTTTTTTTCATCTATTCATTTCATATATTCCCCGCAGTTTTTCCTTCTTTTATTAAAGCTTGAACTGACACATTGAGATGGCTTGTCCTATGTGCGTTTGAAATTAAACAAAATTATATACTCAATGAAATAATATTGCTGTGTTGTGGATTATCGTTAAGTGTGACCTTTTTTTTTCCCCCTGTTTTTGAGGTCAAAAATATGGAGGTCTTTCTACGTAAGGATTGATTAATATTGTTCTTGTTGTTATTATTTTTTTTTTTTATCATACACGCGGAAAACCGCCGAGTCTGTGATTATTCTTTATCCCCTCTCTTATAATAATTCTTTTTCCCTCTCTCTCTTTCTACAAAGCTGTTGAGCAGTTTGAAAATGGTAAAGAAATATCGCGAAATTTTCTTGCGAAATTATGCAATTTCATTTTTTTCTTCATATTACTATCCAAGGATCTCTTGTATAATAATATTAACATTTATATATATATATATATGGATTAAAAATAATAATAATAATTTGGTACAATTTTATCAAAGATCTGAAGAAAAAAAAAAAAGAAAAGAAAACATATCAAGAAACTGTAATGAAATCGTACAGGTTATATGTAAAACGAATTTAAATCCGAAATAATTATTTGGTCGATGATTGCGAGTCGTATCTATATATCTATATACTTATACGTATACATATACCTAAACTCCGTGCTCTATTAACGTGGTTTGAAACGCGCGCTCATTTCCATTTTCATCGGTCAAATGAAACAAACGAACCACGCGATGCGTAGAGTGGTGAGGTGAATGACGTCACAGAATTCGCCATTTTCATTCGTCTTATACATAATATAATATACATATGTTTACATATACTGGTTATATACTTCAATTCGTCAATGAATTTCAAATTCTTTATTTCACAATATAATTGTGTTTTTTTTTTTTTTTTTTCTTTTTATTTTCAATATATATATATATATATATTTCGTTATTCTCTCATCATTTCAACCGATTTTCTCCCATATATACATATACAGATTTTGAAAAATAAATATTCTATACACAGAAAACGGTTCGAAAATATTGCGATATTTTTTCACGAGTTGGCGAATTTTTGGTATTCTTCTTATATCCACCGTATGAAATATTGCCGGATCCTATACATGTATATGAATTCATTTTGAATTTATTTTTTCATTATTTCTATACCTATTTTTTCGACTTCGATCATTTTAGCTAGGACTGCATAATATACGCAGTGAAATCAAGTTGATCCAGGATGTCGACGATATCTATAGGTATATATCATATTATCTGCAGTCCTACGTTCGCGTTTAATCGCCCTGTCTGTCCATAGCTCACCAGCTCTCTTTCTCTCTCTCTCTCTGCGTATTGATTTCCAACCTGGTAAGCGTAAGATTGAGGTCAAAGGGCGCATTAGTTTTCGCGACGCTCATCCTTGCTGCGTTTCGTTCGGGTGCAAAACAGTACGCTAACCCCCCCTCACGTATTGCAAGCCTGTATATGTAGCTGGAACGAACGAAACTCGCCACCGCTATTGCGCCTGCTGCTACCTACTGTTACAGAACGAACCCGAAGGTTCTTCTTACTCGCATATCCCTAACGTCGTTGCAGATGTTCGATTAGACAGTATAGGTAGTAGTTCGTCGAATACAAAACGAAATAAAAGAACTTTTCCTTTTTTTTTCTTTTTTTTCTTGTTCATTGCGGATGTGTACATTTTTGACATTTAGGTATATTACGAGAAGAAGAATACTCAAAAAATAGTCGAAAATAACTATGTACACACATAATTATTTCTCAATTTGAATTATTGTTACTAACTTTATTACTGTATAATACGTATACGTATATATGCGTTATAATAATTTATTAGTTCCTTTCGCATAATCCCAAATTTACCTCTAGATAATTTATATGTACACCTATATATGTGTATTATTATCGGCATGTGCGGATCTGACCGACTAAAACCTTGTAATATTTTATCTAAATCTAAAACTTACCTTTCGCTCCCCCTCTTTCTCTCTCTTTCTCTCTTTCTCTTTCTTTCTCTCTGTCTCTCTCTCTCTCGTGGTGGTAATTTGATATCCGAAGGTAACTAACTAAATGCTTAAGCCGGCTGAAACGAGGGAAAAAAAATATATGTATTTAAATATTGAATTTATTAGGATAATATATATATATATGTATACGCTCATCAGTCGAAATTATTTATCATTACATTAAATCGCCATATAATTATTATAATATATTTTATCAGCGGCTTATTTGCATTCATATATTACCTACGTGAAATAAAATAGCGACGATATATAGAGAAGAAAATACGACTTGAGGTTTCTTGGAAATTATGTTATCAAATTAATTAATTAATTGATTAATTTGTTTACATGTATATATATATAACTTATATGTCATTTTCCGTATAATAAATCGTTGGTTAAAAAATAACTAGCAATGTATGTGTTTGCGTTAAATAAAGTCGAGCGGCGTTATTGCGGTTCGGCGACGTTTTTTTTTTTTTTTTTTTTTTATTTTCTATTCTTTTTCACATATATAAGCCAAAGACCGCAATGCTTCACGGACCGGATAACGAGAATTTTCATTATTTATTTACTTATTATTTTCCCCGAATTTTTCCTTCCGTTTCCAAACACTTTTAAATACTTATCCCCATTATACTATAGATATTTTTCCCGCACGTCATAATTCAATCCACTTAACTTTCCGGCGACGAAGTTTAAACTCGTTAGAATCTTAGTGCGAAGAGATACGCTGTATATTACTAAATTTGTGCTCTGTATCAGACCTATATATATATATATATATATACCTATATAGGTTCTCCTATACTCTATATTATATAATAGTATAATATTAAAAATCGAAAATTCGAACAAGGTTGGTACACCACGCAGTTTACTCGATATAATATATTTGAATCCTTCGTATTAACATTCGTTTATGCGTTTTCAGTATTCTGAGAAGAAATGAGTTTTCAGAATAAATGAATAAATAAAAATTGCCTGAGATGAGTTGAAATTGTCGAGATTGAAAGTGCAGGCTGCGCATAGCTGCATATATATATATTTTATATATAGCTACATAGAGAAATTGATGAAACATTGATTAGAAAAGAATTTTGAAACGGGAAAGTAAGGCTTGTGACGGCTTGTGACGGTTTCAACTCCTGTTGCAGGCGCTGGAGTCAAGATGGAGCACTTTCAAGCTGCCCTGGACCCCAGGAAGCAGGAATTGCTGGAGGCCCGTTTTCTCGGAGCGAGGGTGAGGAAATTTTCGTCTCGAGTTTCTCCTTCTACTTTAAATCTTATTTCTCCGTATTCTTTTCCTTCTCCTCGCGATTCGCCTTCGTATACGTATACATATATGTATATTAAGTTTCGTTTAGCCTTCAAGAATTACGTATATATATATATAGAACGGAGTTATCGTTTCTTACGCGCGTTTTCTTCTCGCTATAATGCTTATTCTTATTCGTATGCATATGGGTCCATCATGGCTCCGCACTAGGCATCATCTTATTCTTATTTTTTCAATTTCATTCTCGCTCTTTCAACTCAACTCAACTCAACTCGACTCTTACCGCCTGCGCCATTTTGAATCCGTTTAAAGTGCCCGGAAACGGAAGTCCGCGCTCCAGTTCGATTCCGAGTGCGCTTTGAGAACCTGCCTCGAGTATACCTGAGCCTATTCTACCTATATACGCACTGTGGTACATTATATTGCCTTACCTTACCTAACTGTAGCTTGGTATACGTAATATATGTATGTATACGCTTATAGTATATCTATACTCTCGTATACTCCTTGTTCAACAACCAGTTCTTCTCGACGATGAAAACCGAAGTCCTGCGCCACGATTCCCCCGCCCCTTTTTCTACACGCGTGTATAATCTAGGTTTGAAAATCCCGCGCTCTTCTTCTCTACCCAGTTTATAGGTATACTCGAATTTCGCCGGATCCGGATACGCGTCATAACAGCGCCCTCCCTCTGACTATACATATATCCACGACTCTGTGTATATCCGTTGATACAAGGTGGCGATTGTCGGAACACTACAGTCGCGACTTTCTTAATCGGCCGCAATCCTTTTGTTCGATTCATATACGCGTTTAGCGTACGATAAAGAGGAAAAAGAAAAAGAAAGGGAAGCAAGTAAAGTCGTATAAAAACAATCGAAACAAAGAAGCGACATTTCCCTCGTATCGATATTCTATAATTATATGAAGAAGATTTTGGCGGGAATTATACTTCACGTATGCTATATGCTATAATAGAGCAGACTGTATACGTCCAATCGGACTAATGCAGATGAACCAACGTAAGGCGTACCGTCGTGAGCGAGGTGTGGCCGATCATCGACTTATTCATGTCTCTCGCTTGGGTATATCGGTGTCGCAGAGTTTGTTCTCTCACGTGACCATCTCGCCGAACGCCAGGGCCAGGCGAAGGAGCGTAAGGCTATAACATCGCCGCACCGCGCGCTGCGCCGTCAAAGTTCTCTCTTATCTATATATATATATATACTAGAGTACGTACGTATGTACGCATATACGTAATACGGGTCAGTTTGTATCCCGCAGTATGCAATAGGGCTTTAAAAAAAAAAAAAAATCACTGGAATAATACATGAGCGTTTCCTTCACCCCCTTTTCTTATTATCTTTATATTTCTTTATAGGTGTATATAGGCTTGCTATATCGTCATTATATTTTATTGTTCGAATACGAGAGATCAAGATGAGAAGTATAAAGTGAAATGAAAAAAAGAATAGTAAAGTATATAATTGGATATTTTGAAAAGATTACATATTACACGGACCATGCGCTTTGAACAATAATCTCTTCTCCGAGCGCCGCGTGAACAAGGTCACGCCTCGCGCGGAGGTTCACCCGCAATCGATAAAGGCGTCTGATCGAAGGGGAATCCCCGCACGTTTAACCGGTGGTCATTTGTATTACGCGTATATAACCGCATATATTGTATACATATGTATACAAATATGTGGATAACTATATACTATTGAATTATATCAGGGGTGTTGGGACGGGGGGGAATCAAATCAAATCAAATCAAATCAAATCAAATCAAATCAGAGGAATAGAGAAAAGAGAAAAAAAATTGACAATTTTCTTTTCTTTCTATGAGGATATATTCATATTGTACTATCCTTTAATAATCGTTAGATATATACATCTATAGTTATAGATAGGTATGTGCATATTGTGTAGATAGATGTATAGCGATACGGTGTTGAAGCACAGCTGAGGTCAGCTGGTGGTGCAGGTAGGTATGTATCTCGAACGCTAAAGCTCCCGGGAACCTGTATTATCCATTCGTGGCAAAGCTGTCGGTACACATACCACTTTGTCCTCACTCCGCGCGGCGCGGTGAGTACCTAACTATACTCGTGTCCGCCTTCCGTCCCCGTTCCGTCCCGTCCCGTTCCGTCGCGTCGAGTCGAGTCGAGTCGCTTCGCCTTGCCTTGCCTTGCCTTGCCTCGCGTCGCGTAGAGTCAAAGGCTTGGGAATCCGGTAATGCACCACGTGGATCGAGCCGCCCGCGTATCGACCTTCCCTCCTTCAAGTAGTAGCTGTACCTACCTACCTACCTACCTACCTACCTACCTACCAACCTACCCGGCGCGAAATATATACGCAATGGCCCTGCCCTCCCTTTATCTTTCTCTCCATTCTTTAGTTTAATATACATTTTTTTTTTTCAAAATTTTTTTTTTTTTTTTTTCACCTTTCTTCGTTTTCTTTTTTGTTTCTTATTTTCTCTCTCTCTCTCTCTCTCCTTTCGATACCTCATACGTATACCTGTACATACGATTCGAATCTATATCTACATCGTGTATGTACGACGACCCTGCTCTGCTGTGCAGAAAGTCGCGAATCTATATATAAACCGTTGTGAATACGTATACATGTAGATAAGTTATATCCTTGCAGGATTGACGCGTAACCTTCTTATTCTTATATCAATGTTACGTTACCTTGGTACCATTACGTTATACACGTTACGTTGATTTATATATTTTCGGCTATATTATTCCTTATAAATTATGTATAGAGGTACAATACATAATACTTGTATAACGGCGTAAAGAATAATTCCCTCCACAGAGTGCCTGCGTGTGTCTATCATTTACTAAAAGAGAGATAGACAGAGCAATAGGAGGCAGTCGACCTGTTGTATCATATATATCTAAGCGTACTACTCTCTGTATCAACGACTATTTATACACCGAGTCCAGTCGCGCCCCGCGCGGTAGCGATACGATCGGTTCTGTCCTCAGCAGCCAGCAGCAAGAACCCCAGCAGCAACGAGCAGCAAACAGCCAAGTTGCCGAGTTGCGAGTTGCGAATTGCGAGTTGCTCGTCCTCCGCGTACGTCCCACACACTGCATTGCTTTCCTTCTTTCCTATGTATACGTATATAGGTATACACACGACACATAGATACATACACGCATACATTCCTACAAATACCTCATACTATACAGTGTGTTGTACATATAGTCTATATATGTATACGTATGACCCACGATATTTGCGCGATGCCAGATCGACGGACGGACGGACGGACGGACCGACGGACGGACGAACCTTGGCGAGTTGGTGCATATCCCTCCCTCTCCCTCCCTCCCCCCCATCATTCCTACCTCATCCCCCCTCACCCCAGGGGCCCTCCTCTTGTGTATTGATCCTTCGATAGTAAGTATGTACCGCGCGCCGGCTGTGTAGAAGGCTTATGCTGCCACGGGATCTCCTCCGTCGAGACTACCGCGCGTCGCGACGCGTATACATATACTATACATATATACCTATACCTATACCTATACATACGACGCGACGACGACGACGACGACGACGAAGAAGAACGTTACGTAGGTATATAATATATATATATATATGTATATTATATATACATATATATATGTATATATGTATATACAGCTACATATCTACCTAATACTCCTATATCGCGCGGGTAGCTATACGTCGTCGGCGGGTTGGAGTTAGTTCTATATAGATTCCATATGCGGAGGGGTTGCGTAGGTGTTGGTCGTCGGGTGAGTTTGAGAGGGGGTTAGGGGGGTAGAGAACGGTAGAGAGAGAGAGAGAGAAAGAGAGGGACGGGGGTGGTTGCGAAGAGGCACAGTTCGAAAGCTTTTCGCGCAGGCAGTAGTCCTCGCTCGGTCGGATCGCGTGCGCGACCTCGCGCCCCGCCGCCACTTGTTGTTGTTACTTCTCTCATCGTCGACGGCGACTACGTAGTCGTCGTCGTCACCGAGCGAGCGGTCTTCCGCACTACCAGTGTAACACCCACTACTCGCGTCGAGTCTGCTTGCCGTCGGTGGTTTTATAATAATAATAATAAAGTTAACAATTTATTATTATTTTTACGCTCGCAAGTGTTTTTTTTTTTTCTTCTTTTTCTTCGTCTCGTTTTTTTTTTTTTTCCCTCATTCCATATTATTTCTGTATTTTATCGCGATATATATAATTTATTGTGCAAAGAATTTCATTGTGTCTTGTGTTTCATATAGTATAACTATTCGATTCTATTTTCTTTTCTTATCTTATCCTTGTTTCCAAAATTAAACGCGTACGCGACGATAAAGAGAAAAATAGATCGTGAGACAGAGTGAGGGAGAGAGAGAGAGAGAGAGAGAGAGAGTAAGAGAGTTTAACTGCTGAAAGAGAGGGAGTCAGTGTGTATTGCTCTACTCTCTTCGCGGTCGATGGCGATGGCCGTGTGTCGTATTCCAACCGTGATATACTCGTATATGCATGATATACATCTTCAGCTACTTGAGGTATTGATATATTGTTTTATATTATGATAGTATTAATTGACACGCGTTTTATACAGTCTTAGTTTGACATTCACATTTCCGATAATTAGATATTCTCCGACGTATTTTTATACGTATATTATATAAACCCATAAGTATATTATGCATATCGTAGGATAGTTTGATAAATTCCACCTTCTTCTTCCTCTCTCCTTATACATACCCCCCCCACCAATCGGCCCGGTTAGCTCGCGCCGTGTTCCGAAAAGCATAATAAATACTGTTGTGTGTATATAGAGTTGTTGATTACGTCAGGACACGTTCGGAAAAAAGATATAGAATTAACAATCTCGAGGTCGCGGGTCGTGATTCCTTGCACGGAACAACGTTTGCCCCGACGATTCAGATAGTATATAGAAGAGATTCTGCCGTATAGCTCGCCGGCTTCCATGCTACTTCTGCGGTGTTCACGCTTTAACCCCGACCTCGAGCAACATTCGATCCTTATTTGAGGGGATATTCACGTATATCTCTAAGAGTTTTTGCTATTTAAAAAAAATGTTTTTTTTGTTCGTTTATTTATTAACGGTTTTCGTCGCGTTATCGTATAGAATTGAAATATTCGTTTTCGTTTTTTTTTTTTTTTTTTTTTTTTTTTTTTTTTTTTTTTCCGTTACTTTTTACCGTGAGAAAAGAATAACATGTAATCGATGATGTATGAATATATATATATATATGTTACACGTATATATACGACATCTGTTTCCACCCGTATGACTATGACGTTTCAGGGTGCAGGTCCTAACAACAACGCGCCGTCAACTAAAAATGCTGTTAACAGCACGCAATCTGCATCGTCGGTTCCGAATCCTGGCAGCAGGTGCGGACAGCCCACTGCCCTCGGAATAGACTGGACACGACGCGACAATGCCCCTCCTCGTGACCACAGGAACTCGTCCTCGTCCACGAGTCAAGTCCAGGGTCAGCTCTCTCAGGTACTGCCACAAACCACCCTCAGAAAACAAAAACAAAAAAAAAACAAAAACAAAAAAACCCCCCTTCTAATTTCTCTTTTCTTTTCATTGTATCATTTCCAGTCCTCGTTTTTTTCTTTTTCTCTCTCTCTCTCTCTCTTCTCGTCTATTCCCTTTTTTCATTTTCCTTACTCGTCCTCATATACCCGTTTGACGATCTAGTGCCGCGGAATAGGTTTCAACTATATAATTACGATGTCGTCACTCTTCGCTATTCGACTAGGTATACGATTTAGTGTATTATATATACTTACGTGATATCGCGAGATTGACTGATTGATCGAAAACTATTAGGTTAATTAATCAAGTATTAGACGGCGACGATCCGCACGAAAACGATTACCACTACGCAGCGTATATCGAAATTGAAATATCATCCACGAGCTTTTTTGCTAACGCCCGGGTGCAGGCGAGTTGATTTTAAATTGACGTTAATCGTTCTACAGCCCTTGACCCACTGCTACGCTAAACAAGTAACTAACCAGTCGGCATTGCGAATTTAAATATCCTTTCACTACGGGTTGTTTAACACTTGCGGTGTCACCGGAGCCTGTAGTAGCGGGACGGCAGCGGCGGCGAGGCTCCGAAATACATATTGCGTTAAACTGTGCGTAAACTCCGAAGCAGCAGCATTATCGAACATCAGAGACGAACCATGATTATGTGAATCTCGTCGAGGTTTCTTTCTTTTTATTATCTTCTCTTTATCTTCTTCACCACGGTCGATATAATATATGGTAACGTTATATTTTTCACAGCGATGATAATATACCGTTGACAATTCGATTCTTCATTCATTTAATAAATTCGTTAATTGTATAGTCGAAGGCTCGTAAAACGGGATTTCTTTTTTACCCCGTTAATGTGTATAGTAGAACAGCGCGAGGATAGGGAAAACTTTTAGAAGAGAGAAAAAAATAAATGAAAAAAATAAATAAATTTTAAAATTTTAAAAAAAAGAAAATCAACATTGATTGAAATAATGCGTAATGCTTACGACGCTTTGAAGCGAGTAACCCAAGGAGTATAGGTATTATACGAAGGAACTGAACTAACAACTGACAATCAGCAGCCACGCTAACCCAAACGATCCCGCGGCGACTCGCTCACGCGACTCGAACCTACGATATCAAACTCCCAACGTGGTAGCAACTACAGAGCTGCCAGAGCAAGCAGACCGGCTGTGGCTCGGGAGTCTACGTTGGTTGGCTAGTCGTTCAGTCCGTCTGTACCTCGGTCGCTCCCCCCCCCCCCCCCCCCCCCCTCAACCCCCCCGTAACCCTCGCTCTCGCTCTCTTCGTTTCCCGCATACAACACACGTTGAGAGAAGGCCGCAGCAGCACTCCGCCACATTGATTTTACCGGTCTCACTTACACGCGTGTCCGAGAGCCGTTCACCGAAGGAATGTCTCATACGTCCGTCCCTCTCTTTATCGCGCTCTCTCTCTCTCTCTCTCTCTCTCCCCCCCTCGTATTTCCCTTCCCTTAGTCCGTAACTAGAATCTTTCTCACTCTCTCTCTCTCTCCCGTTCGTTCTGTTGTGATCGGGGCGGAGGCGAGGGGCGGATGTAGCGACGGGGAGGTGGAGGTTGCACCTTTTGCCGCATCTCGGATTCTCGCGTTGCTCATTTGCCCGTACGTAGGAGAAACTCAGCTAGTAGTATGCGAGCGCACGGTGGTTGGACAGTTCCGTTTCGATTAGGCAAAGCCGCTGTCGTAGTTGTTGTCGTTCTTGTTCTTGTAATTCTCGTCGTCGTCATCGTCGTCGTCGTTGTACTAGTTATAGTGGTAGTGGTAGTGGTGGTGTTTTTCGGTCAACCATATTATGACCGTATCGGTATCGGGCCTCGTATTTTTACCGAGTATTATGACGTTGCCATTGAGAAAAACTACGACTACAAATCCGATATTTACTCCGTTGAATACTACTACTATGAGCGCGGTGAATATTACTACGATTACAACCAGCTCGGATCTAGTATATCGTATATTATTTCCAACATCGGTGAAACGAGATTATTAAGAAACGTCGCCGTCGCTACTGTCGCCGTCGTACGGTAGAGTTTCTGAAGTAGAAAGACACTCACTCGCTCGCTTCGCCGTCTCACCTCACCTCGTCTGGTCTCGTCTCGTCTCGTCTCGTCTCGACTCGCCTCGCCTCGCCTCCTCTCGCTGTGCCGAACGTGGAGCAGGGCAGCGGTTATGGCCGCGACTACGCCTGGCTTCCGGGGTTAAACTCGGCACCCCTGCTGCTGCTGCTAACGCCGCTGCCTTTGCCGTTGCCTTTACCTTTTCTGCTGTTGCTGCTGCTGTTGCTGCCGCTGTTGTTGCATATGTCCCTATTTCGTCTGGGTTCGTATTCTGCAGACTATATCATCACGTTTAATGACATTACGATATCAACCTGTCGCGATTGTTGCGACCCTATCATTTATCTACGGAATTAAAAATGAAACTTTCTTATTTATTTACAAATTTATTTATTTATTTATTTATTCATTCATTCATTCACTCATTCATTCATTCATTCATCGATTTATTCATTCAGTCTCATTGTACAGTATATCGTACAATACATTATACCTTGGTATAATTCCTACCAAGGGCTATACGACGACGCCTTTCTTTCGTGCTCCCCCTCTCCCTATTTCTCTCTCTCTCTTTCTCTCCCTCTCTCTCTCTATATATACTACCTCTATCTCTTTCTCAATCTCAGGTTTATCATTATAGCATAGCATCGGGGAAACGAAACGAAACTCAAGTAAACTGAACCAAACGTCATTGTTGAATGACGTAGCAACAGATATATAGATGGATAGATAAATAGATAGATAGATAGATAGATGAAAATATAGATAGAAGCGAGTTGTCGCGCGATATCGCGGCGTTAATCTATAGGTAGGCAACCTCGGCTCTAGAGAGGAAAGAGGGGAAACTGTTGTATTCGGCACACGTACGAATCGACGAGCAATGAACGAACTAACTAACTAACTAACTAACTAACTAACTAACTAACTAAGCAACTAACTAACGCATGCGTTGGAACTCTCGGACTCTGTGATTCGAACGTTCTACTACTAGGCCGGGAAGGAAGAAGGAAGGCTCGAGCAAGCTTGCGTTTTTGTATTACACACGAATACATATACGTACATACGTATAGAAGTACTTTATTCTTGTCTGTGGGAGTGTATAATAATACAGATGCACACATAGAGTCATAGGTAGGTGTAAGCTAGTGTGCCGAGGTTCCGTATGTAAGTAAAACTGCCCCGCCGCGCGTATATCTCCTCCGTGTTCGCGCGGTCCGTACCGTACCGCACCGCACCGCGCCGTAGCGTATCCAACGACCACGATGTATACGCGACGCTCTTACCCCTGGATCCCCGCCAACACGCCTCACCTCACCTCGACGCCTCGTCGTACCGTACCGTACCGTACCGCACCGCACCGAACCGAACCGAACCTGCGTCGCTCTTTCTTTCTCTCTCTCCCTCCCCCTTGCCACCGCTCGACTTGCCCCCTCTCAACCCCCTCTCGCCCTTCTGGCTGTCCCCCTCTGACTAGGGTCCTCCATTTTGTCGTGATTCCTCTAGCACTAAACATATATTGCATATTATTTTATTTTTATTTTTTCCTCAAATTTTGAACAATACCAATTGATTGATCGATTAGTAACGTACACCGTTATTATCATCGTTGTTGAATTTTTCTCCCATTACGAGATACCAATGGTTCATACACTGCCGATTGGGTTTAACAGCAAACGTGATTATGGGGCTCTGTCGTAGGCTGTCCTGGAAGGTGCCGCCTCTCTGTCTCTCTCTCATCTTCTCCCTTTCTCTCTCTCTCTCTCGTTTTCTCTATCTGTATATAGATACACACACATCTATCTATCCATCTATCTATCTGTCTATCTTTCTATCTATCTATCTATCTATCTATCTATCTTCATACATTTCTGTCTGTATGTCTGTCTCCATTTTAGACTCTTAGACATCATCTGTCTGGTAGGATTAATCTATGATCCTTTGAATGTACATATATCGTATATAAGTTGTAATACATCATCAATTATTTCATTTTTTTCCACTCACCAACAACATTATGCGTAAGATAAATAATTACATGTTAAGGTGTTATTTGTTTATTCATTTATTCGTCCATTGATTAAATAATTAATTAATTAATTGATCAATTTCTTCCTGTTTTCTTATTTTTACCTTCTCCTTTCTCTTTCAATTTAATATAATTTTCTATAATCTTATTACAGATGTCTGCTGGATCACAAATTCAGATGGCACCCCAATCAACTGTAAACTCTGGTCAGTCGGTTCATAGTCAAGACTCTAACATGAGCACCGGTAATAAGAATTGATGATAATTGACGTTCTAACATTTTTATTATTATCTCCCATATTTTCCATCACTAAGTTATAGAGCATGGAAGCAATAATGGAAATGGAAAGTTTGAAGTTTTCATCGCAATGATCATAACAATTATCCTCATTTCCAGGCTCCTCGCATAGCGACAAGGAGGTCGATCCAAACACACCCGAAAAAGTACCCAGGACACCTTCGGAAAGGAAGAGAAAACGCAAGGTAGATGACGGGGTCGGGGGGGTGCCTGGGGGACCTGTGGGGGGCAAGGGGGCTCGCTCAGTTACTGCCCTCGAGAATAAGAAGATCAACGAATACTTTGTCAAACATCCTGGTAGCAGCCCCATACGACTTGCCGGAGCTAAGAGCCCCTCCCCCCAACAAGGATACCCCATGGTCAGTTAAATTTAATATTGCATCCATCCGATACCCTTGATGTTTTTGTCTTTCTGTGGAGTTTTTTTTTTTCACATCGAATGCCCATTTTTTCTCTTCTTTTTCTCACAACTATATTACGTTTTAATTATTATTTTTTTTTTTTTTTATATACAGTATCCGCCATCGCCGCAGCAATTGTTGTCACCTCAAGTTGTAACGACACCCAACTCTTCGGTGGCGGAATTTTCCTCGTTGATGCAACCGCCTAGACCCCATCCACAGCCTCCACCTCCACCTCCGCCAGCCTCTACACAACCTGCAGGCTCGATGGTCAGCAAGCAGGTGCAGGTAAGGCCTACCAACCTCCCTAGGACAAGCCAGGTCAGGCAAGCGAAGACTAACACCCCAAATGTAAGCAATATTCGGTCGGTTACTGTTAACCACTTGACTAATTAGTATCATAATTATATCTTCTTTCGTTCAATGTAGTTCTCGATTCGTTTTATCCTTTTATATATTTATATGTATACCTTGTAGAAGGAGAAGAAGAGAATTGTGTGTCACTATTTTGTCGAGTGGTTTCAGTAACCTTGGCTAGTTTAAACACTGGCAAACAATTTGAAAAACGTTGTGTTACAATTTGTCATCATGGGTTAATTATCAGTAGGTAAATTATACCTTGGCGATGCAAATCTTTCTTTCTTTTTTTATTTTTCTTTTTCTTTTTTTTGGTACATTTTGTAATTATTTTTCATTTCTCTCCAAACAGGGTAGATCATTGGGAGAAAAAAAAAAATTGGAATATATCGTTTGAATAATCAATTCATTTTCTTTTCTTTTTTTTTTTTTTATCTCTTCTTGTTTCTCCTCAACTTTGCGTACATTTTTGGTGTTTTTCTTTGCTGCCTGTGATATAATTTTACGAAAATCTTACTCACGGTATACGAATAGCTTGTTTAAGTTGTCTTTTTGGTTTTTCTCTTTTTCTTTATTGTTCCACGAGCTCAAGGCTTTCTTTGATTTTAAACGAGAATTAAATGAATGCGGGGCAGAGGTAATTTATATCTATTGTCATTGGATCTAATTGGTACGAGGTGCAACAAGGTAGATGCTATTTATAAAAACTATGCTGACAAATGTATCGAACGTTAGAATTGTCTAAAGGTCACCGAGATGAGATTTGGTCGTTGTATTTACAGACGGAGCTTACTTGCCAGAGGATACAGGAATTTGAAACACAAGCTTCTTCAGATTTGGAACTACGTAATAATAAAATTGACGAATTGAACAGAGTAAGCAGTAGAATTTTCTTTATAGGACAACTAGACGATGAGAGAAAAAATAAAAATAAAAAAAAATAAAAAATATGAAATGAAATGAAATGAAACCGGGGGACGGAAAAATCTCTTCATTTTCTATGTTCCATGTTTCTTTGGTAATTTGATTTTTTGTTTCTTCTCATTTACAGACAACTGAGGAACTCAGGCATCAGATGGCTAATCAACAAAAGGTGATCGAGCAGCACAAATCGCATATAAATAAGTGTATAGACGTTGTAAAGAAGTTATTAAAAGAAAAATCAAACATAGAAAAAAAGGAAGCTAGACAAAAGTGCATGCAAAATAGACTGAGGCTGGGTCAATTTGTCACCCAAAGGGTAGGGGCTACCTTTCAAGAAAATTGGACGGACGGTTACGCGTTTCAAGAACTTGCAAGACGCCAGGAGGAGATAACAACGGAAAGGGAAGAAATAGACAGGCAGAAGAAATTACTTCTGAAAAAAAGGCCCTCGAATAGTGAGACTGGTAGAAAACGTAGCCAACCTCAATCATCCTTACACAATGGTACAGAAGCGACTTTTCTCAAGCCCGATGCCGTACCTGGGTCATACACATGGCAGGAGTACTACGAGGCTGATGAAATACTCAAGGTGATATACCCCTCGCCATTTTATCATCTGTCTTTTCAAACCATCTCTCTTCTATTTACTAATTTCATCTCTCATCGAAATTTCAAGCTGAGGCAAAGCGCGTTGAAGAAAGAAGATGCAGATCTGCAACTTGAGATGGAGAAACTTGAAAGGGAAAGAAACTTACACATTAGAGAACTGAAACGTATACACAACGAGGACCAATCACGCTTCAACTCTCACCCTGTACTCAACGAGCGATATCTTTTACTCATGCTCTTAGGTAAAGGCGGATTCAGCGAAGTGCACAAGGCAAGTGTGATAATCAGTAAGATAATCATGGGGAAAAACGTGACTTTTACATCCCTCAAACTTCTGGCTGGAATTTTGACGTTTTTGGAATTGTCGTTAAGTTTGATTTTTTGTTTTTCTCTTACAGGCATTCGATCTGAAGGAACAACGCTATGTGGCCTGCAAGGTACATCAACTTAACAAAGACTGGAAAGAGGATAAGAAAGCTAATTATATTAAGTGAGTTTGAATTTAGTCTTCCTATTATTTTATTCAAAATCGTTCGTCACGGTTTCTGTGTTTCAATAACGAGTTTTATTTCTCAGACACGCGCTGCGGGAATACAATATACACAAGTCGCTGGATCATCCACGTGTGGTAAAGTTGTATGACGTTTTTGAGATAGATGCCAATTCGTTCTGTACTGTTTTGGAGTACTGCGATGGTCACGATTTGGATTTTTACCTCAAACAGGTGAATTAAGCTGTCCAAATCACGGCTTGATATTTAATATCATTTTAATATCATCTTTCTTGTGGCTAACTTATTTCATTCATTTTCTTTCGATTAGCATAAAACTATACCGGAGAGAGAAGCGAGGTCAATAGTAATGCAAGTTGTATCTGCGCTCAAGTATCTCAATGAAATAAAACCACCCGTTATTCACTACGACTTGAAACCAGGTAAGAAATTCAAATTCATTTATATAAAGAAAAAGAACAATTTCTATTCTGTTCATCTTCACCTTTCGAAAATCAATTATAAACCTTTCACGTTATTTTCGTGCATTCAAAACGTCTATTCAGTTTCGACTAGATAGATACTCTGGTTGATGAACATAATTTGATTTAATCAGATCCAACGACAAGAAATCAAACCGCCTGTCAAATGTGATTTAAACTTATTCGAAACTTTTGAATTCAGAATATTTACTGGACTTGATAACATACATCGTGCCATGTCCATAATTTTTTTTTTTTTTATTTCTTTTATTTTTATCATAAATAAATAATATTGAGCTCGAATCAACGTTTTGGATAGATTGCTTGCCTGCAGACTTTTATCTACGCCAAGATCATTTTTATTTTCAGTTTCATTCACCCATCGTCAAAGTGGCATTAATTAATCAAACTCTCGTCTATTACAGGAAATATTTTATTGACCGAAGGGAACGTCTGCGGCGAAATTAAAATCACTGATTTTGGATTGAGCAAAGTTATGGACGAAGAAAACTATAACCCGGATCATGGAATGGATCTGACTTCACAGGGGGCTGGTACCTACTGGTAAGCATAACTTTCATGGATAAGGAATTTTATTCTTTGTTTTTTTCTTTTCTTTTTTTTTTTTCTTCTATATTCGAAAAATTCTTTTCTCTACGATTATTATATTCTACGATTTTCAACTATCAATATTGAAATTGACGTTTATTTCGCAGGTACCTTCCACCCGAGTGTTTCGTTGTTGGAAAAAACCCTCCGAAAATATCTTCAAAAGTCGATGTGTGGAGTGTCGGTGTTATATTTTATCAATGTCTGTACGGCAAGAAGGTACGTTCATATATCGAACAATATTTCTCGACAAAATAAAGAATAAGAAATTCAATAAAATATGATTTTCAAGTCTTGTCTTCAGAAATCGTGCGACGAGATTAATTGGCGAAGATAAAATACTTTGCGCGATATTATAATCTATTCCTAATATTGTTTTACGATTTCTTCTTTCAGCCCTTTGGTCATAATCAATCGCAAGCAACAATACTGGAGGAAAATACAATACTGAAAGCAACAGAGGTACAATTTGCGAACAAGCCGACAGTGAGCAATGAAGCTAAGGTATAAATAAATAAATAAATAAATAAATAAATAAATAAATAAATAAATGAAATATTGAATTTGATGCAAATTGATTTGTTTTTTTTCTTCTAATCAGTTATAGATTCAAATATTTGAATATTATTGATATTATTATTATTATTATTATTATTATTTGTTTTATTTTTTCAGAGCTTTATAAGAAGCTGTTTGGCGTATAGAAAAGAAGAACGCATAGACGTGCTGACGTTAGCTAGACACGAATACCTTCAGCCACCTGTGCCAAAGCATAATCGTCAAGCAAATAGTCAGCAGCAGCAGCAACAGCAACAACAACAAATACAGCAGCAGCAACAACAGACGTCGTTTACCACTGGTATGTTCAGTGGTATGAATGCGTCGAGCAGTTCGTAGTTGAAAAAGACTAGAAATATTATTAATAATAATAATAATAATAATAATTATAATAATTATAATAATTATAATAATAATGATACCTCGAATATTATAACTAATACATGCCAAATCCTAAATGACGAACTGCACAACAAAATGAATAAGAAGAAAAATAATAATAAAGATAATAAGAAGACGAATATGATTATGAAGAGAAAGAAGACGAAGACGACTAGTACGACTACGACTATGGCGACGACCGCCGCCGACTACGCCTCGTCCTTATCTCATAAAGTTGAAAAGGAACAACGTGTGTTTTTCATGTAAAGAACTGTAAATAATAATGATTATTAACTGTAACGTCGTAGCTAAAGGGATAAATGAAAACAATGATAATAAGGGAAAGAGAAGGAAGATGATGATAATGATGATGATGTATTGAAATAAAGAAATGAACAGAAAGAGCCCAGGACTTTGCTCTGATAAGATAAAAGTGCGGTCGTTGCGAGTCTAGGAAGTTCGAGTCTTTCTAAAAAAATCGATCTTACGCTACTCTTTATTCAGAATGGTTGAAGAAAGAAAGAAAGAAAGAAATTGTGTTCGTCAATATTCAACTGTATTATTGTTCCTTGTATCGAACAGCGGGCTGACTGAAATAGCGTTTAACGAAGCAGAAGAAGTGAAGGAAAACAAAAAGTAAAAACAAAAGCAAAAAAGAAAAACACAAAGAATACACGAAACTAAACTGAATAGAGAACAAGAGAAAAAGTGGGAGAGAGAGAGAGAGAGAGGGAGAGTGCGAAAGCGAAAGCGAAAGCGAAAGCGAGAGCGAGAAGCAGATAAATATGTGATAAGTAATTGTGAATTAAAGTGTAGTTGACTCAACAAAGTAATGCGAAAGAATCCAGTGGGAAGTGTGCCGCTAATCGGTGAAAGAGTTAAAAGTAAAAAAATGTATAGCGTGAACCCTCCGAGGGGGAAAGATAAAAAAAAAAAAAACAAAAAACAAAAACTGAAAGAAAATAAGATTAATAATAATAATCATAATAATCATAATAATAGTAATAATAATAATATAATAATAATAATAATAATAATAATAGTAATAATAATATTAATGATGATGATGATGATGATTATGATGATGATTATGATGATGATGATTATGATGATGATATAAAATAATTAAGAGTACCGAATTGAGCAAAGAGACTCTGAGACCTAACGGAACGGTTCCTCTCTTCTGACTTTACGTATGATTGTGAAAATAATGTATGTATGTATGTGCCGAGCGTGTGATACGATAATGATATGATATGATATGATATGATATGATATGAAGGAGAAGAAAGATTTTTAGCTAAGCAGCGTGCGTGTATATATTTATACTATATATACATATATATATATATGCTAATAAATATATTATATATGTATTTATATATGGTGTAAAAAGAAAACGTATATAAAGATAAAAGTAAGAGAAAACGGGAAAAAAAAAAATAACACAAAAAACAAAAAAAAGAAAAGAAAAGAAAAGAAAGCAGAAAAAATTAAGAAAAAAGAAAAACAAAAGGACAGACAGCATCGACAACTGTGGTGGGCTCTATCCTCGCATGACCGCCGTGCAGTCAAGTATTCCATGAATACTTTTGGCCGCACTTCATGTTACTTTATTCAAATATTAATATTATTACTTATATCATGAATAATAACGATTAACACAGACGTGGAGAGTTGGTTGGTTGACTGACTGACTGACTGATTGATTGATTGATTGATTGATTGATTGATTAGTCAATTTATTGGTCAGTCGGTCGGTCGGTCGGTTGTGTTCCTATTCTGATCAGATATCGACGATGGGCTTTATACTATATATATGATAGCTACACACAGGATTGATTAACTCCGTTAGAAAACAGAAAAGAAAAACAAGAAAAACAAAAAAACTAAAAAAACAAAAACAAAACTAAAAAAAACAAACACCAAGAATGAATTAATCATTCATTCATTCATGCTCCCAAAGTGAATGACATGAAAATAACGATAAAAACAAAAAACAAAAAAAAAAATAACAAAAAAAAGGAAACCTTATTCTCTCTCCCTTCGTTAATGGCGTTGATGCATGAAAATCTGAGACCTCCTCACCTCACTTCATCCTCACTTTTACCTACTCGCAGTCTCTGTTCCGCAACCCTCCTTCCTTCCTTCCGTTTCTTCCTCTCTCCCTCCTACCCACCCGTCAACGAAAATCTTTTGCCGAATACAATATGCGAGGGGATGTAGTCATTTTCTTTTTTCTTTTGTTGTGCCCCAAACCGAATTCGTATAATCAAGGAAGTTGAAAATTTTTGAGGAAAAAAAAGAAAGAAAAGAATAAAAAAATGGGAAGACGAAAGAATGGAAGAAAGAAAGAAAACAACTAAGAAGAATCATAATAAATAATTATAATTATACCAACCCCTCCCCCCCCCCCAATCATTATAGTTTCTTTAATTATAATTTGTTTTATATATGTACGTTATATATAGATAATTATGAAATAGGAGACTAAGTTATTTTATCAAGTGCCCTTGCTTTGTATTATAGTCGCGTCTGTCGACAAATCGCAGCTTTTGGGGAGTAATAGAGAAGAAAAAAAAAAAAAAGAAAGAAAGAAAGAAAGAGAAGATAAGAAAAGAAGTTGTTAAAAATGTTGTAACTTGTTGGTAAGACGTAGGCACAGCGGCTATGTCTCGCTACCTACCAACATGGATTGTCAAAGTGTGGTCAGAGGAGAATACATTACAAGTCTGAACAGTGTCTACTATATCAAAAAAAATCTCAGTTTGTGTATTATCGAGAAGCCCGATTACCCACCCAGCCTTAGATTTCCTATACTTCCTGGATCTATTTATACATCAAGACTGCAGAGCACGGTCGGATTGTATAAATACATTTAGAATTATTATTCGCGAAACAAAATTTTTTCCTGAGCTATAAGGTAGAGAATAAATTCTTTAGGAATGTGTTACGTCATCGTATTTCACAGTCAGGAATACAGGGAAGTGGTAGGAACCCTGTGCAAGAGAAATATGTATATATACACATTATATATATATATATATAATATATATATATATATTGAAATCAGTGCATACATACTCGTTTTGCATTCCACAGTCATGGCTATAATAATATGGTACGAACGATTTTCAGTAGATTAAATAAGATGTTGCTTCCAGAAAAAAAAGTTATCATAATACTACTACTACTGTGTTGCTGTGCGGCTTTAACAGATCCAATGTCACTATTTCTTTTTTTTTTTTCACTTATTTTTCTTTTTTGTAAATATATTTTATGCTATCGTTGAACATTGATACAGCTATCGTATGCTCAGGTAATCGATCGGAAAAATTGGAAGCATGATTTGATTTAGATTCTTTTATTATTATCTTTTTCTACAGAATGGTAATACACCCGTTTTGTACAATCAATTATTTATTGTTTAATGGTACTCATCGGTTTGTTACACAAACAAATACAACAACAAGATATATTGTGCGTAGGTATAAGAGAATTCGTATATTCCATAACATAACGCAGCGTTTCATGATAATATATTGATATCTTTAATTTTATACTTTGAAGGGTCTTTATTACATATACTACAATCATGGACTGTGCAAAAGGAGAGGGGGCGTAGGTGTATATAATATGTAATAGCAATAAAATTAAGCTTTCCTTTTATTTTTTATTTTTATTTTTTTTTATTTTTTAAATTAGTGAAAAACTGTGAAAAGTAAGTCTGATTGATTCATTGAGAAGTCGTCCCATATCTCTCCCCTTGTTATTTACATACTTATTATTTGACTATTATATTTCTCATTGTGGTTTTTCTTTTTTCTTTGTGAGTGGTTCCGGAAAGTGCGTGCTACTAGTCAATTAAAATTATTCCATGTACATATTGCGAGAAGTATGCTTGAGCTTGAGCCTTAGACCTATTATAATTCCTGAAAACGATTCGTCAAATTTTTTTATTTCATTTTTCATATTTTATTCCTCTGTTGAGTAACATCTTGCGCGTTATTATCGTTGAAATCAAACCGAAATATCTGTATAAAAATTGCCTTCGGATTCGCTGCAATGCATTTCAGTTTGATAACGCATGCTATAAGAAATAGTTTCTTTTTTTTTTGTTTTTTTTTCATTTGTATTCCATGGAGATCGTGTTAACTTTGAATTTTATATCCAAATTATTTCATTGAAACTTAATTGTTCAAAAATGTTATTCAATGTTTTCTGTTTCAACAATCGACTAATCATCGCTATTTAAATCAGAATATTTAATGATAAAGTTACCAACGGTGAAAATCCGCGGTAAATTTTATGATCATGTATATGGTATGAAGTGGGTAAAAGTTTTCGTTAGAAACTAGGTAATTCGCGATAAAGCTTTACTTTAGTATTAATTGAACACAAAAACTTGACGACGAAATTTGGATATTTTAGTTCTGAGTCGAGAAGAGTTGGAAGGAATTTTTAAAATAATGTATTAAAGGTTTTTTGTAACGTATATATCTTATATAGAGAAGGAAAAAAATACATGAAAATACAGAAGAAGAAAAGTATAGAGAAGAATGAAATTCCCTCGAGATTTCACCAATTGAACCATCGGACGACTATAGCAGCAAAGTTACATATATAGTCGTTACGGAGAATAAATAATATTTGTTTGTTTGTTTATTTAAATATCTAAAATATTCTCCTTTAGTATAATAAATCTCTCTCTATCTCGCCCATTCTCTCTCTTTGTATATATATATACTATATCTGATAACTACTATTTTGATGAGAGCGAGAAAAAAAATCCTATAAAAGATTTTAACATTAAAATATCAAAGTTATAGAACAAACTGTATGTAATGTAAATTATTCTGGCGATTGGTCTTTAAATCATTTAAATAACAAGACCAATTGCTGCGGACACAATTCCTTTGTAATTCTTATACTTTATAAAAATTTTTGTCATTTACATTGATATTATAATATTCCGATATGCCAAAAAAAAAAAAAAAAAATAACTAAACTAAACTAAACTTTAATCATTTCACTGGATTTAATTTGAATAGCTTTAAGTTCGACTTTGTTTTCTATACTAAATACGAAACAAGAAGGAAGAGATGAAACCGCAGCTACTATCATTTTGCAAACATATTATACATTCATTATTGCATCATTTTCACTTTTCTTTTTATCATTTTGGAGAAAATTCAATGTTTTTTCGACTCTATGGCGAGGAATGTGAATCTTGACAACAAGATTCCCTCGAATTTTCTGTAATTAATATCTGTATTTGAAAGGCACGTGACACTATTACAACTAAATTTTTTGGTATTCTTATATTTTTATTTTTTTTCAATTTTATTTTTTATAAAATCCAGCTTTTGAGCAAGAAATATAAACAACTAGATATTTCAATTTTTTTTTCTTTTTCTTAATCTAAATTCGAATCGTGGATCTCATCCCTTTATTAGAACCAATTAGGACCAATTAGAACTTGTGAAATGATATTATGCCAAAGATTATTTTACAAATATATTTATGTATAGTATATTGAGGTGAAAATTTCTAGTTACAGTAAACTAAACGATGCTTGTTTTGTCAGATTTTGTTTTCAAGTATTTAAAAAAAACATATACGTATAGTCGCACACAAAGTACGTCAATTCTGTGCGCTAATTCTTATGATTTATATATTTAATTACACTAAAATGAATCTTACTTATCATACTATATTAAACGTATTCGTAGTTCTGAAAAAAAAAATCAAACAAAAGAAAAACCATTCAAAATGACATGTGAAGAGATGTTTTTCTAAAATAACGGTACTACGTAGTTATTGATAAAATATTTACAAATTTTTTTTTATTTAAAATTATTACTGCTCAAGTTATACAAACTACTTAATAATAATCGTAGGAGATAAAACGTATATGCGTCATTTTCGAAACTTTCTCGAGACAATTGTTGATAAAAAAAAAAAAAATTGTGTGGTTTACTCTTTACTTGGAATGCTAACATTATTTAATCGGCTGAAGAATGGGTTTTGATAAACATTTCAACAACACAATCATACGGATACACTTTAAAAGTCACAAACACTCGATTTTTTTTTTTTTTTTTTTTCCTACTTAAGTTTGAGTTTTTAATTTAATCAGATTCCTCAGATGTCATTGCGTACGATATAGGCTTACGATTCCTACCAGCTTTTGATCGAGGCTCTGGTGGTTCATCGTCGTCAACATCCATTATTTTTCTCTGTCTCTTAACCTGGAATCATGTTATTTTCCCCATTCAATATTTCGTTGAAATTTTTGATAACTAGAAACAGTTTCTGGCTTCAAAATTCAAAAAGATAAATACATAAATCAATCTCTTACCTTACTGGTGATTATCTCTTCATCGTCAGAGTCCGAATCTGATTTAATTTTCTTTATCCTTTTCATTCCACGACCACCACCGTTCTCAGCCTTCTTCTTGGGCAAAGCTGGAATACAGGATTGAATATCTGGTAGCTATTTTGACTCTGAATATTCGGTTCAAGATTTTGTAATTTCATACCTTTCTTAGGTGGTGTGGATTTGATAGGAGAATCATCCCCGGATGACGGAATCACAGATTTGGTGGGTACTGGTTTTGTCGGACTGCTAGCTATCAGGGAGTCGAACAATTCGTCCATGTTTACTGTAAAATAAAGTATCGATAGGTACATAATTTCTGTTGAAAAATCAGATGAAATATACATACAAAGCAAACGGGTTCACAAGGCATAAAATAAATTCACTTTCAGTCGACTTTTAAGTTCAAAGTAATAATCAAGATTCCCGATACCTTCTGGTTGTGGTTTCTTCGGTTTTGCTGATCTTGTATCTTCGTCAGAGTCACTTTCTACTTTTATGGGACTGTTCACGACAGGCTTCGATCTGAAAAAGGACAGAATTTTTTAGTTTTTAGTTATACGACGCAAAAAACGGACCAATATGGATATATGATAATGCGTTTCTTACTCTATTTCACATTCGTCACTGGAATTAAACTTCACGTCATCATCCGACCCGTCGCTATCCAGTGAATAATTGATGTTAGCTATAAGTTACAGAAATTATAATCAATCGTGGATTGAAGTGAGAAGTTAGGAAGATCAAAATCCAGTCACCTTCGTTCTTCAAATCAAAGGTAAGACGCAGTTTCGATCATTAATAACCGTGAATGGAATGAATTCCTAAAAAATCTTCAATACCTTTAACGGCAGCTCTGCGTGGCTCGCGAGTCCTCGCAGGGGGTGGTGGTGATATGCTTTCAAAATCTACATCTTCGACATCCTCGTCATCCGAGGTATCGAAGGTTTTAGCTCTTTTCTCCCTCTTCTTCTCCGCCTTTGGTTTTTCCTCTTTTTCTTTCTTAACCGGCTTGAAAGGCAAAGTAGTTTGTTTGCCACCTGATAAACAGAATTGGAAATTGTCAATTCATCCCGAAACTTCGATCCTCGATCAATCACTTACTCTTCTTTGCCGCTATTTTTTTCTCAACTTTGTCTGGCGAATTACCGACTCTGTCGTCAAGCGATTTAGCGTTAGCATCAACGAGGAGATCGAATTCGTCTTTGTCATCAACGACCTCTTTCTTGACCTGATAACAATGGCATGAAATTATGCATGTAGAGTGATTTCAGTGTATAGAACAGGGGTGGAATATTTCAAGGCAAAACTCTTCTTACCTTCAGCTTTTTTATTCCTTCTTTTCTGTCCTTTGCCGCGGTAGTAGCCTTTTCAATCTTCTTCTTCAGCTCCTCGTCGATAACCGGTAGGATGCGACGAGAGTCTTCAACCTTGTACATTTTCTGAGGAGGTTTCTTCGCCGCCTGTTTAGATTTCTCTTCCTCCTTCCTCTCCTTTTCTTCCACCTTTTATTCCGTTTGAGAATCGGCGAGTTAACAATCACGCTGATAGAGTTAAGCCAAAGTCAGAGCAATGATGACTCACCTTGTTAAGTTCGACTAACAAAGCATCGAGATCTTCCCTCCAAAGAGAAACGGGTGTACGCAGCTGAAGTCTCTTGAGCTCTGCTATTTTCTCGTCTCTTTGACGCAGGAGTTCTTCCTTTTTTTCTCTAGTCAAATTCCACATCGTCATGCCCAGCAGATAATCGTAATTCTCTTTTTCAACAGTTGCCACCTCTGCACCTTCTTCCGCATTCTCCACCAATTCTTCCTGCGAATAAATTTTCAGTTTATAACAAGCAGAAAAACTTAAAAAGGAAAAAAATGAAAATGAAAATGAAAATGAAAATGAAAATCGCAAATCCCACAACTCACCAATACTTGTTCTCTGTTTTGACTCAATTTCCAACGCATAACTGGGTCTGAGTCGTACCCTCGCCTGACCAGTTCGGCTATCATATCCTTTTTCTTTTTATTCTCAATAACTAAATCACCGTCGCATTTCTCGACGATAAATCTAGCTTGATTACTGAGTTTATTGGCCTCAACTTGCAGTATACCTTCCATATACTTTTTACGTTTGTCGTAATACTCTGCTCTGATTTTATAAAATTCTTTGAATATCAAACCAACATGTTCGAATCTTCTGAGGCATTGATTTTCGTCAAAAGCACACTGAAACAATGAATTATCATCAACTTCCAGAGGTGAACAATTCCTTCTCAAACCCAAATAAACATTCTAATGACAATTACCATCGACGTAGTTGACGTAGTTGTTTGCAATTTGAAAGCCTTGTGGAGTCCATCTCTCTCCAATTCAACTAACTTATCTCTATTCATAAATACTATAAACCGGACTGCAACGTCCGTGTTATACTCCTTGTAATCCCTAAAAAAAAAAGACCGTTAAAAGGCATTCAAAGACCGAACGGATCTGTCAGGGTTTAATCACCGCAACTAAATGAGAAATTACGTTATAACAGGCGGTGATTTATCCGAGCCGTGTAACATGGGTTCCAGAACAGACTCCTTGTACGCTTGAGTCCAAGTCCCTATCGGTAGTTCCGTAATCTCGACTCTGTCGGGTCCAATTACTGCTATTTCACCACTTATTACGTAGCGATAATCCCCGCAGCTCTCTATCGTGCCTTTAAAGTTTTTGTAGAATGGAATCTGGAAGTGGGAAGACTAACGAGTGAATAATTCCACCTCTTTCAAGCACGGGGTAGATTCAGATCAGAATACTCGCCATGGGCTTGATTTCACCGCCGTCCATCATCCGGAAAAGGTTTTCGATTATTTCTCGGGGATTGTAGTTTGGGATCTTGGTCATCCAGCCCGTGCCGATGCCGTCAGCTCCGTTGACCAATAGCATTGGTATAATAGGCATGTAATAAACGGGTTCGATCTTCTGATTGTCGTCGTATTCGTAGGTGAGAAGAGCGTCGTCATTCTTGTGGAATATCAGCCTCGCCAAGGGGCTGTAATTGAAAATGACGCGAATTTAGAATACATCGAGTCTATCCCTGGGCCAGGGAATCCGAGACGCTTACCTCAGCATTGTGAAAATGTAACGGGGACTCGCGGAGTCTTTTCCGCCAATGAGTCTGGTGCCGAACTGCCCTATGGGTTGCAGCAAGTTGATGTTGTTACTGCCGACGAAGTTTTGTGCCAAGTTGATGATCGTGGCCATAAGGGAAGTCTCGCCATGATGATAGGCGGATTGTTCGGCAACTGAGCCGGCCAGTTGCGCTACTTTGACTTCCTTCTTATCATTACGTTTCATGCAAGTGTACAGAACCTTTCTTTGCCCGGGTTTCAGGCCGTCTATTGCACTGGGTATTGATCTGACGTTGTCGTAGTTAGAGAATAGCACAAGCTCGACGTTTATGAAATCGGAAAAAGTCACCGTGCGAGTGTTCTTTTCGTAAAGATATCTTTCACCGAGTCCGATCTCTTTGCGGCGCTTTGTTTCGTCCATGTGATTTGTCAGCCAGTCCTTTCGCTGCTCTACACACTTCTTACTGAACGCCATTATTATGTTTTGGTCATCCTGCTCGCCGTCATATCTGAAGCGGATCCTGTGCCTTGCCATGTTGTCGAAATACTCTTTCGCCTCCTTTGCGGTAGACGTACCCAAACCTGTGAAATTTCATGATTGATTAGCTTGGATAAGGACTTCAGGCTCTCTTCTGAATGGCCAAAAGTGAAAACCTTTGTAGTATTTGATTTTGTAGGTGTGAAAGTTCGCCGTCTCCTTTTTCCACGACTCAAATTCTGGCAGAGAAAAGAATGAGAATACTTGGCTTCCCTTAGTCGCCTTTACTATCGGCGTTATGAATTCTTCTATGAAATCGACCCGCAACAACGTCGGCCAGTTGTGGTGGATGAAGTTTATGAGTAATCCTTTGATGTGCGATCCGTCCTGATTTGAAAAACCACAGTTTATTAGAAAACGTTTTTTCTATTCCAGTAGCATAGTTATGGATCGTTTTTTATCTACCTGATCCTGATCAGTCATGATCATCATCTTTCCGTATCTCAAAGTCTTCAGATCCTCTCTGGTCTCGTATTTCTTTTTATACTGCAGTCCGAGAATTTTGATTAGATTGTTGATTTCCGCATTTTCGAGTATCTGCTTGTGCGTCGCTTCTCTGACGTTCAACATTTTACCTAAATTAAACATAAAGTCGAATCATCCAACAGTCTGCACGATGAATCAAATCACTCATCAGACAAAACTCAAGCCGCTTGCCTCTCAGTGGAAAAATCCCATATTTATCTCTCCCAACGCTAGACAGCCCAGACACAGCCATTGTCTTGGCCGAGTCTCCCTCAGTGAGAATCAGAGTGCAATCCAAGGACTTTGCTGTCCCAGCATCATTAGCATCTTCGAGCTTTGGAATACCTGTAACGAGATTAAAAAAATCCTCAATTACCCAGAAGAAAAAGTCGAATAAAGAAAAGAAAAATGTAGCTCACCTTGTAGTTTTCTCTGTTTAGTCTTTGGGCCAAGTTTCTGGAGCTGAGTATCGGCTTTGAATTTTGCCCAAGATAATACTGCTTCTACAATGCCGATTTTAGTGACCTGGAATGTTAGAAAGGTGTGAATAAAGAATTTGACTATTATTCTGCATCCAGTAAGAAACTATAAATAAAAATATACCAACATTTGTGATGAATTTATCGCTGAGGGTGCATTTAGAGCCAAAACTCTTTGCCTGAAGAGTCATGTTCTCCTTGGTCTGGGAATCGAATGTGGGATTGTTTATAAGACAATTGACAAAAATCCAGAGGTGATTTTTGATTTGGAAAGGCCTGATCATCAACCCGCCCTTGTTTTTCTTCTTCAATGTATCCATGAGCTGTTTAACTACGAGATCAGTGACGTGATCCACGTGTCTGCCTCCCTGTCGTAAATAATTTCGGAACGCATTCGATTAGAGTAAAGAAAACGTGATTTCATCAGATAGGATACTGCGAGAGATCAACGCTAGACGGTTTAAAGTCACCTTTGTCGTGGCGATGCTGTTAACAAAGGACATCTGCTGGAAGCCTTTGTCGGATAAAGTCATGGCAACTTCCCATCGCGGGCCACAATTTTCGTAAACGACTTTGAGCGGGTTGCCAATGTCGTCCTCTTTCCCTTTAATGTAAAGATCAACATAGTCCTTGAAGGACTTAACGGGTATTTTGACACCGTTTAGGAACACTTTAACCCCTCTGCTAGAAGCAGCAACGTCATAAGCTCGACGGGTCATTAACGATACTATGTCATTATCTAACGCCTGCATTTTGAACTTGGATAAATCCGGGGAGAATGTTACTTTAGTAAAGTCTTCCCCGCCCGAGAAATCCTTGATCCTTGGCTCGCTGGCTTTTCCCATGTTGTTTCCCCACGTCTGTAAACGCAATTGAACGGTTTTAGAACAAGCAGGATAAACATCGGGTGATCAAACGGGCGAAACAGATGTCAAAGACAAATCACCTGTTTCAGAGTCTTTCTGTATTCTCTAGAAGCAGTTTCTACGGTGAATCTGTGACTGAATATGTTGCACAACTTTGCACCGTATCCGTTTCTGCCTCCCGTCACCTTCTCCTCTTTATCATCGTAGTTGGAAGAGGTCAGGAGGTGCCCGAATATCATCGTGGGTACGTACATCTTTTCCTCTTTGTGAACAACGACCGGAATACCCTGTCCGTTGTTCCATACAGATATGGTGTTGTTTTCTCTGGATTAAAAAATCGATATTTGATAATTTGAGAGAGGAGAATTAACGTTTTTGGTTCTAACTCCTAGGCAATTGGACATGAACTCACGCATCAATGTCGATCTTGATCATATCCATCTTCGGATCGCGCTGCTTGTTGTCAGCGGCATTCACGAGAATTTCATCGAATATTTTATAGAGACCAGGAACATAGGATATCTCTCTCTGCACCATCATCTCTTTCTCTTTGTCGTATACCCACATTAATTCGCATACCGGTTCTACGGAACCGATGTAAGTATCCGGACGGAGCAATATATGCTCCAATTGCGATTTCTTTTGATATATTCCTTCGATTGTCTTCTTCTTCGACGCCGCATCACCGGCGCCATTTTCCACCCCCGAACTCATCCTTCTAATGATATTTAAACTCCTATATATTCTGAAACAGATCGAAGTGAAAATGTGAACATGAAACCATGATGTAAAGCAAGGATTATTGAATTCAACAAAGCGAATGAAAATTAAATCAAAGCGTCTCACAGGATTTGGGAATAAATTCTCATCTACTATTTACTTCATTTTTTTCCTCGATTTTTTTTTTTCAAAGATGGCAAATGCGGTTTTAGAACTTTTCAACTCAAGGACAAACAGATGATTAATTTGTGATATTTTAGTCGGAAAAATTACGTAAATTCTGAACCATCATACCCCAAAGATTTATTGAAAATAAGGCGGGAAAATGCAGTCATCTAATTGGCCGAGAAGATGAGAGAACGCCAGTGAGCATCACCTGACCTTTCGAAATTGCAAGATACAGGTATACCTATAGTATGCATTTGCAAGCTATATTAGAGTAAAAATAGTGATAAAAGAAAGAATGAAAAAAAAATGAATGAAGAAGAAGAGTGAAATATGGTGAGGCGAAATAGAAAAAGAAGTTTTATACAAATATCGGGTCGATTCTTACCTAGAGATTTCTTTTTTTTCATGAAAAACTTATATTTCGAATCTTAGATCGTTCTCCCAGCGATCCGGAGAGTCCTGAAAATAGTATAGAGAACGCGGTTGTTAACACTGATCATTAATGACACAGAGGGGATACCGAGAATCGGATGAAAGACTGAGTTTGGTCTAAGAAATACACACTCAGTTTTTACCTTATTTACTACCGATAACACTTCATTGTTCTCACAACATTACCGCGACTAAATAATGGCGGTCTGATGGATTTCAGCGGGCCGATTTTCTGTATATCGTAAACAACGAGGACCCGGTGGCTAGGTACCCTCTCGGCGTCGCATCAACGGTTTCTAACCTAATGGTGTTCGCAAAACCATCGTGATATCTTCACTCAAAATCAATCTCGAATTTGTACAATATCTACGAAAAAAGGCTTCAACATTCGTTTCTAATCGCATCGAGTAATGTTTTAGCCAAATTTTCCGAGAAAAAAAAACGATTTTTCAATATCTGAAACGGAAAAACGTCCGCTTGAATTTATTGGACATGCTTTATTGCTTCTGTACCTCAGATTTGACCAATAACATCGCTGCTGGTTCATTTTCGACCAATCAAGCAACATTTTCTAATATATGACACTTAACTTCCGGCTCAAAGAAGCTCAACTAATGTCTAACCAGTCGTATTCAGAATGGTATTGACCGAGTGGTAAAAAAGGGATCTTTAGTAGATAAAACAGAGAGTAAACTTTCTTGTCGTGATCGAAGCCTGAATGAACTCTAGGGATCGATAGTCGCAATTGGTCAAGTAATTGGTGGTTCAGTGGCCTAGGCTCACCTCTTGTGGATGTGATTTTCCCGATTTATTGAATCTCTAATCGCGATATCGCGGCGTTAATTAGTCGTTTAAAATCGTCGGTTGGATTTCCCGGGGAGTAGCGTCTCGTCGAAAACGCGATAACAACCATTTTTCAAACCCCCCGTAATGCTGTCAGTATTTATGAGGGGTGCTGCATACTCGACGGGAGATGCGTGCTGATATGGAGGAGGTAGTGGAGAATTCTCTTCTAATTTCACGGGCTGTATTACTCGCGAGGTTCCTCTCGTACCTTCAGCACAATATATCAATAAATAAAGAAGCAAATCGCGCGCGGTCGACTCTGGGCACTATTTTCATTATTGTTTAGCGCCGCGATCAGCTGTTTGACGTATCTCACCCCCAATTAAAAATCTCGGATCAATCTGCAATAAAGAATTATCAACACCCAAATACTCACCTTAAATCAAGACACACACACTCACGCCTCGGTCACGCGTAATAATAGACATTTAAAATAGCGACAGAGAGTGGGAGGAAAAAACACGCTCTACCTATAACCTACCAGCACGGGTATCAAGCATCCTACCAATTTCCTACTTCACCTTATTTAAACCAGAAGAACATGGCTTCGAACTCAAACACCTCCGCCCAGGTGCTTATGAATAAAGGTAAACGTGGCGCTGCTGCTTACGTTCATGCTGAATGCAGCAATCCCACAAAGTCTGACATCACAACGAATTCACCGACTCATCTCAACCAGTTGCTAGACATTCTCTTGATACCTAGCAAGGCTATCGACGATTGGGAGACGATCGATTGGTGCAAATGGTTGATGGCTGGAGGGAGAACCCCGGACGAGTTTGCCAACACTGGTAAGAATACTTTTTCTTTGTGTCAATTCTCTTCCTTGCATCCTTGTGATTTTCGCTTTCACTCATCTAGTCAGAATTTACGACAATGCTACAACTTGCGGGCTCGTTTGGACCCCCAATTTTGTCGCTTATCGATGTCGTACCTGCGGTATATCTCCCTGTATGTCTCTCTGTACGGATTGCTTCAAGAAAGGGAATCATCACCGTCACGACTTCAACATGTTTCTCAGCCAGGCAGGGGGAGCCTGCGATTGTGGAGATACTTCAGTGATGAAAGAGACCGGGTGAGAATCTGCTGATATTTACAAGATTTAAAAAAGTTGCATTTTTCAAGTCAGTCTTTTACACTTTTGTACTTTTCTATCACATGTTTATCAATCGGAGCAGAAAAAGTACAATTTGTATATAAATCGTCGAGATTATGCATCAGAACTTCCATCATTTATCCCATTCTTGGTCTTTCAGATTCTGTGATAAGCACGGGCCAAAAGCTGCGGTCAGTAAAGTCGCAGCACCTTCAGATCTGATGTGCGTTGCAGAAGCAATAATGCCGAGAATCATCCTACGCCTTATACAACATCTGAGAGAAAACTGGTAACATTAATCCCTCCGTTCATTCAATTATTCATTTATTTACTTATTAACGAACAAGCAAGAGGCTCAGCTGTTCCAAAGAAAAAAACACATTTATAAATGAACACAGATGAAGAAAAAGACACTGAGAATTATAAAAAGCAATTCCGGCAGAAAAAAATCGAAATAGGATTGAATACAGCGGAATCGCTACTCCAAAGATCAAGAAAATGGATAATCCCTTGGAAAGATTTTATCCAAAATATTTGAAAAGCAAAATCCGATTTATTTTCTGTTATTTACTTCCAGCAAAGTCGGAGCTCCGGATGATTACAGAGCTGCTATCCAAGACGCGGATGCATATCTCTCGATGTTGCTTGACCTGAACAACATGGGAGCATTGATGCGTCGCGTTATGACATCAGCGTTGACAAATCCGCATAAATATCGGGAGCTGATGGACACTTCGACGGCATCCAGCAGCTCGAGTAGATCTGAATACAACA
Source organism: Rhogogaster chlorosoma (assembly GCA_944452935.1). Lineage (NCBI taxonomy): Eukaryota > Metazoa > Arthropoda > Insecta > Hymenoptera > Tenthredinidae > Rhogogaster > Rhogogaster chlorosoma. The sequence goes on along the minus strand of OX101800.1, from coordinate 27,118,809 downwards.
GCTACTGTCACAGCAGCAACAAGATTTATCAAGACGCTGTCAAGTCTTTGCCCAATCCGGAGCCACCTGATGAATACAAAGGTGAGAATCGTAGAATCTTTTCGGATTTTGGGGCGAGAATAAACGCGAGTCAGTCCGCTAATCCCGCTACTTCGTTTCCCAGAATGCGCTTCTCTTCAAGAACATCTAGAGCATACCACCTTCCTGGAGGAATTAGTCTTCTGGACAGTCGCCTACGAGTTTCCACAAAAATTAGTCTGCCTCTTACTCAACATGCTCCCAGACCCTGACTACAAAGAGGCTTTGACTAGAGCCTTTGTTCTGCACTACAGTAGGATCTCTATGATGCTGGAACGCTCCCAAGACCCTGATACCTTGAGCAATAGAGTTGTCCACGTCAGCGTGCAGGTAGAATTCAGGAATATCACTTTTCATGCAATATTCGAAGACCTTCTGTATACTGAATCGTTTTTTCTCTCTATTTCCAGCTATTCAGCAACGAAAAATTGGCCCTGCGTATGGTAGACCAACTCAAACTGCTGCATGTGATGGTGATAAGCTTGAAATACATGATGAGCAAGATTCTTATACAGAACTCACTGCACGGTAAGATTTCTAGCTCGTTTAAAACCCGATTGACAAATTTCTGACAAAAACTGACAAAAACTTTTCCTCTATTTCAGATCCCGACAAGAATTTTCACTACGTAGTAGACTGTGCTCGCCAGGTGATGAAGGAACACTGTTACTGGCCCCTCGTCTCCGATCTGAACAACGTTCTCTCTCATAAACCAGTCGCAGTCAGATTCATGAGCGATGACACTCTCCTGGAGATGTGGTTCGACTTTCTGTCCATGTTTCAGGGTACGTTTCAGTTCGAAAGTATCAACGATGAACCAAAGACGTTATCATTCCGGCTTTCTTCCATTCATAACTCATTTATATCCCCCAGGCATGAATGTGAATCAAAGAGAGATGAGCGAGCACGTAGAATTCGAGCCGAACACTTACTACGCTGCATTCAGTGCGGAATTAGAAGCCAGCGCTTACCCAATGTGGGCGTTAGTCTCCCATCTTCGGGGTCCGGAAAACCTTGTGCTTAGCCGCCGAGTACTTAAAGTCTGTCTAACAGCCCTGCAGGATTGGTTGGACGCTATAAACTACACGCATCCAAACGTGGTGAGTTATTTGATAAATGATCAAAATCTAAAACGGGATCTACTCTATTCCGCTCTCTCTACGTCTCGTATGATAATAAGTTCGACGTTTTTCAGAGCGACAGTCTCCAGGTATCTTTCCACCTACCTCTTCATAGATACTTCGCAGTTTTCATGTGCCAAGCAGTCAGACAGCAGGGAGCTGTTCTTCACGACTTGTTACCTCCCACAGACATGCTGCACCTTATCATGATGCACCCGTTACGTGTTCAGGTGAGTTTATTTTCGATGAATCTTATTATTTAATTTTTTTTCAATCGTTGACGGTCGAGGTCGTGAAAATTGTCGGTAAATTATGAGTAAATAAAATTCAGCCGATAGGAAATGATTATTGAAAAAATTTTTATTCATAAATCAATGAAACTTTACAATTCATAATGCAATGTTTATTTTATTTTTCTTCTACTTCGTATATCATGCAAAAGTATGATTCTTCTAAGTATAGAGGAGCTTGACTAAGAAGTAACAATAATAATAATAATTACAATAATAATAATAATAATAATATGTAAATTATTAATCACAGGCAACAAATTGAGTTGTGTAACTAAGGTAATAGTAGAGTCTGGAGAAAGTGATTAAAGTTATTGTCTGAATATTTATAAGTTGATTAAGTTTTACATCGTAGCTAAAAGTAGGAATATTCTTAAGTTAGAAAATAGGATAGGGTTTTGATTTGGAGAGAAAGCGTTTTATAGATTATTCGACAAAGCTACGACGTAAAATACTAAGAAAGAATTTTTTTTTTTATCCCATCAGTGAATGTCTATGAATCCCAGTTTATTTTCTGAGACTTTTACAACCGGCGAAGAAAGGGAATGATCGATATGTAAGTGAGGGGCAAAGTTGTACGTTTTGAGTTTAGGGGCAATGTATCCGCCAAACCCTGTCCTTCCTTTGTGATAAATACCGGCTCCTGAGATAGGAATTCTCGGGTATGGAAGTACGGGTTGCGTGTCGATAAATGGTACCGTACTTTGCGCAGCGTCTTTATCCAGGTCGCTAGGACTGAACTGTATATATTGATCAGTCTTAGAGTCTGGCACAGACTGTAGTTCCGAACGTGTAGATCTGTCCGCCTTAGTCATTTGCAATTGCGTTCTAAGATGCAAGAAATAGAAAATAATTTACCTTTATTATTCGCACATGTATCTCCCTAGCTTATTTCAATTATTCGCATACTCATACCTCGGGTTAGTTTTCGAAACGTCGGTATTGTCGTTTCCATGCCACAAACTCTTCTCCAAAGGCTTTATCAGCTTTCCACTTGTGAAGTTGAACGGGGTGGTCATTATTTCCAAATTCAGATGAGAACCCAGCCTCCTAAATCTCACGCCTGTAAAAGCGAAAATAAATTTCGTTAATTAGTCGAAGAATATTTTTAAAGGCCATATTCTTTCCTCTAATTATTTCCCACCCGTTAACAAGTAGCCTGGAGCTGCTACCAGGTCATCCAAATCCACCGCTCTTTGGTCCCAAGACATTGTTAGGTAATCGACTCCGTTTTGCACTCCAGGTTTTAGCACCGAGTAATTATCGACGGGCTTCCACTCCGTGGTATTCTCTATCTTTCCCCTCTCCAATAATTTTCCTTCTTCAATTTGTAGGTGAATAACTCTGTTCACTTTGACGAATTTTATTCCCGTTATCACTCTGTTAGCGAATAGGAGAAAAGAAATCGCGTTAATTCTTCAATTCTATTCTCAGAGTTTTAAAGATACAAAAATATTCGATAATTCTCACTTGTTCGACGCCACGTCGGCCACCACTTCTCTCAGGTTGAAATAACGGTCTGAATCACTGCTGTGATCGTCGCAGAAACAAACGCAGTAACTGCAATGCCAGAAAAGCCATCTCCACCAGCTATCGACCTTAGTAGTTCCTGCCGAACAGGTTTCTTTCTTTCCCAATATGCGACCGTTTTCATATTCTATATAGTTGTATCTACGCCCGCTGTTTCTATCCTATAAAGTGGCAAAGTTTTTCCATCAAATATCCCCCGAATTCATACAGCGTGTCAATTTTCAATCAAGTTTTTCTCATCCTTACCGCGGGACATATCCACATGTCTGAATCTATGTACTGACAATTGTACAATTTTCCGTTACACTTCCTCTGCTTTGAGCAATACTGATTTTTAAAGCATCCGTGAACTTTTGCGTAACTGTAATATCCGCAATTCTCTCTGCATCTGTTCTCAGAATTCAAATCCACCTCGTTTACCACAAAAGATTGCAAGAACCATGTCAATTCCGTGTAAGCATCGTTATCTGGAAAATAATACAGCCATCTATCACTCTATTCGTCATTGAACTTATCATATCTATCTTCATTTCACTCACCGATCGGATGCGGCGGATCGCATCTCCATAAATCCTGAGATGCGAATGCCATAGCAGTTTTCACAGCCTTCAGAGTCTCGGTCATCCTTATCTCGTATCTATTTTTAGTCAGCTCTGCCTCCTCGGTGAAATTAGCTGTAAGAAAATCAGAAGTGGGGGTATTTTTTCATTTCATTTTCAGACCAGGTTTTATCAGGTGTGTATGTACCTTCTTTGTACAGCCTCAACAGCATCCATGAGAACTGTATCATGGCATATCCCTTTATCTCAGTGACAGCTATACTGTTGTATAAATTGTAGAGCAACTGTTGAGGGGATTGTTGGTCGTTACAAATCACTCCAGACCCCGCCTGAAACAAGAGTAAAAAAAAAAGATTCGTTGATTGATGAAATACTCGAAAAATCGTTGACCTTCTCTCCCCCCTTTCTAATTTTACCTCCATTGCCGATATGAACAATTTCTCGTCTACTATGAGGTCGAAAATTAGCGACAGAGCCGTGACCACGGAAACTCTCGAGTCGTGTAATATAGTTTCGGAAAAATTGATCCAAGTTTGTTCGTCGACGGGCGCGTGGCTCTCGATTGCTATCTGCTGCATTTTTCCGAATGTCGTGTAGAGACCGTCTATATTTTGCAAGGTAGATTCGGCCAGAGCCCAAGCCCATACGGACTTTAACGAGCTGAGATGGTCTTCTCGCGTTTTCGGATAACGCGATTCTAATCTGTGCCCGAAATCTGAATAGTCTTTCACTATCATCAGGACAGATTTCTTCCGCATTTCTGGGTCCAAACGGGCAGACGGGATGTCGAGCTTTTGCAATAACTCGGCCTCGACGGCGACCAATTCACGCCGAAAAGTGTCGATCGACGATAATTGCAATTCATTTGTTGATGCGCTCAGGGAACAGGTTCCCAACAGTAGAAATATCAGGGAAGTAAATTTGGTCATTTTAGACGATACGGATGATCGTAATTAAAACCGCATTACTGATTACAGTGTTTTATAATTATTTTTATTTATTTAACGAAAATTACAATCTACGAGTTGTTTGGGTTTTTTTTTTTTACTGTTTTTCTCGGAACTTGTTCGAGTCTGAAATTACTAATCACGTTATTATGTCATGACACGTAGCACAGCAGCTGCGTATTTAATTTAATTATATTCAAACAAAAAAAAAGGAAAAAAAAAAAACGGAAAAAGATATCAATTCGCCGAAGAGTTTCGTACGTGTGTTCGTGTTAACTGATGTATGTATGTGAATTATGACTGTGGTTAGCTGTTTGTTATTTTATATTATTTCTTTCTTATCTCGAAGCATCATGCCCCGCGGATGGTGTTTGAACACGATTAGGAAACACAACGTGCGTTGTTAGAGTAGAGAGAACAACGTGAGATGATAACTTAAATTCCGGGATTCTTTTTTTTTTTTTCTTTTTCTTTCCTTTGTCTTTGTTCTTTTCGTTTCAACGGACAAAATTCTAGACTTGTGATAGTTAAACCGTTGTTTAATTACTGCCGTCATCATCAGCAATGCGTCTATATACGTATACATCTTTACATTAACGAAGGACTGCTGTGTATACCGGCGTGTACTCGAATTACACCGTTATCAAACACGCAATAGAGAGCCAGGGCCCGATCCTAACACATATATCACACGCGTATATGCTATGCCCCCCCGACCTAACAAAGAGAGAACCAGCAAACTTCAATCTGCAGTTTAAACTTTCGATCCCAATTTATTCCGTCATTCATTATTACAACTAATACGCTATCTTGGATCTAGTTTTGATCGGGAACTACACGAAAGTATTTCTTATTCCGATTAACGCGCTGCTGTGCTTCGGGAAAACATAAAACTGCAAGTCGAGGAGGAGAACTGTTATTGCGATATCATTTATGCAGGCAGGTATAGGTAGGTAAAGGTGTTGTTAGAAAGGGATGTTACGGTAAAGCTTTAGGGGAAAAGAAATAAAAATATAATTCACTAGTTGCGGAACAAGCTACCGACGCACGACGTTTAACCGTGACACTAATTTGGTAAAGAAACCGAGAACTGTCAGAGCTCGAAACCACGTCGCGGTTGAACTGAATTCTTCCTGACTAAAGTAAGGAGGGGGACCTTTTGAGTCCCTGGGTTCAGTTCGTTCAGTTTGTCCCCTCTTTCATTTTTCCCACTCTCATACACTTAATTCCGCCATATTCCCTCCTACCTTTTAAGCTCTGTTCTACGACGACGACGCGCATGCCCGGCAACTTACTCATTCTCCACGAGTCATCACGTCTGTACATTTGTCACTCGTGCATAACTTACTTATACCTAATTCAAACTTTCATGTTCCATTTACTTTTCGAAAGATTTTTATCTCTCGTTGAGTAGAAAGGGGAGAGAAAGGAAAGGAGTTTGTCATCCTCGACACTTTGACCTTTATAATACATGCGACTATACTTCGTCGGGGTTTTGAATCATCTAAAATGCGTCAACCGCAAACTTGTCAAACTTGTCAGGACAAACTTTATCTGTTCTCTGTCTGCAATTCTACGAACCGTATACTTATCTACAACGATAAAACGTTTTCCTCCCAGACTCGCTGTGCTATCACGCGACTATAATTGTAACACGAGATTGCAACGAGTACAGTTGCTAATTTCGCATAAAGAAAAAAAAAGAAAAAAAAAAAGTATTTCTACGTATAAAAGGTTTACACTTTAGTTTATCGTCGCATAATATTTACCTTCATACTGTTGGCGAGGAGCGTGAGCAGGTTTTGATTACCGAAACCGTCTTTGTCAGGGATAATAAGAGTATGAAGTTTCTCAAGGGTTTCCGGTATGCCGTTATCCGGCGATACACACCACGTGACGAATTCCTCGAGAGTAAACAACTCGAATTTTTCAGGTGCGTTCGCGTAGTGTCGGAAAAATCTGTAATTCCTCGTTACTCTAGTTATCTGTTCGTTCAATTCATACAAATGATTCATCAGCTGAGTTTGATCGTGTATTTGTTTCAGTATATTTTCAAACGCGACTGTCTGACGAATTTGAGAATTCACTTCGAACGCCTCGATCTTGTTAGACAACGATGATAACTTGTTCATTACTCTTCTCTCGTTGCGTTTCATGAATGGGTAATAACTCGGACCGCGATCGTCCTCCGATCCGGCGCGCGATATTATTTCCCATGATTCTAGGAGGTCGGTTGTTATTTCTTTACCGAATTGTAACACCTCGGTTACTTCACCCAATACACTGGACAGCCCTCCGTTTACAACTCCATAATGATCCACGTGTATGAGGAACACTAACAGGACACAAACACATCGCGGCACGATCATCGCTCTCGATACTTTCGTATTCGTCAAGGTTTTGAGCTTTCGGCACGATCAATTTAGTCAATTGCTCATCGGTATCCTCCGAGTTCGATGACCACTACTCTTCAGCCTGTAGACTTCCTTTCTTTGTTCTTTAATAAAACCGAAAGCTGTACTAAAATATAGATGGCGGAGTCGAGCGGCAGCTTTCGGCGAGCCCCTCGTTTACGTATGCCGCGAAGAGACTGACGCGAAAACCTCAACACGACTGCAGCCGTTGCCGTTGCCACCGAAACAATAAATTTAGAAGCGAGAGAACGCTACACACTGTATCCACGATTACACTCGGCATCAGTGTAAACGATATCGGTCGAATAGTGGGGATTCCCCTTCGCACCTAGACTGCACCGTACACACATATGTAATGCCCGCGGTTCATCAAATGATTATCAAGTATATAATGACGAACCGTGTGCGGTCGAGGCGAGCTATGGCTCATGATTTCTGACTATTTATAGGAAAATTAACGACAATGACCAGAGGTGAAGGGGGCGTGGACACCGTTAGATGTGATTAATAAAGATCTTAGAATGGGGGTAGGGTTCGTCTAGGAGAATTTTAAGTAGCTTTATGGCTACAGCGCCGACTCTACGGATCAGCGTTTTAGTTTTCGTTCTTCGAATCAATTATTTATCGCCTGCTACTATGCAGTGGGGAAATTGACCCATTTATCATTTTTCCATAATTCATTCAGACAACAATGTGGACTGGATTGTTATGTATAAATTGCTGCGCAGCTTCAGAGAAATTATTCAATTTTCTCGAGGCACTTAATCGGCCAAAGACGCTACGTACTTCTCGGAAAGAAAAATAAACAAATACTCACGGATTAAGATTCGTTGAAAATATGTATATGCTATGCATAGGTGTGATGAGAAATATGGTATTATATCTTAGAGAACACTGATTGACTCTTTCATTTCATCCCGTTTCCCTATTCAATGTCAAATTATCGAAATTCAGGTAATTGAAAATTTCCAAAAATCACGAAACCCTGAAAGTTTTGAATACTTCGATTTTGTTTTTCATTTATTCTTTACGAACGAATGAGTCCGCTCGCTGAGTTTTTTAATCTAAAAAAAAAAAACTCAGATAATCAACAGACCATAATTATATTCGTGATAAAACAATGTAATGAAAAAATAAAATATTGTTGCATATGAATAATACATTTATCACTCTCGTTCTTATTTCAATAAAAAAAATGTTTCAATTTTCAAAGAAAATCATTTCTAAAACGAATTTCTTTTTTTCGGATACTTCTCGTTACCCAAAAGTTTTGCAAATGATATGGCCTCTCTTCTATCAATTTATCATTAAACGTTTTTCAATTATTCGATCTTTCATTTTTTCCAGGTCGCTTCTTACGAAATCCATAACAAATTGTGGGTTCGAAACGGTGTGCAGATACGAGGCCAAGCTATGACTTACATACAATGCAATTTTTGTAATTCTATGGTAGACGCTGATGTTTATCTGCTGCAAATTTGCGCCACACAATTACAACCTGAGGTGTTTCTGAAGACTGTTATCGAAAAGTAATGCCACACAGATTTTAATGATAAAATTACGTTCTTATATCTTCTCACAGCCAATGAGACAGAAAAGCTAATCAATATTCATATTCATTCTACTGCAGGTTCCATGTGCGAGAGTGGATGAGCTTGAATCTGTACCATCCACCTCAAAACGAGTATCTGGAAGGAGAGCACGATACTCCGATGTTAGAAAGCTGCCTGACGTTTTTAGCCACTCTGATTAATGTGCGGACTAACTTAGGTACTCTTTGCCAAAGATCATCTTCCTCCTCTCCATCGGAGACTCTGAAACCTTTAAATATTCACCTTTTATTCCATCCTCAGGACTGTCAGACCCGGAATTATCCTGCCTTGAAATGGTCACCTTGTTGTGCATCGGGGACAAAACTCACAGTCAACTAATGGAAATGATGCCAGAACGCTGCGGCACTACAGCTAATAGAGAATTCGAGTCAGTCCTGGCTGAGGCAAGTTACCTAATTCGTTGAAACTGATCCTCGGATAAAAATAACACTGGATATTCCACTCCCTCAGGTAGCGCAATACAGAGCACCAAGCCTAGAAGCTAGCGGAAGTATGCAGCAGGGAATGTACGGACCGAAAGCTCGCGTTTGGGACGAGTTATTCGACCCTCTACACGTTCTACTCAGGGCTGTTCAGCGCACAGATTTCCAGATATCTATGGACAGATATACAGAGTAGTAAGTACTCCGTGTCTATTCTGATGTGTGATATTTGTCGAGGAAGCAATGCTAAGTGATTATATTATCCACAGCGTTAAACAGACTGGAAAACTCAAGAGCGGCACCACTCCTTGGCCTCCGTTTCGACATCCTGCTCCTGTTTCTTCGGACTATGATGACCCAAGGCTCGTTCTTAGATCCAGAGTCTTTCACGCAATGATTCACATTGTATTGTACAAAGCTGTTAACGGCCATAACGTTTCTGAACACATAATGGCACTGGCTGTTTATTTACTCGAAATGGCGGTCGTGACTGCTGAACTTCCCGACAAAACTGTGAGGAATTTAATCCCATCCTCTGATAATTTTCATTGTTGACATTCTTCAATTCCTTTTATTCTCCGCAGGCAAATCCAGTCTGTGAGTACAGCGGATCAGGAGCTTCTAGGATCATAAAGGACATGGATTTAGCTGGATGGTACAAAGGAGATAGCTTGTCTGAAAATCTCAGGGTAATAATACCTCGCGTTACCCTCGTCCAGGAGCAAGAGTCCAACAGTTCGGACAGTGAGTGTAAAAATTCTGTTGAAATTTGTGATTAACAAAAAATATTGATTAAACAATTCCTCCGATTTTATCAACAGGTGAATTTGAGTGGGAGATTCAAGGCTCCATGACAGATGTCTCTAACTCTTTAATGCTAAACGACGACAGAGAGGATGAGGACTTAGGCGCGCTAGCCCTCCCTCCTTTAGATATAAGCGACGATACCAACGAGACACCTCCTCCCATGGATACAGGGCCTTTACCAGCCCTGCCACCCAGCGATGGTAATATTCAAATTCGTTTCCAAACTCGTAGCCATCTAATTTATGCCTGATAATTAATGCCGATTATTTTAGCAGAGTATAGCATGATTCCTGAAGATGGAATTGTCGCGATACCACCGCGAGTCAATAGCGACGATGATTTGCGTCCTAATTTGCAAAGGGCTCTGCGCGGGTCAACAGATGATCCAATGACTATGGCTATAGCTTTGAATGAGCCTGGTCTCTCCCCTGACGGTACGTTCTGGTTGAAGTAATTTCGAAGATGTCAAAATTGAACTGCGATTGAAATCCGATTTTTACAGATATGGACAGCGAGCATCCTGCTCTACTTCCTGCACCTCAACGTCCCGCTGTTATGGCTGGAAACGAAGTTGTACCGGCTCAAAATATTTACACTAGACTCGGTACCTCGGGTATAACGACTACGGAAATCGTTCCTTCTACTTCGAATTCTCATAATCATTTCAAGCGGAAGGAAACTCGGGTAATTTTATGCGATTAGCGAAGTTTCATCTTCTGATCGTCTGGGGTATCGATTTTGAGCGGAAATTTATTCTCTATTATTTTTCTAGGGATCTACTCAGCCCCAGACTGTCAAGGTGGGGGAGAGCATAATTTCTCTGCTGCTGAAGCTTCATTCGCAATTATCCGGAGTACCGGACAGTTATAATCCGGAACATGTTAATCAGACGGAAAATGAAGCTGGTAGTAGCAGCAGCAGCTCGGCGGCACCAAATCCTCAAGAATCTCGCATCGGCGACGGTCCTTTCTTCATTTCTCAACTTCTGAATAAAATAGCAAATCTAGATCCAGCCTCTAAGGAAAACATAATAGAAACTAGAAACAGACTTTGGCCTCGTATGGACGAGGAGGAACAATGCAAGAAGGAGAATCGTGACAGAGAGGAATGGCGGAGGAGAGCTAAGGAAAAGCAGGAGCAAGTATTGGCAGAGTTTCTCAAACAACAAAACAAATTTATGGAAACAAACCCAGAGACTGGTGAGAAAGATCGTCGCTACAAAGTTTTTCGATAATCTATGTTATGTTAGTCATGGAATCATTTTGTTTGACTTTTTTCTTTGAATTGTGTGCTCACAGCCGAGCCTGGAGTGTCTGGTATGGATTGGAGCGAGCAAGAAGAACCTACCAAATTGTCCAACAAGAAAGAATACGACTGCGTTATTTGCAATCAAACTACTCCGAACAGCGAGGATAAGGCGATAGGACTTGTCGTGTTGGTTCAGGTAACAATGATCGATGTTATTCTTGAATTCTGGTGAAAAACTTCGACCAGGATCCTAATCTAATCAAACAAACTCCTCATTCAGGCGACGAGCGTAATTAGTCACGAAAGACAGCACTCGGAACGTCTTGTACTTCCCACTTCCGATGAGGATCCACAAATTCCCAAGGGGGATACTCGGAGCGCACATTTCGAACAGCGGATTTTCGAAATGAATAGAGACTTCGATACCGTAAGTTGGTCCTGAGAGTAAAGAAGTCTGCCTCATTTCTTGGAATATTTGATCGAAAACCGCGCAACTCGTTCAGATTGAGTAATTAAAAAACTCTGTTTCCAGTTGTCTTGGCTCCTTTCTGTGAATCTGGGATGGGAAGGCGGGGTTCATGTCCAAACTTGCGGCCACCATTTGCATCTGGATTGCCTCAAGTCTTACCTACAATCTCTGAGGTCGCAGCATCGCCAACAGAATTTGGCCCTGGATATAGAATACTTTTGCCCTCTTTGTAGGCAGCTAGCAAATTCTGTATTGCCTCTATCTCCGCAGCTAGGGGAGTGCACGGCGGTAGTCAGATCGCGACATGCTTCTAATACGGCTATTCTAATAGAGCTGAATTCCTTCCTTAAAGAAATACAACGAAATCCTGTAAGCCTGTGTTTCATCAGTCAAGAATATAACTCGAACTATGAAATCTGTGCCCGACTAACATCGGACCTACTACAATTGAATTTTACTAGTTTCAGATATCGTCAAATTTGGCTGTTGCTATGGGTAAAGCTATGGAAGACATGACTGGTATAACTTACCTGAAGTACAAACAAAAGAACAGTACCCCTAGTCACCAAAGCTTGTTTTTATTCGTTACCTCAGTCGCTCGGACTAACTTTGAAGTTGAATTGGTACAGAGAGGAGGATCTCTGTGCTCTGGACCAGCAGCATCCGCTCCGCTTACACCGAAGCGTGATTGCATTGGTAGAAATCGTTGAAATATCGCTTATTCTTTATCAACGGTGGAGATTTCACTCCAATAAACTTGTGATCAATGTTTCAGTCGCTCTTCTTCACGTGCTAGCAATGCACGCGAGAATTCTAACCAATTGGCCCGTCTGGCAGACTTGGCAACAACTCTCAGGGCTGCCGACGGAACCGACAGCTCCTCTCGCCCTGATACCGGTCGAAAAAGAAGTTCCTCTTCTGCTCAGGGACCCAACGGCTCTTCTTATACAGTTTATTCTGCTACTTCCTCTACATTTAGATCAGAGTAGGCAATATTTTGTGTTTCAAAAGACTGCGATCTGCGAATTTTCACGGATCTAATCCTCATGCTCATGTTTCTCTTTCGCAGCTTATTTCTCTAGCGTTGTAAAGGTCGTCTACAATCTTCTATATTATCAAGTGATCACGCAAATTAGCTACAATTTATCAAGGGCTGAAAGAAGCACTTTGCAAAGACGAGGCAAGGCTTGCGAAGGGGCTCCGACCACTTTGGAAGAAGCTCTCTACTCTGTAGTGAGCTATTTCAACGATAGCGAACTTTATCAGAGCAGTTCAACGTCCATACACTTTGCAAGATTTAACATCCAATCTTTGGAGCCTCAAGTGAGTAATCTCGCACTTTAATTACGTACGATATTCAATGACTTTTTTCCGTTTATAATTCCAGGTTCAAAAGCTGTGTCTGCCGTTCCTCCGAGTGGCTGCACTACTTCGTTATCATTTATACGAAGAACCGTTACCCTTAATTCGTACACCCCAAACAGAGTTCGTTAGACTAGTTTATTATTTGGAATTAGTAAGCGGAGGGATGGATTGGGAATGCTTCAATTCAGCTGTGGCATTAAATTGGCAAGATACCGAAGCTAGCTTGGCCGTACCACGCCTTTGGTTGGATCAATTCAATGCTTTCGTTAACAGAAACGCCGGCGCAGCTAGGAGCCTGATATCCACGCAACATATATCCTGGCAGGTTCCAAAACTCCTCAGTTTACCGCGGGAGTACGAGAAAATATTTACGGTGAGAATAACAGAGCGGATATAAAAGATTTTCTAAAATATTCTACGATTCGTTTATTCATTTTTATTCATTTTTATTCATTTTTGTTCATTTTTCACAGTATTACCACGAAAGGCAATGCCGTCAGTGTCACTCTGTGCCTCGGGAAACAAGCATATGTCTTTTGTGCGGAACTATTGTTTGTCTGAAACAGAACTGTTGCAAACAGCATAGTGTTTGCGAAGCTGTTCAGGTACGGATTATCAATGCTTAGAGAAAATGAGAAGACGGCCTATTTCCTCAAGGGAAAAATCATACTAATAGAGATATTCTTTTTATCTAGCATTCGATTGACTGTGGCGGAGGGACTGGCATATATCTGGTCGTCACATCGACTTATGTAATTGTGATAAGGGGGAGGAGAGCCTGTTTATGGGGTTCTTTGTATCTGGATGAATTTGACGAGGAAGACAGGGATCTGAAGTGAGTGATATTATGCTTTCAGACAATATTGCAAAGTCATTTCTTTTCCACTTTTCATCACTAGGATTATCAACATGCTTAATTAAATTTATACAATTTTTCGTCATTTCAGACGAGGTAAACCTCTGTATCTCAGTGAGGATAGATATCAATTATTGGAACAGCAATGGATAGCTCATAGATTTGATCATACAAAGAAGACTTGGGTATGGCATCGCGACGCGCTGTGACTAGTGACATTATTCAACAGTCATTGATACCTAATTAACAAATAACGCCTAAGATTCTTTTCGTTTTTAATATATATTATATATACACGTCTATAATGATCAAATGCCTCGCCAACGATAATAACGCTTTAAAGAAAAAATAAATAAATAAAAAACAAACAAATAACAACTCTCATTGCTCTGATAGTTTATAATCGATATATTTATTACGATGCAATGCGATCATTGATAAAAAAAAACGAAAATTTCAAACAAAAAAAAAAGTAATAACTAGGCATAAATTTAATAATTATTGAAAGTATTATTGATCCACGTAATGATCCGGAGCTGGGCTGTTAAATTGTTTATATTGAATGGATCTTGAGCAATTATATCGAAGAAACAAATGATTGATATCTCTTGAGTTCACAATGTATATTTTATTTAAGTATATTAGGTATATATAAATATATTGAAAAAACAGAAAAAAAAAACAAAAAAAAGTATCGTGTCCTAATAAAAGAAGAAAAAAGAAAAAAAGAATTAATTATCTACATAGTGTAATACTATATAGGGTTCGTATTGTATAGAAAATGAATTGATGAAAACGTAATTTTAAGCCAACGTAGCGAGTTTAGTTAGTTAGTTAACTTATGTATAAAAGAATCTCTGTTTCACGAGGCGGTAAAAAATCGCTAATTGCTAAACCGATTCTTTAATATTAAATACAAAATTCCTGCTTTCATAGGCTACTGTCTGATGAGGAAATCTTATTTAATATGTATCATTTGAAATCAAGGGGTTCGGAAATCTCGTCTGATCCCACATACATGAATTTGGTAGATTTAGTTTAAAATAATCCCAGAATATCATTGAGGGTTGTCTATTTTTGAATATAACTTTAATGAAATTTTCAAATACATTATCAAACTGATTATTTTTGCAGCTATAAATGAATATTTTCAATTAATCAAAATATCGTATATCTAACTATATTTGGGGTACCGGTTTCTAAACAATAATGGAGTTCATTATACTGGATCAAATGATTTCAATTAAATCGTTAATTGGTCGATTCCCTTTTATCCTCCGTATAGGAATTTAATATTCTAGATTATCAATGGATAATTATGCGAATGATGTTAGTGTGAAATTTTGACAGATATTTAAATTCATGCGTGTTAACATAATAATTAATTCATCAAATAATAACAATAATAATAATAGGCTGTGTATGATATGATGTAGTTTATTTTACCAGATAATCATTATTATTATTATATTATTATTATCATTATTATTATTATTATTATTATCATCTACGTCTCTGTAAGAACTGAGAATTGTGGAAGATTTATGTTTTCTTGGATATTGAATAAATTATATAATTAGTTTTATACAGACAATGAAATGGCCCGTGCAACTTGTTAGGAGGAGGTACATTGGAAAATGAAATTATATCAATTAATGAATAATGTCTTTAAAATTATATAAATTTACTTTAATTTCGATCCTTTATTGGTGTGGGATTAACGATATTAGTAATAATAATTATTATTATTATTTTCAGACTCTTCGAGTTGCAAGGAAAATTTCACTGACTTAATGTGTTATTTTTTTTATCTCTTTTTTTTTTTCGTTATTTGTTTGATTGTAGTAATAGAGGTGTTGAGAAATAAGCTATTTATAAATTAAAGAAGTTTAAATTAAACAACTCACGTGTTTATAATCAATATTTATTATTTCTCTTTATAGGTATATATTTATGTATTACGTTTATAGTTTATAGTTTATCGTTTTATCACCTCATGAAGTGAAAGTAAGATATCATTTATTCAAATTCAACAAATCGCTTGAGCGTATCAAAGTAGTTACAAGTCCAATACCTTCCGCTTACAGGGTAATAAATATGCGTCAATCGATTCAAGAGTTCTACATTCAAGATACACTGAGCAGTTTCCAAGTAGCTTTCGAAGTAAGAGTATACTACCTATAGTCAGTAATGTAAGTGGCAAGGTAAATATTAGTGGTGATAATGTATTTAAAAATATTGTAATTTGTTTAGATGAAAAAAAAAAGAAAAAAAAAAACATAGTTTAGATCTTCTCCCAATTGATTATTATTGTTATTATTATTATTATTATTATTATTATCATTCTTTCTTTAATAAAGCAAAAAATAAATAAATAAATAATAAATGAAAGAAAAAAAAGCTGGAATTCTTTTATGGGTTGTTTATAATATGCTATATGTGTATCGTATTAGCTAATCAAATATTAAATTATCAGTTGACTTTGAGGGCAATCGGTTAATCTGTGTATACACCATGTATCCATGTATACTATACTTGATCATTTATTCTATAGCAATGATCCAAGATGTTGCGGTAAGATTCTAATCTCCTGAAAGACTCTTGGTCAATAGTTGAGTTTAAAATAAATGAGATGAATTCCACGGAAATAACTCTACGAATTATTAAGCATTAATCATTCGTATTTGCAATTTAACTTGTCAGAAATTTTGAAATCATATCGACCATCAAGGAAAGTTTTCAATAAAATGATAAACTGAAATAAAATATGGCTCACAGCTTTAGAGGTGATTTTGCAATTGATGATCCTTTGTTCCGATGGTTTGTGACTAAAAAAGGGTAGAAGTTTGGCTAGCTGGCCTTTAGAATGTTTGAAATTCAATTTAGCTATTTACTTCTTAGGTTTTTTTTCTATTATGAATACTTTATTTAGAATACACATGCTTAAGGAATGATATACTGGTATTAGGTACTATTTCTAATATAATTCATGCTGGTTTTTTTTTTTTTTTTTTTAATGAGTATGAAAAGAAAAAAAGTAAACGATTTTTTTCTATCATTAACTATATCGATGAGAGTATTGTTCTCTAAACTGTTGCGATAAACAACAGGCAGAGAAGAAAAACTGTAGAAATAAATGCGCATATCGAAGATAGATTAATGCGACAAGTTCAACGGTCAATGTAGAAAAATATGTCTTTTTACCTAAGTTTATTGAATAATTTCTGTTAATTGAGATGACAATAGTTTAACTTTCTAAAAATTAATCATTTGGCATTCTACTTCAGTAAGGATACAACTTATTTTTAAAATAATAAAAGTATTTAGAATAATTGAAGTAACATTTGCTAACAGTTTTCTTCAGACAGTCCTCGTTGGGACCTATAATCAATTTATTTACTTCTACTTCGCTATCAAGTTATTATTTGTTGACGCTAAAAAGAAACCAAGCAATATTTAATTATGTCAGGAAATATTGTTACTCTAAAATCACCATACTTCATTCTTCATCAATTCTGGCTTCCGAGAACTATAGTGCGGATACTTTTGCTTCTTATTATTTATTAGTCGAATCAAATTTTATAGTAACTTTTGCCTAACTAAGTTCAAATTGACATTAGATTGTAAAAAAGTAACATTTTTTTACGAAAAATTTCACGAGGTTCACAAGACCAACAAACATACTTGAATTGTTAAACCAATCGTACGGCAAGATCGAGAAAAAAAATTTGTCAAGTTTAAAGTCTAATTTGAACCGGCGTGCTGTTAGCAATTGAATAAAACTCGATAAAATAGATGATAAATATAAATTTTAAAGCATTATTATCTTTATTGTGAAATAGTAAAGTATTCTGACATGTAACAATTTCGTGTTTTTAATTCAATATCGCAACACCTAAGTTCTACTTTATTCCTCATTGTCGAATTAGATATTCGATTATATCGTTATCTGTAGCTTAGCTAAGGACTAAAGATCGGTTGTATTGAAAAAAAAAAGAACGTGAGACAATAGAATCAAATCGGCGGTATTGATATAGATAGTAAATAAATTACACGCTTCTTTTCACAGGCAAGTGTTCTTCGGTTGACAATTCACAGTACAAGCCCATATAAGGGAGACAGAAAGCTTATACCGGTACATCAGTCGACTTGCCATTAACGATTTAGAGGAATGTTTGAACGGCACATCCAGATTGTGTGAAAATTAAATTACATAATGATTTCTTTTTAACATACATATGCATATTAATAACCTTGTCCATTTTTTTTTTTTTTGTTTTTTTTGTTTGTTTTCTTTTTTTTAATTATTTTGTTTCGTTTTCTTTTCTTGTTGTTTACGTTAATCACTTTCACTTTAAAAATATTGAAACCAAATTACATGGCCCTTGCTGTTCACTCCTTCAGTACTGACCACCTGTTTGCTCCTGGTAAACCTCGATCACGTCGTCATTTTCCATCTCCAACTGAAAGCGAAGATCGTTTATGTATTATGAATTCCATTTCAAATTATCAGAATCAAACAAGAATCGACTCTATGCCATTTTATCAATCATCAGTCTTCTCAATTCAAACTTTTATGCCAGTTTTTCATGTTTCTTTGTCGTATTTTAGCACAAGAACAGGTAAATTCATTACTGATATATTGGTTTATACCTGTTTCGGTGTTTCGTCATCGTTAATTCTTTTGCCATCGAAAAGAAACCTGAGCGACGTCATTGGTACTCCCTAATGATATAAATTTCATGTTAGATATTGTGGATTCGAATGATCGATCGGGTTCGTCGTTAGATATATGCTAATTGTCAAAGTTCACAGTATCGGCTAGAAAATAACCCCCAAAATTTCTCATTCCGTATTCAAATTGTCCCCGATATCGATGGTTTCTGATTCATTGATCAACTTTTGAATACATTTACAGGCACATAATTAGTCGGTGAATATTTCGCTGGTGTAGCCGAGCGTTGGGAAATGTGTTTAACTGTCAATTCAAGGAATGAGAAAAATTAGGAAATAAAATGTGAAAAATTAATGGATGAATTTAGCGATGAGAGGGGGGGGAATGATGATAGTGAAAAAATAGGTGTTGAACTAACCACACGATCACTGTAAGATTTTTTCAGCTTCCCCATTTGGGTGGTCATCTTAACTCTGAAGTGAATTTCGTTGCTGTCCTATGGATAGAAAATTGAAGAAAAATTGTCGCCGTTATAAATTAACGTGTTTAATTCATTTGTTTATCCTTGATATTATTCGAAACTCACATTTCCTACGACTTTGAGTTTAATGTACTCAGAATTCGCGTCTCCTGGGCCGGCTTCGGGCTTCTGTTCCTAAAATCGAGGGAAGGTTATAGCGGTTAACTCTTTACGGTCCGACGGAGAAAATTTCAACGTTAAATTAACGATTGATTATACGATTACTTCGGGGCTGTTATTTTTCAAGCTATTAACGCTTACCTGGTTATCAGACATGGCGATTAATTACAAGATTAATATTTCTTGACCACGCGCCACAACGGCAACCAAACACAAGCAGGCAATATGGCGCCACGCTTTTGTCAATTTCACTGCCTTCTATTTCTCTAATAAGTATCATAACGGATTTGTCGTGGGATTTACCCGCATGCGTTCGAAAAACCATCCGAAAATACTTCGAGCGACAGTCGCGATGAGGAAACGCTTTATAATCTCGTCGGTTAATTTCACTTTTTCTTTCATTGATATTCAATTAAAACGGGATGAGACGAAAATAAATAACAATATGTTGTATTATTTATTTTTGGAGATGTAAATTAACGAATCAAACAAACCATAATTACTCTTTTAGCGTCATAGAATAATGTGCAGATTTGCTACAAGATGGCACCGCTAGTCTGATTATTTGTAATGCATTTGTATATCAATCGACAAAATCAACTCCAAATGTATACATATACACCGAATAATGTCTACTATTAATTGGTGAGAATTTAAATTAGAGCAGGGAGATTTATTGAATGAATAAACTGATTTCAAACAATAATTAATGTCCTTTTATCTTGTCTGATTTGTGTCTCGATACATCGTCCTTTTTCTTGCGAGGTATCTGACAGATTCTTCCCAGTAAAGCGTAGATATCTTCCGGAGGTACTTGCAGCGCTAATAGCTCCGTGATAATGCTGAAATTGTATCAATAGTTAAAAAAATTTCGCTGTAAACAAGAATTAACAATAAATGTCGCAAAGGCCAGAGATGAGATGCGGTTAGGTTATGTGTCAATTATGTTATGGGTATTATTTACCGAAACACACCAGGAACCGCTGTAATTCCAGCCAGTTTTCCCAACGCGATTAATTCCGTGTGTTCAACTTGTTGGTACGGCATTATTTGCGAAGATTCTTTTAACTACAGGTATTTAGTTATTATTGAAGAAATTATTTTTGCTCATTTGAACATGACAGAGTGCGCCTAGTTTCAAAATGCGCTGCTTCGAGGGCAGCACCCCGCCTACAATCCCGCCGCAGATCTGTTGTTCTGTTCACGACTTCGGTCACACACGTGTTTTAAAAGTTAGGTTAAAGAAGCTCTCGCATTGTTTTCCGAGCTCATTAGCGTTTAAAAAACCCACAGAAGACGATGGAGATCGACACGACGGATGAAGTGAAGCGAGTTTTATCGCGGTTCAAATCTGACACTGGAGAAATACTACCAGGCGGTTTACTGGACTTACCAATCGACATAACAGTCGATAAACTCCAATTAATATGCAACGCTTTGCTTCAAGAGGAGGACCCCGTCCCTCTAGCATTCTTCGTAAACGATACAGAGATCACAGAATGTTTGGAAAAAAGTTTAGAGAAGGGTTTTAGCACGAGCGAAGACGTGGTCGAAATCGTATATCAACTCCAGGCGGTATTCAAAGTAAGAGCTGTTACCAGGTGCACCGGATCACTCGAAGGCAAGTTTGAATATATAACAATAAAAAATCTCAGCAATAATTTGACAACAGATTAATAAATATCGAACTTTTACCAAAGGACACAAGGAGGCTGTAATATCCGTGGCATTTTCTCCCAACGGTCAGCATCTTGCGAGTGGATCTGGAGACACGACTGTTAGATTCTGGGATATTCATACTCAAACTCCACACTTCACTTGCGAAAGTCACAAGCACTGGGTTCTATGCATATCATGGTCTCCTTGTGGTAAAAAATTGATTTCTGCGTGTAAAAATGGGAGCATAGTGCTGTGGGACCCAGAGAGCGGTAAACAAGTAGGTAAGTCTTACCCCCGGAGCTTAAGGCCAGCAGATACGTGCATTCCGCTTATATTCTATGACTTGTTTAAGGTAAGACAATGAACGGGCATAAAATGTGGGTGACTTCTCTCAGCTGGGAACCGTATCACAGTGATCCAGAATCCCGGCGCTTTGTCAGCGCTTCGAAAGACTGCGATCTCAGGATATGGGACTCGAAGCTGGGTCAAACTTCCAAAGTTCTAGCTGGTCACACGAAAAGCGTAACTTGCGTCAAGTGGGGAGGACGAGGCCTCATTTACTCAGCTTCTCAGGACCGGTCTATCAAAGTCTGGAGAGCGATAGATGTAGGGATTCAGTAAATCATTTCTCCATCGCAGCATGAAAATTCTCACCCAATTAATAACCGAAACGGAAATATTCTGGCTAGGGAGTCTTGTGCAGAACATTAGAAGGCCACGCTCATTGGGTCAACACCTTGGCTCTCAACACTGATTACGCGTTGAGAACCGGGCCCTACTATCCACTGGAAACATCTGCTGACCTTACGCCCTTGGAGCGTGCAACAAAACGATACGAATCGATAGGGGAGGAGAAATTAGTGTCTGGTAGCGATGATTTCACTTTGTTCATGTGGATTCCAGACAAAGACAAGAAGCCAGTCGGTGAGATTCCTCGGGGATTAATACTTCCCCGGTTTCAGATCCTCGATAGATCCGAGCAGAACGAAGCTGACCGATTTATTTTCCAGCTCGGATGACCGGGCACCAACAGCTCATAAATGATGTCAAGTTTTCACCCGATGGTCGGCTACTGGCCTCTGCTTCGTTCGATAAATCCATCAAGTTGTGGGAAGGGAATGGAGGAAAGTACATCACGTCACTCAGAGGGCATGTTCAGGCAGTATACTCCATATCCTGGAGTGCAGATTCGAGATTACTCGTCAGCGGGAGTGCAGATTCGACTTTGAAAGGTTTGATTGAAAGAAGCGTAACTTGAACATCGAATATCATCAGGAATTTGAAGGAATAAACAATCTCTGCTTTCAGTTTGGAGTGTAAAAACGAAGAAATTGGCTCAGGACCTACCTGGACATGCGGATGAAGTTTATGCCGTCGATTGGTCCCCAGATGGTCTTCGGGTAGCTTCTGGTGGAAAGGATAAAGTATTGAAGCTTTGGCAGAATTGATGCCATACATCTATTTATTAGAGCAATGATTCAGTTACTTTCTAATACAGTTACGTATAGACTGTATATGTACATATGTATTCATACTAAACACGATACATGTATGGAATTAAACGTAATATTTTACCTTACGGGACTGTATGAAAATGAAAGCACTATTAAAAAGGATTTTTAAATTACGTGACGATTTCTAAGCCAGCAATCGAACCCCCTACCCCTTTCAGAAGTACTGTTTGTAAATAGCAGTCGCCTAAGCTCAGACTCTTCTCCCTTATTTATATAGAATATATTATATTATTGTCCTCTGACATTCGGATTTGATTCTTGTACCTATTGATAGAAGAGAGAAGGTCTCAATAACAATTTTTTTTCCCTCGTAGACCCCGTCTTGTTCAGTCGTTTCAAAGTAATCGTTTAAAGTAGTTTGAACTTGCCGTAGGCTTGTCTTTATCAACATTTTCTACACTCAGTATTCTACGATATCTTATCAGTTAAAAAAAAAAAACTAGTTTACTTAAAATAATGATAAATTGATTTGTTTTATAATAAGAATACGTAATCGTATAATCGTAGAGAATTCAAAGAAAGCTGCAAAGCAATGGATCTAAATATACCAAATCATAAAGACAATAGGAATACAACTAACGAAGATATCTGGAGTTACATTAAGTCACGGAGTGCAGGACGATACGCTTTCGAAACTGTCCAGGTACTTGCATACAGCGATGAGATAACTGCAGTTTATCATATGCATGTATAATAAATACTGAAATAATTAAGAGAACAGATATACGTTCGGAATTCAAGTATATATCTTCTGCTAGAATTTTGAAACCTGTTTTTTTTTTTTTTATCAGCAAGATGCAGTGAGTGGTGAAAAATTGAATTTCACCGAGCTTTCAAAGAACGTTGAACTGCTTGCCTCGGTTTTACGGAATCTAGATCACCCTTCAGGAATAGCAATCTGCTCTGAGAACAATTTGGATTATTGTTGGATTTTGTTGGGTGTTTTGAGCGCAGGAATCAGGTGTATTTTGCTGAGCCCAAAGTACACGGCAAGTAAGCATATAATTCCCGAATGTAGAAAATTCAGCAGATTTGTGTAGGAATGATTTTCATACGGATATATGTATATAAAACTTCCAGGAGAGCTGAGGCACTTTTTAAATCTCACAAAACCCGACTTAGTTCTTTGCTCCAAATTAATTGGCGATAATTTTTATGAAAACGGCGAGTCCTTCGGTGCCATATGCTCGGAGTATTCATTTATCAAAAAGATATACGTCTGGGGAATGACTGACAAAAACTCCCTTCATGAATCTTTATCCTCGCTTTTATACTACGGAAAGAATTTAGATAGTATCCAAGACCAGAAGCTATCAGAAAAGCGAACCTTCGCAGGTACTAGGGAAGCTCTAATATTAGCATCTAGTGGATCCACTGGTCTCCCCAAAGGTAAGAAACGTGCTTAAAATCTCCGTTCAATCTGCTCCGAGTCATAAAATCTTACTCTCCATTGTCATAGGCGTCGTTCTAACACATCGAGCAGTTGTCGAAACTTTGAAATTGAGCTCTGTCTATGCTAGAAGCGAGGAAACGACTCTGGGACTTATGCCGTTCTTTCATTCCTACGGCTTGATAGTAGGTCTGATGTGTCTGTGCGAGGGGTCTAAATTAATAATAGTCCCAAATCTCAGGAGCGCAAATTATCTCAGCGACGTTATACACGAGTATCAGGTGCTTAGAAGAATCGTATTTGTTTGGGCGTAATAATATAGGAGATACTTATTCACTCCTCATTTTTTTTCTACATCAGATCAACAACTTGTACTTAGTACCATCGTTGCTGGCAATGATTGGAAAATTTCCCACATTTACAAAAGAGAAGCTGTCTTGCCTGCGGCACGTCTGGACATCGGCGAGTAAGGTCTCGCAACACGTTCAAGAGAAAGCTCTCGAAATAATGCCCCAGGATGCGGTACTTCACCATTGCTATGGCATGACCGAAACCATATTTGTAACGTTCACAGGACCATATGTCAAGCCTGAATCTCCAGGAAAATTAGTCTCTAATATTGAATGCAAGATTATGCGGGGTGATGAGGTCTGCGGGACCGACGAAGTCGGTGAACTTTGGTTCGTAATCCCCATATATTATAGAATATTATCAAGCAGAAAAAAAAATGTTACAAAAATGATCATTTCTATTCCTTATTCGACGATA
The DNA here is from genome assembly GCA_944452935.1 of Rhogogaster chlorosoma. Taxonomy (NCBI): domain Eukaryota; kingdom Metazoa; phylum Arthropoda; class Insecta; order Hymenoptera; family Tenthredinidae; genus Rhogogaster; species Rhogogaster chlorosoma. Next base: position 27,094,443 of record OX101800.1, on the reverse strand, counting down.
TCATATGGATTCTGTGGCAAAGAACGTGCTACACTGCTAGCGCTTTCTCACATCTTGTGTTTGGTGTTTATACAGCTTCAGGGGACCGACGTTGATGAAGGGATACTTGAACAATGAAAAGGCGACTATGGAGTCACTGCGAGATGGATGGCTGAAATCCGGTGATTTGGGATACCGCGATAAGGATGGATACTTCTTCGTCGTTGATAGAATCAAGGAAATGATCAAGTATCAGGGAAACCAGGTGAGGAAATCTACAGAATAATTGTTCGCTGTTGAGTTGAGTATATCCGATCCAGAACTAATAACGATACCTACACATATACAATTATGATTTTATAGATATCTCCGCTTGAAATCGAGGGAATTATTCTCGAACTACCGGATGTTTTAGAGACTGGAGTTGTAGGATTGCCGGATGAAGACTTTGGGGAATTTCCAGCAGCTGGAATCGTTCTCAAACCGAATTCAACATTGACAGGGGAAGAAGTGAAGGAACACGTCGCAAGTATGATATCTACTACGAACTTTTCCAGATTTCGAATTATCTCTCTTTTCCACATAACATGTATTAGTTAATTTTTTCCTCAAGGGCAAGTTTCACCTTACAAAAGACTGAGAGGTGGTGTTTTCTTCGTCAACGAACTCCCCAAGACTGGTACAGGAAAAGTTCAACGAAAGGAACTACTGGCTCGTATTATTGAAATCATATGTTCTTCGCCACAGGAACGATGAAAGTATTTTAAGTCATTTATTTGTGTAATAATTGTCTCTTTATTTTCTGATAATATGTATAATAGTATCTTCCGTGATCTGCAGGTGATATAGAATCTCAAAAACTTCAGTTATACTTACCTATTGTAGAATTGAGATTAGATTAATTTAGGTATACAATAATTGGAGATAATTACGAGTTGATAGAAGCTAAGTGCAGGATTATAATTAAAGGAAATCAAGAATCGGAAATTACAACTTTTTTTTTTTTTAATTTTTAGTCGAATAAAGTGGTAAAAATGAACACATCATAAATTTTTATTTATGCTGATTAAAGCTTCGTGCGTAAGTTCGTTGATCATAGAATATTTTCTTGAAAATTTATAGTGCGCCAAAAATTCTTATCCCCAAAGTTCGAGGCGCTTTCCATGCCGATTTCTTCCGGTCCTGCAATGTGCAGATAGCTGAGTTCGTCCGTACAGGATTGACCCAACCTGGTCCACTCGACACCCACGTCAGGCGTACTGAAGAAACGAATATTATTTGTACGATTGTTGGTAGGATTTTCGGCACAGCTTCACTTACCCATTAGTGGCAAAGGACACCCAGAGATTAATCAGCAACTGTTGCATTTTTCGGTCACTCGCTGTCGTTGTTGGGTCGAAAAACGAATCCAATACGTATGCAAGATCGTCCGAATGACTGACTCCTGAATAATTAGAAACGAATAGATAACCCCGTCATAAATTTATTCGGCTTGTAAATATGATAGATATTTGGGCCTTGAGACTGACCCAAGTTCCTACTAGTCCCGGTGAACAGTTCAGTTATACTGTGAGCCCCTCGGTATGAGAAATAGTAAAATCGAACGGGGCTTCGGTTTGCTCGCGCCTGGAGCCTCGCAGCTTCTTCGGCATTGTAGAGGAACATTCGATCGCTGAATATTCGTGTAGTTTGATTAACGGTGGAGCTATCAATCGGACTCGTTCCCAGATAATGCTCCCTTATCAATTTGGAGATTGCTGTATAATTCGTCTTCGGTATGGTGTAATTAAAGTCGAGCATATAAGGGGCGAATGTATCCCAATTTCTGTTCAATTCATCGAGGAGCTTTTCGCTAGTGGCGAAATCTGATCGAAAGAAAGATGAATTTCTATACAAACATTTACAAGTTACAAGTATAGTTACAAGGAAATAATTGGGCGACGATATACTGGCCGTTGTAGCAAGACCCTCGTCGCTCACTATGCTCGTAATCCAGGGTACATCGTTTCTCAGTGCTTCACCAGAACTCATTATTTCAATAGGTGTTCGATCGATGAAAGTAAATTTACCACCGCCCCTCTCGACTACCGGTCCAAATGGAGCAGCTGGATTGTATCCGAACACCTAAAAACGCGACAATTTTCGCGATCGGTATATATTTATATCAGATGATATATTCGTCCAATCGTACGTTAAGACACATGCATAATTGGTCAGAAAATCGGTAACCATTTTCCCGTTTCATTTACCATAAACTCCCCAATGGCTTGCGTGATCTGATCCGCAGGTCGAAGTCTCAAACAGTCAACCATACGTCGGATATTTTGAGATGGGCATTTTAGGAACGCTGCAAGTTTCTTAGCTTTTTCCAGAGAACCTTTCGTCTGGGCCCAGCAGTTCAGTGCAGTTCCACTCAGCGATATTCCCCCTGAGAATATTGTTGTAGATATGGACATGGGCATATTCAACATATCTATTACAACCTCGATTATACTCACTTTGGAACAAGCCCGAGCTGAGTTTCGACAAGAGATGATAATGAACGCTCGCACCCCCGGCGCTATGTCCGACAATTGTAACCCTGGACGGATCTCCGCCAAAGAATTTTATGTTATCCCTGACCCAACGCAGCGCTATAACTTGATCCTTCAGGCCCATGTTTCCGGGCACTGCGTTGTCCTCCGTACTTAGAAAACCTCAACATACATAGATCTCGAAAGTTTCACTAGTGCATTCTCCTGAGATGAGAATTATGAATGAAATTTGACGCGTGATGGATTACCTAGTGGACCCACTCTGTAATTGATAGTAACCAGCGTTACATCTCTATCAAGTAAGTACTTAGGTCCATACTGATTCCCAGTTCCGAATTGAAAACCGCCTCCATAAATGTAGAATATAACCGGTAGCAAATTAGTTCTTGACCCGATACAAGTACCACTGGCATTGACAATTGCGGTGTAAATATTCACGTAGAGGCAGTCCTCGGAACCGCTTACAATTCCGGGAGGCACTTGCCCAGCAGGATTTGGACTGTATTGCATACAAGGTGAGCCGAATTTTTTTGCCATCCGAACGCCCCTCCACGGCAAATTTCTTCTGGCAACCTACAGAATTACAGTCTCCATAGTGAAACAATGATTCGCAAGTGATGAAGAACCTGCCACGAGTACAAAAACGTTGCTGAACCCTTACCTGGAATCTGAACTTCCCGGTTGGCGGCTGAGCATAAGGTATACCCTCGTAGGCTTCGTATCGTCGACCGTTGCTTGAGGTTTTATAATAACCTTCGACTGTTCCCATGGGGGTAACGACCTGTGGGCTCGATCCCATTACGTTTTTTGGGAGCCAGAGTCCACATCCGAATAAAAAGAATGAAACGATGACATATTTCATGGTGTAGTTTACGGCGCGGTATTGTTGTACATCTATTTTACACTCGGGTTGATGAGTCGTGGGTTAATAAACTTTGTTCGGAGTTACGACTGGCTTATATTTATAGTAACTTAGTAACGATTACATATCAGCTTTATTCCTTATTCACAGCTTGTCAAGCAGCTGCGGAAGGCAAATCTACCCGGACTTCCGTTCATATTTTAATTTTTTTTTATGCAAGTTTCAGGTGATGTATACTTATGCATAATTGATAATGGTAGGATGTTGAAACCTGCACCGGTACATGTGGATAACAACACGATACCTGTATACCAGCTATTGCACCGAGTCAGTTCTAGGTAGCAATATTTAAATAATACAAAGACTCTTCCTGGCTTTTTTCCCGCGAGAATTTGTGTTAGAAAAGGCGCGGGTTTCTATAATCAGAAATCTGTCGCTCTAGTTCGGTAGAAAAGTGGGCTTGAATAACTCTTGAGTAATCTAATCTGCTTATTTCTTCGACCTGCAATTATTACTGGTCTCGCCAACAGCATAATAACTCATAAATCGCAAGATGTAGCTTCTAGATTTCTCGGGAGTAACTTCGCGTGGAATTTTAATAACAGGGAAAAGACCAAAACACTTTGTGCTGTAGATAAATGCTTCTTTATTAATTAATGAATATTTTCTTGAAAATTGATAGTGCGCCAAAAATTCTTATTTCCAAAGTTCGAGGCGCTTTCCATGCCGATTTCTTCCGGTCCTGCAATGTGCAGATAACTGAACTCGTCCGTACAGGATTGACCCAACCTGGTCCACTCGACACCTACGTCAGGCGTACTGAAGAAACGAATATTATTTATACGATTGTTGGTAGGATTTTTGGCACAGCTACACTTACCCATTAGTGGCAAAGGACACCCAGAGATTGATCAGCAACTGTTGCATTTCCCGGTCTCTCGGTGTCGTCGTTGGGTCGAAAAACGAATCCAATACGTAGGCCAGGTCGTCCCCGTGACTGACTCCTATTTAATGCAAGCAATCAAACTCACGTTATCGATTAATTCGACTTACCAAGCCATACCAAAGTTTCTGTCAGTCCCGGACAATTCTTCGCTAAAACTATGCGCCCCTCTGTACGTGAAATAGTAAAATTGAACAGGGCTTCGATTAGCTCGTGCCTGTATCCGTGCAGCTCTTTCGGCATCGTAGACGAACATCCGCTCACCGACCATTCGTATGGTTTGATTGACAGTGCTGCTATCGATGGGACTCGTTCCGAGGTAATGCTGTCTTATCAATCTACCAACTGCGGGATGATCCTTTTCGGGTATGGTGTAATTAAAGTCTAACAGATAAGGCGCAATTGTCTCCCAATTTCGGTCCAATTTATCGAGGAGTTTTGGTCTAGCGATGAATTCTGATGGAAAGTTAAATGTTCGCGTGAATATTGCCTGAGCAATTATCTGTATAAGTAACGTGAAACGTTATGAATCAAATTCTAAAAATAATTCATGATATATTATACCTCCTGTTGTACTCAGGCCCTCAGCGCTTACTGCGCTTGTAATCCACGGCAAATCTTGCCGCGTTTCACCAGAAGTTATAATCTCGATGGGTGAACGATCGATGAACGAAAAACTACCAGCCCCTTCGATCACCGGTCCAAACGGAGCGTAAGGATTATACAAAAATGGCTAGAAAAGTATAATAAATTATGTTCACGTAATGTGTATCTTGTGTATTATATTGATTATATACCTTAAACTCTCCAACTGCCTGCACGATTTGATCCGCAGGTTGGATTTTTAGACAGTCTATCATACGTCGTACGTGGCGAGACGGACATCCTACGATCGTTGCAATTTTTTTCGCCTTTTCGAGAGATCCTTCTGTCAGGGCCCAGCAGTCTAGTGCAGTCCCACTCACCGATATTCCCCCTATAACAGAGGCTTTTCGCTATATTTTCGAGTACACGATATACGTATTGCGTTGATACATGCTTACTTTGAAACAAGCCTAAACTGAGTCTCGACAAGAGATGATAATGCACGCTTGCACCCCCAGCGCTATGCCCAATGATCGTGACCTTTGACGGATCCCCGCCAAAGTACCGAATGTTATCTTTGACCCATTGCAGCGCAACTACTTGATCTTTCAGGCCCATATTTCCGGGGACTACTTCGTCCTCTGTACTTAGAAAACCTGAGAAAGTTGCGTTATTATTCATTTATTCGGACACTCGACTGCAATGCTTTGTGCAGATAACTGATCGGGATTTACGAAAGAAATTCATTACCAGGCTACTGCACTTACCCAATGGTCCTAGTCTGTAATTAATCGTGACCAGTGTTACATCTCTATCAAGTAAATATTTGGGTCCATACAGACTCCCGGCTCCGAATTGAAAGAAGCCTCCGTGGACGAAGAATATGACTGGTAGCAAATTGGTTCTTGACCCAATATTCTCACGATGACAAGGACCATTGTCATCGACAATCGCGGTATAAATGTTCATGTAGAGACAGTCCTCGGAACCGTTAACAGTTCCGGGATGTTCTCGACCAGGCTTGGGTTCGTATTGCAGACACATCGAGCCGAATTGTTTAGCCATCAGAACGCCTGTCCATGGCAAAATTCTTCTGGCAACCTGCGAAATCAGAGTTTCCATGGTGAACTGATCATCCACGCATGATGAAGTATTTACCACGAGTACGAAAACATTTCTGAACTTTTACCTGAAATCTGAACCTCCCGGTCGGCGGCTGGGCATAAGGTATACCTTCGTAGGCTTCGTATCGTCGACCGTTGCTCGAGGTCTTATAATAACCTTCGACCTGTCCCAGAGGCGTAGTGACCCGTGGGGATGATTTCTTGATTTTTTTTGCGAAACAGAAACTACATCCCAATAAGAACAAACCATAAATCGCAAGATTCATAGTGTCGCGTTAGTCGTCACTCGTTACACACTTATATGTATAAATATACTGTATATGTATATACCGATGGGCAAATTGTCAGCATATGAGACATTTCGACGATTATCCTTCAGTTATATTTATACCAACAGTCTAACGATTCGCTACGTTCACCTCTGAATTGATTTTCATCAAGCAGCTATCAAAGTCTTAGTACATGAAAGATTTGTTGATAGAATGATAGTATATGTACACGGCAAGACATACTTCTACAACTCGCTCTATGGATCAATTGTCTTCTATGTTTTCCTCCTAAAGCCTTGAGCCACAGAGCGATTTATAGTCAGAAATGTGTCACCATATATTCTCCTTCAGTGCCAAAGTTTTAATTGTTATTCATATTCGATAGAAAAATGACTTTGATCAAATCTCGACTAATTTCGACGGCCTCATTCCGACCCTGACCAATTCAATGAATAAATTGCATCCCCGTTAATAATTTTAGGCTCGAGAAATATTAGCATCAACGTGAGCGCGTTTCTTAAAATGTGGCTTCGAACTTTCGGGTTAAAAGTTCTTGTAGGGAACGAGGTGGATTAAAAACAGTTAATAAAAATCTCAACGAATTTATTTAGCGATATTCTCACTGTTCCGTTTCGAAGAACAAAGTTCCCTGAATAAATATGTCACACGTATACGTGTCTGAAATTACGTGCTCACAAAATTACGTGCGACAGTTCGTTGGTCGTGGAATACTTCCTCACAACCCGATATTCCGCCAAAAATATTTATCCCCAAAGTTTGAGGCGCTTTCCATGCCAATATCTTCAGGTCCTGCGATGTGCAGATAACGGTACCCGTCTGTGGAGGATTGGCTAAACCTGGGCCACTCAACACCCACCTTGGGTATACTGCAAAAAGTAGATATTGCTATTGCAGCAATTTGGTAGAATTTTTAGCACAATTCCACTCACCCATCGGTAGCATACGATACCCAAAGATCAATGAGCACCTTTTGCATCTCTTGGTCTTTGACACTCGTCGTTGGATCGAAGAACGAATCCAATACATACGCAAGGTCATCCGCGTGACAGACCCCTGTAATGGAAGCAAGTAGAACCGCGTAACTCTTTCACTATTATTCTTATTCAATTGATTTGATAAATATTTGCTGAAAATTTTCTTGACATTTTGAGATCTACCGAGATTTTTGCTAGTCCCGCTCAACGTTTCGCTGTAACTGTAGACCCCTCTGTACGAGAAATAATAAGCGTAGACTGGGCTTCGATTATCTTGTGCCTGAGATCTCACAGTGTATTCGGTAATGTACAGGAAATACCGATCGCTCATCATTTGCACAGTTTGATTAAAGGTCGCCATGCTGATTGGACTTTCGCCAAAGTAATGCTGCTTTATTAATCTTGAAACTCTTGGTTGATCAATCTTTGGAATGGTATCATTGTAGTAAAGTACATAAGGCGCGATCTTCTCCCACTCATTGTTCATAGGTTTAAAGACCTTCTCGTCGGCTATATAATCTGCATATAGAAGGAAATAAAATTCGTAGAAATACACGGTTCACGTGTCTAAATGTGTACTATATATATGGTTCGGTGTTATTAATGATAACACACGACTCCTGCAACAATTGTATAATTTATTATATTGATTTGAATGGGGTCCTACATGATGTTGGATATAGGGACTCGTTGCCGACGACGCCCGTTATCCAAGGTAAATCATGTGCATCACCAGAAGAAATAATATCAATGGGTAGCCGATCGATGAACGTAAATTCACCACCTGTCTTTTCGACTGACGGTCCCCATCCATAAGCGGGATCGTACACCCATTCCTGATAACTCGATTATTGACATGAGCACATATATGTATGTATAATGTATATGTATATAATATTATATACATATAGTTGGAAAATATCATATTTGTGGTATTCTATCGCTGTGGCTCTACCACACACGAGTTTCGGTGATAACGAATCACCTATCACACAACTTACCATAAACTCGCCAACAGCATCCACGATCTGATGCGCGGGTCTAGCTCTTAAACAGTCCACCATGCTCTGGATGTTGTCTGTCGAACATCCTACGACCAAGGAAAGTTTCTTTGCATTCTCTAGAGGATTTTTAACGATACTCCAGGCATTCAGGGCGGTACCACTCAGCGACATTCCTCCTATAGGAATATTGTTATGTACATACGTAGTGTGTAATATATACGGCAGCCGGGATCATATACCCACTTTGAAACAATCCTGCGGTAAGATTCGTCAAGTAGTGATAATGCACCGATGCACCGCCGGCACTCTGCCCAATAATTGTAATCCTCGACGGATCTCCCCCAAAGGATTTAATGTTATCCTTTACCCAACGCAACGCGATCACTTGATCCTTTAGGCCCGTGTTTCCTGGCACTATCTCGTTCTCTGTACTCAGAAAACCTGTACGAAGATGTGTAGACTGAACATTCAGGTATGCGAAAAGGAGCATCGTAAATAGTCTAGATCTTACTAGCTTGCAGATTGTTGTGTACTTATCACGGTTATGAAACGCATTGAACGAACATTCGCTTACCCAGTGCTCCCAGTCTATAATTAATCGTGACCAAGGTTACATTACTATCCAGTAAGTACCTCGGTCCGTATTGATTTCCGTTTCCGATTTGAAACGCGCCTCCGGGAATGAAGAATATAACTGGCAGCAAATTATTTCGTGTCCCATTCACCTCACCGTCACCCGCAACTGGGGTATAAATGTTCAAGTAAAGACAGTCCTCGGAGCCTGATACTTTGTAGGCAGATTTCGGCAGTACGAAATTATACTGCATACATGAAAAGCCGAATTTTTTAGCCATCAGAACGCCTGGCCATGGCGAAATGCTTTTGGCGACCTGCGAAATCACAGCTTTCATCGTCACACCACGATCCACATAGACAATGAAATATCTCTATTCTATTACCGCAAATCTCAACTCTCCAGTTGGTGGATGGGCGAAAGGTATTCCTTTGTAGGCTTCGTATCGTCGACCACCATACGAAATATTGTACAATCCTTCAATCGTTCCTAGCGGTGTAATAACCCGCGGGTATAAATTCTCTAGTCTTTCGGAAAAACAGAGGCCATATGATCCTAATAACAAATACACAATGATCAAAGCTTTCATTGTGCGGCTTGTAACAGTAGGTATATAATATACTTATAGATGTACTGCAGATGGATTTGATGAACCTCTTTGAGAAGTTGACTCTATATTTATTATACTGCAGTAAGCAACTGCTGTCTAACAATCATTGCTCTTGAATTAACACCCGTTTTATAGATAGGGTCTTGCATGTGTACATGAATGCCGCAATTACAATCTTTTAGACTAACATAGGTGGTGCAACGTTCACACTCGGTGCGTGATATAAGTAATAATGATATCGCGCATTGCGAATTAATATCTCGATACTGTATCTTGAGTTGACTTTTATGAATTTACAATGCAAGGATTTAAATTCTCAACGATATGATGAACTTAATTTGTCAAGAAATGATCGTTATTTAATCAAAGAGCCGAAGCTCACCTGTTGGACAAAGCGATAATCGCTGCTACGATGATTAAATATCCATATTTTGCAATGAAAGTGCATAAGTGTAGGACGACAGTGGTGAAATCGGCCAGAAAGGGAATAAACTTGGATTTATCAGCATAGCTACGTAAAATTTATACTTACAATTAGATAACGTAACGACTTATTAGAGGCTATTGAAGACTTTATTGTGTGAAACCATATGCTGCAAAAATTTGTCCTTGGTCTTTGGACGGTACGTATCTCACCAGTGCAATAGCCATAAAAGACTTAGTTCTTTCATCTACGCGTGGCTTTATTCACAGAAACATGATTTACATATGAGATTAATTGCGTATTTCCGCGAAACTTCATTCGTCATAGAAGATTTTCCTGAAAATTGATACTGCGCCAAAAATTCTTATCCCCAAAGTTCGAGGCACTTTCCATGCCGATTTCTTCCGGTCCCGCAATATGCAGATAGCGGAACTCGTCCGTGCAGGATTGACCCAACCTGGCCCACTTGACACCCACGTCAGACGCACTGAAATATGAATATCGTGGTCACAGTTGGCGATAAGATTTTCGGCACAACTACACTCACCCATCGGTGGCAAACGATACCCAGAGCTTAATCATCACTCGTTGCATTTCCCGGTCTCTTCGGGTCGTCGTTGGGTTGAGAAAAAAGTCGAATATGTATGCCACGTCGTCCAAATGACTGACTCCTGCACAATGCAAGCAGCAATGATGAAAATGCGATGAAAGATCATGCGATGAACTTACCAAAGTTCTTCGTCGTCCCACTGAATGATTCGCTCAAGCTGAAGTTCCCTCTGTACGAGAAATAATAAAATTGAACTGGGCTTCGGCTTGCTCGTGCCTGTAACCTTGCAGCTCTTTCACCATTGTAGACAAACCATCGGTCCCCGACCATTTGCACGGTCTTATTAGCAGTCGACATGTCGATCGGACTTGACCCCAAGTAATGCTGCCTTATTAATTTGGCCACTGCTGGTTGATCCTTCTTCGGTATGGTGTAATTGAAGTCAAGCAAGTGGGGTGCGATGGCCTCCCACTTTTCGTTCAATTCATCGAGGAGTTTTTTTCTAGCTACGAATTCTGAGCAGAGAATTCATCTTTACGAAAATTTTGACATTGTGATGACAACTAAATTACAGTCGCGGAACTTACGTCCGATATGGTGCTGATATAATGTATAGCAAACTACTTCCTGATAAGTAGTACGTTATCTTGTGTGTACGTATTTATAGTGCACGCTATACGTTTTCATAGATACGTCTATTATATGACCTGAAACATGTGGAAAAAGTGACGATGTCTTACCGGCTGCCGTGTAAAGGCCTTCCTCACTTACGCAGCTCGTGATCCATGGTACATCCTGGGGTATTTTACCAGAAGCCATAATTTCGATGGGTGGACGATCGATGAACGTGAAATCACCTCCACCCTTCTCAACTACTGGTCCAAACGGAGTGAAGGGACTGTACAAGAACGGCTGTAAGGACGATAATTATTCGCGCGATATATTCGTCCATATACATACCTACATGTAATCACTTACCATAAACTCTCCAATTGCCTGTGTGATCTGATCCGCAGGTCGGATTTTCAAACAGTCAACCATACGTCGGATATCGCGAGATGGACATCCTAAAATCGCTGCAAGTTTCTTAGCCTTTTCCAGAGAACCTTCTGTCTGGGCCCACGAGTCTAGTGCAGTCCCACTTATCGACATTCCCCCTGAGAATTTTTTTGTACTTATGGGTATGCTTGTCAGTGCTTTGTGTGTGTCATGAGCATGTTGCGATTTGTCCGACTATGTATAACATTTATTATACAGCCTCGATTATACTCACTTTGGAACAAGCCTGAGCTGAGCTTCGACAAGAGATGATAATGAACGCTCGCACCCCCGGCGCTTTGCCCGGTAATCGTAACCCTCGACGGATCTCCGCCAAAGAATTTTATGTTATCCTTGATCCAACGCAGTGCGATCACTTGATCCTTCAGACCCATGTTACCGGGTACTATGTCGTCCTCCGTACTTAGGAAACCTCAAATAGATGGATGATAAGAGTATTTGCATTCTCCTAAAATATGGATATGATTTTGAAGCACTAAGCTCACCTAGTGGTCCCAGCCTGTAATTGATTGTGACCAGTGTTACATCTTCATTGAGTAAATACTTAGGTCCAAACTGATTCCCAGTGCCGAATTGAAATGCGCCTCCATGGATGAAGACGATAACCGGTAGCCGATTTTTCGACTTCCTTTTGCCCCCTGGACAAGGAGCACTATCATCATCGACTATCGCGGTGTAAATGTTCATGAAGAGGCAGTCCTCGGAACCGCTAGCATTTCCGGGGGGTTCTTGACCAGGATTTGGTGCGTATTGCAGACATGTTGAACCGCGTTGTTTTGCCATAAAAACGTCCGTCCATGGCAAGATCTTTCTGGCAACCTGCGGAATTACAGTCTCTGCGGTGAAATAATGATCCACACATGATATGGAGTATATTCGGCCACGAGTACCATCGCTGAACTTTTACCTGAAATCTAAACTTCCCAGTTGGAGGCTGAGCATAAGGTACACCCTCGTAGGCTTCGAATAGTCGACCGTTGCTTGAGTTTTTATAATATCCTTCGATCATCCCCAAAGGCGTTGCGACCCGTGGGAATGACTCCTTGACTTTTTTTGCACAACAGAGACCACATCCCAATAAGAACAAAGTGATGATTGACGATTTCATAGTGTCGTTTGGGATATAGGATATAGTTATACTATCTACTGTACACTTGGATGAGCGGATCATCCAGTAATGAAACTTTTCGGGAATTTTATTTCGCTCATATCGATAGTAACCGGGTACTTATATAGTATCGGAATCGTCCCTGGACTGAAGGACATCAAGCACTTACCACAGCCATATCTACTCAGACTTGCATATATCTATACACATTTCAAATTGTTATATAGAATTCATTGTTGTGTTACGTATGCAAAATTTGATAATAGCATGAATATTTCATGTCGCAATGGATACTGATAACAATACTATAGGTATGTGTCTCGTATAGTATATCTACCGAGTAAGTTTTAGGCACATACATTATGTCAAATGTCGAAAAAAACGAGACGCTTGAATTTAAATAAGTGTATCTTTCGTGTCTTTCCGAGTGTCATTTAGTTGACTTGAATTCATCAAGCGATCGTTGTATGCCAAATATACCGAGCAGAGTTCCTCATAGTCAGAAACATGTCGTCGTGAATATTTCCGCAGCAAAAATGCGCAGTTGTTATCAATATTCGATGGTAAAGTGGTTTCTAGCTATTTGCTATCCAGATACCAATGTTATTAGTTCCTCCATACATTTTTTCGATGACAAATTATTGAAAGTTTTTACTGGAAAGAAGGTAGACGTATTGATAACGATTATTGATAAGTTCGGGAAATTTATTTAGCCAGCGAAGTTAACGCTCTCAATATAGAAATACAACAATATGCGATATCATAGAATACTTTCTTGAAAACCTATACTCTGCCAGAAATTCTTATTCCCAAAGTTCGAAGCGCTTTTCATGCCGATTTCTCGCGGCCCTGCGATGTGCAGATACCGGAACTCGTCCGTGCTGGAATTACTCAATCTGGGCCACTCGACACCCACGTCAGGCGTACTGAAAGAATAAATATTGTTGGTACGGTTTTCGGTAGGATTTTTAGAACAACTTAAACTACACTCACCCATTGGTGACATACGAGACCCAGAAATCAACTAGTATTCTCTGCATTTCCCGGTCTTTCGCCGTCGTCGTTGGATCAAAGAACGAATACAAGACGTACCCTTTGTCGTCCGAGTGACTGACTCCTACACAACAGACGCATGTATAGTTTTAAATTTACATATTTTATGTATTTCTGATCGCTGTTGGGGAAGGTGGGGCGCGATGGGTCCCTTAAGAATAAAATGCTCATGATCCCAATTTTTCTCACTCATTTCACTTTTTTTTTAGTCCCCAGACACGTATTTGGTATTAATATGCTGCGTCCGTTGAAAAAAAAATTTGAAAAAGTGGGGGAAGATAGAAAAGTCGTTAAAAGTAAAAAAAAGTAGTAAAAGGAGTTGAGGAATACACCTGTGATTATTGTAAATAATTATAAATAGAAATATTTTTATACTATGAACGATGTCAATACCAAAAAAAAAAAATAATAATTTGATAAGTTATTCTCATTGTATTTAGAAAATTTTAATTTTTTTTTTTCAAATTATTTAATCTTCTCATAAACTGTTTGATTTTGAATATAATAATTTTATTGTACTAAATTATGTCCAGTTCAGGTAATCCATTTGTCACTAATTTATATTTAAATAGTATGAAAAATTTAGTATACAGTATTTGAAATTTCGGGGTCTTCATTTTTTGTCAAAAATTTTAGGGGGCCCATCGTGCCCTGCCCTCCCCTTTACATTTTGGAAAGAAAAACTGAGAAACCATTGGAAACTGCACTTGCCAAAGTTTTCGCTAGTCCCGCTCATCGATTCACTGAAACTATGGGCTCCTCTGTATGAGAAATAATAAACGTATACGGGGCTTCGGTTAGTTTGTGCCTGTATCCTTGCAGCGGACTCGGTACCGTATATGAAAACTCGATCGCTCATCAATCGCACTGTTTGATTAAAGGTCGCCCTGCTGATCGGACTTTCGCCAAAGTAATGGTGCTTTATTAAATTTGAAACTCTCGGTTGATCGGTGTGTGGAACTATATCATTGTAGTAAAGTATGTGAGGCGCGATCTTCTCCCACTCAGTGTCCAACAATCCGAAGACCTCCTCGTTGGCTATGTAATCTGTACAAGGGATCGAAATTTGTACGAATTAAGATACACATCGTCCTTCCTGCCTATGCGTATTCTCTTATCCAAAACTGTACACTACGGTGTTACGTGATGGTGTCTTACATGAAGTCGGGAATAGACCCTCTTCGCTGACGACGCCCGTTATCCAGGGCACGTCATGTGCATCGCCAGAAGAAATGATATCGATGGGTAGCCGATCGATGAACGTGAATTCGCCACCTCTTTTCTCAACTGACGGTCCCCATCCACTCGGAGGATGGTATACCAAATTCTAATAACTCGATTATTGACATGTATATATGTATATAGTTAGCCGAAAATCATATTCGTGGTATTCTAACACTGTGGCGTGTCACACGTCAAGTTTTCCTGATAACGAATCAACTTACCATAAACTCGCCGACAGCATCCACGATCTGATGCGCGGGTTTAGTTCTTAAACAGTCCACCATGCTCAGGATGTTCTCGGTCGAACACCCTACGATCCTAGCAAGTTTTTTAGCATTTTTTAGAGGATCTTTAACGATATTCCAAACGTTCAGGGCAGTACCACTCTGCGACATTCCTCCTATACGAATATTGTTATATACAGGGTGAGTTTTCTCCGGGGTCTCATCTGGGAGGAGTTTCGACGTGCTGAGACTCAGCCTTCTTCTATTCATGCTCGTTCGTTTCAGAATAATAGTAGTGTGATTGTAGAGCAGATACCCTCATCTTTAAATTTGTTTAAGTTTACACGTATGGCACACTTCCAGAATATAGAACGAGTATGAACAGAAGAAGGCGGAGTCTCAGCACGTCGAAACTCCTCCCAGATGAGACCCCGGAGAAATCTCACCCTGTATACGAAGTATAAGCAGTACTATAGCAGTAATATACATCGCGGCGACAATTATGTACCCACTTTGAAACAGTCCTGCTGTGAGATTCGTCAAGTAATGAAAATGCGCACAAACACCCCCAGTACTCTGTCCAATGATCGAAATCCTCGACGGATCTCCGCGAAAAGACTGAATGTTATCCTTTACCCAACGCAACGCAATTACTTGATCCTTCAGCCCCATGTTCCCTGGCACTATCTCGTCCTCCGTACTTAGGAAACCTGTACATAGCTGGGTGTAGGCCAACCAAATAGATACGCGAAAGGAAGCACCGAAAATAGTTTCGCCCTTACCTTGAGATTGCTTTATGATTATAATACATTCATGAAAGAAATAGGACCCCGCACAAAGGTTATGAGAAATGAGTCGATAATGACTCCTATGAGCTTAGAGCGCGTTTTTAGAAGGGAAGAAGTAGTCTAGTGATGAAGGAAGGAAAAAGGCTAAAGAAATAAGCTAAAAGGGCGTTTTTGGACGGGAAGTGAAGCTCTGGTGAAAATTTCGAGAGAAGCATCTAACAATGAGAATGGTCAGACTCGTATCTACGACAAGGTACAAGGAGCGAACCGATAAAATGAAGAATGCGCTCGGGAGAGGGGATAGTGTTATGTATTCCATACTGCAATGAAATATCAAATTTTGAAGCTACCTAAAGCGGAAATGGTGCTTCAAATCGATTTGTGCAATTTAAGAAAAATCCATTTTCCATATAAATTTTGCCCGGGGTCCTTCAACGATGTTCTGTCTTACCCAGTGGTCCCAATCTGTAATTGAACGTGACAAGGACTACGTTTCTATCGAGTAAGTACTGAGGTCCGTATCCATCTCCGTTGCCGATTATAAAACCGCCTCCGGAGATAAAGAATATAACCGGCAGCAAATCGGCGGCTAGTGTTCCGTTCGCCTCAGTTTTATTATAATCTACCGCAATTGGGGTATAAATGTTCAAGTAAAGACAGTCTTCAGAGCCTGATACTTTGTTGGCGGGATCGCGCAGGAGGAAATTGTACTGCATGCATGGCGAGCCGAATTGTTTTGCCATGAGAACGCCTGTCCATGGCGAAATGCTCTTTGCGACCTGCGAAATCGCAGCTTCCAAAATTTCGTACTCAAACTTACGATCTGCATATAGTGTGACGCGAAAGATACACACACACATATGCTAGAATATCGCTGATCTCTTACCTGAAATCTCAATTCGCCAGTCGGCGGATGAGCGTAACGGATCCCCTTGTACGCTTCGTATTTGCGGCCACTGTATGAGATGTTGTAAAAACCTTCGATATTTCCTAGAGGCGTGACGACTCTTGGATATAATTTTTCGACGGCTTCAGAGAGACATAGAACACATGTCCCAAACAGGAACGATACAACAATGCAAGACTTCATCTTGTACTATGTTTGAGTCAAGATAGAATTACGAAGGCCGATCACTTTCGGAGAGAACACGTGACATACAAGTTCAGTCTCGGACCGGAATAAGCTCTGAATGAGGCAAGACATAATTTTATAACTCTAGCAGATATTCAAATCTAAGTTCAACTGTGATCATTGATCAATGTTACAACTGTAAAGTATACGACTAGTACGTGACCCCATTCCATAGATAAGACTTACATATTATATATGTCATCTCTATAAATCTCTTTTCACCGCCTTTCCAAGACCTTGGAAATAGGAAAACTAGCTTATCTCTCGAGTAAGAAACTCCATATTTATCAACGACATAATAGATTCAATACATGCGTGCATCATTAATACAACTAGGCCGCGATATAAGCTCTTGAGTCTCAGTTCTCATAATTAATAATAAACAAAAGTGTATTCCTGCTCTAAAACCTATTGGATATACTTAAATGCATTTATTATTCGATAATACATTATTTTACAATCGAATTTTGTAGATATCTTCTTTTCCTCGGCCAGTTCAAATTTTCAATTATATTACCGCCTCGTTTATTCCAGTTCGAGTATAACTAGTGACTAGCTTCAAGGACAACGTTTGTCGCCGCTCGCCGGCCAATCAGCGTATATCACTTGGACAAAACCCAGCCCTCGTTGCCAAAGCAAAGCGATGATTGGCTCCTAGCATTTCAAAACATCGAACGATCACCGCATGTTTAATTCCGACTGGTGAACACGATCGGGATGTTTTTGAGTGGTTTAATTCAAACAGTAATGCAGCACATCTGCCTTTTTATAAAAACACGCTGTTTACACGCGTATCTTAAATCGCTCAAGCTCCGCGATTAATATTATCGTCAAACCGGAGGCCCGGAAGCAATGCGATTAGTTTTCTCATCAAGGCCAAAGCGCATAAACTACGCCGGTGTTTGTTACCGAATAGGTTAGGAGTCGCCTTCACGCTCGTCATTCCTTAAACCGATCATGGAATATCCAGCAACACAAATGTTTGTAAACGAGGACGAGGACGAGGATGATGAAGAGACAGACGAGGACGCCGGCACGCCGTTAAGAGCCGATAAAAACGTCAAGGTTCACACGTCCACTCCATATCTTTGAACATAACCTCAAACTTCCGCGACTAATGCCTAACGCTTTATATTCCGTCGATTTCAGGTCGGAACACTCATCGTCGACTCGGCCACTTATCCCGTTCACAAAGGCGTCAATAGAGTCGGCAGAATCGATTCATGTAGCATAGTTATCGATCACAATGTAAGTGTACACTTTTTATTATAAAAGTTTCATTAGGTTTTACAAAGCTGTGAAAAGTCCTACAAAAGGAGATTCTCGTCAGGGGAAACAGGAAGTTATAATATCACAATTTATCTGCATGTAATTCTTGCTCTCCCTATAATGCATCAAATTATATGATTGACAAGTGCAAATTCCACGTCGTGGAATATTTTCCCCTGTATACAACACAGTCATGAATGATGTGTCTTTTAGAGATGATTAATTCTTTTCTCAAAGAATTACAAACTTTTCTATTAGAGTTCAGATTTCTTCTTCTCGTCACGGTTCTTTGACTGTATAATATTCTCCTTGAAGCCGATAGAATTCCAAAACTTCTTTTCTCCTATCGCAAGGTTGTTCTTTATGGTGATTTTACCCGGTCCCGCAATGTTTAGGTAAGGAAAATCGTCTGCCGATTCGCTCAGACTTGGCCATTCGATGCCCATGTTTGGTACGCTGAGCAAAATACATCAGATTAATATTTTTCAAGTGATTTAACGTCAATATTTGAACAGAATAAGCCTTGATCCATCGGTAAAATACATGAGATATTTACCCATCAGTCGCATACGATACCCAGAAATTAACCATTTCCTTCTGCATGTCTCTGTCCTTTTGCGTGGTTCCTGAGTCGCAAATTACATCCAATGCGTACGTTAGGTCATCCGCGTGACTCACCCCTATAAAACCGGAGCAAATAACGTTCAGTGGGTTTTATATTCCCATAAAACATCCCGATATTTAAAACTTACCAAAGTTTTCACTGGTGCTGCTCATCATTTCAGTTAAACTATGAGCCCCTCTGTATTCAAAGTAATAAAACCTGACCGGGCTTCGGTTGGTTTTTGCCTGTAACCTAGCAGCCTTTTCCCCATCGTAAACGAACAATCGATCGCCAACCATTTGTACAATTTGATTGACGGTAGATTTATCGATCGGACTTGACCCTAGATAATGCTGTTTTATCAACCCTGCAATTTTGGCGTGATCACGCTTTGGAATGGTGTAGTTGAAGTCAAGTAAATGAGGTGCGATCGTCTCCCAGTTATCGTTCAACTCTTCCAGCAGTTTTTCACTCGCCACAAAATCTGAACAAGGAAATAATCGCCAGATAAATAAATAGTTTGGTCAGTGAATTGAATAGGAAATCAGGAAAATCAGAATTATTTCATTGATTAAGGAAAACATCCTAGGAATTTTCTTTTTTTTTACACGCTAGGATTTCTTAATGGATCGAAACACTGTTAGAAATTAAAGAATATTTACATAAAGAACAACGATTAAGTAGGAGCTACGTTAATCAGTCACTCGTATTTATACCAATACTTCGAATTTTAGTCAGGGAAAATTCGGGGAATTTTTTCCACTGGCTTTAGTGGACACCACGAATTTATGCATTCATTATTGTCTTACCTGCCGCTGGGTAGAGGCCTTCCTCGCTAGTGACTCCTGTTATCCACGGTAAGTCTTGGGCTCGACCAGACGAAATTATTTCAATGGGTGGCCGATCGATGAACGTAAATTCATTGCCACCCTTTTCAACGACTGGTCCAAACGGCGAGTAGGGGTTGTACAGCCATGGCTAGAAAAAGCATGGTTCTTTCATGTTCGGTGAAAAATTTCACCTCTTTGCACATTTACCATGAATTCCCCAACAGCTTGTACGATCTGATGTGCTGGTCGTTCTCTCAAGCAATCCACCATGCTTTGGATATCGCGAGATGGACATCCCACGATAGTTGCAAGTTTCTTGGCTTTCTCAAGAGCACTTTCAGTCTGGGTCCAGCAGTCCAGTGCAGTTCCACTCAACGACATTCCCCCTGTGAATTTTCGTCACAGGAATTAATGCACGCTCCGTTTTTAGCCAACGAAATCAGTCGTGGCGAGTCAAACTTAGCCGTTATTTTTGTGAGTTATTTGACTAGATTGAAAACCCTTGCTTGTACGTAAAAAACGTATGGAATATTTTTTGTGGAGAATTTGAACAGCTTCATTTTAGTACTCGTCCATTTTTATCGTAGGATTGATATATTCGGAGATATTTGCGAAAAACTGATTTTATGCAAAATTGATTCATTCCGAAGTGAAAATCTGAAGTGACTGGGCTATTCTATGATCTGAACGATATGTGCGATTATATACTCACTTTGAAAAAGGCCTGAGCTGAGTTTCGACAAGTAATGATAATGCACACTGGCACCACCCGCGCTTTGACCAAAAATCGTGACTCTCGATGGATCTCCGCCGAAAAATTCGATGTTATCCTTGACCCAACGAAGCGCTATTGCTTGATCCTTGAGGCCCATGTTTCCGGGCACTATTCCATCCTCCGTACTTAGGAAACCTGAACATATACGCAAAGTTACGAATGTACGTTCGCATTCGTGACATGAATTTAATCGGCTAATTGTATGAGACTCACCCAATGGTCCCAGTCTGTAATTAATCGTGACTAGTATCACATCTTTATCCAGCAAGTATTTCGGCCCGTATAGCATCCCGGTTCCGAATTGAAAGGCGCCTCCATGAATGTAGAATATAACCGGTAATAAATCGGCTCGTGACCCATCTCCTCGGCGTTTACTATCCGCGCTGTAAACGTTTGCGTAAAGACAATCCTCCGAGCCTTCTACCCTTTCGGCAGGATCTAGCGGGAAATGATTGTACTGCATGCATGGTGGGCCGAATCGTTTCGCCATTAGGATTCCCGTCCATGGCAAGGTCCGCTGTTTCGCAACCTGATAAATTCGCGAAATGGTGAATCTAGATCTGATATAGCGAATAAAATTGCAGACGATAAAAATCAAGAACAAAAGGCTGAAATCTTACCTCGAATCTTGATTTTCCGGACGGCGAATAAGCGTAGGGTATCCCCTGGTAGGCTTCATACCTTCGACCACTGTTTGAGATTTTGTAATACCCTTCGATAGTTCCAAGGGGTGTTATCACTTTTGGGAATGATTCGTCCTCTTTCGCCGAAAGGCAGAGATTACATCCCCATAAAAATATGAGGAAAATAATCGACGTGGTATATTTCATAGTGCCGTTTAACTCGCGGTGTATTATTATGGTTCTGCCACGTCTTGAAAATAGTTATTTTTATTATGGTACTATTTATAGTGACCGAGGAATAGTCGTGGAAATAGAGTTCCCGCCTCGAAAGTCTACGAAGAACTTTGAAAAATTTTACAGACCGTCGGGCTTATGTAGGCTACGACTTGAGTACCGGTACGTTATCTACAATGTAGATAAAATTAATCGTCCCCTGCGTCTACCCAGTTGTGTAAAGTTATATTTTTACTTTACAATTTTTAACTGTAGAGAAGCCAAATGAGAGAAATCAAAGGGAAAAGGGAAAGAAAAAAACTTCTCTTTCATTTTCTCGGAGAGATTCTCCTCGGAGTTATGGACACATTATGTCTAGACTGTCGATAAAATCCGTTATATTATCTCACTAATTAGGCGTTTCACCATTGAAAAAGTGTACAAATAATTGCTGATCATTATCGGAAATAGAAAATATACAGCCTGAGGTCGTTGACGTTATATGATACGTGGTAATCGTACGTTACCCCATGATAATCGTACAAATAATATGTTATTTCTTATCGTTAGTGAATTACCCGGTTAATCTCGTAGATGTCAAAACGACTGAATAGCTTATTATTTTTACTGTATTCCTTCGCAGAGGAGAAAAGAAGTTCGCGAATGAAGGGAATTCTATCAATAATAGTTGGAGTTAATGCATCTATGATTTCCCGCAGGTATATATTAGAAATCAAACGATTTTCAGAAATCTATTAGATGTTTTACGTATATACAAACCACACCTGAACATGTATCAGAATATTAATTTCTGATAATTTATGATCAGGAAAGTGAATGAAAGATTAAATCTATCCACACGCGTTCTAATGCATAAAACATTCCATCCCATTCAAGCACTGCAATTATTCTGTATTTTTCCAAGATCGTCATATCATTTGCGCGTGATTATCGCGGATGATCCTGGTTAGTATTCATTTCGTGGACGCGTTATATTACTAGCTTATTCAACGCAGATAAATAGATGTCTTCGATCAGTACTGAGACTAGCGGATCAATTTTTAATAGGACTATCACTGATAAATATAATTTTATATTGCTGATTGTATATTTTTGTAAATTTTCGTGACGCATCTTATTTTTCAGACGATATCTAAAGAGCATGCTGAGATCGAGGCTGCCCTTGGTTCAAAGTCAACGTTTATCTCCGACTTGGGTTCGCTGAATAAGACGAAACTTAATGATGTAAACATTCGATTATCACCATACGATAATATTTTAATTTCAGCCATCATATTTACTTTCTTTTTTTTGTCCAATTTTTTTTTGTATCTTTGCCCTCATTCGTATGATAAAAGCGTGGAAATTTCACAATGCGCTAAATTCAATCGACAAAAATAACTATCCTAGGCGATACTCCGGCCTGGAAGATTGTACCAACTACAAGACGGGGATGTAGTCCGGTTCGGTTCTGTCAGAGCCGTTTTCAAGGTGGAAGAATCCAAAACGGTAAGGTCTTTGGTTCGATCAAGAAATAGCGATGATTTTGTAATTCCCGAGACCCCGGGGCTAAAAGCGAAGGAAGTACACCCTGTCATTCCCGGCACACCCGATCTCTCATTTGTAAGTAAAAGTGACGAAAGTCTCCCGATCTCAACGGAGGAAATAATTTTCCCCACGGTCTCTGTATCTCGCAGGATAGGTCTTCGACGGATATAAATCGCAGCGGCGATTTATCCGTCATTGCGGGTACCCAAGAAGTCGGAAATAGGGCTAACAGATTTTCCCCGGATTCGTCCCCCCTTTCCATGCGTGAACGAAATCTTGATCAGCAGAGAGGAGATGATGCTTTGGTAACGAGTGGTCGCAACGATATATCCGACTTGGAAACACAGAGGAATTCTACCGGCGAAGATTCCGATGAGGAAAATATATTCGATATGATGACCCAGAAGACAGATATTCACGACGATGAAACACAGAGGTTTTCTACCGGAAATATTCACGCGGTTAAACCCTCGCGGAATACCGTGGATAAAATAGAACCGAATTCACCTGCCATAGAGGATCTGGACACCCAGAAGTTCTCCAATGACAACGGGGGGGCAGCGGCTCGTTCGTATTCTATACACGATTTGGAAACGCAAAAATTTGACAGAATTCAGACTCGTTTGGATTCGATCAACGATATTGAAACGCAGAAGTTCGCCGTTGATGATGTTGGAAAGATACAGTCTATAAACGATTTGGAAACGCAAAAGTTTACCCTCAGCGATTTTTCGCATGGCTCTCGTCGCCCTGTAGACGGAATCGGGAATCGTGTGGATTCGGTGAACGACTCCGAAGCTGCTAATAAGGTGGTCGAGGATTCCGACACCGACGAGGAAGGGATTTTCGAAAACAGTGACGACGCAGTCGTCGACATGTTCGATGCTCCTACTCAGCTGATCAGGGCGCCTCGTGAAGCGTCGAAACCTCCGAGCGGAATCCGGATAGAGAATGTAGCAGCGGTATCTGAGGAAAAGGAAAAGATAGAAGAGCCAGTTGCGAGTGTAAGCACTGAGGAACGCGTTCATGATCAATCTGAAGTGAAAACTGACACAGAACTGAAGATTAACGAGGAAAAAAGAGCCGCACTGAACGACAGTATCGAAAGCAAGTTAAACCACATCTTCGACGACGTGAATGAAACTGCCATTGATCAACCGACCCAAATGTTGACACAGCATCTTGAAAATATACTGGAATCTACCCAGGCGGATGGATTCGGACTTGAACAACGTGCGGAGGACACTGCGAACGATCTACAGCCTTCAAAATTGGATAATCGCGACGGAGGTACTAGCGAAGTTGACGATAATGATATTACGGCCAAATCGGACGACGAGGAAGCGGATGAACCCGTGAAGGAGGCGCTTAGCGCGGTGGTTGAAATGCCCGAAATTCTCAGTACGCAAGAACTATTCGGAGATCTACCGGCTGTTGATATATTCGGGACACCGTCTGCGGGCTCTAAGCGAGGGAGGATCAAGTTTTCTCCATTGTCGGACGTCACAGACAGTCCGCGGTCGACGAAATCGGGGCGGGATAACGCTAGGAATTTTTCTAACGGTCCGAACAGCCGGGCTGGGTCAACGGAAAGAGGAAATTCCGTCGACTCGAAGAGATCGAATAGTGCGAAAGACGCCGAATTTAAGGCAGCAGAGTCGAGGGTCACGCCGATCAAGAAAAGTCAACAAACGCCGAAGGCTAGGGGGCGCAAAAAACCGAAGATACGGGACGAGGATCTCTCTCCCTCGTCTGCTCGCAATCTTGAAGAAACGAGTCCGAAATTAGAAGAGACGATGAAGACGGAAAGCCGGAAGGGATTGCCCCTGAAAAAGCGCGGCTCTTCGATAGTTTCCAGTCCTCCAACGCCGCAGAAGACTGTGGCGGAAGTCGTTACTACTGTGAAAGTCGCGACGAGATCAAATATGAAAATTCCTATGGAATCGGGGAAGAGATTGACCCGTTTTTCGACGGTTGATAGTCCGAAAGCCCAAGAGCCGAAGCTCCCAGCTTCGAATTTGGCGGTTAAAGGAAATTCCGAGAAGCCAAAATCTTCAACGGCGGTTTTACCGGTTGAAAATGAAGCGTTAAACCGCAACAAGAAAAATACCAGGTCTAGGAAGCCCGAAGACGCTTCGTCGAGCGGTGATCAAAGTTTGAAAACGGAAGTTGAACCCCAGCCGATCTCTAGCCCGAGTCGAAATACGCGAAAACTGCGAAAGAAGCCGCTGGACACTTCGGCCGCGGTTACACCCGAAGAAGTTATCCCGGTTAAAAGAGCCAAGGTCTCGAATAGCGTTTCGCCATCGGATGTAAACGATCGGGCGAGGCCGGCGACTCGGAGAGAAAAACGAAAGAACGCGAATTCTCGGGAACTAAATCTTTCGGAGTCTTTGGAAATTGGAATTAACCAAAATGAAAGTCTTCCGACACGAAGCCGGAGGCCACGGCCTGCGGCAAACACATTGTCGAATGATAGTACCAGGAAGTCATCATTGGCGACAGAAAATGCGAGCGGTTTATCGCAACAATCGAGCCTAGAGTCTCAGGAGATTCAGGCCATACTCGGTGTAGTCGATCAGGGAGATAACGATATTCGTGTGAGCGGAGTATCGCGATACCGTAAAGAGGGGAGAATCTTTCCGAGTCACATGACGGGAAATGATTTTCGAAAAGTTGAGGAAGATCGGGAATCGTCCCGGCAGGGTTTCGCGGGATTTTCTAAGGCGGAAATACCGAAACAAGACGGCGACGAGAGGTTCGAAAAACCAATGGGCAGAGGCGAGCGGAAGAAACGACTGCTAACTCGGCCACAGATCTACGACGACGATGAAGACCTCGCAGAGTCGAGCGGAAAACGACCTAATCTGAGAGGAAAGAGGAACGCGGACGTCGTAAATAAAGATAATTTGCTGAAACCCGAGACTTCCGGTGTTATTGTAGCGACTGGGTCTGCGGTATCGTCAAATTTAAAGTCTCAAAGCAAACCCACTAAGAAGGAGAAAATTGTGGCGGGAAATGTCAAGGCCGAAGATCCACCGCTACCGAAAATCGTCGAAGAAGCCACGCCGAAGAGTCGGACGTCGATGCCCGTTCGTAACAAGAGAGGAGTTTCACGGAGGGTGGTAGATCAAGCGGGAAAGGAAAACGTGGTTGAAGAAAGCGCGCCAAAAAGAGGAACGAAAATAGCAGCTGAAGTAAAACCTCGAGCGAGGCAAAACTCCACCGTGTTGCTGGCAGACGACGAAGACAAAGTCTCGGAATCTCCGTCCCCGCTGAGGAGAGGAAGGAGTTCCTTGTCTACGCCGACATCCGCGGCTTCATCATCGACCAGAATAAAGCACAAGATTTTATTCACGGGCCTTAACGACCCGCGCTTGGTATCGATCGTCAATAATTTGGGTAAGAAGGAAAAGATTTTGTTTATTAGTTTTATTTGTCTAGTTTTCTATCAGGTAATAATTAATTACGGCAGATTTATCACGTGTCCAAAGACGTTGATAGTGTCCGTTGCGAGGGGGATTGACCTCGGGACTATAAAACTCCACGTAGCATAATAAATATGATGACGCAAATTTCCTAGTATAATACGCATCACACATAACACAGTCGCATCCGTATTAATATTCGGATTTGAAATCGCTACGCGTATTTATTTCAAATGTCGTTACAAACAGGTGGTACGGTTACGGAAAATCCGAGTGACTGCACCGCGCTGGTTACGGACAAGGTGCGTCGCACGTATAAATTTTTATGCTGTATGGCGATGGCTGTACCCATAGTTTCGGTCGACTGGCTCAAAGAGAGCGATAAAAGAGCGCGATTCCTAGACACGGGTGACTTCCTTCTCAAAGATCCGGTCGAGGAGGCGAAATTCGGATTCAATCTTCGGCGAAGTCTCGTCATGGCAACTGACGACAAACTCCTGGAGGGTTACACCGTCGTTTTAACTCCCAACACGGCTCCACCACCCGTCGCCGAAATGAAGGGTAGATAAATAAGGGTTGAATGTCGATCTCGCTTATCTGTATAATCAGATGAATCCATTCATATTGCGAACGTTTTTCTCCGCAGGTATCATCCAGGCTTGTGGCGGAAAGGCGTTGGCTCGTCCGCCGGCGAGATGGGCCGAAAAATCGTTGATAATATCGAGGCAAGAGGACGTGAAGAATGCTAAAAAGTTTTTAACCAAAGCCCCGAAGTCCGTGCGTCTTCTATCGGTGGAATTTATACTAACTGGAATATTGAGGCACGAGCTTAACTTCGAAGAGCATAAGTTGGAGATTGACTAGGCTGCGGTTTTCTGTGCAATTGATATTTATCAACGTCACAATCCGTTACATTTTTATTGATCAATGATTCCATACACTTAAATATATATATAATATGTGTATGCATAATTGTATAAAAAAATATACGCATGTGTATGAATATTGTAGACTTAATAAGCGTGGAAAGAACATAGAAGTTATACTGTACTAAAAGATAAATAATGAAATAACAATAATTTGAAACAGGTTCTTTTGATCGTCATTAAACCGTACCCTTGCAACATCGTCGAACTATGCTATATCATCGTAAACAAATTACGCCGCGAGCGTTCCTCAATTATTGAAGATATTTCAGGATCTGGACAGGCCCAAAACTAATCACCTTATTCCTATAATGATCATCCTTACCTCTCTCTCTCTCTCTCTTTCTGTGTACTCATTTTTCCACAATATTACGTCGTCTCGATAATCAGGGTCACTCGTGATCAGTCCTCAAATTTTTACAAACAATAATTATCTCCTTCAAATCCCTGCGTGGTAATTTCCCCTACGTCTATGATATTCACAGATGTACAGGTAGGAAAGGAACATAAGTGCATAACTAAGTGCACCGGAAGTAGATAAGATAATGAATAACATCGTGGAAAACATAGGACGAATGGAAAATAAAAAAAACGGCAAATATTTGGCGGTGTATTTTGTATATTACACATTAGAAAACTGGAAGGTGTGATTAGGCGTTCAGTAATAAGATCCTCAAAAGCCTGGAAACAATTCGGAACCGCGTCCTTCGTTGGTCGTGGATCGCCTCTTAGTTGATTTGATAAATTCGAACGGTGACACCTGCAGATAAAAAAAAATTTGTATCAGTTAATTCCCTACAAGGTGACTTATTTCTTCCCTGACTGGTTGTCACAGCTGTATCTACGTTATGCTTACGGTCCGGCAGGTGTATCCCTTGAAGTCGCAGTTCTTGTAAAACGCGACACGTTGCAGACTCATGATACTTCGGAGTCTCGAAACGGGATCTAGTTCTAGAAGTCTCTTGATCAGGTCCCTCGCTGCCACCGATAGAGTCGTGTAATTGGGGGATGAAAAAGAGGTCGAATACTCCGCCGTTGCCTGGACAATGTTTGCTGGTGAGGCGCCAGGCTCGGGCGGTAACGGGTACTGCAATAAATCGCACATGGTTGACGGTTGCGCATAGATAGCTATTCCTCAGAACCAGATTTGAGTATAGTTTTATTGGAATAAATCCAGCTAATTTTTTTTTTTTTTATTTATGCAAACGAGCGGACTAACCGCGAAAGGAACGCGGCGACGCACACGAGACTAACGACCTTCAAGAGCCTTGAGCCATGGACTCCCATCGCATCTTTCTATAACCGGTCAAAATTTCACCGAAATATCGTTTCCACTCGCAGACGTGTCACACGATAATATATCTCGCCTATCTATCGAACGTGTGATCCCCGACTCGCGAGGCGGATGGTCTAGTTTAATAATACGCGAAGGGTTTTTAATGCGAATCTAGCCTAAGGCGTTCGAACGTAATTATCTACCTCCAGGACGCGCAAACGCTCGATGTTTTCTCTCCCATACTCGCCCCCTGGCATAGTTGGTACCTGTAGCCAGGCCTTAGCAAGTATCTCTATACCGTTTGCAGAAGGTATAATCGCGATTCGAATAGCGCACGAATACCATCATACGCCGTAGCGCACGCACCCGCGCAATCATCATTATACATAGGTATAATGCCCGTGTATTTTCTATTTATAGAAAACCGGGGATGGCAACAGATATACACTTCACGCATGTGTATATAGCATGTCTATCCATGTATTGCATATCCCTTCAGGTTTTCTCCGTGCATTCATGGAGTCTTCCATATATACAGCCAAGCGAGGCCCCCCGTCCGACACAAGCACACTTTGACACGTGCGTTGCAGGTGGATGATCGGGCACTGGCCTCCCTGGTGCACCTAGTATAGCCTTCGGGCTTGGTAGCTCAAGATCTTCCCCGTACAACGTTGAAAGACCGGAACCCGTGTGGCTGAGGGTATAGTCCTACCTCACGGCTGAAACTCTTCACCGTATGGATACACGCCACATACCAAGTGTATGTGCATTTATAAGAAGGAGAATGAGACGGTGGACAATTACCCATAGCTATACCCACCTCGTCTCCTCTCTTCTCTTCTCTTCGTTTCTTTTCCCTGGAGTACAAAGATAAATAGCGTTTGCGCGGTGCTTCTATAATAGAATATATGCTGCAGGACGTTGTATCGTCGTCGTCAGGGATTACACTATCGGGATACTCAATTGTGCCTCGTTCGCTCTTCCACATACCTATACGCATATCCATACGTCTCTGATCGGATCTGATAAAAGTACAGCCCTACGTCGTGTACCGTATATAAAGACGCGCAGGTTTCTTTCATACATACACATATATAATACCCACAAGCATCTGTATCTCCGATCGTTTGGGATGCTCTGTACATAGGTTTGGGTTACTGTATCTTTCATACGCCCGGATCCGAGTAATTTCGAGGGTGATATACTCGGCCAGATTTCAATCACTATTGACGAGGAGGAGATGGAGGTACGGGACGGGACGCGGGGAAGGCAAAGACTTTCGGCACCGCGTGAGACGACGGAACAACGCGAGATGCCAGGGGATACGCGATTATTCAATTGAATCCAATATACGAAACTGGCCATTGAGAAATTGCAGATGGAAACTTTCTTTTGGCGTTCGAACGGAGCGGGGCGATTAGGCTACGGATGAGATGGAGGTGGAGGTGGAGGTGGAGGTGAAGGTGGAATCATTCGGCGCTTTGACCTCACCAACTTTTTTTTATGTGTCATCGTTATAACGCGTTACGGCTATTTTTGAATCCTGATATACGAATCCTCGAAGATACTTAACATACTTCGATTCGAGATTAGGATTAGGATTAGGATTAGGCTGCCTTGACCCGTGCCTCAGACAGGGCGAGAACCGCGGCGCATTCTCCTAGCTGCATACATACATCATATGATACGAGCATATTATATGATTATATTTTCACGCTGGTAGCGGCTAATTGCGTCGCGGCATATATAATATGCAATTCTACATGTAATACCTTTCAGGTACCTTACTCTCCGCGGCTTACCTTGCCTTCCCTCTACGTCACCCCGCTGCCGTACCACTGACGACTTGAGACTTGACTTTATGCTCGATGTACTACGGTAGCCTGCGTCAGCTGTAACACGTTGCCGCGCGTGTAGTTTACCGCGTGCGTGACAACCTTGCATAAACTTTGATAGTCGAATAAAAATTTGAAATGCCAATTTCTGCACGTTAATCGATTTGCCCACTTTGTCGTCGCTTATCGCTATACGTATGGATATCATCGTCAAAAATATTTATTCGTAAATTTGTCTGCTTCAGAAGATTGGCTAGTTAGTTATCTCCCGGTCCTTTCGAAAAAAAAAATAAAGAAAATAAAAATAAAAATAAAGAAAACTGGAGAAAAAGTCTGGCGACTTTTCTTCTTCCATTATCCATCCTCCCGATCGTCGTATTCTTTTGATTAATGAATTTTCATCATACACGAAACTGACTCCTGAGTTTTTTCGTACTCCCGGAAGAACGGATCATGTATGACGGCACGCTTCTGGCCACGGACCGCACATCGCCATACATACATACATACGATCTACTACAATCGTTCGGTCTGCGTCCTCGGCTGATTCGTCTGCGGGATTCGACTATGAATTGTCGATTAGACTTGTCCTCGTACCGTTACACTCTGGGTATAGGTACCGTACGCGATCAGACTATTCATTGAACTGGCTTATTCCGGCGTCTGATCTTTTCGGCATAAGACGATGACGCGATTGCGATCGCACGAGGATGATCAGATCTTTTGAGTGGCGCCATGGTGAAATAAAACCCGATCTCATTTCATTCCCTCCCCGTTTCTAACACCGACAAAATATCTACATAAGTATTTCAAAAAATAATAATAAATAAATAAATGCAAATCCAATCTGGGACTCGAGACGTGACGAGAGTCTGTTTTAACGGCAAAAAATCGCATGATCTGATGAAAGTTACGCTATGCGCTAAATATTACGTTGAGAAAAAATATATTTGGAAAAAATTGTACATCTTCTCGCTGGTGAATTTTCCAGGTATAATCCTCAGGTCCAAGCGATATGACACAACTCGTGATTATGCCGTTTAAGCAACCTGTTTGAACTTTTAAAAAGCCAGCCAGACGTTCCACAGGTTAACAAATATGTATTTTATTAGTGTTTTTCCGGCTTATGAGATATTACAAAATCACCATCCGTCCTATTAAAAAAAACTACGAAATATTGGTTAAACAACCAGTCGTTAGTTACAGCAAACGGCTATGAAACTGTTACCAGTCGTTTACCAATCAGTGATCAGAGATACGGTAGAGAAATGGGTATAGGTATAGCTACGTGTACCTATGCGTCGAATGAAGAATTTCGATTCCGATCAAATCAATTGACCCAGGGATCCTAAAGATATACTTATATATATTTTATAACGGCTCTAGGATGAATAGCGTGAATTTAACGATTAATACTAGATAGGAGATTAAATACTGATAGAGATAAACCGGCACACCTATATGTAAGAAGATGATATCGCGTGATTTTCATCGACGAGGTGAGGTCGTTCGAGGACGAGGACGAAGATAGCTCAACGTGAAATAGCCGTGATTATCTTAACGATCCCTCGGAGCAAAACCTGGCCGGCAACCCGTTCCGCAGGATCTCTGGAAGCCGTCCTCCTCCTCCTCCCCCCCGCATTCCCTCCTAGTCTCGCCCCGCGGGGGTCTGTTCGCAAAAGGATAAGAAACGCGCGGAGATGAAGCGGCGAGGAACGCTGAAAATAGCATCAGATATCCCCCTTTATACATAGGTATATCCTTAGCATCTATACCCTCCCCCTTCGGATGATACTGCTCGACCTGTCTCGGCGAGTATCAATAATTCTGATCTGGGAAAGAGAGGAGACCGTAAAGGCGTAGACCAGTACCTAACCCAAGCGTTATATTCTCTGAACAGTTTCTCAATGCTTGGCCGAGAGTCCTGTTGATGCTACCGCGCTGTATTCTTCGACTCTCCTAGCCGGTCCGAGGAGCCCTCGTTGCCCTTCACCCCGCGTATAGCGTGCCGCCAACCCGCTCGCAGCGCGCATCTCTACATAAAAACGATGAAACGAACGAGCAAGGAACAAAGACCGCGGTCCACCTTCTCTATCTCGTATATATTCATACAAAATACACATATGCATACACGTTATTGAGTTGCGTTTAACGGTTTAATAAAAACGAAAAAAAAAAACAACAACACATCGCAATTATCATATCCAAGAAATTAAAAAAAAAAAAAAAAATTAAATGAATAAATTTGAAAAGAACTGTTTTTTTTTCCTTCTTCTTTGATTCTTTGATTTTTTTTTTTTTGTTCTTATTTCATTTCATCTATGATAATTTTGCCAGATATGCGGAGAATGATGAAAAATTCAAATCAACTACGGGAGTGTATGTATATATATTTTTACCAAACGATGATACATACGTATGATAGTAGAAGAAAATTTGACACGATTATTAAGATTGCGAGTAATTGCGACTAATTTGCTGACAGCTCACTCGGTCGTCATGTCGACTTTACGTGTATATGTGTAATGCAGACGGGTACGTAGACGCGTTTGTTGGTGCCACCCGGTGCCTTTGGTCTGAGGACTGAGGACTGAGGACTGAGGACGAGGAGAAGGAGTAGGACGACGACCACCGTCGCGACTACGGCTAGACCTTGGGCTCCTTGCAAGATGATGATCATGATGATGATGATGATATTATGCCTAGATTTGCGTTATAATACGTATTATAATCTTTCTGGCACGACGTATATTGCATCAATACGATTACCGCTCTGAGTCTACCACGCGGTTTATATACGCGCTAACGTTAACGCGACGTTGTTAATATAGCTGTCCTCTGCACTTTGTCAGCGGACTCTATACGTCCTCCCTCTGGTAATCCAGATCTATATGCACTATAGTTATCCCATTTCCATTCGGGATGAACTATAGAAACCGAATAGAATTTTTAGATTTCTAATGAGAAAAACCACCCGTGCAGATCTGTACACCCAACGAACCGATATTCGAACACAAGACGTGCCTGGGACCAGCTGATAACCAGTCTGACAACTTTTACCGAATACTCTGCTGCACCCCCTGATACAACTTTTTCTCGACGAAGAAAGGCCGGACTTTGTTTCTTGCAGTGGGTCACAAAACAAAACTGCCCATCTTCACGCGAGAATTTATTTTCTAATCCCAAATATCATATGAGTTTCTACTGACGTTACAGCGAGTAACGTCAGAATGGAGTGTGAATCGAATGAGAGGCCAGCCTCTGACGAAATATAGAGCGAATATTCCTCCCCCGAAACTTTGGGGGTAGTTAGGGGGTAGATTCGGAGATGAGCAACGTGTCTATCGCAGATATGTGTAACAGAATAAAAGAAGCCATGATTATGGTAATGAACGTCTAGAAACCACGAACTTCCGGCGCCTTGATCAATTCCTGTACGTTTCCGGAGCCCGTGGTGTAAGGTCAAACGAATATAGTATTCTCGCGGACAAAGGTAGGCATGTACTTTTACATTATGGGTATAATGTGTACGCATACGTGCGTAAGTAACCGCGTGAACAATACCTGGAGATGACCATACGTGCCTAGTTAGTGATCTCTACCCCTGTATCTGGCTGCATATCAGTTGCACGTTTTCGTTACGGTAGCGAGGTAGAGTGCGGGGTGCTTGTGTTTGCTGGTACACGAAGGTGGTGGTGGTGGAACCAGGCGTTATGGTGGGAAGTGATCTGCTCGGGGCCCCGCTCGGTATATAAACGGGGCCTGGCCGGCTCAGCCCTCATTCACCGAGTCTTTTAGAACGCGTGTACTACTATCCACGGCCCGCGGTTCACACAAATCGCGAATAACATTATAAACGAAGGGATTTTTTGACCGAGCGTCAAACACAAGCCGCAGACACAGATCCAGGAGATCCCGTTACACTACGTCGCTACATTTTCGCGGGTGAGTTCGTCCTCCTCATACGTTCATCCAACATTCAAGAATATAGCATTTGGGCCACTCTTGACCCACTCGATTAAGACATGATGAAAAGAGAAAGAAACTTCTCAAATCATAACGATTCCTGATATTCTCGCCGCCACCCTTTGCTCGCGCGTTATCAATCCCGCTCGTGTTTGTACGTGCATGTAGAAGACCCGAGCTTGCACTCATCACCCACCGCTATTACTTCTTTAACAGTCTTGATGAGGTAATGATCGCGTTATCCTCTCCCTCTTACCGCGCGACTACCGTCTTGCGGTGTCGTTTCCTTCCCGCTTAACGGGGCGAACGTTTACGCTTTTTAGAGTATAACGAGCACGAAGAGCGAGACCGGTTCGCTCGACTTTGCGAAATCTATCAGGATCCCGGCGCTCTGAGAATGTCGCGAATTTCTAACATTGGGCTGGGTGGATTAATGTCCTGACGTTCATATAACCGGGCAATTGGCCGGATCGTTAATCGGATTGATTCTACCAGTTGGGGGCCTTGGCTCCCCGCGAACAAATAAATTGTATAATGGGACTCGCGCGGTATCTTAGAGCGTATTATCTTCTAACAGTTGTTATTCTTTCGGTGTGATTCAATGAAAGGGATATACAAAGATAGAACACTAGGCGAGTGTGGGTGTAGGTGTGTTCGTGTTTGTGTTTGTCAACGTGTGAGTGTATGCGAATGAGCTAGTCCATCCCCCCGCATAATGCACATAGTACACACGCATGTGTAAGCGCATCCTGTAATTACGATTCTCCGTAACGTAGCAGCTCGTTGAAGGCTACACAGTCGAGTCATTCTGCCCACGGGTTGAATGGCACTAGCTCGAGCCTAGCGCATTCGATAGTTCTAGATCAACCCTTGAATCCTTGTTTCTTAACTTTTTATAGCCAAGAAAAAAACCAGCAAAAAAATGAAGACGGCAATCACAGCATCGGCGATGGTCCTACTCGCCATCGTGAGTATGTCCCATTCCCTACCTCTGGGATCGTCATCTCCCGAGGATGCGCAGCCCGTTATACCCCTCGAGGATAAACCCGTCGTTCAAGAACTCCCGGCTTCGGATATTGCGGTTAAAGAGGAGCCGAAAATCGAAGAGAGCAAGGCACCCGAACCAGAAGCGAAACTCGAAGAGCCTAAGTTAGCGGAAACGGAGACTAAGGCAGTCGAAGAACAAGCTACGATCCTTCGATCAGCAGCTGAGGAACCAAAGGAGGTGCCTCTCGTTCCCGCGGAAATTCCGGTACCTAAGGTAGAGCCGGAGCCGATCGCGCGTTCCGTGGAGCCGGAAGTATTGCCGAAAATCGATGAGGTTGGTTGCGAATTTTTATTCAAATTCAAAGTTTAAGTTATAGGAGGGATTTTCGTCTGATGATAATTATTTTCACTTTAAACAGCCAGCGGCAATTGTCGAAGCCGAGAAACCGGTCGCGTCCGAAGACGCCGCGAAGGGATTGATCTCTGCAATTCCTGACATTGGTTTAGAAACTGAATCCAAACCGGAACAGGAAGCTGAGCCGGTACTTAGCAAGGAGGCAACGAAGGAACAGAGGAGCGAGGTACCAGCCATCAAGGAAGAGGAAATAGCCCCTGTTCCCGAAGCCGAGATTAAGGAGGAGAAAATTATTCCCGAATCTGAGGAATCGAGCCAACGACTTGGAGCCGAGGTGGTCGAATCTGTTGACCAGATTATTAAAGAGGCGGAGAAAATCCCAGCCGAAGAACCAAAGGCGGCTGAGATCTCCGAGGGTCCTAAGGAAACCGAAGAGAGATCGAATCCCGGAAGTGAACCGGCGGTCGAGGCCCAAGAGGAGAAGAAGGAGGAGGAAGAGGTGAAGGAAATTGAGAAGGAGAAAGCCGTGGACGAGGAACTGACAAAGAAGGATGAAGAGAAGAAGGAAGAAGATGAAATAGCGAAGAAAGAAGAGACGTTGGAAGAGCCATCGAAGCCAATAAAATCCGAGGAACTTCCCGAGGCCGAGAAGCTTACAGAACAGTCAAAGAAACCCGAGGAAAACGATTCTAGCGAGGAGTCGAGCGAGGAGGATGACAGGAGTTCGGAAAAGGACAAGAACGTTGTGAAAAATGAGGACGAATCGAACAGTTCCGAAAGTAAGGAAGATGCGCCTGAGAAGGGGGTTCTCGTAAAATGATGTATGAATTTGATGGATCGAACCGTTAGCGAGTGATGTTATTATTCCATCTAACAAAAAGGGGGAAACAAACAAAAAAATAAAATAAAATAAAAAAACAACAAAAAAAAAAAACAAAAAAAATATACATAAACAACGGGCGAGGGAGAGAAAAGCGAGTAAATGTATATGAGAGAATGAGAGACAGAGAGCGAACGAGTGATTGAGAGAGAGCAAGGGAGAGAAAAATCACAATTACAGAGAGAATAGAATACATAATAGAATAGAATAGAAAATTGGATATGTTTATTCCTATGTCGCACGACGAATAAAGCGAGAGAACAAAGAGAGAGAGATAGAGAGAGATAGAGAGAGATTTTGAGAAACTGATGAATATAAAAAAAAATTACGGAAAATATAAGACAGATCGGATTAGATTACCGTTGAAGAAAAAAAAAAAATAAATCCTCAACAGGTTGTAACACATAAAATATTGGCGTTTAGATCCGATGCCCCCAGTTGTCCGTTACTTACTATTTTCGCCTCCGCTCTCTTCACCTATACCTGCGAGAGCGAGTTAGTCGTGATGAAACATCACCACCTATTCTACTATTTGTACTATTATAACAACCGTTGGTAGTCAGTGCGTCATTTATATTATAACATAGTATAGTATAGTTGTTGGCGCAAGGCTTGAGAGTAAGTAGCCTCTTGATTATTCTAACCACACTACTCTACTATTAATATCTACTGGTATTATATCATTACGTTTATTTACTCGCCTTTGCGGTACGCGCGTTTAGCGCCCATTATTATTATTATTATTATTATTATTATTATCATTATTATTATTATTATCATTATTTTTATTATGAATACTAGTGTTAAGCTATCTTCATATTATATGGACTGCAACGCAATGTCTGACTGGCTAACAAATAACATCGAGCTATATTAGCTGAAAAAAAAAAAAAAAACCAGCAGTTTTCTCACCCTTGCCGTGGGCTTAGGCCCGCTAAATGTACTCCCCTTATATACTTGCTTGAAAATAAACTGAAATTGAAAAAGTGCATCGATCTCCATCTTCCATTTTATCGTCGTTCTCATACATGTATAATATTATTTTTCTTCTTCTTCTTCTTTACAAAATCACGATACATAACAGATAATTGGAAAATGTCAAAGTCATTGTACAATGCTGGATAAAGAATTTTATAACTCACCTCAGTAGTTAGTAAAAAGAACATCAGCACTCCGAGGGACCACCAGTCGACGGAATGGCCGTAAGATTCACGTCTGAGAATTTCCGGGGCTGGAACATTGATTTGAATCGAAGATCTGTGTTAATTGAGCAATTTTATTTGTCACAATTTTTCACAATTCAATACTGAGAAATTCTCGACTATAATAGCGCTTTTACCGATATATCGCGGTGTGCCGCAAAGTGTAGACGTTTTTTGACCGTGCTTTAGCCATTTGGCAAAACCAAAGTCTATCAATTGAGCGTGACCTTCGTTGTCTAGAAGAATGTTGGATGCCTTGACGTCGCGATGAATAACACCGGCGTTGTGGAGAAAATCTTGAAGAAAAAACAAAAAAAAAAAAAAAAAATGGAGAACACATTCGTCATTAGATGTTTAAACCTAAAAACTCGTTTAAGGATGATGAAACGTAACGTTCTATTTAGAGAAGAGAAAAAAAAAAAAAAGAGATAAATAATTCGAATCTCGGAAAATAATGACCCTGAAATTATTTTAATATTTATCAACTGGTACCTATCGCCAGGGCGACCTCAGCCACGAGAATTCTGACTGCTTCTTCGGGCAGGCACCCGTATTCTTCTACCAGGGTAAACAATTCACCTCCGGAAACATAGTCGCTACCTGGAATAGAGTATTTTGAGTCAAGTCTTTTTTTCTTTTTTCTGCTTTTATTATGTTATCTTGGTTTGCGGGGAATGAATAGAAAGAATTCGAAATTCATACGTATGGTATATGTATATTTCGATGTTTATTATTAATGATTGAAATAATTTTAAAAAGACTGTCAGTCTACTAGGTCGCAGAATTTCCAAATTCGAGACAAGCTAAGGATCCTTTTTATCTCTTTAACCTGCAGATATTCTCAACTTTTCGCATTCCCCGATCTTTCGGGGCCTTTAAATTCATGAATTTAACCGTTTTTATACGATTTTGGAAAAAGTTTCTTCGCATAAAGCAACTAGAAAATTTATCCTGCTGGGTAAAACCTACCGATATTCATAAAATATTTCATTTTAATCCTGCTTTATAATTAGCCAAATATCAAATCATCTACGGATTAGAACTTTGTTTTCTCCAACTCCAACTCTCTAACTTCCTTAGATTTATTTTTTGTATTTTCCTACTATCGAGGCCAGAACGAAAATAGTGAATAGCAATTAGTTTGAAGTTCTATCTACGCCTTGAAATTTCATTATCATTGTTGACTGAATATATCTTCAATTTCAATCCCTTTTCCAATTTTCTTAGCGCTAATGGCAAAGTATGATCTTACGCGATCGCCCTACCGACGTAGAGTCTCCTTTTGTCCTGCCAGTGGGAGGAGGCGTTTACAACGAATGGATGATGTCCGACAACTTGTTGTATTCGAACCTGAAAATTACAAGAATTTTTCGATCAAATCAAATATACCAAAGGCTCAATTTTCGAATAATAAAACAAAAGGATATCAAAGGATAGGAACCTCGTCTTTAACACGCTCCACCGCATCCTCAGCAATGATCTGTGCCTTGCTTAGCACTTTTAAGGCGAATATTTTCCCGCCGTTACGACTTCTGACTTTATAAACTTGGCCATAAGCTCCCTTAGATATCACCTCAACAAAATCAAACTCTGCCTCGGAAGCCGGACCCTTGATTTTAAACTCGGGTAAAAATGCTGCCTCAAATTGCGGCACGGGCCATTTGGTCTTTGAAGAAGAGAGCTGATCATTGAACAGGCCTTGACTTCCCCTGAAAAGATTGTTTCCTCTATGAAGTTCAATTCTTTCATTACTTTGAGATGATAATTTGATTATTTTGTACAGTTAAAATTAAAATTCATAAAAATAAAAATCAATCATTCGATTCCAATTTTATCTTATATCCTCGAAGAAACATTAGAAAAAACAAATACTTACCCTCTTCGGGAAGCTCGAGAGCGTTGGGATGTCTCGATGCGGGTTGACGCTATCGAGTTCAACACACCGCTCCCTCCGAACAGAAAAAATCTGACGCTTCGATTGGACCCGACGTTATCAAGGCTGGACTGTTTTTTGAAAGAAATACAATCATTATCCAGAGGAGGGAGGAATAAATTTTCATTAATAATATATGTCAGTTAGTAGGTAATTTCGAAGTAGATCTTTCGTTTGTTAAACTCGAATAAAAATTTTGTATTATTTAGGTTAAAAAAAAGAGGTTATGCGTAATGTTATTGTATGTAATGTATACTCACATGACTCGCGTAAACAACCTGCCGTTCCTCCCTCTCGTTCTTTGCCGTGTATTTCTTTGTTTTAACGTTACAATTGCCCATCCGACTTTACGCTCGGTTTTAGATAAATTTTTCGACTCATAGAACAACGATTCTGACAGATTGTTGTTTTCACAGGTGGAGTTCATCGATGATGAAGTATTGTGTACCAAACTACCCAACACGACAATTATAATTCACGAATAGCGATTGACGTGCATAGAGTATGAAGAGATAGAAGACCCGCGACCTTTTTCCTCATCATTTCGACTATATGCACGTAGTTAGACGAAAGATTTTTTTACTTCTATTTTTTTATTCCAAATACGAAAAAATCATCATGGAAAGAAAAGTAAAAGAAAAAAAAAAAAGGATTCGTAATTTTCAGTCAGGCATATATAGAAGAACGCATAGAATAATTGCTATTCATGTATTATATAAATCGTAGATTTATTTTTATATTTAGTATTAATTGAAAAAGAATGAATGGTAAAAAAATATTTTGTCAACAACATTTGTTATCATAAAACCAATCGAATATAACATGATTATCATAGTATCTAATACGTTTCTCTTGCTTCTGCAGAATTCGATAATCACGATTTTATAACAATTCGTGGAATACTATCAATCGCTTTTTCTTCTTATAAACATTTTCACATTTTCTTATGCAGCTTTACTCAATCCCAAGTTTATAGTATATACCACAACTCTCCATACGTATACCCTAAGTGTAACAATATTCTAATATACGAAACAATATGATATAATATATTCCTATTCACGTATGAATGTATGTGGCCATATTGCGATCTCTAATCATCTAAATATAACACCGTATATATATATAGCTTTCATTAAATCATACCTCTATCGATATCTTTGGTAAAGATATCTATATAAACACACATCAATCTGTACCTATATCTACGTATAAATAATATATAAACAATCATACTGATATGTAATATCGAATATTATTTCTTATTTCTAAATTGCCGTTATTGCACGACTTTGAGGAACGATTTGCCATCCATAAAACATACATTTTACACATTCACATCTCGCAACTGCCGATCCCTTCCAGTGGCACACAAGTAGCATGATGCGACTGTACCCAGTGCATTTCTTGGCATACTTTAGAGCAATAAGTGGCCTTGGTACACTGACCACAAGCGATATGGCTTGTGCGGGAGCACAAAAGGCACGGATCGTCATTTCCGGCTGTGGGAGAAGAAGGATCAAGCTTTTCTTCAATCTTTTCAAATTGCTGGGAAGAAATGGTCTTCACTTCTTCAATGCTGGGTAAATCCAGTACGATTTCGTTAGCGTTAAAGTCGTGACCGCAGGAACCATCGACTTCATCTTTAGGTTCAGACTTTGAGTATATATTTAAATGGTTTTGGGACCGGGGTGGATCTGTGCTACTGTCGCACGGGTTTCGCGTCGCATCCGCAGCCTTGTCGTCAGTCAAATCAATGATGCAAAGTACCTTGCCAACTGACTGAGACTTCGGAGGGTCTGCGGATGCTTCTT
Source organism: Rhogogaster chlorosoma (assembly GCA_944452935.1). Taxonomy (NCBI): domain Eukaryota; kingdom Metazoa; phylum Arthropoda; class Insecta; order Hymenoptera; family Tenthredinidae; genus Rhogogaster; species Rhogogaster chlorosoma. The sequence continues at coordinate 27,052,938 of OX101800.1, read as the reverse complement.
TCTTGCTTATACTCGTCTGAACTTGGACCTCTGCTTCGCCCATCACTAACTCTACCTCTGCAGCAGTGAAAGATGAGGTACCAGGTGGTGTACGGTGGTCAAGACCTTGGGCTATGAACCACAGCACCTGATCCCGTGTCTTTAATCTATCGAACAAGTAGCCAAGATCCTCGCGGAATATTATCAACTTGGATTCATACTCTTGCTTAGCTTTCAGCATTTCTTCATGGCGGTTGCGTTTTATCGCAAGGTTCCTAGCGACCTGTTTTCGCTCGCAAACTCTGCGTCTACAATGCAGAGCCAGATATATATTGTCCAAAGCTCCTAGAAGTCTGTCGCTATCACACGATGTACTAGGGCTTGATTCCGTGTCTGTTGTCGACGACGGTTTCGGGTCGTTCTCATGCGGATCTTCCAAACAACTGCTCGAGCTAGTTTTCAGAGGCTTTTTGTCCAAAGTAGGCGGATGCACCCATTCAAATGCTTTGGGTGTTGGTCTTGGAGGAATAATCTCATCTTTCAGGCTTCTGTTACAAAGTGAAGCTTGAGTTTCCGCCAAATTTTTCATCTGCAAACTCGGATTATCCGCTGCAGGTTTGCTGGACGAAGTACTGTCGATTTTTACGCGAGAGGTAAGGTCAGCTTTCTGTCGATTTGTTGACTGTAATTGCGTTTTTCGACCTGAATTGTTTGAGCTGTTTGGGGCTAGCTCATGACAATCTTTGTCCAATTTTACAATCACGCTTTGATGCCGTGTTACAGGCAGTGTCTCTAGCGAAGCATCCGTGGTATCGGAGTGAATATCTTTCTCAGGTATCGATCTAAGGAGAAAATATCGTATTAATTGAAATTGGAGAAAACATTGCTGCTATTTATCATCCAATTACGTTCTTCCCAGAAGTGTCTGAGAAATTAAGAAGACCAGAATAAATCAAGAGAGAAAAACAATAAATACACATTATCTAGATACCCTGAATCCAGTGTGTCTCCTCCTGTCGTATTGTTTTCCGAACAAGATTCTCCCCCCTTATCAGTATCTGCATCGTCAGTAGTCGAGCCATCTCGGATATGACTAACAGTATCGGGTTCCAGAAGTGATACATTATGCGAATTAACTGCAGCCCGATCCCCAACTGGGAGAACGGAGGCAGTCGAGTTTGTAATTAGAGTATCATGATCGTGAGAAGTGTGCATTTCTTCTTGGTATAACAGGCTATCGCATCCTGTCCCAGTAGAAGTGTTATCAGAGGCAACAAAGTCTCTCCCCTCATTATCATCCACAGTTTTTAATTTCTTCCCGCTCCCGGCAGCATGGGATTCTCTCCTCTTCTTCTTCCCTCGATGAGAGAAGATCGGTGACTTTCGGTTTGAGAGATCTGTCAGCTTCTCAGTTTCCATTCTTTCATCAGACGTTTTTGTCTCCTTTGGTAGCGGCCCCCTGAACGTATCATGGGTTTTGGGATTCGGGAGAGATTCGGCCTCTGAGTCAGACAGGTCGATATCTTCTCCAAACAGCTCTAAATACTTGGCACGAAGTCTCGACTTCCATTTCATTTTCCTCTGCTCTCTCAGCTGCAGATATCTTTGGCCTGATGGTTTCCACGAAGGCTCCTCGTCGATTGGAATCAAACGCCAAACAATCCCGTTCGGGTTTTCTCCTTTCTTTGGTGTCCAGTGTTTCCTTTTCTTCTTCTTCTTCGACCGCTCTTGAGATCTTTCCTTCTTCTGTTCCGATCCTGAGGAATGAGTCGTTCCTGAGTTTTGTCTCTTTGTCACTTTTCCCGAATTATCAGCCGCTACACCCGAAGTACTGCGCTCTAGGTCCTCAGTGGGTCTCTCAGTTTTCCTGTGCTTCCTATGACCCGAAGAGCTTGATACATGGCTAAATTTTTGCTTCAGAAAATGGTTATTGTTGTTGTCGCACAGTGTTCTAGCATCTTTACATCTCAATCTGGGATCTTCAATATGATTGTCTTTGCCCATCTGTAATAATTATTTGTGACATTTAAGGCCCAGTTCTAGACCCGAAGTTCAAAGCTCCAACGTTTTGATTAAGTTTAATCATCTCGATTTTGAAAGCGGGCTTTAACGATCAGAGAGCAAAAAAAATCACGATTTCATTTTCAGGAGGTAAAAAAAAAAGACTTTTTGCAATTTTAGTTTTCAAACCGTGATATACCTTCCGAAAAATGATTGACTTAGCGGAATTTCAAAACCGTTCGAATTCTTCGTATTTTCGCATATACATACCTGCGCGGTAGCCTCTCGATTCTGCACTCTAATTAAGTGGACAGAGGGACGTGACGACAACTGTAACAGACCTTCGCGCCACGCCAGCTTGGAAAGTCCCAGCCGCACAAGATCCGCCCTAAACTAAAGAATAACATACACAACTCAAGGGTAGATCGTTGCGTCGAATAGTTGACGGACGCATTCTCCGCGATATATTATTTCTGGTTATAATTGAAAAGACGCTGCAACACTTTCGGTTATAATAAACGTAGAGCGAAGAATGACGAAAAAAAGAAAAATATATTCATCAGCCGTTAGAATGCTCGACTCATATTTCGCCGTATCAGCATCGAGGCTATCGTGGTTCCGGTGCACTCGGACGTGTGTATGAGTAGTCGCATGGGTTTATTCAACATTATACGACGAATAGAGGATCCGTATTTTACTACGCGTCGTGCGACGATACAGATTCATTCGTAATATTCGTTCTTCAATGTCCTTCAACGAAAATATTACATTCTTCGTCGAGCTTGCTTGGGGCCGACTATTTCTTGCGTTACGGCGTGAGAGAGACCGAATCATTCACGCGAAGTTAGGCTGAGGTGAGAAAAACCGACAGCGGACAGCCTACGCAATCTAGAACCCTTTCCGTAAAAGGGGCCGTTCGGGCCGCGTGGTAAGAGACAGACGTGCTCTTCGCAACTGAGACATCTCTCGCTCTTGAATTCCACTCAACAAGTGGTCGCAAGGGGTGAAATGCTCGCAGGGATCGGCCTCGCGCTTGAATTATGCTCTTGAGTTATCTTGAGTTATCGCGCTGCGGGACTTGGGAAATAAATGAAACAAAAATTCGACGGTTATTTTTCGGAACCTGATGCCCACCGGCGTCTCCTTTTCTCCAAACATATGTTTTGTTTACGTTTTAGAAACCGCTGCGCTCTAACGCGCTGACAGATTTGTATATATGTGTATGCGGACACATTATCCACACATGGATACATGTGGGTCGGTTTTTTCTTTTTACGATACACAAATCAACTCGCGTCAAAATATGCCCGGGTTGTTATGGGAATGGGACTCTTTCTATTAAATGGGTATAATATTTATGGGTGTCGTGTTGTGAGTTTGGTAAATCGCAAACACATATACCTTTGTCAGTAGGACTCTGCGACGTACCGGTCCGACCTTGAGGAGCCATCGCTTCAAGGGAATGTTGCTGAATGTCGGCTTCGAGCCTCTTTTCATTTCCGCGGTTCTTTATACTGGGATCAGTCCCTCAATTATTTCACTCTGGAATAATTTCGGTGACTACGCGATGTATGTACCTAGTGTTCAGAGTTCAAACAAACTGACAACCCCGTTGTTATGAAATTATCATAACCTGCAGACACAGCCGATTTCCCCTGCTGTTGTTATTTACCGGCCCCAATTGTTTCCCGTATCCAAAGTGACCTTGCATCGTCGCGTGCAGTCGACCCGGCCTTATGCCCCGCTCTTGTTTACTTCTAAATTACTTATCAGCTTAATTATTCACTGTTAGATATTTATTATTCAATCACAGATTTCAACAGTTATAAATATAATTATTCACTCTTCCTCAGACTTGTATCACCAAACTGCTACGATCGCAGTGTATTAATTGTAAGTTAACGTTATTCCGCTGTTATCAGAAACACCGGATACAAAACGCTCACATGTGGACTTCGAGTGAACTTTCAACTTCTAACTTCGAACCGCATGCCACCTGCCAAGTTCCTGTTACACGAAGGAACTAAGGGAAGAGTTTTCAGTTTTGCCCGTGTTTTACGCTTATTCGTTGCATTCGGCTTTCTTCGTACCGCTCCGGGCTTGCTCGGGTTTCTACTACCCGCCAGGATGTGATTTACGATCTTGACATTTCGGCCCTCGAGATGATACATTGTATATGTATATAATTGTATTCATTATTTCATCTTATTATTCACATGCCGATCTATGCAGAAATATCCATTGTTCACAGAAAGACGAAATACAAAGTATATGAACACTCTGTAGTCACGATGATACATTTGTTTTACAGGATATTCATTTATTTTTCTAATCGCTATTGATCGCTATTATCAGTTTTCATATAACCGCAAAGAAATTCTTCATATGAAGGCATAAATAGCGACGAAGAAATGACGCGAGAAATAATCGTCGATATTGAGATAAACGCAATGATATACAAAATATTATAGCGATTGCTATACTAGAAGGAAACGTGGCTATACGCGCCGACAATTTTAACAAGAATTATCAAAACGAATGTATCAATAATATGCGACTTTACGGAGATTGAGAAGGATTGTCATGTCGCAGGAACAGAGCCCCCTCAAATATCTGTTGGGTAACTGCTTTAGTACAATAATTTAATAATACGTGGTGGAGTTTTCAATTTTAACTGTAACGTGTGTAATGTTTAGATCAGTTCGGATTCCGGTAGTTTGATAATTCTATCATTAATTATATAGTTAAAACTAAATAAGGAATGCTTTTTCTCGATATGTATTCGTTTTTTCATTGTCTCTTCATTTTTGAATCCTCTCTGCCCCGCGAAAACCGACGTTTTTAATATGTTAATAGCCGGTGGATTTGGAGGAATATGTACAGTGATTACGGGTCATCCTTTAGACACGATAAAGGTTCGTCTACAAACAATGCCGGGGGAATATTCGGGGACTTGGGATGCGTTGAAAAAAATTGTCACCAGAGAAGGGCCGCTTGGGTTGTACAAAGTAAACGAATACCCACATCAATCGACGCTAACTGCATATTTCAGTTATCGAAAAATTTCACAGGGCGTTACAGCACCGCTAGTTGCCATCACACCGATATTCGCTATTAGTTTCTTCGGCTTCGGTCTCGGAAAGAAATTGGTGGCGAAACCTGGACAAGACAAACTTACCGATATGCAGCAGTTCCTCGCTGGCGCCTTTAGTGGCATGTGTACCTCTTTCGTTATGGCTCCGGGGGAGAGAATCAAGTGTTTGCTTCAAATGCAGGTATATCTGAATATACGAATGGAGGAAAGATGATAAAGAGCCGATCTGGATGTATATGGGGCATTCCACGTCAAATTTGCAACCCATGTACCTCACCCCGTTCGATTTGGATAATTTTTTAGTATGATGTTGCAACCAACCCAAAAGGGTCTCTGAATCTTTTTCAAATTTTTTCAACTACCGGTGAAATAAAAAAAAATCGAAAAGCCAATTCTGAAAACGCCATTTTTAAGAATCTGAAAAAATTCACAAAAATTCTATAACTTGAATGATGGTTTCTAAGCTCCACATGATAATGGGATCTCAACATCTACTATTTTTGTCGCCAATTTTTAGTTTTTTCACGTCGGAATTGGAGTTCCTTTCTTTTTCGATCGGTCATAACTTTCTCAAATCTTGATGGATATAAATTTTTCTGAAATTTAGAGGAATACTAAAAGGCCTAAATACGGTCAATACAAAAAAAAACACCTAACTTCGACATGACAAAACTAAAAAATTGCGCAAAAAATAGTAAATGTTGACGATCCGATTGTCGCGTAGGTCTTGAAAATCATCATTTAAATCATAGAATTTTTGTGAATTTTTTCAGATTTAACGAAATGGCGTTTTCAGAATTGTTTTTTTGATTTTTTTTAATTTCACTGGTTCTCAAAAAAATCTGAAAAAAATTCCGAGACCCTTTTGGGTTGGTTGCAACATCATACTAAAAAATTATCCAAATCTAAGGGGGTGGGAGACGAGGGTTGCAAATTTGACGTGGAATGCCCCATACGCATGATATTCTTGAAGACCGAAGGCAACAAAAAGTACAACGGGTTCCTCGATTGCGGGTTGAAACTGTGGAAAGAGGGAGGAATCCGCAACATATATGTCGGCACGTGCGCAACCCTTTTACGCGATGTTCCAGCCGCAGGAATGTACTTCTGTACCTACGAAGTGTTGATGCGGAAATTTAAGAGCGTTTCTGGAACAGAGGTATTCCGCATTCATGCACCCAGACGATTTTCAGAACTGAAAAAAATTCAATTCTCAGGATGCAATGTGGCAGTCTCTGGTAGCCGGAGGTGCAGCTGGTATTGCTAACTGGGCTGTAGGTATGCCAGCTGACGTAATTAAGTCTCGACTTCAAACTGCTCCGGATGGAACTTATCCCCATGGGGTGAGATCGGTGCTCCCAATCCTCATACGCGACGAGGGTTTCCTCGCCCTATACCGTGGCGTTGTACCCGTAATGCTACGCGCATTTCCTGCTAACGCGGCATGTTTTATTGGTCTCGAATTTGCAATGAAGTTCCTCAAAGCGTACGCCCCTTGGCTTTGATGAAGTTCCTTATTTTGGTGTCTTACGGATATCAATATGCTACGAATACACCATTGCGTAGAGCTGGGATGAAATTCGCATTAGGAGCTTGCGTATTATAGTCGCAACGATGTGAAAAGGCTCATTGATCCCACACGTTGATTAATTAAACGCTGTTTCTCAATGAAATTAGTTTCTTAGAAACTTTGCTAGAATTTCTGATTAGAATGGTTTAGAAATTGCAGTTTTATGGCTTATTAGCAAAAAGGAGCAGCAGAGAACTGACATGAGGATGTAAAATAATCGTGAATGTATAAATACAGCAGATTTAGCCAATTTCTTATAGTATATTATCATTCAATAAATATGATCTGTAAGCAATTAATTCGCATTAAATACTCTGTACTATGCGTTCTTTCCAATATTCCAAGTCATCATCATAGTTAATCCTAAGCCCGAGATTCTAATTCTTAATTCTATTTAAAATCTCGTTTTCTCTCGAGATGGGAATCCCCGTCGGGCGCAAACCCGGACAAATATTGTGGCCAAGACTCATGCTTCAGTACCTCGATCCCGTTATAGGGAGCGCCACAAATCAGTGTGTCGATTTTGGCGCACGCGTTAAGACAACGGTTTCAAAACGTTTGAAATCAGCTTTAAAAATGGTAGTTGTTCCCTAGCTGTTCGTCGGTTTAATTCGTGTGATATTTCAGGGGTAAGCAAAATTTTTTTATAACATTTACACTCGAATTTAACTACCAGTATATTCGAGAGAGTCTTGATGTCTGATCACGGCAAATCTCCTCTTTTTATACCTTGATGCGATCATCTATCCTTCGTTTGTCAACGAACGCATGAATCCGCAGCTGCAGAGTGCCAATACATCGGAATTATCATAATAAACTCTCACATACTTATATTCCGCTCAATATTGACTCGAACAACGCAACGTATTTCAGTTCAATATGGAGAAATACAAACCTATGAAAGCATTCATCGCTGCTGCTCTTGAGTATTCGAATCATCCGAGCGAAACTACGGCCTCAGTTTTGCAGCGAAATCTTGGAGTAAGTAATGACATCTAATTCTGATTCAAATCATCTCGTAGACATGGCTTTTCATTCAGAAATAGTATAAATCTACGAGGCTTAGATACAACGGATGTTGATACTTGCCCACAGACCATAGGCGCATCTTTGGATTTGAGTGTGTTCGATCCCGGCTCAAGCATAGCCGCGGAATTCTATGTGAGCTTATACGAATTAATGAAATCCCTTGCTTCGAGGTCTACACTGATCTGGAACGCTTTAGCTGTTCTTCAACATGCCTGCAAGAATACCGCGGCCAGAAGCGCCCTCATACATACATATAAGTTTACCCCAATTTTGAACGGACTCTTGGAGGTTTGTACACCTGTTATACTCATTTCCCAACTTCAGGGCCCCTTTTTTCAAACAGAGAACCATTTTTTTTCCTACAAAAAATAACTTTTTGTCATTTTTCAGACTCTATATTTTTACGAAAAAGTCACTTTTCTCATGTTTTAAGATTGCTCGACTTCTACCAGCCCCATCTATTATGATCTGAGATATATTGCCCCATCTAAAACCTCTGTATTTAATTTCCAGGCGAATTTGACCTCTGAGAAAAGAATCCGAGTGTTACAGCTGCTGCAAGAGCTTACATACGGAGTGAGAATATCATGGCAAGAAATGCACTTGCCGTATCTTATGACGACATTAACTCAATGGGTCTCAAGCTCCCAGGAGGAAGAAGTAGTGGGATTGTCGCTAGGTGTACTAGTCAATTTATGCTACAAAAATCTCCATGCTATTTACACCCTAATGCGGGCTGTAGACACTAAAGCATTCATCAAAACTTTACTCAAAGTCCAAAGTTACAATATAAACACTAGAGTACACTGCTGTAAGCTTATGATAATACTGGAGCATGTTAACAGAGAAATACCCGATAAAGATATCCTAGCTTTTGTAGAAGTTACCTTCACCAGCCTTGTAACAGCCTTGAAAGAAAAAGACGCACCGTTGTTGAGACATACTGTTGACTTCTTTGACGACGTTCGACAAAACGATCATTCTAGAGCTGTACTTATCACCTATCCTGGGTAGGCTGACTCTCTTCTATCACCAAGCTCCCTCTCCGGTCCGTGGATCAAAGCAATTATTGCATTTCCCTAATTTCAGCTATGCAGTAAGCGTTGAGCAGATTCTAGATTCACTGGAAGCAGACTCGGAGCCAGACTGCGTGGCACTTATGATGGAATTCCTTGTCTCCTTGGTCAGACTTCAGATCCCATCATTAGCGCCTTTGTATTCTAGCTGTGTTAAGGTCGCCATGACTTGGGTTCCCGTTGAACAAGTATGATTTCATCAGATTTTCTCCATAAGATGATCTGTCTTAGATCTTCCTCTTCACCAACGTATTCGCCGTTTCAGGTCTGCTCAAAGGCACTTAGCTTGATACGGATCATAGTCACAGACATAAGGCGGATTAAAGGCTCTGTTGAGATACTAAACGAGCTCGATTTTTCGGTTCTGATGCTCGTCTTGGACTCTGATTCTAAAATGGACGATGGCAACAACTCTCAGAGCGTCGAATCGCAGGCTAAACTGACAGAGTTCTTACAACTACTGCAAGAAATGGTCAGAATTGGTCCACTCAGGACCAAAGTTATGCACACATTCACCGATCAGGCCATGAGACAGATCCTCGGACCTATTCTCGAGCAGGGAGATACATCTACGTGTGAGAATGGACCAGGAAATATGTTCCAAGTAAGGAACAAGAAAATTATGTTGTAAAGATCGCTTAGAAAAACTGTGACAATTTAATATCCATTTATCAACAGGAACCCGCAACAACATTAAACATACATGCTCTATGCCTGACGGCCGACCTTGCAGCCCATGATTCCAACTGGCTTAATCTCTACTCTGAATTGCTTAGGAAAAGGCAGATTCAGATGGTTATGGCGCACGCGCTATACTCAGGAGAAGTAGAGATCAAGCAAAGAGTTTTGCAGCTGACTTCGTCCGTCGCGTTTCCTCAAGAGTGGTGAATATTATTATAATACATGCAGTTTTTAGTCTTCAGCTCTCTTTACAATATCGTATTACAGTGTTTCCGCAGTAGCCAGATCTATGAGCGAACTGGAACCACTGGGATTAGGTCAGAGCGGAACAGGGTACAACCCATCTTCGAGGGATCAGACCATCGTCAACCATGGATATTCTAGCGAGATGCTGGCTCCAATGTTTTCTGTAGCCCAAGAGGGCCGCTTGGACATGTGCATTACGATGCTTCAGCAAGCTTTTAGCAATAACCAAATCCAGGATATGACGACTTCTGCTGTTATGGAACTTTACGAATACAAGGCATGTAGTGTCGCCTTGGTTAAGAGACTCTGCTAAGCAAATAGTCACACTTTACTCACAATTTCATCGTTCTCTTTTTCGTATCGACAGCTCGCGACTATGAGCCATGCCGAAAGAGCCACCCAAGCTAGCCTGGAGGCTGCTAACAAACACTTGACAAGTTTACAGCACAGATTAGCACAGGTGATAGCCGAGTCTAGCAGACTTCGTCAACTGCTACTCTACACACAACAGTGTCTGGAAGGGAGCCAAGCTGAGAAACTGATTTTGGCTGCAAAGATAAGCGAGGCTGAGACGAAGAGTAGCAGGGCACACAGCGCTCAGGTTCAGGTAATCAGGAGAAGGACTTTAATTGCTTACTAATATTTGTTACTTTATGCATCGGGCGATATAAATCTCTCCGATTTTTTCGTTCGCAGGAAATCCAAGGGCTGAGAAAAATTGTTATGGAAAAATCAGCGACCATTGAACAGCTGAACGCCAGCATTGAGCAGTTGAACGCCTCGGTAGCAAAGTACACTGTCCAGCTTCAGACCAGCGAAGCCAAAGTGGAAACCTTAAGTAATAACATCGACGATTTGATGACAGAAATTAGAGCCGGCGAAAACAAAGCCAAGGAACTCACATTGAAGATTAACGAACTGAGCAGAGTTATACGGAAGATGGAGGAGGGATCGAGCAAGCAAAAACAACAACTGGAAGAGAAGAATAGAGAGATTGCTTCGAACCACAACGATATACTGGCTTTGAAACAAGAGATACAAGAGCAGGCAGATCAGATTAGAATCCGGGATATCGCCCTGATGGAAAGGGACGAGGCCAATGCTAAATTGAAGGAAGAAAATGCAGAGCTCAGTCGAATACGAGATATGATATTCAAACTGACGGCAAAAAAGGAAGAGGATCTAAATACGAGCTAGCCAATAGTCCAATGGACTAATTAATCACATCGGATACAATGTATGTACCGCGTCTGGGCTATGGCGGTATACTTTTTACTGGTAGAAGAAGGCGGAGACGTTTACAAGAAGAAATATATTTTTTTATCAATTTACTTCTAGTTTATAAAATACGAACGCCGCCCTCACGTAATACTGTGACTATATTGATTATAAATATTTCCGAGTTGTATTAGTTTGTTATAAGCAATAAAAATATATTTAATGTTAAGTGGCGTTAAGAGTATTGAAATTCAAATCACCTTTTACCGCGACTACGAAGCCGTGGGAAAATAATAACGAGAGATTTTATACAGTAATTGGAATGTTGTATTGTCATGTTTATTATTTATAAAAAAAATTATCAGAATATCAGCAGAAAAAAAAAATATATGCACCTAAATCTCGCAGCACCAAGTCAATTGGTAGAAGATAAATCGACCTCAATATGCAGACCTAATAATATAATACAATTACAGCTTATTTTTAATCCTCAGAGATCGTACGTCTCGGATTTATCGATCACAAATTCAAACCGAGAAAATGAAATCTACTATCACGGAGAAATATCATTTCACGTAAGAATTCTTCTCTCCATATTGTAGCCCGAATCAGATATCAATTGAGAATCATACCATGTCCGGCGTGGTACGAATATATGAGAAATTATCTAACGTCCTACGTCGTGAGATCACCCTAATACTTGTAGTATATACATAATATTATCTAGTTCCGAGTCTTCTTTATAAAGGTGATAAATTGAACTTAAATTATTAGTTGTGCACCGGATACACGGGAATTATTTTCCCTCGACTAACGGATTTATAATTAACTACGTCCTTTGCTCCAAGGCTGCTCACTAGCAGAGGCGAATATTAAGTAGAAGAAATTCGCCCCGATGTTGATGCCCGCCGCCAGCCAAAATACGGTATGCCATCGAGCCAAGGTTTCCTGAAACAAACGAGTCGAGAATATCACAGAATCCGATCTGATCTCTAATTCGATTTCGCATCACGAATACTCACGTGTCCCTGAACTATCGTGCCCACGACGTAAGGGGCCAAAAATCCGCAGGTATTTGCGGCCGCGTTTGTTATGCCGTACAATGTGCCGGCGTAACGAGGCGCAAGTGCGATGTGGTTCATTTGATTCCCCGCGTAAACTGCTCCCTGCAGAGATCCCAGAGCAGTCAGCATTACCAGGACAACGTCGCCGTTACAACCGGCCCAAATTGCGCCAAGGAAGCTCAAGCTCGGTCCAAGGGAGCCAATGGTGTTCCAAAATTTGAAGGAATTCAGTGGCGACATCACGTTTCGTACAAGAAGAGCGTCAGCCAATACAGATATTCCTAGACCAACAATCCACGCGCTCAGATACGGCAGCATGGATAAGACCGCGTCCTGTAATCAGATTTAACAATGTTTGAATTTCTCTTCGGTTTTCGGTCTCAGATTGACCAGTTTTAGTCCAATGAGAGTTCTGAGTGGTGAGAACCCTTTCCATGGTTTACCAATCTCTTTGCATGTCGACAATACCTGTTGCACGTTGTAATGCAGAATCCGCTCCATGTAGGACGGGAGTTCAGTGAGTAGAGTGTAAAAAGCCCAGGACTGGCCGCACTGAGTAATGGTGATCGCCCACATGGGCAAAGAGGTGAATACAGATGACCAAGGAACCCCTGAGTCTACTCCCTAGAAAAATACAATCAAATCTGAATAAATAGATGAATGAGAAGCGAAGGGGAGGAGAGAGTGGATAATTACTTGGTCTTTTGGCTCTACGGATGCCTCAATAAACGCTCTTTCTTGGGGGTCGATTCTCGTGTGTAGCGCTGGCGTGTCGAATACAAATAACAGCCAGAAAATGTACCAGATTACCCCTAATCCTCCGAATAAATAAAACGCGAGAGGCCAGCCTCCCCAAAGTTCTAACGAACATAGCCATCCACTAAGTGGCAGCGATATAACAGTCCCAAAGTTTGCTCCTGTAAGTACAAAAAAAGATTCATTCATTCATTTAGTCATTTGAGAGTTAAAAAAGGAGTAAATAACACATGGTGCACTAAATACGAATGAAATTCATTTACTATGTATATCAAGGTGGCCCTTAAAATGGGTTTGGGCAGATTTGCTCAAAATAAATAAATAAAAATCTACTCCAAGGCACAATTTTTTATCCCAATTTTTATTCATTTATTTAGAGCCGATTTGGGAGAGCGGCCCAGCTAAACTTGGCCCAAACCCATTTTAACGGCCACCCTAAGATATATTACCTGCGTAAACTGCAGCAGCGAATTTACTCCTTTCCAATGGGGGAACCCAATGAGCCAGCATACTGTGCATAGCGGGAAACGTTACTCCCTGTAATAAGATATATCTGTAGTTTTGTATGTCTCAGAATATGTTTTGTTCAGATATAGAATGCCGATGCCTAATTGGTAAACAAAAACTGAACGATAGTTTGAACAGGTGAAAGATTGCTTAGAGATTTTCCCTGATAGTAAAATCTGACCCTTTTAATCCAATTTTAAACATAATTGATGTAAAAATGATGTAAAAATGCAATATGTGTTAATCGGAGAAACTCAAGTCTTTGCAGAATCTTTTACTCATAAATTGAAACCATTTGAATAATTAGGAGCTAAAAGGCCAGAGGTTGATGGCTTCTGGGCATCTTTTGAGCCCCGAGATATTGAAAATGTTTGGGAAACAGCCTCCTACCTCCGTTACTCCTTCAGCAACTCGAACAGCGATGAACGGAATGAGTCCCCAATAAGCGGCGAAGGGACTGATGATAGTCAATAGGCCGGTGAGGAAGACTCCCAAACCGTAGATCAACTTTCCTCCAAATTTCTCGGCCATGCGACCCCCGGGTACGTTAGTTGCGACATACCCGAAGAAAAATGCGCCTAATATTATTCCCTGTGTTTTTTCATCCCAATTGAATTCTCCCGCGCTCTGTTGAATCACGTGTCGGTATAAAAATGTGAGGAATATTTTATAGGCGAATTATTTGGCTGTTATATGAAATGTCGGCACTCACCGGTGGGAAGGTCGCGTTCTTTGGACCCGGTATTGCAGGACAAACGTCTGTGTTGTTGTTTGTTGTTCCATTGTTATCGTTCGTCTGGGTTTGGTTGACCATAGAGACAATGGCGATGGAGAGATTGACCCGCATCGCGTAGACGAGAGCGAAGCCGAGAAATCCCATAAAACCGAAGGTGTAACGTGCCTTGATACACGATCTAACATCTTCGGTAACGGACCCTTGATGCTGGTTGACTTAAACGTGAGATATTTATTTATTATTTTTATTTCCTCGGCTTATCTTCACTTAAACGTGAGATAAAACGGGACGCGTTTAAGCAACGTGCTTCTGTGGCGAGATAACACGCACGTGGATACTGAAAAGGCCGTCGACTTGTTTTGAATCCACTTATCGTCTGGGAAAATTCATTTACCGACAGGGAAGTAATCCGAACCTCGCTATACGCTTTTCTTCGATTTATCCAACACTTATCTTTAACGGATATACTATAATCATTCGTGTGCGTCTAGGGTGCACGTTGTGCACAATGACGCATAGACAGATATATTGCACAGCGGAAGTTTTTAGCTGATAAAACGAGGATAAAATTGCACGCTAATATCGGTTATGAGATGACCTTTAATCATGTAGCCAGCTGTGGAGAGAAACGACGCCCACAAACGTAGATACATATATATATACGTAATAGTTTGCGTAATAATGTGATATTTTTGTTTTCATTGGTATTATTATTATTATTATTATTATTATTATTATTATTATTATTATTATTATTATTATATGTTATCGGATCGAAGTCGAGACGGTGTTACGAACTATTTCGATAGGATTTCGAATGGTGGAACGAGACAAAGCGATCGGATACAGGATGTATGTAGATAACGATAAAAGAATAATATACACAATGCGTTTGCCTTGTTACTCACCTTTTTCATCCCGTCCATCGTTTATGAATAGCGGTTGATTATCCCGGGACAAAGTCGGGTCCAGAATCTCCATGTTATCTGGTGTTACGTATCTATTAATTAAGTAATATGTATATTAACAATCGTCGATAGTGATATGTATACACATATGCAAATGGATTGGATAAAGACGGCTGATGATTGCTCGTTAGATACAATGAAATAATCGCCTACGATGCGACGATTAGAGTAGAGAGAGGTTATTGCAGACAATGCGAAGTAGTACAGTTACATCCTGGCGGTAGAAATATAAGACTGACGTAAGCGAATAAGAGATAGAATCTTTATTCTGTACGCCAGTTATTACGGGAAACGTGACACAACGTCGTGGTGTATCAGTAAACGCATAGAAATCTGACAATGGCGAACAAAGAATACGTGTTTTAATTATATTATAAAGGGAAACAGTCACGGATTCGAAAACGCGCGCACGCTGAACTAGACTTATATTCAACTGTCAAATACGTGAATCATCCTACTCCTTCTCCACTCTCGGAACACTGACAATTATCAGCTGATGGCCGGGCCGTTGCGATTGCGCACGCCTCTTCCCCCCACCTCGAAAAACACGTGTCATATCGTGCACGCGGAGAGTTCGTCCGGGATCTTATCATCCGAGATAAATGAACCCCTTACCTTAAAAATACCTTATCTTGCGGCGAAACGAAGTCGATCTTATGTCTCTGAGATAATGACGTCATCTCAGATTTGATAGAGAAAAGAAAAAAAAAAAAAAGAAATTATGAAAATAATTTGAATATTAATAAAGAAAATTTGAATGCAAATATTGTTTCGTTTTATTTAATATTGTAAAAAAAGAAAAATCGTAGTGTATAAGAAAGAAAGCGGGTAGAATTACATTTCCGCATAGCTAAAACGCTTTCTTGTAAAATCATCATCGTTACAATTAGGGAGAAATTATTAAATATTAAAATTATCATTATTATTATTAATATTATTACGGTTATTATTAATAATCGTTATTCGCCTATACTTGATCGCTGTACTGTTCCATTTGTCATTTTCGTAGGCGAATGTGTTAAGCTTTTACTCAAGGGATCCAGTCCCAATGCCACTTTTAGTAACTTCAGAACACTTTTTTTGTCCGCATTCTCACTCTCTGAAAATAACATGGGAGAAAAACAATTCAATAAACGATTCTTACTTCGAAGAATATCATCGAAATAGAAAGAAAAAATACAGCCTAGAAATGATTTTCTGGTACAACAATAGGCCTGTTGAAATTTCAGCTATTTTCCATAAGAAACGAAACTTCTGAACTTGTTTGGATGACAAAAATTGTATTTTTTTATTTTCAAACATCCTAGTCTTCCACATACCTTCAGTATTTGTAACTTGTTGTTCCAAATTAAGTTTTCCTTGTGCCATCTCGTACATTCCTTCTTCTATTGTATCCTGAGCTATTAATCTAATTATAGATACCGGCCTGGAATTAAAATGCGAATTAAAACCGCGAAATTTTTTTCTGTATTGTAAATATGGAAGGATTTCCTTCCCGCTCACCTTGTTTGACCGACTCTGTGACATCGATCTTCCGCCTGCTTATCATTATATGGGTTGAAATCCAGGTCGTGAATTATCACCGTATCTGCTGCTGTTAAGTTTATTCCTAGTCCACCGGCCTTCGTTGATAATAAGAATATGAATATGCTAGTATCTCGAGTAAATTCGTCTATCAAAAACTGCCTTTCAGGTACCGGAGTCTGACCGTCTAGCCTGAAGATAACAGATTACAAAGTTATTATA
This sequence comes from Rhogogaster chlorosoma, assembly GCA_944452935.1. NCBI lineage: Eukaryota > Metazoa > Arthropoda > Insecta > Hymenoptera > Tenthredinidae > Rhogogaster > Rhogogaster chlorosoma. Next base: position 27,036,267 of record OX101800.1, on the reverse strand, counting down.
GATTTTGATAAGGCGGATGGTTTTATTGTTTAATGGTAGATTTTTACCCACCTAAAGAATTTGTGACCTCTCATGGCTAAATAATCCTCTAAAATATCCAGAACCATTGTGAATTGGCTGAATATAAGAACCCTGTGGCCTTCTGCTTTAAGAGCGGGTAGAATTTCGTCAAATTTTTTCAGTTTTCCAGACTTAGGTATCAATTCTTTAGGCACTTCTTGCCCAGCTAAACATTTATGGGATTTTGTAAGCTGGTTTATTTGATAATCAGTCATCCACAATAAATCCTCGAATACATAGTCAGGATTTTTTTGTTTGTAAGTCGGATCGGCGGCCAATTTCTTCGAAATTATCTTAAAACATGATAAGAAATCTAAGTTGCAGGTAAAAAGTCTCTGAGAGAATAATAGATGTTGAAAAACAGGGAGGGAGAAGAAACAAAGCTCTCCAAACCTTGAGCTTCTTTTCGTCATAATAGTTTCTAAAAAGCAGCAGGTGATTAGCCAGCTTCCTCAACTGCATCATCATCCCGGTCCCATTTATTTCCTTGTTTGCTCCAGCCTCTGCGTTAAACTCCGCAACTAAATTCTGGTACATTTCATGCTGGGAATCTTCCAGAGGGCATCTGATCACCTCTTCCGTTTTTATCGGCAGATCCCTGAGCACTTCGGACTTGAGACGGCGGAGGATGAATGGCTTCATGATTTGTTTGGCGTTAGAAACTTGCTCCCTCTCAAAAGCTGGCTGTTCCATGCCATTTTTATCCGCAGCTAATTTCTGTGGATCAATAACAACCGGAATTTATCTCAGGATTTATGTTCCTCTATTGAGTTTACCTGTATCCACATCAATTTCGTTAATGCTTACGGTGTTCTTAGAAAACAGGCTCTTCAGCTCTGCTTGTTTGCCTGCAAACATAGACGGCATCACGAATATCAACAGAGACATCAGTTCCAGCAAATTATTCTGCAGCGGGGTACCAGTAAGCAGGATTCTGTGCTTTGCCTGGAAGAAAATCGCCGCACAATTGTTAATCCCTGATTATCAAAATCCCTGGGGGTCTGGGGAAGGGGGAAGGGGGATATGCTCACATTGATCCTGACGAGATTCTCGTATCTAATCGTGGCCATATTTTTGAGCATATGAGCTTCGTCAAGGACCACATACTGCATTGGCATGACTCTGAAAAGCCTCCGCTCTTCGGGCGTGCTACTGACCAGATTGTAAGTCGTTATGATGATATCGACGTCTTCTAAATCCCCGTTGCGCCATCCCATACGCATTTCTTTCCGCTCTTCCTGCGACCCGTAATACCTGACCACGTTTAAGTCAGGAGACCAGCGCTCCAGCTCGTTGCTCCAGTTTTCTGTTTAAACGAATCAGAGAAAAAAATTAGACGGAATATACTTGTGTTAGAAAGTCAGCAAGATCGTTTCAGGGTTTGAATCGACATGGGAACTCTTACCCATCGTTGAACTGGGCACAACAATGAGATGAGGTCCTGCCCCATCGATGGTCAACCCAGCCTCTTTGAGATAAGTAAGGAATGCAATGACCTGCACAGTCTTTCCGAGCCCCATTTCGTCCGCCAATATGCCATTAACTTTCTGGGCATGAAGTACAGCGAGCCAATTTAAGCCGACCATTTGATAGGGGGCTAGATTGAAGCCTGCAGGAATTCCTGCCGGTTGTCTTCTCACGTTTGTGGCTCCAGCTGCCACTGCTCTTTCCATATTCGACGAAAGTCGAAGGCACTTCTTCATCAACGCTCCGATTACCTGCCGTGTTGCCAACAGGACCTTGAACACACACCATTCCCAGTTCGCTTAATTCTTCACCGACTATTTTGTGTTCGTGATTTTTTGTCTTTTCAGGAATTTATAAATCGTTTCAGGGAACCTCTCCTTATCAATGGTCAAAAATTGTCAAACTTATTCTATCGTCTAACAATAAATAAAATGCAGACTTCTTTTCCTGGGAAAAGTGTTCTTTTTTTCGAAATTTCAAGCATGTAGAGCCCCACATTGATAATATGTAACGAAAGAATAAAAAAAGACGGAATTTCCCAGCCATTATCGAACAGTGTTCTTAACTACATGTGTAGAAACGATTACCAACAGACCTGAGCAGAGTTTAAAAGTTCAGTATCTAAATATCTATAACTTTGGAACTTTTGGACGAGATCTCTCCACCCCTGGAATGGACGAGCTTTAACAATAGCGTTAGCTCTTTTCTGGGTGCAGTGAGTCATCAGGAGCAATTCCGTCGTAGTTGCATTCTGCATGAATTCTAGAACAACTTTCTTGTCTCCCGACAAATCATTGGATACTTCGGTGTCCGAATCGTCATCGCTAAAAAATGTGAATGATGTTCAGAACAAAAATTCGAAAACCATAAAAAGAGAAAAATACACCTTCACCCCAAGCCTACCTATCGAATACTTTATCCTTGTAATCCTTCTCGTCTGAATCAACATCGACATCTTCATCACGGTTTATTTTTCTACGTTTTTTTTTGCTGGTCAGGGGATTCTCACTGGGTCTTTTCCTGTGATTTTTCAGCCAGTTTTCCGCCTCTTCTGTCTGCCAGTTGGAACTGACTAAAGCCTCTTGGATTCGCTTTTGAAATATTTGGAAATACAAAATGAGGAAAAATCAGATCAGCAACGAGAATTGTTTCTCTGGGATAAATATCTGCTTTAAAATTCTGCTTTTGGCCAGAATCGATTATTCACTAACCAAGGCATTGATGCGAGGGTACAGCGTGGTCAGGTACTTCAATTTCGATTCTCTGTCTTTGGTTTCAGGCCCATTTTCAACCTTCGGAGATTTTGAACCCTGCAGCTTTCCAGGACTTCCAACGTCGCTGTCACTGTCTTCGATCCTGTTCACCATCTTGCGACGGATCGCTCCTCCAGCACTGGCCAGGTTGCTGTCCTCGTCCGCTGTGAAAAAAAATTTGCAAATCTAGATATTCGTATTAGCGTATAAGATTTTTCTTTCCTTTTTTTTAAAAATTTATATTTTTCCAAAAATCAGAGATGCTATTGCCCCCGTTCGGAAAGCCGAGTTTTGGAATTGCGGAGAGAGATGAATAACGAAGAAGAATTTCTCGAAGGGGTTTTAATATTTCGGCGAGGATGATTTTAGATCGCGTTCACTAGCAGAGTTTTTATTATCATAGTATTAACGGACGTAATCCTTACACGTGTTCATGTTCTTTAATGTTTTCTTCTGAAATCGAAATTTCCGCAAATTTTCCAACAGACTAGGACTACCTGTCTTTGTTTCGGGGGAATTTGAATTTGACATAGCGTCAAAATCGGTGGAAATAACACGCGACAGGAGACATTTTACTTTTTTTTTTCTTTCTATGTATCTATCTCTCTCTCTCCTTCTTTCTTTCTTTCTTTCTTTCTTTCTTCCTTTTTCCGAATAGATATAACCTTCGAAAATTATGACAGGTGCTGCGGTAAACTATGCGAACTCCGAGTAGACTATCGCCAACCTAGGGATTCTTTGAAGAAAATAATGATTGCCAATGGTCATTATCAAATACCCTAAAAAAGATACGTGCTCTGATTTGTCGGTTTGTAATATCTTGTCCAATTCCGGTGCTAGGCATTCAGACATTCGAGTTTCTTTTCTACATTATCAAAAATAGTTATTGGCTTTTGATCCGCGAATTCAATAACAATAAATTACATATAAAAGCGTCTAAATTATGTTGCGATTTTAATTAATTTACACCGTATTTATTGTATCATCAAGAATTTGTATCTTTTATACCGCCTACCATGTAAGAACGACATCAATTAACAATTTTTTCAAATGTCTTCTGCTACTCGCGCGGTTTCCCGCCATTATGAAAATCTGAAGTTATTCGACATGTGTCAAATATACGGGTCGATTTAGGGTGGTATTCATAGTCAGGTCTTGAGACCGTCCTCGGTCAAGACGGTCTTATATGCGGTCTTGAGATGGCGCTGTAGTTTCATAGTCGTGAAATAAGACGGTCTTGAGACTCAGCAAATAAGGCGGTCTTCATCAAGACGGTCTTATTCGCGACGTCTCATGACAAGTTTCATAGTCCCGTCTTATTTGAAATGAGATTGTCTTAAGTACGCATGGTTTCATAGTCAATTAAGGCGGTCTCATTTGAGGTATAAGATTGCGAATAAGACGGTCTTCGTCAAGTCCGGGTAGAAGCCGACTTAAGCAAATGCTTATTACTAAAATCACTTGCAGGTGTCCAAACAGAGTGAAAATATTTTCGGGGTAAAGCATTGAATTGAATCAATTAATTGTTTTTTCGGTATTCGGCATTGTATAATTCACATTACTAACGAAGGCTTGTAGCAGGTACGTGTTCGGTGACCTACGGAGAAATTAGGGATTAGCGGCGGTCATGCATGGGTCAGTGGGGTTAGGATGATTTCCGGACTTGCAGGTGTCCAAACAGTGAAAATATTTTCGGGGTAAAGCATTGAATTGAATCAATTATTTGTTTTCTCGGTATTCGGCATTGTATAATTGACATTACTAACGAAGGCTTGTAGTAGGTACGTGTTCAGTGACCTACGGAGAAATTAGGGATCAGCGGCGGTCATGCGTGGGTCAGTGGGGTTAGGGTGATTTTCGGACTTGCAGGTGTCCAAACAGAGTGAAGATATTTTCGGGATAAAGCATTGAATTTAATCCCGCTATTGTTTTCTTTAACGGAAGAATTTCATTAAGGGGAGTGGGGACTGTTGGGAGTTGCAGTGGTTATAAGAGGTGGGCAAGGTTAAAGCAATTTACTCAAGCAAAGAATTTTGCAGTGACCAGTGAAGTGATTAGAAATTTTTGTTATAATGGGTGATATGGAAGATATGCTGAATATGTACATGGATGACATTAGTACCAGTGATTCGGACGAATCCTCCGATGAAGATGAGCCAGTGCCCCGTGCTCCAAAACGATATGTCAGAGATGGTGAAAATCCATTTGAGTATTACAATGACATTGAATTCAAACGGCGATTCCGATTTACTAAAGACAGTACTATGCATGGATTATTACCAAGAATCGAAGCTGGATTGGTGAAAGTAAACAATCGTGGTCTACCAATTCCACCGGTGATGCAATTGCTAGTTTGTCTGCGATTCTACGCTACTGCTAGTTTTCAAGTGAGTACCATTTCATTGAAGAAGTTTCCTACTGTCCCTCGTAATATTAGTAAGTTAGCGTCGTCACTTTAACAGGCAAATTGATTAATGATTTTCTTTTTCTTCAAACAGCTCGTTAATGCAGATTTGATGAGTGTATCCCAGCCTACGGTTTCAAGAATAGTATTCAGAGTATCTACACTTATCGCAGCTCAGATGTACGATATAATCAAAATGCCTGCGACCGAAGCAGCTCAGACGAACAACAGGCAATTGTTTCGGGAACTCGGGGCAGGCAGAGATGGCATCGGTCTCCCCGGAGTTGACGGTGCTATTGACTGCACTCATATACGTCTGTCTCATACAAAATTTCTAAACTTACAGGAGGTTTATCGAAATCGTAAGGGATATTTTTCACTTAATGTTCAGGTAATAACATCTACGATATGAATAAACATATCCTGCTTCCCAAAAGTAACTACTTTTATAATCAACGTCTTAATTTTCCACAATACAGGCAGTTGTCGGACCACGCATGGAGTTTTTGGATCTTGTTCCAGAATGGCCAGGTAGTCAACACGACAGTCGAATTTTCCAGAATTCTAGACTTTACATGCGGTATCATGAGAGACAATTAACTGGAACTCTTGTCGGAGATGCTGGTTATCCCTGCCTTCTATTTCTGCTCACCCCACTTGCAAATCCGGTTACTGACGCAGAGCGAAGGTATTTTTGTTAAATAATCGCAAGTAATTGGATTCATTGTAACCTGAGATGCGAATTATAGGAACTGTATATAAAATTGTATGCTTACACTTTTTCTTTTTTTTCAAACAGCTACAATAACGTACAAGGAAAAACAAGACGAATTGTTGAAAGAACTTTCGGAGTATGGAAACGTAGATTTCCTTGCCTATCCAAAGGTCTAGGGACTAAATTGATATGCACTACCACGGTAATAGTGGCGTGTGCTGTTCTGCATAATTTATCTCTGACTTTGGATAACATCCTTCCCGAAGAAGAGGCAATAGAAGAAGAAGAAGCAGTGCCCGGTGTACCACCACACTGGCAACCAGGAGAGGGTTTTGCGGTACGGCAAGCCCTTATCGAACGCTTGTTTCATTGAAACGACAAGTTGACCAGCAACGCACAAATAAAATGGTAATGGTGTTGTTAAATGTAAATTGTAAATTGGTTTGTGAAAACATGTTTTATTTTATCACATCATTAATATCACAGTTAAAGTCTTAAAATTCCTATTTATAATAATTCGAATGTCTTACAGAGGTAAAATAGTACTTATAATTGTTTTAATGGTAATCATTAATTTCACTTGAAGCTAGCATTATAGAATTAAATTAATTGTAATTGAAAATTATACTTAGAATGGAAATTTAATTACTAGACTGTACATACATGAGCAAAGCAAAAAAAAATAATAAAAGCATGAATTGTACTGTAATGAACAAATTTGTACGATTTTATTGTCAAAACACAAGTATTTGTGTTCAGTCCGAACCTACAACTAGTTAACCGTTAATCGAACTAAGGCTACAGTTAATAACTTAAGTCCTAAAATATCAAACATTGTCCCTTTCACGTGCCAGTTTCATCTCAGCTAGTTCGGCTTCTGCCACAGCCTTACGTAGCTCAAGATCCTGAATTTTAATCAGGTGCTCTTGCTGCAACCGATTCATCACATTGAGGTGGCATTCTTTCACCTTGGCTACCTTCAGTTCATGCTGTTTCTTAATAAGAAACAGTTCTTCATCTTTGTGGCTAATGCTTGCGACCCTCAGCATCTTTTCCGTATTTCGTTTGATCCTCTCCGCAGATGATGATTTAATCGACGACTCCGTGCACGTTCGCTGACGCTTCTCAGCCACACGAAGTTTCTTGCGCACTTGTGCTGGAGATCCTGTAATCATTAGAATAACAAATGTACATCTTGTAATGAAACACTAATAATATACAGGATGCTTGTGATCAGACGGTCTCTTCAAATGTATAAAATTTCTACCTGAGTCAATGGCTTGTGACGAAGAGCTGGAAGTCCCTGGAAGTTGATGTTCGTATACATTAGGTTCAACTACACCGGGTTCTTCCAACAACCCCTCCTCCAAATATTCCACTGCCTCCTCCAAATACTCCACCACCCCCTCATCATCATCTTCCTGCTCTGCCACTTCCCTCAAGTAATCTGGAATATAAGAATTTTATGTAACTTGAGTGTCGAAAAAATCATAGTTCACTAATAAATTACTTATATGATGTACTTTGTGCAGAATCAGAATGAAAATAGCAATTACCGTTTTGATGGTCCTCTGCGATGTTTGAGGAAAAGTTGACTGGTGCTAGTGCCATTAGATGCGGTGCTAAGGCAGCTATGTCAGGATCAATATCCGCAGGGGGTTCCTGGGGACCACCACCAGTAGCCATCGAAGCCTGCTTCTCTCGAGTCAAAGCATTTCTTTGACCCTGCTTTAGATTGGTCCATAATTTTTTTAATTGCGCGACTGTTCTCTGGAAAAAGAATAACATTAGGAACCTTGTAGAAGTTTCGTGAATCATCATATTTGTATTCAATAAGGTCTTTTGGGTAAACTTATGAATTATGATAATGTAACATATGCAGTGTTTGAATATGTGACAGTTATTGTACTTACTTCTTCGTTTATATTGAAGGAATTATTATATTTAAGAGTGATCTCGGTCCACATCGATGCCTTTTCTCGCAGTGTTGAAGAATCACTCTTCTTTGATTCTATCACCTCTTTAAAATCTTTCAATATGTCAAGAAAGATTTTCTTTTCCACCGATGTATAATGTTTAGTTTTTGAAGCCATTCTAGATTTACGATAAATACTTTCTTTCAAAACACTTGTAACAATTCAAAGCACTGTGGAGCAGTCAACTTCAAATTGCGTTATGTCGGCTATTTGAAAAATGCCTCCTTATAAGTATGGCCGACAGGTATATCGGGGCGTACCGAAACCTACCTGCTACAGACCGCACATGCGATTGGTGGGTACAACGGCAAATTTCCGAGAATACCCGAAGGGCAGTCAAGCACGGCCTTAAGCAAATGCTCCATCAAGACCGTCTCAACGGATATAAGACGGTCTTGAGTAGCGCCACCTTCACGAAGACCACCTTATTTGGGGACTATGAATTGGACGCCATCTTAAGACGATCTTGACGAATAAGACCGTCTTGGTCAAGACGGCCTCAAGACGCGACTTGAGACCTGACTATGAATACCGCCCTTAAGGTCTGGAAATAATCGATCTTCGGAAGTGATCGATTAGAATCGTTCAACCCGTGGACTTGATTCCCTTTGATACCATCCCCGACGATTTTGTCTACTAGATACACACATAGCATAATATAAGATTATTAGTTTATGTGATTCTCGTGGTTCGATTCGGCGTTATTACAACAATCTACATGAATAAAAAGTGGCTTATTTGAACGGCAAATTGTCGCCGATGGTACAGATCTCTATTCTTCAAACATGGCAAGTAGTTTAACGCTGCATTTCACCCGAATCTGAGACTGCTGCCTCGACAGCCGTACACATAACATATAGCACGACTCGCAGCGGTCTCCAGAAGCTAGTTTAATCTCCCATTTCCACATTTCGAGTCCTTTTTTTTTCAAGCTAGTAATCGGGCCTCAAAAATCCCGAAATATTTACTTAATGCCCCGAATTTCTACAGGATTTACGTTCAGCCTAATTTCACCCCACCTCATCCGCACCTCTTTCCTTTCTGCAAAGTTTCACAGGTTTTTTATGTGCTTTATATTTACTATAAGGTCTTGTTGTTTCCAGGACGACGATGTCGCTGTACTGAGAAGGCTCGAGCAGCTTATGACTGAGTTTTTTTCACCACAAACTACAAACGAGCAGAAACGATCCATCGAACAAAGTCTTCATGAATTTGCATCGCAAATTAACTCATGGAGGCCTTGTCTCCACTTTTTATCTTCTACTAACAACAGATACGTCAGCATGTTCGCTCTGACAACGTTAGAGGCAAGTTTATCATCTTTGCAGACCTTCTTCTCTTCCCAGAAGCTTAATTATTGTCTTATTGATTCATTCTATATTCGCTTTGTCGATAGACTGCAATCGCACGTAGATGGCCTGTTCTCGGATGGGAAGATAGAGCTCTGGTGAGATCAACTCTATACACTCTTTCATTGGAACGAGGAGTGACGCCGTTCGTTAGAAACAAAGTCGTTAAGCTTGTTGTCGATATTGCCAGACATGACTGGCCCCATTTCTACCCTGACTTCTTCTCAAATATTCTACAGGTGTATTATATCGTTCAGTATCTTGTTTAAACTCTCAGAGATGCCTAAAAACAATCATGGTTCATCAATCCTAATGAATTCTGCACGAATTTTATTATTTATTGATCAACAGAAGTGAATTCTCGTTTATCAAAAGGCAAAAAAAAAAACTAAAGGCAGAAAAGATTCTTTCAATATCAGCAGAGAACTCAGTAACCGAATAAAGCTACGAGATAATACGCATTAAGCAGCTTTCTTGATTAAGGTTTTTCAAATCTTATGGAAATTGTTAAAAAAAAGATCAAATTTATCGAAAACTAAGTTTCAAAACTATTCAGAGCAAAGAAAAAGCATTGATTTAGATAAACGATTGAAACCTAGTTTCTTTCCAGCTACTAGGTCACAAACACACAAGACTGCTGGGTTTAGTTTACCTCAAAACAGCCTCCGAGGAATTAGCTACACCTAGAGAGGATTTACCTCTTCATCGTAAAACGGAACTCCTTAAATTATTCAACAGTCTGGTGCCGACAGCCTTGGATGTTCTAACAGGCATGTATTTGGTATCAAAAATCTGTAATTTCTGAGGAAATGAAAAGAACGGAATTAACTAAACGAACTTTTCGCTGTTACAGAACTTCTCGTCGAAACAACCAAACAACAAAACAGATCTGGCACAATAACTCCACCCCCTTCTCCAACCGGAGGTCAAAGCGCTCCGCTACAAGGACGAACCGTTCTCGATGTCGAGGGCCTCGCAGCAGGCAATGGGGAGATCTGTATCATCACTTTAGAAGTCTTGGCCCATTTATTCACGTGGATTACTCTGACCGATCACTTTTCTACCAATTTGTTGAACGCTATATTCACATGCGCCAAGTATCACGATTCAATGGTAATGAAATACTGAAAAGATGTATTGACATTAGGGTGTGCCAAAACATGACGATATTTTTTTTTTTTCGCTCTCACCCGAAGATATCAGAGGATATGGCCAAACAAAAATTCTGTCCAAAAAACAGCTCAAAATTTCAATTTTGAAAGGTCCTCCACGGAACTTGAAGTTTTGCCATTTAAATAACACGGAAACCAGGGTTTTTAACATTATTTTGTCCTGTAAAGTATGAAGAAATTTTTTTTGATAAAATTAATGAATGGATCATATTCAGCACTAAATTCTGGACAAAAAAGTTTATCGAGCCAAATTTCCATCGTCAATATTGAAGTTTCTACAGATCTTTAAAACTGAAAATTTTTAAATTTCACGTTTTTTTGCATTTTCCAACTAAACTATTGCAGATAGAATAAAAAGTTGAAAAGCAATTTTGTAGTTTGTCTGACGGCTGACACAAAAGTCTGATACGATTTTTTCGTATCATTACAAACAACAATGTTACAGGCTCACAAAGTACCATTTTTATGAATTTTTGCTCTCATGAATTGAAAAATTGACGATTAAGCTAAAATTTCATTACATAATTCTCAGTATATCAAACTTGCAACAAAACTATATGGGTGAGATTTTCGGAATTATCAATAGTTAAAATTTACATGCCCGCTAAGTCTTGTTTCCATGATTTTTCAACTATATTATGAAATATATTGAATCAATATATTAATATATTAATATCTGACTGAATTACTTTGATAAACAGAACGGAAGGCAGATAGAAACGGCGGTCCAAGCTCTGACAACGATAAACGAATTGCTGTACCGTCCGTGTTCACCTAGTGCAACGGAGAGCCTATTGCTGCAGATATTCCAGCGTAGCATCGACCTATTTCAATCTATGGAACATCTGGAGTCCGTTGACGAAAGGTCATTACCAATTGCAAGTTACGGAGATTTCCGCACTCCGAATCATTGCGGGGAAAAATTTTTTGCAAATTTTGGAGATTATCCTGTTGTCTGTTTCTAGTTACTTGGAGAAAATGACCGAGTATCTTCAGCTCTTCGTGACAAATCATTTGAAGAAGGTCGAATCTTGTACAAAGTTTCCCGTCAACGCACTGCTCGAGGTTCTGTACCATCACACTTTCCAACGCTGCATCACCCCCTCTGGATACACCAGGTGCCTTGAAGTCTGGGCTATTCTGCTGGAGAGCACACAGGCTCGATACGCCACTGTTGCTCTTGCTCTAGCCGAGAGAGTGCTTCAGAAAGTTAGCTTTAAATTTAACGCACATGTCCTTAAGGATCTGGACACTGATACTTTGGACGAAAATGTGAGTGTTTGATTATCTCTACTGCTCTGAAAGAGGAAATATAAAAAGGAATTCAGTTTGCTCAGTTTTTTCTTTCAGTATTCGATTTCGTATCCGCAATATTATCGAATTTCAATCATCCTTCTGTTTCAGGAAGAGACCGTGTGGCAGCATTATCTCCGCTGCAATATAGAATGCCTTGCTAAAGTCGCAGACATATCTCCCATACCGGTTTTCACACTTTTGGTAAGAAAAGGCTTGATCTTCAAGTCTCAGATCTTTATTTCTGCGGCTCAATACTCTAGCAATATTTTTAGCCACAGTAGACGCAAAACTATCTCTGTTACATTCTTCAGTATCAATCCTGGAGAGAGGGTCTCTCCGTTTACGCTGAATTAGGGTCGGCCATAGTCAGCGGTCGTTTGGTTCTCTTGAACGACTCCGAGGCTTCGAACGTTCGTATTCATCTGAGGGATTTAGCTTCTACAACTCAGGCTCTGGCTCGTCTGTATGTTCACTTCGTTGGTGAGTTGTTCTCCATCCGTAATTCGCAATCATTCATAAAATTCGAGTCAAGAATAACAGGAGAGAAAGAAAACGCATAGAATGTACGTTTCTACCACAGGCGATCAGCCAGGCATCGATTGCTCCTTGGCAGAGGAGCTGGTATCCCAAACTCTGGAGGTCTGCGCATTTGCCAAGGACAACCAGCTCCACAGAGCAAGCTTACAGCCGAGTGAAATACTGCAAGATCTTGTCGAAGTGTGGGTAGATTTTTCTAGTTCCCTATTCAAAATCGAATATCTCCTTATTCAAAGCTTCTTCTTTCGTCAGGAATTCGCAAATGCTGGCTTCTCTGCAAGCCTGGTGTCAGTGGATCTCTGAAAGGCCAGAAAAACTGAGGGAAACATTGAGCCAACGCTGCGTACAGTCCTGCATGTGGGCTCTGACTCCAAACGCATTTCCGCACAGTTTACCACCAAAGTTCGTCCACTCCGCTGCTCATCTGATGCAAAGTACCGTCGCCATTCTCAGACCAAATCTCTGGGATCAACCCGCCTTTAGGGATTTAGTCGTCGCGGGTTCTCACCCGCATCTTAATCCAGACACTGCCAAGGTGCTTAGAAGGGCCTTGGTCAATGGGATCGTCTTACCTCCCGGTGATAACGTCGCGAGGCAAAGACTGATGGGTAAAGGCTATTCACAGACATAAAAATGGGAAGTATTTCCATTCCTTCGTGATATTAATTTATTTCATTCGTTCAGGCACAATGGTATCGGCTTTATCGCAGCCATTGGGTGGCCAAGGGCACCCAGTACCCCCAGAGATGGTGGTATCGTCCTGCGTACTTTCCCTGAAAGAGTTGCTAGAAGATTGTAGATCATCTTCGACAGCTATAAAGAAATTGCTCCACGTGAATCTTGAATCTACCGTAAATCGAGTCTTGGAACTTCTCCCACACCTGGTTAGATTTCCAGGCACCTGCGAAGCGCTGCTCAGTTTTCTTCACAGCATATTTGAGGTCCTTCAGCAACAGCTGGGGCCTGAATATACGCAGAATGCGGCGCAAGCGATGCTGCACATCTTCACTAGGTGAATAATCTCCGTTTCTTTCAGCTCCTGGCTTATTTAATCTCCGCTCTCCTCGTTTCCAGGGAAAATATACCCATCGGTCCAACACTCGATCAGCTCTTGGAGATTCTAATTTTGGTCGTATCAGCGCCTAGCAGAGCTTTCAAGGCGTTTGTACCCTCGATAACAGACCTATGTCTAGGCCACGTCTGGCCTGTAGTTGGAAACGAGCTGAGCGACCATCCCGACACTACGATAGTATTATTACGTTTGTTGCACAGGTGAGGAGCAGCGAATCAAACGAATTTACCTCGGTCTCTTTTATCGCATCGGGATACTAAAATCACCTGTTAATTCTTTTAGTATTCTAATGCATCATTGGCAGTATTTTTACAATTCTTCCGTGCTGCGAACTTTCGGAAATCCAGACAGAGACGAGCCCGTTGAACACAGGGAGGAATTAGTCGCTATTCTAGAAGCTTTTGGTCAAGCTTTACTTCAACCGGACGTCAATATATTCCGCCAAAGTCTCCAGAGTCTTGAGCAGCTTAATGCTAGGTGCCGTTTATATCAGAGATCTATTTTCAAAAGCAATCTTCTGGAAAGATTCTTGGCCGCGTTATTCACAGTCTTGGTTCAACGGTACGTAAGAAAGAGCGAAGATTCCAGTTTATAAATCTATTTCCCCCCAATAATCGCTCGAGAATTTTTAACCTTTTGCTCGTTTCTAGCTCCCACGATCTTCTGGCCGATGAAATAGCCGCCGCGGTTCATAGCTTGGCTTTAGTTAATTGCGAATGGTTCTTTGGTGAATTTTTACCAAAGTTTTTAACCGGCTGCGAGGGATTGGATGACGAACAGAGGTGTACGCTTCTGGATAACTTCGACAGAGCGACGGTGGGTTCATCGATTCCATTCCTTTATATTGCAAATTTAAAATTGTACGCATAATGTCTTTAATCGTTATTATCATTTTCCATTTTCCAGGATCAACCGACGCTGACGAGATCTGTTCTTCGAATGGTGACTGATCTGAGGTGCTACCAATTCTGCAGAACTGTTTGATAGATCCTGAGATAAAGGTCGTTATTTTCGATATTTTGTATATTTGTTAAAAAGAGAGAAAAGGAGAAATCGGTTAAACGCAATCGGACTTGTCCTTTGATTAGCAATTGCCAGACGGACTTATTTTTATGTAGTTAAATTTTACGAGGAATAGAGAGGAGAGTGTTCTCTGATTCGATAGTTCAATATCGAGGTAAAACATACATAGTATTACAAGTTTGAAAAGTAATACCATTCGTACATACTACGACAAATAAATATACTGCCATATTATATTCCTACGTAGTTTAAGTACGCCGAATGAATTTTATTACCGTATTATCGTCATTATTATTATTATTATTGTAAGTAAGCGAGTAAATTAAGACACATTTCATTGTTACATTAATAAAATATACATATTGAAATTTCTAGATCACGTTTAACATTCATTTTTTCATACTTGTGGGTTCTTCCGAATAAAGAAAGGGAGTATTTACAGCAATACTTATTCTCCACTTCGATAAACGTCTGATAAGACTGAGGCTGATAACCTCGGACCCCTGACTGACGTCGCTATGCATATAATCTGTACCGATGTTTTTTCTCAGTCAGTAAGCCTTGTAGCCATGTCGCGAATGCTGTTGAGAAAATTGCACCAATTTAATAGCAGATCTAGAAATCTACCGAGCCTTTCGATCAGGAACCTATCCTCTAGCTCGGAACTTTCTTTTCTCCAAGAGCTAGGGATCGGACCTGATAATCCAGGCTCTTTCGATGGCCAGTGGGGTGGATCTGGTCCGGTAAGTCAACACCAAGGAGAACTCGAGGCTAGATATTAGATCTGATTTATAAGGAGGCTTAAGAACTGTCTTTTTCAGGTGATAAAGTCTATAGCTCCAGCGACTGGTAATGTCATAGCAACGGTTCACTCCTCGACTCCAGATGAAGCTAGAAATGTTATAACAAAGGCGAATGAGTCCTGGCCGCAATGGGCCTCAATGCCTGCTCCAGCGAGAGGTGAAATTGTTCGTCAGATAGGAAATGAGCTGAGGACGAATCTCACCCCGCTAGGAAAATTGGTGTCCTTAGAAATGGGTGAGAGAATTCAAAGGGAGTCGTTTATCGAATCTCATATCACAGTAATTTATTATATCAGGGAAGATATTGGCGGAGGGTATAGGTGAGGTACAGGAATACATCGATGTATGTGATTACGCTGTTGGCCTGTCCCGAACACTGCCCGGTAGCCTCCTCCCATCGGAAAGGAAGGATCATGTTCTTATTGAGAAATGGAATCCGTTGGGAGTCGTTGGAGTTATTTCAGCGTTCAACTTTCCCATTGCCGTAATAATCCTAATTCTAGATATGTGAATCCATAACAGACGCACTAATGCCAAATGTTATTCTTTTCAAACACGAACAGGTTTACGGATGGAACAGTGCCATAGCCATGGTCTGTGGAGACGCCGTAGTTTGGAAGGGAGCCCCGACTACACCCCTAGTTTCAATCGCGACTACAAAAATCGTAGCCAGAGTACTAGAGCGTAATGGGATTCCCGGTTCCGTTGCCTCTCTGATTACCGGGGACAAGGATGTTGGGGAGGTCCTTGTCAACGATAAACGGTGTGTCCTTATGCATATTAGTATGATAAAGAGTATCTCACGCACTCCGAGAAGATTATTGTGGAATTTTTCAGATTTTAGTTGCCTATGGAATTTCCAAAATTATAAAGAAATAAAATGAAATTGCAGTGTCCCGTTGATATCATTCACCGGCAGTACTGAGGCGGGGAAACAGGTGGCTTTGAAAGTTCAAGAAAGATTTGGAAAATCGCTTTTGGAATTGGGTGGAAACAATGCTCTGATCGGTGAACCTTTATACTCAAATTCATAGATCCTGAAACTGAGTCTACACATGTAAACCTATACTTTCACACATATAATTTCAGTCGCTAAAGGCGCGGATTTAGACATGGCTATTCGGGCCGCAGTCTTCTCTTGTGTCGGTACTGCGGGTCAAAGATGCACCACGACGAGGAGGCTGATCTTGCACAAAGATATAAAGGCCGAATTTCTGAGTAAATTTTCCTATACTATCAATAGAATTGATATTGACTCTAGGATTCCGCTGATTTAGATAACTGATGCTTTCAGAGAGACTGAAGAAGGCTTTCGCGGGAATCCTCGCAAGAATAGGCGATCCTGTGCAAGAAGGTACTCTGTACGGTCCTCTGCATGGATCTCGAGCTGTAGATGCCTACAAGGTGAGACCCGGCCTTACGAAAAGGGAACGTAACTCGACGAGGATTCAAATCCGTTCAGAATTCACAAAAATGCCGAATTATTCCACTTTTTCGCAGACTACAATAGAAAAGGCGGTGAATTCCGGCGGGCAGATAGAATTTGGTGGTAAAGTGATCGACCGCCCTGGCTTCTACGTTGAGCCAACGATAATATCCGGCTTACCATCGAGTTCAGATCTAGTCAAGAACGAGACCTTTGCACCGATTGTTTATATCCTCGAGGCAAATTCTCTGGAGGAAGCCATAGCGGTAAACAACAGCGTGGAGCAAGGGCTGAGCAGTTCTCTGTTCACAAAGGACCTCGGAGATATATTCAAGGTGAGAATCTCATCCTGAAAACAGCGTGCAACGCTCATTATTAAACCGTCTGTTTTTATCCACAGTGGATCGGCCCGCTCGGTTCCGACTGCGGAATAGTTAACGTTAACATAGGAACAAGCGGGGCGGAAATCGGGGGTGCTTTTGGAGGGGAAAAATCCACCGGCGGAGGGCGGGAGAGCGGAAGTGACGCTTGGAAGCACTATGCGAGACGTTCGACGATTACGATAAACCACGGAAACGAATTGCCGCTGGCTCAAGGCATTAAATTTGAGTAGAGTGTTGAGAGAATTTTGAAGATTGAGAATATAAACATCTTTTATTTACAAATTGGGGGATTATTCGCATGCTTATCGTTCAGTTTATTTCTAGTCTTATAAAATCTACCCTAACATCGACGGAAGTATTTTTATGGAACTTGTAGGCCTTGGGCAAGTCGTATCTCAGTTCGGCGACTACCGTCGGCGTAGTTCCGAGGCTTTTTGCTCGTCTTATCACATGGTCGCGGGTCGTTGTCTTGTGGAGAGTGTAGACGGAGTTCCGAGCAATTTTTACCGCAGTTTCCAAGAACTTCATGTCAGTTCCGGCGTTGCGCTTTGTTCCGAAGGGCGGATTCATCACCACCGTGTCAAAGTACTTCTCGAATCTACCTGCGAATTAAGATACTTCAATTCAGATGCTGAAATGAGTTGAATATCGGCATTAAAGTATGAAAATATTCAAACGAACGAACCGGGCAAAAAGCAGAGTAAGTCGCATTGAACAGCCTCAACTTCAGTTTCCAATTCAGCGCAGTTTCTGCGGAGTATAGAAAGCGCGTCAGAGTCTATCTCGAAACCGACCACATGATCAGCGCCTAGTAGCTTAGATCCGAGCGAAAGAACTCCGCATCCGGCTCCTAAATCGGCTACCGCTTTTCCTTCTATGTCATCAAAGTGGGTTTGCGCGGTGTGGAGAATGTGAGCGCCTATATGAGCGCTGGTGGCATATTGTTCGAGGAGAATTTTCGGAGCTTCGAATACGTCCAGCTGTTGAAGACATTCCTCCAGCTCTCGCAGACGCATGCAGGCCATTCTTTGTAATTCTTTTTTTTTTTGTTTTATTTTTGTTTTATCTTCTACTTCGTATCAAAACGAGGCAAAACTGGTAGGATTAAATTGCCGAAGGATGAGTCTTGGGTCACAAAGAATCCTGCGGAAGCTGAGTGGGCGTTATGGAGAGCTGCGCGCTGCGAGGCACTCAATGCTATTCCGTCGACTGTTGCTGTTGGACTCTGTTCAGAAGAAAGTCATTCGTTTTTATCTAATGAAAATAAATTTTGGACTATGTATTGTGATGGGTAAGATAGATTTTCGAATTCCAAAAATTTAGTGCTATCACGCTTTTTTCTAGTTTTTTTTTTTTTTTTTTTTTTTACGTCAGAAGCGATTTTTCAGAAGTTCGGGACAGGTAATAAATATTTGTTACGTTAGTACAATATTTTTTATTTATTTCAAAATGATCGAAAAACGTCTTTTACACGATATATGCGTATTATAATAATAACAGATCCAATAAAGGTATAACAAACAAAAAGAATGTCATGATATTATAGCTTTATTTTAGCTTATTTATTAGTTCTTTGTATATATGCATTCATTCATTCATTGTCTCTTTATTATAAATAACCGTTTTCTTTTCCGGTTCATTCAGTTCAGATATCAATGCATTGACGAATCTAATACGGTAGCATGCGCCACCTGCGATACATTCGTCAACGTGATAAAGGGGTGGTAGTGTTTTTTTTTTAGCGTACTCCGTATACGCATAGATATGTCAATGGAGTATTAGATGCGTGAGGGGAAATTTAACTAGCAATGTAAACAAACGAACAAACAGATAAACAAACAAAGAAACAAAGAAAAGAAATTCGATTGACGATAAGATCGCGGGAGAATGAGAAGAAAATAAAGTAAATATGGAGAATATAATTGGTACTAAACTACAAGTAGAGGGCAAATATAATAGGAATAAAGAACTGAATCTGAAAATTGACGTGGCTCTACTTTTTTCCATCCTAACCCAACACAACATGACTAAAAAATTTTGAATATTACACGACCTACCAGATTAGACGCTGAACTGGCCGGAGGGACGGCTAAAGGTGTCAAAGGAGTTCCCAGCGTCGGTGCAACGCCTTGTTTTAGCAATAGCTGCTTCTTCAATTGTATTTCTTCTAGTATTTTTCTATTCTGTAATTCTATGGGTCGGGAGAGGAACGGGAATGAGGAAGGAAATAAGCGACAAGAAAACAAGAATTTAATTATCGTCGTAATTATTATATTATATGATTATCTTTTCCAAACCACGTGCATTTATATATTCACATATTTACATATTTCCAAAAAAGAGTCCACTGTATCATCTCACCTCTCGAATTAGGCTGCGAAAAAGCCATTTGGAACGAAAATGACTAAAGACACATTCACTCCTATTGAACGCTGTAACCTACTCAATCTATTTATCCACTCAACATTCTCGACAGCTACGAATTATTCACAGTTTTTATGATGTTACGAATTGTGACAGGTTATCACATGTAATACTACAGATCGCCGAAGGCAGACTGGGTCAACAATCCCAAGGACCATAGACCAACCAACAAACTACAGAAAACAAACTCATGTGTGTAAAGCGACCCTGTTCATGTGACTAATTAGTCAACGCGACAAATGCTCTATAAATTAATCCGCACGCCTGTATACTCCGCGGCACAGGTTGTGTACACGTCTGACGTCCGTCGATCAGTCGTATCAGTCTGCATTTTATTGCAGTAAAGTGCAGTTGATGTTTGTCTTGTCGCTAGGTTAGCGCAAACAGTTGTTTAGAAACCATACATACAAGTACAGAGTTTTGAACAATCTATTTACCGGCAATTTATTATCGAGAGGGTTACTACAGACGTGTAGTACCTCAGTGCGATTTATCTCCTGAATCAAGTCTTAAATCGTATAAGAAAAAAGAATCTCCGTAATTCCGTTCCGCCAGGGCTATGATTATCCCAACAACGCGAAGGGCCTGCGTAAATATCTCGTCTTCGACGAGGAAATTCTCTTAATTATTTCACACATAATTATTCGTATTAAGATTAT
Organism: Rhogogaster chlorosoma; assembly: GCA_944452935.1. NCBI lineage: Eukaryota > Metazoa > Arthropoda > Insecta > Hymenoptera > Tenthredinidae > Rhogogaster > Rhogogaster chlorosoma. Next base: position 27,016,248 of record OX101800.1, on the reverse strand, counting down.
TCAAATTTCAATAAAATATAAATAAATCGTGTAAACAATGGGGAATGCAGATACTAAATTAAACTTTCGAAAGGCTGTCGTCCAGCTGACATCAAAAACGCAGGTAAAAATCAGCGAAGTATTTCACGGCGTGTAATACTTGGTAAATTCGCCGATTTCTCTTGAAAAAAATGTACCCTTTATTTCAGCCAATAGATTCGGCCGACGATACATTCTGGGATCAATTCTGGTGTGAAAACGTTGTCAATGTCCAGGACATATTCACCCTGATACCTGCCCCAGAAATACGCGTCCTCAGGGAAGAGGCACCGTCAAATTTAGCCACGCTGTGTTACAAGGCTGTGGAGAAATTGGTCAAGGCTGTAGATAGCAGCTGCAGAACGCAGAGGGAACATCAGACGGTGTTGAACTGTTGCAGATTGTTGACCAGACTCCTGCCATATATTTTCGAAGATCCGGACTGGAAGGGATTCTTTTGGTCTAGTTTACCGGGAAAAGAGGATGAGGAAAGCGTGCCTCTGGCGCACTCTTTACTCAACGCTATTTCAGTTCGTATTTTTTCTCCTGATTAATCTGTTTTCGTTAATTTTCAGAACTTGGTTGAAATTCTACTCTCAAATTTCACTTGGAATTGGTTCAGTTTATCAGAAAAAATAATTCAATAATAATAATAATAATAATTGAAAATAATAAATGAAGAAGTAATTCAATAGCTTTGATAACAAGTTCTGTTTTCTTTCCTCTCTTAACAGGACCTGCTATTCTGTCCTGACTTTACTGTAGCAGCGAACAGAAAATCTGGACCAGTAAGTTTGAGTTAGATTTGGAATCTGAAGACTCATCTTTGGTTCGGGTAGAATAATATTATTGTTCCGATTCTTCAGGATAAAGCCGAGGAACTGCAATCGATAGATAGCTGCGAATACATATGGGAAGCTGGCGTAGGATTTGCACACTCTCCGCCAAGATATCCGTACTTAGACTCTAACAGGACTGAATTATTGAAGCTTTTACTTACCTGCTTTAGCGAAACCATGTACAATCCACCTACAGATCTTTCCGTAACACCTAACAGATGGATCGCTCATCTTACTAGCTCTGAGAACAGGTAACAATTACTAGAACACATATAAGACAGGAATTAAATCGTTTGTATAATGAAAAATGAATAGTAGGGTAAATTGAGGGTGAAAAAAGATATGAAAAATCTGTACAAAGAATGAAATGAATCCCAATTCCATTCTCTGATATCTAATATTCGTTTTTTATCAACAATTTCATTTCTGATTATTATTCAAATTCAAGGAAGCATTCACGTGTGAATTCTATTTTGCAGGCACGCTCTACCGATGTTCACATCCTTACTGAACACAGTTTGTGCTTACGATCCTGTCGGCCTTGGTGTTCCCTACAATCATTTGTTATTCACCGACTCTTTGGAGCCTCTGGTAGACGTCGCTCTGCAAATTTTAATCGTGACTCTGGACCATGATACCAGCGGTGGTTTTCCCTCCGAAGAAGGTGTCCCAGGGGATAATTTATTCATCAATTATCTCAGCCGGGTTCACAGGGATGAAGGTAATTCTAATTCCTGAAATTTGGGAGCCTGGAGAGACGAGAAAGTGTAAACAAGGCACGAAAAAATTAATAACACTAAAATTCCATTCCGAAGATTTTCAGTTCGTACTAAAGGGCATAACGCGACTGCTGAATAATCCCTTGCTACAAACCTATCTACCAAATTCCACAAAGAAGGTACATTTCCACCAAGAACTGTTGGTATTCTTCTGGAAGATGTGCGACTACAACAAAAAGTTCCTTTACTACGTTCTCAAGAGTTCAGACGTCCTGGAGGTCCTCGTACCCATCTTATATCATCTGAACGATTCCAGAGCCGACCAATGTAATTCCAATGTATTTTCTCACATATTCAAACGGAACTTTTCCCTCTTATAACCTTCCGCTTATTTATTATCCTCTTTGGTCTTTCAGCGAGGGTCGGACTCATGCATATCGGTGTATTCATCCTCCTCTTGCTCAGCGGCGAGAGAAACTTTGGCGTTAGACTGAACAAGCCTTACACAGCAACAATTCCAATGGACATTCCGGTTTTTACTGGTCATTATTTCATTCTTGTCGATTTCATTCAATTCAAGTTTATTTTGGTGTTATAACAGGCCAAAGGAAGAAAAAGAAACTAAAATTGTTCACTCTATAAATCTTTGAAATCCTCGGCAGGTACCCACGCGGATTTACTAGTCACAGTATTCCACAAGATAATAACAACAGGACACCAAAGACTGCAGCCTTTATTCGACTGCTTATTGACGATATTAGTAAACGTTTCGCCATATCTTAAGACTCTTTCAATGGTAGCTAGCACGAAGCTATTGCATTTACTGGAGGCGTTTGGAACGCCTTGGTTCTTATTCTCTTCTCCGACAAATCATCATTTGGTCTTCTTTCTGCTCGAGATATTCAACAACATCATACAGGTAGGGAGATGCGGTTTAGAATAGAAATTATAATCCCGATAATTTATACGCTAATCTACAATTGTTCAATGATTTCAGTACCAGTTCGACGGGAACAGCAATCTGGTCTACACCATAATAAGAAAACGTCAAGTGTTTCATGCATTGGCCAATTTACCCAGTGACTGCAATACCATTGCCAGATCATTGAACAGGAGACAAAGAAGACCGATTCCGGTCAGCACGTCGAGTGAAAACGTCAGCGAAATAGCCATGGAAGGTTCGAGGCCGGCTCTCCCGGCTGAACCTGGCACTCTGAAGGCTTCTCTCCTGGAAACGCCAGGTTGTCGAAAGAAAAGGAAACGATTTTGAGAAAGAAATCGGTCCTAGAAACTGTGGAATTGGTCCACGGCACTGTGTCTTTGGTTATTCTAGCCTCATTTGTTGCTCTCTTTTTCCCAGGGATTGAAAATATGACCGAAAAAGAGTCCGCCCATCCCCTCAGCCCCTCCGTCACAGTAGACGCCAGTTCTCCCAGCGTAGGTAACGACGCAACGCACAGAGAAACAACGACGACATCTGAGGAGGATGCGAGAGAGAGTTCGTTGGCCTCTGTGAGATCGAGTTCCGTCGTGCATGTATGTGTTCAGAAAAAGCCGTTTCACTCACGGGGGAGAAACGGGGAGAAATAGGTCCATGATTCTTTTCGTTACAGAAAGGAGGGATCAGAGTCTCCGAACAGAATTCAAACGTTGCTCAAAACGTTAATCAGTGGGTTCCCTCGGGCGACTGGGTACATCAATGGAAGAGCAAATTACCTCTGCAAACTATAATGAGATTACTTCAAGTCCTCGTGCCTCAAGTTGAGAAGATTTGTATCGATAAGTAAGTTCATTGCGATTCAGGAGTCTGGTTGAAATTCAGGTATTATTAGTGTATTTTCTTTTCCGAAGGGGCTTGACGGACGAAAGCGAGATCTTGAAGTTCCTGCAGCACGGCACTTTGGTCGGACTGCTACCCGTTCCTCACCCGATTCTCATTAGACGGTATCAAGCGAATGCTGGGACTACTGCTTGGTTCCGAACTTATATGTGGGGAGTTATTTACTTGAGAAATGTCGAGCCGCCAATTTGGTACGACACAGACGTCAAGCTCTTTGAAATTCAAAGAGTTTAAGAAGATAGAATAGAAATGACGATATAATAATAATAATAATATTAATGATAACAAAAATAATGATATAATGATTATCAAATGAAAAGATCTAAAATTAATCTTATTGTATAGGTTTTAATTAGATTTTATTCGAGTGCTAAAATTGATTACATGATTTCTATATAATGTTTGTTTTCTTTTCTTTGTGTACATCAGTGAAATATAATACATAATATATATTATACTTATAAATAATTTATAAAAAAAAAAAAAAAACGGGGAGAAAATAATAATAAAAATAATAAATAGAAATATGTATGCGTGTGTATGTGTTTGTATGTATACAACGTTGTATTACGAACTATAATTATAAATCGATATAAAAAATTGTTTTTTTATTTTATTTTATTTTATTTTATTTTATTTTATTTATCTTTTGTTCGTTTCGATCATAAATTAATTGAATACTTATAGGATATAATTAACAATAATATATTATAAAATTATATATACATATATATATAAATATAATAAATTATATAAAATAAAAAAAAAAAAAAAAATTGAAAACAGTCATGTAAAATCACGTGCTGTGTTAATATACATATACCTACATATACCCATATCGTTTTTAAATTAGAAACTTGCTAATTTTAATGTCGTACATATTATTATAATGTATACTTGCGAAATAAGACAGAAATAAAGAAAGAGAAAAAAATCAATGCGATATCGGTGCGTAAGGGTAATTTGTTTGTAGGCATATTTATTATGCTTGCGACCTCATCATACTTTCTCCAGTTCTTTTTTCATAATCGATATATCATTATGTATAGTTAGTATAGTAATGTGTTACTCGTGACTTTTTCTAAATCAATATTGCAATAGAATCTCGCGTTCGTTTAACACACAATATTATGCGTTAATTTGATTTATAATTAGTAAATATTTCGATGCGTTTTACTATAAGTATATTATAATATGTTACTTATATAACTATATATATATTTTATTAATATAATACGTAATAGAATAATATTGAAACGGAAGGATATTTTCTCGCGCAGTTATCACAGTTGCGAATATTTTTCTTATTTCTATTTATTCATTTATTTATTTATTCTTTGTCGATAATAATAGTAAATTATGTTTACTGCTTTTATTATTTACTTTTACTTTTTTCGTTTCTTTTCTTTCTCTCTTTATTTTTCTTCGCTCTTATCTATTCATATCTCGCATATTATATAGTTATAAATCAGTCTGTTATTTATATTGATTTGGAAGTGTTTAGTTTTCATTTTCTTTTAATACTTTTGCGGAATTATAGTTATACACCTGAAGGAATGTGCTTAACTCGAGTAATAATAAACTTTATCCCATCTAAAATCTGAATTCAATGTGAAATCCGCTGTAATCGCGTTTATCGATCGACCTTATAATATCAAGCTAATCCAAAGTAGTAGTAGTTTTCGGCAAAAACTATAAATATCAGCTACTACGGATCACCACTACTCAAGAAAATCTTACCGCTAAGTAAAACCCTGTGTAAATCAATTTCACACACTTTATCATATATACAATAAATTATCCGTTTATCAAATGATCAAGCGGAAAATGCGTGACGAAAATTTGGTGAATAAATCTGCCCACCTCCCAGCGTTTCTTTTTTTTTAACGCACAGCCACCTTGTCGTAAGACGGCGGTGGTATTTCGTCGGCTGAATTTGAAGGGGGAATTAATATCGCGATGTGATACGGGGGCGGGGGCGGAGGCGGATTTTGTCCGATCGGCGATATTGCCGGAGGAAGACCGATGCTCTCGTTAGCTATTGTATTGGCTGCCGTGAGAGCTGCGATGGGGTCGTCTTGCGCCTGCATAACACTCTCTCTCGCGGCAGCGCCGTCTTCCGTACGTCGGCACAATATCGAGTAGAAACAACCGGATAATAACAGAGTTACTAGCAGCCCGCAGTACACCAGGACTTCCAGACCCGTCCCCTGGGAAAAAGAGAACAGAAAAGTTTGAGATTCGTTTGCGTCTTTGATTTCCTGTTCAAAAAGGAGGAAAATATCTTCACAAGCCTGTGCCAGCTCTTCGGAATCCTTACTTGATGATCGAAATAGAATTTTGCTGCCACGACGAACCCCGCAGCTAAAACAAACGTTATCCAGACTCCACAGCGCAGTCTGTACCCGGCTAATTCGGCGTCAGTAAAATCCGAGAAGTCCAGTAAACCACGGTTCGGTGTTGTGTCTATTATGATCGGAGGCAGTTGGCCGATTAGCACAGTTTCTGTACCGGGGCAGGTGCCATTGCTATATTGAAATACAGATATGTAGTTTTTTCAATCCATAGAAACGTGCGAGAAAAATAAAATGTGAAACAGGTCGAAGAAGAGTAGAAAAATATTCTTTAAAGTCAGTAGCAATGATGAAAAATATTGTAGGATTATAAGGAAAAAATATTGAAATATTTTGGAAAATATTTAGACATTTTTTTTAAATAAGGATAAAATCTGACCATGAATATTGTTTTTAAACTGAATATTGTTTTTTTTTTCGAAGGGCACCGAATAATGAGCCTCGAAAAAACTTAAATCTTTGATGTTAATATTTAGAGGTCGCTCATTGTTATTTTTTAGTTCCCATTTTAAATACATGGGAAATATTCTTGTGGGATATTTGGATTTTTATATCCCGAGAACTGATCTACTCAGAAAGCTTTTGTTAAAAATCAAAAGCTCTAGAAAAAAGGTCTCTCAGTCTTTTTTAATTAATCTAATCGTTTCAAAGTTATTCTGTTCATCGACCGACCAGAATGGCTAGAATAACTTGCAAACGGTTAGAATAATCGAAAAAGACAAAGACACCTTTTTTGTAGAGCGTTTAATTTCGAACAAAAGCAGCCACGCAATATCTTTCCGAGTCGATCAGATCTTGAGATAAAAAAAAATTTCGAAATGGATAGTGAAAAAAGCTCGTTATTCGGTCATAAAAACCAAGCTTCTGAAAGTTCCTTTCGATAAGAAACAATCGTCGCTTTATCTGGCCCATCTTCCATCTCCCAAATTTCTTCCCATCAGTTACGTACTCTGGCACGTTGTCATTGGCCTGTTGCACGAGCTGTAGAGAAATATTTTCCGTGTTATTATTTGCCCCAAGTTCGTTGCCGTTTCTCAAAGCTGGTCTCAAGTGCCTGGGTACGTAATTGCCGGAATTGCTTGGTCCAGGAGCGTGATTAACTCCGTTTAAACTTTGAAACCGATGAACAGGGGTCACCATCGGTCTAATCACCTCCCTGCCACGCCGACGGTTACCTGTGCAATAATAATTGTAAGATGTTTATTTTTCGTGGATGCTAGAGTGCTGGGATAAAACGGCGGATCTGAAGAAAATACGACGAAACTCGTACCAGAGCGAACTTTTGGCACCGGGGTGGTAGGGTATCGCCGCCCCCCGAACCTGCCTGCCGGCTTGGCGATCCAAAAATGCATCGGCTGTTTATACAAGCGATCAATAATCGCCCGAAAATACCCTCATTTATTACGTTTTTAATTTTCAACGGGCGTTGAATATATTTTTGTTAGTTATTCGTCGGGGGAGAATAAACTCGCTCGTAAGGCACCAGCATACGGTATGATAACAGACGACACATACACACGTGATCTTATTTTTTGGGAGCAGAAGACACTCGCCTGGTTTATTTCTATTCACGGATTATTATTTTTCTCTAAATTCATCGGGTGGAAATTCTCCGCGGATCTTCACGCCCGTCTATCTTTTTATCTCCTCTCATTTCTGACGAGGCGATTTTTATCACGTTTACTGATTGTCTCTCAGCTAGACGCGGTATTGTTCACGATTTTAACGATATTTTCATTCATCTGTTGGGGTTTCGTATCGTCGTTGCGTCGTCTGCAACAAGGAAATCTTTACTTTTAAAATGATCGATTATTTTCGCGCGAGGACCAATGGGAAGCGGGCAATCTTCTCCCGCCAATGAATACTGCCGCGACATTTCGAGCTTGACTATCGAAGCTCGTCGGGCCACTTCGCGTCTAGCGAGTTTTCAATTTTTCATTCCACAAGGAACTGCAATGGCGTCTCTCACGGGTCTAGTCCGTCTTTTAACGAGAAAAGCCGCGGTTATCGGGCCAGTTTCTAAAACCGTAATACTCAGAACCGCGGCTACATCCGCGGCGAATAATCGGGCGTCTTTTTTGCCAACGAGAGACCGATCAGCGGGATACTTTTCGCAGGTAATTTATATTACAACGAGCTTTATTCTTACGACAGAGTATATTGTTACGCCGACGACGAGCTAGGAGTGATAAAAGTCGCAGCGACGATCGCGACTTTAACCACGACGATATTGCGGAGTTACGTAACTCCAAACAACCTGAGGAAAGCGAGGAGATAAATCTCCGAACTTGAGTTCGTAAATGTATTTTTTCTGAACGTCGCAGGTGAACACGTCGAATCAATCGCCACGCTACTCTACCACTTCAGAGAAGATATCTATCAAGCAGCTCGAGGAACGTGTGCTAAAAGTCGTTGCCGCGTACGACAAAATCTCCGCCGATAAGGTTCGGTTATTCGACTATACGATCTATCTGCTTTTTTTTTTCATTCTCTTTTGCAGAATCCTTGCACCTCGGAACCACGCGCAAACCAGGTGCTACGCCACTACAGCGGCAAACAACCTCTCACACTTCAACTTATAAGCGAGCGTGTACTTCTCGTCTTGAAACTATATGACAAAATTGATCCCGTCAAGGTATACACACCTAAGAAAAACGTATATGCGTGGTTTACAGGCGGTATTCATTCATCTAGCGTTCTAAACTGGTTTGACAGGCATAGTTCTATGAAGAACGATCTCGATCAAATTTCCTACACATGTTGCTTCAATTATTTCCGAACTTGTCATAGACTTTGGGAAAAAATTGGTCCACGGATTTGCCAAGGGGATAGAAAAATGTGGCTTTGAACAAGAGTTGAAATCTTTACCAAATTTTTCACCAGTTTAAAATTCTTGCCGAATTTACACAGTTTCAGTTGAATTTAATACAGAATCAGGGTTTTTCGGGAGCAGCAAGATTCCTCGCAGAAATTCTTCACAGAGCGATAAACCGTACTCATTTTTTTTGAACAAGGAAGTCCTTGGTTACTCGAGAACTAAGTTGAAACATAAATTTTATACACACACTTACAGTTCTCTTTTGAAAAGCATAAAAATTTGGTATTCTCTCTGAATTTATCCGCCTGTTTGCCATCGTTATAATAAACAGTAACGAAGCACCTTGCTTGTTCGTGGTGTCCGAATCTTTTATAAAGAGTAGAAAACCAGGGGAGTTTTTATTCTCTTTGGGAATTAAGAGCAGAGTGAAAACATCCCTGGTTTGAGGTATTGGTATGTTACTTAACGTCTGTGTTTTGGACTTCTTTCCAGTTGGATTTGAATTCACATTTCATAGAGGATCTTGGTCTGGATTCCCTGGATCATGTTGAAGTGATAATGGCGATGGAGGACGAGTTCGGTTTTGAAATACCGGACAGAGATGCGGAGAGGCTGACTAAGCCTGCGGATATTGTTAGATACGTTGCGGACAGAGAAGATATCTACGAATAAATTGTCCTCATATTGCATTTAGCAATTAAAACACTAGTTATGTATTTCGCTCGAGTTTGGTCCCAAGAGACGCCGCGATCTTAACTCTGTTTGACCGTTTTAATGAGCGTTGTGCTGATCCTGTATATAGACTAATGGCCCTTATATAAATAAATCATATTGCCACTTTATAATTGATATTTCCGTTTATTTTAGCTTTAGAATTAATTTGAGTGGGCAGAGAGCTAAGAAAGTAGAAAAATGCAGTAAATGTGATGAAAATTCTAGAATTTAGAAACGTTTTATTAGAAAGTTTCGAAAAATTAGGATGCTATCATATTTAGGATAAAAATTTTCGCCTAACAATATGCAAAAAGCTTTTTAAAATCGTATGAAAACATTCTAGAAAGTTTGAAAGTGAGGTTTTTTTTTTGTTGCTTGAATTTATTCAATAGAAAAGAATCTAGATATTTCAATGCTGTAACCAAATGTAGAAGAATAAAATCTATTCAAAGATTCATCTAAAAAAAAAAAAGAAGCTAAGCGATTTACTCTGAAAAACTATCCTTGATAATTTTAAATAGAGAAGAATGGAGTTTAAAACTAGTCTAAAAAAAAAAAAAATTAGAATTGAAGTCGTTGATAATTTATGCCAGTACCAATTCTTAGGATACTTTGCGTAGCTACAAAACATGCTCTTCTTATAATCTCTTTGATCTGCAAATCGCTGTGATGCATAGCTGAATATAATAAAGTTTCTAAAAACTTGTCCCCAGCTCCCTGAAAAATGATCGATATTTGATTGGTTATTGTAATAGATAAGAAGTGCAGATGAAAGAATTATGAAATTCTTTCAGATTCAAGATTTTACAACAATCTGAGCAGGTGAAAGTCTGCAATATCTATCTTTAAAGATGTGAGTTCGAATGAAACGTATCAATGAATCGTTTAGCAAAGCTATAATTAATAATTTGCTTCCTTTCTATCATGAGTCATAATGAACTTTTTACCACTTACAGTCTCTCCTGGTTCAGGGAGACGCGATGTGTAACTATGAAAAATACCGTTAGTACAATCATATCCTTTTCACGTGGAAAAACAGGCTGATCGATGCTGATGAGGCAAAACTTACCACATAGAGTTATTCAAATATTTTCTACCCACGACTATAATGTCCGGCATAATGCGGAAAGAATTAAGGACTGGAGAATAAACTGACGACAGAGCTGAGATATTGAATAGTTTATTTGTGTTCACACATACATATTTATATGATAAGCGAGTCTCATTGATACGGTGTCTTATTATTGATAAAGTAGCTTTAATTGATGGTTGAAAAACGTGAGCGAAGAACTTGGAGGATTTATTATCCAGAGAAATGACATATTTTTACAAAATCCTCGACTTCTTACATAACTAGAATTAGATTCCTGTCGAAAATAAACTTCTCATTTATTAATTATAATTTGAAATATAGTTTCGCGGGGTTTTCGAGAGAACCCCGACTACTGCTGCCCCCGAAGCAGGTGCCGCTTGGAACTAAAAGCACGATCGAATGGTAACAAATGTGAAGTACATACTAGTCCTTTCACTTGTCGCTGGTAAGGGTTCTTAAAATGTTAGAAATCGAATAAGGATATTTATAGGAAAGCAAAAAGTAGCGTATAAAAATTATAAATAAATACATGATTTTTTTTTTATCAGAAAAAGGTAATTAACCTAATAAAGTGTCTTAAGAAATTATTCTGTAAAATCTATGCGATTCTTTTAGTTAAAGATTGAAATAAATGACAGTTGATGAACTTGTAATAACATAAATTTTGAGTTACGTTGTAATTATCGACTATGGATCGACTAATTATTTCATATTGTCAGGTCAACGTTTTTATCGTTTATTATCAAACAACTACACGTCGCATTTATAAAATCTGAATTATTTATAATTCCAGGGTTAAAATTCTGTGGAAAAATATATCTTTCCTAGATCGTATAATGAACTAGCGATCGATAAGCTGCATAAATTATTATCGACGCGATTTCAAATGTCACGTGATCATGGCGCCTAATAAATAATAGCGCGGTAATCTGCGTAATACATCCCATGAACCCCCGCGGTGCACCGGTCATCCGTCAGTTGTTTTCGGGTAAGGGATGCGATCGGTCCGTGTACTTGCTCTCTTCGCGCGATTAACAAGGCTATTTATCCATATATAAATACCTATTCGGGCGTATTCTGAGTTCTACTAATTCGTGTCGTGATTGGAGCCAGTGACATCGGCTAGTAAACGTAGATTATGTTCATAAGATCGCGATATTCGGTTGTTTGACTATCGTGCCGGCGATGGCAGCAGGTGCCGGGGGCAAATCTCAGTAAAAATGTTCTCTTGTTTAGTGCGGTCATAAGTTATATTGCTATTGGATATAATCCTGTGAAATAGTGAGTTTCGAGACGAGTTTCACAAGTCTCGGGAAGTCCGTTGTGTCTTGATTTGAAAAAACGCTACGACCACTTCGGCGCTTTACGATCGGCGCATCAGAGTCCGCCACCTCCCGCTTATGGTGTTCTATCATTCGCTACAGTCACGCGTTTTTCAGATTCGTATGGACATGCAAACCCCGCCGTGGCATTAAGACATGTGAAATAGTTTTCTCTGAAGTTACATAGTCCAACCCTCCGTGTGGAATGTATAATTACACAATATACATCGCGATTAGAATATGTAGTGAAATTAGTGCTTTTAAATCAAAATTCTCTACTTCTAATTTCGACTTAAATAAAGTGGGAACAGTGAGTGAAGTGTCCCCCCCCCCCCCCCCCCCCCCCCATTTATATAATAATCGAGGTGTTAAGTGGAATTACAGTGTCTCTAAATCCCCACGGCATGAATAAAATTCATGCATATAATATATTCGCAGTGCAGTGCAGTGCATTTTTTCTAGTCCTGCTTTTCGCCAATTACGATTATTATTGGATATACGTATATTCATCACTGGTGAGTCTCGCATGCGATATGAAATTCCTCGGTTGATTATTCAATGCCATATAAAATAGACGGCATTATTAGCAAACGAATAGGGCTCCATAAACTGATCTATTCTCTCCCTACACTTATCTACAAATATAAATCATAACTTTTCACCACCGATTATATGGCGATGAATATATCTTCGTTGATCTGAACGTCCAGGTATTGTTCGTATTAGAATTCGCCATAGGTAGGCGCGGAAGGTTGATTCAGAGCTACCTATAATATAGGGGGGGGGGGCCTAGGTGCAAGTTGCGTGTCTTTCGAATATACTGTCTTCGCGCTCGAAGGGGGAGGAATTAAGGCAAGGGTTAGGCAAGCCACGATAATTCAAGTTCGTTTGATATTATTTTTTTTTACTAGCGTATAATTCCACAGCGTCGACTGGTTAAATCTCGATCTTTCGGAGAAATAAATGCATTGCAATATAATTGAATAAATAATGTTTCAACGCTCGTCGTCTTTTTTTTACCGATACTACCGATATTTTGGAAAAATAATTGGAAAAAAAAATCGAATTTTGACTATATATGACATTTTTCAAATCTTGAGCGAACCCTGAAATTTTTTTTTTTTTTTCAGCTGATTTTTTCAGAGGGGTCTTAAAACATGATAAAATAACATATTTTCATACGAGACTGCCTTATCACTCTCGGCACTCGATCGTGCTCGTAGTTTCACGGTGCAGCTGTTTCGCAGCAGCACTAGTACGCGATCGTCTAAAACCAAAATCGTCGATTGTAAACCAGGCCTTATCCTTAAGTCGTTCCGACCATTTTCGATTCTCTTTCGAGTTTCGATTTCTCGTAGAGTATTTCGATTTTCGGCACTCATTGGCTTTCATAGCAGAAGAACTAAAGATGGCGTCATCACGGACGGTTCTAGCCTCTCTTGCGAGGAAATATTCTACTGCCCAGCCTTTCCTCGGTTCGGCCGCTCAATCTGGACACGGACGTAAGTTGTGATTCGAAGAGTTTACATCCGTCCGTGTTCCCCGTTTTTTTATTTTTTTCTCTCGACTCCAATGGGCCCTCGTATTTTCACGCGAAGCCCGTTTCTCCTTGGCAGTAGAGAAACCAGTCCCAACTTTGACTCATTACATAATCGGTTCTAACTAATTCTTTCATTCAGCTGAGGCGATCAAATTATGGAGAAATATATCGTTCTTTGTCGCCGTACCTGCGATGTTACTTTGCGCCGTAAATACGTACCTCAAACATCAGGAGGAGCATCACAAACCTCGCCCTGAATTCATCCCCTATGACCACTTGCGAATTCGCACTAAGGTACACACGGGGTTTATCTAATATCGTTAATCTTCCTAAGGTCGCTAAATTGCATCGAGTTTCATCCGTTCGTTTTTCACAGCGTTTCCCATGGGGTGATGGAACCAAGAGCTTCTTCCACAACCCGAAGGCAAACGCATTGCCGACTGGCTACGAAGAATAGACCTCTGGCAATGATATCGTAAACGATAGATAATGCTTAGTTTATTATAAGTACGGAACAACGTAATTGTGTATATTTCATCCCATATACTTGTTAACGTTCGGGTAAATTCCCTATAAATAAAACAAGTTGAAAAAACGAAAATTATTCCCTTGAGGCTTTGATTTGCACAGTTTTATAAAATTTTACGTTTTCTTTCCCAAAATTATAGAGTAACATAAAAAGAAAACAAACAAACAAATTTTCATTTCAAGTAATTTAGTGATTAAATTCCTTCAACGATTTATTACTGACGTGATAAACTTTGAAGGCAAGATGAATTTTCTGTCTGATAATCTAGTGCAAGGAATATAAACAGACGTTCGACGTATAGATAATATCATTTTATTTGTTGGTATATGTAGGACGCAATCTTTATTTTATTTTTTTCACGGGGACGTCCTAATCAATAATCCCTATTTCGTATCTATACGTATACTTTGTACATGTATATCTAGACCAATGTCAGTTCGCTGGAAGATACGATCGTCGGACAGATCGGTATCGTTGATAATGTACCGTTTGTACAAAGTGGTGCAGGAACTAGGTACGACTGAATTACTGATCGAATCTCACGGCCTCGGATTTCGTATTAAAAACAAAATAAAATAAGAACAGATAGAATGCCGATCACTTATACGCGGTGCATGAGTCAGACAGTGATTTCTTCATTTAATAGGTATCTGGAAACTTCGAATTCATTAATCAGCTTCAGCCTAATTTAAAAAAATCGAAATAACGAAAGAAAGAAAAATCCGATCGACTCGAAACTCTTCAATGATTCTAGCAATATTTCCCGGGAGTCTACATAGTCAATTTAAAAACCTTGAAAATTCGGAACTTCAAACCTGGGTCCTAAAAATTGGAATACCGAAAATTATTGAAATGAAAATCGTATCGACAATAATTCTGCTCTCACGCCCTGGGTGTAAACAATTAATTTTTCGGCCGTACTACAACGTCGAACGATAATTAGCTACGAGCGAAATTTGCTTTGAAACAGCTCAAGGTTCGATCAATGCAGCGTTGCTTGCAAACAGGTGTCTTGCTTACATTTGTGAAAATATACTCACACGAATTAACGTATGTGTGTGTGTGTGCTTTCGGCGACCCGACATACGTATGTTTATCCATACGTTAGATACACCCGGGTAGATAGAGAAGAGGGGATATATCGGAGGCCACGACGCAATAAGCGTTTTTCTTCATCCTTGCATTGAAGCGAGTCGATCGTTCGCTCATTCGCTACGGAATCTAAAGTCTCTGGTCGCGTGGTAGGAGAAAAGAAAGAAAGAGGCGCATTACATATATGTGTGGGAGTAAATACAGCCACGTATTTATATGCACTCCTAAACGCAACACACATACATATCACGCGCGTATAAGTATTTGTATAAATACATATTACAGGTATGCGCATGGATACCCCACGCGCTACGGATCTATTACCGTACATCGCGGTTAAACGACCTTTTAAATGAAACATAGCTCTCGTAGTCGGTTATTTTAACTTGCTTAAAAACAAAAATAATACTGTGTTATAATAACTTGAGACGAATTATCTTACTATGGCTTACGTATAATATCCAATTATATTTTCTTATTTAGATACTAGATGAGGGGAAGACACACCAAAATTAATAAGTGTCTAAAATTAGTTTGGATATGAATTAGAGGTGGGATAAATATTGAATTAAACAAGTTTTAGAATACTTTTTAATTTTTCAGATTTTTTTATTTTATTTTATTTTATTTTTTTTTCTTTATTTTATTTGCTTTCTCAAGATTATTTCTAGTTTTGTTATTTTATTTTATGTTTTGTTTTGTTTTTTTTGTTTTGTTTCTCTCTCTCTCCCTCTCTCGCTTTACGGCTTCGTGTTCTCGTCAGTATAGATCGCGAATCCGTAAATCAAACATAATATAATTATTACCATAGGTCACAAAGTAGTTATAAGAGTTTGACTTACACCTAATGTATACAATACGAAAATAACGGCCGTGGATTTATTATTATTATTTTTTTTTCGACTTTTTTTTTTGTTTTTTTTTTTGAGTTTTTCTTTTCAATTTTCTTATTGCATGTCTTTCAGTACTAAAAAAAGTATTTATGTATTACATATATATTTATATATTCGTATATCTTAATCGTAAGCTGTTTTAGTAGATGACAATAATAAAATAATAATCACAATAATAATGGTGAGAAAATGCTGCAGGTTATTAAATATATAAGGTATTAGTGCTTACATGTATGTATCATATGTGTTTCTAAATTTCAAGAGATCGATGCAGACATTCGAGATGTTAATATGTCGTTACGACGAGGTTGTTAACCGGTTTAACTCGAAACTAACGAATCTACTATATACCTATATAGTTATATTACAATCCGACGATAATTTACTGTTCCTTACGGACTCTTGCAGACCCGATTATATTACGATTAATGTTATTATTATTATTATTATTTTTTTGTTTTTTTTTTTATATTTTTTTTTTTGTATTTTTTTTTTTTGTATTTTTTGACCGTTAACTGCACGCGATGATCGATCCGCTGCAGCTGCATATCGCGAAGGTCTTCCGAGCCGGCAACATTTTCGTCAGCTAGATGATCTTCGGGTCGCTGTAATACCAGAGAACACTTATTTAAAACAATAACAAAGAATATAAAGAAAAGTAAAGAGATAATTCAAAACAGAAATAATAACGAACTAATTAACGACATTTAGAAAAATATAAAAAACTTGTTGAAAATTCTTAAAGGTAATTTTTTTTTTTTTTTATTAAATATCAATTTCTACACGCATTTGATTTGAAAATATTCTAGATTTTTTTATTCCGAGGTCACGAATGGCCGACTAGTAGTAGTTTGAATCATGCATACTACGTAGTGGTATATCTCACGGTCATCAGCGAGACAAAGGAAACCGATTTGTGTATAACACAGCACAATATAATAACTTGAAAAACTTACGCGTATGAGAATAGGGTGAGCTTAAGCCTTGGTAGCCGGTTTAGCAACGATCCTCTTGTTGTGTTCTGTGTTTACGAGTTTGGTGAGAATCTTTCTAGAATGGCCGCTCGGATCGAAGTGGTTTGTATGGTCGGCAACCTCTCGTTTACTTCTCTGCTTTCCACCGTGTCCCGTGAATATATGCTTGTCGTGGTCGTAGTTAAAGTGCTCGTACTTGTCGAAATGCTGCTCGGACATTGCTTGATTATTTCTTTCAATATTGCGAGAATCACGCAAAACTTATCGTGCAAATATTATTGCAATGGAAAAAAATTGTCTTTCTCGTCTATGGAAACTTTTCAGTTTTCACGGTCGGTCGACTGTTCTTTTTTCTTTCTATCGTCACGTTTCTACGGACGATCCGCTCGATACTGCGACGCGGTGCGGTCATACCTGACCTTTTATAGCTGCGCATCTGCGCGCGCATCATACCTATACGAGAGCTAAGAACCTCGCTTTTCCATTGGCTCGCGCCCCTCGACTTTACTCGACGGCTCATTATTGTTTGTTTGGAACTCACGTAGCTCGGAACACAGACGCATGCGTACCCCGTGGCTTCAGCCTCGCAGCTGACGACGCATTTAGATATTTTAGGTAATTTATCCGTTATGCTGATCGTTAATACGTATTATGGGCGAGGGTCTAACTGTTGGGAGAAAATTCACCGACTTGTTTGTTATATTATCCGTAATGCGATTTCACTACAATTCTTTCTATTACGAGTGTATATTATCTAAAAGAGATTTTATCTTCTTCACCTAATTCAATCTCGATAAAGATTCCACGACACTATCGCTGACTTAGCTCTTTGCATCAACACGTATCATGCATGTTATTATTTAGTTTTTAGAAATCTAGAGCAATCACGTCCCCACGCACGCACGCGCCACTCATTTCTTTGTAGAGTATATTACCATGTATTACGTATATATATATATACATACACAGATACACGTGTGTATTTTTTTTTTTATCTAAAACGCGTTTGTGTATACGTATATAAAGATATATTTCTTCTTCTTCTTCTTCTTCTTCAATTTGATGATGTTGTTGTTGTTGTTTTGATTTTAGCTAAGATGGTTCGATTGCTCGATGACATACACACATGTATACAAACGTAATACAGTGTATGTTAATTCGTATAGATTTTAAGACTAGTATAATATGTAATCGTCGATAGCTGACTTCGAAATATGTGGGATCAGCATTCCTAGTTAAAATATGAGAATTAATTATACCCACGTATGTATTTTGTCCTCTGTCCGCTTCTCGCGTTATACGAGATCGTTAAAAAACGTCAGCAGAAATAAGAATCGGACGATCTTTATGACGTTGAACAAAAATTGATAGTATTATACATAATACCCTGCATATATTTCATCATTCTTTTACTACTCGGGACGATTCAGGTTAAGTTTGGCATATTTTTAGGGTAGATTCCTAGTGAATTTCTGAGACTAAAATTTTATCATTAAACAAAAATTCGAAACGCTCATTAATAATGACTATCAACGAATATACGCTCGATGATTCATGTATAGTTGATCAGTTGCAAAGAGAGCACGTATTTGGCAATCGATTGAAAAATATTTGAACATGTGTACGTATTTATGTATCTATGTTATACTTATTCGCGTGTATGAGTAATTTCACGTTCTATTTCACCTCGACTGGGAAAACTGATCATTATATTCTTTTATTTTTTGTTTAAATATTTTTGCGCATATATATATATATACATATGCGTCATTTAATAATTATAATGCGACCGTTTGTTCAGACGTTGACAAAGAATCTTACGAGAAAACGGGAATATAATATTGTCAGTACAGAACGCGAATTAATAACATCACGTATCATCTGCGCACTGCAGCTTACTATAACGCAAAAAAAAAAAAAAAAAATAAGAAGATGGAAAAAGAAACACGAGGCATACGAGTCTTATCTCGACTTTTTTCAAACTACTCAGATAATATTGATACTGTTCTATTATTAAATTTGCCGCGCTTGTGAATACACTATATATTCACTCGCCGGTCATTTCTCTAACTTGCACAAATTATACCTATATATATAACATAAATTGCGCGCCTGCGGGCTCGCTTCTGATTATTAACGTCGCTACCGGATAACTAAGTGCAGATAACTGTACACATGCATGCATACGTATTAGGGTATTATTTTTTTTTTTTTTAAGAGTAACCTATAGTAACTTTTAAAGTCATCTTCAAATTGACCCTAAATCCATTGCAGTAGCGTCAAATGCCGCAAAGTTATAGAAAATTGAAGAAAAAAAAAAGAATTCTAAATTTCCTATATACGTATTTTAAATGGAAAAACTTTGAAATTCAAAAAAAAAAAAAAAAATAAGTATACTTAGAATTTAAATCAAGGTCTCAAATTTGCACAGAATTTCTTTTTCGGCGTATAGAACGAATATTTTGGCGTGGGAGCGAAGAAGAAAAAAAATTAGTTACTCAAATCGAATCAACAGTTACGGATATGACAACGGGGGTGAAGAAAAAAGCTAAACAAATTTTTATAGAAAATAAATTCTATAGCGTGTATTTTCCTGATCAAAATTACACATAGTCAATCGAGGCCGTAGACGTCGCCACCCTTACGATAATCAGCATTTGCATGTATCGCACCGTTGACCCTTGCAATTGCGCCAACGACGCTGCCCCGGTCTCGATATCGCAAAGCATCGTGTCCCATGGCACGGAGTCCGTCGAGCAATGGCTTCGGCACACCATACTCGTACGAAATTCTCATGGGTATTAACTGGTGGTGGATTCTCGCCGCGTCTACCGCCTCTTTTATGCTCTCTTTCATCCATAAATGCCTCGCGATTACCTGCGACAACGAGGAGAAGAATTGGGGATAAAATCCGCGTAGGAAATCGTCTAAGACTCGGGACTTACGTAGGCAATCGCAGTTGTGATACGCGACCCCCCAGCGGCCCCTATGACGATCCTAACATCGCCTCGCGAGTCTACGACGATGCTCGGAGTCATTGATGAGAATGGCCTTTTCCCGGGTTCCATACGATTGTTGGGACTCGCTGGAAGGTCTTGGTAATTCGTGCGGGACGACATGCCGAAGTCGTCCATACTACTGCCGGTCAGAATTCCTGTACGTTCGCTCACGACCCCGCTGCCAAAGCTGGAACAGTTAAAGGGACGGAAAATTGACGATTACACTTTTTCCAATCTTTGTCAGACTTGTGTATATGGCTGAAACTTTTTCAGCTTTTTTTTACCCGACTAAAGACGTTTCTCAGAATTTTTTCACATTTTTTTTTTTTTACCCAACCCAAAAAAAAATTGGCTCTTTGTTTTCAAATTGCCATAAAAATTCTTCAATAATTAACTAATCGGGACGTTTATTTTTCTTCAAAATTTTCGTTTTCGAATGTCCTTTTCAAAAATAAAAAATAAAAATACAAGCAAATTTTCAGATGTCAAGTTCTATGAAATTTTTGACTCTTTTGCGAAAAAATCGTCAGTTTTTCGAAGTTCGCCATTTTTAATTTTTTTCATCTTTTTTTTTAATTTTTAAAAAAACTTTCATTCGTTCTGTGAATAATATATGCCACTAGGTCCAGAGTGGGTCGATTTTGCCTTCTATTTTTATTTTTGTTCTTCAGTTCTAAATTTATTTCTCACCGCGTCGAAACTCCTCCCATATAAGACACCGGAGAAAATTCACCCTGTATACTCACTGTAAATTTACGCTGCTGGTAACCGATACCGCGTCGCCATTCGGCGCTAGAATTGAGACATGGGCAGTACCATGATTCCCAGTGCCGTCCGGACCAAAGGTTGCACCGTAGTGTCTAGGGTCGTTGGATGTTCGATGATCGTTGATCTTGCGTCTCACCTCGTCCGCGAAATGCCTTGATGTCAGGTTTCGGAGAAGCTGAAACAGCGTAAAGACAGGGTCGAAGTTAGAGTAAAACGATTCACAGATAAGGCAATGATCGTCGGAATTATAGCCAGAGACTTACTACAGATAAATCGACGTAAGAAGGATCGGCGAGTTCGGTCCGTAGAGCATAGGCGTATTTAAACGCCTCGAGGATACGTTGGTGAGTTTTCAGGGTCTCGTTGCGAGTCGCGAGGCTAGAATTTCCGAAGCCAAAGCCGTCCAGGATGTTCAAGAGAAACGCGAGGATCGGTCCACTCCCGGGCGGACCTATTGTGTGGAGCGTTTCCCCGGTGGAAAGTTTCGTCGAAATCGGCTTCGCCCACTTTGCTCTGTTTCAAAAATTCGACGCGAAAATTATTGAAATGAAAATATCATCATATCTAGATCTGTGACGGACGGATTGTCCGAAGCACGACTCACCTGTACCCGGAGAGGTCTTCCCGCGTGAGGATACTCCCTCGTTTTCTAAGATCTTCGACGAAAATTCGTCCCAGACTTCCGTTGTAGAATTCAGACGCGTTTCCTCCGGCAACAAGTCGCATTGTCCCGCAGAGTTCTAATGGTCGAATTGTCCTTCCTGGAGGGTAAAAATCGCCAGTTTTTTCATCGACGAACCACGATCTGTGTCATATTAGATATAATTTTGGTTAGAACGTCAGGGACTCGCCAAGATGCAACTACAAGGTGGTCTTCTTCAATCGCCCCAGATAAATATCTCAAAAACTAAAAGTAATACAAGAAAAAGTTTCATGCAAAACTTAAAGGGTTTCGAGGGAAGAAGATAATGTATATGTGGATTTGCGGGTCTCACTACATCCGAGATTTCGCAAGAAGTTGATAGCGAAATCAAGGACTAATTCAAATACGCAAAAAAAAAAAAAAACAATTTTTTTTTCATATATTTTCCAAAAATAATTTTCGTCAAATTTGTTTAAAAAATGATCGTCAATTTTTTGCAAAAAAATCTTTTTTTATGATTTTTTCGGTTGCTTCGTATTTGATTCAGTCTTTGCGCTAGTTCATTCGTAAGTTCAAACTGTTTGTTTCCTATTTGAAAGCTTTTATTCCATACCCACCTCAAAGTCGGATCCATACGAACAGCCTGACTGCTTATAACGAGAGAGTCGCGCTGAAACTTTGTAAGACTGTAGCCAGTTTCGCAGATCTTAATACTAGGCTCGAATAGATCTGCCCAAGTAAGTTTGCCGAAACGTTCGTGTGCTTTCCAATATCCAGCCAGTTCACCAGGAACTGCGATGGCCAGAGGACCTAGGAGGGATGTCATCATTAATCGCATACTTATATGCAAAAATTGGTCCATACGCCTTTGCAATTCTTTATACCTACCCTGACTTACCGATCTGCGAAGCTAGAGACGGTAGCTCATCGTAGATATCAGCTTGGGCAGCTCGAGGCGCAGATTCTCGGGCATCGAGGGTTATCGCTTGCTGGGTAGCCTGTCGGTAGATAATCATAAGAAAACCACCGCCAAAGCCCATACTCTGCATGTTGATAAGACCGTTGCAGATCATAGCTGCGATCGCAGCGTCGATCGCAGATCCGTTTCTTTCTAGCATAGATCTGCGCATGGATTTCATTCGATATCGTGCGTTAGGGAGTCGAGGATGTTGGAGTAATGTGAAGAAAAATATCACATGTATAGGGCATTCTACGACAATCACACATCACTTAAATCTTACTTTTTTTTTTAAAGATTGTTAAATTTTTTTTTTTTTTAATATTTTATTTTCGCTCTTACTTCGTCAAATGTTAGTGATTAAGAAGAAAAAAAAATCATCTCGAAAAAAGGTCAAATTTTTAATTTTAATATCCCATTTATTTATGATAGAAAAATTTCCCTATTCGTTAAAAGTTGAATTGCTCGTAGACTACGGAATATTTTGAAATATCTCGACTATAAATTCTTGCAGCTGATTCTTTAAGCTTTCGAAAATTCTATAATAACGCATAATTGTCATAATTAAAACACAAATTAAAGCCATCTGAAAAGTACTAATTTTTTTTTTTTTTTTTGAACTGCAAAAAAATTATTAATTATTATTTATTATACAGTTTTTTGAAAAAACTTGAAGAACTAGCTTCGAGGATCCATGCGTGAATTTTTCAAATATCAAGTAGCTTAAGAGTAACATAATTCCTTTTAATGAATAGGAAAATTTTCTCATATCAAATAAATGGGAAAGTAAAATTAAAAGAGTAACCTTTTAAAATTGAGCTAGAAGAGCCCATCTTTGGAAAGAATTTTTCTTTTCTTAACCACTAACATTTGAAGGGGGCAAGAGCGGAATTTTTTATTTTTATTTTTATATATTCTCTTCTGTCTTAATGTCGAATGAAAGAAAAAGCAGATTCAAATAGCGTGTCATTGACGTGAAATGATTAGCTAATCTACACACCTACCTCCCTATAAGAGCGCATTGTTCACCGTCCATGCAGACACCACCGCGACGAAAAATTCTCAGTCTGCTCCACGAAGGTGGTTGCAGATCTATAGGATCCGGGGGATTCAGCGGCGCCGTTTTTACCTCGTTTACATAAGCCGTGAATGCAGTGTACAGAAGGGATATACAGACTGCGATCGCTCCCAGGAGGGTGGATGCTTTTAAAGCAAGACACCATAGCCTGAAGCAGCCCAAAGATCTGCGTGAAGAAGTGTAAAGCCTATACTCACCATTTCCGTGAACTTTACCAAACCGCATTTTACTCACTTATTATCATCGCCGTTATGAATTCGACGAACGATGCCTTCCTCTTCCCACATCGTTCCGTAATTTCATCGCCGATGCAGGATATCTTTCATGCCATTTTCCGTCGTACTAATACACGCGTGCTACTGCAGAGAGGAGCGAGATGCACGGGACAACGCGATGTAGATTTCTCTCCGCTATACATACTCCGCGGTACGCAGGCGTCGACTTAATAACCTCAGCTGATGTTCGCCGATCGATATAATAATATCAGCTACGCGGAGGTTCATGCCTCGTATGGCTGAAATGCCGGGAGCGAAGAATGCGACTTGGTCTCTTGAATACTCACTCTGAGCACTTGAGCTCGGAGTAATTAAGGAAGTAATAAATACTCACCTGCTCATTAAGGAGAGAGGTTTTCTTCCCGGTATAGGGTTTTTAATGAAAATATTCAACCCTGGAGAGGTGGAGGCAGACGATGTAAAACGGTGATGTGCAATTAATGTATACACGGCATTTCGATCCCTCGGCTCATTTCGTGTCATTTCTTAATCAATTTTATAGAAAGTTTACGACGCTTTAAAGACCTTCTTTTTCAGAATTTGATTATCTTTCAT
The DNA here is from genome assembly GCA_944452935.1 of Rhogogaster chlorosoma. Classification (NCBI taxonomy): domain Eukaryota; kingdom Metazoa; phylum Arthropoda; class Insecta; order Hymenoptera; family Tenthredinidae; genus Rhogogaster; species Rhogogaster chlorosoma. Next base: position 26,992,227 of record OX101800.1, on the reverse strand, counting down.
GATATTTGTGCGAAAAACGATTGAATGATATCGAGGAGCCGATGTTCCCGTAACATCAGAAAATTACTCAATTTAGTCACAGAATTTCGAAAATATCAAGAATCGTGAAAAATTGTAAAAATGATTTACAAGTAATGGTTGAAATTATTCATTTTTGATCCGATTGAAAAATTTCAGGGTTCGTTATTATACTCAGTGATAAAATCTCTACGAAGTCACTGAAAGAAATAAAAAATCATTTTCATATTATTCAATCATTTTTTGCATTTATCATCAAAAATTATGAAATTCAGTTTTTGTCTGTCTTATTGTTTTGACGCCGAATGTACCACCGGAAGTTCCTTAATGGATCTGGGAGGGTGTTTCTCACGTTATCTACGCTGTTTGATGAAAATTTCTTAACGCCGACGTGGCATATCAGCGTTAACTTTCCATTTCACACATCGTATACGAGGATGAGTAGAGGCTTCAGCTGGTTTGTGAAATAGCCGGAAAAGTGTGAGGATCAAAGTCTCTTTTATACCTATTGTTTCGAGGGCGTTACTCTTCACAATAAAGAGGATGGCAAGGGAGCCGATCATCATCATTCATTGAGGCCTATACCGTTCGCCGATGAGAGAGACTCGACTCGAATCTCAAGCGAGCCTTTCGAGCGGGATTCCCCGAGTAAGGGCCAGGGCCAGCGAAAGGGAACGTGACATTCGGTAAACGAGTGTCTGTAGATGATGTTTATATCTGTATCTAGATACTGTACATACATCAATGATTATTATACTCGTAGCTGTAATGTATGCGAAGTTCGTGACCGATGGACTAGATTTCTGGAATGGCATTGGCCTTGTGGTAAAATACTCCTTCGTATTCCTCAAACTGAAGCTAATAAATTACGGAAATAGGAATAGCGACGTTGAATAGATTCGCGAATCACGATCACTTTTTATCTAGGTATACGTCTCGTCAATCTCTTGTCAATATCATCATCTGCATACAGTATATATTATATATTACGTTTTTTTTTTTATTTCATTTTTTGTTTTTATACATTCAAAAATCGTTGGACCCCATACACCAACATACACAATCGCAAACTCGTGACCACGGTGAGATACCTATTCAACGATATTATACCTACGTCGACGTAGGGTGGCATAGTGAAGGGTTGAGTATAAATTCAATAATCAGTAACACTGAAAGTACAATATATACCCTGAACAACCCAAACAACATGCATACCTATACACCACAACTTTCTACGTCCTACCATATCAAGAGTTACATTCGATAATCCCTGTCTATCTACAAATGATCTTCAACATAGCTATGCTATATCTATATATAACAATGCAATCTATCGCTTCGTCTCTACGATTGCAATCTTATTTCTTTTGTTTTTTCTTTCGTTTTTCCCCGCTGCAGAGTTTCAACGGTTTTAAGGGCCAGCCTCATTTTTTTTTTTTATTTATTCATTGAGCTACTAGAAAAATATACCTATATATACGTACGTCATATTTTAGTACACAATATGCATGTATGTATATATCTAACAATGTATTATCCCGGTTGTAACGTTTCTATCTTCTTCTTCTTCTTATTTTGCGTAAAATTTATTATCCTCGAATTTGATAACTGTATATATATATATAACGGTATATACGATTCAGTTTAGAATATATTACACAGCTATATATTATGTCTCTTCATAATACTGATTGCGCAATATAAGTTACCGTCATAATAGTAGATATATATAGTTATATACTTATTACCATAAGATATGATATAAAAAAATAATCTCCCTATAGAAAATGATTGATTCACGATTACATAAATCCGACTGTAGCAATAATAATAATAACAATAATAACAATAATAATCATAATAATAACAATGACAATAATAGCTATAAACGTTCTACATATATATAGTTCTATTCTATATCACAACCGGGTCGTTATAACGGTGTACATAGTTTGACATCGAATCCGATATTCTAACGATCATGATGGAATGATTATCTCGTCGCTGATTTCTGCAGCAATTATATATATGTATATATATCCGGGTAAAATTAATAATACTTTTGTAAATATCGATCGTATTAGTTTCCCCATATAAACTTCTACATATAGTTATTCAAGTCTCTGTAGTACTTCTCAACTCCGATGAATCGGGATTAGTATTTGTCGAAGGGATTTCTCTTTCCTGATCCCTGAGAAGAGGTGCTCCACTGCCTGTTCTTCCGATGGAAAGACGCTCCCTCTCATCCATACGGCTTTTATCGAATGTCAAAGCTCGCGGGCTCATCGGTATTCCTAATGTATTGCATGAAGCTGCTGTCCTTAGTCCGGGTCTCCGTTCTTCGGACGAGAGAAGAACTTCGCTTAAACACCTCTGTGTTTGTAGCATAGAGAGCTGGCCAGTTCCCATCATAACGGACGGTCGTCTAGATCCCGCGACGCTTGGCACACGCGCCTGTATCTCCTATGGACGTTAAAGCGTGATAACAAAAAAAATAAAAAAAAAAGAAAAGAAAATGATAAAAAATTGATTCCTTATACCTGGTGGAGCTCGGATTCTGTTGCTTTTTTTCTGAAATAATTCCGCACCGAGTTACGAAGCGTTCTCGACTTTATACCATACAATATTCCGTTCAACGGTGCCGAGCAAGCCAGCAGTGTTGCGGCCAGGGTTTCTACCTCCGGTGGTGGTTCGGGCGCGGATTGATACCCCATGCATATCTTCCACGCTATCAAACCACAGTAAGGAAGATACACCGCGTAGAGTGAACCCAGTAGCTGAACGACCTGGGGTGACAAAATCGCTCAAGTTCTTTCCAAAAATCTCCCAAATAACACTAAGCGTAATTAACTAACCGTGCATGTTGCCGGGCTACGAAACCTCGGATGTCCCGCAGCGTTCGCCCAAGTAGCCGGCATCAATGAGAACGGGTTACGCTGATGAGTTATCGTCACCTGGGCGCTGAGGGTGACTTGATAAATGGCGCTTGCTATACGGTGACGGTGATAACGGGCTATGCGAAGTACGCGGAGATTACAGGCGGTTACTAAAGCAGCTGGCAGGGCGAGTCCTAGAGAAGCGTAAGTGGCGCCGTACCAAGTGGCTAACGTCTCCCAGCCCACTGCCCCCAGGTCTGGTACGCACCAACCAAGTCCCGGGTCGTATCTGTGACGGAAGTACGCATAGTGAGAGGAAACTAGTAATTCGCATGCGGAAATAAATCGCGGACCTGTAAGGTGGCGCTAGACCGCAGAGAGGCGGAACGCAGAGCAAAAGAACGCCTGACCAAGCCGCTGCAAGACCTAGAGCGACTCTTTTCGGGGAAACTAGACCCGCGTAGTGGAGCGGAGCTGCGATCGCACAGTATCTGTAAAGGGTCAAGTATCGTGTTATGGAAGAGCGGAAAAAGAGACACTGGGACTGTCTAGTATTCATTCACCTGTCACAGTTCAGGCCAGTTACGGTCCACAAAGCGATTGGGTGAAGCAGAGCGAGTATAAATCCGTGGAGAACGCAGGGTACGCCGTTTGTCGACGATGTTATCAGGACGACGATGCAGAGGACGATTTCTACGGCTCCTAAATGGACAAGGAGCACCGTGGTCGCCGGGGTCGAAGCGCTAGTCGGACTACGAGCCTGAATCATAATCGCTTCGTGATTAATCTCGGCTTTTATTTTACCGCTAATGCAGTTGCTTAGCGATTTATGATCTCTTCGAGTATATACCTGTCGCGTAAGAATCACCACCAATACTATATACGCGTTGAGTAGAAGGCCGAGCGCCGAAATTACCCCCAGCTGCCATCCGCCCATTCCGTTACACCCCCGGCTGGTTGGATACAGAAATCACCTTGTCCTGCCGTAACCGAACGGGAAACCAGCCCCAGGCACCTGCAGCATACATTTTTATCTATATTTACGAATCTGGTAGCGTTGCAGTAGATCGCAACAGGTAGGTAGCTTTGACTGTACAAAGTATAATTGTTGGACTGTTATTTATACTGAAATAATATGCGTTCTTCTTTTTTTCTATATTTCTGAAGGGGTTGGGTGGGGGGAAAAAAAAAGAAAAAAAAAAAATGAGAACCATTAAAATTTTTATTATTATATCATCCTGTACATGTCTATCAGGCGCGGGGTACGACAGTATAGGAATATCGAGGTAGAGTTTACGTTACGATATAACTTTTAACTTCATTAGTAGAGCCTCGTCGGTTCCATTAGGCCTCGAGGACACTGTGCAGTTTGTATGTAGACGATATATATACCGCTTGCTAAGGTGTTGATGTAGATGTATAGTTCACGGATATCTACGTCTGGTGCATATATACGCTTCACGTATACAATCAACGCATGCTTCCATCTCCCATAGCTTATGAAGGTGGAAATCGCAATTTATACCCTGCGATGTTATATAGGCGGCTATTACCGGTCTCTTCGATCTTGGATACGGTAGCTAGTCTATCCAGGGAGTTTCACGGTAGAGATTGTCTCTGTCAGCACATATTATGCTCCGCATATTATATATATATATATATATTCCCAAGAATTTATATAAGAGGATCATTTTAATTCGGTACTTTCTTATTTTTTTTTTTTCTTTTTCTTTCTATCCATCGAAACAGATTTCAGATGGATTTTTTCCGCGGCTGTAACCACATTGCGAATATCATATGTATCGAGTATCTCTTACGTATGTATTGTGTTTCTCATTTCGTCTCTCTTTTTTCTGTTCTTTTTCTTTCGTTTTTTTTTTTTCTTTCTCGGAGAGAGAGATTCATCTCTCACCCCATTCGCGTAACGTATATCCTAGCTTTACAGAGGATCTTTATCATTTACCAAGAACGATCTCTATAGATTCGCGTCATCACCATGGGGAGAAGACATCAGACGATGAGTAAAGTTACTGCTGCTGCTGCTGCTGCTGCTGCTGCTGCTGATGCACAGTAGTAGTGTGATATATTGATTCGCGGTACCGAATTGAACGAATCGACCCTGCGAACGAGCCATACCACTGATGCCCTACTTTCATCGTAAACTCTTCAACCATTCTGACTATATACGTACTTACATACCGTGTCTTATGATTTATTTATACCTCTGTAACCCAGGCTCTATGTATATACAGATCGACACGTATATATAATCAAATGCGAGTCATATACATAGCACTTTGATAATTGGATAGGTTTTATATAGTTTTTGGGAATTTCTATTAAAGGATGAAGATCACCAGCTGTTGATCATTTAGCGAGCTATAATAGTATACCATATTACTTTTCCCTATTCTTGGATCATTTTATCATTGAATAAAATATATGTAAAGCTATATATATATATAGGTGTCGGAAAATATATCCATCGATATATTTGAATAATTGACCGGTGTAGATGGGGTCAGGGAATTCATCAGCGTAGCTTATGCATATACGATTGGTAATGTACATACGTTAGACGAAAATAGAGAACGTGCAAATTCGAGATGAATAAATTTTGTCAATTATTTCAATGCAGTCGATAATATCTACGAATAGATTTTGTCTATATATATATTCAAGGATATAGTTTGATTGTAATTTAGTAGACGCGTACCTTCTACTACCTAGATGTAATTGGGGGTTGAAAAACGTATAGAAAGAATCAGAGTTCGTCTGACGCCCGACCGTCTGGCCAAGTCGGACGGATTTTGCCCCAGCTCTGCAATGGCTTCGCGTAGTTTATTCATCTCTGAATAGTTTGCATATGTTTTTGTATAACTTTCGGATATGTCCAAACGATTTATGTCCATCGTGTTTCTTGCTTCTTCGATCATATTCAATAATGCATACCGATGTTGATACGCGTCTTCTAACACGGGGCCAGGTCCGAGTTCCGAATTTCAAAACCTTGCGAAAGTTCGGAATCTAGACAGCTCGAAACTCCAAAAGCCCAGACCTACACCCGAAGAATGAAAAGGTTCGTTCTAATCCAGACCTTTTTTACTTCAATCGATAACTTCGATGTCCTAAATAATTGATAGGATTTTGGAAGTTTCTTTTACTAAAAGTACACCTCAAGACGATTAATTTGACCACTTGTCGGTTTCGATACGATCAATACAGCCCGAGTTATTAAACCGAATAAATACATGCGTGAATTTCAATGTTTCTACGTTTGGCCTTGCGGATTTTTTGCCTTCCAAATTTTCAACCTTCGCTCTTACCCCTCTCAAAGTTTCCCAAATCGGCTCACGAGGTTTTCCGGGAAAAAACCATTTCTAGATACCGCGCAGTGTATCGGAAATATTAAAATTTCGAATTTTTACCGCCCATCAGGATTTTCGAAATTCGAAAACTCAAACCGGCCACTCAAAAACGACGCGCCTCTTTACTCTAAACTCGGCACGGAAGCTGCGTGTGTAGAACTATACTCCGGCACCTGGACCACGTGCGACTATAGTTCTCTTTTTCTTTTACCAAAAAGGAAAAAGTCGGCAGAGGCTAGATGAATAAACAATCTACCGGAACACACTCTACTCTGCTGTTGATATAATATTCACGGTATTTGGGAATCTAAATTTAACGGTGGAAGCGGATGAATTAATTAATAAGAACGCCCGCGCCGGGACCCTGACCACCGATATAACTCTATACCTGTACAACTTGAGGGTATACAACCGGTGTGCGTATGCTCTCTGTTAATCGACTTACTAAATAATAGCGGGTATAGACTTTGGCCAATTGTAACCAGGCACATGCATTAATTATAGTTATGGATGTGTGAGGTAGGGTTGGGTATATTGCTTTATACTCTGTACATACCAATTCAGGGTACATACATAACAGAAGCGTATATGTAAGGAACTTTTATACATTATCCTTTTTCTCTAGACTCACATAATGTATGTACATTATACAGAAAAAATCCACACTGTACATAGCCCAATTTTGAATTACCTGGAGAGTTGATTGGAATCGCGGTTATCAATGTTTATGAAAGACACCGTACTTACGCATAATATCTATACCATATTAAAGCCGTTTATATAAATGTTAGCAAACGTGATACGAATGTTGTTGCATTCCTCGAGCTTTTGTTATAGTTTTTCAAGACTAATTGACGCGATCACGTTAATTAAAATTATTTTTCATTTTTAAAGAGATATTTTTATCGGTTTTAGTTTTTTTTTTTTTTAGAAAAACAAAAAAAACACAGACACTAAAAATTCTTTAGTTTTTATTTTATTTCAATTTTTTTTTTTCTTTCCTACCCGAGAGAGGGACGCCCTCGCCTAGCCCCGTGTCACCCTCCGAACGCCTCGCAGCGCGTCCTCCGCGTGGATTCTGCAGCGGCAAACCACGTTATACAGCTTCTACTAGCGGTTATGTACATACGTACGGTATAGGGGTAGGTAGGTAGGCGGTGGTACACGTGCCGCCGACGAAGACGCGCGCATCCTTCAATAAAAAGTCCTCGGCGGGACCGGACGGGATAAGGCATACAAATATACGTATATGCGTATATATACACCTAGTACATACGCGTAGTATATGTTTATATACATATAATAAATATATAAGCATGTATGTATGTATATTTTGTGTGATGTATACGTATTCAGTAAAACGCGCTTTTGACTCGGTGATAAGAATCCCTACGGAGCTTTTGCCTTCACTCTTTTCATATTATACTATATACCATATAAGGGAAAGGAAGGTTTAATTGAAATGCTTTATTCAACTCATTATACTTCACTTTGTCCTTTCGCAAATCGAATATTATTTCTTTCTGATCCTACGGCGTATGAAATATCATATGAAAATATTATCTGGACAGTTTTTGGTACAGATATATTTTTTAGACGAGGCAAATGAAATCCTTTCAACGAACATATTATATGTATATAGGTATAATCGTGTAATATAAGAAATAAAGAAAATTAATTTATATAGTTTGAAAAATGGGACTTTGTGAGCTTTCTTCCTGCGATAAATCATTCTTCGCGTTCTTTAATATGCAGGTATGCAAATATAGGCAAAGACAGGCAGAATGTTTGCAGAAACGACTGCAGAAAATTACTCAAACCAATTTATGCGTTCTATTATCGATGCACGTGCAATGAAGAATTCGTCGTGTTTGACGTTTCCATTTCCATCGTGTAGGCAGAAATACGTGTTCAAATGTTTGGAAAAAGAAAAAAATGGCTCGTATAAAAATGTAAGAACTTTTTATTCTTTGTCAGAACTCTGGAGTGATTTTTTTTATTTTCTCAAATTTCGCATGGTATTAGTTAGAAAATTTTACCGAAAAATTTATACCGTGGAGGTTCCTCTCTTTTCGAGACCCAGAGGCTTAAGTCTCTGTTGTCCTTCCCTAAATCCGCCCTCGCCTAGGAAAAAGTAAATGCATTCTTTTTCGTAAGTATATTGTACTATTAGTCCACATATTTCAGTTTTTAAGGGGTCTGAGCCCTGCACAGCAAGCTTTTTTTATGTGTGTATACTCGTATGCATATATTTATAGGAGTCTTTTAATATTTCAATCTTTTAGTCGCGGTACGTCGCACTATCTTGATTGTATGAATAAATTACATCATGTTATAGCAGCGGGTATTAAAGAGCGTAATACAGCCATGAAATCCGAAAGAACGTAATAGTATGAGTCCCTCTGTCTTCGAAACGTTTTTCATATAATAAACGATGAATCAGAATGATTAAAGTCAATTATCTACAGATTGCGTTCAGACAGGAATGAAGAATAATTCGAAATTCGCTTCTAATTCAAACCTTTTTAGTTTATTTCAATCCAGAATATTCGAAAACTATTCAATCGATTCGTTTTCCATTTCGTCTACGAATCGCAGAACCCATATTCGCTTCGACATTGTCAGGGGAGTCCCCTAAAATCCCCGTAAAAGAAAAATTCGAACAATAGTTTCAATTTGACCAAAAGGCATTCTAAATATTATATATATTATATATTATCTGCAATTAGCGCATGATTAGAATACGTGTAAATTTTTGCAATTTCAAATGATATGAATTTTGAAAAAGCGACATTGAAACGATCTGTCTAACTATACCACGCGATATAGTTAGTCAGAAAGAATCCTCCTAGCTTCTGGACATCCGAGTATTATAGTTAGACGATCGCGATCGCTAACCGAGCCACCTCTCTCTCGTCGAGGAACGTGGTCAAAGTCTTAATTGTTGACATGGGGTCGCGGAAGGACGTTTGTAGGTTACTTATGATGTTTAAAAACAAATAAACCACCTCGTTAAATAAGAGGTTATCATCGGAAGCGGAGGTCTGATAAATAGGAGAGATAAAACGAACGAACAATAAACTCTCCTATTTTAAAATCATGCCGAGTTGGACGGCCATAGTCAGACTCCTCCGTCGACGTCTTGTTCTAGGCGTTATATTCGCCGTATCTCTCACCTACTGTGCATTGAGCTTAATCCAGCACGAGGTAAACACAATATCATCCCTCTTCGTGTTTGTTTGTCTTTTTTCTCTATTCACACAACTCTATAGCTATCGGTGAAAAGATCTCTGTCCGTTTCGGACTAAACTCGTTCATCTTACTGAAAACACGATCATATTACTTCCACGCGATTATTGTATGAAATTACAGAAAAAAGGCGCCCTTATAGCCAAAGACGCCGACGAAGATCAGCTCTATTTTTCAACCGGTAAACCCTTCCTATGGCAGATGCAGGTCCTCAACGAGGACGGGGAAAATGACGACGATAACAACTTGGCTATAAACAGCAGTCATCCGGCTAAAAATACTTGTAGAAATTCCATACAGGTGGGGAGATCCTTGGTGTGATATCAGGCGAATTTTATAGACTCGATATCGTACCATATGCTCATTTTTTGGGAGCGTTTTAAATCTCGATTATCGAAAGTAAGAAATATATTTTTGGAAACAGGGAAAGGCGCTGATCGTTGACGAACGAGGCTTGGTTTGCACTAGGGGAGAGGTTCTTCCCTCTGGCTGTTGTTCGGAAGATATGATTAAAACTATTTCAGACGGGAATCCAAACGAATCTGGAACTCATACGCAGAGTCATGTTAAAAGAGAACGCCACAGCTGTCAGACTTGCAATCCTGAAGGGTGTTGCGCTGTCTATGAATATTGCGTTTCTTGCTGTCTGAGGCCTGGAAAGGTATACGAAACTTTCGAAAATGTAGATCGAGGAATAACGACAGAGATTCATTTCTCGGAGTATTTTTTAACGTTCAATATTAACGACTGTCAGCAGGGCGATGGAAAGAAGCTTCCTAATGATCCCGAGGCTAAATCTGGTCACGATCAAAATCGTAGGACAAAAAGAGCGGAGGACGGCGGAGGATCGGATGCTAACTCGATGAAACATCGGTTTCGTACTCTCGATCGGTTTCAAGTCTGCTTGGCAACCTGTCGGACATCTAGCGCTTCGGTCAGACACGAAAACACTTACAAAGACCCCCATTCCAAGCATTGCTACAGCTTGCTTAACCAAAATGCAAATTATAATCAACGCTATCGCCGTGATTTAAATCACGTAGTTACCATCAATAATAACAATGGCCAGCCGCAGGCTGTTCTTGCACCTTCTTCTACTGTCTCGATTCCTTCCTCCACCCATTTATGAGATAAGATAATAATTTCATATTCTCTAAGCTCAGGGAAATAGGCTCTATTGGTTTTCTAGATAGCTTCTCGAAACCAGTTCAAATCAGCTTTTTAGAAGTCTGAACAAACAGGCTGGAGCACTTCACACTTGTCGAATCAGTGTTATATTTTGCAGATCGTTTTTACAAATATTTATCGATCGATCCCGAAAAACTTTCTTGATATGGAAAAATGTTCGTTACGATAGATTTAAAAAAGTACAAGTTGTTTTACACCAATTTTAAGACATTTCAGTTTTTTCCAAGATAATTCGCAATTTATAAATCTATCGTAAAGAACATTTTTCCGTATCGAGAAGACATGTTGCAGTATAAAACGGTATTCGCTTTCTTCACCTTCAATCGACAAATATTTGTAAAAACGATTTGCAAAATATAACACTGATTTGACCATTGTGAAGCGCTCCAACTTCCTTAATGGATTATTGTAACATCATTGACAATTTTTCTAGATTTTTATACTATTTTTAACTATTTCTTTTTTTTTTTTTTTTTGAAGGGGCAAAGATATGAAAGCGAAGAGGGGTTGTTAAAGTCGACAGGAAATGGTTGACTTCCAATTGAAATTGTATTTATTTCATTTGATTTTGAAATTGATTAAAATATAATGATAGGTAAAAACCTGTAGGAACATTTATGCTACAGATTACGAATATAATGTAAGTATGTAATGGACTTTGGGAAAATATGTTGGGAGCTACCTAATAGTAACGATATTTTGAAATTAAAAACGTAATATATATACGAACTAAATTACAAAAAAAAAAAAAAAAAACATTCTTACATTCTATATTTAATCCTAAGCTGTATTTTTTTTTTTTATTATTTATTTTTTTCTTCTCTCTCTCTTTTTCTCTCTCGCTCTATCTATCTCTCTCTCTCTCTCTCGCTCTCTCTCTCTCTTCTCGTCATCATTTTTTTTAAATTCTAATTTACACGATGGTAACAAATATTGTATAAAATAGTATGCGTGTTACACGTAATATTGTACAATAAGGTTTATTAAAAGCCTTATTATTTATCTATTAGCTGTTACAAGGATGCGTCGAAGCACAAGTTAGGACATTGATAGTGTTCGACGAAAAATTCTATACCATTCAAATTCCAAAAACGTTTGTTATAGTAGCGGCATAGCAGCTGTCGCCGTCGCCGTCATCGTCATCGTCATTTCATTATTAGACACAAATTAGGAAAATATTACATACATCTGGTATAACAGATTAGTCACATTACAGTCTTCCAGGTCATTTAGTAGTTACGAACTTTCAACCATCTTTAGTTTCAAGAAGAGGCTTTACGATTGAAAACCCAGTAAACATCGACATCATTGTTGAGCTCTTTGACATTTTATCATAAGTCTATTAGCGACAAAGGGGAGAGTCAATTGAGTAATAAAAAAAAAAAAAAAAAATTTCAAGCAAATTATTAAATCTAATATCGTTAGAATTTAGTCTAAACTTTGAGACTTAACAAACGTTCTTTAAATTTCATAAACACGGTATCATCTGGCAGTCGTTACTTTTGCAAATAGAAACAATTCTACGTATTTTCTTCTTCTTTCTTTTTTTTCGATTACTATTCTTTAATGAATTACTGAAATTCGTAAAAAATATAATATTTGTCTGTCCCTTTTTCTTTTTATTTGTTTTTTTTTTTTTTTTTTTACTTTTTTTTTTTCAACTTTTTTACTTTTTGCATCTTGGTGTTCTTTTCTCGTGACTAGATTCATTTTCGATTTATTGTTTTCTTCTTATCATAGTTCCATTTGGTAATACAAATTCTGCAATTATACAATCAGAGATTGCGTCAACGGATATCTTCTAGCCGGAACACACCTCAGAATGTTCGTCCCAAGCGGATACCTAAGTAAACAAAATTCCCGTTAACGTTTTGCGACCGCATTCTTTTATCAAACAGAAGAAGAAATAAACTATGTCAATAAATCACAGAGCTTTCAAACCCCCGGTATAATCACCTGGCATTCTCGACTGCAATACCACTGGTTACCACAACCAGCGCAAACGAATTGTGCAGCTCGATCTTGACACCCTTGACAACGGGGCGGACTGTCATCTCTGGCATTTGATGATCGGCCTCTTTCCTCTATCACTGTTGTTTCTTCCTCTACGTCTTCCTAAAGAATCAGAAAACGGATGATTTAGGCTTTTGGTTTTCTTAAATTTCCTAATTCAAACATCAAAAAGTTCTGTGAAAATTCTTCATTCATGAGCAAATGCCCAAAGGCTGTGTTTACCACGTGGATAAGGCTGTTCGAATGAGACTGAGGAGTGGGCGTGTTGACCACAGGTGTTATAGTTATTTCCGTCCTGGCCTGAAACGAATAATGCATCAAATTAGGATTTGATAAGACGATAAGTTTTCACGCGATAGAGAAAGTGGGCCCGGAATGTATTCCACTTTTATAAACAGAAATATATATATATCTAGTTGACTTTTCATACAATCTGAACATAAAATTTCGTCGGCCATTTACTTTTGAGGAAGACAAGAGGTCGCTAATTGATACAGGATTGGTCCCCTGATAAGCTTGCAGTAAATGCTGAGTGTTCGTGCTCTGCTGAGGTGTTGACGTGGCGATTGGATTACATCTGTCTCTCTCAGGGGCAGTTAAAAGCCTTGCCAAAGTCGGTGAGAAAGTTGTGGGTCTGGGAGATTGCGATTTAGTCAATATCCCGTGGAGCAAAGACCCGGACTGCTGTATCGCAGCGGTTTGTGGAGCAGCTGGAGACGGTAATACCGGATGAAGAGTTACGTCCGGATAATTCTGCGGCGTTTTAACTGCCTCGCCTGTAAATTGGCTTAAATATGAGCGGGAATTCATACGGAATAAGGTAGATAAAAAAAACAGAAATTCTAAAGTACGGAATTAATTTACCCTGCTGTTGACTAAGCTTTGCAAACTGGACCAAAACGTCTTTGAAACTCATTGAATTGCTAGGATCAGTTGCGTTCGAGCTACTCTTGCAAGAATCCGTGCTAGAAGGTCGCGAATCTGCTCCTACATGAGTCGTGTCGACCATCGCGCCTCCCGCACCCAGACCAACATTCACGGAATTTCTCATTCGCCGACTTCTGCAATAACGATAAAATAAATTACAGATTAAATATTCAGGAACAGGAAATGTTCAGGAACAGAAAAAAAATATTTTTCTCTTTCAAACAGATTGAAAAGTTTTATTCAGGTTTTATTCAAGTTTTATTCTTTTCTATTTTCCATTGTTTGATCCATACAGTTGGCTTTATGAAATTTTGACAAGAGATCTTTTTTGTCATGCATTCGATTCCCTGCAAATACGTGCCAGTAGATTTTCTGTACTAGGAATCGTTGGCTAGTTATAAAGATCAGAAGAAGAAAATATGTGAGAAACTTTTCAACCTGTTTGGAAGATTTTTTAACAGAATTAACACATTTAAAACAAAATTAGTATTTCCTGGGTTTGAAATCTCGTACCTTCGCGGCACAGTTTCTGGATGTCGTAGTCTATAATCTGCGATAATTGTCCGTACATCTACCATTGGCCCCTGACGACCTTCCCCAATTTGTCTAGTCTCGGAATTCTGTGCATCGGACGATTCTTTCTGGCCATTTTCGTTCTGCTTCAACGTCACCTGTTATTATGATCAATTTTATTACGTTTATAGTTGTATTCCTGCTGTTCTTTAAACTGATTAGCAGAGATTACGGTACAGTACATTACAATAGATAAGATAAATTTTCCTAGCTTGTATAAAAAGCCAAGAAAAAGCGTTTCGAACTGATGTTCAAAGCCAAAATGACACAAATAAGTAATTCAAACGATTTTTCTCTCATTCACTGATCGCCCTATCTACTAAACTCACTTAATGATCCGGAATTTTCATTTTTTGTTCATCAAAGTGGAGTTTAGACTCTCACCGATGAGTTTGTTATACAGACTTTCTCTCAGAGTATGAATAGTCTTTTTCCTCTCCCTCTCTTTCTCTTTCTCTTTCTCTTTCTCTGTCTCTGTCTCACCTGTGGCCTGGTAATACTTTTGTCGCTCAAAGTTGCCTCTGTCGAGTTGCTCTTCTCTTTGGCATTGTCCCACTCTGGTTCCAAGGAAAGACTGACAGACGGTATGACCGAGGCTTCATTAAGCTGGCCATTTCCCTCCATAAAACCAACGACTTGTCTCCTTCGTTCGATTCTGAGGTACGCTTCTTCCTTCAATTTTCTCATGCTAAGAATCTCGTTCCATTCCTTCTCCTTGGCACGTGCTAACTGGTCGAGAGCCTGAACGAAGAGAGAAGTTAAAAAGATCGAAGATTCCTGCCAAAGAGAAAAGTAAAATGAAACTAAGGAACATCCTGATTACCTGCAACTCAGCTCGCAACTGATCAGCTCTGACGGTCAATTCTTCAGTGGTAACCTTTTCCCCACCAACAAGAGACGATATAAATTCTTCCCTCTGTTCGAGACAAGCTCTTTTAGATTTTCCGTTAGAATTTTGAATCTCCTCCGTCGATCTTCGCTTCTTGCTCTCCCTTTCGGTCTTCACATTTTTCGGCCTCTCCGACCCGGTCCTCTTCCTGAGTTCCGGTACCGCGTCTCTTTCCGGTTCAAGATCAGTTTCCGGCTCGGAAGGCGGCTCCTTCTTAACACCGTAGGCTTCCCCGTCTTCTGGGGCTTGACCTCCGCCGTTACGCCTATGGTTCGAATGGTTGTGGTGGTTTCTACGATCGCGATGATTCCGCGGTGGCGGTGCGGGGGACTCTGCCTCTCTACATTCCTTGGATATCTTAACTCCAGATGTCTTTTCCTCTCTTTCCAATACTTTCTCGCCCTTTTTCGGCCCTCCCGTTACCTTTTCGGCACCCTTTACTCCGCCCGAAGCGTCCATCGCGTGCATTTTGTTCAAACTGTAACGAAAACAAAAAAAAATATATCAGCCTAAAGTACAGAAAAGGATGAAAAGCATTGGCTAATTTTTTATCGGCTATAATAATTGTTTCGGGATTCATTTCCCTCCGACTCTCATATATCGCCAATCGTCATACTGATTCGAAAGAGTAGCGATAACTCGCCCGACGAGTATAGACAGAGACACGTGGCTCCGATGCTCAGTATTTCCCTCTGGAATTGGTAGCCGAGATAATTCGAGCTTGAGAGAGGGAGCGAGAGATGATGCGCGAGTATGGAGCTAATGGGAGGGGATTCAGGGTAGTATTGCAAGGGCGAGGAGGGTAGCGGAGCGCTGACTCACCGCGGGGCTGGTTTGAGCCCTAAGGCTAGAAGGACGTCGATTCCCGCCATTTTCTGTTCAGCTATAGCAGTCATAGCGTTAATGGCATTGAGATGGGAGTTGGAATCGGTCTTCTTTTCCTTAACGGCGGACTTCTGATTGTTCCTAATGACATTGGCGTGGGCTACTTTGAGCAGCGATCTTTTCGCGTCTTCGACGAGCATCTTGGTAACCGGTTGAACGGATACGGGTACACCGATCGTCGGCACGGCTCCCCTCCGCAACCTGCTTCGTGCAGGAAGACCGAGAACCAGATGCTCGACGTCCTTCTCGTACGAGTCGTTCGTGAAGTGGAGCGAGCATATCCTTGCCGTTTGTATGTTGAACGGGGCATCGCCGTTCGACAACGGGACACGACCGCAGGCGCTGACCCAACGGGAACGGACTTCCGGTAACTGGGGGAATCGATGGTAGCGGATACGACGACCTCGCGTCCTACGGTGACTGTTGCGACATGTCGCTACGGCGCACTGCGGCATCTTTCAGATCGCGATTTACTATTTTTGTTTTCTTCTATCTTATCCTCAAACGCGTCTTCTTAGAATATAGTTAAGTCTTCTGTGCGCAATTATCTATCGCGTCGATCCTCGGCGTTGTATGCTTCGTCGTAATCATTGAAAGTAAAATTTTCGAGATCGTCGACATAGTGGTAACGGCGATACAATACCGCGTTATCTTGATACCGATATATATCGTCTCATTCATTCATGTTGTTCCCATCGGTCGTAATGTATACTGTTTAAATTCGAATAAACCGTAGAACGTGCGGAACGAGGAAACTCTGCTCTCCAGGCTCTTATCGCGTGGTTGAATTGAACTGAGGATTGGTCGTGGGCAAAGTCCACCCTCCTCATGAGCTGGTATCTATCTCGGTGCGTCAGCCAGCGGGGAAATCACACTCGTATTTCACGGGAGTTAGAAAGGGAGCAAGAGAGAGAAAGAATTCGAACCCGAACACGTATACACAAACATGAAATGAAAACACGTTACGGTTTATCGATGAAAGATTTAAGAACGATGTATAGAATAATGTTGAAAAATTGACGAAATAAATCACTTAATGTATTATTCACTGGAGAATTTCAAAAACAAAAACAAAAACAACAACAACAACACCGCGTAGATATGGTTGGTTAGAGTGTGGATCCCGTGCGGTTCTCGTTACGATGGCATGCCGCACTGCCACTGCACATCTGCCAATAACAATTAGAGTTTAAATAGTATGGCTGCTTCTCCCATTGTCCGATGTCCAGTTGATCAAAGAATGGTGAAAAAGTATTTAGTGTCGCGCGGTGGTTGGCGGTCCAACTTGAGACGCAGGAGTAACTGCAACTAGTATACCGGTGCCGGTGGTGACCCAGCCTCGAAACAAAGTACTCCTTCGCCCGTCCGTTCTTGTGTGACGCACGTCGCGACTGGGCTTTTATTCCCCGAGAACCAAGATGACGGGTAGAGAGCTGAGTGAGCTGAGTGAGCCGAGAGAGCGAGAGAACGAGCGTAAGCTGACAGGCGGGAGGAGCGGGACGGCGAACGAAGGAAGCAGAGGAAACCACGCCGCGACACAACGCTCGACGCGCAACCAACAGAGGGGCTGTCGGAACTCTGCGGGAACTGCTGGCTGGCGCGATGGTCTCCGGTGGTCTTCGTTGGTCTCGATGCCAGGGGAGCAGCTGCGTGCATCGTGTGCCAGTGCGTGAACCTATACACCAATGGTGTTTGCCTCAACGTTCCGTGTAGGTAGTAGTAGTAGTAGTATCGTTAGTGGTGGTAGTAGTGCGGTGGCGCGGCGGGGAACGGCGTCGTCGTCAGGGGAGAGGAGGCGCAGGGAAAGGAAAGGGCGAGGGACGAGGAGTTTCTGGCTGACGGTGGAGGAGGAGAGACGAGGGGAATGGCAGCGGGGAAGAGGGCGAGAGACCAATAAGTCCTCTAGAGGGGTTCGCCACCCCCAGAGTCTGGTTCCCCTCCAGCTGGTCCTCGGCCTTCTAGAACCCACCGCTACCAAACACCGCCGAGTCTATCAGCTCGTGGAAGTCCAATGAACCCGCACTGCAAGCTCGCGAGGAATTGCGACGAAACGGTGAACGCGAATAAATCCGCGATAATATCGTTGACAAATTCAGGAATAAATCGACGAACGAAATTGACTACGAAAATCACGACGACAATTGCGTCTTTCTTCTCTTTTTCTCTCTCTCTCTCTCTCTCTGGTTTTTTTTTTGTTCTTGTTATTTCCGTCGCTACCGCGATAACGGAACGCCTGAACATGCCAGAGCGAGAGAATGAGATATAAGAACCGAGCAGTACAGCGCGGACAGTTCGCGTCTCATGGCTAAGCCGACGGCGATAAAGACGGAGCGACTTCCGGTCCGGCAAACTACACTGCGCCAACCCACCACCCGATCGGCTCGGCCATCCCACGTTGTACGCTAGAACCAAGGCGACCGTAGTCTCCTATCCATCCATCCACCCCGCCGCACCGCACCGCCAAGATCGTCGGGGTTACGGCACAGCTGGAGAACGGCGGTCAGGCCGTTCTCTCTTTCCCTCCCCTCTTTCTCTCTCTCTCTCTCTCTCTTGCTCCATCTCTTTGTAATGGACAGACGTACCGTAGCTCGGTACGTTTTGTCGTTTGCAAAACACGATGCGATGACCCTGCAGCTATTTCACGTATTTCCAATGGTAGCCCCGGCACACTCTCATGCCATGGACATAATGGATGGATTCTGGAAGCGGGGTAACGAGGACCGAGACCTATAAAGGTGGTGGACAGTGGTACGTGTACACCGTTACCCTCGGTTCGTCCTGCGCCCCTCTGACGGCCGCAGCGTCACCCTCGAAGGATCAATACCCGTTGCCACTGCCTGCCTGGCCCGCCGCCCCTTCTTATACCGTACGTACGTTACCCGCGAGGCTGGTTGCTTCGGGTTCATCCCACCCGGGATGGAGGATATCCCCTCCATTATAATCCTCGCGCGTCGTCCTTGCCCCGGAAAAGAGGTACCAACGGGCCAAACAGCCACTCGAGGTACCATCTACCTATGAAATCTCCTCTAGTTTAACTGGCGATTAACCTTTTGGCGGGAAATTCATTTTTAACAATCGACGGGACACGATATCCTCAGAGATTTTTTTATCGAAATTTTATGTCCAATAGGGCGAGTTCTTCGTCACGTTCGAATGGCACGACGAGTTTGAATTATAATTCGTACACCATGTAGGATCAGGTACCGGGAACCATTGCATTGGGTCCTTGAAAAACGAGGCTCGGCTCTCTTCGGCAGAAATCGTTCGTTTCTTGGCTAAGCCTTCGACGCCCCTTCTCTGATTTTTCTAGGAGCCGAAAGTTGAGTAGAAATTTGAAATTCCCGTCCCGGTGCTAGCTAGTCGACCGTGGCTGGGAGCTCCCCCTTTTGAACCCGTGCATTTGCCATGTCAAATTCTTTTCCACGCCGTAGCCAACTGAGCTCCGGGAACCTTGGGAACTATAACTCGGTCTATACCTGCTGCAGAATGGCGCCAAAAGAACCGGAGTATATCCTAGAGGGGCGAAGAGAGGGAGAAGTAGGAGGAGAAGGTATAGGACTTTCGCTCCTCGATCATCACTCGGCTAGATGCAGGTAGTCGCCTTCACGTCCTTATTTCGCGAGCTTAAAATCCTCTGCCCTACCTCCCGGGGTATCCTTTGTTCCTTATACCAGTCCTACTCTATTATACGGTACCCGCATGGTATCGCAACGCGTCGTTTTCGTCCCTGTACCTTGTTCTCTTCGGATATCAGACTGCGATCGTTTACTGCGGAGATAGAGATAAAAAAATGAGACGGAAAGAAAGGGAAAGGAAAGGAAAGGAGATAACGAGATGCGGGATAAGGTTGACGTCATACATATGACAGGAATATGTACTAACAAAAATTGTTCGTTTAGGCGTACAAATAAATGTATACGTGAATAATTCATCTACACCGAATATTTCTAGGCTAGGTATAGAATTCCGAATCCTCTTCAACTATGACTTATTTCTCGGTAGGGACAGGGACATCTCAGGGGCCCAGGGCCATTCTCGCAGGTCACAAGGGTCGGGACAGGAGGACAGCAGCTGAAACGCGCGCGCAACTTATCGACGAGCTTATCACGTGTCAATGTTTGCTCTTTTTCCCGCATGTTATCCTCTACTATCACACAAGCTCGCTCTAGGCTCTGGGAGCATGTTGGAATGCTGTTTGTTCACCAGCTCGCTCATTCACTCGTTCTTATCCCATATCAAATGATACTTTTCCATCATCTGCTGATAACGACAGCTGGGCACATCGTTTCCACGAAGGAAACGAAGGTATCATAATACCCATTACCCAGAAGAACCTTCGCTTTCATCCGTCCTCGAATTACATACTCTATACTAATACAATCTCAAGCCAGGATCATAACAGCAAAGTATAAACTTACCACTTTATGCTTCTTTTGATGATGTTGCTGACCACCCTCTTCGACTTCCTAGTGGCCAATACTTCGACGTTCTTTTCGACGTTTTCATTGTTCTTCTGGGTCTTCAGATCCGGCGAAGTAACGGGCTCCGATCCCTCGACGGCGTCGTTCTCGTTATCGTCTTCGTCTATCGTCAATTCTTCGACTTTGTTGTTAGCCGAGTTTTGCACCCATTCAGCCACGTGGTCCTGGACATTTTCCACGCCGCTTCTGTCCTCCGTGAGTAATACGGATTCAGCGCATCGTAGCTCTTCTTCGTTTATCAATTCGCTCACTGCGGTCGGAGGACCGACTATTCCGAGTTCGAGTTGCTCGTTGTCATTCTCGTCTTCGTCGTCCTCGTCCTCGTCGTCCTCCTCCTCCTCCTCCTCTTCGACTTCCTCTGGCTCTTCGGTTTCCATTTCTTCCTCTTCCTCGTCCTCCTCGTCTTCCTCATCGACTTGTTCCTCGTTCTCGTCAATTTTACAATGATTAGACAGCTCGCCGATCTCCGGAGTCAAATTTTCCCGCGGACGATCGCCCCCGGAATTCTCCAACGGCTTCTCCTTATCCTCGGGAATTATTTCTTCGATAACTTCGGGCTCGTCTTCGTCCAGCTTTGCCTCTTCCTCGTCGGTGTTCTTTTTCAGGATTTCCACGCCCGTCGACGAGCCATCCTGCGATGAATTGCCTCCAGGGACGTCCTGCCCCGTTTTCTCAACATCTTTCGTAAAACTCCCGCCGATTTCCTTCTCCTCGGACAGAGACTCGTCGATTACATCCACGACGGTATCAATCGCGGTATTTTTATCGTCTTTGAGATTTTTCTCGTCGATTTTTACCGGCGATTCTTCGATCGCGGTTTCCACCTCTATTTCGGAACCGCTAGCTGTCGCTGTGTTCTTAGTCGTCGTAGTTTCGCTAACCGCCGCGACCGCAACCTCCTCTTTCGCAATGTCCAATTTCTTCGGGTCGATGGCAGGGCCGGAGATATCCCTCGGTGTATTTTCTCCGCTTTTTTTTCCCGCCAATTCAATCCCTCGCGCCGTCACGGGGGATTCTTCAACTTTCACTGAGTTTAAATCACCGGTTTTAACTCCTGCCACAACCGCGCTTGATATTAGTTCGATAACGTTTTCGCCCTCCGTGGGACAACCGTTCGCCAACGCGTCAGTTTTGCTTTTATTTTCCGCCATTATTCCGCGTTTTTAGTCACAACTGTTTATCGCACTAGTCTATCCGGCCAATATCCATAACTATGCTGCTACATAGCCGGAAACGAGAGATTTCGTCCTCGAGATTCTTTGTGGCAAAATAAGCCCCAAGTCAGAGTGGCAAAGACCGCCTTTCTAACGTGTAGATGACACATACACCATGCGATGATAATAACAATGATGTGTTTCGCTAGTCTCTTCCATGTCAGTTAAAACGCGAAATTGATTGATCTGTTAATTGGTCTGCGCGTAGTTGGGCTTGAACTCGAATTGCTTGAACTCTCTATCGAATTAATGAACGAGAATTAACAAGAAAACAACCAAACTATCGTCTCCGCTCGCAATTAATACCCAGAGACTCTATACCGTACGTAGATAATCGTATGGGGGATCAAATAGTTCATTTATAACAACATACACATGCATAGATAAATAACTAGCAACGGGGGTAGTCGCGAGTTAGTTAAACCTCAGCTAGCTATACAATGCAAACTCACGAACATCTATACCCTACGCTTATATGCATACGCGGCATTGTTGCATCGTCGCAATACGATACACATATACTATATCCGTCTATGTGTGATAGATGCGTGCTTTCAACTTGAGGGACGCAGAGGAGCTGCTGTGCTTCTCTCTTATAGTCACTAGTTATTCCCTCGTCGCTAAGAATATCATTGACAAGGTCAAGCCGGTACGTAACGATGCATGTACGACCAGCAGCAGCATCGGTAGTACAGTGACGACTAGCTGCAGCATCGATTCTTCGGATTGAATAATGAATATTTTTCTCCGAATGATCAAAACTTATACTGTTCTTATTTTGTATTTTACTTTTCTCTACGATTCTATTATCGGTTAGATGTTTATCTTTTATTATTATTTTCTTCGAACGATTTATAATTCAACTTTAGTTAGATAGCTGCTGCAGGAAGGTGTGACAATAACACGTGTTATAATTGGCTTATTACACTTCTCTAATAATTATTAATAACTATATTATTTGGTGAATGGCGAGGGTCCGGGATAAACTAGGCGGTCCCCTCCGATTAAGTTTTTCATTTATATTATACAGCGTTATTAATGTCAGGAATGATTATTCGCCGCGAATGAACGAGGATTATTTCCAACTATGCATAAGCACGCGGATAGACGGACAGACACCGCGAGTTGAATAAGCGAAACTGTATATCCCCGCAGCGAGTCAAGTAAGAGTATAATGTACGTATTACGCTCTTACGTTATAGCATATATACGAGTTCGCCGAGTTCAGTTCGGTTCAGTTCCGTTTATATATATATATATATGTCTTATACTAAACAGAAACGCGTACTGTGTAATACGTACGTACATACGCATCCAACACATTAAGAAAGGAATAAATAAATACGAAGAACCAGGAACGGCATTGATGCGGCTGGGGCGGAGGTAGGAGGACACAATCGCGTACTACACTCGTCGTACACTCGTCACAGAAGGGATTTAGGGTTGGCGGGCCGTTGGTTAGGCGGTTAGACGCCTTGCGAGTAGGGATAATGGATAGTAGTGAGAATAGTGCACAGAGGAGTAAGAGATTGCAGTTTAGATTTCGGTGGATCGGGAGCACGGCCTCACGAGGCTAGTGACCCCTGCGGTACACTTCTTTACGTCTGCGCCATGTCGTATTATTTCGGAGGCGTCCTGATTTTCAGTTTCATTAATTCTCCGCGTTTCTTTCTTTACTTGTCTTAATACTTTTTGCTTCTTCTTCTTCTTCTTCTTCTTTTGCCTTTTTAATCTATTTTTATATTATTCTCACCAACCAATCGTACATATATATACATACACGCATGTATACACATATATATATATATCACGGATTATTTATTAACGCACGAGGAGTTGTAGCACGCCACATTACCATTACCCGCATACCCCCCGCGCAGCACGTCACTTTCAAATGGAAAGAGTAAAAAAAAAAACAAAAAAAAAAAAAAAAAGAAAACGAAGATACGAAATGGGAAAGAACACGAAGCGAGAATATTAATAAAAGAGTAAACAACACTGGTATTAATGTCAGGGAAACGACACCTTTCCTTTTATATATATATATAAACTTAAGCGTAATATCTTTCTTTCTATTTCATATACGTCGATTTATTATACGAACGAATTGATTTTTTTATTTTTTTTTTCTTCTTCTTCTTTTCTTTTCTTTTCTTTTTTCTTTTCACTGTACGTATTTATCGTAAGCGTAACGTGTTCTATGTTCCGACTACGAGTCTCTCTCTGGTTCTACTGTTCCTCCGTTGGTCTGTTATAACTAAACAGGGGCACTAGACTCGGTACGAAATGCACGGGTATAAAACAACCGAGCAGAGGCAGCGGCGCACTGTCACGGAGCCAACTTTCTATTGTCACCCCGTCCAGGAGGTCGTCAAGCTTACTATACATAACAAAATGGCTACCGATATTATTTTACGGATTATCCCACAACCCACTGTCTTAGTTATTCACATATTTTCAATCATTCTTTACAATATCACGATTTATATTCAACGAGGAATTATTCAGACCGCGGCCTCTGGCCAAGTTAACCTGTTCTTACGGCCAAATCACCTTATTGATCTATTATAGTTCACCATCAAGCCGCCAGGGTCAAAAAATTTATCCGAGACTCTACCGCCATCTGGCGAGAGCATTGTAACCATGTCATATTCCGTTGAAAATCTCAGTTGGTAACGAGATCAATGAGATGGTACGATCTAAGCGATTCGATCGTCCCGGTCGGTAAGGGAGATTCGACTTATGATCAATCTCTCGGTGGGTAAAACAGAAAAAAAAAAAAAAAAAAAAAAGAAAAGTCGGATTTCCGAATTCCGAAGACTCTATGATACGTAGAATAAAATATCGTGGGGAAACGAGTCGCGAGGCTCTGATTTGCCGAATTATTTGAATCAATATCGCGAGATATAACTTTTCGCGATTTCTCTGGTATATCGTGGATTTCATTATACGTTATTTTCACGATCCCGCGTAATGCTGATTCGATCAGCATCCGTGTAGAATGAGAGTAGACCAAACGGTGTATAAAGTGAGATAAAAACTTACTATAAACTAGGCGTGTGGTTGATAAGCTTCGCGTAGTTTGATATGAAGTGAAGGCAGATAAACGTGTGTATAAAGCTGAGTGTATAAAGGTGGCAGTAATAAATTGAAGGCTAATATATATACGTGACCGTTGTAATCGTCTCCAATATTTACAGATTATTAACGCGACTTCATATTCGCAATAATATTGAATCAACAAACGATAATGAACCTTCGGTTATTTTACAGTATATGATATGTACCATATCGTTGAAGAACTGTTATATGTATGAATAATGAAATTTATTATACCTATAAGTATATGTACAGAAGCCTATAAAGACATGTATATAAGGGTGCCTGTATCATACATATATATCATTTTATTAAATCGATCTAATATTCATTGTTTTGGTCATAGATCGTAACATCTCTCTATACAAGATATATATTTATATATATATATAATTATAATCAATAAATAAATAATATTCACATACACATACGTGTGTAACATTTACACACGTACATATATGCATATCCATCCGGATATTTTACACAATTATCCAACATCTCATTCGCCCTTTCTAACAGATTCGTACATACATGAATATGCTACCGCATGTAGACCTCCTCGTTATACATATTACCTATTCGCATACCTATTACATTCTACGAACGATCATCAAGAAGAGGGCCATGTGCCTTGCGCCACGTATATACCTATAATACGACATTATAGTGCATTGATTTCTCGATATACACATCGCAACCTACGATTTAACATTTCTTCTTCTTCTTCTATCTATCAAATATTCATCATTCTATCTACAGAGATCGGTATTAATATCTTCATTTATTGTTATATCATTATCATTATCATTATTATTATTATTATTATTATTATTATTATTTTTCTAACAACATAATTAGCACCTATAAATATCATACATTTTACTCGTAGTATAATATGCGTTTAGCGATTGCACTTGATCTTGTAAATAATATACTATTATAGGTATTACATTACATTATATATATATATATATATTTTATTATGATATATTATATATTATATATTATATTTACAACGTGTCAGTCCAACACGTGGTGTAAGAAAAACCGCACACACGCGGTATTATAGAATACACGCATGTATATCATGACGATTATCTGTATATAAAGTACAATACGTATACGCGTATATCGTTCGCCGCACCAGTGCGGTACGCAATCTTTTATATACTCGATACACACCTACGTGTTCACATACGGCAAACATTATTTCCCGCGATGTATAGAGTTCGAGGAATCACGACTCAATGTCAATCTTCATATTAATACCTCAAATTCGTTTCGTTATTTGCCATGACCTGATTAATAAGACGTGTAGGTATATCATTCGCGTATAAATTATACCCGAAGTCAAAAAGGTCTCGGTAATTCAAGTCTCTTTGAGGAATCATCAACTCCAAGAATATCCCAACGACCTGTTGTCGTCGGTTCACGGATACGGTATTCATACCCATTTGTACTACCAAGAAGTGAGACGAACGACGGAACCGACATTTGGTCTCTTCCGGCCGTTCGTCGGGCTCTGGGTCATGAAGCTATTGTAGCTCTGTGCCACGAGGCTTGATTTTGCTGTTGCTGCTGCTGTTGCTGCGGTTGCTGTTGCTGCTGCTGTTGCGCTTGGCGACGTTGCGGCTGTTGATTTTGCCCCGGATCATAGTTGAAGTGATGATGATGATGATGATGCAGATGCCTCTTTTGACTGCAATACAAAAATGTTAAAAAAAAAAAAAATATGTAGATTAATGTATTTTGTATACGGAAATGCGATCGGAGCTTCTCATCGTCGTAACTTCCGCCTCCACCTTCGCACTTGTCGATCATTGCCCTTGTCCAATATCGCTTACGCACGTGTGCCTCATCTAATATGCATATAACAACGTATGCAAAACTGGTGCAATGTCCCCCGCGTGTGGATCCGTAGGCATCCGTTACCTAGTCAACTACGGTACGCCCTGAGGGTACATACGGGGAAATTACGTGTGGCTGGGATTGTGATCGATCAGGGCGCGACGAGGCGATGTGCGCGGGCGCGCTAGCGGAAAAAGACACCAGAAACTGGTGCTCCGTGGCGAGGAGTATCTCCAGGAACCAGATACCGCCACTTTTATAATCTCCGAATGACCTACCGAACGCCAATTAACAAACCGAACGTCACTTGCGAGCCAAATTTTTATAACAAAAGAGAAAAAAAAATGGTCTAAATAAAGAAACTAGAACGGAAGGCTATGGGATGATAAGATATTCGGATATACGACCTTCGGCATATGTTCGGAATGGTCTGGTATGTCGAAGACCGTGACTCGAAAAGTCTAAAGCTATGTAAACGCTAAACAGCTGTGGGTGTATAACGGGCGGAGATTATATGCGAATATTTGAAATTATGCGAAAGGCGAGGTATATTTCGGTGCTTCTAATGAGATCGGGACGGCGGCGGGAGCTTGGTTCGTTGAGAGACACGGGGGGGCGACTCGTTGTCAAACGAGAGACAAACGCCTGCTGGTTGCCGGCCTCTCTACGTACGATTCTATACCTATATCTATCTCTCGCGTATCTATCCGCGGGTCAATGTACCCGCTTTTATGGGAAACTCTCTGAAAGAGAGAGAGAGAGAGAGAGAGAGAGGAGAGACTGCAGCCTACTCACTGCTCGTTTAGCCTCACCTTTCGCGATTCACGTACATACCTACGTACGTAGATAGGTATGTTCTGAATTTTACACTAAACTCGTGCGAAAGAAGTTGGAAAACTGAAGGAAAACCCCACGAGATATAATTTCGGTGATATATGTATACGCGGTACAGTATGGATATACGGTATAAGAAAATTACTGCCAATTATCCATCAAGGCTGGAGACGACTGTGTCTATACCGTTTTTAAATATATCTCTACAAATATTGATTCCCAGTTTGACAAGCTCGTACTATGACAAAGTCTTAAATCTTCTTTGAAAATTTCATCTATCCATCGTTTAAAAATCCCATTCACGATAGTCCGAAAACCTTCTCACCTGCCGAAAAGCGGATGCCATAGGTGGGAGTCCTCCGGTGAACCGGCGGTAGACGTGACTTCAGATTCTTGTTTCAAGAGTCCAGTGGTTCGAACGCGGAGCAAAGGATACGAATTGTTTGACGATTGCCTTCCGCGATTAGCCGAGAGATCGATGGGCGCTGGCATCAGAGTTCCTATCGGTTTGCACGTGAGCTTTGGCCTCCGTCGATCGCCACGTTGGTCAACTGAAACTGGCCCCTCGCCATGATCGAGCACATGCTGAAGGTGGGCGAGCGATATCACCAGCAAATCCGGATCCCTGAGAAGTTCCGGCCTGGTAAGAGCCTGTGGAAGTCTTAGCTCGGGTCTGGACGTTAGCAGTCTGGGTATTTCGGTTGCTGGAGCGGCAGCCAGCGCGGGAAGCAAGTCCCTAGGGACGAGTAAAGGGTCTGGTATCAGGTGGCCAGAGACCCTTAGCAGTTCCCTAAGCTCGGCGGCCGGATCACTGGACAAATCCGTCTCATTGCCCCGGGAATTAACGTCGTTGTTGTTGTTAGCCTCGGGCAATAATTGCGGCTGTTGTAAAGGTTGCCGATGCAGCTGGCTAGGAGAAGCCAATATACCTTTGAGCGTTAGGTCGTTCCTCGCGTCTTCAGAACACGACACAGAGCACGGAGGACTTGGCAGAAGGCGTTCCAAGTAGGCAGAAGCTGGCCGGCCTCCGGCAGCCGGTGAACAAGGGATTCCACTGGGCTGTGGCGAAGCTTGGACCACCGTACCCTGGGATCTGGAGTCGTCCAGGTCCTCGGCTTCGACCTTTGGGTCGCCGGTACTCTCGGGTGAGTCGGGGTCGAGCTTTCGCGAGGGTACAGGAGTCCCTCCGCTTCGAGGCCTGTATCTGTAGCTCGGAATGCTGATGGAGAGACCGGACATCAGTTGCGCAGGTACCGGTGCTCGCTCGCCCCCGATCTGTGGCGACTTTGGTTCGCCCGTTCCGGGGATTGATATGAGCAAACTGGACGATGAACGTCGGGGCCAAGACCCTGTAGGCGATCCTGGAGGAATGGACTCGTCGTTTTCGGCGGAATTTTGAACCGCCGAAGAAGTGGTAGCCGGATTGCTAGCCGTGGCCGATGCGGCAATTGAGACTGACAACCCCGGAGTGTTTCGCAGAGCGTCGAGTAGACGGGAACTCGAAGTAGCGTCCGTTTCAAGTGAGTCCGATGTAGCCGTTGGAGAAACAAGACTCGTCGACCACTCGTCACCGCGCGTATCTTCGGCGTCCGAATCCCCAGCTTCGATACAGGGCGAT
This sequence comes from Rhogogaster chlorosoma, assembly GCA_944452935.1. Taxonomy (NCBI): domain Eukaryota; kingdom Metazoa; phylum Arthropoda; class Insecta; order Hymenoptera; family Tenthredinidae; genus Rhogogaster; species Rhogogaster chlorosoma. Next base: position 26,963,147 of record OX101800.1, on the reverse strand, counting down.
GGAAGCGATCCCGACGGTTCGTCTCGCGAGCGATTTGGAGAATCTGGTAAATCCGCTGTCGGAGTATCAGCAGCCATTGCTGCAATGGCTGGCGAAGCAGTAGTGGTGTCTAAGATGCCCATTATATCTCGCCGCGAGTCTTCCCGGTCACTTGAAGCCGCTGTCGAGGCTGCCGGAAGTTGCGAGGGTCTTAACTGCTGGAGCATAACCCTAGGCTGAAGAAGTAAAAGCCTTCTGTCCACGCCTGATCTCCGCAGATCATCTCCGTCCGTATTTCTCTGGGTCGAATGGAGCTGCGGATGTCGTCGATGATGATGATGACGATGGCTTCGGTGGTGCCGATGTCTCGCCTCGTTTGTCGTCCCGGTTTCGTATGAAGTGGTGCTTGCAGGTGCCGGTGCAGTTGGAATGACAGTAGTGCGGGGTATCGACCGCCATCCTTGCGGGGTCTTGGTGAGTTTGATCCTGTTCCGTTTGTCGTAATCCTCGCATCTCACTTCGACTATTCTCTGCTCTTGCTGCGAGGCCCAAAGGAATATTGGGTTGACTTTGGGTCGCTTTTCTTCCGGCTCGTCTGGGTCCGGTGGTTCGGTGGGTTCCGGGGCTCGTCGGTGCCGCTTGTGGTGCGGGCGTCGCGGGCGTTGGGCCGCTGTGCCCCTTGCGGGGGCCGCGCTCATCGCGCCATTAAACGCGGTGCACCGATCCTCCTCCGCGTCCCCCTCGCCCTCTTCCTCTTCCTCCACCTCCACCTCCTCACCCTCCCCCTCCTCTTCTTCCTCCTCCACGGGTTCTTCTTGTTTCCCGGCGACGACGACCTCCTCCAGTTGTCTTAATAATAATTGAGATTGCCTCGCTGCACCACCGACCACGACACTCGTTCCATCATCTCGTGGAGTACAAGATCGGCGATCATAGTTTCAAATTGAATACGATATGGCTTCTTCGGATCCTCGGCACCCTCGACCACATCGGGATTTACTTCGCGGTGAACCTGGAACTGCTGCTGCACACGAGGGACTTGAACGACTGCAGATAATTGGCTCGCGATTAAACGAGCCTGTGCCGTCAATTCGCGGCATATCTTTTATATCAAGTTATAACGCTCGGGGATGAACGACCTTTACGACCTCGCCGAAGACCTCATTTTTGCTCCTATATTATACGTAGCTATAACTCGAGCATGAAGGATCAGGCTCTTCGATCGCTCGCTGGTTCCTTGCGTCACTGTATTAGACACCACTGCGAATACTGGGATCCGTTAATTCCTAGTCAATTAGAAATTCTGTGAACCAATATATCATCGCAGCGATTGGTGAAAGAATCGTTGAAAATAAAGAAGAGGAGGGAAGAATCGGTGCACAAGGACTTTCCTCCCTTTCGTCATCAATTACAAGACGATATATGCATCAGTTTTACTTCGCTTCAATCTTATTTCGTCTTTGCTTTAATCAACTCGACTTTATTTTACCTCAATTTACTTGACTTTATTTTATTTTACTTTACTTTACGCTAGTATATCGGATCGCGTCGCGGTGCGCGCCGCGTCACAGCCTGGGAGCTACTGCCCGAGCCTTGCCCCCGCACAACCCCCCCCTTCTAAACCCCGCGCACCTTCTAGCCTACAAACACGTCTCGACTCGAGTCGAATCGGCCCATCCGTCGAGAGTCGCGCGCTGCGATACTCAAACCCGACTTACACTTTGCTTATGGTGTATATTGAGTAGGTAGGGTACGGGCAGAGAGAACGGGGGATAAAGGGAGCGAGAATACCGACGAGAGATTAAAATAAATAAATAAATAAATAAAAACACACAAACTGATATCCAAACGTATTCGTCGTTGCGGAACGTATCTAAAATATTTCCAACTTCAGTTACGTATTTCGTCGAGATTCTCCTTCGTGTAAATCGAGCTTGAGTCGAGGACGTAGACCGTACCTTTTGTATGTATAGGATATAACATATTCCACTCTACCCGTACCACACATACCGAATGCGAGTGCACAGGCCCAAGTACGCAAGTCCGTGATCAGGTACATGCGTCCTTTCGTTTGTTCATACTGCTAGGACGCGCACGCTTGCGCGTCGCGAGGAACACCCGCTACGGTTACACTGATTCTTGGAGTGGTTCGGTGAAAGGGTAGCCGAACGTGTGTTTATTCCTTTATTCTCAAGAAAAACCATAACAAATGCCGCGAGAAGATAACCCCATTATTGTTACACACACGTGTCGAAAATATTCGTTCTAGATAGTATACAGTACGCCATGTGCAAAGGTGAGATTCGAGGTTGGTCAATGCACGACAGTGCCAATGACACACTTTGGTATAATTAATTATGTATGTACACCTATTTATAGAGATCTGAGACTAGTCCGCTGCGTAGGTATTGGTACACGCTGTATACACGTTTCGACTCTACGTTCCAAGTGCTAATAAATAGTTCAATGATTTTAGGGACAGGCAAGTGGGTATGGGTTCACGTATGCCCCGAGACTCCGTCTTATTTTGGGAATTAATCGCAAGATCCGTGCAGCAACGAAAATTCCATGTATACCTGTACTGCAGTCTGCGTATACGAGATTCTAGCAGAATATAATACCTGCGTTATAGTGCAGTAACATATGTGCAGCTGTACTTTGCCCAGACGAAGAGTTCTGAATAAAATATCTACTCGGGTGTGCTAGCTGGTACAATGTATGATACTTACTGAAGTTAGACATATTCGATCGGAGAGACGTTCGATAATAAGTTATGAATGATAATGTGTCTAGAGTTCAATTCATACGAGAATCTGTAATATACATACGTATATCGCGTGTATATGCATGTAAAGAAACGAGGAAGTTTACTCAAAGATTAACCGCGTAATGGCACAGTAATGAACACGTACATGGATATTGGATATGTACCTACGCTCGACGAAATTCCTCTCTCGGTTTTGATAAATTCAGATAACGCTTATCGATACACGATATCCAGTTATACCATGGCGATGGATGTGAAATGTGTATAGCTATGAATTTTCCTCGTTTTTTCTTTTTAGAGTCACTTACATATCGTATATAAAATTATATAAGTATATATAATAGACGCTGATATTGCGTGAGTTTGTTACACGTGTTGGATGGCAGGGTGCAGGTTTGATTCCCTCAGAATGTTAACGTCGCGGACTTTGGGTCCGACGATGAGTCGGGTTCTTGATGATGAGTGACAAAGCGAGGTAAACGTCGCGAGTTTACATTGAATGAAAAGTTATGCGATTGGAATGCCGAATGGAACACGTATGTACGTATGGTTCTGAAAATAATCACGGATTCGTGTCTCGGATCGTATATAACCGAACATAAATCAAATTTAAAAAAAAAAAAAAAAACGTGTCGAGTAGCCGCGAGGCTGCTTATCAAATGCTTATCTAAATCAGTGTTATAAATCTTCACAAAATTGCATGCTGTACTTTTTCATCATTTCGACCACACAATATCATCGGTATATTGAATTCTTCTATATCTCAGCGTATCTGCCGGCTATTTGACGCGGAAAAAAAAGACTGGCCTCGCCCTGGGAATACACGGATAAAGTATATAACAAAGAATAACGATTCGCGACAATGTATACTTCGGAATTATTCATGCGTCAATAGATTCTCTCGCAATGACGATTATATAGATATAAATGATAAGGAAATGTTTGTTTGCACGCGTGTGACCGGAGAATATTACATCTATAAAAAGTAAATTCAGGCGAGCCGATATTGGGCTGCAAAATTTTTGTATGTACAGTTGGAATATCGATATCAAGAAATGCGATAGATTTTGTAATTTTACACGGAATTCGTTCAATAGTACACACGTAAGAGTATGAGTGTAGGTATACGCGTCTTTACTGATAAATCGTTAGGCATCATTCCCGCGTATTATTGGCGAATAGATATACGCGCCAGTGCCAATATAAAGTATTGACACACCCGCGTATATCCGCGTCGGATCGAGGCTCTAAGGCATAATACATCCCGATAATAAATCTTTTAGTAAATAAAATGACGCGCCAGTGCCCACATTGGATCTTTTAGATTTCTGTGAATAACAGCTGAGGTGGGTGTGTCGACGTATGTACTACTCATGACTCGGAGGTCTATTTCCGTGAGCTGTAACAAATTCTTCTTAAACGCCGTGTTTAAAGAGGTCAGTTGATTCATGAATGCCAAATTAATCAGGACTACGCGAACTAAGTTCCTCTGCGGTTTGAGTATAGAATTATGTTCAGCCCGCAGCACGTGTCTTTCGGGCTAAACTGACCCCAACAATTTCCATGTAAAATCCCAATTAGCAAAAGGCCGACACATCAGACTGTGCAATTGAACTCTGGTCTACGTCTCAGCGCTTCGTGACTAACGGGGTGGAAAGAGTTCCGAGATTGGCGATCATTAGTTCTCATAAGGCGTTATGTCACGTGGACTTCGTTGAATTCGATACGATGTTACTTATATTTGATGAAAATAATTCAAGCAACCGCGCGGAGTGTTAAAAATAGCGATGTTTAATGTTTATCTGGAACAATCCGCGCGACCACCGTGGGTTTGTCGCGTTGTCGTCGCCGAGTCGCCGAGGTACCGTCGCGTATAGATAACGGCCATGAAACACGGGGCTCGGCTGGGATTCCCCGAAAGAATATTGAAAGGGGATTCGAGAAAGTCGTGGCGGTTTTTACACGTCGAAATTTATTCCCGAAAGTCACTTCAATCCCAGCGACTCGCACAGACCACTTCACAGGTGCGACAGCCGAGAAGGCCACTTATTAGTCCACTCGACTTTAAGGACCTCGAAACGGTTCCTAGAAGTGAAATAGGATATCGTCCAGATACTCGGACGTAAAAAATGGTCAGATTTTTCTTTGGCAAGAATTAAATCGTTCAACGAATCCAACTCGCATTCAGCCCGCTTATCAAACGACGCATTCCGCCTCTCTAGCTAATCACGACGATCGGCATACCGATCTTAGTACGCATGCATGAAACTATTCGAAAATAAATTCCCGCCAATATATTTGAAGCTTTAAAGTAATACCGTGTGGGCGTACGGTGTATCCTACGTCACGCGATACACCTATTGCGTAACTATATTGGACGGCGGGTTTTGCACCTAGACGTTTTTAGGCTGATCGCTCGTTATTCTCGGAACTAACAAAACGTCGCCGTTCGTCAGCAGGATAAACGTAGCCACTGCCTCTGTGTGTGTCCGGCAGAGCATCCATCTCCCTATCGTATAATACGCTTTATGCGTATTCACGCGATAGCGTGCCGCCGATGTTATTGCTGCAACGATCATTCGCAACATATCGCCGATCACCGTGCAGCATAAATAATACCGAGAGCTATTCAAGGCATAAAACACGCACGAATATACATCGGGTAAGTCCCAAGCGAGGGGATTACCTCTCGCACTCTCACCAGCTCGGCATTTCGAGACTAATGAAACGGCATGGGGCCTAAGATACCCAGGATAATTCTAACGATCTGGAGATCGGACTCTTTCGACGACGAAAAAGGAAGACTCGAACAGATCTCGTGCTACCAGACGTCTATACCGTTATGAATTTCGGTCGTTATACCGTACTGTGTTCAGGGCTTTGTAGATATCTAGTCTGTCGTAGAACCCAATGCACTTTCCGCGATCAGCCTCTGACCGGTAAACAATGTCGCGGATGATTAATAATCTGGAGATAAAATTTCTGGGTAATTGTAAAAGTAGTAGATCGACGATTATGACTCGTATGGCCAGAATCTGTGTGGGTATACTGCACATGTAATCAGGGTATGTTTCTCGCGCCGATTAACGCGTCCGTGTGTATCTGTGTAGGCGGTTGCAAGGAAGGGGGAAAGACAAAACTTGTACGGACGAAACGGACGCGGTCGAGTCTGGCGCCGTTGGTCTGTTCAGTTTGATTCGAGACACCGGGCGGGTATAAGCGTTAATTCGAATTGTCAGTTCGCGAGATAACACAGCGTGAAATTTTTTCGCCTCGCACGTTTTTACACGGGGGAATATTTCTCGCGGCTAAACTCTGCACCCTGGTACGAGACACTGCCCACGTGCGGAGAGATCCGATAGAGAATTGTCGAACAAGTGAAAGCGATTTGGTTGATTGAATTTTTGGCAATTACGCTGCAAGCTTGAAGACCGCGTGGACACTGACTCGCTGCACGCGAGACGATCCTATCGAATTGATAAGTAAAACGCAACGCGGAGGGGAACCTGACGATATACGGACAAGTTTATCCAACAAACTCGTGGAGCATTGAAGATTCCTAATAGCGCACGAGGCAAGAGAGATATAATTGAATATGCGATAATTTTGCATATAATTATACATAATATATACGGAACTACGAACTCTTGGGAAAACTCCAGGGAATACCATTTGATAACCGATATATGTATATATATATATATATATATACCTGAACGAATTTGAAGTGTGGGAAAATCCAATTAAACTTTAACGCTGACAAAGTTGGTTGAGGCGATTGTTTCGTCCTTGATAATAAAGCTATAAGTTTATAGTAAATTTAATGCCTAAAAACGTCCGTAAAATAACTCGGTGTTTGTTGTAAAAACTCCGCATTGGTATCCTGCAGTGTTCCGGTAACTAGACGTCAAGATATATCTATAAATAATGAAACTGGCCGGCGTGGTTACGTGTTGTAATACTTAAAGGTCTGCAGCTCGGCACCGGTACCGTAATATTATAATAGTCGCATCGTGTCCTTCGGCGAGTATAAACAGTGTTTTTAGTACGATATTTAATCCAAGGAAAGTAGAAAAATTATGATCAAATTCGAGGTCATTATTTGGGTGTATATTACCGTGCACGCAATATGGGGCGACGCCTTTGCAGCCGATCCAGTCATTCGATCAGTGGAATTGGTAAGTTGAAAGAGAATTAACGTCAGGCCAAAAAACACGTTTGCTAATATTATTTTAACGGGAATAATTTCGCCGCGACTCGTATAACAGAAGTCGGATATTATTTTTTCTTCTTCTACTCGTTTCTTTTAGCTAACGCGATGCGATAATAAATCACGGAATGAATGAAGCTGGTATTCTTCTCTTTTTACGCCAAATATATTTCCACGCTTTAGTCAATAACTCCGCGGTAATGAAAACCCGAATTCATTAAGATTTGTCAGGGTTGCGGCCGGCGCTCTAACGCGACATGTAATACGAGGATAAAATTATGATATTCCTAGAAGGCAAACAGCACGCGGTCGATCGACCGAGTATATTACGGGTGCAGGACGAGGAACTATACTCCACCTGTATAACGCCTAAACAGCATTGATTTTAGGCTCGATTCTCGCGCGTTTGTTTCTTCTACTTCCAGACAACGAAGAACCTTGAAAAACGTGCATAAGTTTTACAGAAAATCCGCGGTTAATCATCGGCGTTGCAGGAAAAAGTCCGCTCAATTTTTTAATGCTAAAATTCTGCAATGAAAATTGTTGAGGGAGCATATTGGTGCCTGTAATCAACGGGGATCGTCCCTATCTCGCATGACTGGCCGTATACGTATAGTAACGTATCGCGTAAAGGCTGATGTTTACTCAATCGATATACCTTATCTGAAACGGATTTAGAAGCAATATATATCTATCGGATACACAAATTCCCGTTATACCATTGCAGATGTAAACTTACGAAGTATAAACTTATGTCCATGATAATTATCACGCCTTTTCATTTCATTTCTTTCGCAATATCGCAGACGACTTTCGGCGATGATATCGGTCGCATTGGTTCTCTCTACAACTCGACATGGTCTGTCGTTGGAAAATGCTGTCCTGTTGGCCAGGTGCTTCGCCCGGAGTACTTCGGGGAAACAAATGGAACCGGTAGCCAATGCCGAGACCCGCTATCCTCTGAGAGGATCGAATTTTCGCCAAACTTCAGTCCTTTCAACAAGTCGGGAATGCTGAAGCCAGGCATGCAGCAATCCCAGTTCGTCGCTGTCGTGGGCAACCCGTGTAAACATGGATCGTTAGTATACGAATTATCGGGAGCAAGATAATTATTAAATGACGAAAATAATTAGGGTCAATATATGGCGCCGGGAACGATTCAATAACGCCTCATTTACACTCGTAGTAAATTCCTCCGTTGTACATTGGAGAGTAAAATAATCTCGAAATATGCAAATTTGCACTTGATCTAGAATCTCGTTTTTAATTCGATCTTATCCGATGAAATGACTGGGGAAAGACGTCCACTACGAAGACCCACTCGTAGTGTACATACATGGTTGATATTAGTTGTAGCTACTTATACAACGAGCTACAAACTCTCTGATGAATTTTTTATGGTAAACTTGTCTGACTCGTTCTCGACACCAGAGACCACTTTACTCACGACGCTGCTAATGTACACAAAACCGCGAGAATTCTATTCATTGAGTTGCGTTACGCAAAGGGCGATTTCCAAGATGACCCTCAAGATTTCTGCATCTGCATTTTTCAACTTTGACAAGCGGTAGCATCCGAGGGGTCGGACCTAGCGGAAACTTTCATTCGTATTTTTTTTTATCCTCTACTAATTATCTAGATACTCAATTTTTTATTTTTATTTATTTATTTTTCTTCTCTTTATGAGTCGATAAAAATAAACGAAAAAATTCCGCGTCTAGACAATCAGTCGAGGATAAAAAAAAAAAAAAATGTCAATGAAAGTTTCCTCCAAGTTTCCTCACAAGTCTTGAGGTTCATATTTGCAAGCGAAGTTTGCGCTCGGTTTCTACTCATACACAGTTTACTCGTGTCTTTGTGTGTACGGCAAATTTGTTGAAAGTGAAAAGCACGTTTAAACGCAACTGCGGTTAGAGACTGAGGATATAGTCCGACGCCGAAACGCTGCGTTCGCGTATCTCGTAGTTTACCACATCGTTACATCTCGCAGGTTTGCACTGGAACCAGAAGTGGAAGCGGACGAATTTTACCTGTTGTCAAACGGCAGTGTCTTCACCCCTAACGGCGACAAGACCATGCTGACGCCCGGACGCGATTATTGCATGGAATTTGTACCCGGGTTGAATGTCACGGTACTAATGTGCTACGAGCCAGGTCAGTATATCATCTATCCGCAACCTGATCCACCTGGTGCCTGAAGAGCGGTAAACCACGAATCAAGGGGTTACTACATACACTTGTAGCGGGCGAAGCGACATGATTTTCTTGATTTTTTTTTCAACAGGATAATAAATGTTTATTATAAAACTGCGAACAACATTGATTAGTACATGTTTCCATCTACTTGTACAATTTTTTTCATCGTAAAATATTGAAAAATGACGGAACTACAGCTATATTCCAGGAGCGCCTTTTTTTGAGCGGTGGACATCATAACTCAAAAACGGTTCGTCTGAAATCAGAATGTGAAAAGATTTTATTAGTATATTGCATTGGCTTGGGTCTGAACTAAGGATTTGTGAAAATTTTGATTTTTAAAAAAATGGCAACAATTTTAGCAAAAATTTCATTTTTCGAGGTGCTAAATTTTCGGTTTTTTTTTGCTATAAAATTATTTTTTTTTCAACAAAATTTAAAATCCTTAGTTCAGGCCTAAGCCAACGGAATATACTAATGAGAGCTCTTCACATTCTGATTTCAGATGAACCATTTTTGAATTATGATGTCCACCGCTAAAAAAAGGCGCTCCTGGAATATAGCTGTAGTTCCGTCATTTTGAAATATTCTAGAATGAAAAAAATTATACAAGTACATGAAAATATGTACTAATCAATGTTGTTCACAGTTTTGCAATAAACAGTCATTATCCTGTCGAAAAAAAATCAAGAAAATTCACGTCGCTTCGCCCGCTACAAGTGTATAGATAACCCCTTCTAATTAGTGGCGCTCGGTACCCTCGTGGATCGACAATATTCCAGATCGATTTTACGCACCACATGTACCAAATGCACCTTGAACCTCTAACTCGTTCCAGAACTTAAGGTAGTCACGGCCGATACCCGGCTCGCCTTTTATGCAGTTGGTCTTTTGACCTCGGTGCCCTTCCTACTGGCAACTATTGTCGCTTATTCAATAACGCCTCAGCTACGTGACATCTATGGAATGGCTTTATGCTGTTACTCGGGGTGTCTTGCGGTCGCGTTTCTCGCACTCGCCATTCTTCAACTTGGCGGTCATTTGTTCAATGAGAACAACTGCAACAATATAGGTAGGTGTTCGAGTGCCATGAATTCTTTCAATTCGAAAGAAAATCGTTTTTTTTTTTTTTTTTTAAATAATGCGAATTGTCTTGACTTCTTTTTCTTATTCTTTTTTATTTCAGCATTTGTAATAGAATTTTCCTTCGTCGCATGCTTCTTTTGGCTCAACGTATTGACGGTAGAAATGTGGCGGTTAATCAAATGGTACGGAATAATGGGTTGGGCGATTCGGGAAGGCAGGCCTAACGCGAATCGTACATTCTTCTACTATTCGTTATGGGGATGGGGGATACCAGCGATCATGATAATCGTAGCTCTGATCAAAAATCTCGAACCCATAATACCGTGGACTTACGTCAAACGGTCAGGCGACGATTTGCCCAGCTGCTGGTTCGGACGTGAGTATAACCAAACGTTACTTTAACACATATAGTCCACGAGCTGATCGATTAATCAAAGGAGAGACAATCTTGTACTACTTTATTGCGTACGTCATTATTTCCTGCCGGAAAGTCATCTTGGACGAATCGACATCACCTATTTTATCTAACAAATATCGCTGAGTTGAGTTGAGTTCATCGATCATCGTCGTGTAGATAAAACTCTTGTTTATCTTTATCTTTATCTTATCCCGGTTACGTGAAGATAAGATAACCGAGTCTCACTATTCCGTAATTTTGGAAACAATTTAACCAACCATCGTGTCGATTTGAGACTCGGACGAGTCTTGGAATGAGATCGAGAATCGATAAAGATTCGTTCGAGTTCGACATCGTATACAGTTTCAATTTCTATTAACGTAATGAAAAATCTAATTTTAGTAGGGATAATGCGTTAACAGACTTGTAAATTGACGAGGGAACAATATTTCAGTGGACAAATCGGCTCTTCCATATTTCTACGTTCCCGTGGGCCTCCTGGTCCTCGCGAACACAATCGTCTTCATAATCACGGGTGTCAACATGGCCAAGACACAGCGGAGTCTTGACTTGAGGAGATTGGCTCGTAACGAGGATTCGGACCGAGAGGATCGCAAAGTGTTCAGAGAGCTGAGGCTCCGTTACGTTGTGACTCTAGTACTTTTTATAATAATGGGAGTCAACTGGTCGATGGAGCTGATATCCGTATTGGCGGACAGCGATCTACTCGCATGGTCGATATTCGACTTTGTTAACGCTCTCGAAGGGGTTCTAGTCTTCGGACTTTTCGTACTGAGGAAACCTGCCAGACGTCACGTTTGGCGTAGAATTAAGACGTTGACGAGTACCGGATCTAGAGAACCGGATACTGAGGGTATTACCGAAATGACGTTACTTCCGGTTGCGAATAACAACAGATTGAATCAATAAAACGCGTCTAAATGCGGAATTTAGGAAAGGCGGATACAGAGACAATCGGTTTTTTTTTTTACTTAACTATAATATGGGTAATTAATGCGATCATTGATTCCTAGTATTTTTTCACGAGGGATTCAAGCGTCGCAATACATGTTTAGGAATCCGTGGGCTTAATGATATTCAAATAGAAGCCGTTGAGACTTCGAATCAGTCCCAGTAGCTGGATTCAAATTATTTCGTGTCTCAGAGGCTTTGGTATCCAAAAATGGTAAACTTAAACATGATTGCGGTTTTTTTCTCGATGTATGGATATTATACATGCATATTCATGCCTTTCGATTATTATATTTCACAGAATTATTATCCATGCGCAGAATGAATTCGGGTTGAAAAAAGAAAAAAGAAAGGAAAAAACAAAACGCTTGATGGGCACATATTTACTTAACAGGTTTTAAGTGTTCACCACTCGAATGGTGTTTATCACAATAAGATAAACTTGCCTAATACTGCGGCCGTCTCTACCTACGTGCGGATAAAAATAATTCTAAGGAGCCTTAAGAAATGACTGGATATCACAGAGTGTCTTATAATTAAAAAAAGCTTTTTTTCTTTTCTTCATATTTTAATAAAGAACCAAAGATTAACGATCGTCTTAGCTATGACGAGGTTTCAATCGAACTCGTGACATTTAGCTAGTTTCAAATGTCTCCGTTTATATTTATAGCTTGACTTAACGTGTCTCTCCGTCCTTGTGGCGACGATTCGCGTATTATGTATACATATAATACATACGTTACGATAATAGTAGGTAAAAATTAGCCGGACAAAATTAACAAGGGTCACATTGTTTTTAATATTATTATTAGTTTTATTTTTATACCTACCTATATATTATGTATATTGAAACGTTCAACCGACGTGTGTGCGGGAGCAGCATTAATAAGGATAGAGTTTTATTGTTTTCATTGTTTTTTCTTTTGTAAGAAAAAGTTAAAGAAAGGAAAAAAAAAACGGAAAAAAAAACGTAGTTTACTATTTAAAATCATCTATTTATTTATTTAGTTTTATGTTCGACCAGTCACAGTAAAACTTCCACTACATATACGAAATGGTATAGATATACAATAAGATATATTATATTCTAAATTCTATTTTTAAAGAATTGAATTCTAAACTAATTAAAACTGTAATAAAAAAAAAAAAAAAGAAAAGGATTCAAGTATAATGAGATGTAATGTTTTTATTTTTTGTATATTTATTAAATTTTTACAACTTGATAGAGATATATTATCATATCATAATATACTATACTATACGAATACGCATATTATACACGTTGTACATACCACAGATTAGAATACAATCAAGCGTCCGTTATCTGTGCATTATTTTGTTCCTAATTATTTTATTTAAGATTTCGATAGCAATAATTTAGTATTTATAAACAGTATAATATATATATATATATATATATCGTTGAAGATCAGGTTTTCAAATAAAAAATAACAGTTTTTTTTTTCTCTTTTTTTTTTTTGTTAAATTCAAATATTTTTCATATAATTTAATTTAGGTATATATATAAGAAATTTGAGACAATTTGTGTAATATTATTATAAAAGTACCAATACCGCGTTATCTCGATCATTTGAAAACTATATAAGGGTTTAGAAAACGAAAAAATTAAAAAAAAATTAATAATTTATTTTATTTAATCGCGCATAAACAATCTTGTGCTTTCATTTTTTATTTTTTCCTTATTATTATTGTTAGTATTATCATCATCATCATTATATAAGTGATAATAAATTTACAATAACAACGAATTGTATGAAAATATATACCTATATATTTCGTGTATATTTCCATTTATTCACGTTTCTCTCTTTCTTAATTAACGCCTTAGGATCATCGTCTTTCCTACCTACCTACCCATCAACCTATCAGAAAGGCAGAATCCTCCAAATACCAAATTACTCTGTAAAAACATCCCAGTTGTAATAATAATAATAATAATAATAATAATAACAAGTGTTATAATAAGTTCAGAAAATATTTTCACTATCAATGAAAACGTCTCTTCAAAAAAAAAAAAAAAAGGTTTAAAAAAAGTCAATTCTCTTTACCCTGTCGAGGCAGGCGAGGTAGGCTAGTCATACTCGACACATAGATTTCATCAACCTATTCATTACCATAGATTAAAAATAAACTATTATCAATCTCACCCAACAACTATAATCGCGAATAATATATATATATATAATCAATTTTCAATCGTATCTATCAAATATTACTAGTGGAATATTCTGTAATACGTGAGTTTCTTTATATATCTTATACCTGTAACTCGGTCCCCGAAAGTGCATGAAAAACATTAATTAATAATTAATAATATACATAATGTACTTTCAATTTGTTCGACGTGTTTTGATACTTTATGCACTCGCCGGGTTCCGGTGTAAGCGCTAAACCAGGTACCAAAAGTAAATTGCAGCCTAAAGACGTCCTAGATAATCAGAATTGTTTGTTTCCTGCTGATTAGAGCCTTGCAAAGAGTGAAATTACAGGCATATAGAGATCCTTAAAGTCCTTGGACAAGAAATCAATCAGCAAGACAGGCTTCCTTCCCCCCTCCCATGTTAAACAGACTAATAAGTAATACGCGACTATCACCCGTCGACAATTATAACTTGAAGCGAAGTACGATAAAAATATTTATTACAAGAAGTAGTCAAAGTCATGTCACGAGCTCGAAATATATTTATAATTATGAAAAGCCATAATTTTTGTATGCAATCTTTTTTAATTTTGTAAAAATCTTTAAACTACCCAACAGCCAAACGCCATACCCCTTCTTTTTATGTTCCTGTAAACCCGAGATCTATTATTTAATACTAAATAGTTACCGAAGATTATCAACAGTATTTGAAACAGACCGGAAAGCGGGAGTCATGTTACGGTCGATGTGAGTCTTCGAGTTCCAGGGAACGGTGGACTCACTCCTAAAATACCGACGGTGTTTCCGGTTTGATTAACATAAACAAGCTGATACATTCCAGGTGCTTGGAGCGCCGAGTAACTGAAGAATATACGATCTGTTGGAGAGTCTGACTGCTGTTCAATCGGGGCTGCAGCTTTTCCTCGCCCGACGTACTCGTAGACAAGGTATTCATCAAGGCTTGAGAAACCCTGTTTGAATAATCCGATCCAATCCCCGCTCACAGATTCTATGTTTCCCGATAGTTTATAAGAGACTGAATTCTCTTCATCGACAAACCATTCTGTAACAGGCTGGAAAGTTACGCCGTGGTCCTCGTAATCTCTCCGTACCTGTAATAGAAGAGGAAGCTGTTAAGCAGGGGATTTCTAAGTACTGAAGATGTTCTTTTTCTCTAAAGAAAAAAGCAATCGTCTCAAAACGCTCCAGTGAAAATTAGAAATTAATTATACCGTGATATCGAACTCTCCGCTGACTGGTTTGTGGTCCGACTGCACATAGCTGGGGTGGCTTTTGTACGTGGATTGAATCGCCTTTAATTTTATGCCTTCGTATACGTCCGTATTAACTTTGTACAATATTCTGTCTGTCCAGGAAGGTCGGCGCCTGGATTTAACAGCGAAAGTACGGAATTGTATATCGAGTTTATAAATGATGAAAAAACTTAATTCCACGAGATATTTGAACGCCGTAAACTCACTTGTAGTCGAATTGTTGAGAGGCGAATTCGTACTTATAAGTCGGTGGAAACTTCACATCGTTTTCAATCAATTCACTGAAAGCCTGTCCGCTGCACATTACAGCTCTCAACTGATCCCTGTCCAGCAGGAAATCCAGCTCATTCTTTTTCACTAGTGAGTCTATGTCTTCGGCGGACAGATCTGCCCCATTTAAACGAAAGTTTAGGTCTCCTATCCAGAACACGTAACTGTGAAGAAGGGAGGAAAAGATTTCAGGACTTATTTATAAAAGGATAAAGATATATCAGTCGAAGGATAAAGTTAGAAGAAAAAATTTATCAAGTTATTGATCGAAAATAATGATTAGAGTATAACATGATTCTCATTTCTCAGACAAATCTCTTCTCTCAAGATAACAGACTGTTAATATCTTCTACCCTCGATCTCCTCTATCACACAAAGCGCCTTATCTATCCAGAGAATCACTCACTCGTGATAAAGTATATTCGTCGTGTCTGTGGTGGTGAAAGAATGCTCCTTCAATATGACGTTGTAGTCGGAGACTCTCTCCGCTAGTAAATGATCGTGCGGTGTGAGGTGTGAATTGACGATGCAAACGCTGACCCCATATATGTTTAGTCTTACACTAACAGCTCCTTTGTTGCCCTGGAAAATGCATACTTCTGTCAAAGTTTGTCCCACTTTATCCGCTCCATTATCTTATCTCTAATTACTTTCTCTTCCTCACCCACATGCCCCCGAAACCTGTCCTTGTGTACTGCGCCTCTATCAGTCTCAAGTGCGTCAGGTGTTCCCGCTTGCAAAATACGTTCAATACAAGGCCCTGCAGGCGCTGGGTCCGTGCCTTGACATAGTCATGATCCTTCAGTGTCTCCCTATAATTTTCACCATTTTATCTCCCTTCCTAGTTCCAGATCAATATAACCGGATCTTTTATTTCCTGGCAACAAAAATTTGCTCAACAAAATCTTTACCTAAACGATTTTGTCCAAGGATCGTCGGTGAACATTCCCATCACAATGTTCTGCGGCTGGGATTTGACCTCCTGCAAACTGAAGGGAAAAATCGCATTTCATTTCCACCGGGGATTATTCCAACTTATTAAATTATTAAATAAGAGTCTGTGATGTAATCCAGCCAATTGGGAACAGCTTGCTTTAAAACTGTGTCAGTTTATAACACTGGGATACAAATTATCTGCGCTAAATTTTCTTAAGATCGTTCAACCTCGTTGGAAAGTTATTAAACCTGTCCTACTTTTGTCGGCACAGATTGGGATAGGTGTCTATTAAATATGTGTAAAACTTGCGTATACAAAACTCACCCAATGACATAAAAATCCGGTAATTTATCCGTCTCATTATGTCCGACACCTAGGAGTTGGTGAAGATCTTGTTCAGGGTATCTGGTCGCGACGTTCCATGTAACGAAATAGAATCTAAAAACAAAACGGGAGTATAGGTGGATATTTTTATTTAAAATTGACGATGTGTCTATTAATTTTCAATTTGTTCACGACTCGATATCGATAAATACCTCAGTTTGTTGTCAGCCATAGTTGAGTCTGTCACGTCCTTGACGGGCGAGTTGTTCAACGGACTTTCTCCACGTGCTTGAACAGTTGTAAGTATTTCAAGAATTTACAACTCGGCGCATATAGTGATGAGAATAATAACAACAATTCCTGACGCTGTTGTTATTATGATTGTTGTTATTTGTTATGGAATTCGTCGCGATGGTAGCAGAAATAAGGTTAGAATCACTGCTCTGGCATCGGTTTGATATCTAACGGCTCACCTCATCTCGTAACATTTCGTTGAAAATTATTCAATTCTAATCTCTCAGGGTCTAAACTTATCATCATGTATTTTCAGGGATTATATTGTCGTACTATAAACACAGTCCTGCGTCAGATTAAACCCGTCTACCTCGCGCACGCCATGCATGTCATTGTGCTTTCACCGCGGACTATGAAACCCTTCAAAGATGGTAATATTCCCGGGATTCCCCACCCAATCTCGATGCACAAAGAAGCTAGTCGATGAGCGCGCAGTTCATTGGTCGCATGTTTAAAACTCGCGACTGACGCTAAGATAATTCGAAATTTGAAAATTGTCTTAACGGGGGAATAAAATTTTGAATATACACGGTAATACTGTAATGTATAGTGAGAATTTCGACACGGTAGTACGTTTTTATTTCCAACATATTCTTCTTATCATACATACGCGTAGATATTAATCAACATATACATTATACATGTTATACCTATGCAACAATTAATGTTTGATTATATCAATACACAAATTATAATACAGCGCGGATTATATTATATCAAATATAAGTACTATAAGAGAGTTAATAATTAATCCTAACTTTATTCAATATTTTTATTTTAACAGACTAATTGGGCCTAATTACAGATACAGTTTATTATAATTACTCCTATTGCCTACACGGTAGACACGGACGCGGCTTTTTTGTTAATGTGAAAATACATCTAGGGCGATTTTATTCGAATCAACGTCTTTTTCACGATATCCAAAGCGATATTCAATAATCACCATCGAAATTAATATAATGTACACACATCCCGTCAATACATCATGCCGGGGTGAGCAGCCCGTTGAAAAAAGACATTCGGATTTGCCGACAAGGTTGTATACAAATTTCCCGCCTCTTCTGGCCTGAGATACATCCCTGGTGGTAGAACGAAGGTCTCAACCGGTGAACGCATGTCTATAGAACAAAAAAAAGAACACAGTAGAGTATTTGAAAAATTATTAATACGCGTACAAACACCATGCTTTATCTATGTACGGTAGAGTCCTACACGACATGTAATGCGCGTATATAAATATATAGTATAGCGGTATGCACGGCTTATGCCCCTCTAAAATGCCAGTTTCCTGTTCACAATCTTTCATCTACGCAATCATTATATAAATGAGTTCACGGCTTGGCGATCACCTCATACGCACGTGTCACAATGAATACGAAAAGGGTATAATGAGAAAACCGACAACACATACCTTCAGGATAGAGTGGATTAGCGCTGCATCTACATGCGTTGCAGTTCGGGATTCCCGCGGAGACCAACGCTACACGATCTGAAATTTATCAGGGAACAATAGAGAGTAGATATCGAAATAAGTATTCGGTTAAACGATAATTAACGAGCGAATATGCTCACCGGTGCTTTGATGACAGGGCATTTTAGACTCAAGCGTATCATTGGGTGGTTTGAAGTGGAAAAACGACGGCGAGTAGCCGCTCGCCGGAAGCGAACTTAGCCCGTCATCTCTATCGTCACCGCGATCTCGGCGAGCTATAGTAACAGCGTTCTCCCTTCCAAGAGCGGCGAGTTGTCTTCCTTTGGGTAAAAACATCAGGAGAAATACTAGGAGCGAAGTGGCTAGGAGACCATAGGCCAACCAAGCTTCCCGGTCTTCATCGGGGGCTGTGAGGGCACCAACGCCACCCGATACCCACACCGGAAGTGAGGCGCCAACGGCCAGTCCTATAAACGCTGCTTCGCCATTATTGTCCCTTAGTCCACGAGCTCTGATCGCTAGACCGCCGACTGAGATTAAAAGCACACTTGCGTACCCCAAGGATGCTACTAGGTGACCCACTGGCGTGCTGCAGCAGCAGGGAAGATGGTCGCTCGGCGATGACGAGGAGCCCGAAGATTGGGCGAGGTTTAGCACGGGTCTTGGAACATCGGGAGTTCCTGGCACGCCGGGATCTAAGCTGGGGGATGGAGGGCTGCCGTAAAACCATTGGCCAATTATCGCGACTTGGACGAGGACCGCGAAGACTAGTACCAAGGCCTGGGGGATGAATGAACAAACAGATTTCATCGGATGTTGATAAGATTTGTTGAGATTAAACTGGGGATAAATTCCCACGTAATTGAAATTGTCTCTGGAATAGAGTCGATTATGGCATGCGTACCTGGTAAGGCGCGGGTAGATAGACGCCGCTGTTTAACGAGAGGAGAAAAACGCACTTGACTAAGAGTGCGGCGAATACCAGAGCCGCTGGAAGTCCGACGAGACGCAGAGCGGCGCAGGATAGCGGATTTGGCGCCAGGGAAGGCGCCGCTGAGAGTCCAGCTAGCAGGAATAAACCCAGAAGCAGTACCTGTCCAAGGAACAAATGTCTTCTGCTGGGTACTGCGGCTCGGGCCTTTGTAGAAAGAACAATAATGATGATTGTTCATTTTTTTATTATACAGATATGGTCGACATATGTATAATTGAAGCAACATACTTGAAAATGGAAAGCGATTATACACCTTATTCGGTCTTACAAGCTCTACTTATTTTCCTATCTCTATTCAAATCATAATATAATATCGCGATTTCATTTGAATAGAACTGCGATATAATATATTAATTATGAACGCGAGATTCAGGGCTTTGATATAGCCAGCTACTCTCCCTCAAGAAAAAGGAAACTCTGGCGAGAGAACTTCCCAGCAAAAGTCGAAGGGCGATAAGACCGGGATTTTTAAAAATCGAATATGTTTTCTGCAAATTCTAGTGCAGATAATGAGAGCTTATAATTTTTTGTTTTTTGAACTCATCGAGTACCTTGAGTAAAACAAAGATCTCAAAGCCAGCCATGAATATCATTGCTGCGGCACTTAGGGCAGCGAGAGGAAGAGCCCAGGGCTGTTGGCGTAGAAGATTTTGCCCGTTAGGCTGGGCTCCGTTACGTCCCGGTTGTCCACCCCTGAAGATGGATATCGTCCGGTTTGGTCCCGGAACGCTAACGACGCTAGCAACGCTAGCGACGCCGGCACGATCCGGTATTCTCGCAGGTACGAGGAAATATTCGGTAGACAATTCGACCTGAGCTGTTCTAGTGGCAGACGAGACGCCTGCGATCCAGTACGACGTGCAAGCCGCGGTTAAAAATATCGGGCTCACCCTCATCTTTCCAATTTCATCATCCTTTTTTGAATAAACATATCCTCGGATGATTTATCGCCCGAAATTTTATTAACTTCGTTAAACTCTCCGTCATTATCGTAACAGTCGAGGGGCTTGACGATGACGATGATCGCAGCCACGTATTCTTCATTATTTATCATCTCGAATCTCCACCTTCCATTATATTCAAACACGAGATTCTTTATCCCTCATTTCCAACTCACTGCAATTCGCACCGTTATGTGTACTTGGGTATAATCTCAGTTAAGTCCCTCGTTGTAAGGTCCCGACGCGAGTTTACCGTTCAAATCATTCCATGCTTCGGAAACACGGGTATACCCTGAGCTGTATTAATCAAACTGTATCACAAATTTATCAGTGTGCTGACGGGGCCAGGTTGAAGTTCCGAATTTCAATACTATTCAATAATTATGAACTATTCATTGTCTCGGCGGTCCGGACTTTCGGAATTCGAATCCTAAAGCCCTAAATCGTCTCAAACGAATTCGGAATTTCGACTGTTCGAAGCTTCAACCCGGCGCCGTATTAACTTTCGAAGTTTTTTTCGGCGGCTTGAATCCCGGCTAGGGCGAGGAACGGATCATTCAAATTCGCTCACAGATTAACCGTTATCCGTTGTCCGGTGAGTCTAACTGGTTTTGCGTCCAGCGAACTTGTATCTCGCACTCTCTGATTCAAAACTAGTATAATCTCGCGGTATTTTACGCACTAGTACGTAGAGTTAATAAACACGATATTATCGCACGGCGAGAATAACACGGGAGTACAAACTGAGCCAGTGGCTGGTATCTCTGATCGTTAGCAGGACCATATCCCGACTGACAACTATAGGTTCTCGTTGAGCGTGTCCGGGGTCCACCACTCCCTCCGTTCCAGCTCCGTCCTCCCGCTCTTTTCAGTTTTAACTGTTAGAGGCAAAGTGCAGATGTAAAAAGAGAACTCAGAACTCAGATACGTAGACTGGACAGCGCTGGTTCACCGGTCGCGCGTCCAGTTTGCACTGAATTCATAAGTCCATACGATTTTGGAATACGCCGAAGAGTAGGTATAACAATCTTATGGATTATGCTGGGAGGGATATATGACCATCACTCACGAGAACTAACTGCAGTCTGGTATACCAGAGACACATGCTATAGTCAGAGTTTCAGATTGGGATTAAGAACGTATAGAATAATGTGAATTTTGTCACTACGTTCCTTCTTTTAAAAATGAGAGAAGAGAAGAAGAAAGAAAACGAAAAGATAGGAAAAAGGAAAAATTTAGCTGGACCTCTGAGCACCGGAGACAATGGCCACACCTCGCAGGAACCCGCAGCTTTCTCCAACAGGGCAACACAAAGGTAAACGCTGCAGGTTATACCGCGATGTCGATGTATATAATGTCCACTATGTGTTTGTAACCGCATGCATGCGGGACACGTACGCATTATAGGTATATACGTATGTTATGTATGAAGGCAGTAACTCGTATTCAACCAACGAGTACCTATACCAACCTGTGTGCTCCTCCCACAGCTCGCCGGCCGGCTAGGAGCTGCAGGACGTTAAAACATGCGGTAGATTTTAACCGGAGATAAATAAACCGTGTATATACTAACACGGGTGTATTATAATAATTCGGAAATACTCAGGTACGAGCGAATTTAACGAGCTTGATTAATGACGCGGATGGTGTGTATAAAACTTTCTTAAAATTAACTAGTTCGCAGGAATTATATGCTGTGGGTGATTCTCTGTCTTTTTCAGCCACTGTATATATATATATACTCTATAAACTTGCCGATCAACATTTTAATCGAGCCTATTAAACGCCACGTGCACGTTTTACCGTTAAGATTGCGAAAAGTTCTACAGATTGCTGCGGACATCATCGATATTAGTTATTATAGCTGTATGGTTAGTTCGCAAATTTTTTCGGATGGCTATATGTGATATAGTTATAGCGATTATGATCATGAAGCTATCGATGGAAATAACTGGTCTATTAATCATCTGAATATCCACCTATGCGTGTTACAAGTTTATTATGATATTAATATAAAACGTAAGTATAAATTTCACTTTATACTATTACACGGTCTCTTATTCCGCCAGCTAGATCACGGTTCATCTACCGCGTCGTAGGTTTAAAAGTAAGTCGCGGCTCATCAATTATTACTCTCTGTTACAAAAATATAGGTAAGTAGGTAAAGATTTCTTTGCCTTTCTCGCTTGACTAACGAGGATATTACTATCATGATAACCGAGCGGCGACGCCGTCGTCACGAGAGATATTATACGCTAAAAGTCAAAGCCGCGGGATCTGCGGGAAAATCGGTGTCGTTTATTCACTGCTAAATATTATATTCTGTCGAAAATAATTTTAATTATACCTACATTTCACATGATTAATGACTTGAAAAACATGTATCCTAGACGTTTCGTGAATTTTTTTCGCGAATACATCGGCGCTATTCGCACTCAAAAATCGGCAGTAAATTCTGGTCCGGGGTGGCGCAGCTGCAGCGGCAGTCTTTCCAGCGAATACATGCTTGCGGTTGAATTGGGAAACGGGCAACGCCCGCGCCGGGCACACCGAGATAGCCAAAACCGGTTGCCCTCTTACTTTCGACTATATATGATCTTTTAGGGTTCCTGGAACCAAACAACGAGCGTACCGATTGCCCGTGTGTGCGATGGCTGGCCATGCAAACCCCGGGGAGGCATGAAACTTCGAGGAAATTTCTCGCTCTATAACAACAGGAGGCTAAGACTAATCTGAAAATTTTCCACCAGAACGAACGAAGAAGAATTCGCTTCGATTCATTCTCGGCAATAATCTGGGCGCAGATAAGACCCAGTCGTTTATCAACACGGGATTCTAGAACGTCGGCAAGGTGACAAATGCGATCGGTTAAATCCTCGATAAGACTCGGCGACTTTTTAGGAGCATAATGTGATACACGCATCACCCGGCCTCCGGAGGCTAGTAATATACAGCAGACATTGCGCCAGTGCACAGCACTTGATCGTTATTCTACGGTATATCGCATAATATCGAATGGGGATGCGATCAATTACGTCCCCCACGGCTACGAGTCGTTTTTCGCCGGTGCAACCGGCTGCAGTAGTACTTTTCCTGCTCATCCTGCAGTTTACCGGACTTACAACAACCGCGACGAGTTCTCCGAGCCAGAGAATCGCCGAAGGTCAATCGACGACCCTCGGCGAATATCCCTTTTCTTTGTCCCTGGGGTTGACCCTGTGGGCGAACATATATCACCTGCATTATTGCTCCGGGTCTATTTTCACCGAGACTTGGGCGATCACCTCAGCTCGGTGCGTCGAAGAGTGAGTATATCACCGGATGCATTCGGTTTTATTATGGCGTTTTTGTTCTCGGCTAGTAGGATAATAGCGTGTGGAAAATTTTTTGCGGCGAGATTTCGGCCAGGAAAATTATGTCAAAGCGAATCAAGAGGCTCAGGAATTCATTACGCGAGTTAAAACGATTCAACGAGGTGTAATTTCCGCGGAGAGATACTTTTGGGCCCGTTAAGTTCGTAGAAACAGAAAAAAAAAATATGATATGACCTGAATAAAGACGTTTAAGTGATCATACGGCGATAAATATCCTCAATTTCTGCCCGCGCTCTAATTCGGGCAAATGATATTCCTCGTTTAATAACGAAAATATATTTCAACGGAGAAAGGATCCAAACCGAAACAGGTTTCCTGTATTTATCACCAAATAGACTAGACGTGGTTTTGAATCGCGGTAAAATTTGAAGAGCGGAAATTATGGGTGTGGGAATCGAAATTCTTTTTATAGATTCGCATTAACTCGCGCCCTTACACGACACGATAATTTAACGTCGGTATATTCTATCCTCTGGATGTTCGTGCAGACATGCGTCTATGGTATCGGTATAAATATAGTTCCGCTCTGTATGAGAGGATGCGCGATGCCTTAGGGCGAAGAATCGAGATTTCAAATAAACTCTAGAATTAGCGGACGGTTATTTTTCATTCTAGTCGTAAGCGCCTTTATTAACATATACGGCTTCAAGAACCACGGTGCATGTATGTACGGGTGTAATTTTACTGCGAGTAAACAGGGCCGCGATTTACTTTTTCCTAAACTATGTGCGGGATCCAAGTCCGCAGAAGGAGGCTAATCGCTTTTAAATTACACTTCCTTTTCTAAACATTCGCACAATGCCCACACATACAATCAGAACGAGTCTGAGACTCCATATTTGTCAAAACCTTACGAAAAATTGTAAATTCGCAAGACTCGTCGACTCCTAAATTTTGATTTTACATATTCTGCAAATTTCTCCGCTTCGTTCGTCACGGGAATTGTCTTCTTCGTATCCTGAGCCATGATTCTTTCCCCGGCCCTGCGCCGAGTATAAAATAACTCCGTATGTCCAAGTCGTCGCATACATACGTACGCGGTTTTATTTACACTATGCAATTTCAACAATCACTCTCTTAAGCGCTGTCGAGGACGTATCACGCTACTATTGGCTCGCAGGAACGAACAACTTGCGAGAAAGAGGCTTCCACTACCCTATAAGCCAGATAATAATTCACCCTGGCTACAACCCGAACGATTCTCTCATCCACGACATCGCCTTAGTCCAGGTAAAACGGGAAACGAATAAGAAGAGAAAAGACAAAACGGATGCGACTGAAATAAAAATATCTTGTTATTCGACGATTCAGGTACAGCACCCGTTCGAATTTTCCGCCACGATTCAACCCGTCAAATTATCCTCTTCTGGTCAAGCGGCGCCTGGGACGCCCGGCGTCGTCGTGGGTTGGGGCCAGGTGTCTCAAACTGTGATACAGCCGGATGTCCTCCGGAGCGCTGACGTCACGATTTTGGACGTTGATGTTTGCCGGGAAATTTACGCGCCCTGGGACCTCAACATCGATGGGGAATACCAGTTCTGTACTGTCACGAGCGGCGACGATCAGCTCGTGAGTAAACGGATTACAGAAATCGAGGGAGAACCTGATGCTGAAAGTTTTCTGGAAAGAAGCGGCTGTCGCGGTGATGAAGGAGGCTCGTTCATTCCCAGAACCGTGAACTCCCCCGTAACTCTTTCGGGATTTGTCTCTTGGACATACGGATGTAATCCTTTCGGATATCCGACCGTTTATACCAAAGTTTCGGCGTACTTGCAATGGATTTCTGCGAATACTGGGTACTGGATTTAAAAAGAGATAATTTCGGCTGATTTTTGAATTTATTTTACAGTTTGTGTACAACAGACAGATAATAAATTACTTTCGATCCTGCAGTTTATACGCTATTTTTATTATCGTATATGAGAGTTCGTTGGGATATTAGATGATAGTCGAGGAATATTTAAAAATCATTGTTTCTCTGATATTTACTAATTTTTTTTCTTTTTTTTTTGTATTCGGAACTCTTATGATCTCTAATTCGAGTGTCAATCTTAGAAGATCGATGTACTGCGAAATATATTGCGTTATATTTCATTCTGTAATATTGAAAAATCGAAATCTGGTCGAAGTGCGAATTCAAAATAATTTGAATCCAGAAACGTCGTGACGCACACCGCCCAATTCCCGGTGGATAAAGCGTTCCGCATCACACAAGTCAAAATCGAAGGTATGAGTTCACCATCTACACTAAACATCGCGATCCATGATTAAAGTGTTCCTAAAACTGGCGCGAAACACAAGCATTCAAATCTCGAATATATTCTACCTGTCAACAAAACGTTGCGTCGCATCCCCGAGTGTTACATTACATGGTTATACAGCTGTCTTTGTTTGTCCTTGCGATCTACACGCTTGTGTTTACAAATTACTAATACAATACAAATACTGCATAGATTCTCGTAACAACACAACGAAATTTTACTTTTTTTTTTATTATCTAGCTCCTATACTACTCAATACCAAATAGAAAGCCGTTGACAAATGATAGTGGGCATTAGTTAACCTGAAAGCCGGTCACGTGTCAACCGTATGTAGTTTGATCTAAAACAAAATCGTTTCGGTTCCCATTCTAGTCGCGAATTTGGAGAAAATCGAGTTCCCTAAACTCAGTGATATAACGCCGTAAAGATCTCCCACTATTTAATGCTCAATTACAAACACGATTTGACAAATCCCCTAAAATCGGATCGAAATGGCTGCCGACGATCAAATTCCGCTCAGTCTACCCGACACACAAAACGCAGACATATTAACCCAGTCTCAACCCCAAGATACCGAAACCCACTCGCAACAGTCGCGAAGAATTTGGGGAAAGCTGTACCCGCTTGACAACTCGCTGAGGACAATCGGTGAGTGAATAATCCCGGCGTTTATTTCATCATTTCTTTCCTCACGTCGTTTTTCGCGTATCTATAGAGCTGACAAGTAACACTTACACCCTCGGTCGTTCGACGAAGTGCGATATACACATCGGAGAAACTGAACTGAACGAAAGACGGAGGAGCGTCATTAGCAAGCAGCACTTCAGAATAATAAAAGAAACGCTCAACGGATGTCTGGAAGAATTCGTTGTATATCTCGAGGACTGTAGCCACAATGGGACATTCGTCAATAAATCTCTTGTCGGTAAAGGGAAGAGAGTTGTCCTGGAGAACAACGACACCATCGGCATAGCACAGGCCGGGTTTTCTGGTAAGATGATAAAAAATCTATGGTCAGTCAGAAATATTCTAGAGTCGGAGAATTTCTATCGTAACTAAGATTCTGAGTTTTAGAAACTATGTGAAAAGATTTCTTGGATATTAAGGTAACGCTAGAAAAGATCAATTTGTCGACGTTGCTGCACTAAGTATGAATCCAAGAATCCCGTTCACATAGAATACCGAGGAAAGAAAGAAACGTTGAGATCACTAAAACCATGTTTTTTGTATCGCAATTTCTATGAAGTATCAAAAAATTGCTTGACTAATTGTCCTGGTACACAGTTTACACTTACATGAGCACGAGGACATCGGAGAGCAGTGGTTTGCCTCCGGAACTAAAATGCAAGTATGTCGTATCCCGGACTTTGGGATCAGGAGCATGTGGCGAAGTCAAAATGATACTTTCTAAAAACGGTTGCAAGAGGTTCGCGCTCAAAACTATCACTAAGAACAGATTTCTCACTCCCGATGTCAGGCAGGCTTTTAATGACCCAGATAAAATCATGACCGAAGTCCGTATCCTCAAGGATTTGAAGCACGTTAGTAATATTTTATTCAAAGTCCTTTGGGGACTAAAAAATGATAGTTATTGTCTCTCAAACTGATCCTTCAAAGTATAATCTAATCGATATTCATCCACCTCACCTTAGCCATGTATAATAAGGATGGAAGAGATCCTGGACACGCCAACGTCGGTCTATATTGTCCTGGAGCTTATGGAAGGTGGGGAGTTATTCGATAGGATAAGAAAAAGGGAAGCCGGACTTTCAGAAAAGACTGCCAAGCTAATTTTTTACCAAGTTTGTCTGGCCGTGCATTATTTACATGGAAGAGGAATCACTCACAGAGACTTGAAGGTGTGAAAGCTAGAAGCTAGGTCTTTGAGATCATCTAGACGCGATTTTCCTTCAACTATTGAAAGATTTAATGAGAAATTCTGCTCTATCTGCAGCCTGAAAACATCCTTCTAGCCAGTAACAACGAAGCAACTTTAGTAAAGGTCTCGGATTTTGGACTATCGAAGTTTGTAGACACTCAGACAATGATGAAAACATTTTGCGGCACTCCCATGTACGTCGCACCCGAAGTCTTGGCGACCCAGGGAAGAGGGGCTTACACAAACCAGGTGGGATAATAATTCGATGAATTCTGCATTTCCTGTTCTAAAACACGAAGAAGTACCATAATAACGATGATTATTCTATCAGGTCGACATATGGAGCCTCGGAGTGATTCTCTACTGTTGTGTAAGCGGAATAGTTCCCTTTTCTGTACACGACAGAGAACGGACATTACGAGAGCAAATAACCAGCGGAATTTACCGCTTCCCTGAATACCGATTCTCCAGGGTTTCGCCGCGTGCCATAAGCCTGGTGTGTCTTACTTTTCGTATCGGAAATTCGTTTGTTCTTTTCTTCGTCAATTTACCACCGAAAATTTCAAGTCTTACTATTACATTCCGTCCTCCTTTACATCTTTCAGATCAAATGCATGATGACCGTTAACCCTGTCAAACGTATCACGATAAATCAGGTCTTATTGCATCAATGGCTTGCCGATAGAGAGATGCGAGACCAGGTCGGCGAGCTGATGAGGAATGAAGATGAAATGAACGAGAATATCCCTCCTCTATCAATACCAACGACGTCGACGGCGAGATTTGGGCCCAGGACTCAACTAGAACTACCGACTGCTGCGTTTAAGAGAGCGCGTGTTGATGAAAACTAAATACCAAATCTGTGATGGATGCAAAATCCGTATAGTAAGCCAGGGTATAACTGACTACACACTTTCTGTGATGTTCAAAGACGTTTGTGTATGTATAGAGGAAAAAAAGAGAGAAAAAACAGAAAGAAACATTAACAAATATAAACGTGGATCCGTGTTCAAGGCAATTATAGTAAAAGCTAATGCAATTCGATGAGCAAACCATTTCCAGGTTTTGATATCAATCGTTGATCTGTTCCAAAAATTGTCGAGATATATTTTCTGTTATAAAAAAAAAGATTGTTTCTACAGGGTGAAAGACAATTCAGCAAAAAAAAAAAAAAAAACAAGAGAACATTTTTATCGAGATATGTGAGTTTTATTGAAAAAGTATTGAAATTTTCTTTAAAAATTTGACTTGAAAATGTTTTTTTTTTTTTCTTTTTTTCAAAATTCTAGGACCCTACTCTATAGACACGATCTTTCTGGACGGAAAAGATCTCTCGGTAATTGTTTCTACTTCGTCAATGATTGACCTCGGAACTTGGTAAATGCAAATAAGTTTTTTGAAATTGTAGAATTTTTTCTACCACGCGATTAAATTCAAATATTGATAAGTGATCGTGCATTGGTGATGTGAGATGGGACCTCTCATGCTTAAATGTTCGATATTCTCTATGATTTCTTTCGTATCTCTTTAGATTCGTGGTATTTTTTTTTGCTGATCGAATTACATCGAGCTCTGCAGAATGAATTTAGACTAGTTTATATAGTTTTCTAAGACAAACATGTGCCTTAAGGAGAAAAGTCTCACGATCACATGTGTGTCTATACATTACAGTAATTTACCTCTATTATACTAGTTACTCAAATTTTCCTTCGTATTAATTTAAGTCTGATACGCCCGTGTTTGAGACGCGGTAAATATAGAATCGTATCGTGTGATTTCTTGCTGTGTTTAAAACGTAACTAAAAAAAAAAAAAAGAGACAGAGAGAGAGAGAGAAAAAAAGGGAAATAAGAAGAAAACGTTTCGAAGTTTCTTCGTGAAATATATACATATGTATTCTTTTGCTTTTTTTTTTTGTTTTAACGAGGTGTGATACTGATATAGAAATTCGACGATTTATTATGGACTGAAGAAATCCTTTGATTTCGATCAAATCATACGAAGTACAAAGGGGAACTACAGGGTTAAAAGATTGGCAATCTATGTAAGTAAGTAAGTAAGATGATAGAGTTGACCCTAGGGAGGTCCGTGCCTGATTAAAATACCTGAATTATTACATTAATCTAAGTCTAGAAGATATGATCAATGAGCGACGTTTGATTAGGCGAAATACTATATTACCACATTTATATATTGTGTTGTTTTCTATTAACTATTAATAAAGATCAAAGCGATCATTTGACGTGATTACATTTCTTATCCATTCCCGCGATCGGATCGAAACTATAAGGGTAAAAAAAGGAAAACCAGTTTTGCCTAGGAATGGAATCTCATTTTATTCAAAAACTAATCCCGCGGTTTACAGAACTAAGGAATACGGTATTCGATCACATCCTAGCGTGGATATTATTCAAACTCATTTACAATCCCCCTGTGAATTTGTTTCGGGAGGTCCACTGCACGGATCTGGTACCGCAGTCTCCATATCAGGGTTTTCCTTCTTCATCAGACCCGCAAGCAGTCGTTTTATCTGTGCTATCGCTTTGCCGGGGTTCAATCCCTGCGAAGTAAAAAATAACTCGTGTTTTTATTTTTTTTATTTTATTCATCTATCGTAAAAGATAAAACTACCGATTTTGTACCTTAGGACAGGTCTTTGTGCAATTGAATATAGTCTGGCAACGAAAAACTGAGTAAAAATCACGGAGCTTTCCGAGGCGCTCTGCGTGTTCGGAATCCCTCGAATCTATTATCCACCTATAGGCCTGTAATATCGCGTTAGGAACACATTATGAATTCTGTTCTACGAAATCCCGTCTCTCATTTGGTCGATATTATTTTATTATCTTTTAAATAATATGGGTGAAAAATTTCGCTCATCGTTTAATCTAGATCAATTTCTAAGAATGATCCATCATCCTTTACAACCTGCATGAGGATCGCAGGTCCGAGATATTTGTCCCCGAGCCACCAATAAGCTGGACAAGAATACGAGCAGCATCCGCACAAAACGCATTCGTAAAGCCCGTCGAGTTTCGCTCTATCTCGTTGGCTCTGGAGGGTCTGACGATACCCGGTGAACTGATGCTCCCCGCGCCGTTTTAGCCACGGATCAATCATCTTGTACTGTTCCAAAAAGTGGGAAACGTCCGGTACAAGATCTCTGATCACGTACATGTGGGGCAGGGGATATACTATCACGGGTTTCGACGAATCTTCGTCCAGTTTCCTACACACGTAATGAAATATTCACTAGACGCTGATCCCTACTTCGATCATCCCTATAATTTATAGATCCTTTCATTACGTGATACAAGCCAGTGTGTTAACTCCGTTGATGTTCATTGCGCAACTACCGCATATACCCTCGCGACACGATCTTCGGAAAGACAGAGTAGGGTCTAGCTCGGCTTTTATCACATGCAGAGCGTCCAGCACCATGGTGCCTCGCTTATACATGTTTATCTCGAACTGTTGCATGTGGGGTTTGGTCCCGGGTTCGTGTGGGTTCCAGCGGTATACTCGGATCGTTTTTTTCCTCGGTATTCCCTTCCGGAAGAAGTTAGATGAATATAGAACGAGATCGTCATTTATGTCGCGATATTCATTCATTCAAAAGTCATAAAAGTTTATAAAAGGGGAGAAAATATGCCCGAAACTAACGATTCCCATTTCCGTATTTAAGCAGTCCGACGGTGAGTCGGGAGGCTTGTTCTTAAGGTCCGTTAGTGATCGGTAGACCTGAGGAACGTTGAGGCATCGATTTTTCAATAGTCCTGTATGCAGACTCCTTTTTGCCGCGTGGAATAAATACATTTATAAATAGCGGATGGGGATGAGGGATAAATTTTATTCACGTATTTTTGCCGTTGTCTTTTTATTGTCAATTTTCATATAGGTAAAATGGATATTTTAATGGATTTCTTATTGACATTACGAATTGTATTTTATGACACCGTTTCTTCGCCATCAAATTGTATCTCACATATGTGGCAAGAACAAAAGATCGACGATTCGACAACTGCGAGTTTTACCTGGAGTCTGATGCTGATCTAAAAGTCTAAAAACGAACAAACGTTTTCTTAAAAACGTGTTACGCGAGAAGAAAATCATAATAACAATGCACAGATTGGAAGCGTCGTAATTATTTAGAGAAAAAATTGTTCCGAAGTGTCGGTTCGCAAATATACATAATAGTTATCGCGGATCGAGACAAACATGACGCACGTAAGATGACCTATCGATCTTGTCAACGTATTGCTTCATCTACAAGACTGAAGAGTTAATCTCTAATCTTATTGCCGACCGTCGAGCAGTGCGCACACAAATCGCGAGAATAAATACTCTCGGCCAGTTTGGACTTTGGAGAATCAAAATTCTAGTAAAAGATTGGAATAAGATAAGCCAGCGATTATTAGTAATGACAATCATTATTATAATCAGATTCTGTTGCTCCTATTATCTTGGTTTAATACCGAGTACTAAATATAAAGATTGTAGTGTCTAATTCCCGCAGTCGTTTAAAATTAATTCGTATTCACGTCGCTCGCGCTAATGTCGATAAACACGTGACACTGAATCGACAAATCAGAGTCGAGCGGCGAGCCACCTGTGGCTTAACGCAGACTCTGTTTATCCGCCGATTTATCAAAAGGTTGAAGAAACTGAACAAAACGTACGGTTTTATGCTTTATTTTTATTTCAGGTTGATCGAGCGGATACAGTATCTCATCTTACGTTCGATAAATCAATCAGAGCGCTGCCGAATCGCTCGTAAACATGTTTTTAGAATCATCGATTATTCGTTCTCTATCTTACGTACCCTCTCACTATCAGAGCAACAAGTTATCGCAGTATAAAATAAGTTTCAAGATGCTGACCCCCGCGAGGAATTATCTACAAACACTAAACCCATACATATTTATCAGACTCGTCTCTCACTACAATGCTACAGGACAGAATTCTTGATCAATTTATCAACCTCTGACCGCGTATAGTAT
The DNA here is from genome assembly GCA_944452935.1 of Rhogogaster chlorosoma. Lineage (NCBI taxonomy): Eukaryota > Metazoa > Arthropoda > Insecta > Hymenoptera > Tenthredinidae > Rhogogaster > Rhogogaster chlorosoma. Next base: position 26,930,397 of record OX101800.1, on the reverse strand, counting down.
CGCAAAGGTCTAACCTATCCGCGACCTTAGACATGATTCTCATATTCCCGATGCGGGGGGCGAAGCAAGTGATACAAACTCGAGAATTGCCTCACAAGTCACAGTGCTACGTACAAGTTTAAACTCGCGATCAAACGAGTTATAATCGTCGAAATAGGGTACAACGTCTTAATTTTCCTCTCAACTTTCGCCGATATATATTCCCGTGTAAAAATACCAACACGTGGGTCTCGTGAATCGTTTTCTCTCCATTATTTCCCTCAACGATGACCGGGCACAAGATTCTCGTCGTAGGCGGCGGAGGCAGAGAGCACGCAATTTGTTGGAAACTATCGCAGTCCGACGAAGTGAGTTTCACGCTTTATTCATTTCTCATCCGATTGAAATTCGATCAAAAATTCCGCCCCGTTTTACCAGGTGGAGCGGATTTACCTATCGACCGAAAACCCCGGCGCCATACGAAACCTCGACAAGGTCGAATTCTCGCCTTTGAATATCAAAAGCAGCCAGGTATGTGTCCAGCTTTTATTGTCATCATCTTATAAAAAAACTTCACCGGGGATTGATAAAATTCCAGGAAATCGCAAGATGGAGTAAAACACAGGGAATCGATCTAGTAGTCATCGGCCCGGAGGATCCTCTGGCTAACGGTCTGGCCGACGAACTAAAAACTGCTGGTGTTTCCTGCTTCGGTCCTGAAAAAGGAGCCGCTAGGATTGAGACGGATAAAAATTGGGCCAAACTGTTCATGGATAGACACAACATTCCCACGGCTAGATGGAAGGGATTCACAGATGCTGAGGAAGCCAAGAATTTTGTTAATCGGCAAGTATTAGCATGGGAGAATGAAAAAGGCTTCGTTTTTAATATTCCTTTATTTAATTCGCTTCAAACAAACAGATCTCAGTTCCCTGCTCTGGTCGTCAAAGCTGCTGGACTCGCTGCGGGAAAGGGGGTGGTTGTGGCATCGACTAAAATCGAAGCGTGTCAGGCTATAGATGAGATTCTGGTTAAAAAGAAGTTCGGCAACGCTGGGGAAGTTGTTGTCGTTGAAGAAGTACTCCAGGGAGAAGAAGTCTCCTTGCTAGCTTTTACTGATGGTAATCAATGGAATTAACGGTTCCAGAATCCGGGGCGAAATTTTTTTTACATTTATTATTATGCAGTTTTTTTTCACTCATTAAGTCTTCTAAAGCGAATGAAATTCCCTCTTTTGTATACAAACTGAAATCTTACATAGAGACTCTTAAATTTTGCAATAATCGCTGCAATCTTCTTTTCTTCTTTCATTCCATTCAATTTATTCATTTACATTACCAGGTAAGACGGTTGTTCCCATGCTACCAGCGCAGGATCATAAGCGGATATTCAACAACGATGTCGGACCGAATACAGGGGGAATGGGCGCCTACTGTCCCTGCCCACTGTTGAGCGATGAAGACGCAAAGTTCATTGAAAAAAACGTTCTTCAAGCAGCCGTTGATGGTCTCAGATCTGAGAATATACCTTTCATTGGTACGTTTAACAGTTATCATTTTTTCAGGCACACATATCGAGGCTGAGACATCAGCTAATTCGTGAAACAAGTTCTTCTCCCTTCCATTTTGCATTCCAAAAATATCTTCAATATATCTGAAATCAAAAATCTTTAAAGCTCTGTCAATTTGAGGCACAAAATCGATATTTTTTCTTCAGGTGTTCTGTACGCTGGTGTAATATTGACGAAGGAAGGTCCTAAGGTCTTGGAGTTCAATTGTCGGTTTGGAGATCCTGAGACTCAAGTTATTCTCCCACTTTTGAAGTCCGATTTATTCCTAGCGATGAAGGTATGGTTCTATATCAAGCCCATATTGATACGCTCTTTACATTCTTTACCACAATTTCCAGGCCTGTTGTTACGGGACTTTATCCCGCTCTCACGTCTCGTGGCGAACGGACGTATCAGCCGTTGGTGTGATCCTGGCGTCTCGTGGCTACCCGGAAACCTCTTCAAAAGGCCAAGTCATCGACGGGGTAGAAAAACTGTCTCTGATGCCCGATCACTACGTTTTTCACAGCGGCACGCAGCTCTCCTCTGCAGGAGAACTGCTCACCAATGGTACAGACGAATGACGATCATTAAGCGGCTCAAACAAGTCAATTTCTCTCATTCCGGACATTATTACTGATCTTATCTCTTTATTAACAGGAGGGAGAGTCTTAATCGTCGTAAATTTGGCCCCGACGTTAGCGCGGGCCGCGGCTCAGGCCGCCGTAGCAGCTGAGGGAATTTCGTTCGACGGAAAGCAGTTCAGAACTGATATAGCACATAAGGGTATTTCTAGGTGAGATATCCCCTATGTGAACTGTAGAAAGGATTGAAATCGGCCGAAAGAAACTTAATGCCTTCTTTTTTATTTCACAGAGCTATTCTGCGCGGCGGTAAATTGTCCTATAAAAGTAGCGGAGTAGACATAGAAGCTGGAGACTCTCTTGTCTCTAATATCAAGCCATTGGTTGCTGCGACTAAGAGAAGTGGGGCGCTCGGATCTATCGGAGGATTCGGCGGACTCTTTGACACTAAGGCAGCCGGGTACAAAGATCCACTCTTGGTGTCTGGGACTGATGGTGTCGGTACCAAGCTGAAGGTGAAGAATTATGAGAATCAAATCATTTCAAGGATATATAATCTATAATCTCGGTTTGAATGCATCACTTACGGTAAATGTTCCTGAACGTTTTATTCCAGATCGCAATAGCTTGCAAGAAACACGATACAGTTGGAATCGATCTGGTAGCCATGTGTGTAAACGACGTATTGGCTCACGGTGCTGAGCCCCTTTTCTTCCTGGATTATTTCGCCTGCGGAAGATTAGACCTCAACACAGCGTCAAATGTTGTTGCTGGGGTAGCTGAGGGCTGCAAGAGGGCAGGCTGTACTCTGGTAATTAATCTGAGGCAAAAACTGGCCAAAAATGAATTTGAGCTCTTAAAAAGCCTGATTTCTCTATCTCAAAGATCTCCGAGACTCTAGAAGCATGAAAATCCTCTACATCCGTCACCCGCTCAATTCTTTTTTACCTTTCCAACAGGTCGGAGGGGAAACTGCAGAAATGCCAGACATGTATGCAGACGGAGAATACGATTTAGCCGGCTTTGCAGTAGGCGCCGTCGAAAGGACCGAGCTACTGCCTCGAACGAATGAAATTAAACCTGGAGATTTGGTCTTTGGATTACCGTCGAGCGGTGTTCACAGTAACGGGTTCAGCCTCGTCAGAAGTGTGCTGAAACTGGCCGACAAAACGTACGAAGACTTAGCGCCATTCTCTGAGAATGGGAAGACAATTGGTGGGTCTGAAACCCCTTGTTGCCTGTTAAAGACATGGAATTAATCGCTAAAAATTAATGTCTTCAATTTTTTCAGGGGAAGAATTGCTAGAGCCAACTAAAATCTACGTTAAAAGTGTCTTGCCGGCGTTAAAATCCGGCTTGGTCAAAGCATTCGCTCATATTACTGGCGGAGGACTAACGGACAATATACCCAGAGTTTTACCGCACGGTACAGGCGTCGTTTTAGATTCTACAAAGTGGAATATCCCCCCCATTTTTGGATGGCTTGCTTTAACCGGTGAGAATTTTACTTCGGAATGGCTAAAGTAAAAAGAAATGTTAACAATACAATTGTTGTAATGTTTTACAGGGGGTATCGGCAGTCCGGAGATGTTGAGGACTTTTAACTGTGGAATCGGTGGGATCGTTATCTCGTCTCCGGAAAACAAAGAAAAGATTCTGGGGCTATTGGAGAGTGAAAAACCTTCGGTTATCGGCGTCGTGGGACCACACAAAGATGGTAAATGTTAAACAGGACTGAAATTAGCAAGGAAATGTTGACTTTGTTGAGACATATGTCTTTTCTGAATTGAAAACAGGCCAGCAAAGAGTTGTGGTGAATAATTTCGAGGCAACGATGGACTCGGGAATGAGACGGCACGTTCCTTCGCTAGTAAAAACGCTGGGAAGACCCTTGAAAAGGATTGGCGTACTGATTTCTGGAAGCGGAACGAATCTCCAGGCTTTAATCGACGCTACACTCGATCCGATGCAGGGAATCGGGGCCGAAATTGTTCTGGTTATTTCTAACAAAGCTGGTGTCGAAGGATTGGAGAGGGCCAAGAGAGCTGGAATCAAGTCTAAGGTTGAGAGACTGAAGTTATCAGGAAAGAGACGCTTACTTGCAATCTAATAACTGAAACTTCTGTTCCTATTCGTCCGACAGGTTCTCAAGCACACGGAATACCCCAGTCGAGAAGCCTTCGACTTAGCTATGGACGCCGAATTGCGAGCTGCGAAAGTTGAACTCATTTGCTTAGCAGGATTCATGCGGATTTTGTCAGAAAAATTTGTAAAGCGTTGGAAAGGAGCTCTGATAAATGTGCATCCGGCTTTGTTGCCTGCTTTCAAAGGCGCACACGCTCATAGAGACGCTTTGGCTGCTGGAGTCAGGCTCTCAGGATGCACCGTCCACTTTGTTGAGGTTTTAGAGAATAATAATCAACCTAAATACATTGAAAGTATTATATGCGGTGATTTTAATGCTTGAATTTATCCTTTTTCCACTTCATTAGGTCGATATAGACTCCGGGGCGATAATTGAGCAAGAATCAGTGCCAGTACTGCCTGGCGATACTGTGGAAACTCTTCAGGAAAGAGTTAAGATTGCCGAACATCGACTGTATCCAAGAGCTTTGAAGCTCTTAGCTACTGGGAGAATAGAGCTCGATCAGTATGGAGCTATAAAGTGGAATTATTAGCGGATCGGTTGAAGAAACGAGACTTGAATCATCGGAACTGTGAGATTGTACTAGACTGGTTGAAGAATTAATAAGATATTAGAGAGATTATAAGAAGTTTATTCAGTATGGAGAGAAATGATCTCTTCCATTGCGTTTTTGGATTATATTTTTCTAGTAATCCTTATTGGTCTTCCTAAGATTGATGTATGATAGAATTCGTCCATATTATCCTGGTGAAAAGGCATTTGACTCATTCAGAACGCAATATGTCGTACTAATTAATGCCTCATGTTTGTTATTTCACATAATCTTAATCATTTACATAGATATACATGGAAACTTGAATGTAAGTTTTTTGAAACTCAAAAGTCCAGTTACGAATCACAACGAATAGTAATATTAATATTTACATACTATGTTAGTTACGTTTATTATATCGTTATTGTAGTCGTTATTATACAATTTTGCATACATAATAAAATTTTCCTTAGAAATTTTTATTTCTATTTTGATAAAATTTCACACATAAAATCTAAATAAAATCTAATATCGTGTCTCCGTTAATATAACCCTAGTCTTCTATGCTTAAACAGATTTCAAACTATTCTGAGACAATTCAAATTACATATAATTATAGTTCAGTTCATAATTCATTAAATCGGCAATTTTGTCGAAATTTGAAGAAGAAAAAAAAACCGCGCTATTCTTGCGCCTAGTCATATGCAACTTGAGTTGCGATTGTCTCATATGATAATGCAGGTCGGAATTTTCTTCCCGACGTCGCCACTAGTCGTCGTTTCAGTGAAAACACAATTATGTGTGAGCTGAGTATATACACACACATGCTCGCATGTATGCACTTTAGTGTAGCGGCGGCTGCTAAACTCGCTCCGCAAAACGTAGCGGTAAATTAAAACATGGCGGAACGTAGGAAAAACAGGAAGCGCAAAGACGTAAGCAACGCATATGTGATTTAATATAATATCCTAATATCAAATTTATCTGATTAAGATCATACGGAATAAACAATCCGACCGAAACCCGATTCTCCCATCTACGTTTCGTGTCCTTTCGCCATTCACAACTCTCACGATCATTTATTAATAAGAATATAGGTTTTTTTTTCTCTCTTGTTCTCTCCGTATGCGCGCATTCTATACTTCAGATGACGTATGTGCCACGATTATTATTTACCGAATCCCCGCCTCGTTATAATTCTCTCGTTAATTTTTTCTACATCGTATTTATTTTCCGTCTCGTTTTAATTTTAGGTTAATAAACTTGCTAAACACCGCTACGTCGTGTCACTCATCGTTATTATAATCTCGCATCCTTTAATCGCAGTTTAACTCGAGAAGATAAACACCCTATTTTGATTTTTTTTTCACTTTTCCAAAAAGATTTCATCCCCATTTTCCATTCCACCAGGAGATTTCGTTTCACTCATTTATCAATTTTCCAATCACCAGGAGATTCCTAACCCCGAGGGTGAGGAGGCACCCGAAAAACCATCAAAGGAAGAATATGCTGTCGCCAAATGGATACGGAGTAATGTGCCGTCCAAAAAGACCAAATTCTTGAACCATAATGTGCAGTATTTCACTGGTACAAGGGCCGTCGATGCTCTGCTAGAGAAATCACCCTGGAACAAAACGATGTTTGAATCTCGGGAGCAGATAACCAGTTTCCTAGACGTTATGTTGAGACACAAGTTCTTTCACAGAGCAAAAAAGGTCGTACTCTCCGAACAGGAGCTGAGTAAAATTAGAGGCGCTAAAAAGGGCAAGGGGAAAGATAATACGGGAAAACCAGAAATTAAAGAGGAGAAAAAATCTCTCGACAAAGATGACGCCAAGGATAATCAACAGACCGATAACAAAGACGGGGATGATAAACAGGAAGAAAAAAAAGAACTCAAGAAAAAACCGAAAGTAAATGAAACAATTCATTTCCCACATTCGTACATTTTTATCCATATTTTTCTTCATTTCAATAAAATAAATCTCGTTTTCAGGTACGTCTTGAAATGCATTTGGATCAGTATTTTGCTGACAGTAATGACGCTTATGTCTGGATATACGATCCGATCCCGGTATACTACTGGTTGATCGGTACTCTGGTAGTTTTGGGAACAATAGGTGTATGTCTCTTCCCATTATGGCCTCCTTCAATAAGACAAGGAGTATACTACGTCAGTGTTACTGCGGCTGGATTTCTTGTCTTCATATTAGCTCTGGCTGTTATTAGAGTCATTGTATTCTGTCTACTCTGGGTCCTGACCCTTGGCAGGCATCATTTATGGCTTCTTCCTAACTTGGCGGAGGACGTTGGCTTCTTTGCCTCGTTTTGGCCGCTCTATCAAGTGAGTAGAACTCTTCTATTCGTTGTATAATAATTCGCAACAATTTTTCACCTGCTTATTATCCCTCACAGTATGAATACTGCGGCCCTTCTTCCGACGGGGAAAAGAAATCAAATAAAAAGAAGAAACGCAAGAAAGACAAGGACTCGGACGGCGAAGAAACTCCTCTCGCACCTGGGTTTGCATTTTATTGATGGATAAATTACCTAACGAATAATAATAGCGATTATTTTTTCATTCTTGTCGACTTGATATTACAGGGAAACTCCTTTGACTGAGGACGAAGGTAACGACGTTAAATGCGGACAAGAAGATGAGTTGGCGGAAGATTTAGAAAGGAACGAGGGAGATGGTGAAGGTGAAGGTGAGGGTGAAGAGGAAGAGGGCAGCGAGGAGGGTTCTGAGAGTGAAAAATCTAATACAGGTCGCGATTTTGAGATGGTTCAACACACTGAATTGGAGGACAAGTAGCTACTCGGTCTTTTCAATGTCGATTATAAAAGCATCAAAATATTAAATATTACTATTATGTAATTCGTCAACTTCCGGATACTCGCCTTTTCACGTCTGGCAGAAAATAATTAAATATTATCACACGAGAATCCAGCTATTGGACCCCAGGGACCAAAACTATGAAAAGAAATTTTCTTAAACGTTTCAGTTGGTCTTTTAGAAACGATATACTAGAGTCAGAATCAATTGCCAAAAGTTTCTATCATTCCAAATAGTTTCTCGAATCCCTAATTCAATTCAAGAGCTGTCTATTATTCGAAGAAAGTATTCTACATACTTTGCACAAATTTCAATCTCAACAAATTCTTTTTTATATTCAAACTCCCTTTTTTTATATTTTTTATGCTCCAAGCTTTGGTCCCTGATTGTTTAGAAGTAGAAGGGTTTGACCTCGGAGGTGTTAGGCGACGTTTATTGGCTTTGGATTTCAACTATTTATGAAATATCATCGTGTACAGGATCTAAAAAATAGAAAAGATTCACATAGAGAAAGCCGGGCAAAGAGAAAATCTGATTACTAGTACTGTAAAGAAAAGGGGCGCATATAGATGGGGTGAAAATCAACGAGAAGAAATTTTTTTTTTTTTTGTTTTCACATTTAGACTACAGTATACTGTAGTAATTATAATTGAAACTCTATTTATTTTCACATATTAAACTATAATTAATATTGTGAGTTTAATGAATTCGTAAATCTATTTTTTACATGCTAGTTTGAATTAATTAATAATAAACATCGGTTTTATTTCCGTTGTGGATAATACAATATTTAGTGCAATTTTTTTTTTTATTTTCATTCATATAATAGCGATCAACTATAATAGAATTCAATTATGAGAACAAAGCCGAATACTTCCGAGGCAATTGATATATTATAATAACGACAGAATTTATTTATATTTTTATTATTATTATTATTATTATTATTATTATTATTATTATTATTGTAGACAATGTGACTTGTACGAAAATATATGAAATTATTATTGTAAGCTATCCATTCTTTAATGCGCCATTCAGCCATCCTTTATTTAAATATGGTTCCGTGCGTTGAACGAAGTTATAGGTACTATTCAGTCAACGTTCTGCGGGAAATTGGGCATTCGTTCAAGTATCTTGTTTTTCAAGTTTCTCGTCTCTGAATTTAATGAATATATGCATACATGATAGCATCTGAGGCAACTGATTTTATGAGTGCGTCATGGTTGGTATTTTCAACATCTCTGTGATTCAGCACTGATTCGTCTGGAATGATAAACAATAAATTCAACAATATGCGGTCTTCGTACACCCCTTCGCCCTCCCTCGCGCCATTTATGGCAAAATTACTTAATGGGCTTTTTATAAAGTTTATTCAGTAGTACCACGTATTTGACTCATTTGTAGGGTAATTTTACAGGATATTTAAAAACTATTACTGCTGTAGGGGTGCGTGTGTAAAATGGAACGCAATTTTGCAATTTATTCATCCTATTGATGCAGCCTGCATGCGAACTCTTCGTCACCATAGAAGCCATTGACCCCGCGACAGGTGCCACCACCCTAAGTCAAGGTCGTCGCTTGTCCTTGCCCCACTAGTGTTAACAATGGGGCTGCAAATGCTATTGCCATCTCGCGATCGAATAGATGAACTACTTTTGCCGCAAAACAAGTGCGCCTTGCCGTATGTAATCTTAGGATAGAGATTACAAGTATGGCATGCGGGTTGAAGTGATTAGGCGTATATTATTGCAACGTATACAACCTATACATACATAGATTATATTATATGGTACCTTGCATGGTTGAAAGCTAATAAGGAGATTTGATTAATTGCTTTGAGTGTGAATATTTATTTCTAAAAAACAATTACAAGCTGTATACATACATACATAATTTTGACAAATAATATTGTATTGTCGATGCTGCATCAATAGAATTTCAGATATAGTATAATAATTAATTGCTTGGTTATTTTCCACTTTCTCATCCCTCGACGTTTGCATAATTGCATACCTGTTTGCCAGCTGTACGCCGCTGTTTTTTTCCGTGAAAAAATTTCAGCACACATCTTCAGGTCAGATGTTCTCCTGATACCAAGAGCAATAATTTTCGACCTAAAATTGTTTTAACTCCGAAAAGCGCAAATACATATAGATAAACATAAATATGTACTAGATTTTCAGTCTCGAAAAAAGAATCCGTGTTATACAGAGATATTTGTATTCTGATAGAAGTTCTTTCGACGAAAACAGACAGACGAGTAGAGTGTTATAAGACTGCTATCATTCTGCAAATTAATAATAAAAAAAAAACCAAAATTACCCCCCATCCCCCAGCCACGACTCATACAAACAGTCTCAACAATTGCAACTTGAAATTACAAAACTAATCAAATATGAAGATAGGTAGAAAATAGTTCAAATAAGGGAGAGAGATACCGATATCACCGAGATCGAGTGACAGTTGGATCCACGGCGTTCTCTCCTGTAGCTAGGAAGAAAAAAAGAGATATTTTCATTTATTACACAGCTTTCTAAGAGCCAGTGATAGAGTATGTCATAAATAATGAAAACTGAACCTCTAATACATACTATATCTCTGTATACATATCATATACCCAGATACGTATATAGGAGAGCTCATTTGGAGAGTCTTTCTCCATATATTCTATAAAATGGAAATATATAGATTCTTTAACCACGTATATATGTATATAGCGTAAAATTTATCGCACGAGATGAGGAGGTGGATCAGTTCGTGTAGGAAGCCGACTTTTTATCCTTAAAAAAAATCGTCAAAGCCTGTTGCTGAAAACCCACGTACGTCACAGAGTCTGGTCATCGGATCATGTAGAGTCCGGTGATCCCAGCTGCGTAAAGTCCGAAATCAGATTGCCGGAGATAGGTGGAGGGGAGCAGGAATATCACCTGTATTAATTCTGCGACTATGTATCATCAAATTTCTGCGATTACCACGACGATTTCAGCTTCACAGAATAACAGCATCCGCGTGAATTGACCGTGATGAAAATACAATGGGTAAATGAAAAAACGACCTTGACAAAAATTTAACTCAACTTACAGGCTCATACTTCCGGCTTTTATTTAAAAAATAAAATAAAATAAAATAAAATAAAACGAACACGTTTGCCGGAAGCATTTCTCCGCATCTTCGTAAAAGGCCGCGAATAGACAGCTTATGTATATAATTAAGCGATTTCAAACGCCTCGAATGTATGCTCGAAGGTGTAGCTGTGTAAATGCTATATTACATGTAACACAGTCATATTTAGCGGACAGTTAATGTTACATCTACATGTATACGAGAATAAAGGTGCACAACGAACACCACGTTAGTATAACCGCGAGACGCGGCTTTCTCCCTACTCTATTCTGTTCTCTTCTCAATTCTACAGTTAAGGATCAGCGCTCTCGAAGGAAGCAGGCATGTCCGTTGCTCCGTACCGATTTTTGGCTAACGGAGTTTTACCCGGTCTTATATTGTCTCCAGATAATTTTTAAACAATTCTAAATACAGTATATTTATAATAGTGATTTGAGAAATTAGAGTGGAGTTTTTTGTGCGAGATAATCGTCGTCTTGTTATTAGACGAATGTAATTTTGTATTATATGCACTGTGGAGATACAGCGAGGAAAGCCAATTTCATCGGGTCTTAATCGCGACGCAACAAAGGCATCGTCATTACAAAAGGATACAGCAAGGATATCGCGACCCGCTGTAAAACTGTAGACCGACCTTCACACCTCGGAGGTAATATAATAATTAAAAAATGATAATAACTAGCAGGGACATGGATCTTCGCGCTATTTATAAATGTAGACGGTAATTATTCGCATTCAGAAGTCAATCTTTTACCAATAAATGAGATATTAGTCACGCTGATCGGTGAAAGACACGTACTACCTACGTATTGAATCTTGCAACATATTATCCGAATGACGTTTCTGTATATCCTACAAACACGTGAGGAAGGCTATGTATGCTTCAGCGACGGATTATCTCCCTATATCAGAATGTCGAAATTAGTATTCGTGGAGTTTTTAATCCGCTGGAATAACGGACTTATTTCTAATGTCAAACGACTAATTAGCCAATCGCTGTTATGCCTATGCATTTTATTCCTGTTTCTATCCCGTGAGCGAGTTTCTGCAAATAGAATTACACAAATCCCAAGTATCGCTCGGAACAGTTTCGTCAATTGTAACGGTGACGGGAATAATGAGACTGCATCGATTCCGAGGACGCGTTGAAAAGCGAGCCTTAAGTCCCAAACCCGAGAGAACAAAGCACCGATATAGGTATAAGTATATATAACGACGTTGTTTCGCGGGAATCTTTTATCTCCGCGAAGATTTAACCAATTTTCGGTTTATTATTCCCGGAATAATCGACGAGAATAATTCTGCAAAATAGGTAATAGCTGGTATACATCTCTTCACTGACCTCTCGACTTATGCGGGTAACTTTCAATCATTTCACACGGTTCGGGACAAAATCTGATGATTTAAATTCGTGGGCAGAGAGAGAAGAGAAAAAGAATAATCGATTACTTCAAATCAATTAAGAGACATTCAATGATTACGCGACGAAATATCCGATTCGGGGATAAATGGATCTCAATTTTATCCGTCTTATATGCATAACTATAACTTCGCGTGTACTTGAGATATACAATAAGTAATAATAATCGCTGTCACATTCACCTCCGAAAGTGGGTACCTACACTCATTGCGAGTACGGCTCGGAGCTAGAGAGCGTGCCCAACGGCCACCTTTCAAGTTTCAGAGACGGCGATGCCCTCGAACTCACGAGGAAACCGGCTTGGCTGGCTTCACTGGCTAGTGGTACTGGCCAGATACAGTAGGTACATACATACTGCCCGTATTGTGACTCGAGTCGTCGCATGACTGTAATAAACGCAGTTTCAACCTCGGCTGTACGTCAGATTTACACGAATTTCAAAAAATCTCGCAAAATTCTATCCTGAAATTCGTATCCTGAAATTCGATCATTCTTTTTTACCCTCTCTACTGTTATTTTCTATCGGGAATATATCACGTCTTCTTGGTTTAATCCCCTGGCTGTTTATACTCCCACGTGAAAATCATTGCGCAATATGGGATTCACGAAGATATATTATGGCTCTGAAGAAAAAAAATAAAGAATGAAAATTTATTTGAATTATACTTTTATGAGTATACAGCTATGCGGGTATAATATGTATATGTGTGTATAATTAAGGTTTTAATGAAAAGAAAACTCCATTGAGAAAAAGCCTAATTGCAATCTAAAATCATTTTTACATCCTCAATATACCGATCTCATGGTTTATTCATCTTAATGCGCGTTTAATTGCTGCTAAAAAGAAAAAGAAGAAGACGAAATCTCCAGTGAGATTTCAAGCAGTACGTTTTATGCTATAATAAGTATAGTACAGACGTATGTATGTACATAGAATTATTTCAACGCGTGGTAAAGAAGCACGAAGTGGAACGCGGTTTGTGTATGCATCTGTACAATAGATGTTTTGGACTTCGCCTGCACGCCGAATTGTGGAGATAAAAGCAGCAAATTTGCAAGCTGAAAAAAGGGATGAAAATATTGTCTAAATATTGAAAGTGAGTCACGGACGACAGGTGCCAAAATCTAGCTTTAATATCGTGCAAGTCATCGTTGCAAAATTTCCTCATGGTTCAGTAGCCGGATAAATCCACCGAAATACCTGAGCAGATTAAGATTTCTATGAATCATCGCTGTGACGATGATCCTTTATCCCATAGGAAAACCCCGATTAAATATGCCACGATCATAATCAGATCATGATTCATGTCTCGCGCACGAATTCTCTCTCGCTTATAATTAATCATTTCAATCATCAGAATCGGGGATATAAATCAGTAGAATTATATCGATGTTAGTATTCGTTAGAATTGACGATCTAAAAGTGCGGTTCGTGCGACAGTCACAGACGACGAACTACAGACCCGTTATAATAGTTCGATCAAAGTATTCCGGACTAAAAACTGAATCCAGGAAAAACGAGGTGAAACCCCGTTAGCCACTGTTCAGCTTCACTGCAAAGATGGATCATACGTTTGTATACCGCGAAACAACGGTCTCTATGCATCAGTATTGAAATATACATGTACTGCCCACGTGTGTCCAGGGAATTGCCCCCGTATTGATCATCGTTAAATTTGTGGCAATTTTTCCTTGCTATTAGCAGTGGGAATAATAACATCTGGAATATATATCGTATTATGAATCACACAGAAGCGCGCGACTAATGAATGAAATAAGATAACAAATTTATTTATCCCAGAAATTATCACGGATCTTTTACAGTTATACGAGAAGATCTAGGATGTATCTTTCATCTGTTCTCACCGCAGATGACATGATCACGACACATGAGCATAATATATCTACGTGGGCGATATATCATGTTTTTACGATATTTTGGAATACATGATCACGCCAGTGGCGTAGTTGCGTCAAATTTGACGTGTGTCAAAATTTCGCAATCGAAAATTAGAATCTCCGCTCTATGACGAACGATTGTAGATCCGTGCCTTTTGTCTCACCTAAATACGATCGGGAATAGAAAAAAAATCACCCAGCGTTGATCAATGACACCTTCACCCCGCGGATGACGAAAAACTGGCTGCGACAATGGGCACACCATCCGTGTCCGATGCAAATCGAATTCGCGGGGGCGACCCGACCTTGAGTCAGCCAGCTAGCATATATTGCAACAACACTTTAAGCAGCTTTTCCTCCGCTCGTATCTTATACCTACTTAAAGCTATTGCCTACTCTGTTATTTGCCTGCGTTTCATAGCGCCTACTTGTCTGCCTACACAGAATATCAGGACAATTTTTTATCGCCGTTTGTTCGTGTATACATATATGCACGAATCGTGGGTTAATACACGCGATTTCGTTGCAGACATACCCTCAAAGATACGTGATATATAGAAGGCAACGCTTCGAAGGAGATATATGGTGTCGATTTTTTAATCGACGATATTTAACGCCGCTACTGGTTAATTAATCAGCGCAAAACTCAATACGAATGCAAATAAGCAATACTTTTGCGGTTCAATACATTCGAACTTTCTTTATACTCGGTTTTTTTTTTTTTTCGCGGACCGCATACAACATCTCGATATAATTTATTACATTGCCCGAAGGCCTTTGCCAGCCAATTGCACAACGAGAATATATATAGCACAAATTGGTATATCAAAATTTGGGCCAAATAAACTGAAAGTCATTATAACAATGTATAACAAGTCTACGATACGTATATGCTGTACAGAAATAGTGAATGTACGCAAGATTCTCTTACGTATGTGTTTTTCTTTCTTCTTTACATTATATATCCAGGGTTAAACGTCCATTACCTAACGATCGGACGTTACTATAAATTCATTTCGCTAATTGAATCTGGTTTGAGAAAATGTACGTAAAATTTATTCATTTGATAAATATTTATAATTGCCCGCAGGAAATGAGATGAGGATCTTCTCATCGCTAGCTTCCAGTTCACGCTATACCCGCAATACAACAGATATAGCTATTTGAATAGAAAACTAAATCGGCCGATATTCCGCGAGCGAGAATCTAAAATATACCATAATGGAGTTAGTTTTATCCCCTGGAAGACTCGGAGGAGAAAGCAATGCCGGATCTCCTTTTCATAATCAGGAGATACGGGAGTGGTCACACGTCGATCGTCTCACTGGGATGCTTGAGCATGCCAGAGTGGAGACTGGTCGATGGGAAGCTCGGCATCAGGGAACTGCACAAGCTTATGGAAAGGTAGGAGAGAATTTATGCGGAAAAATAACAAGATAACACGCAGTTTCTCGACAATTAATATCAACTATATGTATATATACGCAGGTGATAGATTCTCGGGAGCGTAATTCCGCGGATGGAAATGTGGTGCAAAAGGCACGTCGACAAGTCGAAGTATTTCAGAGTCAAGGAATCGGCGGTAGATCCGTTCAAGTTGTTAGAGCATCTCAATGGTCGTCGTCTAGAATAACAGATTCGAGTTCGAGTAGCCCGGTGTCTGTGTCGATGGTGAGTGTTGTTCTCTTCTGAAGAACGCCGAATAAAAATTAAAATTAAAAAAAAAACGTACTTTATTAATCTTTCCTCTTTTCATTTCTTGAAGAACGACGTGTCACAGATTAGAAACTGTAACGAGGATAAATCTGTGAACGGGAGATTGTCCGGTGACGAAAGTCTGGCCAAATTGTCTCAAGTCTCGCGACTATGTCGTCAGATTAGTGGAGATACAATGCAGAACAAACGTTTGAATGAACAGCCGCAGCGATCCCCCGTGTTCGGAAATCGATTCAAGTCAAAATTCGACGGGTTCAGTCCAGTGAGTAAAGAAGAGCGGAGTAGGCTCACATCTAGCAGTCTGATTATGAGCAGTTTGAAAAGCACTTCGAACGAGGATCTGACCAAGTCCGTTTCTGATACGAGGACGAAATCGCAGGCTGTATTCAACCGCGATTGCAAGGCGCGAAGGTCTCTGCAAATTCCGAAATCGGTAGTCACCCCGGACTTAGACGCGAGTGAGAACAACGAGATCCGAGTAAACCCCGAGGGAATGGAATTCGCCGAGCGAAATAACAGCTCGAGAAATTCTCCCTCTTCCGATCACGACGTATCGGTATCAAAGAACGACAGGAAGAAGGTGAAATCGTACGTCCTAGGCATGGAAGAAGCCGATTCCGAGGCAATAAGCTCTTCTCTAAGTCTAGCCAAGCCCGTAATCCACGAGAAAAAAATACTTTTCAATGGCACAGTGGTCGACGAAGGCGGGAAAGACAGCATCATCAAGTCAGAGTACTTGAGGCCAACTCCGATCCTCCTGAAACCGAAATCCAACACTACGGTGGTGCATTTGAACCCCAAGCTGTTTCTCGAATCCGAGAAAGGTCCTCGTGCGGAAAATGAGACTTCTCTTCGTTCGATTAGCAGCTCGACGACATCGAGGGTCCAGTCTCTGGCTAGCCGATTTTCAAACGGGAATAATAGCTTCAAATCGATCAACGGGAACGCGGATTCCTTTGCGCAAAACTCTCTGGCATTTTTGGGAAAGAAACAGTCGATAATCGACAGTAATTCTACCAGCAGAATCGAGGGGCTCATAAATCGATCGGCGGTTTTAAACGGGGTGGAAAATTCGGTCGAAAAGAAGTCAATCGACGAATCGAGTCCCGGGACTACGTCGCAAGTCAGGCCCGTGAAAAAGGTCGGATTTTGCAAGACTGAGGTACACTTTGCCGCCGAATCTGGGAAAGTGAACATAGTCGAAACTGACTGCAAACCCCCGCCGTCTAACAGATTCAGGAGGCGAAGGAGGAACAGCATTGCGATGAACGCGCCGACCGCGCAGAACAAGAATCTGCCGCTTATTCATTTCGGCGATACTTCGTACGAGAAGTACATATTTGGGCAGTCGAACGGCTCGTTTAAGTCCGACGATTTTGGCGCGAAGGATAAACCGGGTTTGGAAAATCCTGTAGCAGAAGCCGATCCGATAAATTCGTTCAAGGAGAAAATTTCCGAACAGAGATTAACGACTGATGAATTCAATGTCAGGGACGGATGGAGAGCGAGACTTAAAACGATAATGAAATCCGAACCGCCGACGATAATCACAGCCGATGACGTGAGCGATGAGGTTTCGTTGAATTCGGGAAAAAATTTCGACCCTGTTGAGGAGACGATCGTTGATCATTCGTTCAAGGGGTCTCACACTACTACGGTTAATCTCGGTGCTAACGTTATTTCAAAAATCCATCAGAAGCATATGAACGAAGGTAACGATCGCAATTATCATTTTTCCTCCTTTTTCTTTCCCTACTTATCTTCTTCTCCGATGATCATAACGAACAGGATGAAATTCCTTTCGTGATATGATTATGAGACTCCGACGAGTAATAACAACGTCGTTCTTGCATGTGTGTCAGTCGCGACAAGATCTATTGTGTAGTTGAAGTAGTGGATCGTAATTTTTATCTTTAACAACCGTAACGGTATTTGTATCATTTTTTTTTCTTACGCTTATACTGTACATTAATGCATCTTCAATCAGCTCGTAATCATTTTAACATTTATATCTACACCTATACAGGTAACGAGGTATTTTTATCACTATTTATCGCTAATAATATTTTATCAAGTAAAGTATATATATTGATTTATTAATTGGTATATTAATAAATACTATATCTATATTATTAGCAACGTATATTATTTATACTCGAACTTTTATATAACGAGGCAAACAATTTATATATTTATCCGCTAATAAGTATATTTATCGCTTTTATAATAAACAATTAAGGAAACAGCTAGCATTTCTATGTATATTCTGTTGTATGTGCATTCTGTAAGCCACTGCGCTATTGTACCTCACCTATTCAGTAAACATAATATGGAATATATTATTAAAATAATAATAATAATAATAATAATAATAATAATAATAATAATAATAAACTATAATAACATATTCGCAACGCTTATAATTCTTGCCAAAAAGAAGTATGGTATAATAAACGGTAATAAATATATGCAGCCGAAGTATACTATATGTTTACGATCTGTGCGGAATTATTAACATTATTATCATATTAAACAGCTGCTAAAAATTTTACAGCAATTTATATACTCACAATTATAATGATTAATAATCTAATTCATTGCGAATAATGAGTATTTGAAAATTTTGAATTTGAACCAAATTATCTTGTCAATTATTATTATATCAAGTTGAGTATTAATTATTCTAATCGATATGATTTCTGCATTGTTAATTTGATTTGCAAATATTTTATATTTCTTCGTATATATGAAGTAGCTGAAGTCGATTGTTGCTATGAAAAAAAAAAGAAAAGAAAAAAAAAAGAAGAGTACAAACACGCAGAATAAATGAAAAAATGGGAAAATGGTTACGTATGCACGCGTACAATAGACAAAGTAGTAATAATTGATTGTGTTACTACTTTTAGGACTGTAATGAAATTCTTGTGGATCTGTTTTTCACTTCTACTCTTCCTATTATATACTGTAGTGATACGTAGTAGCGTATAAATTCCCTTTTTTATTTAATAATGTAACAATCTGACGTTGATACATCCTATGGCATGAGTAATATATTGGTTGAAAAATATCAGGCCGAATTGTAGAACTGTTTTGATGATGGTAGAAAACCTAAATTTCCAGGCAAATGCAATACTATAAGCACCGGAATTCAACTACAGTTCAATACTAGACTCGAAAAGCTGACGCCAATTTCTTGTGCGGACGCCGAAGTCGCAAAGAACAATCGAGCAAAGAGTGACATTAACACAGACAAAAATCATACGCCGTATTCCATCGTCGTATCTACAGTATCGAAGATACCTCGACCATTGATTCAAACTCAACAGTCTGTCCTTAAGTCTGCTCATTTAGTAATGAACCTTAATAGAATAAAGAACTTTAGTTCAATCGTCGAGACAACTGAGAGTAATAATTCAGCCTTTTCAATAAACAACGAGAGGAACGATAATTCGTTGACTTTGAAACACCTCATCTCTTCGTTACACGACAATTGCACGGGGATGGTGATCCGCGGGAGAGACAACTCCGACGTTGATATTGCCAACAATAACTACCCCAAGAATTGCACCTCGACTTTGATTACTATAAATGCTAACAACAGTCAGATGAATTACAAGAATAAGATGATAAACAGCAGCACATATCCCACTCGGTTTATACCGCTCAGATTGAAACACTTGAACGATCGATTGAGTCAGTCTGAGGATCAGAAGAAGAAGATCGAGGATCCTTATAACGACAGTAGAGAAAATCAACTGCAGTATAGTTCTGGGAGCGAACAAGCCGACGAAGAAGTTCGGTCTTACATGCTCGGCTCGAAGATTCATCACTCGTATACACAGCATAAGAAATTCACACACTCACGATCGGTTAAGATGGAAGAGTGCACTAAGAGCGTTTGTAAAGCCAAGGAGAAACGCTCGGGTTCAATCATGGTGAAAGAAACCAGGAAGAATGATGATTTCATAGGTAGAGTAGTTGGCTATGGCAAAGAATGTGTGGAGGCGGCATGGATATGGACAAACGGCGTTTATTTCGCAGTCCATTTCCCATGCTGGCTCGGGGCTGGGTCGAAGTTCGCTAATTCACAGTTTTTAGAAAGGGCGTTTCCCCGAAAATCTACACAGCTGATTTACAGCCCGAGAAATATACACGGAAACTTTTGAAGTTTTGAATTTTAATACTCCGAACTTTAACCTTTCTGAAAATTCGAAATCGTCTCAGAGGAATTCGAAATTTTTACGCTTCAACGCTTAAAAAAATTCGGAACTTCAACCCGGCCCCGCTGGCTCTGCCTGGTATGATACTCCTTGATATTATATGCGTACGAGTGTAATTAGTTACGGAACTTTCTTCCGCGGCAGGCAAAATAAAAACGAGAAAAAAAATTTCACAATAATAAATTATGTATATTTATGTATTGTACAGAATTAATTAACAACAGCACGTGTCTGTTTTTCAACAATAATTGTTCTAATTATTCATGTGCTAAAACACTGAGTGGCTATTTGTGGAAATCTTTTGTATCTAATCCTTGAATTTGTTTTTTCTTTTCTTATTTTTCTTTTTTTTTTTTTTCTTCTTTTTTTTCTTCACCTCAGACTGGATTATAAAATACACATACCGTGTAGTAATCTAGCAAGATCAGTTAGCTAGCGTTTGCCTTGTTCCAAAGGTTCGAGTAACACAAATGGAGTGATAAAAAATAATAAGAGTTACTCATTCTAGCTCGAAGATGGAAGAGGCTAGCTGCACAGTACTACTAATACTTTATATTTTCAGATAATATAGACGAAAATGAAATTGTCGACGATGAATTGGACAATATAGCCAACTCTGGCCTTCCGGAGGAAGAGGTATGCTTCGAGGCCAATAGAACCGTCGAAAAGAGTCATGTAGCAGATAAAACGACGAGCGAGAGTAACGTCGTGACTTCTGACAACGAGAATAACAAAGTTTTGATGAATATCGTTACCACGCACGAGCCTGTTATCGCCAGGGTGGAAGAGACTCACTCTTCTGATACTGGGAGGGAGCTGTTATTCTCGAGTAAAAAATTGCGATCTAATTCCGTGACGCAGACGGAAAATAAGGAGAAAATTTTGCGGGAAACTTCGCATCGCGGCAGTAACATCAAGTCGTTCTCGTCCTCCAGCGTGAAGAAGACTATGGTTAAACAAAAGGCCAAAGATCATCACTGTGATAATAAATCTGCGAAAGAATTAACGCCGAGAATTTCTAGCGACGATATATCGGCCGGGTTGGATCCCACTTACGTTAACGTATTCGAAAACGTTAAGAAAAGCGCACCGATATACGAGAACTACCGAGTAACGCGTAAGGGCGATATCAACGATAATAAATATGCGAAGAATGTTGTTAAGCCGGAGTTAAACGCGGCGACGGAAGTAGCGGCCAAATCTACGAGCGGAAATTCCGAAGCTGAGAGAAACTTTGCGAACGCGGATAATTGCGGCGATGAAAATTTCCCGCAATATGCTAGCGATAAGTCGAGAGATCCTGACGCTAAACTGCAGGCTAGTGTATCTGAGAGCGATTCAAGCAAGAGAAACAATCGCGAGGGGCAGAAAATAAGGACTAGCAAAATCAGGAGCAAAAAGAACGCCAGACCGGCGTCGTCCACCTCTAGCATAGAGAGTTTGCATCGAAGCTCTGCGAATGAAACTGCGAATGACTCTGAGGCTAAACCATTGCATGCTAAATCTACCCGGTCAAGCAGGCTTCACAGAGCGACAAACGGTCACGAGACGTCGGGAAGATATTCGTCGATGAACGAAAAGAAGAAATTAACGAGCGAACGAATAACGTCGAGCGGTAAATTACTGCCTGCTCGTTCTAGTCAGGCCGCATTAGATACGAGTAACGCGGCGAAGAGCGATCAGGTTTCAAAAAATCTGAACGATAGTACGAGGTGAGAAAAGATCCGTAGATATTTGTTTTTAAATCGCACGAGTATACGTGGAGGGGTTAATAAATCGTTACATTCTCTTTTTTTTTCAGGTCGAAAAAACCTATAGAAATAGTTTATCAAACTGCGGTGTTCAATATGAAGAATGAAAAGCTTGCCAAATCGTCAAAGTCTAAAGAGTCTAAGACGCCGCGATACATCAATGATCTCATATGCGGAGGTAGACCGAAGCGTAGTTCTGTCGACGTGAGACAAGTCAAAGGTAATTTTCCAATATAGTAAACGCGGAAAAACGTCAATTGGCAAACGGTACTGAATGGTTGTTTTGAACGCAGGAACATCGCTGTCTCAACAGCGAACGCATCGTAAAAGCGCGTCGCCGACGAACAGGTGAGTTTAATTTTCTCTTTTCTTTCTTTTCTGTTACGCATTTGTATGATTGATCGTTAATTGTTTCTTTTTTTCGTTTGTTTTTTCTTTACAGACACTGGAAGTGAATTATCGAAAATTTATTCGATAAACGCACAGATTGATAAAAGTTCCTTCGGTCTTATAGCTCGAGAATAATTTCTGTTTTCTGCAGAATTCAATCAAGCAGCTTACAATAGGTATACACCTATACTTCCGCGTTGATATCATTATAGATATTAAATTAAACTACAAATAATAGTTCCTCGATTGAGAACGCTAGTTTATCGCTTCGTCTCTTTAAGCTTAATATGAATAAAAAATAAAAAAAAATTACGCTTTTCGTTTTTGTTTTTTTTTTCTCATGGATTTCAGAGGACGCTCATATGCCTCTAATTAACAATAATATACTCGTACTCATCAAATGTATTGTACGATAATCCATATATTATGTTTTCCATTATCCGCCCACTGATTTGTTTCACTATATATAGGTATACTATATCACACTATTTATAGAAAGAAAAAAGAAGAAAAAAAAAAAAACCGCGATCATATAATATGTATTATATGCAGTTATAAAGAAATAATTACGTCGAATCTCTAATGATAAAGAAAAATTGACGTAAATTAGTCATAATTTTAATAGTTTTAATTTTTTTATAGCGTTAACGTCTGCAGCGTTAACATTACTATTTGATCTAAATTTATTAAAATCTCTACCCTGTAATATGCGGGGTAGCACGAATATAGACAATTTATCTTAATATTTATAAATCTAGATACTAATTTATGAGAACAAAAATAAAAAATAATAATATTAAAAAAAAAAAAACTACTATCTTGTTATAATCAATATAATAGTATCTTGCTGCAATGAAATGAAATAAAATAAAATAAAATAAAAACTTGTCAGAAAAGAATTTGTTCAAACCCTTATCGACCGGAAATATTGATAAAATTATTAGAAAATATATGTATGGTCGGTTTTGTTAATGACCAGAAATAATTTTTCGGACGTTTTATAACGTAAGATATAAGATAACAGGATAAGATAATAATAATAATAATAATAATAATAATAATAGTATCAAATGGAAAAGGGCATAAAATTATCAATAGAATTACAAGCTATATTTCTTCAAGAAGGCCAATGATATGTAAAAATACATATATTATCTATATACAATACTTCATAATATTATATTAAGTGCAGCAACCAAGATATACATATATCATACATATATTCATATTTGCAAAGTGAGATATTATATATACCAATTGATTTTGAAAATAAAGAACAAAAAATTAAAATAAAAATAAGAATAAAAAATTGGTTACCAATAATAATAATATTAATAATAATAATAATAATAATAACGGATAAATAGAGAAAAGACTCAATTTACCAGCGAAATAATAAAGAAGAAAAAAATAAAAAATAAAAATAATTACAATTTTAATAATAAATTAGATTTATTTCGTAATTTTTTTTTCCTTTTTTTTTTCTTTTCTTTTCCTCTCACAGTATAATGGTATATAAGTACTATAATTATTTATTACAAGCACATAGTTGATAGAGAAATTTTCTTTTCAAATTAAATATACCTCAAATCATATATGATACATGATCTACGGTATATCATATATATATATGTATATATATATATATATATATTGACAATATCTAATAAACATAAATAATAATCTGTAATCAAATTAATGCAATTTAATAAAATAAAATAAGATAATTAATTAAATTGTTATACAAAGCCGATAATTATTATTCTATATATATATATTGACGTTTAAAATGGTAGATACGATTAATATTATCGGCTTACAAAAAAAAAAAAAAAAAAAAAAACGAATAAAACAAATTCCTAGTTTCACCTCACATTCATTAATTCGGGGCGGGGGGATGAGGGGGGTTACACTTGAATATACATATACCCGCAGTACAGTATAGAGTAAAGAACTGATTACCCTTGGTTGATTAAAAATTTCAAACTAATAAAACAACATTCAAGATACAAATCTAAACGGATATAATTTAATTAGAGCATTTAGCTCGGTGTCCGATACCCTAGATCTCATTCCGATAGATTTATGCCAACTGATTCCCTCCCTCCCCCCCCCCCCCCCCCCTCGCCAAGATTCTTTTTCTCAATTGATTAAAGGATATTTACAGACTTGGAGACCGTTCGGTTTTATTTAGATTTCAAATAAATATGGGTGCAATCAATATGCGACCAGTTATCGGTAAAATAGACGATAAAATCTGAGGAAATAATATAACATATTTATTAGTTAATTTTTATTATCTAAAGTAAATATGTAACTCTTGGTATATGAACAGCAGATGTGAATATAGACAAGTGTGAGGTACGATTAGTATCAGATGAGATTCACAATGGATAACAAAAAAAAAAAATTAAAAATAAAAAAATTCTTCGTCATTAATGAAAGTTTTCAAGAAAATTTTCTCTCCAGAGACATTTTCAATTCTCATTTTCTATATATGTACAAGTTCATAATTCCCAAAGTACGAATTTTATGTCTGAATTTATGTGATTCGAAAACATCAATGAATCAATATAAAGACATAGAGATAGATAGATAGAGAGAGAGAGAGAGAGAGAGAAACAAGGTGTAATAAGAATGCAATAGGTCATACTGCGATAAATAATATTTGTAAATATCATCTCTACCCATAATTTTTTATGTCGTTTATATATATATATATAAATATATATATATATATATATATTTATTTATATATATATATACATACATAGCAGTTAATTATTATTTATTTATATATATGTATATACTGCAATCTGCAAGGCACTCCAAATTTATATTACATCTATAATATACAAGGGTGTTGGTTGGGTGGTGGCTAGCTCTGAGCATTCCGCGGCTATTCAAATAATTTAACAATATTTAAAAAAAAAACACTTGGGCTTTTAAATGTTCAATAAAAACAGCCGTGTTCATTTCTGTGTGTTGATTAAGATATTTTTTTTTTTTTTTCCAATGCCAGAATTCGGCTCCGACAAAATGCGTTAGCAAGCATCGAAATTTCTTTACTAGACGTAAAGAAAAATTTGTAAATATCATTCCTTTGCGGAAATTTAATAATTCTATGCCAATTCTGAACGGATATACACCCAGTTCCGGTATCAACTTATTGGATAAAAATATATTCTTTAACTGCGAGCACTTTTTTTTTTTTTTTTTTTTTTTTTTTTTCTTCGCCATTCGAATGTTCGATAGCCAGGGCTGAGGCTTCAGGGTCAATGGTATGGATGTAGAATCTACTGTAAAATCTCTTGGCTTGCATTATATGCAAATCTAAAACTAAACGTATTATAAAAGATAAAAAGAAAAAAAAAAATTTTCTTTTTCAAACATCTCTTCGATGATAGCCGAAGGGGTACATAAATTCAATATACCTATAATGGCTCGAGCGCTAAATCAATCATCGAAATTTTTTAAATATGAAATAAAACACGTTATTGCACAACAGTGGCGATTTTGACGATTTAATAATATTACGATTGATCAATAATACCAAGAATCGTGTATTTCTTTTTTTTCTTTTTTGTTTTTTCTCAATTCACCCTTTGCGTTGTTTAAAATCACCTTTTTCCTTCTATTATATTCTTATCTGTACAAACTCATCACTAGATTTCTCTTCATTTTTTTTTTTTTTTACTTTAATAAAGAGTTTCGCAATTTTCTTTTTTCTGTTTTTTTTTTTTTTTCTTTTTCTTCTTTTTGTTTTTTGCAGGCCTAATATCGTCCGCTGAATGCATAGTAGCCTCGTAGCACTAAACTTTCTTCAACGCGTCGAACAGTTTAGGATGATAAAATTCTAATCCAAGTATGATATTATGTTTATACAAAAAATAGGGTCATCTTTTTTTTTTCCTTTTCTTCTTCTTCTTCTTTAACGTTTTTTTTTCTTACAATATTTAACGTCTGCTTAATCGGCAAACCTTTGGCTTCTCGCATTAGTAATAGCAAGTTTCACAAGCCTTCTTCATCTCTTCATCCTTTCCACTTCTCATAGTAGTAGTAGTAGTAGTAGTAGTACATAAATACAATATGTTACAGAAACACTTATCTATACGAATATTTTCCTGTACATCACCATATATCGTCATTATTATTATTATTATAATTTTTTTTTTTCTGTTTTTGTTTTTTTTCCACCCCCAATTGCCTGGACAATTTTTAACGAGCAGTATATTCGACGTTGGTAAATGCACGTGATATCCGTTAGTGTGAATTTCATACAATAAACCATAAAATATCTCCGACCTCAGTCAGTTTTTTGTTGGTAAAGTTCTTTCAATGATTTTAACTCATCGATCAATGTTTGATTTCTGTTTTCCAATACAGCTACTCGGTTCTCTAAACACTTAATATACTCCTTCTTTTTTCTCCTACATTCCCGGGCTGCCTCTCTGTAAGTAAATACCCAATATATCGTTTAAAATCTTCTTCTTCAAAACGGTCATTATTTAATCATTTCATTTCATGAATTATATACCTATTTTTCAGAAGCCTAAGTTCCCTCTTTCTCGCCGCGTCTTCGACCACAACTCCATGGCCTGTGTAAGCTGAAACATTGCAAGAATCTGTACTCTTGAAATTAATAACATTTCTTATTGTTTTCACTTTCATTTTCTTTTTTTTTTCCCTCTCTCTTTTCTTCTGAAACGCAACGTCTCTTTGCATTGTATTATTAAATATTAATAATTCATTGTACCCGACCCATGATCATCATTCAGCCAGTTGTGTTTGTCAAGTTTTATCTTTCTAATGATTCTAACTACGACGCAACTGTAAGCCATTCTTATAAAGGCGATAAGAAGCGCTCGAAAATAATAAAGAGTCTCAGCGTATAAAGAAATCATAATTAAAGCTATGAAGGAGGCACACCTGGGACAAAGAATTGCGCGTCCTGGCCCTGTGCATACTGAACTATGGCTCCGCCCGCTGTTGCCGCATTGCTCATAGTTAGCGTGTGAAGCCCTGGAACACCCTCCCCCTGGGTTGCAATTTGAATAGTCCCTGCAGGTATTACTGTAAAACATTTTCATTAAGTTTTACCGTTCTAAGATTTCTTTTCTTTTCTTTTCTTTTCTTGGCCAACCGAATCGATCGAATTCCGTTGAAAAACAATGGCTAGTTCCCGTGAAGCAGAGAACGAAATATATTTCACCCTGAACAATGAGTTTGTCTTTTCTTTTCATTTTTTTTTTTTTTTTTTGTAATATATTTTTTTCTTTTTCAGTTAATCGAGATTCGAATAAAATCCGACAACAAGCAAGGACTGCCACACCAAGCAGACGTCTGAATGCAGAACACCATCAAGGGCAGTACACACAGGGATAGGAAGTGTGAAGCTCGCTTCCCACGGTTCCATAATATAATATAATATATATGTATATATATTATTTAAATTACCATCTCCTTCGTAAAGAATAAGAACTTAACGAATACATAAAACTTATGAAGCGTAAAGTTACCTCCTGGTTATATTATATATATATATATATATACATATATGTATAGGTATGTACATAAATAAAAGAATAATAATGTAATGATTGACGGGAAAGATTATACTGAAGATAAAGTAACCAACCTGTCTGATAATGAAGCGAGTGCGAAGACACTTCGCTGTCCACGTTGGAGTCACACTCCGAGGAGGATTCGAGGGGGGGCAATCGACCCTCTGGAACACCCAACCAACCCAACCCCCCCGTTTTAGGTACAGTGAAATCAGAATGTGATTCAATTTACATTTTCATCTCTTATTTCACCTCTGAGGCTAATAATTACCGCAGCACAATTATTCACGCCTCATATTGTTTCGTTTTTTTTCCTAACATTATCCTGTCCTTAATTCAAGTTATATCATTCTCGCATATCTTTTCTCTTAGCATCTTTCGATCCCCTGGGTGAATGTCTAGTCAATTTTGATAAAGCTTGTGAGATTCTTCGCCATATTCAGTCTGAATGTTAGAACTGAAGGAACACAACAATACAAGGAGGGATAATCAGGCTTGAGGAATCTAAATAAACATGAATCTGAATAATTATGCGGTATTTTGTTACTTCCGCATTTCACTACAGCAATGGGCGGAGGAAATTTTCATTGGAAATATTTAATTGTTCTATTTATAGCGGGAAATGTTTGTCATCGTTACCACTAATCAGCCAATGATTTCACTATATTATCATTAATATCATTATTATTATTATTACTATCATAATCACAATACAGATTTGTAGTTTGTGATTAACAACTTATACATACTGCCCCACCTCTGTCCCCTCGGAGTAACTCAAAAGCAAATAGAGAAATACATAAATATAGAAATATTTCAAGTTAACAGAAACATACCACCAAGCACAAATTGTGTTTTTTTTTCAATCGTTTTTTTATACATAACAAGGTATAAGATTAACTGGTTTTCAATCATTCAATTATTATCTAATAACCGATCGCCCATGCTTTGATTATTAAAAATTACTTATATTACTTGAGAAAAGCTATTCTTGCTATATCAATCCACTACGTTTATTTCTCACTAATTTGGTCAACTACTTTTCAGCGACTAATTAAATCATGATTCAACGTTACGAAATACTAAACATACACTTCTAGCTTGGCGTGGCATCCTACTGGCGCTAAATTATAATCCGCAAATGATAAGTGGGAATATTTTTATAAAAAAGAAATCTATCCTATTACAAGTCAAGTTTATTCGGAATGAGTGATATTTTATCGTCAATTTATCAATCAATGGTAATGTGAGGTAAATTCAAATTCTTGTAATGATACTATGCATGTAAAAGTTACTCCTTGAGATGTTTAGGTGATAATGGAGTAAATGGTTCAAGGAATCTACAAAACTCGAACGATTGAATTCTGTTATTGAAAAGTATGTTTTAACTAAACTGAGATCACGGATCGGGTAGATTCAGCGTAACCAGATTCAGAAGTTATTAAAGCTATCCAAAAAAAAAAAAACAAAACATTCTCAGATAAATAAAAACGAAGCGAAAATATTGTTAAGTTTTTTTTTTCGTTCCATCACCCAGGTGATACAGACAATTTCTAAATACACACGCAAAAAGACGTTTCGCGTTCTTTGAACATACGTATGATATGAAATAATTGTGCTTTTGTTAAGAGAGATAATAAATTTAGATAAAGAAAAAAAAAATAATTCAACGAATTTTATCCAAAGTAACGAGTGGGAAAAAAAAAAAACGTTACATAGATTGAAAATCGGATGTAAAATTTGGATCAAAGTTAGATAGTTATCGTTTTTCAGTACCTATCTCAATTAATGATTGATCTAATCTGGCCTTTAGCTTGCCTTTATCTTCGAAAGGCTTTTTTTGTTAGTACTGAAGTGGAAAAGCCCTTTATTTATGCAATATAACCCGATGATAAAAGAAGAACGAATGAGTATAGAACCGTAGTATAAATAAATGAATAAAGAAACGGAAAAAAAAAAAAAGAAGAGCGCAAGGTATATTTACCTGCAATCTCACCTCCGCCTAAATCGTTTAATATTTTTCTATAAGATGGTCGTCTGGTCAGTATGTCTCTTCTCTTTTTCGGCGATTCCTCGTCAGAGAAACTATCGTCGCTTCCAGTCTCGACGACCTTGAATAACAAGGAAATATATTATAAGAAATGTCATCTGGAAGATAAGAGACGAGACTAACGGATGAAGAAATAAATTGATTTGTAAATTAGAGCGTTTAATTTCACATCAAACTACCTGCAGGGTTTGTAGACTCCCTTGCGTCGTTTGAATAACTGAATTCGGTTTGCTGACCAGGATAACATTAGCCTTTGAAAGAGCGACGGGCTGGATATTCGTCGCCGTTTGTATAACGGATTGCTGATTTGGCTGTATCACAGACTGTACCTAAGATTGAAAGAAATAACCGATCATTACTTGCGGCATTACCAGATTCGGTGATTCATTATTGTGGAATAAATGTGGATAATGGAAAGTATAGAAACGGATGATAAAAAGTAAAAAATTTCAACAGAAATTAAACCAATCAAATAACTGATCGAATTCGGACCTTCTTACTGATTTTTTGGAGTAAAATTACTAAAATTTTGTGCATTTATCGTGCTCTGAGGATCATGACTTAAAAAAATGGATTCTAAGCTCGATTAAAAACTTTGAATGATCATAAAATGCTATGGATATTATTCGGAACTAGATTTAGTCATAGTATGAAGATCGGTTGGATTGGGATGGGCGAAAACGAACCAGCATTATGCAAAATGATCAAAGAATAATAAGAATAACAAGAATAACAAGAATAATAAGAATAAAGTAATCTTCTACAGATTCTAAACATCGTTAATCACTATAAAGACATGCTTTGACTATGGAATAAGATGTGCGTGTGTGCGTGTGCCTATGTTTTGTCAATTTCTTAGATCTTTGTTCGGTTTTTTTGTTTGTTTGTTCTTTTTTTTTGAATAGATATTTTCTCATTAATCTAACATCGCGATACACAGGAACGCGTCCTGTATACCTGCGTTGTCCCTGATAAGGGAAGCGTCAGTTGCACAATGCTGGTCGAGGCCACCAGATGGTGCTGCGATCTACTCAATGATTGTACCGATGTTGCTATCGCTGGAGCCGCATCGCCGCTCTGAGATCCCTGCGACAACGGGTCAACCGTAGATCCGTTTTCTTCAACCATACTTTCCATAGCCTGGGGACCACTTGCCCTGTAAATTGAAGCCTTGTCATTACTCGAAAATTTCTTAAAAAGAGAAAAAGGAAGAAAAAAAAACGTCTTTTATTTTTTCATAATATGGAGAAAAATGATGTGAAAAAATTAAAAGAAAAATAAAATAGAAAAATTCAACTAATCTGCAATTAGAAACTATATTTCATATTGTTTATGATTTAAACATGTGCGAAATGACGTCATACTATCTGTCAGATGGTATATATTTCGGTTTCTAAAGTATATTAGAAAAGGAGTAAAAAAGTAGTCAAGAGTTAGGTTTGAATAGTCGAGATATTTTCCCGCCATTGAAGTGGGGGCCAATGGTATAACGTTGATTTATATAAGCGGTCTAAAAATAATAAATGAAGAATTGTAAGCGACGTGTTATTGATGATGATGTTTCTTTTTTGTTTCTGTGACAAGGTATAAGTACGATGAGTAAACACAACAGTGGCGTGATAATAATTTGATAATGTTTGAAAAAACAAAGCGATATGTTATAGCGTGGTATGGATGTCGGTTTAACGATCGCGTAGTAATAATAGATAGTCGGGTAGTGGTAGGCGCGCGGTTTCATTTTAAAGAAAATTACATATACAAACATGATGATGTTTCTTTGGACGCCATATTTTCTACCTTATCCACTGTAGACACTGAACAATCGCTTATTTAAACCTGTAAAATAATATGCTAAGATCCAATAAGCATTTAGGATCTATCGCTATAACCCTGGTCCATGCTTGGTTGTTATTATTCTCCAGCTGAGTACTTACCAGTTACGTATTCCTCGTCACCAACTTTGCTGCAATCGGAGTGGGCAAACGGGCAAGTACGTAGCAGCCACGTCAAAACTCCAGTGGCTTCGTCACTGGTCGAGATCACGACGAGCAAAACTCGCGTCACTATCAAAATGGCGCGTGTATTAATGCGCGCATGTATGTAATGGCGACCGACGAACAACTTCACATTATTAACGGCACTTTTATAACCGTTTATAAACCCCGGGCAGTTAATATTTTTACACCCCTAACTAGGGAGAAGTTTTTTGGCCTTTTATTATGATCGTTATTTATTCAGTTATGAATTATAGTAAGAGTCGAGAGCTGGAATGGGACTATTTTTTCGCAGCGTACAGTAACGCGGGAGTCCAAATTAGCACAATCACTACGCTACTTATTGCTCAGTAACCATATTCGCGTTATCGATAAAGAGAATATCAATTTTTGGAAGGTTTTTAGCCGAGTTGATCTTTTTTTTTTAGGAATTTATATTTAATCGTAATAGGAAACTGTGCATGATCATGTCTTTTTAAAACATGTTATAATGGTTTGAATATATCATACGTTTCGTAACAATTTATATTTTCGCGCTAGTAGTTTGCCATTTTTTCTTCTGTCTTCTATTTCCCCATTTATATAATATTCTCTCCGTATGTATAGTTACGTGAATAATTATTCGATTTATTTTTTCATCACGATTTCTGATTTCTATATTTATTTACATGCTGCAGCCGCAAGCCGTTTGACCCCTCGCAAAACCCTCGCCCTCGCCCAACGCTTGTATAAAAGTAAATATCGTGGTGGGGCTATGCTGACGTCATCCAATGACGTCACGCTACATTTATATACTTTCATATGACCGTGATTACTGCGTGCTGCGATGACCACCACGACTCATGATCAAGAAAATAATATAATAACGGATATACAAAGATCAGTCTTCCTCAACACACCGATAAAGGCATTTTTTATAAAAAAAATCTTTTTTTTTCCAGCGACGATAACAAGTTGGTGGAAATTTCCTGGCAAATATATTATAAATATTCCGATGATTTTCTAGATAATACAGCGACGTGTATTGCTTGCATTAATTGTTAATATACACTAATGTAATTTGCATTGTTTGTCAGATTCTTTTATGAAAATAAATCTTATCTAGCTACAAATTATTAGAATTTTTCAACAGATTTATTTATCTCAAATCCCGATCTGAACGATATTATTTTATATGCGATACGCGTGTATTGATTAAGAATGCGCGAATTAACTCGCCGCTATAACTTGACGATTGTAATATGTATTTGTATAATCTCTCATTGCTAGTCAATTAACGAAATTGGATACTTTTAATGAAAAATATATACATATATAATATAACGACATATGTACGCATGTTATAGATGATAAAACGGGGCTTTCAATTACAAACATAACGCAATACAACGCAACTGTACATAGAGCAGTATGACGTCATCGGAATAAAGTGACTCATGAATCATGTCAGATGGTTAAAAGTACGGAGAAACATAATACATACGCGATATTATATCCAAGCGTTAGATTTCAATATATCCCATTGATAGTTAATTTTTGTTATGCAAATGATTATTAAATGATCAAACATAACATAATATATTTATTAGAACGATACATTTTCGAATAAAAAGAAAAAAAGAAAAAAAAAAACCAACATTCGATTTTTATTACTAATGATAAAATATTAATCATTTTCTCTAAATAAAGTTTTTATAATTTCCTAGAATCTCATGTCGTATAATGTCGATATTTGCACTACCGCTGATAATCTGGCAAAAGCATGTTATACGTTATTTTATCCCGTATTTAAACGAACGGCGACCCTGGAAAGACGCGATGACGTAACGCATAGCAGGAATATAAGACTTTTTCTTATCATTAATACACAGCGTAGAGGTTCTCAAATATTACGCAAAAGTATCCGATTTTAACTCGTTGTAAATGTTGATTATTGAAAATAAGACTTGCGTCTGTTTCTTTATGTACACAATATGTATGCACAGATGATTATATACGCGATTAGATGCGAATATAATAAAAGGATATAAATTATTTGATCGAAATACTTCGATACGGTCAATTTCTAGATATCTAACTCTCTCAACTATCCGGATGAATGTGGTTCCTTATAAGATAGTATTATACCCATTGTGGAAGAATGAATATAAAAATAATATGAAAATTAAAAGAAAAAACCGCGAGCTTTACCAACGCTTTACGATAATCGACGAGTATACATAGCTATAATATGATAATATGAATACCTTATTTCTTTTAAAACGGAACAATAATCTCTGTGTATAATTTTGATTTCATTCAAAAGATTTTATATCGCTGCTCTTTTGATTTCCGTAAATAAAAATATACTCTTACGAAACATCGATTTGTGTTCTTTCACTACATCCTCATTCTTCTGTACGAAATTGTCGAATATCGTCATTCAGACGCGGTATTTTTCATTCCCGATTAGCAGGAGATCGCCTATCGGCTTGTCTGTCAGTATTCCATTTTTGTAAACTGTATTTCCGCGGATTACAGTCTCTACGACTTTGCCGAATAATTCTTTACCCATGTAGGGTGTTAGCTGCAACAAGAAAAAAAAAAATCATCTTCAACATCAGATTTTACAGTTTTCTTTTTTGCAACGCAAATTATTCTGAACGCAATTATGCCTACCTTGTTCTTATGCAAAATCATAGACTCTTCAATCTGTGAAAGAAATAAAAACAGTATTAATTACATTATCTTTTATTCAATAAGCGTTATTGATAAAAAAAACCAACTGACTGACTTTTGCACAAAATATCGTCCCACCAATTGACTACCACTATTTCAATTAACTAATCATTGTTTGAATTCCAATAAAAATCTATAATTCCGATGAAGTTCACCTTGACAGTTGCCTCGGGATCCCAGATGAGAAGATCAGCATCCATTCCCTTGCATAGCCTGCCTTTTCTATCGTCAAATCTGCAAAGTTTAGCAGGAGCCGTACTTAGCAATCGAGAAACGTTCTCGAGACTTAGATTTCGCTTTTTAGCCGCCGTCCACATTATCGAGAGACCTAAAGGTGTTTCGGAAGAATATAGATCGTTAGATATTGTGGAAAGGCTAACGAGTCTCAGCGTAAATTCTCGCTCTATGAATCAATTCGATTTTCAAATCGTACCGAATTGTACAGACGAAATTCCGCCCCAAGCAGTCATGAAGTCACCGCATGTTTTGAGCTCTGCTGTCGACGGCGAATGGTCTGATACCACCATGTCTATTAAACCAGCCTCTAAAGCTTGCCAAAGTTTGTCCTGTGAAGAGAATTACAAAAAAAAAATATATATATATATAGACAGAGTTAGAAAGGGGCAGAGAATTTATTCGAAAACTGAGATTGGGGGAGAAACTCACTTGATTAGATTTCTCTCTAATCGGAGGACAGCATTTAAATTCTGTTCTATTTTCCGGCACTTCTTCGGCACAGAAATTAAGATAGTGATGACAAGTCTCGACTGTTAGATTAGATCCTTCAGCTTTGGCTATTCGGATGATGTCCAATGCTTCAGCAGCTGATAGGTGGACTATGTGGCACCTCACGCTTAAAAATGATCGCGTTATTCATTAGCAATTTCATAGAGAATGGCATTTTTCAACAGGTGGCAAGTTGGTACATTGAATTAAACAAGTATTCGACTTTTTCGGATTGATTCTAGTCGTTTTCAACCCACCCATATTTTTTGCATAGAGAAGAAACCATCTTTATAGCTTCAACTTCCATCGCTGGCGGTCTTGACTGTAGAAATGTTTCATATTCCTTGGAATCTCCTTTTCCAATCCTTGGAGGAACCGGAAGTTCACATTCCGCATGAAACTGGATGTTATTCCATAAAGAAAAACATGTTCAATAGACAATTCTCAGATTTAAAAACATACAATGTTAAGTCTTACCGCGAGCACAGAATTAGTCGATCGTAGTTCTGCCAGAGCTTTCTCAACGTCCTTAAGATCAACGTGAGGGAATTCGTCGACTCCGCTTGGGCAGAGGAAACATTTGAACCCGACTACTCCAGCCTCTATCAAACCCCGAAGCTCTTTCTGTGGCCATATAAATGTTACATTGTAATCCGGATATTCGAATGGTCATTGAACGACGTAAATTGTACCTGATTCCCAGGTATTACGCCTCCCCAGAATCCAACATCGACGAACACCCTTCCGTACGCTTCTTTCGCCTTAGTCTTCAAGTTTTCCAACGTTGTTGTGGGAGGGATTGAATTCCTGTCAAATAAATATGCAGAAAGTACAATAATGATCGATGGGATTTAATCCGCATGACTTGAGACTCTCGGAATTCAAATTTACGCTCACAATGGCATATCCACAATTGTAGTTATTCCGCCAGCCGCTGCAGCCCGTGTTGCGGTATTAAAACCTTCCCAATCAGTGCGGCCCGGTTCATTTATGTGAACATGGGAGTCGACTATCCCAGGCATGATTACTAGCGAGCCAAATATCTCGACTTTTACACCTTCCTGTGCGATCGGACATCAAGAATAAATATCATCGTGAATTATTGGATCTTTGTTGAAAGTTTATTGAGCAAACAGCGATAAGCTGTACAGTAATTTCAAATCAAAATCAAAAACTTTAGATTCTCTTACATCTTTCAATTTCTCTATACTTTCTTCATCGAATGATCTAATAATCTCTTGAATTTTTCCATCGTTCACAATAATTATCGCTGGTTGAAGACCACCGTCTTCTTCAGGGAGAACTACTCTCTTGCTTACGTAAGCGTGTTTTTTTAAATTCTCACCAACAGACATGTTCAGATGAATTTTACACGGCTCTAAAAGTTCAATCACTGCTCACAGCTGAGAAATAGGTCAAGAAGCCATCTTTAGACTAAAATATACCCTCTATCTCATTCTCTGAAGAGTTCGAAGGTCATTTATGTATTATCACAAAGTCTTATTTGAATGGCTATGAATCCCAACTCTCACGACTATCTAGAAAAACTGAACGTCGATATATCTTATCAAGAACTGGATTATCACAATGTGGGAAGAGAAGAATTTTTTCTATGAATATAGAGCGCGGGAAAATTCGTTCAGGGATTAAAAATCTACAAACGAAGCGATGATATTTGTTATTTGAGATTAAAGCTTGCAGATTTCACACGGAATAAGCGGGAAATTTTGCTGATAACGGCTTCTGTATATCAATGAGAAAGTAAACGGTCCCTGCGAGGCCTGAAACATTTAATTGTATGTGAAGAGTTTTCTCGATTTATATGATCTTTGCATTTGAGGTGAGATATTCGTTCCTATTTACCTTCGAATAGAGAATAAGGTCGATCAGGAGTCCGGTTTTCGTATTTTCCATAATCCATGCACCATTCTGCGAACTTAGCGGCTCTGTGCAAATGCCTAATGTCCTATAAGTTTGAAACAAAGCCGTCGGTTAGTTTTCTCAAAAGTATAAAAGTGTTAGAGCCTGATCCTGGGATCATGGTGGATAAATATAAAGCAAGCATTAGATTTACCTTGGTTAATTGAAACAGGTAGAGAAATGAGTAAGCATTTCCCGCAACGCCGTGACACAAGCCGTATCCCTTCTTCAAAAGCCCTCGAGACCATACAACATCTCCACAGTTTATGGCGACTTGGAGATATTCGGGATTCCGGAAGACCTGAAGGACGAATAGGGAACATGAGACTAGTTTTGATCATATGGTCCAGGAAAGATGATTGTAGCGTTGGAATTTACAGAAGAATGAATCCTCCGGAGAGTTGAAATAAGAATTTTCACAATTATAGCAATAATAGAGTCGAGGTTTAGAGTAAAAAGCTTGAAACGGGGCAGATAATTACATCGTAAGCCTTGCAAAACAGCATCGTCATTGAGGGGGCTCCGTGACACCAGTGAACTAATTTATCATCCTGGTTTCCAACAGAGGAAGGAAAATTGCCGGATTCAAATCTGAGCTTCATAAGATACCGAAGAGCCGGTTCTATCTGTTCCTTAAGTTGATATTGTGTGAGACATGGGAGAGCCTGAATAATTTAAAACATATATGAAATTGCTATCAAAACCGACTCAGTTTCGACTTCCACGATATTGTAGAATCATTCGGAAACGCAACACACCTGAAGCAATACAAACAAGATCCCAGCTAAGCCATGCGCACCTCCCAGATACAGTTTATCATGCCAGGAATACATCAGTGGAGATTTACAGCGCATGGATTTTGAAGTGGCTTGGCCAGAACTCAAAATCCAACCGATTACCTGAGAAATTCAATCAGTTGGGGAATAAAAATTGGAACTAGACCATAATCAATGTTCTTTGGGACTTTTTCATCCTCTTTTGATCCAGACTGTTAGATATACCTCTTTGAGAAAGCTTTCATCAAAAGGAGGCGGTGATATGTAACCGTTAACAAAAAGCAGTGCGTAAAGGTAGCCGGCTCTCCCATACAGCAATTCGTCGGGACAATCGCTGTTCCCGGCAGATGCGTGCTTCGATAATGCTCGCAAACTGTAACGGAGAATTCACAACATGATGATGATGGTTTGTTTTCAATTTATGGCTTAAATCTTGGGTATTACTGACTCCGCAATCATTGCGAGTGATTTTTCTTCGCTGTTAATCGAGTGGTGAATAACTGCTCCTAGAGCTAGAGGTCCAGCGTTTCCACATAAGAATGTAATCAATCTTTTAGAAGCTTTAAGCTTGCTCAAACTCCCGTCGATCATTTCAGCGGCTCTCTGAAGAAATACAAAGACAAATATCGGGGAGTGAAGTGACGAGGAATTCTCGCTTGTTGATTTAGATAATTGGGAGATTGAAGTTCCTTCTTACATTGACATACGACTGATCGTTATAATTCTTTCCGTAATGGTAATAAAGGTATGCGATTCCTGCAGTTCCGGTATAAATTGAAAAGTCGCCGGAATGTTTGAAGTGTTTTGCATTTTTTTCCAGTCTTTCCAACAACCTTTCAACACTCGTTGATAAAGCCTGCTTGAAGCTATCACGAAGCTGTAACAGGTTTGTAATGTATTAGAATCCATCGCAATACGATTGAAAGCAGAAGAATGTATAGATTTATCACCGTATCTTTCTCTTTGTCAATCACGGAGCTGTTCTCAGATTCGGAGTCTTCCTGGAAGTTGTTTACGTGGTAGCGGGTACTCTCCGACGAATTAGCAGATGGATTGCTCATCTTTGAGGATATCTTCTGCACCGAACAATATTCAGACCTTCGGGAAAGGAATAGTTTGATATCAGATCACACGGAGTAAATATGTGACCGACATGATTTACTTGACTAATTCTTGAGCTGATATCAACTCTTGAAAAGTTATTTGTTTACGAATTTGAAAAAGAAATAAGGTAGATTAATCATGGCTAGTAATTGTCGAATAAACATGCCACTCTGAAATATTTTCCATTGTTTTCAATTATGACTAACTCATTGATTGCAGATGTGATTATGATTCATCAAACGACTCATTAGCTATCGTTGCCGCTCCTCACAGCGTAGTTTGAACTCATAATAGGAAACCGAACATTACTAGCAGAAAATATCTACTGCAGTGAAAGATTTCCAACAGAATGAAAGTGTCCGTCATTTTTTCAGGTATGTAATGACCATAATTATGCACTAAATTAATTCAGAAATTTAAACAATGCAATTGTCTAAATATTCAGATTGATTCTCAGGGATGCTAGAGGCGTTGGCTTATATGATCATCGTGGCTGAATCAGGTGCGGCTATCCGCAGAGAATACAATCAGATTCTATTGCCTCGTGATATAATTGAGAGAAGCCATCAGCCGTATGACCAAAATTCAAACACGAGGCTTTTTTGGCCACAAAAAAAATTGTCTTATATTAGCGGAGCCAAGATGATATACTATAAATGTGCCAACCGAATTCCGGGAGTAGTGACAGACAATGGGTATCGACCGGCTGGATTCATGCTGGTAAATAGAATGTTTATCACCTGCGATATTTACATGGGGATAAATGATATAGTCATGAATGATGAGGCAAGTCCTACTGAGATGGTGTATTTTGACGAAACAACTTCTCCCATTGATATGGAGAATTCAACGACTGAGAAAACAACGGAGTCAGAGAATAGTAGTAAGTCGTCTGAAATTGAAACCATGATGAGAACAACAACTACAAAGTCTTACAGCGAAGCTGAGAGTGGAAAAACGGCTACAACGACTCCGCGAATTGAAGGAATGAGCGTTAAATCAGATGAGGAAATTCAATCGATTCAGGAAACTGAGAAGAGAGTAACACGGCCAATGATGGACCAGACAATTTGGAATGTGGAAAACGACGATTCAGGTACTAAAGAGAGTTTGGTAACAGATAAAATAGATTCGCATAAGAGTGAGATTTTGGAGGATGAAGAACCAGACAAGATGAAAGTGACCAGTCCCAAGACTATTGAATCAATTACGCAGGAGAGTACAACGAGTCCAAAGCCAAAGAGAGCTTCAACAACGGAAGTCCAAGAAGCAACAACGGAAGCATCGGAAATAACGTGCCAAGAAATAAGTTTAGGGATGGGTCAGCCAAATGGTCAAGACTCTGATGGAAAGGATAGCAGTTCGAAGACAGAAGACACTGTTGAGAGCCAGACAGAATTTCCGGCCTACAAATTGGTACTGAAGATTGTACCGTTAGGTCAGAAGAAAAAGATCGGACTGGCCAAGATAACTTATTCGTAATTTGCGGATGAAGATTTTCCTCCGAACCCAATCGCTGTTCAATGAATATGCGACTAATGTCTGTATATTAGTTTATTTACAACAATAAAGATAACAAGAATAATAAAGGTGAGAAAAATTGTTTAAAAAAATCATCCGATGTATCGCCTCAGTGCTTGGCTTCGATTGCCCTCCATCACAGTAGTCATAAATTTGACCACCAACGAAGCCGACAATTTGTAAGCTATTCTAACGACCCCGACCAATAAAGTGTGAGCCAAAAAGCCCGTAGTGCTATCATCTTTGCCAATAGTGTTCAGCGCGCTTGCTACATAGTTATCGGGAGTCGGGACTATCCATCCACTAGTCTTCTTGGATTCTGGTAAAAAATTAGCCACGCATCCTGGCAGTAGGCATTGAATTATGATCCCGTGTTTCCCATACTCAGCGTTCAAGTCTTTACTAAATTTCAAAACATAGGCTTTGGAGGCTGCGAAAACGGTCAGCAAGGGACTGGGCATTACTGCGACTGAGGAACCCACGTTAACGATTACTCCTCTTCCTCGCAGCACCATCTGCGGGAGTAAGATCCTGCACATGTTGGTGACGACTACTATGTTGCATTGTATTATGTTAGTGTAGATCTTTTCCTTGTGCGGTAAGTCGAGGAAATATTCCGGATGGGGATATCCCATGCCTAAATTATTGACCAGGACTCCGACATCCATTCCAAAAATTTCCTTCTCTATTTTCTCATACGCTTCTAATCCCTCGGATAAATCCAACTCGATTATCTTCGTCTTAACGTTGTAAACCGCCTCTATATCTGCCGCTATATCTCTTAGCTTGTCTATTCTTTGCGACGTGTTTATCAGCACGATATTTATACCCATTTTTGCACAAGCTTCCGCGTAAGCTTTCCCGATACCGTGCGAACAACCCGTTACTACCGCCCATCTACCCATGGAATATAAATCGACCGGGATACCAGGGGAGAAGAAGGTCTTGTACAAGGTGTGGATTATGTTGCGAGAGAACTGAAAACCCAAGTAGACTATCGCTAGGTAGCCGATTTTCTCTACCATGGACATTGCTTCCGATTCTTTACGCGGGCTCGATGTATTTTATCTCTACGGTTTTATCCGCGCAACCGAAACATCGCGGCTTTTTTTAAATTCGGATAATTAAATAAATTAAAAAATGAAACAATGCACGATCAGTATCGATGGTCGGAACATCGAACATGCTACGATGTAAATAGTTTTGATATACGAACCTCTCGTTGGCAGCGATCAGTTATAACCGCGAAGAATAAACTCTGTGTGATTGAAATTTGTAGGTTATGTTACGACAGCGGTCTTTCTACGCCTACGACTCTGCCAGGGAATCCCCGCGTGGATTTCCTTCCGGAATTGTCCAAATATTAGCAAATCGCTGAATAACGTCGAAACAACGTATATGACTAATCGCAAAAATCCGCGTCGACGTGATACTTCGAAATTTTCGAATATCCAACAACGCCAGTCGTCGCGCGATGGAAACTAGATGCGGCTTGTTGATTGGTGCGAAACAGTCGCGCGGGGACGCGTTTTAAACGAACGCCAATCAACACACCGACACCTACTCCTTGTCGCGCGATAACTATACGTTTGACCTTTGTCGCGTGCATGAAAAATAGCCTGAATAGAACGAAAAAAAAAACGAACCAACAATTTTTGACGTTTATGTAATTTTATTTCCTCCTATATGTATACACTGTTTAATCATCATCGCAAGTGTGCTCCGTTTAACAGTGATAATAGTGATTCACCGGCTATTAGTTTAGCCGTTTTCTATTATTACCGATGGAAATTTATTCGCCTTGCTTGAACCCTCTTTGACGAGACTTTCGCGGTTATGTCGCGTTACTTAGCTACGAAATAGCGACGAATTAGTAAAGCAATAAACCAACGATGGGCCAGCCGTTAGACGAGGCTTTAAACGCGGCTCGAAAAGCCGTGCAATTCGACAGCGAACATCGGTACAAACAAGCCCTGTATTATTATGACTTGGCGACGAAACGGCTCGCCACCATCCCCCGCGATTCGACGATCGCTTCCAAACTGGAAGAATACAAGGAGCGGATATCTACGCTGAAGAAATTACGTGAGTCGAGCCTACTTTCTTCTTAATTTGCCATTCTCAATCTCAAAGATTGTTTCGCTGATTTCAGTCGCGGAACAGGAGAGAAAACTGCAGTCTAGCCAACCTGGGAATCAAACGGACCTACAGAGGTGTAATTTCCTCTTGAACCAGGCCCTGGACGCTGACGAAGCCAACTGCAAAGATATAGCCATCAAGTTATACACCGACGCAGTAGAGCTGGGACTCAGCGCTGTAAATATGCGGGATTTCAGGCTCGAGACTCCCTATGACTGAAAGATTCGTTTTTCACAGAAACCAACGGACCCCGAGCTCAAGCAGAAGCTTACGAACCTTGCCCGCCTTGCCTTGGACAGAGCCGAGG
The DNA here is from genome assembly GCA_944452935.1 of Rhogogaster chlorosoma. Classification (NCBI taxonomy): domain Eukaryota; kingdom Metazoa; phylum Arthropoda; class Insecta; order Hymenoptera; family Tenthredinidae; genus Rhogogaster; species Rhogogaster chlorosoma. The sequence goes on along the minus strand of OX101800.1, from coordinate 26,887,430 downwards.
CTCTGAAAGGCAAGAAAACCACTCTGCTACCAAACCTGCCTTCTGTTCCGGAGGCCAGTCCTAGTCCAACGATTTCCGTTAAGGCTACACCTTCGGTGCAAGGTGAGAGCCTATCAGGCCTTCCGAGGCGTGGAATTCGGCCATTTTTCAAATTCTCATTCTCCTTTTTCCAGACAACACACAGAGACCTTCTCTCGTACGCGGGAGCAGTGTCCATCTCAAAGTCACGGGAGGGAGTAGCACGTACACCGGAGAAGAGAAGAGAGTTCTCTTGCACAGTTCTCACATTAACAACAACAAGTTCGTGCCTTTCATGAGCGTTGATCTTACGGAGAAATTCCAGTACGCTATTCCCTTCACAGACAAAGATGGGCTCCTCGAACTTGACCCGAAGCAGAAACCTGACTTTGCAAGGTGGGCTAGGCCTGACGAGCTGTTCCCTGAGCCTAAGATGGTCATGGGATCGCACGTCGATTATTACAGCATTAAACAAACCGTTAGTATCCTTGTTTCGATGAATTTTTTACAAGGAGGCTTGAGTTGATCAGCTTTTTCTCGTCTTCCAGGTCGTTTCTGACTGCTCATTCGTCGCCTCGTTGGCTGTTAGTGCTCAGTATGAAACAAAGTTTAGAAAAAGACTGATAACTTCGATTATCTACCCGCAAAATCGTAACAAAGATCCGATCTACAATCCTTTCGGTAGGTGTGACAGAATCTAGCTTTTACATGGTCAGAACTTGTTCAAACTTGAAAAAGAAATCCTAGCATATTGATTTCTTCATCAGGAAAATACATGGTGAAACTTCACATAAACGGAATCCCTCGGAAAGTGATAATCGACGATCAATTGCCCGTCAGTCGCTACAATCAGCTGCTTTGTTCCTACTCAAACAATCGCGGGGAGCTGTGGATATCCCTGCTGGAAAAAGCCTACATGAAAGTCATGGGTGGATACGATTTTCCCGGTTCTAACAGCGTGAGTTACGGTCCATAAAATATACCGCAGCCGGTCATTCTGTACTCCATCCCTTGTGTTTATTTCGCTCCGCAGAACATCGATCTACATGCGTTGACTGGCTGGATACCTGAAAGATCTGCCATCAGACCTAACGATCCGGATTTCAACAGGGATAGTCTATTCGATACGTTGCTTGGTAGGATGAGGCAAGGAGACGTATTAGTCACTGTAGCTACCGGGGAATTGTCGGATAGCGACGCCGAGAGAACCGGCCTTGTACCGACGCACGCTTACGCGGTTCTCGACGTTAAAAACGTTGAGGTAATCTGTTATTGACCAACGATGATTAAAGATTGCAGAATTTATTCCTTTTCAGTCCTTTCATCCATTTAATTGGTTTTCTTTCATCCAGGGCGTCAGACTTCTTCAGCTAAAGAATCCTTGGTCCCATTTGAGATGGAGAGGAAATTATTCAGAGCTTGATACCATGCATTGGACGACAGAGCTGATGCGCGCTTTGAACTACGACCCTGATTCGGCTTCAGAATTCGACAATGGAATTTTCTGGATCGATTACGACAGCATTTGCAAATTCTTTGACGTATTTTACCTGAACTGGAATCCGGGATTGTTCAAATACACATATTGTATTCATCAGTAGGTTGATTAGTGTTTAAAATATCTAAACTCGTTCGGATTTCCTTCAGGATTCCCAAGCCTGTTCCTTGATCTTGTATTTCCTATTCACTTAATCCATTTCGAATTATTTCAGAATGTGGACTGCAGGTATCGGTCCAACTAAAGACGCCTACAACATCGGGGACAATCCTCAATTCAGTTTGGAAGTATCTCCCGGCTCGACAGGAGCTATATGGATACTGCTGACTAGACATATCACGGATATCGCTGATTTCAGACAAAATCAGGAGTACATAACTGTTCTAGTCTACCGAAACGATGGGAAAAGGGTTTTCTATCCACGTGAGTCAGGGATTTAGGGAAATGCACTTGTTTCCAATTCGATTACGACTCTAACAGAGCTGTTCAACCTTTGCAGACGACCCCCCTCCGTATATCGATGGAGTTAGAATCAACTCTCCCCATTATTTGTGCAAGATGAAGCTTGGGCCGAGCAGCAATTCTCGTTATACTCTAGTCATATCGCAGTACGAGAAGACCAACACTATATACTACACCCTTAGGACTTACGGAACGTGTCCTTTCACGCTGAGGAAAATTGCAGAGCCGTACAATTACGAGAAAGAAGTATAACGCGGATATTTTCTCCCTTTATTCTTGAGGAAATTCACAGAATAGGAATTAGTGTTGTTGGATTATATGCGCTTAGATCTCTTGAAACAGTTTTCTGCATTTTATTAGGTAACTGATGGTCAATGGTCTGGCATCAGCGCGGGTGGATGTGGCAACCATCCTGCAACCTACCAGAATAATCCTAGATATGAATTGGTGCTGGAAAGCTCTAACAACAACAATCATCTAAGAGTGATATTGAAAGGTCCTAAACAGTATCAAATCGGATTTGAAATTGTTACGGTCGTTTTGAACGACCCGGAATGTCCGACTGCTTTTAGGAACAAGAGTTCAGGAAGTTTTAGGCAAGTTTAATAAGCGCTGAAGTTTTCTTACGATTAGAAGAGCCGATGATTATAAAAAAAAATTAAACAAATAAGGATGTTTGATGAGGAGATTCCCAATATTATCGATATCTCTTTAACAAATGCTTATTTTACAGATCTGGATTCGTTGTTTTGGAATTAGAAGACGTCCCATCTGGAACCTACAACATAGTTCCATCCACATTCCTCCCTGGTCAGGAAGGTCCATTTTTCTTGACCTGTAAAGCGTCGTGTAACATTCGATTGAATAGAATCCAGTAATGAATGAGAGTAGAAGAACATAGTACCTAATCAATGAACAGGAATTATTTTTCACGACAGACATGGAGTATGAGAAAATAATATGAAAAACTGAGATAAAGACACAATTAACGTAAATATTTTCTTATGGAATAAAATCTTTTTATTATCTTTTTGTCCACTCCTTCTTCTTCTTCTTCTTCTTCTTCTTCTTCTCGTTGAAAAATTCATCCTAATCAAATTATTAACTAATGCTTTCGTGGTATAATTCTGACAGATTTTCTCATCATCTCTTTTCAAGATTTTAAAAAGGTCCAATAAGCTTTCTTATAAATTGATATACCATCCATCGATATATTATGAATAAGCATTAATGAAAAATAAATAAGCCGTGTTAATGCCTTGAGAACAATCTTTGCTTTTGCCAAAAAAAAGTATGAAAGAAAAAAAAAAAAATAATTTACTAACATGTTACCATTATTTAATTACTATAGTAATATATGATAATATGTAGTTTGATAAACGCATCGAATTAAACTACTCTAAAGCGATATAGGAATATTTATAAATCGTTTAATAGTTTATTGGGATACGGATATAACTACAATATAAATAGAACATTACATAACATACCTAATACAGAAATATTTTTAGTATAAATTCGCAGGCTAATATTATTATATGTATAAATAAGAGTCAAGATAAGCTTATTAGGTAAATAACTAAACATAATCATTGTCATTTTATACATATAGGTATATCATTATACCTATAATTGAAAAGAAGCCAAGCTTTAAGAATTGCATATTCGTTCTCCGATTTGCTATATATTATATTTTAATATTACAATACTATAAGCAGACTGTCTTTCTCCTCTGCACTTGAAATACCAGACAATTTTTATAGCACAAATTTATCTACTATGTATACATGAAAGAAAAAAAAATAATAATCGGAAAGCATGAAAAATACAGAAAATACAAAACAAGTTCATTTCTATATGTTGCGTTTACTTTTTTCTAAAACATATTTGGACATTATTTTATATCTTTATGATAATTAATTCATGAAATGAAAAGTAAAAAACAAAACGTCAAAATGATAAAATCATTAAAAAGAATTGATTTTAATTTGAATTTAGCGGTTAAATGTTTGATCTTCTATAAATCGATATTTTTTTGTATGTTTGTATCCCTTCCGGCACGTGGTATTTAAACAGTTGCCGACATTATTTCTAACCGCGTATCAAATCCGCGGCCAACTTCGTTGTGGTTTATCTCGTAATATAAAGATATAATATTTTATACGCGTGACAGCCGAGCAACTCGGATCTGCTGCAAGTTGTTGTCGATACGACTACGGAACTCCGGAATTTTAATTCTATAAAACTATCTCCGTGATAATTCTACCCCTTTCTTTATCCGTTTGTTTATTTACTTTCTCCTTATCTCTCGAACCATACTATAGTATATGCATGTGCCGTACCAACAACAAGGAAGATGTGGATGAAGCCACAAGAAGTTTTGCTGGCCAATGCCCTTTGGTAAAATAGAAACAATATAACTTCTTTAATTATTATTATTGTTATTATTATTATTATTATTATTATTATACAATCATACACGCATACATACATATACTGATTTAATCTGTTTATATCTTACTGTCAAAGACAGCTGACTTATTTCGAACCTATATTTTACATGACAGCTGTCATTTCAAACAAAAAAAAACCAAAAACCAAAAACCAAAATACATAATACATGCTATGATTATTTATTTATAAATTCGCTACTATTTATACCCCTACCCGTTTCTCAATACTTTCTTCAATTATAACTGGAAATAAATAGTGGATAAATATCGCCCCTTGACTTTATTCACTTGATCTATAGTTATAAACATTACGCTAATTATCTGTGTCCTCAGTAACCTTGAAACTCAGATCTACGTTCCGGCGTATTTTTGTAATTATTTTTTTTCTTCGTTTTTCACCATGTTTTGGATAAAAGATCGTCTATCTCGTTAAAATTCAGCCATTATTATCCTTGCTTGCAGTATATCCGAAATTTTGACATCATTGTTATTGAATAAATAAACAGGGTGACTGAGCAGGCGACGGTATACTTCGTTTTGCAACGTCGAAAGGGACATGGAAAGGCAAAAGGTCTGACGTCTATTTTGGTGGGAACTTTAGACAGCGTATTTGACACTAAACCACCTCCGTTTAGAATTCTGCATCAAACGCCGTCGTCGGATGTATATTGGAGTGAGTATCTCATATCGTGGAATACATGCAGTGCAGTGAATCATCGTTTCGTGATTTATCTCTCAGACAGTATTTAAAAATTATGATTTACGAATAATCTATACGTTGTTGCTAATTTCAGCGAGGAAACAGAATGAAACGAAAGATAAAAATCAATTTTTTACATTCAATTTTCAATCTTATTCATTTTATATGTACATTAAATCGTCTATGATTATATTTTTTTTCCAATAATTTGTCAAGCTTGCTTTGTATCTTCAAGAATGATAGAGAGAGAGGGAGACAGAGAGAATGAGAGAGAAAAAGATAGCCTAAACAGCAACTGATAACAGTTTATATTAACGTAAACAGAAGCTAGCCAGCCACACATGCTGCGCTAAGTTTACACATCAAATATTAAAACTTTTTTTTATTTTATTTTTTTATCATGTATGAAGAATTCCTCGAAGATATGATGAATTGGTAAAATTTTTAACAAAATCAACTCATTGCATTTTAATTATTGCAGTGGTCGCATGCGCTCTTACCGATAAAGATATTGTCAAGGATTGGGAATGGCTACACGCTAATCTGATCGATACTCTTAAGTCATTCGACACCGAAGAAGAGATAACGGACTTTGTTTGTTGCAAGATACAGTCTATAATAGCCAATAATGTTCCAGCTAACCAAATTGCCGATGGTAAGTTTCAAGTTGAGTACAAAAAGACTATTTTTTAACGTCAAGAAATTTCATCTCGCTTAATGTATCTTTTTATTCGCAGAAGAAGATCCCAAGTCGTTTAAAACAGTGTCGTTCAAATTTCACCAGTACTTCAATCTTCCCCAGGATGAAAAACTGGTCAATTATTATTCCTGCAGGTAAATATCGCCCCTCCAATGATCCACGATACTCAACACTTTACCACAATCTTATTTCGAATCTTTTTAGCTACTGGAAATCCAGATTTCCCAGACAAGGCTGGCTCTATCTATCGGTAAACCATATGTGCTTTTACGCCTACATTCTTGCCAAAGAGACAAAGCTGGTGGTAAGATGGGCCGACATCACAGTACTTGATAAAACTAACTCCATTCTATTTCCGGACAGTATTCGAGTCGTTACTAGGGAGAATAAAGAAGTACGTTGAGTAAAAGCGCCTGTAAGCATCCGTATCACAGTCTGTACTCGGTTTAAATACATTGGGACTTTATTTTCAGCATTACTTTTCAATGTTTCTCCACAAATCTGAGACCTTTTCGTTGATGGAACAGCTCACAAACATCGCGATGAAGAGGTGACAATATATAATATCAGCGTTACAGTTCGTGTTTTAAACTTACTGAGATTAATTCTCTTTTCAGACTCATCGACGAAAAGAGTGGCTTTAACGAAGACAGAGATCTCCTGAACAAATTGAGGTATTAAACATTGAAGATATTCAATATTTATACTTTAATATCGGATGTTAAATACTTGAATATTTACAGCAAGAATGTGCCGAAGAAACCCTCGTTTTTAAAACGGGATCTCGACGCCAGAGCACACTCAGAGGTCTACAGGCTACAGTTCAGATTACCTGGGAATGAAAAGCTGGACGGTAGTATAGACGCGACTTTGTGGACTCCGTACAACAAACGACACGTCTGGGGGAAGATATACTTGTCCCAGAACTACTTATGCTTCGAAAGCAGAGTAAGCGGCTGCTTTTCTCTCGTCATTTGCAAAAATACGATCATAAAAAAACAGACAATCTTATATTCGACTCTTTTCTCAGGTTCGCCGAATGGTTACCCTGGTTATTCCACTCCGCGAAGTCAGGTTAGTCGAATGTGCCGAGAACCAGGCGTCGAACACAGCGGTGGATAAGTCAGTCCTTGTTACAACGGCCAGATCATCTTTTTTGTTCGCTCAAATACACGACAGAGATTTTGTTGTGCAAAAGATATCGGAGCTTTTGGCCAAGACTCAAATATCCTTCCTGTGAGTGGAATATCCTCCCTGCCGATAAATCAGTTGAAACTCTCTAATCTACAAGCCTGACTCTTTCTATTCACAGTTCTGATCAGTTGAGTGCTGCAGCCAGTGTAACAAGCGACTTGAGCAATTGCGAGGAAGCAAAGCCCTCCGAATGGGTTCCTCAGCCTCCGTTGATGACCCTTTTCAAAGCTCCTCTCAGCCAAGAAGCTGCGATAAAACAGGAGGCCAAAGAAAAACAGTGGGAGTTACACTTCGCTGAATACGGGCGAGGGATCACGATGTACAGAACCACGGATACAGCGAAACTCGTCATTCAGGGAGTGCCGCAGACTCTTAGAGGGGAAGTTTGGCTCACGTTTTCCGGTGGGTTTCCGTCCCCGCTTCCCCACCCTGATAACAATCGGTTTTATAACGGAACTGAACTCTCTAGGTGCTATAAACGAGATGACGATGAACTCCGGCCTCTACAAATCACTCGTCGATCAATCCCTGGGTAAATCTTGCCAAGCTAATGAGGAAATCGAGAGAGATTTGCACCGGTCTTTACCGGAACATCCCGCCTTTCAATCAGACACAGGAATCAGCGCTCTTAGACGAGTGCTCTCCGCTTACGCTTGGAGAAATCCACAAATCGGTAATAACCTCCGTATTTTATGCACGGCTGCCTTCTTTAAACCCTCTTCTTCAATCGTTACACAGGATATTGTCAAGCGATGAACATAGTGGCTTCAGTACTCCTGATTTACTGCTCCGAGGAGGCAGCTTTTTGGCAGTTATGCAACGTCTGTGAATCTCTGCTCCCTGATTACTACGATCGTAGAGTAGTTGGTGCTCTGGTTGACCAAGGTCTACTCGAAGAATTGGCTGCCGAACATCTGCCCGCGTTGCATGCCAGGCTCCAAGAATTGGGCCTTATAAGAGTCATTTCACTCTCCTGGTTCTTGACGATATTTTTGAGCGTTATGCCGACCAGTAGCGCCGTGAATATAATGGATTGCTTCTTCTACGACGGAGCGAAGGTCATTTTCCAGGTACAAGTCTACTCAAAGTTTGAAAATCTTCAACAATCTTCAAAAGATCCCTGGTAAAATACCCGAATCGCTTTTCCAGATAGCGTTGACCGTTTTGGAATGGAATCACGACAAGTTATTGAACTGCAGAGACGACGGAGAAGCCATGCAGCTATTGACCGACTATCTTGGAGGCGTGTTCAACGATGAGGGGCCCGTCTTACCCAGGCCTGTTGATAGCGCAGTACCGAACAGGGTGGGTCTCGTGTTCCGGATGAAATCGGGCAACGTTTTTTCACCCGGAATATTAATTCGGAAGATTTTTTCTTGCAGAGTATCTCTGTGCAGACTTTGATATACGAAGCTTACTCGAGATACGGTACTCTCACCATCGGGGGGATCGAAAGACTCAGACTAAAGCACAGGCTCAGGGTTGTTCAGAGTCTGGAAGACGGGATTGAGAAGAATGTCATAAGGAGTGTCGTTGTCGACAAATATATGGCCACGGAAGAGTTGCAGGTGATTTTCATGGGGAATTTGACAGAACGCTTCCATCCGATAGTCGGAAAAAATTCATAACATCATCGCTCAGTATAAATTCCATGTTTTCTGACTCCGAACATCTATTCTCGAGCTTATATCACTTCAATAAATTCACAAAATGCTTCCTACTTTCCAGGACTTGCTCGGTTTAGTTAGAGAAGAACTAATGAGCCAGAGAAAGACCGAACCCGAACGTTACGACCCCACTCAACCCCCTTACGAAGCTTACAAAGTGGACTTTGAGCTGTTCCGAATACTTTTCGGGGGCTTATCTCCGTGGGGTAAATGCACCCAGGCAGAATCTCTCGCGGCAAGATTGTTCCGCGTGAGTATGCTCTCAGCCAATAACATAGCAGTTCTCTGTCACCCCGGTCCGATAAAAAACGACTATTCCCATTCTCTAGTTGATGGATCGCAATCACGACGGACTTCTGAACTTCAGAGAGGTGGTACAAGCGATTGGAATAACTGCGACTGCGGAATTAACTCAACGATTAAAACTTTTGTACACTCTTCACCTGCCCCCGTTGTTAACGGCGGTGGATTTCGAGTCTCCCGCACATCCGGGTGAGAATTGGAGCTTGTCTGTTGAGATTGAGGTTACTTACTCGATTCTTTGATATTAGATGGAGCTGAGGTAGCCGCGGAGGCTACGGCGTTTTTTGATAGCATGGAGCAGAGCGTCGCTTCGTTAGAAATGCCAGCCAGTATAGCGGAGGAATTACCGTCCACATCTCTGTCGAGATCTACTAGTTTGAACAGCCAGCCGGGGGATCAATCTTGGGAAATACAGAGCATGGGGAGTCTGCGTTCTATGATAGCGTCCAAGGACAGTCCTCTGAATCTTAAAACGGTGCCGAAAATGTCGCAGCCGCATTTTATAGCGCTTTGGAAAACGCTTTACGACATGTTCCAGGCCCTGGATCAGCCCGAAGAGCAAGAAACTTATCATTCTATAGCTACGATAGGTAAAATCGAGGAGAAATCGAGTCTGAACGATTTCCTGAAGACCCCGGCTCTGAAATTCCTCTTCAATTTCCAGGCACTCTTCTACTGCAGCTGGGTAACGTCGGCAAGAAGTTTGCCGCGGAAAGGGAAGAATCCGAGGACAGTTTACTCGTCGCAGCGTCTTTAGCACAGCCAGAGATTCCGCAGTCTGAGATTGTGAGTTTTCGAGCTTGAAGACAAGTCTGGGCTTCTGGCTTATAGCTTTACCAATTTTTCCCGAATGCTTTGCTCTTCCTTTTCAGTCTCCGGATCGAAACGGTAATCCATCGAGCACGATGTCTTCTTCCGATCCTGACTGGTCGATAACTGTCGAGCAGTTTCTGGCTTCTGCCTTAACCGGCCAACCGATAGTCGACTTTTTCAGTAAACGGGCGGACCTAGCAGAGGCGATTTCTACGCTGAGAAATCGCAGGTTTAATAGAGTTCATTCGCTCTCTGATACGCCGGTCATAAACGTATGACATTCGGGATTTTATCAGCGAGAGGAAGACGCCGTATGATACGTTTATGAAGATACCTGGATATTGTCCAGCCAAATTTCCTAGGAAATTTCCTTATTTTGAGCTAGGAAAATTGTCTCAAATATTATGCGAGATCGTAAATGAATCGAGTTATTATATAACAATGGTAGAAAAAGTGCCAGACGTAAATCGTCGCAGAGTAACAGAAGTATGTTATGTAGAATCTTGTAGAATGTTGATGGTTCGATTTCGAGCAGTGAATATGAGTCTATATAATACGTCAGAGAGATAGATAATTAATTGAGATCGAATTGAACAGATTTATACAGAACGTCGATTAGATTTATATACGTTGTGTCCAATGATAATTGGCAAAAAAATTAAACTAACGAATATTTTTAATCATGGTATCTTGTACATTTAGTATATTGTATAGATGTTCTTTGAAAGATTACCCGGTGAGGAAGAAGGGGGCAGCTTGCTATAAACTCGGTTTCCAGATGAAATATCATTGTCGTAAGAAATGAGGAAATGCAAGTGCCAATAGTAGAGCTGAGATGTGTCGAGCGTCTAATATTTTGGTACTAACGATATTAAGTAAGAGGTATGAGAAAATTGTACAATAGACTATCTCCGATGAATTTTAATATCTGCTTATTGTATTGTTAGTCGATTATATTTGTCGAATGCAGGATTTTTTAAGCAAACCATTTACATGGGGGAATTCATATAGAGCAGAGTTTAAGCCGTACCCAAAATAAAGGAAATATATAAAACATATAACTATATTTTGAAAAATGAATTTAATTAGCTATCGTTGAATAGTATCATCGACGAGGTCGCCTAACTAGTAGAATAATAATAATAATAATAATAATAATAAATAAATGAATAAATAATAGTATTAATTAATGTAATGAGAATAGTAATCACGATTAATTATATATTTTGTTTTATGTATATTTTACAATTTCGTCTGCCTAAAGAAACAGAGGACGTTAAAAATCTAACTATAAAGTTACCAATAATGTAGTTGAATTCTCATTCCCGTTCTCGGTCTTCTTATTTTAAATATTCATTTGAATTGATTAAAATCAGTTTTAACTGTTGTTTTTTTTTCTTTTTTCTTTTCTTTTTTTCACTTGGTTCATCTTGTGAATATGTAACGCGATGTCGAATTGCAAACTGGCCTATTAATCGCGCTCGTCGTTATACTTGAAAACACATATAACTTCCAATGATTAAATCTAGCATAAATGTTACCAGGAACTTTAACTAAGCCTTGATATCAGTACGTCGCACATTCCACTCTGTAATTAGATAATATCTGGAATTGAGATATGTTTGAGAGAAAATAAAGGATCAGAGTATCGTTTATCTTCCTTAAGATACTAAAAGGTCTGATTTCTTTAGAGAAATAAAATTTACTCAGAAACTAAATGTTTCGTATGATTATTCCTTCAGAGAATCTTTCTTTTCCTCGTTACGTTTTTTTTATTCTCGGGTAGCTAAAATAGATCGGATTTAAAGTAAACTTATGATAATAAATGAGTAAAAAATTACGTAATTTAGATATTGTGAAAAAATTAACGTCCTAAATTAAAATGTTATAAAAAAAAAAAAAAAAAGTTCAAGAGTATATATATATAGAAATAATTTCCGAATTAATTAATAATCCTTTTATATTATAATTCGTCATTTTATTATCCAGAATTGATTCAGCCCTGAACGATAGGATGAGTTGAGTGCTAAAAAAAAATGCGAATTGAATTTAAATAAAAAAAAAAAACATATTTCTACTCTTTTATAAATAGTTTAATTCGAATATGCAGTCTATTAAGCTCGTTGAATCTCTAGGAGTGGTATTCTGCAACACGTGTTAGAATACTATGGCCAGAAGTGACGTAAAAAATGTTTAAATTTAAAAAAATTAAAAAAAAAAAAAAATCTCGAAGGCAAAGTATATTTACTATCTGTGTGATGTATTATAATATATATGTAAATAAAAAAAAGAGGAGCTTTATCAAATAAATAAAATTATTATTATCTCTTCATCTATAAATTTGATTTAAACGTATTATAATAAAATTCGTATAAATTGGAACCCTCACTGATTTCTGGTATGACTTTTTCAAATTATTTTTCTTTATATTTCTGCGAGCAGGAAAGTAAATGATATAAAAAAATACTCTTTTTTTTTCTTTTTAATTATATTTATGGAAAAGTTTCATAGAGTACAATCAATATCGATTAATAGTTCTTTGCCAAAATTCCATCCTTCTTTGCTAGACGGCCGATGCAGTCGTCCGATTCTCCCTGAAAATAGGAAATAGTAAAAAAATAAAATAAAAATGATCGTTTCATTATTATTTATAATTTCTTATCGCAGAAAACGAATATGCATTGTTTTCGGTTTCTTTCGAGTAGATTTTTTTCCCACTTTTTGCAATTAGGGAAAAAAATAAATATAACATATAATCACAATGTTTGTATATTCTTGAAAGACTTTTGAACTAAATTAGCCTCAGTAAAATAATATAAAAAAAATTTCTCACCATACGTCTGATCGCTCCACAGATCGCGTACATCTTTGTCGTTTCGGTCTGACGACCAGTCGTCGGATCAACATCAGCTAACGTGAGCTGGATCGAGGCGTGATCCTTGGCGTGAATAATGCGGTTGCTCGCCGAGCTGAAAATGCGCGGAAGAAATAAGAAAAAAAAATAATAATAATTATAGAACGTTGATCTTTTAATTTTATAAACAGAATTGTGGCTTTGGAAGTGTAATTAATCGCGTATTCTTCGAGAAACGTACGTAACCTGAAGCTAACCTAACTTTTTTTTCCTCATAGAACGAAGAGTTTTACTGTAAAGATATCTTGTGAGGATTGATAGTACGTTGGAATGGGGGAATAAATATCTTGTTCTTACCGGTTCGATTCCTTAAACGTATGTGAAATAAGTCGTTGAATGTAAATAACAGGAAGAAAACCACGTGTAAAAACTCACCATTTTCGGGGGCAGTACAAGTCGACAAATTCACCAGCGTCGTTTTCCATTTTGTTATTGAGTCTCTGAAATCTGAAAAGTACCCCGTTATCCACCAGGACTTATTTACGGCTCGTTAAACACAAGCAATTCGTTAATATTTTCACCAAATTTGACACACGCTTACCTCAAGGTTCGCTAAAAACCGGAAAAAGAACTCTTCCGAGATTACTGCCGTCGAAATGATCGATTATAGTTCCATGTTTCAGTCTCAGAGCGCGCTGAATGCATCCTTTGTATTTATTTTCATTTATTTTGTTTTCGCTCAGTAGAAGTCGGCTCTTTGAGGTGCTGCCATCTAACGATAAATAAAACACATAACAGGTGCGTACGTACAAGTGGCAAGAGAATACTCCGTTGCCACCACTTGCCGTCGTCCGGCATGCAATGTGGTGTCGCTGTTCAGTGTAGTGGACGTATTCAGTCAATCGAGAGTCGTGATTCGTGACAGATAGCGACTCACGGTAGTACATACTTACATCGGTGGACCAAAGAGTTATAGCCAGGCTGTGAAACGGCCACGAGATGCTGCGTCTAACGGTGACAGTGTTTCTTTGACGTATATTCTGTGATATAAAGGAGTAGTTAATTTTTAAACGAGAAAAGGATAATCAATCATTTTCTCTAATATCATGTAAAGCGAGATTTTTTATTCCTTTTATTTTTTCATACAATCATTTATTTCCTCATTATTCGGCGATATACACGGATGATGTTTACATCGCTTATAATTATCACAGTGCGACGAATTAAAATAAAATTACAAATAATCAATATAATATAAAGATTACGGGAATGAATTACGTGTTCAAGATTTTTATCTCCAAACTTCTATACAGTGATTCTTTTTTCTAATACATTATACTGCTGTAACGATTCAGCTGTTCTTCCCGACTTATCTCATATATTGACATGTCTATGAAGGTGAGTTCGCTTCGTGAATTACATAGATTATAGATTGCATTATCTTAAAATACTCGATCTGTCATTCTACATGTGTGGAAAGACGATCATAATTCTGCATATAGCATGTATACACCGCGTTCGCAAATGTGTTAATAATTATCGTTCAAATCTCAATCGAATATAATTGTCATAGTTACAATTGTTTGAATTCGAATTCTTTACGAACTGCGATTATTTCCTGTGTTAAAATTCTCTTCATTATTATACCGTCTACCATAGAAATACATTAACTCCAGTTTAAGTTTGGCACATTCTATGGTCATTGAATAATTAGTCCGCGCCGATGACGTAACGCGACGATCTCGTGGTACGAACATACATATTTTCAAATGTACGCTAATGCCATTACTAATATTCTAAAGTCGCGGTCATCGAATACGCGACAACATGTAATATTGTAAACCTTTGAATACAATTTTTTATTACTTTATGCAATAAATGAGTACACCTCATATAGTCACTGCTAAAAATATTCAATAATAAATTACAATGATGAATTATATATACGTATGCGCACTTTTTTTATTTTTTTATTATTATACCGACGTGGAAAACAAGTTATATTGCGGTTTACCAAAAATAAACGACCTCGGGACTGTATAAAAAAATATTCTATATTCCGAATTTTAAAACACCTATACCGAGCCGTAAAACTGCGACTACTGGCGTTAACGACGAAAACACGTTACCTTGGATTAGATAATCGACGCTAATTAGTAATTAGTAAAACGCCGCGAGCGGTCGCGGGCATTTCCTCTAATTTTAATTATTCACAAGCATTTATATGCCAATATAAACCCATTCAACGTCATCTATGCATTAAATTAACCAGAAAGAGTCTCCGTGGGATGTCGAGCTTCATCTCGCGGCTGCTAAAGGCGATGCTAAACGGCTTCAAGTTTTACTAGAATCTGGACGTGTCCACGTCGACTGCAAGGACAAGGTTCGTTGATTGCGTTTAATTCTCAGATCTTCGCGATGCGCTTGTAATATCGAACTCGAATCTTTGCCTCTTTTTCGCCGTGTTTACTTATTATTCTACGTTTCGCTGTTCTTGTCCATTTTTCAGGACGGCACAACACCGTTGATACTATCAGCTGCCGGTGGACATGCAGATGCAGTCGCGGAGCTACTTGAACAGGGAGCCGATCCTGCGGCGAAAAGACTGGTGAGATTATTTTTTTTTTTTGTCATTTCTTTCATTTTGACGAGATATAAAAAAAAAAAATTATCTCGTTACGAAATTAACGATAATTTCTACGTTTCATCGTTATTTGTGCGAACTTCATTTGGTTCTACGTAGTTGGGGGATTCACAGGTTTATTTTCGATAGTTTTAGGACCGCGAATTAAACGCACAATTTTATTTCGCTACTCAATCTTGCGAACGACTTTATAACTTCTCGAAATCGGTTTTATTATAGAAGCTATATGCGGATTGGGGATAAAACTGAATGACATATCATTATATAGAACGGAGAATAGGAGTTTATTTTTATATATTTTTATATATTTTTATGTATTTTTTCTAAAGTTGCTACTGAAAACTTTATGCAGTTCTCGGGTTTCCGAATAGATCATATATTCGCATCTCATATACTGCGGTATTATGTAAAATGTATGATGTAATTGATACACAGAACGGTCTTAAGTTTCGCACGATCTTGATAATACGATTCGCAATATATCTGTCTGCGGTTTACCGCTTCGAGCCATCCGCGTCTATATCTTGTAACGTTACCCTGCGAAAGTCTAAATATAGGTGGTTTTAAAAAATTTTGAAATTGAGAAGAACCGAAGGTTCAAAAAAGATCGAAGATATCGATTTGAGTGGATGAAACGAGTTTCCGTAAAGAGGGTTCACGATTAGAACAAACTATGCATTTCTTGTCTTTCGCATCCTGAGAAATGGATCGAAATTTTCTGAACTTCGATAGTGGATATTTCCCATTTATTGCGAATAAGAGTAAAATTACGTAATATGATAATAACGATAATATAATCATTGAAAGTTATAATATTTCTTAGCAATTTATTTTAGCTAGACGCATTCTATACCATACGTGATATTATATTTTAATTATAAATATTTTCTCTCCTGTTTTATTATACGTGGTATATATATATATGTTTAGGTATATCTAGATATAGTTTGAGGGTAATCGTAAGATACCGTGAAATCGCGTGCGCTCAAATATAGGCTCTTCAATTCACGGTTCGAATACCGCCTATTATTATTCTCGAGTATCATACTAATTGTATGAAAAAAAAAGAGAAGAAAAAAATTAGAAATGTTCATATTTCATTTATTCAGGTATAGAAATTATTTCGTCTATATACAGTACGAGACTATTATTCATCCCCATGCTTATGTTGGATAGAAATTTGCTCTAATTACTAAAAATAAAAATTTACGAACTACATACGTGCATTTACTATGAAATACGATTCTATGTCATACTTTGCCTAGTTTGTATGCCATTAGCGTCACTTGTTGTATTATTATGTCAGGTCACTATTTCGCAATGCATATCTAGGTTTAAGTACATACATAACTGTATTTAAGCATCTACAATGTATTGTAGTTATTCGTGTTGCTGGGGTTTACCTGCAACGATACATACTCACGCACGTATTACATACATACCTTTACAACTGCAGTAAAAGTATAATCTTTGAGAAACGTGTAGTAAGGCTCGCTTACGATCTCGACTATGGAGTGAAAGTCGATTCACTATAATATACCGGGGCCCGTAGCGCAGGTTGTTACGTGCATTCTGAACGTCAGTATTTATTCTATCTTAATTTATATGTATTCCTAGTCTATACATGCATACATGAACCAATATTGAAATACTCATTTTTCTCTTTCAGACAAAAATTGTCAGTTTTTTTTTCTTTTCCTTTTTTTTTTTATACATTTTTTTAGTATATTTTCATTGTTTCTTGAATCCTTCGCAATTATTTATGGAATAAAATGAAATGAAATGACGTTCTGGTGTTATATCTTGCCCGTGAAGTACGTTAATGACCATATAGCTACTCAGTACTACAGTTCTAGTTTAGTAATCATACAGCGTTAAATCCATGAATTCCATTCCAATCTATGAACATTGCTCACGACATTCCGTGCGGGTAGATGTCGGAACAGAATTTCTTCTTTTCATAAAAATCAATTAAGGCAATGAGGCATATTGCTATAATAGTGTAATTACATTATTATGTATATTTTTTCAAGGGAACTTTGGCTTTCGGAATTTTTGACCTGCGGTATTTCTCAGTTTCAAAGTTTTTCAAATCGCGGGCTGTTTATTCATGATTTTTTAATCCGGCGAAAAAGCACGAGCATTGCTATTCATCGGCTCAAATTATTACCGTATTGCAGTATAATATACCTACATGTATAACATAGATACGGTAATTCATGTTATTAGGTATAATTAGAGCTCGCCCTTGAAAGTTTAAATATACATATCTCTTCGTGCCGATCTCCATGCTACATGGGTTCAAATTTTACGATTACACAGATGTGCGCAGGTATTCTGTTCACCATACTATACATTATATCGTGTGTAGAATTGCACTTTATTTCATTTCTTCGTCTATAATTAAAGGGCGGCTATATATTACTTGTACGTATAGTACAATATCTACTTCGTGAAACTTTTGAATTTCTCGTTATTATTATCAACTGGGTTAAGGACGACGAGTTCAACCTTTATATAAACGATCAGATTAAGACGTAGATATAATTGTATACATTATATATTATATAGGTAAAGGTCTTTGGCACCGCGCCGAAATTTCATTTTATCTTATTTCTCCTATCTTTGGGATTTTTCGTTGCTGCAGGATATCAGGCGATTAAACTTTAGCAAACGATTTTAAAAAGTAGACATAATCCCGTTTCTTTTCTCGATTTTATTTCAGATTTTTGATAATTATTATTAATATAATTACATAAATATTATGATTCGATAATTGTTTGCGAGCTTTTTATTCTTTCAATAATATAGTTTTTTTTTTTTTTTCCTTCTTTTTTTTGAAGACAAGTTTATACCTTCAGTGTTATATAATTAATGTCGACGAACGGTTAATTAAAACGATAAAAAGCTTCTCTTTCCTGTTTTGTTTTTTTTTTTCTCCTTTATCTTTTCTTATTATTTTTTTTTTCTTCCATTAGCCGCAAACACGTCCGCCCACAAAATATATAAGGCGGGCGCGCGCGCGAGTACGCGCTCGGGTTTGAATTGTCCGCAACAGGAAACGTGGCATTTAAATGTTATCGTACGCGCGGTAGCGGCTTATACATACATGACCTCATCCGTTAACATAGACTTATGTATACACCTATAATATGTATATATATATATTTTAAAAAAACAGACTTTGCGCGTGGGAAAAATCCAGAATATTTATTTCTAAATTTAGAAGAAAAAAAAAAAAGAAAAGAAAAGAGTTAGAAAAGAAAAAGAAATACATTTTCTGTTTTTAAATGCAATATTCCATGTAATTTATCAATTAACAAAAAAAAAAAACTAGTATATAATATAAGTCAGTTTGTCGGTTTTCTAATTAAATTCCTGCTACTTCATAACATAACATATTTTTCTACATAATTTATTCTTTCCTTTTATATTACAGACTGGTACAACAGCGTTATTTTTCGCATCTCAAGGAGGCTTTGTGGACGTTGTAAATTTGCTATTGGACAACGGGGCTGTTGTCGATTCTTGTAGCGTGGTAAATATAATGAAGAAGAATTTGCAAAACAGAAAGAAAAAAGAAAACATTGTGTATATATATAAAAATTAAATTATTATTCACTTATTAATATAAATGTAGGCAAAATAAACATATCGATATATAGAAATTTATGTATATTCATGCTGAAATAATCATTGAATATTCACAGGATGGGGGAACGCCGCTTTTTGTCGCTTGCCAATGCGGTCACCTTGATGTTGTAGAAGGTCTTTTGGACAGAGGGGCAAATGTTAACGCACATATGAAGGTATATCAACATAATATGCGGATTGGTATACTCTACAAATAATATTGACGAATAATAAAATATGTTGTTCTAAACGCTGAATTGAATCAACTTCATTAATTATTCGACAAACAGATAAACTGGTTTTAAAACTTCTTCAATTTTGTACAAGTTTATAATCGAAACTGAGTAAACCATACTCATAGTTTATTATAAGTTTGAAGATTTTTGAGAATTATGAATATATTTCGAATTTTAGCAGGTAGAGTTCTTGAAAAGCTGATATAAACCACTGAAGAATAAGTGAATGAAGATTTATCAATACTTTATAAGATTCGACTAGTTTTTTTGAGTTTCAATAATCTTTGCAAGCCAATAAATTCAAATTCAGATTCAAATATTCTATATGATAGAAATTCTTTTTCTATGGATACAAGTCTCAAATTGCTGAACAATTTCATTCTATTTCCAGGATGGAGCAACGGCGCTGTTCATAGCAGCCCAAAACGGTCACGTTCGTATTTTAGAAGTTTTACTAGAACGTGGCGCAAAAACAGATGCGATTAGAACAGACGGAGCTACTCCTCTCTGGATCGCAGCTCAAATGGGACACGATCACGTCGTTCGAAGGCTCCTCAAAGCCGGGGCAAGGGTCGATTCGACTAGACATGTAAGAGGAATCAGTCCTCAATTCCTAATTGTTTATAAATCGTCCGAGTGAAATCTGACATAAGAACCTTTACCAACTCAATTTATGATCCAAACTCTTCAATATCTAATTAAGGGGGTCGATTAATGCTATTTTTATTCATAGTTCAACTGTAAAAAAAAAAACTGAGTCACTAAAATGTTTCCTCAGAGCGTAGCAGTGATTTGAAAAGAATTATTTTCAACGTGTGCTTATCAAAAATTATCTTTTTCTCTTTCCTTTCGCAGGACGGCGCCACGCCGCTTTTTAAAGCGGCTCACAAGGGTCATTCTGCCGTGATAGGCGAGTTGCTTAAGTATCGTCCTTCCCTAGGCATTTTGCCGGTAAGAAAATTCTAAATCTGGGTCAAATTTGCCATAACTGTTTTCCAAAGGGACAGAAAGTGATAAGTAATGTCTGGTTTTTTTCCTTCTGCTTTCTAGAACGGTGAGAGTGCTCTCCATGCTGCGGCTCTGTCAGGCCATATGGCTGTGGCCAGGCAACTCGTTGGTGCAGGGGCAGATCCTTTGCTTTTTAATCAAGAAGGTGTTACACCTTTGCAACTGGCTATTAGACACTCTCAAACTCAGGTCATTGATTATCTGACGGATAAAGTTAGGACCAGAACTGCGTCTCGTTGAAATTGGCCTAAAAATGGAATTGTCATTAGTTTTATCTGGAAAAATGCTGAAATATTATGTAGAGAGATAAGAGTTTCGCATTGAATCGGAGGTATTTGAGATTTATTATTTGAAATTGACAACGAAAAGAGAATTAGTATGTAGTTTGTAATAATTGACGGTAAACTGTCTATAATTTAAATGATTATAAAGCACAATTGATATTTTTGTGGATAAAGTTCTTTTGTAGGTAAACGTCGATATCCATAGTGCAATATTTGTGTCCATATTGTGTGGGTATACACGAGTTCAGAGCAGACATTGTATACGAATATTAATCTTTCGTAATTGTGTTTCTAATTTTAATTCTACATAATCGTAATTGTAATTGTAATTTTTGCTGTCGTGTGAAAGATAATTGATCGATATTCTCTTGATGAGATGTAAAACTATGGTATTATCCTAATTCTAAATAGAAATAATACAAATTCGTTTTTTTTTTCCTAATTATAAAGGTAATGTTAAACAGAAATACAATGTGTATCATTAGTTTTATCGAAAATGTACCTTACTGCGATTTAATCGCTCTAAAAAACAAACAAAAACAAAAACAAAAAACAAGAAAAAAGAAAATAGGAAACGTTGATATTGTTATTCTGTCGAAGAACTATAATAATAGATAATAGAAAAATCTCCTTGTATTATCAGTAGCCTGCTGTAATGTCGATTGGACTAAAGAACGGGATATTAAATTTTCATTTTTTCTTATTTCGTTAAAAATAATCTCTATAAGACTGACCGATCTGCCTTGTAAAACACAGTAGATTATTTAAAAATCACATTGTTTAGTATATATATATATATATAGATGGTACAAAATATGATATTATGTGTATTCAAAAAAAAGAAAGAAAAAAAAAGTAAAAAAAGAAAAACCTATAGAGCTTAGAATCTAACTGACTAAACATTTCCAAGTTACATATGAATATGTATATGCATTTTAGATAATGTTAAATATCAATATGCAAGGACTGCGATGAAAATCCTGTATCAACGATCTGTTATTAATTAATATCGTAGTCAATACTCGTCCATGCGATTATCTGAAATGATTTTAACTTTACTAAATACTGCTACTGCTTTAACAAAAGAAGATATTTACTATTTATATCATTAATATTTTTCTAGAGCCGTTAATTCTCCAAGTATTTTATCAGTCTTCCTATTATTATTATTATTATTATTATTATTATTATTATTAATATTATCACTGTTATTATCAAATCTGTATTGTTACATTGTTGCTAAAGATATTGAGAGAGAGAAATTATATATATTAAATAAGAGGTTGAATAAATCGTCGTATGAACAATTACTCATGTGTATTATGTCTCGTTTATTAAATATTTTATATAATAAAATTATTCCCGCACATATATAATGTATATGGGTATATATAACGTACCTAATCATATACATAATTATATATTCTATATAAAATATTCTTATTATATATATATATATATGAATCTGTCAATTTTTTTCAATATAGTTTAACTTCTATATTAGATAAAATATAATCACAGACATATATTTCTTCATCTTCCCTTCATAATAATATTGTACTTAAGTTTATCGAGGTACTATAACTTTGTACAGAAGATAAATTCAATATAATAAATTCATGTTGTTTTATACTCCTATTAATTGTTTTTGTTAATTACGCTAAACTGTGATTAAGCAGGTATAAGGATGATTCAAAGTTTATTGCAAAGAAATGTGACGGGTAGTTGAATTTCAAATCGGAAAAAACTAAACTTCAGTAATACCTAAAAAAAAAAAAAATAAATAAAATATGTAAGTATTTTTCTTTAAGGAATAACGGAGTTATGAAAAACAAAAAAACATACAGACATAATTGTATCAAAGTGATCTTAACTCCGGCCTTGCTCTGGTACAGCTGCTAAAGTGTCTATTTCCTATTTCATTTCAGATGCAAAACGTGGTTCGTGATGTGAACTAGTTTTATTCACAAGTGTGCTGTGGAACTAATTTATGAACGGAGAAAAGAAGAGACGCACACTTATGATACGTCAAGAAGTTACTGAACGATAAAAAAATAAAAGAAAAATACAAAAGAAAAAAAAAGAAGTTTGTTCCACTATAATTAAGCAAGTGCATCAAGACTTCTCGGAAAAAAAAATATACCTAATTCGTTACTATTATTATGATTGTTTTATCTATTATCTACAGTTCCCTGATAAGACTGATAATAAGGCATACACCTTGTTTGGTTTACTACTCCCTGAACATTTCAACTGGATTTAGTTCTCAGACATCATGACCAGAGATCGATTGCCTGACTTATGTGCTGTTAGTAGAAAATAATCAGTTAATTAATTGATAGATTGTTTGTTTTTTCGTTAACAAGCTTCTGTGGTCCCAAGTTATTAATTTTCATTTCTTCCAGTCAGTTGCGGAAGATAAAGATAATATTCCTGCCTCTCTTATTGAGCCAGGAATGAATATATCATTGTTTGAAATTCGTCATCTTTGAACTGACGCATTGTTTTCTTCTTAATAAGAAGCTCACCAAAATCTAGTGACAATTTTAATTCATTAGACTTTCTTTTTCTTACACCGAATAAAAGAATTTAGAATTATCGAAGTATGAATTAGAAATCTCTAATAGTTATCCGAGTCGTTATTAATATACCTAAAGCAATAAACATTCAATTAACTATTATCAATCCTAGCTAGCACCGTATCGGAAATGTGTGTGAATTAGTTTCTAAAATTTTTTTAAGGCTCGCAAGCACAGCGCTTCTTTTGGAACTGGATTTCTACAGGATGTACACATACAGATATCCCAAAATAAAAAGCTCAACAAAGTCCTAGACGAAGTAAGTACGTACAATGTATATAGAAAAAATACTATACTTCATAATGATATCAGAAGTAAATATAACAAACAATTAATCCTCCAATCTTTCTGAGTATATATATGAATTTTTGTTTTCTAACAATATTTACAAAAAAGGTAGAGGAAACCCGTATGCTGATTGAATTGATTACTGACAATTCAAACCTCATCAAGGAACTCCATAACAATGTACTCTCCTACAACAATAGCGGTAATTTGATACTCTAATATAAAAGAAAACTGCTCGACTCATTCAGCTGCATTCTAATAAACAAGTTCCACAGACATCAGGACCGAACTGGATACTCGGACGCAAGTTATCTCTGAAACGGCAGCTAGAGTACAGAAGAAACTGAAAGGTAAGAATAACGAATATAAGCTAAATTCTTCAAAATTTACCATCCAAATAGTACAAAAGGCGTCGTTATCATCTCCACAAAGTTCAGAGTTCAAATTCCAAATACTGACCTAATCGGAGCCGATCTGAGTTTCCGAGCTACGCTTTTCTCTACTACATCTTAGTTTCCTCGCAGCTTTTTTCCTCCTCGAAGTGCTGGGGCTTTCCAGCTGTGTTATCTTCCGGCTAGCTTCTTCTTCTTCCTCATCTTCTTCTTCTTCCTCATCAGAAATGATCGGTAGTACTTTGCGCTTGGGATTTTTCAGCAGAAATGAACTCTGGGTATGAATCGGACTGCATTTTGGTGAGCGGTGTGAATTTCTTAGCGTAGAACTCGTCGGTGTGCTGCTGCTGCTGGGTCCGGGTTGAAAGGCTGGCGGTGAACTGACTTCCTCAAATCTGTTCGGTGAAGTGACTGAAGTTTGGCTACTAGAAGATTCGAACTGTAGCGATTGTTCATCGGATTGCGAAGACTGGGAAGGACTTCGCGAGCTGTTCGTACCCGGATAAGTTAAAGTCGATATTCTCCGCAGGACAATTCGAGGCATTCGGTCTCTCCTGATGATCCCATGGCCGGGTAATCGTTCTTCAAAATTTTCCATGTCATCCGCGTCATCTGGGATAGACTTAGACCCGTACTTCCTGGGGGAATTATTCAAAGAGAAATTGATTAGTTATGAAACTGTGATGGATAATTGATACAGTGAGAAGCGGACAGTTCCTTACTTCCGATCCTTGTTGATTTCCTTCTCTAAATTCGGAAACTCGCTGAACATATTGGCGAGCTGATCTCTCTTGTACTCGCTGACGATTTCCAGATAATATCTAACAACGTAGTCAGCAAAGGGCGAGGATATCTTGTTCAGTATTTTTTTAAGCCTTACTAAAGTCGGAATCAGCACCTCCACCCTGTGCTTCTTTATTTCGTTAGTTATCACATTAGCTGTGTTATTAGCCGGAAGATTATCCGCCCCGGGATTTCCTTCCTCTGGAAAATCGTCTTCCCCGCGTTTAGCGCAGGAACCAGACTGGAGTTCTTCCCTGGATAATATATACAGGCAATCCTTCAGCACTGACAATCCTTCTTCCTTCTGGATGTTTATCGTCCCGCAAACAGCCGAGGATAATATTTCGCTGGTGAGTCTGACCACAAGTTTCAGCCTTTCACTCGGTTCCAAATGCTCGAGCATAAAATTATAGATGACTCTACGCTGGGCCCGGTTTCTTCTCCCGGGTAAAGTGAGGGCGCTTATTTCCCGCTGGCTGATTGTATTGGTAGAGAATTTGTTGGGCAGTTTGTAATTATTGAAGTGAAATACGCTCTCTAAGAATTGCCTGAATATCAGAGTCTTGTTTTTGACCAGCAATCTTTCCTTTATCAGAAATATGGTCAGATCTCGAACCATCTCGTCCGTGTCCGTGAGCATTGTTAAAATATGGAAGAAGAACGGGCCCTTGACTTTTATGAAGTCCTCGAGCAGCAGTTGGATAAAAAGCACGACAATAGCTTCCCTGATAATCGGATCAGGGTCTTTCATGCTGACACACATATCGGGCAAGTATGGTTCGACCAGGGCTGTAAATCTGACGCAAATATCTGCCAGAGCTTTAGCAGCGTTTACTTTCACCGCTGCATCGACTCTAGAATTTGGGGCCGTGCTCGTGCGGATCAAGTAGCCAAGTACCGGTAATATTTCTTGCGCATCTTCCCTGTCTCTCATTGCCTGTTGGCCCAAGACCGTTACCGCTGCTGCTCTTAATTCGCTCAAGTATCGGACCGCTTCTGGCAGTGAATCCCATTCCACGACCAATCCTTGAAGCATGCGG
Source organism: Rhogogaster chlorosoma (assembly GCA_944452935.1). Classification (NCBI taxonomy): domain Eukaryota; kingdom Metazoa; phylum Arthropoda; class Insecta; order Hymenoptera; family Tenthredinidae; genus Rhogogaster; species Rhogogaster chlorosoma. The sequence continues at coordinate 26,861,881 of OX101800.1, read as the reverse complement.
AGTGTAGAGGATGAAATAGAGCCAGTACACAAGTGGGAAGCGTTTCCCAAGGTGAACATTGCCTTCAAATATATCTGGAGATTATTTTCGCCGCTGTCTTCATGGTCGACGAATTTTTCCAGCTGGGCTTCCGAGAGTTTCATCAACTCGATGGCCCCTAAGCTCACCAGTCTGTCTCCATTCTCTGGATTCAGATGCTTGGTCACTTCAGCAAACAGGTCGCAGCAGATACTGATGAGGTTGAAGTTCACTTGGAACTCATAGAGCCGCTTGAATAAATCAGGCTGGAGAGTTTGCAGGAAAGATTTGTCCAGGTTGGACCAAGAGTTCCGCATTACTTCGATGACCAAATTTGCCTGGAATGTATTCTGGCTCAGAATCTCCCCGTAATTCTCAAAATGCTCATTCATCTCGGGCAATTTCTTGTACTTTGCAATCGCTGCGAGGAAAACCCAAGCTGGAATGTTGTTCCGGGTTCCAAGATGAGACCTTATCCTCACTATCAATGCATCCGAGAGTTCGGAAGTTTTCGCCCAAATAGCGCAAGCCTTAGTCAGGTGTTTCCTCATCTTCTGTTCTGTGATTTGGCTTAGAATTGACCATGACAAATCGGTGGCAGGGTTTTCTCGGTCCTCGTTGAACTGCGCGATGTTATTGACCACCAGTAGCTGCAAAGACTCTAGTACTTTTTCTTGTACTTTAACTTCGATGTCAAAAATTTGGGGAAGAACATGTCGGACCCATTCCTGCGGCAGTAGAGGATGTTCAGGAAACTTTTCCAGTAGTTGTGTGAACACCTGGACCGAATAGCGGCGCACAATCATCACAGGGTCTCTGCAATGCAGTCCTAAAACTGGTGTGAGGGTATTCAACAGACCAGAAAAAAGATGTACCAAATTTCCCAGGGTCTGAATAGCGCTGCGTCTCACAAAAGCTCTTTCATCGTTAACTCGATCTACCAATATAGAAACTATCGTCTTTGGTCCTGGTAACGGATCGATATCATCGGGAATACATTGTCTCAATATTTCTAAGCTTGGTAAAGGCTTGTCTGGGTTCGAGCCCTCGAAAATGTCTCTTACAATGTTCGAAGCAATATTCCCTGGGTGGGTACATTCCGCGATACAAGACATAGCCTTGCTTCGTACATTGCTGGAAGAATCTACGCATCTGCTCAGCACCGTAGCCATGAGCAATTTCTTTACTTTCTGATTCCTAGAGTTATTTTCCGGAAGTAAATTCTCCGTTAAAAACCGGCCGATTATTTCCTGGGCGAATATCCGCAGGTTTATTTTATTGTTGTGAGCTAAAGCTACGATGTCTTCGATACATTTAATGTAAGTTTCTTCCTCGCAGAAGTTTATCAGCCTCAATATAACCGCGGCTTGTCTAAGCCTCGGCTCAACTCTCTCAGGGCATTTCACCATCAAATGCTGAATGAGAATTCCCACCGCAAGATGAGCCTCCGCTCTATGAGCGGCCAACAATTTCTGCAAAAAATTAGTCACCGTTTCTCTAACCGCGGAGAATTCTTTAGGCGTTAATTCATCCTGTTGAGACACCAGGACAGGGAGTAGATATTTGGCTATTAATCTAACGGTAATATCGACAGGACCGTGATCAGAATCGCAGAGTAAATGAAGAGCTATGTAAGCATTGTAGGAAAGGGAGCTAATCGTTGGCTCGATCATTCTCTCTCCTTTGCCAAAGCTTATCACATCTCTGGCCAGTTTTGCCACCTGGATAAGCAAGTGGACGGTGATCTCAAGTGAGCGAGGATGATCTCTGAGGTGAAATTCTCTAAGCATCGTTGTTACGTTAAACATGAGACTGTTTAGCCCCTTTTTGAGCGTCAACTTCTCCGATAAGACCAACGAATCATCTTCCGGTCTACTCGCGTTGTATAGATCTGCTAAATCCATCGCAGCAAGAGATTTTTTGGACTTTTCTACCAGCCGTTCGGATAGTTTAAAAGTGTTTAAGGCCAGGTGGTAAAGATTCGGGTGAAATACTTTAAACGCATTGCTGCCAGGGACGGATAATAGAGAGAAATAGAGGCTGGCAGCTTTCAGACAAGACTGTCTAGCGTCTTCATCAGCGTCTATCGATTGACCTGTTTCTATAATGTAGCCTAAAACTGGGAGCAAACTGCGAGGGTTTATGTTAAGCGATGTTAAAGTCTGCCAAGAGACTTCGGTTCTTTTCGAGGTCGCCGATTCCGGGGTGTTTTTACCCTCGTTTATCCAGTCTCTGATCACTGTCGCCGAATCATTTAGCAAGGCGTCTGTGTCCTCGGTATTTATGTGATCGATGTAACTCTCGGGAATATTTTTCAAGGTTAGAAACTCACCGTCCCATACAGATTTTAACCAAGTTTCGTCCAGGCTATCGAGCCGGAAATTGTCGAATATTTTTAACGGCTCCATTATTTAACATCACTGATATTTCGCGCCAGAATTTAGCAAAAGTTGGGGAAAGAGGAACATAACCTCTTATCTTCCTTGTGCTCACGGTGTTTACATTACGCATCGTGTGTTGTGTGGGTTTGCGAGATACAGCAGAGAGGGCGGTATCAATTGGTTTTAATTTTGTACCGGCATGCAACGCGCCTTCGCCGCGGGATTTATTCGAAACTTGCATACGAGCGATTGAATTCTATTTATTTATTTATTTACAGAAATGGAAAAGGACATTACGCTCGTTGAAGATCTGTCGGTAGATACGGCCAGAGAAGGGCCTATACATTTGAGAATCAAGATATTGCAGTACTCAACGATGTCCCGATTATTCGCGGAAGTTATGGCGGACTATAACAAATCTCTGTTGAGATATCAGGACAAATACACGTCGCTATTATACCAACAAAAATTATTGAGTAAATTTCACCCTCAGTTTATCTATACGCTCATTCGTTTAATTTATTATCATCGTATTTTTTTTCAACCGAACGATGTTTACAGCAAAGAAACAATGCACCTCGGAAGAATTTCAGCAGATGTTAGATAGCAAAGAGACGGACTTATTCGTGGATAATGTAAGTGCGATATCACTATGTAATATTGACTAACAATTATCATCGACGAATTAAAAACATTGTTAGATTTTTTCGACAGATTTTACAGGACAGTAATACCGTGAGGCAACAATTATCAGATCTGCAAACAAGGCACGAGGAATTTCTCAAGATAGAAAAATCCATCGTACAAGTTCGGGATTTGTTTACAGAGATGGCATTTTTGGTGGAAAAGCAAGTGAGTTGTTGAGTTCTTTGAAGTATAAAAGTTGGCTTTATTCAACATGGGAATATAACACGTCATGTCTTTCGTTATTATTTAGGGCGAGAGATTAAATTGCGTTGAATATTTTGCCGGGAGAGCAACAGGCGATGTTGACAATGGTAGAGTCGTACTTAGTAAAGCAGAGACGAAAGGACGCAAGTATAAAAAAGTAAAAAAATATCAACTTATGATATAAACGATAGCGAGATAGCACAGATTATTAATAACGATAATTCGATTCTTTTTACAGAGGAAAATCAAGATCATCATTATCATCGGTACTATCATACTCCTGCTGATACTTATAGCGATATTCTTTTGATGTAGACGAGAAATCTTGTCATGAGAAAAGAAACGAGAAACAACACGATTATACACGAATTATGTTTCTTTGACGAATTTCAAACATATTGTTTAACGTTAACTAGTAATAAATGTATTTAAATTCAAAAATCCAATCAGTTATAGCGATGATTGGTGAGAGTCTTTCAATATTTGTTTATGAAATGGTGAAGTTCAACATTTTGGAATGAGAATATCATCTAACGATAAAAGGCACTCAAAATTCTCGGCCTGAAACCCTGAATCGAAATTCTTCAGAGTATGGGCCTCAAAAAACATCTTCTTCAATCTCGGACTACTTTCTATCCTATTTAGCGTAAACATAGTTGGTGAAGAATTTCACCACTCCTTTTGCGCTGGGTCTAGACTTGTAGTCAGAATCTGTGCAAGCGTGAAACAGCTCGAGAACTTTTTGGTACTCTGTTCCCAAGTCGATCGCTGGTAAGGCCGGCCTGGTACCTGAAATGATTAAAAATTACAAAAATTCGAAAAAACTGAGGGATTATGAATGAAAACGTCGTCCTGGTAGGTCACCGTATCTTTCTGCGGCCTTTTCCAAAGCTGCGTAAGCATCGGACATGGAAACGTCCATTTTCCCAACGCCTGGGTCTTCCAAGTAGCTTCCATCCAAAGAATCTTCGTCATTTTCCATATGAGGCAGAGACAAAGCGATCATTTCCCATACGACTATACCGTAGGCCCACATATCCGCCTTGTTAGTAACTACGAGTGTGCCTGGTGAGAATTTGGAAAAGAATCTACGCTTAGAAGAATGGAAAAAATAATTGGCAGCGGTGGGATTCGAACCCACGCCTCCGAGGAGACTGGTGCCTTAAACCAGCGCCTTAGACCGCTCGGCCACGCTACCTTATGAAAATAGCCAAACTTGAGAAATCTTTGCAGTATAAATCCCGATTTTATAAATAGAATTCAAACGAGGTAAATGATTGTCGAAACCTTTGAGGACCTCTGGAGCCGACCAGCATTCTGTACCAACATAGCTAAACTCAGCCTTAGACACGTCCATCTCTAAAGAATCAGTCAGAGGCACTGAAACCCCGAAATCGCAGAGTTTAACGACCCGTTTATCCTTGGATATCAAGACGTTGAAGCTCTTCACATCTCCGTGTAAAATGTGGGCCTCGTGATGGAGGTATTCCAAGCCTTTAGCGATCTCAAAACTTATGCTCAGTATATCGGAGGCGGGAAAAGGCTGATTTATTCCGTCGTCGACCATTTCCTCGATCATATCTCCTGCGAAAATGATGAGAATGAAGAAGGGAAGCTGGAAAAAAAGGGGGGAGGCTCGGCTTTTATTCTTTTTGAATTATTACCCAAGGAAATGTCCAGCTGCTCCATGGCCAGGCAAGGCAAGCCGTCTACGCTCGTCGCGAAACCTCTGTAACCGACTACGTTCGGGTGTTTTAAACCGCGCAAAATATCGGCCTCGATTTGTATCCGGCTACTGTAATTCAGATTTCGCCTGCCTAAACTACTGACCTTTTTAATTGCCCATGGCGATCGGGCGAAACCAACTTTCGGCGATCGTTCTAGCGTGAATACGTGAACACCTGAAAATATAGACGAGTGCGTGTTGCGAGATATGACGCGATTCTTGAAGGGGAGAACGCGGTTTTTGAATAAATTCGTGCGGATTTTTAACGGATTTAAAATTCTTAATAAGACATTAACTCACCCGTGCCATAACCTATTTTATGAAGGAACGGAGACGCCGGTATTTTCAGAGGTGTACCAAGCTCGATATTGCTCTCGGTTTTGTTTCGACATTTTTGCGACTTCGGTGTCTTGAAATCTGCCATTATTATTTTCTTTTATATTATTTTAACGACAGTTTATAATTATGTTTGTATAACCGATCACTTGTTGATTGTTTTTATATTTGAATTTCGGTCGGTTGCTGTCAGATGACGTCACTGTCGTCAAGTCAGCAACCAACTGCTACGCAGCTAGTCAGACTAGCGGCTATGGTTCGAAATTCAAATATTCAAAAATTCAAAAATCGAACACGAGGATTCATTCTGCGGATATAACTTCACGCGGTGGTTTCTGGGAATGGATGCTTTATTCAATCAGACGCAAGACTTTATACCTATATACCTATATCAACTGGGAAAACTTGAAGTGGAATATTTTGGTCTTTACTCTGTATATTTATTATCTAATAAAGAATCGACTATGATTAGTAATTTATTAAAATAAGTTTACAATTCTTAAACATTTAATACGAGAATTGTTTGATCTCCTACACACGTATTATTCGCGAATAATACCGTCGTAGGTATTTTCAATTTCATCTTAATCTATACATCACTATCGGACTTTAAATCGATAAATATAAATCTGTAGGTGTTCTTAAAATCGAATAAAACTAGATGAATCAAGGCCAATTGATCGGGTCGACTGGCGAAGGCCTGAAAGAATCATGCGGGAGATCAATGCCCACTTCATCTTCCCTGGCATCAAACGCAGGGTCTTTAAATCCGGCGGGAATTATTCCCACGACGTTAATTCTCCCCGTCATAGACAAATCGTCGGGTGAAATAGTCACCCCTTTTTTTTCCGGCGCGAATTCTATCGCCTGTCTGCCATTTCGGTTAGAAACTACCGTTGGATTTTCGGAATCCGTTTCTATTTTCTCGACCTCCGAGTCCTTGGAGGACCGCTTCTTCTCTGGAGACAAGTTCCTCGACTTCTTTTTGCTGACTTTAGCTTCCGGCGAATCCTCCCGTGGACCAGGAAGGATTGGAACCGAAGGCGGCACATAGGATCTAGAATTTCTCACACCGGTTTCTTTCGCAGCTTCGTATTCTTCGGCAGATGGAACGTCGAAATCCGGCCCTTCCGTGTCTCCTTGTTTAGAATTTGCCGAGAATTCGGACTCCTGGACAGACGCAGATAATCTCGTCGATTCGACCCCTGGTTGATCTTCTTCGATAGTATTAGTCCTCGCCATTTCCGGCACAGGCTGTCTTCCAGTGCCCCTATGGCGAACCCTACCGCGAATCAGCCCCCTCGTTTGTTTCGGCATCTCCTCCGCTTCTCCTTCGCGATGCTCTTCAACGTCTCTAGTTTGAATCGGTCGTCTGCCGCGAGTCCTTCTTGCAATCAGTATTTGCCGATCATTTTTCGCAGCTTCGCCTGTCGACGTCGAGGATTCTTCATTGTGCAATTCGGACGCAAGCGAGTCCTTCGTCTTCGAGGACTCTTCACTGTGGGAATCGGACATGAGCGAGTCTCTCATCATGCTGTCTTCCGCGTTGCGACTCACAATGATGCTGTCAGTTCCTGATCGCATTGCGTCATCGGCTTCAAGAGGCGCTTCAGCATCGCCAGTCATCATTGCACCGGGCGACATCGGGCCGTTTAGTTCCCCAGGGACGACGGGCGACGTAACATCCTTCGGGATATCGCACACGAGAGTTTTTCCGTCTCGAAAATCTTGACCGAAGACTACGTTTCCACACCTCAAGGGCAGCACCTCCGGAGCTAGTTCCGGGCTCAACATGTCACTCCGGGTTAGTCCGCTCGCAGAGTCTTGACCAAATGTCAAAGCTGCTATCGCAGGATCCCTCAGGAGCTCAGTGTTGATGAGGAAGGGGATGTAGGTGCGACTTCCGACCAGAACTGGTCTCATATTTTCTCTATCAATACCCCCAGTCGGATGGCCGATCTCTTCGGTCTCAGCTGATCTGGAAATGACTTTACCGCCGAGTGACTGCTTTCCGGTAACCAAGTTCCACAGATTCGAAGTCGACGCGGTATCTTCCTTCGTAGAATTCAAGGACTCGATTGAAACCGCTCGGTTCTCTTGCGTACTAGAAGTTTCTCTCGGTTCCTCGACGTTAACACCTGTCCCGTCCATCGAACTGTGGACCGATTCCTGAAGAACGACTGAAGACTGGTTCTGATTTACTTCATCAATGATCGTTATACTCGAATTGGATTCAAGGCTAGATGTAGTTTCGTGGGTGATGGCGGCTTCATCAGAATTAGAGTTGTTTTTCTCCAGAATCGCTGACCCCTTCACTACCGTGTCGTCGATTTCCCGAGTAGAATTCGTCTCTTCGTGTTGTCCATGTGATTCATCGATCGAGGGAGTCCCGACATTTTCCAAGCTCGCTTCAGCATCCGAAAGCTCTTCGGCGTTCGCCGCCACGCTCTGGACGCTGGAAGCTGTGGTCCTTTCAAGATACGAATCCTCCTTCACAGACACATTGTTCTGCTGCTGAGAAGAGACCCTCCTTCGCTGACTGGAGAACATTCTACCTCTGATTGACGGCGGTCTTCTGAGTTCTGGAGTCGGACGTGCGGTGGTTACGATAATTTCGGCGTGGTCTGGGCTTCCAGTCGTGTTTGCGACATCGCTCTGAACGCTGGAAGAGCTGCCCTCTCCAAGCCTCAAGGATTTCCTGTTCAGACCTCTCGACCTTATCGAAGTTCTGGTCAACGAGTTGGACGCGACTCTCGGAACTGTTATGGCCGGCCTTTTTCTTTTCCCATAAAAATTCGTGGTCGTTAAACCTCTCGCTTGATTTTCACCGGCAATCGGGACACTTTCGTCACTCGAAGAGTTGTTTTCCTCAACATTCCTGGACTCTTTCGTAACGGACTGAAATCTGTGATGACTAGCGACCAGACCGCGAGTTCTATAGTCCGTTTTGCCTGCGGGAATGAAACAGTGATAAATATTTGGGTTGGACTGGACTCGTGGAATTGATAAAGGGACTTGAAATTTCACCCGATTTCATCTTACCTCTGGAGTTTATCGCGCCTTCTTGTACCCGGATCGTAGCAGTCGGTATCCTCCTCGTCACACCGACTTGCCTACTTGTTTCAACGTCTTCTCTGGCTCCATTTTCCACACCGACACCGGACGACCACTGCTCCCTGCTCTCTTCAAAGTTTGAAAGCCTCGTATTGACCTCCTGATTTTCCTGACGATCTTTCGACGCCGTTTTGCGTCTCGATTCGAAACTCGAATCATTACGATCATCATTGATCAACCGAGGAACCGAGGGGCCAGAAACAGGCTGGATTGTATCGAGCGAATTCTCGCCCAAATTCACGTCTTCCGCAGCAGCTGTGGATTTCTGGCTTTGTTCAGCTCCATTCGTTACTACCGTAGAATCCATGATTCCAAATTCCGACTCTGTGGAGAGTTTCTCTTCCTCTTCCCGGGCTAATTCAGGAATAGTGTCCGTGGCTTGACTGTCGCCGGTATATCCGTCGTCAAGAATACTATCGTTTTTTTTATCGCTCTCAAGCCTTTTGCTCGAGAAAATTTCACCGCGTTGTTCGCTCTCTGTGATCGTTTCAACCCCACCTTTAACGTCGTGTTTATTAACACCTCGATAGTCAAGGTGATCGGAGGACACAAAGGCATCGGTCTGTGAAATATTCTCGTTAATATTTTCGCCCTTTACACTATTCGACGAGTTTAATTCTCCCTGAGAATTATATTTCACGACGGAAATCTCCGGCGTCGGTGTAGATTCTCCGAGAGGCCGTTGCTGCTCGATGTCCTTTTCGACATCCGCTATTCCCGCGTCATTTTCCACCTCGAATTCATCGTAATGGGAATCGACTTCCTTTTCGTGCTTTGGCGAAGCTGTGCTCGATCTAGTGTCAAGATATCCGGGGGTCACGGAAGGGACCGGAATTATGATACCAGGAGGAAATTCCGGGTCCTCGGTTTCCTTGGATGAATTTTTCGCCTCCTCGGAATATTGTCTGACGTTGTTGGCGACCGTACGCTCCACAGAAACACCGCAACATCTTACCGAGCCGGAATTTTCACAGGGTGGAAAAGAGCCGAGTAATTTATCTTCCGGTTTCGTACCAAACTCTCGAGGACACTCGGCGCGCACTATACAAGGACATAACTCGTCCGGTGAAAGATCAATGTCGTCCTGTGGAAGTCCTTCGAGTTGTATAACCGCGGCGTTTCCCAATGCCAGGAGAAAAAACAATCTGAGAAAAAAAATCGAGTTACGGGTTTGAAAATGATATTCGAACTTGTTGCCGAAAAATGATCGTAATTAAACGCTGGATGATATTATTGCGAATTTCTTACCGGGAGTATAACCGCACCGCGGAATCAGGCCCCATATTGTATGGCGACCGGTTGCTCCTGCGTTGAGTATTGAATTTTATAAACACAGCGCCTATGCCTGGCAGCAATTCAATTTATGGTGGGTTTCCCCACCGCCGGTAGGCGCGTCTATTTGACTAAATATGAAATACAAAGTTAGGTTTACCCAAAATGTGGAATGAACGAAAGAGGATATTGCTAAATATAGTATAACAGCCCCACCAACAAGCGAAACAGTCACCCCTCGGGAAACCCTGCGGCCAAAAGCGAGTGAAAGTACAAAGGTGGCGTACAGGTATGTGGGAATTCATTTTCAATTTTGGACTCGAATTTTTCAACGGCTTCTACGTTTCACTTTCGTATCTCGCATTTCGCGACTCGTTTTCAAACTCTGATAACTTTCCACCCCCACTTCGTCCTCTGATATAAATGCGACAGAAAACTTACATGTAATTATTATCCATGCATATAGCCATGCGCGTTTTTTAAATTTACAATTTTATAAACATTCGATCTATAATTATTCATTAGACGTCCAGCTGTACCATTGACTATGGGGTTCACACCCTCGTAATAGTTTCCTGAAATGTGGAGGCAGGTTCGATAAGTTATGGGAGTTGTAGGAAATAAATGACGCTGTTATATAAAAACGAGGAAAGATTTGAATCAATCGTACGAATATATCGTACAGGTGCCTACATGGAGGATCGATAACGGGTGGGTATAGGGGTTAGCATTTCAACTCGTCAGCCCCATGGGAAGAGGGTGAATTTTTTCTTCTCGTTTTAATCATTCTTCTTCGTTAATGAACAGTCCGTTAGCTTTCAAATCTTTTCATTAATATTCCTGGACGTATTATTCCTGTGGAAGTTTCGGGAGATTTATCAAACGATCGGAAGTCACATTAACAGACCAGACCTTCGTTGGGTCAAGATGATTGACCCATTCAGATGAGACACTCGATAGACGTGGATTAGCTGTGTACGTTAATACTTTATTTCGAGGAAAACTGGGTCCTAGATAACTCGTCGATCGAAGAAATACGTGGAAAATGACAAAGAATAGAAAACTGTAATAGAACTCATTAACAGAATGAAATATTCTAATTGCGACAGATTTTGTACAGTAATATGGGTATTGCAGCTCGGTTGAATGGATCATTACCATGTTATCAGCCTGGAGCGACCGAACTGACTGCGGGGCGATAGGAAAAAACGATTTACTATTCCCCAGGCGATTATTCCCGCGGTTAGAAAAACGTAGAGAAATAATGGATGCTCGATTCTGAGGTGAAAGAAAATTTTCTTGTTTCTATGCAGGAACGAAATTAAATTTTTTCATCGAAGTCTAAATCCTCGATGAAGATTAATAATTGGTTCGATGTTCCGGGAAAGGAAGATTATTGAATAACAGGATGAACTTTGTACTTCGAACTTTGAAATCTTGAAATCGGAACGAATTAGGTCTTTGAGTTTCTCCCCGATTTAATCGGCGTTTTATTCCGTTTGAAATAATATCCTGGTTGGTTGTGTAGCAGGTAGTATACATATACTCGTAGGCACTCGACACGCAAGTAAAGAAAGCTGAATTAACTCGAGTAATGAGTTTGAAATCGATTGTCGAAATCGGTATGTGAGGAGGGAGGAATTTCTCGAATTACGTAATAAGACAATCGAGCTATATAAATAGAGAAAGAGAAATTATGCGCATGTAAAGGTCCGTTTTCATCATTTTTTTTTTTTTTTTTTTTTTTTCTTCACTCACTCATCAATAATCTCAGATCTTGTATTAGACGTGGACTTTAATTAAGACTTAATGAAAACGGTATTTAATTTCAATGTCGCCGACTCACAGTTTTCAGAAAAGGTATTTCCCCGGAAGTCTATAAAGCCGGTTCAAAATTCCGAAAGCTCCGAGGGGCCAAACCTCGAAGCTGAAAATTCACACGTGTTTTTGGAATTTCCGGAAATTTTGGAATTCGGAACTTCAGCCTTCGCAGATAGCTTCAATGAAAATTATTCCTTTCTTTTTTGAAATTGCAATACATGTTTCTTCGGATTTTATAAACGACGGTGTTGTAATATGGGCAGAAAAAAAAAAAAAATAAATAAAATAAAAAAATGATAAAAAATCCTTCTTATCGCTGTGTCGCAAACAGTTTGTAAAAAGTGACAAAGGCCAGGGGATCCCTGTAACGCGTTATGAATTATTTTCTCTCAACAGACTTGAACCGCGCTTACGGCACTATTCTATTGTTAAAAATATATATCAGTCCCGTGGCTGGAAAACTCGACCTCATAATATTAAATTGTGTCCGTATAACTTAGGCAGGTATAATATACCTGTGGGTACTGTGGCAATAAATTACGCTCATGTAATTCGGCGCATAGAAGACCCTGCTTTTTTATATTGTCTAAAACTTTGCCCCCGTATATATATATACTTGGCGATAATTATGTAACATTATAAATTCTCAATGATCTTACGCTGCGGGATTATAAAAGCGTTTACCTATAGTTTCATCTTTACTTTGTGAAACCGAAAAAAAAAATAAAAAAACTAGAATTTTCTTGCCAAATCCGCGCCGAAAAAAAAAAAATTGCAATATAATTTTTTACCGCCACGATGCATAATAAGTTGATTTGAAAAACTTGAGAGAGTTGGTGAGGGCAGGACAAAGGCAGCTAAAGGAGTTGGTCTGTATAGGCGAAAAGCTGCAGCGCAAGAACCGAAGGGTTGGTTAAAGCTTGAAGGGTAGAAATTAACGGGCTTGCGCACTGGTATCAGAACGTGTACAGGGAGCGCGTGGGGAAAAAAGTGCGTCGTCGCTTCGCAACCGCAACTAGATATACAGAGAAGAGAGTCCGTCGCGACGCTTCGTGACGTGCGGAACTTACCCTCGGGGTAAGAAAGTCGCTTTGAAAAATTCGCTAATAAATTTCTGGTGTATTCTTTGAATTTCTCCGTACATATTATATATAGTAGAAAAATAAACCGATCGTGCGGCGGGTGATTGGCTCAAATAATCGGCAAGGTGAGAAAGAAAATCGCGATGTGAATCCAAAAAAAAAAAATTCTATATACTTTTGTTTTGTTTTGTTTTTTTTTTTTTCTATTCAAAATTAAAATTCCATTTAAAAAAAAATTTTTGTTTTATTTTTTATAAAGTGTCTCTGAATATCGGTTTTATATGCAAAATAGTTTCATTCGATCATCCCTCGCGGCGAGTACCTATACGGCTTTGTAATATATACGGCTGGGGAAAAGTTGGTATTGCTTTTAAAATTCTGATTATCAAAATAATTTCGGATCTCTTTTACCCAGCGAAAAAAGAAAAAAAAAAATCACAAAAGAAAAAAAGAAAATATATACCGTGCTTCGTCGGTGTATTTGGGCATAATAATGTAAACGAATTTATTCATAGTACATAATATAATATGTATGTACGCGTTTCTACCCTTAAAAGCTGCTTCGTTTACTCGCCCATACTCTTCCGGTATTTTGTTTGTTTTTTCTTCGTAATTTAAAAAACGTGGGGTTGTTGTTTTTTCCTTCTTCTTTTTTTTCTAACCCCTGCAGAATTTCGAGTACGAAGGTATATAAAAGCTTTGGGAAATGGATTCCTTTTGAAGCGTGTTATCGTTTCCGAGATCTTGTGTTATTTCTGCATCATATATAGCATCGTTACTTTTTCCCATGTATATAGGTACGGTGTTTGGTTATTTTTATTTCATTTATTTTATTTTTTTTTTTCCTCTTCCTCGTAAAACGGGACTATTATTTGAGAAGGGACTCTCGAGCTTTGAAGTATTCATCACCTCTTGTATTTCCTCTCAAAGCTTTATAGTCGGAACGGTTCTATACCAGCTAAATCCGAGAGAAAATCGTATTTCATAAGCCACCTCGAAAATCCTCGAGAAAATTTCAGGCTTCACACAGCTTCACTCTGTCTGACGCGACAGATTTTACTCCTATTTTTCACCCCCAGGTTTAAAACTTGCGAATTATACAATAAACCGTGATTTTGTATTCATCTGACGTAGATTTGTACAAAATACACAAAAAATAAGAAAACAAATAAAAAGAATTCAACTTTTGACACAGCCTCCGACAAGGTTCTCATAATTAAGCATTCGCAACTGCAAGAAACGACTCGGCAAATTAACGCACTTGAAACTTCAAACGTGGGAAAATACAGTACCCTGTATTATATTCTAGATATACAGGGTGACTTTTCTCCGGGGTCTCATCTGGGAGGAGTTTTGAAGTGCTGAGACTCCGCCTTCTTCTATTCAGACACTCTCATCTCGAATTTGTTTACGTTCTCACGTATAGATCACTATTTCAAAATCCAAAACGAGTGTGAATAAAAGAAGGCGGAGTCTCAGAACGTCGAAACTCCTCCCATATGAGACCCCGGATAAAGTTCACCCTGTATATTCCGTTTGATAAAGTTCAACATTACGAAACATTTAATCGGATAATAGAAGCGTTGAGTAAGCCTGATTTACTGCGAACAGGAGCAAGTATCTGTATAATGCTCTGGTCATTTTATACCATGTCGAATCTCGATGGAAATAAATGAAGTATACATATGCTGCTACATACACGTCGGTCAGCTTCAACCTAACAAAGCCATCAATTTTGGGGATAAATCTCATCCCAGCCGCCCATTATTCCTAACGAACCCTTTGATCATTCGTCTTTATTGCAGGGTACGATGACCACGTACCTAGGAAACCACATAGGCCACATACATGCGTGGATAATCGATCGAGGGTGAAATTATTCTGATTAGAAAAGTACGGGGATAAAGGTATACCCTTCGATCGATCACGTCTCAGTACATTGAGCCTTATACGATATGACGTGGTATCACGCTTTCCGCACAATTCGAAATTGCTACTCTCTCATTTCCCCTCGATGTCTTTTATACATCGCCGATTTTTCCCTCACTGTTTAGATAATATATAGTCGCTGAAAGAGTTGTATTAATCATTTCTCGACATCGTCATGTCATGTCACATTAGCCTTTTTCCTTGTACGTTTGTTATACCGCAAAAAATGAAAAGAGATTTTCGGGCTACATATATTGCAGGCTCGAAACCCTCGGAATATATTGAAGCATTATAATAAATTGGTGAATTTTTTTCCGAATGGAAATCCGCCGTAGCTTATGTCAGATTGTAACGTGAAACTGAATGTTAGATTTGAGATTGCATAAGGAACAGGGAGAACATATGTATAAGTATATATATATATACAACGGGGGATTTAGACTCGTATTTATTTGCCAAAATTTTCTATATTCCATTTGTGTATTCAGAGACGAATCACCCCGGGCATAATTTACAAATTGAGGAGGTATAAGGCCTCGCTTTTGCATGGATATTTCTCCGTGGAAAATGTGCTCCGAAAATATGATGAAATAACATTATATATATTTATTCGTGGAAAATTTTAGAGATGAAAATCAAAAGTTCAATTCGGATGATCTCTGGCTCCCTTATATATTGACAAACGCAATCTGTAGTCAGTCTACCTCAAATTTCACAGGTGAAAATTCGCCACTCGGGTTTACTCATTACATATTTATTAACAAGCCCCCAATTTTCCTCTTGGGAAATGAACCCTGAGCATCTTTGCCTGTCTGGCTTCACGCTTCTTTTAAGTTCGAACTTTTTGCTTTGTGCTTTTATAACTTTCGCAAACTTCCTCCCTTCATTGTTATTTCTTTTTTCTTTTTTTTCATACACTTTTTCAAAACTGAACTGGAACTTGTCTCTTGTGTTTTTTTTTTTTTCTGTAGGTAGGTGGGTATTGATGAATTCAGAAGTCGAATAAAACGAGGAATTTCCTTGAATTTTAATGAAAATTTGATCACTTTAGGATTTTACAATAATAGATTGTAATAATATTCAATTTTGTACGACACTTCAGACTGCAACTATAATAATATATATATGTATAGGTACATACATACATTTCGTATAATTAAGTTCATTTTATTGTTCACCCTAGAGAGGCTTAATTAACGATCGACCGAATTACGTCGTTGCTCGTTAGTCGCGTTAGTCGCATTTGGTCTCGTCTCCGGCTCGTCCTATAGGGATAGTCGTTACACGGATAGAAACAAGGGAGGAAAAAAAAAACGAGAAAAAAAATTAACAAAAAAGCAGAAAGAATGGAAGAGAGAAAACAGAATTAATTCCAATTGCTAATATATATAGTTATATAGTATATAGTTATGCAATGTGATATCTTCGGCGCGATGTAATAATCTCATCCCCTATTGTTCGAATGATTCGTTATAAAGAGATAGGATGGTTATAATGTTTATAATATGATGAAGTGGAGGAGATAACGTAATCAGAAAATATATCGTTGTAAAAATGAGAAAAAAAAACAAAAAAAAAAACGGAGAGCAATAGCACTTCAAGATAGTCTAGACGCTACGTAGGGGGATGATATGAAACATGTTATATTTCGTATTCTGTATGCTCGTCGGCAATAGAGAAACACATGTGTAAACACACATATTGCCTCTCTGCGAGTTTTACTCTTTAATGTTGAGGTAATATTGCATATATAAATAGGGTACATAGATATAATATATATACAGGGTGATTCAAATTCAGTGGGTCATACCTTGAAGGTAGCTTCCCCGCGAAAATCTAAGACTAAATTTCCTTTGCCGAAAATTCGAGGGACCGATAGTTTCCGAGATACGGAAGATCTTAGTCGACCAATTGCGCAGCGCATAGATCGCATAGACGGCGCCACCGCGCAACTTCCGCTCATGGCCGGCCCTGGCTGTGTCACCTGAGTTCTGCGATTGGTCGACTAAGATCTTCCGTATCTCGGAAACTATGGGACCCACGAATTTTTGGCTAAGGAAATTTAGCCTCAGAATTTCGAGACGAATCTGCCCTCAAAATATGGCGTGTTTGGATTTGTATCACCCTGTATATGCGTAGACCTCGTCGACTCGCCTAGCTTATAATCTAGATTTGCACGCGCCTCGTTTCACTGATTACGGTACATACTGTATACATGTATAGATAGGTACATCTATATGTATGCTAATTTGTATTCGTCGTCATGATTTCCCGTCTTTTTTTATCTGCATTTGCATTCAGTCCAATAATAATAATTATTATTCTTATGCGGTTTTGAAAATTGTGTGTATCATTTGAAAATCAGATGATATATGTATATCTATAAATGAAATATATACTTACTTCCTATACGTAGGTATATGGGGGGAAAAGTAATATATACAGATATCCGAATCAGTCCCGAATTATCGACAACCTTTATATTCCGAGTACCTATATACGCGGTGATCAATGTTTGGCTGTCTCTCCTCTCCCCCTCTCTCTGTCTTTATATGGACCAAGCCACCCGAGAGTTTCTTTACTTCAGAATTCTGACGAGGGTATAACCCGGTATTGGATCAAGAGGCAAGTTCCTACCCTCATCACGGATCAAGAAAATATATAAAAAAGAGTCGGAAGTTAATCCACTAAAAATTCATTTGATTCCGATCGTTCTCGAATTATTATCATCATTGTACATAAATTTTCAGACACGTTTTTCTACAATTTATCAAATTCTATATGAATAAATTCAGTTACCGAACCGACTCGCGATTAAACCCCCCGATTCTCAAGCCCCGATAATTTGATACTATAGTTCATTAGTTCCCAACAGCTACTTCACGGTTGTCAATTACGTGTCAGGTCGGATCATTGTGTAAGCCTTGGTTAGTCGGTTAATACAACGTAACACAGGGTACTGTATAAAGTTTTACCTCAAACCACGAAAACGCGTGAAGTCTAAAGTCTTGGGTACCGAGGTGCCGAGGTACTCTGACCTTATGTAACAAAACTGAACTAAACTATTTGTACATACAAGTACGTTATTCAAGGTAATCGTTAAGTTCATGCTTCTATTTCGTACACAGGTCATGCTAACGGGAGTAATTTATGGGTAAGTATCCACCTATGACTAGAGGAAAGAAAATTTATCTATTTAACGAGACTCGATCCATTCTTTACGCGAAATTCCACCAAATCTCTAAAGAAAAAAAAAAAAAAAAAATAGAAAAAATTAAATAAGAAGCAAAGAAGGAAAAAGCTCCAAGGTTTCAGCCCTTCTATTTTCCAGGCCTCCCCTTTGCTGCGAGGCGAACTATTCGTTGGGTAATTTCAACGACTTAGATGAGTTTGAGAAAAGTGTAAACGACGAAGAGACTTTACGCCAGAGATTGGTCTACGTCCAATGGATCGCGTACAGAGTTGTAGCACCGACTCTTCTCACTGCAGGGATGATCGGGAACATTTTCACCCTAATTGCACTGTCCAGTTCCTCGTTGAGGGGTGTCACTTACCTGTATCTAACGGGACTCGCCGTCGCCGATACTGGAGTCGTTGTTTTCTGGACGCCGATCGGTGAGTTATAAGAAAACTTAATATAAACGAAAAAAAACTTGACTTCTCCTATAATATTCCCAAAATGATGATTTTTTTTCTTCATTTTTTTGTTTGTTTGATTGTTTGTTTTCTTCACCCTTTCAGCCGCCAGACTTGGCTACGGGGTCAGCGGTTATTATCTGTCAGCAATTTACCACGCTCACATTGAACTCGTTGCAGTAAACACCTTCATGGCAGCAAGTGTCTTCATTATGGCTTGTCTAACCGTGGATCGTTATCTGTCAGTATTTTTGCCAGGCCGTTTACGGGGCGGTTATATAAGGCGTAATTCCAACGTTGCTATCATCGTTTCGTTCGTCTTGGGATTTTTGGTAAGTTCATACGATAATCGCGTGTCCGATGGCGTGAAGTCGTAGACCTACCGTAACTCGTTAACGTAAGAAGATGAAAATTTTCGTAACTTTTCTTTTTCCTTTTGACTCGAATTTTCTTAATCATCACCGGTTACTTCGACCAGGTAAGTATACCCCTCGGAGCAATGAGGTCAGTATACGAGCAGCAAGATGGCCCCGACGTCGTATTCACACTTCGCGAGAACACCTCAGTAACGGGCACAGAATTGTGGCGGGTTTACTTATGGACTAACGAAGTCTTGGTGAGGTTTGGACCAGCCGCATTACTCGTGTTTCTGAACGGACTGATAGTCAGAAAGTTCATCCAGCTCACGGCTAAGAGGCGAAAATTTCACGCGGTATCGGACAAGTACAGAGCTTCACACATCGCCGAAACTTCGTCCCTTACTCGGAACAGGGGATACAGGTAAGGTAAGGGATGAAATATATCTTCCTAGTTGAAAAATCCTCGTGTCTAATTCCCCAGGGAAGAACAGCATCTGGTTATCCTCGTGACAGCAATAGTGGTGTTATTCTTCGTGACGACTACCCCGTCAGCCTGTCTCCTCGCGTGGCAAATGGGCCGACGCGATTCGGACGTAGGGTTTCAGAAATTTTTGGCAATCGCCAACGTCGCTGAGATGAGCAATTTCGCCCTGAATTTCTACGTCTATCTCGGATGCAGCACGGAGTTCCGGGGTGCAGTGGGCAGAATATTTCAGGTAAAAATAAATTAGGGGATGTAAACTCGGTATTATTAATCACGAGGGATATTCAACTGAAGCATTGATCTAGGGACGGTGTTGCGACGATAGCAGAGAATCCATTCACGAAACACCCGTAGGTGAAATCGAAGATTTTAGTCGACACGGAACGACGTTTCGTATGTCACCCGAACATACGAGACTAAATTCCCCAGGTTCGCCATCAAGAGCTGGTCAAAACGCCCCTGGGGAATTAGAAAGCGTTAATAAAGAAACGCAGTGAAACTTATATGCCAACGTATCGTGTGTTAATTATCGATTGATTCATTCATTCATTGATATAATGTATAAAAATATAAAAATATTTAATAACTGTGTATATCTGTTTGTTATTATTATTTATCACAGTATCTATGTATATATTATATCCTGAAAATAAAAACTATCATTCAAAGTATTCACCCATATATATATAATATATACATATCCACATATTTATTATTAATATGATGAATGAAATAATAACAGTTTTGTCTTATACACACTACTCCGCACATCTGACGTAACAGGTAAATTTACGATTGGGTAAGTACGGACGCGAGATAGTTTGATCATGTTTTTCCAATTATCCCTCCCAGTATTCTGGGGATAACTGTGTATTACTGTCTTTTATAACCTTTACGTGGATTGGCGGGGGGCATGAACGCGGTGAAGTTAAAGAAGAGTGAAAAATCAAGGTCGAGTCTTATGTGGGTATACGAAACGCGTTTGATTCTGACCGATGTGAAGTTGGCTTCGCATTCTCATGTCTCTTTTCTTCTCTATTCAACCACGGAGGATAGTTAAGGTCTAAGAAGACAGAAGACGTGTTGCCAACTTCATATCGGTCAGAATCAAACACGCTATGTATACAACGAATATTAATACACGTACATCTATAAGCCTGTCTTTGTGTCTCATACCATTAAGTTTCTGAACAGGTTCCCACTACGTCATTGATACAGCTGCCTTACCACAGTAAGAATCTCGGTTGTATCTGACAAAGTGAGTTCAACGTAGGTAGGTGGCTGCGTAATATAATAATATTCGATTACACGCGGGTACGTAATATATATTACGGTTCTTTTTTTTCTCATAGAATAGTATGATACGTAGATCCATAAATCCTCACGACAATATATAGGAATCCTCTTAACGCCTTGGGCGAATTTACGGCCAGCGAAAGGCTAACCACTTCTGTTAATTTTTAATCCTTCGTATTTCCCTCACTAAATTCACGCGCCACACTGTGACTCTTCGATAGTATAGTTCTGGCGCAGCGATGTAGTGAGTTAACGATCGACGGTCGAAATGGTGTCTCCGCCTCATGTCGGACGGAGTATTTCCTCTTCTCTATCGTTCGCCGTGCTCCAGTTCGTCGCCATCCTCGCCTTCTCTTCCCTCCGATACGTTAACGGCGAGGAATCCTTCTGCCCAATTGACGCCGGCGTCGATCTCACCTACGCCGTGTCCAACGCTTCCGGCTTCTTTCATCCCGAGTCCGGATTCTTCTTTCCCGAAGATACGGCCAGGTTTAGAAACGGCGCTTGGCACGGGTGCGTCTGCGACATCAAGCCGTGCCTGGCTCTCTGTCCTCAGACGAATGATACGAGGAATGAAAGCAGCGGAGAGATCTCCGCGATCCCAAACCTCTACGACGCCAACCTGACCCTCGACGACAACGAGGAGACACCAGCCTCCGAAAAACGCTTTTATTTCGTCCTTTGGGACCCGTGCGAAAAAAGTAGCGCGTATTTTCTCGAACCTGAGATCTACGAGACGGACGAATACCGCGTTTTGGACAACGGCTCGCTCTTCTTACCGCGAGGAAACGGGCCCGATGAACGACTCAAGGATTTTCAAAAATACTGTCTCAGACGGCGAGGCAATGCTTCCAGCTATACGCCCAGGGTCTGCGTGCCGAAGACTGAGAAGGACGATTTTGTCACTGTGAAATACGCCGGGGCCCTTTTGGCAGTGCCGTTTCTTATCGCGACCGTCGTGGTCTACTCCGTTCTGCCAGAGCTGAGAAACATCCACGGCACTACTCTCAGATGTTATTTGTGTTGTCTTGTTGTTACGTACGTTGCTCTAGCTGCTGACCGGATTCCAGCACCGGACTATGACGCGGGAGTATTCTGCATGATTTTAGGTAATCGGTTTTATTGCCATGTTTCATTGTTGGGAATCGGGTTATCGATTTCTTCATTATTACGAAGATTAATTTCGTTGCAGGGTTTACTACATACTTTTCTTTCATCGCGAGCTTCTTCTGGCTGAATGTCATGTGCATTGACATGTGGTGGAGGTTTGGGTGAGTTTTTGATCTACGGAAATCACGATTGACGTATCGGACGATCTAGGCTTCGGGTTGAAGCTGAGAATTTTGGAAAAACCCGAATAGTTTCCACTCACGGTTTTTAAGAATGGGTTTTCCCGGAAACTTTACATAGCGGGTTTCATAAATTATGAATCGAAGAACAACGGAGGCAAGAAATTCCGCGACAGCTGAAAATCCGAAAGGCCAAACCCCCGAAATTCCAAATTCACGAATGTATTATAGGGGAAGGTGGGGCACGAGCGGTCCCTTAAGAAAAAAATGCTCATAATCCTAATTTTTCTCACTCATTTCACTTTTTTCTTAATCCCCAGACACGTATTTGGTATTAACATGCTGCGCCCGTTGAAAATAAAAATTTGAAAAAGTGGGGCAAGATGGAAAAGTAGTTGAAAGTAAAAAAAAAGTAGTAAAAGTAGTTAAGAAATACACCTGTGATTATTTTAAATAATTATAAATAAAAATATTTTTATACTATGAACAAAGTCAATACCAAAAAAAAAAATTCATTTGATAAGTTATTTTCATTGTATTTAGAAAATTTGAACATATTTAAGTAAAACTAAAAAAAGAAGAAAAAAGGCATAAAAAATAAAACGATGAAAAATAAGGCAGGGCTAACTTTCCTCAAATCTCACAGGGGTTTCGGATCTCTGAGAAGCAGCGGTAGGATGCACGACCGTAAAAAATTCATCGGATATTCCATATACGCCTGGGGATTCTCTGTTCTATTGACGGCGTTTTGTATCGGGATGGAATTCACCCCAGGAATTTCAGACTCGTTGATCCGCCCGGGGTTCAGAGCAAAGTCATGCTGGTTTAGCAGTGAGTTAATACGGCTCTAAATTTCTCGAAAAATATATGAAAAAAGTGGAATTCAATCGTCCTGCTAGTCTTTCGCATCAACTAAATCCTCCATTATTTTTCGTTTTCTTTTTTTCTCAGCAAAAACAGCAGCAGCTTTGTACTTCTTTGGTCCAGTCGGCGTGATAATAGCCTGTAATATATGCCTCTTTATTTCGACTACGATTAAAATAGTACAACACACAAGGCAAACCCAACGTCAATTGAACAGCGGAGAAAGCAGACGCCACGACGAGAATAAACAATGGTAGGTGTAGGAAATAATACATAATCAATTTCAATTACTTTTTCACTCAATTTTCGCCACAGGTTTGGCCTCCATCTTAAATTGTCGGTGATCATGGGCATCAGTTGGTCAACGGAGGTGATCTCCTGGCTTTGGGAAGGTCCGAAGTACCTCTGGTATTTCACAGACATGGTGAACGCCCTCCAGGGATTTTTGATATTCGTTATATTCGTGTGGAAGAAAAAGATCTGGCAATCCTTGAAGAAACGGTACAAAGAACTGCAGTTCACGCGGAAGGGATGCGTCTTTACATCCCCAAGCTCGGACTCACCTGCTACTACCAATTGCTCTGATGATTCCGCCGTTCGTTGTAACGTCTCTGTACTAGCTATGGAAGAGATGAAAAATTCCAAGAGCCAAAACCCAGTTCAGAATTCTGCAGAACAAACTGCCGACGATTCTCGGTGATGAAAGAAATCGAGAAGAGGGATTGAAGGCGAATTTTTTGGGGGAATCAAATCTTAGAGCTTCAAAGTCGGAATAGAATATCTAGTTCCATTCTCCCAGTCAGTGAAGAATTTCTGACTTTGATTAGCTGGACGGTTTTTTATAACTGATTTCACAAGTATGTTCTGAAAATTAGGATGAGATTTATCACTGACTTGATTTCCTCGCAGAATTTTCAAGTTCTGAGTAGAATTGAAAAATTTAACAGCGTGTAGCGAAACTGGTGAGAATTTTGAACCCCGACTCGAACTCGTACCTTTGAATATCTGGGTAAGACGCAATTCGGCTTGATCAGAATTATGTTTCTTCCAGGAAAAGTGAAGAGTAATAAAGTTGAACTTTTGTGGTGTGAAACTAGAATCTTTATTTCTGAGAATTTAGGCTTTTTTTCTATTATTGATGCGTGTCAGTTCCTGTGAAATTGTATGAATATATTCCACATCGATATCACATGAATAAATAAAATCTGGTAAGGGTTTTTCGTGTAGAAAAGTGCAGGAAGATGATTGGCGAATATTGAGGAGCAGGAAATGAGTGGAAAAAACGAATCTCGCTCGTTATGTGTGTATGACTCGATGGAGTAAAACACTTCATACGTTTTATTCCAAAATCTATCATTGCATTCATCATTTCACATTGTAATAATTCATTTTTAGATAATTTAAAACATAATGTAAATAATTATATAATGACCGCAACACATGTTTATGCACACCTAATATGTATATCGTATTAAAAATCGTCCGCACAGTCATTCTTTTTACTAAACCTAATTTCAGGTCTAAGATTCAATGTCTTGTTGCTAATTTTACTCGTTAAAGGAAAATAAAATAAAAAAAAAACCTTAAAATAAAATGAAGTAGGTAATTATAGCCTCTGATCGCAGACCACCCTCACTTCAGCTACTGCTTTCAGTCATTGCACGAAGTCCTGCGGCTTAATTGACGAAGGCATTTATCGTCCACATGAAAACGTTCAATTAATACAAATAAGTAATAAATAACTTACGTCTGCTATTTAATAGTAATTTTCGTATCAAGGGCGTAAAACCGGCATTTTACGCCCGCAAAGGGAGGAATAAAATAGGCGTTTTACGCCCACTGCATCAAAAATGATTGAAAGTATCGGAGATAGAGTACATACAAGATCTATCATACAATGGAATATACCTGGAGTAGCTGTTGCACAAATCAAGCTTCTTGTCTGCAGGAATCACCGGCTAATATCTTCCCAGGTGGACATCCCACGAGGTCTTTAACGGCTAAGGAATAAGCAGCGATCGACGGAGCTTGCTTGGCTATGATAAAGGTAGATGTAGGCATAGCCTGGTCGGAATTTTTTGAAACTGTACCAGTTTCCGATTCATCTTCTTGGGCTCGTTGTATTATTTGCACTGGCGGAATTTGCGGATTGAGATTATCCGGAGTCTTTTCCGTCGTCGGGATAGCATCTCGCTTAGGATATGAAGTCGTAGCACAATTAGCTCCGTTTATCAGGGAAAAAATTGCTGAAACAATTACTAGCTGCACCGAAAACCGGATACACATAGTCGGACGCAACATGTCGAAACGATTATGATACGATTCACTGCCGACACGTTTTGTTCTATGAACTGACTGCCGCTTAGCTGTGGCTCAAGAGTTATGGATTTTGCCACTTATATCGATGCTCATACATAGACATACTGCATCGTACGTGTAGATACGTACATATCGATGCGATGTAACTGGGTACAAGTGGATTTTTTTCTGCAAAAAAGAAAAGAAAAGAAAAAATATATCCCTGGGAGCAGTGAAAACCTGTTTCATACGCTTACGCCTATACATCGTCAGGAACTATATACAGGGTGAGATTTCTCCAGTGTCTCATCTGGGAGGAGTCTCGACGGTTCACACGTCCGAAATACAGTCTAGTGTGCTATACGTGTGAACGTAAAGAAGTTTTGAGATGGGGGTACTATCTGCTCTATAATCACACTGATATTATTCCGAAGGAAACGAGTATGAATAGAAGAAGGCGGAGTCTCAGAACGTCGAAACTCCTCCCAGATGAGACTCCGGAGAAAAGTCACCCTGTATATGTGCACGAGTGTTACCGCTGATCTCGACGTCCTCAGGAATTGCAGGTAGAATGCTGGGAGAGATTCGAGGTCGTCTTCAAAATTTCGGATCATAATGATTTCAGACTTGAAGTCACTTCGCTTGACTCAAGATTTCTCGTTTCGGATCTTATGTCAAACGAATAAGAAATCTCTGGAATTTTATTAGATACGAACTTAGAGGTGTGGGAATACTTGATCTCTAGACAGGCGGAATCCTAACGGAAGACAAATCACCGATGGGACAGGAAAAGACAGGAGAACTTGCTACTGCTCGTGTCATAAGTATATCGTCTTTCACATTCTGCATGCTGACGCTTGCAGTCAAGGTCTGAGAATGCAGATTTCTCAATGCTGAATAATTCTCGTAGAAACGTGCTCGCAGGTATAATAAGAAAACTGTGCAAACCGCGTTGATATTCCTTCTGGAAATCAAATCTCGGTGTCAAAGCTCTCGCAATGTTAACACAGTTCACTGTCCTCCTAATGAATGCAAACTTTACACACTATGGAGATTGACTCTTGGTTTCTCCCTTCTCAAAGTAGATTATTTTACCAATTAATCTCCCGTTCCAAATCGGGTTCGGTGAACTCGTTGCCAAATTTGTTTTTCACTGCTAAACATTATGCCCTCGTCCTATCTCGTGGTTAATTTTGGAGAAAATAGGAATGGCGTGGATTGGGTTTGATATTCTCAATAAAGAGCGTCAATGAAGGTTAAAGATGCTTTATTTCAATTACAATCACCATCTTAATGTCAAACTCGAAGGGGAGATAGCAGCGAGGAGTCGAAAGGACATTCTTCGATTATCTTCGACTCAAAGTTTCCTGGCCATTACCTTCTTTATGACCAAATCAAATTGGTATCGTATTTGAAAATGGAATCCCGAAGACCCAGAAGCATCACGAATCCGTCAGAAATTAAGCCGACGGTCTGCACGTGTCGAGGATTCGAACCTGTCCAGATGGACAATCGACTTCTTTCCCTGCCAACGCGCCAAGTGGCTCTTCTTCTTGTGGATAACGAGACGCGGTTGTATCTTGGGGATTAAATTCCATCGTAGAATTTCTAGCGGTGGAAAAATCCTCACTGGTAGAGATAACCGAAGCACAATCGGCCCGAAGGACTAACAATAAGTAAAAAATGGCAAGACTCGTCATTAGCTTCAGCGCAAACTGCGACATGTTCAATGCAACGTTCCACGACTCCGCGACAATCAAGCTGGCGATTCTCCTTCCATTCGACAGCTGTGCCGTTATATATGCCTACCAATACATAGACACGGGCAAGGCATACGTGAGTCTGATAAAAGTGTGTAAACATAAAAGAAAAATCAAAAATAGCCCCGGGAGCGTTAATGGTCATTTGTTTTCGCCTCTTTCTACATCCATCATCTGAAAACCGTTGACTCTTGACCTATCCAGGATATGGTTGAGTGCCGAGCGCTGAGTGGGGTGTGAGGTCATTTTTTAATTTCGTATCGCCGTAAAAGTACAGCCGGAATAGTTTGAACGATCGTTAGGGTACTCGGAATAAATTACTAACGATCATTTCGACAAGTTTTTTTATTTTATTTCATCATACAAATCATCAATTAGGAAACTAACTCTTGAATAGTTTTTTTTGTTTTGTTTTTTTTTTTTTTTGGAAAGATAAAAAATACATTCATATATACTTTACTGAAGTAAATACCTACGTGGGTATGTGTTATATACGGTATAATCGTGAGTATGAAAATTCGCATCTGTTTTGGCGGTGAATTAGCGCCCGTTATAGACGTGACTCTTCCTTACTTGGCGACACTGCAGGCTGTCATTGAAATCGTTAACGAGCCGATATACCACCGTAAGTGTGATAATCATCAACTTTCTTTCTGTTTTCCAAATTTCTATTATTCAATCGACAATCAGCGGGGATATGACCAGCTATAATACGTACAGAGGAGTAAGACTGATTAATGATTTACTACGCGAACAATAAATTCTCCTGATCCCTTTCCAAGTCTCTACTGAACTTATCGACGTATTTTTAATAATCTAATCACTGAAATGAATTATTTTCGTTTCTTTACACAATTTTAACATTTCTTCACCCACCTTCAGCCTGCTGCAGTTTTTGAATAAAAAAAAATCACTAATCCACATGCAGAAGCTGAAGCTATCAGCGTTTGAAATCAAGCCGCTGGTCTGCACGTGGTCAAGACTTTGACCATTCCAGGTGGACAGTCCGTTTCCTTTTCGGCGAAAGAAAAATACCCAATCGCTTGCGGTTTATGGGATAACGGGTGAGCCTCAGACGTGACTTTTCGACTAAGGTTCATCGGAGTTTCCGTAACGACTTTCTCGGTGGTGTAAATCGTGGCAGAATCGGTCTGCACGATGAGGTAAAAAATCGCGAAACTTATGATTAGCTTTAGCGTCGAATGCGACATGTCGAAATCAACGTTCCACAACTGCGCGACGATCGTGCTTGTAAATCGCCTCTTGCTAGACTAACAGTCACGCCAGTTATACCTATATCGATGGCTATGGATGGGCATATGCAAAGCATACACCCATACGTTCGCGTGATTATACAAAGATCATTTTTCGCAGAATCTCTCTCTCTCTCTCTGGGCGCGTTGAAAACCAGTTTCACGACAGTCAATGGTAATTTACATTCGGGCGTGTGGATATATCGGATTGGTAGAGTGCTGATCGTGAGTGAGATTCGAGGCCATATTTTTTCATAACAAATCGAAAATAATCGAAAATAATAGACCCTCCTTAGCTGTAGCTAGTCAGTCCTAATTTTATTTATTTTGTTAGTCGATAATGTCAAGGAAGGGAGAAGACTCATTCATGCATTATCGTCTCGTGACGTATTCTCGTTTATTCATAGACACCAGGATATTGGTTTTCTTATATTTAATACACGATGGGTAAAACTGTTGAACAAAAAACACGTCAGATCGTTATCCGGCTTCCTTATATCCGTCGAAGACAGAATACCGGTGAATAGTTTTGTGATAATAAATTTCGACACGAAAGTATAACTCCTATAACTCTTCTGTCCCGTTTCGTCGCGGGCGTTCTTTCCACATCGTCGTCGAATCGTTCCATCGAATTCTTCTCATCGCACCCTCAGCCACCTCTGATCATTCCGCAACGACCTCGCGGATGCGCCAATCTTCTTTATGGACGGCATTTAATCCTGGGCGAATCGAAAGTAGGTACGAATATTCACTCACGCATGGGGATTCAAGGTACGTTTAAACCGACTGCAGTCGTTGATTCCACAAAATTCACGGATCCCACGTGTGTCTATGAGCCGTCGTACGATGCATACTCGAAGAAACTGACGTCTTGGAAATTATGCGGACGGCCTGCACGAACTTAGGACTTGAATCGTGCCGGGTGGACAGTCCTTTTTCGCCAAGGAATGATGTCCGACTGGTTGTGCTTTTTGGGGTATCGGAGCTGGAACGTCGGGCTCCAATTCTTGAAGTTTCTTCGGAGCTTTTGCAGAATTCGGAACGCCTTTCTCGGCGCTGTTAACAGTCGCGGATTCGGTCCGAACGATGAGGTAAAAAATCGCGAAAGTTATGATTAGTTTGAGCGCAAAGTGCGGCCGGGAAGTCGAGCGCGACATGCTGGAATCAACGTTTCACTACTGCGCGGCGATCGAGCTTGTAGTTCGCCTCTTGCTCGACAGTTATGCCATTTATATATCGATGGCTATGAATGGGCACAGGCAAGGAATAACTGTACGTATACGTGAGCATACAGAGATCAGTTTTTTGGAGCGAGAATAGCCCTGGGAGCATTGAAAACCAGTTTCACGATGGTAAATGGTGATTTGTTTTCGACTGTACAGATGTACTAATCCAGAAAGTATTGACCTTCGACCTTATCAGGAATTGGAAGAGCGTCGAGTGGAAATCGAGGCCGTTATTTCGTGTGGGATTATCGCAGTGTTCCAATATCCTCACTTATTCATGAATTCTAATTATCGCGGTTTTCTACGCTCTGGTGAAAAACTTATAAGATTCGATCCTTCTTGGTCCTCCTATACTTATCTTTAATTTTTGTTTATTTTGTCTGTCAGGAATGTGAAGGAAAAGAGGAGACTCATTGACGCATTGTCGTACTCGTGACGTATTCTCATTTATTGATAGACACGATAATATTGGATTTCTTATATTTAATACAAGATGGGTGAAATGTTGGAAAAAACACGTTAGATCATCGATCTGATATTCTATACATATACAGGGTGAGTTTTCTCCGGGGTCTCATCTGGGAGGAGTTTCGACGTGCTGAGACTCCGCCTTCTTCTATTCGCACTCGTTCCGTATTTCGGAAGTGTGCTATACGTGAGAACGTAAACAAATTTGGAGATTAGGGTATTATATTCTCAAGCGGACGAGTATGAATAGAAGAAGGCGGAGTCTCAGCACATCGAAACTCCTCCCAGATGAGACCCCGGAGAAAAGTCACCCTGTGTATTATCTGGTTTCCTTATAAAAAATAATAATAATAATAATACAGTTGGAGAAAAAAGACTGTTGAATATAGTCTTGCGAAAATGTTAGGAAATTGTACACATAGGTAATAGTGAGTGTTAACGAAATTTTGATACATTTTCGCGGTGAAAATAGCTCCTAGATCTTCACTTTGTGCGTGTTCAAAACCAGGGAGCATTTCCTTCCTACTGCTTCGTCGAAGCATCTTGTATTATTGCTTTCGAGCCATTTCTAGTATTGAACCTTTAACACTTCTAGCCACCCTCGATTTTGCAATACTCTCGCAAGGACGTTGATCTTCCTCATGGATCACGTTTCTTGGCATTTCGGTTATTGAAGGCACGGTATCTTCGTCCCCAAATTTGTTGCCCGATTTTCGAGCTGCAGTATAACTGCAGCTATCAACAGCTATAACATATAAAAGCGGAGAAAGTCATTCAGCAAAAGATATAGAGCGGTGATAAAATCTGCAACGTTTGGAAATGGAATTATTTTTCCTAATTTTATCTCGATTTTACTTTCATTCATTCGTCGACGTATCGTTAGTGTGATTATCGTTGTTTTTTATTTTGCTTATACTAGTTTTTAACCCTTGAATAGTATACAGGGTGTCCATCACCCCAAGCAAAGTTTGTACCAATTAAGTACCTACATATATTAAATTCAAAAAAAATTCAACATGTTATTGGGATAAAAAATATAATGTTCAATTTTATCAAAAATTAAGGTTTGGAAACACTCATTTTTTTTTTTTTAACTGTCTCAAATAGAAAAAATGGCTATAAAACTTGTTGAACTAATAAAAAGATATGTTAAACTATATCCCATAAAATTTTTGTGAAGGAACATGCAACACAGGCTTCACAATACACGTTTAAACACGTCGGGGTGTCAAACACCCCACGAGGCAGTAATGTAATTTTTTTTTTTTTTTTAGGTACGCCATTTGAGGGTTAAAAGTAAGCTCAATTCAAGTATTGGAATATTTTTTCAAAATTTGTCAACCTACCTTCAAATTCTTCAGCCTGGTCTACTGCGTTGCAGGTCTTACTCATGTTCAATATAATTTACGATCTGAGTTAATCGAGAGAAAAATAATACCAGCTGTGTAATTTTGAGTATTGCAATTAGCAGATGAGAGTAGCTCGAAGCTTGAGCTTTTAATGGGCACTAACTGCATCGGAAAATGTAAGCTGGTATTTATACCTTATGCAGGATTATAATGTATTTCCGTTGAAATTGATATGTATCCCGTCGAACTGTGCGCAAAAGATAATATACATCCGATGATGAAATTTCCTTATAAATAATGTAAAGTTAATACAGAGATTAAATTTCTTAAGTTCCGATGAAATTGTATACGGAAAAAGTTGAAATTCGAAGACATTTTATGGCAGGTATTCCTATAGTCGAACGATTCACTTCAATCAAAGGGATCATATTCCTCAACTCACCTCTATGAGTGTCCGGATTCAAATCAGGTATCTTCAGCTGTGAAAAGTTCATTTTCAAACGGAGCTCTTGTGATTGATTATCGCAGGTGATTGAGATATGCTGCATGCGGTTAAATATCGTAAGGAAAGTCACGCAGGATTTTCATTGCATCCTGATGGAATTTAATACGCAGAAAGAAAAATTTTATCCCGGTGATATCGTGTCCTCTGTATTCCGAGAAATTTCACGATTTACACTGCAGGGCCACGTAGAAGTGATGAAAATTTTCGAAACGCCCATGAAATTCCCACGGAATAGCAACACGTGTTAATAATTAACATCTAACGCTCGAAGCTTGAAGAAAAACTCCATGAAATTATTTGACCGAAGGTTTGACGCGAAATTATTTCTCTATACAGGGTGACTTCTCTCCGGGGTCTCATCTGGGAGGAGTTTCGACGTGCTGAGACCCCGCCTTCTTCTGAGGCTGAAAATTGATGTTTTACCTAAAAAATCGACAAAAAAACCTCAAAGCTTTTGCAAATTTCAGAAACGCATTCATTTTTTAATTCTCAAGAGCTCGAGACTCGAGTCAATTTTTTCCCGTTCCTGACTTCACCAGGGAACTGTCAAATCGAAGAAAATTGTATTCAGGGTGTCTCATGATAAAATAAACGATTTGTGTAGTTTTATTACAATTTTTATTACAAGCACAGTGAATCGAAGAACGATACCCACGGACAGGGAGGAAAAAAAATGGGGATATTATTACCCAATTAGTTGTTCCTCGTATCTTTTACACGCGTCTGTTTCTTGGCCGGGTTCAGATCGACCACAATCATTTCTTATGAAAAAAAAAGGCCAGAAACTGAAACGGGAAAGTACTTCACTGCAGGCGCTAGCAGACTATCGCATCTACCTATCAGTGTGCGGTTCTGCGGATAATTCTGCTTCTTGCACAGAAGAGGTCTGCACAGATTATTACGATACATAATAATTAGGATGGTCCTTGTATCGGGACTGAAAAAAAGTAATGCTAGAGCCCGCCAAATCGGATTCAAATTGTAAAAAAAAATTCACTAATTTTTTCAGATTTTTATTTCATTTCCTTCGTCTCCCTGTTTGACAAATGATTCGAAAACACGCTTATCCACTATATTTCCTATTAAATTTTACTTCAAGCTTCATCGTAGGCAAAAAAATCCGTAATCTCGAAAATTCGGTGAAAGTTTACCTTCTTTTCAGTGAAAATAAAAAAATCAAATGCGGGATATTCCATTCAATCTTTGAATGAAAATGAAAAAAATATTTGTGATGTAAATCGTCAATGAATATCGTAAAATTATCTCTGATTCCCAAAACGAGACAATTCTGTAAAAAAAATTTAATTTTTGTATCGTGGATTTCGTTTTTTACCTTAAATTAAAACAGGAAGACGAAGGGAATGAAATAAAAATCTGAAGAAATCAGGGAATTTGTTTTTCACCATTTGGAACTGATTTGGAAGTTTATTCATAGTCAAACCCCATACGAGGACCACCCCAATAATCATGTAGATTGTACAAATTTAATCTGGTAATAACTCAGTCTAGGAAAATTAATCCATGCCGGTTTTCTGCGTGGATATATTTCGTTCCGAGGTTAAATCCAACGTTTCAGTTTGACTTATCGTAGAACTGGCGTTAGAATCTGAGGAGGGACTTTTCTGTACATCGAAATATGTAGTTGCCTTGGAGGCTGACGGTGACTTTGACGATTTGTTGGTGCAGCTGAGCAGGTGATGATTATACGAGTGAAATCTCCCGGTATGGAAATGCTTGCGTAGTGAGATCCAGATGTTTTCTTTACAGACGAAAATAACGAAGATCAAAATTCCCTGGAGGACGTTTATCATATCCATAACCAACCAGAGGTACTTTGGGCTTTTCCAAAATTCTGAGATGATCTCGGTTACCCAGGTGATCCCCATCACAACGAACAATTTGGGATGTAAACTGGACCTGGAAAAACGAGACTTCGAATATGCTGAACCGACATTATATTATAACGTTGCCAGTTATTTCTTGAAATAATACAAAACCGAGAAGTAGTTCATCGCAATTTTTCCTCACCAATATTTGTGGTCATCGTGGCATCTGCTGTCTTCGTTTGCCAACTGATTTCTCACCCTTTTGTTATGCTGGATTATTTTAACAGTGGTCGAAATAAAGAGGCAAATATTACAGGCGATAGTCAGACCTACTGGTACCGTATAATAGAAGATGTCAGCTGCTATAGCTGCAAACATAATAACGACATAAATTATAATATAATTATTTAACCCTCCGCTGGTGCACACTGGGGATTCAAAGGCACGGTAGAAATTTGAATTTCAAATTTCTCCTTTCGATGAAAGAGGAGGACGGACTTCCGTAATTACGGAGCATTCGACATTATCCAACTTTCGGTTAACGTTGCAAACGCTTCGAAAAGCGGGCCTGAATTTTACCCGTTTTTTAAGAAACCTCAAATTCTATTATCAGTGTGCTGCCGGTGGGTTAATCTTCCTTTATCTTCTCAAGAAAATTGTACAGTATATTAACTCACAACCAATCTTGGGCGGGGTATTACTTGAGGAAAGTTCTGTGCCAACGAAAATCGCGGTAAGGACTAGACCGATTCCCCATGCGTAGATAGAATAGTAGATAAATTTTTGGCGGTCGTCATTCGCACAGCTTCTCTGAAGAGATCCAAAACCACTGTGAATATCGCAACGTCATTAAAATAATATG
This sequence comes from Rhogogaster chlorosoma, assembly GCA_944452935.1. NCBI lineage: Eukaryota > Metazoa > Arthropoda > Insecta > Hymenoptera > Tenthredinidae > Rhogogaster > Rhogogaster chlorosoma. The sequence goes on along the minus strand of OX101800.1, from coordinate 26,827,836 downwards.
TAAGAGATTATAGTTAGCTGTTAGTTTTATCGTTATTTTATATTGCATATACAGGGTGAGTTTTCTCCGGGTCCAAATCAGGAGGAGCTTATCACTGCCGATGCTCCGCCCACTTTATCCCACTTTATTAGCTTTATCCCACTATTATCAAAATCCAACTTTACATCAAGCTGTCGATACTTTGGTTGGTCGAGTAAAGTATTGTTGACTGTCGAATGAAAACAATGAGCAGATTAGGACTTTTGACCGTCAACAATACCTTACTCGACCAGACAAAGTATCGACAGCTTGATGTAAAGTTAGATTTTGATAACAGTGGGATAAAGCGGATAAAGTGGGATAAAGTGGGCGGAGCATCGGCGGTGATAAGCTCCTCCTCATTTGGACCGGGAGAAAACTCATCCTGTATATGTACGTTCATTCTCGAGCTGAAATTCAATGCGTAATCGGTGTTCTTGAACCCGTCTGTATACGTATACATATTATATATATACGCAAATAAATATGACGTAGTTATCCGAAGACATGTATCAGCAGGTCCACAGACAGATTATCTTGAAAAACAACTTCTCTTGTCATACAGCGACCTTTGTATAGTCATCGGTCACTATATTCTACACCACGTACGATCTTGGAATATATTGATATTCACGTACCTCAACTTCCACCAAAGATCAAAGCTCATTACGTTCAACCAGAAGAAACTAGAGACGAATGAAAACCAGCTCATGAATGCTAGAACCAATAAATGTCTAGAATCAGAATGATGGTGAAACGAAGAATCGCAGTGTGCGTATAACTTACTCCTAATTTACTGGGAATTATCGCGAAAGAAAAATAAAAAAACTGAGCAGTTTCAGAGTTCTCGTATACTTATACAAGGCATTATTTTAAACACATTACCGAAGGAACGAACAGCGATGCTGTAATAGGACGGCATTGTTCTGCTCACTCCTAGGGCGACGTATGTGAAAATTAAGCAGCATAGATAGCATCTGAGCGTCGTTCCATGGATATTATTCAGTTCTGGTAAAACGGAGTAGACTATAACCGTCGCAATAAGAAACGGAACTGACACAAGGCCACCGATGAACGACATCGCGTTGAAACTGTCCCGTGTTGAAACTCCCCTCGGAGCACAGATTTTCGGAGTGTAAATAGAACCGTTGCCTTCCAGTCGTAGGCAGGAGGTCCTGAAGTCCTTGAACCATGCCTCAATCTCTTTCCGTTTCGGTATAAAGAGCGAGCCATTTCTCAAAAGGTAATACTCATCGTCCGGGTATTTCTCCGGGTCGAGTAAATGGTACGAGTCCTTTTGGCACGGGTCCCATTTGACGACGTGAAACCATTCCTGAGAGCCGGTTACCTCCTCGTCATTTTCTAGGGTCAGATTTGTCCTGTAGACGACCGGGATCGCCGAATAGTCAGCCGAATCGTCGGCGACACTGGGACTTCCATCCCTCGACATATTCGACTCAGGGCAGTAGGCCAGACATGGTTTGATATCGCAGATACATCCATATCTGATACCGGCCTTGATCTTTGTTGCCTTCAGAGGAAAGAAGTGGCCAGAATCATCGAAGAAGCCGGAAGCGTTGGCGGAGGCGTTGGTGAGGTCGATGCTGGCTTCCATGGCGCAGGATTCAGCATCTTCCACGTTTTCGTTCGCATAGCAAAAGGCGAGGAGAAAGACGATCTTAGATGTCGCGAAAAGCCATTTTATGATGGAGAAATTCGACGCGCTGGAAGACGGAGGCGACATTTTAATCGTCGTTTGCGAACTAACTGCCGATCATGTACTGCAGAAACGCGAGAGTCGCGATGCCTCATGAAATTGCATATGCAACGCAATGATATTCTCTTTCCCCGGTCGTTCCAGGAATCTGTTTATAAGTTGCATTAACTAGTTGTATCTTGTATGATATATATTCGTGTGGCGATTTTATGTTTAAGAATAGGACCTATATGCATATTATATACGTGATGTATGTGTACATACAAATCTTCATATTGTAGTAGCAAGACCATAAGAGATAGCAGAAGGATGGTATTTTTTTCAAAAAGTACATTCGTTTAATTCCGACTAATTTCATTTGCTTGTTTTTGGAAATCTGACTGATTCAACGAATGATACAAGCGAGTATAAACATTTCGTGATCATTAAAGATGTGACATTCTCGAAAGGCGAGATTATAATCAACAAATCATTAATGAACCACGGTATATTAATACCATTAAGATAAAGAACGACAAACACCTCTCGACAGAATTGTAACAGATCTGTAGCTGAGTTTTGCGAAAGATTCGCAATATATTCGCACAGGATGATATTGCGAGAGATTTGTAAGGCGAATCCCATGTGGGTATATAGATATGCTCAAATTTCTCAATAACAAGCCAGTCTTTCGTATCAATCTTAATCACTCGCGGTTTCCGGTCAATGAGAGAATTCTAGGTAAATTTTTCCAAGATGGGTATATAATGTTATACATAAAAGACGACAGATCGTTGATCTTCTGTCCTATATATGTTCTTTCATTTTCGCATGCAAAATATCGCCGGAATTTCCTGAATATTATTTCGCTGAAGGAGTCTAAACGCGAGGAAAAATTCGATTCAAGCTGTCCCATGAATACCTAAACGGTAAATGTACTTAGTATTTTTTTATCCAAAGATATGGATGTGATCGTACCTAGTGAATTTACAAACAGCTGAGAGTAAAGAAAATGCGCATTTTTATTTCGCAATCGTTTATTTCTCTTATCATTCGAAAGCCACAGCTTTTCGATTGAGTTCCAGAAAAACTGTCGAGACACTGAGAAAGGGAACACTTAATACTTCTTCGGAAATCGTATTTACGTCAGCAAATCGTTCTCCTTGTCTGTATCACTTATGCAGATTTGCGAAATACGATTTCGCTCCAATTAAATTAAATTGAACGCACAACAATTAAATTTCGCTCATTATCGTCTCGCCATGTTATTCCGATAATTTTCGTCGTACCAATACATATGGGGATGGGAATAAATGTAATGTTGCATGAAACACGTTAGATCATTGATTTTATTTTCTAATAATTCAATGAGAGCAAAAAAAAAAACAAAAAACTGTTACATAGTTTTATGAAAACATGAAAAATACGCATACTCTACTAATGCAGATTCCTACATAGGTACAAACGTAACTAGTTACGTCTATTTATCATTCGGCTGCCGGTCTGCATGTACCGTCGTCAGCATAGACCTCATCCGATGTACAAGAATTAGGGGGAGGGCTTTTGATATATATCTCAATATTCGGACGAAACGCGGCCTGTCTAGAAACGTCTCCATATCCCTCACTGTTGAAATTGACTTCAGACATTCCAGGACCAGTCTTTGACGAATCTATATCACCGGGCGTGTGATTATTCCCGAGTGTCGATTCTTTCTCCAAATTTCTTGCTTCAGGTTCATAATCGGCAGGGATGCGATCAGCTATAATACATACAGAGAAGCGAAACTGATTATATGTGTATAGAATAAAGCAAACTGTAAAGATCTGCAGCAGATCTCACCAAGTCAATAATAAATTCTATTCATTCGTCTCTCCTCTTAATTTATTGAACTATTATTGCAGACATAATCATCGTTCCTATTTTCTTTTATTTTGCGAAAATTTCTTCACCAACCTGGAGATTTTCCGACCGAATATTGCTCGATAGGCGTAGTATTCATGTTTGATATATTCTGCGATATCTTTCCTTATATATTCAAAGGAAGAGTTTCAATTATAAGGAAATATTACGATTACCACATGTGACCAACGCCACGCGTGAGTTCTCAATGATTACTAACTGCTTAGGGAAATCTAGACTGGTATTTATACCTTCCAGGATGATAGACATTTCCCAGGAATCTCATGTATCCGATTATGAATATTTCTTCTTATTCGAGATTCAATGAAACGATATTCTCATAATAGCTACTCGAAAGTTATCCAACTGTAACAGAATTCTTCGAATTTATTAAACCTTTCATGCATCTCGTTACTTTATAAGTAAATTAAAGTTATTATTCCAAGCTATTAATCTCCCGGTTTTTTCTCTCCTCGCAATGTTATCCTGACATAATTTTAGTTTTCTTGTTCTTTTAATTGTTTGTTCGTTTCCTTACATCGCTGTTTAAATACCCCTTCGTTGCTCTACTACTTCATTCGTTAATGGAAAAAATAGTAGTGTTACTAAAGAATGCGGATACGAAGACTACTACCCTTTCATTACAGTCGAGATGGCGCTGCAGGTGGCGCATTGATAGAATTTAAAGAAGCTTTACAAAAAACTACTACTTCTTTACGCATCACTATCCATTCATGAATACAATGAAAGATAGTGGCGCTTCAAAAGAATTCGGAAATTTATTACATTCATGATATCCTTATGTCAGATATAAGGCCGCTAATGAAAAGAACGCTTATCTGAAGCACAGAACGATTTAATATGGACGCATATTATTATTATCCTTTTAGGTATTGCTTATTTTCATTTCCGTCTCCTTTTTTCTCGTCTGTATTCGTAAAAATAATTTTAAAATGCAAAAAGAATAATGTTAATATTTATATTGTCTCTTCCAAGTTTTCGGCAAATCAAGATTGCGATGAGCCAAAAAATTTCAAAAATTTTCAAATCCCGTAGTTTAATCTACGCCGTCGCGAAATCCATGCCTTTGGCTTCTATCCAGTGAATGTGCTAGTGATTGAGGTTAAATTCAACCGTGAGATTATTAAGGATTTAGTATTTATTTACGTTCTGCTCATAGACTAAGCCTCTAATTACAGTTTATCACCCAAGCAAATGAAGTAACTAATAAATTCCCTCTTTTTATCCAATTTCAATAACTCAGCGCCCACAATCCTCTCAATCCCTAACCTTGCCGACATTTTTGAGGTTAGAAAACGGTATCTCCTTTAATAAAACCACCGAAGAATCCCTGACTATCTTTTAGCAATTTCTTCCGATTTTCATCTTTTGTAGTAACTAGTTCTCCTCTCGAACTAAAAAAATACTCAAATGCCGTATTCTGACTTAAAATAACCGCCGATATTTCACCCCGGCTAAAATGATACGTTCAATAACAACATCGTCTAAAATTCACCCGCGAAGAGTCGTCGTTACGGGAATGGGTGTCGTATCACCTCTGGGCGTGGGTCTGAAAAACTCGTGGAAATCCTTGACCGAAGGTAAATCCGGCATCGAAAGGCTCCTCGGAGATGATTACGAGAAACTGCCGTGCAGAATTGGTGAGAATATTGCAAAATCTCGTCCGTTCGCTGCTCTGCTCATACCCAAATACGAAAATGATGCTTTAAACCAGGTGGTCTGATCCCCCGGGGTGACGGGCCTCATGAATTGAACATAGATGCCCATTTCTCTAAGAGTCAACTGCGCACTATGTCCATGGCCACAGCATACGCTCTAATTGCCTCCGAGGAAGCTCTGAGCGATGCGGGATGGAGACCTAGCGGGGAAATGGATAGGGAAGAAACCGGGGTCGCAGTTGGCGTTGGGATGATCGATCTGGTCGATGTATGTAACACTAACGACGCTATGAGGAAGGGATACAATAAAGTTAGCCCTTACTTTGTCCCAAGGATTTTGCCCAACATGGCAGCTGGCCAGATTAGTATTAGGTATGGATTCAGAGGGCCTAATCACTCCGTTTCAACAGCTTGCGCGACCGGAGCTCACGCCATTGGTTCGTTGGTCGTTGCGATGTAAAAAGTCCCGAGAATTTATCAGTCTAGAGAAAATCCAGAGTCTTGTTTACCCCTAGGTGACGCGTTTCGGTTTATACGCAACGGCGATGCTAACTTGATGGTCTGCGGGGGAGCCGAAGCCTGTATCAGTCCCTTGGCAATCGCAGCGTTCTGTAGATTGAGGGCTCTGAGTACTGCGAGGAACGATTCGCCTCAAGAGGCTTCGAGGCCTTTCGACAAGGAGAGGGATGGCTTTGTCATGGGAGAAGGATCCGCTATATTAGTTCTGGAGGAGTTGGAACATGCAGTAGATAGAAATGCTAGGATTTACGCTGAGATATTGGGGTACGGCTTGTCAGGAGATGGAGCGCATTTAACTGCTCCGAGGGAAGACGGATCTGGAGCACTTCTTGCCATGAAGAGAGCCATCAAAGACGCTGGAATTGACAAGGAGGAAGTAACTTATATTAATGCACATGCAACTTCCACTCCGCTTGGTGATGCGGTTGAAATAAAAGCCGTGGAGTCTTTGTTTGGCGATAATAGCCACAATGTTATGATATCTAGCACAAAAGGTGCCCACGGTCATTTGCTAGGAGCTGCAGGAAATCTGGAAGCTGTATTCACGGTCATGGCGATCAATGATGGACTCATTCCACCGACTATAAATCTAAACAATTTAGACTGCGAGTCGGAGATTAATTTCGTGGCGAATTTTTCTAAGAAATGGGAGGGAAAGGCGAAGAGAATTGCATTGAAAAACGCTTTTGGATTCGGTGGGACAAATGCAAGCCTATGTATAGCTCAGTACGTTTATTAAAATGGATAAAAATATTGCGCTGACTATAGTGCTACTTGTATATCATATTTTATGTAAAATAAAGGGAAGTGCTTATAGTTTGTTCATTCTTTCATAGTTTCTGTAAGCACCTTTCCTTTTCGAGTGATGGGATAAACAATAAATTAAATGCTCTGATAATTGATATTATACTACAATTTCGTCGGTTTCGTGCATAGCCACGTCATCCTCGTTACTCATAATTCTGTAATTATATTAGTTGACGAAATTACGTAGTTGTATGATTGTATATATTTTCTTGGAATCTGATGCTATTCCAGAAATTCGATTCTTTGAAGAACTTTGTACTCTCTATTATACCGATTTCCGTAGGACCAGCGATGTGCAGAGATTGAAACACGGCCGCGGTGCCATTCACTGCGGGCCACTCGACACCCACATCGGGCACACTGAGGGATACAAATAATTCAGCATTATTATGTTAGACGAATTGGGTATTAATGTAAATATCCTGTGTAAGTTGTATAAATATATCGTCGTTCTGGAGCCAAGGGACACCAGAATTATTCTTGAATCTGCAGCAGAACTAAACTCACCCATCAGTGGCAAACGATACCCAGAGATCGATCAGCTTCTTTTGCATGTCCCAATCTTGCTGAATTACTGCTGGAACAGTGGGTGAGTCCATTACAAGAAAAAGATCGTCTTCGTGACTGACTCCTATATGATATAAGGAATTAGTAAATTGTCATAGATTCGCATTAGAATTCGAAAGGATCGAAGAGTATGGTCGACATGAGCCGGTAGTTGGATAGAAAAGAATGTTAATTCAGAAACAGCCAGCTGATTAGGAGATACTTACCGAAGTTTTCGGTTCGGCCACTCATGAAACGACCTTCACTGTAAGCCGTCATGTAAGAGAAATAATAAAATAGAACGGGACTTCGGTTGACTCGTGCTTGTAGCCTTGCAGATATATCGACATCCTGATCATATAAACGATCACTGACCATTCGTACGGTTTGATTAACAGTCGACCAGCTAAACGGGCTTGAGCCCAAGTAATGCTCCTTGATCTGCCTGGCAACTTTCGGATGATCGATCTTTGGAATGGTGTAATTGAAATCGAGCAAATGGGGCGCAATCGCCTCCCAATTATCGTTTAAATCCTTCAATGTCTCCTCATCAGCGAGATAATCTAGACCAACGAAATATTTTTAAACATCGATATTCTGATCTTTGAACGAATATGACAGATATTTTAATGATTAATGTTGGTCTCACAGGCCACCGGAAAGAGGCCCTCCTCGCTAACAATTCCCGTGATCCAGGGTACGTCCTGCACATCACCAGAAGCTATTATTTCAATGGGTGGTCGGTCGATGAATGTGAATTCGCCACCCCCCTTCTCAACCACTGCTCCAAACGGAACAGTGGGATTGTGTCTCCACGGCTAAAAACGGAATAATTTATGCGTGTTATTGTATTCGATGTGATATTTGAGTGCTTCGGGATATTATGCGTCCTGCTGTGTATTATCCATACATTTATTTGGATGATTTGAAATCTCTCACCGCGACACTTACCCTAAACGCCACAAGTGGCTCGACGATCTGACGGCCAGGTTTAGCTTTCAAACAGTCCACCATACCTCGGATATTTTCGGTTGGACACCCTATGATCGTGGCAAGTTTCTTGGCCTTTTCAAGTGAATTTTCGACCTGGGAGCAAGGGTTCAGTGCGACTCCGCTCAGCGACATTCCCCCTGTGGAGATGGTTCTATGAATCCAACTTGCGACTTACATATGTAGGTATAGTAGAATGGCAATATTTTTCATCGTTATATATATACTTTGAAACAAGCCTCTGGTGAGATTCGTCAAATAATGAAAATGTACCGCCGCAGCCCCGGAGCTATGCCCGAAAATCGAAATCCTGGAAGGATCCCCGCCAAAAGATTCAATGTTATCGTTGACCCAACGCAACGCCATCACTTGATCCTTCAGGCCCATATTTCCCGGCACCGTCGAATCCTCCGTACTCAAAAAACCTAGACACGGGTAGATGTATAGGTGAATAAAGTTACAGGGTAAATCCTGCCCCGAATACCAGCTCACATACAAACAGCTGATATACTTAACATATAGTGTGTACAGACTTATACAATGCTTTCGAAATCATTTCATAACAAACAGCAGCCTACCCAATGGCCCGACTCTGAAATTAATCGTGACCAGTGTGACATTTCGATCGAGCAAGTATCTTGGCCCGTAAGAATTTGCGCTTCCGAAATTCCAAGCACCACCAGGAATGTAGAATATTACCGGTTGCAAATCGATACTTGGTACTCCGATTTCTTCATTGCGACTTCCACTGCCATTATTCCTGAACTTGATTGGGGTGTAAATGTTCAGGTAAAGACAGTCCTCGGAACCTTGTATCTTATCGGTCTCTTGGAAATTGTACTGCAAACACACCGGGGCGAATTCCTTCGCCATCAAGACGTTCTTCCATGGCGAGATACGCCTGGGTATCTACAAAGTCGCATTTGCCATGGTGAAAAATGATCCATAAACATGATGCAGTGTATTATGCAGCAGTGTGTGAAGAAATACCGCTAAACCCTTACCTCGAATCTCAATTCTCCGGTTGGTGGCTGGGCATATGGTACCCCTTCGTAGGCTTCGTATCGTCGACCGTTGCTTGAGAATTTATAATACCCTTCAATGGTCCCCAGGGGTGTGATCACCCTCGGGGGCGACTCTCCCGCTTCTTCCGAGAGCGATATGCAGCATTTTAACAAGAAAGTTGCAACAATTATTACAGATACGATAAGTTTCATCATGTCGTGATCTCACGGTATATTATACACTTATGAAGAACAGTTGTCGTAGATATTCTATTATAGTTCCTCAACTGGCCTGAAAAGGCCACGTCATATCCCCCGCTATTCTGTACTCAATTCATTGATATCTATTACTGGAAATCAAAAGCATATTTGTTAAATATTCATTCGGTTATACATGTGTCAGATTTTTTAAAGGGTTATTCGATAACCCGCAGATAATCTAATCAAGCGGTCATTTGAAAAATAGCTCGGACCGTACTTCATATTTTAAATCGAGTCTATGGTATAGATTTGACGTGAACATACATTAATTATTACACTCTCTTTCTTCATGCAAATTGATTATGGCTGCCATGGTCAGCGCAGATATTGGCGAAATAAATACCAAACAGCAGCTTTATTACCAATAATTAAGGAGTATTTCCGTTTTCTATACTCGCAAATCTGCATGCTGTCGAAAAGCTTTCTAAAGTATGGTAGAACGTGTACTTCGCTCCACTGACGAAGAGGATATCAATAATTTAAGGATAGATGATAAATAGTCAAAGGAATTGTACATTGTACTTCTATTTCATTTTATTTGTGCTTCATTTGTACTCGAATTTCGTCGGATTCGTGCATAGCCACGTCATCCTCGTTATTCATAATTCTGTAATTATATTAGTTGACAAAATCACGTAGTTGTATGGTTGTATATATTTTCTTGGAATCCGATGCTATTCCAAAAATTCGTTTCTTTGAGGAACTTTGTACTCTCTATTATACCGATTTCCGTAGGACCAGCGATGTGCAGAGATTGAAACACGTCCGCGGTGCCATTCACTGCGGGCCACTCGACACCCACATCGGGCACACTGAGGAATACAAATAATTCAGCATTATTATGTTAGACGAATTGGGTATCAATATCAATATCCTGTGTAAGTTGTATAAATATATCTTCGTTCTGGAGCCAAGGGACACCAGAATTATTCATGGATCTGTAGCAGAACTAAACTCACCCATCAGTGGCGAACGATACCCAGAGATCGATCAGCGTCTTTTGCACGTCCCGATCTTGCTGCGTTGTTGTTGGGTCAGAGAATGATATAGGGAGTACGTACAAAAGATCATCTTCGTGACTCACTCCTGTACGATATAAGCAATTAGTAAATTGTGATTTATTCTTATTAGAATTCAAAGGTATCTGCTGCTGACATGTCGAGTCAAGGGTATGGCCAGGATGAGCTGATAGTTAGATTGCGAAGAATGTTAATTCGGAATCAGCCATCTGATCTTGAGGAATATTTACCTAAGTTCACGCTATGGCCAGTCATCAAAATAGATTCACTATAAGCCCCTCTGTAAGAGAAATAATAAAACAGAATGGGGCTTCGGCTGACTCGTGCTTGTAGCCTTACAGCTTTGTCAACATCATGATCGAACAAACGATCGCTGACCATTCGTACGGTTTCGTTAACAGTTGACCAGCTAAACGGGCTCGAGCCCAAGTAATGCTCCTTGATCTGCCTGGCAACTTTTGGATGATCGATTTTCGGAATGGTGTAATTGAACTCGAGCAAATGGGGCGCAATCGCCTCCCAGTTATCGTTCAAATCCTTCAGCGTCTCCTCGTCAGTGAGATAATCTGGACCAATGAAAGATTTTTGAACATCGATATTCTGATCTTCGAACGAGTATGGCAGGTATTTTAATGATTGATGTTCGTCTTACAGGCCACCGGAAAGAGGCCCTCCTCGCTAACAAGTCCCGTGATCCAGGGCAAGTCTAGCACATCACCAGAAGCTATTATTTCAATGGGTTGTCGGTCGATGAATGTGAACTCGCCACCTCCCTTCTCAACCACTGGCCCAAACGGAACAGTGGGATTGTTTCTCCACGGCTAAAAACGGGATAATTGATGCCTGTTATTGTATTCGATATGATATTTTAGTGCTTCGGGGTACGCGTCTTACTGTGTGTTATCTACACATTTATTTCGATAATTTGAAATCTCTCACCGCGACACTTACCCTAAACGCCACAACTGGCTCGACGACCTGACGGGCAGGTTTAGCTTTCAAACAATCCACCATACCTCGGATATCTTCGGTCTGACATCCTGCCATTGTAGCAAGTTTCTTGGCCTTTTCCAGTGAATTTTCGGCGAGCGTGCAAGGGTTCAATGTAACTCCGCTCAGCGACATTCCCCCTGTGGACATTGTTCTATGAATCCAACTTGACCGTTGTGGATACTCGCGACTTACATATGTAGTTATAGTAGGATGGCAATATTTTTTCATCGTTATACATACCTCGAAACAAGCCCCTGGTCAGATTTGTCATGTAATGAAAATGCACCGCCGCAGCCCCGGAGCTATGCCCGAAAATTGTAATCCTGGAAGGGTCCCCGCCAAAGGATTCAATGTTATCCTTGACCCAACGCATCGCCATCACTTGATCCTTCAGGCCCATATTTCCCGGCACTGTCGCATCCTCCGTACTCAAAAAACCTAGACACAAATGGATGTATGGGTGTATAAAGTTACCATGTACATCTTCGCAAGTGCCCTATAAGTGCTCTCCACATAGAAATAGCTGATATACTTGGCATGTGTGTGTATACAGACTTATATAATGGTTTCGAAATAATGGTACAACAAATGGCAGCATACCCAGTGGTCCAACTCTGAAATTGATCGTGACGAACGTCACATTCCGATCGAGCAAGAATGTTGGTCTGTAAAAATTTCCGGTTCCGAAGTTCCAAGCGCCACCAGGAATGTAAAATATTACTGGCAGCAAATCGGTACTTGGTACTCCGGTCTCTGCATTGCGACTTCCACTGCCATTACTCCTAAGCCTGATTGGGGTGTAAATATTCAGGTAAAGACAGTCCTCGGAACCTTGTATCCTTTCGTTAGGGTCGGGTCGTTGGAAATCGTACTGAAAACAAATCGGGGCGAATTCCTTCGCCATCAAGACGTCCGTCCATGGCAACAAACGCCTGGGTACCTGCAAAATCCCATTTTCCATCGTAAAAAATAATCCACAAAACACGATGCAGTGTATTATGCAGCAGCGTGTGAAGAAATATCGCTAAACCCTTACCTCGAATCTCAATTCTCCGGTTGGCGGCTGGGCATATGGTACCCCTTCGTAGGCTTCGTATCGTCGACCGTTGCTTGAGAATTTGTAATACCCTTCAATGGTCCCCAGGGGTGTGATCACCCTCGGGGGCGACTCTCCCGCTTCCTCCGAGAGCGATATGCAGCATTTTAACAAGAACGTTGCAACAATTATTACAGATACAATAAGTTTCATCATGTCGTGATCTCACGGTATATTATAGACTTATAAAGAACAGTTATCGTAAATATTCCATTCTAGTCCCTCAACTGGCCTAAAAAGGCCACGTCATATCCCCCACTATTCTGTACTCGTTTCATCGATACCCACTTCTGGGAATCAAAAACATATTTGCTAAAGATTCATTCGGTCATATGTGTACATGTGTCAGACTATTCAAAGGGTTATTCGTGATAACCCGCAGATACTCTAATCACGGGGTCAATCGAAAAATGGCTCGGACCTTATTTCTTATTCTCATCCGAGTCTATGGTATAGATTTGATATAAAAATGTTTTCATTATACGCTCTCGTCTATCATGCGAATTGATCATGGCTGCCATGGCCAGTGGAGCTATTGATGAAATGAATACCAAACAGCAGCTCTATTCCTAACACGGCGTTGTAGGAATCACCCGACTTACATTACCCTTTGATTAGCCATTGCCTCAGGGTAAACTACAGTAGAGAGGAAATTTAGCTGCCGTTACTTGTAGAAGTTGAGCTCATATACCTATTCCCCTTGAAAGTATGGATAGAGTAAGATGAATTTTCCGCTATCCATCTTGCTCGGTCTTTCCTTATCGCACGTTTTTCTTCAGAAACGTCTATATGATTACCCAGCTAGTGCATAAATATTATGGATAGTCTAATCGTGGATCATGGATCGAGAGAAATCTTGCTTAAGCCTTTATCGAAGTTGAGAAATCTAAGCCGTATAAGAGCCCTCCTCGGCAGGATTGGATCCAGAGCGGGCGATGCAAAAAGTGATGTCATAAGCACCTTACCGTTTTGAGTGATCGAGTAAATAATATATCGAATGGTCTGGTAATTGATATTGTACTCCAATTTCGTCGGATTCGTGCATAGTCACATCATCCTGATTTATTAATAATTCAGTGATTACAATACTTATAACTTGAAGAAATCACGTAGTCGTATGATTATATATATTTTCTTGAAATCCGATGCTACTCCAAAAGTTTCGTTCTCTAAGGAACTCTGTGCTTTCTATTATACCGATTTCCGCAGGTCCAGCGATGTGCAAAGATAGAAACTCGCCCGCGGTTCGGTTCACCGCGGGCCACTCGACGCCCACATCAGGTAGACTGAAGAATGTAGATCATTCAGAGTTAGTGCACCAAAAAAATGAGGCGCGAATACAAATATTCGGTTTCTTTCCACGGCCAAGGGAACACCGGAATTGTCGATGGATTTGTGGCACAACCGAACTCACCCATCAGTGGCAAACGATACCCAGAGATCCATCAACGTCTTTTGCACATCCCGGTCTTGCTGTGTTGTTGTTGGGTCGGAGAATGATATAGGGAGTACGTACAAAAGATCATCTTCGTGACTTACTCCTGTACGATATGCATGTAAGCAATTAGTAAGTTGTGGTACATTCCTGTTTGGAATTGGGAAGGATTCGATGACGAGATGGGTGAAGGGTATGACCCACATGAACTTGTCATTGGATTCAGGAGGATATTGATTTCGAAAAAGCCAGCTGGTATTGAGAGATGCTCACCTAAGTTTTCGCTACGACCGCTCATGAATCGACTTTCACTGTGAACCCCTCTGTAAGAGAAATAATAAAACAGGACGGGATTTCGGTTGACTCGTGCTTGTAGCCTTGCAGCTTTGTCAGCATCATAGACGAACCACCGATCACCTACCATTCGTACGGTTTGATGAACAGTTGACCAGCTGAACGGGCTCGAGCCCAAGTAATGCTCCTTGATCAACCTGGCAACTTTTGGATGATCGATCTTTGGAATGGTGTAATTGAAATCGAGCAAAAGGGGCGCAATCGCCTCCCAGTTATCGTTCAAATCCTTCAGCGTCTCCTCGTCAGCAAGATAATCTAGACCAACGAAAGATTTTTGAACATCAATATTCTGGTCTTTGAACGAGTATGGCAGGTATTGCAATGATTGATGTTCGTCTTACAGGCCACCGGAAAGAGGCCCTCCTCGCTAACAAGACCCGTGATCCAGGGCAAGTCTAGCACATCACCAGAAGCTATTATTTCAATGGGTTGTCGGTCGATGAATGTGAACTCGCCACCTCCCTTCTCAATGACCGGTCCAAACGGGACAGTGGGATTGTTTCTCCACTGCTAAAAAACGGATTATTCATGCAGGCATAATTCATGTGTATTATTGTGATCCGTATGATATTTTAGTGCTACGGGGTACGCGTCTTGCTTTGTATTATGCATACATTTATTTCGATAATTTTCAATCGCTCAACACGACGCTTACCATAAACTCCGTAACGGTCTCGACTATCTGATGGGCGGGTCTAGCTCTCAAACAATCCACCATACTTCGGATATTTTCCGTCGAACACCCAACGATGGTAGCAAGTTTCTTAGTCTTTTGCTGAGAGTTTTTAGTCTGGAACCCGGAGAGCAGTGCGGTCCCACTTAACGACATTCCCCCTGCAAATATCGTCTTATTGTTACACCGTGTCCTTGGCGGGCACTTGCGTCTTGCCTACATGTATAGGATGGATCAGTAGAATTGACTTCACATACCTCGAAACAAGCCTCTGGTGAGATTTGTCAAGTAATGATAATGCACTGACGCAGCCCCAGCACTATGCCCGAAAATCGTAACCCTTGAAGGATCCCCGCCAAAAGATTCAATGTTATCCTTGACCCAACGCAGCGCCATCACTTGATCCTTCAGGCCCATATTTCCCGGCACCGTCGCATCCTCCGTACTCAAAAAACCTAGACATTGGTAGGTGCGAATAAAAGTTACCGTGTACATGGTTGCAAGTGCTCCAAACGCTCATGGCATACAAATAGCTAACTGTACTTGACATATAATGTGCACAGGCTTTTATAATATTTTCGAAATAATTTCATAACAAACTGCAGATTACCCAGTGGTCCCACTCTATAATTAATCGTGACCAACGTCACATTCCGATCGAGCAAGTACTTTTCTCCGTAAAAATTTCCGCTTCCGAAAGTAAAAGCGCCACCAGAAATGTAAAATATTACTGGCTGCAAATCAATATTTGATACTCCGGTTTCTTCGCTGCGACTTCCACTGCCATTATTCCTGAACTTGTTTGGGGTGTAAATATTCAGATAAAGACAGTCCTCGGAACCTTGTATCTTATTGATAGGATCGGTTTCTTGGAAATTGTACTGCAAACAAATCGGAGCGAATGCCTTCGCCATCAAGACGTCTGTCCATGGCGAGATATGCCTGGGTACCTACAAAGTCGCGTTTGCCATCGTGAAGAATGATCCATAAAAATGATGCAGTGTATTACGCAGCAGTGTGTGAAGAAATATCGCTAAACCCTTACCTCGAATCTCAATTCTCCGGTTGGCGGCTGGGCATACGGTACCCCTTCGTAGGCTTCGTATCGTCGACCGTTGCTTGAGAATTTGTAATACCCTTCAATGGTCCCCAAGGGTGTGATCACCCTCGGGGGCGACTCTCCCGCTTCTTCCGAGAGCGATATGCAACATTTTAACAAGAACGTTGCAACAATTATTACAGATACGATAAGTTTCATCATGTCGTGATCTCACGGTATATTATAGACTTATAAAGAACAGTTATCGTAGATATTCCATTATAGTCCCTCAACTGGCCTGAAAAGGCCACGTCATATCCCCCACTATTCTGTTCTCGGTTCATCGATATCCATTGCTGGTAATCAAAAACATATTTGCTAAAGATTCATTCGGTCATATGTGTACATGTGTCAGATTATTCAAAGGGTTATTCGATAACCCGGAGATAATCTAATCACGGGGTCTTTCGAAAAATGGCTCGGACCTTATTTCATATTCTCACCCGAGTCTATGGTATAGATTTGATATAAAAATGTTTTCATTATACGCTCTCGTCTATCATGCGAATTGATCATGGCTGCCATGGCCTGCAGTGGAGCTATTGATGAAATGAATACCAAACAGCAGCTCTATTACTAATACGGCGTTATAGGAATTACCCGAATTACATTACCCTTTGATTATTCATTGCCTCAGGGTAAACTACAGTAGAGAGGAAATTTAGCTTCCGGTACTTGCTAGAAGTTGAGCTCATATACCTATTCGCCTTGAAAGTATGGGTAGAGTGAGATGAATTTTCCGCTATCCATCTTGCTCGCTCTTTCCTTTTCGCACGTTTTTCTTCAGAAACGTTTACATGATTACCCAGCTAGTGCATAAATATTATGGATAGTCTAATCGTGGATCATGGATCGAGAGAAATCTTGCTTTAGCCTTTATCGAAGTTAAGAAATCTAAGCCGTATAAGAGCCCTCCTCCGCAGAATTGGATCCAGAGCGGGCGATGCAAAAAGTGATGTCATAAGCACCTTACCGTTTTGAGTGATAGAGTAAATAATATATCGAATGGTCTGGTAATTGATATTGTACTCCAATTTCGTCGGATTCGTGCATAGTCACATCATCCTGATTTATTAATAATTCAGTGATTACAATACTTATAACTTGAAGAAATCACGTAGTCGTATGATTATATATATTTTCTTGAAATCCGATGCTACTCCAAAAGTTTCGTTCTCTAAGGAACTCTGTGCTTTCTATTATACCGATTTCCGCAGGTCCAGCGATGTGCAAAGATAGAAACTCGCCCGCGGTTCGGTTCACCGCGGGCCACTCGACGCCCACATCAGGTACACTGAAGAATATAGATCATTCAGAGTCAATGCACCAAAAAAAGGAGGCGCGAATACAAATATTCTGTTCCTTTCTACGGCCAAGGGAACACCAGAATTGTCGATGGATCTGTGGCACAACCGAACTCACCCATCAGTGGCAAACGATACCCAGAGATCGATCAGCTTCTTCTGCATGTCACGATCTTGCTGTGTTGTTTTTTCATCCGTGTCTTGTGAAGGGAGTACGTACATAAGATCATCTTCGTGACTAACTCCTGTACGATATGAATAATATAAGCAATCAGTAAGTTGTGGTACATTCCTGTTTGGAATTGAAAAGGATTCGATGACGAGATGGGCGAAGGGTATGAACCCACATGAACTTGTAATTGAATTCAAGAGGATATTGATTCCGAAAAAACCAGCTGGTATTGGGAAATGCTTACCGAAGTTTTCGCGACGGCCGCTCATGAGTTGACTTTCACTGTGAACCCCTCTGTAAGAGAAATAATAAACTAGAATGGGGCTTCTGTTGACTCGTGCTTGTAGCCTTGCAGCTTCGCCAACATCATGATCGAACAAACGATCGCTGGCCATTCGTACGGTTTGATTGACAGTTGACAAGCTAAACGGGCTCGACCCCAAGTAATGCTCCTTGATCAGCCTGGCAACTTTTGGATGATCAATTTTTGGAATGGTGTAATTGAAATCGAGCAAAAGGGGTGCAATCGCCTCCCAGTTATCGTTCAAATCCTTGAGTGTCTCTTCGTCAGTGATATAATCTAGACCAACGAAATATTTTGACACATTGATATCCTGACCTTTGAACCAGTATTGCAGGTATTGCAGTGATTGATGTTTGTCTTACAGCCCATAGGATTGAGGCCCTCCTCGCTAACAAGTCCCGTGACCCAGGGCAAGTCCTGCACATCGCCAAAAGCTATTATTTCAATAGGTGGCCGGTCGATAAACGTAAACTCACCACCTCCCTTCTCAACAACAGGCCCAAACGGAATAGCGGGATTGTTTCTCCACGGCTAAACACAGGATTATTCATACAGGCATAATTCATGTGTATTATTGTAATCCGTATGATATTTTAGTGCTACGGGGTACGCGTCTTGCTTTGTATCCTGCATACATGTATTTCGATAATTTGCAATCGCTCAACACGACGCTTACCATAAACTCCGAAACGGCCTTGACTATGTGATGTGCAGGTCTAGCTCTTAAACAGTCCACCATATTCCGGATATCTTCTGTCGGACATTCTACGATGGTAGCAAGTTTCTTGGTCTTTTCCAGAGAGTTTTCAGTCTGGGCCGTGCAGTGCAGTGCGGTCCCACTTAACGACATTCCCCCTGCGGATATCTCATCTTATTATAATCCACTGTGTCTTTCGTGAATGCTTACGTTTCGTCGACATGAATAATATAAATCAGTAGGATTGACTATACACACCCCGGAACAAGCCTCTGGTGAGATTCGTCAAGTAATGATAATGCACGGACGAAGCCCCGGAGCTATGCCCGAATATGGTAACCCTGGAAGGGTCCCCGCCAAAGGATTCAATGTTATCCTTGACCCAACGCATCGCCATCACTTGATCCTTCAGGCCCATATTCCCCGGCACCGTCGCGTCCTCCGTACTCAAAAAACCTAGACATGGGTAGGTGCGGAAGAAAGTTACTATATGTACATAGTTGCAAGTGCCCCAAACGCTCATCGCATACAAATAGCTAACTGTACTTGACATATAATGTGCACAGGCTTCTATAATATTTTCGAAATAATTTTCTAACAAACTGCAGATTACCCAGTGGTCCCACTCTATGATTAATCGTGACCAACGTGACATTCCGATCGAGCAAGTACTCTGTTCTGTTCGTATTTCCGCTTCCGAAAATAAAAGCACCACCAAAAATGTAAAATATTACTGGATGCAAATCAATATTTGATACTCCGGTTTCTTCGCTGCGACTTTCACTGCCATTATCCCCAAACTTGATTGGGGTGTAAATATTCAGGTAGAGACAGTCCTCGGAACCTTGTATCCGTTTAGTAGGATTGAGTTCTTGGAAATTGTACTGCAAACAAACCGGGCCGAATTCCTTCGCCATCAAGACGTTCTTCCATGGCGAGATACGCCTGGGTACCTACAAAATCGCATTTTCCATGGTAAAAAATGACCCATAAACATGATCTAGTGTATTATGCAGCAGTGTGTGAATTGAAATATCGCTAAACCCTTACCTCGAATCTCAATTCTCCGGTTGGCGGCTGGGCATATGGTACCCCTTCGTAGGCTTCGTATCGTCGACCGTTGCTTGAGAATTTGTAATACCCTTCAATGGTCCCCAGGGGTGTGATCACCCTCGGGGGCGACTCCCCCGCTTCTTCCGAGAGCAATACACAATATTTTAACAAGACCGTTGCAATTGCAACAATTATTGAAGATACAATAAGTTTCAGCATGTCGTGATCTCACGGTATATCCAAGACTTATGAAGAGCAGTATTCGTAGATATTCTGTTGAAGGCCTGCAACTGACTGAAAAAGGCGACGTCACCACTCTCACTATTCTGTACTAGGTACATCGATATTCACTGCTGGGAATTAAATTTAATTAAAAACATAATTGTAGAAGGATTCATTCGGTTATACAGTGTCAGATATCTTAAAGAGTTATTTGATAACCCGCAGATAATCTAATCACGGGGTCATTAGAAAAATCGTTTAGACCGTATTTCATCATCTAAATCGAGTCTCCGCGGTATACATTTGACATAAACACGGGCTGATTATACTCTCCTCTGTATTATAATATTATTATTATTATTCTCTTTATTATATGTAAAATAAAGAGAAGTGCTCACAATTTGTGGATTCTCTTATAATTTCTATAAGCACCTTACCGTTTTGAGTGATGGGATAAATAATAAACCGAATGGTTAAGTAATTGATATTGTACTCGAATTTCGTCGGATTCGTGCATAGTCACGTCATCCTATTTATTCATAATTCAGTGATTACAATATAAGTTGAAGAAATTACGTAGTCGTTTGATTATATATATTTTCTTGAAATCCGATGGTACTCCAAAAGTTTCTTTCTCTAAGGAACTCTGTGCTTTCTATTATACCGATTTCGGCTGGTCCAGCGATGTGAAGAGACAGAAACTCGCCCGTGGTTCGGTTCACCGCGGGCCACTCGACCCCCACATCAGGTAGACTGAAGAATGTAGATAATCCAGAGTTAATGCACCAAAAAAATGAGGCGCGAATACAAATATTCGGTTTCTTTCCACGGCCAAGGGAACACCGGAATTGTCGATGGATTTGTGGCACAACCGAACTCACCCATCAGTGGCAAACGATACCCAGAGATCCATCAACGTCTTTTGCACATCCCGGTCTTGCTGTGTTGTTGTTGGGTCGGAGAATGATATAGGGAGTACGTACAAAAGATCATCTTCGTGACTCACTCCTGTACGATATGCATAGAAGCAATTAGTAAGTTGTGATATATTCCTGTTTGGAATTGTAAAGGATTCGATAACGAGATGGGTGAAGGGTATGACCCATATGAGCTTGTAATTGGATTCAGGAGGATATTGATTCCGAAAAAGCCAGCTGGTATTAGGGAATGCTCACCTAAGTTTTCGCTATGGCCGCTCATGAATCGACTTTCACTGTGAACCCCTCTGTAAGAGAAATAATAAAACAGGACGGGGCTTCGGTTGACTCGTGCTTGTAGCCTTGCAGCTTTCTCAGCATCATAGACGAACACTCGATCACTGACCATTTGTACGGTTCGATTAACACTTGACCAGCTAAACGGGCTCGACCCCAGGTAATGCTCCTTGATCAACCTGGCAACTTTTGGATGATCAATTTTTGGAATGGTGTAATTGAACTCGAGCAAATGGGGCGCAATCGCCTCCCAGTTATCGTCCAAATCTTTCAGCGTCTCCTCATCAGCGAGATAATCTAGGCCAACGAAAGATTTTTAAACATCGATATTCTGATCTATGAACGAGTATGGCAGGTATTGCAATGATTAATGTTTGTCTTACAGGCCACCGGAAAGAGGCCCTCCTCGCTAACAACTCCCGTGACCCAGGGCAAGTCCTGCACATCGCCAGAAGCTATTATTTCAATGGGTGTCCGGTCGATAAACGTAAATTCACCACCTCCCTTCTCAACCACTGGCCCAAACGGAACAGCGGGATTGTTTCTCCACGGCTAAAAAACGGATTATTCATGCAGGTATAATTCATGTGTATTATTGTAATCCGTATGATATTTTAGTGCTACGGGGTACGCGTCTTGCTTTGTATTATGCATACATGTATTTCGACCATTTGCAATCGCTCAACACGACGCTTACCATAAACTCCGGAATGGCCTTGACTACGTAATTTGCAGGTCTAGCTCTCAGACAGTCCACCATATTTCGGATATCTTCCGTCGGACATTCTACGATGGTAGCAAGTTTCTTAGTCTTTTCCAGAGAGTTTTCAGTCTGGACCCCGCAGTGCAGTGCGGTACCACTTAACGACATTCCCCCTGCGGATATCTCATCTTATTAATCCACTGTGTCTTTCGTGAGTGCTCACGTCTCGTCTACATGAATAATATGAATCAGTAGGATTGACTATACACACCCCGGAACAAGCCTCTGGTGAGATTCGTCAAGTAATGATAATGCACGGACGAAGCCCCGGAACTATGCCCGAAAATCGTAACCCTTGAAGGATCCCCGCCAAAAGATTCAATGTTATCTTTGACCCAACGCAGCGCCATCACTTGATCCTTCAGGCCCATATTTCCCGGCACTGTCGCATCCTCCGTACTCAAAAAACCTAGACATTGGTAGGTGCGAATAAAAGTTATACCGTGTACATAGTTGCTAATGCCCCAAACGCTCATCACATACAAACAGCTAACTGTACTTGAGATTTTCTGAATAATTTTATAACAAACTGCAGATTACCCAGCGGTCCCACTCTATAATTAATCGTGACCAACGTCACATTCCGATCGAGCAAGTACTTTTCTCCGTAAAAATTTCCGCTTCCGAAAGTAAAAGCGCCACCAGGAATGAAAAATATTACTGGTTGCAAATCAATATTTGATACTCCGGTTTCTTCGCTGCGACTTCCACTGCCATTATTCCTGAACTTGATTGGGGTGTAAATATTCAGGTAAAGACAGTCCTCGGAACCTTGTATCTTATTGATAGGATCGGTTTCTTGGAAATTGTACTGCAAACAAATCGGAGCGAATTCCTTCGCCATCAAGACGTCCGTCCATGGCGAGATATGCCTGGGTACCTACAAAGTCGCGTTTGCCATCGTGAAAAATGATCCATGAAAATGATGCAGTGTATTATGCAGCAGTGTGTGAAGAAATATCGCTAACCCTTACCTCGAATCTCAATTCTCCGGTTGGCGGCTGGGCATATGGTACCCCTTCGTAGGCTTCGTATCGTCGACCGTTGCTTGAGAATTTATAATACCCTTCAATGGTCCCCAGGGGTGTGATCACCCTCGGGGGCGACTCTCCCGCTTCTTCCGAGAGCGATAAACAACATCTCAACAAGAACGTTGCAACAATTGTTATAGGTACGGTAAATTTCATCATTCCGTGATCTTATGGTACGAAGAGCAGACAAGCAACTGACCTTAGAATGCCATATTATGACCCCCCCTACTTTGCACTTATAGTTTAGTCGCCAGGTAAAAATCTTACAAAATTTTCAGGAGTCTCGATTTTTGGATGAGATAAGTATTTCAGGGTCTTCTTGCATGGGCTCGACTACCTGGCTCGAATTCCATTGAGTCCACTCTACCTTATGAAGACCTTAAGTAGTTCGGCGATTCGAGTTTAAAATACTTAGTTTTCAGAAAATTACCCAGGGTCCCAAAACACTCACCCCTCTTTGTAAATAAAAAAATCCTACATAAAAATGAACAGTATAAAATTATATAGATCAGATAACGATGATAGCAAAGTTGGGTCTTCATGCCCTGATGATCCATCATCATACATATTTTTTCGAAATCCAATGGTACTCCAATAGTTCGTTTCTGACATTCCTTTTCCTCGTGAGAAATTACAGCACACCTTCTCCGGCCAGGTGCTTTACCAGGTTCAGGTATATCTTAACATATACAGCAGCATGCTTGAAAACACGTATCCCCGTTTTTCCGACCACATAGTTTTCTTTATTCCCATGTAAAATTAACATGGTCGTTAAAAAAATTACACAATTGTATAATTATCGTATAATATATTTTCGTGAAATCCTACGGTGCGCCAGAAGTTCTTCTCTCCAACTTTCAAAGGGGTTTCCTCAATACTGACTTCTCCGGGACCCGCGATGCGCAGATACCGAAATTCGTCGGTGGACTGGCTCACCCCGGGCCATTCAATACCCACGTCGGGCGTACTGAAAGAATATCAATCATTTCAAATTTATGAATAAGAATTAGGCTTTCTTTGAGACATTTTGCATACACAAAAACGCCTAATCGTGCAGGAGGAGTAAACCAGGCAATATACTTGCTGCTTGACGGAATCTAATACAATCGAACTCACCCATCGGTGGCGAACGAAACCCAGAGGTCGATCAGCTTCTTCTGCATCTCCCGGTCTTGCGGCGTCGTAGTTGGGTCCATAAATGATTCCATTACGTACAGTACGTCGTCCTCGTGACTGACTCCTGCACAATACACGATCAATTAATAAATTCAGGCGAAACGAGTCAAAGGCTCGGATGATATGAACTGGTAATTGCATCGGAAGGAACGTCAATTACCAAACAGTTAATTTAGTGCTGGAAAAAACCTACCGAAGTTTTCTGTACTCCCACTCATAACTTCGCTCGCACACTTAGCCCCTCTGTAAGTGAAATAATAAAATCGTACGGGGCTTTTTCTAGCTCGAGCCTGTATCCTCACAGCCTCTTCCGCATCGTATGCGAATAATCGATCGCTGATCATTTGCACGGTTTGATTAACGGTCGATCTGTCGATCGGACTTGTTCCCAGATAATGCTGCTTTATTAAACCTGCAACCCTTGCCTGGTCGATCTTGGGAATAGTGAAATTGAAATCGAGCAAATGCGGTGCAATTGCCTCCCACTCGTCGTTCAATTCTTTGAGAAGCTTCTGATCGGCTAAAAAATCTGGACCAAAAATGCATTTTTACATCTCATATATATACCAGCAGAAATTTTGCAGCGATATTGCTGGCACATGGTGTAGTTATTCAGGATTTTCTTACGAGCTGCAGGGTATAGACCCTCCTCGCTAACAATTCCCGTAATCCAGGGCAGGTCCTGCGCTTTACCAGAAGCCATTATTTCAATGGGTGGACTATCGATGAACGTGAATTCACCTCCTCCCTTCTCAACCACTGGACCAAATGGAGAATAAGGATTGTACAGCCACGGCTGGGAAGAAACGAGATTCGGTAAAGACTTCTTTATCGCATCAAAGTTTACTTACCATGAACTTTCCGACTGCTTCGACGATCTGATGCGCAGGTCTAGCTTTTAGGCAGTTCACCATAAGCTGGACATTGTCGGTTGAGCATCCTACGATCGTCGCTAATTTCTTGGTTTTTTCCAGTGAATTTTCAGCCTGGGCCCAGCAGTTCAGTGCGACTCCACTCAGCGACATTCCCCCTGTGGATACGGTTCTATAAGTCCAATGTGTCCTTCGTGGATACTTGCGACTTGTCTAGATATCTTTTACTATACGCACCGCGAAACAATCCTGCGGTGAGATTTGTCAAGTAATGATAATGCACGCTCGCACCCCCTGCGCTATGCCCGAAAATCGTGACCCTGGAAGGATCCCCGCCGAAGTATTCGATGTTATCCTTCACCCATTGCAGCGCGATCACTTGATCCTTCAGACCCATGTTTCCGGGGACTATCTCGTCCTCCGTACTCAGAAAACCCAGCGGTCCAACTCTGTAATTGATGGTGACCAGAGTCACATTTCTATCCAGTAAATATTTCGGCCCATATTCCGGAGCGCTTCCGTATTGAAAGGCCCCGCCATGGATGTAGAATATCACTGGTTGCAAATTCGTAGTTGATGGTGCTCCGGTTTGGCCACTGGCACTTGTATCGCTGTCGTTTCTGATCACGGTATAAATGTTCATGTAAAGGCAGTCCTCGGAGCCTTCTACGACGAGGTGAGGATCGCAAGGGTACTGATTATACTGCAAACATTTCAAGCCGGTTTGTTTCGCCATGAGAACACCAGTCCATGGTGAGATACGTTTGGCTATCTGAAAAGTCCCAATTTTCATACCGAATTTATTATCCATGAAGATAATGAAGTATAATCTGATGGACCCTTACCCCAAATCTCAATTCTCCTGTTGGAGGCTGGGCATAAGGTATCCCTTCGTAAGCTTCGTATCTTCCCCCTCCGCTCGAGGTTTTGTAATACCCTTCGATCGGTCCCAAAGGTGTGATGACCCTTGGGAACGACTCTTCGACTTCTTCCAAGAGACATTTACCACATCCCAAGAAACTCGTGAGAGTAATTATCGCTATGAGCGGATTCATTCCGTTATGCAGATCGGTACTGGAAGCGATTGGACAAGCAGTACTCAGACCATACTGGATTATTTCTTGAGAATCATATTCACTCTGATTGTGTACATACGTAGCAAGTTATCAACGATTACTCGCTTCTACCCCCAACTCTTGATTCTCTGACCCACTATCAAAGGGTCAGAGATATCAGCCGTATATTGTACACATACATAGAAAAATCTCATTTTTCATTCCCCTGCTTTTCTACGATGAATGGGTAGACAAACATCCGATGTTCTTTACTAATGCGTTTATTTTTCACTAGGCAATATTGAGTATTCAAGAGAAAGGTCCGCTGCTATATCGTCGTCCATATATCATTTATAATGTAGTATTATAATAATAATAATAATAATAATAATAATAATAATAATAAATAGTATACTTTATAAATATTGTCAAAATTGGAACGAGTATAAAATATGAGTGGATCACACGAAATTTTATTCAATGTATTTAAAAAATGATAATATTTTGAAGAAGGTGAAATAAGATAAAAAGATAAGACAGGTAGAAAAACAGATGTTAAATTTTCTAGGAACTATGTCGTATTGGACGGTTCGAAGCACGCTATGCAAATATCAGCAATGCTAGTCTGTTCCTCCCATGTTAGCAGTCCGAAGATTTTCCTAGATTATCCTTTCCGCCTAATATACCAAATTGCTATTCGATGGAGCTATCGTGTGATTATTATTTTCTTGAAAACCGATCGAATGCCAAAAGTTTTTCTCCCCAAAGTTCAGGGAAGTCTTCATAGCGACTTCGTCCGGTCCAGCGATCTGCAGATAATCAAGTTCGTCTGTGGATTGACTCACCGCTGGCCACTCGACACCCACGTTAGGCGTACTAAAAAAATTCAGAAGATTTTTCACACCCATGCAGATGAAAAGATTTTCTGGGTATTGAATAGGTTGCGCTAATAAATTCAAGGCTTAATCTCAGTTCGAGGAACGCCAGGCATTTACTGCTTGACGTAAGTTTGAAGGTGCAGAAAGCGCACATAGCTTTATGAATACTACTGTTGAAGATTTATGTGAAACTTGTTGAATCTACTAAACAATTCTACTCACCCATCAGTAGCAAACGATACCCATAGATTGATCAGCGTCTGTTGCATCTCTCGGTCTTTTTGGGTCGTTGTTGGGTCAAAAAGAGAATGGAACACATATGGTTCTTCATCGGTATGGCATACGCCTATATAACAAGCAAGAAAGAACCGCAGTCTGTTTAATTTATTTCACCAATACTTTCAGAATGATTTGATAAACAGTTGTCTGAAATTTACCCAAGTTTTCGTCACTACCACTCATCAATTCGCTGAAACTGTGAGCCCCTCTATATGAGAAATAGTAAAATCGAACGGGACTCCGGTTCGCTTTTGCCTGTAATTTGGCAGACTGCTCGATATTGTAGACGAATATTCTATCACCGACCATTTTTATGGTCTGATTAAGAGTAGATCTGTCGATCGGACTCGATCCCAGGTAATGCTGCTTTATCAATCTCGAAACTCTTCCATGCTCTGTCTTTGGAATGGTGTAATTGAAGAAAAGCAGATTAGGGGCGAACGTCTCCCAGGTATCATTCCATTCTTTCAGGAGATTTTCCTTGGTTGCAACAGCTGGAGAAAGTATACATTTTTCAGTCATATTTCATCCGTATTGCAGATGACGCATATAGGCAGTATATACATAAAATAGTATATCTGATAATGTAATTATTGATGATGTCTTACCAGCCACCAAGGCGAGACCCTCTTCGCTAACAACTCCTGTGATCCAGGGTAAGTCCTGTGCTTTACCAGAAGTTATTATTTCAATAGGAGGCCTATCGATGAACGTAAATTCGCCACTTCCCTTTTCAATCACTGGTCCAAATGGTACGCCGGGGTTGTTCTTCAACAGCTAAGACCATGATTATTGATACAAGAGTAAATCGGAGTCAGTTGAATAACCAAATTGCTCCTCCACTTACCAGAAGCTCTTTAACTGCCTCGACAATCTGGTGGGCAGGTCTGGCTCGCAAACAGTCCACGATACCTTGGATATTGTCAGTCGGACATCCTACGACCTTAGCAAGTTTCTCGGTCATTTCCAGAGAATTTTCAAACTGAGCCCAGCAGTTTAATGCGGATCCACTCAGCGACATTCCTCCTGTGGATATTTTTCTATGAATCCACCATTTCCTGCATGGCTATACTCGCGACCCGTTTGCACGTATAATATCAATCATTAACCTCGATTACGAACCCCGGAATAATCCTGTGGTGAGATTTGTCAGGTAATGATAATGCACGCTCGCACCTCCTGCACTTTGACCAATTATCGTAATCCTCGATGGATCCCCACCGAAGGACTGGATGTTATCCTTGACCCAACGTAAAGCGATTACTTGATCCTTCAGCCCCATGTTTCCTGGCACTATCTCGTCCTCCGTACTCAAGAAACCTTATTAATTATTTAGATAAGTATAAGATCAGTCAGTTCTAGAATACCTACACCCATGAAGTATGTGTCTATAGGTGAAAGAAAATCAAAATCGAACGATTCTGTTATAAAAATCAGATTTTTGAGAAGGAAACCCATTTCTAACTCTCTCAACCTTGACTTCACGGTTTTAGGTTCGGCTCGACAAATTATGCTAATTACTACGATAAAGCGATCAATGTGTTTCCTTATGTATGTAAGTGTACGTATCTGACTATCATGACATTATGAGATGTTCATGTCTCCTTGAAACTGATTGCAATAAAGATAATCTAACGAGCTCCGATACTTACCCAGCGGCCCAAGTCTATAATTGATCGTGACCAGCGTCACATCTTTGTCAAGTAAGTACTTGGATTTATAATGCGCTGCGTTTCCTACTTGAAAGGCACCTCCATGGATGTAAATTATTACCGGTAGCAAATTAATTTCCCCCCCGTTCACCCCGCTGCGATCATCATCCGCAACCGGGGTGTAAATGTTCATGTAAAGACAGTCTTCGGAGCCTTTTACATTGTAGAAAGGATCGCGCAAGAAAAAATCGTACTGCATACACTCAGGGCCGAATCGTTTCGCCATCAACACGCCTGTCCATGGCGAGATACTTCTGGGTACCTACAAAATCGCAGTCATCACCGTGAAATTATAATCCCTATACATTATGAACTTCTTAATATGCTACCGCATGTGTGAGAAAATACCGCTGGACCCTTACCCCAAATCTCAATTCTCCCGTTGGAGGCTGGGCATAAGGTATCCCTTCGTAGGCTTCGTATCTTCGCCCTTTGCTCGAGGTTTTGTAATACCCTTCAATGGTCCCCAGAGGTGTGATCGCCCTTGGGAACGTCTCCCCGATTTCTTCCGAAATAGATGAAACACATCCCCAAAAAATTGTCGCAACAATTATCGTAGATACATCGAGCTTCATAGTGTCGTAAAATCGCAATATACTGAACAGTATCAATAGCTGTTATAAGTCGGTTGGATACAGCTTCGTAATCTCGGTTAATCGTTCCCCACTCTTACAACAGACGACTGCCCTCATCTCGATGAGCACGCAACTGATATCAGAAAGCGAGAACTACTTTTTCACTTCATTCACTTCATTATTATATATGGGGCGATCCATGTCAACTCGAACAATGATTTTTCCTCACCATTTTTGATTCGCTTCACAATTTTTTTGCAATGAAAAATAAGATTGTTGAGAATTTTTAGAGATCTTTAAACAATGTCAATTTTTAGATAGGTTTGATAGTTCTCAAAGAATTGACTGTGAAAGAGAAAAATCTGAAAAAATTCAGGATAACTTTTTTGAGATCGGAGAATCTTATGGAAAATCATTGGTCGAATTGACATGGAATGCCCCATATAACTGCTGTATTCTCTTAATCTTTATTTCATATCATCCCCACTTCAACTTTATTCCCAGGCTTATCTCTCTGCCTATTTTATCTTTGATTATGTGTATACTTACTCTTCATGCTCACGGGGCCTGCCCCAGGACAATAAACACTGTTTTCTCTTCCTCTATTGATAGTCCAATATCTTGAACCAAGAGTCCACAGACTAATTTGGTTTCTTATAAATGTTGAAGCATGAAGACACAGAAAAGTTGTGATAATATAATTCTACTGAAAAATTGAATACAAAAAGAAAAGAAAAGCACAGAAGATATTTTTCTTAAAACTAAAATAACAAGACACGTCGTCCAATTATCTTCGTTACAGATTTATTACGTTTAAATGTATATCAGATTTTCTCATCAAAGTTGTTGTTGTTGTTTTTTTTTTTTTTTTCATAAATATATATACATACAGTATAGTAATATATTGCATACATATACATATCATAATATACTCGTGATCTCGGTGGACATAATATTTGTCAACAATAATCAATAATCAATAATAATAATAATAATAATATTATCCATAATTCATCATCATCTTGAATTCATTTTTTTTCTTTCTCATCAATGATTGAATAGGGGTCGTGGTAGCATAAATATTTCCTTCGTAGGATAACAAATATCGAAAATACATACATCAATAGCGTATTCATTCGTGTGAGTGTGTGTGTGGGTGTGTGTATTGGAGTGTGTGTACTTCTCTCTCTTTTTTTCTAATCGGCAGTAAATCAATGTAGAAAAGAAGAAACAAAGAGTAAAAAAAAAAAAAAGAAAAAGAAAAAAGGCAAAAAAAAAAGAAAAAGAAAACAAATTAGCAAATAAGTAAATATATCCTATGATAAGTAACTGTACCCAATAGGAATTCTTAATGAGGAATAGTAAAGGGTCGATGATGGCTGCACAATATCGCAAATCTTTTTTTCAATGTCTGCCGCAACTCCTTACGCTTCTCAATCACTTGACACATACGCGATTTGAACTCTAGCACTTCTTCGGCCGGAATATAACTCTCCTTACTTTCATCCTCCGAGGAATAAGAATCCTATAAAAAGAAGAAAAAAAAAAAAAAACACATCATTTTTATTATATATATAATAAATAAATAAAAAATCAAGAAATTTTTTGTCAATAATTGAATTTTCGCCCACCTCCAGCATCTGCATCAGCGTAAGTCCTCCCCCACGTTCGCTCAACAGTGAGATACTGGAACTGGAATGCGCGAGCTTTTCCGAGGGCCTAGTGTCCTGGCAATCTCCTTCGCGATTACAGCAGCTATCGCTACATGCGACTTCCGAACCCTCGGGAGTACTGGGTAAAGATGAACTGCTCACGTTGTGTTCCGACGAGTAGCCACAGTCTTGGGAAGATTGTTCGCTCGATGAACGACCGTTGCTAAGAGCTGCTACAGCCTCTGTGTACTGCTTTTTCATCTCCAACCACATAGCCAGCTTGTTTGAATGCCGATTCATCAGCTCGTCCATAAATTCCTTTGAACTACCGTCCAAAAACTCTCTGGGATAGTACCAGTAGCCTTCTTCGTCTTGTTTCATAAACTCCTGGCAGAGAAAGATGCAGGTTTTAAATCATTTCATTTCATTCAAATAACTGGCAAACTTGGAGGGAATATTTCAAACGTGTATTCTCACCCTGCAATGCGGACAAGGTTTGTATCCCTCTTCTATATGCCCCGCAGAACCTGGGTTCAAATTATCCGGAGATTTGAGGTGAACGTTTTCCTTTTTGTCGGGGCTCTTTTCTAACATGGAAGACTTTTTTTTTGGGAATGTTGTCGTCTGAGGTGAAAGTTTGCTTATGCCTTGAGACTTCTTCACGCAATCCGGACACTTGCAGGTCGGGGGACCCTTGTTTTTCGGATCCAACACCTGCAACTAATTTAAAAAAAATATAATAATAATATAGAGAAAAGTAAGCCAAGAACAACGAGCAAAATATTGTACACTGGTATCATTCCCAAGTTACCTTATGTCGATCGATGTTTTGCGTCGTTGGTTTAGACTCCACACAAGCACAGGAAAGCTCGCTGTCCGCTCCGTACTTGTCCTTCGGGCACTGTTGACAATTTAAATTCAGGTCAGATACGTAAATGGATAAAACTAATGCCGAGTTTCAATTCAGATAGAGTCCACCATACTTCGCACGTGTTTTCTTTCTCCTCAGTTTCGTAACGGCGTTCTTTCTTCTTCTTACGTTTCAGGCGCAGTTTCTCACGCCTCTGTTGCTTGGCAAGTTCCTCCCGGGTAAGTTCTTCGTAGAGTAATTCCAGCTGAGTTATTCCTTGCTTCACCTCGACCGCCATCTGTTCCGGATCAAATCATTCCGTTATTTTATAATCCAGTGTTGATCAAGGGCTGTAAGTTAACGTTCTAAACAACATTCAAACACGCTGGGAATTCACGTGCCTGAAAATTCCTGGACAACGCATCGACGGCAACGGCTGCAAGAACTTTACAAACAGTTTCCTCCTCTCTTAACCGACGATGGACACGATGCAATCTTTCCGCAACGCAAATCCCTAGACAAGTGAGTACTTCCTCTTGGGCAATCTCTAAAGTTTTTGCGTGCCTCTCCCTAAGATTGTTATCATTAATATTAGATTGACGATCAAACCGAGGCTAGTTTATGAATAAAAGTACAAAGAACTCCTTGAGGAAAGGAATAAGAGTTTTGATAAAATGTAGAATGAAATTCTGTACGCTGTAAAACTCCATGTAATTTATCCACGATAAATTCAAAGTCCGATATTACCTGCCCATTAATTCCGGTTGCGCTCTGCCTATGAGATTGCTAATGTAGTCGGTATTAGTCTGCAAATGAACGTGTCTTTCAGGAATGCATCGTCTAATTCCTGCATACAAGGCAGCGACATATCCCTTCTCTTTAGTGGGATCTACTTCGGTTGTGAGAAGTGAAGAAGCGAGCAATACTTTGGTGCGGCATTCGCTGCAGAATCTTGATGAGAAATAAAGAAAAATTGAATCAATTCAAATTCACTCCTTGAAATCTACGCCTTATCCTCATTTCCACCCCTCTCTCACCTATGCTTTCGTAAATACGTGTCCAGGGTAGCATCCAAGGTGTCATTTTCCACAAGAGCAACTTCTTGCCGGCAAGCAGTCCTCATACATTCCCAAACATCCCTCCAGGCGCTGGGCGGAGGTCGCATACGCTGTACTTCTAAAGAGTGGAGGGCACATCTACGGGACTTTTTACTTCTTGGTTGGCGGTCTACAAGGCTGTTTAAACGCGCGCTTAACAAATCGGGATAAACATTGATTAGAAGAAGAAATAGAAGCTTGAAATATTTTGTTTGAAGCATAAAATGCATCAAAAAATTAGCTTTTGCACTCAGTTATCATTTCGCAACATGAATTTTCACACGAATTTAGAAATTTGATGATCATATGAGGTTGAATTTTGCCTTAAATCAACTCAATCTTTACCTATGTCCTTGTAGCATTGTGCAAAGTAATTGCGGAGAGTCCAGGACCTCATCTCTTATAGTTAAAAGTCCGTCAGGCGTTATGACCAGAGGATCTAGCGCAGGATGCCCAGATTTCATCAGATCATAGAAGAGCCTTTCAACGCTGAAACGATATCGATATAAATGAGTAAAGAGTGTAATAAAATGGGCGAATCTTGTCGTTTTCCTTTTTTTTTTAAGCCAAGAATTCGTTCTCTCTCGATTCTTACCTCCTTCTACACCCAACGCAGGGGACTGCTTGACCCAGAATAGCGAGCATGTCTTTGCAGGTGACTTCGAAAGAGGCTTTGGCTTCTTCCTTGGTAAGCATATTCAATTTTCTAGAAAATTCGTCCAGCTGTTTACCCCTCACTAACGGACCATCGCATACTGCTCCGAGACCATTCACGTCCATTATCATCTGCGGAGAGGTGAGATAAGTGAATATTTCCAATACATTTTCAATGATTTTATGAAAACAGATTATCTACCACTCGGCAAATGAATCTAAACAGTTCAACAAGCGTGTTAAGGTGATTCTAGCGTTGAAATCAGTGCATTTGTAATCAATTACTTTAGGTAATAATCTCTCGTTGAATATTTATCACAATCATTTACTCGTAGGCCGAATCTAATAGATTTTACTCGATTTTGAATTGCTTTAAAATGAACAATTCACATCCAAGTATTTGTTTATAATTTTTATATTTTTTTCACGGGGGTTTAAGTGAATGAATATGATAAATATTCAATGAGAGATCATTAATTACAAAAGCATTAATTTCAACGCTAGAACCATGTTAATCAGACTAAAGGAACGTCGAAACATGAGCCGCATGCTGATTCGGCGGAATACAACATTCAAAGGCTGAGTTGATTTCCAAGTAACAGATTTAACGGATAGAGATATGAATTGAATAAAACAAATTTAGAGGGATTTAGAATCGGCTATGAGCAGTGGATGGGAGAAAATTTCTCTCCTGTTCTTGGTGTGGTTATTCAATGTCTAAATTATTTGTGATACTTAAAACTAGGTCGACAACTTTAAGAGGCATGAGATAAGCGTCAAATACTTTGTACAATGTTAATGGTGAGAAGAAGAAGAAGAAAAAAAGGAGCGGTGGAGTCATTGGATTAATTCTAACAAATGATTATAT
Organism: Rhogogaster chlorosoma; assembly: GCA_944452935.1. NCBI lineage: Eukaryota > Metazoa > Arthropoda > Insecta > Hymenoptera > Tenthredinidae > Rhogogaster > Rhogogaster chlorosoma. The sequence continues at coordinate 26,793,317 of OX101800.1, read as the reverse complement.
TATACATGCATGTGTGTATACAATATATATGCATACGGGTAAATAAATTAGAATGAAAAACATCGCTCTGAAAATATTATTCAACAACTTGATTAAACCAGTAAGTTGGTTTTAATTGATTCGTTTTATCTTCAACATGTGCCCATACACCGCTGTGAGAGCTCTGTTAACTGATATACATTATAGTCAAGAACACAAGTCAACAAGAATTTATCTCTAATCATACATATTGAAAATAATGAAATTTAACAACAAATGAATAATATTTTCGAATGAATTTTGAACTAGAGGGAAAATGGAGCGAACTTAGATCTTCGTTTCTCGAAAACAATAAAACGTAATAAAAAAAAAGAAATACCTCGACAAAATAGCGGAAAAAAAAAGAAGTAATTCATATTAACGGAAATATGAAATTAGAAGTCGTATACTCCTCCCTTAATGAGTTTTAAAGTCTAAGTAAATCGTCCCAAGGTCTAGGTCGTCGTTACGCGACTTGCCGAAGTACGTAAAGTGGGTAGGTACGGGTTGGGTCGTATGGTTTAGGTTAAGTTAGTTATTATGTGTGTTTTCTTTTTTTTTTTGGTTCTTAGTTGATTATCGACGAGGATAATCTAGTTTGTATAAGTGACACGACATTCGTATATTTTTCCAATGCTAGTGAACCAATAGATAATTGTTTGAATGTAAAATGTGTATGTATATTATATATACATATAAGTGCGACGTACCGTGAGATTTTCATCGATGATTAGCGGTAGTTGCCTGCGCGTCAAAATGACCGGGTTATCGCCTCGCCAAACCTCAACTAATTTAGCCATATTTATAAGGCTATAGTTTTTGTGTAAATTTAATTCGATTCTAATACCGGTCTATGAATTTATCGAACGTAACACGTTTTTAAGATTCGTTATGAATTATATCTAACGGACACTTCACACTTTTGTTATGTCACTGTAACAAGAGGCGAATATCTTTAACTTTATATTTCACTTAAAGGACAACGACGACGACCTCAGACCTGCCACCATTTGCACAGTTTCTCTAAAGGTTTTCTCTCACTTCCGCCCTGTGCACTTTGAGTCGGTAGAAGAGACGGCGACTAGTAGTGCCTCGACAATTCGCCGCTGATGCTTTCAATGCGTATCATACGTATCTGTCTATCTATATGTATGTGATGTAAAGTACGCATACACGCGACATGTGTGTGCTTTCCTCTCTATCTACACCTTTATACGTAAAATAGTCATTTATTTATATCAACAACGTGAAGAAAATGAGTGAAGAGTGAGACACGGCTGTCTATTATCGAGACGTCGATATTACATCGCGTATAATTATGAGTACTGTTATATTTTTTTGTTTTAAGTTGTTGAAGGTTCAAGTTTCTCAGTTGCGATTTATGAATCGTGGAATTTCAATCTGATCTTGAAAATTGTGAAACGGAGTTTAAACGAAAACAAAAACTTTCAAAATAGATCGCGAGTTGAGAAATAAAAAAAGGAGAAAAAAAAAGTTGTTTCAAAGGTGAAATAATATTTTCGATATTAGGCGGTCAATGTCCTTGCTTCTCGTAGCTTGCTGTACTATCTACGGATAAGTTTACTCTAAAATAGTGATAAACACTCTAAAACTGTTTGAAAAAAAAAAATTGATAATATAACCCCGATTCAATCATGAGAAATAAATACGTGTGGTTGATATTGCTAGCGTTGACATTATACGTGTTCTATTCGAACGATTATCAAAAAGCTATCGGTATAAGGCTACACTTTTTACACGACAGTATACTAACGACCTTTTTCACCCTCCAACAATTCTTTGAAACATCGTTATCCCGATTTTCCGACAAATCGACAAACGACGGCGATCGCGAATCGATCGATCAAATTTTCACCAAAAATCAACTCGAAAAATACGTGAATTTGAAAGACGGCTTATACCTCGCGATATTGGGAAAAGTCTTCGACGTTACCAAGGGAGAAAAACACTACGGACCCAAAGGATCGTATCACCCGTTTGTCGGTGAGAAAACCGTAGAAAAAAATAATAATTTTCGGTTTAATTTTATTTTATTTTTTTCAATATTTATTTTCCTCAATCATTTACCTCTTTTCTGTCCCTATTTTACTCTATAACAGGTAGAGACGCCTCGTTAGCATTTGTCACAGGCGATTTCACAGACGAAGGATTAACGGATGACGTGTCAAGCCTGACACCGTTACAAACTAAGTCTCTAAATGATTGGGCGGCGTTCTACGCCAAGGATTATACTTACAAAGGTGGTGTATTCCGGGGTTAACTAGAGGCTAAGATTTCGGAATTTTGCGCATTGAATTCCGCTTGTTTTTTTCAACTTTTTCATGTGATTTTATTATTTTTTTTATCGCAGGAAAACTCGTCGGTCGATATTACGACAAGGCAGGCAATCCTACGGAAGAATATCTCAAGTTTCAGGAGAAGCTTGCATTAGCTGATAAGGAACAATCAGACGAGGAATTGAGGAAGAGAATCTTTCCACCTTGTAATATAGAATGGAAACCTGAAGTCGGGACTAGATTGTGGTGCTCTAAGAAGAGGTAAAGGGAATTGATGCTGATCGAAATCTGCGATCTTTCGCTTCCTCTATAAACGAGATCATGAAGCCCTTATTCAAACGGTTTTCTGTATTTAGCGGCGGTATTGAGAGGGACTGGGTCGGAGTACCTAGAATGCTGTACGAAACAGGATCTGATCAACAGCGATGTACTTGCGTTAATTTGAAGGGGAAGGAGTACGATATTCACAAAGGAAATCTCAGAGAGTACAAAGGATGTCCTAAAGGATCGAACAGTTGCCTCGTCAAGGATAGTTAGCAATTTAGTCTTTTAAAAGATCTTCAAATGTCTTCAACTATCACAGAACTGAGGAGATACCGATCATTCCATGTATTAGATACTTGAATTTCTTTGATAAATTTTCTGTCTCGAGATTGAGAGGCGATTATTTCTCTCTTAGCTATACTGTTAGCTAATTAGAATAGAACTTGTCCGTTATATGTTAAGCTTCTTCTATTTTTGTACAAAGTTTTGATCCTCTCTACTCGGATTTCGGGTATTGTATTTTTTGAAAAGTATTACAAAGATTTTAACTGTTTACATAATATTTTTAATACTGTTAAAAATATCATAATTTAGTTCTACCCAAATTGTGATTCAATCTACTGCAATAACTGTACTTCTATAGATATAATAAAACATGTATGAATGAAAGAATCGGTCAGTTTTTTTCCTCATTTCATCTACACCGATATAAAAAAATCCAAACTGCAATGGAGGAATTGGTATATAGAACCCGAAAGTATATCACAGCCGTATAAAGATTATAATATATTGTAGCATATTTATTTTGAAGAAACAGTCTCATACTCGAACCTTCATTATCACCTAATAATTTACCGCTCATAGTTCGTTGGTTATTCTAATCATATTTAAGGTACAAAACTTATCTAAAAAAACATAATAATAATACTAATAATAATCGTAATAGTAATCAGTGTATAAAGAGGAACTTAATGATTATCATACATAATAACAGCGGTGTGCAAACCGCCGCTCAATATTTTTGTACATTAGAATAACGGAGAAAGAGTTTGTTTCTCTACCGTTGAAATTATAGGGAAATTCGATGAATCAACCACAAAAGAAAAAAAAAAAAAAAACAATTAAATAAGTATTAATTTATCCCCCGAACTCATTTTTCTTCAGTTTCAAATTCAGGAGAAGATTCCGGCTGTATGCTATTAAGTTTATCGAACAATACTTCCATAGCGAATTTCCTCCTGCTACGGTTTGTCACGATCTTACCAAATGCCGACTTCACTTTATTCCTACGCTTTCTTAGCTTTGCTGCCGTCGGGTGGGTTTGAAACTCTATCATACGTTTGAACTTCTTTGCTCCTATATAGACGCTGCTTTCGCTAGCACCTTCCTTCCTCTCCTCGGATATTGTCTCGAGTTTCTTTGGCGAAAGTTTGATATTTTTGTCCAAGTAATACTCTCGTATGTCCATATCTGTTTCCATCTCTGAGTGGCCCCGCTTTCTCGGCTTTTGGCTGCATCTGTTATTCGGATAAAAGACCAATAATTTATCCACACAGTTTAGTCTGTTATATAAAATAGGGAACCATTGCCAACCTTCTATTCGCCGTAACAGGTACATCGGTCCTGGGAATTCGTTTTCTAAGAATTCGTTTGGAACAGAGTTTGGGGGATGAGTTTACGTTCACCGTTAACATCTCTAGACTCGCCATAACCTCGGGTAAATTTGTCTCCTCTTTAACGGAACTCGATTCTCTATTTGTGGGGAGAAAAATCACTATGACAATGAAATTAAGAGATTTCAGTGGCTTTCGAGAAAGATACGTGACATCGTATCGAACACGTTCGGATTTTACTAGTCCGTAAATTACGTGCTATGGTCAGAATAAATTTTCGGCTGTCAAGATCGATCGAAAAAACTGCATTTTTAGCTCCGAGATGAAATAGAGAGAAAATATTTAAGAAAGAAGAAAAAACTTACGTCGTTTCTGCATCTTTTGGGTCCATCTCATTCAATGCCCTAAATAGAATACGAACGTTTGTTTGTTTCTCGCCCCTTTTAGTAATAATTGAGTAAAACTAGTTCGATTCAGATTCTTTAATATTGTTTATTCAGAACTTTGAATCGAAAACAAAATACGTACACATCAGGCGGCCCATTGTAATGGAAATAATAACCTGAGCGCCGCCATAGTGTTTTACAACAAAGTATGATAGCGAAGTGATGAACGGTGAAGTTCGCGCCGGAGTAACGGTACGATAATTCGATACACACACGCGCACATTTATCGAATAAATGCGTCGATATGACGCAGCTGCTGTTAACCTAGAACAACTTTTTAGGTTATACCTAGAATAAACTTGTGATTATTACGAATCTGTCAAAGTCGACGTAAATATTTTCACATTTTCACTTTCTTCATAGATGGAATAAATATGAAGAAGGAGCCAACGGCTGACAACAGTCGACCCTACAAACTATAAGTATTCCAAATCCGTAGTATAACTTCGAATACGAGGCCGAATAATTTTTACAGAATCTTTAAAAAGTTGTTATTTCAGGTTATGAGAAGTCCGATTCGTATAAATGAAATAATAATCGTCATTTTATCTCCGTATTTTCTCTCTTGTCCCTTTACAGCTCACCAGATATTGAGCTTGACAGGAATCAGTTTTCAGCGAAAAAGTATAATCGTAAGTTGGCCTTGCTTAAAAATTGCTTAAAAAGACACCAAATCTTGGAAGATTTAAAAGAACTCCCTGAATATCCATTTCTTATCTAATTCCATCAAGGGATTTGTCGAGCTGACCATCGTGCCCCTGAGAGATCGACTCCGCTCGATAAAGCTGAACGCAAAGCAGTGCCGGATCTACCGAGTTTGTTTAAACGACACATACGAGGCTCCGTTTCAGTACTTCGATCCATTTCTCGACATTTGTCAAGGCGATGGAAAGCAGTGAGTCAATTTCCCAAGATCTAACAGTTATCCTCAAGTCCCGATATCAAACTCAATAAAAATTCAATTCCAGACGTTCTCTGGACTTTTATTCAACCCACCATTTGGCCGCTGCTCAGCGAGTCGATCCGGACAATAACGCGGGTGAATTGGTAGTCCAAGTTCCACCTGACGCTGCGCATTTAGTTGGCGAAGGAAGGGGCCTCAGAATAGGGATTGAATTTTCCCTCGAACAACCGCAGGGAGGCGTTCACTTTGTCCTGCCTGACTGCGAGGGGACCTTGGCTGAGGTTTGAAACCTTGAAACGAAGCATTCGGTGCCTAAAAAGTGGAAGACTTTAACAAAATTTCTAAACTTTTCAGCGCGGGGCTCACATGTACACATACAGCCATGAGAATTCGTCCAGACTCTGGTTTCCCTGCGTAGACAGCTTTGCCGAGCCTTGTACATGGAAGTTGGAGTTCACTGTGGATGATTCCATGACCGCAGTATCCTGCGGAGACCTTGTCGAGGTAGTTTACACTCCGGACATGAGGAGAAAGACTTTTCACTACGTTTTAAACACTCCTGCCTGTGCCCCGAACATCGCTTTGGCTGTCGGGTGAGAGAAGAACCTGATTTTGTCTTTAAAATGATAAAACTCAGCGCTGGGAGGCCGGAGTTTGACTTTGTTCGCTGATTTCAGGCCCTTTGAAATATTCGTCGATCCCTACATGCACGAGGTGACCCATTTTTGCCTACCGCAACTGCTTCCCTCTTTGAAAGTATCCGCCAAATATATGCACGAGGCTTTTGAGTTCTACGAAGAAACCCTGTCTAACAGATACCCTTATTCTTGTTACAAGCAAGTCTTTGTCGACGAAATTGACGAGGATATAAACGCCTACGCTACTATGAGCATTTTGAAGTACGTATTCCGCTGCGTTTCGACGAACTATCAAGCGGGCCGAATAATGAAACGTTTCCGTCCAATTTCAGCACCAATTTGTTGCATTCTACAGCAATTATCGACCAGGTTTACATCACCAAGAAGGCAATGGCTCAAGCAATCGCGGAGCAATTTTTCGGCTGCTTTATTTCCATGCAGAATTGGTCAGACACTTGGCTTCCCAAAGGGATCTCAACTTACTTGACTGGATTGTATGCTAAGAAGTGTTTCGGCAACAACGAATACAGAGAGTGGATCCAGTCGGTAATAAGAATCGCCTTTTAGCTCCCAAAACTCTCAGTTTATTAAAAACAGGAATCTAATCCACACTTTATTTTCCAGGAACTGCAAGAGGTAGTCAAATACGAAGAGCAATTCGGTGGCATAATATTGGACCCGTCTCAGCCCCCGGCGCCCTTGCCTATAGCTGCGAATACTCCGGCTCCAGCTCCGCGAGTTCCGGATCCCGGGTTCTACTTTCCGATCAGAAACCTGCACACAATGTCTCCGAAATACATCGACGTACTGCGCAAGAAGGCGCATCTAGTAATCAGGATGTTGGAGCACAGAATCGGGCAGGAGCTTCTTCTGCAGGTGATTATTTCCGACCTCCGTTAACCCCGTCCGCCGTTAAACCCGACTGATTTTCCCAAGGTGTTCAACAAGCAGTTGTCTCTGGCCGCGAACGCCGCGCAGCAGAAAATCGACTCTGGTTTATGGACGCACATGCTGATAAGCACGAACGTTTTCACCAAGGCGATATTCACAGTCACAGGGAAAGATATGGCCGTGTTTATCGACCAGTGGGTCAGGACGGGTGGCCACGCTAAATTCAGCCTCAGTTTTGTCTTCAATAGAAAGAGGTTCGTCCTTCGGAATCGCTCGCGGATATTTGCCAACTGCAACCCGATCTTTATTCTAATCCCAGGAACACCGTAGAGCTTGAAATCCGCCAGGATACGACCAGCCAAAGGGGGATCAGGAAGTACGTCGGACCGCTGTTAGTCAACATCCAGGAACTGGACGGGACTTTTAAACACACGCTGCAGATCGAGGGGACCGTCGCAAAGGCGGATATAACGTGCCACAGCAAGAGCAGGAGGAATAAAAAGAAGAAGATCCCGCTCTGCACCGGGGAAGAAGTGGACATGGATTTGTCTGCGATGGAGTGAGCGGGATTTGATGTTTCTTAAGGAATTAATCGAGCTCGTTAGTTCTGGCTAATTTTTTCAATGGGTTTCAGCGACTCGCCGGTTTTGTGGATAAGACTCGATCCCGAGATGACTTTGATGCGAGCCGTGCAAATAGAGCAGCCCGATTATCAGTGGCAATATCAATTGAGACACGAGAGGGACGTCACGGCCCAATTAGAGGCCATCGAGGCTTTGCAGAACCATTCGACTCCCACGACTCGATTAGCTCTGACAGATACGATTGAAAACGAACATTGTTATTACAAAGTTAGGTGTCGGGCTGCTCATTGCTTAACTAAGGTGCGTTTCACTGACAATCTCCCTGTTTCTTAGGGTCTTACGAGTTTCAATGGGATATTATTCCTTTCAGGTCGCTAATGCGATGGTCGCAACTTGGGCTGGCCCTCCGGCGATGCTGATGATATTTAAGAAGCTGTTCGGATCTGCCTCTTGCCGGAGAATAATAAAGCAGAATAGTTTCACAAATTTTCAACACTATTTTCTGCAAAAGGTAGATTTCAGGGGGAATTTCGAGTCAATGATAGGTTTTTGTTCGATGAAAAAATCGTCCGTCTTTTATCATCGTTATTTCAGACGATTCCTGTCGCTATGGCTGGCCTCCGGAACGCTCACGGCATCTGTCCGCCTGAGGTTCTCACATTCTTGATGGACTTGTTCAAGTATAATGACAACAGCAAAAATCGTTATTCGGACAATTATTACAGAGCTGCTTTAGTCATAGCTCTAGGAGCCACAGTAACTCCGGTGATAAGCGTGCAGCAAGGGTACATTCTCAGTCGAACTTCTCTGCTTTATAGAATACTTCTTACGGATCTTCTCTGTCTCATTGTCAAAATTACTTTCACAGCACTGCGATCACTGCGGAGTCATTATCGATCGACACTAAAGCAATTTTAGAAGAAGTAACGAGGAACTTGAACCTCGAGAAATTGCTGCCCTGCTATAAATATACAGTCAGCGTTGCTTGCCTCAAGGTTATAAGAATTTTACAAAAGTTTGGACACCTTCCCAGCAATCCACATTTGTTCAGAGCTTATGCTGCTTATGGACAATTTATCGGTGAGTTCATTGCGGAAGAGAGAGTGACTCCGTTTCCATCTGATCAAGCCTTATATCTAATCCATTTTCTTTCAGACGTTCGGATAGCGGCGTTAGAAGCATTGATAGACTTCACTAGAGTGGACGGAAAATGGGAAGACATGGAGTTCTTGCTAGATATGGCAGAGCTGGATCCTCATCCTGGAATTAGGCACAGATTAGTGAGACTGATCGTCGAAAATCCGCCCTTCGAAAGGGCGCATAAACATAGACTGGATAGACCAGAGCTTGTCGATCGGATTTGGAACCTGATAAAGTGAGAAATCGGGCGGAAAATAGTCATTCCTTGAAAATGGGCAGAGGAAAAGAGAGAAAAATGTGTAAACCTCGTTATTTATTTCAGCGGCATGCTGTCTCACGATACTAAGCTCAGATGTGACTTGGTGGATTTATATTATACACTATACGGCAGCAAGAGGCCACTCTGCTTGCCCATTCCTGAACTCGCTGCTATTACCAGGCCAAGAAAAGCCGGACCCCATGTCAGCCCGGAGCGAGATGTAAGTTTCGGATTTTTTAGGAATTTTAAGGAGAGAGAAGAAAAATAATTAATAGCATAATTTTAGTAGTGCTTTTGGTCAATTGGGAGCAAAAATGAGTTTTTATATCTTCTTTCGTCGCATTTTTAGTCTGCGAACTTTTTGTATTTTCAGCTCAAACCAAATCCAGTTAACGCTAACTTCGAGGCTCCGAGCGATGCTGAAGTTCCGCCCGTTTCTAATAAGAGGAAAGTATCTCCCAGCAGGGATACGCCTGGGGCGTCTAATAACGTACCTGATTATACTCCAGAAGCTAAAAGGCAAAAAGTGTGTAGTTTAATTACTGGGGAAATATTTATTCCTGTTTTTTGTTTTTGGTTTTGGTTTTTTCTCACAGCTTCGATAATGCCTATTCCGGTTATTTTTCTTTTCAAGGATGACAAACCATCCGGACCTAACGAGGGCAAAGTCAAACCCGAATGTTACAGCTTCTCAGATAACTCTGCTTCTCTTCCTGGAATTATGGGAACTCAGGGTCCTGTGGGTTTCGAGCCAGGAATGTTCAAGAAAGAACAAGAAGACCACAAGCATAAGGGAGACTCTTCCAACAAGGTGGGAAACGGTGTTTTTGTTTCTGTTATTAGAGAGAAGAAATAGAAATGTAACGTTGGTGAAATTATTCTCGGATTTGTTTCAGGGTAAAAAGAAAAAGAAGGACAAAAAGAAACACAAACACAAACACAAGCATAGGCACGATCACAAGCATGGAAAAGAGAAGGATAAAAAAGACAAGGATAAAATTAAGGAGAATAAAAAGGACGGTGATAAAGAAAAGGACAATAAGAACAAGGATAAGGATTCCAACAATTTGAAAATCAAAGACGAGACTTTAAGCTCTGCAAGTTCTAGCCCAAGCCCCGACCCTATTACTGTTACAAACGAATTCACTTTTCCGTGAATAAATTATCACCGTTCATACGAAATAAGAAAAAAATCGTTATAAAAACTCAAATATACATAGTATGCGTATACATGTTTATATTTGCACGCTATTTTAAGCACGGGGAAGTCTATTTTCTTTATTTTTAGAAAATCATCAATTACTGAATGAATTACAGTAAGTTTGTCAATCATATTAGCCAATTATTGTAAATAAAAACACCATCGATATAAATCTTTATATATACTGAGTATTTATTAACAGTCTTGTCTTATTTATCATTTACAAAAATTATAATCGCAAAATATGTTCGGAAATGGCGAAAAATCTTGAAAAATAGCGGAAACAATATCGTGCAATGTTGAAATTTGAATTTGAAAATTGCCGCGTCTATAATTCCTTATAGTTCGCGCTTCGAGCGATCCAGTGGCTGAAACATGAACCAAACTTACGTGGTATTTTAATTTCATGTCTCGCGCGCTATACGTATAGTTTTATGTTTCGGGTTCCTTACTTGAACCTCTCGTTGTTTATCTAGAGTTGAACAAAGTGTTCATAGGTCGAGTGCAACAACTGGCAAAATGAAGATGGCGGACGGATCTTTGTTAAGAAGAAATAGGCCCGGAACAAAGGCAAAGGTTAATAAAAAAAACTCAAATATAAATATAAAAGAATGTATAAATATGCAGGACTCGCTTATCCCTAATCCATCTGATCGCGGCTCGCCTAATCGCACGGCTTTCTCACTCGTTAATTCCGACCAAACAAAACGTCGCTCCGAAAATCAATGAAACTTTACACAATTGCAGATTAAATAATTCCTCGATATCACCCCCGTACGTCATATAACGCGCTTGATATTCACCGAGCCCAATTATTCCCACGTATTATCCCTGTCCCTCGACTCCCCAAAAAACAATTCGTCAATCTTTAAGGCTCAAACAGCTTTTGACAGATCCATCTCGTTGTAGTTTCAACAATCGGCGCTAATGCAACGTCCTTCATTTATCTCGGGGTAATTGACCACCGTCGATGTATCGCAGCCACGATTTTAAACGAAACGTAGAAAAATCATTTCCGAGTAAAATGAGAGAAAGCAAAAAATCAATATATTTCTCCCCAATTTTTATACCCCCAGGATTTTTGCCGCTGGCCAGATGAGCCTTTCGAAGAGATGGACAGCACTCTTGCTGTACAGCAATATATACAACAGATAATAAGACGAGAGCCTGCTAACATAGAATTGATACTGGGAATGCCTGACGGACAAGATGAGGGAGTATGGAAGTACGAACATCTGAGACAATTCTGTATGGAATTAAACGGTCTGGCGGTGAGACTCCAGGGGGAATGCCACCCGCAGACTTGTACTCAAATGACGGCTACGGAACAATGGATATTCCTCTGTGCAGCGCATAAAACGCCCAAGGAATGTCCGGCCATTGATTACACACGACACACTCTGGATGGAGCGGCTTGCCTTCTTAACAGCAATAAATATTTTCCAAGCAGGTGATTTGATCGGGGTTGGGGAATATGGGAGGGAAGCAACGATTCGTCGATTTATACCACTTTTATTGATTCATATTCCACGTTTCAGAGTCAGCATCAAGGAGTCTTCCGTCGCTAAACTCGGTTCCGTATGCCGTCGGGTTTACAGGATCTTTTCACACGCCTATTTCCACCATCAGACTATATTCGACGAATTTGAAAACGAGACTTTCCTATGTCGCAGGTGATTTTACAGGATTTTACTTTTTGTTCAAGATTTAATATCCATTCGATCCGAAAATAGCACGGGCCTTTTGACTTTGGAGCATATTTCTCATCTTCGAAATTTCATTCACAGGTTCACAGCTTTTGTCATAAAGTACAATCTGATGTCCAAAGACAATCTCATAGTACCGATATTGGAGGACGGAGCACCGACGGAAAGCGAGGCATAAGGGATATCGGTAACAGCATTATAACTGGGGTTTTTTTTCTTCTAACTTTGGTTTTTTCCTCGAACCCGAATAACGGATGAGAAATAGAATCCGTTCGCTGAACGACTGTTCTAATTCACAGAGATATAACACACTTGGCGTTAAAATACTCGGGTTAGTTCGGAAATGACAAATGGCAAATTTTTAAAAGGGACTATAGAGTTTAATCCTGGTCGAATTATTGTCCAAAATCTATGCTCTCAGATCCTGAAATTTTTCAATTCATTTCTAAGAATTATTCGTAAAGTTCTGAAACTTGCAGAGCCAATTTGTATTCCATTTTACATCTTTTATGTCTTCAACTATTATTTATTAGGCAGTGAATTAAAATAGGATTAAAGATCTGTAACGATGATGAAGAATTTATTATTTTTTACTCGTCTCTCTTTCTCTCTCTTTTTCTTTGTTAAACAAAGAATTATTTTCAATTGTATTAGTTTAAATTAATTAATTAACACAAAATAATAGACCGCTAATATATATATGCAACAAAATTATGAAATAAAACAGTTTTTTTCAACTTTGAATTGTCAACAGTTTTTTGTTGTTTTTTTTTTTTGTTTTCGTTCACTTGTTTTTTCTCTCATTGTTTTGAATAATAATTTACCAGGAATAAAAGAGATAATCATGGATCACATTTTTGACAATTATATTAGCTTCCGTTCGAAGTATTGGCCGAAATCTGTAGTCTTTTTTTTCTCTCTCCCTCTCTTGGCTTCTACATAAAATATATAATTCGGGCATGTCAATTGAATTGACAAATAAACGACCTATAAACGATTACAAGAAGAAGGAAAAAATTCTTAGAATTGTTTATCAACTGGTTTTGATTTTATTTAACTATTTTTTTTTTTTCTTTTCATCATTGGTCGAAGAAAATTCAATCTCTTCTCTCGTTTGAAAGAAGAAAAATTAAAAAACATTAAAAACAAAAGAAAACACAGAAAAAAAGAAAACACGAAACAAACAAAATTTTGTCGACAAATTCATATATAGAATGGATAATAAATTAATAAATTTAAATGAATTAAAAATGAATTAAAAATGAATAAAAAAAAAAAAATTAATGACGACTAATTACTGTAATTATTACTATAATAGCGAGTAGGTATTAATGCATAGTTTGATAGTATGCGCGGATCCTTGTGAAACGTGATAGTGGTAGAACAAGGTAGATCAATGTTGTATAATCGTTATAATATAGAAAGAAAAAAGAAAAAGAATTAAAAAAATAAAAGAAAGAAAATAGCAGGAAAAAAAAGAAAGAAAAAAAAACAACACACTAATATCTCATAGTTTATACCTATAAATTCAGATCGCTAGATTCTCCGCTGTCCCCCTTTTTCAATTACCGATCATCACAATTAACATTATTATAGATAAAATAAATAATTGTATTATGTGTATACAGAGTTACGGTTATACCTATTTAAGTAAGTTGCTATAAACGAGGGTGGGGAAATAAAGAAATAGGAAAAATTTAAATAAAAGAAAAGAAAAGAAAAGAAAGGATCAACAGCTATCCGTTGAAGATGTAATACTGTAACAATAAAAGGCGATTTAACGAAAAAGAAGAAAAGAAGAAAAGAAGTAAAAAAGAAGTGAAAAAAAAAAACAATAACATGCACATTCGAAATACTGTAATTTGTTAAATCATCAATCAACGCAAGACTCGGACGAGGAATATTTATTGTTAAAAAAAAAAAAAAGAAGCAGTTTAGAAAAAAAAAAAAAACTGATCAAAGCAATATTCTGTATAGCTAATCGCTGGATAAAATATCGTTCTTAGAAATTTTCAGGCGTTTGCCGAAAAAAAAAAAAAAAAAAAAAAAAAACTGTACGAAACGAACGATTATGCCTTTATAAAATAAAAAAAAAAATACGATTTGAAAATGGTATATATATATGATTATTACGCATATATAGCTACTATTTGTACTGAAAGAAATTTATAAATCATTCATTCTGTTCTTTTTTTTTTTTGTTCATATAAATATTATTAATATTCATATTAATATCACCGAACGAATTAATCTAGTAGTATATTATGCTTGAGTGCGAAATCTAATTGTCGATCATTTTTTTTTTTTTTTTTTTTTTTTTCTTTTCTTTTACGATACAGATGAATTTTTTACAAATTTTTTCTCTCCAATGTCTTATCATTGCAATATATTAAATTGTGTATATTATTATCATTATTATCATTGATCATTCTATATTACAGACATATATAATATTGTCCATTGAAAATTTCTCGTTCCGTAAAATACAATAGATGGACAAATAAAATGAAAATAACATAAAACACATACATACATTCGTAATCGAATAAATGCATATATAATTAAATAGTATGATGTGGGGTGTAACTAAGAGATATATATCCCAAACTATACACTGTAAATACAATCTGTAAATATGATAACTAATATGAAGACAATGATTGTGTATTAATTATATTACTATAGAATTATGACCATTAACTGCTACTATCATTATTATTATTATTATTAATATTATTATTATTATTATTATTATTATTAAAATTATTGAATATATTAACAATGACAGAAATACATCCCGTGTGACTATTTCCATAATTATTATATTATATTATATTATATTAATATCAATGAACAAGCAAAATAAAATTTCTACCAAAAAAAAAACGAACTATATATATGTATTCTCATTTATTTATCCAAATATATATATATATCATATTATTATTATTATTATTATTATTATTATTATTATTATTTATTTCATTTGTTTTTTTTTTTCATAGATATTAATTATTACTTTTACCCTTTTTTCTACTTTTATTACCAGACGAAGTTTCCGCCGTTTGATAACCCTTGTGGGATCTTTTCTGTCCCGTTCGTAGACCCATAGCAGCGAATTCCTCCGTAGCTACGTTGGACAATTTACTTGTAGACGATTCTTTAGCTTGATCTTTTTTCAACGATTCTTTCTCACTATTATTATCACAGGTTAATTTATCCGAAGGTGTAATCCTCGAGTAAAATAAACCCCGATCAAACGATGATTCAGACTGATGTCTGGTGTGAAAACAATTCAAATAGTTCAAGAAATATTATTTATAAAGATAAATTTTTATAAATTTTTTTTTTATTTTTTTTTAACAGATTTAAGATAAATATGCCTGATAATACGCTTACCCAGGCTCGCTGGAACCCAAGGGATCTTTCGATAGCAATATATGAATCTCTGGAACACTGCGATCCGTGTTACTATCGTCGTTTCCAATATCTGCCTTTTTCGATCTATACAAAAATTGTTTCTTTTTTTTTTTTTAATTTATTTATCATCGTCTCATTTTTTCTGTTTTTTCTGTTTTTTTTTTTTTTTTTGATATGATAATTATACCAATTTTTTATATATCATAAGATCGAGATGTAGAAGGGGACTGCCTGTGTATCAAATCCGATTTTTCATACTCCAGCGGACTTTTACGAATTTTGGAATTCGCGATGACGATAAAGTGTCGATATTATAATAACATAAAATGAGCTATAATCGTTTTAATCATTTCTATACCTACTTTACGTATCGCAATTTCGTTATTTGATCCAATCCGGGATTTTTTTTCTTGCATATCTCAGCGCAGGTAATAACTTTGCCGATTCCTTGACCGGCGCCTGACCATACCACGGATCTACGGACGGTAAATTCTTTCAGGGCGTAGTTTAATACATTTCGAATTTTAGTACCACTCTTCACCTATAATATCGATACATTATTTTCGTTAATTAATGGTATGAAAATTATAACGGGATCATTAAAGAAAATCGGAAATAATATATATGTATATATATTATATCGCTGTTCGGTTCTGCCGATTCAATGAACGAATTTTTTTTCCTTTTCTTTGTACAAATTTTTCGTCAGAGCGAAACAAAGAGCAATCGTAATTATAGTAATGATTGATAGCGATAAGTTATAAGACAGAGAATCGAATCGAGAGATGAATTGAAATTGAAAATTTAATTTTTCCCAACATCTGCAGTATTTTCCTATACTCACATGCATCCATAAAAATTTCTCTGGTAAATTTGGTATCGGGATATCAACTGCGACTTGGTATTCCTGCGCGGTCTGTCTTCCCTTTCGTTTCGATTTCTTGGTCATCTGAAAATACAGAATTAAAATAAGTTCTGTACCTATACTCGTATCGTCGATATCGGAATTATGATTATCGCGTCATTTTTATTCGTATAAACCTAGGGGTTGGCGGGAGTATAGAATACGAAGATTAATTAAATTGAAAATTATATTGAGAAATCGGAGGGGCAAGATTCGCGGAACGCCTGATAGAATAGTGAATGGAAATCCCGATTGCGTGGGACGCCGCTGCAGAGCGAAATAGGGGAAGGAACATGGCAGGAATATCTAGAGGGAGGGTGAACGAGCGGTAGGTCAAGATGTAAAACTCGATCACTTATATATACCATAGAAAAAACGTCATTCCTTTAAAAAAAAAAAAAGGAGGAGAAGAAGAAAAAAACTGTAAATAAAAATAAAAATTAAGCAAAATTAATCATTCTTTCACGAAAATACCAAAACATATATATCTCTCTCGCTCTTTCTCTCTATAATAAGAGGCAGGTATTCAAGCTTTGGAATTAACGATCGTTTTCATCCCTTTAAAAATTGAAATTTTTTTTTTTATTACAATATATAAATAGCATGGTGTATATAAATACATATATATAAATATCTGCACGCATATATATTACGCGATATAATACGGAAATATAAGGGTGATGAGGATCGAGAAGCGAATAGCACAGGGCGGAGGGCAAAGATTGTCGAAGCTTGGACTAAAGCGTCCGCGTTTCGATAAGGGTTGGTTGATTTGCGGTTGTGTAGGTATACGGTATACGGACGGTGTTGGCGTTTGGTATGCGGCATAGCGAGCATAGCGTCGCCGACGTCTTGACGCCATATTGCATTATTAAGCACCCCTAGGCTCTGGCTTCTCACTCTTCCCTTGCATTCCACTATTATGAACGTTTTTTATTTCTTTCACACCCACCCTTCACCAACCGCGAACGCTTCCTCTCGCCTTCCTTCCCTCTATGTACGCGCTGTTAATGGACTGAGTTATGAATATCCCGAAAACAGTTTAGAAATGATAAGTTCAGAAAAAAGAGGCTCGAGGTTCTAGAAATTCTTCATACAGCCGATAAAAGTGCGTAAAACCGTCGCAATGATTAATCGTATAGGTCATTTCGATGATTATTTATCGCCGTGTAAATCGGAGTGATTGGATCCCCCTCATATTATAAATTCTATACCCGAGGGAAGGCGTACCTAAATTGAATTTTTCCCCGGTCTATCTCAGCTCTATCGTCTCTTAATGATAATAATAATGAAAATAATAATAATAACAATAATTAGGCATCATCTCCCGCACCTCGAGGACCGACGCCTGCTTCTGACAACTTATCTTACAATGCTTCGCGCTCTGCCTCCGCACAACAAACATCCAATTTGCTCAAGTATCGCGTTTATATATACCCTGTACACCTATATGCAGCGGTGTTCTAAAATGCGATCGCAAAACGATCAGGACGAGCGTGAAAATACAATTTTGGTCTGTTTTTCATTTTGGTTTTGTTCTTTCATTCGGTTTTCGATCAGAGAAGACCAAGGCTTAATTTCAATTCCTGATTCTTCTTGTTATTAAGTTTTTCCCCGTTTTTTAATTCTCCGTTATTATTGAGGGGAAGAGGCGGGCAGGCGAGGTCCAATTCGGTCAAGAGTCACGATGCAAGATAAGGCATCTGCCGAAGAATGAAGGAAACGTGGGACGGCGGGGGTGCGAAAGCAATAAGTTCCTGCCTACCCTGCGGACCGCGCATGACGAGAGAATCGGGGTTTCGCGGTTTCGCGGTTTTGATCAAGCGCACCGCCGGAGTAAGAACCAGCTTCAATTCTGGACCAAGGCGGAGGGTCGGTGTCAACTCGTTCCTAGATCCTACCCGCGTATTTTTCCGTACCGCGATAACCGCACCAGATTTCGAGG
This sequence comes from Rhogogaster chlorosoma, assembly GCA_944452935.1. Classification (NCBI taxonomy): domain Eukaryota; kingdom Metazoa; phylum Arthropoda; class Insecta; order Hymenoptera; family Tenthredinidae; genus Rhogogaster; species Rhogogaster chlorosoma. Next base: position 26,775,087 of record OX101800.1, on the reverse strand, counting down.
AAACTGCCGAGCCGAGGAGATCCAGCAACAGGTAGGAACAGCGCCGAATTATTTTCCATCTTTCCTCTCGTTTCAAATTTTTCCTCAAATTATTTCCCCAGTTTTATACTTTAGCGACACAAAAACTGGACATGACAATACTTTGGGTTCTCGAATATACGCGAATCTTAAGCCTTTATAATTGACAGCGTCAATTGCGTAGGGCTTAGCCGATTCGAGGCGACTGTCAGAGTTGGGTAAGTCGTCAACGCGAGGGAACTGCTAATTGGGATCAGGAGTATTTTTAGGATGGGGAAAAACCGCTTGCCTCAAATTCCAAAATTAATCTGCGCACAGAATATGATTGATAGAATAGATCGTTGAGAGAATATCTCACGAGGAAAGACTCAAAGTTTATTGAATCTCAAGGATCCAATCGTCAGGAATAACCGTCGGCTGTCAAAAAGTTTACTCGTGTCTAACACGTGGCTAATATTTGCAGAAATAAAAAATGAAATAGGAAGTGTTCTTAGACCTTGGAGAGTGCAAGAATTTCATGAGAAGAAAAAGAAAAAGAAAAATAATTAAATAACAAGTTACAGGTATCTCTCAGAGATTATTCCTCTCCTAGATGGTTAGATAATCTTTTCGCGATTCGTCATTTTTTTTTCGTCATCGTAGAAGCACCTACAATCCTACTAATTATGTGGGGATGAAAAAATGATCGAAATTTTTTCAATATTTTAAGAAAAGCAGGAAAAATGGAAATCGAGGAATTCCGCACGCGGGGTAAAGAGATGGTCGATTACATCTGCGAATTCATGAGTACAATCCATGGGAGACGAGTGACTCCAGATGTTGGTCCAGGCTACTTGAGGCCTCTGCTTCCGGGAGAAGCTCCCCACGAACCTGAGTCCTGGGATGAAATAATGAGAGATGTTGAATCGAAGATAATGCCAGGGGTGATTAGAGGCTATCTCAAAGATCCGTTTATCTCTTCTAATTCTCGAATCCTGAATCCTGATTTTTATCTCACAGATCACGCACTGGCAGCATCCAAGATTTCACGCCTATTTTCCGGCTGGTAATTCCTTCCCTTCAATACTGGGAGACATGCTTGGCGACGCGATTGGGTGCATAGGATTTTCATGGGTGAGTGAAATTCGTCCTGATTTATATCTATATAGTCTCTTCCTCGTATATTTTCCCGGACAACATTGCGAAGAATTGACAGCTCGATTTTTCCACTCAATTTAAGAATTGGATAGGATAAGGGTGAGCTAGTTGGCCAATCCGGGTTTCAATCGATCAAAGAAACGTCGGAACATTTCTGACAGTCCTTCAACGAATCGGACAAACTAACGTATTATTATTTTCCTCTGTTTTACAGGCCGCGAGTCCAGCTTGTACGGAACTCGAGACCATAGTCTGCGACTGGTTTGGTGAGTGGTTCTTTTTTTTATTAAGTTTTTTTTCTCCAATATTTTTCAACTAATCTTCAGAGTCTTCTAATCTGACTTCTCATCGTCGTAAGGCTTAATTATTCACGCCCAAGTTCTTAGAACGGTATTGTTAACTATCTATGGAAACTAAATTCGTAAAAACCAGTCCAGCTTTAGGCTGTTATTCACGAACTGTGATAATCGAATAAGAAATCCTCGTTAAATTAACCGTCGAAATCGTTCCCCAAGTTCTTTATGGCGTCTAGAGTCTAGAGTCCTGACCTTGCATTAAACGCGTTATAAAATTGACCCACAAAAACGTCGGATATATACAATATGAAAGTTTCTTTAAATCCGATTCCCCGGGCCAACGAACGTCGTTTTCGAATCTTTTCTTTCCTTTTCTTTTTTCTTATACATTTTCTCAATTTTAATAATCAGTCTTTTCGCAATTTCGGAATTTTAAGGCAAGGCAATCGGTCTTCCGAACGATTTTCTCTACTTCAGCGACGGAAGTAAAGGCGGCGGTGTGATCCAGGTAAAAAAAACTTCCAAGGGGTTCTACAGGAATATTGAAAAAAAATTCATCAAAATTTTTCTTTCTTTTTCCCATTTTTTTTTTTTTTTCTTTTTTTTTTGGAAAACAGGGATCTGCCTCGGAGTGCGTTCTCGTTTGTATGCTCGCTGCTAGAGCCCAGGCAATAGCAAGGCTGAAAGAATCACCGGAGCATTCGCACCTGGACGAAACGACTCTGTTGGGTAAATTGATGGCTTACTGTAGCCGGGAGAGTCATAGCTGTGTAGAAAAAGACGCTATGATTTGTTTCGTTAAATTGAGAATATTGGAGCCCGATGAGAAGAGCATTCTCAGGGGGGAAACCGTCCGACAGGTATTAACCCAGCATAAATTTATCCGTCATTGAAAGAAAGCAGAAAAAAAAAAAAAAACAACAACAACAACTCGCGAAAGAAAAAAAAGGATATCAGTTATAGCCTACAGCTTTTGAATTTTATACGAGGCATCAATCAAACGGGAATACTTATACCGTGTCTAAAAATTTTAACCGATTTTGCAATCTGACGCATCAATTTATCACTCATTCAAGTTATCCTCCTCAAGAATTGTACACGCGGGTAAGTATAATGACTCGAAAGATGGAAAGAAAGTGGAGGGATCGTTGTGGGTTTTTTTTCAGAATTTCGAATAGCTCGGGAATTTAGAGAAAAAAATTGTTAATAATAATTTCTTCAGGCTATTGAGGCAGACATGGCGGAAGGATATGTCCCGTTCTTCGTGTCTACAACGCTGGGAACGACTGCGTGCTGTTCTTTCGATAATCTGAAAGAGATTGGCCCGGTGTGTAAGAAGTGGCCAGGGGTGAGTATAGCATTATTGAATAAACGTGTGTGCGTTCTATCAATCAATCACTTTCTGATGGGTTTAAGCCCGGATAAGTGAAGGAAGAGAACGAAAGCGTGGAAAAAAAAGAGAGAGAAAAATTGTAGAATTATGGACTCCACAAGTCCTTATTAGGCCGGTAAAATTAAACGTTTTTTTTTTTTTTTTTTGGTCAACTTTGCATTATAGTACCGATCAAATTTTTTTTTTTTATACGGCTTGAGATCACTTACTGAGTATAAAATCACAAAATAAACAAACGTTTTTGGCCGATATCTCGGAAACTATGCACTTCAGGGCAAAAATCATAGAAATCATTATTGTCGAGAATAGAATTTCGCAACTTTTGTTTCCCATAAACTTTTTTGTAAAACTTACCGTTTACGATTTATGGCTCATTTAATGAACAGGTTTTTCTATCTCGGCCGATAGCTCTTATAATATTGGTTCAATCAATAAAACCTGTTCATTAAATGAGCCATAAATCGTAAACGGTAAGTTTTACAAAAAAGTTTATGAAAAACAAAAGATGCGAAATTTTATCCTCTACAATAATGGTCCCTATGACTTTTGCCCTAAAGTGCATAGTTTCTGAGATATAGGCCAAAAACGATAACCACTCGGAATCTGTCAGCATTTTGTGATTTTATACTCAGTAAGTGACTCGGTAGTATAGTGCAAAGTTGAATTCTATTTTAACTGGCCTATATGTCTCCTTCACGAGGAAATAATCGACTCTTTAAATTCAGATGGGTTTAATTATCAGAGAAAAAAACCGTCTTCATTAACTCCCGCAGATCTGGCTTCACGTGGACGCCGCCTACGCCGGTAATTCCTTCATATGTCCTGAACTGAAGCAGTACATGGCCGGGATAGAATACGCCGATTCGTTCAACACCAATCCCAACAAATTTCTCCTTACTAATTTCGACTGTTCTTGTTTGTGGGTGAGGGATCGTTTCAAACTAACCGGAGCCTTGGTCGTCGATCCTCTTTATCTTCAGCACACCCACGCAGACACTGCGATCGATTATAGGTGAACTTCAAAGCGAAGTGGTGAAAAAGATGACCGCTCTATTGACCCCATCCGCTCTTTCAGACACTGGAGCATCCCTCTCAGCAGAAGATTCCGCTCTCTGAAGTTATGGTTCGTGTTTAGAAACTACGGGATATCTGGCCTCCAGTCGTATATCCGTGGTCATATCGGTCTGGCCAAGAGATTCGAATCGTTGGTGAAAAAGGACACGAGATTTGAAGTCTGTAACGACGTAGTGGTCAGTATAATCACCCGGACTCCTAATAATCGTATTGGTATTTCCTGTCGGCACAGACGCCTAGAGCCTCTCGCTAATTTGATTACGGTTTCTAAAAGTGGGAAATCACGCCCAGGTCTTCGACCGTGAATGTGAAATGTCGCGGTATAGGGTCACTAGTCCAGCTCGGGAATCCCGACCGTAGATTCAGCGATGTAGACACGTGAATCACTCGGAAACTCTCCGACGACGAGTTTTACTAGGAATAAGTAAACCAGGAAATGCAACGGCGCTACGAACGGCCTCAGATTACATAACGTCCGTGGAGTTCCCCTCGATCATTTCACGTTCTGATCTGCCTTATAATAATTCCATCGATCAATGATATCCAGCGAATTACTTAAGAGTCTCAATTCTTCGAAACGATCGAGAGAAAAGAAGTTAACTCAGTTCAGTTTCCTGGAGATTCTGGATAAAAAGTGGAGATTTTTTTTGCCAATTTCTTCCTCTTTTCTTTCTCGTTTCAGCTCGGATTGGTTTGCTTCCGTGCAAAAGGATCGGACAAATTAAACCAGAAACTTTTAAGCGTGATAAACGACTCGGGAAAAATCCACATGATACCAGCCCGCGTCAATCAGCGTTACACCATACGATTCGCTCTGGCAGCTCCAAACGCGACTGAAAACGACGTCGGTAAGATGATTGATCGTTGATCGTAAAGATTCGGCTTCAGGACGCGACGCCTGAATCATTCGTCGCCCTTTTTCAACTTGGCTTAATTCAATTCCAGACATCGCGTGGGGAGTCATAACCGACTTTGCCTCTGAGTTGTTGGAGTCCAAGGTAAGAATCGTCGATGATTTTCACTGGCCATCGGAGATACGAGGAAACCGTAGCGAGGCCCTAGGATTCACCTGCTCCCCGAGAAACCCTCGTCGCTTTTATACACACAGTCATTCAACGGATGTGGTTTACGCCGTAGCATAATATACGAGATAAAGTAGTTTTCCACGATCCGTTCGAAGCCTTGACCTTTGGCCTGGGATATGACGCATGGTTTCCTCTGCCACGGGGCTAATCCTTTTCATTTTCATCCGTAATTAGGATTATGGAAGTATAGAAATATATGATGAGAGTTTATCGCTGAAGAGATTCGAAATTATTTTGCTCCTCGTCGCTCAGGATGTGATGGACGAACTTGCAGACATCAGGGAAAAGAAGAGGAAGGCAACTCTGGAACAGAGACGGTCCTTCTTCGTCCGTATGGTTTCCGATCCTGCGATTCAACCCGGGTTTACTAAGACCCCGAATCAGCCAACGTCGAAACTCGATACTCAGACGACTATCGGTGGCGTAGGAACGAACAGCACGTCGCATACAGCGTTAGCATTTTTTTGTCTTTTTTATTTATTGTATCTTTGCACGATGGAATTTGTTTAATGGATTTTGCATCCTTTATTCATTCTCTCAAAACCTCCTCGCAGGCATTCGTGGATATCTTGGCCCCTGGCCTATCTTCTTCAATCACGTGACTCGGCATCTGATACCGGGGAATTGTCGTTAAGGTAATGACACAAGATCGCCTTGATATTAAAGGAAGAAAAAGGAGGAGTAAAAACAAAGAGAGAATAAATATAATTTGGTATGGTATGGTATAGATAATCTATGTTAATGACTATCTATCTATTCTTCTACGCAGTCGGGACTTATGTTGATAGTCAACGAGGAAATATTATCATCATGATAATAATTATACTCGATTGGCTAGTTTTTAGTAAAATATTTAAAAAAAAAAAACTGTAGACAAGTTTTTATTTTCATTTTTTGGTTACCATCGAGTATAGATATCGAAAGGTATATATGAGGTATTCCATAATAGCTCGATCAATGATTCTCCCTCGCCATTTTTTATTTGATACATAATACATGATATTATATACTTATACACATATGCGTGGCGACAGGTTTATCAATGTTCTAAAATCTTGTGGATTGTTTTTTATTTTCTTTTTTTTTTCTAATTATTTTTAACTAGATTTCGGCACCTGGACACCATGGTGCGACTCAAGACTAACAATAACAGCAGTAGAAGAGGAAGCAGCAACGGTTGCAGCCCGGAGCCATCGCCTTCTGGGTCTCCGTCGAGAGGACGAAGTCCAAACGGACGTTCGTAATCGAGGATTAATTGAAGAAAAAAAAAAAACGTATTTTTTTTTTTTCCTCGTCTAAGCAAGCAAGTCTGGAAATGATATTCCAACATTCGTTGTAAACGACAATAAAATCCGAAGGCACAATATAACGATAACAAAATGAATAAATAAATAAATAACTTATTTCAATCATTAATGAATCTTATAGATGAAACGTAATAGTATTGTTTTTTTTTTTTTTTTTCTTCTAGAATCATCGGAGATAATTGATTAATTAAATAGATAATTGTAAAGCTTTCAGCTTGCTTATAAAAAAAGAAGAAAAAAAAAAAACAAGTCTTATAATTCGCAAAAATTACTACACGTAGCTCTGTCATATGTACACGTTTGAATATTATTATACCTCGTGACCATAGATCTATATCCCTTAAATTTCCATATACCTATAGCCCGTGGGGATCAAAGATATGTCGCATTCTGTTATTCACTTGTACAGTGATATAATTATATCGAATAAAATCTTATAAATATATGAGTGTGCGATATACAAATGATCGATTTATTCAAATGGTATAATAATTCGATGTTCTGTCTTTTTCTTTGTTTCCTTTTCTTTTTTTTCTTCAAGCAATTATTTTTTCCACCTACAGCTCATAATCAGGTTTGATAAATCAGTGTGAATTCCTTAGAGCAATCAAGATTTTGAATGAGGTATAAATCTTGATGTATTTTTTTTTTTCCTATGTTTCTATTTTTATTACTATCATTATATCGTTACTTTTTGTTTTTCTTCTTCCTCTCGATACTTCTCAGTTTTATACGACGCAGACGAATTTGTATTTAATTTTACATCTCATTCGTTAGCGTGGGTTCGATTAAATCGATTCGTTTGCGTTGAACGAATCTGAACTTTTCGCCGACGATTTCATTATCATATTTTTATAATTAGTCTGCTTCTTCTGATCGTATAAAGAAAATATATATATATATATATAAACCCGTTTTAAGTTAACTCAAAGAAGCAAAGATGACTGATGAAGAAAAAAAAAACAGGATGGATGCCAAGAATTTGACCCCCGTAATATTCCCGCGATTTTCTAAAGGTCCTGCGGTTTCAAATATCTGAGAAAATATGAAGAGCTTTAAATCAAGATCTTTAAAACCTAGTCGGGGGAAAAAATGGGATGCCATCATAAAACCAGAGAGAATTTCTTGTCTCTTTTTTCAAATTTAAACAAAAAAAAAAACACCCTGTGTCTTTCGCACCGATTCATGCCTCAACCCCTGGGACTCGTTCTTGTCTCGATCGGGCAATTCACGCCTCGACCCCTGGGACTCGTATAGGTGTCTCGATTACGTGTATCGCAGTATCGGACACCGGGTTGTAGAATGAGGCTTGAAGCGGGTGAACTCACGCGGAAGACACCGCTTCAACGAAGCGTTGTAAACGTAGATGAAGAGTAAACAGCCAGTAGGTTATTTATACATAAAGCCCTGCAGGGGTTTAACCCCTCTCTTCATTCGATAGACTTAACGGGTTATATACTTCGATGCGAAACTTAACTCTGCACGAGCCTAGGTATACGCTCTTTCTCTTCATACTTCGATTATTCGTGTATCAGTCAAAAACAGGGAAATAACAAAAAGAAAAGGCGAAGACTATCTTGCACTTCGCACTTAGAGAATAGGGAAATTCATACGTATCGAGTGTTTAGCGAACGGTTGGGTACTAATGAGTCTAAGTATTTTCGGTGAAGTAGTTTCAACGGTATCTAAAATCAGGGATCTCGAAAAATCGCAGGAAGATAAATAATGATAGATATACATACGACATGGGTTCAAGACTTGAGTGGTTTTTGAAATTCTTCGAACGGTTTTCATACCTACGTGCAAAACAATTTGTAAAGTGGAGTGCACTTAGCGCGATGCACTTTTTCGAACGTCGCACCCTATGCCCACTTTTGGAAATCCCATTTTAATCTTTCTCCTTTCTTCCTTTCTTTCCGTTTATGGATTATTATAGAATTCTAGGAAATTTCAAGGATGATATATCATATCGTACGGGGAATATACGTTAATCGGGAATATTATCCTGGTAATATATTAGCCGGTGACGTTGTTCCGAAATATTTCATAAGATGAAAGTGAAAGGTCATTGTTACACCGTACGTATATACACATGTGTATTATCTTATGATGGCGTTATTTCTTCGTGTAATTTTGCAAAAATTCTAAATGCCGGGTACGGGATTGCTACCAGAGAACATTTAACATTAAAAACCAGTTTCCCGTGCGTAGACAGTCCTTATATACCCGCGCGTACGCCGATATGCCCTCGGGCAGCCTGCAAAGCCTCATTACTTACACGATATCAGGTCCGTCTTTCCGAAGTGTAGTGCGTACAAAGTCGACAAGGTGAGCCACGTTACAGAGTCGTACGAAAAATTTCGAGATAAGAAAATAATAAGAAGATTAAGACTGGCGCGGATCAACCTTGGGTTAAAATTTCTATAAAAATCGGAAGAGTGTATTTAGCTTTCGATATCACAAAGGACGGAAAACAGAGACAAGATTTCGAAGGGAGGAGAATTTTTTTATTTTTATTATTCTTTTATTTTTAACAATTTCAGGCTGAGTATGAATTCGAAGAACTAAAATCTACACACAAATTATTCAAGTTATAGAAGCTAGGAATGTCGTTAATTAAAAACCAGTTAGTAAGAGAAATACGAGTGATCGTAGTCGGACACGTTTTGTGTGACGTCATGGGTATCAGCACACGACGCTGATGTTAGCCATGGATCTTATTCTTCTGCGGCGATATATCTTTCGGATTTTAAGTGGGGGAGAAAAAACGACGGGGATTCGTACGTCGTTAGTATCTACTTATCGGAGGATATGCCTCCTCGGCCTTCCTCCTACTCTCTCCTTTTCTTTTGTAAGCGTGCACCGATTGCAACAACTATGACGTCAATGGGGATTCCGTACATCCATAACGTGAAATTAGATTTCGAAAGGAAATCCAAAATTTTATGTCTCAACTTAAATTTCGGTCTGAATGTCTTTTAGAAGTTCGTAAATCCCCTTCGTCGGCCTTGAAGCGATTAGTAAACGTATTTTCATGTATTACTCAATTTTTGAAAGAACCAAAAAAAAAAAAAAAGAAAACAGAAGAAACGGAAAAAAGAATAATCGATTATTTTTAAGAAAGTTTTTCAAGAAAACCTAACAGATATTTCGAAAGTTTCATTCGCGAATATATCTCTTCCATTCGCACGAATCATTAATATCATGAATAATTATATCTCTTTGGCATATAAAACGAGGCAAAATTGGGCAAAAAAAAAAAATACCAAAATAAAAGTACCGTTTCTTCTTGATTTTGTATAATACATGCGACCATTCGCGTTGCATGATGATAGCATGTGATAAATGTCGGTATAAGTCAATCGTATATCGGTACTCGCTCGTCAGTTTCTTCGGACTTCTGAAAGAACCGTGATTTTCCAAGGAATGAACTCTAGCTTCGAGGAACGATCGGAAATCGTTCGCGGCGGTAAAGGCGAATAATTAACACTGCTGAGGCTTGTCCTGTACCTGAATAAGCGCGGAGATCGGCGTCGTGCAGGAGAGGGCGTGAATCCCAGCGCAGGTCTGACGCTCGACAGGCGAGCCTCTCGGAGCGTATAAAACTGCTTGGCGCACTGTGGAGAGCCACAGTCAAACTCGCCAAGTCTCAGCCGTTGGAACGGATTGTGTAGCGTCAGAGACTTATCTTAACTTATTTTCGATAGAAAACAAATTGAATAGTAATTCGGAGGAACGATTTCGGTCGACGTTTGGTGAACCGTGATTTGTTTGGAGAATAGATTTTCGAAAGAAGTAAGTAAGTGCGAAGAGGCGTTCTCCTCCCTCAGTTCTTTGCTGATAGGATGAAATTTTTTTTACGACCATCGATCCGCGACCTTGATTAAACCGCTGATGCGATATCAAATTATTGAATAACCGGCGATGGCTAATGGCAATTACTCGTTGCCTTAGAGCGATTGAAAGTAACGAGAAGAGCCGCTGTTTGAACTTCCGAGTTTCAAGATTTCAACGATTTTCTTCGCTGTTGAACTTTGCTAATGATTCCGATTCTCTTTCACCCTCAGACTGCAGAAATGGACGTTGAAGAATTCCGCGTACGTGGCAAGGAGATGGTCGAGTACATATGCGAATACTTGGGTAATATCGAGTCTAAGAGAGTCACGTCGAACGTGGACCCAGGATATCTTAGACCTCTTCTTCCCAGCGAGGCTCCAGTGAAGCCGGAGTCTTGGGACGACATCATGAAGGACGTTGACACGAAGATAATGCCAGGGGTGAGTTTCCCCCTTGTATAAATCCGCGGAATCGTCTCGTAGATTCACACGTCCTTCGACTTCTCAACTAATCGAAATCGTTTAATTTTTATTCGCAGATAACGCACTGGCAGCATCCAAGATTCCACGCGTATTTCCCATCGGGAAATTCCTTCCCATCAATCCTCGGAGACATGCTCTCAGACGCGATTGGATGCATCGGTTTTTCTTGGGCGGCAAGTCCCGCCTGTACAGAACTCGAAACAGTCGTGCTAGACTGGTTCGCAAAGGCGATGGATCTCCCCGAAGAGTTCCTAGCCGATCATGAAGAGTCCAATGGCGGCGGGGTCATCCAGAGTTCGGCATCAGAGTGCATTTTGGTGACGATGTTAGCGGCGAGGAACCAGGCGATCAGAATGCTGCAGGAACAGGACCCGGGGACCGAGGATTCGGCATTCTTGCCTAGACTGGTAGCCTATTGTTCAACGGAGTCCCATTCCTGCGTTGAAAAGGCGGCGATGATCAGTCTCGTCAAACTGCGAGTGTTGGAACCCGACGCGAAGTGTTCTCTGCGCGGAGAAGCCTTGGAAGCTGCCTTGAAAGAAGACGTGGCGAAGGGTTTGGTCCCTTTCTTCGTATCCACGACCCTCGGATCGACCGGATGTTGCTCCTTCGACAATCTCGTGGAGATTGGACCGATCTGCAAACAATATCCAGGCCTCTGGCTCCACGTGGACGGCGCCTACGCAGGGAACTCTTTCATCTGTCCAGAGCTCCGTCCATTGATGGCCGGGATCGAGCACGCGGACTCGTTCAACACGAACACGAACAAGTGGCTGCTGGTGAACTTCGACTGCTCTTGTTTGTGGGTTAAAGACCGGGTGAAATTGACTTCGGCGTTGGTCGTAGACCCGCTTTATCTCCAGCACGCGAACTCGGGCGAATCGATCGACTATCGGCACTGGGGAGTGCCGCTGAGCAGGAGATTCCGGGCCCTCAAGCTCTGGTTCGTTATCAGAAGTTACGGGATAAGTGGCCTCCAGAATTACATCAGAAATCACATTAAGTTGGCCAAGAGATTCGAGTCTCTGATGGTGAAGGACGCGAGGTTTGACGTCATCAACGATGTTCGGGTCGGACTTGTCTGCTTCAGACTGAAGGGCAGCGACTCCCTCAACCAGGAACTTCTCGCGAACATCAACGCGTCTGGAAAACTGCACATGATCCCGTCCAGAGTCAAGGAACAATACATCCTCAGGTTCTGCGTGACTAGGGAACACGCCTCGGAAGAGGACATCGACTACGCGTTTGACGTTATCGAAGAACACTCGACCGAGGTCCTGCTCGCTCATCTCCAGAGGCCAGCGACCCCGGAGATATTGGTCAGAAGCCCGAAGAGCCCGCCTCCACTCACGAAGAAGCTCACCAGGAGATTCAGCTTCACGCGAAGCGTTTCTCGCGACGCTTACAGGAGGTCTTTGTCCAGATCGAGTCTCCACGATGGGGCTACACCCATCATGGTCGTTGACGATCATCCCGAGGTCGATATAATCGAGGAGGACGTCTTCTGCAATAGTCGGTAGAATACGCTCCGGCTCTCGGTACCGAGACGGAGAGAACCTCTTCTGTCGTTACCGTGAGCCGTAAGCTCGTCAAGGAACAGTGCATCACGCTTTCATTTTTTGAGGCTCATAGACGACTTGGATTAGTCGAAGATATTTTTTCATATGATTGATTTTTTTTTTCTTGTTTTTTTATTCTTTTATTTATACAAAACGATGCGCACTTAACGCGTGCATCTATTCTTTGTAAATATACATACAAATGAACATTGCGTTGTGAAACTGCAGTGTCAAGTGATATACAGATATATTGAGCTCAGAAACTTGATAGATTTAAGGATTTTATTAGCTATAAATCAAATATTACCAATCTCCCATCGCACACATAATTTTAACAATCAAATACATTGTCAGTTAATTTTTATCAATTATATTAGATGATATTTTTAGTATAGAATTAATTAAGTCATTAATCAATGTCCATCTACATATCAGTATATTGGTATTGAATAATAAATATCAAATCAATCGAAGAAAACCAGACATCCCTTTCATTTCTGTCTAATAATCCATTCGGTTACAATCAATACTAAAGAAATGCAGTTGCAATTGCAATCCAGCTCAACTCTTCCTGGAAAGTTGACACTATTAGTTCCAATCGATAAGTCAGCATCGGTCCTGCAAATTACCCCAATATTAAATCGAAGAACCTGAAACACCTTTCACATTCCTTGACCCTACTACTACGTCAATGAGTATTTTTAACACGTTGAAAGTTCAAGTTTCTTCAACTTTCTAATCATAATAAGAAAAAATAACGGCTGAGTAAATTTCCACAGTATGAACAGGGGATATCGGACTGAATCTAATTATTGTCAAGACTTTGAGGGCTAGAGATTTTTCCCACGCAAGAAATTAGTCAAGAATTACAGGCGGTGGTTTCTTTCGTCAATGGAGTAAACGGAGCCCCCGGCTTGTTGACAACGACTCGATGGACTAGTGCTAAAATTGGGTAACTAATGAGTGCCATAACTCATTAAGTAAAACCTGGATTACATAGAAAAGCGTTTATTAAAATATAGGATTACAGTTTTAGGTAGGAAATCTACATTTGGCCACACTGCGATATAGTGACTGGAATCTTGGGCTTATTGTTAGGCCCTGTTGGGACGTTCTCGACTTTTCTCATCACCAATAGTCCGTCGATAACTCGGCCGAAAACGACGTGTTTACCGTCGAGGAAATTGCACTTTGCACAGGTTATGAAAAATTGGCATCCGTTTGTGTCCTTCCCGCTATTAGCCATCGACAAGAGCCCGGACGAATCGTGTTTCAGGGTGAAATTCTCGTCGGGAAATGTCCCGCCGCCGTAGATGCTCAGCACCCCGGTACCGTCGCCGTTGACGAAGTCCCCGCCCTGGATCATGAAGTCTTTGATAACCCGGTGGAAAATGGCGCCCTTAAAGCCCAGGGAGACGCCGTCCTTCCTGTATTCACCGGTGCAAAATTGCCGAAAGTTTTCCGACGTCTTTGGACACACGTCTTCGAACAGTTCGAATATCATGCGGCCTATTTCCGTCGTGCCGACTGATACGTCGAAAAAAACAACCGGGTTGTTTGGGTTGCGCAGCTGGGCCTGGATCTGATTCCAAGTCGGCATATTCACTGGTTTTAATTCTTCTCGGATTTGAAATCGACTGTTTTATACACTTGATATATCCGCGCGGATAATATCAGCCTTTTATCACACTTAGAGAGTCTCGCGCGTTGTAGAACAGGCGTTTCACGATCGTGGGGAACATAACCTCTCTAACATTACGCCGGGCGAAATCCACGTGAAAAATAGCGCCAAATTAACGGCTCGAAGCGAACGACTAGTACTTGTCGTAAAGAGAATTGAGAGTACTAGAAGCCGGAAAAATAATGGATATGATTTTTCTTGCCTAGTTTATAATTTATTCCACGTTTTATTATTTTAGATGCAGATTTGTCGGACGTTTTCTTTAAATACCGGGAGCGACGCTATAACCTAACCTCGAATATTGATACTGTCAGAGAATTTATATTTAAGGAAATTTCGACTCACCTTTTCGCTGTTCTGTGCAGAAAAACTCGGTGATTATTTTTACGTATTAATTGTTTATCTATAAACTAAAATCAAGCACGTTTAACGCTGTGGATTAGTTTTTATTCCTTAACCGCGAGGACTGACTTGCTAAATAAACACGACTGCGCAACTCGGGAACTCCGTGTGGTGAATACCGCGAAAATGATTTCGAATATGAAATTGAAATATCTCTGATCTACACGGTGTCGACATTTTTTAGAATTGTTAACGCAATGAAATGGACATTTCGTCAATCTTTGCTCTGTCAGTTCACAGAACACTCATTATAATACTGACGAAAGATTTCTGATGAAATAAAGATGATGACTAACAGACGAAATGCATTTTCGATTTATAATAGGGTAGGATTTATTATTAAGAAACATTTATTCAAATTGTAATGATTATAACACATATGTATACTGTTTAATATCGACACATTCAAACGGTAGTAGAATACACATAAATTATAAATACTTTTGTTGGAATTTATTATTAAATTTATGCAATGCGATTTTTCTTGATAATAAAAACGTGACTGCCTGGCCAATTCATATATCAATCAAACAATACTATGTACATGAATATCGCATTTGAGATGATTATTGGGAAATATAAAAAATAATTTCATCCCAAAAACATCCTTACCTTCATTGCTACAACTAATAGAAACTGTATATTGTATGTCATATGAAATTTCAATTACACTTTACAATTTAAACACGTAAATTTTTTGCTAAACTGTATTGTACAGTCACGTTGTCATACTCTCATCGTTTATAGCCACAATTATCAGAATTTTCTATCCAATTGGGCTGCTGCAGTTACATGTGACTATCTTGCAGTTTGACAAAATACACAAGGTACTACGTTGAAGAAAAATAAGACTTGTATCATAAATTATCTTATGAATTGTCGTCCACTATAATAATATATCCTAATAACAAAAATGGTATTATAACAGTAATATTCACGTGTTATTAATTCTAAACAACATATATATAATATATAGATAAGTGATATCGTTACTGGAAATTAATGATAATTGTTTTTCTTCTCTTTCTTTTTAGTGTGATATACACGTAATATAATTCCCAAGCCTGTATATATTCTTTATACCTATACATATATACATATACATGCTATAAATTATGACAAAAACTTTATTCGCGGCTGGATTGATTATTCGAATAATAGATAAATAATACATTGTTATCTCAACAGTTAGTATTTGTAAACGATTTTTCGTCAAAAAGAGACGAAAAGAACGAGTTACAAAACTTCTTTGTACAAACTTAAAATCACATTTTTCTTTTTTTTTTTGTTGAAGTTTTGGTTTCTACTTTATTCCCAATTTTACGTTTCTTTTGTTTGTTTTTTTTCTTTCTTACTTTCTTTCAAACCACAATATTATATATATCACAAACTCGATGAAAATTACGAAAATACAATAACTAATTATCATACATACATATATATACCTGTATAGGAAATTATTATTATTATTTTTTTTCATATAGTCTCTTTATTTATTTTTATTTTTCTTCTCTGTACGATATGACTTTCCGATATAACGATAGATTCCTAATTTCTAAAACACGAGATACTCATCGGTTTACAATAATAAGTTAAAAATTATTTTCCTATTTGTATATTATGTTTATAACATACATAGCAGCAGCGATACATAGAAGGAGTGTTAAATAATAATTAAAAGTTAAAGAGATAACTGATATTCGAGACTTATTCGAATATTAGTAAAACGATGTAACTGAGACAGAGTACAGTGCGTTGGCAGTAGAACTTTTGTTAGCGTTGTCGTATCAAGTAGTTAAAATAGTCGAATCAATCACAGACAGTTATCTATCGTTGATAGCTACCAACGTCTGAAAGCAAAAAAAGGAAAAATAGTCGAAAATAAAAGGATTGCAGTAATATTGTGTAAATATTATTACCATAAGGTTCAAGAACACATTTTTAATTATTTTTTTTTCACCTAAAAAATGATCATCAATTATTATCGTTAGACTTAAACCGTAGCGTCCTTATATATCACAAGCTTACGGACATTACGGAAATACAGAAATTATATGTGAATCTTAACGTGTTCCATAAGCAAGTTTTTATTTGTAAATTCTTCCCCGCACATACCGCAGACCGATTCTTCACCGTCGTCACTTTCCCTGTGTTGATATTGAACCTGTACAGCATTAGACTGCGACCCTCTCTCCGACGCCAATGACTTTTCTACAGAGGTCTGTGGCATTGATTTCACCCCTCTATCCCCGTGATGTTGGCTTGAATGATGAGTCACCATGTTCATAGGCATGTCGACGTTATTTATCTGGGCTATTTGGCTGGAAAAGTTTTCATGATTTTGCGGATTCGGTATAGTCAGTACAGGCAGGGATTCATTCTGCTTAGAGATAAGGTGCAAAGTGTTGTTTTGCTTGCTAGATTCGACCAAATGTACGGCGTTATTTTGTTTCGCAGGGTTCATCAAGTGCATCGAGTTATTAGCTTCGCTCTGCCTGTTACCCTGCTGCGGATTTCCCCCGCTTTGTTGGTCAGGAGAGACCATCTTATCCTCCCCGGCTAAATTCAACGATTCCCTGTGATTTATTTGCGGAATATGAAGATGGTTTTCCCCCTGCTGTTTCCCCTGCGTTATCAGGTGTAAATCGTTCTGTTTAACTTCCGATATAAGTCGCAAGGTCTCACCACGCTTAGCCGAAGCAATGAGGAGCATAGCTTCGCTGGTTTTACTCCCAGCCATGATTTGTGGCAAGTTATCACCAGCCTTAGTCCCAGCATCCGAAATAGAAAGGAGAGCTTCGTTCTGTTCGCTTCTAGAAATGGACCGACTCCCAGCGTTCTGTTTCCCCGAGGAAGAGCTTCCCGAGCTAGAAGCAGCCTTAGATTTCTTCTTAGCCGGCTTTGGCTTCGAAGCGTTATTATTCGTCTTGGCCTTGGCCTCGGCTATCATTTGGTCTGAGTGTTTAACTATATGAGCACAAAGCTCGTCCCGGTCCTGGTTCAGAGCTCCACAAAGCGGGCATCTGAAAGGTGGCCCGGTAACTTCAGTCTCGTTTTTCCCCGCAGCGTGAACCCATCTAACATGTTCCCTGAGCACCACCTTCTGATTAAAGGCCCTAGAGCACAGCGGACAAACATGCGGTCTCTCCCCGGTGTGAATTCTCTCATGTTTCCTCAGCGTTCCCCCATCCCTGAACGCTTTCCAGCAAAACTTACACCCGTAGGGTCTCTCCCCGGTGTGGGTTCTGTGATGAATGAGATACCCCTGCCTAGAAGAGAAAGTCTTGGAGCAAACATCGCAGTGAAAATGGGCCGGGCTTCCAGCGTGTGTCCTAGCATGTTCCCAGAGTCCCTGCCTAGAGACAAAGCTCTTCCCGCATTCCCCGCAAGTAAAAGCCGAGTCCCCGGGATGAGCGGAGAGCCGGTGTTCATCGAGTTCGTGTTGTTTTTCGAACTGGGCAACACAGACCTCGCAGGAGTGGGTCTTCTTCCTGTGGATCCACTGGTGTCTGAACATCTTCTGTTTGGTGGTGAACTTCTTGCCGCAGTCTGCGCAGGCGTGCTTCCCCCACTTGCTGTTAGGCACCCCGTGTTCCCCGCTGTTCCGCATCACCTTCTTAGCGCAAGTTGTCTGATGAGTAGCCAAGCAGTTGCCATCCTGGAATTGTTTGTCGCAGAATTCGCACTCCACCGGAGTGCTCCAGCTCTTGCAGGTGTGAATTTTTTCGTGCGAGGCTAGCGATGAGGCTCTAGAAAAGCCGACCCCGCAGTGGCTGCAAGTGTGCTGATTCCCCTCTCCCAATTCAACCTCAACAAAGCTGCGGCTCCTCCCCTCATTGCCTCCGTAAGGCAGAGACTCGATTTTCACCAGCCCATCTTGCCCACCAAAAGCTGAATTCATGGCCAAGTTGTACTGCTGGCTGATCGCATTCTGCGGTGTGTATTCGAACTGGGAAACATCGGCCGTTGGCATGACTGCAAACTCGTGTAGCGAGTCCATTTTCTCGTGATGATTAGAGCTCAGACCCGCGACTGCCGGCTGTTCGTTGCCAAAATTGTAGCTCGGTATCGACCAATGAACCTGAGATACTTCGTAGTTAGAAATGGAAGATACAGAAGCAGAGGGAACCGAGGTCCCGGGTGAATCTGCGCTGCTATTTTCCGGCCATTTTCTGAAAGCCTCAACGGTCTGCTGAGCCACGCTGTTGGAGCTCTGCATTATCGCTCTCCCGGCTACGTAGGTATGGATCTTCATGTGATTAGAAAGACTCGAAGGTCGCTGGAAGTTGGAATTGCAAATGGTGCATTTGTGGGGTCGCTCAGCCTGGTGTACCTGGGCCATGTGAGACTGGAGATTGGCCTTTGACCTGAACAAATTCCCGCAAGTTCGACAGGCATGAGGCCTGTCTACCTGGTGGCAAACCATGTGGTTATTGAGGTCGATTTTCCGCTCGAATCTCTCGCCGCAAGTCGTGCAGGAAAGTTTTACGGGCGCGCAGTTTTGGTGGTGTTTACCCATCTCGACGTGGGTGAATAAGTTCGCGCAATTTGGACAGGAGAGTTTTTTCTCGTTAAAACACGGGTACATTCCGCCCAGCTGACGCAGCGCCTCGACCGCCATCGACTCGTCGTCGCCCGACGTGTACGGCTGCTGTTCTTCCTGCTTTATGTAGATCGGGTATACCGAGGAACTGTCGTCGTCCTCCGGGTCGGAATTAGAAGCGAGAATCTCGACCGCCGCCTGCACTTCGGTTATACGCGATTCCACCTCGCTCACTGTCACCTCGGGCAGACTATCCGATAATACACAGTCGTCCGCTACAGGCTCGCATATTTCTTCGTGTGATATTATTGTCTCTTGCATTGAATCGTGCATGTTTGTTGAAAGCGGGAAGGCCACGTATTGCTGATCATTGTCGGGCGCTTCCATTATACTATTTATTAAAGGGTTAAACGCATTCGGATCATTTAAGAGATCGAACAGCCTTTTATTCGCATCTGTTCAACGTCAGAGAGCGACGCTAGTGCGGCCGATTCGGTTTACCCGTATTATTTCACCACCTAGTTTGACCCCATCTCAACGTCAAGCTAGGTCCGTCAAGATTCACATTTACACGCGGATTTTCATTTTAAAACAAGATCTAGTCGATTCTCTATCGCGCGTACGTTAGTTAGCTAATATTAACCGAGTTGTTAACTTGTTCTTTAGATTTCAAGCATCTTTTATCAACGCGATTAAACACTCCCGGAATATTAAACAATATTATATTTAACTCTAAACTATATAAATTGGAAATAAGTTCTTCTCATATCACGCGAAGTTCACTCACTATTGCATTATTATTATAGGTATGTTTTAACTCGATATAAACCCCGTATCTTTACAACTTCGATACGTCAAACTTTCTCGCATCGATTCTCACATCACTAGCAAACTTATCGCCAACTTCTCACCGTACTTAAGATATACTATACAGTTTAACGAGACAGGCTAACATAACCTCGAACAACCCGCTATTCTCGTATAGATCTGCACATAATTATGAAACAAAACGATAAATTAATCGGCTGGAATATCATGTGGTGGTTATTCGGCCTCGGATGTATCCCCGTAACTTTTCCATGGCTATTATATCACCTGTATGATATCGTCGTGCGAAACCGCAGGAAAGCGAAGCTCGCCGGAAAGGTAAGTCGTTCGATTTTTCAACCCCACGCCTGAATAACTTGCGAACGATCGAGTTCTGATTTATAATAAGTAGAAATAAAGATGATAAACGATAACGAGAAGAAAAAATAGACAAATTAAACATCGAATCTTTGTTACTAGGTCGTATTGATAACTGGCGCGAGTTCGGGGCTAGGCGAAGCCTTGGCCCACGCTTTCTACAGTTGTGGATGTCGCTTGATCCTGGCTTCGAGGAGAAAAACAGAACTGGAAAGAGTCAAGTCTGCGCTAATGAACAAACATCCGGTGAGTTTGGACTTGGATTTGCTCCCGCTTCTTACCAGAGTATTGAATTTAATTAACAACGATAATTTCAGACCGTACCGACTCATCCGCCGGTCGTTCTTCCTCTAGATGTAACAGATCTGAACGCTATACCCTCAGAGATAGACAAAGTGTTGAAGATCCATGGGAAAATAGATATACTCATTAACAACGCCGGTATAACTTACAGGGGCGAAGTTATCCACACAAAAGTTGACGTCGATATCAAACTCATGCTGTGTAACTATTTTGGAC
This sequence comes from Rhogogaster chlorosoma, assembly GCA_944452935.1. Lineage (NCBI taxonomy): Eukaryota > Metazoa > Arthropoda > Insecta > Hymenoptera > Tenthredinidae > Rhogogaster > Rhogogaster chlorosoma. The sequence goes on along the minus strand of OX101800.1, from coordinate 26,754,569 downwards.
TCATAGCATTGACTAAGGGTGAGAAAACTAACCGGCGAAAATTTATTCAATATAAATTACAACCTTTTGTCATTTGATCCTAAAGAAACTTAAACTGTTTAATTATTTAAAAAATCATTTCATAATCTGAAATTATATCGCTTCAATCCTTCACAGCTGTTCTACCTTCCATGCTGGAGCACAGATCCGGTCATGTAATTTGCATCAGCAGTGTGCAAGGCCGTATCGCTATACCTTACAGGTAAAGTCAATTTTCTTGATGAAGCGGCTATTGATTTGAATAATTCATTCCCGAATGTGAATTGAATCTGCTTGGATAAAACATCGGAATTAATGACATGCTGAGTAATTCTTTCTCCACAGATCTGCCTACGCAGCTTCCAAACACGCTCTGCAAGCCTGGTGCGATACGACTCGGGCTGAACTAGCCGAGCATAACATTAATGTCACCGTAGTCAGTCCGGGATATATAAACACGGCTTTGTCCGTGAACGCTATAACCGGTAGCGGCGAAACGTACGGAGGTGAGAATTAGACAGTCTGGATTATTGGCTGATGGAAAAAAACGAGGAAATAATCCCAGAGAATATAGAAGTAAATTTAGACGTGATATAATGGATTGTGAATACTTTTTTCCTACAGTCATGGACGAGAATACGCAGAAAGGCTTTTCCCCCGAATATGTTGCGGATGAAGTGATGAAAGCTTTGCTGCGAGAGGCAAGCGAGATAACGATCGCCCCGTTCACACCAAAAGCTGCTATTATTCTCCGCTCGATATTCCCTGGCGTTTATTTTTGGCTGATGAAAAAGCGGGCGAAGAAGGTGGAGAAGGACGAATAATTGGGTAGAAATTAGCCTGTAAAAAACGTTACTTCAAGTTGCCGATAATCGAATAATAATTGCAAGAATTCCATAGGTGTGTGTGAATATAGAAAATTTAAGCCAAAGTCTGATTGTAAGGTCGGTGAATTAATTTCAAGAGGATAAAACTCTGATATTATATTAATTATTTATATTACTTGGTAAAGGCTGATTGTTATTTTTGTAGAATAAAATAATATCCAGGTTTTAGAATTAGAAAAACATATTTAGAAGATAATTCGTGGCATTGAAAAGCACTAGATTATTTTTATAATAAACAATTTTTTTTCGAATAATTGTTATGGCGTGCTTTGACTGCTTTTATACCTCATCTATTTTATTAATTTACTTTGTTATGTAAGAATATTAAATAACTTCGGTATTTGAACAGAATTAAAAGACAACTGCGGGTACTATTTAAAACTATATTTTATTATTATAATTACGACAAGCCCCGAATCAGTGGGACATGTTTACATTATTTACACGTTAAGACTACGGGCCCGCAATTTTATTCTCTTCTTTTTTTTTTTTACTTTTCTGAGGGGATGGGCTAGAGCATTCTTCTATATTTCTATTTGACAAATAATAAAATAAAATAAAAAACTACACAGCTTCTGGCATCGACCATATTTTGATGAGAATCTGACAATATTCAGGCAATTCAGGCATACAGATCTCATTCGGTCTCATGTGTAAGCTTTGAGCCGATGAATTCTCTCTAACTCTTAAGAACATAAAATCAGTTTTTGTTTTTGTTTTCTTTTGTTTTTACACAAAAATAAGAAAAGTGGAAAAAAATAAAATAAAAATAAATAAATAATAAACAGGGAAAAACATTGTTATAAGATAATTTCTGTAGACGGAATAAATGCAAGCAAGTCCGCATCGCTCTTGTCAAAAAAAAAAAAAAAAAAAAAAAAAAACAACTTCAAATTACAGCGTACACATTATCGACGAATTTATATCTTTTTGGGTACAGATTTTCAGCCAGATATTATTCGTATTTGTATATTGTTGACAGAAGAAATAGAACAAGTTCAACATTTAGCACAGCGGAATATTACCGAAATTGTAACAATTCGACTCACAGCCTTGGAGCAAGGGACGTTATATAAGAATTTTAATGAAAACTGGCAAATTTTAAGACAGATTTGATTATGAATGTTTAAACAAGATTTATATATTATCCTAACAAGAAACAAGCATGGTCCTACATGAGAAAGAGTAAAAAGAAGCGTGTTGTGTAATGGAGGAACGCAGGAAAGCAAACTATTCAAATCTCAACTTTCACCAAGATTTTTCACACTCTTGTTTTCTCTGTTTATGTGAAATTTACTTCTACTCATGTAACATTCACAGGATTCCTTAGGTAGATACTTCGAAACCGGAGACTAGAATAGCTGGAGTTTTAGTTTTAACAATTATCAGGAAACATTGTCTTTTGTTCAAAAGAAGCTCAAGTTTTACTACAATGCAACGAATAACAAAGAAAAAATGTTTATTTTTCACGTCTGTGAATTTCATGAATAATAAGACTGAGAGCGAAGAGTTCCGTAGACTATAATGAATAATTTTGATTATCTCTTCGTTCAAATTTTCAATGTCTAAGAAAAAGACAAAAAAAAAACTCCTCTCTTATCTAAATGAAACTATCCAGTATAACGAGACAGGGATTTATATCTCTGCATCTAAGCGTACGATAGAATGAAGATAAAAAGCAGAAGATTTACTCAATCTAAATATTTAGAATTTGATATTTTCGTCGTAGATAAGAAAAGCTGTTTCAAGAACTGAGGAAATGAAGCGAAATTTCGATAAGTCTCTCAGAGTTTCAAGATAATAAGAAAAAAAAAAAAAAAAGAAAAAAAAGAAAGAGAAGGAACTAACAAACTTGTTTCAAACGAAATGAATTGTGTGTATTTATCAAACATTCACGTACATCGCAACTGTCAGACTTTTCTCAATCTGGGCCAAAGGTTCTCCTGAGTTTAGCGCGGGGAGTATCGATCCCTTATTTTCATATTTTATATATTCGTAGAAACGAATAACAGATTTATTCAAAAAAAAATATATGTAATAAAATGAAGTGTGAGGTAAATAAAAGAAATGGAGGAGAAAAAAAACAAAAAAAAAAAAAAAATTGCGGTAAAGAAAAATTATCCGCGATCTGTAATACTCCCATTGTTTTCATACTGAAAGATGATAAGGTAATAACGTATTCTAGCTAACATTTATTTACAAACTAAACTTACACCCTCTCGATATTATTCTGTCCTTTTTTCACCCCGATCTACTGCCCCCTCCCACCCCTCCCTCCCTCTCTCATACGGACAAACAGAATCAACCCACCTGAAGATAACCGGGAGGATTCTTATCATTTTACATTACACATGCATGTCGTTGGCGTAAATTTTCTATGACGAGAAAAATGATGGTTTTCTAAAGAATTTTTAGTCGCTTCTAATTTGTGTCTCTCACTACTTTCGTCCTCGCGATACATCTTACTTCTCGCGCCTCTCTCTTCCTGACTCCTTGAACTCATATTTATCAGCGCTTCTAACGATGATTATTTGAGATGGTATTCTCGGAGCGAGAATTTCTCTCATTTAAAAGCCTGGTACAATCTCCAACCGCTCACACCAAGCGCCATCAATGTTATGGTCGTGTGAAGTATCCTCCTTCGTCTGTCATCTCTTCTTACCAAAAATGTCGGAGACGAGGGTCCGAGGACAGCCAGCAATTCAACGTGCGGCAATTTACTCGTGTCTGTTTCGACCTGGTATTGACAACAGGGGTCAAACTGCCATGACACTGTGTATAAGCCGCAGCTTATCACCGATGTAAAGCCCAGGGGGCCGCAGAGGTACGGTCGATCTCCCCAAATCAGGCCTAAGATGAATGAAAAAGTATTTGTAACAGTTTTGTATCCTTTCAGGTGTTTTTCGCATTTCTGGAAGCCGACTTACCCGTTATTACCGCTCCCAGACCCGACAGAGCGGCCGTTTTATGCAGACAATTCCCCACCGCTATCCATCTCGAAGTTTCATCCCCTAGCTTCGAAGGCTCGATTACTATTAGGTTGCATTCTGACTCCAGAGCCCTTTCTAATTCGTACTCGAAAGTCTCGTGGGCGTTCTCCCCGTCGTATACCTCTCGGATGATAGCAACCTTCGCAGAGTCATCTCTGGAATTGATTAGCGATACCTTTGAAAATTTCTATCGCGGAGGGAATGTAGAGAAAGAAAAACTGATGTTTTCTATCGCGATCGGAAAGCCCGAAGAACTGTATCGAGACAACAAAGGATTTACAACAACAACGGCTTGGATTAAAGGAAAAAAAATTTTCAACACTAGCGTTATGTAACAGCGATTTTATTTTCCACCCGATAAATCCGCCGGGTTTATTTTCAATCACACGGAGGTATGCTCAGGTTTGTGATAATTATTACGAGGCGATATTCAGTCATGATAATCGCTTAATTTTATAGCGACGAGGAATTTATACGGACGGTTTTAAACAAGCGGATTCATAGTCGGTCGAAGCGTGTGCAATCATCCGCACGCTAACACTTAACCCGTTTTGCACTGGGTGATATTGGCCGCGATTATTATCGACGCGTTTTTGATTGTGATGAGATTTTCGGCTGGGGGTTTCGAAAGGTGATACGTAATTTTCACGGCAAAACAGTCGATTAGATAGCGAAGAGTATCAATGCGAGTAATTGTTGTGTTGATATGAAATTTCGGTGTTTTTAATTTTCTAGAGCGCGTAATCAGAGGGGATAATGAATGATTAGGCGATGCCGATATGTGGTGGAATTATTTGGCCATAGAAGCGAGCGGATTGTTTAAACGTTAAAAATTTGTATTATTATAACTACAAACCTGTCACCCCCTTCATCTACCATCTTTTCTGTCTTCATTAACACTAGGAACTACGGAACGATTCGGAACGGATGTAAATACCGGGAATTTAACCGGAGGTTTGGGTCAGCTGGACGGATTTTAGTCGCCAATTTGATCGCCGCGATATTTAACCGTCGCTTTTTAACGGTCTGTTTCGTTGATCGAAATCTCACAAAATAGGATATTTAGTTTTAAAAAATGATCACGAATTCGAAATATACCTCAAATGACGCGAAATCATATCGAGAGATTGTAGAAACTGACTTTCCTTGACTTCGAACGTTTTTGAAAATATTTGAAATTTGATCAAAGCGCGTTGTAACACGGAAGTTAATTGATTCCATCGAGCGGATTGATTTTCTCAATGTGGAAAAAGCTTTCCGTTCAAGGCGGCGATTCAATTCATTTTAACGCCTGCGATTTGGTGTAATCGTTCTGTTTGAACGTTCGCGGGTTTTCGGGACTACATTTCGCGGCGTATCAATACGCCGCCATTTTGGATGATCGTTGCGCGGTTAGTTGGCCGTTGGGAAGCGGCGCCGACAGGCCAGAGACGTTGAGCGGTCGAGTAAGAAGGTATAAAGCCAGATGGACTGAGCGAGAGTTAGGGCGAGGAGAGTGCGATCGGGATCGCGAGTGTTTCGTAATGGAGTATCGGGGTGTATTAAAAATGTTGAGAATAAATAGTGTTAATGACAATAAGCAGCCGGGCCAGGAATACAAAAACGAGGACGGCTAATAAACAAGATTTAAAACAATAAGTTCTCGCATTATTTACGGCAAAAAAACTACAACAGCAACAACAACAACAACAACAATACAAAATCGACGACTGCAATCCGGACTACACTCGCCTACCTGTATTTTATCGCAGGTTTTGATCAGTTAGTCAATTCGTTTCACGTGTAACCGCAATTCCATCGCATTTCGATACACGGCTGTTAATAAAACGCGTTTAAAACACGCCGTCGTTTTCTCTCGCGCTTTTCGATACTAAATACTCTCCGGGCTTAGCTCTAACGATACATAAGTAAATATTTCCCAATATTTATGACGACAATATTCGAACACGTGCTGCTATACGCTTGCGGAATAAAATATATTACAAAAAGGCGCTCTACGTACATTTCTCATCGGCGATACTAAAACTGTAGTCAATAATATACCAACGGGAAAATTGAATACGAAATGATTGATAAATCGTATTGAAAGGGATAAAAGACGATCGCTGACAAGTTGCAATAAAACAGAATTCTAAAGATCGTTGTATTTATTATTATCATTATTATTATTCTTACATACGAAACTGAATCACGGTGCTAACTCGATTATAAATGCGAGATTCGATCATTTAATAATCAATCATTATTGCAAAACCGTTAACCAGCCGAGTGAAGATAGGCATAATAATCGCGAGGTACGAGACGAAAGCGAGTATCCATTCTCGCACCTATGTGTACCTGCGAGCCCTGCGAGTCAGTAGCGGCAACAGCAAGGTCGAGATAAACAAGTGAGCTAGGAAACTAACGTACGAGGGAGTGAGTGACAATTGGCAATCGTGCGATCAGAGATTAGTGGAGCCCGACGCCCACGTCGCGTGTGTTTTTCTTTATTTTTTTCTTTCTATCCTGTGTTGTTTTTTTTCCCAACATTATTACATGGATATCTCAACGGTTATTCAATTCTCGTTATGAAAAATTAACAAGGTGGAATTTCGAAGCAGTAGTAATAGTCGCAAGGAAACAAGTGTATTGTGCTGTATAAATGTGCGCGGGGGGGGCGAGGTCGGCGAGCGGGATGGGGAGGGGGGATCTGTGCGTGTTCCAGTGTATGTGTTTATCTCATCAGCGCGCTAAATCTCCACGCACGTGCTAATTAGTTTCATTGTGTGTGACGTAACCGTAGGTGCAACATATACGCAACTTTAACTATAATTATAACCATAACTACGAATGTAATTATCATCCTAATCATTGTTACAAGTAATAATACTCGCTCGGGGCACGGAGTGACAGATATATGCATACGTACATGTGTATACGATGAGAAGGAAAAGAACGAGGCGCGAGAATAAAATAATGGTATAAATAATCAAAACGCGAAAGAAAGGATAAACGACGTTTGATTATCATATGATAATAAAAATAATAATAATTATTATTTTTCTTCGACGATATAAACAAGTCGATTCGTCGATTTATTAACTTGTTGCTTTACACGGAATAAATAAACAAATTGAACATATTGTGCTTATTATTGTTACTCTAATTATTGTTATAAAATAATATTATGTCGGTGTCGGGATCGAGCGCTACCAACACGACTACGAGTCGGGGCGGCGCCTCGGAATGTCGGAAGTTTGCGCCGAATATTTTTAATAAAAGCAAGTGTAGCAGCTGCTTCAAACACAAGGAGGAACACAGCGCCGAGGCACTCGAATGCAACAGGGTAAGTTTACGAGTCTATTTCTCTTTATATTTCGCTCTTCAGTTTTTCTTCTACAATTCTGTTAACTCGTATCGTCGTTAGATGAATTATAATGACGATTTTTTCTCATTTCTTACTCATCATATTGTCCTCTTTTTTTATGTGATATCTGTTCAGAGAGAATCAATCCTTCTTTTCATTCTTATCCTTATTCTTATTATTTCTATCTTGCGGACGATTCTTGTATATTATCATCGTCATCGTCGTCCACGTATCGTGTGTCCCTAGGTACATATATACCCACGTATATACGCGTAGTGTAATAATACGAAAGACGGGCGTGAACCGTTAACCGTAACTGAACTGTTGTATGTATGGATGTATGTATTACGTATGTGTATCGATAGGTTGAGCGTGCCTATAACTATACCGGATTCGTTTGATGATTAATAAAGAAAGAAAGAGGAAAAAAAAAACAATATATGTACATAGCGAATATAGTTATACGAAGTTCCGAATTTCGGATTAAGTTCTGTCGAACGGTAAATATACAGAAACGTTGGAATTTGAGCGAATTAAAATTCCAAAAGGTTAGAAATATGCAGACACCTTCGAAAGCGAATTTAAAGAAAAAAAAAAAAAAAATTTGAAAGTTTTCTTTACCAAATCGGTTTCGTATAGTCTTTCGGGGAAATATTATTTCTGAAAACTGTGCGTCGATGATATTCAGACGAGGAATATACAAGGTATAATTTTATCGTGTATAAATATAGGTTTATTTTATTTATTTTCGTGGAAATATTTTTTTCTCCAAATTTCAACACCTGAGCTGTAATACATGTAGTCCGCGCACCGTTTTGCTAACGATTTCTTGTATCCGTTTTTTACCTACGTTTATATACGTACATATAATTGCGCAAGTCTTTTTTTTCTTTCTTTCTTTTTTTTTTTTTTTTGTTAGAAAAAAATAATATAAAAATATAAAAATACCAAAAGTCTAGACATGTACGTCTATATATTGTACATACATACAAAAAAAAAAGGAATTTATTTCCTACAGGATTTCGTTGATTGAAAAAGAAGAAAGAAGACAAAATTTATTGTATTTTTTATTTTTATTTTTTTTTTATTCACGATGTCGTAAAAATATATATATATATATATATATCAATTTTGACACATGACTTCATTCTTTTTCAAATTATTTTCTCGAAAATTGACTCACATCAATTTAATTCTTAGAAATTCGCACGCAATGTATAGGTATAAATGAATGAATGAATTTATGTATGTATATATGCGTGGGTACCGGTATACGTCCGTTTATAGTTAAATAATTACGTATATATACGTACACATATCCCCATATATACTATGTATACATATATACACACAGACGATAATTTATTATATCGAAAGTAGGTTGGTTTTGTTACTCAACCGAAACAGTGCGAGACACCCAACGCAGCGAGGCTTCTCACAATTTTTTCTATATTTTTTTTCTTTCTCACTTTTTCTTCAAATCTTTCTCAAGTGATATATATAGTAAAATATCGGTAGAAATCGAGAGAAGTATACATAAGGGGCAAAAAAAAAAAAAACCCAGGATAATTTTGTAGAAAATTTGTATACCTACTCAATCTTTTTTTTTTTTCGTTTTTTTTTATTTTTATTTTTTTATAAAATATATACATATTTGTATATTGAATGAAAATGATAATAAGAAGCATTAAGAAGATAAGGCAATTCATTATAACTGAGAATGAAATTCAATCAAATATATTATGACTATATATTCGCGATTATATTAGTCGCGAAGTTACATATATATATATATATATATATATATACGTGAACGATAAACTAACGATCGTGATCAATATATGCGAGTAGATGGTTGTATACATGGTATTATGTAATCTCGAGAATTCGAAATAAGATCGAAAATTGTATACATATGAGATATACCCATATAACAGAGAAATCCAGTAGTATAAAAATTTGTTAAAAAGTCACTGCCTACCTACAGATATACATATGTTCATATATGAATATTAATATAGTATATTAGTATATATATAGCGTTGCTTCTCTCGCACCTGCAGCGAAAAGACTACGACGATTTTGTCGATGTTCGGGGATGCTGATGATTATGACGATAATATCAACGTACACATATATATTTTTTTCCTTTCCTTTTTTTTTTTCTTTTTTTTCTTTTTTCTTTTTTTTTTTAGAAAGTGCAGCAACGTTCACGCGTATATGAGTTTGCCTTTTTACTCATACGCATAGTAATGTACTATATACATTATGCATATGTATATATAGATAGTTTTGTAGTATACGGTAGTACTCACTGATATATTATATACCTCGGTATCCGACGACCGTTTACTATAAGGATTTTTAATTCACACGCGGACACGTGTTTATGTAAATATAACCGATAATATATACGTATCTATTACACGTACCTGCATTAGACTACCATTTTTTATTTTTTTCTTTTCTTTTCTGAAATGACTAACTATATAAATGATTGTGAGTAAATATGTACGTATATTGTAGTAGCGAGTATTTGACTTCTTTGTATATCTCACTATCTCCTATCTCTATATAATTTTCATCTTTTTTTTTTTCCTACTTATTATATAATGTTCGAATAAAATAAATTTGAAAATGATAATCACTAAATATGAGAGAAATAAAGGAATAAGTAAAAAAATTGTGGGATCGAAATTGGCAACGAATGTCCTATATGCTTCTAGACACTGGAATATAATACCTATAATATATTCGCGACAACGATGACGAGTTTCGATGATTTTCATGATATGAATGCCGTATGCGTTTATACACTATATTGATCATCGCTCGGATCTATAGCGATGACGCGGTTATCCAAAGATTCTTGGATCTTGAGTCGCGGTCAAAATTCTTGGTATAATTATACAAGATTGCGGTCGCGATCGCGAAGTTATATAGGTATAGGTATACATATATGTATAATATACGTATATATATATATAGATTTGTGAATATATATGCGCGAATTTACGCGAAATTCTTTACCCCATCTTATATCTTATAATTCAAACAGTTGTAAATAGGTATAGGAAAGGTAGTTATGTACAGGGTGATTCAGGATAATATTGCTGGTCATATTTTCAGGGTATATGTATATATAGATTCCCGGATATAAATATACAAATTAATTAAATAATAATAATAATAATAATAATAATAATAATAATAATGATAACATTAACCATATTTTATTTATTTATGTTATCTTCTATTTTTCAAAGCGCCTTTTAATATATATATGTGTACAAATAGAATTCATGCTTTCGCTGCACTTGTACGATTTTCATTAATTATATGTATATTATATATATACGACGTCGTTATACGATATGAAACATCAGCTATAGTTACCTCGAAAATCCTCGAAAACCGTGTGCAGTGCGTCACGTGTAGCGAGCTAGTTAGTAGTAGTTTTCGGAGTATTGCGGATCTAATTATTTGGGGGACGCCACCGCGTCGCGTCGCATCGCGGCGCCTATATAGGTACAACATTCCATTAACGTTTGCTGTTCGCTCTTCCGCGATTTATTTTATCCTTTCTTTTTTTCATTGATTCATTCATATATTTTCATATTTTTGTATTTCACATTCAGTATATATATATATATATATACTTACCTATATATTGTACACGTATATCTGTAGAAAATTTGATTTGATTTAATTTTAATATTACAAAAAAAATAAATAAATAAATAAATAATTAAAAAAAAAAAAGTAGTAAAAAATGAAACGAAAATCTAAATAATTTTCATGTTTGATCGATTGAAATAAAAAAAACCTTTTTTTTTTTTTAATGAATTTGATTGAAAATTATGCACGTATCATATACCTATAGGTACGCACCTCGAGACATTTAAATTTCGAGATTTATTAATTATCAATTAATATTATGATTTCGAAGAAAATTTCTCTCATAATTTTCTCCGGAAGTATATATAGGTATATACGAATAGACGATATGCGGAAATTAATTGATTTTCGTATCTAGGCATATGTCAGTTCCGACTTCGCCGCGCACGCTCATATAATTCCCAATCGATCCTATATGTAAGTCATTTAAAAAGCTAGATATTCCGCGATGATTCTCTCCGTTTTATCTCTGCACCCTTTTCGCATGCATTCGCATTCTCTCTTTCTCGCGCTCTTTATCGCTCTCTATATTGTATATATGCATATATATATATATATAGGTATAATATACGTATGCGCACACGCGTCTTACATACCTATATACAGGTATATCCCCCGTATATACCGTTACACCTAATCCGTTTGCGCACGGGGCTTCGTACGTTCACTGCTGCCAGTCCCGGCTATATAGGCATCAAACGTATTGCGAGTCTTGAATCGTGACATCCGGTGGATGGTGCAGGCTGTACGCGATAGTTGCCAATAATAGGTCGCGATTCAAACCTCGCCTTTTCTTCTGTCTCGCTTCTTTCTTTCTTATCATTATATACATGCAGCATTTACATACATATACGTATATACCGTATATATGTAGACGAAAAATATGATATATCATATAGGTGATGAATAATTTTTTTTTTCCTTTCAATTTTGATTTTCTTAATATGAAAAATTGTATAGAAAATAAAGTCAATATTTTCTTCTTCTTTTTTTTTTTTTTTTGCTTTCAATTATTGAATTAGCGACGTAAATCAAAAATCGAAAATACATGTAGAATGATCGAAGATTTAGGTATACTGGGTCATATATTGCCACGCCTCGTCTTTCATCCTATTTACGCGGAAATACATTATCATAGCCTTAGTTAGTTAGTTGAGTAGCTAGACAGTTGGTTAATCAGGTGAACGAAGAGCCGATATAGCCGGCTAGGAAAACGTGCGTAAGAATTTCTAAGAATTTTTTGATTCTTGAATGGCTAGTCGCAATCGTTGTGTGTAGTATAAGTCGCTTGTATACCAATTCTTACACTACACTACTTCCAGGACGACGTTTTACGGTTACGGAGTTCAACTCCTTTAGGCTTTATGGAAGTAGGAGAAAAAGAAGAAGTCAAAGTCGCCAAGTCACATTGATAATTCTTAGTATTTCATAGTAGACTCGATAAACTGCATCGTTTTATCATCGTGTCGTCAAATGTTCTATACCTATAAACGTTTCAAAAATCTCTTTGAGAGGCCATATCTCGAGGGTAGATTCCCAGCGAAAATCTAAAACTAAATTTCCTTTACCGTAAATTCGTGGGCCCAATAGTTTCCGAGATACGGAAGATCTTGGTTTACCAATCGCGGAGCGTATGGCTCGCATAGACGGCGCCACCGCGCAACTTCCGCTCATGGCGGGCGCTCGCTGCGCCACCTATGAGTTCCGCGATTGGTCGACTAAGATCTTTTTTATCTCGGAAAGTATTGGTCCGACGAATTTTTGGTAAAGGAAATTTAGGCTTAGAATTCGGCGAGTAATATATCCTCAGAATATGGCAAATTCAAGCTGAATCAAACTGTAGAGTAGATTTATGCCTGTCTTGCCCTGGTGCTGATGCTGCACCCGTCATCGTAGCCGTTGCCAATTAGCCTCCTCGCGGTCACGACAAGGACATCCAGTTCGTGATAGGCTAAACACACAGGTCAGAGCTACTACTATGAGATATTGGTAGCCTCCTACTTCTCCATCTCCCTTTCCCTTTCTCTCTTTTTCTTATTCTTATTCGTCTTCTACCGATCCGGATCGATAATTTGTGATCGTTATTGGCTATTGCGGCTTAGAGTTGACGTCCTTAAGTCGCTGTTAGAACCGCCAATTTTCTAACCTAACTTCTAGGATTTTTATAATAATAATAATTATTATTATTATTATAATTATAATTATATAACATAATATACGTTTCACAGGTATATTATATACATGCTGCTTATAAGTATACGTATATGATATCCGCAGTATTAGCTATCGTGCGAAAATTGATATTGAAACGCTGGCGACGATCATTGCTGTATATGCATATTTGTATATTATTTCTGCCTAGATATGTATATATAGTTGTGTTGAGGTTCTCTTACTTACTTGCATACTTATGTAATCATATGGTTAATACTTAGATACTTATATATATACTTGGAAAATATATCTATAGCGAAAGATAGTAGCGAGAAGCCTCGGAGGTATATAGAAGGCGTCCTTGATAGACAGGATGTTCCTACCTGCAGCAGCTGTAGCATAGGTATAAGTATAGGTAAGGTATATCCTATACGTGGTGTATGTCTCATTTCGTATTTTCTATTATATTTTTAAGCCATTGCAAGTTTCTTTATTCTTATTTACTCATAGATTCGCATATGTACAGATACTAGTGGTTTACCCAGTATATAGCAACAGCTGAGTAAATCGGAGTTTAATTATATCTCTAATTATTATTTTTCTTTTTTTTTTCTCTCTTTATCTATACATGGAATATTGAACAAAATTTATTAAGATTGGGAGAAAAAAATAGAAATATATTATATTCGCGTTCTAGCGAATTATATTTCATACAATAATGATATATAGTTATAAATACGAGCGTAGTAGAAAATAATCATTTATCTCCGTAATATACTTGAGGTATTACTTATATACATATGCGGACGTACTTGCAATTAAAGAAAGTTGAAAGAGAAAAAAATGTGAGAAAAAAGAAATCGTCCAATACTTTATATACCTAAATATGGTGCTAATCTGGATTCCTTCGCTTCTAAGGATTTTTACTCGTATTTTTTTTTTTCTCTCTTCTTTTTTTTAATCTTGGTCAGTCGACGAAGGTCCATCTGAGTCATATACGCGGTTGGTGGTTTTTCTGTGGTCAAGTCCGGAAGCCACCTCGACTTTGCGTATAGCTTTGAGAGTAATCAGATTTTTATTCTATATAAACTAATTTTTCTATTTTTTTTTTTCCTTGTTTTTGTGATTTATCAATTTTTCATCTTTCAATTCGTCTTTTAATTTTTGAAAAAATTTTTTTCAGTGTGTCCATTTTTTCATTTTTCTTTCACCTTTTTTACTCCCATTTCAATATTGGCAGTCAGATTTAAAAAATAAATTGGAAGGATGTATCGTTTATAGATCGGCGGCGTTTAATTTATCAATTTATAGCTATACCTAATATGGGATTTAAACGAACCGCAAATAACTTCTTGTAATTTAAATTAATTGACGCAGATATTAAAATTAATTGCGGTTTAGGAGATAAATTGTCAATTTCAGAAGTTGGAAAACCCCTTTAGTGTTTTTTCATTTTTCTTTATTTTTTATAATTTTTCTTTCATTTTTTGTATACCTGAGGTGTATTGTAATACAACTTAGAAATTAAACGCCTGTGACTCGCGTTGCGTCGCAACGCATCGTATCGTATGTACATCGTATCGCATCGCATCGCGTATACATATGTGTGTCTAAAATAAAATTCGGTGCAGAGCCGAACCACGCGATATACATATATATACATATATATTCTAAAAATAAATATACGCGAGTGTAACGGAGCGCAATGCGACGCGACGCGATACGATACGATACGATACGATACGATGCGCAAGAGAACGAAGGCAAACAAGAAGATTAAAAACGGCGAAAAACAAGAAATAAATAAATGTGAAAAAGTTTAAAAATATACATTTAAAAGATACACATGTATATATTACATACTCTTGAAAAAGAAGCTTCTCAATCTCGTTGAACCTTGAACAATGGACGAAAAAGCAAAAAGAAAAAAAGAATTATAAATAGATAAATCATTGCAGTAATTATTAATTGATTAATTTATACATAAATACAACGTGGTTCGGTTTGAGAGGATCATATTTTGAAGATAGATTCCTCGTGAAAATCTGAGCCTAAGTTTCCTTTACCGTAAATTCGAGGGACCGATAGTTTCCGAGATACGGAAGATATTGGCTGACCAATCGCGAAGCGTATAGATCGCATAGACGGCGCCACCGCGCAACTTCCACTCATGGCGGGCGCTCGCTACGCCACCTACAAGTTCCGCAATTGGTCAATCAAGATCTTCCGTATCTCGGAAACTATTAGGCTCACGAATTTTTGGCAAAGGAAATTTAGTCTTAGAATTTCGCAAGGAATCTGATCCCCAAAATATGAACTGTTCGAACTGAATCACCCTGTATATTATGACAATCGTATATTTCATTCATCGAGTTATCGCGGTGATGTGAGAAGGGGAAATTAAACGAGTGATTTGAACTGATCGGACGTTTCATATATATATATATCTTCTCTTCTTCTCGCTTGTAGTAATATGTGTAGCTACTAATTCAATTATCAACGCGTAGAGTGAGATTTTTTTGAAAAGTTTAATTCGAACCCCGAAGCTTGAATCGAACGGTTATATCCACGCTCTAGATCATCTCAACTGCACGCCCAGACTCGAGACGGGTGTTCTCCTCGCCCAACGCTCGTCTAGCCTTAGGGAATACAGTGTCCGATCCTTCTCGTCCTCGCCCTCGTCCTCGGTCTATAGGTTATACTTAAATCTTCTAGAGACAATTTTTCAACTTACTTATACCTTATCCTATACGGATTACAGTAATTCGAGATTTTAACAACCGATACTACCGACGCGTCGCGTCGCGACGCACGGGAGGATAGCCTAAGGTTTTCACATTTCTTCACATCCTCATGTATAATTTCGTACCTATGCATTCGTGAGAAAAAAAAAGAAGAAAAAGAGAAGAAAAAAAAACAGAAAGGAAATAAAATAAAGAATACCAGAAACCTGTAAAATCGATTGGAAAAATAGTCGCACAAAAATTTGGAGATAAGAGAGTATAATGAGATAAAACAAGATAAGATTAGATAGAATGGAAGAAATTCTTCAAACAGCTATTGATATAAATTCTAATATTGCCGGATCGAATCAGCATGCAATATCTAAGTATTCTCATAGATATATATAACATTTGTATATATAAGTATATAAAACCGCAATTACGATTCACGCGAGTGAATCTTAACAATTCCATATATGTAGTTAGAGACGAATTATCTTATCGAATAAGTTCTTATACACACATTCACTATACATACATACATATAGTATAATTATACGTATAGTCGGTGTAGTACAAATGCGGTAATCCTATACCCAAAGCTTAGAATCCATACATTAATATTTGCGACGTAGCTATAATACACACTGACGCTGATTAAGATTTCTAGGATTTCATCGACTTAACGGATTTCTTAGATTCTTTTTTTTTTTTTCTTTCATCGCAAGACTGCGACTGAGATTTTAATCGGATTTTAATGAAATTTTACCGTATGGTTTCATTCAAATTTTATGAGATTTTCCCCCTTTTTTTTTTTTTTGTTGCTTTTTCTATACATAATATCTTAACTCAAGATTTGAATACGATTTGAAAAAATTCAAACATAATTTTTAATTCGAATCTCATCGAATTCGTCAGAGACTTTTATACGTAGGATTTCAAGTATATATATATTTCATAAATTATTATTTATTATTATAAATTTTCCTGCTAATTTCATTATTAAATCTATATTTCGCTTTCCGGAAATCCCTCGGTGTCTTCTCTTGATCTGATTTTCATCGAGACGACAAGTTACGCGTTTAGGAATCCAGACACCTACACTTAACACTCGTGCATAACTTCTGACTGTATCTATAGGCATATTATGCCTACGAATTTCATAAGATTTCACGGATGTATACTTACATACTTACTGTACTTACGTACTGCGTGTAACACGTTCTGGGTAGAAACCAACGTACAGGGGACGGATGTCAATGGCCCCTTCGGAGTCTAGTTGGTATACAGGAATAGAACAGACACCGTATAGTTCGTAAGCAACGAGCCATCCGAGGTTCGTGGAGTTCGCGTTCATTTCGTTTATCGTTTTATATACCTATATGTGTATCCCGTCGTAACATACTTCGGGGTTGTCATCAGTCTTTAATTTTCGCCTGTATTCATTTCATTCCAATTAACATATAAGCCATATATAGATATATAGAGGAATTTCGAGAAGAACGAGAAACAATTTTTTTTTATTTTTTATTTTCTTACATTTTTTTATCCCGCATTAAGTGTGTTTTTGAATCGCGAAACGTACCGCGAAAAAAAAAAAAAAAAAAAAAAACACAGTCCCGCTTACGCATAGGCTCGTCGTCAGGGTCAAAAGTCGTCACCGCGAGGTCCTGCAAGAAGACACAGAGTCACAGACGTCTATCAGCGCGGTAGCGGGTCTTTATACTTTTACGGTCGGTACTGTTACTTACTTATAGTTAGATAGGTACACTGACACAGTGGCATAATTATGTCCGAACACTGAAGACGAAGACGATTATACCTACTGTTTATTCCTATATATACAATTATATACGAATGATATATATATATATATATATGATGCGAATTACAAGTTTTCATATTTAATAGTAAATCTAAGATTAAGATGTTCGGTATTTGAAATCTTTATATGAATTTACTTCACATTTTACCTTGCATGTAACTTGTAATTAAATCTATATAGTATCTATGTTACTTTACCAACGAATTAACGAAATCAGTATAGTCACGTATCATTTGTGACTTTGCCCTAGGAAATCTGGAACGTCGCGTATATCTCTGTTATATTTATATATGTACGCTATTCAAGATTATAAAACGCGTAATAATAATTTTCTAGCAAGTATATAGGTATGTGTAATGCGCAATACTGGAAATGACCATATATGAAGAATTGATCGGAGCGCAGTATTTATGAATTATGAATGAATTATATTGTAGAAAAATTAAAAAAAAAAGGAAAAAATAGAAAAATTCAATAAAAATTGTATTTTCTTTCATATATATATCAGGAATCGTAAGATTTATTCATATATTTTTATAGAAATTGATTGACAGATGAATTCATATGTATACATATACAAGGTATGTATGTATGTATGATAGAAATACTATAAGTATATATATATGAAGATGAGGCAAGGGCTGTCCAATGAAAGTTCAAAAAAAAAAGGAAGAAAACGAGGCAAAAAAAAATTCAGGGCATTGTTTCTAAACGAAATAAAGAAATTAAATCATATACACGTATATATATATATATATTGCATGTAATATAAGACAATATAAGAGCCGAGATGAGACCTCTTGTTCCACCGAGTGTTGCGCGGTCTGGGATTTGATATAGATAAGATCGATCTAGGTAAACGTAACACTTTTTTTTTCTTCATTCTTTCTATCTTTTCTCTTTTATTTTTGAAAACTGTAATATTTATTCAATAATTATTACTAAAAAAAAAAAAAAAATATATCTATATAACTGCGTGACTATTTCTACGTATGTAGGTATATAGCTGTATATATCTTCTAAATGCGAATGAAGATTTATTTTTTCATTAATATTTCTCACTCATCCGCGATAACCATATCCATTGTTTCACATTTGGTCATCAACTCGTTCACCAAGTTTGTATAGAATCGACCTATTTTTTTATTCAATTATTATTATTTCATATCACAGACGTAACTATGTGCGATTATTCAGCTCGGCTCGTTTTTATCCCAGTAGGTTCGGAATCTTTTCTTCAAGACTTTATATTCAGGCGAAATATGTCTATGGGGTCTGAAAAAAAATACCTAATTTGTGATTTGTTTTTCTACTGAGACAAAAGATGAGTTTCACTGAGTATTTGAGATTGTGGATTTTTCATCTACTATTATCCGCGATAAGTAGACTCGAGAAATTGATTGTGGAACATTTTGGCGAAGATTCATTCGAGATTTTGCATACCAAGGCGATATTTATGGATCCACAAATCACAGAGATATTTGTATGAACCGTGCCTCTTGCGCAATCAAAAAACGTAAAAATCAACTTTCCATGTTTGGCTCGAGAAAAAAAAAACGAAGAAAAGAAGAAGAAGAAAAAAAAAACTGCAATATATCCATGTTTGGTGCAAATTTAGTTATTTCGAGAATACCGGGCATTCCGAAGATTTTATAAGCTCACGAGACATTGCTATCTTATATATAAGTTTCGTACAAAAAGTAACATAAGAGATCGTTGGATAGATTTTCTAAACCTTAATATTATTTTTTTTTTTTTTTGTTGTTTAATTGGAAAAACTGTACAGCACTCGAGGTAGTTTGACGCCTGGTGCATAAATCGGTAGCGAACTGTGCCATAACAGAGCGTAGGTAGTTATTTCTCCTGAATCTGAGGCCTCGGTGGTGTTCTACCTACCTACCTACCTATACCTGTTCGTATACATACTTCGGTTCTTTCTACCTTCTGCTTTCTGCCTTCTGGCTATACGATTCTCGTAACGGTAAAGCCAATCGCGCCTAAGACCTGCCGCCAGCCAACAAACGCGATACTTTCGACCTCGACGTATTTTCTTTAATTAACAGACTTCGATTATACCCCATCTATCTACGTATACCTATACACTCTTACACAATATGGATATTACCTTGAAGAAAAATCCAAGGTATAATTAATATCGTCAATATTACGCGGATTTGAAGAATTCCGAAATAAAACAAAGAAACTGTTTCATATTTTATTTCGGAAATTTTTTTTTATTCAATTATCCTGAGTTCTAAGCTTCGTGATTCAGATTTGGCGGTTCATACCTTGAGGACAGATTCCTTGCGAAATTTGAAGACTAAATTTCCTTCACCAAAAATTCGTGGGTCTAATAGTTTCCGAGATACGGAAGATCTTAGTCAACCAATCGCGGAACTTATAGGTGGCGCAGCGAGCGTCCGCCATGAGCGGAAGTTGCGCGGTGGCGCCGTCTATGCGGGTTATACGCGCCGCGATTTGTCAACTGAGATCTTTCGTAGCTCGGTAACTGTCGGTCCCTCGAATTTTCTGTAAAGGAAATTTAGTCTTGGATTTTCGCGGGGAATCGATCCTCAAAATATGATCCTCTAAATCCGGATCACCCTGTATATCTACGCGGAGAACTTTCAGTTAGATATCATACACCTAGACATAGACTAATAAACCGAGTGTCTCGAAGAACCGAACACCAACAGCCACTCGTCATCGTCGTCGTCGTCGTTAGTTAAAAGAAAGTCTTTTTGGCTTCGATGCAAATGATTTTCACTTCATTTCACTTCACTTTATTTTCTATTCAATTTCGCTGTTAGGTAGGTAAAGGTGTTGTATATACGTATGTAACAGCTTAACATCGTGTATTATACGCCTGACCAGAATAAAAGAGATGTATTACTCATTTACGAGATAAAAATTATTCACCTGTGCAAATAGGCATGCGGCTATAATATACGCAGAAGGTGAAGAAGAATTTTTATGTAAGTTTTTTTTTTTGTAATATACTGTGAATTTATATACGAAAACGGAAAGTGTTACTTTATTTTATTTTTACTTTGGTTTTGCGTCATTTATAGCGTAAATTTCAAAATCTATAATTTTTTTTTATTTTCTTTTTATAATTTTTTTTACGTTCAAATTTCTGACGCCATCTTTCAGCTCGCATATCGTAATATACTATACTTCTAGACGCGTGTAATTAGTATTGATATCGTCAAGCTCTTCGTGAGGAATGAAATATCGACCTGAAAACGACGAAACGTTGGGCACGCGCTGATCAAGAGTCCGTGCATGGGTCCGTTAGAATTCGTTTAGACCCGGGGCGCGTGAAGCCGTTACCGTGCGGAGGATCGTGGATCGTCAATGTCTTGTGTTATAGGTATAGGTATAGGTGAAATACATATATACGTGTCTCGAAACATGTGTATCGATACCTAGAAATATATAGATATATATATATATATATAATATATATACGTATGTACAGGCAGGTGTTTTTTTTTTTAGCCTTCAACAAATTGGATTTCAGAATCAGTATTTATATATATATATGTATAGAAATATTAATGGATATGTGATAAAAACTATAAAAATGACTTCATTTTTTTTTTTTAACTTTATGAATATAAGTTTTTAATTTTTTTTTTTTTTTTCTTTCCTTATGTATTATACGTATCATTTTATAATAAAGAGAAAAGAAAATGTATTTATTATGTATGTACATACTTAGGGGAGAAAGAAAAGTAGAGATTTGTCTATTTGTAAGTACATACCTATAACTGAGTTTCTACGAGTGGTTTTTTTTTTTTCACCGTCTTTTATTACTTTTTCCTTTTCTCCTTTACGTCTTTCAGTCTCACAGTCTTTTATCCGCGACGAATAGAACGACATATGGTTAACACGTGTGAGAAAATTTGTTAAAAAATGTTGCGTTGTTAAGATACAGGTAGCAGCAAAGTTATAACTATATGTGGATAGCTGGATGTTATATCGTTGGTTAGAGCCTAAGGCGAGTAGGCTTATAAGTATAATCCATCTTCTATAGTAGATTTATTTTATTTACGTACGTATTAATGGCGTAGAGTGAAAACTGAAAATGGCATAGAGCAGACAGAAGAATGGAAACTTGAATAGGAATAGAGTAATATAATTCTATGATATTTCTTCGCGACATCGTATATAATAGGTGTAGCTATTACAGATGTATTATAGGCAAGCATAGCGTTAATTGGGTAGAAAGTCTTGCGGCTAAGGAATTATTGTAGTATTATATTGTTGGAGTAGGTAAATCTATAAAACACTGCGCATAATGTAATTGGAAATTTAATGAAATTTATAAGTTATCTGTACAGGGTGATACACGTTCGGTAAGCCATATTCCGAGGGTAAATTCCTCGCGAAAATCTAAGACTAAATTTCCTTTACCGTAAATTCGAGGGACCGATACTTTCCGAGATACGGAAGATATTGGTTTACCAATCGCGGAGCGTATGGATCGCATAGACGGCGCCACCGCGCAACTTCCGCTCATGCGCGGCGTTGGTTGCGTCGCCTATAAGTTCTGCGATTGGTCGACTAAGATCTTCCGTAGCTCGGAAACTATCGGTTCCACGAATTTTTGGCAAAGGAATTTTAGCCTTAGAATTTCGCACAGTTCAACCTAAATCACTTTGTATACTAGTTATCCTAGTAATATTGAAAATATTTGAATATTTTAGATTGAAGGAAATGAATAATGTGATTTTCTTTTCGTTTTTTTCAACAATTTGTATATAAAAGCGTGAAATTTATATACACACCATACCGAATGACGCGCAGCTTTCGAAACTTAGGTACATATATGCATCCGTATGTATATAAGAGACCTATATAAGACAATGAACCTATTTATTTCTAACCACGTTTTTATACTCTTATTGTTCCAAAAGCGGCTTGTTTCCTGTACCTATGTTATACATGTGAGTAGGTATATAATATACATACGTGCGTGTATATCACAAGTTTCTCTCGTACCATTTGAAGGGACCTATTCGACCTGCATATCCATGTCCATATGTACATATGTATATAGCGTATGTATATAACATTGGCATAGTTAATTAAATAAAGAAAACAAAAGAAAAAAAAAAAGAAGAAATTATGAAAATTAACATCTAAATGAATATATAAAAAAAAAAAAAAAAAAATTGAATGAAATTCATGAAATGGCTTTAATTTTCATTTTCTCTTATGCATATATATATATAAACGAGATATTGTAATCTTGAATTGAATGTATAGGAGACATATCACATGGGTATACTTGATGCATTCCTATATATCCTAATATAGGTACCGGAAATCCGCTATAAAATAGCTTTCGAAGCTACATGTACTAATATGTAGTGCGAACCAGAGCTGTGATCGTACCTATATGTATCTCTATATCGCTAATCGTGGATATCTATGTATGTAAACGGGAAAACTGCACATTTATTCAGAATCTTTTCTATATATATATATATATATATATATATATATATATATATATATATATATATAAATGTATACATAAACAAGCTGATTTCTCTTAGATATCAGCTTTTTATCGCCTTCAAAGCGGCTATACTGCTGCACAGGATAAATATATGTATACATACCTGTACGTGTTACAGTGGTATAGCGGTAAAAAAGACCTGCAACGGAAGTGAGACAAAGTTGAATAAGAATGAATACGAAAAATATGTAGAGAAGGCAAAAAAGAATTAAAAAAAAAAAAAAAAAGGAAAGAAAAAATCTGGGACCGAGGCTCTGAATTTGAAAAATTTCCAATCCGTTTGAGATGATTTAATATTTCCAAAAATTGTCGGAGTTTAGAGTATATATATATATATAATGTAGGTATTGGAAATTCCAAAATGTATTTACGAATGCAGATAATAACTAAAAATTCTAATAATCATACTAGTCGGTAATATTGAAATTCGGTACTTCAACCTGTCTCTGTAAAAAAAAAAAAAAACCAAACATGACAACAAAAAAATAGAAAAAAAAGTATTTCATGAATATAATCTTCGAGCGGGACATGAAAAAGCAAAAAGTAGAAAGAAGAAAGAAGAAGAAAAAAAAAAAGTACCCGGTGATTTATTGAAAGCATAATATGACGTAACTGTATCTGTATATAGGCATACATTATACATACGTATAACTTATATAGGTATATAGTAGGTATACAAGGAGTTATTCGGTAACTTTATACGTCGATCGAAAGGAACCTATGGGTCGACTGCTGGTGCAATGGATACACCTTCGTTTATCTAATATGTATCCACATATATGTATATATATATATTTATGAAGGTATAAAGTAAGAAGGTAAGAAGGTATGGTGGACCGTTGACAGAGATCCCACGCGTCTCTCAGACGCGTCTCAGATCTTCTTTACGGCCGCAATATCCGGTGGCTTTTGCACACTGCAATGACTATGGCCATAATATCATACCTACCCTTCACGACGAACCATATATAGGGCAGAGTTAAGAACTTAAATTGAAAATTCATAAAAAACGAAAGAAAAAGAAAAAAATATTTATTTCGAAAATCTCTTTTTCTCTGAAATTATTATTACTATTTTTTTTTTTTACCTTTTTTTTCCTGTTTTTTTTTTTTCTTATCACATTGCGGCTCGTGCGTCATTATAGAAGCGAGAGTAAGGCGAGTATAGATGTGGTATAAAGTTGGGACCGGATGCTGGTGAACAAAGGTTATATACATCTCCCTGTGTATATATATATACCATAATATATACACGGAAATGGTTAATTACTTACTATCCGGTCGTTGATGAAATGAATGTTAAATAATAGCTATATATGTATGTACACAACTATATATGATTATTATTTATTTATTTTTTCTCTACTTACAGGCAACGAGAAAAATATCGAAATGTGGTTACCTGTTCGTAGCACCGGGATGGGACTTTACAAATCCGCTAAACCGCACAAAGGTAATCAGCAACAAATATATAAATAAATAGATAATTAATTAATTAATTAATTAATGATAATAGACACGTTTATACCTTATACAGTCATATTAATTGTCTCGACGATTTTTAATCGAGCATACGAGTGAAAACTTGTGGAAAGTCGTTTCTCCCTGCGTATATATATGTATTTATGTATACTAGGGAGGAGTCGTTTGAATCGAAAGTATAACTCTTCGAAGTAGGTAGGCAAATAATATACGTTCCTAGATTATAAATCGAACTGCATCGTGCAAGATCGCGAAACGATATATACCTTACAGACTGTATATTATAGCTAGATAATTCTGCAGCAGCTGATATATTGACGATATATGTATTTACTCTTTACATAGAAAGTGGACGTTGCTGTGCATTTGTATTCGATTCAATTCTATCTGATTTTTCTTTCTTTCTCTAGGTTATTTATTTATTTATTTATTTTTATTTATTTATTTTTTTCTTTCTTTTCGTTTACGTACATACATGTGTAATAATTGGTTGGCAAATTTATCAATCATATTTTGCGACAAGAGTATATATGAATCGTTGATATTTCTTCTTCTTTTTTTTTTTGTGTTCCGTTGCTCTGCAGAGGCTAAGGTTAAGGAAAAAGCAAGAAAAAAAGGAAAAAAAAAAAAAAAACCTTACCCAATTAAATTTGAAGAATAATTAACTTTGTTAGGTTTTTTTTTCAATCTTCAACTCATTATACCTATATAAATATGCTTAAATATATATGTATAATTCGACACGAAGGTTATTAAATTTCAAATTACAGCGTATCCTTGTATCTATATTCATATACATATTATATGTATCTATAACAACGATGTATGTATGTATGTTTGTATGTATAAAATACGTGAAGAAAAACGGTATACTGTATTTAAAGACAGAAAAAAATTAAAAATCCTACTTTCAATTAATATTATCTAAAATCAATTAAAATATATGTACATATATATTTGCACATAAAATAATGAAAATTGTTTATAAATCTGTCGTATTGTGCAGCATTGAATTTTTAAAATTAAAAAAGAAATTAAAAAATCAGATATTATACAGGATCTCTATTTAAATGTTTTTTTTTTTTTGTTTTTTTTTCCGAAAATTTTTGCATCAAGAAATTGAAAAATGACCAAAAACTTGATACACGTACGTATACGTAGACGTAAATTGCACGTTCAATGGACTCGTAGTATATATATAGGTATGGGGCGATATAGAGGTACGTGTATGGGTACGGGTACGAGTACGACGGCGGTGAAACGCCGAGGAGAAAGTTGAGGGTAATTAAAGCCCAGGGAGAGATGACTGACCGCATGGCGCTGTAATTGACGCCAAAGTGCCGCGCGTCCTCAGATATACGTCGACGAGTTATAAACCAAACCGAACGAAATCAAACGAAACCAACTCCGCAGTTGGTATATAACTCTGTGTTTACTCTTGGTATATATATATATATATATATGTATATATAAGTATCTATATAATGTGTACGTGGCACAGCTTCGCCGACTGCCCTGGGACGAGAGAAAATTCTCACTCATACCGCGGCCTCCTATCTCTCTCTTTTTTCTCTTCATCTCTTTCTTTAGACAGTCAGTCAGAGTCAACCTCGTTAATTAAAAGATCCAGCTAATTTAATTGCCCCTTCCCACCTCATTTATACACATATATATACGTTTCTCTCAAGTAGCCGTTTATGCCTAGATTCATTATGTACGAAATTATAGACGATTTTTCTTTATTAACTTGAAAGGGACCTATACAAGATGATTCAATTTGAGAGAATCATATTCTGAGAATAGATTCCTTGCTTAAATCTGAACCTAAATTTCCTTTGCCGAAAATTCGAGGGACCGATAGTTTCCGAGATACGGAAGATATTGGTTTACCAATCGCGGAGCGTATAGGTCGCATAGATGGCGCCACCGCGCAACTTCCGCTCATGCGCGGCGCTGGTTGCGTCGCCTATAAGTTCCGCGATTGGTCGACTAAGGTCTTCCGTATCTCGGAAAGTATTGGTCCCACGAATTTCTGGCAAAGGAAATTTAGTCTCAGAATTTCGCAAGGGATGTAAATAATTAATTTTCCAATATTTCATGTATTTTTTTGTTGTCTTATCTTATTTCTGTAATTGATTCTATAAGGCGAATGAAAGTGTGTAGGTATTATATATATCCAGGCTGTAAACTGTGTTAATATAAAAGCGACAGCTAACGTGCGTTTGGACTAGCTAAACGACGAACGATCAAGTTCGATATTTCTTTCATTCATTTATTCTTGTTTTCTGATCGGGTTAAAAATCGTTTCACGTTTCTGTGCATACGTACGATCGGTGAAAACGTGATTTAGGTATAATCGAAAGTTGGGGGACACGAGCATCGCTCCATACCGCATACTGATATAAAATCATAGGTGTATATTATATATATACGAGAATATAAGTAAAAGGAGAATTTTATTGCGAAGAAGAGGAATAAGCGTTCGCATGGTTCTACGTTCTGCAGCCGCAATTCACATGGTTTAATTGCACCTACCTAACTACCTAAGCTTTACGTTTATTAGTCCAGTCCAGTTCAGTTCAGTCGCGTACAGGTAGAGGTATAAGTATACCTGTAATAGCTCGTGGCTAAAAATACATACTTCTCTATACCTATACCTATATATAGGTATAAAACAGTGCGATGTACGCTTTTGCAAATACCTATATACGATACGGTTTATATATCCTCGCAATAAAATTGCAGTCGGCATCGTACATATATATATATATATATATATACATATACCTACGGTATTATATATACCTACGTGCCGAGAAAGACGTAAGCAAAAGTGCGGCGATGTTTAAATTACCGATAGGTACAATATTATACACGTACATACATATATAAGTATATACTTATATCATATATATATATATATATCTATATCTTGCGCAACGAAGCGTAACAACAAAAAAAAAAAAAATTGCTTGCCGAAGATTTTTTCTCCTTGCAATATATATATATATATATGTATACATTAGTCATACCTA
Organism: Rhogogaster chlorosoma; assembly: GCA_944452935.1. Classification (NCBI taxonomy): domain Eukaryota; kingdom Metazoa; phylum Arthropoda; class Insecta; order Hymenoptera; family Tenthredinidae; genus Rhogogaster; species Rhogogaster chlorosoma. The sequence goes on along the minus strand of OX101800.1, from coordinate 26,726,902 downwards.
GTATATATGTATATAATATATACATATATACGAATCGTTTTATTCGTGAAACATCTGAAGTCACGTTGTTTTATTTTTTTTTTTTTTTTTTTTTTTTTTTTTATCCGTAAAATTTGGTCCGTGGATAAAATTATCGTAATTCGATGTTGAAATCGTATTAGACGATTGGGTGATATTATATAAATATCGATCGCTGTATTGTACTCTGGGAGATATAATATAGAACAAGAAAATGTCTGAAATCAAATAATATATGAAAAATAAGAAGAAAATAGAAAATCGAATGATTTAGACGGATTTAACGGTATAATATTGAAACTATTCTATAGCTGTTCGTTGATCGGAAATATTGTACGGTTCCGAAGATTATATTGTCTATGATTTAGTTTCGCTTTCTTTCATTGTTTCTCGATCTAGTGATCCGATTCTCGCCTATTATTTACCGGAAGCTTAACCCCGATTTTTTTTTTTTTTTGTCTACTTTTGTCAAACTAGAAAGAGGAGTGAAAGAAAATCTAGATTAGGGTATTATCATCATCATCATTATTATTATTATTATTATTATTATTGTATACATTTATAATTTCTATTATTACGTATGAAAATTTGCAGGTTATTTATTTATTTTTTCATTTATTTAAATTAAATTTTTTTCTTTTATACATATGTATGCTACTCCAGGTATTACATAGAAATCTATCGCTTATAGGTTATTACGCATGTATATATATGATACAGCATTCAAATTATTGAAAGTAGGTCTTTATTTCACCCCGCGGCAAAAATTTTGAGATTGAAAATAATTTATCTATATAATCATAATATATACCATATATATGTATACGCGAGGTGTGTATAACTAACGTGAAAAATATATGGGGCAGAGGGGGGAAAAGTGGAGCAAAGTCTTTCGAAATTTCAATACATATGTATATAAGTACTGTACTTCAACATTTGTGAAAATTCGATATCGTCTCAAACGAACATTTTTCCCTCGTGTCTTCTTTTGATTTTTTTTTTTTTTTTTCAAACAATATGTATAACATCATCGGATTTTTGATGCTCCCGGAGGCTGCAACAACAGGATATTATGTATAACTAGAAAAAATAGAAAAAATAGAAGAAAAAAAAAAAACGTAAAACTTTTTGAATTGAATTTATGGATAATTTAATCTATATTTTGATGTATCTATGGGTAATAGTTAGTTATAGATATTTGTAGATATATATATGGATAGTGTATTGCACATGTTGCAGTAGTGCTGCGGCAGCAACGCCCCCACGTGTTCTTTCTTGTTTATAGTTTCGTATTTCCTTGCACGTGTTTCGATGTTTGTTCCGGGTCTCACGTTCGTCCTTAGGCCTTCGACCAGTGGCGATAAGCCTGCAGATGAGTAGATATACGATATGATGAATTACAGAAGTTAAAATAAAAAGGAGAAGAAGAATTTCCACGAATTATAGTGAAAACAATATAAATTCTCACGATTTATTAAAAAAAAAAAAAAAAACGTGGCTTAAATCTTTGCGATGATTTCCCTTTGATTTTTTCTTCTGCTTTTTCTTCTATTTCCTGTAAAATCACAAAATAAATAAATAAATAAATAAATAAATAAATGAATAAATAAATAAATGGAGGTATAACAGCGAGAGCGTCAATAAAGGCAGGTATAGACGATAAGCTGTCGATGTTAGGTGATGCGAGACGAGGCGGGAGCCATAAGGCAAGTCACGATCGAGTAACCATTTATAGTTAAATCCCGATACGAAAATTCAAATATGTTAGATCTGATTAAAATTCTGTTATAGGTATATATGTTTCATCATCGTCTCATTACACACATACTATTTTGCCTTTGCGATATAATATATATTATATATCACGAATTATAATAATCCGTATAGATATTAGAAAATCAAACGAGTCACGTAGTTTTTTTTTTTTTTTTGTTTTTTCTACGATATATAGAATAACTGATTGATACTAACTATAATACTCGTGCGCTTAGGTAACGACGACAGATGGAATTGTAATTAATATATACAATTTTTTTTTAGCCAGATCAATTTCACCGTTACCATAGCTTAAGTGTGACTGAGGGAGTAGAGTGGCCCTTATTTAGGGGTCGGTGGAATTTGTACTACGACACACCCTAGGACGTTTTTTTTTTTTTCTTTTTTTTTTCTAATTCCTAATTTAAGAGATTTGATTAGATTTGATTTGGGAATCCTACTATTATATTATTATTTCAATAAACTAGAATAATGTAAGAGAGCAAAAGAATGGAAGAAATTGAATCAAGGGTTAATTGCGATTCTAAATTATTCTAATACTCTTTATTTTTATTTTTTTTTTGGTTTTAAATCCAAAATAAAAATAGAAAAACTTTTTTTTAGTTTTGCTTTACGCGCTCACACATATATATGTATGTATTTAAATTGCATATATATATATATAGGTTCAGCTCGTAGGGCAAAAGGAAAACGTGGAAATTAAAGGGGGTTGGTCGACGCGGCGCGTCGCACTGTTACGGTAGGTTATGTCCGCGCATTCCTACCGAGGTCGTTGAACCGGGCGTCGCGGCGCGGACGGACCCCGTCTGTCCGTCGTCCCTCTATATCTATACATATCTACCTGCTCGATGCAGTCGTATATATATATATCATACTTATACATATGTATTCTTTTATTTTATTATTCATTTTTCGTTTCTTTTCGTTTTGAAAATTTTCTTCCTAAAAACAAGCTCATATTTCATTCATTTCATTAAATTCATTATACGATTCATTCAATTCTTGATTAATTTGATCTGTTTTTTTTTTTTTTTTTTTGGTGTATTTTTTCTTCTTCTTTTTTCAAACCGAAGTTCTTTCTCGTTTCCCATACGTATATATTGATATTTACGTATATACGATGGAAGAATTAGGGAAAGGTTTGTATAAGAAATAAATTTGAAAAGTAAAAAAAAAAAAAGAAAGAAAAAACAAATCGCCATCAGAGTCATTAATTATTCTTTATGAACAAACGCGTTATAGTATATAATATGCGATTGATTTTTTACATTCACTGTATATATGTATATTTATGACATTAGAATTCTTCAAGGATTTTTCAAATTTAATTAATTAAACGTAAAAGTAGGCGCAGGCTGTATACCTTATATCCTTAGGCTATTGTAATACCTGTAATCCACTCGTTCCGTTTATCGAATCTCATGACATAGCTGCGTTCGCGTGTCTATCGGTTTATATATCATTCGATATATCTATAGTACAGACGTATAATAATAATAATAATAATTGCTAAAAATATATACGCGCCTATTATATTTATTACAGTCATTCATATTTTGCGATATCTGTATATAGAAATTAAATAATCAATCAATGATGATCATTTAATCTCATAAAGAGTAAGATATGAATGTATATTTATATATTGCAATCGTTTTTATTCACTCCTTTGTCATCAGACACGCAATTTCTTGAACAATCCCTGAAGCTAAACTCGAGAGATTTTAGATGCGGGTCGCGTCGAGAGACGCACGTGAGAGCGTAGGTACGTTGACGTGGCTATTGAAAAGAGTGAAAGGTATTGTATAGGTATACAGAAGTTTAATGAGACGAGGACTGTGGGTTAATTTTAAGACGGACTGATTAATAAAAGGATTAAAAAAAAGATTGACAAAAAAAAAAAAAAAAAATGTATACGTCTTATCGAATTTTGTATGAAATAGTTCAAAGCTCGGTACAAGTAACGAATAATTTCATAATTATTCCTAAATTTAATTAGATCAATTAATGATCGGAGGAGATTAATTAGAAAAGTTTGAGAAAATTTGAACGGAATGCGGAATCCGATATAGCTCAAGATCCAAAGCGCAGTGTATATGTACGTTTCCTAGCACATATGTATACTATATGTAAATATCTGACATACACACGTGTTTACGGTAATTCATTACGCAACTTTTCGTTGTCGTTGTCGTTCTCGTTCTCGTTGCATCCATGCATTTACAATATACGTATACAGTATATATATATATATGCGGTTATACATACATAATGTTATAACCATTCGAGGAGATCGCGTGTGTCTTTATCTCACTTTATCCAACTTCAATTATACCACCTCTGTCTTTAAATATATATAAAATATTCATTTTATCTTTTATTCTTCTTATCTTATTTATTTTCTCATTTTATTTTTATTTTTATTTTTATTTTCGTTCTATTTAAAATAATCGATAAGTCAATTTTATTGAGATCAATGCGACAAGATTATATACGATAGCGGGATAAGAAGAAGTTTCGTTTATTCGAAAAGTGATGTAGAAAATTAATTTTTGTTTTATTTATTTATTTCTTTATTTTATTATTTTTTTCTCTACGATATTTGGGCTTCGGCCTTGATCCAGAAACACAGGTATATAGGTATATATATATATATATCTCCTCGTGTATTTACAAAGTAATAAATATAACTGATATGACATAAACCGGATTTTGTATGTGTATAATAAAGGCGTAATCTCACGAGGTGTTTAATATGATAATAATGATGATAATAATAATAAATATTAATGATTTCGTGTCGAAGGAATCGCGATGTATCTAGAGCAAGGCGAGGCAACTTTAACGCAACAAGCGGTTGGGTAAGGGGGGTATAATACGCAAACGTCCGAAGAACTTGCGACCTTCGCCTGATACAGGAAGACCATGGGGCAAGGTAAGGCGCAACGCTCAACGCGCAACGGCACTTTGTCACGTTTATCTAATCGCTAACTAACCTAACTTTACCGGTTAATAGTTAATGGTCTCTAATCACGATATATACCGCGTTATAAGATACGGCATCGTATAGACGCGGTCGCGGTGATCGTAGTAGTTATACAGCATTTTCCTCTTCTTCTTTTTTTTTTTTTTTTTTTTTTCTTTCTTCATATATACCCTTTTTCGAGGTCAAGGAAACTTTCAGAGAATCGTATGCATAAATATTAATTATCCTATATACAAACGAATAGCTGTATATAATGAAATATATCAATTCATAGGGCTTTCTATCTCTTTTTAAATCATTCATTTTTTTTTTAAAGTTTTATTATTATTCATTAACATATAGATTTTTCTAATTTTTTTTTTTAATGAAATTACACCTTCCAAGGAAACGAATTTATCTTATACTACGTTTTATTATATCGAATGTTTGCATAACGATATTATAGACGATGTTTTATTTGTATTTAACAAACGAACCGTAGTATATGGTATATGCCTAGATAATACGTATAGAGTTTATGTTTTCAGTGTGAAAAGAAAAAAAAAAAGAAAAAAAAAAAACTTCTAAGAAATATTTTACAACGACGTAGTAGACATTATATATAGATAAAAATCTCATTTATATTATTTCAAAATATTGTTCCTCATTTTGTTTTTCTTATTTTTTCATCAAACGAACATCAAATATTTCCTAAAAAAGGAGAAAAAAATAAATAAATAAATAAATAAATAATTTAAAGTACGTTTTTCTTTTTTTTCTTCTTCTATATAACAACCTGAGATTTGTTCGTATATTTTAAACACTAGGTATATATATATATACGTATATGGTAATTGTCATTCATCACTGCGTCTGGAGTGAAGAGAGTGACGGGCGTAGATGGTAGGTATATAGGTACATTATTTTAAGTGGCGCTAAAAACGATCGTGAAACTTGTAAAAATTCTTGGACACACCTTTCTCGCACAGCACGCGTTCTCTCAAACCGAAAGTTCTTTTCGTTATATAGTCGACACGTGGTTCTAATATCTTTATACCTAGTTATCTGTATATATGTATATATATATATACGCTTTTGACACACTAGTATACACTAATCAATAACAAGATATATAGAAAGATGCGAAAGTCGTATATATATATATATACATAATAATATATTAACGAGAAATATTCAATTTTTAATCATTTTTATCTCATATATATTAAGATTTAGCAATTATTTCCGCACGATATTATCCGATATTGAAATTTTTCACGAACGGTATATAGATTTAGGTATATAAATTTTCAACATATGTATAGTAGTTTAATTGCTCCACCAGGAAGTATACGTACAAGTGAACCGCGTCCTGCACGTGTTCAGTCTCTTGACAACTCCCTGCAGCTTTACAATCCAACGCTTCTTTTGTTTTATTTTATTCATATTATACGCCTCTCAGCATATATATATATATATGTGTCTATGAATGTATTTTACGCTGTTACTACATACGTAGGTAGGTATACGTACATACGTACCTATCCTACGTGGCGCTAGACACCATGTTGCGAGGGGAAGACACCGCTTAAAACCACACGACAACAAACTCCTACTCGCCTCGGTACCTACTCGATTCATGTATCCTATTTACATACATACATATACGCGGTCTTACACATATTATTTACGGTACAGCGATTTATCGCTACGAGTTAAGCTCGCTGAAAATTTTTTTTATCTCTACCCATTGCAAATTACGATTCAATACGTAACTTACATATAACGCATTGATATATTTATTTGAGAATAAATAAAATTATATTTTGAAAAAATAAAAAGTCTTTCGACGCTTTGCGAGATTCTCGTGAAAAAATTGAGACGAATTTGTGTTGAAAAAATCTTCGAAAGTCTTATCGTTTTTAAACTACAGCCGTTTTATCATAACAGCCAATCGCGGCTCGCTTCCAACGCTCCTAGAGGGCGGGGCTAGCGCGACGGTTACTTAAAGCCGTGCCGCTATTGGTCAGACTTTGAATCGTTCCAATTTGAAAACTATCAGACTCTCGAATTTATCGGCGAAACAAATTCGTCGTGGTTTTTCACGATTGATGCAACGCTCGAAGGGGTTTTCAAGTTTTCTTTATTTTCTGTTAAACTTACACTAGAAACATCTTCGGCTTGAATCGCACGAGGTCGTCGCGGTTAGATTACGCGACTTACTCAATGCTTTATTGTCATATCTGCCTACCGATTCTATGGAGAGTTTGGTACAGGAGATATTATATTCAACGCGACTAGATCCTATACGACCAACTTCCTAGATATCTTCCCACGCGTACGCCTAGCGTATGTACGCGTATATAACGTATGTACACGTAGGTACAAACCTATTCATTGCACGCTACACCACTCACTCGACTATGGTGGGCATAATTACAAGATGAAGATAGAATAATGCGCGGCGTAGGTTGTTACTGCATAAACGACCTGCGCCCACCGCGGTACCCAATGTACAACTTTAACCTTTGCACCAACTCGCGATAATCATTCTATGACGTAACATCGAAGTCATATATATATATTCAGAAATTTTCCGCTGATAAAAATATATACTAAAGATTAAAAAAAAAAAAAAAAAAAAGGTAAGAAAAATTTCGAATATCTACCAATTCCTGCATTAGGATCAGAGTCGCGGTTAAGTACAGCCTTGATCTTCATCCGGGCCACGAAATGAACCGTGGTTATAGTCGCGGGGACGACCTTCGTCTATTAAGTGATGGGATTTTAACGTATATGTGTGTGGACGATGGTTATGCGTGGGTTAGGCTATTAGTTGATTTAAGGAAATTTATCGGGTATTTCGATCGTCGAGTGGATGATATTCGTTTGTAATTTTGACACCTTGTGAAATCCGGAGATTGTCAGATATTATGCAGAGTCGTCTATATGGACGGTTTTGAAACTCTATTGATATTATGCCGCGCTTTTTGACGATACGTTTTAATGAATTTTAATTTCAATCTACGATGCAAATTGAGGTTTTAGAAGGTGGAATTTTTTTACTTCTCTCACGATATTCGAGATCGTGGGAAAAGAAAATTCTTTCCTTTCGATTTTCTACGGGGATATAGATTCAGCCTTCACGAATATAATACTCAGTTTTTTTTTTTTTTTTTTTTTTCATGGACTCTATAATGATAATGAAAGAGGTTCGAAAAATCTTGAACCAATTCATTAAATTTTTATCCCAATAGGTCGGAGGAATCCTTCCTTCAAGATTTGATACTTTCAGAATGCGCCGGTGACGGGATATTGCAGGGGTTATATTCCGACGAAATATTCCCATAGCCATTCGTCTATCTATTCTAAATTCGATCATTGTCTGTTTCAGAGATGGCAACGACGTTGGTTCGTCCTATACGACGACGGCGAGCTAACCTACTCAGTCGACGAACACGTGAGTAATATTTCAAAAAAAAAAAAAAAAAAATATCTACATACCCGAAAACTTGGTATATTTTATTTCCCATTATTTAAAAAAAAACAAAGAAAAACCCTTATAATGCCTACATACAGGGTCGAATCGAGTCAAACGCTACAACTTACATGGCCCAGCGTAGTTATAGGTATACTATATAGTTATGCCTAAGGAGGGGGTGGATATAGAGGCGGGAAGGACCTCCGTGGATTTAATACATGTCTTGACGAAAATCCAGTTTGCCTGACAAATCGGCTTACGATTAGAGCCTGGGACTTGTTCAGTCTCTCTCTCCCTCTGTATATCTCTCAGCCCTTATATTATATCTATATATATATAATATATTCATGTATATGTAAGTATGTGTTGTATAGTAGGCATAGTAGGTATAGTATGTATAAGGTACTACATACTTAGGTTATTACGTAGGTATAACCTCAGTAGTAAGGATTCAGTGAGAAACACCGCGTCCGTCGAACTCGGCAAATTACACCTTCCGGAATGATACCCACTTCGATATACATGCATATACCTGTATACCTTTGCCTGTATAAGTACGTAAATGTATATCTATGTACGTACCTACCTACCCTGGCTCCTGCTGCAGCTAGACACTCGCAGCTCGCAGCTAGCGCCTGTCTTCTAGATATTATACGAGTTACAATTGAGCCTGACCTTTGACCGGCTCCTCAACGGTCTATGGAGAAGCAAGACGAGCGGAGCGGACAGGTCTTGATTCATGGCTGTACCCGTTATGAAACAACTCCACTCTGACAAGTGACAGTTACACTATCTACAGGTTGATACAGGATCGCTTGGTTATATTTCGAGGGTAGATTCCTCGCGAAATTCTAAGACTATATTTCCTTTACCGAAAAATCGTGGCGTCAATAGTTGCCGAGATACGGAAGATCTTAGTTAACCAATCGCGGAACTTGTAGACGACGCAGCCAGCGCCGCGCATGAGCGGAAGTTGCGCGGTGGCGCCGTCTATGCTGTCTATACGCGCCGTGATTGGTCAACCAAGATCTTCCGTAGCTCGGAAACTATCGGTCCCACGAATTTTTGGTAAAGGAAATTTAGGCTTTGATTCTCGAGGGGAATCCAACCTCAAAATATGATCCACTGAACTTAAATCACTCTGTATATTCGATGATGATTTTTCGCTATTTTTTCGCGAGATATGTTGTGTTGTAATGGCGTATTTTTGAGTCGTTTTTACGAATTTAAAAACAGAGCAAAAATGACGGTGTATAAAAATACGTTATGTTTAACTTTATGTTTACTTGACTGCAGCAACGATTGCTCAGCTGTTGCTGTTACTGCAGTGTATAATAATAAGAGGCGTTGTTTCTTATCTCGGAACAAATGACGACGCTGCACCATCCTGCAGCCCATAAGCTATACTAGATGCTCTAGCCTACGAGAACCCCTGAATTCCTAGATCGCATTCCGTGTGTCCCTACGGAGGTTCTCAACCGTGGGATTAATAGATTCTGATCCATCCCTGTAGCTCTAGTAAAGTAGAATAAAAAAAAAAAAATTAAGTAGAAGTACAAATTGAGGATTTCGTATATATGATATGACGAATCAATTTAGTTTCAGAAAAACCGAAACAAGAGGAAATTCAGTTTTTCTTCTCTTACTCCCGAGCTGCATTAATTTTTCAATTTATTGTTAGAAAGGGCTGCAGGATCTATACGACTTCTTTATTTACACCTTCGCGTATCTGTGTCTTCTTCTCTTCGTCGAGGGGAACCCCTGGCCTTCCATTAACTAAGAAACGTTTGCGTGTTATAAGTACAAGCATAGATATACATATGTGTACTGCATGTATATGATGTGAGTTTATGTATGTCTAAATACATAGGTACACGTATATATCTCGATGACGCAACTGACGTGCGCATCTCGACTTCCTTGACGATCAGGTTCACGCCCTCTTCTTAGTCTTCTTCTTCTTCTTCTTCTTCTTCTTCTTCTTCTTCTTCTTCTTCTTTCTTTTCTCATCTTTTTTGACGGTGTGAAAAATCGGTATACATACAGGGTGTTTCAGGTTTAGCCGGCGATATTTCGAGGGTGGATTCCCTGCGAAAATCTAAGACTAAATTTCCTTTACCGAAAATTCGAGAGACCGATAGTTTCCGAGATATGGAAGATATTGGCTGACCAATCTCGGAGCGTATAGATCGCATAGACGGCGCCACCGCGCAACTTCCGTCCATGGCCGACTATGGCTGCGTCACGTATGAGTTCTGCTATTGGTCAACTAAGATCTTCCGTAACTCGGAAACTATTGGGTCCACGAATTTTTGGCAAAGGAAATTTAGTCTCAGAATATCGCGAGGAATCTACCCTGAAAATATGGTCCGCTCAACTTGAATCTTCAGCTGAAGTTCCTACTTTTCCTCCGCGGTCTTCCCTATGTACTTATAGCGGCGACATACTTCTTATTACATTTCATATCATATCTACATCGGTATGCTTAACAGTTATATTTTCAGGGTACATATATATATATGTTTATACAACGCATTCAGAATATAACTAAACTGTGAATAAAACAGGAAATTATGTTAAAATCATGTTGTTCTGCTATTATAACATATACATTATATATATATATATATATATATATATATATATAGTCTCTAAAAAGAAACAACGGGATTATCCATATATTGGACAGAAAACGACGTACGAAACTCGAGTTTGAGCTTTTTTTTTCCACATACATACCATACATTACTCACATTTATGTACATGTTTTTTTTTTCTTTTTTTTTATATATATATATATTTTTTGTTCTTTTTTTTTATATTCTCTTAGCTTTGAGCTGTTAGGTGTATGCACATATATGTTTATATATACACGTAAGTTCATGAAGTCGTAACTTTAACGCGGGTATGTCGGTTGGTTGGTTGGTAGGTAGGTTGGTAGGTACCGTAAGAAGAAATTTTTATTATTATCGCTTATGTATCTTCTTCGCAATACGAATGGATAATATCAAAGGCTATTATAGCTATTATCATTTTATATTTATACACCTGCGCTCGGAGATCAATTCCGTAAGATATATCATGTAGATAAATGAAAAATGTATGTAAATGAAAAATTATTTGCAAATAATAATAATAATTATTATTTTAGATGATAATATGATAGGATCGGATATATAGATATCGTATGGATGTAGAGTCCGTAGTGCCGTGCAGTGCAGTGCAAGGTGGATAAACACGATTCATGACGTCTCGTTGCATCGCGGTGTATATCGGGTTCAATTTTTATTGCTTCGATCGATATACATATATATGTATACATGTAATACAGTTTTATATAAATACATAATACATAATACATATATATATATATATATATAAATATATATGTAAATATGTACGAGGAACGTGTTAAAGACGAAGGAAACTTACTCGTGATGTGGATGATGGCCCAAGGCCAGAAACTCGAGGGACCCAGGGCCGAGGGCCCCCTATTATTCCCAGGTAATTACATATTTCTCCGAGAGGAATTTTTGAAATGAGTTTTGGCTGTGACGCGCCTCGTATAGTCGGCCTCCTCTGCCGTCCTTACACACACACACACACACATATCCGTGTACTAATCTACAGGGTGTTCAATTCCAAAAAACAAAAAACAAAAAACAAAAAAAAAATCAATCTTTTTTTTCTCATTTCTTTTCACCTTTTTCTTTTCCCCGCGCCCCCGCCCCCCGTTATCATCGATCATTTCTTATCCACGAAATTAGAAACGAAAAAAAAAAATAATAATTTCCGTACAATTATTATTATACGAAAGAAAATTTATTCTCATCTCACATATATGCGTATAGGTACTATACATACATCTTTTATTTCTTTATACTATAATTATAAAACGAAAACCTTCATTCATTTATTCATTTCATTTTCTTCTCACACTGGGTATAATAAATAAATACAGTCTCTCTCTCTCTCTCTCTTTCTCTCTTTTCTGACTATTATATACTATATATATATATATATATATATACTAAATTCTACGCACGATTTGTTCGCGTCTATATAATAATCCGAGGTTCGTGTTGTATATGTGCAGTTTATACGTGTATATAATATATATATATGTGTGTGTACACGTCTGGACATGGGGAGTTAGTTGGAAAGATGCTGCACCGGGTCTATACCCTACACTTCTCTTCAGCCACCCGGAAAGCAAACCTTCTTGCGGTAACGATTTCATCTCATCTCATCCTCATTCTCATCTCATCTTAATCTTCGTATTATTTGTCTTCCTCTCTTTGCATTCTCATTTCCTGCTGTATATATATATACGTATATATATAGATGTATATAGATATATCCCCATGACAAACGAATCCGATTCTACAATATTGTCAATGGCATTTATAATAGTATATATTATGCACCTATTTATAGAACGTGTTGTAAAAACGTCTACTTTCCTCCCTAGGTGCATAATATACTATTTTCTTTCCCCTTTCTCTGTCTCTGAAAGAAAATCAAATAAATCAAATAAATCAAATCAATCGAAAATTGAAAATTTACTTTACCGTCTTCTTTCCCCGTATCCGTATCCACATATGTACATATATATACACAGGCACGCACATACATAAATCGACCACGTTGTCTTCAAAGGATAGATTATATAGAGGGAATTCCTAAGACTTCTGTTATATGTATACCTAGATACGAAACATAACGTAGGTAGCTAGTTTGGTAGGTACAACGTTACCTCTACCTAGGTTCACTTAACGACGACAAGAGAACAAACGAAAGATCGATGTTATCTAACTGCTGCACCTAAAGCTGCAGTGCTTTTGCTTCCGCGACTTAAATACTCCATCTCACTCTATTTCTCTATCTATCTTTTCTCTCTCTCTTTCTTTCTTTCTATCATAGATGTACTGCAGTCTTATACCTTATACCTTATAGGTATAACTACAGGTTATATGTATACCTGTACCTTACGTTGCGGGGAAATTGCAGATAAGCTTATTTGACAATGTGGCATAGAGTACTAGTACTTTAGGTTATAGGTGCATGATTCGAACCTGGGCGTAGAGTTTTTTTTTTTTTCTCTTTCAAATCGTCAGTTCATCAGATTTGAATAGCAATTTAAGTTTTGGAATTGTATTCTAGGATGAAAGTAGTAGAAAATAATAATCTTTTCTTTTTTTTTTCTTCATTGTTTCAATACTTATTTCCACCTAATTTTTTTACGGTAATAATAATGTACGACACGTGCTGCACGTGGAACAGCTGTAAGTTTCAAGTTCTTCGAGTCTCGAGAGTGCAGTAAGTTGTATATGTATATATATACAACGTCATATATGTATAAATGCGATGTCGCGTCGCCGCGGAGCTGGAGGAAACAACTCGAAGTAACGTTACGTTGATTGCTATCTGATACCGGTGCTATTTGATATCTTTTTCCCCACTCTTATTCTTTCTTTCTTATCTTTAATTCTCTTATTAAGCTATCTTGCATCTTTTCAATACACTATTCATATGCTTTGCATTATTCGCAAAAAAAACACGAAAAAAAAAATGAAAAAATTTTACTTTTTCTAATTATTCAGCAAAATAATAATCCTCTATTTATTAAAACTACTCGTTGTTGTTATTACGTATAACTCCGCGACCTCGTCAGGTTAAACGTCGGACACTTATTACTGACCTTCGTAAAACTAAGCTTCATATAGTTTGCGCTGGGTTTAATTGAGTGAATAATTAATTAATTAATTAATGTGACGTTAATTATTTCTAATTAAATCTAAAAATAAATATACTATTCTATTACACATTTATACCATATGAGACATAGTATCTAATATATATGTATATACTTATTCTGTAATACGAATTGATAATTGAAGTAAAAAATTCCCATCGATTAATCAATTAATCAATTAATTAATTAATTTAAAATCGATACTATGACATAATTTTACTTTTTTTTTTTTCTTCTCATTTTTCGTCTAACTAATTCGATATTTTCTAGCAAATTCGCGAAGTATGATTCATTGTTCCATTAAACGCTAGTATTGAATCATTTTAATTCGCACTTTAGTGAATTTTCTCACTGTTTTTAAGACAATCAATCGCCTTGGCGTATTTTACTATTTTTTATAAACAAAGTGTAGATACACATGTATTGTCATATGGATGAAATAATATGTAGATTTTTTGTATCTGGGACAGGTGTCTGCGGTGCGTCATCGTAGTAGTAGTAGTAGTTTCAAGCGGCGCCTCCTACGTTCTTTATTTTACGGTGACAATAAAGTTATTACGAAACTTGCCCGATTATATCTTGACTACCGAAACTATAGGTATGTACACTATACACATGTACAGCTCTGTTAGTCGCATGTATTATGCTGATTTTATGAACGAAATTACACTCGCGAATTACTCACTCGGTATTACGGACACGAGAACTTTACTCATTGTCGACGGAATCTTGACATTTTTACGCTTCTGGATAACTACGATTATAATCTACGACTTTGAGGAGAATGAAGAAAATTTTCACGATAAAGAAACCCTTCGAGATTTTGTGTAATCGAAGAATTTCATAAATGTATATAAAAGAGTTCATCTATAATCTTGAAGAAATCATTCAAAGATTTCTCATCGATATTATACGATTTCGTAGATGTTTTACCGGAATTCTACAAATTTTTAAGAAGTTATCACAATAGTTTTGTATAGATTTCAATAGAATATCACTAATTCTCCCTAAAAAAAAAAAAAAAAAAAAAAAGAAATAAAACATTAATTTTCAAAGGATTTTCCTAACTTTGAAAAAAAATTGTCAAAGAATTTCATATATTTGTGAAAAATTTTTACAAATTTTCTTCAGACTTTGTCTTCAATTTTATTACAGTTTTATAACAGCCGGATGTCATTCGTTTCTTCGATACCTTCGCGATTCTATTTTTCGTCGTATTTATTTCTCACCCCGATCTTCTTTTCCCCCGCAGATATTATACGTAGCGATACGTGGCTAAATATTTCGTCGACTTCGCGTAATTCTATTTCATACTTCGTACATTTTTTTTTTTATAGACAGGTATATATTTAACCTGTACATGTAACTTTCCACGGGTTTATATTTTCGTAATTTGATCGGTTCGCTCCACTGCAAAGGATGATGCACGATCGGCAAAAAGTATGCTCACTTTGCTTTGTTCTGCGATATATACCTACCCTGATCGTCCGGCTTGCCTGCGGTCAACCAGAGCAACTATCTCTACCTGTACCTGTACCTACGTAGAATTAACCGCGATATACGGACTTGCGTCCTTATATGAAGTCTGAAAAAAAATTCACGTTGGGATTCTGTCAAATCGGCTCCGAATAGTGAGAAAAAAATTTACACAATTTTGTTCAGATTTTCAATTTATTTCGCTGGTCTCCCTGTTCGAACTTCTTTATACTATAACAATATGCCTTGGGTCTACAGCTGTAGCGGAAAATTCGTTACCCGAGTATTTTTATGATTATACTTACATATTTCTCATCATTTTACTTAATTTTAATTTTTTTTTTTTTATTATTCTTTAACTACAAGATTCGTACTG
Organism: Rhogogaster chlorosoma; assembly: GCA_944452935.1. Classification (NCBI taxonomy): domain Eukaryota; kingdom Metazoa; phylum Arthropoda; class Insecta; order Hymenoptera; family Tenthredinidae; genus Rhogogaster; species Rhogogaster chlorosoma. The sequence goes on along the minus strand of OX101800.1, from coordinate 26,711,055 downwards.
CTTTATATACATACACATTCATACATATATATATATCCTCTTCTTCCGGGTTTTTGCACGTCATTCATTTTTTTCTTTACTTGTCCTAGTCAGTTTTTGTTCTTGAATTTTATCTCATTGCTGTATAGATAAGTGTATCTAACTCCTTATACCGCTAACTATAAGAACGTAAATCTTACATGAGATAAATGGTATAAATAGAAGAATAATAAAATGAAATTCAAAAGAAGACAGTAATAATGAAAAAAAAAAAAGAAAAATACGAGGAAGAAAAAACGTTGCGGAGTTTGCTTTTCCGCGCCTATACATATATATATATATATATATATATATATATATATTTTTTTGTTTCTTCACATTTAGAACGAAACTTGTGCTGCTGCTGATGACATGTATTGGTATCTGTAGGTATTTTGATACGTGTATGCCGTATATAGAAGAAAAGAGAGAGAGAGACCTTGAGGCAAATTAAGAATACAAGCGAAATGCAGAATATAAAATAGAAGAGCATAGCAGCAATCAGTAAGCATGAGAATAGAATAGAGAGAAAGAGGGAGAGAGAGAGAGAGAGAGAGAGGGGAGATTTGCTCGTATGCAGTTTTCACCGCCGCGAATTGCGTAACGATATCTATCGCTTGGTTCGAACTTTCGACGGAGATCTTCTCCCCCCTATGTGGTATATATTCCCATACCCATCTTCCTTTGCAATCTCGATGCTGGTACAGCTCAACATTCCTCTATAGTATTTTCTCTCGGCCCTCAGGTGCCTGTTTATTATAGGTGTATACCTACATAATATACCCGCACCTATACCTATCCTACTTTATCGCCCAGACGTAAATGTCACGATTTGCGTTAGGCGATATATATATATATATATACCCACATATATATCTTCGGTCATTTATGTAACTGAATACATATATGCAAGAGGATAAAAAAAAGTAAAAAATTAAAGAAAATTAAAGAAAATTAAAATTTGAGTATGTATTTTGGTAATATTATCTTTTCTAAAAAGATGCGAAAATTTGGAATTATTGATGAACTTTTGAACAAGTTTTTCGAGAATTTAAGTGATCGTATGGCTGTAGTGGAAAAACCGTTTCAGAGACAGGGTTGTGTAGGGTGAAATAAGTTAACACCCCGTGACGGTAGAGAGGAGAATTGATATAAGACCGCGAGTATAAAATGAGTAAGTAAGTAAGTAAGTAAGTAAGTGATGCCCGTAGAGTTTAATTGCGGCCGCACGAGAGAGCGTTCCTTCCGCAATAAATCACAATTACGCATCTATATACTCATAGAACGTTGTAATATATACATACATCTATACCTATAGGTATATACCGCATGTATGTATAGTATGTATTAATGTATTAGCTAGAATGGGATTCGCGAGATTCATGCGTTAAGAAATTCTGTAGAACTTTCCGGAAATTAACATTGCTTGATCGTAAAACGTGCGGTATATTGTCTATGTCTAATATACAGGGTGATTCAGGCTCAAAGAAACATATTTCCAAGGGTAGATTCCTTGACAAATTCTAAGACTAAATTTCCTTTGCCGAAAATTCGTGGACCGAATAGTTTTCGAGTTATGGAAGATCTTAGTTGACCAATCGCGGAACTTATACGCGGCGCAGTCAGCGCGGAAGTTGCGCGGTGGCGGCATCTATGCGACATATACGCTTCGCGATTGGTCAACCAAGATCTTCCGTATCTCGGAAACTATCGGTCCCTCAAAATTTCGATAAAGGAAATTTGGTCTTAGATTTTCACGAGGAATCTACTTTCAAAATATGACCCTTTCAACCTGAAACACCCTGTATATAAATTTCCTATGGCTATCTACCGTATACGTCTCAACTTGACAGATTTTGCTTCTTTTTTTTTTTTTTATGAACTGCAATAATAGTTAGACATAATAAATAAATGAAATTATCATTACTTTGCTATATATATATATAGTGTAGATCAAGAAACGCGTTTATTCACGGTGCATCTAATGTAATTAACTCGATTGTATATCCCTGATACACATGTGTACATATATGTATATATTTGAACGTATATTTTATATATATATACGTTCGCGTGTCGTTTATACTTTTTGCTGTATATATACGGGCTGTTCTTGGTGGTTCGTATAATTAACTAGGTATATAATGTACCGTGTATAGGTATATATATATATATGTATATACTGTAGCTTCTTTTTTAACGAAGATTAACTAGACCCGATCGTATTTTTTTTAATTCTTTTTTTGTATGTAAGTACCTACATACGAATAAAATTTTCTTGTTTCTACTTTTTCTTTTTTTTTCTTCTTCTTCTTCTTCTTCTTCTTTCTCGTTGTCTAATTTTTTCGTAATTTCTACGACTTTTTCGATCACGTGTATCAGATTTCTATATCCTAGACACGCGATATGAGTTATTTCTTCAATTTGACAATTATCACCAAGACAACGACTCGAGTCCGTTACGACTAGGTATTCACTTTGCGTGTGATACGAAACGAAACGAAACGGAATTAAATGAAACGCACAGGCAAGAGACGACTGTCTCATCTCACATGATCTCATGTAGTTTTTTTTCTTTTTTTCTTTTTCTTCAGTCATTTTTCGATGTTTTTTTTTTTTGTTGTTTCACTGTATGACGATGTTAATATACATATGTATACACGTATTTATATATATGTATGTGTAAGAAAAAAAAAGAATCATATCAGCATTTAATGGAATGAAAGAATTCTGTTTATTTATACAATATAATATAATAAAATGAATGAAAGCTATGTGAAACGGTTTTTCATACATTTTTGTGTGTGTGTGTGTGTTTTTTTTTTTTTTTGTTTTATTTAAGCTATTATAATTAATTATCTTCTTTCTTTATAACCGAAACTTATTTGAAATTGATCGAAGTACATTTGTTTTCACAACGTTTTAAATCACCGACAATAATTTGGTTTCATTCTTTTTCGTGAATTATACCTGTACAACAGATTTATACATACATACCTATACCTATACCTATACCTATGTGATTGTTAATCGGCTGAAGTACATACATACCTATATATTCTATAGTCGATGTATCAAATAATCGATACTCACAATACATATGCCTACTTATATTATACATATAATAGATATACACACATAGTACGGTAAGCGAGCGTCAAAGGTCGACGACTTTACTTCTTATTTCTCATCACAATAAGTTCGACGATATAAATGAATAAATAAATAAATAAATAAATAAATAAATAAGTTATAGATATGTAAGTAGGTAGACTGATATAGAATATATGATACCTAGAATACCTACCTCGTATCGTAATCCATGATTCCTCTACTAATTAGCTTATATAAGAATAAGCCTGATTAAAGGATCTAATGTAGATATATATAGGTATATCCGTCGCCTGTAATGGAATCAAGGGAACGTATCATTGTTTTTTTTTTTTTTTTTTCAAGAAAAGAAATGACGAAAACTAAAAAGAAATTGAAATTTTTTTTCACAACTTGAAGAAAACGTTTCCCAACATTCAACGAGATGATCTTACTAAGATTAAGTACGAAAATAATTCTATAAATGATAGGGGGGGGGGGGGCCTGAATAAATGAATGGATGAGAGAAATAGAGAAATAATGAAGTAAAAAATGAAAGAAGAATGAAAAAAAAAAAAATAACAATCTTCTTGCTTATTTATTTATTTATTTATTTCCTTTCTTGGTTTTAGCTAGTGTAGGCGTAACATTAAGTCACGTATAAAATAGTAATTTAAATTGACTTTTGCACCTTGCAGGGTGTATAATGTATATATATATATATATGTACACATAATACACCTTTATGTATAATTAGAATTTGGCGTGTGCCTTGCACGTAGTTATACAGATATTAACGATAATATGTGTACATATCGCGGTCGCATGTATATATATATATATATATATATATATATATGGTATGATAGACGTGTAAAAATTAGATATAATTTCATCGTATATTTGAAATGGTAGGTTTCTCATTAATTCTGTAATTCTTTTTTCCTTTCCTATCGTTTTTTTTTTTTTTTTTGTCAATCTATATAAGAATTACGCGACCGCGACTGTAGAGAATACGAGTATAAGGTACATAGTACTACATGGTATATATTTAGGTTTCAACCAACGTTCATGATCAATTTAAATCCTTTTTTCTTTACTTATTCTTTCCCCACTTTTTCAACTCTTTTTATATTATATACCACCGGCCCACGGCCCGTACCGGTTCAAGGTTTTCTCGTTTAAGGATCCTTGCGGAATATATATATATACTTGAAACGTGATGCCTCAAGGAGATCATTTATTGCAGTACGTGATAATTTTTTTCATTTTTTTTTTTTTTTTTTTCTCTCTTCTTTCTTCTTTTTTCTCCTCCTCTTCACGTTCTTACGTTTTTAAAAATATATATATATTCCGAATGAACTATTATGAACTAACTATTATAATATATTATGAATAGCTATATATATCTATATACGATAGAATGAAGAAAAAAGAAAAGGTAAAAAAAAAAAAAAAGGAAAAGGAAACCTGTATTATATATGTTAGGTGTATAAATCTGCGACAAAGATGAAAATAGGACTGCGGTTATACCATTCATATAGTATTATACATAGATATATAGATATGTGTATGTATATAGCCACGGGTAAACACGGTTAATAGTTGCAATTTGTAACCAGAGCGCGGAGGTCAATTAATAAAGACATCTCGCATTAATTTAATTACGCGGTTGGATCTCACATCTCGAGTTGCGGTGTTTAAAATGATATACATAGGTATATGATACCTACACATATTACGTATGTATGTACAGTTTAATATAAAATATCAAATGAGTTTTATATATAAATAAAATAAAATTTTAATATATCCAATCCGCGGATAAAGTGACAACGTGAAAAAAAGAAAGAAAGAAAAAGATGAAAATGTCAAGATATAATATCCGAGAGAAGTTGCGGATTTAACGCGATGATTTACTCCGATATTTATACTTCTTCTTTATTTTATTTATTTTATAAAAGAAAAAAAAAAGAAAAAAAAAAAATTTCATATTTTTTTTCTCTCTCTCTCTCGTTCTTCTCGTCGCTTGTGAGAAAAACGACGCGAGCTGGTAGGTGTACCGGTAGGTTTTGACATTTTTTTCAAATAAACAGATAAACTTATGCATATTCAGTTATCTACCGCTAGGGCTATGCGAGATGATGATTTTTTCAGACTCTGCTGCGCTAAGGCTGCTGCTGCTCTTCCTCCAGTCAGATATACCTAGTCTAGCGAGTATCATAAGCTAGCTAGCTAGCTAACCGAACCAACCTTCCACTACTCACTACTGCGGTACCTTACTCTATGCAGTACCTACCTACTACTCACTTCCTCACGCATTCCGACACGTTGCTCTTCTGCTCCTGCAGCAGATGGGAGGAGCGCCACGCACTTCAGGGAATATATTCCTTCTCTCTCTCTCTCTCTCTCTCTCTCTCTCTCCTTTTCCTTTCCTTTCCCCCTTTATACATATACCTTTACTTTACTTCTACATATATATATATATATATATATATATATATATATATATTCTAATCGCTTCAAAACCTGCACGTATATATTCCTTTCTATAATCTCATCTCATCTCATATCTATACCGTTTATATTATATACAACTTGTATATATTACTATATTTTTTTTTATGTCACGTTAGTCAGAAGATGCGTGGAATGAGAATGGTGGTTTTTGAGTTTTTGTTAGAAAATAAATAAATAAAAAAAAAAAAAAGATATGATATATTATATTATTCTATAAGTCTCTATATAAGTCTCTTCGATTTTTTTTTTTTTTTTTTCTCTTTCAATGAAAATATCTCTATTTATTATTTTCTTTACAGCCAGAGACTGTTCCTCAGTCGAGAATCGACATGACTCGTGTCCTGGAGGTGGCGGCAGCCGAGGACATCACCGGACACGCCTACAGTCTCGCTGTTACAGCTCCGGAGGGAGTGACCTTCGTCAAGGGCACCTGTAGAGAAGAGACCAGGTGGTGGGCCGACGTGCTTCAAGTTTATCCCCGGAACAAGGTATATAACAGATACACGTGTATATCTATTATATATATATATACCAGAATATTTACATAAAACAATCTATATACACAGCTCTAGAAAAGTTGGAGAAAAAAAAAAAAAAAAAAAATTGAAACAATAGATAATAATAATATTATCTAAAAGCAATATATCATCGATCAAACATCAATTGGAAATTGGGGAGGGGGGATGATTAAATAATCAGAAAGAAAAAAATAAGAAAATAAATCGTTGTCTTCGTTAGGGACGATAAAGCTCGCGTCACACCGCGTTGCGGTCGATGGTACATACCTATAAGCAGACTCTGAACGCGTTATAGCCGAGCTGCTAACGTAAGTCATTAGGCACATCCTGCGGGTAATTGCACCGAACCGCGACTTGTTGCTTATAGGTAGCTTATAGCTAAGGAAGGCAATCAGGTGTCGGGAGATGAATCCTTCTTGTCGACTTCTTTACTACTACATAACGTATACTATGTACAAACGATCCAGATACTACCTGCAAGCTCTGGCTATATATAAACCGACTCTATATAAACTATATAGATCTACCCTCTATTTTATATATATATATATTACAGGCTGTTATCGTTCTCGGGCATGCATACAATTTCATTCTTATTTTAACATAATTCCAGAATTTTTTTTATTATTATATACCTATATATATATTTATTACATATTTTTTTATTTTTTTTTATCATTTTTCTACATGATTTGAAATTTCTCAACAATATTTCAGAATTTTATTATCGCGATCTATATACTACGAGCGAAACTAGTTTCATTCATGTCGTTGTTTTTCACATATATGCTTATATATATATATATACCTGTTACAAATTATAAAATAAATTTCTTCCAAACGAGATATTTGAATCGTCGTAGATATAGGCGGTTGTAAAGGTATTTAGCGATAATTTCATCGATATAAAATCGTATAATGAAACTTCGATGCGTAAAACTTTTCTTTCGACAACATATATAATAAATTATTCAACATTTATCCTCTTTAAGAATGACTATAATAAATATCTTCGCTCTCATACCTATATCTATGTATCTAACTACCTACCTACCTGCCTGCCTGCCTACCTACCTTCATTCGCATCGCAATTCGCAGTTTCAGTGCAACAACCACGCTGTGCAAAATGAAATTACGTAATAATGGTCGCGAGCGGCGGTGTAGTTGCAGTCTGAGGAAATCTAACCACCTTGTCACAGATTGCTGATCGTTAATTTATTACAGGTGCGCCCCGTGTATAACCTGTGGCACACCTGTATAATATCTAACCATGTACTTATTTTTTTTTTTTTTTTTCTTCATACTTCATTCTACACAATTCTTCAAGTTTTTTTTTTCCCGCCATTTTTTACCTATCCCTATTAGCTATTCTATAATACGTTCAATCACAATAGTTTCTATCCGAATATACAGAGTGATTCAGGTCAAACGGGTCATACTTTGAGGGCAGATTCCTCGCAAAATTCTAAGACTAAATTTCCTTTGCCGAAAATTCGCGGGACCAATAGCTTCCGAGATACGAAAGATCTTAGTCGACCAATCGCAGAACTCATAGGCGACGCAGCCAGCGCCGCGCATGAGCAGAAGTTGCGCGGTGGCGCCATCTGTGCGATCTATACGCTCCGCGATTGGTCAGCCAAGATCTTTCGTATCTCGGAAACTATCGGTCCCTCGAATTTTCGGTAAAGGAAATTTCGGCTTAGATTTTCGCGGGGAATCTATTCCCAAAATATCCGAATCACATAATTGCTCAAAACGTATGAAATACGCGAAATGAAAGATGCTCATATTTCTCTTTATTGTAAATATAGTCGAGTCTTTCAAATCCAGAGATACACGACGAGAAGGACGAGTAGCTGTATCGGAGACGGTTGCATTGTTTTAGTTTTATCTTACCGCGTGTCGATGCGATCTCTTGTGGTAAATTTTATCACGGAAGGCGCGATTCTAGCTGGCTATACGCTATGTGCTATACATACTAAAACTTTTCTCACACATACGTACAGCGGATACTGTATTCAGTCGATGCAGTTCGCTGCGAATCGGGTTCGGCGTGACTGACCTACCCGCCGTCGTAGTTCTAACTACAATTCGCTAGTGAATCGAATCGAGGGAAAGAAAGAGAGAGAAATAAGAGTTTCTTCAGTTTCTTATCATCGCCGCTATCGTTATAGTTTCTTAACGAATATACATATAACTATGCAATTACATTCAAACAGCGTTCAATCGTACCCCATCACTTCTTGCCAACGTTATTCTGTACCTTTCATGCGAGAGTAAGATACTTTTACCGATCATCATTATTACATTTATTAAACAGACATTTTCTGTATGATTTTTGAACAGGGAAGGCACAAACGAAATGCTACATTTCCTGGCGGACAAGCAACGATTCTTCAAGTACCTCCGGGTATAAGAAGTGAGTATTGAAATCGCAGCACCGTAAATTAACGAGGAAAGAAAAATACTTGAGTGAAAGATATTTGCTAATTTTACTTTTTATTTTCATCTTTTTTTTTTTTTCTTCAATGTTAAAACGAAAATCAACCGTTAACCTGTCGCGTTTATCAAACATAGGCAACACCCCGAATCCACCAAGGCCGAGGTTCAACAGCTGTAGGTCAGAGCCTCGTGTAAGTAATCCGAGCTGGATTCCGGACGTTGAATTGTCGTCGCCGAAGAGCGTGGCTTCGGTAAACTCGTCTTCTTTTGGCGGAGAAAATGGAATTTCTCAACAATTTACTTCCTCCTCTTCGGCGAACACTTCGGGTAATGCAAACCCCAAGAACGGCGTCTCTTTGAGTGCTGTTACGAATCCGAATCCGAATTCGAATTCGAATTCGAATGCGAACGTCACATCGAGTTCTTTACCTTCTTCGGTCTCCTCTTCGTCTAACTCTTCGGCCTGTATAGTTGGTCCAGATAAACCACCGATTGCCCCGAGCGAATCAAGGCAATATCGGGACCAACCGGCGAGCAGTGCTTCACCGCCTACGAGAGACAAACTCAGGGCCGAAGACAAGGCGAGGCGGAGAATGAATCAGCAAAATGATCAACGATCCGCAGCTAAGACGACTAACAACGTCGCCTCCGCGGAGAAATTAGGTCAGTACATACATATATACATATATATATATATCTTTTATGTATAGATTTTTTCCTTTTTTTTTTTATATTTACTTCATTATATATATATACCTATTTATAGTATATAACTAGGTAAGTTTAATTATAATTTATTGCCTCGGTCAATTAAGTATATAACGTTCTTTTTATTTATTTACTTTGTTTTTTTCTTTCTAGAAAATAAAAACTTTTGAAATTTTAATTATTCAAAATGGTTGAAAATTTAATTTTCTTTTATAAAAATGACTCGAATTTTGAGGTTAAGAAATTCAAAGTTCATGACTTTGTTGTCTAGTCTTTAAACACTTCTTCCTCTATTTTGAAAAAAAAAAAAATCATTCTGAAGTTTAATTATTGAAAAACTAATTTTTACTTTTTTTTTTTTGTTTTTTACTTATAATTTATTGCGCTAATTACAGACGACGAAGCCTGTCGAAGGATACTATTAGAGCATGAAAGAGAGCGGGAGGGAAAGCTGCGGGATATTGCTGCCTCCCTTACCCAGCCTAGAGTGAGAAGAAACAAGCCTCGAACCTCAGAACCGACGAGGGATGTTGTGGATGCTGCAAACGCCGCTCATCAAGATAAATTGGTAGATAGAATTAAGCGTCGTTGCTTTTGGTCTTGAGGGATTTCTAATTATACCTAATCTTCTCCTTGTTCTGTTTTCATTTCATTCGATTCCCTCAATTTCATTAAATTTCTTCAATTTCATTAAATTTCTTCAATTTCATTAAATTTCTTCAATTTCATTAAATCTCTTCAATTTTTTCAATCATTAGATCAGAGGAGATCCTGATGGGTGTGGACTGGACATTTCCGGCACCAGATATTCTCCTACTTCAGAATTGAGGGTCGACTTACCCGCCGAAGATCTGCTCAATATTAAAAAGGGCTGGTTGATGAAGCAGAGTGTTAACAAGGTGAGAAAATATGATTTTTATCGATGACTTGGTCAATGAAATAAATCAATAAAGAAATCAAACTTTTGGACCACTTTTTCGCTTTTCTAACACATCGTTAAACAATTGTCACTTCTTTAAACTCAGGAAATGAAAATAACGAGTTTTTTTTTTTAACTTCTGAATAAAAAATATCCACAGTTTTTATCTCGAAAAAAGTTCTCAGTCTAGTATGTCTTCCTTCGTCGGAATCGGATTTAGAAAAAAAAAAAAAAAAACTGAAATCCTGCAAAGTCAAAATATTCTATCATTTCTTTTCTCTTTCAGGAGTGGAACAAGCATTGGTTCGTTCTTCGAGGGTGCGGATTAATGTACTACAGAGATCCGAGCGCCGAAGATAAGGGGATAATGGACGGTGTGATAGATCTGAACACGGTCACTGCTATCACTCCAGTATTGGTGGCTAGAAACTATGGATTCCAGACTGTGGTGAGTGGCGTTAACTTTACACAATTAAACGCCTTAAATACACCTTTCTTCTTTAACTCTATTTACTCGGAGGTCTACGAACGGTAATTGGATCTAAAGCACAAACCAGACTTAGGAAAGAAAGTTCTTAATTTCATTTCACATATAATTCTCGGGCGAGAAAGACTGCCGAGACGGGAAGCAGAGGCAATCTTCTTCCCCATTTTTATTCTAGTTTGCAAAAATTTCAGACTTGGGACGATCGCGGGACAACAGTTTTGTCAGCAGTTACATCCGGGATTAGATCCAGCTGGATGACTGCGATAGGAAAAGCAGCGAACATACCAGACCCGGAAATTAACGTCGAGCCGAGGTCCTCGTGTCAGGAAAATCAGCAGGAGACCGATCCCCAGTCACCAACTGCGTGAGTGAAACAAAGCAAAGTTTAGAGAAAGTTCATTCCACTAATTTCGTGCTATAATTTTTGAATGAAAACTTCTCCGCAGTTCGATAACCGACAGAGAACGAGAATCCATGGTTCCGTCAACCCCCGTAACCCCGCGTTCCGTCCTCTTCTCTTCCGACGAAGAATACAGAACAGCTTCCGAAGGGGGAAGAAGAGAGTCTGGAGACTGGTCGGAAATCCCGATATCACCGCCCCTGACGAGAAACGGAGACTGGGCGCTGGCTCTGAAGGGTTCAAACTGGCCGGAACAAATGAATCACGAATGGTCCGAACTCCCTCCCTCGCCTCCTTTGACTAGGACAGTTTTATCCAGGGTCAAAGCGAGGTCTAGGTCTAGCTCTAGGTCACGCGGTTATAAACGGAGCAGAAGCTCGCCCCCCTCTTCAAGGAGAAGCACTCTGGACAGCGTCAGGTCAGAGGATCTTATGATGGCCTGTTGCGAGCTCGGGGAAGACGAGGAACAGGGGAACAGCATATTGCAGAATGACGATTTGTGCTTGAACAGCAACTCCGACAATCCTTTGATAGTTGAATTGCTGGAAAGCCAAGTCAGCATGCTCAGGGATCAGCTGGACCAGAACCAATCTCATCCTAGCAGTTTACTCGTCGTTATAGAACGCCAGGAGAACGAGATTGAGGATCTGAAATCACAGCTCAACGATGCAAGGAATGAGATAGCCGGTGCTGAGAAAGAACTGGCCAGGCTGAGACAGCAGAAGGTCGAGGCTTCCATCAGGGACAAACAGGTCGATGAACTGCTCAACACTATCCAAAGAACCGAACAACAGAGGAACAAGGACCTCGAGGACTTGGATAAGGTGAAAAAGCTCTATAATAGAGACAAGGAAATACTGGAATGTAAACTTCTGGAGACAGAGGCTATCCTCAGAGAGACTGGCGAACGGTGCGAAATTATTACCAACGAACTTTCGTCCAGTCATATGACTGTGGAACATCTGCAAAACGAGATATCGACGTTGAGCGACAGGCTCTCCCAGGGGATCGAGGAGAACGAACAATTGTATACGAGAGTTAGAGAGCTCGAGGGACGGTCGGGACTTTCTGCAGCTAGGGAAAGGGGCAGGAGTTTTGACTCGCTTAGCGATTTAACAAACATCGACATGGACTTGGATCTCAGTGAATTGGACAAGGAGAGAATGATCGAAGAGTTCGAAGAGCTCAGGGGGAGGTTTGAGAAGGCTATATCGGAGATTAGGGCGATGCGGAGAGAGCTGAGAGAGGCACATGCCACACAGGACGCCTTGGAATTGGAGATTCTTGCTCATAGACAAGACGCGGCTAGATGCAGAGACTCTAATCAAGCTCAGGTCCAGTTGATGGCAGCCAGGATACAGGATCTTACCAACAAACTCACAGCGAGCGAGAAACAGGTCCGGGCTCTCAAACAGAAACTTGTCAAAGCCGAATCCAGGGACAAGAGAAGATCCTTGTCTCTCAAGGGCAGAGAGTCCTTCCAGATATCCCAAGAACTGGAGGAGAAGCTGAGCGAACTTGAGACTAAGATTTGCGCCATTGAACACGGGAAATTCACCAGCGCTCCAGCCTCGACCGCGACCAGCAAGGAGTCGAGTCCGAATCCAAAGAGGGAAAGAAAACGGGAGAATAAGAGCCTGGACAGGGCCAGGATAAGGAGGAAGTCCTTGGACAGCGCGACCAGCTCCGAGCCAATGAAAGTTCTGATAAGACTCAGCACTTTGGAGACGAAAGTAGCCGCCGTTTCTGACGGCGTTAACTTCAGCGACGCTGAGAAAGACTCTAGCGAATGCAGCGAGATCGTTCCGAGCCCAAGTAGCAGCGATATTTCATTCGAAATATTGTCCAGGTTGAAGAGGTTCGAGAGAGCTGTAGCCAAGTCTAAACGGCGACTTGAAAGATGCTTGGGGTCTACCCAGGCGGAGGAGAAGGCTGAGAAATGCTTGCGGGAGGTAAACGAGATTCTAGAGTCGTGCGGGGAGTGTAAAAAGAATCAGGCTAGTGGCCAGGCGGCAGAGTCAGTAGGTGTAGTTGTTTCTAGACTAGAATCTATTCTTAATGATAAAATAAGCGAGTTAACAAAGAGGAGGATGTCCCTGGGCAGGAACGGCCAGTTGGACGACAAAGAAAAGCTGAAATTAATCGCCGAGAGGATAGCTTTCGAGTCGGTTATATTGGGGCAGATAAAGTGCGCTGTTACTGGAAACAGGGGCTTCGACAAGTATTCGGTTATCAGCGAGTTCGTAGAAACTAGTCAGCTTATTTCAAGCCTTAAACTTAAGGTGAGAGGAACAAAGCCCAAAATTTACCAAAACACTAGTTACATTCAGTACCTCACTAGAGTGTTAGCTAATAAGTTAGTCCTTGCCGGGGGCGTAGCCGCGGTGGAAATATCCAACGACGTTGCGGCCGCGAGGAGCAAAACTTTCGCCTTTCTTATACGCCAGCAAAAAGAAATCGCCGATATAGTAGAGAGGTACAAAGAATCCAAGCTTAAAGAACTGGCCGACGCTTTGGCCGCCGAAACTTTGAGCATGTCTGACCAGGAGGATAATACAAAGCAGGTGATAAACACCGGCGCTACAAAGCTCCTCGAAGACAGAAGGATCCGCGAGGCTTGGGCCTTTGCCCAAGAAACTGTGAGCAAGGAGCTTGTCCAGTCTGAAGTTTCTCACGTAATGACGAAATGCGGTCAGGATTACGAGCAGAATATCACATCCGTGGCTGATTTGTGTCTGAATTTTGACGCCACTGAGAGAACGAGTTTAGAGTCTTGGGCGGACGCTGCGCAGGCGAAATTGAGACAAGAGATGGAAGCGGCTGTCGAAGAACTTTCTACAGCGTATGAAGATTCTCTTGCAGAAATGAAGAGGAGGAAAACGACCTCTGAATCAAAGTACGAATCTAGACAGCTGCTGAATGAGTTTGCCGACGTTATAGCCCACAAAGCGTTGATCGATGCTAGGATTGATACTCTACAAGAGAAGAATAAAATCACCTTCGCTTATCCCGGTGAGACTTTTGTCTCTAGTCTTATTGAGAGCGAAGATATTTTGTGCAAGCTTTTAAGCGACGATTACAGCTTCGAAAGCAATCCGGTTATCGACGCGGAGTACACCTACTTGTATAAACAATCGGCTAAAGATTGCCAGGAGAAAATATCCGGGAAACAACAGGCCAAGGAGCAGCTGAAGAACGTCGCTCAATCCCTGGCCTATCTTGAAGAGGACATCGCTATGCTTGGCAAGACTCTTTGCGGGGATAAAATAGACAGCGGTAGCTTTGCCTGGACCAGATCTAACTCGTCTAACAACTGGGACTGGCCGAATATATGGGAGAAGTTCTCAGAGCTGAGGAAAAGGGTCAAGAGACTCGGGGACTGTTCCTCTTGCAAACAGTGCAGCCAGCTGGAAGAAACTATCCAAAGACTGAGGTCCGAGCACAACGACGAACTGGTAGAGCTCAGGATGAGTCAGGAGAAGGATTTGATGGACATTAAAGGCGAATTGGACAACCAAAGATACTCTCTTACATCGCAGTACGAACACGAGGCTGCAACTCTCAGAGAGAGAGCGAGGAAGCTTGAGAATCGATTGAACGCTATGGACTCTGAGCATTCGGCTCATGTTAACGAGCTGAGAGCCGCTTATCAGAGATCCATAAGCGCGGAGCTTGACACGGACGCGGAAACTCGGAAGAGATACAAAGAGGAGATTAAACAGCTGAGGGGATTGTGCGAGAAGGGTTTATTGGCCATGGAGAATTCTCACAGGAGGATTATAGCAGAAATGGAAGAGAAACACAGGCAGGAATTGGAGAGTTTGAGACTTGAGAAGGAACAGGCTTTGTCAGAGGAGACACAGGCCACTCTGGCCGCTCTAGACGCCATGAGGAAGGCCCACGAGCACGAGGTACAGAAAGAGATAACGAAATTCAAGCAGGAATTCATAAAGCAGATGCAGGCTAGGGAGGATATCGGGGCACTGCATAAAGAGCACGAGTGAGTAGCCTGGATAATAGGTCGAAATTTCTATCCTCGAGGAGTTTTTTTTTTCTCCCTAATAATACCTGGATGGGTTTTTTGTTCTAGAGAAGAAATGGAAGAGATAAAGCAAGAAATTCTATCGCTCTCTTCTAAGTATTCGTCGAAGTGCGTCGAGTCGGCTGCGCTCGAGGAGAGGGTCGGCTCTTTGGCTAAACAGCTAGCCCAAGCACAACAACATATCTTGCAACTAGACGCTAGGAACAAACAACTCAGGGCTCATATTGTCTCGGAAACTAACGACCTCGAGATCAATGAATCGGTACAGCTGTTAAGGGGCAGAGACAACGAGATAGCCCAGCAGAGGGAAGAGATACACAGACTGCAACAGCAACTCAAGGTGATTGAGAAAGTCCTTAGTTTTAATATACATAATACTACGTGTGGTTAACAATAATAATCGATATATCAATTTCACTAAATCATTAACTCCCTGAAATTGCATATTATGGCGTTTTTCAGGCTCTTTGAGCCTAAGATCTCCTGTGACGTTTGAATTTGTACTTTTTCACGATCAGTTTACGAGGATCTTTGATAAATGCCATGAGATGCGATTGCCCGAAAGTTCAACGGATTTAAAACATCAAGTTCGTTTAACTGACACAGTTTAAATATTTTACTAACAGCATGGGGACACCCCTCGTCTATCATCGGGCGGGCCATCAAAATCCCCATCATTAGACTACTCGCCGGCGTATACTCAGCAGCAAATAAGAAGTAGTCACGAACCGGTTATCAGAGCTAATAGCGAGGACTCTAAACTGTCTAATGCGCGTCCCAAGAGTTCCTCCTCAATCCAAAGGCTCTTATCTGCGGATAAGAAGCCGGCCCCGTTTTCTTACAAACTTGAAAGAATCAAATCAATCTCTCTGCCATATTCAAACGACCTTGTCAGGCAGGGGTCTAGCTCGAATTCGCCAAAACACGATAAGAAAGATACTAACTTTGGGCAAATGAACCCAGAGATTAACACTCTGACTTCTCCACTTTGGGACAGCTTAAGACCCAGGAGCGGCTTGCCCCATCAGTATCAAGGTACAGAAGACACTTGAAGACACCGAGCTGTTATACTGCCAAGCATTGGTGGTGGAATTTAACATATGTTAAGGATTATGTTTAAGAATTACGGAATAATTTCATATGTATTATCGAAACAGTGTAATAGACCAACGCTTTACTTTATCGTCCTGGAGAGGCGATAAGCTAACAAATGGATGTCGTATAACGTATTAAACCGCTTTTAGTAACTGATACTAACAATTGTTGCAATTAACATGTGTTGTGATAATAATTAAACATGCATTTTCTATGGGAATTTCATTCTGATGAATCGATAGGGATCTATTAGCAAGTTCCCTGAATATATGGAATTGAAATTGCACGTGTTATCTGATTGTTTATAATGTTTATAATTTCTTTATTCTGATATGCGTTAGTCTTCTCTCTGTGCACTATCTCTTCCTCTTATTAACCACGGTTCTGTATGCGTGGGAATCACGACAACCTTAACTATGTAAAGTTGAACTAAATTTCTATAACTGTTACTGGAAAACCTTTTGATAAAACAAAAAAGGTGGCACAACAGCGATGCGAATTAGCAGCGGTGACGACCGGTGGCAGGAGAGCAAACAGCAAAGTGAAAAACAGCAACGCCAGGAGACATACACCATCCGTACAAACAATCGTCACTCATCCCGCCTCACCCCGGAACCCACAGCTCTCTCCGTTGCAGGTATGTTTTCTGATATTGTAGAAAATAATTGTAATCAATATCATCGATTTTTACTGATCGTTTTTTTTTTTTTTTTATTTTTTTTTTAACTTTTACAGAGCTGACGAGGTCTCCCTCGGTGAGGTGGTCTGGCAGGAGTTGTCGCAGCCTGCCACCAACGCCCACGCCGACCTATCATCATCCCCTTCACCCCCCACTACCCGCAGTGGGCATGGTCGCTGAAAGGAAGAAACGTTTTGAGCTGTGAATTGCTTAACGCTGTTGTCAATAACGTGTGCCAAATTTTTTCAAACATCAATAAACCGCCGAGAGTATAGAGCTTGTATTTTTTTCTTCTTCTTTTGTTTACAAGGCAAGTCGCGATATTGTTGTCATTTCAAATTCTATTTAACTCTGGTTCATAAGCTCTGTGCTATTCGGCGAGGCAGGAGGCTGAGTTTTGAGGTTTGAGTCAGTAATTTGAGAATTTAGTAAATCGGAATCTGCAAATTGAAAATTAATAGGTTTCTGACAATGATTGGAAGAATTTATTCTTTAAATGATTAACTGGTTGTGAAAAATAGGAAATTGTGTTCAAAGTGGTTGTATCCAAGTTTTTTTTTTTTTTTTCTTTTAAGAGATGATGAAGGAAGTGGATCTATTTTTAGATCTAAATTGTGGATTTGTTTTTTTCTTATTATTTCTCGATTCTATGATTTCACATTGAGGATTAATACTGCCGCTGGTAATTTGATATTGAACACGTTTATAAGGTAAACGTATGATTCAATAGATCTTACTGTTATTGTTGTTTAGATAAAGTATTGGACGAAATTATAAGGCGAGAAATTAAACGGACAGATTTCAGTTGCATTTATAAATAAATATACCGGCAACGGCATTGACGGATCGCAATCATGCGAACGACTAAGATTTACTTCTTGTTTTTTTTTTTTGCAATTATTTTTTACAACGTGTTGATTATTCGAAAGTTGCATTTACGGGGCATTATTTATTCTGCATTTGTTTCCCTTTATTTACAGTACAAGTATACGTATACATTAACAGGTATACAACGACGCGCACTTTTGGTAAACACAATAAGTTCGAGAAATATAATGAACAATTAGAAAATTCATGATTTTTCGCTAATCAGATAATGTGAATTTGTTGGAATAAAATTGGTCGATAAAACGCAAGGTTAGGCAAGGCTCCGTTACGTGTATGTTATGGGTATTTTGTACGCCAATTAGTCAATTTCTAATAAGACTAACGATCGTGAATAGAATTTCTTTCTTTTTTTTTTTTTTGTTTTTGTTTTTGTATCTCTTCAGATAGTGTGAAAAACAATTAGTCGGTATAATATAACTCGATCCAAATAGATAGTGTCTATAAAAAAAATATATATTTCAGAGGGGGGAACATATTGCTCGAGTCATGTATACAATAACAATTTTATAATATTTATACATAAATATTTAAATAGGTACTATTATTATACATATAATATAATATCTACGAAACTTTTGCGTCTGTAAAGAAACTCGTACCACCTTCGATAACGCTATTGTCTCTAATATAGGTATAAGAAATTTGAATATATCGAATACGATTTAATTAAGAATCGCTGATCGTTTTCTCTCGTGTAGATTATAATATTAATAATTGCGTAACGAACGGTAATATACCTTTCTTATCTATTCTCTTTTCTTTTTGTTTCTACCTATTATCGAGATGTTTACGCAATATGACAATATATACAAAAAACATAAGAGAATTTGGAACGATTTAATTAGATAATTTCTTGTTTTCGAAAGAAAAAAGAAATAGGAGAAAAAAAAGAAATAGGGAAAAAAAAAAAATTGAAAATACGATAACAGGTATTATAAGTCTATAATCAGTCTTGTACACGGTGCTTTGTTTATGTCATTCTGCCTGTACCGCATTTTGTTTTTTTTTTTCATTGTGTATATTTTTCTGTATGGTTTTAATTCATTTAATGTTAATATTGTATAGTTTATTATTATTAATATTATTATCTTATGTCGTTTGAATTTAAGTATAAATAGCCCAAGATTAACCCCTCCCATATCAAGTGGATTGTTCATTGTTTATATATTATATATTATATTCTATATATTATATTATTATATTATATTATTATAATACGTTGCTGTGGCGATATTATTATTATTATTAAATTACATTATCTATTATGTAGAGTAATTGCTCAGGATTGTTTAACATTTATAATATATTTCGATTATTATAATATTATTACCTGTGTATAATTCTAATTTATATAACACGTTTGAAATAAAATGTAATAATAACCACCGAGCTTGGTTCAGTTACATAATTATACATTCATGTTAATATGATAATATTCTATAGGCAAATTTCCCACACTAAGTATACAAATACAATCATCCTATTTTGATAAAATAAATCTAATATAATTATCAATTCGAATTCATTGCCGCCCGCTGCCTGCGGCAAAAGTAATTCATCGATTCTCCACAAGGATGGCAGCGTCCTGGATAAGTTAGAAATCACAGAATCGGCACACGGGCTCAAATAGACGAACTACTTCTACAGCAAATATCGGCGCGCCTCACGGTATGTGACCCGCATATCATTTTCGTGAGATCTAATCTCAGATTGCATACAATTAGGCGCACAATTAGTTCGTCGGTCGACGCATGCAGATTTTTGGACTCTGATGTAAGTTTATACAACTGTAACAGAAGAATGAGTGTTATACCATCATTGAGTAAATGACATGAAGAAGAACTACTCAATAAAAACTCTTTCTCTTAAACAAGAACATTGTCTAGTTTGCGAAAATTTTAATGCGTTCGTAGTATTTCGATTATTATGCCGTGAAATTTGCATTCCGTTGACGTAGCCTACCTGTTTACTCGTTGACGCCTCCACGGCCACTGACCTCACAGCAGGTGCCAGTGCCCTAGGTCAGTGATCCTTCCTGCTCTTCAGTGCGTCAGCGAGAAGCCGATCCTATTGCCATCTATGCCCCGCGCCAGAACTACTCAACAGTCTATATTCATCGTGTCTGTATTTCATACTAGCCGATAAAGTAGGCTTCGGATTTGATTTTTTTTCCTACATCATCTGTAGGGTGAAATTGGTAGAACTGTTCAAACGCCATCCATTCAACGAGTGTATGGATCGTATCGAATCGTATCATCTCAATTTTAATTGTGTTATAAAACCTGAAAAGACGCTAAATAAAATGTTTTCGAAACCTGACCAGGAATGGAACCGTGCGAGTCATCAGATCAGCCTTGTCTTGCAAAAAGTTAAAACGAAGCTAATGTCTCGGGAATCGGAACAGCAGGTATAAAAGATTGCCGATTTATCTATAGGTATACGTGGAACATTCTTCGATCATTTCATCGCAAGTATAATTTCAGAAAGAAGCTGTAGCTTGGTTGATCAATGAATTGACTGTTAATTCAATCGTCCTGCGTGATCTTTTAATACAATCGCTTCTTAAATCGGAAATAATCGCTTTGCTATGCGAAACGACGATGACCATGCAGGGAAGCCTCGTCACGTATGATATAACGACTCTAATATTCACATAGACTGGAGAATTAGCGTCAGATCGCAATAATAAACGATAAATGTTGTAGGAAATAATGCGAACCCGATTCCCCTTTAATCTGAATTTTATCACTCTCGATATTAGGTCGACGCTTGACTGCCTGGCCAGTTTAACAACCAGCGAAGAATTTTACAGACAAAATCACGCCTCTTACGTTATAGCCTCGATTTTACGCACTGGTCACTTTCTAACTCTCGAATCTAATCTGAGAAAAGATCAGCTAATTATGCTTGAGGGCATCGCTTACACTTTGGAAAAAATATTCGAACGGTACTAATTGTCCGGATTGAATACTATTCGCATATTGAACAGTCAGAGTTCGAGTCAGAGAATAATCGGCGATTATTTTTCTCCGCTGCTTCAGGGCTGCCGGTTTCCATATATCGCCGAATGAGATCTGCGAGCTGAATCAGATATTCGTATTTTTCCAAAAATTACTTACCGCCGAATCTCAGGCCTATAGAATCGTATTTTCCGCCTCAAAAATCCTCAGCTTTGTGCTGCGGTGTATCAGGGCCGATGGGGAACACGCGAACAAGGAACCCAGCGAGGAAGGTGAACTTGTGCTCGCAGTTGTTCAGACCACCTTAAAATTAATGCAGCGAATTTTAGAGGCGAAGAATCCTACGGATGGGAAATACGCGTTTAGAGCCATGGTCATGACCTGCGCCGTTTGCGCGGCGGGGATTCCGTGAGTTTCGATTTTCCAAAACTGTGACAACAGCTTTTCTTGTAATAAAAATAAATTCGATTGTCCAGGCTATGCGGACAGAGCGACGATCGCGACGTGAGCAAGATCGGCTTAGCCAAATCGTCTGTAATTGACTATCGAGTCGATCTTGCAAACTGCATCTCTTCCTCGATGATGAAATCGGTGATCCCGAACTTTAACGTAAGTCCATGTAACAAGAATGTTCCTTACGAACGAGCTTTCGGTACTTTATCCTCATTGATCGAGTCCTTACTTCGTATTGTACAGAGAATAGAACAGGACGAAAAGAACGGTCAATTCTACACGTGGTTCGTGACTTGTATCAACGGTTTATACGACGCTAATTACTGCAGCTCGAAAGATCTATCGAACTATTTAGCCGAGCAAGGATTCCTCCAGACTTTGCCACGGCTGACGACGTTACCGACGTAAGATATCGTATGATTGCAGCAAATCAGGAAAGTCAGAAGCAACGATCTTATCCCGATTTTTCATTATTTGTATGTACAATATTAGACAAAACTTGAGAAACGAGACGCTGCTGCTACTTGCCCGAATCTTGACTAATCTGGCCGAAATATCGTTGTCGACTGAAATGTGGCTCGGTGGTACTAAGCAATTTCAGAAATTTCTTAACAACGCTTTCAAGTCCCTGCCACCCGATCCTTCGGACTGGCTGTCTTACCTAAGCGAAGGAGACGCGAGGGCCGACGCGTTGCTCGTATTGTTCTATTACAATCTCTTGGCAGATTCAAAGAGGTAAAAAAAAAAAGAAAACCAGAGCGCAAGAAACTCGTAGGTTGGATCGTCTTCCGTTATTCTTTTACTCTGCGTTTTCAGCAATGCGGCGTTTTACCTGCCGCCAATTGCTGCCTACGTACTTTCCTCCGCGAGCTTAAGGACCAAGCGAAAATCAATCACCATACTAAAGGCTCTTTGGTTCGCATTTAGCGTAAGTTTGTTTGAAAATGGTTGAATAAAACCCGACGAAACTTAATAAAATCCAGAAGCAAGCGAGAAACAATAAACTAGTCCCTCTCCCCTTATCTTAGAGAATAAAATTCCATTCCAC
The DNA here is from genome assembly GCA_944452935.1 of Rhogogaster chlorosoma. Lineage (NCBI taxonomy): Eukaryota > Metazoa > Arthropoda > Insecta > Hymenoptera > Tenthredinidae > Rhogogaster > Rhogogaster chlorosoma. Next base: position 26,688,788 of record OX101800.1, on the reverse strand, counting down.
CTAATTTTTCTGAGATATAAATTCACTTCACTAAAGATCGCGGCTGTTTCTCACGAAGATCCAACAGCAGTTGAGTCATACGAGGTAGCAATGAATCGTCTATTCAACGAGCTGGAATTCGCGGACATTAAACAGTGCTACACTCATCATCCAGCAGTCGTAGTTCACTGTCTCAAAAGCACTTCAGTTTTATCCGACAAATTGAGATCCAGGGTGGTTTCTCTCTGGCTAGAGAACGGCGGTGATGTCGGATGCATAGTGGATGCAACCGTCGAGGGAGATTTGAAAAACTATTGCTGCCTCCTAGTGAGAATTTCCCATCATTATTATCCCCGATTATACCCCCGTTCTGAGAAAACCGCGTCGCAATGTGTCCATAAAAATTTACAGGAGATGGTCAAGACAGGATCTTCAAGAACTGTCGACGTGGCTATGAAGGCCGTATACGAACTGCTAAAAAATCCCCAGGCTATCGAAGGGCTCGGTAATATCGCCTGGGATATGTTGCAGCAGATTTTGGTCTCCGACTATGAACGAAACGGTATAATTCTCTTTTTATGCTCGCCTTTGGTCCCATTTCTTTTTAACTCTAGAATTTCGGACGTGGGTAAATTGGATCATCAGTCTGGGCCCCGGGGCTTTTATACTTTATCGATTTATTCCTGTTTCCAGACTACAATACGACGAGCGTCTTAAAGCTGGCTGCAATATTCGAACCCAATCAAATCTCCGGCTCGCTCCTTGTCCGCTTATTGTATCATCTGACAAGCTTTATTCTAGAAAATGAGTCCGATTTGACGCTCGTTTCGTTGGGGATCAAGAACGCCTATTGTCTCCTGTCGCTTTCCATTCGCCGGAATGACGTTCGAGGTGAAATGAATACCCCGTCTATACCTGCATTGCAAAAAAAGGAACATAAATAAAAATCCGATCCTTGAAATCTTCCCCTTTTTTTTTTACTCTCCAAGGTGTCACCATGTTCATTAAACAGCCAAGCCTCATCAGAGTTCTGAAAACTCTTGCCTTCGCGAATAATGACCCCGGACTTTCTTGTATGTGTTTCAATTGCTTGTACACTCTGATTATATACCAGGCAAACTACTCCGTTCAGGTATGATTCACGATTCTCTAGCCGTCTAGTTTTTGCCGCATATGTTTATCGCGCCGATTTTCACCAGTGCGAAAACACCTTGGAAATAGAATCCGAAGAGTTACTACAGCAGCTGTACCTCGAGCAATGTTTCGGGGCTCTCAAACTGGCCAGGACTCTTTTCACGAGCGAAATTCAGAAGCCTCTGATCGCTTTGAAAGGTCTTTTTCGCGGCTCTAACTGCGACGTTGTCATCAGGGAAATTTACCTGCAGATTCACGTTATACACTCGAAAGTAAGCTGGGAAGACAAGAACTACTGTATCTATTTTCTTGTAAATAAAAATCGTCCTTCTCCTTCTCCGCATATTCGCTATTCTATCCTAGAAAAATGAACAGCGGTTTAAACTTTCACCGTAAAATAAATTACAGAGTGATCCTGAGGCCAGAAATTTATGCTACGCATTATTCATCGGGTTGTTAAGCCACTGCGCGACAGTAAATAATCTCCGAGTGCTAAAAAGTCTCTGCGAGATGGACTGGACCTACGTTTTGATCTGGATAACAATCGGCGGAAACCAGGGCATGGGTTCTGACTTTATGGATTTTGCATCCCAGTGGCTTTCCTATCGCTATTCCACCTCGTCGATGTCTGGTTCTTTCGGCGATCGAGCATTCGGCAGAGACCAATTCGAGACGACTTTAGATCTATTGGGAAAATCTGCTGTCGCTAAATTCAGAGAAAAACCGGAGGAGGAATCACTCCGGGAACTTGTTCAAAGTGTGAGTGAGATCGTGAAGGATTTTCTCGATCTTCTCACCCGTAGAAAATAAATTCAACAATTGTTTTTCATTTCAGTTGATGCTTTTTCAAGAACACTTGTCTGATGACATAGGCGCTGAGCTGGAACAGGTTGATAGACAACTCGCGAAAAATTAAAATACATAATTTCTATTTGATTAATATTGATAGAAAAATATCTTGTTTTATCGTTAATCTCAAATGGCTATTGGATCAAAGAATTGTATCGTTATCGATCGACTGTACGTTAAAATAAAAATTTCAGCCATGAAGGAGCTAGGATATTGTATTTGCATTTGTATGACCACCTGCCCTTATTTCAATTATTGTTTAATTTCGAGGAGGAAACGTGTGCATGGGAAAATGACAAGTGTTGGTATAACTGAAAGAAAAGGACATAGAAACTCTTGGCAATGTTAATAAATCATTTATATGTAAGTTATTTTTGGATAACAAGCAATTCAGGGATATCGTAATAAAATATCAAGTTAGTTCGTTGGGGCAGTGGGGATTGTAAAATACAAAGATATATTTGTTAGGGTATAATTGTGTGATAAATTTCATTAGGGACAGAGGTATAATCACCCTGTGAAATTAATCAAGAAAGTTTTTAATCAATAAGTTAGTCTTTTGTTTGAAATAAAAAATGAAAAAAAAATGAAAAAAATAAAAATTAAACAGAAGGAGAAGGCGATTAAAATCAATTAGAAATCTTGATCCCAACCGGAGAATTCGTCAGGTGGAAGGTCTTTGTCTAGTGGATACCTCTCGAAGTTTCTCGTATCGATGTGACTCCGTACCTGATACAGAATCGCGATTATTATTTAACCGAAAGCAGCGGGCATTGAGAATTATTTCATCGACAGTCAGGCTTCACCCTGCACTCGCACTTACCTCGGGTACTATAGGTGCAGGTAATGTCAATTGCCTCAATGCGTCCCATTGGAAACCGGTAAACCATCTGAAACGTTGGAATCGAAAATTAGCGTCGAATAAAAATCGGAGAATAACATTCTGACGGATATCTACAACTCCGTCAAGCGAGGAGATAGAGAATAGAGAGTCTTCCACGTACTTGTGATCGCGAATTTCTTGAACACCGTTTCGTTGGTATCCTAATCTATCCGAAGGACTCTGGCGCAGAAGTTTTCTGATAAAATGGTTCGCCGATCTACTAACGTTGTTGGGAATACTGACGGCGTCAATTCCCTTCAGGATTTTGTTGTACGTCGACATGTGGTCGTGGTCTCGAAACGGTGGCTTGCCAACGAGTAGTTCATGCGTCAGTATCCCTAGGGCCCAGTAGTCTACCGCTCTGGAAGTTAAACGTATTATTTACCCCTCAAATTCTTTCCGGAGTTTCCTATGCTCCGCTGAATCGACGAAGGATAAGGATAAGGATAAGGATAAGGATAAGGATAAGGATAAGGACAAGGATAAGGATAAGGACAAGGATAAGGAGGAAAGTATGAAGTTATTAATTTTCTTTTCATTTTTTTTTCATGCTGAAGAAGAAGAGAAAGAACGGATTGGTTCACCTGTCGTGACCCTTGTTCAGTATTATTTCCGGAGCGACGTATTCCGGGGTACCAGCAAACGTCCAGGTCTTTTCAGGCCCGATCTTTTTACTGAAACCGAAGTCGACCTGAATGAGAATAAATGGTTTCTTTAATCTGTCGAAAGTACCCTTGTCTATTATTTATGCGAAGTATTGTATAGCGTACCAGTTTGAGATATCCTCGCGAGTCAAGCATCAGGTTTTCCGGCTTAAGATCGCGGTAGACTATCGCCAATGAGTGGAGATGGTCCAAAGCTTCGACGACACAGCCTACCATGAATTGAGCCGTGGGATCGTTGAACTGACGACGTCGTTGAAGCGTCGTCCAAACGTCGCCACCGAGGCAGACTTCCATTAGGAAATAGACGTACTTTTTGTCCTTATAAGTTTGGTACAATCTACGAAAGACGAGTAAAAGTTGAAGCTTGGCTTAGCTTGAAAATGAAAAGCGTGAGTTTATAGAGTCGGGACTAACTTGCAAATGAATGGAGACACGCATGCCTGCATGATGCATTTCTCGTTCAAGACATGCTCCTGCTGCTGCTGATCGACCATCGCTTTTTTCTTGAGGAGTTTAAGAGCGAAACTTTTGTCGGGCATGTGTTTTGGAACAACAAGCTCGACCCTACCGAATCCACCGACTCCAAGGGTTCCCCTTGTCTCGAGATCGGAGAGTTTAAGGTTCGCATACTCGCTCACCCATGTAACAGCCAGGGCTTGTTTTTGTCTGTCGTATTCCGCCATCCAGTCCTTGGTTCGGATTTCTTCAAGTCCACCGAGATAATTGAGGAAGGATCTGTGCGGGATTAGTTTCAGATTAAAAACTTCGCGATTTCTTAGCCCCTTTTTCTCCAAAGCTAGAGAAAATTTACTCACTGTCTATCCAAGGTGAGACATTCGACTCCTGGTGGCAAGGCGATAGCATGAGCCTGACGCCGGCCTTCTCCTTTATTAAGGAGCGCCTTTTCGCCGAAATACTTTCCGCGGTCAAGTAGAACCATTTGTTCTTCTCCACCGTAGCTTGTGTCCTTCGTAATTTTCACAGTACCACCGCGAATGATGAAGAATTTGTGGCCCTCGTCGCCTTGGCGAACTATGCGTGTCCCGGCTGGGAAAAACTCCTGAGAAAATGAATATCAGGGAATTAGAGAGCCGGAATAAGGCTCGGGAACTCGGGGCGTTTTTATCTCCCTAAAAAAAGCCACTCACGACTCGCAGGAGGTCGGAGATCCTGGCAAGGACGTGGTCCTTCGGCTCGGGGAGACTTTGGAAGATCGTGATCCGACGCAGGAAGCGTATATTCGCATGGAGCCGATCCTGCACGCTCCTCATCATCACTGTGCGGAATACTGCTCTGTCCAGGACCCATACTTTTCCACCTTTCTTAACTGCATTTACGGCAGAGAATGAGAGAGGAAATTAATTCATTGAAGAAGAGGAGAATCGACGCGTGCTTCAAAGGTCGAAAAACGCCAATAATTATCAATCACCTTCGATGGAACGCAATCTTTTCGTGTTATAGAGCAAAGCGAGTTCTCCGAACGCGACTCCCGGGCCAAAGCTGCCCTGAAGATGATCGCCCTCGTAAATATTGAACTCTCCTTCCGCGGAAACGTAGAGATCGGAACCTGCGTGAATTAGATTTGGAAAATAGATAGCAATTCTTGTATAATAATTGGGATCTCTGTTATTATTATTTTCTGAAGATCCCAGAATTGCACGAAGAATTTTCCAATCGAGGATATTTCGTCCTCATACATATATCTACGCGGGCTGGAGACTCACCAATGTCACCCTGTCGAATCACCAAAGTCCCAGGTGCAATTTGCTTCGGATGCATAGCCATGACGAGATCCTCGACCTGCGACTCTTCCAGATTTCCCAGGAAGTCGTTTTTGAGTATGGCATTCTTTATCTGCTCTCGAGACCTGCGGATATCGAGTTATAGGTATTTATGTAAATTTCGCTATATCAAAAGGTGTTTTTTCCTCATGTGAGACTTTTACCTGGCGTCTTTATCATAGACAGGCGTCGGTCCCTCATAAGGAGTGCTTCCTTTCCCAATCACACCTTCTTTTCGTTCATTGATACGCTCGGTGCCGTTCGATACTGTCGGTGGCTGAGGTGCGGGACGTTTTGACGGTACAATTTTCGGCAATGTCGACGTGGGTTCGGTGATAGGGATCCCAGGGATATCCGGGAGTGGTCTTATCTGTAAGAAAAAGTCCTTGCGGTGCTAAAAATGAACAGCAAAAAATTGGGAATTGTGGAGAAAGAAGATCGCTTACAACTGTGGGGTTGATTTCCGTATCTCCATTTCTTTTGTAGCTCATAACCGTCGCGGCTCCTCGCGATGCTCCATTCTATAAACGCGATCAAAATGAAAAAGGAGGAAATCGGATTAATCGTAAAAAAAAAAAAACATTCTATACCCATGGGAGTTAAATTCGCAATTTATCAACTCACGATTTGCGAGGGTGATGGTGGCGGAGTTCCTGCTCTTGGGAGCGGGGACAAATTGATGCTCCCTCTCTGTCCCAAAATACTTGGCGTCGGGAAGCACGAGAACTTCATCATGCTTCCTTCGCCACCTCTTTCATTCCTGAGTTAAGAAGACTGAATATCTAGAAATGGTTAGAAAAAAATGACAAACGAATCGAGCACTCGTTCTTATCCTATGATTGACTTAAGTCCTTGGCGTGATCATTGATCGGAAAGGAAGCTAGACGACCAATAGGACCGGCGATTCTCGTCTTTATGAAGAAGTACAGGGAAAATTCTCACTATTGTTGTTCGCTGATGGTTTGCTGCCACTCGCTGGGTTCGAAGAGTTGTAAATAACGAAAAAGCACGTGGTTCGTATCCTCTTCTTAGCAATAATGACGCGCCACGAGTGTTTCTATTTAGTTCATATAATCGACTGGGAATTCTAACGAGAGTTTAAATGCGACTTTTGAGTGGGGTGAAGCACGTGGTTCGTTTACCGTAAGTAAATGATAATGCAAGCGAGTCACATGCTTCTGGGACTGACTGACTAATTTGAATAAACACAAACTTGCGACACTCGAAGTGAATAAATTAACATGTTTTTCTCCGTCTTTGATCCTCTCGCACGGTCTCAATGCAAACAATACACAACTATACGCGAGTGGCGTTCGGTTTGTTAGCTAATTCTTATTTTCCTCATATTTTCTCAACCGTGGCGCGCATATAATTAGCCCAAGACCGACAGAGACTACGACAACGTTTATTACACGGATTATAAAACGCGAGACGAAAATCTCCTCCCCGCGTTTACCCGATCAAAATTTTATTCCAATGCGTAGGTACACTCGATCGCGGATATATTTCGGCGTCTGTTCCGCCTCTAACCGGAGGCGTAAACCTACTGATTGTTTGACTGATTTACGACCTGTTTACCGCGAGTCTATACACACTCGGACTAGACTCTAGAATAATTTCTAACGATTCTGGAAAACGATTATTGCATTTCACATTCACAACTTTTAGTATACCTGTACGTTCAATTCTCGAGGTCTCGTGTGATACGTTATTTTCCGATTTTCGTTTTCTGTCTTTTTCGAGTCCTTAGAAAAGTTCTTCCATCGTTTGTTCAATAGAGAATGAAATCGCGATGTGTAAATCCCGGCGAAAGACTAAGGAGCGAGTATATGCACGTATATTCGCGGGTACGAAATTCGCGCGAATCTTTATACCGTTTAAAAATTGCGTGGGTATAATACGCGTGTAAGTCTCTCGGCAAAGAGTGTCACGCTGGCTTAAAGACCTGCGTGTACACACGTTGAAGTTAAAGCCAAAGTAAAACAATTCGGGGGCGACGTGAGTGTGCGAAAGAGCTCTAGGGAAGTCTTATTTGCTATCGGCCTCATACCCGGGCACTGACGTCACACCTGATAACTCGGATTACTTACTAAACAACGGCAGCAAAAGCCTCCTTTGTTATACTCGAAAATAATGTAGAAAAAAAAAAAAAAATGAGAAGGAAATAAAAATGTCAAAAGAGAAAAATAAGTTACCGCATAAAATTATCGCCTACTTTTTTTCGCGCGTGAAACTCGCGATTCTGCATAGATATATGTGATTCCTTGTCGTTCTAACGAGGAAGCAATTAATTAATAAAAAAATAGAAATTCATATTCTCACGTCCGAATCGGGTCAAGCCGAATAAGCCGGAGTTTGTAGTGTCGGACCGTGCTTATACGCAAACGTTTTTGATAACCATATTTAACGAGGCCATATGGTAGTTCGTAGATAGAGGCAGAGCCGAAGATTTTCAGGGACTGGTTTTGGGCGTTTTGTGGCATTTCATTTTATGCAATGAGGATAATTAATCCAGGTCGTTGAATAATTGTTAGGAAATTGTAATCGCGAATGTAGATAACGATCGGCAGCCTTGTGCAAAAGCGATAATATATGAACGGTGCGTGTCGATGTGTGAAGTTGAAAAACGAACAAGGTTTCATTCAAAGTGTGCATGATACCTACGAGAATCAACTGGGATGCAATCTGATTTCGATACGAGTTATTTACGTCGTTGAAGATCCGGTCGTCGTCGATTAAAAATATCTAAAGCTTTTATTTAAAACCTGCGAAAGAATTCATTCCCGGAGTAATTAACCCACGAGGAATTTCTAAGCTTGAAGAACTTATCTTTCTTAGATAACGCGCGTATACGCGGTACGTTATACGTTGCGTTTTGTTTTTGACAAACAGCGGAGCAGAAACTTCGGCCTTATTTTATTTTTTTTCGCAATATTTATTAGACGGGATCGCAGGAGCGAAGAGGTCCAGATTAATCGAGATGTGAAATCGGCCACTGCTCAATTCGCGTTGCCAAATATCAAAATTACCATCTATACCCATTAGCGAATCAAACACAGCTTCGTTTCAGGTATATTTGCGATTTTGACAGGTGAATAAATACCGCTAAGACTTACCAGATTCCGTCGTCTCGTTGACACCGATATTAGAGAGTCAAATTGAAATCAGTTCCATCTCGCAATGGTTCTGGAATCGTACTAAAATGATTCGACTCACGAAGACGCGGAAGTCTTATCTAGGCACCTGATAAGATGTAGCGGTGTAATACACCGTCGGTTATTATTTTATCTAATTATGAGACTCGTTTTATTATATTCGCTTTTAAGACTGGTTTATAATTATGATTCACGGATTATTATCGCACAGGTTATTATTTCTAGAAAACTTCGAGTCGGAGAGCTGGCCGCGTATAGTTTTGCTCGAATATACGCGGGCTTAGAAATTTCGATGTATGTAATATACACGCAGGTATAATCCGCGAAAATTCTTCGGTCTAAAATTATATTACCGAATCGGCTGATAAATAACACGCGAAAAGATAACGTAAATTGAGTTTAAATTGATCCTCATCCTATCGTTCACAACTTATTCATGGGATATTGACTTCGCCCTTATCTACACGAGGCTGGGTCGAAGTTGCGAATTTTTTCGTTTTCGACGATTTCGAGGTTTCGGAAAAAGTCCAAATCCACGACATCGAAACTCCGAGAGACCAATAAATCCAAAAGTTTCAGTCCATGTGGATACAAATAATAGTTCATTCTCAACGAGATCCTCTTTACCGAAATTCGTTTCATCTACTTCAATCGATGGCTTCGATATCATAAATAATTCATAGGATTTTAAGACTGTTTTTCTTTCTTTCGAAAAGTAAATCTCAAGACGATTGATTCGATCGCTTATAGGCTTCGATACGATCAATACAGCGAGAGTTATCAAACACTGAGTGAATACATGTGTGAATTTTAAATTGCGGAGTTTTGGGCTTTTCAGATCTTCAGGTTTTGGAATTTCGAACCTTTCATGTTCTTTTTAAAATTCGGAATTTCCACCTTTCGGGACGTTTTGAATACGCAACAAGGAATCGATTCGAAATGCTTCGTGATATCAAGATAATTATGAAGTAGCTATATTAAGAGGCTAGAGGTAGTACAGACTGGGAGGAATTAACTCTTCAAGTAATGTTGTCAAAATTACTATCCAAACATTTGAGTAAACTTCTGCTTATTTACGATCGCCTTGCTGTTTACTATAAACTCAAATTCAGGTACGACGTTATACACACATAGGCGAGTTTGCCGATTGATTGCGAGCCTCTTCGCTTATCAGCTTAAAATAAGCTCATTCACATTCATTGACGAATAAAAATCGGCCCTTTTCAAACCCACGTCAAAATCGTCGGCGATACTATTCAATCCAATATCCGACTCACCTAAATACAGATTTTCACATTTCTCGAATCAACAGCGCAGCATGTCATCCGCATGATTGCAGGGTCGTCTTTCCTGACGCAGGTTCACAATTTTTCAAATTTATGAACATAAGCTTCGATAACAAAATTAAAAAGCCACTAGTTCAACTCCTTTCGCTAATTAATAATGAATTTATTAACTCTCAAACGAAATGGAATCGTGTGTTCACACCGAGGCCAAGGTCTATGCTGTCGTAACGTGATAAGGGCAAGGGTGAATTAATCGAGAAAAAATAACGAGAGAAGATAACATTTCATTGAGCAATACGCGATAATTTTCACTCTTGCTATTTCGGTCAGCTGAAGCACTCAATGCCGAACGAAACTCTATTTCCTGCCATCCACTAGCCTGCCTTTAGGCTACTGAATGCAATAACAACTAGCTAGTGGCTTGCGTGTACGGTGCTACGATAGCGCCGTGGTCATTTGTAATTATTATCGTTTCGCACCTGATCCAATGCTGCCGGTTGATTCGGCGCGTCGAATTGAAGAGGCTCCCCTTTTCTACTTTATAGATAATTTTGAGGTGAAAAATTGACGAAACGAGGAAAAAAATGAGAAGGGTATGAAAGTTTGCAAAATTTGTAAAACGATCTTGTCGTAATGTAATATTAAAACGCAGGGTGTACATTAATATCCGAGAAATAAAATTATCGAATATTTCAACATTAAAACAAAAGAGACAGAAATTAAATTAGAAGTCTCTATCCCAGCCGGACAATTCGTCACGTGGAATATAATTGTCTGGTGGAAATTCGTCGAAGTTTTTGGTGTCGGTGTGACTTCGTATCTGTGAATAAACAAATTATTATTATTGCATAGACAAGTCAGTCCCGAGTTGCAACTCACTTTGGGATCTATAGGCGCAGATAAAGCCATTCGCCGCAGGGCTTTCCAGTTGAAGCTAGAAAACCATCTGAAAAACGTTGAGTTTCGAAATCCCAGTTAAAGACTTTTCCGGACGTACCAAATCCTCGGATTCTAATTTAACGCGTCATCCGGTTCATCAGGAGATACATAAGAGAACTTTCCACTCACTCGTGATCCCGAATCTCTTGAACGCCTTTTCGCTGGTATCCCAATCTGTCCGAACGGTTCTGCCGCAGCAGTTTCCTGATGAAATCGCTCGCCGAAGTACTGACGGTGTTCGGAATCCCCACGGCGTCGAGACCCTTCAGGATCTTTATGTACACTGGCATTGGGTTGTCTCGATCCTTGACTCGACCTCGGAACGGTGGCTTACCGACCAGCAGTTCATAGGTCAGAATTCCTAAGGCCCAATAGTCAACCGATCTGAAATTCAAACTCATCGATGGTGAAAAGATTTGGATACAAACAGATATAACGAGATCCAATCATGTCTGATCGAATCCAATCTTTTTATCGTGAATTGTTTCCATTTGATTTCTTCACTCTTTACCTGTCGTGGCCCTTTTTCAGCAGGACTTCCGGCGCAGTGTACTCCGGGGTTCCGGCATACCCCCAGGTCTTATAGGGCCCGATTTTTTTGCTCAAACCGAAGTCGACCTGGGCGATGATAAATCAGTTCTCAAAAGTGTTTAAGCACCCTCGTAAATCTACTGGAAGAAATTTTATAGTCTACCAATTTGACGTATCCTCGCGAGTCAAGCATCAGGTTTTCCGGCTTGAGGTCGCGGTAGACTATCCCCAAGGAGTGGAGGTGGTCCAGGGCTTCCACGACACAGCCTATTACGAATCGAACCGTAGAATTGTCGAACTGTCGACGTCGCTGAAGCGCCGTCCATAAGTCGCCTCCGAGGCAGACCTCCATTAGAAAATAGACGTACTTTCTGTCCCTGTAGGTTTGGTGCAGCCTGAAAAAAAGGAGGAAAAGTTGGCCAAGCGGAAATCAACGAACTAATGAAAAATCGTGGATCCTACTGACTTGCAAATGAACGGCGAAGCGCACGCCTGCATTATGTACTTCTCCTCGAAGACACTCTCCTGCAGACCCTTGTCGACTATTACTTCCTTCTTCATCTTTTTTAGGGCGAAACTTTTGCTGGGTGAAAGCCTCGAAACGACGAGCTCTACCCTTCCGAAACCACCCACCCCTAAAGTCTTCACAATCTCTAGGTCAGAGAACTTCAGATCCTTGTATTCCGTCGACCATTTCAGGGTCAATGATTTTCTCTGTTTTTCGTACTCCGCCTGCCAGTCCTTGTTTCGTATTTCCTCAAGTCCGCCGATATAATCGAGGAACGGTCTGCGCGAGAATAGTTTTGGCATTTTCGAAAGATCGACAAGGCCTTGATTTTGTTAGGATTAAATTCACTCACTGCCTGTCCAGGGTGAGACATTCGACGAGACTTGGCGGTAGAGCGATGGCGTTAGCTTGACGCTTGGGCTCTCCTTTGGTGAGGAGGGCCTTTTCGCCAAAATATTGTCCGCTTCGAAGGACTACCAGTTGTTCCTCGCCGCCGTGAGGCATGGTTTTTGTGATTTCGACACTACCGCTGCGAATTATGTAGAATTTGTGGCCCTCGTCTCCTTGGCGAATTATGCAAGTACCGGCCGAGAATATCTCCTGATAAAAGTGAGGATAGAAAATTGTAGAGCTAGAATAATATGGAACAGAATCCGGAATATTACGAAACTAACGATTTGTAGGAGATCGGAGATCTTGGCAAGGATGTGATCCTTCGGCTCGGGGATAGCTTCGAAGAATGGGATCTTCCGCAGGTATCTTATATTCGCCTCGAGGCGATCCTGCCCGGTGAAGAATATCGCGTTTTGGAAAGCCGCTTTGTCGAGGACCCATACTTTCCCACCTTCCTTGACTTCATTTGCGCCGGAGAATGAGAAACGACATTAATTCATTGTCAAAGTTTGAGAGAGGCTAATAATTATCATTCACCTTCTATGGAACGCAATCTTTTCGTGTTATAGAGCAAAGCGAGTTCTCCGAACGCGACTCCCGGGCCAAAGCTGCCCTCAAGATTATCGCCCTCGTAAATATTGAACTCTCCTTCCGCGGAAACGTAGAGATTGTTTCCTGCGATCAAATTTTAATCATCAATATTGCAAGGAGTGACTCTCGGTCATATAATTCATGACATATGACGTGCACTCGATATAGTCTCGAGCAGACTTCCTCCTCGTGTCTTATCGCCCCTGATAGCGATTAGAATCTTTATTATTGTTTCGTGAATCCCCCAGAATTTCACCGATAATTATCGATAAACTTTTAATTATTATCTCGGTCCATAGTCCTGCGTGATACAGGTAAAAAAAAAAAACCCACCAATATCACCCTCTCGAATCAGGAACGTCCCAGGATCAATTTTCTCGAGATGCATAGCCATGGCGAGATTATGAATTTCCTGTTCTTCCAGATTCCGCAGGAACTCGTTATTGACAATCGCGTTTTTGATCAGCTCTCGGGACCTGGAAAAATCGGACTAAAACTTATCTCTCCTTCTCCTTTCTCTTCTTCCTTATTTACTGTTTATACATTATTCCGCAAACACTAGAAAGTCCGAAAAGATTCGTACTCGGTATCTTTATGGTGGACAGGTCGTGGTCCCCCTTGCGGTGTGCTTTCTGCATCGTTTATACCGGGTCTCCGTTCCTCGGTAGACCAAGGGCTGTCAGTTTCGATTTCGGAGAGTTGTTTTATCTGTAGAAAGAATAATTTAGCTTCCAAAATCGAGAGACAAGGACTGATCTCTATTCTCAATTGAATAATCACTCACGCGCCCCGGAGGCAGTGATAACGCGGTATCCTTTCCAGTGATGCGAGACAAGTCGATGCTTTGTCTCGGGCGCCAAACGTACGATGAGAGACACCGGAACTTCATTGTGCTATTTATTCGCTATACCGAATTGCGATTGTAGTCGATGAACTGGAGGCTTCAACGAGAAAACGAAGAGCGATGGATAATTCAGTAACTATTTTACAGACCCGACCCTCGTATGACGTTTCGTAAATTTCGTACACGTACCTTATCGTATCACAGCTGATAAAGCCAATTATTCGATATCTGTAGATAAAACATGCCACGACTAACCCGCCTGCCAAAATCTATGCTCGACAGAGGCCCATACTAAACTGCACTTTCAGCTCACTTTGCCTCTGAAATCGAACTGAACTCTTTCTTTCAACGATGAGAATTAATCTTATCTATATGATCAGAAAATTCTGCGATCGATACGCTGCTATTTTATCTAATAGTCATTTTGTTGGTATGCCGATAATAGGCTCTCGGCTATTCTTCAATTTCTTTATTTCAATGGAATCCTGCAGGTATCGAGGGTTCGAAAAAGGCGAGTTAATTATTCGATGGACATTTTATTATCACTTATATTTGAGCTGTACAAGAAATATCCGGGGGTTAAATAGAGTCAGAAGTCTTCGTCCCACCCTGAGGTTTCGTCGGGCGGTGGGCTCCTGTCGGCTGGATATATTCCGAAGTTACTCGTGTCCGTGTGACTTCGTACCTAAGTGAAATCAGGATTGAATAACTTAGCGGGAATATAGAGCTCGGATTCGCACTTACTTCGGGTATTATAGGCGCTGTTAAAGTCATTCTTTTCAAAGCTTCCCAGTTGAAAGCAGAAAACCATCTAGAATGTGAAAAATAAAATGGAAATCGATGAAAACGCTCTGAAATCTCGTGGTCAGAATCGATCTGGAAATGCGAACGGTACCTGTGATCGCGTATTTCCCGCACGCCTTTACGCTGGTATCCCAACCGATCCGAAGGACTAAGCCGGAGGAGTTTCCTGATGAAATTTGTCGCGGGTTTAGTGACGTGGCGCGGAATGCTCACGTCTTCCATACCCCTGAGAATTTTATGGTAAGTCTCTATGTGGTCGTCGCTACCGAAGGGCGGTTTGCCGACGAGTAATTCATGCGTCAAAATCCCTAAGGACCAGTAGTCAACGGCTCTGAAAATCCGGGGGATCGTGAGCGTTTAAAATTTTGATTCAAAGCCAGAGAATGAGGATCGGAGAATTCCTCATTTTCGTCAAAAGTAAAAAAGAGAACGGATCGATCCACCTGTCGTGTCCTTTGCCAAGGATTATTTCCGGCGCCATGAACCCCGGGGTGCCGGCAATCGTCCAGGATTTTTCAGCCCCGATCTTTTTACTAAATCCGAAGTCGACCTGAGGGAGAATTAATCATTTCTCTAGACGGAGGAAACGGCGCATGAAATAGTCGGAAAGTAACTGCCCTTGATAATCTAGAGAAAAAACTTCATATTCTACCAGTTTGACGTAGCCTCGCGAGTCAAGCATCAGGTTCTCCGGCTTGAGGTCGCGGTAGACTATCCCCAGGGAGTGGAGGTGGTCCAAGGCTTCCACGACACAGCCTATCATGAATCGAGCCGTAGGATCATCGAAGTGACGGTGTCGTTGAAGCGTGGTCCAAACGTCGCCCCCGAGGCAGACTTCCATTAGAAAATAGACGTACTTGTTGTCCTTGTAGGTTTGATACAACCTGTGAGAGATAAGGAAGAGTCGCTTTGCGTAAATGTTGAAAAAAGCTCGAATTTAGATAGCCGGGACTAACTGGCAGATAAACGGCGACTTGCATGCTTGCATGATCCTTTTCTCGTTCACGACGTTATCCTGCAGGTGATTTTCTACCATTTCTTTTTTCTTCAGCTGTTTCAACGCGAAACTTTTATCAGGCATGTGTCTCGACACGACGAGCTCGACCCTCCCAAACGCACCGATGCCCAGGGTCTTCTTTAGCTCCAAATCCGAAAGTTTCAGGCTCGCATACTCGCCGACCCACGTCACAGGCAGAGATCGATTCTGCTTTTCGTACTCCGCCATCCAGTTCTTAGTTCGTATTTCCTCAAGTCCGCCGAGATAATTAAGGAAAGATCTGGGCGAAATATTTTCCAAATTTTCTCATTTATTGACGCTTTTACTCCAACGCTGACGAATATCTACTCACTGTCTGTCTAAGGTGAAACATTCGACTCCTGGTGGCATGGCGATGGCATTGGCATGTCGCCGGTTTTCTCCTTCATTCAGGAGCGCCTTTTCGCCGAAATACTTCTCGCGGTCGAGTAGGACCATTTGTTCTTCCCCGCCGTAGATCGTGTCCTTCGTAATCTTGACGGTGCCGCTGCGGATGATGAAGAATTTGTCGCCCTCGTCGCCTTGGCGAACTATGCGTGTCCCGGCTGGGAAAAACTCCTGAGAAAATGAATATCAGGGAATTAGAGAGCCGGAATAAGGCTCGGGAACTCGGGGCGTTTTTATCTCCCTAAAAAAAGCCACTCACGACCCGCAGGAGGTCGGAGATCCTGGCAAGGACGTGGTCCTTCGGCTCGGGGAGGCTTTTGAAGATCGTGATCCGACGCAGGAAGCGCATTTTCGTCTGGAGCTGATCCTGCATGCTCCTCATCATCACTGTGCGGAATACTGCTCTGTCCAGGACCCATACTTTTCCACCTTTCTTAACTGCATTTACGGCAGAGAATGAGAGAGGACGTTAATTCATTGAAGAAGAGGAGAATCGACGCGTGCTTCAAAGGTCGAAGAACGCCAATAATTATCAATCACCTTCTATGGAACGCAATCTTTTCGTGTCGTAGAGCAAAGCGAGCTCTCCGAATGCCACTCCTGGACCAAAGCTGCCCTGCAGCTTGTCACCGTCCCAAATATTGAACTCTCCTTCCGCGGAAACGTAGAGATCCGAATCTGAGCATAGATTTGGTTCGAATGTTCTCAAAAGTGGAATGCCTTTTTAGATCCATAGTGTGATTACGGTGTTTATTGTTTTGTTCGGAATTCCTAAGACTGCCACGAATACTTATCAATGAACTTTCGATCATTAAGCCAGTCGATATTTCTCCGAGATAAAAACACCGGGGATTATATTTAGACGCGAAAAAATCGTCGCGGTTCCTTCCGACAGATATATCTCCTAGACTTACCGATATCGCCCTGTTTTATCACTAACGATCCCGGTGCAATTTGCTTCGGACGCATAGCCATGACGAGATCCTCGACGTGGAATTCTTCCAGATTTCCCAAGAATTCATTTTTTATAATAGCGTTTTTGATCTGCTCTCTGGATCTGGAAACATCAGGCTATTATAATAAATCCGTCTTTTTTTTTTCTCCTTTCCGCAGATCGTTCCCATAAATCCGTACTTAGCGTCTTTATCATAGATCGGCGTCGGCCCTTCTTGCAATGTGGTTCTTTTTCCTATCACACCTTTTTTTCTCTCGTTAATTTCCGCCGAAATAATCGGTGCGTGCGATTTCTCTCTCATCGTTTCATCGTGAATTTCTGGGATTTGTTGTATCTGCGTGAAAAGAAGAAGAAATGTTCTCTCCAAACTTTCGCGAAACAAGTATAACTCCTAAGAAAAATATTATATCATCTTTTCGCTCACAGTCTCTAATCGTGTTGACGATCCGGCTGATTTTGTAGTGAGAATAGACAACTTGAGGCTTCCTTTCTGACGGAAAATTTTCGCCGATGGAAAGCACGAGAATCTCACCATGTCTTCCGTCTTAGTTTTATTTACACCCAATCTAAACGAATCAAAGCATATCTTTGCAAATCGCATTCAAGTCACGGATTATCTACATAGATAACGCGTTACAATGTCGGTTTATTATAAAAGAAAAATAAAACGATCTCGTCATACGTATGTATGAACGTAGTTCTGAAATCACGAGGAAAAAAGAATCGAGAGATTTTTGTAAGCTGAAATATTTCTAAGCCGAGCATAATATGCGACTAGGTTTTTATAAAAATTGGAAACTTGCGTTAGAAAAATATGCTAAACAAATAGAAAATCAGAGAGCCAGGAGATCCGGTTTTCCGGTATGAAGCGAGAATAATTGTGGATAGGTATACCTGTTATACGCTCGGCTTTCGCTGTTCTTCGTACTTTTTTTTATTAGTCTTATCGCTGGAACCTTCGATAGGCAGTATAATCAGCCGATGCATGTGTCTAGATATAAATTATACGGAGACTCACCAATCGGAGAGATCGATATATACGTTTGCCAGTAAAGTTAAAATAATAAATAGAATAAATAGAATAAAAAAAATATATAAAAATAACAAAAACGAGTCTACGCTCTCGCCTCGCTTTGGCCAACTCTTAAATAAGACTGGAATTATATCGCCGTGAGAATAATAAAACGTCGACAATATAATATCTTATCCAGAAGATCTTGAAATCGCGGGCGTCATGATCAAGTGCGCTAACTCTTTTATCTATATATTATATAGATCAATCAGATATATCAATGATTTGTCAAAACTCATTTGGGAATGAAATTTAATTGGCAATTTTCATATCTTCTTCATTTATTTATTTATTTATTTATTTATTTATGGATTCAAAGAGAATAAATTGTCAGTTTCAGTTTTTTTTTTTTTTTTTTTCTTCAACATTTATATATATACATGTACATAATACATAATATTATACGTAGGGTGAAATCAGTTTATAAATACAGTCGTTTATATAATGGATAATTAACTATATCTAGATAATACAGGAAAAATATGATAATTGATATTTTCCTATCATTATAAGGCTGAATATTTATTTTTTATCTTATATAATTATAAATTACTCGATTATACGCTACCTTATATGGGTTATAATTATGATAAAAATTACGATTGCGACCTGAGTATTGTTTGATTTTATTAAATTATATTACGGTTTGATATTACTTCTGAGGATTAGGACTACGACGATGATCGAAAATGAGAAGAAAAAAAAACCGAAAAATTCTAGACTTTTTCCGCGCTCGTATCTTCCGAAGAACGAAGCATAGCTGAAAACGAACCCATCGGACGTCTCAGCAAATCTTTTGGGGCTCCATCCTCCACCACGTGTCCAGTGTCGAATACTATCACACGATCACAGTCTAGGAGCGAGGCCGCACGATGCTAAATTTATTTTTTTAAGAAACCAATTTTCTTAATACAAACTAGTATATAGACTTTGAATATGAAAAATTAGCTCGAGATATCAGTTCAGTTTTTCTTCATGAAAGTTCGTCAAGTTTGATAGAAAAAAAGATTCGCTATCGAATTCTCCTGCGATATACTTTTGAAAATGATTATAACAGTCGATTTCGACTCGGAAAAGATTTTCTAACGTAAATTATTCTCTAAAGTGGAAATGAATCTTTGAATCGATTTACATACACGAAAACACTTCCCGCAATTTAATGAAAATCCAAAAATTTCAAGAAAAGGTGTCATAAAAAATTCTTGAGGAATAAATATATTTTCCAATCTTCAAAAATTCTGAATTCATTCAAAATGCAAGTGTTCAATTACTCACGGCGATCGTGATGACAGTTCTGTCCTTAAAAGCGTTCGCGACTTCTTTAAGGACGGATTTTTCAGTAGCTGTATCCAACGCGCTAGTAGCTTCGTCCAATACTACGAGTGAAGATTTTAAAAGCGAAGCTCGCCCCATGCTCAAAAGCTGCCTTTGTCCAGCTGAGAAATTTTCACCACCTTCCCGTACCTCGGTACCTATTTAGGAAATGATGCATTTTTTTCTTTTCTTTTCTTTTCTTTTCTTTTTTTTTTACGTACTCAATCCCTCGGGGTAACCCTTCACGATCTCTTTCATCTGCGCCAATTCCAAAGCCGCCCAAATCTCGTCGTCCGAATGTTTACCGAGAGGGTCAAGATTCTCCCTTATAGTTCCACTGAACAGGATCACGTCCTGGGGGATCGCCGATAGTCGGGATCGCAAAAGGCGAAGTGATACACGGCCGATATCCACATCGTCAATTAATATTCTACCCTCGCACACTTCTAAGAATTGAAACAAGGCCATTGCCACCGAAGACTTTCCGCTTCCAGTTCGGCCGCATATACCGAGCTGAAATTTTGTCAATCAGGGTCGAAAAAGTTATGGAGAGTCGGAGAAGAACGGCTCTTTTATTTCCATTTCCAAAGACTCGACAGAAACGTTTTTTCACCAATTTTGTAATTTTATAGTTTTATAGGTTGAATAGTTTTTTTTTTTTAATCGTGCCGCTAATTTCCAAAATTTAGTATCGAGTAAAACGCGTTTAAAGTTTTAGTAATTTCGCGTTTAAAGATCAGAATTTCGCTCTAAAATTTTTAGACACTAAAAAATCCTTAAAATGTTGAATTATCGGTTTGTAAAATATAAAAAAAAAAATAAAATAAAAAGTCGATTTTGGACAAAATTAACACGTATCTTCTCCCTTAAGGATTTTCTCCCGATTGAACCTACCTTTTGCCCAGGAGGTATGACCAGCTGCAGATTTGAGACGACAGGTTCTCTGGCAGGATCATATCGCAGTGAAACATTGTCGAAAACGACTTTCCCAGCGCGTGGCCAATTTTCTTTTACTCCTAGTCCTAAAATGATTTTATTTTGTTTTTTTTTTGTTTTAGACGAGGTACATGAAATGTCGAAATAGTTTTTTATATTTTTTAAACAGGTATCGAAGTGAAAATATAAGAAGTTGTAAAAAGAAAGAAGAAAAGATAGTTTCCTTGATTTTTATTTACGCTATATAAGGTCTCGTACCGTTATCCCTGTAATCCTCCCTCGGTGATTTCGCGTAGCTAGTCAACCTGGCTACACTTCCCATGTACATTTCAATTTCGGAAACAAATTTGACGACCCAATTGAGATAAATCGGTACAAGAAGCGTGTAATTAACTGCCAGACCAACCAGAGCCGGTGTGACACGATTCGGATAAAGTTTCGCGGATATTATGGCCGCCAGAATAGCTGCGGCGACTATAACCGCGCCTAGATAATCCTGCGTTAGATATTCCAACCAATTCGAGTCAGTTTTAAAATCAAAATAAATCATAAAACATAAAACAGAACGTGAAAGATTATTATTCGTTATTTTATTCTCACCAAGGCGATTCCTAGCCATCTACTGCTCGTGTTCAATATCAAAAAAGCATTCGTGTTCGAGTCTAAATGCTCCACCATTTCTTCCATGAAACGATTTTGCTGCTTGGAAGCTCTGAGAGTCGGAAGTCCGGCTAAAGTTTCGGAAAAATGGGCCGCGGCGGGGCCTCGTGTACTGCCATCTAGTCTTTGCAATTCTCTGGCACTTCTGCGGTAAAATCTTTGCAGCATAAGATATGCGACGCAGGTGGGAATAGCGGCGATCAAAAACCACGGTGATATTATCACGTTCACCAACATCGCTGATCCGCATAGTAAAACGAAAGCTGTCGTTCTTTGGACGACCGTTGAAATTTTCTGGGTAAAAGGACATTTTTTTATTTTATTTTATTCTATTTTTTTCTTGTGGTATCAATTTTCTCTCGGAATCAGTTCGAAGTGATAAGTTAATCAGCTCGCTCTACCTTGTCGACGACTCCCATGTCCGCGCTAAATCGATTCAAAATTCTACCGATCGGAGTTTTCTCGAAGAAAACAAGCGGAGCTTCAAGAATACCGGCGACAGCCTCCCGGTGGATTAGTCTTCGAGCTCTGGCCCCGGCCCATTGCCCAGCTACGTTATAGACCACTGAGAGTATTATGGAGCTGATCGACAGCCCCATGTAAACGAGGAAGTAGAATATTGTCTGAAATTTTTTTATTTTTTTTGTCATTTTCGAATTGAGATTCCTCCCCCCCCCCCCCCCCTAGAAGGGTTCTAAATAATCAAAAACAAACATTCTCAAAATTTGAACTTTTTATCTCAATTTTAACACGTGCCGCAAAGCCTCTGAAGTTTTGCCTCTGATATAACGCATATTTGAAAAAAAATCTAATTCCTGTTCGAATCTTTTCAGAATATCCGATATTATTTTATCAGATTTAGAAAATATTCCGGATTCAAAATGGCGGATCCAAAATAACCTGTATACCTATGAAATGTTTATATCAACTGATATTTAGCATCCCATGCTTTTTTCTAAATGCGATATTAATTTTCTCGTTAATCACTTTATTCTCATATATGTGAAAAAATTATTTTTCAGTTTTTTAGTTTTTTTTTTTTCTTTTTTTTTTCTTATTAAACTATAATTTATTTTCTACATATTATTTAGAATTTTTTTTTACCTCTTCATGACGACTCGGGGTCTCGTCCACCTCGCTACCGCTTTCCGTCCATTTGCTCAGCCACAAATCGGTATAAACCCGAATTGCCTGACAGGCCAAAGCCACACTGACGTAGATCAGTCCTGGGCCGATTCCTCCGGCTTTTAGATAATAGGCACAAACGCTCGCAGTCACTAGCCCACTAGTGTCCTGATCGTATTCGACGTCCCCTTGATCTTTAGCGGTCGATATCCCTGCAAGATGAGAAGAAAAATCGGAAAAAATCGTTCCATTCAATTTCAAAAAGCTCTCAACCACCGGGATAATCCCACTCACTATCTTCCTCCTCGTCCATGTCGTCCGTGTAACCGGATTCCGTCGATAAAAGTCTTTTTACCGGATGGTTATCCGCTTCTTGAGTCGGTGTCGTCCTAAAGACAGAATCGAGGCGGAAAAATCGGTTCAAAGAATCTTTTTTCATTTTCTTTTCATTCTTTCTTTTTTTTTTTCTATTCTTATCGAACTATTTACCTGCCGGAAAAAAGCTGCTTGAACAGTCCGTTTTGTTGACCGTTATCCAAGGTGTTGTGTCGTTTTCTGTAAACGGTTATTCACAATCTTTCCAAAATCTTATATCGAATTTAATCCGCGATTGACATGAGCAGGATGGAAATTTAACAAGTTTAATTCACACGAAACAGAGTCCAATCAATTTTCAATTTTCATTATTACCTCGACTGGGTGTAGTGGCCGTCTAATATCGTCGGTGTACTGCTTTGCCTGACTACTGCAGGCGGGGGATTCTTCGGGGGCTGAAGACTCGTCGCCCTCACTGCACTCCTGTGCTTTTTAGACCGTCTCCTCACGACGCCCCATTCTTCGGTCGGAACCGGAAGGTCGGTCAGATCGTGAGCGAGATATCGGGAACCCATTAACGTCGAGCGTCTTGTTCTCAGAGGAACAAAGGCTGGCGGGGTCTGGGAGATCGGAAAAGGTAAGCGAAGAAAAATAATTTTACGCCGTAAAATCCTAAAATCGGAGGGGATCGATTTGGAGAAATCGAATTGACGCTAATGAAAAAAGAGAAAAGAAAATCTCCGAAAAATCCAAAATTCATAGAAAATTCGCAATTATTATTAATCGAGACTCACCACGTGCGCGTCTTGGTCCGTACTCCACGAGCCATCGCCCACGTGACCGTGACGAAGACTTATTCCAATTCTGGACACAAGTCTGACCAAGGACCACCGATCTCTCGCTGTTTTTTGGGACTTTATTTGACTGTCTCGTCGCCTTGCGGCTTCTCGCCATTCCGCGGCTAGCTCTGGGTCTGACGATTCGATTGCCGATCTCGAGCCGACAGCACGTACCATGCAACCCTCCATGGCAACGATCTAAGGATATTTAAAGACGAGGAGGATTTGATTTTTGATTTTATTTTTTTCTATTTTCATAGAGTTGAAAGCCAGACAGAAATTTGTAGACCTTTTTCTTTTTTTATACGATTCGATAATCATCGAGGAAATATTATCGGGCGATTTTTTGGTCGAAAACAGAATTCAGGATAATTCATTTATTGTATAAAATCGTCAGAATTATTTTTAATTGATTGATATATCACGGACCTGTTCGGCAGCCGACATAAGCTCGAGTCTGTGAGTGACCATAATTACGGTTCTGCCTCTCCCTAAAAGAAGCCTTTGAATACCGTGGTCAAATACCTGTTGACCGACCTGTTGATCCAAAGCGGACAGAGGATCGTCCTACAAGAAACGACAAGGTAAACCGCAAATATTTCAGCCTAGATATGCGATATCTTTCTCAAGATATACTCGATCATTTTATCTCTTCTCTCGCAGTGGTTTCCAGGAGAGAAAAAAATATTCTTAAGCATATAACTAGTTTGAGGAAAAAGAAGAAGAAAAAGAAACGATTTATTAAACCAAAAATCCGAAGTCTTATCGATTGAAAATTCTCTTTAAAAAAAACTATATCGATGATGAAATTTCTGGTGATATTATTTTGTGGAAATGAAACTCACCAGAATAATGGTATCAGCATCGCTGTAAATTGCTCTAGCGATGGTTATCCGTTGTTTCTGTCCCCCGCTGAGGTTGATTCCCTTTTCTCCAATCCTGGTGAGATCTTTGCCAGGAAGTATATCGACGTCGGGTTGCAGGGCGCAGGCACGTATCACGTTGCGATACCTCGAAGGACGGTAATCGGATCCGAAAAGGATGTTTTCCCTGATCGTTGCGTTGAGAAGCCACGGTTTTTGAGCCACGTAAGCCACCCTCGTGCCTCTGGAAAATTTTCCAAATTCATTGACAACGAGAAAAGGAGAAAAAAAGGCTTCGCGGGCAGATTAAACGCCAGACTCACTTTGACCACTCGACTTTTCCTCTGACGGTGTGAATTTCGCCGAGAATCGCTGAGAGCAGGGAAGTCTTCCCGGTTCCTATTCTACCAACGATTAGCGTGAGCTTTCCTGCGAAATGTATTTTTTTTTGTTTGTATTTTACTGTTCCGTTCCGTGAAAAAATCCTGGCTAGAAGGAAACCCCGAATTGGTGAAAATCATTACCTCGGGGAAACGTCAGGTCGTCAATAACCAGTTGATTCTCCTCGGAACCCCAGGAGAATACACCGTTCACGCTCACCACGGGTTGCCCCGCCTCGGATTCCTTCTCGAAAACCGTGTCCGCGGATGAGGATAACGCCGAATCGTCCTTTTGCGAGTTATGCTCCTCTTCGCCCTCTTCTATGTTGTCTAAGGCGCCAAAGACCAACTCTGTACAGTGCGGCTTAGCTGCCTCTGCCTTAGTGAATTAGAGAAGAAATAAAATTGGGGAAAATGTGGGAAGAGAATTTTTTACTTTTTCTTTCCGGTTTAATTAAAGCAGCTCATCAAGTACGGCCAAAGTCTTTGAGTGTACAAAAATCAAACAATTCTTAGAAATTATTGTTCTCATTTTCCGCCGGTTATTTATAGTTTTCATAAATTTTCGAAATTTTATGAACTTTAAAGAAAAGGGCTTTCGACTCACATCAGCATCCTCGCTGGATCTGCCTTTCGGTGTCTTAGCGTCCCCGGAAACTGACTTGAAATCTTCGTCGGGTAATATATCCGCGGTTTCCGGTAGCAGGAGGAACTCCTCGAGCCTCGCCGTCGAGACCTGAATGAAAATGAAGTTTTTCCAGTAAGATATATAGTCGGCGATGAGTCGGGAGAAATTTTCCGACCTCTCGTTACATACCCTAGCGTTGATGATGATCGGAACAATGACCGGAAAAATGAAGAGCGGGACGGTGAGCTGCGAGAACAGAGCCAGGCTGGCAAAAACGTTTCCAGCATCGAGCTGACACTCTTCGACCCAAAAGTATACGCCGAAAGTGAACAGGGTCATCAAAACCGAAGAGGCATGCGTGAGAAATGCTGCGAACGAAGAAAAGTCGTGATTTATCCCCGAATCAGTGAATCTTAGGGTGATTAAAAAAAAAAGGAAATTTTTTTTGTTCCAAACAGGCTAAAAAGTTTCGTTTTGATGTCAAAATACGCCTGTCAAAATTTGAACTCTGAATATTAATATTAAGTGTGTCCTCATCGCACTTTTCTATTTTCCATAAGAATAACATAGGAAAAATCATTTTTGCCTGTTCTGATTTTTGTGCGCTACAAAGGACTGCTCAGACAGTAAATCGCTATATATATTCTTGTAGAGAATTGAACGCTCTACAAAAAAGGTCTCTTGGTCTTTTTCGGTAAATCTAACCGTTTTGAAGTTTCTTTAGCGATTTTGGTCATTTAATGGAAAGACTAACTTTGTATTTTTTTTTAATCACCCTAGTGAATATCGCCTGACAATAAGACGAGGTTTTCGACTCACTGATCAACGCCCAGTACAAAGAATCCTTGTCGAGTAGTTTGAGCTCGTGATTACGCGTGCGGCGAATTCGATCTTTGAAAAGTTCCTCCCACGCTCTGAGCTTTATGAGTCTCATACCCTGCAGGATTTCGTTCATGAGTCTCAACCGGCTATCGCTATGTTCCTGGATGGGATAAAAAAAGGGCCCGAATTATCCTGGCGGTGTTCAAATTCGAAGTTAAAACTGTTAAGAAATAATTACCGCCATTATCTCGGAGTTTGCGGACATTTTTTTGCCCAGAAAAAGCTGCATGGGTGTCACTATCAGGATGCAGCATACAGCTCCGACTATCGCGCTTATCCCGAGCTTCAAGTAGAGCAGGAATATGATCGCGATTATCTGAAATCGTCGTTGATGATTTACACGCCTGAAAATCATCGACTCGGCGATATTTACCTTCACAGGTACTGCCCAGGTGTAATGGCCGATCCAAAAGAAGCTCATGACGTTGTAGGCGTCCTCGGCCATCAGATTAGTCAAGGTCCCAATGTCCTGGTGGTGTTTGCTGTCCTGCTGATTACTTCCGGGTTTTTCTTTATCCGGAATTTTATCCTCTTCGGATATGTTCCAGGAACAGAGTCTAAGTGCTTTGTCATAGACGAGGGCCTGGGCGGAAGGATATCGTTCGAGATTATCAATTCCGGGGCGATAGGTAGAGAGAAAGTGATACCAGTACCTGAAGAGCGGTTCGGAGATGGATTCCTTCGACGTTTAGAACGTGGGTTGAGGCCTGACTCAATGTACTTTGCAAAATAGCAGCCAGGAAGACTAGGAGGCCGAGGAAATAGCCGTTGTTCATCAGCTCGTTCAAGGTGACGAAACTCTGCGAGAAATAACGAGCGTTTATCGAGAGATTTCCGCCTAATTTATGATCCAGGTGATTTTTCGAACCCGTTTTTACCTCCAGGCCGAAACCCCGGTCCGTTGAGGTCGCGTTTTGGACGGAAGCTACGTAGCTTATTATCCTCGAGATCGCCATGGGGCCTGCGAGGGTCGTGGCGTCGCCAAAAAGCTTCAGGATCCCCCCGATGAGAAAACCGAACCATACTCTTCGCCAGTAACAACGCCATAGCGAGAGTTTACCGTTTTTGGTATTCTGCTGTGATCAGATTCAAAGATGAGACGACATTCAGGCCCTGGACCTCAGCCTTGCGACGTTTACTCACCTGCTCGTCTTTGTAGATCTTTAGGAACTTTTCGAACTGTACTTTCGTGCACTCCTCCTCGGGGAGTTCTCCCAGATCGTTCAAGTCCAGGGGTGCTCGATATCCTCTCCCCAGGAGCTCGACGACCCAGTGAAATGTGATTTTACTCAAAAACGGAGCAGTGTTGTGTTTGTAAGAGACGTGGAGGTTGTGAGTCCGCCTCACAGTGTAGCTTTTGTTCTTTTGTAGCTAGACGAAAAAATGCCAAAGCCATTTATCGACCGGCAGTTTCTAGGCCAGTAAAAACAGACATTTTTTTTTGTCAATTTCGCACTAAACTATACCGATACAATTTTTTTTCTTTCATAAGGTTTAGGATCACTTACTGAGTATAAAATCACAAAATGCTGACAGATTTTTGCCTATATCTCAGAAACTATGCACTTTAGGGCAAAAGTCGTATGGACCATTATTGCAGAGGATGAAATTTCGCATCTTTTGTTTCGTATAAAAATTTTTGTCAAACTTACCGTTTACGATTTATGGCTCATTTAATAAACAGGTTTTTATTGAATCTAATATTAGAAGAGTTATCGGCCGAAATAGAAAAACCTGTTCATTAAATGAGCCATAAATCGTAAACGGTAAGTTGTACAAAAAAGTTTATGCAAAATAAAAGATGCGAAATTTTATCCTCTACAATAATGGTCTATATAACTTTTGCCCTAAATTGCATAGTTTCCGAGATATCGGCCAAAAACCCTTGTTCAAGATGGCGCCTGAAGCTCCACCGGAATCTGTCAGCATTTTGTGATTTTCTACTCATTAACTGATCCCAAACCTTATAAAAAAAAGAAATTGGATCGTTAATTCAGTGCGAAGTTAAGTTCTATTTTCACTGGTCTATTAATCCCGGATTGAGATACCCAACGACTAATTACTGAGCGAATGATCCTACGAAATAACGATGAAAAAACAAGTGTTTATCCCGCCGCTGAACTTCGTCTGGACTTTGTCTATCGTCTCTTCAAATTATCCCCGTGCAGTGTGTATGCGCTTGTTAAAACAAACAAGTCTGACGGCTTGTGATCACACAAGATAATCTTTCGATACACTGCATCGACGGTTTACTCGTCCAGGATGAGCTTCGCGAAAACATTTTAGGCTAACAATAACCGGGACTCACCAATTTGTACAACGTGTAGGTATCGGCGATGGCCAAAAGGCTTGAGAGCACCGCGGTTCCACCGCTCGCCGTAACCCTGGCGTGCTGCAAAGTCAGACCGAGCCTAAAACGTTCAGGAAATAATGAAGCCGGCTGTTCGTCGGTTCGGACTATTCTGAAAGAAAGCTAGTCGTAATGAGAAAGAAGCTGGGAAATTAACGAGACCTGTGCATGTAGAGGAGTCTCCACACTCTTGCGATCGATGTGATCGTGAAAGAGCCCGCCGTGACTACGACTCCAAGGCCGTTTCTCAGCTCAGTTGCTCTGTGAAGTATCCAGCATGTCGTAACCATCGCGATACTCAAAATCGGCAGGAGGATTCTGGTCTCGAAAATACTGTCGGCGAAATCTAATAGTAGGAATAACATCAGACCGAGACAGAGGATCGATCTCAAGTTGTGAAGTGGCAGGAGAGTCCTGTTCAATCTGGGGAATAAGATATTGCGAGCGTTATTCCCTGTTTGTGAGCATCTTTCATCAAGAGCAACGTCGTTGTATTGCTTATTAAGAAATGCGTCACGAATAGCAGCTGGAGTTAAAAATTAGGAACTCGGAGAAGTTCTTCAATTTTCTCTAGTTGCTAGTCGGTCATGACTCGGTTTAATTATTATTTAAGACTCGCGTCATGCTCGTAGAATTTCTGGGGGATAACCCGCAGTTCGATAGCCTGAAAGGGTGACTTCGACTCTCGCTATTCGGCCTATTCTTCTTCTTCTTCTTTGTTCTTTTTACAGAATTTTCGCTTATTCATATCGTCGCGATTCGACTATTTCATTGAATTTCCCACCTCAACGCCGGCGATATCCGCTAATGTTTATAATATTCCTATACACCTGCGTCACGACAAATAAAACGATTCAATATTTCCGGTCGTTGTTTTAATCGCGGAATCGCCTATTCACCGATTAAATTCAATCGCGCTATAAAAGTAAAGAAAAACAGCTTAACGATCCACCTACGTGATTCACGCCTAGATTTCGCCGCTCTACGTTCACACGTATTACATATCATCAAATTTTCTTCAAACGAACGTGAAAATGGCATCGAAAATGTAGAAAGAAGAGGTAAAAAAATATTGCAAAACCTGATATGGAAATCTACCGAATACGTTGAACGCATCTGGCAATCGTGACCCACCTATCAGGCAGAGGACGCGTTTTAAATGTGTGGCTTGCCGATTCGGCGTGTATTTGTACAGCTTGTGATTTCCGAGAATGTTGTTTATACTCGGAAACTCCTTTTTCAATATATTCAAGTCGTAGTTTCGTCTTCTTTGATTTATCTTTTGATTTATGTTTTTTTTTTTTGTACTCATAGTCTTTTCGTCAGCACTTTTGTTCATTCAGCTTTTTATAGCATGGGTGTTAAGCGTCGCGGTTCTGTACGACTAAGTGGTCTCAAATTGAAGAGACTGAGAGAAGCGAGTGGGCGAGTTAATAAATAAATAAATAAATGAATGAATAAATACGGAAAGAGGCGGTTTTAAAACCGGAATAATTATCACTCGTCTAATTTTCACCTCGGATCGTCAGTGTTTAATAACCGCGCTTCGTTGTAGCGTAATCCTGATTTTCTCTGCAGCTATGAGCTGAACTAGGCCAGAATGTAAATTCCAGCTGGAGCAGCGCATGTATAGTATTAGGACATCGTTAATTTTAACCGAAATGTTTATACTGCGATTATTTGCTCTGCGACTCCCTAGCGCGGTAATTAGCATTCGTATTAGGGGCTTAAAACGGAATGAAAATTAGACGAACAAAAGAAGAAGAAGAAGAAGAAGAATTTTCAGAGGCTCTTTAAGGGGGGCTAGCCAATAATATTTCATGAATTTTATTTTTAAATCGTTATCGAAAAAAATGTCTCAGAATTGAAAACTTTCCTCCAAATTTGAAGAAATTTCATGCAACACAGCAACCCATAGCCTACGGCAACTATATGTGTACTTTTTCTTCGATGGACTAAATTTCTGTTCAGCGGAGGACAGAAAATCTTAAAAAATCGTGAACTGAGTTTAAAAATCGCACTAATCAACTGTAAAAAAAAACTGAGTCACTAAAATGTTTTCTCAGAGCGTATAGCAGTGATTTGAAAAAAAAAAAATCATCCGCCTTGAACGGAGTGAAATAATTTTGCATTCGTTTAGGTATATCTTTCCAGTTTACATCGACTCGTGAGAATTCGATCGTAGGTAATAATCGGCGATATAGCTGGAATAACGCATCTGCGAAATGTGAATAAGTTATTGTTTATCGGAGCAAAACCGAAAGCGAATAAAATAACGCGACTGATACCTAGACCTACTCGATTCGAATCACTTTCTCACACAGTTAAATACGAGTCTGCGAAGCTCGTTCTCGCGGTTTTACGATAATGAGAAACCTGTCTGAAGGTTGAAATAATCGCGTTCATTGCGTTTCGACTATAGAGTTCGATACGAGCTACATATAAACGGCCAACAGCTTTGGAACGGTAGATTATAATCGGTCCATAAATCTGGGAAGTAGAATCACCGATGTACGCTTTATCATTCCGCGTATTCAATCCAAGATTATTGTCGTATCACATACGAGTATCATATGCATAATTTATAGTGCCGTGAATTTATTTCACACTGATTGTTCAGCATCTGCTAAATTCAATTCTGATTTATTTGGCGGACCTCGCGACTGCCGCCGTTTTCCTTGATAATAATTCTCGGAAATATTCTCCCACGAGCTCCCCCCCCCCCCCCGTCTCTTTAAATTCGCTAATTATTACTACCATGACGTGTACCTCGCCTTATATACGAACCGAATTAGCTATAGGCAATTTATAAGTACGCGAGGTGAAAATTTTCCGATCCTGCTATTTTCACCTCGTTTAACTTCTGCCTCGAAAATTTCCGAGCTGTATAGTTACACAGGTCGAGAGTTCAGGTATGCGGTATTAAATTACTAGAGAAACGATTAATCACTGATTCCCACCAACAGCGACGCGTAAAAACGTGCGAAAAAATTTCGGCCCAGTCTCGTGCGTTGATTAATTACATTTTTCCTCATCATAATCTTCGGGGAAATGATAATGAGCGAATAAGTTATAGGATAGGAAATACCGTAGTTATAATCGCCGAATTCAAACTTTGACAATCCGACGCCGCTATGAGTCACGACGTCTTATTCGGATGAAAAGAAACCGAAGATCGAGGCCGAGTGGCTGTGGAAACGGAAACGAATCGCGGACCGTCTTGCGAAATTCATTCAAGTGTCGCGAGTGTAGGCGCAGATTCATTCGATCTTCAAATTCACGTAACTTTCTGTAGATATACCTGCATAGGTACACAATCGCTGTAGAAAAAATAAGACGCTGTTTCGCGGTCCCATTTATACGCGTACTTACACGTAAACACAAACATCGGTAGTGGGTGTATATTTGGATCACACGTAGTGCGTTGTGTAACGATGTATAACCAACTGTAAATCCGTTTATAGATATAGGCTTGAAATAATGAATTCGTCATGCATGCCGGATCGTTTTGGTCTAATAAATGGTACAGTGTTCGTAGATTTTGATAATCGCAGTTAGTTTTATATTAATTCGCGTGAATGATGACGCATACGGGTAAAACCGTGTAGTTATCTTTTCTGATGCTCAACAGAAGCTGTGACCTGTTTAATTCGCGGATCTACATAGGTCGGCGTCGTGTAGCTTGCAGACGCTTAATAAGTACGCGTCGATAATTTCATACCACATGTGTGCATGATCTCGAAAACCTTTTTCCCAGACTCAGACGAGTTTAGAAATTAACTAGTGCGAATTGCGGGGTGGAATTGTATGATAAAAAGTTTTTAATCGTCTCTCGGAGTCGGGACGATGATGAAAAAAAAGGACGTCGGTCGATTTCGCACATATGTAGGTAGTAATGAGAATATTATTAAAAATGAGAAAGATTGGAGAGAAAAGGGAAGCTGCTGGCTCCGAATATTCCCTTTGGACATCGCCTAGTTCTCAGTCTCGCGGGAAGAACCGCACTGAATTTTATGAACTTAATTGGATGAGGAATTAATTGATTTTATTCGCAATAATTATTAATTATCGTCGATATACGAGGAGAGAAAGATAGTTCGTATACTAACTTCTGTTTTTCACCCCATTTGTAACGGAGTGCTAAAAGGGCCGGTGGTATCAGGGCGATCATGCAAACCCCGATATTGACTAATTCTACGAAACATTCGGTCCTCGGTGGGGCTGCTACTGCAGGAGTTCTCAGGATCGAACCGTTCGCAGCTTTCCAGCTCCAAGTTAAATGAGGCCGGGGTCCAGTGCCCAGAAATTTCGGGACGGATCCCTCTCCGCAAAGATAATCCATCCTTCGTTCTTCGGCTGTTTGATAAATTGTTTTTGTCATTATGTTTCTTGTTGCGATATGAATTTTTTCATTTTTTTATTTTTTTCATTTTTTCTCGATTCGTTTATATTTTACTTCAGTTTCTTTTTCCCGTTTTCCATACGAGGCATGAAACGAGGAACGGTTAATTCGGCGTATTATATCGTCTAGACACGATAAACGATTTGAGAATCTTTCTTATGTTTAATAGTCAAGTTTTCTATTTCTTTTTTCTTTCTCATCAATTTTTTGATCAGACTAGAATTTACCGGTCGAAGTTTAGCCCCGTATACAATATTACGATTCGAACGTGTTAATATACTAGATATCCCCGACATTCGATGTATAAACATTGATAAATTCTTCGTAGCATAAAACGCGATCAATAACGTTTTTCATCGCTGCAGTCTGTGTAAACTCTGCCTCGATTTATACACCCAGGCGGGTAAAACGTTTTAATTACATTTCCGGTTATCTTCAAGAGAGAGCGAGCGAGAGAGAGAGAGATAGGAAAAAAAAAAGAAGAATTTTTATGTATCATAATTGATGAAAGATTTTATAAACGCGTTACACGCTATACGCGCGCGGCTGCTACTGTATGCGGGAGCCGAAAATACGATCGTAAATCATATTTCGGGATTGATAATAAATCGCGAAAGAATTTTATACTCGATCCGTGAAAATGTTGATGTGAAAAATTTTCCTCACCTTTAAAAACGGGGACTCAAACTAGTCCAAGTAGACTGTATAATATCGAGCCTGCACGTCTAGCTGTATCTTTTCGTTCTTGTTCTTTATTTTTTCCGTATTTTCTTTGGTACCAAAATCGTCGTACGATCCCATGCGTGTAATAGCTCCTAGGAACTTCTTTAGCATAGTAAATTTCACGCCGGTGGTTTATTTATCCAGATAGTTTTTAAAGCACGTAATATTCTGTGACGTTATTATATAGTGTATGCTACGTGGGCATCTATACGTGTCCGAGATACATAAACGGATAGAAGACTATCGCTAAAGCTCCGTAAATCTAAGATTTAATCTTCTTCTTCTTCTTCTTCTTCTCCTTCTTATTCTTCTTCGACTTATGAGTGGTAATACACTCGATAAATGCAC
Organism: Rhogogaster chlorosoma; assembly: GCA_944452935.1. Classification (NCBI taxonomy): domain Eukaryota; kingdom Metazoa; phylum Arthropoda; class Insecta; order Hymenoptera; family Tenthredinidae; genus Rhogogaster; species Rhogogaster chlorosoma. Next base: position 26,655,231 of record OX101800.1, on the reverse strand, counting down.
TTCGGAGATACCGATTGACTTGTGGGTCATGTGTCGAGATCTACGATATTAGAATACCGAGTACTTCGTTTGTGGCTAGGAAATTTATTCCGTGTTCAAATTTCGGACTTTTTTCTCTCATTTTTAGTCTCCGATTTGGCGCGAATAATAAATATAACAAAAATTGCAAAACAAAAAAAAAAAAATTAAATTCACGACACTTTTCGAACATCAAAACTCACGATCGGTTAATATAGTTCAACTTCCGCTCCCGCGAAACCCACGGCAAGTAGACGTATTAACGCTAAGCATTACCGCACAGAATATTATATTCCCCCAACCCCAGTGTACTGGGTACAATCGTGTCTGACCCCACGCGAACCTCTCTCCCTTTTTAATTGCTTACGTTATACATTATATACACTCAGGAATTCCTAGCGCGGGGAGTTGTGAACGTTTGTTAAAAATTATCGGTTCAAATATGAGAATATTAAATTTCACGCGCGATTTTTTTTTTTTTTTAATGCTTATAAATTACTGAGTTTAGAATTTATGAAAAAAAAAGGAGGAAAAAAAGAAAGAAGAAAAGGAAAAATATTACATGATGATATAATTCGTCAATTTTTTCGACTTTATAATTATTACATCGTTATCATTCGATTTTTCGTTTTTTCGTTCAACTATAGTTTTTCGATTATTATTTATCATTTTGTTGTTATTTAAATTCTAACTTCGAGACGTTCTTCTTTTCTCTTTTTTTTTGTATTTTGGCAGTTTGTTAATTATATGCTTATTCGACACGTGGTTTATCCGCGATTTGGGACAACGCGTACGTCCGTTCTCCTCAACGGTTCACGACAGACTGACTACTAGTCATAAGCATACAACCGAAGCCGAAGATATAGTCAAAAGTCGCCTCTTGCACCAGACGCGATTCTCCGTACACATACCTACGTATAATTACGCCTCACGCCGTTTATGGACCATCGTATTACGCGGAGTTTCAAAACTTGTTATTTACTTAGAAGATAAAAGAGAGAGAAAATATATCTTCGAACATAATTTATGAATCTTCTTTTTAATCATTATACAAAATTTTTTATCTATTTGAATTTTCGTATAGATGAATTAAAACAAAAAGATAAAAATAAAAATACGCATATATATATATATATTTAAATTATTCATTTTTTCCTCATTTTACTCTTATTTGCATTAATTTTAGAACAATCAATCATACTGAGTATAGTAGCGATGAATAAAAGTCGCGTTTATAGACGAAGGAGAGTTAATAAGCAGCTGTGTCGCAATTCAAATTTAGAACGTGTATCACAGGCGCCGCGATGTCGCGCAGATCTGTCGGTAAGTTAGTTTTCGCGGGAATAATTTCGGCGTTTGAAGTTGACGTTTGAATTTTGATCGGTGTTACAGATCGAGGAAAGGATGGAAGGAACGATAACAAGGGATCGATGATTATTGAATAAAGTTTATAGAATCGTTGTAATATTATTTGAAAAATATTTAATAATAAACATTGACAATATACAGAGAAAATACGCCATAAGAAGTCGCTATGGGATTAATAAGAACCTAATAACTGGTCCAGACTTACAGAATATTATCAAATTAGACAGCAGTTTTAAAGTTACACCTTTGTTCTTTTCTTTATTCCATTTTTTTTTTTTTTCTTTTAAATTAATTTAATTTATTTATTTGTTTCTTTGTTTTTTTTTATTATTATTATTTTTGTTCTTTTTGCCAGTTTGGTGGTGGTATTCTTCATTACATTTACAACATGTAATCGTTATCTTTTTATTTACTGTTATAATAATATCATTATCATTACGATTATTTTGTTACTTTAATTTTAATTGTGGTTTTATTTTCTTTTACATTCTTCTTCTTCTTTTCTCTTATACTTTGCATCTTAAAGCGGAAACAATGGCGTTACATACGTAGCTGTGTGATTTTATTTTATTTTATTTTATTTTTTATTTTTTACGACGTTACTGCAGAAATATGACTTTTCTTTTCTTTTCTTTTCTTCTCTTCATTTCCTATCTTATCTTCTCTTATTTATACCGTTTTGTTTTATTTTATTTTATTTTATTTTATTTCATTTTTAATTTATTTTAACGTTAGGGTTAAACTTTACACACTACGTTACACACGAACTTTTATACACACACACACGCTGCGCTCACGCATACTAGAGAGTATAATAATAATAATAATGTAGTTTTTTTTTGTTTTTCTTCTTCTTCTTAAATGTCATGGAACACGAAGGATCCTTTTCTTTTCTCTTCTTCTTTTTCTTCCTCTTTTTTTTTTAAACAACGATCAAAGTAAGGCGGCTCGGCGCTGTTATATTTATTATTTCAAACAGTTCCCGTCTCTTATGTATGTATGTATGTATGTATTTACACAAGCAATACGCGCAACACCCACATCTTTCAATAGTCTCAAACATTATTTATTTATTTATTTACTTATTCATTCGATTCAAAATATTTTATCTATTTATGTACAATTTTTTTCTTTTTTTTTTCTTCCCTAGCTCTCTCTCCCTCTCTTTCTATTTCTTTCTATCTTTTTATTACAATTTCTTGCACGGTTTTCTTTCTTATCAAAGAAAGAGCAATACTTTTTTCAATGATGATATTAATTGAATAATATTCCTGATTTCTTTTTTCTACAAGCAATAAATATGTTAGAATCATTCTACTATTTTTATTTATTTATTTCTTTTCTTAGTCCTTTCCTTACATCCCTCAATTTCTTATTTCTCTGTTCTTTTCTATCTCTTCTGATATTATCGAGAAACCATTGAAAGATGGGCAAATATGAAATAATTATTATTAAGTTAAAAAGTACAAAAACACACGGATTTTAAAATTCCAGGTTCGAATAACCAGCAGCTTTTCATATTTTATTTAAAGTAGTGGTAGAAAAATCTGATTCAGCGCCTCGCCTAAATTTTTTTTTCTTCTCTTTCTTTCTTTCTTTCTTTCTTTTCTTTTTTACACTAGGATATGTTGCTTGTAAGATGTGTTATTACGTAATCAAGTGTTTTTTTTTTTTTTCTTTTTTTCTCTTGTTTTCTCTTTTTTTACTTCTCGCCTATACCTACATGTATAGTAATAATATAACTTCAATAGTATTTTTATTTTCATTTTTATTTTATCAATTAATTTCTTTATTCTTCTTATTTTTTTTTTATTATTATTATTATTTACTAGAAAATATCATAAGTGCGTATCAAGTATATCAACGAACCTTTCTAATCACGGTTAAATCAATATCAACAGTGTTTTTTTTTTATTTTGTGGATTTCTTCTTCTCTTTTTCACTTTTTTTTTTTTCCTTCCTCTTTTACTTAGAACACAAAATCTCAATATCGTGATATCGTGTTCTCGTCGCGCAATACCCCTGCCAAAAACAACAGGAAGATAAATAAAAAAAAAAAAAAAACAACAGCCGTTCAAAGAATGTTGAAAGCAAAATTCAAAAAAGAAATAACAAAAAAAAAAAAGAAAAGTTACAGTTAAAATTTCAATTCGGACAATCATAGAAAATATCCATAAATTTTCAGATACTATACTTTCTCCGCAAAACTACGTCCCCCCCCCCGTTCAGTTATTCTTCATCTTTTAGGCCTAAGTTAAAATATTCGGAACAAAAAAAAACAACAAGTAAACGAAAAAGAAATGAAAAAAAAATGAAAAAAAAAAAATGAAAAAAAAAATAGTATTGTTATTTCTTAGAGATTTTTTTTTTTGGTAGAGGTAAACGACTCGCGTTTTAATTTTTGAGCTTGACTTACGCTAGCTGCTAGTGTAGTAGTAGTAGTAGTAGTAGTAGTAGTAGTAGTAGTAATAGTAGTAATAATAGTATTATTATTATTATTATTTAATCGTAGTAATAGCCTACCGTTACAGGTAATTAATTAATTAATTGATTAATTAATTGATTAATTAATTAATTATAATATTAAATCTTAGCTACATATGGTTAATGGTGGTTTTTTTTTCTTTACTTTACTTTACTGATTTTACGCAATGTACAACAGCGGGGACACAGTCAAAGTTGCAATTTTACGCGTTAATACATATACATGTAAATTATTATTATCACACTCTATACCTATAGGTATATATATATATATATCTATATATATATACTTATTTCTCTCAGAGGATATTTCGATACAATGATAATATAATATTAGCAAAAGTAGGGGACAAGTCTTCAAAGCTGCCTTGAGCGAAGCGATCCAATAATATAATATACTAATAAGAATTATAATAGGAATTAGAAGAGAAGAGAACTCAAGAAAAAATATACATTAAGAAAGAAGAAGAAGAAAGAAAAAAAAGTATATATAAAAACAGAGTTGTATGAATTATATGAAGAAAAAAAACTATTATATATCCTAGTTGGTAATAAAGAGTATCACTTATTTGTCATGGTTGTTTACAGTATTTTTAATAACACAATAATATAATAACGTCATATCCATATCAAATCGTATCATCGGTTTAATATAGGAACGCGAGTATATCAAACTTCTTTCTCCATATTCTTTTGTTTTGTTCATGTTGTGATAGATGTACCATACTTTGCAATGTTAATATATAATTCGAGTCTTTGAAAACTTGTCGATTCGTTTTTTATTCGCTAAATAATAGAATAGAATAAAAGTGAGTAAAATTAATTCAGATCTTTGGAAAGAAGAAAAACGTTTTTTTTTCCTTTTTCGCATCTACCAGAAACAGACGGGGATATTTCAGGCTCAATTCAATATATAGAAACGAAATGACTTGTAATAACCGAGATTGTAATCCAGGCAGTGAACTCGTACTTAAAAATGATCTTTTAGGTACTTATTTGTTTGATCAATAATTAGGTAATATCCTCCGATTTGAGATTATCATCGTTCTCTCCCATTTCTCCATAATGTTAATTAGTTTAAATAATTATTTTGTGCTCGACATACTATGTACATAGATCATAATATCCACTAGACCCGTTTTTATGACGAAACCTCTGAGTAGGCGAGAGTGGTGATGATCGCATAAACTTGCAACCCGAAAAGGAATTTAATATCAATCTCATCAATTTTTGTTTCATTATTATAATCTAGGAATATTAAATGATAATAATAACAATGATCCTATCTTTCTCTCTCTTTCGTTCTCGTTCTCATTAACACGTTCTGCTATCTTTGTCATATTTGGCTATTACGTACAGTTCGTAGTTTATTATTGAAAAAATTAACATTAGACATTCTCCCTTCTCGCTCTTCTTCCAGATCCAGATTAGATACTGGTTTTTATTCTTGCTTCTTCCTATTCTTTCGCTTTCTTTCTTACTAATTTTTCTTTCTCCGTATCCTTTTCCCTCCATTCTTATACAACTTACATGTTATATGTATATTTATATTTTATTATGTATAATGTATATACGTATGTATACTTAACAGGGATATCACTCACTCGGTTCAATGTGCGTACCATTACTGTTAATATATAACTCTATGATTAATATTATAATATAATATTTGTTTGTATCCGAGCAGCACAGTTCATTATAATTAGTCAGATTTCAGGCCCCCGTTGTTATTATTATTTCTTCTTTTCTTTCTTTCTTTATTTTCTATTTTTCTATTGAAATCATAGTTTTATTTTCTTTCTTAAGTTATATTATTCCTCTTATTCGTTCATTCACTCGTTAACGCGCCCCGGTTCCGACTATTATTTCATTTATTTAATTATTTATTTTCTTCTACAGTATGTGTGTATAATATAATATGATTTTAATCAATATCGGCCCCTCTCTATACGTGTGTTAAGGTTTATATTTATTATTTAACCAATATTCTTTCATCTCGGTGTTCTACAATGATTTCTATATTTCATAATAATGATAAAACAGTAAAAAAAAAAATATATGAACAATAAATACAAGATTTTACAAACGAAACCTAGTCTGAAAATTTCCATTCCCTTTCAAACTCATATGACAACGAACGAGAACAAATAAATAACTTAAAAAAAATAATAATCAAATATGAATTGAAGTTAAATGTCTTCTTTTTCATCTGATTATTTTTCTTCTTTTTCTTTTTCAATCGAATTTATATATTCAGAAACGGGCGGGGTGTTGGAGGAAACAAACGATATAATATACGAAGAGAAATCCCATTTTTTGTTGTTTTTTTGTTGTTGTTTTTGTCATGTTCGTTACGTCTAACTATATAATAAATAAATAAATTGATTTGGTTGCCTCTTAGCGAACTATCAATTCGCTTATTGTATATGAAAAATTAATAAAGTTACTACTTTATAATGTGCATAACGCGATTTTGATAATGATTATTAATACGTATGCTGGTCAAATTTTCCAATCGCCAATTTTTTTATCCCCATTTATATATATAAGACATTGATATAAGACGCATTGTCTCAAGAAAAAGTCGTAGAAAAATCACTACAGAGTTAGAAAAAATGAGCCTCATCTTCTTATTCTTCTACTACATCTACACTTCTATTCATATATATATATTTTTTTTTATTCAATTTTTTTTCTTTCCCTTCTTTTTCATAGTCAAAAATTTCATATGTAATAGCAATGATAATAATAATAATAATAATAGTAATAATGATAAAGAGACAAATAAAATGGTGTTTGGAATAGTTGAAAAATAGCATACGCATATATATATATTATACCTATCGGGTGAAAATATCTACAAGGTGTGTAAGATTAAATCTTAATATATCGAATGCAAAACTATGATCGGTAATATGTATTACAAGTGTTGTGTTATTATTATTATTTTTCTTATATCTTTCTCGTTTTCATTTCTATTTTATTTTATTTTTCTATTTTTCTACTTTTGTCGACTATTTTCGAACCGTTATTAAAGAGAGAATGAATTTTGACTAGACCCTGTTTACCAGAATCCGGTACATGTGTCGTCGGTCTATAATAAAAATGAAATTTCGTTTCTCTATCGGTAAAGAATAGCTATATCCTTATTTATTCATTTATTTTTTTTCTTCCGTTTTTTTCTTTCTTTGTTATTTTGTTTGTTTCTTTTTTCTCTCTTCAACCTACACACACTTATTTGGCATAAAAACCGTTACACGATACACGGTTTACTTACGCTCACACGTTTCTTATTCTCATTCTTATTCAATTATATTATACGTATTATTATTCTTCTGCTTCTTTTCCATTTTTTTTTTTTTTCTTTCTCTTTTCTTTTTTTTTCTTTCTTTCTTTTCCACTAACTCTTCTCTTAATATCTAGCTACCTTTGCTTCTTTTCTTTTACAATTATATTTATTTATGTATAATTACTATTACTATTATTATTATTAGGTACTTCGAACCAATGATAAGTATGGTATAATTTATATTCATAGGTTTGTTTGTTTGTTTTGTTGTTGTTGTTTGTATGTATCGATTAAAAAGAAAGAAAAAAAAAAAAAATACACACATCTAAATAAAATGAAATAGAACAGAACAATAATTATAAAGCGGTGGAATTCTTTTCTTTTTTTTTTTTTTTTTCTTTTAAATTTATCACTATTTCATTTTCATCTTTTTTCCAATTTATCGTTTCTAATTTCTTCCATTTTTTTTTTTCTCTTTTCTTATTTCGTATAATTGTTTTCACGTTCGAAGAACCCAATTCCGATTCTGATTCACGTGTAACGTATATTATTTATTTATTTATTTATTTATTTATTCATGTATTCTATTGTAATTGTAATGTATATAATATGTATAGGTATTTATATCTAACGCGGTGACCAACAAAAAGAATAACTATATTCTATATAGTAAACTGTGTTAGTATAGAGCCTTGAATGAATCTTTCCTTTTTACTTTTTCATTCTCATTCTCATTTTCATTTTCATTTTTTCCTTTTTCTATTCATCTACGTTTAAAACATCTGCAGGCCACCAACCGGACTATTTGTGTGTTTTCATTCAATGTATGTAATATAATAATATTAAATTTAGTTATACAATCAATATTTACTGGCTAAGTTGTTTTGTTTTTTTGCATTTTTGTTTTTTGTTTTTTTTTTTTTGTTTTTTTTTTGTATCCTTTTCTTCTTCTTTTATATAATAATAATTATTATTATTATTCATTTATTTATTCATTTATTTCTATTTATTTCTTTAATATTAATATTATTCATTATATTAACATGATAATTTGGCTTGCGTAATTAGACAGCGCTGTTTTATATATATATACATACATATATATATAAATATATAGCGTGTGCGAATACGATGCGCTGCAAGTGTTACAACGAGGCTAGCATCGGCAGGTGTGAATCCAGGTATCGTTTACTTTTCTTTCTTCTCCTTCTTCATCTCATATTATTCATTATTTATTTAATTATTATTATTTTATTTTATTTATTTATTTATTTTTATTTTTTTCATTTCTTTTATTTTTTTCTCCTCTTTTTCTTTCTTCTCATATTATTATGATAATTAGGATGAAAATTATTGGTGAGGGATGGGCGAACGACGGTGATTATGATGATTGATTGTGTCAATTTCTGGTCTGCTGTCATGGTCTGCTTTCGAGTATACACACGCCAACGAGCTGAGTTTCTTTTCTCTTCTCTTCTCTTCTTTTCTTTTCTTTTCTTTTCTTCCTTCCTTCTCCTTTTTTCATTTCGTACTTTTCTTTTTTCTCAAGTTTGTTCTTACTCTTATTCCTGCTTCTGCTTACTTTAATACGGTGCAAACCTGTTGTAACCACCTCTGTACACCGTCGCCTAAGAGAACAGGAAAATAAACAAAATTTAATTGACTTTCTACACCAATTAAAAAAAAAAAAAATCGAAGATATTAATTTCATTTTTCTTACAATCACGTCTCTCTGTTAAAATATTCGAAAAAAAAAGAAAGAATTCACTTTAAATTATCAATATTCTTAAAGTCTGTGAATTTTTTAAACTTTTACAAATCAAGGAATAGAAAAGAATTTATGGAACTTACCCCGTAGCCTGCAACTGGTCCAATTCCATGTCCGAGGTAAGGGTCCGCGTACTCGCGACCATAGCTGTAAAATATCAACGAAATAGGAGATTTATTTACGAAAACTTTTCCCGGATATTTATGAATACTGGATTTATATAAGGCTCGTTTGGGTATGCTTCAGGGATCTAGGGATACCCCCGCGGGATTTGAGATTAACGGTGTTACCAAGTTCTTAGGGTTTAGTGACGGAAGGATGTCTGGGAGATTTGGGCGGATCGTCATACTGACGACTACGTAAAGCCCGACCTCGTCGTCGCCTAGAATTCGTGAAAAAAATTATCGGGTAAAAAGTGTCAAGCGGAGAAATTTCATTGCCCAATGACCATTTTTCTTCATTATTCAGACGTTAATATATACACTCGTCTATTTATCAATAATTCGCGAATAAATTCATTAAATAATTTTGCCAATTTAATGAAAAAAAAAAAACGATTTCCAAAAGATTTTTGTACAATTAAAAATGATTACCATTTTTTTGTTTTTTTTTTCGGGACTTGTTTGCGATGTAGAATTTGAGAAATCTTGAAAAATTTTATAAGCGCTGATTGAAATGAGAAAAAAAAAATGACGAAATTGTGAGAAAACAGAGAAGAAGAATTTCGAATGTTTTCTATTTATATACCTAGTATAAAATGAAATTGTTAAGATAAAAAATTACCCTGCAACTGCGGCGTAGCCGGCAACGGGTTGGGCCGCGGCTGCCGCCGCTCCGTATGCGCGTGCTGCTACGGCGGTGTAGGTAGCTGCCGCCGCGTACGTCGCCTGTTGAGACGTCGACAAGGGTGTCTTTAGGAGCGGAGATGAGGCCGCTGCCGCTGCTGCTGCAGCCGCCTGTAACATCCACATCCCGCCATGCAAGCTCAAGCAAGCTCAAATTTCTATCTATGTATGTTTGTATGTACGTGTCTATGGGTGTATTTATGTGATTGGTCGATAATTACGCGACCCGATATACACTATATCTGCACATATAATTCATACGATCTAAAATTTGCTGAGAAAAAAAATGAAATCATTTTTTTTTTTTTAAATCTTTGCCGGACCTTATGAGTTTTTGACTAAGTAAAAGTATAGATACTTTCTCAGATTGGAGCAAATTTCTGGAAAGAGGTAATATACTGAATACGAAAAATTGCATGAATCGGTAAAGAGGGAGAAATTCAATAATCGGTCGACGGCAGGTTGAATGTTTACTGTATATAGTGCAGATAATGGATATATGGTACTTGATATATGTATAGGGAGTTAATTATTGTTTTTCTCTTCTTTTTTTGGCATGCATTATATGAGCGATTTTTCGAAACAATACAAGGTGCAAGTAATATAGTCAATCCTTTAAAAACACATCACTGCAGCGTTGTGCATACCTATAATAGTGTTGTTATATATACCTATGTCATTACGATTAGAATAATTTGTACCAATAAACTATAACACGTTGCAGTATAATTCCGTGTGTCACAACAGTTAATATCACAACGCAGTCCTCCTCGTTTGCTAATTTACATTTTCACTATGAATATTTATTCACCCTCACGATTCAGACATCTTTCAAAACTCGACTACTATAATTCAACTACTATACGTTCGAGTAGACACATGGATAAATACCAGCTATAAAGGCACCTAAACGGACTCCTGGGCGATACATTTTTTCAATATTGTCAGATTTTCAATAATCGTTCTAAAAAAGAGCAATTCTATGATCCGAAAATGAAATGAAAAAATCGGCATACCATTTGTATCCAAAAAGTTTCTAAATCGAAAGGGATATTGTAATCTGTCGGGATCCGATTCGGGATTTAATTACGACGGAACATGTCTGGTGTAATATCATCGCGAGGATTTCCGTGAGCTACGGAATTTGGCTAAGCCTAGATCTAGGCATGGCATTAGGTTCAGGTTCAGGTTCAGGTTCAGGTTCGGATGTATGGTTTAACCGATGAAATCTACTCGCCCGAAAACCGCAGGTCGAAACAGACGCGGTCCAGGTTTATAACTTTGAGGGTAAAGTTGCGGTAGAGTTCGAGAGGATTTCCCAGTTCGCTGATGTTAATTACGACGTGGTCCAAAGGCCCGAGAAAATTTTTATCTTTCCATTTATTTTTCACCTCCCGGTCTTTTGAAATTTCCAAAATTATTCAAACCGGAGTAAAATTCCAGAAGCATTTGTTAATCGATCTCAAAATTTTTTTTCTTACGAATAAAAATACGAACCGATTTCTCGATTTCAATTACATCGATTAACGACACAGCAGCATGAATCTCGCGAGTAATTTGAAGCTTGATTTGAAACTGATACGGTCCAAGTTTCGGACTGTAACAAATAGATAAGCAAAAATGTCTTTTTTCCTTTTGTTTTTTTCTTCTCTATTTGTCAGGGAGGAAGTTTGTGCCTAATGAAAAATGAGACTGCTAAATATCTAAGGCTATTATATCGTCCTGTGCACACTAATTGTTAACAAACGCAATAGACCTATGTATAATAGTGTATACATATATCCCAGAAGTATATAAGCGAACGAGCTCTACAGGCCACTGATTGATATTTATATTAAAAATGTTCCAAGTTATTCATGTAGGTAGGTTGGTTATATTATATGCGATCGATTTCAAAGATAGTTAGGTAGGTAGGTAGGTAGGTTTACTTTTTTCTTTTTTTACGGCTACTACGAGTATAGAAGCGAGGTGTCAGTAAAACGATAAAAAAAAAAAAAAAAAAAAAAAGAAAGAAGAATGATGAAGATAAAAAGATGATTATATAAAAACGATTGATAAGAAAGAATTAACAGAACCAAAAAAGGAAATACATTAATTAATTATTCAATTAATGAATAAATTAAGTATGAAAAGAGAAGAAAATTAAATTTACGGGTATAACAACGTCATGTTCTAGGAACATGTATTACATAGATGTATATGGATAGATATATTTATTTATTTATTTATTTATTTATTTTATGTAAAAATAGCGAGAAGGATGATAGAGAAAATAAATAATAATGAAAGGAATAAGAAAATGCTGATAATAGTATATAAAATATGTATATATATACGTCAGGCCGTAAAATTCCTACCTCCATAGCGGGCGCTTTAGTCTGAAACACAAACGGCAATCCTGAATCGTTTACAAGATAAACAATAAATCTTGTTATAGGCAGGTAAGTAAGTACCTAAGAAATAGGCTTGACTATCAATCGGAAGACCTAAAATTCGCTGTAAAATCGCAGTATATCAGATCCTAATCTATTGGCTCAACTCGATGATAATTGCGAGTAGATTCGTTAGTACAGGTTTAAAGAATGAAGAAAATTTCAAAATTCACTTCTTGCGTGCACGGTTGCGTTCCTGTTATACATAAGCGGATTTGAACTTCCCTTTTCTTTTTCTTTTTTTTGTTTCTCTTTGTTTTTTGTTTTTTTCAAAAATTAATCATGTTAATATATTGGATGAAAAGAGTATGTGTGCATGATGTGTATCGGATGCGGTGTGATTGATTTTTCCTCTTTGCGTCTATATCTCTTACTTTCTGTTTTGCGCTTAAACTAACGATCGTATTATACACGTATATGTATGCTATGCAAGACTGCGAAATGTGTAACACTAACGTCAGCAACTGCACTCGCTTGCGGCCATTCCAGCTGTCATCCAATTTTCATTATTGCGCAAAATGTTCCTCCATCGATGTGATATAATATATATGTACGTTTTTTAATTCGTTTATACAGATTAACAGAGAATTTGGATTTTATATTCGCCGGTTTACAAAAGTGAAGAAAGAATATATACACTCCGCGTTCTATAGATCCTCGATCAATTTTTCTCCAAATTTGTAAACCGTCGAACGATAATAGGCAACGATAAATAAAATGATTGAAAAATTTAGTCAATCGATCTGAGTGACGTAAGATTGTGAAGTCTTACCTGCAGCCTGTAGTTAGGATCTTGCGTCGCTGCGTGTGCTGCTAGGAAGGGATCATAGTAGACGCTGAAACAAATCGGGGCAGATAACATAGAATGATAATTGACTAAAAATGAATAAAAAAAAAAAAAATGAAACCGAAGGGGCGGGAATAAATAGAGTGATGAATAAAGAACGAGATCAATCCTCGCTCCTTCAATGGTGATTAATAATTTTTGAATCAATTTTCTAAACGGGAATTGAATTAAAATCTGTAGAATTTGTTCCAGTCGAGTTCTCGCGAGTTTAACGAGTTCGCAAACCGGGGACAGGGGCTCCTCGTTCGCAATCCGACTGCAATGTCCTGTTTAATTTAACGAGAATCTGTCTATAGTAAACGGGTGACATTGTTTGCTCCGCATGCGGCATTCGCCTATGTATGGTACGCGTGTGTACAGGGAACGAGGGAGAGTAACTGGGACAATAATTATCAACCCGTGAAGTCTGACAATGACGGCAACGTCCCACGCGCTTAAAAATAGGGACGAAACTCACGAAACCATCCCAAAGTTAAACAAAAAAAAAAAGAATAAAAAGAAAAAGGGGAGAAATTTCCGTTCACGAGTCCCCCTCGTTTTCTGGTTATTCGATTTTACGCGTTGAATTTATTGTCTGACCTTTAAGGGAATAACCCGCCGATTTTCAATCATTGGCGAGCAAAAGTCATCAAAATAGAAGAAGAAAAAAAAAACACGGAAAGAAACAAAAATAAAATCAAATAAAAAACATGTGGCATCAATTTCTTTTTCTTTTAGTCCTATTCTATGCGAAAAACTGAAACGAAATTGTCTAAACGAAAATTCTGAGCGTCGAATAGTTTTCAAATGGCAGCTGGTACGAGTTTCCGACCAATCACGTCTCGCCGCTAGCTCTGAGCGACCCTCCGCCTAGCGGTAGCGTCCTGAAGCACCCCGAGCGTTGCTAAAAAAACTTCAAAGCGCTCTCATTTGAAAACTATTATACCCTCGACTTTTTCGCTGATACAATATCGTCTCGATTTTCGCCAAAGAACACAACCACCGTGGAATGAACGCCGCCGATTTACGAGCCGATTGTTTTTCGTTGAGAAAATCGATTCTGACGATGGAAAGAATTGCCTGTATTCGCTATGGTTTGTGGGTTAGGATCGTGCCGGGGTTAAACGAACTATTACCATGCGGTAAAGTGCGATTCGGTGGATGAACCGTGACGAAATCAGGGTACAGAGACAGACAGACATAGTGATGGTTGAACGTGCCAAATAACAGCCACGTCGATAACACAAGCAGCTAAATAATTCCGCAGGTACGTTCAAACGGGAATGATAAAAGTGGATTTTTGGATACTCACGTTTGCGCGAACGGGTGTAAAGCCGTAGCTGCGGCCGCCGCAGCTAAAGGATTTGGATTTCTAGCCAAAGCAAGAGCAGCACCAGCCGGAAACGCTGTCCGCGCTCCGACTCTTCCTCTCTGGATCGCTACTCCCCTCAACGCCGCGGCTGTAACATGAAAAATGGGAAAAATTCTTACCTTATAATTTTTAGTCAGGCCACAGATGGTCCTCGGAGCTCGGTCCTGGCTGGGAACGTCTCCTTCGGCGGCGGTATATTCGTGAATGAAAATAACTAACGGATGGGAAATTCGACCGGAAAGAGTTCAGGCCCGTCTTCAGAGCCCGGGACTTCAAACGGTCGAAGCAACCAGTCGAAAAATGAGGATTTGCCCGAAGACCAGAAGGGAGGTTTGTCGAAGAGCCAAGAAGAATCGGGCTGGGGTACGTGGTGGAAGAGATGGCAGAAGCAGAGACGAAAGATAAACTTTGTCGAGCCAGTGCGCTCGGAAAATTCGATTTTGTCAACGACGAGCATAACGATGATGGACAGTGACTTAAAGCCGTTAAAATCATCACTCAGAAGTTCTACGTCAACGCACAGCGGTTCTTCGGTGCGTTTTAATTTGCCAGAAGAGAGGCGAGGGTCTGATCTCAAACGGAAGAAAATAACGAGCGGGGAAATAGTCCCATTGGCAAGAAGACGAGCGGAGGATAGCTCCGGCCATATTCCTCAAAACGAAGAATTTGGAAATGGGAATAGGGCCTTTTTCCAAAGAAAATCTTGGCGGATCGCGCTTTGTCTAATCTGCGGTCTCTTGGTACCGTTTTTCCTCGTTATTCCGGTACTACTGACCTACGAAACACTACGACGCGTTCCGAGTCCGTAAGACGCGTGATTTTTCTTTCCCTTTCTTTTTGCGGAGATGGAATGACCGGGCTGGATATCAAAACGGTGAAAGTTTAGGAAAATTTCATACCTTTGGGCTCTTTCACGAGGCACGGTCCCCGGCTCCCCGGCTCCCTTCTCTATACGATAATCTTTTATCTCTCTTTCGACACACATATATATATAATATATACATTCGCTATAGAAGTATATTACCCCTATAATTATCATTGCGGTTCAATTTCAATGCGACAATAAAAAAAAAAAACTCTGTGCTTGTCTAAAATTAAAACGTGCGTGATGGTAGATAGGTTATACTGCGTGAAATTTTTATATCTAAAGAAAAATAGAAAAAAGGAAAAAAAAAAAAAAACGCGTTGGATTGATGGTAAGATCGTAGATTTCAAGCCAGTGTTACACATAAAACATTACGAAAAAGAACTATACAATAGGTATGAAAAACACGATGCATGAGAAACAGGCAGAAGAGCGTCAAAAGAAGAAAAGGGGAAAAACACTATTCAACGATCTATCTAACGAAGTAAAGAAAACCGACAGATATAGCGCATACTATGACCGAGGACATTGATCATTGATCGTTAATCGTTAATCATTAGAAAGAAAAAGATGAAATCCTTTATACGAAATTTTGAAATATTGTCATGGAAAATTTTTCCATAATCTCCCGAAGATAGGAGAGTGTCATCAGGAGTAAGAAAAAAAAAAATGAAAATTAGAATATCGAATTGGGGGTTTAACGTGTTAATAATAAGAACAACATCAACAACAGTAAAATAACAGCAATATCAACAACATCAACATCATCATCAACAACAACAGCAGCAAGACCAATATATATGGGGGGGGGGGGGGGGGGATTTAGAGAATTAGAAGAATTGTTTTTTTTTTTTGAAATGTGGTGCATGGAAGAATATTAGGGTGAAAGAATTAATGAAATTATTATTCTTTTCTTTCTTTCTTTCTTTCTTTCTTTCTTTCTTTCTATTCAAAGAGAAGAGGATAGATGAAATAAGACTCAGTTAATCCAAGTCATAAAGTATACCTCCGTCTCGCCGCGGCTCTGGGTGCCAACACTAACGGCGCCGCAGCGGGTGACGGGGTTACCGCTGCTGCTGCCGCAGCCGCAGCTGCCGCTGCCGAAGGAGTTGCTGCGCCCAACCAGCTCCAAGGCATCGCGGGTAACCTGTAGCCTGTCGATAACATTTTTTTAGTTTTTTAATTTATTTATTTATTTATGACAAGTTTTTTGTATGATGATGATGATAGATTTTTTTTCTTTTTTTTTTTTCTTTTTTCCGATCAAATTTTCTTCACCGCTAGATGGCGCACTGGTTTCATTCTACCAAGGGTTGAGAAATTCAACGCCTCGTTTAAAGACGGTGCAAATCACGCCGTTGTAGGGTTGGTTGGTTGATAGCTATAGGTATATGTACGCCATCGTGTAGAGAGTAAAATAGTGAGGGAGAGAAAAAGAGAGGGAGAGAGAGCGAGAGAGAGAGGGGAGTGCTTGCTGGGGTACTCGATGTATAAATTATTCATTTTTTTTTTCCTTTTTTTTTTACCTTTTCTGTATGTATAACATCGATTTTGTAGAAATCAATACGGTAATTATACAGGGTGTACCGACGATTTCTTAATTAATACTTCGATTGTATAGCGCGAGTCTATTTTTTTTTTTTTTCTTCTTTTTTTTCTTTTTTCTAATTTTCTCGAAAAATCACGATAATTTCGCGTATACGAATATAATAGGAGAAAAGTAAATCAGTCGCGGGTAAATTGTTTCTTATTATCCGCGGTTTTTATATTCTTCTTCTTTTTTTTTTCTCTCTCTTTCATCTCATCTTATATAGGTACAACACATGTACAGCAAAGCGACGATGCGATGTATAAAAATAGAAGTAACTGAAGAACGTCTTTTATTTTCAGAATTACTTTTTTTTTTTCTTCTTTTTTTTTTTTGTTTTTTGTTTTAACGAGATTTCCCGTAATAATAACGACGCGCGTATATATAAAACGGATAATGGAAAAGCTGACATATTTGTTCTCTTGACCTTTTTTGTTTTCTCTTTTTTTTTTTTCTTTTTTTTTATAATTTTTATTTAATCACTAAACTCGATTGTCCATATTTATTACAATATATAACAAAGAGTCTCTCGCCCTCGGTCCTAATCCTCTTTACGATAGAAATTATATTAAGATCATGTCAAGAGAGGTGAAAGGAAGATGAAAAGAATTCTAAACGATGACTTTTGAAGCGAGAGATCAATCTCTTTTGATCTCGTAAAAGGCACGACAACGTCGGGGGTTATTTCATTTTTATTTTTTATTTTTTGTTTCATCTCCTTTTCATTTTTCTCTTCTTTCGGTCTTCTCTCGTCTAT
This sequence comes from Rhogogaster chlorosoma, assembly GCA_944452935.1. Lineage (NCBI taxonomy): Eukaryota > Metazoa > Arthropoda > Insecta > Hymenoptera > Tenthredinidae > Rhogogaster > Rhogogaster chlorosoma. The sequence continues at coordinate 26,637,619 of OX101800.1, read as the reverse complement.
CTCTCTCTCTCTCTCTCTCTCCCTCCCTCTCTCTCTAGAGTAAAGTATATTAAGCTTCGCAGCCGCACCGAAAAGTGATGAGGTAAAATAAAAAGAGGAAGAGAAAATAAAAGAAATAAAAAAAAAAAAAAAGAAGAAGAAGAAGAAGAAAAATGAAATCTATTTTCGGAGAAAATCAGAAATGGCTGCAGGAGGAGGGTTGGTTTATATAGGAGACCGAGCAAAAGCGAGGGCGACGCGTTTCAACCCCCATCCCACAGAGATAAATGAATTTCTATTCTCTCTTTCCCTCGCGGTTATCCATGCCTACGGGAGATCAACTTCACAGTTAGGTATACACCTACTCGATAAAATCAATCCTTTAACTCCCGGCATCAAGTAAATACATCGATGTGTGTTCGCGACGGTTTGTGCGCAAACAAAAAAAGAAAAAGAAAAAAAGAAAATTCTCCAAACAGTAAAACTAGCGAAAGATGGAATAAGAAAAATACCACAAAAAAAAAAAACAAACAACTACTATACTAAAAATTTGTCAACTTTTTACGTCGAAAAAATATTTGTCCAGAATTATTTCAGAATTGTAGAGAAAAAGAAAAGAGAATGAAAATTTTCAACGTCACATATATATGTATGAAATTTGTTCGCGTTTTTAGGTTCGTTTAGTTCCGTTGCTATATGATAGAGACTCAAGGTAGGTAGGTAGGTAGGGTACCTACGATGCCGCCGGTAATTAATATGATTGAACCTCTTCTCCTCCCCCCTCCCTCCTCCCAGCCCCGGAGAAGTAGAAGGTAGAAGGTAGAACGGACGGAAGGACGGAGAGATGGGGGGGGGGGGGGATGGTGGTACTCACGCGGAGGAGGGCGAAGGGCAAAGAGCGAGGGATGAAAGCGTCCAGGGGTTGCGAAGGGGGAGAATATAGAAGCGGGAGAGGAACCGGCAGGGTTCTTCCTGCCGATCAATAGACCCGCCCAGCTACCCCTGGACCAACTCTCTCTCTGCCGTTAGCTGTCGCTGCCTTTCGCGACGCCCCACGCGTTTGTAAATTCTATTTTTTCTTTTTTTTTTCTTTCAATCTACTTTCTCGCTCTCTCGTTCTTTAGTCAACGTCGCTTCCCATCATCCCTTATTATTTTCCGTGGTGGTTTTTTTTTTCTTTCTTTCTTTTTTCTTTTTTCTACTTCCCTTCCCGTTTTTCATTACACGATGTTTCCCTTAGTTCAGGTACATCGCAGCCTCCCTCTGCATTCCCCCCGGCACTACACTACAATCGACTTGAATTTCCTTTAACTTTCGTTTCGTTTCGTTTCGTTTCGTTTCGTTCCCCACGAGTTTCCGCGTAAAGTGTAATATTCCCTATTCGTTCGGTGATGAGATGAAACGAGAAAATTTGCGAAAAATATTGAAAATCTATGTGATAGAGCTATATCACAGAATGAATGGAAAAATAAGAAAAATTCAAAACGCCACGGGCTAAAAATAGAGAGGAGAGAGAGAGAGAGAGAGAGAGAGAAATTATTATTATTATAAAAAATATACCCGATGAGGTATATATGGACGTAGATCTGAAAATGATTGAATAAAAATTTGGTTAGTTAATACACACTGTACATATATATATATATATATATATATGTATAGATATAGGTATATGAGGAATGTATATCTGTACATATATATATATATATATATTTACTTGTGTGTGAATTGATGAATACATATATGAGAGTAGAAAAAAAAAAAATTTCAATTATTGTGAAAAGTTGTGAAAATAATGATAATAATAAAAAAAAAAGACATACAGATAATAAATACAGCTTTAAGATTCAATCAAATGCACTAGAACCACATTCGCACAACCCACAAGTAAAGCAACAATAATATATGTATATATATATATATATGTGTGTGGATTTTTATATATATATATATATATATAATATGTAATTAATTAGGTGTGTCAAATATATGTAATATATATATCTAATGAACAAATCAAACTCTAACAAACCACTATGAAGGTCTATTATATATATGTAGCAATGTATTATATATATATGTAATATATCGAGGATATAATAATCAGCGAGTGTTTCATACATAGATAATCAAAAATATACATATTTGTATAGATATATATAAATATATATATCTGTATCTATATATAATTATATATATCCAGATAAATATATATATTTTTGTATATAATAGTATGCAAAGAGAATTTAGATACGCGTATATATGTAGATATTAGTATGTGTTATATGCTGCACCTATGTAGTTCCAGTGCTAAATAGTCAATACTGTCTCGTTATATATATTTTTTTATAAATATTTATAAAGCAAGGTGTTCCAAATTTTCAACTATCAGGTTGTAACGGGTGATAATTATAAGGGCTGAGGGCTCAGAATCGTTAGAATCGCAGGGTGAATAATCATTAATTTTGTAAAATTTTTCATTTTTTTTTTTTTTTTTCATATCTATCCAAATTTCAAGTCTTTACAATTTCAAGTACCTATGTCTTTCACCCGCGATTTTTCGTCAACTATATAAACACACCGTGCTACGATCATAGAGAATTAATGAAAATCATTGTATATAATGGATATATAAATTGCACAAATCAATGAAGTAAAATAAAATAAAAAAAAAAAAAACAAGGGACAATTATTACGTATATATAAGGAATTTTTTTTTTTTTCAAATTGGATCAAATAAAGTGATATTATAGTGGATAATCATGATAGGTATAGGTATTGGATAAATTAAAAAAAAAAGTATATATTATATATATATACATGTGTACATGTATATATATATTTATATATGTGGGATTGGTATGTATAATAGATAGTGATAAAATACGCGCCGTAGGTATTTACGTATAAGATATAAGATATAAGTATATATATAAGTATATCACAGGTGAATCTCATATGAAGAGGCAAGCCAAGGCCACGACATGAGACGTGCAAATTAAAAAAGGTAATAATATTAAAAAAGCAATTAAAAAATTCTCTCCCAAAACCGCTCCAACCACAACCAAGCACAACCACAGGCAGGTACAGGCCTTTGTGGGCCATTGTTCAACGAGTCAAGTGGGTATACACATTACCGTGATTATTATGTGTAATAAAGTAATAAATAAGAAAAAGAAGAATTAAAGGAATCAAAAAAAAAAAGAAAAAAAAATAGAAAAAACAGAAAAAAAAAAGATATTAATTAATGGTAACAAAAGTATAAAAGTATATAGTCAAACTATTATATATATATAAGTAAATAATCAATTAATCAATTATTAAATTAATTAATTAATTAAATTATTCAATTATCAAGATCAACGCATTATCATTAAAATTAAAATCATAATCAAAGTATAATAAGGTCAAAGTAATATATATATATGTATAGGTGTATAGTAATAATAAAGATAAAGGTATAAAAAGGGGGTTTGTGTGTGTATGTATGTGTGATTCGTGTCTTTTTGTGATCAATATCAATCAAGTCAATCAATCCAGTAATATATGGCGTGATATTCAATATTAACATAGTACTTAGTTGCAGTCAATTGAAATCCCAATCGAATATTAATCAGGTAATCATTAATTAATAAAGGGGCAAAGGGGCCGTGGGGGTAGGTGCGAATCGCAATAAAGTTAATCATTAAATTACAATAATTAATAAACTCTACACACATATACCTACACATACTTGGCAAGAAAGAAAAAACTAGAGGCTAAAAAAAAAAAAAGAAGAATATTAACGAATTTTAGATTGAAAATCAAGAAAATCCCAGCGCCATATTTTAGGACGAGAGATAAAAAAACAAAAAAAAGGAAACTCTAAATTCAGAAGAATTCTATGAATCTATATTTTTATAAACTCAAAGAACGATTGATGCGATTTTGAATACGTATCTTTTTTTTTTTTTTTTCTTCTTTGTTAAACTCAATCAGATAGATAATAGTTATCATCTGTGCGGGGAATAACTATTCAAACTACATCAGAATATGATTGAATAGTGATATTATAGGTTAGGAAATAGTCGCGCATGCGCACAGAGGTGAAATTAGTTTCGTAGATGGCGTTAGTTCGCGCATTGACCAATCAGGGCCTCGAGACGACAGGCTAGAGTGTTTAAAATTCTCTAAATTAAAATGTACATTATCAACGGGAGACAAATACTTATTATTATTTATTTTTTTTTAGTATGTATATGCATATGTGTATAACTGTGTATATAGGTACGTAAAATACGAAAAAAATAAAAATAAAAAAATACCTCATGCTTTACCATTGGATAGAGAGCCCTAGGCTAGCTGCTACTGGCAAGAATCATTAATATATTTTATTGAACGAAAGCTATGTAATGGCTAGTCGATGATGAATGAATTTATTCTAAAAAAAAAAAAAAAGAAGATATATATATGTATATCATACGATAGTACATACATAATTTTTTTTTTTTTTTCATTCTTTTGCATTTCTACGACTTATAAAACCGGATATACAATATATATGTATAAAATCGTAATATCTCCAGCAGCAGAGTATTTGCAGATTATTACATACAGTATTTATATATATATATATATATATTGGCATATAAAAGTCAGCAAGAAGCGCATTCATAAATAATATATAGGTAATATAGGTATAAAGTATTAACAACAACAATAATAATAATAAATAAATGAATAAATTATTAATATTATTATTATTATTATTAATGAATTAATGTAATGTTGCCTGATCAATTTTTCGAACGCGATATACACGTATATGGTATATATATATGATACTATATATGCGATTATGCAACACACTACTATGTATTATTAATTTATACATTTAATTTATGTGTATAATTTCTATCTACGTTCTCCAGCTGATAAATATATATGTATATATATTTTTTTGACTCGTTATTATTTTTTGATCTTTTTTCTTTCTGTATTTGTATTTGTATTTTTTTTTTTTTCTTTTTCTTTTTTTTCTTTTTTTTTTTGTTATATAAGATATATATAGGTATGTGTGTCTAATATACGGTGCGTTTAAACACTGCAGCAGCGATCTAGTTATTTACATATACAGTGCATTTTCAAATCCGATCGCTATTCCTATGTATATATATATATTATCTAAACGTTTATGTATTAATAATTTCATTTCGCCTGCGATCCTCGGTGTAAACGGGCAATACATTTGCATGCAGATTTAGGTATACTTAGTTATTCCAGCTTCAAGATATCCCTTTATCTTTCATTCAAGCCAATTTAATATAGATATATTAGGATATTAGATGTATAAAAATCGAAATATTTTTCACGCTTATTTAGCTTCTTTTTTTTTTTTTTTGCATTCCCATCGTCATTCGCGTTCATTTTCTTATTTTTGACAATTTTTTTTTTTCTTTTTTTTTCGTATCGTGATGTCTTTTTGTTTTCTTTGAAATTTCTTTGATCTCACGACACGCGAAAGACAATCGAAATTGATTCAAACATAGCGCGATAGATATTTGTAACATAATATATGGTAAACCGTGCAATAGAAAATAGAAATTCTTTTTTTTTGTTTTTTTTTAGAAAATATTATTAACGAAAGTATATACTGTGGATAATATTAATTGATGATCTGAGCACCAGATGCGATAAAAAGAAAGCCTCTGTTTTTTGGTTTTTTTTTTTTTTGTTATACCTACTAGGTATATATATGAATGTATATTACACAACAAACTATATGAAAACTACCCGTATATCTGTTTTATGTATTTGTATGTAAAGAGAATGCATCACATAATATATAAATACACGTATATTCATATGTATACATATATACGTATTAATAATGCATAAAACATTCTATATATGTATAAATATATATATGTGTATGGTTTTTTTTTTTTTTTCTTCTATATGTACTATGTGTTTATTTTACTGGCAGGACAGCACCCAGTGGTGACGTGACCCATAAGAGAACATTCAGCGAGAAACCAGGTGAGACACACGAACACTGACCGATGCAATGCATGCTAGAATTAAAAAGATCTGAACGTAATGCAATTTGTTTTTTTTTTTTTTTTTCTTCTTCTTTTTTTCTTTTCCTGTCTGTTTTCATTATTATTATTATTATTATTATTATTTTTTTTTTCTTCTTCTTTTCTTAAATTTTTTTTTTCGTTTCCAACAAAAACTTTCTTCATTTTCATTTCAATTTCACGCAGTTTTCTTTTTGTTTTTCTTTTTTTTTTTCCTTTTTCTTATTTCTTTTCTATTCATCGACAAGCAGAAATTAATTAACGTCGGAGTAATTGATTTATTCTTAACTTTTATTACTTTTATTTGTTCATCTTTATCCCTTGTATATTATATTACTATGTATACGTAACGAACTTCGTGAACGACGCTTATCGACGTAATTAACAACGTAGTTATATAGGATATAGGTATTCCTGTATTTCGTATGTATGTATATATATATATATATGTATATAATATCATATAATTCAAGTGAAGACAAAAATTATTGTCTGGGTAACAAAGAAAAAAAAATATATATATATATGTCATTAAAGAGAGAAATATACAGACTAGACTGACAGAGAGAAAGAGAGAGATAAAGAGGTGATGACGAAAATAAATTTGATTGAAGAAAAAAAAAAAGAGAAAAAAAAATTTTTTTTTTCGAAATAAAAAAAAACAAAATGAATCTTATTCGAAATTTAATCGTTTTCTAACCAACGACATTTTATATAGTAGGTATGTTTAAATATTATTTAATTTATTAATTAATATATATTTAATTTTCAATTCTTCATTGCGCAGGTTTCATCGAAGTTTTGGAATTGTCTCTATTTATATATAAATAGTATTGTCTTATGTAATTTTAGCATGCATCTTACCTAATTAGTGTTAGCTAATAATAATCCAATTCGATTTATGGTTTCGGTTTTCGGTTTCGGTTTTCTTTTTTTCTTTCTTTTTTTTTTTTTCGCCGCGAGGGATAGTAGTAATAGTAGTAATAATTAAAAATATTATATAAATATATATATATATATTAATATATATATTTCTCACTATGAATTTTATTTACCCTGTATCGCAGTTTTAATCTATACGTTTTTTAAGAAAATAAATTTCAGTTTCAAAAAAATATCAACTGAATTATTAATTATATAATTAATTAATTATATATGTATAAATACATACATATATATATGTATATTGTATATTGTATAAGTATATATAGTTTATATTATATTTATATTCGGAATGAAATCAGTCTATATACGATTAATAAGTATGTATATGGTACCTATATGTAACCCGAATACGGGAAAAATCGTTGTTGTTATATAATATGAAAGTAATATTTATACGAGGCGTGATAATCTTCGATCACATGAAAATAAAATCGAATAAAATAATACCTAATCGTATCTAGTAAAAAAAAGATTTTCAAAAATTGTTAAAAACAATTTACCAGTAATTATAATGACAACACTTTAATACCCTGTAGTCGTTTCACTAATACTAACAATAAGTAGGAAAAAAAAAAAAGAAAAAAAAAAACAAACGGACACGTAATTAGAAGCACGATGATCAGGTCAGATTATTCGATTCGAAATTTTCTTTTTCTTCTCATATTTGTAAATATTTAAAATTATTATAGAATAGAGAATTCGACTGACAATGCCAATGAAATTCAATAAAAAAAATTCTGTACGACAAGCAGTTGAATTTAGAATTAAATTAATTAACCAATTATTAATCAAGTAGAAAATGATCGACTCTGCGATTCCGATTTCTAGCGTCGTGTGTTTTTTTTTTTTTTTTTTCTTTTCTTTTTTTCCTTTTGTATATTGTACATAATTATGTTATGTATAAATACGTCCACTTATTTACATCGCCTAATTATTATTATTATCACTATTTTGTATTTTCTCTTTGACACACATAATATATAAATATATATATATGGCGGCGACGTTTATATTACGTCATTTTTCGTTTCTTTTTGTTTTCATTTGGATTTTGGCTTTGTATTTCAGGATATTCGTTAAGAAATTTCTGTTATAAATCTGATTTTTGCGCGCGGCCTACCACTGACTATAATTAGTTAAAAAAAAAAAATAAAAAAAAATCACATAATTGGGATTATACTCGGCGTACCAATAATTAACCAATAATTGCCTAAATATTAACGAGCTAGACCGGGGCCACTCCATCCGGAAGTCTTTAGCATATCATAGAAATTTCGTCAGATCTATTGTGCGATAATTTTTTTTTTTCTTCTTTTTTTCTTCTCTTTTAGTTTTTCTTCTTTTTTCGCGAACGTTATAATTGAAAATCAATGGGGCATGACAATATATATATCGATAAGTAAAAAAAAAAAAAAAAAGGGAATAAAAAAAAAAAACTTGTATACAAATTATATAAGAAAATGTTTAAATAGACAAATTGACCCACCTTGACTGCAGTCAAATCATCTAGAACAGCTGAAAAATGAGAGAAAAAAAAAACAGAAACAAAAGTTCACTGGAAAAAAAAAAAAAAAAATCATTGACCTCAGAAATATTAATGACATAAAAAATATATATATATATCGTCAGTGTTAGACCGACGCGTAAATTTCTTTTTCTCATCCTTGTATAACTGACGCGAATGCCGAATTCGTATATTACCGAAACAATGATTGAAAAGAAAAAGAAGAAAAATTTGATTCAAGTAAAATTTTCTTCTTTCGAAAAAATGACGAAAAAAAAAAAACAAAGTAAGAAAAATAATTTTCATCTCACAAATTTCTCCATACAGATTTGGCTTTCGCGTCGTTACCGGAAGTGTTTTCCCTATATTCCATGTGTCCTATATATATATGTATATATATATTGAAAGAAGAAAAGGAAGAATAAGAAAAAAAAAAAAGGATTTGCGATTCAAAGATCGTCAATCCCGTTTTTTCTTTTTCTTCGTGTTTTTCGTTTCGTTTCTTCTTCTGTTTTTTCATTTTTTTTTTTTTTTTCTTAATATATTATATTCTATATATATTTCGTATCGGGTTGGGCTTGGTCGTGGTGTGCGGCGGCTGTGGGTTACGAACATTTTTTTTTTTTTTTTGTCTCTTTCGGTTTTTTTTTTTGGTCAATAAAGAAAAACTATGGAAGACTTTCTTTTCAGTTGGCTTTTCTCGTATTCATATTCTCGACGATCTCTTATACGATTCAACGTCAGTCGGCGGTTATCGGGTTCAGTTAGTTTTTTTTTTGTTTTTTTGTGTTTTTGGTTTTTTCTCTCTTTTCATTCACATTGATCGGAGCAGTACGGTGAAACTTATCGAGTTGATACGTAAAAAAAAGTTCTCGACTTGGCGGAGAGAGAGAGAGAGAGAGAGAGAATAATAATAATAAAAAAAATATAAAATTTGTTTTTACAAAAAAATAAATAAATAAATAAAATGAAAAACTTAAGTTCCATGGACAAGAACTCGAACTGTTTCATTGACGTTGAAAGATTTGGAGCGCCTTAGGAGAAACCATGGCAGTTTTCTCGGATCTCTGAGTAGAGGGTGATCAATGCCTCTTCGGGCACGTCGTGGATGCACCTACCCTCTGGCCATTGGACGCAGACTGAAACAGATTGGAGAAAAAAAAAAAAAAAAACGAAAAACGAATATTAATTAATTTATTCAATCAACAATTCATGGATTCATAGTTATCGAATTTTTTACTTTTTTTCTCTTCTCTTTTCTACCCCCAGTTTTACATTTATCAAAAAAAAAAATATATATATATATATATATTTTAATACCAACGACGGAAACCCCCGGCTATATACGGTTTATGGATATTGTGGTTTTTTTTTTTCTTTCTTCCTTTTTGTTATATATATTTTATTGCACCGATAAATACGACGAGATTTGAACAAGATATTTGCATATCGCGCAGGCACGCGATCGCATCTATGTATATGCAGGCTTTGGGTATAGATATAGATAAGAGAAAAAAAATAGAAAAATAATAATAATAATGATGATAACAATAATAATAATAATAATAATAATAATAATAAACTAAAATCATCATGCGAATTGATAATCGATAGATTTTAACATAGGATAATATAAGGAATCGATTTCTTGTTTATATATATATATATCTGAGGATCAGTTTTAGAATAGTGCGGGGATATAAATCGGCGTTAAATGAGGGCGTTGCACGATTTTCACCTTGTTATAGCTAACATTCCTATTTCCGATCTCTTTTCAGATATACGGTCCGATGGATATTTTACACTTCAACCCGTTGGAGATGGAGAAGATTATAAATGAATAAAATGATTAAAGAGGTATAATTATGTATATATATATATATATAGAAATGAGTACGAAAATAAATCGGTAAATGACAAATTTGCAAAATTTCTTCACGTAAAGAATAAGAGAAATTATGACGATTCTCCATAATGCATAATGCTGACAATTATTCATGATTTATACTCGAATGGTGCTGTAGAAAAAAAAAAAAAGAAAAAAACTGATACGAAATTTATACTCGTGATGTATGCATAACATGGGGCTCCGATGAATACAGATTGATAAATGATATGCGTGCGGGAATCTAGAGCTCCATAAGTCTTCTTCTTTGCGGGTCTCATTTGAGTTGAGAAATTCTCAAAGAATTTAGAAACGAATATATTCTTTATTAGAATTTTAGTAATACGAATTTCAAGTTTGAGAAGGCTTTTTGTTCTTACTTTCAACCGCATGAAATTGATTGACTTTTTTTTTTTATTTCGAACCAAATCCACCGAAATTTTGCTGAAACTCTAAAAAAAGAAGGAAAAAAAAAAGTTTTTTTTTCCGGGGCATTTTTTTTTTCACCAATTTTTTTGAGCGGGTCCGTCATCCCCCACGCTCCCCTATATATGCACGTAGGTAGGAACACGTGTTATTGGAACGGGAAGAAATAATAATTCGAAAAATGAGAACTCTAGAGGAAAAACATCGCGGAATAACAACTTTTAGGGTCTGCGGGTAGATATATGACATTTTTGTATACTTCTTCTTCCCCCCCACCCCTCGCCGATAAACCATCCGGCAAATCTAGTCTATAATTCGGAGTATATTGGAACGGTTCGAAAAAATTTGTAAAAAAAAAGATAAAAAAATTGACGAAGAAAAAATTAGAGAAAATAAGAAAGAATAAAACGAAGTGTATATATATATATATGTGTATTTTAAGCGAATTCGAAATAAATTTCAAGTTCGTGGAGGACTATAATATAGGAGGTCTGCAGCAGAGCTTGAAATTAAGACAATTAACACGCAATTTCGTCAAGGTGTAATTAGAATTAGTCTCTCTGATTGGCAATTAGCAACTATTACCGAGCGAGAGCTCGTTATTACGTGAAATCGCAGGAAATTCTCGAGGTTGTCTATGTGTGTACCTATGTACATAGCAGAGGCTAGAGCAATAGCGAGCGATTCTATGTGATAGTGGCAGCCATACCGGGGTAAAAAATCAAATATAAATTTGTCCCCGATTATGAAACGAGGAATGGGAATGGGAATTGGAATGGGAGGTGGAAAATCAAATAGATTTTATACCGTACTCGACGAAGTGATAAAATTTGTTGACTATAAATCTTTTTCCCCTTTTTTTTCATTCCGTTTTACGAAATAAACCGTCCGAAATGAAAACGCCGTCCCCTCATTCATATCTATGTAATTCAAACTAATTATTGTTCGTGAGAAAATCTCCGGGTAATTTTCTTCCCTTACCTAGTTTATATCATCCCTAATTTTTTTACGCGGTAAGATATATGGTATATATATGCTACATGCGGGCGTCTCGGTGACTTACATAATATCTGATTAACGGATCGGATATGGAGCAGATGTTCTTGAGGACGAACAGAATCACAGAAGAAAAAAGTTTAATTGGAAATATACGGGTCGTGAATTAAGTTGAGGGATGATTTGAGACGATTATAAATTACAGGCCTGATGCCATAAGGTCGTAAGGCGTAAATTCCTACTTTTCAATATTTTATTATTTATGTGTTTCTGATCGTTTTTTATTTTTTATTTTTTTTCTTTAGGGATTTATAACGTATATTATACATCGAAGGAGCATTTTACCGGGTCAAAATTAGGGGCTGAATAATATCGTATCTACTGTTCTTTTTTTTTTTTTTTTTTTTTTCTTCAATTTTGAAACATTTTTCTTCGACAATATTTTGCCACGTAAATATCTCGTCGACGTATGAATCGTGTGAAAATTAATAAACCAGATGAATTGAAACGGATGTGGGTATATAGGAAGGCGTAGTATGTATAGCCATGTATATGAAGAAAATCGTTGGTTCAAACGACCTCAAGGAGAAACGACTACTGCCCTGGGAGCTGTTGATTTTTTTTTTCAAACAATTTTTCTCTCCCATCTACTGGGTAGAGGTAGGTACCAGGGATATAATACGTATATACCTACTTCGTCGAGTATAGTATAACGTCCTTCACCCTGTCACAATGGTATTTTTCTAGTCTTTTTAAAGGATGTGCGGTTTTGCTGGGGGGATAAACCGCTCGATAAACCCCGCGAAAGAGAAGAAAAAAAAGAAAAGAAAAACGAAAAAAGGAAAAAATTGAAAAAATTGAAAAAATGAAAAAAAAAAAAATTGAAAAGAAAGAATAAGAAGGAAGAAAAATTTATCGGTATCGTTCTTTTTTTCTTTTTTCAATTTTAATTTTAGTTACAAGCAATTTCGAATAAAAATTTTCTTTCTTTCTTCTGTCTTTCCTTTCCTTTTTTTTTTTTTTTTTTGTTTTCCCTATACTTTTTCTTTCCAATTATTATAACCCTGTGCAAAGTCGCGGTGTGACATTTAAATACACGATGCAGAGACATACGAGAGACATCGATAAAATTCAATCACATCAAACTAGGTTCAACTGTGTATAGATATATAGGTACGTCAAGCTTTGGGGTGAAAAAAAAGAAAAAAAAAAAACCAAAAAACAACGATCGAAGAAACAGAAATTAAATGATAATAATAATTCAAGAAATAATAAAATAAAGAAATCGAAAATAGAATGCATATTATATATTCTTTAAGCAGTTCATTTATCTCACAGAAATTCCATATTGCGAAGACTATATAGATGAATATTGTCGCGATTTGTTCTATGAAAGAAATTAGAAAGTATTTAAGATAAAATTGGGGAAACGAAAAGAGAAGATAAGAAGAAAAATAAACAGAAGAGGAGAAATAATATATTATATATGAGACGTGAAATGCACAAAGAAGTAGCAAAGCTGCAACTAATAGACGTGATTATATCTATATATATAAATAGAACATGTAAAAATGTGTATATTGCAATTTAACAATGATTGAATGATTTGCAAGATTGAGCCGCGTATAAATGTTAAATATGTATATAGGTATTTATCGTGTATGTTAGTTGTGCAAATAAATTTCATATACAATATAATGCAGGTATTATTCTTCAGCTCACCAAGGGATGGTAACGGGCTGCTCCTAGCCAGAAGGACTTTTGTACGTAAGCGAAAACATAATATTCTATATCAGAATATATATGCTAATATTATATATTTGATAATTTATACCGATTTTCAATTAATTTTCATGAAATAAAATTCAACGAATTTACCCCAAAAACTATAAGAAAAAGAAGAAAAAAAAAAAAGGAAAAGGAAAAGAAACATAAGTAAAGAAAGAATGGCCTCACATCTTGTCTGAAATTTGGTTCAAAATGAGTATTTTTTTTTTTTTTTATTTTCCTTTTCTTTTCTTTTTTTTTCTTTTGTTTTTCAATAACGCGGAAAAGAACTGCAAAACTTTCGATAAAGCTTCCGACGCGGTTATACCCTCGGTTATCCCCTATATACCCACAATGTAATATCGCGCGGGAAAAATTTCACGGAAGAAAATTAAATAACGAAATTGCCGCACGCGGCATCCCCGCAGCTCTTTTACGAGACACGGTGGAAAAGAAGTTTGCGGAAGACTTTGCAATAGCGCGAAACTTTTAGAAAAAAAAAAAGAAAGAAAACCAAAAATGAAAAAGAAAAAGAAAAAGAAAAAAACAACTTCAAAATAAATTTTAATGAAAACATTCGACGCGTTTATAGGAAGGAATTTTTCGAAATTCTTATACACACATATATAAATATACATTTCACGTCGATAACGAAAAAGGAACAAAACAGACGAAAAAGTCGAAAACAAAAAAAAAAAAAAAGAAAAAGAAAGAAATTATCAAAATTTCTAATTAAAATTTCTAACTAATTTATTTATCTATCTCGTTTATTACTCTTGATATTATGATTGGTTGTAGCTATGTGAAGCGTGAACTGTGAAAAGGTATATTGCGCGCGGAACGACGAAGGACGGAGTTTAGTGATTCAATCGATGTTGGCTAATCTGGATTAAACTCGATTTAAATACCGACACAATTAAATTGTAATTAGGCTATATAGCAGCGAGTCTGAATACGAATACGTACATATATATATGCGAATGCGATTGCGTATGCGAATGCGAATGCGAATGCGAATGCGAATGCGAACGCTGGCTTTTCAGACCGCATGTGAACCTTGCAACTATTTGCAGTCTGCAGGTATATAGGTACTAATATTATTACTTTGGATCTTGGATAACGTGTTAAACCGAAAAAAAGAAAGAAGAAAGAAAAAACGAAGGTAGCAAAAAAAAAGGACATTTTTGTTTTTTATTAATTTTTGTTTTTTTTTGTTTTTTTTTTTCGAGAAACCGAGACGGGGTTATAATTCATAGAAAGAAAAGCTGCGCATTCCAAAAATTGTATTTTTGAAGGAATGAAAAGAAAATGATGATTAAATTTGTGTAAAAAAAAAAAAAGATCGATAATAAGAAATCGACATAGTATAAGTATATAGGTATGGGATGAGTTTGATTTAAAATGATCGGAGAGAAAAATTATAATCGATTTGAAAACAAAAAAAAAAAAAAATGATAAAAACGTATATAGAGCCAATTAAGAAATCGTAAGCATCTTATATGAATGTACACGTATATATGAATGAAAAATAAATTTCTAATTACATAATATATATGCATATATACATAGGTCTGTATATAAATATATAAATATAAATATACATATATATATATATTATGTAATTTGTAGCAGAATTATTTCACCTACCGTTTGGCACCGTTGGTGGTTTTTTGGTCTGCACTCTCGCCGTGGCGTTGTTCACCTGCGTACAGTTAACAAATTGGTATTAGTGGAGAAATATTATCGCCGTATAGAGAAGAAGTGCGATTTCTTTTTTTCTCTTTTTTTTTTATATGAATTTGGAAACGACAATAATTGACTCGAGTAGTAGAAGAAGTAAGAAAAAAAGCGGAATAAAAATATTAATTTTTCAAATTTAGAAACAATTTAACAGAATTTAGGTGATTTGGAATTTTCTTTTTATCAATTTTCTTCAATTCTTTTAGACTCACTGGCTGATTGTTTTTTTTTTTTTTTTTTTGATAAAAAAAAAAAAAATATTAATCGTCGATCTATGAGCCACGCGGTAATCGTGAAATGAATTTATGAATTTTAAGTGAAGAAAAAATGTAGAATAATATATAAAAAAATAAAAAATAAAAATAAATAAATAAAAAAATAAATTAACAGTCAAATTATCATTTGCAAATTCATTTTCAGACATAATAATTATCTGATATTATTGTAGCTAGCTATTTTTTCATTTTTACATACAATCACGTTAAACCTGGGGGCTCTTATGTATCATCAATATTAATAAAAAAAAAATATAAGAAATAATTGTTGGTAGAAAAAATATGATCTGATATTGTAATAAATAGCGTGATTGTATGTGTGTCTATATGTATGTACCTAGTACTAAACATTCTATATATATATATATATTTTATTATATTATATAAATTAATTAAAATAACGAAAATAATAACTTATAATATTATGAAATCGGGCACACCGAATTAATGCATTAATGTATAAATAATTATCTTTCTATCTTCTTATTCTTCTTCTAATTGCTATTCGAAAAAGATTCAAATTCGAACTATATTTTCTGATAAATATATATATCTTTATATATTAACTCGATTTCAGTTTAAATCACGACCGGTATATGGTTTATATTGTGGTTATACTATTTGATAAATCGAAAAAGCGATTCGTTCGATAATGATAAATCGGGTGATAAATATTCGTTCGGTGTACCCAGCGACAGCAGCAGTTTGTGAGATTTAAAGTAGGTACATTTCTTGAATTTCAATTCCATATATATATACACCTATACTCTATACATACATAGAGAGAAATAATAATAATAATAATATGATAATATTAATAATAATAATAATAACAATAATAATAATTAACAATAATAATAAGACGAAGCGCGTTGATATTCGCGTATCTTAGATATAAACAAAAAACAAAAAAAAACAAAAAAAAAAATCGGGTAAAATTTCGATATAATTCAAATTCAAGAAATAATCACACTTCTTCATTTTGTCTCCCTCACTGCAGCAGCACGCTTATTGTTAGAGCGGCACTCTCCGACTTTGCGAAGAATCATTTTTTCTTCTTCTTTTATTCTGTTTTTCTTCTTCTTTCTTTTTTTTTTTTATATCTGTGAAATTGAAACGATCCAAAAAATATCCTAAAAGTTATATCACCCGGCAGTAATAATTAATTCTCGACACAATATCATCCTTTTCTTTTTCTTCTTCTTCGTTTTCTTCGTCACATATAGATTTTTTTTTCTTTTTTTTTTTTTTGTTTTAATCCCATTTCGTTATTCGCTTCGTTGACGAATCAACCAAGCCTATATACAATTTTCTGTTGTTACATATAATATACGGTCCTCTGATCCAGTCGGAGAATACCGCCCCCCCCGTCGAGATCTTGTCGAATGCGAGTCAACGTCCGAAAAACAAATTTCCCTGAGTTTTTTGATTTACTGTTTTTTAAACAAAGAAAAACAAGAAAAAAAGAGAAAATAAATGAATAAATAAATTTTGAAAAAAATTTTAAAACATCAATTATCTAAACTTCGTCGTTTTTACATAATTTTTCGAAAACCTTGATCGACGCGATATATTAAATGGATAAACAGCATTCAACAAGGATCTTCGATTTCCACAGGTCGAGCGAGAAAGACGATGAAAATTCTGGGCGTTTTCAAGCTCTTTGATTTTTGTTTCTTTTCTTTTCTTTTCTTTTCTTTTTTTTTTTGCAACTCAAATTTTACTTTTTCATTTTATCAGAAGCACAATGTACCTATCTGGCGAGACCTTGATATATTTTATTTTCAAGTTTTTTTTTTTATTTTTATTTTACTTTTTTTTTAATTTGTTTTTTTTTTCCGTTTCATTTCGTGGCGGAATTTTCCTCGAGAGTAATTTGCATGATTTTCCAATTTTCTACTCGATTGGATATGGCCAAATCCCACATCCGCGCGGGCTTATATATTATATATTTTCTATTATACGTTGATATTTTATGTGCTCGTATTATATCCTCGTTACATACATACATACCTTCTAATATACTAGCATGTAAATTCGTCGTGGAATATGAAGAATATATATACGAAGAAGAAAAAAAAAAAAGAATAATAATCTTTCGCCTCTTCCCCCCAGTCATCGATTGAAAATTATATAATCAGAAACATAATAATAACTTTCATTAATTTCACTAATTTTGTGAATCGAAATATACTCAAGTATTTGTCTGAATAAAATTTGCATTCTCGTCATTTCGACTCGACCTTATTTTGTTTCTCAAAATGATTGGAATAGAAATAATAGAAATAAAAGATTCGTCGAGTTTTGAAAAGAAACAGAAGAGGAAAGCGAATCTGACGACATAAAAAATTGGTATAAAAACGGTAAATCTGTAGAATCAGTTCTTCTGAATCGTCGATCTACCCGTGTGGGAATCTATAGCATGGACATCAACATGACCGAGTAACGTTAGAATTTAATGGCGTATGTCCGACAGGACGTGTTCCTATCCTCCTGGTAGGTACGGGAGGATTTTAGCAATTCAAATTTATGCAGATTATATGCAGCGGCAATAGAAACCGCGGAGCTAAGCTAAGCTAAGCTAAGCTAAGTTAAGCCCGAGCCAAGTCGAGTCAAGTCGAGTCAAGTCAAGTGAAGCTAAGGAAATGGACAAGGTTGCTATAAATGAGCAAAATTTTTCACCGATAATAATTATTATTCATTTTCTCGCTGTTGTTTCTGTCGCTGAATCCTGAATACTGAATCCTGAATCTTGTCGGTGTTGCACCGAGTGACAACACGAACGAGAAGGAGAATGAGAGCGATAAATGTTGAAGAGCTTTGAGGGTTCTTCCCGTTTTATCGATCAGCAAAAGTACACATAGGTATAACGTATAGACGTACAAGAACCGTATGACGCAACCGTTCTCTCTTTTAACTCTTGTTCGCGTGATAAGTCGCGGAAGGCTCGTAAGTATCCGGCGAGAGTTGGAGGAAAAGAAAAGAAAAGAGAAGAAACAAAAAAAGAAGAAAAAGAAAATGATAAAGAAACGGGGAAAAGAAGATCGAGAAGTTCTCTTTATCAAAAACCCCATTTATCATTCGTTTAATTATCATTCAGTTATTTTATCAGCTTCATTCTTCATTTTTTTTTTTTTTTTATCTTCTTTTTCTTCTTCTTCTTCTTCTTTTTCTTCGTCTCTGTGCAGTCTATATTTCTACCGCGACGTAAGTGATGCAGTAGCAATATAGAAGCGGAAGAAGAAGAAGAAGAAAAAAAAAAGCTCGAAGATATCGAAGAAGAGACGAGGATAAAAAAAAGTTCTTTACATACACGAGGAAAGAAGAGAGAAAGAACAAAAAAGAAACATGAAAGTAAAAAAAAAAAAAAAAAGACGAGAATCTACGCTTTTTATAATGAAAAAAAAAAGATAATAATAATAATAATAATAATAAAATTCCAAAGCAAGGCTTATCGGACAACACAGTAAAGCCATTGTTCGCATGTCAACGTCAAACGGGCCCTCTGTATGCTGTGTAACCTTAATATGCATGTAGATTTTCATCGTGAAAATACACCGTTTTTCAAACAGAATTGAATTCATAAAATGTTTTTTTTTTTTTTTTTTTTTTCATTAAAACGTAAATCGAATATAAACGCGAATGTTCCGAAGAAAACGAGAGGAGAAGAAAAAAAATTCCTTTCACGATTTTTCAAATACAACGATAAGAAAATTTTTTCGAAAAATTTTACAAATCGACTCCTTTTTTGTTTTTTCTTTCTTCAAAGTTTCGGCGAAGAGCATTAATCGAGGCAAATTTTCTCACGATCCGCGATCCCTTGGTATATATATATATATTATATATATATCCTTAATTTTGTATCAAATATCTCACGAGTTTGCGATGGATGTATAATGTACCTACGCGGTACAGACACAGCCTCGGGCTTCACCGGTATGGCTAGGCTGAATTCCAATTTTACCCAATTAAAAGTTTCCCAAGAGTTTAGACAATCCGTTGACGTAAGATTACTTGTTTATACCACGTGATATGTAATTTAACGAGAAACGGTGTACCTGATCCATGTTTCAAGTTATTATTTCCTTTTCCTTTTTCTCCTCCCCCTCCCCCTACTCCTCTTTCCTTTCCTTTTTCCACTCTCTTTCTTTCACCTCGTCTCTTGTCTAAATATTTCTTTTTTTTTCTTCTCTTTGTGTGTGTGTGTGTTTTTTTCTTTTCTTTTAATTCAATTTTTTCAATTACAAATCCCCTCATCTCAAACGTTATTAATTAGACAAATATTTGCGCGATCTTGTCGTAAATTAGAATTTTTATTCAGCCTTGAATTTGATTGCAAAAACGGGATGAAAGAAAGCGAAAAGGGAGCCAAGTGTCATTTTGATAGAAAAAAAAAAAAGAAGAAAAATAAATTAAAATTAACAGATGAACAAACCCGCGATGAAATATATCGCGAGAACGTGGAAGAGGCTTTTAATTTGCATAAAAAAAAAAAAAAAAAACAGGAGGAGAGACCCAACGCGAGGATATTTCATTCGCCGTTCTACGTATACGTATACATATGTATAATAAAATGTATGTACCTATATTTATATAAAAAAATAAAAATAAAACGAGAAAGAGAAAAAAAAAGGAAAAAAAAAAGATAGAAAAGATTTACTTCCGTGGAAACGAATGCTTCGCGGAACATAATGGGACAGCCAAAGAAACTCGTGTATGTGTTACATACATATATTATACACGCACACGTGTACATAAATGATAGAATACATCGCGACCTGGCTCGTAGCCGGAGATTTTAGGTGAGTAAAAAAAAAAAGAAAAGAAAAGAAAAAAATGAAAAAAATGAAAAAAAAAAAAAAAATGAAAGAAGAAAATTAGGTTAAAAAAAATGACTCGTTTTTTTTTTTTTTTTTTTTTTCTGCAGTAGGTAGTTATAGCAATTATATAGCAAGACAATAGAGAGTGAAAAATATAAAAGATCGTAATAATTATTGACATAGCGATAATTAGGAAAAAAAACCGCGTGTTAAAAGGGTCATTATACTTTTTTTTTTTTCGTTTTCTATGAGATATTTTTGGAAATTTTTAATTTCACACCCTCGCGTATTTTTTTTTTGATAATAACTTACCGCGCGCGTAGCTTAGAACGAAGAGACTAGTAGAATAAAAGACAGAGATAAGAAGAAAAAAGAAAAGAAGAGAAAGTAAAATGAAAAAAGGTAGAGTTTTTTCTTTTTTTCATTCGGCATCCTTACACGCGCGTAACTGCTGCTGCGAAAGTCAGAGGTTTCATTTCCTCCGTTGGAACTTCCCATCTGGACCCAGGCTCACTTTTCCCGCGAATTTAAGCTTCTACGTAATCACTTCTACTATTAAACCCAACGCGGAGAGACCGGGGCCCCCACACATTCGCCACGAGAGTTACGAGTATTACGAAAACGTGACGAATAAGAAGAATAAGAAGGAGACGATAATACTCTCGCATTTTCCTACCTGCGTAAATTTTTCCCTTTATTTATTCTACTCTCTTCTCTTTTTCTTCTTCATTTATATATATTTTATCACTAATTTATTTTTAGCTCGAATGAAAGAAGAAGAAGATAAAAAAATAAAAAAAATAAGGTTTCGCAATTCGAAATCCCGATTTTTCGTATTATGCGAATTTATTTTTTATTTTTTATTTCTTCATTTATTTTTCGTCTGACTTTGAAAAGTGACATAAAGAAGAATAACCGCGAACGTTCGAATACCTATATCATCCGTGATCGTTATTCAATGTACTAGGAGATTGCGGAGATCGTGTATCCGACAATTTAATAAACGAATGTCGTTAATATCTCACGAAACGAGATTCGTTCGGATACCAGAGGTATAGAGAGAGCCTGTATAGGTATACCCGAGAATTCAATTCCCTCGTTGA
Organism: Rhogogaster chlorosoma; assembly: GCA_944452935.1. NCBI lineage: Eukaryota > Metazoa > Arthropoda > Insecta > Hymenoptera > Tenthredinidae > Rhogogaster > Rhogogaster chlorosoma. The sequence goes on along the minus strand of OX101800.1, from coordinate 26,616,120 downwards.
TATACTACCTATAACACTACGCATCCTATATAATATCCTATACCTCCTCCGTATCTACAACGGAACGATACGAATTTTTGCACGTATAGGGTTTTTTTTTTTTTTTCGAATGCGTCAAAAATTGTCGAACGACGCGACGCGCTGACAAGTATAAGTATCCAACTAGTATTAAAATTTCTGGAAAAAGAAAGACAATTTCTAAAAATCTAGAAGAAAAAAAAAAAAAAAAAGATAATTAATACGAGCACATAATATATTATTGGTAAATATCTATGTACACCATCGTGTCTTATGGTGGTCAAATACCCTCGAGTTTTTTTTTTTTTTTTTTTTTTTTTTTCGTTTCACTTCCCAGCCATCATTTCACTCTTCTCTATACATAGATTTATTCGACTATATCTGTTTCATTTTTTCTCTTCATCTTCTAATAATTCATTGATTATGACTGATGATTTTACATTAGAAAATTATTTTCCACATCTCTCCTCTCCTCATTATTGTTTCGTGTAACAAGGCGATATAGATATCATATTATATAGGATAAATGTATATATATATAATAAGTTTATAATCTATGATCCTAAGATAAATCACATATGTGTGTAATATATACGTATAATACTAATAACAATATGATAATAATAATAATAATAATAATAATAATAATAATAATAATAATTCTTAACGTTAATTTTCAGAAAGAAAAAATTAAAAAAAATAAAATAAAATAACAAAAAAAAAAAAAGAATAAATTAGCACAGTTTTATTCTGTGTTCTGTGAGAGAGTAGCTGGGGCTTGGTTGCGGCGATCTTACCTTTTCAATCTTTAACACCGTGAGAGAAGCCGTTCGCACTGAGTGTCTGTGTGTATATGTCTCTCTTTTCTCTCTTTTTATCAGTTTAGTTTTTTTTTTTTTTTCTCAATTTCGTTTTTTCATATCTGTGATTCATCCCGCAGAGGAACCTCTCTATATAGTATTCATTTATTTATTTATTTATTTATTTATTTATTTCTCTCTTTCTCTCTTTCTTTCTTTCTTTCTTTCTCTCTCTCTCTCTCTCTCTCTCTCTCTCTCTCACTCTATCTCTCGCTCTCATTTTTCTTTGTTTCTCTATATACGGGACAATAAGACAATATATGGTATATATATATATTCGTGAGCGATAATTATTATTCTGGGGCTGGCCAGGGTCGAGAACAGGGATTTCCACCAAATCTCCATCGTCTATTATCGTTTCATCCCTTGAACTTCAGGTAATTTTTTTTTTTTATTTGTTTCGTTTTCGTTTTGGCTTTGTTTTGTTTTGTTTTCTTTTGTTTTTTTCTTTTCCCCCAACGAAATTATACCTTCTTCCTCTCGGTCTATATAATCTCAATTACTCACACACTCTATCTATTCATATCTCTCTCTGTCTCTCTCTCTGTCTCTTTCTCTCTCTTTCTCTCTCTATCCCTCACTAGTAATTTACGTCTCTCGTCTATATATAATTCTGTATGCTTTGCCTATTTTCTTTTTTTTTCCAATTTTTTTTCTCTCTCTTTACCCTCTTCTGTTTTGTCGATACGACAATATTATTGGAATAATTGGTAAAAATTTCCATAATAACAGTTCAGGGAATTAAAAAAAGAAAAAAAAAAAAAAAAAAAAAAAATAGGCAAGGCAAGGAAGCTAAATTTGCGACAGCGCGACCTAAGATAATTAAGAGAGTAAAAAAAAAAAAAATGTACCTAATAAAATAGAATCGATTCTTCGTTTTTTCTGCTATTATTGAAAATGAATTATATTGTAATATTATTATATATACTTTTACAACCCTAAATAAAAGCACGTTTTTTATATTTATTTATATATATATATATAGTAGTATATAATATAAACTATATACTAATAGACATGACAGCACAGTATATAGTGTAATGTAGCACTAAATTGGTTTAATCATAAACAATTTACACAACAGTATAGTTATATCAAAATATGAGCATGTGCACGAGTGTGAGGCTGCATTGGCCTGCCACGTCCCGTCGCCAAGATCAAAAATTTAATCCCGTAATATGGGATAGGGATTGGCAGATGTTGCGAAATTTAATCGCGAATTAGAAAAAAAAAAAATTAACAAAAAGAGAAAAAAAAAATCTACAAAATACCAAAAATCAAATAGAAACTACAATTTTTTATTTCTTATTTTTTTTTTTTTTTTCAACTGCAATGTATTCTTTGCAAAAAATCGGGACGATTTTTCGTCAACGAAAATATTCCCGTTATTATAGTTTTCAAATGACAACGCGTTCAAGTTCCAACCAATGACGGTTCGCCGCTTGTGACCGTTACTCTACCCTCGAGCGCGGCGATTGGTAGACTTCAACTGGCTCCCATTTGAAAACTATTAGTCCGACGAATAAATCGTCGAAGGAATTTCGTATTGATTTTACGCCGCGAATACAATGAATAATTTTTGAATCGGAAATTTTTTTTATGAAATTTGATAAAAAATTCGAAGGTCGAAAGGAGGGTGAGATCGAAACAGGGGGCGAACAAAAAAATGTGTTTGTTATAATATTTGTTAAAATATCGATCAGGGCAAAAATTCATACAAAGTTTGAATAATTTTTTGTTTTTTTTTTTTCTTTCTTTCTTTCTTTCTTTCTTCTCTCAACTTTGATTTTTATTTTTGAATTATTTGTTACTTGGGTTCGGGACTGTAGACCAGTTTTGGGTGCTTAGTGACCGTGTTCCAAGGACAGAGGAAATAATGGCTTGTGAAAACTATATAGGCTGCTAAACGATGCTAAGGATTGTAAGTACTGCCAGCAATAATTATTCAAGAGATACAAGGAGGAGCATTCACATAATTGGCGATTTACTGGCCCAGCAAACAGATCAGTGGGTTACAATACAATGCAGGCTGTCTGTGTGTATATATGTTTGTTTAAATTACGCAGCTTTAACGCAATATTACCTAATTCTATACCCTGATAAAGAAATATATATAATATATCAAAATCCTATTACAACGAAACCTGCTGCTGCCGAATAAATATTATTACTATTTCTTCTTTTTTTCCTTTTGTTTTTTTTCTTTTTTTTTTCTTTCAATTATTACCTAATCCTGCGATACTTTGACTCGATTAGAATTCTATTATCTTCTCCTATCCACGCTGTCGCCTAGCAAAAAAAAAAAAAATTGCCCTCACAAACTACGTTAAATTGCTGTATCGTATTATCTTATTCTTGGCGATTTGTCAATTTCATTATAATCTTTTTTTTGGTTTTTTTCCTCCTCTTTTACATATATATTTACATATGTATTATATATATATATACATACATATATATATATTTACTTTTACGTTACTTTTGTTTTGCAAAATTTTCTCCATTGCATTAATTTAATTTTTCATTTTGCAAAGTGTTGATCTTCGAACAGAAAAAAAAATAGATCGGATTCATACTGATTAATTATTATCGCCAAGAATAATTTCACGTAACGTATATATATATACGTTTTTTTTTTTTACGTATACGCATTTTACAATAAGTAAATGATATAGTTCCTGTTTTTTTTTGTTTTTTTTTTTTGTTTTCTTTCTTTCTCATCGCAATGCAGCTCTTAAGTCTAATTATTCTGTTACATCGACGTACCCGTATACATATAGATACGCGTAGAATATATATATGTACATGGGTATTATATACTGCGAGCGTGTGAGTTTGTATATAAAAGAAGGCAAAAGAAAAAAAAAAAAATGTCTAAAACAACGATTTTTCGTTTAGCAAAAAAGATGTGCTCGAAGGCGTTTGTATATTAGTATATTAAGAGAAATAAAGGAAAATGAAAAGCAAAGAAAGAATTAAAAAAAGAAAAAAAAAAGAAAAAAGAAAATGAAGAAATGAAATGAAAGTTGTAAAAAAGGAAAAAAAGCAAAATTACGATTATTGTCTTCATTTCTTTCTTTTTTTTTTTTTTTTTTTCTCCTCGTGAAAAAGATATGTACATACACCATCGTAATATTTTCGGTTGCACAGTAGACGCCGTCGAGCACATCGACGAGCTGCAGTATTTTTTTTTAAATTTTTTTTCTGTTTTTTTTCTTCATTATATGCATATTAAGACGATATAATAATAAGAATAATGATAATAATAATAATAATGATAATAGTAAGTGGGAAACAAAAATAAATAAAAAAAAAATAAGAAATGATGTATATATATATATGTATAATAAATAACGAGGTATAAAAAATGTAAATGTAATAATTAAAATTAATTAATTAAATAGGTATAATAAAGGTATAAGTATAAAGAAGTCATGCACACCTCAATCTTTCTGCCCTCAACCACGGTGCCGTGTAGTCTCTCGCGTGCCCGGTCCGCGTCTGCACTATTTGCGAATGTTACAAAACCGAATCCCTGCATGCAAGGACAGACAAAACAACATGCATTAAACTCAACTTACAGATTGCCGCCCGCACCGCTGCTATATCCGACAAATATATATATATATATATATATATATATAATCTCTTGTCCACATCCCCGTTCATTTCAATTTTCTATCTTCTTACATCTTTTCCGTTTCCGTTTCCGTTTCTGTTTATACTTTTTTTTTCAACAACAGAAAAATTTTGCAATAATCGTTAATAAAAAAAATCGGCGCCCATCTTGCGACCGCGCACTACTGCGTACAGGATGGATGCACGAGAATATTATTAATATTATTATTATTATTATTATTATTGTTATTATTTCTCCGTTTTTTTTTTTTTTTTTTCTTCTTTTAAACTTCACTTTTCGAAAGTCTATAGCATTTCAGAAATGTGGCAAAAATATATTGTCGGACAGAACAAGCGAGGCGTGCCTCATACTGCTTACGGAGACGCACCAAACAACGTGCAACAAATAAGTAAATATGAAATCATGGTAAGAAATCATGGTCATGGTCACATTAATCATCTCATAATCATATCATCATGTCATGTCATCATGGTCATATTATATTTATTAATAATTTGCTGCTTTTTTTTTTTTCTTTTTTTGGCGGAGGGGGGGGGGCAAGGGGTGGGGGGATCTTTTTCTTTCTTGTACAGTTATTATTATTTTTAAACGGAGCCTAGATAGGGGTTTTTTTTTTTTTGACAAGGGATAAGAATAAGGCATATGTATATGATATTATATTATATACGTGTGTAAACGGTGAATTTTTACGTTTTAATATATATATGGATTTTGACTGGGTATAAAATCGTATAAAATAGGAAATATATGTGTAGGAAAAAGTGGATTCGAAGATATAATATACCTATATATCGGGAATATTTGTAGAGAAGAGTAGGAAAAAAAAAAAATTTCTAAAAATAAAAAAGTTTTTTCAAATGTCTTGAAATAGGGGTTTCGGAAGTCTCTCATTTTTTCCGTTCGAAGAATTTTAGTTAGTATATCTTCTTCGATTTTAATTAGACAGAATTTAATGTTGAATTGTGTTTTTTTTTTTTTTTTCTTTCTATTCCTATTTTTTTTTTTCTTTTTTTTTTCTAAGAAATGTGTGCGTATACATATATACATATATAGGTATAACTGTTGTGATTGTGTATCAGTATATATTCTCTGTTCGTTTATTATTTTTTGACTCGGACGAAAAGTTAGAAAAAAAGAAAATGAAAAATAAAACTTACAACTATACCAAAATCGTATACAAAAAAAAAAAAAAAAATCTCGTTCGATCGCATCTCAAATATACATAATTATAAGGTTTTTTCATTTTTATCGAATCAATTATTTTTCATATAGAGATCGACGCGACACCACGACCTGCACCCTGTATAAGGTATAATATTATTTGTCATTTGACTCTTGACTCTGACCTCTATCCTCCCTCTCTCTCTCTCTCTCTTTTTTTTTCGGTATAGATCTATAGACTACGAAAATTGAATTATTATCGAATTTCTCGCGAGTTCAGTCTTCCGTGCAGCAGCATCAATGCTCAAGTTTCGAGTAGGTTACAGGAGGGGTAGGCAGGTATAGGTGTAATTCTATTACGCTTGAAAGCACTAGAAATTTTCATTTCCCCGTTATCATCGCCGCGCCTCATATTTCTTTTTTTTCTCTCATTCTTTTTTCTTTCTCTCTCGCAAATCGTCGCAAAAAAATAAAAAAATAAAAAAAAAAAATAGAGAATTAAAAAATTCGTGTTACACCTGATAGTGTAATTTTTTTTTTTTTAATCTCTTCTTTGGAAAACTATTAAACGCATGACGATTTCAAAATTCGTGAAAATATACTCATATATATATATATATACAGTTATAATAACGTTGACACGTCAGATTGGTAAATAAAGCTGCTAAAGACCCCCCGCGAATCGTGGACGCTATATTTACACCGAACTACAATTGAATGGATCTAGGTATTAGCGGGTCGTAAAGCTTAGGGTAAAATAGAGCTTTACGAAAGCGGTGTCAAGTCAAGTGACTGAGGTTCTACAATATCCTCAGATATATATATATATAAATATACCTACAGGTAAGTATACGGTATAGACATAGAACGAAATCCTGAAGTAATCGCCCCGAATTTCCTGTATACTATATACACATTAATATACCTATGTAGAGCTTTATACGACTTTCTATATCGAGTGTTATATTTTATCGCCGAATAGTAGATATGACGGGTTTTTTTTTTTTTTTCTCCAGTGAATCGTATTGTTTTTCTTTTTCTTTCGTTTTTTCGTATCGTTTTATTTCTCAAATTTTATTTCATACAATCCGACCTTCGTTAATTTCACCGAAGCGAAAAATCCTCGCAAAAAAATTAGATTCCAAACGTGGTTATGCACATATATATATATATAGGTATGACATCGATTTTTGTTATTTGTTTTTTTTTTTTTTTATTATTTTACAAAAAAAAAATTTTTCTCTGCTTTTTCTAACGTACAAATTTTTCGACAATCCACGTTTCTTCGTTGATGCAAATGGAAACGATTCATCCGTGGGGACGGGGAGCGGGGGGATTCGTTCTTGAAAATATATTCTTAATGTATTCTTATACGTGCAAGCGGCACACGATTTTCCGAATCGATGGAAAAGCACGAGTAGTATAAGGTGTATAAGGTATATATAGCTACATACGGTATCACCTTATAACCACCGTATACATAAATACATGTATGTATACGTACATAGGTATTTACCTAGTTTTCTTTAGAGTTATATACCAGCTCCTGGATAAAATTCAACTCAACTCAACTCTACTTTACTTTACTTTACTTTACTTTATTTTGCTTCATTTTGCTTTATTTTACTTTAACACGCCCGGTGCACGGTGATTAGTATATATATATATATATATATATATATATATATATATATATGCGAGTGTTGCACACATTGCATGTATGTACGTACGTAGACCGTACCTGTACCTAGCGGAGTTCCTACGTCTAATTGCAGCTGTATTAAGCTCGCGAGTTTAACGCGAGCCTTCAATAAATTGCATGCTGTGATATATATAGGTATATATATGTATACGGCGAGATTGTAAGAAAATAAAAAATAAAAAATAAAAATAAAAATAAAATATGTATAAAGATTGCGCGGAGTAATTACAGTACATGAGAGAGAGAAGAAGAAAAAGAAAAAAAAGTATAATATATAAAAGACTAGCGGAAAAACTATGACGCGATTAACGATTAGAGCCCGTTTTTTTTTTTATTTTTATCTTTTTCTTGTAGATTTTTTTATAACTTTTTTTCTTCCTTTCTTTCGATGTGAAAACAAAAAATGATAAAGTCTAATATATCCACGAATCTACGTCCGATTTCTGTAATAGAATTATTCACACTATTTCGCACAGCTTAATCTTTCTTTCAGGGTTAATATTAACAGATTACCTACATACTTGTGTGTACCATACATTCGATTTTGTCAAGTCACGATTAATCTCTATATCGGCAATATTATGGCAATTTCGTAATACAGACGTGCATACGTACACCATACCTGTAAACCATTTTTTTAACCAATATGTATAGATGCAATCGAACGAAGTTATTGGACAACGATTTTTTTTTTTAAAGATGTTCAAGTTCTTTGTTTGTTTTTTTATTGTATATTTTATATATAATATATATGTATATATGTATTATACGTTACGTGTTCGTGTGTGTGTTAATAATGTTCATTTCTGTATGTGGTATATATATATATTATATATAATGTATAATATTATTTTTTGAAACATGTTTTTTTTTTTTTTGTCAACGATTCTCGCTTGAGACACGAATCAACGTAGCCGGATATAAGATATAATGAAAATAAAAATCTGTAGTATGGACTGACTTGGAATTGTGTAAAAAAAAAAAATATTAAAAAAAAAATCCTGACGTATGTATAGTATATTATTATTATTATACAGCAAGGTTTAGCAGATGTTTTTTTTATTTTTTTTTATTTTTTTATTTTTTCAACAAAATAAGTAATCGTCATTTTCGAAATTTTCCGCCGAGCGAGGCAGTCGGTCAAATATTTTTTTTTTCCGTCAAATATGTATATAAGTATATTATATTTTCTTTTCTATTCTCATTTTTTATTTCAATTAATTTTTCTAGCCACTTAATTTCACTCTTCTTCTATGCTTCTATAGAGCGTGTTTCGATAAAGAAATAATTATTGGAGTACAGTGGATACAAACGTAGAAAGGATAGAAAAGGTGAGAAAAAAATCTCACCGATTTTGATTTTGATTTTTTTTTTCTTTTTCTATTTTGTTTATCTTTCTTTTCTTTTTTTTTTTTTTTTTTTTTGTCAATCTGGTACACGTGATTATAATTTTCGCGTATAATTACCCGACTGACTGACTGCCTCCATGTAATCACACTGTGATTATTCGCGATTGAATTAATTTTTTTTTTTTCTGATAAAAATGAAGTAGAGAAAATAAAAAAAAAAAAAAAAAAAAAAAAAAATGATGAAGAAGAAATCAATTGATTCTATTTGAATGGTGAATATGACTGAACCATGTGTGTCCTGTAACGTTCATTAGCTCTGCATAACCTGCGTAATGGAAAGAAAGAAGAAAAAGAAATGAAAAAAAAAAAGAGAAAAATCGAAAGAAAAGAAGAAAATATATATATATATATATATCATATATATACAAAGCTTTTTATATATAAAATATATAGAATCGAAATAGTGTGTAATTAATAATTATGATGCGATTTTCTACTAATGCAGCTCCCAGCGAGTATATAATAATAATAATAATAATAATAATAATAATAATAACAATAATAATAATCATAATAATAATAATGATAATAATAAGTTGCGAGATGCAGAAAAACGATTCTCGTGCATCCGAAATTCATAACGAAAACACCGAACAATGATAATACATGGTGTATATATATATATTTGTATTGGTTCGTATGTATAATAATTAATAATTTTTTTTTTTGTTCTATTTTTGCTCTTAGATTTTTATTATTATAATAATATTATTAAAGACTCATTGTCTCAGTGTGAAATGAAGTACGGTAAATATTATTATAAAAATATTAATAATAATAATAATAGAGTAGTAAGTAAGTAAGTAAGTAAGTAAGTAAGTAGTAGTAGTAGTAGTATAGTGGTAAGGTAGTACGTTTAATTAAGTCAGGAGAGACACAAGTCAAAGCTACAATTTTCATCAAGGCTTATATACGTTAGAAAGCAACGACCGGGGTTTTTTTTTTTTTTTCTTTTTTCGTTTTCGTTCATTTTTTTTTTTTAGCGAGTGCGTGTGCGTGTGCGTGTGCGTGTGCGTGTGCGTGTGCCTAATTAGATACTAATCCATCATTTATTTACAAGTGGGTTTGTTCCATCGATTTATTTTTTTATTTCTTTCTTTTCTATTATTTTATTTATTTTTTTCTTTTCCTTCTTCTTTCTTTTTTCTTCTTTCATTTCGCCTCGAATCTACTTCAGACTGTATATATCAGGTATACACCTGAACCAATATATCTGAATCAATTTTTATTTATAAATCGATGAAAAATCAATATACTTGTATGTATATATATATATATATACATATATATATACTTAGTTAATTGCATAATGCATGGGATATCGGGAGAGCGAAGATTTTTTTTTGTTGGGGTAAAAGTTATAAGCAAAAGAAAAAAAAAAATTGAAAAGTAGCCTGAGTTCGATTTCTTTTGTTTTTTTCTTTTCTTTGGTTCTTCTATAGGTTCGACTTTATAATTGAACAAATTAATGAAATCCGAGATATTATACACACGACTATATTGTGTAAAAGAATAAAGAATAAAGAATAAAGAATTTGCATGTCAAACGGTTATATATTACCCTTGTCGAAAGATCAGGGCGGCACGATAGCCTTATATATAGAATAAAAAAAACGAATGTATTTCATTTGCATTCATACAATTGAGTTTTACAGGTAAAAATTATACACGATTCATTATCATCATTATTACTGAATTATAATCGTATTTACATACGGACAAAAGCGTTCTTCTTTATTCTTTTTTTTTTTTCTTTTTCTTCTTTTTTGAAAAATGAGAGAATTCATAAAAAAAAAAAAATTAAAATTTTCAAAGCGGAAAGTGGGTTCTTGTTCGTTTTTGTCTTTTTGGGTGTTTCGAGGAAAATGCATATTATCTGTGGTATATATATATCATATATTACATACATATATATATATATACATATAGGTATATGCGTATTTAATAAGAGATGATTGATATATATATATATATATATATAATATATATAGTGACCAAAGCTGCAGACAGCGATATAGAAGCGCACAAAACAATACAAGATCGAATATTAAGAGTGAATAATAAAGTATGTATATACATATATACATATACACAAATATCTAATATATAGTACTCAGGTTGTTTAGAAAGTATCTTTTTCATTGTTGTTTTTTTTTTTCCTTTTTTCTTTTTTTTTTTTTCTTTTCGAACTCCCACGTCTGAAATCTGCATTTATTTGATTTTTTATCTGATTTTATTTTAGTCAAAGATTCGACACACAACGATCTATTTCACAAAAAATTTATTGATCTGTAGTTTACCTATATTCTCAAGAGAGAGGGGGAAGAGAAAAGAAAAAAAAAAAAAACTAGTTTCTTATTAGAAACATTATTATTATTATTATTATTTTTTTTTTTCTTTTCTTTCAATCTCAACTATTGTCTCAAATAATTATTCAGAATCATTCAGAATTTCATAAAACAAGCATACATATATATATATATGTATAGCTTTAAGAAATTTCAACTCTAGTATACAGATTTCGACAATTTTCACTTACGCAAGAGATCGAAGAAAAAATAACGAATAGTTTTTTTTTTTTTCTCTCTTATTTTCAACAAAAAAAAAAATTTGTTATAAAAAAAATAAAAAAAAAAAAAAAAAACCTCTAATGTGTCAGTATATGTATCTATATATATATTCGATTGATGTAATATTGATAGGCAAAATATGGTTATGTTTGTGATTATTACGTTTGTGTGTGGCTGGCAAGTGCGTGTTTGCGTTGGATTCATAGAGAGAGAGAAGAGAAATAGGGAGGAGGGCAAGGAAATGGTTTGTTTGTTGGTTTTATTCTTTTTTTTTTTTTCTTGTTTCTCATCATATCTCTGGTTCAAAATTCAAATTCCTAATATAGAAAAATCTGTGATTCGACTGATTGCAAGAAAATACATTTGAATCTATTTAGAATGAAATTATACCGGAGAAATTTCAAGGCGCGTATTATTTTATCTCCTTCTTCTTTTATTTAATTTTCGAAAAATCAGAAAAAAAAAAGAAAAAAAAAAGAAAAAAGAACAAATCATCGCCAAGCTCGTAAAAAAAGTTACGGGATGTAATCACACACCTCGTAAATATAAACGGTATAAAGGTAATAGGGGTAGTACACCGACGCCTAGGACCTTTTCCTTTATACTCAACTGTGAGGCAGAAGGGAGGTTTAATTTCGAACCGGTCGGATATACAGGTAAACCGCCGAAACAAAGTCACGGTTTTTAAATGAATCGCCGAGTATGACTGAAAAGTATGAGGCGAAATGAAAATTTGACTAAAAGCGAACAATCGGTGTTCGGTGATCGATTAATCTACCTTCAAACAGGTGTTAGGCGTATACTATCGCGATCCCAAAAAGCGCGAAGATTTTATCTAAACCGCTAAAAAAAAAGGGGGACGGGGGAATCAGTAAGAAAAAAAAAAAAATTCTAAAAAAAAAAAAGAAGGAAAAGAGAAAACCGTTTCTCTATTAATTATTTAGTATAATCAATTAATTAATTCGGAACGTATGGTATAGTATATATTGAGCCGCAATTTTCTATAAAAGTATTTTGCCGAGATATCAACGGTTCAGAAGGTAATCGAAAAACAAAAGGAAAAAAAAAGTATTGCCTTGAAATTTCTGAAGTATATTCTTGTTCTTCTTTTATTTCTGTTCGACTCGATGTAGGAGAAAGTTTTTTTTTTTTTTTTTTTTTATTTCGGATTATCGGATTTCATCGAAAAGGGTTTTTTTTTTTTTTTTTTTTCATATAGCATTGACGGGAAATTTGGGAAAAGGGGAGAATTGATTGATCAGTGGCTAGGGATCTAACGACAGCGCATCTGGTGATGATCAATGAAAAGTTTCATCAAATTCAAATGGACAGCATCACTTCCGGGCAGAGCCAAAAAACAAAGATATATATGTATACAATATACATATGTATAGATAGATAAATAAATAGATAAATCATCTCTCTATACATACCTATACGTATATATATATATATACATGTATATAATATAATACGAAGATTGTTCCTTTTTTTTTTTTGTCTGTTTCTTGATTTTTTTTTTTTCTTGTTTTTTGTTTTTGGTTTTAATCACGTTTATAACCAATGGCAACTAAAATGCAGAAGGCTAGCTATATAGAAAAATGCAACAGCATGACTAAACAACTACAAATATATAATATATGTATATAATATATATTTACTAAAAAACCATTGGTTATACATAATATAATCATCGCACGTATATCCGTATCTCTAAAACCTGACGAATATTATAATTAAGAAGCCAAGATAAATTACCAGGACGATGGTTTTTGATTTTTGTTATTTATTCATTTCTTTCTTTCTTTCTTTCTTTTTTTTTTTAATCTTTCCAAAATCGTTCAGTTTTTAAACATACGTTACACGGTCACAAAATGCTTGACTTTAAAGGATGCCACATTCCATTTACATTGACGAAGCTTTCAGTCATTATTCAAGTATATATAGGTATACGTTTAAAGCATACTGCTTTTACAAAATGAGATTCAGTATATACTTGATTATTCAAATTGAATTCTCTGAAAATCAGGTCTAAACTATATTAGATTTTGTATGCAGCATACGGTGGGGGGTTGGGGTTCAAAACGCATTTTGCAAAAGCATATATGGCATGGGGGAAATCGTTGCAAAGTTAACGTCTCATCGGAAAATTGATAAAAAGAATTTTCTCTTTTTTTTTCAGATTCAACAATCTTTTTTTTTTTGATTTAAAATAAAAAGATTTTGAATCAAAAATGAAATATATATAAATATATATATATTTTTTTTTATCAATTTTCAACTGAGCTCCCAACTTTGCAACGATCTCCCCTGTATGAAAAATATTATGTTGATGATAGCTTGGAGAAAGGTTATTATATGATATACAATATATATATATATATATTATATTATATTATATATAGCATATATCAATATAGTATATATATATATTTATACGTGACAAGATAGCGTTTAATATACTACGAGAAAACTTAATACGAATGATAATAAGTGTATTACACATACATAAATAAGTTTTCTCTATGTTATGTAGAAATATTAATCAAGTTATGAATTTATTTATTAGTCACTTGATCACCAGTTAAAGAAATTATAAAATTGCTTAATCTTGTCACGCTTATTTAATAATGTTTTTATTTATTATCATTTTTTTTTCCTCTCTTACGTCTAGATAGAACCTCATTACATCAACGGCAACGACGTCTCGTCTGAGTTTCATTTTCATTCAACTTTCGCTATGTTCGTATAATATTTATAGTACAGTGTTCACCTATATTTTATACCTAATATAATAATATTCACTGCGAACCATATTTCGAGGATATATTCCCCGCGAAAATCCAAGACTAAATTTCCTTTACCGTAAATTCGTGGGACCGATAGTTTCCGAGATACGAAAGATCTTGGTCGACCAATCGCGGAGCTTATAGATGGCGCCACCGCGCAACTTCCGCTCATGGCGGGTTCTATGGCTGCGTCTAAGATCTTTTTTTATCTCGGAAACTATTGCGCCCACGAATTTTTGGTAAAGGAAATTTAGTCTCAGAATTTCGCAAGGAATCTGCTCTAAAAAATATGTTCCGTTTAAAATGTATAAAATGCAGTTAAACCGTAGGATGTGTGTTCGGAAAATCAGAGAGAATGTAATCGGAGTTATCTCGCTGCAGTCTGGTAGATGGCTAAGTTTGAATTTCGTGAAACTTGACTAACTAAAGTACACTTAGTAACCAATGAACGTAGAGTGGCTACGTACGTATGTACATGCATACATAGTTAGGTAGGTAGGTAGTTACGTCGATCTAACGTTAGCTGAATATGCAGACCCACCGGATGCAGACTGTCCGAGAGAGCCTGATATACGTATACCGTGACCGTATTGAATCGGATTAGATATTTACATTTCAAATTTATCAGATAAGTCCGGGGTTAGATATAATACTATAGTTTCTAGAATCGAGAGAATTAATATGTCTTTTATTTATTTCTTTTATTTTAAAATGTAAAAACTCCAAATTGATGAAAGAGTGTATCGTCAGTTAGCAAATCATCTTTGGGAATAGAATTAGGAATGATAATTTTTCGAAAAACTTTAGATACAAATAAAAGTAGGAAATTAATTTGAGTAGAAAATAATCTCGTTAAAGGGAAATTGTAGGAAACATGATAGTTTCCAATCCCCTTTCATCTACGTCTCGGAAGTTTAAAAACTGTACACCCCTCTTAACCGACTTTCTCCCAAATTCAACGAAATTAAGATCAAGATCGAGATGAAGATTGTAAAATGAAAGACCCCTTGAACCCCGAGTTCTTGTTGTTTAACACGACGAGATATAACGAACAATCGTTCGTTTCTACCTTTCTGAGTAATTTGAAACGTTGAACACCGTACTATATATATATATATACACTACAATAAACACCGAGGTGTGTTAAACTCTAAATAATCAGATAAAGCGATATTTAACACCAGAACAGTGTAGCAAGAAATGAAGAATAAATAAATAAATAAATAAAGACAAGAGACTGTCGTTGCCGTGATCCTGAAAGAAAATTAGTTTTTTTTTTTTTTGCAATTTCAAATTTTTAACAAGGAAGAAATTTTGTGATCTATATTTATTAGTTGATTTATTTTTTTTTTTTTTTGCGATCAATAAATTCCCACGTTTTCTTCCGTGTTATAAAATTGACTAGTTGATTTATCGATTGTATAAATCATCTATATATTCGTATGTCCCAGAGCCTCGCCAGTTGATCGGAAATTTTTTTTCTTTTTCTTTTTTTTTTTTTTAAAGCAAAAATAGGTTATCTATATAACCTGTATATTATTGAATAATTAACAATGCGTGTAATACATATGTGTGTGTGCGCAGAGTGCAGTGATTATGAAAAATAATAGAATAGAATATAGAATTATTAGAATGAAATAGGAATAAAAATTTGAAAACTAAGCGAAACTATATATATGTATATATGTAGCGGAAAAATAAGACGTAAAAAAATATGACAAATATAATCTAAAACCCCGATATTCTAACAGATATTTGATAAATAGTATAAAAGTTAGTAAGAAAAAAAAAAATAATAATAATAAGAATATAAGGCGTACAGTACAGCAGCATAAGAAAAAAAAAAAAAAAAGAAAAAGAAAGAAATTAATTCTCTTTCTTTAGAAGAGAAAGAGAGATAGAAAGAAAAAAAAAAAAATTGTAAATTTTCTTTTCTTTTTTTTCTTTTTCTATTTTCTTTCTTGTGAATTGCGAAAAAGTGCTTCAGCGATTATTGCCAAATATTTATCCGTGTAATCAAAGCAAAGCGTTCAGTTGTACATTAATTATATATATATGTAAATATGTAATACGCGACTAGGTACGTTGCGGGTGCAAAATAAATCGCGACTGGCTTAGTCTGGGACCGATAATATACATGGTAAATCGTTTCGTACGGCTCTTTTTTTTCTCGTCAATTTTCATTGAATTTATTTCACAACTTTATACTCAAAGATTTCGAAGAAAATAAAACAAGGAAAAAAAAAGAAAAAAAAAATTTGTAGCCAAAGAAATTTCTTTTCTTCCGCGAATTTTTTTCAACTATATCCACATACAAAAAAGTGTAGTGATATGTATATTAATTAATTTACACGCTTCGTTATTATCAGTGAATAGACGATTATATAGATATTTATATACGAGTGGAGAGAGCCCGTACCGAGATACGATTTAAATAGGGGTGATATTTCGAGTGACTTATTGATAATAATCAGATGTTTCAGGTTTATCTTACCTTGCTTCCACGCTCGTTAAAGATTATCTCTACGTCAAGGATCGGACCGAATTGCTGTAACAGATTAATAACTCGTCTCATTGCGGATAATATCGTCTAATATGCGGATTAATTTTGAAAAAAATTACAAAATTACAAAAAAAAAAAAACGAAATATAAGAGAATTCAAAAATTCATTAATAACACGATTATTGTTTTGATCGATTATTATTTTTACAATTCAACTCAATATAGCCGAAATATAATAATTATCGAGGGAGAATATAATGATGAAGAATATTTTTCAAAGATAGAAATTTTATTTTTATTTTTAATTTTAATTTTTTTTTTTGTTCTTTCCCCGATTTCAGTAGTATATTTCATCTCCTTGGGAGTATTTTCTCCTTTATCTCTTTATTCTATACCAGTATATGTATATATATAAAGTTCCCGAAATTAGAATTGAATTGACCTATTCACGCGAGTAATAATTCCCTTTCAAATGAAATGCCGGTGGATTGTAACGAGGTACTCAGGTTTTATAAAGCTATACAGAGGTATAGATATAGACACGTCCTCGTATATAGGAGTGTATAATTGATTATCGGAAAGATATTAAGAAAGAAAGAACCTTTCATTCACTCGCTGTATTATTCGAACAGCTGTGGCTGCATCTGCTGCAGAATCGAAATGATCAGAAAATTAAAAGCTCGCGATATCATCTTTCAAAGTGTAGACACGGTATACTGGAGAAAAATCTATACATCATATCATTTTTCAAAAAACGAAGTCAGTAAAAACGTCTTTTTTCAATCATAATAAAAATATTAAATCTGAATATTTTCATTTCTCTTTAACGAGATTCATCATTTCGTTACTTACTTTCATTCAATAGGTAAGAATTATTAATTTACCAAATTCTTATATTATCCTAAATTAAAATAATTTATCCTGATAATTAAAAAGACTAATTCTCACCCCAAACATCGCCCTCAGATCAGGATCTCTGAATCTGAATGGTATGTTGCTAACATGTAGTCGTTTTGGTTGTCCTTTGAGGTCCGCGCCGGGTGTAACTGTGGCTGGTGTCGTAGCGCCTGATGTAACTGGTACCAAACTTCCCGTGTCTACGCTTCCGTCTTGATTCCCTTCGCCAGGTCCCGAAGATGGTGCTTGCGGCTGTGCCCCGCCACCGGCAACTGCTGCTGCTGCTGCGGCTGCAACCGCGGCCTGAAACACCTCCGACTATGATCGGAAGGAAGAGGAAAAGAAAAAAAACATATTCGATTTGTTTTTTTTGTTTTTTTATTTAATTTTTGGAAAGAAGAAATTTTTTTATTTTTTTTTTTAAATTATTATTTTTGTCTAAAATCGAAACCAAAATCGAATCCCTATAGATTTTTGTCATTTATTTTTAATCAAACGAATTTATGTATATATATATACAGGAATTTAATCCGCGGAGAAAATGAATTTGGAGTGAAACGAGGGACAGGGAGTCAGTTTGTCAAAGCGTCCCTTCCTCGACCTATCTATCTAATACCCAGGGTCCCTCTTCCCGGGTTTAATTCACTCGATCAATCCTGCAACTGCCCTCCGATCCCTCGGCCAGTTTTCGGACCGTGCTTAAAGACGGGGAGAACAAGGGATGTCGAATACAAAGCAGATAGTCTAAATGCTGATTCGTCTTATCCCCCCTACCCAAGGTGTGGTATATACCTGCGTGAGTTCAAGGGGTAGAAAGAGAAGAGAGGAAATAGGAAATAGGAAGGAGAAGAAGACGAGGCCAGGGGAAACAATTTATGGAGGTTCAAGTACCGCGCGAAAATTATCACATAGGGAGATAACTAATTTGTGATTTTTTTTTCCTCAGACAAAAGATGATTTATTTTTCATATCCCATACGAGGAGCCACCCTTAACATACGCTTGTATATATATATTTTTATTTTTTTTGTCAAAAGTATAAATCGATGGGATTAATATTGATCAAGTGGATCATTAAAGCCGAGATGTGTACAAAGCAGCGCGAAATTACGATCGAGAACTCTTGGCGTTAATTTAATGCAAGATGGCCGTAACTCGTCAGCCTGGATTTACTACTTGGTAGAAATTAGGGATTCACGGAGTTTGTCGGTCCGTAATTAATTCGCCTGCCTCTTCAGTTTGAGATAAACGATATATATATAGGTGAGTTAGGTACATCTACCGATCGTATACTAAAATAAAGGGGAGCAGAGAAGCAGGTCACTTTGGACCCCGCCTAAAGTCCCGAAGCTAAAGCTCGAGTTTTAGGTACACACAGTACATCACTTGAACGTTCGTTTCGCACGATTCCGGTTAAATATCTCAGCTCGAAAATACGTGAGAATTTCAAGATGGGAGAATAGGATTGATGAAAATTAGCTAGTGAGTCAACGGGCAATTAAAACGGTAGAAAATGTTATTGAGCTTGAAATTTTTGCCTCAAATATTCCAGAGTCTCGCAAAGATCTGCATACCGCTATATTCGAGGTGAAAATGTATTTCGGTATATATAGACGAGGAATGGAAAGCCTCGATGTGAATTATTATAGTAATCTTAGGTATTTTGGTGAGAAATTTCTCAATTGAATTCCGCAAAATATCTTGGCAAATATTTTATACTGCAACGTTGAAATTCCTCGGTGTTAAACTGTTCGTTGATTCGAAAAATTCTTGATGAAAAATCGCGTTTCGTTATAATTTCAATTATAATTATACCGAATGAAAATTATATTTCCCGAATTTTTTCGAAATTTCTAATGAAAAAAACAAAAATTCCTCGTATGTATGTACCTAAAGTCAGTCAATCAGTATTTAAGTTAGTCATTCCCGAAGTAAAAGTATGATAAAAGTATAACAGAGAGTAAAATCGTTCGCACTCACGAGTTAGCCTATAGAATTTAAGTGTCCGTGAGCGAGAAATGAGAGTAGAAAATGATTAAAGTCTCGTAAATTTAACGAGATTTTCTTTACGACCAATTATCTTCGCTAGTCAAAACTCAACCACCGCGACCAATCGCTTTTCCTCCATCTAACTTGAGTTTATTTTAACAACCATGGCTAAAATATACGTTTCCCTATTCCTTCTGCACACACCCGCACATATATATAATTGTCGAGTAAAAATATGGAAGAAAAGAGAAGAAAAAAAAAAAATGAAAGACACAAGTTTTACTATTTTTTTTTTTTTTTCAATTTTTTTCAATTTTCTTTTTTGTTTTTTTGTGAACTTACCATCGCCTGCTGATCCACACCGTTCGGCGGTGGAGGTGGGCTGAAACTTGTTACTGTCGGTGCTCCAGGTGCGGCTGGATGTGGTGCTCCCGAGGGTGGTGCGCCCTGAGGCGCCCCGGGTGGTGGTTGTTGTGGAGCTCCGCTAGGATCTTCTTTAACTGTTACTGGAGGTGGTGGTTTAACGTCTCCGGCACCACCTGCCGCACCGACAACACCACCCACGCCGTTTACAGACGGGGGAAATACACCCCCACCGTAAGGCGCAGCCATGCCTGTCTGCACCATGTGCTGAAACACGAAAAATAACGAAACTTTAATAATAATAAGAAAAAAATAAAATAGAATAAAAAAAGAAATGTGTTTTTCTTTTCTTTTCCAATATTTCTTTCATTTCAAACCCCCGGCGTAAAGAAAAGGGTCTGAACCGAGTCTGAATTGCTTGAAAGAATGGAAAGAAAAGAAAAGGAAAAAAAAAAAGGTTGAATATTTCCATTCCGAAGAAAAATATTGTGAAAGAAAAATTCTCTCGGATCGTAGAGAAATTTATTTCACAAACGTAAAATCCACGATCTTTTAGTATATATAGTTTAGTATTAAACGTCTCGATATATAGTCCATTTAATCCCAAACGTCAGACCGAGAAACTAGAATATAAATTATTGTTATAGTTTCTTTTAGATATATATATATATAAATAAAAAGAAATCAATCCCCCTTTTTTTTTTTACCTGATTCTTATTCTTTCGCGAGTCGAACCAACGTCGGTTAGTTTCATTCATCTAGTGATATAATATCGGCATCCATATATTCAGTCGAGAATAAAATTTACGAGATTTAGCAGACAGCCAGACGCCTATGCTTCCTCTATTTTTTTTTTTTTTTTTCTCTTTCTCTTTTCTCTTTTTTCATCCGCGTGTCTTCTGTATATAATTTATACAGAAAATCTTCAAATACATGACATAAATTCGCCTATTACTATACCATTATTATTATTATCAAAATCTCGGATTACCAATTCCCCCTGAATCATATTACTATATAACACAAAATTGTTCTGCGTGCTGCACGAAACGATTAGCGACATGCCCTAACTCTTCAAGCTACCTAGTCAAACCTACGTATATCTAGACCATGATTATCTATAGTCTATTCCCCTACATTATACAGGATGATTCATATTTAGAAGTTAGATTCCCAGCGAGAATCTAAGCCTAAATTATCTTTACCGTAAATTCGAGGGACCGATAGTTTCCGAGATACGAAAGATCTTAGCTGACCAATCGCGGAGCTTATAGACGGCGCCACCGCGCAACTTCCGTTCATGGCGGGCGCTCGCTGCGCCACCTATGAGTCCCGCGATTGGTCATAATTGAGATCTTCCGTATCTCGGAAACTATTGAGCCTACGAATTTTCGGCAAAGGAAATTTAGTCTCATAATTTGACAAGGTATCTTCCCTGAAAATATGACCCGTCAAACCTGACTAATCCTGTATTTATATAGCATTAAATATCTAGTCAGTTAAATGCGAGAATAAGAAGAAACTTAGCCAGCTAACTAAACTATACTGCTCATCGTGTTGCTGACTCACAAAACATTCAAAGCACGCCGGGGCTAACGCCTTAATTTCTATTTCCAGAACTGAGGAACGCGTTTTCGTATCTACTATACTCAGCTTCGTCGTGGTATTCACAACAACTTGGACCGATCTCCTTCTCCTCCTTCTCTAACAAGACAGACTTTCATAAAGTTTCCCTGCCTATCGCATGGTCGAGAAAAATTTGTCGGTATATACATAAAAAAGAGCAAATATTTTCATAAAAATAACGACATTCAAAACTGGGCTGGCATATAAATCCACAGAAACATGCGCCGGAGGGACATTACTCCGTTCACAACGATCTGCGGAAGACATGTGACGCAGAGACGGGGATAAGGAAGGTAAGAGAGCCACTCCACTCCACTCCGGGTTACGAGGAGTGAATATTTTACGTCCATCGTGTGTCAAAGCGAGTGCTAAAACGGGGGGTTTAACAGCTAGTGGTATAGATGTAGGTAGGTGGTAGGTACGAAAGGTCATTGGATTCGAGGTAATTTCCGTTCGCGATCTAAATGTGTTTTTTTCCTCCCCGTCGAATGGGATGGATATAGAACAGCCCCGATAACTTCGTTGTTGATGAAAATACGGAAAAATACTTGGAACGAAAGTTACGCGTCTATTCGAGCCGCGGATATTATGTCAATAAAAATTTCCCCTATCTTTAACGGGACAGAAGTTATCACCGAAATTCTAAGCGCAAATAATAAAACGCTGTATCAAAGATCCGAGCCACGTTCACGGCTTTAATTAATCAGTAGTCGGATTTCAGGTGCAAAGTAGAGCCACTGTGCATGAGTATTTATAGTCGATCTATTCCGGCTAGTATTGGTTACCTGAAAGAAGCTAATTGGCACTGAAAATAAACGATCGTTTGTTTCATCGGATCGGCAAAATTGTACCGTTTATGCATAGACTGGGTAGGTGGTTGGGCATATGCGAATCGATAAATCACACGTACTCCCGGACCGGAGTTTTAGGCTCGAGTCAATCCAGGCATATCTCTTCGGGATTCAATGATTCGATCTTATTATTTTGTCGATTCTATGGGTTACCCTAGTGCAGTGTCTAAGAATAAACGTTAAATCGATACACAAGGTAACGGGTACGCTTTTCAGCCTCGAGAAACAGCGGGCAGGTATATATAAGAGATTGAAAGCGTACAAAGGGACGGCGGATAGACATGCTTCCTTACGTGTCTCTGCATAGGTAAGAATAAAAAAGTAAAAAATATTCGAATAATTGAAAAAAAAAAAAGAAAGAAACAAGTCAATCCGATTTTTGTTTTTTGAATTAAGTATGTAGCATTGACATTTTTTTTTTTGGGGGGAAATATGTATAGAAAGAGGCTGTTTATTTCAAGGGTATTTCTGAGATTAAAAAGATATATACTCAGCCTATCCTAACGTTATTTTAGTTAACTGTCACATCTACACCCACGCTACAGTGACGCAGACGCGGTTCATATACATATATATATACGGTATAATATAAACGAAGAAGCGGGTAGTCGATTTATAGCGGATCGATCACGGGTAGTACCTACATAGAGTTTAGAATAGAATATGATTCGCGGATGCAAATGCATATAGGATATACATGAATAAAATGAGACTCGTTAGAGAAGGTCTTTCCTTCTTTTTTACTTCTTCTTCTTCTTTTTTTTTTTAAGTTTAATTATATACATTTTACAGCCAGCGATCGTTTATTATAATAAAGAGTGTCAAAATATATAAAGACTTTAGAAGATTCAGCAATGGCGCTTCGGAGAAGAAAAAAGAAGAAGAAGAAGAAGAAGAAGAGGATGCTGCTGCTGCTGCTGCTGCTGCAGGGGAAATTGAAAACTGTCAATACCTTATGCCCGAGGAACGGAAACACCGAAGAAAATAGAAAACTGTAACTGCAGTATAGAACGAAACTTTGAGAGATAATTGTGCCGCTGCACAGTATCGATTTTCAGCTTTTCCAACCGACATTATACTTATATATATATATATATCTATAGATAATCTACGTCTATAGAACGACGTAAGAAGCTGAATTGATACGATTTTAGAGATAAGAAATTGCCGATCTTATCTCCGGGGATGAGGGGAGCGAAAACGTCTCGCGAATTCTTAACGAATTTCCTTCCATCGATTTCAGACATTTTATATACCTACCTCATTTATTCATTCGTAAATTTATTTATTTCTTTATTTATTAAAACCGAGGAAATAATAGAAACGACTTGTTTCTTGGCACCTATTACTTGCTCGTTGCTTATGTAAATATCCATACATATCCAGATCTGCATCAAGATTACGCATGAGTAGGTACAATAACTTAAGGTAACAATTTCATTATTGCCATTAAGATTAACCTGACACGCGTTTCGAAACGTGTATAAGTATTAGGTGTAATTTACGTATGTAGGCAGGACTATACATGTAGTCATGTACATGTATAACATATGTATATAAAGAAAATTAAAATAGACTAAATCAAAAGGATGGATGGCGCAGAGTTTTACTATAATAAATTACCACACAAATCTACGTGTACGCTATTGCAGGTTGTCAACACTCGTTAACGCACCGTTATAATGAGATTCGAGATTAAAAATCGCCATTTGAATAGGGTAGATTTTCAAAGTTTGAAAATTCATGCGAGAGACGAGAAAAGAAATAGAGAAAGAGAGAAAAAAAGACGGTAAGAAAAGAATAAAGGATTTGGCTCCGTGTTGATTGATCAAAAGAAGTAACAAAGCGAATCAAACTGAAATAAAAAAGGAGAAGAAAAAAAACAGATAGAGAGATATAAAAAAAAACGAAAAGATTTGGGATTGTGAAACAAGTCGCGTAAACTTTTTTTTCTTTCTTTTTTTTTTTTTCCTCTGTTCCTTTCTGTTCTTCTTCTTATACCCATCTTGTTATTTTCTTTTTCTCCTTCATAACGAGGAAAGTTCGGGGAAAAACGTGCTCGGAAATATTTTCCGCCCTTTCGCGAGGGTAACGGTAAGTAATAGGAAGTAACAGGAGTTCGTAGCTCGTAGCCTGCTGCAGATGCTGTAAAAGACGCGAAAGATATCCGGATGAAAAGGGAAAAAGAAAAAAAAAAAGAAAAAAGAAAAGAAAAAAGAACTTGATTCCTCGTACACAGTTGTTTCTCGTCGTTATTAGCAGAGATTTTATCTACAAGTCTACGACTACGCGACAGCTACGATAATGAAAATTTTCACCGCATTAGCAAAATCGACAGTGTGCAGATTTTCACGGTTATAATATCTCACGAAGATAATCGTCGACTACTAAGTCAGCTGTACCCACCGCGTTTCGGACTTCCGGTATACGTATGTCTATGCATATTCCCAGCTACTCGAAACCGACGCGTTATGTCAGACCGGAAATTCCGGGGTGGATTATCTCGTCGGTTAATCCACGTGGTTAATTATTATAAATAATATGCAGATTTCAACAATCCGTTAGCTTCGTGAATATTTTTTGATTTTTTTGGGAGAGAAGAAAAAGGGCTGAGATATTTCAAAAAAAAAAAAAAGAAAAAAAAGATTCGTGAATTCGAAATCGTTCATTTTATAGGATGCAGTGAAATATGTTGCAAGATCGTAAAGTAGACGATTTGAAATCCCAACTCCCGCATTCGATATACATTCATACAGAGTCATTATTCTTTTCACATTCGTAGATTTTATTTATTATACTTTGAAATCGTCCATCGTCTGTCGATTACCACCATCTGCTTCGAGCTTCGAGGTTGTATATACCTAGGGTACGGTACGTGTGGATCATCGCGAAGCAGGTCAAGAGGAAAGTATAATAAACTAGGCGATAAACAAAACTGTATGAATTATTACAAGCCCCCGTATATATCACGGAAGGAAGAGGAAGAGGAAGAGGAAGAGAATAAGTGAGTAGCACTTCGGGGCTGAGATGAACGGAAGTAATAGGTTACTATTACGATAAATATATTCGTTCTATCTATATTCAGATTTAAAATGAAATTATCCAGAACTCCCAGAGTGGGAATTTCAATATTCGGAAAATTGAACGTTTCCAAAAATTCTGGATCCTCTCAAACGAATTCCGGAGTTTTAACTCCGAATCAAAGATTCTTCTTTCTTTCCTATTTCTTTCCATAGTGAATAATAATATGATGTTTGAACGCGTCAGAATTCTATACCATTGTTATACACGCTTTGAGTTTCCGGCATACCTACGCCTATCTACTTCTATGCCTAAATCTCAACCTAGGCTGGTGCCGGCCCTGTTCCCTTGCCCTGCCTTGGTTTGGTTTGCCTCCCTGTTAAAGCAGGTAAAATTTACCACCAGCCTCTATTCATACTCTCTATTCAAGCTTTGCCCCTCCGACCGCGTGGCTATATGTATACTTCACTTCACTCTCGTCTTCTCTTTCCTCCTCTTCTTTTGGAGACAGCTATAAACCACCGGAGGGTTCGGGGTCGATGGGAAGGGACGACGAGGGAGAAAAACCCAAAGACCCGGAGGGAAGACGAAAAAGGAGAGAGAGAAGGAGAAGGAAAAGGGGATGAGGGATAAAGGTTGAGGGTTGACGACTAACGACTATGTATAACATAATATCACATGTACACTGTACATATACGTGCGTAGAAAAGTGCGAAGCGATGTTCTATTATCGCGAAGAAGATTAAGTAATTCGCCAAAGACAAAAGCAAAGAAATCGACCATAGAATAAATTGAATTTCGCAAATTTAATCTAAGATCTAGGAGAAACGGTAGAGAAAAATGACGGAGAATTATAAGAAGGAGAAAGTTTCGCGATAGAATTTCCACGCGGAATAATACCGATGCGGGATATACGTACACGGGGTACAACACAACACGCCGTGTCTGCCTAGACTCTATAGCTACTCCACCGTCTGTCGAGAGGGTGAAATAGAGCCGAGGATAGGCGAGGCATCCGGGTGACTCTCTCTCTCCTCTCTGTAGCTTTGCGGATTGGTTGCCTTGTGCAGAATCTGGAATGGAGTAGCCGAGGGTTTTTTGGCAAGGTGCCATAATATTCCCCGACTCACAAAGGCCTTCCTCCTTCCATTTCTCGCTCGCTATATATCCGCCAACCCACACATACGAGACGAGACGAGACGAAACGAAACGAAACGATATAAATTATACCGAGTCAATACAAAATCCAGATAATCTACAGGGTGATAAAGTTCGAGCGTTTCATATTTCGAGAATAGATTCCCCGCGAAAATCAAAGACTAAATTTCCTTTGCCGTAAATTCGTAGGACCGATAGTTTCCGAGATACGAAAGATCTTAGTTGACCAATCGCGGAGCTTATAGATGGCGCCACCGCGCAACTTCCGCTCATGGCGGGTTCTATGGCTGCGTCTAAGATCTTTTTTTATCTCGGAAACTATTGCGCCCACGAATTTTTGGTAAAGAAAATTTCGTCTTAGAATTACACAAGGGATCTGATTCTCAAAATACGTTATTTTTTCTTTTTTGACAGTATTATGTATCTATAGTAAATATTGGTACGTAAGTATGTACAGTAGTAGTGCTGCAGTCTATAAGTATTACTGACCAGCAGCGAGAGAACCGCGATGCGTGTCCTGACGTCACTTCCGGCCAATCATCTCCATCATTGCCGTAGCCAACGGTAGGCTAACTAATGTACGAGCGGTATACGTATCTATGTATGTATTTAGATATAGATATAGTTACGTGTATAACTTTTGGTGATACAAAGCTACGGTATACATGTACGTATAGAGCGATACCTAGTTTAGGCTTGCACGTACAATACGTATATATACGTTGGCTGAGTAGCCAGTTGGTACAAAAGCGATGTGGGCTTAATTGGAAGTAATTTGCTATGGTTAAAAAATGGCCGCGACGCGATGTGCCGTTCCTCTTTGTGCTGTAGGGACAGGGGCAGGGACAGGGTAATGGACCTACAGAGAGATATCAGACCCAAAGACCCTCCCTAGGTCTTATACGCGCGTGAGAAGAATAGAATCCCACCAATTATATTTTAAAATGGTGAGGGGGAGCAGACACCTCTTTCTTGTGAAAAGAAAAAGATGAAACAGAGAATATATATAACCAGACGGAAAAAAGTGAACGACATGGAAACGCTGATCATTTGAATCCCAGACTTTTTAATCCGAAATCTCAATTTTCATAATTCTGTCTAATAGGATGAGAAGGGAAAAAAACTGGAAAATTTATTTTTTATTACATTTTGAATTTAGATGAATCTGATATAAGGAAAAAAAAAAAAAAGAAACTTGAAAGGATCGTTTCAAACGCATCTTTAAATTTTGATAAACTCTTTAGGGCTGATTGAAATTTCATCTTTTGTCTGATATAACGAATTTTCGAATGATTATTAAAATTGATTAAAATTTTCCGCCCAAATAAAGTATAAGCCTAAATAATTTGTTCTTTTGTTTTTTATTCTTTCTTTTTTTCGAGAAGGAAAAAGAATATAATAGTATAACTGCGACTGAGCGAGAGAAAGAGAGAGAGAGAGCAAGAGAGTGAGAGTAAGAGTGAGAGTAAGGGAGCGAGACTTCGTCCTGTGACGGTAGATACATAAATTAGTGCAGTTTATAAACTATAGAACTCTGTAGGCGACGAGCGGTAAATTATTGTGTCATTACACCCAATTAGTTTCATTAGTGTCCTTGAGGAAAGTAGCAGTACTACCACTATGCTAGTCAATAGGCTTATACCAGTTTATAGCTAGCCAGCCACATCTGTCGCTCTTGACGTTGCAGTTGATTCATACACGCGCCGGATATGCAACTGTGTGTATAGCATAAGAGACAGAACACGCATCTCGGACAATGAATTCAATCAACTCTTCATAAGAAAAAAAAAAAAAAAAAAAACTTCTGCAATTATTATTATTATTATTATTATTATTATTATTATTATTATTATTTCTCTTTACATTTTTGCAAAAATTTTTGTCTATTTCTCGGGATACGAATATAAAAAATATTTCATTCTGATCCGAGTCCCCATATCTTTGCGGAAACTCATATTTTATCTGATTCAATCGACAACCTCGATGTCATGATCGATACAGCCCGATTTATCAAACACTGAATGAGTGTGTATATAATGCATACGCAAATTTCAAGTTTCGGAGCTTTAGCCTTTTGGAGTTATTCGGCTTCGGGAATTTCGAACCTCCGGTATATAAGTTCTTCGTCTGAAAGTTTTCTGACTCTGCTATACACGCAGTCCTCTCGGGGAAATAACCTTTCGAAAAAAACTGTAGGGTGTCAATATTGAAATTCGAAACTTCGTTCCGTATTCCCTGAAGGCGAAAATAATTTCAAAAAATAAGAAAAAAAATCATCCCTTTTCATTAGTTTTCAAAACGCGACGTTATAAACGGAGGAAAAGGAAGAAGAAGAAGAAGAAGAAGAAGAAGAAGAAGAAGAAGAATAGATGTTAAAATGAGAAAGACAAGGCGGAGATTGTGCTTTGCGCGTGAAGCTTGTGAATAATTCATTAGTTGTTTTTCGACTTAAGTTAGTAAATTTTCTCCGCTATGGAGTTAAGAAAATGAAGAGAATTATAGAGGTGCCATAGAACAAAGATGCGATAATTTTCTGTTTGCAGAACAAATAGTTTAATTCCATCTTCTATTATAAAGTGACAAGAAGCTATTCCCATCCTGGCTGCTCTTATCTCTTTGCGATAAAAAAAAAAAAATGTCAAGTTAATCTTCTTATTCTCGTTCACAGTCTCTAATTCCTTCTCCGAACACTCGGAAGGTCTCTTTCAATTGAATCCTAATCATATCAGACTAGTCGGAGTCTAGAAACGCGCGTCTTCTCCTAATAACGAGAGAAACTTTTTCAACGTCCTTTGTGTGAAAAATGAAGAGAAAGAAGAAGATAAAAAAAAAACTGCAAAAAACATGAGAAGGAACATAAAAAGCATTTTGAAAGAGGATCTTCAAACACGGACAATATATACATATATAACCAACAGTCCGCAGCTGCAGCTACTTGCTTCCACCGCAGTCTAATCCAAACGTCAATTTAATTAACCGAGCCTTACTATATGTGAGTTTTTATTTTTCCGGCTATAATAATGTGAGAAATATATTATAATGAAAATAAGTGTATAATTATACATGTACGGTATATAGTGTTGCCATTAAATGACCAGAATCGTCAATGAAACTTCGAAACGGTGAGATTTATCGGCAAAGACCAAGAGATCTTTTTTCTAGTGCATTCAATTCCATACGAAAACATGCTTGTAGATTTTCCGTACAACGCATCGTTGAGTAGTTATAAAAATCCAAAATTCCATCTTATGGAAAATAGAAAAACTGTGTTTTAAGTCCTGATTAAATTTAAGAAAACGTCTGCGCGCGTCTTACGTCAACGTCGTCGTCACGTTCGAACAGAGTTACATATACGTATCTTGTTATAGGTATAACGACGACGAGAAACGACGGGAAAAAAGGAGAGGATAAGGCGGATGGAGAATAGAGGCTTTACAGTTTACCTTATACATGTATATTTTTCCTTGCCTATGTATACGTACAACTACGTAAGCTAAGCCCTTTTAACGATTACGTAAACCCTTCGATGTATATCTTAGAGGAATTGCGCGATACCAACGGCGTTAATACTCAACCGCCTGCCTCAATAAAGGAAAATGTTCGTAATACCTATATCAGTATCTAGCTACGCAATAAAACCATGATTTTATCCAATCTACGAAACTTAGGCAGACCATATTTCAAGGGTAGATTCCCCATGGAAATCCAAGACTAAATTTCCTTTACCGAAAATTTGTAGACCCAATAGTTTCCGAGATACGGAAGATCTTAGTTGACCAATCACGGAGCGTACAAATCGCATAGACGGCGCCACCGCGCAACTCGCTGCGTCACCTATAAGTCCTGCGATTGGTCGACTAAGATCTTCCGTATCTCGGAAACAATTGGGTCTACGAATTTTCGGTAAAGGAAATTTATTCTTAAAATTACACAAGGAATCCGGTCTCGAAGAGTGTTGAATAATTTGACAAATAAATAGATAAATTAGTTACTAATTTTACCTATACCTTATATATCGTAAAAGTAGCCGTTGTTATTTCGCGTATGGGTTATACATTATGTATATGTGTACGTAGTAGGTACGTACCTACGTGCTCAGTCAAAAACGAATACGTTATTTATAGAGTGATGAAAGGAAGGAAGAAAGGAGACAGAACGACGACGAGATGTAAGCAAGGCACGATCATCATGATGCACGTAGAAGATATATACCTAACTATAGGTATTCATATAAGCACATAGTTACACGATTTTACCGCGCGAGGAGAGAAGACATCTTTATTAAAGATATATATAGGGGAAACCGGGAAAAAGTGATAAAAAAAATAAAATAAAAAAATTTTCTGAAGCATCCTTTTTACTTCGAAGTTTTTTTTTATTTCTTTCCTTCTTGTTCTCTTCAAGACTGCTGCAGATTGAGAGTAAAAAAAAAATGTATAATTATTGTATATTTTTTTTTTCTACTCAATTCATTCGCCTGTTTAATTTTTAATTTTTACATAAAAATGTTGGAATTCTTTTCCCACAATCAGAGATATTTATCGTGCTACGAGCCTTATGCATATATATGCGTGTAACGTATTTCTAATATAATTGTCGGTCTGAAGACTTAAACTCTTAAAACTCTTGACTCTTGGGAGATATAAAAAAAGATTAAGAGACCAAAAAGAAGGAGGAAAAGTAAAAGTAAGATGAAAAGAACAGCGGTCTCTATTTTTCTCTTGGGGAAAAAAATAAAATAAGAAATAAAATAAAATCTTCAACTCTCAAAACTACGAAAGACGAGACCCGTTATTACCAGTTCCGAAATTAAACCCTTTATCATTTGAAACCGTTAATCACCGCGTCCCTCCGGGCTATCCCAAACTCCGAGTATACGCATGTATGTGAACATCCACACCTAGCTATCAGGCTATAGGTGTAATATGTAATTCGGCGTTCACTCACGCACCCTGGGAAAATTCTCACGGAGATGAATGTACGTCGAAAGAATTTGAAAAATTCACTCTCCGACCGATGAGAGGAAAAAGAAGATATAAACTTTTTCGATTATAATCGAAGATACGAACATTTTTCCTCTCGACGTCGGAAAATTTTTCGTTTTCTCTTCTTTATTTATCTATCTTTCTCTCTCTCTCTCTTTTGACCCTTAAAACAGTTAACCCTTACTTTATCGAGTGTATAGAATAGAAAGGAGCGGAGATAAGATGACAAAATAAAAGAGAGAGAGAGAGAGAAAAAAAATTTGCTACCTATATTATAAAAACGAGTTGACTCTCGCAGTTTTGATTTTACGGTTAAAGTATAAAGGTCTTCGAAATTTCGAACCTCAATTTCACGCATCTTGCAGAACACGCGCACACACACACGCATATATATATATATATATATATGAACCAGCTTTGTCAGCTTATACTACGACAGAATCCTCTCTATTTTATCCACATGCTTCTGGTACATACGTTATATATAATATATACATAAGAATCAGAATTTCTTCGGGTCTAGATCGAGTTTAGATATAGGAATGAAATTTGGCGTCCAGTAAAAAAGACGAAAACGAACAAGAAATAGAAAAGAAAAAAAGGAATCCCAAAAAAAAAAAAAAAAAAAATTCATAATTTTTTTTATATCCTTTTGTTTTTTGGTTACGTCATTGATTCAAAGCGTCGGTTTGGCGGGGGCGCGGAATTATCCCATGCGGTTTGGTATAAAAAGAAAAATCTAACGCGATATACAGGGTGAGTTTTGTTTTCCGGGGTCTCATCTGGGAGGAGTTTTGACGTGTCGAGACTCCGCCGTCTCCTATTCATCCTCGTTCGCTTGAGAATAATAAGCAGATAATATCCTAATCTCTGAATTTCTTTACGTTCACGCGTATAGCATTATGAATAGAAAAAGGCGCAGGTCGAAACTCCTCCCAGATGAGACCGCGGGCGAAACTCACCCTGTATATATACATATATAACGCACGCGCTTCCTCTTGTGATTTGTACCCTTGTAAAGCTAAGTCGCCTTGTTGGTGCTGGCTCTGATGCTTTCACGGAGTGAAGTAGAAGCGAGGGTATATAGGGGCAGAAAAAAAAAGTACGAAAAAGTACGAGAGGTTGAAAAGGTGGCCCGAAACGTTTGCGTAAACATTTCCCTAATGGCTGCTGGCTGAACGAACTTGAAAAATCGCTACTTCCACTTCTTCCTTCGAAATAAAAATATTCCTTGCCGATTGCAAAATCCAGTTCCATAAACGGTGAATATTTCGATTTGGGAAAAAAGAAAAAAAGAAAAAAGGAATTCCGTTCGAACTCCCGAAAGCTAAAGCTCCGAAAAGCCGAGACTGTATTGATCGCATCAAAACCAACAAGTGGTCGAAATAATCGTTTGGAGATTTTCTTTTTGGAAAAAAATAAGTTTGAAAATCCTGTCAATTATTTATATGACGTCTATAGGTTATCGATCGAAATAGATAAAAGGTAAGTCCGTAAATCCTGGTTATAATGAACTATGTTTCAGCTTCGCATGCTGAGAAGTAAACCGAAGTTTTCGGATTTTCCGGCTCTCGGAGTTTCGAGCTGTCCGCGTTCCTATCTTTCAGAATTTTAATCTTCCACAACTCCAACACTTCTGAAAATTCGAAATCGTCTGAAACGAATTCAGAATTTTTACCGTTGAGTTCAGAAGTTTAGAAATTCGCAACTTCAACCCAACCCCCAAACTCCGAACTTTTCATCTCTCTCCCTTACCCGTCTCAAGATTTATTTGTTATTCATTCTCCAGAACGCTGTAGCAGCGGAAAAATTCGCTTCATTACATTTTTTTCGTCGATATAAACCACAGGGCCTCTGAATTTTTCTTCTTATTTATTTATTCGTTTCTTTCTTTCTTTCCTTCCTTCCTTCTTATAAAATTACGAAAATTTCCAAACAAATATACAATCTTTTCTATCGATTTTCCTACTTTTTACAAAATTTTCACTCTCGGTTTCCGACGCTCTTATACATTTAGAGATCGCTCACCGCCATTTTTCATTTTCCGTCTGAATAATATGGGAAATGTTCTTGTGGCGTCTTTCGATTTTTATATCTCGAGAACTGATCTATTCAAAAAAATTCTGCAAGGCTACTTCTGTTCAGAATAAAACGATGTAAAAAAAAGGTAACTTGGTCTTTTTCGACGAGACTAACCGTCATTTAATGGCAAAGCTAACTTCGAAACGGTTAGTTTTCTCGAAAAAGACCAAGAGACCTTTTTCGTAGAGCGTTCAATTTCCAACAAAACTAGCCTTGCGGAATTTTTCTAACAAGATAAGTTCTTGAGATATAAAAATCGAAAAGCGCAACAAGAACATTTCCCACGTTATTCAAATGAAAAATGAAAAACGGCAATGAGCGACCTCTGAATGTTAATATTAGGAGCTGATTTTCTTTCAAGACTCGTTATTCGAGCATAAAGAACAAATTCCTGAATGTACTTCTTTGAAAAAAATAAAAATTGTCGGTTTATTTGACCCACCCTAATAATACCTACATACGGTATATTCGAATTTATGTTCTGGCAGGTATATTTACGCCTTGAATCGAGTCCTTACCGCGAATCCAGGTGTTTCTACTTTTGCTTGTACCTACCTACTTCTGCTTTTGTTTAAAACTCAGAAATTCGACTGTCGCATTTTATAGATTCATAATTTACAACAGGGTCTAAAATACGTTCAAGAGCCGTCATACCCTACACGTACCTATATATAGGTACCAAATGCCAATTAGCCAAACCCGGAGGACTTCACCCTCGATCCTGCAGACTGACTGACCAAAGGATTTCCCCGTCCCAACTATAAGAGGATTATAACGGCCACCTCAAAGCTGGTTCTCAGAGTACAAGAGCTGCTTTCAAGCAAATTCGATAATATCTATAGATTACGGACTATACCTATACCCGTCTACGGATATACATCCTTAAAATCAGAGCATCAATTTTCAAAGGACTCCATTAATATTCCGGGTGTCCGGCGAATGGGCGATTGAAAATATGTAACCTAAAAAAACCAGGACATCTCTTTCCTATAATTTGTTCTTTCGAAGCATAAATTCTGTATTACCTGAATCTTAATGAATCGTTGAAAAATGTTTTCTTGATCATTTCGGATGTGTATCTATATACCCCATTCCTCTGACATAGTATATAAATAATTAAGTGAATACAAATATTTGCGGAGATTCAGAAGTAGAGAGAAAAAAAAGAAAAAAACCAAGCAAAGTGGTGAAAATTAGTACGATTTGTTCCCGACCACTGTTTCCATTTAAACTAGTTTCCTGTCTCGCGCATTCCTTAAGACTGGGGGGGTACACAAAACGACGTCTAACACGCGACGATTCGAAACATGTCGGATATACCCAGTGGATACGTAAGGTCACGTAAAGACGGCAAAGAAATACGAGTTTAAAATATGAGAATAAAAAGAGCAATAAAAGAAGAGAGAGGAAAAATAAATAAATAAATTGGATGGAATTTTTTTCTGGAATTTTATATGAAAAGGGTACCTATATATTTCCTTGAAAGTCTGCTAAGCTGATTTGAAAAAAATTTCAAACGAAGAACCCCAAGACTCTGAAGCTTGAAAAAAAAGTCAAAATCCTAATGGAGTTTTCGTATCCGAGAGTCTCGATCAGAATGAAACTATGCATTTCTCGTCTTCGAATTGTGAGAAATATAGGTAGTGAAATTAGGATAGTCAATAAGGTTCTGAGCTCAAATACAAGAATAAACTATTCAGTATCAATAATCAATAATTTTAGTAATAATAGCAATCCGTTTAACGCTAGTCGCACGGATTCAACCAGCAACTAATATGAGCACAGTTTTCGCAAATAATGGAAATTCACGTTCTGTTTAGCGATATCAAACGCACATTATACTTATGTACATACATTGTATACAAATGTACTCGTATATATATAACTATCCGTATCTGTCTGTATAACTATCGTATTATCGTAGTTTAGACCAGCTTCCGCGGTTTTCACGGCCTCTCTCTACCCCCTGCCGTTCTCCATCCTAGTCCCTCTCCCGCATCTCTCAGTTTCTCTTTAAACAATAATAACTAAAACCGCAGAAAAGTGTACAACATTCCGATGGTATTTTTAGCCTCCGAAACACGCCTCTGATTTAGTTCGTAAAATTTTCCGATTATTGCATAAACATATAATTATATATAATATATATTATACGATGCCAAATTTTCTCTTTATTTTATTTCCGTTACGTATATATATATCCGCTTATTTCTCAAATCGGAGAAAAAAATAAAAAAAAATGACGTGTAAAATTCCTCGAAAACTGAATTTTATAAATTATTACGAAAACGTAATTACTCGTCAGATTTATTCTTTTGTATTAGAGTATGTGTGGTCCAATCCGTTCAGTAGCTACGTATGTATATGTATATAGAAAGCGAAATAATAGGATCATAATATATCGCTTGAAACACAACGAAATAAAAGAGAAGAATATATTCGAGGGAGAATTGGATGCGGTAAGAAACGTGAAATGAAATTATATTAACAGCTGTTAATATTATGCCATGTGCTATGTACAGTATAGTATATATACAACTTGAAGTATTTATAACCTATAGACATATTGAGCTTACCGTGAAATTTTGCTGCATGAATAATTATCAGCGACGATAATGAATGAAAGAATATAATCAGTTCATCGCACTGATCGATTAGAATCTATATGAAAATACTGAACTCCTTCCTTTACCATTTACCAAGAGGAAATAGAGAAGATAATAATATATTCTATTTATATCGTGATTGATTTTTGAAAATTAGAGTCAAGACCGAATTAAGGAATAAAAGTAATGAAAAAAATGCTCCGAGATCCGTTATAATTAAACCGCGTTAACGAACCTCTTTCCAAGTTTCCTCCCTCTCGGCGAGTTCATCTTTTTAATATTTCATTGCGCCCTGCAAGAGTTGAGCAGCTAGAGGACCGACTGGATTCGATTATAGAATATTTCCGAGATCCCCAGGGGTTTCAGGGAATCTGGAAACAGGGTGGAGCGAGGAAGAGAAAGAGGTTGAGCATGAGGATGAGGAGAACAAGGGTAGGTATAGGTGTACGGGGTTATATACCTACAGACTTTAATATATATAGGTACATATAGGGGTAGAAAATGATTCGACGAGGGAATCGACGTACCTACACATACATATATACATCGTATGGGTATGTAATACATAGATATATAGCGAAGAGCGGAGCTGACGCCCCTATACATCTATAGGATCCATACAGATCCCACATAGAGTCTATATATATATCTATACGAAGTAGAATTATTACGTCCGAGACATTCTGGACCAGACGTCACTCCGTGACGACATCCACGACGATGACGACGCACGGATGTCTGATATACAATATAATATATTAAAATTGCCACAGCAGCAGCAGTGGCAGCAGTATTATATAAGAATTTGCTCTTCGTTCAAGGAAAACCATATAATTCAACTAAATCGGACCAAATTCCGAGGATAGATTCCTCGTCAAAATCTAAGACTAAGATTCCTTTACCGTAAATTTGAGGGACCGATAGTTACCGAGATACGGAATATCTTGGCTGACCAATCGCGGAGCGTATGGGTCGTACAGACGGCGCCACCGCGCAATTTCCGCTCATGGCGGGCGCTCGTTGCGCCACCTATGAGTTCCGCGATTGGTCATAATTGAGATCTTCCGTATCTCGGAAACTATTGAGTCTACGAATTTTCGGCAAAGGAAATAAAGTCTTAAAATACGGCAAGGAATCTATCCTCGCAATATGAATCACCCTGTATATAGTTAAACACTGTATAACGATGAATTTCTCGAGACGGAATAATAGGCTATCGTCTCATGCCCGACCACGTGACGAAAAGTCTTGACCCGGTCGTATCTCTATAATACTATACATACGTAAATACATACTAGAGAGAAAGAGATAGCGTGAGGGAAACACAGTAAGTCAGTCACAGTCACCGATGCGTCTATATATAGTCAGCTGTGTGAAATCTTTCGTATGGTAGATATAAAGTACATATTTGTATGTATATATACTGTGTATACGTTAATTATAAGACGGTCTGTACAGTAGCCATATATGTACACAAACGGAGACAATTTCTAAGCGATAAGTAGTTTATTATCTGCATACATACACGTATATATATACGTACATTATATCCAAAGGTTCAAAGTTTAGACTAACTTTAGGACATTGACTAATTTATAATCTCAACAATTTTGTGCTTTTCCATATATGTACTAGGAAAATCATTACTTCACACTGTGAATATATTTCAAATTACGAATTTAGTAATTTACCATACTTAAATAGTTTCGATATTGAAGTAACGAGAAAATACATAATTATCAATAATAATTTAGGAAAATAATTCATTCGAAACTCGACATACGAGAAGCTGATTTTGACAAAATATGTATTTGGCATTGGATATTCCTCGTTCTCCAATAAAACAAACCTCTATATATATATTATATAATATAATAAGATTCGTTTTTAATTTCCCTCTTTTCCTCTCATTCCCGTCTCATAGGTATAGTTTCCTTCAAATCTCGACATAATATTATATGTATATAAAACGAAATTCGG
Organism: Rhogogaster chlorosoma; assembly: GCA_944452935.1. NCBI lineage: Eukaryota > Metazoa > Arthropoda > Insecta > Hymenoptera > Tenthredinidae > Rhogogaster > Rhogogaster chlorosoma. The sequence goes on along the minus strand of OX101800.1, from coordinate 26,577,911 downwards.
ATCTCTTTTGAACCGTTGTAATAATTGAACGAGTATAGATATCTTGAGGTCTGACGACGATGAGTTTTAGGATGTGAAGTAAAAGGCCTAAAGTAAGACCGAAGGCCGCGATGGCTAGTCAGGCAGTCAGGCGAAGGGGCAGGTCAAACCGTAGCATACCTATATACTAGACCCTCGGAGGGCTCGGGCTACAAAGGTCTTGTTTGTACTCCGCTACCTGAGGGATTTGCCGGGTGATTCGAATTCAGAGGATTGTACATAGTTGGTATGTATATATACACACAGAGAGACGTACAAACAATAATGCGTGCCTGTTCTTCTACGTCTCTTCCTTATTTGAAGAGAAGAAAATAATGAAATAATATACTACTATTATAGGTACATATGTAGACAGTTACAGTAATAAAATAACGAAAAACTATACGATTATTGGATTCCATGTATAAACCGAAAAATCGAGAATTTTTGGTCAAAAATGTACCGATTTGAAGTTCAATTATTTCTCGAATTATCATAATACGAAATAATATAATTTTTGGAGAATAAGAAAAAAGAAAAGGAAAAATACAAGGCGAATGGGAAGCAAGGAAAAACGATGGTAATTTTCTCGAAAATTAAAGCATTATCGATCGAAAATTTCATCCATGTATAACGTATACTTATATATTATAAAGCTATATAACTGCCGTGGCCGTTGAGGGAATCAGAAGCGACAGATAAAGGGAGAAAATGAATGAGAGAGAGAAATTTAAGGAGAAAGATGAGTAGAGGCAATTCGCGTATAGATATTATGTACGACTCCTTGCGAGAGATGAGCTCTACTCTCATTTTGTACATCGACCGAAAGAAAGAAAGAAAGAAAGAAAGAAAGAAAGAACGGACGTATAGTTCTTTCTTGGCAAGACGTTGTAAATGGGGTGGGCAACGGTGCTCATAGAACCCCTGGTCTTACTTAAAGGGGAAGCTGCGACTCAGTTCACGGAATGGAGGGGGGAAGATCAATCGATCCGTATACCGATAAAACTATGTACTATAATATTTCCTGCGAGAGAGGGAGATTTTTAAACGATATAGATATATATGGATAATAGATTTCTGTCTGTATAACTATTCGTATAAATACCTATACACAGAAAAACTTTCTTCTTCTTCTTCTAATATACCTAGTTAAAATCTGCGATTATATAATCTTAATGGTGAATATCCTTTATTAACGTAAGTAGGAATAACAATAATAATAATGATAATAATAAAAAGAAGAAGGTACAAGTGAAAAAATTAAGCACACAGATAGATAGAGAGAGAGAGAGATAGATATTTAGATAGATAGATAAAGATGGAGAAGAAAAATAAGTAGGCAGATGAATTATTGCGATAGTCGACATGGTCAATCTCTACGCAAGAGGAGAAAAACTTGGCTTTTAGCCAACTGACGAGGACGAGAAGGAATTTATGCACGCGTACAATGTCTATGTATAGAGATTAGACTACGTATAAATGTGTGGAGAGAATAAAGAGTGCAGTAAAATATCTCTCTATATATATATATATATATATACAATATACATAGGTATGTGCATATTATAGTTACTATATATATACTTTGATCCAGAATAATAATTATCCTCATACCTATACTTACATACATGTGAGTTATAGAATAGAAACTGTACGTATGCATAGATATAGTATATAAGAAAGTATAATGAAGAGGAAGGAAAAAACGAAAGAAGAAAAAAGAGAAGAACGTGGGATGAAAGATACGACCTTGAGAAAATTTCTTTTTTTTTTTCGGTAGGTAGGTATATATACCTATGTCAATTTTTCGAGACATTTTATATACCTAGTATAACTATACAACTAGATAATCGTGTGTAAGCGTGGTGCGGTTTGGCTATCTACGATTCATAAACTCTACAGAAAAACATGAATTAAATAACTTTCTCAAGATGGCGCTCTCGTTCACGCGCATCTATATACGAATTGGGATAGTCATATCCCCCCCCCCAGTCACTTATGTATCGCCTTCGCGAGCACATGGCGACGAGCTACGATTACGAAAAACGGATTTTCATTCTCATTTTCATTCACTTTTACTTTTACCTTTATACTTTCCCATTATTACATTACATTGCGTTATCTTGTATTATAATGCATTCATCTAGTCTATGAATCGTCAAATTTCCACATCGAACCGATCGATTAACGCCATTGATAATAACATTCATAAAAAATAATGACAATAATATACAGCAGGAGTTCGTAAGGGTCGGTGACCTCACTGCACACACGCGTATATACCTATATATACATTACATCTATTTATAAAAGCATTATACGTATACTAATAACTAATTATTATTCCTCTTATCTGACCGCTCAACGATGAATATATAAATTATGAATTTTTCGTACTTCTTTTCTTTTCTTTTTTGTTTAATTCATTTACGAATTTTCTTTACTAGAGCCGCACGTGCTTCGGTAATGATAATTAGAGAAAAAATTGCAGAGATAAAGAATGAAATTATAAAATAAATAATCGCGGGTTGACCAGGCTGGGAAATTCGTACGTATAACGAACTAGTATCTGGTTATCACGCGACTGTATAATATTATAATGTAATGTAATCGCATGGCTGACCCTACAGAAGTAATGTCAAGAATTACGCGGACAGTGGAGAGTCCGAGGAAGAGAGGAATCGGCGATAGAAAGAAAGAAGAGAGAAAGAGAAAGAGAGGAATCGGAAAGTACGGTGAAAAAAAAAAAAAAATCGTACGTACAGTCTCTCGCTACAGAGAGTCGCTGTTGTTGTTGTGCGTCGGTAAACATCGAATCGATAGAAATAGTCGCGTGTAGACACGTGTTCGCGGGGAATGACTGGGGCCCTAGCCAGCTTTCTATGACACACGTAAGCTGCGAGGTTATAGGGTAAGTAATAAGAAGAATTTCAGTGTAACGTTGGCGATGCGGTGTCACGGGTTGAATTAAATATTATAAATACAATCGTTGAATGATTAAAATGAGTATAAAAAGAGGTAGAAAAACGAGGGAAAATATAATGCTCAAAAATTCCTGTCATTATAATTCGAAAGGTCCATCAGCTGGCGTCTGTGTATTGAAATATATTGTGCGATTCCTCGCCCCTGGCTTTAATCTATCTCTCTATCTATTTATCTATCTATCTATCCGTCTGTACGTCTCTAGAGAAACTATTTAAAACTCGGTTTATATTTACGAATGCCAAATGCTCGCGGATCCTTACACCGAGTTAAACAAAGCAGTTGACCTCTGACGTCGATTGAATATTTAACTACATACACGCCATGCGCTGTACTCGTACTCTATACTGTATTCGTATCTCCACACGCGTCCCGTCACCGAACAAAGAATTTCTCTCGTCTTTTAATCCAGTCTTATTGAGTATTACCTTCGCTGAATTGAAAATTTTGAATTACGTTCGCGAGCAATTTCTGAGCGAACAATTCTCGAGACGACTACCGACTAGGGTGCGGAATGCTACTTACGGGATAGTAGACCCCTTGAGGAGGTAAAAAGAACGCCCCAGAGCCCCACAGTTTGAGGCCGTTTTGCTCCACGGTATTAACGAAGAAAACGATAAATCCCACTATCGCCGTTCCCAGCTACGGCCGGGGACACGATCAATTGTTGTTTCTCAGCTTTTCTGCCTGTGGCTGTATGCTTCTCCGTCTATATGCCGGCGTAACGTTTTCACTACACTTTTGAACAATGTTTGAAAAGTACGAGTGGATAAAAAAAAAAGTTGACAATCTCTTTTCTATCAATCTTTTAATATTCCTCTTTTTTTTTTTAAATTTATTTATTATTATTATTATTATTATCTAGTTTTGTTTTTTCAATCATATGTTACTATCCCCCGTTTTCACGACACTGCGATAACACGATAATAATTGATGAATTAATAACAAAGGATCAGGAAATAGTCCTTTGGTCCTAGATTTTCTCCACCTTTGATTTTTTTTCTCTTTTTTCACTATGTAAAACAAAAGCGCAGCACACCCGTACTAAAACACAGTATCAAACAGATTCAAATCAGTTCGACGAAACTACGTATATAACAATATAATATCATAAACAAAAACGGGCGTTTTTCCAACGGATTATTATACTTCGATAATTTGTCTAAAAATTCTCTTATATCGCTTCGATACTCCTTTCTCCTATTATATTCATATATCACTCGATATTCTTATAATATTATTTTATTTCACAAAAAAACTAAAACACGATCGCGCTACCGGACAACTCTTCGCTCCTTCGTCGTCCCTCTGCGACTGCTCGACGGCGCCGAACTCCGCGTCGATCCCGCGCCCCCCCCTCCACGGGCGACACAGTCGCCCCTCGTTCTACCCTGGCGCCACGCAGCTTCGACAACCGTAACTAAACTAAACTCGACTCGCCTCCTTTCCTTTCTCCGTTGGGTAGGTGGATAGTCGCAGTTTATTTGTTTGTTTGTTTGTTCGTTTGTTCTTTTTCATTTTTCTTATACATATACGTATATAGGTGTACGCTTACGTCCGGGGTATGTTTAACCCTCGAATTTCTACCTCTTTTGTTTGTTTGTTTTGTTTCTTTTCTTTTCTTCTTCGCACGCATATTTTTAGGATCTATAATTAACCGCGTAAGGAATTTCGATTTTTCCTTACACAGGGTTGTGATAGCGAATTATTTGGATCTAAAATTACAGATCTTTCCTCTCTCGCGGATAACTTATGCTACTTTTTTTTTCTTTCTTTTTTTTCCGATGACATCGTGGCCTCGTGATCCATAAACGAAAACGAATTTCGTCACTCTGACGTCACGTGTTAAGGTCAAAGTTCAAGATCCGTATTTACCGTAGTAAAACTTATTCGGAAAAGTAAAAAAAGAAGAAAAAAAAATACACACATACACAGAAAACATACGAATAACGCGATCTGAAATAAGCGAGGGAAGATTTGAAAAGAAATTAAAACTGTAGTGATTAATATAAATAGTCTATTCTCCCTTTCGTTCGTTTTCCCTCTTCTTTTGTTTCTTCTTTCTCATCCCGTTCCTACTTTCTTCACTCCCGCACGCATGTATGTTCGAATCATTCATTCATTCGTGTTTACCCTCTTCATCTATATCGCACAGTTCGTGGCGGGCGTCGGTGGCGTCGTAGGTGGGTCGCTAAGGGGAGCGAGGAGATCGGCGTCGGGGAAGTAAAGGGGAAGGGAGAGACGCGGATAAAGGAGGGAGTCGAGGGAAGGCAGGCGGCAGCAGCACCACCACCGCCAGCAGCAGCACCGACGGCCTTTCGTTCTCGTTTGCAGCATTGCGGTCGATGCCGTGCGCGCAGCCCCACGTTTCGAGCCCCGGGGGCCTCGAGGGTCGACGTCGACGACGAGCCGCACACACTATATGCACAGCGGCAGAGTATTCCATGCCTCGTAACGTTTTCGGTTTCAGGGTTTTTAGGGCTTTATTTAGGTATACGTGAAACTTTTATTAGAATCTTTTATTGAGTAGGTGTGTGTGCGCGCAAAATGGCTTGACGTCAGAATCGCCGAACCCCCCATACCGATGTCTCTGTTCCCTTGTTTTTTTTCCTATTTTCTTTATCTTTTAAAAATATCTATATACAATACGTTTCCCTCTGTTTCTTGTTTAATTATTTATTCATTTGTTTTCCTATCTTCGTGTTTCTCTCTCTCTTTTCTTTGCTCTACGTTCTTCGATGCTCCAAAGTCAAGCGCGGTTCTTACTCGATTCTCACAGTCTTTATTTTATCTCTTTTGTCCCGGGGTAATTCCATTCAACACGAGTCACAGGATATGGACCAGAATCGTCGATACAAACAGAACCGTTTTATACCTTATAAAAATATAAGAGGAAATATGTAGCCAGACGATACATTTGGAGATCGAATAAAATTCATGTACATCAATTTTCTTGTTATCATTTCCCTCGTTTCCTTCATTCCTATGTACATATCTTTTATCTTCTTCTCTCTACAGGTCAATATATATATATAAGGATTTTTAAATTCTCGACAAGAAAAAGAAAAATCGCGTCATTATAAAATGTATAATAAGTATAGAGGATCGTGTAGGGGATATTTTTAATCAACGGGCATCTGCAGTACACTACCTATCTGCACCTATATATCCACCCCGCCCCCTCTAAAATTGACTCAGGGTTTAAATTTGAGAGAAAATTTCTCGTTTCAGGATTTATTAATATACCCACGCCCGTTCTATAGTGCGAAGAGAGAAAGATAGAAAGAGAGGAGAAGAAAGAGAGAGAGAGAGAGAGAGACAGAGAAAGAGAGCCCTCAGGCTGGCTTGGCAGGATGACGGGCAGACAAATTACCCCACGTGAGAACTGCTGCTGCTGTTGCCGTCGTTGCGTTTTCGGTACATAGTATTATTTTTATTTTCGTATAAAATTGGCCTTAGAGAAACATAAGAAAAAAAAAAAAAAAAAAAAACAAAGACATATACTTGTAAGGAAATTCAATTTTTGTACGTTAAAAAAAAGAAAGGAAATAAATTAAAAATTGTTAAAAAGTTGATGAAAATATAACATAGTTGTAAGAAAATTGATAATAATAAATTTCAAATATTTTTGCATATATTTTGTTTATTTTTCTTTTATTTCCTAATTATTATTATTATTACGGTTTTGTGATTCGCGAAGGATTGTAAAAACGCGCCCAAGTTTACGTTTAGAGTATGAAAACTCCACCCTGTCCCACCCAATCCCGTATTTCTCTCATTAGCGTAAGCGTTCTTCTCCGGATTCTGTCCGTGTTGCGGCGTGGCATCACGGATAGAGATTCAGATGCGGATATGCAGTCGGATTTAAAAAAAAAAAAACGCTACGCGAGAGGCGAGTTCGAGTATAATGACGATGATAATGATAATTATAACGCTAGTAGTAACGGGATATTTTATACGTAGAGACTATATAGCGGATTCGTGGAGATGAAGGGAGAGAAATAAGAGAGAAGAGAGAAGAGAGAAGAGAAGAGAAAGAAAGAGAAAAAGAAAATAGAAAGCAAAGTCTGCGTCTCCCCTCCCCTCCCATACCCCAGCCCAATAGAAATGAGGTTTATTCGCCCTCCTTCATGGGTGCCGCACAGACCCCTCTCTCATCTCGTTGCCCGTAGCAACCGACCGACCCGAAGGGTGCAAAAACTATGCTGCTACAAGATCTCGCGCCTAGATGATGTATGCACGAGTAGTATAGTACGTGTGTTATAATATGACGTGGCGCGTGTACCGCGTACCTACTGAAAAAACTTCCTTTTCTTTTTGCTCCGCAATTTTCCGATTCGCGATACAATTTTCTCCGCATATTATATATACGGGAATAAATCTAAGAAATGCTGAAAAACAGAAACGACACTCACACACATAGACGTATAAATCGTATATTCTATATATCCGCGAGGTATATACATTAATAATATGTAAATAGAAAATCTTTAGACGTCGACGGTTTTTGACAAGAAATTATTTATCTTGGCTCATATAATACTCGTATTGTGACCAAGCAGCCGGAGAGAGAGAGAGTGAGAGATTTTAGTCGATGATAGACACGAGGCGTGGGATAAAACGGCTCAAGCATATATATACGGGTGTCAGTATATAGCGCTGCATTTGTTATAATTGATGAATTATTAACATGGATACGTGTAATTTCTGTAATTTCCGTAATCGTAAATTCGTAATATTCGTATGGCACGGGGCAGCAGAGTTTCGAGCCGAATAAGGTCGCTGCAGCCTGCGACTCTCGCACATATCTTAAGCTAGGTAGACACACACGCATACGTATTTACGTGAATATATGTACCTTGGTTAGTTAGTTACTCCGGGAAAAAGTAAGAAAAGAAAAGAAAGAAAAAAAGAGAAAGAGAGAGAGAGAAAGACTTGCTCTCGGCATTCAAGTGCAACAGCAGTTGCAGTAGCAGTACTATACCACCACGTCGACGTAGCCATGATATATTTTTAGCTTATGTTAGTTCGGTTCGAAGCTTTGGGGGTTGCTAGTCTAAAACACATCTGCTTGGTTCTTTACACGTGGACTGCAGATGTCTTTAACGCATGTGAAAACCCGATTTACTTTCAGAGAGAATCTGTGTAGGTATACGTCATACACTTTGCCAGAACCTTTGTTATAACCTGTGTATATATGCGTATGTGAATGTATATATGGAAGGTACGTTTGTGTAGAAGGAAGGAATTCAAATTCAAATCAAGGCAGCCTCTCGACCCGTTTCAATATAATTTATAGAATCCTGAGAAACAGAGAATAGCTTGGGGGTTAAATGTATAGAATATTAAAATTGCGAAAGGTCAGAACTCCCCGAAGGCTCGGAAATCCGCAAAATTTTTCAGCGACGAAGGAATAGTTCATTTTAACCGAGACCCGTTTCTTCTACTTCAATCGTTAACTTCGATCTCTTGAATAATCGACAGGATTTTGAAACTGTTTTTTTTCCAAAAATTAAAGCTCAAGATGTGACCCGGTGATACTCAAAGTCTAGATCTTGGCCGTTAGAGACTTTGAGAATTCGGGGCTTTGAAACGTAACAATTTTTGTTAATATCAATCTCAATCCCTTTTCCCTTAAGGGACAAAAAACGAACACATACACCCCCTACATTTCGTCATTTTATACACTGAGACTTATGTGCCTGGGATTTCCGTCTCAATCATCGTTTACATCTAAGTACGCGAGTAAGTAAGTTAAGTAAGTAAGTTAGTGAGATGCTGGTGCACAATATCTTCCGTTGTTTGTTGTCCGTGACGTGAACCGCGGTCTCGTTGTGTTTTATACATTAACCCCATACATATATGTATAATATGTATATATATATATACGTATGGCATTAGATACAGAAAAATTTTCTGCCCAACGAAGAGAGCTATAAGCGAGAAGAGAGGTTGCTATGGCGACTGAAAGTGCCTCTCGAAACGAACACTCGAAACTCTCCAGAAAACGCCGACAGCTTCGCTCTCATTTATTATAAATATATATATGAATGCAGATGTGTGAGTAGATCTCTATACATATATACACGTGAGTTGATAAAAGTACCCATAATCGCGCAAATAAATGTGAATAATTTAGAAACAAAAAAAAAAAAGAGACTCAATTTTTATATAATCTTGGTAAAATCGTAATAGTCATATTATTTTCTAAATCATCATGTCATTACAGTAATTTTCGAAAGCGATTTACGACGTCCATTTTCATCTTGGGATATATATATATTATTTCACGGAGACTAGGTATATACATAATAGAATTATTTGAAAAATGAATGAAAAACTTTGAAACGTGATAAAAAAAAAAAAGAAAGGAAATAATAATAATGATAATAAAGTTCGGAAACTATTTTCCCTCGTCTCCCGCATCGACGTGACGTTACTCTTATATACTTAGGGTATTTAGGTATATATATATATTATATATACAGCGAAGATTCATCTGCTTGTTTAAAACGCAAAAAGCTGTACCCAGCTGTGTTTTACGTTTACATTAATACGCATTCCCTGACCCTTCCGTCAGGCTGGCTGACGACGAGTCTTTTCGGTTGGGAAGAGAGTGGTTTACCAGTCCAGCGGTTAGTAGATATATAGCGGGCTACAAAGTGCCTCTGGGTTTTAAAAATTGATTGAAAAAAAAAAAAACCGAGAGAGAAAAAGAAGAAAAAGAAAATCGTATATGCGAATTGAAGAATGAAGAATTAATCGACGAAAATTGGAAACAAAAAGAAAGAAGAAAAAAAAAAAAAAATGAATTTTTTTTCTTCTTCTTCTTAAAATACACCCTCGTAGTTATGATCGGTAAAATTTTCTTCACAGAACGAGTGCTAGGCTTAGGTAAAGTCCGGCGTCATCGCCACATGCGGTTTCTTTCGACTTGGTTTGTCAGATTTTCGCTCTTTACCCCGTTGCTTTAACGATTTGTATATTTTGTCGCTGCCGTACTTCCATTATACATCCGTTTCTTGATATCTCAGAGACTCGGTTTACAGATCTACCCCCACACCTATACGTAGAGAAGAGGGCGATGCGAGATGCGGGCGTAATATAGACACGGAAATATCTAAATGTCGCTCAGGAATTTCCGAAAATTTTCATAATATTTTCACAACATAATTAACGACCTGTATTGTTATCCCCTGCTCTGAGTTACAAGGATTCTCTTTCCCTATTATCCAGATAAGAGAGAGATAGATAGAGAGAGAGAGAGAGAGAGAGAGATGAGAAGATTGTTTGCTTTCTCGCGTCTGGTAGGAAAGATAATTTATAATCATTTTCGGTTTACCTATCGGACGTATGTAGCCATTAGAGCTGGCGCTGGAGGGAAGAGTGTAAACTCACGAAATAGCTGTATTGCCTGGCTACATAAACCGCGTTTAGTTGAGCGAAATAATTTCCTATACCGAGAAATCGTTAATTCTAAGAATATTTGAGAAATCTCATAAGCGCCCGCGTATGCCTTTGAATATTAACCAGTAAATATATTTCACGATCGTCAAGGATGTCGAGATAAAAAGGAGAAAATATTGATTTCTTTATACTTTTTTTTCATTCACGTTTATAAGAATAATGAAGAGACCGCGAGAATTAATGTCTTTTGGGTAAATATCTAGTCTTTTAAGTTTCGAAAACGAATAAGAAGAGAAAATGAGAAAAGGATGTGAGAAAGACGTAATAAAGTCATGAAAGCAAACCTCAAGAATGATTATAAGCAAAGTGGATCGTGTTTGTAAAAATCTCAGTACTTGCGCCTCCTCTCACAGCTGTGAGCTGAGTCAAGGTGAAAACTATTATTTTCTTGATCCATAACCCAGCGCGAATAACCTGCGTGAAGTTGGCAAAAAGCGGGAAGCGAATTGCCGGGAATATTTCCTCGCTACATATATAATGCAAGATATAAATTTTAACGGGGAAGAATTATGCCGACAGAAAGGCGCAGGTTTCGGGTCTGGGACACGGCAGCCAGTGTGCCTAACCATCCGGGCGAAAAGGGATGAAAAAAGTCGCCCAAAATTGGCCCAATTATTACAGCCTGTTAGACAGCAATTCCAGGAGGGTATCGCCCTCTTTACACGACTGGTATATCGGATTACAGGGCCGTACTATCTGGCAGGGGTCCAGCCATCACGGGCTAAATATATTCTCCCGGAATACGTGGTGAATCAGTTGTTTAAATCACGCGCTAAACCATCGAGGTATAAGAGCGAGAATATCGGAGGAGTAATAAAAAGAGAGAGAGAGAGAGAGAGACAGACGGCGAGACGAAGAGACGAGATTAACATTGCGTACGCGAACCTCAATGGAACTTCGTCCTATTAGAATTCTGATCGTTGATCGAAATGGTCCGTGCCTCAATTTAATTTATTTAAAAAGAAAAAGAAAAATCTTTTCTTCTCTCTTTCATTTGTATTTTTTTAATTTTTTATTTTATTTACTACGTAATACTGATCACCGTATCATTTCCGGTCATTAGTTGCATGTAATAGACTCGCATACTTTGCGCTGAGCGAGAAGCCCCCTGCATGTTTTAATAATCGACGTTTTGCATGGTGAAATGGTGGAAAAAAGTCTGGATATTTATCTGATAAGACAATAACGGGGATATACTGTTTTGAATAATGAATATCTAGCGCTAACTTATCGCTGATTGTCTGGACAGTAATAATAATAAGAGTATACACACAGGTATACTGCGCGATAAAATTGACTCGTTACTTCTTTCCACGGATAACAAAACTGGAGGGTAACAACAGACCGCAACACGGGAAGATGCGTTACCATCAGTTTCCCAGCCTCTTATCGACCGAGGGGAACGTAACCTTCGGGTAAAATTGGCGAGGAGGTCGGTACGACTGATCTAACAATGTCCCGACCTCTCGCGGAATTTCTCGCAACCTTACGACATTCGAATTTCGTGCTAAATACACGATGAAATTTTTCCAACAGGAAGATAATATTTTCATACCTTCGAGTTAGAGATTGATATTAATGATTTTATCATTATTATTACGATGGGATTGTAGATCTAGACATTGGATGAATTTTTGTATAACACAGACAAAATTATGCACGAAAATATTCGTTGAGGAGAAGAATTCTTCGACGTGAGAGAAAAAAAAAGGTTTATACATAGATGTTGACGTTTTAATCGACATACCCATATCTCACGGTCCAACGCTTCCCATTCGTAATTCAAGGCGCGTCTTAACTGTATATTTCTGAGTCTCATACCTAGGCTTTTCATTGTCATACACTGTTTAACAAACACCGTTGCAACAATCGACTTGATCTGGCTCATACCTCGGTTAATTCAACCCACTATAACCTAAGGCGTTTGTCTTTTGTTTTTGTAGTCTTTCCCGCCTAATCCTATCATTCCTTACCGACGGTAACTCTCTAGGTGTCTGGAGACACCGCGAAACACTCGTATGACGCGATTAACGATCTCAGTCGGTAAGGTAGCGACTCTACGTGTGTTTTTATCTTCTGTTCATCTTCGTTTGTCGTTTTCGTGTGTTTATCTACTGTTCATTTCGTTTATTGATCGTCCACGTCGGTAAAGAAGTACTTGGGTTTTTATAACTGAATGAAAAAAAAATAAAAGATTCACACTTTTTCTCACGCTTTGAGAATACGGAATGATTTATACGATTAAAAATTAATGAATATTTTAATATTTTAATATAGACACTCGTTTCAACTCTGCGTATATACATGTGGTGTATATAATTGTTCTGTAAATTGTAAACTTCGAATCTGACCTCCGGCTTTAATCCGAGTGCGTCAATAAAACGTTGATTATTGTCTTTTGTCTTTTATCTTTCTCCGTTTTTACTTTACAGCGGATTAATCACCGTTCATAATTCCTCGGCTATTGCTTAAGTAATATTCACCATGCACCACCACTTGATTAAAATAATTAGCCGTGAGTTTCGGCACATATAATACGAGGCGGTTCTCATAATAATCGAGAATTCGTTTTCAATCAATTACGACGTATAGACACACGATTAACTGTCAAATATTATTCCACAAAAATATGAAAAATCTTAACTACGCGCAATCCATTCCACTATACGGGCTATACTCCTGGACAGGAATTATTCACGACTGCTTCAGTTACTGTTTACAACACCCAGAGCCATCCTACTCTACGTGGTTATGGCATACATTGTCCTATCGACTCTCAGAATACCCATAAACATAATTTTTTTTTCTTCTCATTTTTCAAGAACTCTGCCGTCTAGTACAAGAGCATATTTTTTTTTCTTCCACGAATTATAACTAGTATACGAGTCGTCATTGGGTTATTTAATAATCAGTGGATATAGTTTTCGAAAATTATTTATTTATTTCTCGTTCCTCTTTTCTCTTTCGTATAGAAATAGACTTTTTGGAAGGGAAAAAAAAAAGAAAACTGGCAGCTCTACGACTGCGTGTATTTCATTCTTTTTTGCGATGCGACATTTTGAATTTTTTATAATATCTTATATTCCAAATATACTTTCCACGTTCTTGGCGTTATTCTTATAAGGAACTACACCTGTTCCATCAGAACCGCGGGTACCTTGACACGATTCGAATCTTTGCAACAAGGACAGAAAATAATTCCTTATATGTTCACATGAACCTATGCGTGTATTTATAACAAGGATTAACGAAACTCAATTTTTCATTCCGATATCGCGAAGGAGATTAAAATTAAAATGAAAAAAAAAAAAAAAATGAAAAAGAAATGTATAAGTGAGCTTCTGGATAATCATCCAGACTGTAGAGTGCAAGCCTAAGGCTTCAGAGCTGCGGAGAGATACTGCTAATTTCATATTTTTCCTCATTTCCCGGGACCGAGAGACGCGACACAACAGTGTCGTTGGGGAACGGGGAACGGGTCACTGGGGGAATTACCTGACACCTGAACCAGCTGATTACGCTACTCATTGTCGGACGCTATATGCCGTGAAATTTTCAGACTAACATCGATTCCTGCAGCTATATATTTTCATAGTTATACATCGCGTTCGGATAAGTTAAGTTACGTTTCTGTGCGATGTTAGAAAAAAAAAATGAAAAGATAATGCAAAATTAATGAATGAGAATAATTCTGACAACAGGTATCTAGGTAAGATTTTATTTCATTATATTTTATTAGTTTCTTTTTTGAGTTTTTCAATTTTTCTTCTCGCAATAGTTTGAAGAGGGAAACTACCTATCCTGCCGCATGACTTTATAGGGAAAGTTGTAAGCGAAAAGAAAAGAAATTCACATCGTAATAGTAAATGCTAGACCATTATGGTATCTCTATACATATATACCAGGATAGGGTAGGTATGTATATATATATTTAATAAAACTCACGGAAACGAAACTTTTTAAACAAATCTAACGACCGGTGGAACAGATGGAACCGTGCAGTTATTGCAGCAGCTGGTATTGATCCTATATATAGGTTCTCTATAAAATTTTGCTTTTTCACGTAAAGATAATAAATCGTATGAAAATTTCTAGGTGGAAACGAATATTGTTTAATTCGCTATAATTTCTGGATTTAAATTTAGTGATAGCTGCGCAGTTTCCAAAGTTTTTTTCTTTATTTTCACATCGGCTATGATGTAGATTGTCGTGGAAATGCCCTTTGTGTGAACAGTAGCTCGGTATAAATATTCAAATTCGCTTAACTTTACCTCGGCCGGGCCCCCGCAATAAAACCGTGCAAGGTATACATTTTCCTAAATATTGTTCAATTCTTCTTCTCTATAATTAGCCTAATCGCATCTAAACACGCCACGGCGATGATAAATCCGTGAAGATTTTCGCTCAGTTAAGTAAAATTCTTATCACGCGACCCGCATGCACGGAGAGTTAGTGAATCCGACTATTCAACCCTATAACCACCCGATTAATTTCTTACTGATATAATTTTTCCCCGAAAAAAAAAAAAAACTATACCCAAAAAGTTGAAAATTTATTTCTAATTTATTATCCAATTTTACTTACATTTCGTGGTACTTGTTGTAGCCTTTCTCGCGACCTTTCGTTCTGTGTCTATCTATCCTCTCCCCCCACTTTTCGATTCTGTAAAAAATCAAAAAAAAAAAAAAAGACATTTTTTTTCAATTCATTGTCGGAAATAAATGAGTAAATTAATTATAATAGTTAGTTATAGTTTAGTTGGTTAGTTAGTTATTTAATTAGTTATGTATGTAGTTAGCTTGTTAGGTATATATATATATATATATATATATATATATATCGGTCGTAGAGGCTGAAAAGCCCGCAGCACGTTTACGTCAAGTGATGACTTCAAGTTGCCTAGTTATTACGATAAACCGGAATACTGCGGGGCTTCTCGAACCAGGCTAGACCAGACTCCAATTTACAGTTTTCAATCTAGATTTCCACCGACTGACAGAAACTCGGATTAGACAGGATTTAAATTACCTTTGGCAACGCACTGAGTCCTGGAGGTGTATAGATTGGATACAAAATAGCCGTTTTCGAAAACCCTCTATTAAATTTAATATACATTAGAAAAATATGCGAACGAAGAATAGAATTGAAAGAAGTCATCCACACACCTTAGCAAATTAAAATTTCAAAAACTGTCACAAATTTCAGTCGATATTCATATAATATTTAATGTTTATTTTTCGTTTTTTTTTTTTTTCTTTTTTTCCCCCTCTTATTTAAAGTCGGAGAGTGAAATCAAAGCGAAAGCCGGCCAGCTTTTGTAAACTTGACGCACTTGTACAACTCTAAATAATATCCGTAATATTAACGCGCCGTGTAATATATAAAGCGGTATCCGACTGAGGTAAAGAATTCATAAAGAAAAAGGAATTCGAGAGGAATAATTTAATTCAACCGAATATTAAAACAAAAAGGAAAGAAAGAAACGCAAAAAGATGAGAGAAAAAAGATGGAAAAAAAAGGATAATTATAAAAAAAAAAAAAACGGAATACAAAAATGAAAAAAAAGTAAAAAAAAAAAAAAAAATCTTTTCACGGTCACCGCGGATTTATTCTACGGGCTTTCAATATCCCCTGGGCCTTAGCTGTTCACAGTTTGCTTTATTGAATCCTGATCCTTGCCTTCTGTAGGTAGCAAAAGCCTCCGAAAAAAAAAAGAAAAAAAATCTATACGGAGTCGGTTATTAAATATATCAAGGTATACGTTTCGCGAGGGATGATAAAGAGATAGAGAAGAAGAAAAGAAAGGGAGAGAGAATAAAGAATAAAAAGAACGACAAAACTGATATTCAAAGACCGAACAAAAACTTTTCTTTTATTTCTCTGTATGAAGTAGGTACATATATAAATTTTTCTTCAGCATTTTTTTTTTTTTTTTCTTTTTCTTTGACTTTATCTTTTCCTTTAATTTTATGAATTCATCTCATTTTTTTTTTTTTTCACGCTCAACTGTAACAGCGTGATGTATATATATATTTCATCAATAAATTTGTACAACAGTTATATTATAACCGAGTATAAGAGACGCGCGACGTTGAGAAGAATAATAAACTAAATAAAAGAAGGAGAAACGGAAGAGGTTTTTTCCGCTCAATTTTTCACTCACTGAATTCGACGCTACGAAACGACAAGAAGACGAAAAAAAAAAGAAGAAGAAAAAAATGTATAATATATATATGTATACAGTAAAGAAACAGAAACAGAATGATATACTTAAGAGTCTCAACAAGATCCTTCTTCCCCGTTTTATTTCTTGCCGCTACTGAATGACGAGGAAAATCCACGAGGAGCAGTGCCGAAATGAATAAAGTGAAACGCTCAATGATTAGTTTTCTTATCACTATTCATAGAATCGCAACTCTAAAGAAACCGTAATCTAAATTACAAACGCTTGGGTACAGGAAGATACCCGGCGTAGGATACTATACGTATTCACGGCAATCAATCATCTTCAAACAGTTTGAAGATCTTGATTTTGAGCAAAAGAGAAGAAAAAAAGAAAAAGAAAAAGAAAACCGCTTCGAAAAAGACTAACGATGAGGGATAAGCCTGAAAGTCTTGACTTCAATTTATTCCACGTCTTTCAGTTTATAAAGAACAAAAAACGGATCATATCTTGAGACAAATACGTAAAGATCAATTTTCAACTAGTTTCGGCCGCTGCCGCTAGGTGGAGATTTCCTCCAGCGCTCCAACTTTCTCGCAGTCGAAGTCACCCGACTTCTACGTGTCCTATGCTCGCGTGTAAAATGGCTTAGGTTGAATCTTGCAATGATAACCAACGAAATTCTCTATGGTATATCGCCCTGATTAGCTCTCAAATTAATCTGAGAGGGACGACAAGGGTCTCCTCTATTTTACAAAGCGATGTACATACTCAACGCCCCGAGGCGATTGAGTAGACACAAGCCATCTACCTCGCTCGAGGATATGTGGGGTATCTGTTTCAGGCTAATTGTACCCCAATTTGAATTCCAATTTATCAACTGGCTCAGCGAACTTCTGTGTCTCGTATATAGTTCGAAAATGAGCGGTATCGGTATACACCCGTTCATTTATTTCCAGTTTCTGCCGTTTGGCGGGATGAAAAATTAACTTTTCCGTTTTTTTCTCTCTCCCACGAAGCTTTTTCTTTTTTTTATTTGCCGAAGAAAAAAAGTCTGATCTGCGGGGGATTGCGGAATTGACAAGGACCAGATTGCAGATAATTGGTATCGACGTAAGAAAAAAAAAAAAAAAAAAAAAAGAACCTGGTTCATTATCTGAATTAATCCGGGACTAAAAAATTAACTCATTCAATTTTAACAATCTATCTAGTTAATATCCTGCATTATAATACCCTGCAGGGGCCTCGGGGAGTTTTAAAACGTTAATGGAGAGGAAAATTCGATGATGTATTTCAACTCTTCAGATATATATATATGTATATGATCTCGGTGAAATTATTTTTATAATATTAATTAGTGAATTATTTCAACACCAGATTATTCACATATCTAATTGTTCGTAAATTCTGGATACTCGATATTTGTGGGGGAAAAAAAGTGAACAATAAATTGGGATAGAAGTACGAAAAAAAAATAAAATAAAATAAAAAATATACAAAAAATTGATTATTTATATATTTTTCTTTCTTTTTTGTCCGAAGAAACGCACGTAGAACGTAACATATAGCTGTATGTTTCGCAAGACGATTAGAAGGGGTCGTTTTTGCTATAGCTGAAGGTTTTTGCTATCAAAAGTTCCGAGCGAGTAAATTTTCTAACAACAATACGAGAAGTGAAAGAAAAAATAGTTTCAATTTATCTAGGCTCAACGAACGTGAAGAAATAATTATCAAACTTAATATATGGATGGTGAAAAAACTGAATTGTGATTTTAATTTTCTTATTTTCACCCAGTAATCATGGGAAAACTCTCCCTCTCTCTATCTCTCATTTTCCTTCTCTTTACTTGCAGTACCTATTTAGAAACTTGGCTATTCGTCGTTCGCCTTAATTACACTTGAAAATTAATTAGGTAGATGAGACGAAGCGACACGACGACGTCGGGGCAGCAGAAGTAGTAGTAGAAGCAAAGAGCAGGGGAGTACCAGCTTCAGCTTTCCAGCTTTCCTTTTATTCCACGTCTCCCGTGTCGACAGGTAGCCAAAAGCCTTTCCAGCTTTTACTCCCTTCGAGTTATTAATTATTAATTATTTCCCTCGATATAGCCCTGGGTATGCCAAGAAGAAAAGGAAAGAGAAGAGGCCGGAGAATCGCGGTTTAAATTTGCATTGTCTATACGAAAGCGAGGAATCGATTCCTCGTCAAATACCAATTTGATTTATTACCATTTATCCAGAAAAAAAGCTAGTCATATTTTGAGGGCATAGATTCCTCGCGAAATTCTATGGGACTATATTTTATCAACCAAAAATTCACGGGTCCGAGAGTTTCCGTGACACGGAAAATCTTGGTCGTTCAATTGCGGAACTCATGAGTGAAACGTGAATTTTATAAGTTATTCTTTTTCAAGTTGTACGAGTAAATACAGGAAATGCGTCTTTTGAAAGGCCAGGCTGTCCGACGGCTTTCTAATTCTAATACTACGTACTCGTACGCCTAAGTGCCTGCAGTTTTTTTTAGAACGTTTTCAAACTAGTCGTAGAATCAGGCTAACAATAAGGAATTTTAAACAATTTCGATTTTATAATGTTTTCAAAATTTGTCAATTATTGCTTCATTTATTTTCTATGGTATAGTTACACATATATATATCTAGTCGAATTTCAAATCGATTTCATACTGTCGGCTGGATTCGGTAATAAACTCATAAAAAAAATTAAAAAAAAAAAAAAATGAAAATTCTTCAAATTTTTCGCTACGACCTGCAGAACGTGCAAATTGACTTACAGAATCGCGTGCAATCCATCATCCTCGACAACGCGTCACGTACAGGTTAATTAGATGGACTTCGGCAACGTGATGTGAGGCAAAAGAAAAAAAAAAAAAAAACGAAATAAAAAGGATTTGAAAAAACAAAAGTATATGATTTCAAAGGGATGATTTATTACTCGAAATGTCAGAACTATTACCAGTTTTTTTTTTTTTTTTTCTGTTATTTCAATAGATTTTTGATCCGAATTTATTTTACTTCTCGGACTCATGGGGGAGTTTATTTATTCCACGGTTGTACCTGTGTGACGCCCAAGCGAACTTCGAAAGTTTTATGATGCAAAAGAAAAAAAGAAAAAGTGAGACAGTTATACTTGTACGATCTCTTATCTCAAGCTCCTCGCGCTTTTACGACTGTAGACGTAAAACTGTGGGTAGCATAGATAGATGAATCGATAGACAAATAGATAGAGAGAGATACAAGAATTAGGTATACGCAAATCGTCGAGCTAACCAGCTGCGGAAATTTACTTAAAAGCAAAATATAACGAAATAAAAATTTTATGGCAATAATATAGGCAGTCGTGTGTTGGGATTTAGATTTTATGAAATTACCTGTAATAACGGGATTAAATATTGACTGGGAATAATTATCGTGATTTGTTAACGCCGCACATATAATATCTAACGCTGCAGCTTTTAAAGAGAATTATCGCAAATTGCAAATTGCAAAAAACGCAAAAATAAAAAAAAATGGAGAAGATATGTGGAAAAAAAAGAGAAGAAAAGAAATTAATTCAAGCCAAAGAATTGGAAACTTGATTTTTCTTTCGTTTTTCGTTTTTCAACACTTTGTGAAATTGTAATTTATTTGCGAATTTTTTCGAAAATTGACGATATGGGTTTTCGTACTTTTGATAATACAGGCGAGGCATGGAACACGAAGTAGATACATACAAAAGAAAAGAGAGAAATGAAATGAAATGAAATAAAATAAAATAAAACCGAGCCTGCCAAGAGCAAATATAAAATTTATTATATTTCCAGTAAAAGGGAAGAGAAAAATTTCAGCATCGTCGAGAATCGTACATGTATACCTGCAGACTGCAGTAGCTGATGTACTAACACGTATTCGCACGTTTGGGTATACGTGTTTACGACGTTTTACTAGAACTAGACTCCCTAGACCGCGTAGATAGGTATATGTATAGATATTGCTGGTTCGATAGCAACGATAGTCCCGGTTTGACGATTTTCCTCGACATTTAGCATTAAAAATACAGACATCGAGACACGTTCGTGAAAAGAAGAAGAAAAAGAAGGGAAAAAAAAAAGAACTAAAGAGAAAAAAAAAATGAAAACTACAAATTTGCGAATCATGTATGGAAAAAAAAAAAAAAATTCATCTTATTAATAAAAACAAACGAATATCTCCGTTTTTATTATTATTATTTTTTTTCATCAATATTATATCTTTATATATAAATAAATAAAGATATATGTATAACATCCATGTATTTCAATGTTGTAATTAAAAATTGCAAACTAATTATTCCGACCCATTGAATATCCTCGCCCCTTATTCCCCCCTCCCTTTTTTCCTTGCTGTTTCTCTTTTTTGTTGAATTTTTTTATTTTTTCTTTTTTCTTTCTTTTTCGTTTTTCTGTTTTTCTGGCCTTTCGCAGTCGGCCCTCTGAAAGGTATAGTGATCATCGTAGCTGGCCAACTCTGCCGGCAACACGTATACATCTACACCCACGTCTGTATATCTACCAAAAAAACGTAAAGCGGGGAGACAAAGCTTTGTCCACGACTCGGTACAGTGTTTCATTTGCCTCGGGCAAAGGATTAAAGGGACTCGCTGTACGTATTACATAGATGTACATATATACATATACGCATATAAATTCCCTTTTTTACACTATATAATACATACGATCTATATACATCTATATATATATGTAAAAACAAAAAAAGCTGCAAATAGAGAGACAGGCGCGTATGCCGCAGGGTTTTTGACACGCGGATGGACGGAAAGTGGATTAAAAAAAAATAGGAAACGGAAAAAAAAAAGGTGTTTGAAAATAAAAATAAACGCTCTTTTTTTTTTCTCCGTTTTTTTTATGGTTTGTTCTTTCATTTTTCCATTCGTCTCTTATTCTCTATATAATATTAAATTTAACCGATACTCCATTAATATATATTATATATTATTATATTATAAATATATAACCAAATTCAGAAACCAGAACGAATATGATGATATGATGTAACACGCTTTACCTGCGGAAGGTGTTTCCTGCGCTTTACTGATCCGCAATACATTTACGTATACGTATATTGTGTATATAAGTAGACGTGGTGCACGCAGGGAAAACTAAAAGGCTTCCTAAACATCTAAGTGTAACACATACGCGTTCATGAGCATAGTAAAAGGTATATAGGAATACCTGAATACACAGACATATAATAATATACCTACGTGTATATCGCGGAGCTGCAATCAAGCCGTTTGACAAAGCGCATCACAGAGGGGTTGAGCGAGGGATGAATGGAAAGGGCAGAGACAGAGGATGAAGATCTCCACTTCAGTGGAGATAAAACCTTTTGGTTCCTCGAAAACCCCGAAGCATCGCCGCTTTAACGACTATTGCAATATCTGAAGACTCCGGGTTTTATGTTTTATGCCTTGCGCGGAATATCTCGAAAATCTATCGGATCACGATTTTTCTTCGTTCATTTCGAGACACGACTCAAAGTCATTTCACATTTCACGGGTTACATCTCGCGCTCGAAATCTCACCGCATTAGATCGCGGTAACGCCTCGGCGACGTTACAACTGGTGGCAGCGGTGGGATAACGATCCCGTACACCGAGACAGCCAATTTTTTCTTCCGTTCACTCAATCCGTTTAAGACAAGCTCCGTGAGATTTGAATTAATTTTTAATCGCGTGTAGATTAGCA
This sequence comes from Rhogogaster chlorosoma, assembly GCA_944452935.1. Lineage (NCBI taxonomy): Eukaryota > Metazoa > Arthropoda > Insecta > Hymenoptera > Tenthredinidae > Rhogogaster > Rhogogaster chlorosoma. Next base: position 26,555,544 of record OX101800.1, on the reverse strand, counting down.
TTTTTCTCGCCGATTATTCAATGATAATTTTCCTAATCCACGTACATACGGAGTTTGATGGATAAATTTAGCTTTGTATACTGGGGGACTGAATAATCATACATTCTTATCGTTCTTGAGCCAACTATGCGAATATATTGTATATGTCGTATACTGTACGTATCTGCGAGAGATGCGTGGGTTTGCACGCAGCCTGTGGAGGCAATTAAGAAGACATATTCTCGAGGTGGCAGCAACCGCGATGTATAAGGTTACCGCGCATATTTTAAACGCGACTAAGAATACTGAAATAAAACTATCGCGTACCTAACTACATACCCATATGCACGTATAGAGAGGTGACTGTATAATGTAAGTCAGGCGTTTGTTTAAAAATATTCTAAACTCAATTTTATTTTCTTTTTCTTTTTTATATTTTTTCTTTTTCAATTTCATTCCATTTTCTTATTTATTTATTTATTTTGCTAAATTCAATTCGATCATTCGACTCTAGTATGAAAACTCGGAGAAATAATTTAACCTCGGTTTTCCATATTTTGTAAAAAAAAAAAAAAACGAGAGGGGGAGAAGAAGAGAAATGAAAAGCAGCGATACGATTCCCTGCGGGATATAAACTAACTCGCGAGTTTTTTTTTTTTTTTGATTAAAAATACTTCACGTAGATTTCTTCAATTCAATTTAATAACTTAAATTAAAACTGTATTATATAACCGCGTGCGGTGCAGTTAATTGAAGAAGAAAAAATGAAACGAAAAACACCACAGGGGATACGAGAAAGAGAGAGAGAGGAGGGAGGAAGAGAAATGAGAGAAAAATTTAAAAATAAAAGGAAAGTAAAAAATTCAAAAATAAAAGGAAAGTAAAAAATTTAGCTTTACTTTTGATCGCCGACCGGTACAAGAGAGCAAATCCGCTCAACGCTGTTATAAAGCCTATTAGCGTTTCTTTTTTCTCCTGTCAAAATGAGGAGAAGGAAGTAAAGAAAAGCGAAAAGACAGGAGGAAAGGAAGGAAGGAAGGAAGGAAGGAAGTATAAAAATCTCTTCGAATACAGTTTTTTTCTTTCTTTCTTTCTCTTTCTTCATTCTTTTTCCTTTCTCCAATTCTTTCCTCATTACACAAAGCTCAGCTTTTCCGTCACGGCGCAGTCTCACGAACCACTAATAATAATTCGCGAACTCTGCATTGTTGAACCGCTAAATAAGCCTTTTTCCGTTTTAAGCTGATTAACGACGGTTCATATAAGAGAAGAAATATGTAAAAATTTCTACAATCATTATCATCCTCTAGCCATTATAATATTTCTATCATCATTACCATCGTCGCTTGTATTCCAGAAATTTTGATTCGCTATGGGGAAGAAATTTGCCAAACGCATAATACGCACATCCATACCTAGATACGATTCTGTATATACATATAAATATGTACACCTAAACGTAGAAACGGGCGCGAGCTTCCGCGTTATATAACCTCATGGGGGGAAATTGGTATAATGGAATCTCGAAAATTTTCATTAAATACGCGATCAGAATTTAGAGGAAAATTCCGCGGCTTTTATTGTCTTAATCGGTATTTAATACGCGATCGGTCTTTTCCCACTTCCAAAACTAGGCACTTCCTTAAGGATTCTGTCTTATTATTTGTTCAAGCTTCACCAGCTCCACCGTTTCATTTCCGATCTATAAATCTCTGTATGAGTTTGAAGAAAATGTATAAAAACAGAAAAAGTTCAATTTCTTCCATTCTTTTGATCATTCGTATTTTTTCTTTTTTCTTTTCCTTTTTCATATACACTTCCGGTTCGTTTAACGCGTAATTTCGTTACGGTAATTAAACCTCCCGGGTGACTACAGAACTTGAAATTTTTCTCTTGGAAAAGAGACGCGAAAGCAAGCAATGAGGCTTTGGATACCAGGCGTGTAGATATTTGCGGAAGCTATAGGGCTCGTGCTTTGACCAAAACCGTATAATTATTTGCTCGCGAAATTTGAGTGTAGCTATAGGCAGGGTGGACGTTGACAGAAAATACGAAAGATAATTGCCATAATATAAGAAGCTCGCAGATTTGAACGATCGTTAGAAAAAAGAAAAAAAGAAATTTGACAAGCAACGGGGCGGAAGATCGAAGGTTGAAATTGACGAAGTCAGAAAATAGGGAAAGGGGAGTCGTCTGAATTTAATCAAACGCTTTGGGAAAAATATCAAGGAAGAAAAAGGGGGACGGAGAGAAGGAGGGATCCGGAAAATTTGATTTTCACTACTTCAAGGATCAAAGTTCGGACGCGAAAGGAGACCGGAAGCTGCAGAAGAATATATAAACGCATATAGCTGCGTATGTGTTCGAAAAAGGAGGCGAAGAATCGGTGAAAAGGTGGCTGACTTGTATCTGTACGAATTTTATTGCAATTTGGCATTTTTTTTCCCACCCTACTTTCTTTCTTGCCTTTTTTATCTTCTTCTTCCCTTCTTTCTTTCTGTTATAGCCGCACTTCCCGCACCCAAACTTCCTCTTCCTTTTCCTCCTTTTCCTCCTCTCGTCAGTATTGCATACTGCGGTGTGCCTGCCCTCCGCCTTTTCACCCCATCGACAAACTCACGCCGGAAATTCCCCATCCATAAACCCTTACCGAATATCTATATGGGTATGGCAAACATCAAACTTATAGGATCCTTTCTGCGGGGGCAGGGCCGGGCGTTAAAAGAAAAGAAAATAGGAGAAAGGGAAAACGATATGATGTATGGAGGAAGAGAGCAGATTTCACCACCATTTACCACTTTTTATCATCACGTAATATAACTCACTGCAGATCCTGAATTTATTGCTTCTAGTCTCTGCATAAGGACGAGATTGAAAAAAAAATATATATTTTTTCTTTTATATTCTAAAAATGACTCGAAATTTCTGTAATTTTCTTCTCAAAATGAAAAAAAACTTCGTATTAATTCTTATTTCAATTTCTTTATTTTTTTAATTTTCTTCCCGATTTCTGGACACGAAGAGTCCTGAAGGGACAAGAAATCGTGTAAATGAGCGCTAAAGTCCGAAACCACTGCGACTTTTCGATCACCTTGACAACGAAAAGCGATAAGCGGATCAAAGGAGAGAAATTCCGGGCCTAAGTGCATGTCTGCCAACTATAGTTCGTACAATTACCGAAACAGTGAGTTTCTTTGATCATGAAATGTCCCGGCGAGGGTAAGGAGCAGCGAGTAAGGGTTCCGCAGGACGTGTGCAAATCGTGTTCACAAATCACGCGACCCGGATATACACCCATGTAGGTATATAATATCATACACGTGTTCCTATACCTGACTGGTAATATATTGAGGCGCAACCCTCAACTATTATGCATACATTCATCCATACATATACACCCACGTGCTGAAGTTACTGTAGGATGGGAACCGTAACGAAATCAGGAATGGAGCAGGTTGCATAAGTGATCTAATAATAGTTTGTAGTTGGAATATGGGGAAGGTATGTTATCCGAAGTTTGGGTATATTGTTTCTTGGATTTTGGTGTTTTACCACCAAAATCGTTGATGTGAAAAAATGGTGAGTGGATTCGTTGAGACGATTGAAATGAGAGAGAAGACTGATGTAGGTGAATGAAATTTGAATGGGTTTATGAATCTGAAAACAATTATTACAGCGATATCAGAGTGTCGAAAAGTGAAAAGTGAAAAGTGAAAAGCTGAAAGCTAAATGCGAAAGGCGGCTTTCGCAGAGTAAGGCGTTGGCAAGGACCTTATCGCGTAAAGGATTCGTTAATTATAAAACGGAAACTCTGCCGAGACCCGGGCGAGCGATTTCAAATCAAAGGTGACGCCCTTACCTTTGAACTACTATATATATACGTAAATATATATGTATTTTATATACGTACGGTGTATATATATATATAGTTATTTACCCTGAAACGTCACGCGACCCAGTAGTCATTCGGTCGTCCCAAACGCCTCAAGGAATACCTAGAAGACTTTATTTCGTTATATCGATCGACTATCAGAATTGCAAAGTGTATAAATTCGGGAGATTTTTTTTCGTCTTTTTTTTTCCATCCTTTTTCCCGAATCAGAAAGAAAAGGTATAAATGTGGAAAAGAATTTTTATTTCTTTATTTATTAATTTTCCCCCCTAAGTTTTTATCTTCAATTATTTAGCCACGCGGTTATGCAATGTAATAATGATGATATATATATTTTTTTCTCTTTAATACCTTTAAAGTGCTAAGTAATTATAAATTATAATGCAAAAGAAGGTACAGGTAGTACAGGTATAATATAATATAATATAATATAATATAATAACTCGCTGGTTATTCTTCGTTAAGTTATAAAAGCTAATTGAGCTATTATTTGCCCGGTTAATTGGTTCGCTTGAAACTTTCCTCTGCAACATTTATACCTATATACAAACTCTGAATAAGAATATACCGAGGCTGCAGCAGTAAAAGTTAGTGAAATACATCTAGAAACAGATACGAGTAAATGAACAAATAAATTCTTAAATAAGTTATATTCTGAGGGTAGATTCCTTGCCAAATTCTGAGACTAAATTTCCTCAACGAAAAATTCCTGGGTTCAATAATTTCCGAGATACGAAAGATCTCAGTTGACCAATCGCGGAACTCATAGGTGGCGCAGCGAGCGCCCGCCATGAACGGAAGTGGCGCCGTCTATGCAACCTATACGCTCCGCGATTGGTCGACCAAGATCTTCCGTATCTCGTAAACTATCGGTCCCTCGGATTTACGGTAAAGGAAATTTAGTCTTGGATTTTCGCGGGGAATCTACCCTCAAAATATGGACCGTTTAATCTGAATCATTCCGTATACATGGGATAAATGAGAAATGATGATTGTTTACTAGAATATAATTAGATAGGGATATATATTGTAGATAGTTTAGTGCCTATACGTATACCCTGACACTTTGACTAAATCTACATACATACCAATGCGGAAGATCCACGCGGTGCGAGATCAACAGTTTAATTAGACGCCCTGACAGCGCTTAATTAACGGTGGAAACATCCCTTTGTCGTCTATATACAAGCTATACATATAGGGGGTCCGAACAAACGCAGAATAAACGGCTGCAGTAGCGGGAATTAGGTTTCGAAAAAGTAATCGGAATAGAAAATGAAAAAGAGTCATTATAAACGTCTAGTTCGAAATATATAGATATAATGATATAGTTGACGAGAAAAAAAAAAAAAAAAACTTTTCTACTCATATTTATCTTCATATTTTTTTCATTCTTTATTATCATTATCTTCTTTTCTACATATGCATATATATATACTTATAACTTCGTCATTTTCTGCATAAGTGAAAAATCATTTCGCAGCGGGAACCGCGTCTTCCCCTCTAAACCCTGTTTCCGCTTATTTTCCTTCCCATATTATAGCTTCTGGCAAGTTTCATATACCACAGCGAAAAATTGTCGAAGAAACCAGACGACAGCGAGAAAGGGGATGAGAAGTTCTAACATATTTGCGTATTCCGATAGAAATATAGCATAGGTATAGCACAAGGCATATTCTCGCCTATTTGAACGGGATTATTACTGCCTCGCGTATAGAAGGCGAATGCGAGATTCAAGAATATTCGTTGCTGCATCGCGATAGTTATACTTGAATAATATCCGTAAACCGTAATTGCAAAAATTATGCGAAAATATTATTTCCTTCAATCTTCTATAAAAAATTAACTCAGAAACTAAATTTTTTTTTTTACTTGCATTCTTTTTATTTTTTATTTATTTTTTGCGAAACAAATGAAAACGTGATCCCATATTATATCCACTGATTCTATGCAAATAGCTATGTACGTACGTACATAGAATTAGTAAATAAATAGTTACAGGATGGATTATGATCGATCGATTTATTACCAGGCAACGGGAAGTCTCGGCAAACTTGTGGCTAAAGCTGTTCATTACTTCGTAGACAGGATATGTATATAAATTCTAACCTGCATGACAGATTCCAGGGTACGTCACGTGCTATATACACACACTCTAGGCTAGACTACATAGATTCTAGAACATGTCGTTCGGTGGTTGTTTTACTTCGTATCGGAAATCCCCGAGCTGTAGTGGAAACCTAATGGAATCACGTAGTTACATAATATACAGCCGAAGACCGGAGAAAAGTGGGGAAACTCAAGTGAAAAAAATGAAAATAAAAAAAATGAAAAATCAAACTTATCCTCGAAAATCTATTTTTCTTTCGAAAATATGTCTTCTGTCTGATCAGGGAAAATGTAATACATGATAATAAATGATGAAAATGAGAAGCGTGATGAGGTATAATTAGTTTTATAATATTTCGATGGTATACCTGGAAGAGGCAGAATTAGGTTCGTTTGAAAATTTCGGAATTAATTGCTGCGTTCGTTCCGCAAAGCTGGTTTGTACAGTTAAGCTCGATTTCGCGTTATAAGGGTTGATCTTTATTTACAGCCTGGTAACACGGTATCATGTAAATAACATTATTTATATCTAACCAAAATTTGGAACTTTATGTTGAAATTGTTGGGGGAAACTCAGCGAAACAATTCTAACTACGGAAACACGTAGTTATATCTTGTACACCTTATGCCATCCCCGTCTTCATTCTCATCCCAATTTCGAAGAGAAATTATAATCGAATAAGTATAACGGATTGTAATTTAATACTCGGAAGTAACTAACTATCTATATTATTCCCCTTCGTGTTTCTTCGATTTTACGAAGAATAAACGGAGGGACGAAATTCCGAAACTTCAAATTCAAGCATGTATTTTTACCAGATTTGCTTGTTGGAGAAAAAAAAACGTTTAGAAATCGTATCAATTAATTAAGACACCGAAGTTTTAGATTGAAGTAAGTAAAACGGGTTTTCGATGAGAATGAACTATTTTTTTTCGATTTTTTGGCCTTCGGTCTGCATTCCGACCTCGTGGAATTTTAATGTCGCGAACTGAGACGTTTTTGTGAAATTTTCAATCGTCTTAAACAAGTTCAAAATAATGAATACTTATACGGTCATGAAAAATACGAAATTACAAATTAAAAGACGCGTATATGAATTCTTGAACAAAGACAAAGAGAACTTGTTTAAAATACGTTTTTATTCAACCTCCTCAGGCGTCGAGCAGGATATGAATTTGTACAGAGTCAAATAATTGCACAGAATAATTATAAACGCTTGTAACCGTAGATGGGAAATACACGATTCATGTTTTTCTGTTTTTGTAGAAAGAAAGAAAAAAAAAAAGAAAACGACGAGGTGAGTGAATGAGTGCGTGGAGAGGAAAGGAGAGGATAATGGTTGTTGAAAAACAACAAAAAAAAAGACCTCAATAAGCAAAGTGCAAAGGGATATTACCTTCGAGAGGATATTATTTCGAGCTTGTGCCCAACGAAGTCTAATAGAGCAAAAGAGCAGCTCGAGGCTCGAGAATCCCGTGAATTGTGTAGGAGGCGATAGAAGCCCATGGGAACCCTGAGTATGTATAGGATCTCGAATAGCCGAGGAACACTGGTCCAATCGTAGGAGATAGTCGTTATGGAAGGTTCTTGTCGGTCCCTCGGGAGCTTGCAGCGAAAATTCCCGCCCTACTTTAACCCGTGACTTACTTAGGCCTGAATAAAACTAAGGGCTGAGAATATTTGGCCGAATTTTTTCGCGATTGCAGTAATTTTTGGGGCGATAATAACGACGCTCTACAGCTGGGGGTCTTCGCAAAGCGGATATTAAACGATCGCAGATCGTTCAGGGTGACGAGAAAAAATTCAACTTCTTACGGGTAGCCGGAGAAGGTATACGAGATTGTTGTACGCAGTTGGGAAATAGCTGTTCTCATATTATCTTTGACGCGGTGATATTTGAAGAATTTCTCAATTGGATCGTGTTCCTGCGAACGAAAAGAGAAGCGGAGAAGGAAATAGAGAAACGAATGTGAAATAACGGAAAATGGAAATGGAAGGTATTTGACTCCTCTCCTCTCCTCTCCTCTCTTCTCTTCTCTCGGCCACATCTCCCTGTATAGTTTTATTCTTATATATATTTTTCCTTTTATTTTTCGAGCAGAAGGTGAGGAGCTGGCATGGATGTGTGAGACGAGTAGAAACGAGGGATGATGGTAGTCCCATGACGTCATTGATTTCACATCAACCTACGCCGCCGTCAGACGTACGGAAAAGGTTCGTTCTTTTGGTACTGTAGAAAAATACAGGCTTTCCGTCTCGTTCCAATCGTCCACGACGAGCAGAAGTAGAAAGAGATGAACGAGACGTAGTACGACATATACACACAAGGGGAGAGGAAAATGATCAAAGAAATTCATATAAAATGATATTATATGATATTATAATACACTGGTCGGTGAAATTTCATGAAGTGAAAAGAATCTTTGTCCTAGTTATTTATTTCGCCTCTCCGCACAAGGAGGAAGAGAAAGTAAAAGAAAGAGAAGAAAAATAATGGGGCAAAGTTTTCGGATGGAATATATAATTCCGTTCTGTTATATAAAAGCGAAGTACGAATTTGAGGTAAAACCGCGTTTAAAATTCTTCAACAAAAGTTTTCCCTGGGTAGAGGAGTACGCATACCTCTGCTGTACAACTTGATTCAAGTTGAGCGGCCCATATTCCGAGGGTAGATTCCCCGCGAAAATCCGAGACTAAGTTTCCTTTACCGTAAATTCGGGGGACCGATAGTTACCGAGATACGGAAGATCTTGGTTGACCAATCGCGGAGCGTATAGGTTGCATAGACGGCGCCACTTTCGTTCATGGCGGGCGCTCGCTGCGCCACCTATGAGTTCCGCGATTGTTCAACTAAGATCTTCCGTATCTCGTAAACTATTGGGCCCACGAATTTTTGGTAAAGGAAATTTGGTCTTAGAATTCGGCAAGGAATCTGCCACAAAAGTATGACTCGTTGAACTTGAACCACTTCGGGTATCTGTATCTGGATGAATTATGCATTTACAAGCTTCGAGGATGCGCGTGAATTACTCGTCTCTTTTTCCCGGGCGGGTCCGAAATCAGAAATTTCTTTGCTCACTTTTCGCTCGAGAATTAAGAGTGAAAGATAAAGTGAAGAGAAGAGATGAGATTTCACGTTGATACGAAGGTGAAGGGTCGACGTTGAGGAGTCGGAGTGGTAGGCACAGAATGAGGACGAGGATGAGGATGAGGTGGAAAAGGAAAAGGCGAAGCGGCATGGCAGGGTGAATCGATACACCAACCACCCCCGTATACCTACGCTCGAGCGCAAAGTCGTACAACTACGACGGGACGGTAACAGAAACTATACATACGTATAATACGAGTCCTGCAAAGAGGGGAGGAGGTTCGAATTGCAAGCTGATATATACCACAGTTCTTTACATGTAGGTATTTAACCGCGCGGGGTTAATGGACTTCCGTGACACTGACTCGCCTTCTATCCTATCGACGTAAGGTAGAGTTCGACGATAAACTGCAAGTTTTATAGACAAAAGATGCGACTTTTATTCTTTCAACTGTTATTACTCGGCCGGGTTTTCGTGGCAGGAAATTTATCGGGATGCTGTCTTACAGGGAATTCAATTCTCCACAAAAAATGTCCTTTGAACAAAGTCTGTAAAATCAACGGTTCAGCAGTTATCAGCGTTCGAAGTTATCACCTTTGAACCCGTGCCACGGCCGATCTGTCGACTTTCTGGAAATAATTCATCAGACACTTTTTTCAGAGAATTGAATTTCCGATCGAACGGTAATCTCAAAAATTCCGCTCCATGAAACGAGGCTGAGTTGTACTAATTAGAAGAAAAAATCACGTCTCTCCTGCGTTATTCAAATCAAAGATATCTCTTCTGCAAAGTGAGTTTCCGGCGCTATCCCTCCGCCAGGATTCCTCCTCGGCCTTATATTCCAGAGGATTTCCCGTTCGGATCGGAGAAATAAAAAAGAAACGACGTATATTTGTTATTGCCTCTTGTATACGATTGCAGCCCCTCCACCCCGGGAAGAAGTCAAGTCGTCGGGGGTTTTCCCCGTTTCCAGTTCCTCCTTCTCGCAGGTCAGAGCAATTACTTTGAAGCTGGAGCGAGCCTTCGGTTCGCTGGCCGCGTTCAGGGGTTAGGGCGTGAGTTTCATTCCGAAGTAAGTAAAGTAGGTATAAAATTGCTGCACGTATGCATGTACGTAAATGTAATCTGCGTACGAGCCTCATATCTGTAGGCATGATTCAAAAGGCGCAGAAGAATCAAAGAAATAAGAGAGGGAAAGGAGGGAAGGAAAAAGAGCGAGGAAGGTAAGAAGACGCGAGACGTGAGGCAATAAACGGCATGGGAGGCTGAGGCTGAGGTAGGGAAGTCCCGAAAACGATTTATGCCTATAGGTATAATATTGACGAGGAATAAGTCCGAACGATATACCATAAGGGAAAATAAGGGGCCGGAGGAATCATATTTCTAAATCGAATCGTTTATTCGTGAAACAACTCGAGGCTCTATATCAGACAAAATTGTACGAAAGAAAGTTAAACAAGATGTACCATTCAAGGATTAATAACTGGTGCTGTATCGATTGTACGGAAAGCCATGAGTGGTAAAATTGCGGCGTTTCGGAACACATTGAGATTCGGAGCATGCGAGAATCCCAAATCCTGAATCCTGAATTCTTTGGTCAGCGAATGGGACTGTAAAGTCTTCTTTGATCCAGAGGACGATTTCGCGACTGAATAAACCAGCAGCAGCGGCAATAATAATAAATGGGCGAATTCCCGGTCGAATTGTAATTCGATGCGATATAAAGTGAATTTGTAAAAGGCGAATCGCTGGATATTGGGATCGGTAAAAGAGCTGTGGACGTGGTTTGGGAGCCGAAGATAATCCGAGGAAGAACAAGGCGGTATAGCCTATGTTAATTAGGACGACTCAAGCCCGTGAACAATAGGTTCGTGTCGCGCGTTGGGAGAACACCACCACCGCCACTGGCCCGTCTCTAATTCCCAATTTGCCGCTGTAGAGTAACGAACAAAATACCCAAGGGATTCCCTAGATTTCTGTCACGGCCCGGCCTCGAGACGCCCGTTGGACATTTATACATACGTAAGCAGGTCAGACATTGGACATGAAAGTGCGAGCCTGTATGTATGTAGGTATACGTAATACATACAGACCTATGTACACTATACAGGTCTGAAATTAATTCAGGACTAAATCCTGCCAGGTAGGTGAATCTCGGAGCGTGGAAAAAAAGGAAAAAAAAAAAAAAATTGTATACGATTTAGGGTGTATCTTTTTTTTTTTAATGGTCGTGAAATTTTGTCAGAGAATGCCAAAATAAAGATCCTGTCAAAATTTCAAGCCTTAATATTGATATTTAGAGTTCGTGCTAGGACATTTTTCATTTCCGATTTAAATAACACGGGGATTGTTTTTTTTTTTTTGAAACTTTGGAATTTTATAACTCGTCGTAAAACCAACGTACCGGAAATAGCTTGACATATTCTTGTAGGAAATTGAATTCTCTACAAAAAAAGCTCCCTTGAGATTTTTTGATAAACTGACTCCTCCAAAGATTATTCAAGATTGAAGTTATTAGATGTCTAAGAAATTTTCCGATTTTTATCACTTTTTCGTCAAAATTATTATTATTTAGGAAAATAATTGTAATTTTTCTTTCAAAAATAATTACAATTACAATTCAAAATTACAATTATATTTTCCTAAACAATAATAATCTTGTCGAAAATGTGATAAAAATCTGAAAATTTCCTACACATCGAACTTTAACCTTGCGAATAATCTTCGCAGGAGTCAGTTTATCAAAAAATCTCAAGAGAGTTTTTTCGTAGGGAATTCAATTTCCTACAAGAATATATAAAGATCTTTCCGGTATGTTGGTTTTACGACGAGTTATAAAATTTTAAATTTGACAAAAAAAAATTCTCGTGTTATTTAAATGGGAAATGGAAAATTTTGTAGCGCGAAATTTTGACAGGATCTTTATTTTCCATTCCCCATTCGGAAAAAAAAACCCCCAAAAAATGTCGATTTTTTTGCTACACCCTATATACCTGATAAAAATATGAACTCTTCGCTTTTCCGCCGCGTTGGTAAAAGAAAATGTGATTCTTGAGCTCAGCATTAAAAAAAAGAAAAAGAAAAAGGAAAGAAGTATGAAACTGATGATTCAGTGAACAGTTGGACGAGTCGAGTCACGGATCTCCCGTTTTAGCATTCGACATATATATATATATATATCGCCGAAGCATGAAGCAGGTAAGCCTAACGTAAGCTAAAAGGCGCAGCAGCAAACCTCGTGAAATTTCGCACAGTTGCGTGCGGAATTTCTTGGCTCTAAGCTCGTAAAATAGCGTCCCTAGGGACGCGACGAACCGCGAGGACTGCGAGGATACGAAAAGGAAGTAGTCGGGGAAGGCGGTTCAAAAATTCAGGGGCTACACTGCAGAGCGTATATTCCAACCTTTTGTTTCAACGTCCCTCATACCCGGACCCAAAACACAGGCTTTGCTAATTTCGTACGTTAAACCAGCTACCCCAGAGAAAATTCCCTCTGTATGTACATACGACCGGTATTTGTAAAATTACAGTCCTTTCCCTGTACCCCATGTCCATTCTGCACCGGGACGTCGCATGTCACTTATCTGGCGCCAAAAAAACATGGGAAACGAGTCGTAAGGCGAGGATTTTTTGCCACAATTTTCATCATCTCGCTAGAAGCTCGAGTGATTAGGATTAGGTACTTGAAACACTGGTTTTGGTTTTTCTTCGTTTCCATCGAATCCAAAACGATTTTCCCATCGACGAAGCGATGAAAATATACTATACTCTCGGTCTCTGAGCTCCGAAAATTTTCCCTCTCATCATTCGCTCCGTAGAATTTTTATTTACATTTACTGAAATTTTCCATTTATTTTTATTTATTTATTTTCTTTCCCCTCATTTGTTTTTATTTTTATTTTTTTCCACCTCGTTAGATCTTCTCTTCTCCTTTCTAAATCCTCTTACGATCATCAAACGGCGTTCGTTACCCTCCTCGTAACCGGAGACCGAGTTTTTCCCCGAGTTCCGTCGAAGAACCTCGGCTGAAAATTTTTCACTGAATCATCCCTATCAGTGCGTATTTATTCCACATACAATATGGACGCGTTTATTCACGCCGGAAATATGCATATATCTCCCTCTCTATCACGGTTCAAAATCTATCCATCTATAGACAGCGCGAAGGTAAGAAAAGGGTCCAATTTTCCACCGTATAAACTCATAGCTGATGAATAAACGCGACTATGTACCTACATGGGGAAATGGGAGGCGGGATTTCCAATACGAAGAGCTACTTCGAGGATGCGAAGCATAGAACCCCCGGGATTGAGGAAAGTGGGAAATAAAATAAATCATAGAACCAATCGGGAAGGCAAACTGTTTGTTTCCTCATGAGTGTGCAGTGCAGAAAAGATTTTCCGCCCTATCGTATATTACACGTATCGGCTAGGTGTCGTTATAATACCAGACCTATTTCAGGCGGAAATTTAGCACCGATAAATTATACCTTCGTCATTTTTACATTATTAATTAACACCGGAATTACTAGACAGGATAACAAAATTTTTTTACCCCTTTTTTTCTCCAGTCTCAATCTACAGGATTTTACTATTTTTTAGACTAGATAGGATCAAGTTTTCCTCTTGGTATAAGAGTGGAGAATAAGAATATTGACAGACGCTTGTCAGGTGAAAGAAAAAAATGATTATTTTTCTGGAAATTTTCATCGAAAATGAGAGAAAACGTGGATCGTATAATCTAGCGGGAGATATTTTAACTTATTTGGTTAAAATCACGTGGTATGATCTCACGTTTGACCCGACGAAATTGGACTCGTTAAGAAACGGCAGGTTCTGTTCTCTGTTCTATCTGTTCGACTGTAGCATCTATACCTCGTAGTGCCAGTCGTCAGTCGTCGGTTCAAAGTTGTCAACTGATTGCCGAGTCGACGCTACGTGACGTATTATAGGTGCAGGGTGTAGGTTCTGGTAGAATTTCAACTTAGCTTGAAATCTCGAAACTGTGTAAATTCGGAATTCGTATGAGACGATTTGGAATTTTTAGAATCAGAGAATTGGAATTTCGGAAACGTCAAAATCCGATCTATTCCTCAGTATGCGAAGAGATAAAATATTCCGAGACTCAAATTGACGACGGAAATTTATGGGGAAAAAGAAGGCATATCATATGGTCCAGTTGCTTCAGTCGAATTAATTCGGGTGTACGTTGACACCAGTATCCCTACCTACCTACCTACCTATCTACGTTACGTGAATATAAATTGATTTTGATTATAATAAACAATATTTTTACAACTCGAAAAAGGCTAAACTTGGAGTTCCTTTTTTCTTTTTCTTCGTTTGTTCATTCTTTTGATTTATTTATTTTTTATTTATTTTTTGTTTCAAATTTTCTTTTATTCATTCCCCTTTTTTTTCGTCCATATTCTCGAGCCCCGGTCCTCTCCTCTCTAGGAGTGGGTACCTACAAACTCCTGAAGGACCCTCCTGAATCGATGCTGGAGCGAGAAGCGTGTCTCGGCTAAGTGGAGATTCAACAGATTTTATCTCTCAAGGTTCTTCTTCCATCTATGGTACCTACCCCTACGTCGAGGGTCTTACGCACAGGTATAAGGGGCAGACGATTTTTTAAACATGGAAACGTATACATCGTACATTATATATTTTCAATTTTAACAACGAAGATTCCGAAGAAAAGAAATAATAAAATATGAATTTTTTTTTTTTAAGAAATCAATTCTTTTAATTTTTTTTCATTTCTGACTACATACATACCTACTTAATTGAGAGAAGAAAAATTATCACCTGATTTAGCAATTTTTAAAGTAATTTTGAATTTTTGTTTCATCAATGAATCCCGAAAACCGCATGCTTCTTTATAATTTATTATATTTTGTCTCCAATTTCGCCCGGTTATAGTATAGCTAATTTACTGCACATAGGGTATACCTAGCTATGTATGTACACCTAAATATAATTAGTTTATTAAAAACTCCCCTTCTCCAAACGGATGGAACGTTAATTAAATTAATTCACTCGATTCTACCTCTTCCAAGGTATATTAATTAATACACCTAATATATGTGCATGTATTTGCCTAACCGAAAGGTATTTTCATACGTATATTTGTCAAAGTGTTCTCGTGTACAGGATGATTCACATTTTGAGAACGGATCGCTTGTCAAATTTTCAGACTATTGTACTCAGAATTATTGTATTTATATATTTCTTTGCATTCGTAAATTAGTAATACATTATTATATATATATATATATATATATATATATACTATATAGGTGTACTATTTAATATATAGGGAAATTGTTCCGCAAATTTGTAGTTTATAATTACAGCAG
This sequence comes from Rhogogaster chlorosoma, assembly GCA_944452935.1. Taxonomy (NCBI): domain Eukaryota; kingdom Metazoa; phylum Arthropoda; class Insecta; order Hymenoptera; family Tenthredinidae; genus Rhogogaster; species Rhogogaster chlorosoma. Next base: position 26,540,116 of record OX101800.1, on the reverse strand, counting down.
TAAACTGACTGGTATATACAGCTATATGTGGAATATATATACCAACATAGAGAGAGAGGAAGAGAGAGAGAGAGAGACGTTTTACTGCGTACCTACCGCACCGGGTCAAGAGGTCAGGAGTGCAACGCCACCGGTAACTCAACCGGACACAAATATCTGTATAGTATAATAGAAGATACGTAACGAAAGTTAATTTCAAATTTATGAAAACTGAAGAAAGTATAAAATTTGAGAGAAACTTATTGATAAATGTAAAAAAAAAAGACGAACTATATAAAATATAAAAATTTTGAGGTTAATTAAACGAACTTGTTGCCATTTTCATTTCCTTTTTTTTCCTTCTTTTTCGACGATGGTAAAAGCTGTCGGAAGATCGTGAGGGGGGGTGTAAATGAAAAAGGAAAACGTGACAAATATGAAAGGAAAAGCGTAAGAGAAAAAGTAAAAAAAAAAGGCCGAAAAATAATGTATAAGAGCGTAGAAAGTCAAGTCTTTCAGTTCGGTATATATAATCTGAAATGCGAGAGATAAAACCACAGCGAGGCATCATCCCTTATATTCTTCTTGCGCGGAGGAGAGTATACGGATAAAATAGAGAACGAGAGAACGAGATAAGGAGATAAGGAGAGAACGAGAGAAAGAGAGAAAGAAGAGGGAGACGATAGGAGGCATGCTTTAGCTCCTGACTGACGTAAGACGTTGACATCTCGTCAACCCCTTTTCATACCTATATAGCTTCCACGACATCGTCGACGTATAGATACAGCGCTTGCTGTACAACCGAGAAGAGCTAATCCTTGGCGCCAGAGTTCTTCTCCTCTTTATCTCCTTCCTTTTCCCTTTTCCCTATTCCTTTTCCTTTCACCAGCTCCCTTCAACTTCCGCGTTCGTCTCTCGCTAGTCACGACCCATGAGACGTGTGTTACACGCTTTTTACGTTTCAATAAAAGTTCTCGAACAAAAAAAAGAAAAAAGTGAAAAAAAGGAACAGGATAGACTCATCTTTTCTATAAAACTTTCGTTCATACAATATCTAGATATTATAGTAATATATAGGAAGCTATACGCGTCGTTTAGACACACCTAACCCAATTATATCTGAATCAGTGTAATATAAAATTGTGATTATTAACGGTATACACATAATCGGAAGTCGTCGCAGGCGTGGCTTCAGCTATTCCTTGTTATAATAAATTAATAACCGCATAGAGCCGTTAGTGATGTCAGTCAATTTCGAAGTGGTTTGAATCGATTCTCCATTAGCAAATTGGACACACATATGTATATGCATATTATGTACTGTGTATATATATATCGTCTGTATAAATAATAATCGATGCCACTACGTTCAGGCATTAGCTATATCTGGCATATACTACATACACACGAATATATACTATGTAATCTGTGATACATAGATCAAAGTCAAACAAGTTTCACTAATAATCGTCCGTGATAAAATATTGTCATTAATAAATATCAGCACTGATCAATGAACGCGGATGAAACGATCGCGAGTTGGTACGATTTGCGGTGAATCTGATACAGAACGTATACATAGGAACGTACGCCTCCACCATACGCGAAGAGGTGGAATGAATAGACGAGATATTATCGTTGATTAATAAAATACCGTATATAACTCAGATCGATGCAGATATTACAATGAATTGAATTGAATTGAATTGGATTGGATTGGATTGGATTGAGCCGATCTTTGAAGACTTTCGTCTCCACAGCGAGAGAAGGAAAGAAAAAAGTAGCTACCTCGTATGTCTGCACAATATGTGTGATAAAGTACCCTTCGAGTGTTTTTATAACGCTTTATATAAATAATACCGTTAATATTATTATAACTTATAGTATATATAGTATATATATTAGGGTGGATATCTCGAGAACTGATCTACTTGAAAAAATTCTGCAAGGCTACTTCTGTTCGGAATGAAACGATGTAAAAAAAAGGTGTCTTGGTCTTTTTCGATGAGTCTAACCGTTTCGAAGTTTCTCTGACGATTCTGTTCGTTTAATGGCAAGGCTAACTTTGAAACGGTTAGATTTCTCGAAAAGGACCAAGAGACCTTTTTCGTAGAGCGTTCAATTTCCAACAAAACTAGCCTTGCAGAATTTTTCCAACTAGATCAGTTCTTGAGATATAAAAATCGAAAAGCGCGACGAGAACATTTCCCACGTTATTCAAATGAAAAATGAAAAATGGCAATGAGCGACCTCTGAATGTTGATATTAGGAGCTAATTTTTTTGCCTGAAAATGAAAAATAGCGAGGGAAAATCATTGGTCGAATTGGCACAGGATACCTCGTGTATATTAATCTTATATTGTTTGGTCAGTATAGTGTTTGGGGGTCTTATCTTAACGAGAGCGATTATTGCCACACCACAGTGAGATTAAATGAAAAAGTGTATCCATGTACGTTCTCGGTACAGCAACAGCCACGGCGGAGGATAAAACGAGGCGGATAATAACTGCGCAGGTTATATAGAACGAATAAACAACATGTTGCATATATTTATCCATAAATATGCATATAATATCACATGGGTCAATCCTCGTCAAAAATTTGATCGGAGTTTCATTTCATTTTTTTATTTTTTTCATTTCATAGATCCTTGAAGCTGATTCTTCAAGCTTTCCAAAACTCTGTAATAAAAAATAAATAAAAAAACAAAAAATAATAATAATTAATGATTTCTTTAAAAATCAGTACTTTTCAGATGGCTTAAATTTGGGTTTTGATTACGATAATTAGGCGTTATTATAGGGTTTTGGAAAGCTCGAAGAATCAGCTTCGAGGATCTATGCGTGAATCCGAAAAATATCAAGTAGTTTGCGAGCAATTGAACTTTTAATGAAAAAGAACATTTTCCCATGTTAAGTAAATGGGAAATTAAAATGAAAAGAGCGACCTCTCAGAGTTGAGCTAGAGAGACCATTTTTGGGGAGGATTTTTTTTCTTCTAAACCATCAACATTTGAAAAAAAAAATTATTTTGTTTGAATCACCCTAATGCGTATAATAAGCGCTTAGAGTTGTTTTGTAAACGAATATTATACTTCGGTATGTGAGAGAAAGAAAAAAAAAGAAAAAAAAAAGAGTTCGCAGTGGAGTAGGCAGAGAATGTTATTCAAGCTACTGATTACAGCGACTGTAACATGTCATTGTTTGACATATGGGACGTTCTTCTTTTTCACCAACACTGACTCGTCTCTCGGACAAACTGAATCAGTAATCTTCTAAAATATTCAGTTTTCAATTTTCTTTTTTTTTTTTCGTTTTCTGTAAAAATTCTCCTCACAATATGACCGTTACTATTATCTGAAAATTCTATTTTCAATTCTATATTAATGTTTAGAATATCATTGCGCAAGTGTGAAAAGGATTCGACGGATGCGCGTTACGTTCTTTTTTTTTTTCAACTTTATATCGATGAAAAAAAGAGATCGTCGATAATATACATATATATATATATATAACTGCTGGGAATCACACCTCGAGATAGATTGTAAAGGTGAATGAAAGAAATAGAGAATGTTATACCGAGAAGGGTATGGATTCTGATTCTCAATGAAATCTATAGATACGTATACATAGCTATTCGTGCAGGTATAATAGATAGTTACATGAGTATATAAGCGATCGCGAGAAACTGGGACCTGGATAAACACCGTGAGAATAAATGAATAAATACATATTACGTGGGGTATATATTATATAGTGGATATCGCCGAGACACCGGGTCAAATAAAAGGAAATTGTTCCGGAAGCTCGTCCGCGACGTGTATATCGTATATATATACACTGTACCGATATGCGATATGTAAATTCGTTAATTGCGACCGGAGGAGAAAAAAAATTCTGTATATACAATTCTAATATGTATATAAATAGAATTAGACGTTGAGTAAACATTAATAGGAATAGCGAAGAACGAGTAGGAATAGCAGGTCGAATCACGTGAAGTAAGAAAACGAAAACGAAAAAAAAAAAAAGGAATTAAAAAATATTACGTAAAAGTTCGTCCGTTCGAAGCTGCACGGGTCAATGACCTTCGCAAATGAAAAAGAAGAGGAAAAGGAAGAGGAATGATAATTATACTCGATGAATAACGCGAGGATTTGAAAATAAAAAGAAATTTGTTCTGTTTTTGTTCTTCATAATATCGTAGCCGGTTATCATTTGGCCAATCGTGTATATACTTTATTGTAAGATGAATTTAAACGAACGAACGAATGTGTATATGTAACAGGTTTAAAAACGTTTTGATAATACGGCGAAACTTGAATATAATATGGTAATGTAAATATAAGAAATGAAATTACAGAGCGAGAAACAAACGGGATATCTGTTACTCTTTGCGTACAACAGCGAGTCGGTGGTTTATATACTCTACGGAGCATAATAGTCGCTTGAAGGGGGGCGGGATCAGTAGAATGTAGCGGGGATCCCAGACCGTAGATAAGTATAAAGCGAGAAACGAGTTCTGGAGCCAGCTAGCGAGTGTGCGAAATAAAGGAATAAAGAAATAAAGAAATAAAGAAAGAAGAAAGAGCGACGTATACATGTACACAATACACATATGCATAGACGCGGAGAGTATGCATGTAATACCGTAGCCTGTGGGCAGCCAGAGCTACACGCGGCTCTGTTCTTTCTCATATATTTAATTCCTTCTCGCGATCGAGTAGGCAGGACCGAGGAATCCGGTTCGGGCCTCGAAACCGACTAAACTTCTGACGAACGATTGGCGGGAGTCAGTCAACTTCTTGTTGCAGGTGCGCGGCGCGAGGTCGCCGACTGTCGTCGACAATCTCACTCGCGGAGCTATGAAAGTATGAAACAGAGAGCCGTGGACGAGCGTATACGTATGTATACGTGCTGAACGTACGCGAGTCGCTATCGCGCTCAAAGGCGGACGGTTCGGTTCTCTCCTCTGAGAGTAAAGCGACTCGCCTCATCCACCTTCGCCCCCTTTCTCTCGCTTTGTAGATACATCGGAGAATGTAGAGATAAGAAGGCGAGGAAGAAAACAAAAAGGATAAAGGAATGATAAAAACGAACCGAATCTCGCTTTGTCCGCACATATTTCGCTTCTTTTGCTGTAAACTATTCGCGAGACGGTGTGAAGAGAAGAGAGAGAAAAGTCGACGGCGACTTAGACAACAGATCGCGACGATGGACATTCGTGTTTCGTATGCGGAATCAGTTCTGTTATGGTATCGCAGAAATTAGAGAATTAGCTGACAATGAGTATACAGGAGGATGTCTGACTCACCGATAAATAATATTCTTCCTGACTCCTCGTTTGTATTTATAGTCCGTATTGGAAGTACGGCCAGAACTGCGGCTACCACGACACGGCAATGATTCAGAGCTGGTTATTGTCGGAGTGTTATAATATCCAGTAAAGATACATAAAACACTTTTAATCTGTGGTATAGCGTGTCATACGTGTCACGGGATATTCACCAACGGCTTTAAAACCGAAATAACAAAAATACCAACAGCACAATAACGGTCTAACGATTATAACAACAATAAATACATATATATCGGTAAAAGGAATGAGAGAGAAACAAAAATGATCAAAAACTACACGCTTTATTCACTATATCACAAGCACACAACAATTGTTAACAATATTATTATAACACTATAGTTTTATCGATTTATTCATCTATTTAATCATCTGTTTATTCGTCTAGTCATTCATTCACTATCCTATTTACCGCCGAAACAAAAATCCGTGCAAATTCAAGACGAACGCGACTCGCGTTTAGTTGATAATGTCAACTGACTGACTGAAAGTCGTGCGGTGTGCCGCTACCGGCAGATTGAACGCGAACCTAGCGACGCCTCGTGGACGCGGTGCGAACTCGCGATTTCTCTCTCTTTCTTTCTCTCTTCTCTTTTTCTTTATACGCTTATATATAATGTATACATATACCTGTATGTACTTGATGGATAATTCTACTTTGAATGTCCGTCGTTGATCCTTACGTAACGCGGTATGCATACGATAATGATAATGACGATTATGATGATTATGATTATTCCATGAGAGTAATAGCGGGATTATGCAATTCCGGTCAACTTTCCCTTGCGCAATAAAATTGCAGGGTATATTCGCAGGCGGAGGTATTATGTCGTGTAAGACGTAGTATAATACCCACGGGTTCTGTGTATATTTAATAACGTTAGAACCGCCTCGTACTCGTCAAAGAAAAGATGGAATTAACGAGAGAAAGATAACGGGTAGGAAGGCTGCGGAGCTTACGGCTTACAGTTTACGGAATACGGAATACAGACACGGCGGATAAAGGTGCCTCTCACGATTCACCGAGAGTCGAGTTCGGACCGAACGCACAAAAGCCAGATCTGGCAAGCGGGGCAAACAATAAAGTCTTAATCAAAGGGAAGGAAATAATAAACCCTTCAGGGGGATAGAGACACTCGACAAGGGCGATTATAGGCCTGGATATAATCTACCCGAAATTTTACGGGTCATGTGGGAGGGGGTTGGAAAATTCATAAATAGAAGAAGAAAAACTATAATTATAGTCTCAGAAATTGAGTACGTCAAAAATCTGTATATCGTTATGTACATCGAGGCGGGATCTCGGCTTCGCAATCATTTAAACGATGCGCGGAGATCACGCTCGGAGGATCGGTTGAATGCTGGCGCGAAAGGAACCGCTATGCTATCCCGCAAGCTCGGTGGGGCGGCTCTGACGAGTCGATCAATATGTCGGTTCCTCGAAGTAACGTAGCGCACCCCCGCGAAACGAATGAACGAACGAACGAACGAGCGAACGAACTAGCGAACTGACGGCCCCTTCCGTTTCCGTCAAGCGGAGAGAAAAGCTTGGATAAAGTTTTACCCCGACCGCGAGTTGTGCTGCTCTACCTACCCGTCCGTCTATACCTTTATAATACCATAAGCTTTGATTTGGTCAGAATTGAACGAACGGCGAGGAACTCAACGGAGGGGAAATTCGAGGAAGAAGACTAATTCGATACAATCACTGTGTTATACGATGAATTGATATTTGTATTCCTTTGTCATATGTTTATACTGTATAATAAATATTGCCAAACTAGTTTCAGGTGGGTATAAATGTTTGATTTTTATTGACGAAATTCTACGACAGTATATATACAATATATGTATGTATAGACGAATTAGAGAGGGGTATGGTATAAGAGCTGTGCGAGTTGATCGTGAGACGCGTTGCCGCTAAGGGTTTTTGAGGGTCGTTGTTGACAAGCGATCCCTTTGTTGGTTTTATTCCCGCGAGAATCTCTATACCATACCGTGTGGAGAACACTGTCGCACAGCGCCGAGGCGTACTGGTGTACATGTACGCGATACTTAGATACCCGTGCCTTATACCAATTCGTACGTGCGTATAGAGACAGGGAGAAACGCTTGAGGTCGGCGCCTGATATTGACACTCGACAAACAAAATGCGTAATGCACTTGATATTTCTCGAGACATGTTATACGGCATACCAGATGCCTTGGTGAGGGTATATCCAGATCATTCTGCAGAGTTACTATATACGAAAAGAGAGTAAAGACGAAGTTAGTCTTTCCATTAAATGAACAAAATCGCTAAAGAAACTTCGAAACGGTTAGATTTATCGAAAAATACCAAGAGACCTTTTTTCTAGAGCGTTCAATTCTCTACAAGAATATGTATAGCGATTCTTTATTTACGGCATAAAAACTCCGAATGATATATCGAACGCAAGAATGATGTTTAAGAGGCATATTTTGCCGAGAGGAATCGCGATAATCCGATCTTATATCGCACGCGGTACATATGTACCTACACGATATACATACGCCTCTATAATACACGTGGAAGTCGAGTTGATGTGGCTTACGGCTTGTGAGAGAGCCTATCTTCCAGTTTCAAGGCTTATTGTTCATGTCAGTTTCTATTCCACACGGCACACAGTACCTACAACATTGCCCCAGGCCTTCGCGCGCGCACACATTCACGTATAAATCCTCACACGAGGAGCATATCCACTTCTATCCTAGCTCGTATAATCCTAGCTAGTATCTACGTGTATATGCTCAACCAGCTCTGCCCAATTACAAACCCTAAAGCAACTCGCTTCTTGTCATGCCAATTGTTTGTTAATTAGTTAATTGGGAATTTTGTCGTAGAAAGAAATTTTTTTGCCTCGACATTCTATTTTCGGATTCTCGGAGTCTCGATGTATCCCGAAGTCGAAGATTTCTGGACAAAATTTCGAACGAATTGTCAAACGAATCCGGAATTTCTACCTCTCAAATAATCTGGGATATGAATATCGATTACCGACTTCACACTTCGTCGTAGTATTCGAACGGACGAACTTGTTGCACTCGGAGAATATAGCCGGAGAATTTGGCCTTCAAAGTCGTCAGAAATCCCAAATTATGCGTATTTAAACGCATAATAGTACCTATATGTTCGCATAATGTAAAGAAACGAACGAAGCGGAAAGGTAAACGATTCCTCTCCGAGCAGCTAAGCTACTATACATACGCGGGGCTGTATGTGACTCGTAAACACGTGAAATCACGAAATGTAATCCGGCTTAATAGGCCCGGCTGCATTTCCACTTCCTCTTAAAATTTAAGCTCGGGTTCAATTTGCCCGTGGCCAATGGCGGCCTGGGATAGGCGCTAAGCCAGTTTTAACTGCGGCTTAAATTCTAAATTGAAGTAATGCTATTGAGTCTCGTAGGCACGTGTGGGTGTAGGTATGTGCCGCGAAGCGTGTATGCGTTGTTCAAACCCAGACGGAAATGGAGAAATAAATGAATAGGAATAGCCGCGGGAGGGAGGAGACTTTTACGTTTCGATTTAGGGGTACGGGATGAATATCGATGGGAGAATTTCGAGCCCGAAACTTAATGGCTTTTTGTCATCGATATGTTTTTGGTAGAATTCAACTGTCTGGAAGGAGGCACGAGGGTCGGTAGCTTTTGTCCCCTGAAACCTATCCACTTGGGAATCAATCTTCTATACTTGCGCGGAGCTGGGGAGGAGAAGTTGAGTAGATATGGGATCAGGTTGGATTCTTACAAATCGAGGACGAGATATTAGCCCCGAGTCTGTAATAATTAATTGCATTATTGGCCCGGTGTATTGTTCCCTCCTTGTTCTTCTTCTTTTATTAAATATATCGGTAAACCCCGAGGATATGGAAGACGAAAATAAGTCCCAATATTTCACCCCGAAATCTCGCAACGACAGCGATTTCATTCCGAATAGAGAAATTGAATTCCGAGGCAGAATTAAACCGCGAATTCGTCGCGGGTATGACAGGACCCAATTTCCTGTAGTCGTTCCCTAATTACGGCGACCTTTTGTACACGCGACTTCCGATCCCACTTGGACAGTTTTTACCTAATCGATGAACATCGCGGCTTCGAAAGATCTTGCGAATCGATTTTCTTTCCGATTTCGTATTCCCTTTTCTTTTTTTTTTTGTTTTTTTTTTTGAAAAGCTCTGCCCGGAGTTCTAGGAGATTAAGAAAGTATATAAGTCCGAAAGACTTACATATACTTGCTTCTGGGCAGGTGTGTGTATAAGTGTGGCTGCTCTAGCTGTAACTTTCCTCAGGAGAGGATTTGGATTTTATCTAAAAAGAGGTGAAAAAGTTGCGAAAGCTTCGTGCTATAGATACGTGTATGTATATAGTCATATCCCAGCTATATATGAGAATTTCGCTCAGTTTTCTCACGGCTAGAGTCGCCACTGTACATTTATTGATCCTTTGATAAAACAGGATGGCGGCGTTGAGGACGCCTCGTGTCTTCTTACTGATCCTGCAGATCCTACTATTCGGTTATCTTAGATTTGGAGAATCTGCTAGTGGGACAGGGACCACATTCACATTTCAAGAATTTCCGTACAAGGAAACAGGAAAGAATGTAAGTCTGTTCATCTTATTTTATAATTAATATGAGATACAACAACGCCCAGTCTTAGATACTTACGTATGGATAATCGTTGATAACACGTCGCGTCGGTCCGCGGATCTCTCATAATTAGAAACAAAAGAAAAAGAAAAAGAAGGAGAAGAAGAAAAAAAAAAGAACGACAATAGATTTATTACAGTATTTTAAAAAGAACTCTGGTTTTCTTTCTTTCTTTTTCAACCGAAATTCAAATCGCTTGATATGTTTCCGATAGTATAGATTAAATTTTATTAAATATTTATGAATAAATAATAATATACAAGGTCGATTAATATTATGCGAGTATCGTTAGTCTCGTTAATCAATTTTTGGTAAATGATAATAGTATAATATAAATATTAACAATTTTTGGTACATATCTAACATCGCGGGTTTTGAAGTTTGAAGTGGTGAATTTAAAAGTGGAAATTGAAAGAAATTTTAATACTGCCAACTGACAATTTTTTTTTTTTTTGAAGAGTATTTCCCCGAAAGTCATTTTTCTTTTGACTTTGCATCGTGAGGAATAAATTGGATTTTTCCGTTTTCGGAATTCCAATGCTCTAATATATTCTATAAAAATTCCAAATCGTCTTAAACGAATTCGTTGGGAGTTTTAAAAATACGAAACTTCAACCCTGTCCCTATAAGATCGTTTATCAATATAATATCTTCTATAAAAAAAAAAAAAGAAAAAAAAAAACAACTTACATACAAAAATATCTACAACGAAGTTCTTTCCGACATAATAAAAGCGGCGACGAATGATACCAGGATGTAAAACAACGTGGGCGACTGTTGACTACCACCGTTGCAATTATCCCCGTAACAAGAACAGACCCTTTGTATACCACCAAATCCACTTCTGTCGTAGCACTCGTTCTTATACCTAGACTCATCCCATCCGCAAGATCTCACTATTCTTCTGTCCTCCGGCACTGAGAGAAATTAAGAAATCGCGTTTATTTTATTCGCCAGACGTATGAGTTACCGCACACACCGTATTATAACCGTTTATCAGCTAATTTCTAGAGAATTTCATTTCATTATTAAATAACCCACAATATTCTCGCGGTAATTTATCTTGAAATAAAGAAGAAAAGAAAAAAAAAATTAACTACTTTCCAGCCAATATAAGCTGTTAATCGTCTTCGTTATTAAATTAATACAATTTTATTATAGTCATATAAAAAAATTTCTGGCGTACTTTTTAACGCCGAAATTATTTTCTGTTTAGATAATGAAAGAGATAAATTCGTCCCCCTTTTTTTTAAACAGCACGATAATATTATAACGTTAGTATGTACATATTTTAATATATTACTATAGTTATATATTTAAGATAAAATAAAAAAATCTACTGTTATACGTACATCCGTTAACTTTGAACTCGACCTGTTGATCAATCTTTCGGCAAAATGTGTACTTCGATCCGTCGACAAGATCGTGACAAGCCTTCTTCATCGAACTGGGTGGTACGTCGTCGGCGCAACGACTGTCGTTGTGGCTGTTGCACTCGTAGCATTCCAAGCCGTTAGAAACGACTGTAATAAAAAAAGAAAAAAAAAATCAATACAATTATCAATGAAAGATGTTCTCTTTTCTTTTACAAAAAAAAAGAAAAAAAATTAATACACTCACCTATCAGGGAGAAAAACAGCAAGGCGTTTGCAAGAGCGTAAAACTTCGTCGAATGCGTCATCGTGTCTTGTCTTCTGGTCTATTCGAGTCTCGCGAATAAGCTGCTTCTGAAAGCTGTCGTCTAGGGTTGTCGAGTGTTTATATTGTCCAGTGGGAGTCTTGCTGGTCAACAGAACGCGACTAGCTCTGGCTTGAACTGGTCATCACCGAAGGTTGTACGGCGTGAAATGGATGCGGGCATCCAGTTCATTCCGCATGATCTCGACCATGGTGGGAATCCTCATTGCCCGGGTCTTTTATTTTTTTCTCCCTTCTTTCTTTTGCGTTTAATACGCGCGTGTACGGGGCTTCTATCTCTCTTTCTCTCCCTCTGTCCCTCCCTCCCTATTTATCCTGTATAATATACTTCGGTCATTCTGACCGCGGTAAAAACCGCTTCCGTTTGTCGTATATAAATCCTGCAGCCATTCAGAGGACCGCTCCTCGCGTACATCAACAAATTATGTACTCGTTGCTGGAAGAGATGGAAGCCGACCATCACAGAGGCAAAACAGCCGGTCAGTACTCACTGACTCACGTGTCATATACGTTCTACCTACAATGTATCCACATACGTATACCAATTGTCCAACGACGCGAGCCCGAGCCAGACAATGGAACTTGGCGAGATTGTATAAAGTGGGGAATAATGAAAGACGAAACAAACGATCGAGGTCACTTCCGGTCAATGATATTTGACCCAAGATATTTTCAGGGAAATCCGAAAATTCGCGACACGTTTCAAAACTTCGTCGAGCTTTTCATAGACAAATAAAAATTTCCGCAAATAATATTCGTATCTGTATATCAATGAGAAGGAATTACACGCTGTATGTGAAGGAGCGCGATATAATTGCGCATAAATTTCGCGCGTTGGTTAGGTTATAATAAGGTCACAAAAGGTGCCTTTTCACATGTGAATATATCAGGCTGTAGATTAATTGCGTTAATTTTTGCTAATTAATTATATTACCACGCACGATGCCCGTTGGATTATGGGATTTTTCGTTCTCCTTTAGGCATTGAAAATTAAAATCAATTTAAGCTATTCAGTATACCTAGTGGCCTCATGTTTCCGGGTATGGAAAGATCATTTGTATAGCGAATTAACACGTAGAAGAATTTTTATTCGCATAATAACATACAGAACAGGGAATTCTTTTTTTCTTTTTTTTTTAGATGATAATTTGAAAGAAAATTGTTGGACGATTTTTTGTGAGATATTTTTTTAATTTCTGTCAACAGGAGCTCCTGTTTCGTGAATTTGAACAAGCGTGTGAACAGAGCGGAGCCTGCAGGATGCTCCAGCAACAAGGGAACAGCATAGCTAAAGTACGATGTATAAGAGAATGCGTGTCCCCGTCCTGTTATCAGGAGATTTACCTACCCGATCAGGTAAAAGGGAGATGATCATCTCGTCGAAGGTCCGAAAATAAAGTGAATGAAAATTTTCTATCTTTTCTCGTTCTATTTTTCAGTTAGAGGAAGGGGAGATTGATGTAAGACTGAATTCCTTCAAGGGTTGTTTTATGCAGCGGAGTGGCCGCCCCAGGAAATAATTACTATTCAATTAGAATTATTCAAGAGAGAGAAGAGAGAAATAAAGAAAAAAAAAATTAAAGAAAAGATGAGATTTTTAATAATCTCTTAGAAATTTTTCTACGGAATTATGATACATCCCGCGTTTGTCTATGTATATTAAAACACTTTTGAAGTTCGATATAATAATTACACAATATATATATATATATATATATATCTATATACATTATAGGCGAAAATAACCGGTTGATTTTTTTAAGCACGAATTTTTAACAGTATAGAGTATAGGTGAATAGTTTTGACAATATGAATTCTCTCACCTTCGAAATAACTCAGCTTTAAAATAAGTAGGTGGATTATAATAATATGAATAAAATTAAACTGCAATTTCTACTTTTTATTATAACATAAATACGTAGGATACACGATCTAAAATTTGATAGATTGCTATTTCGAGCCCTCGAATGGGTGCTGTAGAATTTAATATATTATACGATGATTACATCGTCATTTAATCTTTACACTAATTATCGATTGTTATTATTATTATTATTATTAAACCATATACACGCCGTTGAGATAATTATCGGCATATAATGCGATATTTTCAATAAAATTATTTACATCCCATACCCCGTGTCGCCCTTCATTATTTTCTATATATTATATAAGAAAAGTTATCAGTTTACGCGTCTAATGATAATTCAAATGAGTTCAAATTAAGCCCAATACGCAATTTCGAAATTGCGTTTACTTTTTTCACTCGCGCTGTGTAAAAGATCGATCTAATTCGTACCGAATTTGAAAAAGGTTTCGAGTTCTCTGTTCCAACTATTTTGAATTGAATTTCTTCCGCCTTTCTACTTGCGGCAAATATAGTTCGTGAAATTATTGGCTAGTGGCGCTACCGTCTGATCCGATCAGTAGCGCCGTCTTTCATAACGATTCGGAAAGTTTAAATAATCGGCGTGATCCGCGGACGCCATCTTTGAATAATCATTCGAACAAATAACCCCGAAGCCTGCGGTCTGTTGTACCCACGAAAGTAAGATATAAAAAATTCCTCACTATACTACTTCGTACTTTGAACTTCGAAAGAAGATAAAATATTCGATCGAGGGTCGGTGATCGCTCGTTGGCGTAGATCCTAGTCGGAAATAAAAATAATATTTAGTGAATGACAATTCAGTTTTCTCATACATCGTTTTATTCAATTCTCGTGTGTAATTCTGTGGCGAGAATCCAAAGGCATGAAATAAAATTCGGGTAGAATTTCAACCGCATTTAATCCGCTCCTGTGCATTATTTCAACTCGTATTAAAAACGATAAATGAATTAAAGTTCTCGTCGCCGAACTCGTTAAAGAGCCGCGGGGCTCCCGAGCCTCGCTCAACGTCCGCGTCGCGTCGCCCCGAGCGTGTGTGTTGCGGTCAGCTGTGAAAGGCGACAACCAGCACAACTATGAGCGATTCAGAAATGGCGGTGATGCCAGAATGAGCGACGGTGTAGTACGTAATAACGCGGAATGGGTCTCGTGCAGGCCTCGTGCCCTTCGACCCGGTGTGACGGTGACAAATGACGCGAGTCAGAGTGCAAGGGGTATATCCTAGGTGTAATTAAATATTGCTAAAAGTCTGCGGGTTAACGGAGGATAGAGAAAAGTGAAAAGTGTTACGCTTTGCCCCGAAAGGGGAAAGGCGGGGGATGGGGAAGGGGGGCGGGGGAGCGGGACTGGGAACTGGGAAAGGAATAATGAACGTCTCGCAAACTGGCGAGAAGAATTTTCATTCAGTTTTTTTTTTTCACCTGCAATTATTATTCCCATTGATATTATGAATTTTTCTAAAAACGCGATTCCTTCTTATTTTACCCTCGGCTTGTTCTTTGCCTCTTTATGAAATCCCAATTTTTGTGATAAACGTATAATGATAAGAATAAAATAAAGAAACTTAAATGGAAGAATAAAGTGCGCGGTAAACACATCTGCCCTGAATGAGGGATTACTTTTTTCGCCCAAGGTGATTGAAAAATAACATCCAACAGTCTAACCGACGATGATAATAACAATCGTTCTTTCTTTTACCTCGACGTTAATCTCTCCGTTAAACATCACTAATTTACCCACGCTTATTATCTAGCGCGGAAATGTCCGTTATTATTTATTACTTATTTTTTTTTTTTTTATCATACGATTTTCACATTCTTCACGATCTTTTTTCACGTCGGTTTGTTTCATCAATCGATCTTATCTTATCTTATATATCGCGGTTCGAAAATACTGCCTCGTCAAAAACCATAAACGTACGTTAAGTTTTCGAGCACAGGTATCTACCTAACTTGCTATTTAGGAATAGAGACTTTCTCGAGAGAACTGCGAAGCATACGCGTATTGTAAACCGTAATCATGCATAGAACTACGACACGAGCGAGATACCGTCACCCTTTATCTGCGCAACGTTTCTAGATACATAAAATTTGGAATTAGAAATATGGGTTTGGGTTAAAACGCGCAGTAACGACAATTACTTTTTCTTTATTGTTATTGCGATAGGTCCTGATTCCGACATAAATAACAGAATAATCGCCGCCGCTGTTCGTTTAACATTTATTATTAGATCATTTCGCTCGCTCGCTCGCTCGCTCGCTACTCCGACTTACTACCTACATAAGCCTAACTAACTACCTACTACCTACTACACTCACTCATGAGACTACGCACGTTTGGCGTACCATAAAATTGACCGTTACGTATATCTGCGACAATCCGCGCGACCCATCCGCGTGCCATGCGCTAAATTTAAACGGATACACGTGCGTGTATTTATACCTAATCATCCCGTCCATTAGATACTTATTGTTTCTACTTTCTGGACCACCTTGCGGCTCTGGGTCGAATAATAATCTCATCTTATCGATCTATTCATAATTCATAATACAGGACATTTCTACGCGGTTAGATACACAAATAGTTCTATATTTTCAGGATGGATTCCCCGCGAAAATCCAAGACTAAATTTCCTTTACCGTAAATTCGAGAGACCGATAGTTTCCGAGATACGGAAGATATTGGTTGGCCAATCGCGGAGCGTATAGGTCGCGTAGACGGCGCCACCGCGCAACTTCCGCTCATGGCGGGCGCTCGCCGCGCCACCTACAAGTTCCGCGATTGGTCGACTAAGATCTTCCGTATCTCGGAAACTATTGGTCCCACGAATTTTTGGTAAAGGAAATTTAGTCTTTGAATTTCGCGAGGAATCTACCCCCGAAATATGAATCAGTCTGTACAGAGAGAGAGGAAGAATATATCGGGGAAATGTTGTTCTGAAATTGAAAGAAAGAAAGATATGATAATGATAATAATAATAATAATGATGATAAAAAACGATATATAAAGATTTATTTTGTAGATATTTTTGATACACGATAAGGAAGAAGTTATATAAATAAAACTACGTATATACAGAATTCGAAATGCAAACGGAATTAATGTATCGAAAAGCAACGATAATGACGACGCCACAAGGCGGCGCGACTACGCAGAATGTTATCCCAATGAGAGGAGGCGGAGGAGGTGGAGTTGGAGGTGGAAAAAGAGAGCCAAAAGACTCGAGGGAAACAATTCACTCGGGTCATTTCATGGTCTCAGATTTTGAGGCCGAGGCCCAAGACGACGAAGATGAATTAGCCGTGCCTGTTCCCGAGGAGGAAGCGGCTAGGCTAGCGATTATAGCGCCGGCTGGTTTTTCATTGGAAAAATTTGTCACCGGATCATCGACCAGCAGAAATACTTCGCAGCAATTGAGCATCGAGACGTCGTTGAACAAGTTGTTTCAATGCATGTCTCTAGCCTACAGGTGAGTTTGCCGGATATTTGGATCCTAATTTTATAGTCCATTTAATTTTTTTTCTTTTCAAAGTCGTAAATTCAAATTATTCTACGCGCGAATTCCTACATATTTACTTGTAGATATTTATCAAATAAATGGGAAAAACGAACAGAGCTAGGGGTCGATGGGGGTAAAATTAATAAAGAATAACACGAGACAGAGAGATGGAAGCAACAAGGTTGACGTTTCAATTGGTATTGACTGACTGCAATGCCGATGTTACCAATTGCCTTCGTTAAGCTTTATGTATTTGTTTTCCATCATTCCGCCTGGCAGTATCTTCTTTTTCTTCGCCTTCATCTTCTTCTTATTCTTCTTAGGTTTGAGGGAACGATTTACGGATATTATACGTACTGAGATGTACGCTGTTCGATGTATGCGTTTAGATTTAGTGACCCGCGAAATGAAAACTACAAGAAGTGTTGAGAATTTCGGTCTATTTCTCAGGATGCGTGAAGACGCGAAAGATAGTTCATTCTAATCGAGACCCTCTCTGAAAAAAATCTGTGAATCGGTAACGTCGTTAAATTCGGAACTTTAACCCTTCGCAGTCACACATGGGTGAAATTTACCAGTCCGATCGGGATGAAAAAAAATACTAAAAAATACTTTGAACATTCTATGACCAAGCAGTAAAATTCGGCGTATCAAAATTCAGATGACAACATGTTAAAAGAAAAGAAAAGAAAAGAAAAAGAATCGTAAATGGGTGAATTTCTTAGAAAAACAAACTTTCGCTACAAAAAGTTTGGATGAAATTTCCCCATGGTTATACCGCGAAGGGTTAACCCGGGGTCCCTATTTTTCTTTATCTTAATTGGATCACGTTTACATCATCGCATCAATACGAATTCCTCCAATTCGTTTCTAGGGCTTATTGTCGCTGTTAACGAGTTGACATACAGCGATGTAGAAATATAGACGGATATCGAGAGTAGGTAGTAATATTAGCCGAGGAAAATAACAATAATAATAATAATAATAATAATAATAATAATAATAATAATAATAATAATAATAATAATAATAATAATAATCTTAACCGCAACTTCCCGTTTCTTTTTTTCTCTTCTGTTTCAATCTCTCATTCTTCTATGTTAGTCGGACTAGTATTATTAATTTTTTCTTCTTTGTAATTAATTAATTTAATTTCTTTTCTCGTTCTTTTTCTTTTTTTTTTTGTTTTCTCCTCTTTCTTTGATAACGCGACTCGCTTATGGCGTTGTTGAAATTTTCTTGGGAACGTCGATTTCATACTTCTCTGTTTTATTTTTCGTTTTACATGTATATTATAGATCGCGGGTTATATCCTTGCCGATTTATTCGCTTTCTCGATGGATTTTAGTGAGCAAAATGATATTGCGCAATTTTTTTCAATATCGCTTTGTAGGGGCGTCTTGATAGTTGGACTTTGAGGCCGGTTAGCTCGATCTCCCGCGCGGCGTAACAGACGACGACGGGTCCCCGTCCCATCATATCGCATGTAATAATTATTGATAAGACGCCGTCACGAATTGGTAAATAGTATGTAGAAATTGGATTATGACACAATTCGAAGGGTTATTTCGTCTACCGCGATCGACGTAAAATTTTGCCGAAACGAAAAGCGGAAAGATTGATATGTACATAGTTCGACATCTATTTTTTTTTTTTTTTTTTCTACGAATTGGTAATCGCTAGAGGAAAATTTTGTGATCATAAAATACGCAGCTTGACTTAGACTACAACTTTTACTCGAAACATATTTTCGGGAAGTTTCAAACCACGGAGATAATTGAATAATAAAGAAAAATTATACTCGAATTTGTATAACTCGGAAATGGTTGATCCTGGAGAAAAATTTCGTTAGAAAAAAAATAGCGGCTTGTCATATGCTACAACTTTCATTCGAAACATTTTTTCGAAAAGTTTCAAACCACGGGGATAATTGAATAATAAAGAAAAATTATACTCGAATTTGTATAACTCGGAAATGGTTAATCCTGGGGAAAAATTTCGTTAGAAAAAAAATAGCGGCTCGTCATATGCTGCAACTTTCACTGGGATGATATTTTCGAAAAGTTGAATGTTACGGAGATAATCCATAAATAAAAAATCGCTCAAATCTCATTTGAAATGATTTTCTATTTTTAATTGTACATACGTATATGTTATCATCTTTCAGCCGGTAGTTTCTCTCTCTTTCTTCTCTCGTCACGGTCAACCTACTGTATAAATGGTCGTATGGTGCTATTTTTACCAAATAATCACCGCAAATTTCTCCTTCGTTATAGATATACGTATAGTTATAAACAAATGCATAATGCAATCGGAGTAAAGAATAATTCGATCGCGGTTTATTTCGAGTTGACGCGTGAGAAGGACGGAGTACGAGGAAAAATATTCGTTTCATTAAGTACTCTGCTTCGAGTGAAATAATTCCGCAGAGATATATAATTAAAAAATTCTATACAGTTAGTCAGGCTCAGGGAAACTATACGATTCCCGGACATTATAGTTAAGGAAAATTTCGTATCGATTCTACGAACACGTATACTTCTACATATACGTACGTATATAGATACAGAGAGATAATTTAAATCCTTATAAATCAGCATCATCATTCTCAGCAATATTCTTATCAACTATATTGTTCCTTATCGCGATATCCAAAAACGGCAAGGTATAATGAATTACGTGTAACTATATCTTGTTCGATTGCTGCGATAACGAATAGGATTGGAAAAATTGAAAACAGTTAATAAGAACAATAAAATGATTTATCCTTTTTTTTTTTCTTTCTTTCTTTTAATTACCGATGCTTTTTCTTTCCACATCATTACATAACTATATGTATACGTATGTAGAATGATTACTGGTATAATATCGCCGTGATCGTCGTCGAGTTTTATACGTATATATCCCAGAAATGATAGAACAATAGAAAAGGGTCAAACGAACGAGGCCTCTCTCATCTTGAATTAATTTATCAACGTAAGTGTCTGTCAGTCTGCACGAGTATATTTACATTTTAAACTTCATCCACGATCTACTAGGCTGGCCTATAGAAGCCTGCACCTCAATCGCGGTAGTAACCGAACCGGTATAACGATCAGTTACAGACTTTAGATATAAGTTGCGTATATTTAACCGGATATATAATTTATATAAACACGTATATTACGAAGTTATACATAAATTGACATTGACACTTGATCTGTACGAACTAGAGAAAATAAATTCGCCATTTTACAGGGTCAATCTTGGCCGAAAATCGAGACGAAATTTCCTTTGCAAAATTTTTCTAAAATCCCTAGATCTTGCGTTATAATTCATTCAATTGTAGCCAATGAGGCGCGCGCTATAAACAGTCGCCTGTCTGTGTGACGCTACATTACTCTTAGCTAGCACGCACGCGCACAGAGAGACAGGTACGCTACACCGACAGCCGCCCGTTCATAGATCGCGTTTTACTGGCTATGATTTGATTAATTAAATAACACAAGAACCAGATATTTTAGGAAAAATTGTCAAAGGAAATTTCGATCCAATTTTCTACTAAGATTGACCCTGTAATTTTTTCGTCCTTAATTATCGGACGTATTAATTGATATACGTCTGAATTTATACGAAAGAGAGAGAAAAAAAAAAATAATGAATCAAATATTTCAGGCGTAGGTATTACCGATAATATAGAATTATACACACGCATAAGATAGATTTTAGTAGATATTCTAGCCCGGTGAACAAGAGAAAATAATAATAATAATAATAATAATAATAATAATAATAATAATAATAATAATAATAATAATTCAAATTAAATTTATAATTATTTATCGTATAATTTATCGCGAATAACGAAGGTTAACGTTTTAGTTGAAAAAAAATTATAGTCAAGAATATATAACTACGTTCTAAATCTGTATATAAATTAACGAATTCATTAATATATCTATCGATCAATTTTATAGTGAGAAAAAGAGAGGTTTTTTTTTTTTTTCATACTTCGCCAGTATATAAATCGTATAGTTCATCGAGGTCGTTGAACTCGATCATCTGTATGGAGATGGTTTTTGTCATGTAATTTAAGACTCGTGCGAATTCTGATCACGGTTAAACTTCGATATTCATGTTACAGCCGTAATAATTACTCTCGTATTATTCAGTGTTTGATTCGTTTCAATATTTAAATATTTGTTAACACAGCTATATTTTCTTTCTTCTTCTTTTCCTTTTTTTTTTTTTTTTATTTATTTTTTTTTTTTTTCCACTCACTTGTTAGCTTTATGTCTTCGACCACATAATTTGGATAGCGAATCTTGTCCGTCGTCTCCTCGTTACGATTAGAGCTATTTCAATAATTATGTATGCACGGGTATGAAAAAAAAAAAAAAAAAAAAGAAGAATATCTATACAGAAAGCAGCACTCAGCGATCCGCGCCAACCCAGGTAATCTTTTCTTTGTTCGTTTATCTTTTTATCTTTTTTAAAAAGTATTTTTAATTTCCCTGAATCACCCGGTATATATAGACGGTAAACGAAGTGTCGCATACATCCTATATTTTGCACAGTAAACGACCGACCGATCACCGCCACAAATTACGGATGATTGGTCGGTTGTTTACGTGTATTGGATTAAAAGCGAGCATAGTCGAATAAAATCTTATATCTAGTATCTATTCTTTTTTTTTCCTTTCTTTTTACACATATATATATATTTATTATATCATTTTTTACTTTAATTGTCCCGGAATTACCTTAAAAATAAAAAATTTGAAAAAATACACACATACGTATAATTATTTACGCATAAGAACAGAAGAAGAAGAATAACATCGTTGTAAATTTACCAACGCGATTATACGTATTATAAAACGCCTCCGCTATCTTATCTACAGAAATGATCTCGCGATCTTACATATATGTATAGAGGGGAGACCGGGGCGAAGTGGGCACTCTCAGTTGAAATTTGATTAAAAAAATAATCTTTTTTTCTCGAAAAAATATATATTTTTTTTTCTTTTTTTAAATTTTTTTTTCGAAAATTTTTTCCAAATAACATTTTTCTAACTTGTGTCTAACATATTACCTATATATATATGTATTGGGTATATGATGTTATGTAATATGGAAGACGATCTTATCTGTAAAAGATATAATCACGTATTTATAGATTTCTTCGATAGTTTTAGTTTTTATTGAATTTTTCAATCTTTTGCAATAACACAGGGATCAAGGCTTGTAGGTTTATTTTATTAGTGTAATAATTATCAACCTTCAATCCAGGGACGAATACTACGAAACGAACGTCGTGGGTTTCTGCGGTTAACCCTGTGTGACGCGACATAATATTTTAGTAGTGTAAAAATACCCCATGTCGTTTAAATTAAACGTTATTTAATCGTTTTTTTGATAAATTATTTGAAAAAATTTCTAAACCATCCATTGAATTATTACTATGAATAATTTACCTTAAAAACAAGAAAAAGTAAAAAAAAAAAAATTTTTGGATAAATTATTCGATACGCGATGAATTTTCTGAAATATTCTTCCCTTTTTTTCTTTCTTTATTCTCGCCTGTTTTACAATATATTACGCATATATAATAGCTAGGTATAATATATAATAATGTACTGTATATATGTACACAGTGATACAGGCTGATCATTGATAACCCTACTTGGTTATCTGAAAGAGTTTGAACAACACTTGCGTTATCTACATGGTTATACATATCGGATGTTGTCTCGGCGATCCTAGAAGACTAGAAAATTTCACTTCAAAATTTAGTCCCTGCATCATATTTCCGTACATTATATTCAAGTACATATACATGTATACCTAGCTAATTTATTTAACTCGCAAAAAATTGTACATAATAAATTGTAAGAGAATTTTCATCGGGCTGTTTTTATCCACAAATTTTCATGCTCTTTGTGCGTACAATATATCCTATAAGAAATTTCGACGTATTCGCGCGGAGGCTGCACCTCTTGAGACTAGGCAAAACCGTACGGAAATACTCACGAGGCTAACAATAAGCCATAAAAAAAATGCGTCAGCCGATAAGAACTGGCTGCTTTGGGAAGGTCAACATCAGATTGACGCGGTCCAAACAGCTGCTGGACTACCCTATTTTACCGTAGGCGATATAAACAATTAGAATTATTACCACAATATACGAAAATTAACTGGCGTTAATAAGCGGCGTAAACGTATCCCTACGATCGTGTGTGTATGTATACACCTTGCGTATACTTTGACCCGACAAGTAGTGATAATAATAACAATTATATCATCGCTTTTATTAGCGATTTTATACATCCTAATTGGATAATTCGCGTTCAGACATTTCTATTAATTGACATATATATTAGCGTCGTCCTAAATTAGTTTTAGTGTTTAGAAGCGGGTGTATGTAGGTCGGGATATCGTAGAATCGCGAGGATCTGTTGGTTTGAAGAAAAGTGAAATTCTCGGATTTATAGAATGGAACGAACCGCGAGATCGAAACTTTTTCGAGAAATCTGAATTTTGATCAAAGCTAATCGATTCCTTGTGAAAAATGACGGAGAAATTGTAGAGGCGAAAAGTCTGTGGGTATTATAGTTTTTGAATGAGAGCGAGTTCGAGTTTACCAATCGCCGCGCGACTTCACACGGACCAGGGATGTCGGCGATTGGCTCCTCCCGAGCGACCGTTACTCAAAGCTCGGAGGTGATTGGATGAGCTTGAAATCGCTCTAATTCAAAAACTGTTAGACCGTCGAATATTTCGCTAAGAGAAAGATCGTCCTGGTTTTTTATTTGGAACGTAATCTAGCGAAGGATTTTTCGAAATGATGATATTTATTTTATTAGAAGGAAGAAGAAAAGAACAATTGAGAACCTTATTCAACCATCTAGCCCGAACTTTCTCCCTTTCTATCTATATCAGGCTTTTAAATGAGGCGAAACTATACGCGAGAGACAATTGGCAACCACGTGGTTGATTTAGACGAGCCTCCTCAGCGTCCGCAGCTGATTTCTGATGACGTAAAGTGTATTCGTCCCGCGTGATAGGATAGAGATTCTAACGGGCGTCGGTTTTATCTTATATTCGCGAAACTTTTTACACATCTTTCAACATATATACGTGCATGTGGGAATTTAATTTTAGAAATTCTTTTCAAACCGGAGGGTTCTCGCTCATAACAACGTAGCTTTAATTCCTCTTTATTTCACCATATTATATTCTCGCCAGTATTTCCACGGGCGAAAAACAGGGTTCATTAGCAAAACAAACTATATTTAAATCTTTAAGAAAATATCTCATTATCGAATCCGCTGTTTAATCTCTTCGCGATTGCAATTGAATTACGATACTTGCGAAATGATGATGTTTAGTTTTTTTTTTTCTTTTCTTTTAATTTTATACACATACATTGATTCTCGGAATAAATGAGGGAATAAATGGACGAATAATTGGTTTAGATTTTCGAAAATTCTTATTAATTTTTAATCATAGTCACGGAGGATTGAATAAAAAGAAAATGAGACGTATAAGGAAATATTGATGTCGTTGCATAGCGTTTTATATACAATTTAATATATAACACCGATCATTTATGTATGTATACACGTATGTCCGCATAATTTATATAAAAATATCGTCATACGAGCAAAGATCAGGTTCTAATGCCAAGGCAAAATGGCATATCAATGACGTCAATTGAGTTGAAAATCTTCCGCTGTGTGAATAGTATCAAATTATGAAATTGCCTGTGTATGCAGTATGTGTACCTAGAATTGATATGCACGTAGAAAACTATTCACAAGCATCCTGTATGCATACATACATACCGGTAATCTAACGTCGCTAATTGTAAGTGTTTTTCAAAAAGATAAGAAAATAAATTCATATTCCTCAGGTAGAAAATTTCTTCTATCATTTATCAATGAAATATTATTGACGTATGCCACGATGTTTAATTGAACAATCTATGAAAGGGAATAAAATGAAATGAAATAAAATGGAATAAAATTGAATAAAATTGAAAGAGAAGTCGTCGACCCTGTATAATATAAGCTGGCTGCAGTCAATCGGAAATATATTATACGCATATGTGTGGTACTTTGCGTTTTAATTAATGGCTATTGTATTGGATAAATCGGTTATATTTATAACTCGAGATATAATAATAATAACGAAAGAAAGATGAAGAAGAAGAAAAATGAATGAATGAATGAATAACGCTGAAAGTTCTCCGTTATAATATAATATAATATAATCAACGAATTATAACGATTCGGTAATACTATAGGTACGTGTATGCATAAGTACGGCATACTATATGAATAGTATAAATTTGTTCCAGACAGAAGTTGACATCGCCAAAATGGAACCGTTTCAAAGGTATCAGACTACGATGGAAGGACAAAATACGTTTGAACAACGTTATATGGAGATGTTGGCATATGCAGTGTGAGTATAGTTATCGGAATCTGTACGATTACTCCATGAAAAAGATAAAAAAAAAAGAAAAAGAAAAAGAAAAACTTATATATTTACGAACAGGACGAATAATGTGTCATAAAAATCGCGATAAGACGACCACATACCATATACGTCCGTATATTTGATATCTGATAGCTTGTCGAAACTCGCGTGGCTTTACCCTCGCGATTTTAGCAATTATGTATACCTGGCAGCGATTCGCTAACACCCAGAGATCGCTGTTCGCGATATCTGCTAAGAAACGTGACGATCAGACGAGGGTTCGAGTAGATTTCTGGCAAAACACGTGAGCCAAACGTGTAGACGTCGAAATTCCGGGCGATAAAACTAGCCCGTTATTCTAATGGGAATAAAAAAAGATCCGCCGATCGACACGTGTGACACTCTGCAAACTCATGATCGGCACCGGGGCTCGTCTGTCCCCACCTTCATAAACTCGCCAATTAACGCATACTTGCCAACGGTACACCTACTACTATCCGATACAGCCTAGTACGCTGCTGCACCTACCTTGTATTCTTTATTACAAAGTCTCGTCAGTTTGACGTTGGCGATTCGTTGGGTCGAGCTGACTTATCGGATCAAAAACGTGCGAAAATTTATAATTGATAGATAAAAATCGGAGAAAAAAACTTCTATAATTCTTGTATAAATAAAAACGTCGTTTTCGTTGAGTTTCGAAAAACAATAGGAGGGGGAGGAGGAGCGAACGTTGTTTTGTAGTGTACATAATAAAATACGAGAAGAAAAGAAAATTAAAATTAAAATTAGAAGAAAAAACGAAATTTTAGAAGATAGTAGAAATAAGTTTGATATTTCTATGTAAGAAAGTGCGGCGAGGATAAATAAACGTACTTTAATTTTTATTTTATTTATTTTTTTAACATCGGTGGCTAGAAGCGGCCCCCGGGGGACGGGAGATCGATAAGAGAATAGAATTTCAACAGAATTGATTAGACAATATAAATCGAAGGTTCATTTTTTCCTTTATATAATATTGGTAATTTGAAGAAAATTTGCAAAATTATTTCAACGCTTTACAAAATGAGACGACGCAAAGTTGGCATCGGGACGATCATCCCAATCTCCAATGTCGGCTGCTGCATAACTCACGTTAATTTAACGGGTAAAATTGAGGGTAGTTAATTGAAATTTATCCTCAACCTACTACTGAACTGCAGTGGGACTAAATAGTTTATTACATACTACGGTAAATATCGGGAGATATACCATAAATATCTATGTGGTCGAATTTTGTAAACTGGCTAATTAATTTCATGCCAAAGGATTTTGAGGATTTTCAAAATTCAACAGTGGTACGTTTATTTTCGCTTTTTTCAATGATATTTTAAATCGGAATGTAATTTTTAATTTTTTTTTTTTTTTTCAAATTTTGTTTTCTTCAAGCTATCGCGTGAAATCGAACGAATTTTATTTCACTATATGTAATTCGTTATATCGAAGTGATTACAATATTTATTCTATAATAATTGGTCGAATGAATTTTTCGTAATTGACAAATAAAAGAAGAAAGTCAAGTTTTGATGTTTTTCACATATTTTGAATTTAATTTCCAGTTATTCTGAAGCAAAACACTCTAGTGTGTCAGTTTGCATCTCCGCTGGACGTAGATACTCACAACAAACCAGAGGTGAGTGATTTTCGAGTAATTGATTACGTAATTTATGATCAAGCATATACCACAGGTATGAAATATCTGTACGTGCATTTGTATAATTCTAGGTATCTTTACGCGAGTCTTTGGTAACAATAAACTTATATTTTGAAAAAGATATGTGTAATAGATACGATCGTAAAGCTTGTGTATATAAAAAAAGAAAAATAAAAAACTAAAGGCTTGTTAGGATCGGGTGGTACGGCTGGCTATTATCTCCGCTCTTAATACTGCCAATAACGTTATCTACTGTAGAGAGCTTAATGGCTCACTGAGAAGCGGCTGTAACTTATTAAAAACTCGAGTCAATCATCTTATCTTGTGTAACCCCTGAGAAACACGTGTCACCGAATACAGTGGCCCTCAATTCTCGCCACATTTCATCCACATGTCAATCAATTTCCCATTTTATCCTTACAATTTCACACACGTATAGAACGTACAGAAAATGTGTAAAAATATGCTTTTAAAGAACGAAATATCAGCTTTAATATGAAGAAAAAAAACCTGGAATTATTTTAGAGGGCAAGCTTTTATGGAACGTATTTTTTTTTTCCTCATTCCGTTTGTCGATATAAAGAATAAAACGTTATCATTCAATAAAAAAAATTCACTAATCCGTCAAATTTCAATTCAACAAAAATCCGTTCCATAGAAGCTTAGAGGCTACCCTGACCTTTGAAATGATTCCAGGTTCTCGATTTTCAGATACACCGTTCGACTCAATTCTTAGCATAAAGTT
This sequence comes from Rhogogaster chlorosoma, assembly GCA_944452935.1. Classification (NCBI taxonomy): domain Eukaryota; kingdom Metazoa; phylum Arthropoda; class Insecta; order Hymenoptera; family Tenthredinidae; genus Rhogogaster; species Rhogogaster chlorosoma. The sequence goes on along the minus strand of OX101800.1, from coordinate 26,512,131 downwards.
TCAACGCTGCTTTTTACGGACTCACGATTTTATTACAACAATGTCGATTATTTCTTCATATTAAAGCTGAAATTTCATTCTTCAAAAGCATATCTAGTACATATTTTTACCTACAATACTCGCGACGCACTACAGCTTTGAAAATTGTTGATGTTTAATGGAACTTGAGATTTACATAACGAGTTAAAGAGTTGAGAAACACTGTCGTAGAATCTCGCTCTTTAGATTTCTTATCAAGAGCAATATCGTACTTGTGTACGATAAGTATAGGTAACTCATAAGACTGAATTTGCAATACTTCCCTCAGCAGGATATGGAATAGTTATATCGTCCGTGTTTCAATAGGTGAGATAAATATCCGACTATATAACAGGAGAAACGGAGGAAAGATTTAATTCAATTATATCCACTCTGATAAAAGAAGGCTTATCACGTCTTCTCTATATCTAAACAATATCTCCCTTTCCTGCTCCGTTAATGAAAGAGGAAGCCATGTAGCAAGTCCGGCACTCAGTTGCCCTGACTTTTCAACGGCTTCTTTGCATTATACTCCTTTTAAGTAATTAGTATTGCTTCAATCGGCTGGATTCAATCTGCCCAGGATCTTATAGAAACGATTTTTTCTCTACAGGCTGTAGTCTTGGAAGGAAAATACTGGAAACGAAAATTAGCTGCTGTCACAGCAGAGTACAAGAAATGGCGTATGTTCTATCGAAACAAAATCCTCGGCTGGACCAACAAGGATGGCAGCGATATGGTAAATTGATTCTATTATCACCACATTCAGCTCTAGGCTAAGCCTGTACTGGCCTGAAATTACCTCCGTCATAATATCCAATTCCAGTTGGAATCGATGGACATGTTAGATTGGGACAGTGGATTGGGAAGTGCGGGTGGTTTTGGCGTCGGAATGGGAAGTCTTTACGGTGTGGCCGGAGGGGCGTTAGGTGGGGACAGTTTGCACAGCATGATGGTCGATGAGGATTACATGGAGCTGATGACCGACACGCTGTTTTCAACTATTAGTTCTAATCAACCGTTCCATTTCCCAGATCCGAGAGAAATTGGTGGGTAGAATGGACCTCAAATAATTTGAAACCTTCGCATACCCTTCTCATACTCGCATTGAATTTTTTTCAGCCCGGGTAGCTAGTCTCGCAGATTTTATTCAGCCCAGTCTTGGCCCCCTTCAACCAAACCTGGACGATTTCATGGACACTCTGGAACCACTCCAAGGTAATGCTAAAAAACCTGAAACCAAGACCTTGCCCAGGCTTAGAAACTAATTCACGCTGCTCTATAATTTCCGCAGAGTTCTTCAACTCCAAGCTGCCACCCGTCCCGGAAGAGGAAGACGTGTTCCGGGCCAGTTCTTTGAACAATAATTACCCAGAGCTGGATTTAATGCCACCGATAAGCCAGGTCAGTCAGATGAGCCACGTTCCAGCTATGGAAGCACAATCGCAGTCAGAATCGACAGCGATAAGTCAGCAGCAGCAGCAGCAGCAGCAGGGCAGCACAATGCAGAATCTCCAGTTTAACTCCAAGACGTACAATCAGCCGCAGCAAGAACCTCAGCAGTCTACAGCTTACAGAAACAACATGTTAGTTAGTTTTGGCTTAAGGACTAACAGAGATCGCAGTCATTTTATGGATCTTACCTATTTTTCCAGGAGCAATATGTCCGAGAATTATAACTCCGTTCAACAAAGTTATGAATCGACGCCGAGGCAGTCAACGAGAGGTAAAGGCAGACAGAGTAGGTCTACTACGAGGTCGAACAATCATCTGGCACAGCAAAATACCTATCAGCAATCAAGGCAGCAGCAGAGTTTGACGTATCAACAACAACAACAGCAACAACAACCTCAACAGCAACAGAATTATTCTATGGATATGCAGAATGTTCAATTAAACTCTGGCCAAAATCAAGCGCAGATTAATTCGCTCAATAATCAAACTCACGTGGCTCCGATATCAAGCCATGGACAAAATTATACGCAGTCTAATTCGCCTCCGCTAACTCAACAGCGGAATATCAGACCCATGCCTTCTGGTACTTCGACTTCAAAACCATACAAAGCTGTCCAGCCTGTGCAAGGCTACAAGTTCACTCTTCCATCGCAGAAGTTTACTTCTCAACAGTGCAAATTCGGCTCTAGTAATTATAAGGTGATTTTTTTATCGGGATTGGTTTTTCTTCAATGTAGATGTCTTCTTACTACTTTATTCAATTTTAATCTACAGACTTTACCCGCACAGCAAGTAGCTCCCATATCGACACCTCAACAAGCCCAGTCTCACCTACTGGGAAGCCCTTTTCACTGCAGGCCCCTCGGACTGGATCCTACTGCCCCGGCTCAACATCCTGCAAAGCTTCTGCCTCGACCAGCTGCTACGACCGTCGATAAAGAGGAGGTTTTCGCCATACCAAAGGTCTCTTCTGGGATCTTTTTTTCTCTAGCTGTTTAATTCACGCTTAATAAATCCAGCGTCAAACAGTCTGAAATATTTTTACTAATGTACGGATTCTTGGACGTTTAGCTTATCTCTGTCGGTTAAAGGTCGTCGGCTATCTCACTTTGTGGAGTTGAAATATTTGTGCAGTTTATCTGTAGTATGTACATCAATGGCACAGAACAAAAGCTGTACACTTTGGGGGACGAAAATTATTATTTTCGCTCAATATTTCAGCCCACACTTTGGCCCAGGCAATTAGATAGCTTTAAAATCCCTGGGAATGTTAATATCCTCATTTTCTCTCTTTTCAGTATCAAATGAAGTCTAAAAACCGGTCTCGCAGCAGCTCGTCCCTAGTCCCTCCACGGGTCAATCCGCCACCGTTAGTTTCAGCGGTCAGCGATCCTGCTCTAAATCTAAACAACAACGTCCTGCTTGCTCAGCTACTCACAAACAGTGCGTAAATATACTTCACACACTCTTCCCCCTCATTTCTGGAGTCTTTTTCACTAAAATTGATCCCATTTTTCCAACAGACTCTTCGAGCCTTTACACAGTCAGCTCTGGCCCCGATAAAGCAACGCCCGTTACGCAGCCCAGCGGAGTTAAACACATTCTACCCATGCCTCCGCCTACTCAATCCTCGGCTCAAACTAGTAGCACAACTCTTCTCATCACTACACCGGTCACTGTGCAATCTATTCAAGCAGCTCCTGTCCAGACGCAGCAGGTATTTTGCTAAATTCTGGTTTCCGAATCCGTTGGGGTAGTAACAATTTTCTTCCTTTGATAATAACAGGTGATGCAGTCTAGCGGGGCGCCGATTTTAATCGGCGGTAACAGCCAGTCCCAGCAGCCGCTGGGCAGCCCTGGTTCTCCTAAAGATAATTCTAACGCTCACAGTCCGCAAGGATTGAGTCTTAGCCCGTTACACAGCCCCATGAGTATCGGCAGCCCCTTGTCCCCGGGCCGGGCTTATGTTAAAGGCGATCCTGAGCGAGGACAGTACAAGGAGCAGAGGAGAGTCGGACATATTCACGCGGAGCAAAAACGGAGATATAATATTAAGAATGGTTTCGATATGCTGCACAGCCTAATTCCGCAGCTTAATCAGAACCCGAATACTAAATTGAGCAAGGCTGCCATGCTGCAGAAAGGGGCTGACTACGTGAGGCAACTCAGGGCAGAGAGAAATCAACTTAAAGAAGAAATGGACAGCTTGAGACAGCAGATTGAATGCCTTAATTCTTCCATTAGGTAAACTGAAGAGCTGGGGGAGAGGTCGGACGAAACACACGTTACTTCAATCTCAAGCTCTTTTTATCTTTCAGTAATTGTCAGTCGATGCTTCCCGCGACAGGAGCCCCAGTTTCTAGGCACAGGACTAGTAAGATGAAAGAGATGTTCGACGACTACGTGCGGACTAGGACGCGAGAGAATTGGAAGTTCTGGATCGTATCCTTTCTTGAAAAAACAGAAGAACAAACTTTAAAATAGATCGTTAGATTAAAAACTCCGTTAAGATCTTCCCGAACCGCAGTTGAAACACCTTTGGTTTCCTTGATTGTTGACACAGTTCAGTATTCTGCTCGAACCGTTGATGGTCTCTTTCAATACTTCCGTATCAACAGCGAGTATAGAAGACCTTTACAGAAGCACGATGCTTTGGGTAGAGCAGCACTGTTCTCTCGTCGATCTCAGGCCAGGTGATTCAATGTTACTTCATAAATCTTATGATCCCAAGCTTTGACTCACTCTCATTGTTAAACTAACAAACTCTTTCGCCGATTCTTTTCTTCACAGCCGTTCTCAACTCTTTGAGGTACCTTTGTACAGCGACAGATATATTGTCGGACCCAAATCGTCTACCCGACGAAGCGTTAGCAGCTGTTAATCAGACGGAACGTCGTCGTTCGACTCAGTGACGATTCGTCAGATGCTCAAATAGGGAGATTTACTGCTGAGACAGTGAACAACTAAGTTGAGCTTGGTGTATGTAATTACATATGTGTGTATGGATAGGAAGGACAGTTACCATAGAATTTAGATATCAGACTTGTCTGTAGCAGCGTGTTATTATTTTTGTTGTTTTTTTTTTTTTAATAAGAGAAGATTGCCATTGCAATTGCAATTGTCTGGAAAGTTGAAGCCGCTAAAGAGTTCAAAGCAAAGACGGGTAATGCTACGAACATGTTGTTTCTCAATGCACAGGAGAAATTGAAAGTAGCGTGGTAAATAATGTGTTCGCCGATACCTAATTCTGCTAATATACCTAATTATACGTTAAATAACATTTATAGTTTTATTTTTATTTGTTTTTATTTTATTTTTTTTTCTTCGTTTCATTTTCCTATTATTTTTGTCTCTTTTCACAGCGACTGAAAGATCAGAATATTGTCTGTACTTTTGTATATTCTTTGCCATCTTTAACGGGTAACTCATATAGGTATAGTATCTAATAGGTGTCGTAAACTTAGCCGAAGAAAAAAAAAAATTTATTATTCAAAAATAAAGAAAGAAAGAAAAAAAGAAAGAAAGAAAGAAAATGATGATAAAATGTAAAAAGCGAACAATCATATTTTAAAGAGTATATAATTGTGTAACTTTAACGATTATCTATTTTTTAAGAACCTAATAATAATAATAATAATAATAATAATAACAATAATAATAATAATAATAACAATAATAATATTAATAATAATAATATTAATAATAATAATAATAATAAAATTAATAATAATATTATGTCGACATACGATGTAGGTGTATAATATGTACGATTATATTGAATATAGAGGAGTGTTTGGAAACCTTTGAGGGAAAAATATTATAGGATTATAAACGTTAAGGAATTTTTTTATACATCGGTTTAAGCTTAAACCATTTAACAATATTTGTTCTTTTTTCTTCTCCTTTTTTTTTTTTTTTGTTTGTACCTGGTTTATTTAACATTGGGTATGTTTTTGTACATACAATATACACACGGGACTTAGTGTGTTTCTGAATTTTTATACTGGCGTTTATAGAATCGTGTATATATATACATATATATATACACAGACACATATATATAGACATATATATATACACACGTGGTTTAAACATAGGACAAAATGTGGAGAATATATTACATATAAAGTTGCGTGAAAATTTGATGCAATGAAGAAAAAGGAAAGAGAAGGAATTGTTTGTTTTTTTTTTCTCAAAATTTTGCTAAATGAGGAACTTTTTTGAGATAAAATTTTATTACAAAAAAACAGAAAAAAAAAAGAAAAAGAAACCGAATAATTAATTAATCAATTAAATATAAAAATGCACATGCGCGAAGGACAATACCGATCGGAAAGTGTTTTTATATTCTATGTTTCGTTGATTTTATAAGTACAATTTATACTATACCTATATCATTGATGAAACATGTTTGTATAATAATAATGAAATTATGATGATATAATAATTATCAATTCATTAGCCAATATGGTTACGAGTATAATATGAAGTTTTTTTTTTTTTTATATATATATATTATAAAAACAAAAGAAATTAAACTACCTATATTCTCACAAGTGTGAATGATTGATTAATTTTTCTATTATATTATACTATAATATTGTATAATATATTGTAAAACAAAATTGTATACATATTATATTATTAACAACTGTACGTTTTGCCTGATTTTTAGTTCAATATACTAACACGGGGTTTCCTATACCCTCTATTATAAAGTAGGTAAATTTCAATATGTGCCTGCAATGCAATTTCGCTAAAACAAAAATAAAATAAAATCAAATAAAAAATGAATAAAACGAAATAAAAAATGAAAAAAAAATGAAAAAAATAAAAAATAAAAACATTTTTCTAATACGAGGAAATATATTCGTAGAATAATGAGATTGCTGGTAATGCATGAAAACGAAAAAAAAAAAAACGAAAAAAAAGGTTTGCTCATGAATATATAAATAAAAAAAAAAAAAACGGAAACAAGTACGTATGGTAATTAAATCACTAATCTCACGGAATGTGAGATTTTTTTCATTACAAAATTTCATGTGATAATTGTACAAATCATTTATTGTGGTTTAATTGTTTTTCTTTCTTTTTTTTTCTTTGTTTTTTTTTTCCTTCTTTCTTTACTCACTTAGAATTGATAAGTAAACGACCTCTGCATATCGTTTACCTGAACATGTATAACAACAGAATATAACTACTTTCATTTATTTATATTGTATAATAATAATAATAATAATTGTAGATCTTTAATTATTGAAAAACTTTTATTCGACCGACTTTTAAACATTGTATACAAAAATTTCCCCCCTGTTATATATCTAGTTTTTATTATTTACTCAATAACGGCACGTGACTTTATGTATGTACTTTTAAACTCTGTTAAAAAAGAAAAAAAAAAAAGAGAAAAACACATCTGACGTTTCGTCATGGTACTTACGTTGATGAAACATTGCCTCAACAACGATATGCACATGTCATTTACGTTTATACCTATATACCTATATCACGTATGTATGAGTAAGCGATGAATACTTTATAAGTAAATCAGTTCCTACATTTCCACCGTATAGTCGAACTAGATTTACATCATTTTAGAATTAGCTTTTCCATTCATTTTATTATATCATGGTCAAGTGGCCCTCGGAAACTTTATAACTTGCGTATATTGTGAAAATTGTGAAAATTGTAAAAGCTAAAACTGCTTCTGGATAATTATTGTGCAGATTTTACATTCTTTCCTATTCTCTCTGATAGAGAAACGAAAAAGAAAAAAAAAAAACAATACTGAAAAGCCATTACAGTACTTCATTCTTTTTATCCACTTTCAAATTTTCCTCTAATTGCCTTTGAAGAATACGAGTGCGGTAAAGTGTTTTTAATTCTTTTCTTTTTTTTATTCATTCTAAGACCTTCTAAATCCTGTTTCAATTAATGGTAAAGAAAAAAAATCTATATATATATATAAAAAACCGAAGGGATGTTGTTTTGTACAATATGTATCATATAATCGTGAACACTCACCTAGTTGTTATCCAAATGTTATATAAATATCTAAATAATAAAATAAATTTCTAAACTCCATATAACGGTCGTGATTTTATTGAACGTCAATGACAACACGTCCCACTATCAATAACGAAGAAGATGGGAAAATGGAAGGTAAGTAAATCCGATAGTTTACACAGAAGTAACTGTTTTATTCTGATAAATAAGATAAATTAATACACAACTCGGTTCGAAATTGACAGACACGACAATTGTTATTACAAATCTATACAACTTAGTATTTTCATTTACAATTATAGCTTATCGACAATTCTATTTTCAAACGATAACTATTAACAGAAATTATTATTACTATTTCCAAATTTAAAGTAAGTTTTTAGATGAAAATATGAGGAGAATCTCTACCAAGTAATACCGACTAACATAAATATGCCATAAATATATACACAAAATCATCAAATAACTATGAACTACTATATATTATTATTAAGGCAGTATATCACATTTAAACAATTTTCATATTCATTTGGGGTTTTAAATAATCCCGAAATCGTCTTCAGAACAACTGCAGGATAGAAAATTTCATTTCTCCCGCAGCAATCCTTAATTTTTATTAAACTCAACTATATAAAATACTGTTTTTTTTTTTTTTCTTTTTTTTCTTAACGATTTTCTCCCTCTTTCCTCATAATTTTTGCCCTTCCAAAGGCACACTCTTTCTCTGAACTGTTTAAATGATAACAGAGAGCGCCCCGCAACTTTGACAAACCAGATACAATGAATTGTTATTATTTTCCATAATGACAGTGAAGCCTGGAATATCGGCGCAGGACTCGGAGTGAGAGTTCACATTCTCGGTGATAGTTCTTCCCAAATCCGTGATGCTGACTACAGAGGGTAAGGACAAGCCGCAATAATTGCAGACTATCAAATCTTGGTACTCGGACAATACAGCCTTTTGACAAATCGGGCAAAGGACATCTTCCTTTAAACTTTCCTCCGCGAACAGGGCCAGCATCTCTTCCTCGTTTGTTACCAGACGTTCGTACTCCTCCAGGATCCACATTTCTGAGAAGAAAATAAACAAAACAAAGTTGGGGATAATCTGATAGTCGAATTTATTCCTAGCCGTTCTCACCCTGCTCTGCAAGAATCTCTTTCTGTATATCAAGCGCTTCGTCAGGGTCCAAGAAATCTTCAGGCGAACTGGAATTACTCCACTCTGAGGTGGCTAAGCCGCTTAATTCCTGGCGGACAATTTCTGTAAGAACTTCTTGAACGTGATCGTGATCTTCCTCGTCTAGGCCGGATCTAGCCTTGTTAAAAAGTTGGCCACGTTTCTGCCGCATTCTGTCTCTGCATCTCTTGAAGGAATAAAGAAATACAGAATATTATTATTATTATTATTATTTTTTTTAAAGTGGAAGAAAAATTCACGCATCTGTTTATTGAAATGAAAAAAGAAAATGTAGAAAGGGGGGGGGGAAATAGACGCAATTTTTATTGCAGAAGGAAGAACGAGGAATATGTACTCTTACTCGAACGTATGTGGGTAGCCAGTGTGTAGTTTCATTCATAAAACTCTAGCCATTGACGGAGTGCAAGTGGGTCACCCCGTCGGCACCGTAGCCGCAGCCGGTCACTGGGGCAAATAAGGAAAATAAATCTCCGCGTACTAACCTGCCGCAGTACTTCTTGGAGCTTCGGCGAACCTTGTTTTATCTTTCTCGCTGATTCGCGGGTCTTTAATTTCGAGGACATTGACGGACTTAGCAGAATATTGGCCATAGTTTAAAGATTCCCGATTTTGACTGTATCTCGTATTGCTTATCTCCTCAGTTTCTCGGAACGAAGTTTGACCAGAATTTTATCACCGCTGATGCACGTATATTGACGACAATACCGCGGCGATAATCTCCGAACTGTATTACTTGTTTTCTTCCTTTTTCTTTACACACGTACGTACGTGTGCACTTTAACTTTATTTTTCGTTGTTTTCCTTCTCTTTCTCTCTCTCTCTCTCTCACTCGCCCCGCTGAATAATACAGAATAATACCCGCGTGTTCGATGCGCATGCGTGTACAGCGCCACTCTCGTCTGAAAACGTGAAACGATAATTCCGAGCTTGTGATTCGTCGAGACTTCTGTAAACGGTAGCTGATTGGCGCTCGATTATTAGTCTCGAAGTTCGAGCTGTTTACGCGACGCCCCCAGTGGTACCTAACCCCAATCGCAAACCAAGCTCACACATGAACCAGGTGTAGAGAAGTGTGGTGAATAGTGAGAGTGGACGATAAAGCGATCGGACCGAAGTACATACATACTAGATATTTTAACTAGCCTGAGAAGTAGGAGGTGAAGTAGTAACAATATTGTTAAACATACTCAGTGCCAGTTGAATTGTTTTCTCCGAGGTTATTATAGCGATACTAGAGTGTTATTAATGTGATATATCTATATACGCACAGAATGGCAGGAGTGTTTGATATAGAATTACACGACGCTGATACGGTGGTCCAGGACGATTCGGACGACGATGTCATCGAGATTGGAGAGGTGAAAATTTTCGCTTATACATACCAAGTCAAATTACAAGTTTTTCATTAAATTTAAAACAAATATACGGATATTCGAGGGGGTGGGGGTAAAATACTAACGGAAGATAACTCTCTCGCATGGACGATACGGATCGAGAGTTTTACCCTGATTTTAACTTACCTCCTCCCCCCCCAAACCCCTCCCCCGTGAAAACCCAATGTCTAAATGCGACGACCTTAAACCTAACCATGCTTTCTATTGCCCACAGGGAGACTACGACGATGATCCCAATGTCAATGCAATTATTGAGTAAGTTTCTTTTCATCACGAGTTTTCTCAAAATGATGCATCACGTCCTTCATTTTCTTTTACTTTTCTTTATTCCCCCTTCAACACGAATTTTCCTACCATATTTATCTCTATCCTCTCTCTCTCTTTCTCTATCTCCTTCTCCTTTTCCTTCTTCTCCCCCATTCCGCAACTTCCCCGCCCCTCCTCTCTCTCGCTCTCTCTTCCTTTCTCTCCCTTTCTTCCTTTCTCTCTTTTTCTTATCTCATCACCATTGAAATATTCCATTTTCTAATTACTATTTATAGAATCAGGTTCTGACCAACAAACACCGCATGTTTTCTGTTTACAACCTTTGATTCTCAAAATGTCCGAAACACCAACAGCTTTTCCGTTTCAGGTCGCCTTTCTCCGTTTATTATTATACTCTGTTCGAATTTTTTTGTTTTTTCTTTTTCGTTTTTCTTTTATTTATTTATTTTATTTTTTTCCGACCAATTTCACGAGCATTTTATCGAAACTCAATTTCTTTTTTTCTTTTTTTCGTTTTATTTCTCGCTTATCTGCGGTTTTACACCAAACAAGGAATACAACACTGGTGGCTCTTTCTATACCTGCGAATGGTTCCGAGAAACGTGACTATATGGAGAATTTGTTTTTTTCTTTCACATTTTTTTTTTTCTTACTTTTTTAAACAACGAAATTTACTGTCTAGAATTTTCACGAAAACATTCCATCCCAAGCCACCACAGATTTGGGAATAATCTAAGCTATTTATGGAGTTATTCAAACACAAAAGTATCCAATGACTAAGTGTTTACGCCATGTAGAGAAAGGGAAACTGAAATAACTGAGAAACTGCATTGTATCGCACTTTCACTATTTCACATCAAACTAACTATTACTCCTCTTTATTTATTTTTCTCAATCTTTTAATTATACAGTTCATTTTTGATTAACAATATTTTATCCATCGTTTTTTCATCCCGGCATATTTTCTTAGCTTACCAAATGTACTACATGTATGTGAAAGGGGGGATGAGTTGATAATAATGTAACGATTGTTAGGTCCGAAGATTTGGAGACCGTCGATTTGTCTGAACAAAATGTAAATACTGGAAAGGAAAAGACCGGTCCACAGGATTTTGAATTACGCAAGGTTCTTGGTAAGGGTGGATACGGAAAAGTATTTCAAGTTCGTAAGGTCACCGGACAAGATAGCGGGACTATTTTTGCTATGAAGGTGAGATAACTCTCGTTTGAATAACAGATTGTACTTGAAATATGAATGTTGAAAATTCTTGAAATAAATGAAATACATCGTTCGAACAGGTCCTCCGCAAAGCATCCATAGTTAGAAACCAAAAAGACACAGCTCATACCAAAGCAGAGAGAAATATATTAGAAGCCGTAAAGGTAAACTTGTTAAACCGTTTTTTATTCCTGATTTTAATTTTTGAAAAAAAGAAAGAAAAAAACATTAAGGCCTCGGACTCACTTTTCTTCATTTTTACGTTTTGTTTTTTCAGCACCCATTCATCGTCGATTTAATGTACGCGTTTCAAACTGATGGGAAATTGTATTTGATTCTTGAATATCTGAGCGGTGGTGAACTTTTCATGCATTTGGAAAGGGAAGGGATTTTCCTGGAGGATACAGCATGGTAGGCTTTTCACCTTCTGTTTTTCCATACATCTACCTATGCGGGAATTGAGTTTATTGTAAACTTATTATTCGTTGCAGTTTCTACCTGTCCGAGATCATACTGGCGCTCGAGCATCTCCATATTCAAGGAATAATATACAGGTATGAGAAATTGAAGTGTAAAAACTTGAGTAAAACTTGCATTTTCGTACTAGGATCAATTCAGCAGATACATTATACCACAGCTATGTGATATACCTTATCTTATCATTTTCAAGGTATTAATTATTGCGGAAAGCTTATCTTCTTTGATTTTTACCCAAAGCTGCGAGTGTGTTAATGTACACGCTTTTAATCACTCCATCATTTAGTAGACTTGAAATCTTTCCCTAATTATTGCAGAGATTTAAAGCCGGAGAATATCCTGTTGGACGCACAGGGACATGTGAAATTAACGGACTTTGGACTCTGCAAGGAACACATACAGGAAGGAATCGTGACTCATACTTTCTGCGGAACTATAGAATACATGTAAATACACTCGAAGCACAAAGGGGCTTGAATATAATCTACCGATGCCGTCCTTTCTCTCCTTATCACCAAAAAATTCCATCTTTTATCCCCAGGGCACCAGAAATCTTGACGAGAAGCGGACACGGCAAAGCGGTCGATTGGTGGAGCCTGGGCGCTCTCATGTATGACATGTTGACCGGTGCTGTGAGTTTCTTTCTTCGATCATTCACAATTCTGATGAAATTCTTCAATCCTTAAGCCAAAAGACTTTGTTGACGAGACTTTTTCTCCGCTTTAATTTACAGCCGCCATTCACCGCAGAGAACCGGAAGAAGACGATCGAGAAGATATTGAGAGGAAAGCTGAATCTTCCTCAATATTTGACTCCGGATGCGAGAGATCTGATTCGCAAATTATTGAAGGCGAGTTCGAGACTTGTTTCAGTTATCCTCATTCGTTTACCCTATTAATAGAATTCTCGCATCCCGTTCTTTTCAGTTTCAATAATATTGACGACTTAATATTATTTCTTTATTTTCTTTGGATTAAATTGAAAAATACCGTCAAAGTTCGATAAACCTCGAGTATAGATGACTTTCTGAAAAACTCAACAGAAACTCGTTAACTCCTGTTATTTCCTTTGCCCTCCTCCCTTCCAGCTCGTATCAACGAAACTCTGGATAATGTTGCAACTGTTGTTTTATCGAGACTTTATGAATAGAGACAGGTTCACCAAAGGTTGGGCTCAGGTCCCGGGGATGGAGATGCTATAAAAGTCCATCAATTCTTCAAACATATAAACTGGCAGGACGTTGCAACTCGCAAGCTTGAGCCCCCGATTAAACCATCGCTGGTGAATATCACTCCCTGTTTAAATTAGAACGAGATATTTTCAAGTCCAAGTATTTCATTGACTTCTAATTTTTGTTTGACGACTCAGAGCTCCGAGGATGACGTATCGCAATTCGACACTAAATTTACAAGACAAACGCCGATAGATTCACCCGACGAGTCGCACCTCAGCGAGTCTGCGAACATGGTGTTTCAAGTAAGACTTTATCCTCCCATCGGCAAACCGGCTCTCTGAAAACTCGCTAAATTCCTAACTCCAACTTTCCAGGGGTTTACCTACGTCGCTCCAAGCGTATTGGAAGAAATCTACACGCCTCGAGTCGTGAAAGCCAGGAGCCCAAGGAAGGGAGTTCTCGGCAGTAGCCACAGTAGCGGTCTGCGCAGTTTCTCCCCGAGGACACCCCACGCTCATAATCATCTACACCCCACCTCACACTTCCAGAATCATAGGTGAGCTGTTGTTGCCAAATAATTGCGATAAGATAAAGATGAAAAAACGAAACAAAAACTCTTCTTTTACGCTCAGTTTGAATTGATTTTAGTTGAAGGGAATATTATTACAGACATCATCCAATGGAGCACAATAACTTGGACGATGCTGAGATGATGGAGGTAGGCCAATTGCCGGGTCATGTATAGTGGTCACAGCCCGATAGCACTGGCTCGATCGCTGCTGCTGGGCTTCTGTGACCAATCCTAAAGTCTTATGGGAGGGATTTTATATAATGACAGGAATGTTGTAATGAAAATCGCGGTTCTAAAGAGCCGCGAGATTAGTTGAGGTGACAACGATCGGCAGGCAATTCTTTGTTCCTTGACAAAGAACCGTGCGCTAATTTAACATCATTCAATGACGCCGAGTCGAGGAGTTGAACGATCTGCTAATCGTTGTACTACACTTGCCCAGCAGCAAAGTTTAGCTAATTCATTTTTTAAACATTAAATATAACAAATAATTATAAATATAAATATTAGTTAAGAGATTGTGCTTGAAGAGCGGCGGCGCTGCCTGCTAACAGATCCGAACAAGGCCTACAATTATTATCTGACAATTATTGAAAGCGAAAAATATATCGAATCATGGACAAGGAATGATTATTACTTTGCGGTGAATAATTTCGTCGATATCTTTTCTTATTCTTCATTTGTTCGTTTTTTCTTTTCTTTACTTTTCTTTTTTTTCTTGTTATCAGAGACGGATATTTGTATATATAAGTCCTGAATACGGTTCAAAGTCTTTATAATATATACGCAATCCCGGATATACTTTTTCTTTGTATAATATATTTAACTATTACCAATACCGAGAATTGCTGATGAATACAGTATATATTGAATTCAATATTATTAAGGCCTGAGGCTGCTGCGGCTGCTCCGCCACTGGCTTGAAGCTTGTTCCACACAAACTGTTCATCAAGTGAGAGTAATTTTATACGACAGTGAAAACCTGGCTCAGTAGAATCAGACTACAAATATACATGTATACATACCCAAGCTTTTTCTCTTGCAATCATCTTTCTTGTTGACAAAGCATTGAGTATAAGCGCTGTGCCAGATTTCAGATAATAGTTATGCATGTAATTGCACTATTGCATTATTTAATATTCTTTCATTTCTATTTAACATAGCATATATATATATATATACATATATATACATATATATCGTATTTGAATAAATATTATTCCTATTAGCCAAAACTATATGAATCTTAAATATCTACTACGACATATCTCATATCTAATTTGACTCTCTATTGCCTATTACTAAATCATTATCAAAAATTAAACAACTTTTCAATAATTGACTTATTTTCTGTAAATTCCCCAACTTAGGATCTATAATACAGTACTTAAGTGAATGAATATTATTCCTCTCGAATCAATCAGCGGCTTCTATTACAGAATACTTATATCAAGAAATAATATATCGTCATATCAATGTCCCCGTATAAAATGATGTTGTTTCCTAGTCGACTGTAAAGAATTTGTTGATCGTTCATCTGCCACGTTTGTGTAGTAAATAAGGTGCTTCTTTTATATTTTTATATAAATCATTGATGTAAATTTATGAAATCTGTTATTATTCATCTATTGATATCTGATTCTACTGATGACCGACGGTTAAACCTGTGCGAAGAGAAAAAAAATAAATGAGAAAAAAAAAAAGAATAATAATAATTAAAACTTGCGACGAAGACAAGTTATATTAAAAACCTAAGACCACTCACTCAGACTTCAGACTGCCCAAGTGTTCACCAGCCACCATAGCCGGCTAGCATTACCTTTTACATAACTACATACATAGTATATAAATAATAATAATAATAATAATAATATTGTAACAATAATGATGATTGATTGTATTATACATATATATATATATATATATATGCATATAATATATATATATATATTAAAATTAACAAACAACAACAACAATACGCATATCTCGAGTGAAGTGACAATATCTTGTCTATGATTTCGTGCTTTGCAATTATACATATATATTGACGATTATAATGATAGCGAGGGATAAGAAAATAAAGATGAAGAGCAAAAAAAAAAAGTAAATAGTGAAGCATAACTCTAACTAGTTAACTTAAAAAAACGTGCCTACAGAGTTAAAAAAAAAAAATACTTATAATACGATATGATTTGTTAAAAAAAAAATAAAAACACTGTTTACATTTATACATAATAATAATTGAGTAATATTGACGACGAGACTTACCAGCTTCCTTGGATTATATCGCACGACACTTGGTCTTGTTACAACACTCTTGAATTGCTATAGATAAATAAATATTAAAATGAACCTAATAATAACAATAATAATAATATTAATATTAATATTAATAATATTAATAATAAAAATAATAATAATAATAATATAGGCATTTATAATACTATATAATTATTATATCTATAAGCTGACGCTACTACTGTTTAGATAAATTATTACAGCTTCATACCATTCTTTGCTCTAGAATGAGAGTATGTTACACAATTCAGATTTATTCCACGTCCCGAGAGTTTTTTAGTTCTATGCAATCGGATGGCCTAATTAAATCGGTTCATAATAATTAATCGCGAGTCTTATGACTATCGCAAAATACATTATGTATTATAACAAAAAAAGAATGAAAAGAAAAGAATTACAATTAAATAATTATTTTCTCTCTCTCTCTCTATCTCTCTCTCTTTTTCTCTCTCTTATATTGTATAATATTTTAACTATCGACGAACCGCAGATCACACCGAAGATGTCGTATCGTCCGCATAGTTCTTCAATCCTCTATTACAAACAAAGAACTAATAAGGCTCTCTAATGTATATTATATTGTGTGTAAAGCACAGATCGAGAAGAGAATGAAAGCGGAATCTGGAGAAAAAAAAAAGAACAAGAAACTCAAGCTAGAGCAAAGAACAGATTA
Source organism: Rhogogaster chlorosoma (assembly GCA_944452935.1). NCBI lineage: Eukaryota > Metazoa > Arthropoda > Insecta > Hymenoptera > Tenthredinidae > Rhogogaster > Rhogogaster chlorosoma. Next base: position 26,495,378 of record OX101800.1, on the reverse strand, counting down.
TCCTCGATTATCGATGTGTACATAGAAAGAAAAAAAAAAAAAGAATAATTATACCACACTGATCTGCCATTGAAAGGATAAATATAATTATTGAGGCATATCAACTGTGTAATATGAAAGATTTTTTTTTCTCTCTCTCTTTCTCAGTTGTCTGCGTGTAGGATTAAATATTTTAATATTATTATCTTCTTTTTTTAGAAAAAAAAAAAAAAAAATCAAAAAAAAACACGTTATTATAAACTAGCGATGATTTTTGGTGTTGCTAAAGCGCGTTATACTTCAATTTTGAAATATAAATTTGGTAAAGAATAATTGAGAGCCATGGCAAATCAGTGAAGTATATTTAATAAAGGGAAAATCATTGGAAAATCTTATTATCGATCCTTCAAATTGATTACATACACACTTTTTTTTTTTAATCTCTTCGTAGGGCTGCTGCGGTAAGATTTCGTTTGTAAAATCAGTTCTCTCGGGGTCGTAGATAAATTTTTTTTTCTAACATAAAAACGGGGAAGCCCTATGAAGCAGAATTATCTCTCTTTCTCTCTCTCTCTCTGTCTCTTACTCTTACTCTTACACCAGCTTTCCAAATTGTCTACTGGTTTACCATTTCTGACATAATTTCCAGGAATAAATCAACCAAAAATAAATATAGGTCTTAGTAGGTAAACGTACATAACAACTGCACTGCTGCTATTTGTATTTATTAGCCTGCAGATAATAACCGGGGGGTAAAAAGTAAAAACATAATATTTACAATACAGAATTAGAACAGAATAAAAAATAAATAAATAAAATAAAGAAAGAATTTCCTGTTTTGATCGATTAATTTCTACCATGACAGCGTGTCTGAAATGTGCCAACTAGTAGATAGATTGACTACGTTATGCTTTATCATACATACTATACATACATATATATATATATCATGGCGTTATATTAAGACCGTAAAATTTTTTTATATAAAAAGAAGAAATGAAAATAAAAATTAGAAAACAAAACAAAAAAAATAAATAAAAGTAAAACATTTACCAACATTATATTATATTATATTATATTGTATTGTATAATGAACACTGAGCAGTTTGCTTTCACATTATATAGCATAAATATATTATCGATATTAAAAATGGCATGCGGCTATAAGAAAGTCTTAGGATATTATTTGACTAGTTTAAAGGTTTAAAAATGGTTTGGATCGTTTTTCGATAATAATACCTAATGATAATAATAATAATTAATTAATTAATCTTGAATATATAGATCGTAGAAATTCTCCGAATTTTTTTTTTTTTTAGTTTTGATATGCGTTCTTTTGATTTTGATTTTTTTTCTTTTCAAAATTTTTGAAAAATTGTTCTCCTTAATTGGCCGCGTGCCAATTACATATATATTTCATCAGTTTGTTTGGCTCGAGTGACTTTTCTCAGTTTTTTCTTTTTTCTTTTTTTTTTTCCCCCTTTCCTCTTTCTCTCCTTCTAATTAATCAATTAATTAATTGAAAAAAAAAGCTTCGCTGCTGTTCTGTCCGTACTGACTACTACTGGCCACAGCGTTTCCTTAGGTAAATGTTATATTGTTAATATTATGTTATCATTTAGAAGCCTACTTTGTAAATGTAACGGACTATAATGTATATTGTATTGAAAAAAAATGTACGCTATGCCTTTTTTGGGATTCATTGTGAAGAAAAAAAAAAACGAAAAAAAAAAAGAACAGAAAACGAAGATAAAGAGATAGATACAAAGTGAATACTTTTCGGTTACTAAAAGTTTATAATAAGATATTACAACACATACAATTATTACTGCGAAATAATGAAATCATGAAATCATGATTCGCAAAAATGATAAGAATGATGTTTGAAACTTAGTGGGAAAACTCAAGAAGTCTTTATATACTGATTTCAGAACTCAATTTTATCTATTGCTTTTTATTTGAATATTTCTTGTTCTTCATTAGTCTGTTTGCTGTTTAACGTGCAAATTGATATTTCAAGAGATGCGAGTGAACCTGCAAACCTTGGCAATAACTAACGTCTCTTTAACGCAGAATTACATTGTTACATTACATTGTGTCGTTACAATAATAGATTAAAGAAAATAAAATATAAAATAAATATTTTCTACCACGATTTTCTCCAATTCATATTACATATTATTATTATTATTATTATTATTATTTATTCTTATTATTCTTATTATTATTTAAATTTGTGTATTTTTTTTTTCTCGATTTTTTGATGAATCCCACAGAAAGCAAGAAAAAGATTCGATATTAGATTCTGTTGTTGAGAAGAAAAGAAAAATTTACTTTTCTCAATATAATAGTATCTACCACGATGGCAATTTAGATAAACTAATTTATATATAAATAATAATAATAAAAAAAAGCAAAGAAAAGAAAACAAACCTTAAGTCTGCAAATAAATGTGCGTTGATTTTTTAAATCATTACATATACATATATATATATATATATATACTATATTATGTTATTTGAATATTTTTTATTATAATCAAAAATACTGTAGTTATAATAGAAAAATGACGGGAATTTAGATATTAAGATAACAACTTATAATACCCATATTTGCAAATATTAAAAAATAGTTTATTATTCTTTTCTCTTTTGGTGTTTGAGGAATGTGTTATTGTAAGTCACGATTGACCAATAAGCACCTCGCAGTTACCCTATATTATTTCGTCTTGAAGTTTTTAATCGTGTGTTTGAATTAAACAAATGAATTATGTTGCGAAATTGCCTGTTTCCTTCTTTTTTCTTTTTCTTTCTTTATCCATATATTTTATGAAATACATATTATAAATGTAATTAACAAATTATAACGAATAGAATAAATTTTATAGTTTGTAATAGAAGACATGCGGGGATGAAACACTAATGCTATAATCATAGAATTTTAGATTCCTAGAATTTTATATTAGGGAATATAGAGATGCATACATACATACATACTATAATATATTATCTATTCTTCGAAGGCTGTTGCTGCTGCTGATTCAGAGTAGATATTTGAACTTTTTACTTTACAATCAGTCAGCCTTTGTAATGAATGATATATATTTCTTAAATAACGCACATTTGCTTGTAGTCTTGTGTATGCAGTGTGGTCTAGCTCTGTATCATACTATTATTATATTTTTCAAAATGCCGTATTTATTCACTTACAAGCTCCGCTCATTCTACACTGCAATGTATGTATAAATGATAACGATTCTATCCTGAGCTCATATTATACAGGCTTGTACATACATGCATACATATATACATACATACGATGTTAATGTACAAAAACTGCTAATCACCTCATAAACATAATGCGAATTATTATTAAACCGATGTAATTTGAAGGGAAAACAAACAATTTTCTAGTTTCATTTAAGATGAGTGTACAGGTGAATTTTTCTGTTTATTATTATCCGATGTTCAAGCTGATGATATTATTACATAATATTCATTCTTGTCAGAATTTTATTTAAAACAGAAAGAAATTCTTGTCTCTTTTCTATTTATTCTAGTTATTCATACGAGATGAAATATCATGAAGATTTGTGGCTTACAGGTGAATGGATATTGATATAATATTATTTAGACTCGGTTTATGATTTTAAGCTATACAAGGAAAATAATGTTGTATAAATAATACTGTGACAGATAATATTTTAAACCTTGCAAAAAGGATGTTATTTGATTTGGTAAACAGACTTTTCGCCCGACCTTCTTCTCCCCCCAACCGTTTACATATACAAGTGCTTCCGGTAGTGTTGTAAGTGAATTATAAAATTAACAGGAATGTCTTTTATTATATTTTAGTTCTTTTGTCAATTAAAGGAATTTAAACAATATACCAAATTAACTAAACATTATTTATTATAAATCGCAGCAAGTTATATTATAATACGGTGTAAGTTCAAAGACTAACTGCTTTGATCATTTCTCACCAAGATTCCGTACATTCGTTTACATGTATGATCTATTCTTCTTCTTTTATCTCTTATATTTCGCTCGATAATTTTTGTAAAAACTTATCAAACTTTTTTTCAAGCTTGAATTCAGCGATTCATCTCAACTATCAATTTCCCAACTTATGATACGAATAATATACCGATCATTGAAATATTTTGAAAGATTAATAATTTATTTCACGTTTCCAAAGGAGATTGAATTTTATTCAAATTTTCTATTATTTCTTACAGAATTTTATCTCGCTTAATGTGCGCTTCGAGTTCATTTTTACCTATACGTACATAGAGAATAATGTTTCGTAACGTATTTAAAAAATTACTACATCGATTAATGAATTTCAAGTAACAATAGATCATCGTCAATCAATTAACACGATAAACATATACGTAGATTTTTTAAACCGTCAACTAACAAGTATTATTTCAGTTTACTTATTCCTAAGTCCTAAGCATAATGGACATGATAAATAAGTATTAATTCTATTCTATGTCAGCCTAATAATGATCAATATTTTTTCTTCTTTTCTTCTCTTCTTCTCTGACCCATACGCTCTTCCTCTTCGTCAGATTGACTATGACTCCTCTTTTTTCCGCCGCTATATTCTCTGCCGGATCTATTCCTGTGGTTTTCTTTCTCCTCGCGATATTTCTTCTCCGCTTTGTGTCTGCTATCTCTTCTGATGTTCTCTCTCTTATCGTTATCTCTCCTTCTCTCGATGTCTCTGTGATTATCATCGCCATCCGCGTCTATCGCCGCCGCCTCCTTTTTCAATTTGCTTTTCTTGCTTCTCCTTTTCTTCCCGTTTTCCACGTCTGTTGTACTTTCAGAATCGCTTGAATCGCTGCTGCTAGATTTACTCCCATGCTTCTTTGTCCTCTTCTTCTTTTCTTTCCTACTCTTTTTCTCGAGCTTCTCAAGCTTCCTGGAACAAAATGTCACATCGTAATTAAGCAGGAAATTCATCGCGATAATACCACAAGAAAATCAACAGTTTCATCCATCTTTACGCACTTTAAAAGCTTCTTCTTTTCCTTCTTCGAAAGAGACTTCAGAAAATTGACTTCCGACTGTTCTTCATCCTCCGAAACCATCAGATCTTGATGTTCCGGTACCCTAAGATGCTGCTGAGCGTCCAGGGCAGATCTGTAATAATTAACAATCTTAGTAAACCATTTTTAAAATCGAATTCGTCAACAATATTATCCGTTCTTTGAATGGAAGTTACTTTTTTAGCGCCAATCCATCGTCCCTCATTTGTTGCACTAGAGTCAATGCATCTGGAGCAGGTGGGGCCGGTTGAGTCTGTGCGCTAGCCATGACAACGCTCATCGCTTGACTGTACAAGGGACATTCCTTATCTTTAAAAAGGCAACAAAAAAAAAAGATGAGAAATTTGTTAACAATTCAGATTATTATAAATAAAATGGGGTGAAATATGTCGATGAAAAATTTCAGCTACTATCCAGTTTTGTCAAAATCTAGGATCAATATTGCTAGTTTTATGTAAACATTGATTCTCCCACTTATTTCCTCAGTTTTCAACAAATCTTCGTAGAATTTGAATTTTCTAGCTATGGAGTAAAAAAATCGTGAATTTGGTAAAGTTAGGTTTTCCTTGTTCGATTCCAAGTACCTGTATTGATGTGTCCCCACTTGTGGCACTTGATGCATCTAACATTACGGACTTGTATGCCAAAAGGTTGATCCCTAATCTCGCTGTCACCCTTGCAATAACTTTCCCTCGGAGCGTTGTACTTTCTTTGCCATTCAAATTTGTACTCAGGTTCGTTGTCCTCCTTTTCTCTTTCCTTTTTTGCCCCCGGAGGAGGTTCGTACATAAAATTAACGCTCAGTTTGTCCTTGCTTTCTTTGCTTAATAAAGCTCTGAAAATAAAGCGATAAATAGATAATGAGAGACGTGATCATCTTGCGGGAAATCGACGTGTACAATTCCTAAACCTAACCTAAAAAACTTACTTGTTGTTGTGCAAGTCTTGTTCCTTCTCATATTGTACTCGTAATTCTTCTTGCTTCTTCTTGTACGCTTCAGCCTGCTGCTCGGCCATCCATACCTAACGATTGTTGATAACAATGAAAGAGAAGTTAGATGATTCGTGGGGGAATGAGAATGGTTATTGTTTGATGAAAAAAAAATCGATTTTCTTATTCCTCTGACTTACTCGTTTTAAATTATCCCTCGAAGCAGGGTGAAAGAATTTCTTGCACATGTAGTTGTTGAAACCCTTGCCCATCGTGGATTATAATTAATTGACACTTTTCTAAGGCGGAAAAAATTTCTTGTTCAAGATCAATATTGTTTTTATTGAAATTACTGCGTCGCGGTAATCCCACTCCCCTACTTCGGTAATGATGAGGTGAAAAAGCAAAGTACTGCCACATCGTGGGATCGACATTTTTTGTAACTAAAAACTCAGGTCATTTACGTACTTTATTTTCATGTAATAAAATGTCTTAATTATCCCAGTTTAATACACGAAACAGAGAAAACGGCGTGAGAATAGTCCCGATAAAATACCCGCGCTTTTTATCAACCCCAGATAATATCTCACTGATTTTACTCGCTCACCCTTGCTTTAATATACTTTTAAAACCCAATATGACTCGGGAAATAAAAAGCCAAACTCGTCATATGACGTATTCTGACCAGTATGAAGTTGCACGCATTACTCTCTCTCCTTCTATCCTCCAAAACCCGTGAGGAATAGAAAGAGACGGAAGACTGCGCCACTTCATACCGGTCAGAATCCGACTCGTCAAGCGCTGGGACTTGGCAGACACACGTTCGAGGATATTTGACAGCTCTGGATAACCTAAAAACTCAAATACACACATACTTATAAAAAAAAGTCCTGATTACCTGCTAAATGAAGATAAACGAGAAAAATATGGTCGCGTTTGCGACCTCGGCGACCCCAGTGGACCGCGAAGGTTGGCTAAATAAACGCGGCGAAGTAAGTCGAGGTTATCAAAGACGTTGGTTCGTCCTAAAAGGCAACATATTATTTTACTTCGACCGACGCGGGGACAAAGAGCCGGTAGGAATGGTCGTCCTCGAAGGCTGTACGATCGAGCTAGCCGAAGACGAGGAGCAGTTTGGTTTTAAAATCGTATTTCACGGTCCGAATAACCGCAGTTATGCCCTGGGCGCAGAGTCTCAGGTAAAATTTCCAACTCCTCGAAGATTTTACCGATTTTCAAATCCTTTTCCCGTTTTCTAATCCCCCTAGGAGTCCATGGAGCAATGGATGAAAGCTTTGGCCTGCGCAAGCTACGATTACATGAAGTTGATGGTCGCTGAATTACAGCGTCAGTTAGACGCAGCTGAAGAAGATACCACGCCGACTTCTCCCCCGCAGGTAGAATCGCCTAAAGCACCTCCTAGGCATCGACATAATCCGTTTAACAAACCGGATACTCATCATCGTTCACAAAGCGTTAGATCTGCGCCTGGTAGAACGGAGAATATCCCAAGAACTAGAATAACTTTTAGAGAACTACACACAGCTTATGGCAGGAGAATTTTGGCCGATCTCAACGAGTGGAGACACTCTAAACGCAGCGCAGAAGCCCCTTTGATTGCGCTTTAGAAGATTTTAGGCTTCGGTTAAGAACGGTGTAAATAATTGATTATTCAATTCTTCTGTAACTTGACGTTATCTGTTTTAACATAACTCAGTAATAGGACGAGAATGTCTACATACTTATATACATACTCTGTGAATTTAACTGTCTGAATAATCTGTCTTCATTTTTCTTCTTTACTCTCTGAATGATAAGGAGATGATAGAAGTTCTCGTTTTATTTTGTAAATAAGTACTTTATTAGTTAACTTTGTATTAGTCTAATAAATAAGTCGACAGCCAGCTGTGGTAGAATGATATTACATACATACATAGATAGATAGATATATTATTACACTAAAACATTTCGGCGTAGAAAATGCAAAATGATTATTGAAAAATTCTCTCTAATGGTTATTGCCTCTACAGTGGTTTTGCCGTAGGTTTACAAAACTTTGATCTACCTATGGGTAAAATTATACTCTTAATTGGAATGAAGTTTCTGAATTTAATAACTATAGGAAATAAAAGAAAACCACTACGGGTCGTACTGAACAATATTAAAAAATTATCTCTGCCCTAAATTTCACTTAATTTATGCACTTATGCTATATATAAGGCAAGTTTGTCTGAGTTTAGATTTTCTAATTGACAAAAATATAATAATAATACATTGATTTCGTCGATGCTGTACAAATACACAATCGCAAGTCTCCTCTTGTGTGTAAAAAAAAAAATAATAAGCCAGACACTGAACTTAAAATTAGTCTAAAAATTTAATACTATTAGTCAATTAATACAGAAGCTGGTAATTAAGTTTATTCCTCCTGTGCGATGTGAATTATAAGTATATACCTATATCTATATTATTTTGTCCCTAAGCAATAAAACGGTATACAATTTAACGCCTAGACTAAACATAATAATCTAATCAGTTACTTTCATAGACATCATTTAGTTTTTTTCTTTCTTTCTTTCTTTTTTTTTAGAAGCTTTTTCAAGACTCTTATGTATATGTTTTGGTATGTCGCCAACAACTGACTGAAAAAATAATTCATCAATACCTAATTCGTTGCTGACGAACTATCCAGTCTTAAATTTGATGATAACAATTTGTATTTCAAAGTATAAATATCAAAGTTATATGTATAGATATCTAAAAGAATAAATGATGAAAATAGGTACTTTGATCGATGGGATGTTATAAAGTTACCGTAAATATATTACAAATTCTATAATAAAAATTATTGTACGAATCCTGAGTGCAATTATTATAATAAACCGAACTATCTCCTAATACCGAAAAGATAAATATATATTCAAACCATAAACGGTTTCTATTTGAACTTAAAGACACCTTTTTTACGTGCGTCACCAGGAAGATGCCTAGCCCCTAGTAAAAGACGAGCTTTGTCCTCTTCCTGCGGAGGTGCCTTCTGCTGTGGACCTCTGGGTTTTATTTGTAACTTCTGTTTTATAGCTTGACTCAATATAACTCGTCTCGAGTCGCTTTTCATAGCGAGTAATAGATCCAGCCATGTCCAAGTAACGTTGTGATATTCCAGGGTAGGTATAACCAGAGCAAAGTCTCTAACATCTTCTAAATTCTTCTCCTTGTTGCCCTGCGAACACATTTCAATATCATAAATGGCAAATCACTCTCCAGCAAGCCTTTGCAATCTCTTTATTCACCTTGTAAGAAACCCGGACAGGTACTTCCGGTATTTTTATATAAATAAAGAGCTTGTTTTTGTCTGCTCTTTCCTTCATCTTTTCCACATCGTCTCTTCGCTCCATTGGTACATAAAAAGAAGAGTCTCTCTGGGGAGCAGGAGGCTCTTCAATCCCTTCCGGATCTCGTTCCGGGAAACAGAACTTCAGCATTGTATTAAAAAACTTCTTTGTCAGTCCTGAAAGAAAAGAATATCGTCATTCCATCGCTTCCTAATCTCAGATAATCAGTCCGTCTTCAAAGTGTCGTTAAATCAATTCACCTATCGTCAAAGGGACTACATTGATCTCGAAGTGTTCCTTCACCGATATCCCAGCGACGGGTGCCTTCTCCCTGCAAAATACCCTCAGAGCTCTTTGCCTTTCCACGGGCATGTTGCTCTGTAGTTCAGTGGGCGTAAGAACCTCAGTATAGACTTGATTCGGTAGTAAATTAGTCATGATAACGTATCCCAATTCCAATAAATGTTCGACCGAATCATCGGTCTTGCTAGTCTTAGTGTAGAGAAAATTTTTCAGCGAAAGATCGGCGATTCCCAATTGCCCATCGGCGTCGGTCAGCCTCCATTGCGCGTATTTAAAGCAAATCTCTGCAACTCTGGCAACAGCTGCCGGTTTATCCTTCAGTGTAGTCGAGGCAGCAGCCGGAGCAGTCGTCTCTTTATAGCAGCTAAGCATAACGTCCAGTTCTTCGGCTCGGGCGTTCAGCTGTTCCTTACACTCGTATACTCTGGCTTCCAGTCTCTCCTTTTCCTCCAATAATTCCGGGCTCGGTTCCTCGGCTAAAGCCTTTTGAAACAGGTGCGTCTCCTTCTCCAATCTCCTGAGTTTAGCGACCAAACCTCGCACGGTATTTTGGAGCTGTTGTATAGGCCGCTTCTGGTCTTCCACAGAGTGAAGCTGCAGCTGGAATCTCATTCTCTGGAGTCTTTCCAGCGCCTCTTTCCTCCTCGGCTCAACATACAGCAGCAAGTTGTTGACAATATCTAGAATCATCGCGTACTGGAGGGAGTTTGTGCACACCTCTAAGTCGTGGTGAGTCAAAGTAAAAGCGTCGGCCGCCGAGAGCTCCTTTCTCTCCCAAGGGCTGACTTCTTCGCCCGGTGGAGGCGGTACTTCGTCTAAACAACCGGCGTCCAAAGATTGGCCGTAACCGACGTAAAAAAATTCGCATTTACAGCGGGAAACGATCCTCTGTAGTTGGTGCTGAGAGCCACCGCCACCTCCGACGGTCTGGCTGACTACACCTCCTACGCTTTGTCCGGATCCGACGAGAGCTGGAACGTCAGGCAGCTCTGCTATCACAGTCGAATCTTTCTCCTGTAAAGTTGAAAAACATGAATAATTCGTCGCTCCTTTTGCCTCTGAATTTAGAAAAAGTACCTGGGCAATTCCACCTCAAATCGGCCGGATTTGGGTGTTTTTTGACGTCCTATTTTTTAAATGGCATAAAATTTTTTTTGTGTGTGAAGAATGCAAAAACAGTCGACACGTGTTTCGGCATTCAGCCAAAATATTTTTTTTACGAAAGTTATAAACTAATGTATTTTGTTGAAAAACTGACGCGCGGTCGGTTTTAGAAATTAATATCTCAGGTTCTATCAATCGTGGAGAGATGGTCTTCGACTCATTTTGAAAGTAATGAAATACACTTTTTGAAAAAATTTTGCAAGTTCTAAGAAAATTGCAAATTGCAACCGTTATAAACAATTGAAATGTTTATCGATTTTTCCTGGAAAAAAGGCCATTTTTTAAATTTCGAAAAAATTTGACCATATTCCTCATTACATTCTACAGAGTGTGTAATTTTTTCACGATGGCATTATTATTATTTTTTTTTTTTATGCAATTTTTCATAAAGTGGCGCCTCGTGTGTCGGACCTCGCCTCGCCGCGCCGCGCCACTTTATGAAAAATTGCATTAAAAAAAAAAAAAAAAAAAAATAATGCCATCGTGAAAAAATTACACACTTTGTAGAATGTAATGAGGAATATGGTCAAATTTTTTCGAAATTTTAAAAATGGCCGTTTTTCCAGGAAGAATCGATAAACATTTCAATTGTTTATAACGGTTGCAATTTGCAATTTTCTTAGAACTTGCAAAATTTTTTCAAAAAGTGTATTCCATTACCTTCAAAATGATTCAAAGACCATCTCTCTACGATTGATAGAACCAGAGATATTAATTTCTAAAGCCGACCGCGCGTCAGTTTTACAACAAAATACATTAGTTTATAACTTTCGCAAAAAAAATATTTCGGGCGAATGCCGAGAAACGCGTCGATTTTTTTTGCATTCTTAACACATGAAAAAAATTTCATACTATTCAAAAAATGCCTATTCATTTCCTAATAGGCCCATTTCTTGGCCTATTTAAGGTGGAATTTCCCACCTGAATATTGTCCAACGTAAGCCACATTATGTTGTCATCAATGTTGTCGTCGATATTAGCGCTAACAGTCGCATAGTACTGCATGCACTCCAGAGAACCGACCCAAGTCGTTTTAGAAACGAGAGTTCTCTCCCGCCAAACCGGCCTGTGAACTCTTTGAAGTATTTCCGCCTTCGCTGCGGACAATATCACGTAGCCACGGGTCTCGATTCCTTTCAGTAAGACTTGGCTGTTGACCAGGGCGACTGTGGAATGAAAAGGGCGATTAACAACTTCGTGAATTGGTGAAAAAAGCTTTGCTATTCCTCAAAGACCAAAGGCCCCACTTACTCAGCCAATTTTTATGCATCACATCGTCCTGATGGCAGGCAGCCAGCCCTCGAAGCTGTTGGCCTCTAGTTTGCCCGGACAAATCGTCGCTGAAAGCCTTGGGTTTGTTGGCAGCTTCTGCGATGAGTCTTTGCAGCATTCCGGCAGCTTCTCCTTGCTGAGGTTTTGTGACCGGAGAAGGGGTGACTTGTACCGGGGTGCTTTGCCCGTCTACCGGTCTAGTCCGGTTTTTATTTGGTGTCGAAGTGTTCTCCCTGTGAAAACCTTTCAGTGCTGCAGTGGAGAGGTTCTTTTTGAGCTGTTGGCTCGTTATGAAAGAATCGAACAGCGCGAAGGCCACATCTCTGTTAGTCTTTGTCCACGCTCCGCGTAAATCGTGTACAACTAGTCTGTGGGTAGGAGTGTCTCCGTAAACCCCGGCTATTTTCGCCTCTCGCCCGTAACTGACCCTCGCAACACTCAGGCAGTAGTATTTCTCCACCTTCTGTCTGAGGCAGGTGCTCTCCTTCTCTTCTTGCAGAGCTCTCTGAAGCCAAATCTCTGCATCGCTGAGTTCGCAGTTCATGTAAATTACGGACCATTCCGCCCTCGGTCTGTGCCTGAGTCCATCATCGATTGGATAGAGCGATAAATTGTGCTCTGAACTGCAGGCCACTCTTCCCCCGGTAACTTCGAAGCCCCGCTGCATCGAGGATGACATCCAGTAGCTGACGTGAAATCTGTGAAAGGCCAGCGTCAGTCTGACCTTCCTGTAATGTCTGCTGAGCTGCTTTTTCCTCGGCCTTATATTCTTGAAGAGTGGACCCTTCCTCGTCGGTCTAGTAGCCCCGGAAAGTATGAATTTCAGGCTTTCAAACCACCGCAAAGTACTGCCGTAAAGCAAGGCTGTAGGAGCGCTAGTCGAGGTCGGAGACCCCGTCGGTTTTGTCTCTAAAGCCAGACTGACGTTTAAATTCTGGGACCTGAATGCCCGGAAAGAGTCGTGCTCCTGATTGCTAGAATATTCCGGGAGTCTGTCCGGGGCGCAGGGTATGGCCGCGTGGTGGTCTCGCGGATCGCCCAAGCAAACCCAAGCCAATTTCACGCTCATTCTGACATTGGGTAGATGGAGGAGCCTGCAGTCGTCATATTTGCTCGCGGTTCTCACACAGACGTCGAGATTGCCGTTTATCACGATCCTCCCCTGGGTCCAGTCCAGCGCCAGCCCGGTCCAGGTCAGCTCCATTTCTTCGGTGGTGTTATACGGGTCCAGAGAAGCGTGGAGAAGGATGGTGAGCTGTTTAACGCAGAGCGTTAATCTCCCGTGAAGAGAGAGCCTCAATTTGTCCCAGAAAGGAAGCGGGGGACTCGGGTCTCTCGAAGGGTGGATAATCTTCTCGAAGCTAAGATTGCACTGCGCAATAACGGGCTCCCAGCACGGGCCGAAAGCGTATCTGTATTTGTTGATGTCCCAGTTCAAATCGTGGTAGTATTTCATCGAGGTCATTCCCCGCTCTACCACTATGTCATCCCAAGGAGCTCCGACCTCGATTCTAACCGTTCTCCGGGCTCTCGGAGGAGCCAGAGCTTCGCCTCCGGCCAATCTTCCCCATATGCTTAATTTCTCGACGAGTAATAATGGCTGCGGGAAATCACGCAGCTGCAGTTTCCATTCCGCACATTTCACAGAGATTCCTCTGACCCATAGAGTGTTGAATTCCAGACCGTCCTCGGGCCAGGGTGTTTCCGGGTCCATTTCTCTCAGAGCTTTGACGGATTTTTCTGTCCCATGAATCGTGGGGTCTGCTAGGATTATTATTTCGAGATCCTGCATCGTCCAAGCAAATAAACGGGTCCGCACTGGACCAGCGCGCTGCATCTGCTTCCATCTCTGGACGTATATTTCAGCGTTTTTTTTGTTCAGACTGGCGTAAAGCTCCTCCACTTTACCCTGAGGTAGGAGCAAGTGGGCTCTGCACAGTTCTTGGACTTTGGCATCCAGCATAGCTTGTCGTTTCAAACTCTCCTTGTACTCGTCTTCTAAAAGCTCGTAATTATCCCTAAGTCGGACCTCGAAGGGATCGTCTCTGACTTCGAAGACCCACTCCTTTATCTGAAAGTAGAATAACGAGCTGAATGTCCGTCTAAAAAACGAAGATCGGTTCAGTTTCACACATCTCAACAACACGGGGTCAAACCTTGATCACAAGATCACTCGGCAATGGCTTTTCCAGAATCTGTTCCCCCGCGTGAATTTCCTTCAGCCATTTCCTGATGCTGATCAATTCGTTCTGTATCGCATTAGTGTATTGATGTTCGTGGGGGAAACAGGCCTTGCAAGAGTCTATGTAAAGAGCCCAAGTCCGGTTCCAGTCCAGTTCAAATCCCTCGTTATTGGCTCTCTCGAGTCTAACTTCCTCGCTATCGGGTATTCTGATCAGCTCGATGCCCTCAACGGTCATTATCTCAGCCCCGTCCAGCGCAGCTCTCAAATAATTGAACCTCCATTCACCCTCCATCCATCTAACCTGGTCCAAAGACAACTCGAGGAAATGCCTTGGCGATATAACAATGGACAAGGTGATGCCACCCGTTGCTAACAAGTCTATAGATCGCTCTGGCTTCTCCGGCTCTGAAAACGATCGTATTAGCAGTTGAAAATTTGCTCCGACTCTTCCCTATCGAATACTCACCCATAGTGGAGGTTTCGTTCTTCTTTTTGAAAGCTATGGCCCTGAAATCCGCGGCTTCTCGCCAAAGCTGTAATAATCTAAGATGAAGATTGGGGCTCCAAGCTAAGCTAGATCCCTCCAGACTGAGGTTTATGCTATCATTTTGCACCGCTCCCTTGCACTTTCGAAGCGCGAGGAATGGGCCCGTCAGAGATTGCGCAAGTTCGCACAAAACGGGCTCGTTTTTGTCCAGCGTTATGGCGCAGACGCCCTCCGCGACGGCGATAAAGTGCTTGGAATTGTGCTCCAGACTCGAGGAGTCCAGACGAACCATTACGCAGACTGAAAAAGGATCAATTGAAAGTTAACAATCGTTTAGAGCCTCAAATCTGCAATCGAGAATGAGTAATGCTCACGTTCGTTTTCGGCGACGAAAAATAGATTGCAATTTCTCATTTTCAGATTAAACTGGATCTTGTCAGCTCGTTTGGCGCCGGATTTTCTCCGCAGAATCTTCCTGCGTTCGTTGTAGTACCTGGAATCGCATCGGGTTAAGAAAAGTGTGAATAACGCCCGGCTATTATGCTCGTAGTAACGTACTTGAAGCATTGTTCAAGGAATCTGGCGAGTTTCGGGCTCCATTCTGCCCTCAGTTCGTCAAGGACTATACCAACAGCGTTGGTACGAGTTGTGGCCAGAAATACTCCGACGTAAAGAGGGCTGCCCCACCGGTGAGGAGGCCCGGGAGCTCCTTCGTCTGCCCCATCCAAAGTCCAGCGCAAAGATTCGACGGACAATTCCGTCTTCCATTCGACTACCTTGTCTGATTGATAATAAGAGTTCGTTAGGACTTTGGGGGAGGCTTCGTAGCTGGAAACTAATTCTGGACACAATAACATTACCCGCTATTCTATCCAGGGAAAGTTTAACGTGAGATAAGCCGCAGGAGGCTTCCTGATTGTCGGGTAATTTGATGAACAATCCTCCCTCGTGGAGCTCAGTAACGGCCCTTATTTCCAGCCAGGGTAGATTCTTCTTCGAGGTAAGGTCAACGTCGGGCTTAGGCATCTCTGAGCTGTTGCTGAATAGGACGTAGTCCCAATCGACGTAGTCGTAAGTAACGGAAAGATTGTGAAGCTGGGTGGATATGCGCAGCACGTCTTCTCCCATCTGTTTTTAAAATCATTATAAGTGATATAACTCAGCTGGGTTTCAGAAGCTCGGTTTTTCTCAACAGTCATAATCCAAATTACCCGAGAATCTATCGACAATGTTCGCAAGGAGAGAACCGGCTGCTTTCCGCGGATCGATAAGCCGTCCAATTTCACTGCGAAGTGAAGCTGAGGACCTGACGGCTGGAATCTAGCATTCACATGCAGACCTTTCATCGTTCCCTCCAGACCAACTCTTCCGCCATCTTCTCTGCAAGCAATAACCGACGAATTTCCCATTTTCAGAGTCAGATTCTGTAACAAAATCAGTCCGTTTATTCCCATCCAGATACCCCGACTCTGAACGTTTTTATCGCATCAAAATTCTGTTTGTTATAATTCAAAGCCATACTTTAGGCAATATGGGAGCCAATCGAGCCAGCAAAGTCCCGTTGCCCTGTTTAGCTGTTTTCCCGGACTCTTTGGGAGGGGAGAGAGTTTTCCTGTCTTTAAAGAACTGCAGGAGACCGGCTCCTCCCGATCCCTCAGTCTGAGTGACTCCGATGTGAAGTTTCTGCGAACATAATGACGAGAATCAGCAATCAATCTGCAATTTAGAGCCTAGGTGTTCTCGGTTGCAACACAAACCTCCACGGAAAGTTCCCCCTGCGCCTTAAGCGTCGCTTCAACATTTCCCGCAAAGCTGATCTGCGCTAGGCAAGCATCCGACGCATGCCTCAGCAGCTTCATTGCTCCTCCAGCCACAGAGACTGAAGCGAGAAGCGTACGAGTTCCGTGAACCACGCTACCATCCAGGCTGAGACTTTCTGCACTCCCGTTAGCCAGCCATCCATTTCCTAGGGCTAAAAGACTCAGGTTTTCCACGTGGACAGCCATGAACTGAAAAATGGTTGAAAGTTTGATAGTCAGGGCGTTCCGAACAGCGTTTACATTCGTTTTATCTGTCGGATAAATACTTGGACAAAAGTGATGATAATCGGGGGTATCTTCTTATTTCTAAAATCCAACGGCTTGTCATAAGTTTTTTTCGAGTAGGAAGGACCGACAGGCACATCTTTGTTGATTCTAACATCGCGCATCAGCACTGCGAGCAGCTTGGCTACGTCGCTGCTGAACAGACTGCTGCGTACGGTGATTTCCTCGATTTGCTAAATGGGAGAGAAGAGTGAAAGAGCGAAGATGGAAAGCGGCTTTGGCTTATTCTGAGGAGCGATTTTTCCCACTTACTACAGTGAATCCATTCTTGGTCACCGTCACGTCTCGTAGTATGAAATAAGGCAGAGATATGTGGCCGACTCTTAGGTGGATTTTGTAACGCCGTTTCACTAGCCATGCCAGGAATCTGGGGATCACCCTGCATAATTTGACGGATTGAAAAATTGATTTCGTGATTTTATAGGTTATGAAAGTGGAAAGTTTAATTCGACGATAAACTCGTTGCGATATCTTACCAGGTGAATGAACAGTAGAGAAAGAAGCATACGATTAGAAAGACCAGAAGTCCCGTCATTTTTTTTTTTCTTCTTTTTACACAATTCTGTTTAATTTATTATTTACAAATTATCCAACCTATGTGTACATGTTATCTCGTCGAACATGTCTCATCCTATTTTTCACTTATGATTAAATTATTTGATTAACTGCGTCTTTAATATCTATCGATCATTGCATACGCGAATAATCGATCCTTGAGTAGATTAATTGATGGCCTCAAACTTTAGATCCACTTAATTTTGATAGGTTCTTGATTAATTGACCTCACATGGTTATCGACAATTTTGACGTACGGACGATTGACAGTTAACCAGCTTAGGATTTTCGGCACTGACCTATCTCGCGCGGAAACGATGATGAATGGGTTGGTCGTGAAGTTTGGTACAGATAAATATGATCGTCGGTAAGTCAGTTTTCTAAGTATCTGCCCATGTGAATGAAATCCGTGAATGAAACCGAAGTAAAGCTTATAAAAAAAGCGTTTCGATTGATGGTTTCAGATCGAGCGCGCATAGCTGCGATCACGTAATGTCGTACTTATTCGCGTTTCGCGGATTTTAAAAAAGATCGCGAACCATACGATCAGCGTTTGACAGTTCTCTTCTGAACGACCTTGGCAAAGTCTCGATTGCGATGAAAGGACTGCAGTCATTCGTCGCGTCCGTGATTTGCGCGTGGTTATAATAACGGATAAAATAATTAGCGATTAACCTTCTCCTCGGCGTATATAATAATTACGAAGAAAATAATTTACGTATCTCGTATTAATTTTCGGAAATAATAAACCTAGCATTTGACCAATGTATATCGCTGTATATCTACTATACGTAGATATTGTTTCAAGGTTAGATCGCAGCCGCCTCATATTACAATCTTTCGTTTAATTAAAACTCAATACGTTTCTTCATAAAATAACACATGAGAAATATACAAAATGTCAAAGTGAACTTATCCCGATCATTCATGTCTTAAATCGGTACAATAAAAATGCGTGCAGATTTTGATCCCGTGATAATGACCACGGGGGGAGAAGGCTTTTGCGATTGTAAAGAAGACTGTCTATGCGGCGAGCAGAATGGTTCGTATTTATTCCTAATTCTGCTATTTCTAATTTCGGAGAGAAGGAGGAAAATTCACATTTACATTTTTTTTTAAATTTATTTATTTACTTATTTATTTATCGATTTAGAACTCGAATGGGAATGGGACGAGACAATCGCTAGCAAAACCTTACACCTTTCGAAAATGAACCTCGAAGTTAACTTCAACCCAGGCTACAGCATGGGGACTTCGGCTGTGAGAGGCAGCAAGCCTATGGCTAGCGGCAGACATCACTATTGGGAGGTCAAAATGATCACACAAGTTTACGGGACTGATGTAGTGAGTATATTTTCCATCTCTAATCTTTCAGTTTATTCATTAACATCGGGACGAACAAGAGAATATGAAAAACGAGGTCAGATCATCAGGGCTTTTTGATATGTTGCCAGATTTGGTTCAGTTCTGTCTAATAATCAATTAATCTCTAAAAAACGAGACCCAATCATCAGTTTTTGATATATTTCATGATTTTTGTTCATTTCTTATCAAAACTGGGTAAATCTCCTCTCTAATAATCAATCAATCTCTCCATTCTTCTATTCCACAGATGATAGGCGTCGGGACAAGCAAAGTCAACTTGGAAGTTGCAAGTCTTACATTTACCTCTTTGCTAGGTCACGACTCAGAGTCGTGGGGCTTTTCTTATAGAGGCTGCATACAGCATAGAGGAGAAATGCGGAAGTATGGTTTACCCTTTGCCCAAGGAAGCCTGGTCGGAGTTCACTTGGACACTTGGAGAGGGACGTTGGAATTTTACCTCAACAGAAAACCGCTTGGTAAAGAATCGCTCGTTTTCCTTGAAAAGCGATATTTACCTCAGATTTCTTACCACAAGTCAAGAAACTCGGTCAACAACCTAGATTGCACCATTTTTCATCGACATACTTTGAAATAATCGCAAACTGTTTGACAAAACTCTTTGCAACAAAAAGCGGCCAAAATTGATTTTTGAATATTCTGATTTTTTCATCTCAGGAATCGCCTTCACCGGACTTAGGGGCTTGGAGTTATACCCGATGATAAGTTCGACGGCGGCACAAAGCAAGATAAGAATAACCCACAGTAGTTCAATTCCGGCGTCGCTGCAGCTCGAGTGTCTAGCGGCCTTGAAGCCGTCTTTGAGAACGATGCTTCTAGAGCGTTTCCCCGGCCTCAGACATCTCACGACTAGTATATTCGCCATTATACTCCAGAGTAGCTACAGTAAGTCGTTGAATATCGGAGCGAGAACTCCGCAGGTTTGGATCGTTTTTTGGAATCTATTTAATACCCCTTTCAGACAGAGAGGACAACGATTCATCAGACGACTTCCACATCTTGGATGAATTCGACGTCGCTGTTGTTGGATTTAAGAAAAACAAGAGAATCCTGACCCATGATGACGGCAGCATGCCTGGTACAGCAAGACGGGAGTGTGAAATGTGCGGAAACACCACTTCCGTTTTATCTGCTTTACCTCTATGCATGATATGCTGCGACTGACGCAAGAATTAAACGAATTCAATCGCAGAGTAACTCTTAATCTCTGCAGCTTTTAAAGTTTTTTTTCATCTGTTGATCAGCCACGAGCTACGATATGCCTATTTAAATTTTATCCACGTGTATATAATACGGTTTCACATCTTTTTCGACGATATCTTACCATTTACATATTGTATATTGTATATTGCATATTTATATCTAATAATCTAAGCGTTGGATGTAATAATATTCTTGTGTAAATGTATGAATCAATTAATATATTACTAAATTTGTTTTTCTTATTTATCTTTCGATAAAACCTATTTACAAAATAGTGAAAACACTTCTTTTATTTAAAGAAAAACAAAAAAAGAATTAAAATACACATCAAACAGTTTTGTCAACAACTCATGTTCACAGAAAGAAAAACAATTCATTTACTTATTTCTATAGAATTGAGTACGCCTCTGGCCTTAGTTTTTCTCCTAATTTTCGCCCCGTTTTCAACCACTTCTACAACTCCGTTAGATCCACGTTTCTTCTTCTTTAAACCAGCGTCGTTATTATTTAATTTAGCGCAAAATACAACGGCCTGAGCCCATCCAGCCAGCGGTCCCCAGAGCTCGCGCAAATAGGTGCTAACCTCGTTGTGTATTTTCGGAGTAACAGTCTTCTGCTTTTCTAATTGGGGCATATAGTCTGCTCTGGCTACTTGAAATATGTGTGTATCGACAGGAATCGCTTCCAAATAACCCAGCGACATAAGGCATATACAATCCGCTACTTTAGGCCCGATTCCGGGAAGCGTAATCAGCTTTTCTCTTGCTACAGAGTAGGACTGGCTGCAATCTTTATGCAACTCTTTGAGCCAAGTCTCCCCGCCCAATTCCAACAGTCTTTTAGCAGCGTTAGCCACGTATCCTGCCCGGTAGCCAAAACCAGCTTCTTTTAAAATTGTCAGAACGTTATCTTCGGCGAGTGATTTAATGGTGGGAAAATCGTAGTACTGTTTATCATCGACTTGGCACAATTCTTGGCCGAAGAATCTGCACAGTTTTTCTACCATCGTTGATATTCTGTAAAATCAAATATATTATAAATGTTTATTAAAGTGTTTGAAAAAAGAAAAATATTATTCATTTTTTTTTTGAACACCCTAATGTTTATTTAATTTTATTGTAATTTATTGAAAATTTTTTGTGACTTTTTAGACTATTACCGGGTAATGTTGTTATTCGAGCTGCAAATGAATGAGAATAAATTCTCGACTACGTCTTGGTTTAATATTCTCACACCTCTGACAGTTTTGGAAGCTTTATCAATGTGCGGATCGACCGAAGACCATTTCTTTAGGTTTGCTTTGAGCGATATATCTTTGCGGAGGTATTCGGATAGGATTTTCTTGTTTTTTGGATCGTTTGACAACGGGCCGTGCACCAGATACTGAAGGTGAGTTTTGTTCTGTTTCAAGGTCCACACTCGGCCGGCGAATACGCCGCGGTAACTTTTTTCGTCACCGATTTCGACCCACCTGAAAAGATTCGAAAATTATTTACCAAACTGAGAGAAAAGAATGAGGTTTTAATATTCTTGATATATTCTTGCTCCTAAGTTTAATCATTATGAACGTTCGAATTTGTTTAGGATTTTAGACGATCTACGATTACTAACCTAAAACTTTGACCGCCGTTCAGGGTTGCGGCAAGTCCCAGCTCGCTTTCGGGAAATATTATACTGCTCATCGTTGAAGATTGTACTTTGTTAATAATTTTACTCATCTTATTTGCCTCGATTTTAGGAGATGAGCGTAAGTATTTATTCTAAAATCATTTGACGTTTGAGATACATTACGCCATGTGTTTGACAGATTGTAAACAACACGTGCGAACAGGTGTGTGTGAAGATACGTATCGGTAATGCAGGCCTTCAATGGTAATGTAGATATTATGTCGGTAATGTAAGAATTTATCATATGTGTTGTATATTGTATGAACTTATTTTCGGCAAAATCAAAATAATCTTTCATATCTTGATCTATCTCACAACGAGATAGAAAACAACGGATTTTCGAATAACACTTATTCCAGAACAAGGAGTTCTCAATAAGATTTCTGGGAACCTGTTGAAATGAAAGGATCCACTATCTGGTTTTCTTACTTTAAATGTCTCTCAAATGGCCAAAAACAGTTTCTAACATCATTTTACGTTATTTTATTTAATAAAATAAATTTCGAAAATATATGTACTTTTTTTTCATGAGTTACTCAAGTACAGAATGTACTTATTTTATCCAGTAATAGTTAATTTTACAAGATAAATCCGATATATCCAAATTTGAGATTGAATTACAAAAAAAAATTTAACTAAACATTTTTTTTTAACTGTAGCTGAAAATTCGTTTTATTTTCTTTGAATACAATTAAAAAAAAGAAAATTCATCATATTTAAATCCCCCAAAACTGAATACTTTCTTAAGTACCCCCCCCCCCCCCCCCTATGTTCTACTAATAAAATTCATATTCAACCAAATTTGTTCAATATCGAAAAATTATTTTATTATATCGATAGAATTTAAGAGATTCCTATTTCTAATAAAAAGACGATTCCTAGTCTGACGTTGGATCTTCATTAGTTGTGTTGGCTTCAGTTTGTTCAAAAGATAATTTTTTTTAAGGTAATTAACTGTGTGATATAGACCGGCAGAAATATAGGGACAATTGAGTTTATTCTACATGATATATGATGACAAAATTTAAGCTTCGTGAGCTATTGATATTTTGTATGTACACACAATGTACTAGAGGAAAAAAATTTAACCGATTCTTGTGTGTCAGGACAGAACAACAGGCTGTAACTGTATGAATCTTTGACCCCACATAGATTATACAGGACGTTACTATTTATTACTCTGTCGTTCAGGTTAATCACGATTTCGGGAATCTGACCATTTCGAGTGACTAACTTTCCTACCAAATAACATCTTCCAAACAATCCGCAGCTAGACAAGACCGTTTGAATCAATTCCTTCCACGTACAGTCTGTCTTCTCATTTTAAAAAACTAAATATAAGGATTTTTTTTATCTCAAAACAAGGACTACAGCAGTGGGTTCAATCGGAGTCCAAGGTAAGTCTAATAATAATCTGATAAATCATTTCTAACGACAAAATTCAAATCAATCAGAATAATAAATTGATGATCTATCAAGTATGTATTTATTATAGTATAGTTTACGAAGTAGTTCGATTGTTTATACGATCATCATGGCATAATATTTGACCCTTATACCAGTTATACTAACGATCGCGTGTTCGCGTTGAAGGCATTTTTTTCCATGTAATTGAAAAATCTGAAAAAATTCTGCAGTACAGATTATACAGTCTCTATACTAGTCGATCCAAGACCGTTTTTTACCCAGAATCAAAATTCAAATAAGCGTTATCGTTCGTTACAATCATTCCGTTATTTGAATCTTCGGTTCTAATTAGTCTGCGAAGAAATTGCAAATCGTATTAAACTCTGAAAGAGTCATCCGATGAGAGTTATAACTGAGGAAAGGAATGAATCATTGAAAAAATTTAAACTCGGTTTAATTCTCAGTCTGCGGTTTTCTCACATTTTTCAGATTTGGGATCAGATTTAGACTCCACACGCCATGCAGTATAACATCATAGCGTTGCTCTGTGCTGCGATGCTGATAGGAAAATCCTGGGGCTCTACTGCAGAGACGAAGAGGGATAAATGTCTGAAAAATAAAACGGATTATCGCGACGTGGCAGATTTTGAACCAAAGTCACGAACTTGGTTCGTGTCAGACACGTTCCTCAAAGTACACCATGGAGTCTTGACGATAGAACTACTGACGAATATTAGTTACAGCCCACATCGGCTCGTCGCAGATGAATTAGACGTCGTTGAATTGCGAGAAGACTTTTCAAAAATTCGGTGCTTAGAATGGCTATCACTCGCCGAGAATCTCATCAGGGAAATTCGCGATTATGTATTCGCTTGTCTTCCCAATCTCAGATATCTTAATTTGGGACGAAATCGAATCCACACTATTTCCGCAAACGGTTTCCGCGGTCTCTGCGAATTGCGGGTCCTGATACTGAAGCATAACTTCTTGAAAGTTCTGGGAGGTTCGATAAGCGACGAGGCATTGCCAAATTTGACCCAGTTGTACGTGCAGTCGAACCAGCTCAACGCCGGTTACGAAATATACGAGAATAAGTTCGAGCTGTGCCACTCGAATTTGAGCTACCTTTACCTGACCAATAATTTTCTAAGATCGTTTTCGCCGGGTAAATGGAAGTCAAAAGGTTGTCTGAAGAGTCTGACGCATTTATATTTGGAGAAGAACAGGATATCGGAATTTAGCGTCGGAGATATGAAGCTGAAAGCTTTGTCTCTGAATGAGAATGAGCTCGATGATATTCCCGAGATAAATCCGGAGCTGAAATTCTTCTCGATTAGTAAAAACCGCATCACTAACGTGCGGAACTTTAGCATAAACAACCAAAACCTAACGCGGCTTATATTATCCCAGAATTCGATAGGTAGATGGATGATTCACGCGACGACTTTCAACTTTCCATCCCTCGAGCATCTGGCTCTGGATAATTGCTGCATAAGAATAATTGCTAAAGATGTTTTCAAGAGGTTGAAAACTCTACGGAGTCTCGATCTGTCCGGTAACGTGATAGCGAGACTTCCCGCGAGGATTTTCAAGCATCTCACCGCGCTACTAGAAATGCACATCGGGAGTAACGAGCTGACAAGTTTCCCGGGGAAAGCCGCATTTGGTTTTACTGCAGGTACTAAGCTCAAGTACCTTGACATCTCCTATAATAACGTAAAAAACGTGTCCAAAATCGAGACGAGTTTCTTTCCAAGTCTGAGACATCTCAACGTGATTGGAAACCCGTTGGGATTAAATTTGGACCTCAGAAATATTTCGAAAGATATTGAAGTTCTTTACACACCATAAACCTGACCATTCATTGTTTCTAGTAGATTTATAATTTATTGTCTTCCCACGTTCTTTTATTGTTATAATAAGTAGCTTATTCGCGAATTTATAGATATAATATAATATATGACCTCAGACTAATGTTTTATCAATAAATTTATACTTTTGTGTCGTTTAATTGATTCTTATCTTATTGCTCCTCGTACCTCAATATTTATTTCCTATTTACTTCGACTATAAGCGATTTTGATTTGGAAGCACCTCCTAATTTTCATACCATAAGATTCCATAGACGTTTCTTTTCGTATACTTTTCAAATACGGAGTATTGTAGAAAAAAAGTTGGCATTTGGAATACGTAACTCAAAAAATGCGATCCGAAAATTCTGAAAAAATGGAAAGACAAAATTGTGATTTTTTTGGGCAGGGGTGTGGGGATTGGTAGATTTTTAAACCGTTAGAAACAGGGAAGTATATATTTACATATATAATAATTGAACGAATCAATTGTTTAACGTAAAAAATCTTTATTACATTTCTTCTAGTTTCAAGAAATTTTCAAACATGTTATACTCCGTAATTATATATTATAGTAACTATAGGTATATTTTTCTTATCGTCAATGATAAATAATCCCATTTGATCAACAATGGCTAATCGATCGAGGTTACTATATATATATAATATATTGTGTAGATTTATTATTAATATAATAAAACTGAATATATAGTACAACGATAATAGAAAATAAGCTCGTAAATTCTACCATTAATTATCCCCAATCGTTCTCATCGCTTATATGTCTATAGTTTAATGGATAACTAGCTAATCGCCAAATATCAAACTCTCAATGAGTCATTTTCAATGTATAATTTCGTATCTGTACATCTTATGAACATGAATATGTGGCAAGTAATTTATACTACTAAACTATCAAGGGAGAGAGATTTAGCCTGTTTATAAGTTATTAATTGGGAATGGGAAAAACTTTTTGGCACGATTTCATCGAGTTCAAGAACGCAATATCTTCTAGATCCAATTTCCGGATCAAGTTTACCGTCACGAATCCAGATGTTCGAGTATTTCGACTTTATTTGCGGAATAATCACTCTCGGTATATGCAAACGAACAATATGAGTCAATAATTTCAAAGGTATATATGTAAATTGATTGACGACGAGTGAATGTGAGATAAATTCAATGATCGAAACTCTCCTGGAGTTTGAATGATAAAAAATCCTACACCGTAATCCACACACAAGCCCTAAAGGGCGCAGTCTTATTCCAGTTAATATTAATAACTCGAGGCTATCACGCCTGAGCCGAGTGTTATTTAAATACGTAGATACACCTATCTTCGATCCAGAGAAAAGGCAATAAGGAACAAATCCATCCGTTTTATGCTTCGACCGCTATAATCGCGTCGATTTTCTTTATAAAAAAACCGAATCAAAACAGTAGTGGTACAAGATTCGAAAAATATCCAAGCTTATCAGCGCGGATTAGAAGAATAATATTCGCTGAAATATTTCAACGCTAATTCTTAATTAGACATGAACAAATGCTTCTTTGGCGACGTTATACATTATCATCAAGTTATTATCATCGTTATCTCGACTATTCATACAAATAGAAGAAAACTCTTTCCAAATCGCTAGACTTGGGACTCGCTTATTCTCTCATAAAACAGCAGATACGGACTAGCGCACAGCACGTCGGTCAACGTCGTACGCTCCACCGTCACATCTGAGGTATACATCCACTGACCGGGCCTGTTTCCTCTTCTGTAAGACACAAAATGACCCGAATCCACGGGCCCACGATGTTCCACGACCGATTGAAGTCTGTATCTGTTTCTCCCGGGGCTGAAGTTCTTCTCTAATAGACCGATCATGGCTTGCGGGATACCCTGCGTGAATAAAATAGCGAATATATATTAAGGAGGCTCGATGCCTTGAAATCAGGACATTTTCAATGAATTTCATTCGGCGATAATCTCGCATTGAATGTTCATCAGATTCAATATTTGTAAGCTACTTTTACTCCCCTTCAAACTCAATATTTATATTCAAACTTAAAATTCGTCAGGAAACCTTGGAGCTCCTCTTCTTGGCTTCTGTGAATGTGAAAGGGTCCAAGACGAGTATTTCAGGGAATATTATAGGGTCGTCTCTCTTGATGGGGATCCCAGAAGCGCCCCATGTCGTCCTGGGGATATGGATGCACAAAGATCTCGGAAGTTTTCCAAGAGTCAGCGTCTTCACGGCGGGGCATCTCGAGGCGCATCCGTCGCATTGGACGTCGTGAATTACCTCGCTGGTTACAAAACGCGACAGTAATTCGGCCAGGGTGTGCTGTCTCCAAGTGAGAGATCCTCCGGCCGGTGGTAGCGGCAGGGAAACGCTTTCGAACTTGTCGTAATGGACCGAGGACTGAAAGGTCGAACATAAATCAGACAAGACTCAAAACAGACGCGAAAGATTCCGCGGAGATTCTCACCTTCCAGTTACAATTCGTGCATTTTAACTGGCTGGTAAGCAGCCCTGAAAAGGGATGCACGGTGTTCGATAAAGACGGAATACTCGGCGGCGGAATAGTGCACAGAGAATTCCACGCTCTAAAGGAGAAATCCTCCGTCTGACTTCCTCCTCTATCGTCGATGGATATCAATTCAGAAGACCTGGCAAGAATCATCCCCGGCTTTGCTCCCTCGAGACAATTACTACCGAATATTCGCGGGATTGATTTAGTCGACGCAGTCATTTGGTCCTGTAAATTTTTCTCGGAGTTTTCCGACCCCTCCGACCCCTCTTCTTCTCTCGTTATATCGTTGCAAGATACGCTTCGCAGCGTGTAAGCGTCTCCCGATCCTTTGATCCCCGATATTACGGAGACGGCAGATCCGGGGAGCGCGTCAGACAGGCAGCCTTTCTGTAAGAAAGTTTTTTCAACCGCTGTTTTAGAGTTAGAAAATTTTATAATCTAGTGAAGTTATAAATCCTCGGTTTTGTTCCTTTGGTTTAAAACCAGGTGCCGTTTTTCTATACCCACTCTGTTAACGGGCTGCATTTCAGCCTGCAGGGCGCTGAGTACCACGTGAAATAACTCGTGAGCGTCTTGATGTCCGGGAGTGAATATCCACAGGGGTCCTAAGGACGTTATTATTTCGATCGGTGTAACGTCTCCGTATATTGTTTCGTCGCAGAACCCATTTATCTCTTAAAAATAAGGATTATTTAATAAATTTATGAGTCAACAGTGAGAATACCAAATATCTAGGTCAAATAATTTGAAGAACTACTTTTTCAGGTATAATGGGACACAATTTAAGATTTTTAATCAATCTTCTCTCAAATCTGGGAGCAGGGAGAATACAAAATTGTTTTTCAGTAGACCTAAGATCAAGCAATACTTCCATTTCGTTTTTCTTTATCTCTGATTGTTCAGTAAACAAATCTCTTGGAATCAGTTGAATGAAATTTTTTTAATTTGTTAGTTTGTCGTAAGAATCTTGAATTGAGTAGTAAGCTTTGACTATTTCGACAATACGAGACTCTGAAAGTGTTTTTATGACAGAGGTTGGATTTTTGTAAGATTTGGGATACTCGAGTGTTTCTTTTCCCTTTCTCTGCATTTCCCTATCATATGTTGCTAGATTTAGATGGAAAAGAACTCAGTATAATTAATATTGTAGCGGGAACCAGCTTACTATCTAAAACGGTCATAAGACTGCGGGCGAAGCACCCTTTTTCATTGTTGCTAAGTCGAGCTTGTAGCCATTCAGTGAATTTTGGACAAGCTGCCAAAGACTGGAGAAGGGCATTCATGAAACAGGTGTATCCTAGATTAGTGAGTCCGATAATCTGGCCTAGAAAAACGAGAAGTACAAAACATGAAACGAAATCGTCGATCGTCGATTAGGAATTTTTTAAATAATTCGTCAACGCGATGTTATATTTTTCAGTTTTTATGATTTTTTTGATTATTTATGAAAAACAAAAAAAAAAAAACATGTAACATCGAGAAAAGAAAAATTCGAAAAAAAGAAGAAAAAAAAAGAACAGAACCGGTTTTTTATTTTCTTTTGTACCTCTTCGTCTGGGCTTCGGCGACGGTCCCCAAAGTACGAAGGCTCCGACAGCCAGGGCGAAACCTACGCCAGCTACCATGGCTATTTTATCAACATCCATTTGGGTGGTTTTTCAGAGGGTATTGGAACTCGTGTATTTTTATTGTGAGATGGTTTTTCGAATAGAATTCTGTCTATAACCTATGTTTTACGCATCTGTGGAACAATTCTCTTCCTGGCAGAAGACACTGGCTACCGGATTTCATCATACTAACAAATTAACAATAGCAGCGCTGCATGTTACGTTGATATAATATACTTATACAATATACATATGGTGAGAATTGTAAATTTACGATTAATGCTACGATTATTATTATTGTTTTATTATTGGAATGCGTGCGTAAACGATCGAGGATCGGTCATGCGATTGTCGAGTGATTATTCCGCGGAAATTTTACGCTTCCTTTATTCTCGTATCTTTAATTGATAAAAATTATTAACAAATGACACTAGACCATTCGCCATTCGCTCTGGCATAAAAAGTCAAGACAGGTGTGCCAGCCTTACAAACCTAATACACCGCAAGACTAATTCTCCGAAAAGCATTTTATTCTTGTTTCAATTTTTAATAAAAGGTTTGTGAATAGATATTCATCCCTTTTCTTACATACTAAAAATTTAAAAAGTTGAAGATAAGCGAGGTGTGCTGAAACCTGCAGAGAATTAACGAGATCGCAAATCGTTAAAAATTCTAGGGGATTTTATTCTCTCTCTTTGCAAGCCCTGAAGGGATGGGAACAAAAAAAGAAAACAATGAAAAAGATAAAACAAGTCGACGCATGTTTCTCTGTGAAGAGCGGTCGAGTGTCCCCCTTTTTCGTAGTTTTATAGTTTAATTCCCTGTTAATTTCAATCTTCCGTAATGATGCTGGTGTTTCGGTATACCGATTCAATATCTGTGTGAATTTTCGTCAAATGCGTGAGTTTTAATTCATTAATAAAACCGAAGGAGAAATCGGCTCTTATTTGAGCCCAATATTTACGTCCGCATCATACACGCACACCTACGCGGACAGATAGTACAGATACACACTAATAAGGTCGGCGGTATGAATTCGAAAAATGTTCCCACGGTCTCAACGACCCTAAAACATCTTCGCTTCACTCGCTCCAGTTCATCGAGTTTATTATATACGCCGTTCAGTCGATTCGCGTAAACGACCTTCGCTATTTTTCTGATTAGAACGCGGTTTTAGTGCAAGTTCGACAAATTAATTCATCAAATAATACAAAATGAGCGGACACGGACACGCAGTTGTGGTTTGGGAATGGGAAAATCGACAAGGTAGATGGAGGCCGTATAGTCCAGCAGTTTCTCAACACCTGGAAAGGGCACATTGCAAAAAACTGACTCGAGTATTTTTGAACGATGCTGATCCGAACCTCGACAGGTAAGCGTGATGAAAGAGGTTTTCTTCCCTTTTCGCAATTATGAGAAACGACGATTTTGTTAAAATCCTACAGTAGATCGGAAAAAAAAAATTATTGCATAACTTTTACACATTTTTTTTGGATGTTTCATTAATTTTAAACAAAGTTGTAAAAAAGAAAAAAAAATCGAGATTTTGAGTTTTTTGTTTTTTTTTTAGAGTTTTCCATGTTATGAAAACAAAAGACAGTTTTTTCTGTATCAGATATTACATCAATCTGAAAACCAAGACACAGTGCAGCGACGATGGTACAGAAACTCATAACGTCAGGCGTAAACTTTATCTGCCTGGATCTCCCGCTGGAAAAGGAGCTAAGTGGGAATGGGCCGCCGATCTCGATGATTGGCACACCTACGATATGGAGGTTCAATGTCTGATCGAAGAGGCGTGGGCGAGGGTGAGAATAAATAAGAAATGAATTTTTTTCACGAGAAAAAATCGAAGATTTTGATCATTGGAATTTTTGATTATCGTTATTTTCTAGAAATCGATGAATTTTCTCAATTTTTTTTCTTTTTTTATCAAGAACATAAAATTTTCAACTTTGGTTCTAATTATTTAAATTATTTTTCCACTTCTTAGGGTGAAAAAACAATCGACGTTTCCAAAAGCTACCTCGGATTCCCTTATATTATAAACTTCTGCAATCTTACCCAAGTCAGGTGTTGCACAGGATACGTTCGCCCCATTAGACGCATACAACAGGCTCCTTATCCACTTGTCAAAGTTTCGCTGGAGGAATTACCGCCCACTACTGGAAGGCGGGGGCTTAACGTGACGGTTAAAAACTCACATGTTAAAGTAACACACAAGAAACTACCAGCTGGTAACACAAAGAAAAATAACAAGAAGGTAAATTGGGTCTGAAAAAAATTGAAATGTTTTGAATAGACTTAAGAAAGATCTGGCAGCGTAGGAAAAACAGTACAAATTATATCTCTGGTCATAATTTGATGTGAAAATCATTTCTTTTACTGGCAAATTTACCAAAAATTTGCTTATCTGGGTTTGAAAAATTTCCAATCTCTCTGAATTCGGTTATTTCAAAGACTGGCATCTTTTCAGGGCAAACACGGCGATACTGGACCGACAAACATAGCTCGCGTAATTCTCAACAATTTGAATATATTCGGTACCAAACACGCGGAGGCTGTGCCGGTCGAGAGCGACGTTGAACCCATCCAAAAACGTAAGACCCGAGATTCTGTGCTGGACGTAGATTCTAGCAGTACAAAAAGCGGACGTCGTCCGAGCGTGGACACCGTATCTACTTATCTCAGCCATGAAAATCCCGTCGATTTATTGGACAGTAGCGTCGGGAGCGACGACGCCTTCAAGGACTCCGTCGTCGGTGAGGAAATCTCCTTCCATAGAAGAAAATAGAAAGAAAACTTCTTTCCATTTAAGAAACAATATAAACAAGAAAAGCTCTTCCCAAACTTGACTCTTTTTCTGTCTTTAGGCGTCATGTCGTCCGCCCCTGACGTCATTTCTCAATACGTAAGAGTGGTGGAAAGTGCGGGGTCAGATTCCTGTCCGGTCTGCTTGGGCTCCCCCGAGCCGTTGACTGTGGAGCTAACTCGCTGCAGACACAGATTACACCTGGCGTGTTTGAACGCGATGATTAGTTCTCAGCAACAACCGATGTACATACAGTGTCCTGTGTGCAGATTGATTTACGGAGAGAAGCGGGGAAACCAGCCGCCAGGGACGATGAATTGGACAAGAATACCGAGACCCTTGCCTGGATTTCCGAGCACAAATACGATCCAGATAACTTACGAGTGAGTTTCATACCCTGGGATGAAACTATGTAAATCTTCTCGTTTTGGGTACTAAAAAGCTTTCTTTCAGCATTCCATCCGGCATTCAAGGCCCCGAGCATCCAAACCCAGGGCAAACTTACTACGCCGTTGGTTTCCCGCGCGTTTGTTATCTCCCTGACAACGATGTGGGCCGCAGAGTGTTAAGATTGCTACAAATCGCTTTTGAAAGAAGATTGATATTCACTGTCGGACGATCGGTGACCACCGGCAGAGAGGACGTGGTCACTTGGAATGAAATTCATCACAAAACCGAGCTCGGGCCATCTAAAACGGGATTTGGATACCCGGATGCTTCTTATCTGGAAAGAACACTGACCGAGTTAGCTGCGCAAGGTGTTTCCGACGGGCAATCTGTGGCCGCGCTGTATCAGGAGCTGCATTAATTCATCTTTCGATTGAATAATGCGAGTGCATTGAATAATGAGCGGAGATCAGACCCTGAACAAAAGGCTTGATGATTCGATGATAAAAGACTGAAGGAAGAGTAAGAGCCTGCTAAAATAATAACGATTTTGTTTATCTTTAGTTTTTTTTTTTCTTGTTTTTTTTTTTTTGTTAACAACCGTTTTAATATCTTGGGAACTTATTCTCGCTGGATAGTTAAATACGTAACTGATGGTTCATGCTCAATGAAGCATCTAGCAGAGTTTAAAGATATAGTTTATTATTTAATTGTTTAACCCGAGTATAATAGCTTTAAAATACAATCGTCGATGATAAGCAGCTGTAGGTTTCTTTTTCTGTTTTCTTTTTTCTTTATTTTGATTTCTAATGTTTATCACAATTTATTATTATCTTTTCTGTTGCGAAATAAAGCTTTGTAAGTAGCTATATTATACGTCATAGCGTATAGTCTAGTTCAAATTAATATGCTGCTACAGAAAATCATATATGAAGAAAACTCATTTTAAGTTAGTTTGAGATACTATTTGCCTTTTTTTTTCTTCCGTTTTTTCATTGTTTTATAAAATTATTCGTTTCAAAGAGAAGATAAAGCCGGAAGTAAGTATAGGTGTAAATCCAAAATTGTATCAGACAATTTTAAATAAGAGTAGAAGATCTAATAATGAGAAGAATTTCAGATAGCAATCTATTTTTCAATACATCAGATATACATACAGAGAGGATGATTGAATCTATATTACACACATATTTACTGTATCCCATTAAATGGTATTGATTAAACAATATTATATAGTATAGATATATTTATAAAGCGCGTGCACACGGTTTATTGTATAGATATATTAAATACAGCTATATTATGAAAATATACTAAATCAAAGCGTTTCTTATTAAATTATTGTCTTTATTATTTATCCTTCGAATTTATTTATTGATTATTAAATTTTCAACGAATTCTCGCAATTCCAATTATCCCGATTTTTGTCTCGAATTTCCCGCGTCACGAATCCATCAGATGTCGCGATCTCCTAAGAATTTTAAAATGGCCGTCGATTGATTTTCTCCCATGTCTCATTAGCGTTTCTTGCAATAAACGAATTGATATTAAATTCGAGTTGAATTCGAACGTATTTAAACCGTGAGATAAAGGTGAAGGATTGTTCGATCCCAGTGATCATACAGTTGTTCATACAGATCGAGGTGTATCAGTATAAATTTCGCTAATCGTATTTCAGTGTTTTGATATAATAATATGTGTAAAATCGTCTGCAAATGACAGGCGCGTTGTACAAGATCAGTTTCACATATGAGAATAATTTCTAGGGGGGTGTGGGACAAGGGATTAAAAATTACATAAAATTAGAATTCACAACTTCGTACTGGATATTAAAACTCGTTATTATATCATAAATGAACAAGGGGAAGGAGCTGCACAATTGCGTTCTATGCGACTCGAAATTAGAATCTAAAGAGGCTCTGCAAGAACATTTCAGGTATCTATCAACACAGCTACTAGGTATACATCTTTCTCGTCACTTTATCTTGTCTTGCAAATTTCATAGCCAATTAATGGAAAAAAAAAGGTGTTTACACACATACGTCAAACGTCATATTTTTTAGGTTAGGTTTCTTGTTTACCATCGCGTAGAGAATAAAAAATGAAGAACGGGATTATTCGTGTGTCTTTTTTATCCGTTCGAAAAGCTAGATTTTAATTTTGGAAAAAAAAACATTTTTTTTTTAAATTCAAATTTACGAGGAACGAATTGTTGCCACTTTAATAACGATAAAAAGAAAAAAAAAAAAAAACTACAGCAAACAAAAGATCCTCTTATTGTTTTTGTTTTTTTTCTCAGAAAACATGCGAACAAGGAGATTGACACGCGCGGACGTTCTGCCAGACAGAAAAACAATGCGGAAACAAGGTGCGATATTTGCGGTCAATCTTTCGACACGATACCTGCCACCATAAGGCACAGATTCAAAGTGCATCCTAATTCACCAACAAAGTTTTACTGTCATCACTGCGGTATGCAGTTTCCCCTGAAGGTAAACAGGCGTTTGGAATATAGTTTGGACTGTAAAGAACTTGATTATTTCAATATTTTCTAAATCTAGGTAAAAAAAAAAGTCACAGAAATTTGTCTCCGATATAAAATGTCTCTGTATAAAATTTCTGCTACTTTTCAGACACACAGAGACAGTCATCAAGCTACTCATGACCCTGAGGAAAGCGGGAATGAAAATCGACACAAGAAATGCGAGGAATGTAACGTGTTGTTTTACAATGAAAAGGCCTTGGATTATCACTACAGATCTATACACAAGAGGTGAGAGATGACCGGG
Organism: Rhogogaster chlorosoma; assembly: GCA_944452935.1. Taxonomy (NCBI): domain Eukaryota; kingdom Metazoa; phylum Arthropoda; class Insecta; order Hymenoptera; family Tenthredinidae; genus Rhogogaster; species Rhogogaster chlorosoma. The sequence goes on along the minus strand of OX101800.1, from coordinate 26,460,374 downwards.
ACTTGAATCGTGTTCTTGAAACGATGAAACTGTCCAAAATATGCATTTTTATACCCATGAAGAGCGAAAATTGGATAAAAATTAACTAGAGAATGTTTATTTGCAATTAAGAAATATTTAGAAGATATGGTTTTAAAGAATGACATTTTTACTTCAAAATGAAAAAAAAAAATTAACATTGTTGTATTAAAATTAATATTTAACAATGGTTATTTATTTTCGTATTGAAGCTGATGTTTCGTTCTTTAAAACCATGTCTTTTGAAAACCATACAGCTTCAAAAATCGTTGCTGTTTTATGGAACTTGGGACTTACATACCCTCTTAACAAATAGTTTTCAACTTCCCAGAATGGTTCACCTCTTTCAACCAATAGCCACGCCGCCACCGAGCAACAAGATCAGAGTTAACTCGATGAACGACGCTCTGAGCGTGTATTACTGCCATTTATGCGGGGCGGAATACGTGATAAAGTTCAATCTCCAACAGCATTTGGAAAAGGCTCACACCCAGGTAAACTGCGCCCGAGATTTCTCCCCTTTGAAGGATTTTGAGAAAGGAAAAAAGACCGCTTGTCTATTTGCAGGAAGAGAGAGAAGCCGTCCCTGAAGATCTAATAAAGTGCACTATGTGCGCGGCCCTTTTTTGCAGCAAGAAAGCGTACGACGTACACAACAGCTATCACCAACCCAACGACCTGTATGTTACCTCGGAGGAACAGAGGCTCCAAACTGTTACCAAAGTCGATCAGGACTTTGATATTAGAAGAGTGGAACCAGTCGCGGATAAATACGTGCCGAAGAACACCCCGCCTAAGAGAGTGGCCAAACATTGGCCGAAGGTGCGTATGCCCGGGCCTTTTTGGGACGAAAAATGAAAACGTTTTAAAGAGAGTGATGATTATTTAGGAGAAAAAGGTGCCTAGAGTCGTTTCCAAGCGATTAAGCCGGGACTTTGAATCCTCCGACGACGAGGGGGGAGCCGACGACCGGAATGATACTCAGATATTAAATGGGGACGAGGATTCCAGCGAATCGAGCGACACCAGCGACTCGGAAAGCGATTTGCCACTCGGTCAAAGGATAAAATCTAGCTAACGGAGACACAGCTGTAGTCCAGGAGACTCGGCCTTATTGTTTTGTCTTACTTTCACGAATTATTATCATCGTTATTATAAGTTAAGATTAATTATAGAGGTATCTGTATATCGATGTGAGTTTTCATTCAGATTTTGATCAGAGATGCCCGATCCTTGCTAAGTTTTTTTCAAGAGCTATTAACGGGCTTTGAAAATGATCATCTTCGTTTTTGAGTTTATTCAGACTGGAATTTATATTCTTCTAACGTTTCAGTTGGAAATCTCTTACAAATTGAATTATTTATTTACTGAAACATTTGAAGAAAGAAAACTTGACAGAAATTCGAACGACATGAATATATGAGATATTTTATCAAAAACCGTCGAGAGCGGAGCAGAGTTCTTATCTCGGTAACATGGACTCTCTATTTCGTCGGGCTATTACAGGCTGCAAGCTATACGATATAAGATAATATCTAAGAATGAGTATACAAATACCGATATGTATAAAAAGAAATGAAAAGAAAAGAAAAGAAAAGAAAAAGAAGAAATGATATTCGATTCAATTCATCCAAGAACAGTTCAAACTATATAGGAAAATAACTCGAAGGAATTCTTCGTCCCTAACTGCTTTATCTAACAGTGACTATACTCCCGGGTTTATAAACATAATGCAGTGTATATAAACCGCAAACGAATGAACAATCTCACCCATTTGTCGACTGGTGAGTGATAATAACCGGCGTCTGCATAGCTCAGCGTGTTTTATCCACATGTGACGTGTTGTTTTTATTTTTATTTATTTTTTATTCTATTTAATTAATTTCTCGCAATGTTAGATATGTTATATCTAGTCCACTGTATCATTTCAGTTGATATGTGAAATACATATACTCAGTTCATAGACCGGAGGGTTTTATACCGTTGTACAAACAGGATGCGGTTTTATTGGATAAATTTCACTACATCTAATTAGGGAAATATACAACAGATGATTTAATTATTTCGATTTTAACATTTCTTGAACCTTTTTTTGTCGCTGGCTTGTCTTTGCACGGATTAATTGTAATATTCAGGTATCTGACCATATGTTTCTCGTTGCTTTTCCCCAAAGTTTTTCTGGAACTCTTGTTCGACGAATTCCTGGATTTATAGCTTGTTTTTATCCCACCTTATTGAATACGCTTTAATTTATCAACGAGATTTAAATGAAATCGTGATAATGACCGGCGAGCTAGGGAGAGGAGGGACTCTACAGTCGCGGTGATTACGCTCGAATAGAGACTTAGGAGGGGACTCGACGTATCCAACATTCTCGGATCATTATAAGAACATAGCGATTTAATTTACGCTCAGTTTAAGACGAAATGGCCATACCTCCACGGAATAGCACCGGTGGCAATGAAATCGCGACTGCAAATGTCAGTCAGGAACCCCTTACGGATCCTCCCGAGGGCAAGGGTCCAGGTAAGATATATACACGCATGTTTCTTTTTTTTTCTTCCATTTTTGTACATTTCTTCTTTCTTTCTTTCTTTATTTATTTAAAGGCAGGTTTTCAATTATAGTAAAACAGAATGAATCTTCTTAATCTAGTCGTTACAAAATTTTATTTTCGACTACATAGTAAGAAAAATTGATTTTTCGCGCGCGATTTGCGAATTTTTAATTATTCCACAGATTCGGGTCAACGCGCGATCGCTGTAGCTGTATGGTGAAAGTTAGTTTACTAAATTGGCGAACTAGAGGCAGAAAACGAGACATAGAATAGAACGATAAATAAAATTTTTATCAACAACGATAATTGTTTTCGTATTCTATTACCTTGCGACGCGCAAATATAATAAGGAAAACTTTTAACTAATAGTACATAGGTATATACACGAGTAATATGTATTATATAATGAGGAATAATAATATCCGTTCAAGTTGACGTGTTCTCGCGATAATTACACGCATTTTCAAATATATATATAATAGTATAATACAATTGATGGAAATAGTGGATAGTCCAACACAAAACATCAAATGTGACGGAATACTTGATTCATTCTGTATAATAACAGATATTAATCTGATTAAATTGATCAGCCATGATCCAATTTAAAGCCAATTGGTTTTGCGAGCTTCTATTTTTTTCTTCTTTCGATAAGATTAAAGATCGCATTTATATGTATACATATATAATTGAATACTCGACGGGTTTTATGGAGTGTGGAATTTTCTTTAGTATACCTTCTTATGTTGTAATAAACCGAACTAATTATTCCACGCTTCTGTAGTTGAGATAATATTGTAAATAATCAGGATTCGGTTATTATACATTTTATGATACATTCTACAGCTCCGAGGAGATATACCCATATTTTTTTATCTTCTTTTCACACCGAGTTCAAGCACTCTCCCTAGACTTTTATCATTTTTTTTTTTCTTATACATTTATTTGACAAGTTCGAAGAGTTGAAGTACACACGGAAATTTTATCAGCGAGACGATATGCTCGAATATGAATTATACAGTTCTTCACTCTCTCTGAGCTGGCGTCGCGTGATATATCGAAGAATTGATTAGGAAAACGAAGTATCTATATACAAGGGAAAATTAGAAAATTGATTCAATTTTCTTCTACCATTTTACACGTATGCCTGTTATACGATCAATTTATTACTGCAGATATCGTTTTTCAACCCTGTAGAATTGATAAAGAAAATTTAGAGATCGGTAATCAGATTTAATCGGTTAAACATCGAGCAGCTGTACAATATCGACGATGACTGTCTCAATAATATGTTCGACTCTATTGTGATCGCTAAATTCTTCGAGATCAGAGTCAGTTCGTTCAGATTCGTTATTGTTATCGCAATTTTCACAGCATACTTCATATTGTTATCGACGTTAATGCTACACAGAGCTGACCGACCAATAATGCGATCGTATCGCAGGTCGTGCCCTATATACGTATATAGAATAGCGTACATATGTACAGAAATATTGCGGATTAACAGATACGTATAAAAAAAAAAAAACATCGTATATTTATGTGATTGTAGTTTCTCAATTATATCGCATCGTACGATAACGCAATGACGTATCGAAACTTTAGCGCATAGTTATTATTCTGGGATGACCTAAAGACCAAAATTGTTTCATTCCGATCGAGACCCTCTTTACGGAAACCCGTTTCATCTACTTCAATCGACAACTTCGATGTCATAAGTGATTGACGGGGTATCGAAACGTCTTTTTCTGAAAAGTAAATCTCAATATGATTATTTCGGCCACTTATTGGTTTCGATACGATCAATACAGCCCGAGTTTCTTTCGAAATTTGGAACTTCGACCGGGTCGCTTACGCTTTAATGATTCTATCGCAAAATTGGAATCAAGAGTCTCACTCAGGTGAGCTTAGTAACGCGTTATCTGCAGACACGCACTTCCGTTCATATATGAGAGTTGAAAAAATCAAATTCGGAGATGAAAGAGTATGATATGCACTATGAAGGGAGATCGAAGCAATCGATAATACGGCTACGATTGGCGATTAAACTGTCAATTTATTTCAACAGATTATATAAATTATGATATATATGTCTATATCATATAATTGTCGTTCTTGTTTTTCATTAGATCGCATGTATATAATATCTATATGATCATAATGTGTCGAATAGTATAATAATAATAATAATACAATAATGACCTTCGTTTACGTGTGTATCTCGTGTGTATATACAAATGCGTATCTGAACAAGCTCCTTAGCTTATCGTGTACAGAGAAAATTCGATCTATAAATTACATCTAATCAAACATATATATGTATAATTGTAGCAGCTGATCAAAACGTTGAAGGATGCCGAATCGACAATATTGCAGGATTGTGTAAGAGGATTAATAAAATTATCAAAATTATACTTGAATGATTGACTCGCGGCTGCTGCGGTTTGAAATCGAAAATACGATTCACACTTTACTTGTAGAATGATTCATTGTTTGCGGATATGAGAGAGAAATATCGAATAATATTCCGTAGTTTAATGGCAAATCTAAAGACACTCTATCAAGTCTATTACTCACCAGATAAATAAACGCTTGTAGTATACAAATGTTTTGCCAAATTTAAGTACATCTCGTACTACTTGTTATTATGAACGTCGATTTTTAGGCGTTTGACAAGTAGCACACTCGCGAATATCACTAACATGTGATAGAAACCGTGGGGACGGGTTGAAGTCGAAAATTGTAGGATTTCGAAAGGTCGGAATGGAGACAGTTCAAAACTCCACAAGTCCAGATTCTCGAAAGTGAAAAAAAATCCGGGAATTCCGATATATTTCTCGGGATGTGAAGACGAAAAATAATCTATTCTAGTCCCTCGGTACTTAATAGATAAGTTATCGATGTCTTAAGTAATTGATAGGATTTCGAAAGTTTTTTTTTCCAAAAATTAATTCAGAAGACGATTAATTTCACCATTTATTGATTCAGATACGATCGATACAGCCCGACTTATTAAACACCAAATGAATACACGCGTGAATTTCAAGTTTCGGAGATTTGCCCTTCCGGATTTTTAGTTTTCGGAATTTTGAACCTTCGGGCTGTTCTTCGTTTGTAAGTTCTTTAAATCGACTATGTAGCCTTTCGGAGATCAACCCTTTCTCAAAATTGTGTGTCAGTAGCATTCGAATTTGGAATTATCTGGATCTTAAGAATTTGAAACTTCAATGGTGGTTCATTCTTATTTTCAGGAGGTCTGGGCGTAAGGCATTTCCAGACATTCCTGATGTTCCTAGGTCTCACGATCGCCTACATGCTCAGAGTCAACATGTCAGTCGCGATCGTCGCGATGTCAAATTCTACGACGGCTAATCCAGAGATCGAGGTAAGCCGGCTGAATAGATAAAAAAGAAATGAACAATGCTACTACAATACGCAAGTGCCTATATGCAAATCGCACGCGCGTATATGTTAATATCGCGTAATTGAAATCCGCGAAAATCGAGACGACTATTAGACCAGCTGCAGTAGGGCCGAGGTGATCAACTTTCTAGAATGTCAAGGCTAAACGATTAGGCAATGGTCAAAAATCATAAATATATACATAGAGAGTAAAGTGAGTGAATTTGTTCGTTTTTTGTACTTGAGTAGAGAGAGAGAGGGAGAGAGAAGCACAAACATCATTTTCTAGAAACATAATTAAACAGACGAATTTGTTTTGATTAAAAAATAATTTTGGTCCGTAATTTCTGAAGGTTTTAACATGAATTAGTGAGACTTCTATCCAAATTCGCTTACTTCACCCTAAGTATGCAGCTAATTTCATTCGACCCTAGTTATTTTCCTTTAGGAATTAATTAGCACTGAATCTCTTTTCATTTTTCCTTTTTTCATATTCATGTCTAACTCGACTAAATCTCTCCAGGACTTTGGTTGGGATTCTTCCACTCAGTCCGTTATCCTGAGTTCGTTTTTCTGGGGATATGTAGTGACCCAGATACCAGCAGGTCGTATAGCCCACTTATGGAGTGCCACGAAACTCTGGTCCTTCAGCATGTTCACATGTGGTTTTGTTAACCTCCTAATACCTATTGCCGCAAGGACTGGTGGTTGGATGGCAGTATGTGCCTGCAGGATTATAATGGGTCTTTGCCAGGGCTGCGTTCTTCCCTGTGTCCATACACTTTTAGGGAAATGGGTTCCACCCAACGAAAGAGGCCGATTAGGTATAATCAATTGAATGGAAAATTTTTCACCATCAAAAACTGTTCATGTTTATAATTATTATTATATTTATTTATACACGTAGTTATCATCGTCAGCGATTTATCACAACGATGTTTAATAAAAAAAAAAAGAACATGAATATACATACGTATCCATAATTAGTATAGATTAGATAAAGAATATCAGAGATGAATAATTATGTAAAAACAAGAAAAATATATACATATGTTATGGTTATTTTTTCAGGAACTTGGTCCTACGCAGGAGCTCAATTCGGTACCGTAATCGGATTGCCAATTTCCGGTTGGTTGGCCGCATCCTCGATCGGATGGCCAAGTTTATTTTACCTCGTTGGTGCGATTACGATTCTTTGGTCCATAGGATTTTTCATATGGGGAGCTGACAGCCCGGCTCAATATCGCAGCATTAAACCCGCGGAGAGACAATATATCGAGGAAAGTCTCGGTCAGGTTGACATCAAGGAGGCAAGTGCCGATTTCTTACGATTTTCAGCAACGCGAAGTTTCCCCAGATTTTTTCACGATTTATAGATCTATTCTACTCCACTTATCTCCCATAACTCGCTGATAATATTCCACAGCAATTGCCAACGCCATGGAAGCTCATCTTCACCTCAATCCCTCTGTGGTCATTGATCATCGTCCACTGTGGTCAGAATTGGGGATACTGGATGCTGCTGACAGAAATACCAACGTACATGAACTCGATCTTATTGTTCGACATATCCAAGGTAAGAATTCCCCTCGTATTTTTCAAAGGCTAAAAAATGGCAATAAAAATCTGTATAAAAGAAAGGAGCACAGAAAATCTTCCTCTCGTATGGCCAATGATTAATAGAACGGTAAGGATTCCCCGTTTATTTCAGAAATCATTTTCTTCGTCGTTATTTTTCTCCAGAACGGTCTCGTCTCGGCTCTACCCTACCTGGCTATGTGGCTTTTGAGTTTTCCTGCCAGCATGTTGTCAGATTACGCGTTAAAACGTGATTGGGTTAGTCGGGGTACGGCTAGGAAAATATCGAACAGTATCGGTCACTGGGGTCCAGCCATAGCACTCCTTGGCTTGGGATACACGACAGTAGAACATACGACTACGGCTGTAATCGTATTAGTATTCGCAGTTGGTTTGAACGCCGGTTCTCTTTGCGGATATCAGATAAATCACATCGATTTGAGTCCGAATTTTGCCGGTACTTTGATGTCGATCACTAACTGCATCGCCAATGTCATGTCCATCCTGGCGCCGCTCTTCGCTGGACTTATAATCGTCGACCCCGTAAGTATACGCGAAATTTTCATTCTAGGAAAAAAAAAAGAAATCCTTTATTTATGTCAATCTGACTACAAAAAAAAAAGAAAAAACTACTCTTTTCCGAATTCGCGTTCAAAAGATCTGTAAAATTGTCTTAATTCGAATTTTAGTTATCAGATTCGAAATCAAATATCAGAACAAAAAAAGAAAAGAAATCAAATTCGGAAAAAGAAATGTGGATCTTTAGTTTGATTTTGTTTTTTGGTTTGATGAAAATTCGTGATGACTAATATGCGTATAATAATGCAACACCGTTTTATGTTACCTGGATAACAGTCGGACATCAGTCAGTGGAGGACAGTGTTCTTTATTTCTGCGGGAATCTATTTCGTTTGCAATTTGATATTTGTGATATTTGGCAAGGGTGAAATTCAGCCGTGGAACGATCCGGAACCGAATAAAAATGCTGGTTTGTAATATTATCGTCACCTATAATATTCAGGCTTGTATTTATTTATTTCGAGGTTTTTCGACAATCGCTAATTTATACTGTATCGCATAATAACTATTTTTTTTTTTTTTTTGATACATCTCGTCGTTTATCACTTATATACCGATAACATATACTCACTCTGTTTTTTTTTTTTCTCTTTCGATTTTAGAAAACGGAAAGACTAAGGAAAAATCAGAATCGAATAAAACCGAGAAGAAGCAATAACATTCGGGCGTTTTATACGTTTTGTAAATATGTATAGAATTGTAGTGGCAAAAAATTGTAATGTATAATAAAATAATGTTAATAAGTTAAAACAATTATTGTATTGTCCATGATCGTCGATTATTTTATTTAATTCGTTCATTTTTCACTCATATTTTCAGTTTTCCCAATACTATTATAATTTGATTAAACCGTAGAAGATCGACTATGTTATAAATTTCCCATTTTCTCGTATCCTTGAACATATCTGTTCCATTAGCTAAAGAAAATCAATCTGATTTTACAGAATAAAAGAAGTAGCGAAAAAACCAAAGAAACTAAAATCTCAGGAAACGAGTGACTGTACAGTACTTAACTAGTATTATACAGTCACTCGTTATCGCCATCAAAGTATTATCGATAATTTCAAAAATAATAATACCCGATAAAACTTTTTGTTTCATAGTGCATAACAGAGATTGAAATATGCAGTCTAGTCCATAGTTTCAAACGATAATATAGAACCTAACTTTAACTCTAATGAATGACACTTATCGAAAGAAGAAATCATATTGCTGCAATATAACTGATTAAAACTGATTAAATAATTTTCAAAAATTTAATCTTTTCTTCTCCTTTTATTACATATGTCATCGTTCTAATAATTATATCGAATGATTAGGCACAGTATAGAGATCTAGGTATCTGCATCAATGATAGGCTTGATTTTCTCGAATAATTCATTAGAATCTGTGATATCATCGAAATTGGATTAAAATTTATGTTTTTTCGTATCGATATCCGTTGGGATATTATTATCATTATTAATCTTCTTTTTTCGGATATACTTACGGAATTTCTTTGCCTACAGGAAAATCGTACCGTACAGACTACTGAACGGTGGTTTAGGCTTAATGTACAGATAAATATACTACACAAGCGATAATTGTGATTGACAGATTGAGACAGGCGCGTAATATAGTATGAGACTCCCGACTGTCGGTGAGTTTTTCAATCTCCAGTCATTCAATCGCATATGTATATTACATACATACAAACGTGTACCTCTAGACATTTAATAAATCCATCTAAACTCAATAAAGAATAATTTTCTTCATGATATTATATATCTAGAAAGAAGAAGAGGGAAGTTGGCTCGAGTGTTTTTGTCACGATTGAATTCCACTTGGTTTTTTTTTTTTTTTTTTCGTCATATTTTTATAGATTATCACGAGTTTCACACAATTCTTCAATTTTTTATTTTCAAGAATGAGGCTATGTACTATATTGTACATACTTATACCTACATTGTTTCTTTATCAATATACGTATATAAATTCTATAAAAGCACGTATGAAAGTATATATATTCATTTGATAAGTTGATATATATATATTCCTGTATATTGACTAATACTATTTATCTATATATACATGTATATAATATATATATATATACGTATATATTATTTGATAAGGTAAAACAATTACAAATGAGGTCAGAATATAAAGAATCATCTCTGTCTATTTATTCGCCCGTTATTTTCATTTTCAAAAACTATTCCAATCGAATTTTTCCTTCCATCCATCGATACGAACGAGTCACGATATCGTTTGGTATATACAAGCGTATAATTCATCGAGTCTAGAGTAATTCCCCACGTATATAGACCTATACGTTATATAGAATACGTATATGTGAATTTCTCGGATCACAATCGACATACCAAAGATTCCATCAAGCCTGGAGAGGTATGAACAATTACAAACAATTATACAATCAAAGGATCCACATATTGCGTTGCGTTTTAACGTTTTATCGTACACGAGTATCTTCACACATACTTATGAAACAATATATGAATATATGAATTAATTGTGTGTACGTATAAAGTTATAATCCATAAAAGACGCGGGGATGTGTTCCTATTTATGTAGCCAAGTCGAATCATTGCTTCACGATTAACTCGATTCCACGTTTACACATATATGGATCATATCGCGACTATAGATAGGATGCGGGTCCTTAAATGATAATTATTGAAGAAAAAAAATAAATAATAATAATTAGTAATTAAATGACGAATCAAATATTCAATGTGATATATAAAATGATAAGGAAGTAACATGTATTGTATATTATGGATGGAGCCGAGTTATCTTATTGTTATTATATTATTTTAATGCGACATTGAATTAATAATTCTCTGCCATTCGTCAAATTACAAGTAACAGACACGCGAGTTCTTGGATATAGAAATGGAACTGCCAAGGTCCAAGAGCCAATATACACGTACCGCATAGCTTGTACATTTGTCGCATGTACGGCGTATGTACGGTACGATTCGAGGCTGCAATCCGTCGTGGTTTTTTAATTAGAATAATTACCGGGAATTGAAACAATCGGGACGTAGGTAGGTAAAGTTTGTCTCGCTGTACGGAATAAAAACGCGATGCGTCGCGACGTAAGTGCCAACGTCCTGGGTTATCGCGAATTTCAAATTCTATGAAAAAATAAAAAGAACACAAAAATATACACGAATGAAGGAATCGGAGAGAAAATTGATTTTCATCGCAACTACAGCGTCTCAGCGTTTTTAAATTCTTCACGCGGTTTCCGGAGGACGTTACCCTGGACTAATAGCCTGCGTTGCATCGTAGGTCCGGAAAAATACGACTGGGGGGAACCAATGCGATATTACTTCCCGATATTCTTCGTCACCGTAGCTCGTATCCGGCGCATACGTTACATTAGCTTCTTGACGTAGTGGAAAAGTGGGAGAGATAGTCTGGTCAAGGGCCGTACGTCTATAATATATAACGTCGTAGCTTTGCGTTACGTTGATTCAATCGTACCGCAAGTTCAGCGAAGCTAGACAGCTGACCTCAGGGGGTTCTTGCTCTTCGATAATAATTTCCCCACATTTTTATTTATTCTTCTATTTTCATCGCGCGTAGTTTTCTTTTTCACATAACGAAATTTCGACGCATTCATACCGCGGAATTATTATGAGCGGAAAAAAATATCCAAACGAAATTCAACTCGCACAAATTTCGGCCGAAGATGGAACCGCGAAATCGAAGGATACGAAGGAATTAGTCAAGCCGAAAGGTAAGAGGAAACAACGCTTCGCACTCTTATCAAGCATGAAGAAAACTTTCCATTCACATCGATCGTTTTTTTCGTCGATTTTTCAAATCTATCAAAACTCAAATCTCGCCGAATGTGATTTCGGAAACGAGGGCAGATGACGCGAGGCAACTCTGTACAGATAACGTTCGTTTCAACGAGACAAAAAATGACACCGGTAAATCTCGATCGATTTTTTCTCACTTTTTCTGTTCTTTCTTTTGCTTCGATTAGCTGCTTTCGGCTGGCGACACTTCCAAGCATTTCTCATGTTCTTGGGTCTGTCCGGTGCCTACACTGTCCGAGTGAACATGTCCATTGCTATAGTGGCAATGACGAGCACAGACGATTCTTCAAGCTCTGGGAATTTCCAGGTGATTTATCGCCTAGTTATTATTATCTGCAAATAAATTAGCACAAAGCTTTATAGCTATGTGACGGTTCTTTAATAACGACAAAAAGTAACGATAACGCGTTGAAAATTAATATAACGATGAAATAAATCTTTTTCCGTTTCTCCTCTCTATCCCTGCATCGCAGACATTTGACTGGGACTCCGCAACCCAGGCTCTGATTCTCAGTTCATTTTTCTGGGGCTACGTCATCACGCAAGTACCTGCTGGTCAAATTGCCCAGCGATTTGGCGCCCGGAAGCTTTTAGCTATTGCGGTTTTTTTGTGCGGAGGTGTCAGCCTCCTCATACCAGCCGCGGCTAGCTACGGGGGTTGGATTCTCGTATGCGCTTGCAGAGTTACTATGGGATTCTGTCAGGGATGCGTTCTTCCCTCCCTTCATACTCTCTTAGCGAAATGGGCTCCGCCAGAAGAACGAGGACGACTCGGTAAGTCCGCGAGGCTTCCGATAGCGAAAATCATCTGGTATTTTTTTTTTTTTTTTAATTTTACGAAAATTCGAAAGAACTCAAAAGCGGGAATCAAGATTCTTCTATTTCCAAAATTTTCGACGAAATAAATGCGACTTGACGACAGGAACCTTCGTCTATGCCGGACACCAGTTCGGGACTCTGATCGCATTGCCGATATCGGGATTTCTCGCGAGTTCGTCCGGGGGTTGGCCCAGCGTGTTTTATCTGTTCGGAACGGTTCTGATAGCCTGGAGTATATGCTGGTTTTTCCTCGGTGCCGACAGCCCGGCAAATCATCCTTCGATTTCCACCGAGGAGAGAGAATACATCGAACTTAGTCTGAGGACTTCGGAAGACCGGGAGGTAAGGCATATAAGACTTTATTAAAATAATTGCCTAAAGACAATCAATTCTTGATTAGTATACAATACTGCAGGCGTCGAAAAATTGCTTTGCAATAATTGTTCCGCTAGTCAAGTGGATAGGTAGACAATTTTTATCGTTTTTTTTCTTTTTTTTTTTTCTCATTTATTTTTCATTCTTATCTTTAATGGAAGAAGAAATTGAGGAAATCAATATAAATACAGTCTATTAGCGTATGAACTGGCCTTGGTTTAAATTTTTTACCATTTACTAGTAAATCCCGCATAGTTATACGGCAGAAATTGAATAGGTATGATAATAATGATGCGGTTAAAGTTAGTAAGATATTTCGCGGCTAATTAGAGTCGCATAATATATAAGTTCAAATATGTGGAGATATCTCGAGTCTTTGAGCCGAGAAATTTTTAGGATCAATTAGAACCGCATAATATATTTTCGTCTCTATTTTCGACAGTAATATTTTATTCATTTCTCCATATAACAATAACTATGATATTATCACACATACGGTTTTATTTCGCGTCTATTTATATTCCGCCAAATATTTTGTCAATTTTGTCTATTTCTTTTCTTCTCTCTATTTCCCCTTCCTTCATTTCGCACGCGACGTCTCTTATCCACCCGGACGCAAATGCAGCCGGAAATCAGTCGCTGGATACATTCTTTCCAAAAGTGAAACTTTCCTCGGCCTTATTGGAATAATTTATCTCATATGACATTTTTTCAGCTGCCAGAAATCGATGCTGCTACCACGAAGGTAAATAGGGGCTTAATTGACTCCCGATTTATCAACAGCATGCAAAATAATCGACGTATTACTAATCTTGGGATAATTATCATTCTTTAATTACGAAAAATTATGCAATAATTTTCCCGACTTTCACGCATGTCAGAGTGAAAGAAAAATGATCAATGCATGCGTTGTCTATGCATATATGCATGTGAATTAACAATTATTAAAAAAAACGAGCATTTTTCTCTCTTAATTATCTCCCGGCCTAATATGGTGTTCCTTTAGTACGTCAGGTGATGATCCGAATTCTACAGCATGGCACTGTGTATATATTTGCACGCGGGCATTAATGGCGAATGTATTATAGATAATAGGCGTATTATACCGTGACGTAAATTCGCCTGTGATAATAAGTAATGAAATAATCGTTTATCAGGTTCTCAAGACCCCATGGAAAGCGATACTTACGTCACAGCCGTTGTGGGCATTGTGTGTTGTCCATTGCACTCAGACTTGGGGATTCTGGATGTTGCTTACGGAAATCCCCACCTATCTCCACGCGATTTTCAACTTCGATCAAAAACAGGTAAGAATTATGTTTTCCGCGCTCGAAAAGAAGAAGAGAAAAAAAATCAAATCGTTTCATCGTAATGAGGCTAAACCGTACAATTCAAGGCTGCAGCCAGATCACATGGGTGATCGTGATTCGACACGATAAGAGTCACACTCTATTTCACTAATCGCACATACCAATGACCGAGATTATTTTCTTCAGCCGTTTGAATTGAGCTCGAAGAATTTTTTTCATTTATTTTGATATCGGTGTCTGGTGGTGCAGCGCGAGAATATTGTTGATACAAAACTGGATTTTCTTATCGATTCATATCTACGATAATATCCATTATACTACAGAAAAGTTGATACGTATATTTTTCACGTAATTCGACCTAAATAACTATGTAACTATTTATGTATCGTTATTTCATACACGAGTATAACAAATCCACATATTGTATCGATCACGTTGACAGACACCCGGATACCGCGAGTATGTCTGCGACATGATGCAATTTCGAGATTTTATACAATAAAGACAAACGGGATTGTCGGGATGAAAATATCGCGAATCATTTGAATTCGATGAATTGCCCCGATCGCATCGGCGCGCCAAGGTCCCATCGGCACTGTATCACCAGACGTGTGACATCCTCGGATGAGAATGGGATGAAAAAATGGATAAATTCCATACGGCTATTATAATTTTATTGAAACGTAATACAGATCATCGACGGACGCGTTCTTGGAATAAATCATTCCGCAGCATAACACATACATTTCTGAGTGTGATATAATCGCCAATTAATTTCTAGAGCGAAATTTATCCCGGATCATATAAACACTCACTCGTTATTTCTCATAGACAATAGGTATTGAAAATTTTAGACAGTACTTAACAACGAAGACGCGAATAAAAACATACACTTGATCCGAGTTCGAAAAATTATAGAAAAAAAACAAAGAACATGGATCAATCTCGAGATGTTCAGGGTCAGACGCGAAGCAAGCTGGCATGGAATATCTGGTATTCGTGTGTGAGATTAACATTGAACCTCCGCCGAGGGCAAAGATGTAATTTGCCGGTGGCCACTAACGCGGTTTGAATTGAAACTCTTCGGCTTAGCCATGTCCAGAAGTGGCTTATGCCAGGTACAATATGCCGGTCAAGTTCGTTCGTGAGTCGTAACGCGTTGAGGAAGTCACTTGGGAAGGATAGGATGTACCATTACATACATATACGTGCTTACACTCATGTCTGCGATTTATATATTTCTTTTTCTTGTCTGTATAAAGGTAATGACACGCATATACTCGCGTGTGCATGCTACACACCTTCAAGAGACAGCCAGACTATGTGCTCGGTCGTAGACGTCGTAGCATAATAATAGGCAATTTCGCAACTCGTAAACTCATACGAAGCATACATAGTGGATGTGCTTGTCTATATACTTAAATGGAGTTAATTTCATATAGTTAATTCGCCGCACGATTAACTCTGATAACAATTAGTCAGGCTTAATCAGACCCAATCGTATATACAGGTACTGTGCGATTTTAAATCGCGTTCATTCAGCCAGTCAAACTACCCGCGGAAGAAAATAGCGCTTTACGCCCCTAGGGAGGGAAAGCAGGCTTTTCAACCCCCCTGTGACGTATCTGTTACAGAACGGGTTGATCTCGGCCCTCCCATACTTCGTGATGTGGATGTTGAGCTTCCCGACGAGTTTCTTGTCGGACTGGACGCTAAGACGCGGCTGGGTATCCACGGGGAATTCGCGAAAGATTTGCAACTCAATTGGCCACTGCATTCCGGCCATTGCCTTAATCGCTCTGGGCTACATAGACCGGAGTCATACTGTGCTGGCTATTGCCATACTGGTGATAGCGGTCGCGTTCAACGTCCCAACGCTGTGTGGCTATCAAGTGAACCACATGGATCTGAGCCCGAATTTCGCCGGGACTTTGATGGGGATGACGAATGGAACTGCGAACATTTTCGCCATCCTTGCTCCGCTTATTACTGGATTTATCGTCACTGATA
Organism: Rhogogaster chlorosoma; assembly: GCA_944452935.1. NCBI lineage: Eukaryota > Metazoa > Arthropoda > Insecta > Hymenoptera > Tenthredinidae > Rhogogaster > Rhogogaster chlorosoma. The sequence goes on along the minus strand of OX101800.1, from coordinate 26,443,893 downwards.
ACGTGAGCATTCCTCGTCTTGTATTCGCGATTATTTAATCTCGTCAAAATCAGATTTACGAAATCGGAGAAGAATTCACATCTCGTTTTTCTTTCGCGTTTAGCACCAAGTTTCGCAATGGCGAACCGTATTCTTCATCACCTCGGGCTCCTACTTCCTCGGAAATCTATTCTTCGTATTGTTCGGATCGGGCGAAGTACAGTGGTGGAATGAACCGTCGAACGGTCCGAGATCGGGTAAAGTATTGAAGACTGGAACATTAGACGGCGAACTTTCGCCTCCGTATTACAAGAAAGCCAACGAAGCGGAGGTACAGAAGTCGATGGAAAACGAAAAGGAGAGGTTCTAGCAATCGTCGGGAATATTGAAGGCAATATACCGCGATTGTATCGTTCTAAGAGAGTGCAGCTGCGACCAGCGAACGACAGTCGGGAATGACACTGCCGACTTTATCAAATTTTTTATGCAAAGTACAAAACCAGTGATATCGATCTTCGCGAGATTGAACGATCACTTATACTCGAGCCAGTATTCATTCTGTATGGAAATACGGGGCTAGGTTGGAGTTGCGAATGAAAAAAGTTACGAATTATCCAAAAATCCGAAAATTTCGGTCAGTTTTTATGCGGCGAGAAAATATATTTCATTCTGAGGGAAGAATCGATCTAGGATTTTGAAACTTTTTTTTTCTTCGAAAAAGTCGATTTCAAGACGATTCATTTGACCGCTTATTTGTTCCGATACGATCTGTACAACGCGAGTTATTAAAACTTGAATGAATACGCGCGTGGGTTTCAAGTTTCGAGATTTTGAAACTTCGCTGCGTTCTTCGTTTGAAAGTTTTTCGAATCGGTTTTGTAGGCTTGCGGGAGAATACCGTTTTCGGTATTTCGACCATTCGGGACTTTTCAAAATTCGGAACTTTAACTCGACCCTGAAAATAAAATCGAAGGAAGAAGGAAAAAAGAAAAAAAAAATATGGCTAAATTATTCTCTCGTTTATAGGCAAACATTCTATTTATTATATTAACATATTTTAGTTATAAAAGATAACACGCAGCTAAGTATGATGAGAATAACAAAGATTCCGTATTAAAGACGAAAAGAATTTGGCTTATCAATTATAGCGTTGTACATATGATATATTATACATGGATACCAAGTTTCTTTATACCTAATGAATTCTCACTCTATATTGTACAGTTAGGAAAATAAATTATTCGTTATTTAACTTGTCGATTATTCATGTCCATCAGTCGTTTTTCACCAGGCCAGAATCGCCTCTGATCTTCAGTATGAGTATGGATCGTAAAACGACCGCTGCGCCGATGCTAGTAACCAGTAAAGTCACGTAAGATACTTCTTTGAGGTGGGACAGATTTCCCACAGGTATTTCCCACGAATTATCAACAGATTCCTAAAACAAGATCATAAGATGTTCAAGTTTCAATCAATTTGTTCATCCAAATAAGCAGAGAAGCTAAATATCGATCAATTTCAATCTCAATTGCTTTCTACTTCGTTTTACAACCGATCGTGAACACAATTATTCAATCACCATTCTGTATGGAATTTCTCTCCACTTTCTTGCCAGGTCAACACAAGGTGGGCAGATATCAATGTTCGATACTCGATGTTCCCTCAATCTCTTCGGGCAGCCTATGAGCAGTTTTGGAGAAGGAATGTTGGCCGGTATGTATCCCCCGGTATCTCCAGAGAATTTGTATCGTTGATGAACCGGCAGAGAGAGTAAAACGGACTTTGAAGCCTTCAGTTCTTCGCATATAGTTGCGTTCTGGGGTTTCGCCTTCTCCGCAAATAATTCTACGTCTATTTCACCCACGGAACATGCGAGGGCCTAGAATTTGGGAGGGAATGACAAGATCGCGATTTATTATTCAGCGGGATTTAGCAAAATTAAACACCGTGAGATCCAGCACCTTTCCCAGTCTTTTTAGATCCGCTATTTCATCCACATTCACGTATATCTCTGGCGGTAATAAAACCTGCAGGGATATCGCGCAGTTCGATTCGTCTAGCCCATTGATGTCTATTTTGTAATTAAGGGTTCTGGAGAAACGGAAGTATTTCTTATTTGCTTATTTGCTTATTTACTTGTTAATTTTTTTTTAAGATTATCGTAAATTATTTATAAAAAGTCGATTTTTATCCAACTGGTAATCCGTTTATTAATCGTTTCAATAGCTCCGATCGTTCGGATGCCGAAATGATGTGAGATAACATAACATAACCTCTTTACCTGTGAAATCCTTCCCCGATTACGTCGAGATTTAAGACCGCGTTGACCGATGCGCTGATTATTATGCTGTGAAATATGACAGCAGCGAGTAAAAACAGTTTCATGTAACTCTGCATGTTGTTGTTTTTTGGTATAAAGCAGGAATTCGGCCGAGTATTGACTCCTGGATTTTCTACGAATTGTCAATCCTGGGCGTCGCCATATTGGAAATTGTATAGGAGCGCAACAGGTGGGTGTGTGTTGAGCTGCCTGCAGTCAGGCGCATCACACACCCAGAGGATGAGATGAACCGCGATTTTTGATTTTTACTTCAAGATTCTCTGCGTTAGTTATCCGCAAACGATAAAAGATGGAAAGGAATTTAAACTGACTAATTTTTCAATTGAGGGATTCGTATTGTTGCTCATTTCGGATTTCTGCTTTCCATGCAATTCTAGATTCAAGTCTTTCCAATTCGTTTAGGCGCATTATACCTTGTGTTAGTCTCTCCAATCGATTTATTAAATTTTTGGAAAATCACAACTAGCTAAGAATCGGATTTTAAATCTTTTCAACTCGTTTCAAATGTAGATTATATTACCAAAGGCTCTAGGTGGTAAAATTAAATGAAACCAGCGATTTCTTATATTAATCTTTTATGAATTATAATTTTATATGCCTAAGTATAACTGACTTAATTATCACTACTGCAAAGCGAAAAAAAATGTCGGTTTGGGATTACAATATACAGCTATTATTAGCTTGAATAAATAATGCTGAAAAAGTAAGAAAAATAAAAGGAAAACATCCCCGCATTCTGCAGGCATTGGGTTTCGCTGTATAAAAAGTCGAGAACATTTTGAAGAGACTTTATTTTTCCTCATATTCGTCCGGAATAACAGAACAGTTAATTAATAGCTTTGGCTACAACTTTGAAGAGGTATAATATTCCGTGCATTTATCTCTCAGAAATGTAAAAATAAATACTCAAAACGAGGCGGAAAGAGAAGGATGTATTTTCCGCACAAAATTATCACGATTATCTTATTTTTATTTCATTTATTTTTTCCTCCACCGATTATTCGCCTTACTTATTATCTTGTTTTTGGTCGAAATTTATGACGGCTGAAGCTCGTGGGTTCATCAACTCCACATTGATAACGGAGAGTCGAGCAACGCCAGGGAAACTCGCGGCGTTTTCGCACGTAAACAGATACACAAATTTCGATGTTAGTTTCGTTTCGGGGAAATAAACAGGCGAAAAAGTTTATTTCCACGTCTCATCGGCTTGACAAGAGTCCCAACTTATCCCACCATCAAACAGGCTCTTCAGCTATGATAATATGTTTTTCTAATCTCGAAATTTTCACTCAACGCAACTCCGCCGGTTTATTAGCTCCCGATAAACTCGCCAGAAGATTGATGAAAAAATATCTAGCCGACAACAAATAAGCTCTAATTCACCGTCAGATAACTATAATCCCGGAGTAAATTCGCCCTTATCTATCCATGTCCCGTTTTCAAACGGTATTTCGCAACGAGTTTCCGCATCAAACTGACGTCTTGATTTCACCCGGATTCGAAATTTTCCCAATCATATAATAGCGACGAATTCCAAAATCCGCTAAATCCTCGCCATGAAAACACCCGCGGATCCCGTCAAGCCGGATGAGAAAGAATCTACAGCCGCGGAAAGCGAAGATCCGAATTGTCAGCCGGGCAGACGAAGGAGACAGTGGTCACTGGCTATCCATTTTTTGGCGTCAATCGGCTGCTCGATCGGCGTCGTAATACAATTGAACGAGTGTTATCAAAAGCTGAGGATACCACCGGTCACAACGCACACCAGATTCCACGTCAACGATTCCCTCTGGTATCCGGCTCTAACGTTTTGCAGAGAGCCGCCCTTTCGCAGTGAAATTTTATCGAAGTGAGCTTCAGAGGATTTTCCGACGAAAATTATCCCCTTTCTACACGGTTTCATCAATTATGATTCTCTTTCTCGCTACCATTCGAAGATACGGACTGGGAGCTTCTCCTCGCTACACATCAGAGTGGCGGAACTTTCCCTGGGGCGAAGTCACCATGCAACAACTTTACACAGAGGCGACGTACCCAGCAGAGGAAGTCTTCGTGCTTTTTGGGCTGAACGAGCTGCCGAGTAGTAAGTGTGATTCCAGTCGAGTCATTAAAAATCGCACGGTTTGAAAAATAGCCAATCAGAGTTAAGAGCGAGGCGAAATTTGTCCGAAAATTTGTCCGCGTATCGAACCCGGAATTTTGAGTTTCGTAAATTTGGGGCGATATTCGGCGTCAGCGATCCCGAGGGACCGTTTTTCAATTTATTTATTTACAGACGTGGAAATTTCCAGCAGTTACTTTTTCGAGTCCGGTTCGTGCCACACTCTCACGCCAAAATCAACCACCAAAGATGCAGGGCTGGACGTTGGTTATTCCGTGATCGTGACCCACAGCGGAGTGACGGACTCACATAGCGCAAACCCTGGGCCAGTCGGCTGGCACGTTTATGTCCATGAGGCGAGCGAGACCTGGACAGAAGAGAAAATGCAGAGCCTCGGTCGTCAGGTAATCGAAAATCGTCTCAATCACTCCGCGAGACTCTAAAGCGCATTTAATTAAACTTCTTCACGATGAATCTTCTCCCGCAAGGAAGCGCTTTTCGTCGAAGTCGGTGAAGAGGTACAGATCAGATTATCCGTCCAAGAATTCGTCCAGACGAACGTCGGCAGGACTAGATCATGCGTCGAGCAAATTCGGGGTGGCGAAGTACGTTGCGCCGAGGTTTGTAGATGGGGGCAAATAGCCCTGGACAAATGCGGCGCCCCGTGGCTACCGGGCCTCGATTTACCCGAGTGTGACAACTTCAACGATACCCGGAGACTGATGATCGGCTACCTCAAGTACGCGAGACGCGATATATGCACACAAATATGAATTACGAAGAATTATTTCCCCCCAATTTTTATCCCCCGATTTTTACAGCCACGATGAATGTCAGACGGATTGCTGTGGCTGCGAAGAGAGTTGCCGGGTGGTAAGATACGAGGCCTTGCCAATAACCCGGAAGCTATTCCCCGAGCCGATGTCGCAGATATACGTTTTTTTCAACTCTCGATTGGTGACTTTGATGGAGGAAAAACCCGCCTATGACTGGTCTACTTTCTTCGCCGAGATGGGAGGCAGTCTTGGATTTCTTCTGGGACTCAGTGTGCTCGGGGTAATCAGTTTCGCCGAGAAAGTAGCAGAGCTGATAACCTCCTGGCTGCCGTCTAATTGCAAGAAGGATAAAACGACGGAGAAGGAGGAGGAGGAGATTGGAAAACCGTAGATGCCTTACAACACAAATTATCGAACCATTTAGACCAATCATTTAACGGTTTTAAATAAAAAGTGAGTAAAAAATTAAAAACTGGAAAAAATCTCGAGGCAAATACGTTTCTTTGTCTTTCGCCTCGAACGCTGCTCAAACGGAGACAGATAGGCGATAAGTTCACGGGAGCTTTTTTCCGGAGAATTTATCGCTCTACAAAAAAGGTCCAGTGAACCTATCGTCTATCTGCCTCCGTTTAAGCAGCGTTAGAGGCGAAATGTACAGAAACGTATTTTGTCGAGATTTTTTTCTAGTTTTCAATTTTTTACTCAAAAACGGCTGAAAACTGGTTTTTTGTATAATATTCTCTGTTTTCTCGAGCATCGTGACAATAAATATTGACGAAACTGTGTCCCCGCGTTCGTTTCTTCTTTAGAATATCCAGCGAAGATTCTAGAACGACTTTTCTCCGTTTTATAGCATTTGACACGTCATCTTATATCGTTCGACGAAAGTACATAACGAGTTGTCGAGTATATTTCGTTGTATAAATAATCAAACAATTATCTCAACACCCGCACAACAGGCGGATGAGAGAGAGAGAGAGAGGAGAGTGTTGGTTAAAATAAGCGTGCCGCCTGGGCAAGAGACTCACGAACACATATCCATAGGTAACAAAGTAGTATGCGCTAGTGTAAAAATAAAAGAATTCTCTGTTCTTTTTCCTTCTTCCTTTTTTTTTTTTTTCTTTTTTCTCTTTTCCGAGTTTTTTTCTCCACAGTTTTTTCCACAGCGATTAATAACGGGCTGAGAGTAGGATAAGGATTGAAATTTGTCATCCATTACGTTTTAAATAGCTACAATTATGGTTCATGTTTGATAATTTTTTCGAAAATCCTTCTCTGTCCCTCTCCGCTTCTTTCGCTTATCGCCAATCACATCTCTCGGCCTCGAGACGCTCGAATTCGCGCCGAAACGATGCAGAGTTCTTGACGTCACGCGTATGCGAGTGTCTCTTTCGCCCCCGACCCGACCTGACGCGACCCGACGTCGCACCCACCCTCCGTCCTCCCTTGAGTCGCGCCTCGCCTCGCTTCGCTTCGCTTCGGGAAGTTGAAGCCAGCAGCCAACAGCCAGCCGCGCATCGCGGGTTGGTAAGGCGTGCGCTTCTTGGTGGCACAGGCTAGGCTACGAAAATAGAAGGCGTCGGCCCAGAAGTAGAAAGGAGGCGGCGAGCGAGCTCGTTGCGGGAAGGAAATCAGAGCCACCAAGAGAGAGGGAGAGAGAGAGAGAGAGAAAGAAGGAAAAAGTCGAGTCTCGGTGCGCCTAGGGATGCTGCGAGATACTAGAAGGAGATAAAAAGAGATTTCTTCCTCTTCTACTTCTCGTTTGCCTCCGCGCGATCTTGATGCTCTCTTCTTCTTCCCTGTAACCCAGTAGCTATGAGCTGCTCAGCTTTTGTTACATAATGCGTTGAGACTAGTCGCACTCGCACGCTGCCAATGCTAATGCTGCTTTACCCGCTTCGTCGGATCCTCTCCCAGTTCCTCTTCGTATAATATAATATAGACGAAGCGAGACTAGACTATGTATATTCGTTTTTATCGATAATAAAACGCCGCCGAGTTGATCAAGGGATGCAATAAAATGATGCGTGAAAGTCATATACATCCGAGAATTGATCGTAGTCAATAATTTTTTAAAATAACAACGATTTAGCTTTGAATTAGGTACAAAAATTCAATCTGTTGTTCGTCCTTTTTTTTCTTCTTTTTTACAGTTTGACTGAGACAATTAGTGATTTATATCGGGGCGTAAGGTTCGAGGGAACTCCGTCGCGTATGTACGTATATAAATATACGCGAGATATTAGGATGCGGAGAATTCCAAGTGACTAAATAATCCCGCAATGAGAGGGAGGTAGGTAAATACGTCCGGCGGTTACCGGGAGGACCGGGACTATGGGCGAGAGTTGGATAGGTATAGCGAGAGATCTGCGGCCCAAGTGCAAGTTCAAATATAGAATGGAACAGATTTTACTCGTGCCTGTTGCCTCTTGGCACTGAAAAACATGGAAAAAAAAGGAGGAATAATATGATGAAATTAAGTTAAATAAAATCCAACAATGTCCAAACCCTTGACATTTGTTTTTGAAAATTTCCATGCGAGAGATGTAGGTACGTGTGTACGCGGGATCGGATCGGTTCGAATTACGGTATTAAATTATCCCGAGCTGCAGCCAGACAGAATTTGCGTATGAATCACGAAGTCGCTGTTGTGTTTTATGTGTTTTTCATTCTTGCGTATCGAAAAACAAAACGGTAAAGAAAAATTGAATTGAATAAAGGACGAAGAAAGATTGAAAAAGAAAAAAAAAAAAATTCCAAAATTCTTTGCAGAAATAGTATTCATCAACGGTTTCATCGTTTCTTTTCATTTCGTACAGTTTCATATTCCAGTCTCAATTATTTGTACCTATATTCTAAACGAAGAACAGAAATTTGAAAAAAATTATAAAAATTTTCATTCTTATTGCTCCAGATTTAATTGACTGAGAAACAGTCGTTCAGATATTCTTTCCCTCTCCTGACCTAGTTTTGAGAAAAATCAACGCCAATTATATAGCACCTAACTCACGCTTAGCTAAAAGTAATGACAAGACTTCAGCCACAGCGTCACAGACGGAGCAGAAGAAGATGACGCGACTGTAATCTCGTGAAGCGAATTATAAGCGAGAGAAAAATAATATTTTTAAACATTTTCGGTTGTATAGTCACTGTGTTATAGAACGTGTGGGAATTTTATTTGAAAAAAAACTCATATTCTAATATAGAATTTAGAATTTTAGAAGATAAAAGAAAAAGAGAGAAAATTTTATTTCGATGATAAAAAATAAAATACGACCCGCTATTATTGTCAGCATTTTAAATCCTCGGCGTATAATAGCCCCGTTAAAGTTATTCGAGCGAGATGGGGGGATCAGTGTCGAAAGAATTTTTCAACAAAGTTTTTATACGTTTTTTTTTTCTTTTCTTTATTATTTCTTTTATGAGAATTTATCGCTGATTGATCTTAGGAATAATAATCAAATATATATAGCGGGGATAAAGAAGAATGGATGAAATAAAAATAAAATTAGATATAAATCGGGATGTAGAAAAGTCAAGGAATCGCCTATACGTTCGGGAACCCGCGGCGCGGATAAAACGCCGGTTAATTGTCCGCGTTGGCCAGAAGCCGGACAACGCAACGCAACGCAACGCAACGCAACGGACGATGGTGAGGCGATGGCGACGATGACTCAAGGCTTCGAGGCTCGCCTCGCAAAAGCTTCTATTCGCTCGCCAACTAAAACTCCTCCGGTGTCCGTTCGGTGGCCCAGATTATATTTGCTCGATCCTCTCGAGTCCCCAAATAACTAGCGGATTCAGTCGAGCTCGTATACTACCTATAACATTCTAACGTAGTCGGGCTATATGCGCGAAAGGGTATCGCAGAAACATGCCATTTCGATCATAATGCATTTACACAACGTCGTAAACATCTCGCAATTCGAAAAACAAAAAAAAGAAAAAAGAAAGAAAAACACGACGTAACGGAATTACGTCTGATCAACGTATATTATATCTTATGCCGCATTATAAATCTCGTGTGTCTACGATTAAATTTGCAAACAATAAATTTAATTCATCGTTCAAATTATTTTTGTCTCAAAGTTTTCAACGTATTTAGACTATGCGCGGAACGATATCTGGAAAACGTAATGCCATCTTGATCGCACATTTACACGCGATCACGAGTATCCCGTGATTTTGAAAAGCCCGCCATAACGGAATCATATATTTGAGCGAATATCTTATGCCATTATAAATGTCGACAAGTTTGAATCGATGAATTTAATCCGTCGTTTAAAATACTTATCTATAGCGTTTTAATGTAGTTATAGGTTATGCGAGAGAGTATCTGAAAGACATGCCATCTCGATCGTGATTATACACATCCAGCAATTTCAAAAGTCCCCGCCACTCTCGTGCCATTATAAATCTCGGATAGAATGAATTCGATGAATCAATCTAATTTATCTTTTTAATTTAACTGAGAGCTTGTTCTATAATTCCCTCATTATTTTTCCTCAATTACGAATCTTCATCTCTTCTTCCCTCATCAGCTTCCGCTCTTTAATTATACACTTTTGAATTGACATGAATTTTCTTTTTTTTTTATCTAAAATTTTCTAGATACAATTTTCATCACGAATTTCCTAATCATTTGAATTTCGAATATTTCGTATAGTTTTTTTTTTTTTCTGATCAAACTTATGATTCGTTATCATAGAATAACGAGTAGAATATTTCTTACAAAAAAAAAAAAATGACGAGAATTTATCTAATTTTTTCAATAATTCGTATAAATTATTAGAATTATTTCCACCAGGCTATACCTACCACCTGCAAATCATCTTCTGTTCGACTAAATTAAATTCTTTAGCACATATAGATATGCCATGTGTACATAGATATATTATACAAACGCTGGAGCTGAACTGGCTAGCTTCTCTGTATATTTCTATCTAGAGAGCGAGGGGGGACAGTGAACCACGTGGACTAGGTTGCGGACGACCTGACATCAGGTGACAGGTGAACGGATGCACGGGAAATTCTTTGGCGGAAACGCTTTTCACGTGCCACTGCATCGTGTTGAAAGGTCGAGGTCGGATCGTGGGATTATTTATCCTCTATTTTGGCCATATTTTATTTCCAACGTTAAATTTTCCGCCTCCTATCCGATTCGCCGATACTAAAATTCCCTGAACTATGAATTAACACGACGTGGGAAGCGGAAATTTCCTCGAGGACCGATCGAAGGAATTCGACCTCTCCTCGAATCTACCTACGTTTTAACCAGCTTAAAAATACACCCTAATTACCTGGCCGATTTAAAGGAAAGATTATATCTCCGTAGTTTCTAAAAAAGTTGGCTGAATGATTCCCGTGCATCAAGCGTGACGAGGAGGAGATACCTCAACGAAATCGTCTTCGAAAATATACTCTTGGGAGTTTAGTTTTGTCGTTTTTTCAGCGAGGTAAAAACCGATCGATTCATCTTTACGTTTTTCTTTTTATTCTTCTTTAGCCTGCAGTCGAGAATAGAGTATAAAAAATTCGTTCTAAATATAAGCTGCATCCAAGCGAGTCAGCTGCTGGTTTTCTAAATCGAGGGAAATCAGTGCTTCAAGATCCGTCTCAATCCGCGTGAAAAATCTTCGACAGATTTGTCGATGCTCGAAACCGCGACGCCCTTGAAGTTTAAGATGGCTCGAAGCAACCACTCCTTGCGCGGTTTGAATCGTCGATATGTACAATAAACATTCGGCGTGGCATCCACGTGCGTCATAATCTTAATTTATCCGGTTGTATAACTCGGCTATTTCCGCGGCTAATCAGTCATCCCGAAAACACCGAAGAAGAACTTGAAAAAGAAGAAGAAGAGGAAGAAGACGAGTCCTGCTACCCCATTAACTCGACTCATTTAACGTCAACAGAATCCGTTACACTCCGCATCTGGTTTGTTGACTCTCCCGCGGCAGGAAGAGCAACATCTCCACCTCCACCGCATCTACGAAATGCGGTTGACTTTAAACAAACAGAATATGAGTCCGGAGGGAATGAGTCAACCGAACGGATGAAACACCGTCAAGAGCGTATAATCTCGTTCGATTAGAATAGTAGATCTGTCTCGGTGACTCCCGGTTTCGATTAAATCACTTCAACCTCTAGCCACCGCGGTCGGGGATGGCCAAGGCTGTCCCTGGCATCGATACAGTTACCGTTGGACGTCGCGATGCTATAGATAGAACGCGAACCTCGGGCATAGGCACATAGCCTATCTTTCTTCGGACTAGGTACAGCCGCCGAGATATCGCACGGTGTGATTGATCCTTGGTTAGAAACCAGGAGGAAGTTTCGAGAAAGAAATACTAAGGAATGGGTTAATATGTCCCGTTTGGCGATCTTTAGTCTAGCTTATATGTTCCCGCTCTGAAAGCCATGAGTTATGTCTAACTTCTTATCTCCATCCGCATCTAGTTTCGTCTAGTTTCTTTCAAGATTAAAGACTGACCTAGGCCTCCCCTGGTCACCCTTATACGTTCCACATTGGTGTATGAATTTATACGGCTATGTAGCAGCACGTGGTAGTCGGCTGCCACGTGGTCTTGCATCCGGTCCATGAGGAGATTCTAGCTTCCGTTTTCTTCGACCTCTTGGAATCTATTCGACTTGTTCAACGTTATGTTATAGATATCGTAAATGATCATTTCTTGTCTATTATTTATCTCGTTATACTGCATAGCTGTTTTATGTATATTAGGGCTTGTTTCTGACGACTAGGGCATCTCCTCATCTACCATCTTCGTCTATTTTCATCTGACTTTAAAAGTGAGCGCGCGGTGCGGGTGCGCTTTCTCGTTTTCCTCGGGCTGCTAAGGCAGCCGGCACCCCCTGTCACACTTTTGGTATCATCTCCGCCTAAAAAGGTAGATTGGACCAGTAACTAACGTAGGCTACGATTGGCTATTCTCGTTTACCAATCGGCGAGCTCGTACCAAGCCAGGATCACGTTGCACGCGCTTATATTGGGATGTTCGGCAGTTTCCCCCGACAGAACGGCTCTCTAACGTAAGTGCACCACGTCGGTTACTCCTCGATTTCCACGCACACATATATACCCTATATAACACACCAATATACGAGAATTTTTTTTTTTTTTTTTTCTTTTTCTTATTCCTTTTTCTTTTTTTTTCAATAATCAATTGAAGAAGAAGAAGAAGAAGAAGAAGAAAAAGTAAAAAGAAATAATTAATTTCTCACACATGTAAAATCTCTAACGCATCCCGTATACATAGTAAAATTTACGAGAAATAAGTAAAAAAAAGAAGAAAAAAAAAAAAAAAGTAAAAATTACACACACATCCTCCTCCACATTTATAAAAAAAAAAAAACCACTTATCCCACCCTTAAATAACTGCTGCAACCGAACGTATACGTGTGAAGATAATAATATATTTTTGCGAAGCGAAGAAGAAGGAGCAAAAAAAAAATATATATATATGTATATATATATACAAAAAAATACGAAAATATGTATATATATATAATATATATATATACGTATACATTAACAAGTAAAGTATTAATTATAAAAGTGAGAGTGACTTCGGAAACGAGATAAACGATTAAAAAGGATATTATCTACCGATTATAAATGGACTACAAATTTGCAGAGGTGGAGTTCGGCGTCGACGATCTTCTTGCCTGAGTTCCGGAAACGATTGGAAAAAAAAAAAAAACGAAAAGAAAAAAATTAATTAAATCTCATTTTCGCGAGTACGTATAGAAGTTGTCTTTGGAGTTTTTCTTTTTTTTTTTTTCTTTTTTTTTTTTACTGTCGGAATAATCGAGATACAAGATTATATAATCAAAGAAACGAAAAAAAAAAAAAAATCACGATTCTTAAACCGTATATATGAATTTTATTTTATCGGAATTAAAAAGTGTGTGCGCGGCTGAAGTATCATCGTTCTCGTCGTCGTCGTCCTAATCATATATTAATTACACAGTGTGTGCATCGATTAAGGGTGATGATTAACATGTTTAATGTCCGATTTGACTGAATGGCAATTAAACAAGAGAGACGAAGAAAAAAAAAAAAAAAAACCGACGAAAAGAAAGAAAAAGACATAAGTCAAGCCTATATATATATATATATATATATATATATATATATATCCCGTTTTATAACCCTTATCATATTGCTAAGGGATATTCAACGCCCGTTTATATATACATGGATGCGTGAATTCGCGCGATACTATAATGCAGATAGTGTGAATTATAACTTGTGATATATGCTCGGGTAATTAGATAATTGTGTTATATCTACGCGATCTTTGAAATAATGAAAAAAAAAAAAAAAAACAAACTTCGGGACCAAATTTAAAACTATAACAACTGATACGCGATCACCTATGGATATTATTATTATTCTTAATATTATAATAATTTGTTCGTTATTTTGTTGAGAAAAAAGAAAGAAAGAAAAAAAAAAGAGAAAAGAAAAATTCATCAAAAATTATGACGCGACACCGAATAATCGTGGGCGTTCGTAATAATTAATATTCGGTCCGTTTCGATGATAGAATCAAATGTTTTTTTTTTTTTTTCTTCTTCTTTCTTTTTGTTCTTTTTTTTTTCAATCGATGTTCTTTTTTCTTTTTCTTCTTTTTCTTCTTCTTCTTTCGTTTCACCACTTCGCTTATATACTTCAACCGTAACCTACGAACAATGCGGAAGTAGAGCGCATGCAGGCCGTATTTGTCTTTTCGTTATACCATTACTTCGCGGTTGGAAAAGCTCCAAGAAACATTCCATCCCGGTCAAATAGATTTGGGGACTAAAATTAAACTATTGCGTCTCATGTGTCTCACGCGTCCCTGTCTCTTTGTAATATCATAAGTTTCGCTCGCAGCTTCGGTCGGATAACAAATATTATACAATACAATATACATATAAAATATATATATATATAGTAAAAAACGAAAAAAAAAAAAATTAAAATTAAAATTAAAAACTTAAAAACTTAAATAAAAAATTACCATTTATACATTCGTTACGTAAAAAAAAATGTAGAACTATGCAATGTCCGGGCGTGAAAGTGTATCGAGAAGTTGGATACGTGATGGTGTGATCTAAAAATATCCTCTCCCCCTGTACATATACACGCATTACACATTAACATACACATACACGTATATGAATATAACAGATTCCAGACAATCTATAGATTTTCTAAATTGATATCTATGTATATATACATGTTTATGTAATAAGTGTATATATATGTATATATATGATTTACTTTAGGGCCGACCAGACCGTGCCGCAAGAAGTAGTCCGTCCGCCGCCGCTCGCCTGAGGAAAAAGAAAAAAAGAAATCATACGAAACTGACGACTGCTTAGCGAAAAGTAGATAAAAAAAAAAAAAAAGGGACACAAAGTTTAACCCATCTAATAAAACAATATGCCGAAGCCAATTAAGCAAGAAGGGGAAGACCCCGACCCAACCCCATACCTCTTCGTGTCCCTCGAGCAGAAGAGAATCGATCAAACCAAGCCCTACGATGCCAAGAAGGCCTGCTGGGTACCCGACGAGAAGGAGGGACATGTCCTTGGAGAAATCAAGGCTACCAAGGGCGACGTTGTTACCGTCTGTCTGCCCGGCGGCGAGGTGTGTAATATCATAAACCCGAAAATTCAAAAAACAAAAAAAAAAAAAAAATATCAAATTTTAGTCAGAAAAAAGTAATTTTTTCGAAAGTGATTAATAAATTCAGATCTTTATCGATATATATATATATATAGAGAAAAACGAAAGGGGTTGTATAATTATTGGGGTGGCAATTTAATTCTCTCTTTCTCTTTATCGCGTCTATTCCGCTACACACGGGTGAAGCATCAGCAATTTTTTATATGTGATCAATCTCGAGGGAGGCGAGGGATAAAAGCTGCGAAAACAGAAAAAAAATTAAAAAAAAAAAAAAAATTAAGTAAATAAAACGAAATCGGAATTTTCTTTAAATACGATTCAAAGAAGAACAATTGGGATAGTAATTATCAGAGTGTATTATCATCATATCTTACGATCGCGTATTCGTCCAATATACACACGGAGTCAAGCAGGCATTATGGCGTTTTCTTATTTCGTCGATCATTTCGGGCGGGGTATCGAGGGAAGGGATCGTACGACGCTATATATAAAAACCAGAAGGCAACCCAGAGGCGCTTATACGACGGCGTCGGCGTCGGCGTCGGCGTCGTCGTCACCGTATCGGGCTCCTCGAGCTCTATTTCAAGAACAGAATAACCTGCGGGACTAACGACGCGCTGGCCAACGGCCATACGCAGTTTAAAAATCGAGCCTCGTATTACTTTACGTCTGTATAAAACTTTGAATAGTAGAGGGGGGGGGGGGGGGGGAATGATTTTTTCCAAACTAGGGTAAAAAAAAAAAAAAAATTCGATCATCGAAATGAAAAGTAAAAAAAAAAAAAAAAGGAATGTTTTTTTTTTTTTAATTTTCTTCAAATTTCATAAATTTGTAACTGTATCGTTATATATATATATATATATACGTCCGCATCACGGAACGAGAATGATTCTGAGATGTAAATTTATTTATAGTTTCACACACCCCAAATTCCGCGTGTAAAAGTAGATATATGGGTTACGCAATATGGTTCAGCAAACCCTGCGTTCCGATGCTGCTGAGGCGCTATTGTTAGCCAAACTAGGGGAGAGACGAAGAGTCACCCGGACGAACAGTATAGTCGGCTCAACTTGTATATATATGCATATATACCTGATATATATATATATATATTTACTGTATCTAAATACGTTGAGATTATATAGGATCGACGGGGGGGGGGGAGGGAGAAAAGAGATGACGACATTAACTGGTGGATTTGAGAATGGCTGACTCAATCAGAGGGTCTTACCACTAATCGGGAATTATAAATGATCGCGGTTTACCTCTAGCTTTTCCATTTCTATATACTTGCTTCATATACCTTACCGACTAGATGACCAGCTGGATGAGATTATTTTTAGAAATAGGTACATATGTATACTCTGAGACGAAATTGGATAGCCCCCTTACGCAATCGGGATATCCATGTATACATATATATTTTTTATTCTCCCTTTTTTTTTTCAAACCATTTCCAAAAAACGGGGTAGAATTTACGAAAATTTAAGATACGATTTCGATGAAGATGAATACTTTCTTACGAGGAATAATTATCGCCCGTAGATAATTTACTTCGTCAAGTATGTGGGTACCGTGTCTTTATAAATATGTATAATATATACGTGAATGAGAAAAAGGAAATTTATCAATGAACCGCACGCAGACGAAGCAATTTCGCAAGGACCAGATCGCCCAAGTGAATCCCCCGAAATTTGAGAAGTCCGAGGATATGGCCGACCTGACGTTTCTTAACGAGGGATCGGTTCTTCACAATCTGAAACAACGTTATTACAGCAAATTGATATACGTAAGTTTATATTATCGTGAAAATTACTAACGATTTCCCCTTTCTCTTGGCGATATATAGACTAAGGACTTCAAGAAGGACCAGCTGCAGCAGGTTAATCCACCTAAGTACGAGAAGGCGGAGGATATGTCCAACTTGACCTACCTCAACGACGCTTCGGTTCTTCACAACTTGAAGCAACGTTACTACCACAAGCTTATCTACGTAAGGATGGGAAACTCGAGAGCACAGACAGCCGCCGTTGTCGAGATTTACACTTTGCTTTTACAGTATTCTTTTCTCAATTAGCATCGGCCAAAGCACCGAACGTGTCACGCCGTAATTATTTTTTCAGCATGAGAAACTTAGGAATCTGGGGAAGAGAATCGGTCGAAAGCACCGCGACGTGCCCGTACCGCATTTCGCCTTCTAATTTCACGAATTATATACCAGTTTTGTCGAATTTTCCACCCCTCAATAATCCACGAGTAACAATCTCCGATTTTAGTGCAACGTGTCGTGGAACCAACAGACCTGGCCACGATATTTCGCCGACTAACTATGTGCCCTAACTCGAAAACGGTTAATCTTCAATGTCGAACTACAGCAGCTATTCTTTTTCTCCAAAAAACGTTTAGACCTACTCTGGCCTGTTCTGTGTCGCCATCAATCCCTACAAGAGATACCCCGTCTATACTCAACGGTGCGCTAAGCTGTACCGTGGTAAGAGGCGTAACGAGGTGCCACCCCACATTTTTGCCATCTCTGACGGAGCCTACGTTAACATGCTTACGAGTGAGTAGAAACGCGAAGGAAGTTATTGGGACGGGGGAGATAATGGGCGGTTGCTAATCCCCGTTTAATCCGATCAGACAGCGAAAATCAGTCCATGTTGATCACCGGTGAGTCTGGAGCCGGAAAGACTGAGAACACGAAGAAGGTAATCGCGTACTTTGCCACCGTCGGTGCCTCGACGAAGAAGGAAGACAATCCTAACCAGAAGAAGGGCTCTCTTGAGGACCAGGTCGTCCAGACCAATCCCGTCCTTGAAGCCTTTGGTAACGCTAAGACCGTGCGTAACGACAACTCTTCCCGTTTCGTAAGTATATCAGATCTGCTTTCGTCTTTCTTCGACGATTCTACGCACGCTAATTCCCTAAACTCTGATCTGGACAGGGTAAGTTCATCCGTATCCACTTTGGACCATCCGGAAAGTTGGCTGGAGCTGATATCGAGACTTGTGAGTATCCCCGTCGTATTTTAACCGGGTCTGTCCAGTCCGGGCGAAATATTGTTTCTCCTCTTGTTCTCAGATCTGCTGGAGAAGGCTCGTGTCATTTCCCAGCAGGCGTTGGAACGTTCCTACCACATCTTCTACCAGATGATGTCTGGAGCCGTGCCCAACCTCAAGCGTGAGTATCTATTCGCCCCGAGACCGCCGGATCTTTTTTTCGATTCGTATCTCACGAAGTTATTGACAAATTGATACAAACAAACACACACACACGTTAGCGGATATAATTATGCAGATGTATAGTCGGGTAGAAAGAATATTTCAGGAAGATTTTCGGACCCTTTTTTAATCGCCGTAACCTATAGCCTGTAAGATAGGAATGGATTGAAATAACAATCGAGGAGAGACGATGCTGAGAAGATGGGAAGCTAGGATCGTCCTATTCAACGAAGGATAGTCAATGTGTGAAGCGAGTTCTCACCCTTTTCTCGTTTGACCCTTTTCCAATACCGTAATGTCTTCTTTCGTAGAGATTTGCCTTTTGTCGAACAACATCACCGACTACTACTTCGTATCTCAGGGAAAGACGACCATTCCCGGAATGGACGACGGCGAGGAATGTAACCTGACCGACGTAAGGCTCATTCGCCAATCGCAGGAACACTGCAGATGTTCCGATGAATTTTTTTTTTGTTCGTTTTCCGATTTAGTTTCAGTATTGTATTTCATTTGTCAACGCCGTAAGCCCATCAGCCTTAAAACCAGCTCAGGGCCGAATACTTGTCCATTTTTTAACGAGGACGAGGACCACGATGCCAGTGGGGATTGTTTGTTTATTTTTTCTTGTCATCCCCTAAAGCAGTTATTCACATATTTGTAGTCTTAATAGCCCAGTGTGTGATAATGTGTGATCCGGTTTATACCTTGTAGATAATTTTTCCCATGGCAAACAAAACGGGGGATTCATACAGCGGTGTTAAATCGACAGTAAAGGGACTGAGTCTCGTCGATTTTAACCCTTCCCTTCTTGCACCCTCGGGTACCCAAAACACCCTAAAAAAAAAACAAATCCCCTCAAATACGGGGCTGAGATTCACTTCACAGGAATCGTTGATATTCCTTCCCTAGAAGCTATCCTTTGAAGAAGAAAAAAAAAAATTATAAGGAACTTGAAAACCACCCCGTCCCGATAAAAAGAAGAAAAAAAAAAAACTATCATACGGTCCTATTAGATATCCTGCATGTTTTGATTTCCCCGCACAGAGATGTTGCTGTTGTCGAACAACGTGCGAGACTACCACTTTGTATCGCAAGGAAAGACCTCGATCCCCGGCCTCGACGACGGCGAGGAACTTCTCGTTACCGATGTAAGTGCATGCCGTGAAGTGAGCTCTATCCTCATAGTTCATAGATTAATAAATTCTTATTAAATGGCGATTAACAGACTCACGCCATTCAAGAGCTCACTTACTCCTGGCGCCTCTTGCCAGGATGTTTCCGTTCTCCTTGCAATTTTTTAACTTCTTTTCTTCTTATCATTACGCTGCACTTCTCGCTCTGATACCCGCATCGCAAATCTCTCTCTTTCTTCTCTGATTCTTCTCTATCATTTCCAAGTAGTTGCACCCCTACGCTCCAGCCTGCGAGATACCAGTTCTGGAAAATGGGACTACGATACTCTGCCTCTTTCTTTGTCTGTCTGTTCGTCAGGCTCTTGCATCTTTTTTGCTTTCTTTTTCTCTCCTCTTGACTGATTTTTGAATCGTATAGATTGTTACGTAGCGATCACTCCGAGGGTAAGAAAGAAGCAGGAGCAGGAACGTATTGTAAACTTAACTGTCTAATACTCATTCTTCTTTTCAGCTAATTGTTAATAACTTTTATTCTACTCTATAATCTCTTTCTCACTGTTATTGAATATCGTCACTAATAAACCTCTTCTCTTCTACTGAACTTAGCCAGCCACCCCTGCCTCGATTTCGTTTATCAGTATTACGTACGCTGCAGCCACGTTTACGTTTACGTAAAAATTTTTATTTACATTATTTGTGTGTGAATTATTCTTTCTCGAACCAAACCAAATCAATACGAAATCAAAACCAAACAATGACGTACAGAAATGGCACTGTTGAGCAGCAGGATTGGTGACTACTATTACATTAGTCAGGGTAAGACACGGATACCGGGAGTGAACGACCTCGAAGACATGGAGGCAACGGATGTAAGTCCAGTCAGCCCCCGCAGGGCAAAAGGATTCAGTCGTTTCCTTGGATTCTCTCCGTCATGGGGGGTGAAAGAATAAAATAAAAAAATAAAAAATTTGAAACAGTTTAATTTTTGGGTAAAAAAATTGACGAGAGGATCCGAAGATCCGGTTAAATCTTCGCCCCCATAAAAACCCTCGCACCCCAACCGCTGAGCAACTCACAGCTGCCGCTGTCGGGGTGCGGGGGCTCGGGGATCGAGAAATTAGAGAGACGAGACCCCGTCCTCCTGTTCCCCGATCAGCATCACGCGCGATAAAGCAATTCCCGATTTTTCTTTTTTTTAGTTAGGAATGAAGGTTTAGATCAGGAAAGAAAACAGGCTCATTCATACGGTTCCTTATTCGTCCTCTCTTGATTCGAGAGAGGACACCAAGATTATAGCAGTTTTTCTTTAATTTTCTTCCTGTCGTAAAATGACCCACAGAGATCTGTTACTTGTCGGACAACATATACGACTATTACAACGTCTCCCAGGGAAAAATCACCATCCCAAGCATGGACGACGGCGAGGAGTGTACTCTGACCGATGTAAGTCATGTGAAAAAAATTCGAGAAATCAAAAGTCGAAAGGAAAAAAAAAAAAAAAAGAGACCGACTCGTCATGGATTTATTTTTCTACCCCTGTTTCGAAAGGTCACACGTGATCAATTGACCTCACGTGATTCAATGCAACCCTTTATATTTACATTTATCCATGGAATGATTTACAACCCTTTTGAAAAGTATCTTGAATACTTGAATAGAATTACCCTATGCGAATAAATTCAAGTTATTTCTTTTGAACAGGAACCGAGTTTATCATCCCTTATTGTCTGTACTCTGTCTATCTCGAATCTCAACGATATGTTGACCGAGTAGATGTACTTTGTCCGAATATTGTTGCGACTTGAACCCCTCACTGTATACGTATTTAGTTATTCCCACAGTATATTTTGTCTCGAGCCACTGCCAAGTCGCTCGGGAATGTTTTACCCCGTATATATTGGAGTGTACCCCGCCCAAAAACAAAAAAGCGAAGGAACAAATCCACGAAATAAAAAAAAAAAAAAAAAACAGAGCCTATAAGTCTACCGTCGAAAATCATCAATGACAAAATGACAATGAAAGAAAACCAAATAATTTGGAATCGTTCGACGAATTTGAAAAGTACAACTAGAAAAAAGAAAAACAAGACAAGACAAAACCATGCAATGAAGAGACTTATCGTTGTACTATGAAGAGAAAAAAAAAAACAAAAAAACAGCTGGGTACTCTATACATGAAAAGTTTAGAGCCACCGAAGCATTGATTGACCAAAAGTAAACCCTTTATGTATTTTATTTTATCCCATGAGCTCAGGATAGAAGCGGCTATCTAACACAAGCTGTGCTTCTGCTTTTGCTCTATGAAATTCGTTGCTTAAAAACGTATATCCATCCAAGCTTGCAGACCTTGTACAATACTCGCTTGCTTGGTTAAACTAACACGATAAAAAAAAAAAAAACACCTGCCTTTTTCTGTTTTTGCTTCGATTAATATTAGCTTTATAAAACGAAGCTTTGTCCCGGAAGCGGTTCGTTGTGTTATAAATAATTGTTGATTAAAAATTGAAAGGGTCTTCCTTTCGTGTATAAAAACAGCGAGCTGTTTCCGGTTTGAAATTGATGTTGAAAAAATACCGCCGATTATAAAATCTGTGATTCCTTACCCCCCGAAAAAAAAAATATAGCAAGCCTTCGACGTTCTTGGTTTCACCCAAGAAGAGAAGGACAACATCTACAAGATCACTGCCGCTGTTATGCACATGGGTGGTATGAAGTTCAAGCAAAGGGGTCGCGAGGAACAGGCTGAGGCCGACGGTACGGAGGTAAGATGTCCGACGGAGTGAACGTCTCGATGAAAAAATCGAACGGAAATTGAAGAGGCGATTTTATGTACGAATAAATATTTCAACGACAAACAGGAAGGTGAACGTGTCGCAAAACTGTTGGGATGCGACTGCGCCGATATGTACAAGAACTTGTTGAAGCCGAGGATCAAGGTCGGTAACGAGTTCGTCACCCAGGGTCGTAACAAGGACCAGGTCGCCTACTCTGTCGGTGCCATGTCTAAGGCCATGTTCGACAGGCTATTCAAATGGCTTGTCAAGAAGTGTAACGAGACTCTTGACACCAAACAGAAACGTCAACACTTCATCGGTGTGCTGGATATCGCTGGTTTTGAAATCTTCGACGTAAGTTTACCCCGCAGAAATTCTATCGAGGATTTCTCATCTCTGAGAAACCAGGCGACGATAAATCAACGTTTAAATATTTTGCCGAAGATTGATCAGAGCTGAGAAATCTGAATACCAAACCATGCACAAAGAGGCACAAACCTGCGAAGACATTTATAGATCGGTTTTTGAAGTATGCCATTCGAGGGTTAATCATGGAAAATGTTACGATGAGGGTTAGTGCCTCTTCGAAAACCTCACGAAATTACCCACACAGGATAATCGAGATTAGTTTGATCGTCGATCTGGACGAGGAGCGGGAAGGAGGACCGAGCGACTCTTCAGCCCCGAAAATAATCCCCGTTCGTAGTTCCCCTTGAGATAATTCCTCGTTTAAATTCCGCTCGTTTCGGTTGCCTTTAGTACAACGGGTTCGAGCAGCTCTGTATCAACTTCACCAACGAGAAGCTGCAGCAGTTCTTCAACCATCACATGTTCGTACTAGAACAAGAAGAGTACAAGAAAGAAGGAATCGTGTGGGCCTTCATTGATTTCGGAATGGATTTGCTCGCCTGTATCGAACTTATTGAAAAGGTAGCCCCGTCTTCGGGGTAGACCCTCCCCTTTCCCAAACCCTGCGGTTCTTCGTGTGCCACGATTTCGCCTCGTCTGCATTAGGCAGCCGAGGCAACCCCTAGTCCGAAAGTAGTTCGCCCCCTGCATCTTGGACCCTTTTGAGTTGCCCCTGGAATGAGTTTGGTAAAATATCATCGGCCTGACACACACACTCGTCTCCTTTCTTCGGAATACGATCATCCGTCGTCGGTTCATGGTTCTCTCCGTTTCCCGCGGGAAACGGGGATCAAAGTAGTTGTATTTTGCCGAGATACGTAGTATACGTGGATTTAGAACTCCAACCGCATGAAAATCCACGAGTTATTGGTTGACCCTGTGTTTGCCTTGTTGAATTGAAACAGTTCAACGGTTTCGAGCAACTCTGCATCAACTTCACCAACGAGAAACTCCAACAGTTCTTCAACCATCACATGTTCGTTCTTGAACAAGAAGAGTACAAGAAGGAGGGTATCAATTGGGCTTTCATCGATTTCGGAATGGATTTACTTGCCTGTATCGAATTGATCGAGAAGGTTTGTGCCAATAATAAATCAACGGAGTCGATAGGGAATCGATCAGTCGCTGATAATCTGCCACACACGCTGCTTGACCGCAAGAATTTTGCCCCGCCTCTTCACGAATGTTCATTAAATATCCGCTGGCTCGGATCGAGACGGCTATACGGTCTGACCCGTTTCATCTTCATAATTCACACCCTGTTTGAAATCTTCAGCCCTTGAACCCCGTTTTAATGACGGATATAATAATCTCCCCGAACTTTGCGCGTAGCAGAAGTTAAACGCCTTTCGAAAATCGGCCAACACCAGCCTCTCGACTCTGCTGCGCGACTGTTCTACCCGAATAAAGTTCGGACCCTGATCCTCCCCGTTTGGTAGTCAAACGGTGAAATACTGAACCGTGAACAAGACCTTGAAAAGGTTGTTGAAATGGCTTGTAGCTCGCATCGTGATTACTCGGACGATGCGATCTTCACCCTGGTGATTAGGTGTTACGAAAAAAGCACGGAAACACACGAGACCCGGTTTATATCGGGCAAAAATTTTAATGTGGCACGTCAACGTGCCACACTATTTTATTTCCTCCGGCATAAAACAGTAGATTTGACCACTGTCTTGCCTTTGCTCAAACAGTTCAACAGCTTCGAGCAACTCTGCATCAACTTCACCAATGAGAAGCTCCAACAGTTTTTCAACCATCACATGTTTGTACTTGAACAAGAAGAGTACAAACGCGAAGGAATTGATTGGGCTTTCATTGACTTTGGCATGGACCTGCTCGCTTGTATCGAGCTCATTGAGAAGGTATTAATCAGCGAGTGACTGATTACGCCGAGGTCCATTTCAGACGCAATACAGCTTCAGCGATTTTTCTATCAGCTTGAGTGATCGTATTGTTTTCCTGTTTTTTTTCTTTATTCACACGCGACTTGTCTTATCTCTATCATCATCACAAACACCACGAAATACATTATATTCTGACATCTGTACGCTCGTACAGACATCAAAGGATCAAAGGCAGCACGTAAACTGTCCGTTCCATTTTTCCTAGAAGTTAATGTTTGCGGTTTTCTATCCTTCATTTCTTTTTCTTTTCTTTTTTTTCTTATGGTTTTGCTCGGTCATACTATACGAGACCATTATCACATGTCCGTTGCGTCCGTCTAGTCATCTCATACCACGTCTTCGTTATTGGCATGAATTTTTGCCTCCTTGATTTTAACGAGGATTAGGTATCACAGTCGAGGAGTTCGAGGAGGAGGATCTGCGCCCTAAGATATTATCGGTACGTCCCGGGTGGCAGGGTGTGCTAAATTCCCATCAACACGGGCTCTTGCCACCCTGAAAAACCCACATCGTTCCAGAGGAGGTTACGCCCTCTTTGTAAATGTCCTTGTTTTGTATTTGTCTATCTATACCCGAATCCCCGTTTTCTCATTCCAATAAGCAATGTGAATTTCACCCCCAAAACGGTTCTCGAAATTCGGTGGTACCGGATCCCATTAACCGAATACGCCTCATCATTGTAGGCGGCTATTCCAAACCCTATATCTCATCGTCGTCCAAAGAAAACTAGAACGTTGGGCGAAGTGATCTTTAGGAGTGGTGCTTTCACCCCGGAAATGGTTAAACGGCATGCTATCCCGGCATAAACAGTACTTTTGACCACTGTCTTGCCTTTTCTGTGTCCCCCGTACAGTTCAACAGTTTCGAGCAACTCTGCATCAACTTTACGAACGAGAAGCTCCAGCAGTTCTTCAACCACCACATGTTCATCCTAGAACAGGAGGAGTACAAACGGGAGGGAATTGAATGGACCTTCATCGATTTTGGCATGGATCTTCAACAGACCATTGATCTTATTGAGAAGGTACTGGGGTTGAGACGGGAAATACCCAGAAAGGGTCGCTACCCAGGACCGCTCGGCATGTTCCTATTATGACTGAACATTGTGTTTCGCTGTTGTTGTTTTTACCCTAGCCGCGTTATTACAGGAGATATTTATTTGCCAGCATCGGAACGAGGAGCAGAACCAATTCGGAGGGAGAGACGAGCAGAGCCAGCGCCGTCTCTCCCCGTCACCTTTTCTCTATCGACCTTAGAACCTGATCTATTGTTTTTCTCCTATTTGTTCTTTCACCTCTTTTTCGTACCTCTATGTGTTCCGTGTGTTTGTTTGCATTCACGTATCCTCCTCGATCCGGAAACCAAATACACGACGCTCTGGACCGGTTGACGGGATCAGTTTAACAGCTTTAATCAGCTCTGTATCAACTTTACGAATGAGAAACTTCAGCAGTACTTCAATCACCATATGTTCATACTGGAACAAGAAGAGTATGAAAGAGAGGGTATACCGTGGACGTTTATTGATTTTGGTATGGATTTGCAGTCGACGATCGACCTGATCGAAAAGGTAGAGCTTTGAGAGATAGTAACAAACCGCAGCACGTGATTTTATGTCGTATTTTTCTTTTCCATAACACCGCCAGTTGTTCAGCTTGCCTTTTCATGCTCCGTCCTCGTATGTATCATATCGTTACTTTTACCTAAATCGTAAAAAAAAAAGAGAAACAAAAAAACGTTTATTACTTAATACCACCTGCCTGACAGTAGTTTTTAAAAAATTTGTACATTTATTCACACAGAAAGCAGTAATAATCAGCAGTAACAGCGAATAATGGGGTTTCAGTTGTAGTGACGGTAACGAGTATTTTTTTTATTTTTTGGTTTCATTAAGAATTATTGAACAGATAACGAAAATCGAATCATTCATTTGTGAAGAAAATATTTGAACGCGAATATTGAAGCCAGATTATAATTATTTTTTTTTTAACGAAAATTGTAGATTGGTTAATCGTTAGTTGATTAATAAACAAGTAAAAAGATATATCCATTTATAATCTGGTAGATAGCTTCGTCTGAATTTATTGCCTACTCTAACTGGAGCTAACAATAACAGATTATGTTGTTGCACTAAATTGATATAATGAGATTATTCAGAGAATAGTAGAGAAGAATATTATTTTCGTTTCGGAATGAAAAATTTTGGGGGAAATTTTTTCGGCACAAAAAAAAGAAAAAGAAAGTACTCAGGCACTAGGCAAAATCACGGAGCAAATCGCACTCGGAATTAACGGTCGTTATTTTTCCCTGTAAATTTAGCCCATGGGTATCTTGTCCATCCTTGAGGAAGAGTCTATGTTCCCGAAAGCCACCGACAAGACCTTCGAGGAGAAGTTGAACAACAACCATCTCGGCAAGAGCCCGAACTTCTTGAAGCCAAAACCACCAAAGCCCGGCCAACAGGCTGCTCACTTTGCGATTGGTCATTACGCCGGAAACGTTAGTATAAAATGAGTCATCATGTCTTTGAAATAATTGTGGAAAAAATGATCGAAGAAGAAGCGAACTATATAATTCGACGACGAAACCCCCAGGTACCCTACAACATCACCGGATGGTTGGAGAAGAACAAGGACCCGTTGAACGACTCTGTCGTTGACCAGTACAAAAAATCATCGAACAAATTGCTCGTAGAAATCTTTGCCGATCATCCAGGTCAGTCTGGCGGTGCTGACGCCGGCGGTGGCGGCAAGGGAGGTCGTGGTAAGAAGGGTGGTGGTTTTGCCACCGTCTCTTCGTCCTACAGGGATCAATTGAACAACCTGATGACTACTCTGAGAGCCACTCAACCTCACTTCGTTCGTTGCATCATTCCCAACGAATTGAAACAGCCCGGTCTAATCGACTCGCATCTGGTAATGCACCAGCTTACCTGCAACGGTGTGCTTGAAGGAATCCGTATTTGCCGTAAAGGTTTCCCCAACAGGATGGTCTACCCTGACTTCAAGCTCCGGTAAGTCGCTCGATATGAGTGAAATTCTTAGATCAAAGTTTCTTCCGCAGAGATAGGAATTTCCAGTTCCGTAATGGCCGTCATGAAATAACGAGATTCTTTCATTGAAAAAATATACAGCTACATGATCCTAGCGCCGGCTATCATGACTGCCGAGAAGGACCCCAAGGTTGCGGCAGCAAAGTGCTTCGAATCGATAAGTCTAGATCCTGACAGCTACCGAATCGGTCATACCAAGGCTAGTTTAGTTTCAAACCCCATTATTCGTAGGTTGAAGTTCGAGACCCCTGTTTAGTAGATTTTCTTACGTTTTGAACTCCGCCCTTGAACCACGAGTGATACCTGTACCGTAAAAGCCCGTTTTGACCCCTTGGAGAGTAGAATCGTATCATCTCTGTTGAAAGGTCGAAGTTTCCATCGACCTTTATCTCTCTTAGTGTCACCCGTGGAATTTTCACCCCGATCAACCGTAGCAGTCTCACTATTTTTCACCCGACCTTAAACAAACCTCGAAGGTATTATCTCGGACGAGCTGTTCTTCCAGGATTTGGGGAGGCGAGCTGCCGGCGTACGGGGACTCCGATATCTCCTAGTTTTTAAAGAAACTATAATTATTAATCGCCACACGTCCGATTAGAACTAATGTTTTATCCCCTTTGCCCGCCACCTTTCGTCTAATAGATACAAAATCCTGGCCCCTGCTGCCGTCGACGCGGCTGCCGGAGACCCGAAGAAAGCTGCGGAAGCTGTCCTCGATGCTTCTGGTTTAGACGCTGATCA
Organism: Rhogogaster chlorosoma; assembly: GCA_944452935.1. NCBI lineage: Eukaryota > Metazoa > Arthropoda > Insecta > Hymenoptera > Tenthredinidae > Rhogogaster > Rhogogaster chlorosoma. The sequence continues at coordinate 26,415,764 of OX101800.1, read as the reverse complement.
ATACCGTCTGGGACACACCAAGGCACGTCTTTAAAGACGATGTTTTTTTTATTTCCTCTAGTTTTATTTTATCCTTGTTGAATACGTCGTCTTACGTCGTGTGCCTCTCATTCATTCTCCATGTCCGATGGAGAAATGTTTCTCGTTCAAATAACACCAGAGCCGATATCAGAGGGAAATACACCCAGTTTAAACTACTTCACGATGATATCTCGCTCGGACTCTAGTTTTCCCACATTTTTCTTGTCTAACCATGACGAAACTTTGATGCAATAATTAAGCAGCGAGGAATCAGCCGGGTGCTAAATCGCATTTTATCCGGCGAATCGCACCTCGCTGATCTCCCTTCTGCTACTTCGACGAATCAAAGGGACGCAGAGATCTCGATTCTTCGTTTTCTCATAATTTGCTAACTAATTTTGTCAACTGTACGCCGGGTGTCCTTAAGAAATACGGAGAGGACATTCGGAAGAATATGTATGTAATGTACCTGTTATGACGTATATTTAAAAAAAAAAAAAAACCTGTACATACACATGGGAGATTGTCTTATCTTCCAAATTTTATTCATGTATGGAATTTCATTTCTTCGTATCTAACAAAATACTTTCGATATTGTGTGCCCTGGTGAAACGCAGATACAAAATTCTGTGCGCTCATCTTATCAAAGATCCTTGCGAGCCGAAAAAGGCCGCGGAAATCATCCTGGAGAATATCAACCTGGAACCCGACCAGTACCGCATGGGTCATACCAAGGTATCGAATCCTTAGGACCGTTGCGATACTGTCATAACACCGCATCCCTATGCCTGTGAACTTTGTATAACTAACTGTGTTCTTTGGTTCTAATACGATTTCCTTCTTTTTCTTTTTTCTTCTTCTTTTTTTTTTTTGTATCTTTTTTTGGAAATTGTATCTATTCCAGGAACTGCAGCTTTTAGTGATACTACGACGCTTTGACAAAAGGACAATATATGCTGTTTGTTTAGAACCGAAATTTATTCTATATCCTCTTTGCCAAAAAAACAAAAAAAGAAATCAAAAATTTAAAAACAATTTCGTGAGAATAATAAAAACAGCGTATTTTTGGATTTTTTTTTTCTTCTTTTTATAAATTTTTTGAAGACGATAAATAAATGTAAATTTACAAACTGAAAGTCTGGGAAATTTGCGTCGCATTCTGTTTTTTGTTTATCTTTATCTTATTTCTAAATTCTTTTTTTTTTTTTTTTTTGAGAGAATAAATAATGTTTCTGTGCGTGTATTAAGGTACTGCGAAGCAAAGACTTTTTGATATTCGTTGGTGAAACAGAACCAGAAATGTGTATATTTGTAACTGACCGACCAGAAGGTACCCCGCAACTAAAAATAACACGCCGGAATGAAAACTAATTCGAACGTGTTTTAAGCTACCATCGAGTTCTTTCGTGACTAGGAATAACCAACGGTCCGTAGAATTCGATGGTGTTAATTCTCGTCCTGTGCTTTACTAGGAATAAGTAAAAGAGAAAGAATAATCAAAAATCAATCAATTAATCAATTAATTGCTGAAACGAATGAGAAACATGTTTCTAATTTTACGTCTTTTTTCTTTTTCTTTTTTTTTTTTTCTTCTCTCTCCGCTTACTCTTCGGAAACGAAAATCGTCGTATACAGGTCTTCTTCCGTGCCGGAGTCTTGGGTCAGATGGAAGAGTACCGTGACGAACGTCTGAGCAAAATTGTATCATGGATGCAAGCCTTCGTCAGGGGATACCTCACTCGTAAAGAATACAAGAAACTGCAAGAACAACGTCTCGCTCTGCAAGTCGTACAGCGCAACCTTCGCAAGTATCTTAAGCTTCGTACCTGGCCATGGTGGAAGCTTTGGCAGAAGGTCAAGCCTCTTCTCAACGCCACTCGTATCGAGGACGAGCTTGCCGTGAGTATATCCTTATTTCATTAATTTGTTTATTAGTCTGCCGCGTCTTGTATAAAATTTGAAGAAACGTATATAGGTACGGCCATACCAACTCTCTACCTAAACATAGAAAATGAATAATATCGTTCTGCAGAGTCTGCGGTTTATCTCGACGATCACTCATCCATGATTCAGCAGCTATGCTATTCGCGCGTGCTTTTCATAGTTTATTTTTTTATAAACAAACTATTCGCACACAGGTACACTTACACACATCTGCTGAGTTTAACTAGCTTCTAGTATTCCTTTTCCGCGAAGCAGAATTTATCCGGACGATTCATTTTCTTTTTTTTTCTTTTTTTTTTATGTATCCTTCTCGTTCTTCTAAAATTATTCGCAGACGAGATACCCGGAGGTTTGATATTATTCGTTGCTCGGACGGCATACGATCGCTTAAACGATCGGATCGCTAAGCTAAGCTATGCCCGAGGCTGGAGCTGGCTTCTGGAGCAACGAATAATTTATTTTTAGACATTCATACTTCCCACTCCAATACAGGGTCGCCCCTCCAGCGCATGGCAGTCTGTGCATTGGTTATAAATATTTTTATGAAAACGTCTCATCTTCGCAACTTCTGGGCTGGTAACGCGGTGCTCATCAGAGGGGGTAAACGGGCGATGGATAGGATCATGGGGGTAGAGAAGAGGGGAGTCTGCCTCTGCCAACCCACGCAGGTTCAGATTTTTGGTAGAAAAGTTCAGACTCGCGGAAACTCGGTCCAGTTCAGAACGCGATCGCGAGTTCACCCCCTGTCCGACAGCAGCGAGGGACGCGAATTGATATCAGACCAACGATATTGACCGGGTTCTCTTCATTCAGCAAACCTTGTTCGGGTGTTTTTTTTTATTAGTTTTTTTTATTAAGTAAACGAATTTAACAACGAAACTTGATTATTGCTCCCTCGCCCTTATCATACAATACCATTCATCCCCGAAGTCTAGGTTTTTACATTCAGGGTATACGCGGTCCTATAAACTCTGGAGATTAATCTGAACACGATACGACCCTAGACTAGACACAGTGCGACACGAAACTCTGATAAGAGACTTATCGAAAGGGCTTGACTTTTGAAAATGGCAGACACCGCGGTCATCGAGGCCGTAAAGGCCTCGGCACTCGTGAACGGTGACGGTGACAATGTCGAATTGTCTTTACAGAAATGGGAAGAGAAGGCGTTGAAGGCTCAGGAAGCGTTCGAAAGGGAGGAGAAGGCCCGCAAAGAACTCGAAGCCCTGAACAGCAAACTTCTCACCGAGAAGACCGACCTCCTTCGTCAACTCGAGGGAGAGAAGGGATCCCTCTCAGAGTACCAGGAGAAATCCATCAAGCTCGCCGCCCAGAAGACCGACCTGGAGTCTCAGCTCCAAGTGAGTATAATTTGAGTGATTTTTTAACTCGGCGAAAAATTGCCACAGGAACTTTTAGTACCTGTGTGATATTCGGACTTCGTGCTTTGCCGTTCGTACGATTTTCCGGTTTCCTATATACCGCCGGTGTTCATTCCGCGAGACCGGAAACGCGATTTAATATCTGGGTCTAAAATTACGCGAGAATTTTTTACGACCGAAACGCGAAACGCGAAACGCGAACCCGACACTCGATATGGCCCGGACTCCAGTGGATTTGAAAAATAATCCCGGGCGTTAGTCACGGGTTTGAAAATATTTCCAAACTACGTGAAAATAGCTCCGTGCATACATGCCATGTTTTTATAGTGAAAAAAGAAATCTGTAAGGAAATAAATAACCACCCGACATTACTCAGAATCTAAAGTTGCCAAATTCCGCCCAGTACTAGCAGCGGCAGCTGGTACGTCTAAAATTAATGGCAAAAAAAATGAAATACGAGTTGAACAAATTCCAAATTTTAATACAGGAATGTGCTTTGGCAAATTTGGCATTAGCTTATTAGCTTGATGAAGAGGGTGCGATTTGTCAGCCAACCCTCGAGGTTCTAGACTGGAAATTGGAGCCGGTATCAAACTAGGTATTTTCTAATATTTTGGCAATTGCGGTTGCCACTGGGATATTTTAACAGCCTATTAAAAGCTAAGAGCTCACTCTTACGTCTATAAATTAACCCGGGGGGTTATCAGAGTGGCCCACTTAAGTCCAGCTGTGGTGAATCTCGATTTATGTATCCTGCATAAGTTGGTTTAAAAACGGGGGTCCCCCGGCGCGATTGGCCGATCGAGATCGTCGGCGGTGGTAGGAACGGCGCTTTATATCGGGGAAAATCATCGGCCAGCAAGCCTGCCGAGTTACCTCAAGTAAACGAAACCATTTACGGCGAGGAGCGAGTAACGCGGGGTAAAAGGTGCGGTTTAAACGGGGGCGAGGAGGAGGAGGTCGTGGGCTAAATATAATCTCCCTAGATTCCAGGTTATTAAACGTAGGCGTCGCCCCTCTCTCTCTCCAGCTTCTTGTGCCGAAAAAGTTATACAGCCAAGGCAGAGGAGGGCCGGAGGAAACAGGTGTAGCGTATTTATATTAGACTTCCGTGCGTCATACGGCCTCGCATGTAATCGACCGTGGGACATACTAGAGTCATCAGAATTTTTTTTTTCTCACTCATCGCTCGCCCCGACCCCTTGGCACCTGTTTGCGAATTTTTAAACGACGGGTAGGCAATCAATAAACGATTAAGAGTTCACTCCGGTTTGGCGATCGATTAGACCAATTGGTAGTGATCGGATATGATCTCATGACTTGACGGGGTTAACTTCCGACTTATCGATCCAATCCGAATAGGACATCGCCGACAGACTCGTCCAGGAAGAGGAAGCCAGGAACGCCGTATTCCAGAGCAAGAAGAAACTCGACCAGGAAGTCGCCGGCCTTAAGAAAGACGTGGAAGACCTGGAATTGGCCATACAGAAATCCGAACAGGACAAAGCCACCAAAGATCACCAGATCCGCAACCTGAACGACGAGATCGCCCACCAGGATGAACTCATCAACAAACTCAACAAGGAGAAGAAGAACCAGGGCGAAGTCAACCAGAAGACTGCTGAGGAACTCCAGGCTGCTGAAGACAAGGTCAACCACCTCAACAAGGTCAAGGCTAAGCTTGAACAGACCCTTGACGAACTCGAGGACTCTCTTGAACGCGAGAAGAAACTCCGGTAAGTAAATTGCGCTTTTAATCCATTGATCAATGGGCGGATTTTGTCTCGGATTTTACAACGGACGTTTTCGCTCGCTATTGCAGCGGTGATGTAGAGAAGACTAAGAGGAAGGTTGAGGGTGACCTGAAACTCACCCAGGAGGCTGTCGCCGATCTTGAAAGGAACAAGAAGGAACTTGAACAGACCATCCAACGCAAGGACAAGGAGCTTTCATCCCTTACTGCCAAGCTTGAGGACGAACAATCCCTTGTCGGCAAACTCCAGAAACAAATCAAGGAGCTTCAGGCTCGCATTGAAGAGCTCGAGGAAGAGGTGCGTGGCTTTCGGCGGGATTTATTGCGCGGGTCTTTCAATTTCAGGACTAAATCCAGACTTATTTATTATTCACAGGTCGAAGCTGAGCGACAGGCTCGCGCCAAGGCTGAGAAACAACGCAGTGACTTGGCCCGCGAGCTTGAAGAGCTTGGCGAACGCCTCGAGGAAGCTGGCGGTGCCACTTCAGCCCAGATCGAACTCAACAAGAAACGTGAAGCCGAGCTGAGCAAACTTCGCAGGGATCTTGAAGAGGCCAATATCCAACACGAGGGATCTTTGGCCAATCTTCGCAAGAAGCACAACGATGCTGTCGCTGAAATGGGCGAGCAAATCGACACCCTAAACAAGCTCAAGGCTAGGTGAGTGAGAACGATCGTAAATTCAGTGTCCGCGAATCGAATCGGAATTGTTATTTCCGGGGGGATTTTTTGGGCCAAAATTAGGGATCGGGATATGGGAGTAAATTTGATTGATGATTTTTGAATAGGGCCGAAAAGGGCAAACACGATATCCACGCAGAATTGAACAACAGTCGTGCGGCCATCGATCAAGTGGCGAGGGAGAAGGTAGAAACGAAATACCCGAGCCTTGAACAATGTTTGTTTTTCACTGTCAGCATGGGAGATGAAATGTCCTAATTTTTTAGCGTTTGGTTAAGTCCGCCAGGTCATCAGTTCCGGAATATTGAGTCAATAACTTTCCAATTTTCGCATCCGAAATCCTGATGTATAAATGTCACCGGTTCAAACCACCGTTTTTACTCCATCCAGGATCTTGTTCGTTCTCTTTTCGTGAACACTTACCATTTCCATATTACCATTTCCAACAGAGCCGAGAAGGAAAAGGTCCAGTACTTCAGCGAGCTTAACGACCTTCGCGCCGGAGTAGATCATCTCACCAACGAGAAGGTAATCGTCGATAAAACTGGACTTCCCGAATCGCAACTAACGCTTTCAGGCTAACTATAGCTTTTTAGGAAACTGCAAGGGGCTATCGCTGGACATCACACGTCGGGGAATTATGTTCTTTGTGATGTGACGTGAGACCAGAAACGCTTGCTGCTTTTACAATCCTGTGAATCCCTTCATAATTTGCTGGAGCGTTCGTCAGGGAGTTGGAATTCTTCGTTAGCATGTTGGCGACGACTTCCAACTTCAGGATTGCTTCGGCGAATTATGATCCCTGGGGCTGGAAGTTGCGGGTTTTAATAACGTTTGATGATTTTTTGACAGGCTGCTCAAGAGAAGATCGCCAAGCAGCTCCAACACCAGCTCAACGAGACCCAGGGCAAACTTGAAGAGACGAACCGCACCCTCAACGACTTTGACGCCGCTAAGAAGAAGCTGTCGATCGAAAACAGCGACCTTCTCCGCCAGCTGGAAGAGGCCGAGTCCCAGGTCAGCCAGCTTTCAAAGATCAAGATCTCACTCACCACCCAACTCGAAGACACGAAGAGACTGGCCGACGAGGAAGGCCGCGAGCGAGCTACTCTTCTTGGAAAGTTCCGCAACTTGGAACACGACTTGGACAACATCCGCGAACAGGTCGAAGAGGAGGCGGAAGGAAAGGCCGACATCCAGAGGCAGTTGAGCAAGGCGAATGCCGAGGCGCAATTGTGGCGTACGAAGTACGAGTCCGAGGGTGTTGCCAGAGCCGAAGAACTCGAGGAAGCTAAGCGCAAACTACAGTGCCGTCTCGCCGAGGCTGAAGAGACGATTGAGTCCCTCAACCAGAAGGTCATCGCCCTTGAAAAGACCAAGCAGCGTCTTTCCACCGAAGTCGAAGACCTCCAACTCGAGGTCGACCGCGCTACGGCCATCGCAAATGCCGCCGAGAAGAAGCAGAAGGCCTTCGACAAGATCATCAGCGAATGGAAACTCAAGGTCGATGATTTGGCCGCCGAACTTGACGCGAGTCAAAAGGAGTGCCGCAACTACAGCACTGAGCTCTTCAGGCTCAAGGGCGCCTACGAAGAGGGCCAGGAACAACTCGAGGCTGTGCGTCGCGAGAATAAGAACCTCGCCGACGAGGTCAAGGACCTTTTGGACCAGATTGGAGAGGGAGGTCGCAACATCCATGAGATTGAGAAGGCCAGGAAACGCTTGGAGGCTGAGAAGGACGAGCTTCAGGCCGCTCTTGAGGAGGCGGAAGCTGCCCTCGAGCAGGAGGAGAACAAGGTGCTCCGCAGCCAGCTTGAGCTCAGCCAGGTCAGGCAGGAGATCGATCGCCGCATTCAGGAGAAGGAAGAGGAGTTCGAAAACACCAGAAAGAATCACCAGCGCGCATTGGACTCCATGCAAGCCTCCCTTGAGGCCGAAGCCAAGGGCAAGGCTGAGGCTCTTCGCATGAAGAAGAAGCTCGAGGCTGACATTAACGAGCTTGAAATCGCCCTCGACCACGCCAACAAGGCCAACGCCGAGGCCCAGAAGAACATCAAGAGATACCAGCAACAGCTTAAGGACGTGCAGACCGCCCTTGAAGAGGAACAACGGGCCCGCGACGACGCGAGGGAACTCCTTGGAATTTCTGAACGTCGGGCTAACGCTCTGCAAAACGAACTCGAGGAGAGCCGCACCCTCCTTGAACAGGCGGACCGTGGACGTCGCCAGGCTGAACAGGAACTTGGAGATGCTCATGAACAGCTTAACGAGATCAGCGCACAGAATGCGTCGATTTCAGCGGCCAAGAGGAAACTCGAGAGCGAACTTCAGACCCTTCACGTAAGTTTTGACTGCTTTTTGTTTCTTCTTCTTTCTATCTTGTCTCAATTTTCCGGGGGAAATTACTTAATTGCTTTTGAGGAATATTCCGAAGAGCTTGAAGTCATGACTGTCGATTTATCTTGTATTTTTACATTGTGCAGTCTGACCTTGACGAGCTTTTGAACGAGGCTAAGAACTCCGAAGAGAAGGCCAAGAAGGCTATGGTCGACGCTGCCAGACTCGCCGACGAACTTAGGGCCGAACAGGACCACGCTCAGACTCAGGAGAAACTCCGCAAGGCACTCGAGACCCAGATCAAGGAACTCCAAGTCCGCCTTGACGAGGCTGAAGCCAATGCTCTTAAGGGAGGAAAGAAGGCCATTCAGAAACTTGAACAGCGAGTCCGCGAGCTTGAGAATGAACTTGACGGTGAACAGAGGAGGCACGCCGACGCCCAGAAGAACCTTCGCAAGTCCGAACGCCGCATTAAGGAACTGAGCTTCCAGGTCGGTTAATTTCTTTCTCTCCTTTTTACCTTTTTCACTTTTTTGACGGTCGTTAATCTTCTCTTCTTTTTTGTTTGTCTTTCTTATGTCAGGCTGACGAGGACCGCAAGAACCACGAGCGCATGCAAGACCTGGTAGACAAACTCCAGCAGAAGATCAAGACGTACAAGAGGCAGATCGAGGAAGCAGAGGAAATCGCTGCCCTGAATCTCGCCAAGTTCCGCAAGGCGCAACAGGAGCTTGAGGAAGCCGAGGAGAGGGCAGACCTCGCCGAGCAGGCCATCGCAAAGTTCCGCACCAAGGGACGTGGAGGAAGTGCCGCACGTGGTCTCAGCCCAGCGGTAAGAGTCGATTGATATACATGATCAAATTTTCATTACAGTTATCGTGAGAAAAACAAAAACAAAAAAAGAAAAGATAAAGAAAAGATAAAGAAAAACAGAATCATATACATGAATTCGAGAGGAAGAAGAAAATGAAACGAATTATTCCATTCTCTATGCCCAAATTTAGCCCCAGAAGGGTCGCAAGTTAGCAGCCCTGGAGTAGCCAGTCGCCGCTACCCCCGTAAGTCCGAAAGACCCAAATGTGTGCAGCGTGATATTCCGTGCCCATAATGTTGTTTTTTTTTTTTTTTTTTTTTTACTCTATTTTTCTAAATCAACTTTTTCGTTTATTTAACCAGAAATTTTAATAATCATACGTCGTTATTCACACGATATCGCAAAACCGAATCAGCAGCCCCTGCTGTTACGGCAAAGAATTATAATTTTCATTTTTTTATTTTTGTATTTTTTTATTATTTCTTGCCACTAGACTAGAAGAAACTAAAAAGAAAGAAAGAAAGAAATAAATATGGAGAAAAAAAAAGCACATCACAGCGTGTTTTATCATACTTAATGACATAAGTGTATCTGAATTGTATGCCTATGTATACAACGATGCTAAAGCAATTAATTATCATAACTGTTCTCGTAATATTGCCTGAAGCAATTAAGATTCATTATATATCTACTATAATATGGATCGAGAGACTAAATATGACTAGTTAATTTATGTTGGTATTATGCCGTTACACTCATATATTATTATTATTGATTAACTATCACGAAATCAAAGACGAGAGAAAAAAAAAACAAGTATACTATGAAAGAAAAGACAAAGAAAAAAGTGAAAAACTGTTCCCAATTAATATTTAATCAATTATTATGTCTAATGTTATATAATTAGATATTTTTAGATATTAATATACTGTAGAAACGATAGATAGAAGAATGAGAAAAAAGAAAAATGAAAAAATGGAAGAAAAATCGTTCTGACTGATGCTGTTAATTATGATTTTATTCATTTATATAATGATTTAGTAATTTTCTGTTTTTTTTCTGTTTATTGTTTACAGCCACACAGACCCATGCAGCGACCCTTGTTCGACGGTTCTGCGTTCCCGCCACGCTTCGACCTCCAGCCCGACGGTGATCTGTAAGCCAAACACAGGAGATCCTATATAAAAAAAAAAAGAAAGATAAAATAAATAAAAGAACAAAAACAGAATGAAAAAAAGAAACAGAAAAAAAAAAGAACAACAACAACAAATGAATAATGATAATTTTCCCCCTCGCGAAAAAAAAATCATGAGAATATACCGCCGTCCCTCTCTATTTCTATCTTTCTCTTTCTCTTTCTATATCTCAAAGGAATAAAAACCACTATCCATTCAATATCTATACATATATATTTATATATATCTCTCTATCTGTTTATCTTACGTTAATATATAATACGAACATTCGTCGACGATTGTTATATCCCGTCGAGAGAAAAAAAAAAAAAAATAAGAAATGAATAAATATGAATGAAATGATTATAGCAAAAAAAAAAAAAAACAAGGAGACATCGGGATAAGACGATCTAATCCTGTATATATTCTATTTAAATCTAATAGAAAGTAAAGAAAAAACGAAAAAACGAAAAAAAAAAAAAAGAAGAAATATTAATATATTATTATCACTGTGGAATATATATCAGTTACACACACACACACACGCATCCGCAGTGTTATTAACGTTAATCATACCTTGTATGTTACGAAGCTGAGATATTTATATCCGAAGAATCAGAGAAAGTATATAGAACAGAATATATATATATGTGCGGGCTAGAAGACGAAGAACGCAAGGAAACAAACAAACAAACAAACAAGCAAACAAACAAACAAATCAACAAAACAGCTAATAATACTATTTATCCTATAATAAAGTAATTTAATTTATAAAACGAAATATGTATTTATTAATATAAATAAGCAAATAAATAAAGATAAGAACTGAATCGATATGAGAAAAAAAAATAAAAAATAAAATAAAAAAAATATATCAAAAAAAAAAAAAAAGAAATTTTTCCGATGATATATTAATATATACCCTGTAAACTACGCTATAGTATATTATATACCTTGTCACACACACACATATATATATAATATATACCTACCTAATATATATTATATTACGTTTATCAGGAATCATTCATATGTATAGATGTCTTCTTGCGATGGGATCATTTATCATACTAGGGAGATACGCGAACGGGCGCGAGGCGGGGCTTAATTCATTAATTAATAATTATATATATTCATCTCACTTGAAAATAAACGCGCGCGTACGTATATACATACCGTATATATATTATACACGCGCGTAATACCCATACGACTCACCGCGCATTATACACAATTTTCTAATAAAAACTATATAAGGTAAATGAAGAAAATCGCCATTGTCTAATGAACACGTTATGTCAATTATATTGTATTATATTATAAAGTGATAATAATAATTACTAAAAATATATACATCGACGACTCTTCTTCTGATTACCTCGATCTTCTCTATTACTTATAAAAGTTATAAACACACCTTATCATCTTATCGCTCTCACTATCAGTATAAACAAATTTTGTTCATCGCAATTCCCATATTACGAGTCGTTGTATATAATATATACTCACGTATTTGCGTTATTGAGATTAGTTCATCCATTATTGTTAATCATTCAACCCCGATTAACGCCGCGTGTTAAATTCACATTAACAATTACGTAAAGTTTCTAATTAATTCGATCCGGAATCGTCGGTAAAATTCCATAATATTTTAACTTTTATAGATACATAAATGTCAAAGGTGCGGAGTCAAATCTCTATTTACGTTCCGGCAACTCTTACGTCGAATATATACGAAATCGAAGAATTATCAGTGAGCGGAATATTACTGCGAATATTTATTCAAAAATATACAAACACATTGAATTGTATTCTGCATGCAATGATTAAACTTGGGACGCTAGACTGAGGTAGATCATCACAATTCCTCAATCTTCGATGGTTTTGTCGGAAATGAAACTACAATTGAGTTGAATTTTTTTGCATAACATTCTCTTCTTCCTCAGTCTAGCGTCAGGAGGGTATAGGGTTAAATGAGAATTCGAAATCCTCGATGAAATTTCGCCGATTATCTAATATTCGGAGTTTTTGAGGGCTCAGTGTGTTTGAACTGCGCGAATTGACCCTTGATCATTTTCCACTGAGTCCAAAGCTCGGTGCTGACGTTGAACTCCTTACAGGTTTCGTTGAAAGCCGGTTCGCATAGGTAAAGATAGGCGTGATCCACAGTAGGGAGAAGATGGTGAAGAGAATGATGCCCGTAGTTTGTCAAGACGAGGAAAATCGACGTTTCGATTTCCACGCGATCACGCACAGCGTCCAGCTGGGCAAGACCCCAGTCAGTATCCTCACGAGGGACATCCCCGTCGTGGAAAATGTCCGGGTGATGATGGGCGGCGTTCTGGCCGATTGCGGTGTGGAATAAGCTGCTTAAAACCGTGATCTTGAACCACGTGACTATGGCAGTAGCCGGGGGCGAAGCGAAGCACATGAAAGTCGGGATGAGGAATGGAACCAGGTCTCGGAATTCAGGACGACGAAACTCGAAGAAGACGCTGTAATATCTGTCGAAAAAGAAAAAGTATGAATAGAGGAGAAATTTCGATGGACGAACAGAGTCGAGCCTACCTTCTGATACCGGTGAAGATAAAAGCCGTCGCATAAACCACAGGAGCATAAAATGGTGGCATATATTTGGCGATTATTCCCTTGTCTTTACGAGGTAGATATTGGAAGTAGGGTTCAACCACGGTCATCTCAAGGTCCAAAAGCGTGTTGGCGAATAGATGATGGCTCAGGGCGTGGGTGATGCGCCATTCCTTGGAGGACATGAAGTTCAGATCCATGTAGTACATCCGGAAGGTATCCTTCATGTGTATGAAATTGTGAGAGGATATCAGTGTCCACGCCAAGAAGATAGCTGTGAAATAGAATAGCGATGAGTCGGAAAGGATCGACTCCAAGGACGAAGAACTCGCAGACTTACCGCTTCCTGCGATCGCGATCCAGGATTGAGTCGTTGCAGCTGTCCAACAAAAGGCTAACGTCGTAACCAAAAGAGAGTCTGCGATCAGATTCGAGGTCCTCGAGGATCTGTGGAAGTCAACCTCCTTCAGGGCTTCTCTGACACGAGCTTTAAACTTCCGGTAAAACCCATCGGGCTTAAAGGTAAAGGGACTTGCCCTGGGCCCGATGGCGTCTCTCACGTAGAATTTTGGCAGCATACGTTCAGCGGCCAGGGTAATATGGTGCACCTGTTCCAAAGGATAATTACCGTCCGGTTTGTAGTCAGATTCGTTCTAAACGGACCAAGAATTGAGGATGTTGCCGAAAAGTACCTCGAAGGCTTCCGTGATGTCTGTTCCCTTGGTTAACGTGAGCCATTCCTCGCCACCAGGATGTCTCTCGATCCAGTCGTTGAGGTCGTAAAGCTTGTCGCCGACCCGCCATAGTCCTTCCGCCCCATCGTCCTGGCGTTTACCGTTCAGCCAGCTTGCCCCGGTCTTGAAACCTCCTTTGGCTCGTTCGCTAGGATATTTTAGACCGTTTAGGGTACTCTCGATCTGTTTCTTTTCCCCCATTTTTTACCCTTTTGCACCAAGGTATAGCTTCACCCCAGTTTCTTTCGGGCTTGCAAAATGCTTTTTAGACGTTAAGCGACTAGTCGGCTTGAAATAGCAGCTTCAGTCTGATCACGGTCAAGACCTGAAGATGAGTGACGAGAGTTTTATTCTCGAGCTTAGATAGCCGCTGGAACTTAGTACCTACAGATAAGCAGAGTTTGACGAGTGGGGATGAAATGCGTTTTGGAATCGACGAGGCAGGGGGACGAGAAATGGCAATTTTAATCGCGATTATCAGCCGTAATTAAGTAAATATTTTTGATCGCCTGGAATGTGTGGAAAAACATTGGGAACGTAACGAGAATAATTACATAATCGAGTTCGAATATCTGTGCGTCGTTTCGGTTTTATTTTCAACGAATATCAAACCTCATAGTATTTACAAGACGTGATTAAATGATGCACAAAGTCGATCAATTATTTATATAACCACATGTGTTCATCTAGTATTGGGAGTTTTCTTCGGCTCGATGTTTTTCAGTTGTGCGAATTGACCCTTGACCAGTTTCCACTGAGTCCAGAGTTCGGTGTTGATTCCAAACTCTTCGCAGGTTTGGAACAAGGCCGGTTCGCAGAGGTCAAGATAGGCATGGTCCACCGTGGGAAGAAGATGGTGCAGAGCATGAGACCCAAAGTGTGTCAAGACGAGGAAATAGGAAGACTGAATCTCTACGCGATCGCGGACTGTGTCCAATTCGGCAAGGCCCCAGTCGGTGTCTTCGCGACGAGCATCTCCGTCGTGATAAATGTCCGGGTGATGGTGAGCTGCGTTTAATCCGACTAGAGAAAAATGGAAGCTAGCGACTGTTATGATTTTCAGCCAACATGTGATGGCGGAAACTGGAGGAGCCGCAAAGCACATCAAAGTTGGGATCAGGAATGGCACCGCGTCTCTCATCTCCGGACCTTTATACTCGAAGAAAACGCTATACACTCTGTTTGGGGAAAATGAAGAGGCAGAATTACATGATGGGTCATGTTAACATTTGAATGAATGGAGCAGCTGCTGGAGTAGTAAACTAACCGTCTAATCGCGTTGCCGAAGAACAATACGGTGTAGACAAATGGGAAATAAATCCAGGACAAGTAACGTGGGATAATCGATTTGTCTTTCTTTGGCAAATACTGGAAGAATGGCTCAAACATCGATATCTCCAAGTCCAGAAGAGTGTTGGTATAAAGATGGTGACTCAGAGCGTGACTGATCCGCCATTCCTTCGAGGACATGAGGCTAATGTCGAAGTAGTACATCCGGAAGGAATCCCTCTGATGGAAAAAATTGTGCGCCGATATCGTCGTCCACGTCAGGAAAATCCCTGAAGGAGAATTAATGAGATCAATCGCGATCCTCGTCCGGCTTGTCGTATCCAATTATACGACGTCTGTATCGAGTTCAGATTCACGGGAGAATATCGAAACGGAATCAATGCCGGGGGCCGAAGGTCAACCATTCGACAATACTCACCGCTTCCCACGATCGCGATCCAGGATTGAGTGGCTGCAGCCGTCCAACAAAGGGCTAACGTCGTAACGAAGAGAGAGTCCGCGATCAGACTCGAGGTCTTCGAGGGTCTGTGAAAGTCAACATCTTTGAGGGCTTCTCTGACACGAGCCTTAAACTTCCGATAGAAGCCATCGGGCTCGAAGGTAAAAGGACAGGACCTGGGCTCGACGGCGTCCCGGACGTAGAATTTTGGCAGAAGACGTTCAGCGGCCAGGGTGATATGGTGTACCTGTTCCAGAGGATGTCAGTGTGTCGTTAGATTCGTGATGAACGGGTCAAAAATAAGGAAGAAGTTAAGTACCTCGAATGCCTCCGTGATATCGGTTCCCTTGGTTAACGTGATCCACTCGTTTCCTCCAGGATGATTCCTTGCCCATCCGTCGAGATCGTAAAGCTTGTCTCCGACCCGCCATAGGCCCTCTGCACCATCGTCCTGGCGCTTTCCTTGCAGCCAACCTGATCCAGTTTTCAACGCCGCGTCACGTCCTGTCGGGTATTTTAGCCCAGGAAGAGTGCTCTCCGTCTTTTCCTTCGGTGCCATTTTTGGCAGGCAATTAATATGGCAGAGCTCTAGATTTCGCGATTCAAATTCTGTTTGTTCAGAGAATAGAATCAGACGAGTCTCTTCCTGATCCTGAGATTCTCGTAGTTATTTTTACTATTAATGAACGCGAAATTTTCATCAAGACACTCGACTCCAATTTCAAGTCCAGCTTCATTCAACCACCAACTGCAAAGTACTGACTAAATTGCTTGGTGGTCAACTACGCAGCTTCCAGAACTGAAGCGAATCGAAGGTTCTCAATGCGAGACAACAAACTGAAGACAGATAAGAAGATTGTATAGAAATTCACAATCAATAAGGAACGTGTTAAACAGTGAACAGAAAATCTGATTGTGGCGAGAATGAAATGAAGATAAAAGTCCCACAGTTATAACTGCTGCACACAGATCAAACTTGTTGACTATTTGATTATTTACAACGTAGTTTCTACAACCAACTCGGAGAAATGTTCTCAATTCTGATATAGATATTTTTTTTCTTCGATAAACAGTGTACAATCGTGACCCAGCGATAGCCTCGGCGAGCCGCCGATAAGAGTGCCAAAGGTGCTGGGGGAAAGAACTCATGATATATTCTCTGCACTTTAAATGACACAAAATAAACATTGCGAAATAACATCTGTAATCTGTTCTTATCAGCTTTTATTAAATAAGTCGGCTTGATGGACGATCCGGAATACAAATACTCTGCATTTTCCAGTTACTTTCACATGGAACTATTCTTCGAGGACATGGAAATGCCTGAGATCACAGGGAAATATCAAACAGTTCATAATTCGTGAATTTTCGTCGCACCTTCATCTGCTATTCGGTGTTTTCTTTGGCTGACAGTTTACCAGCTGTGTGCCGAACCGCCATAGTCCTTCCGCCTCATCGTCCTGGCGTTTTCCATTAGATATACGCTGCTATTGGAAATACGTTTCGTCAATCCGCTGGAACTGAGTAGGTACAGATAAGCAGAGCTTGACGAGTGGGGATGAAATGGGTTTCGGAATCGACGAGGCAGGGGGACGAAGAATGCCAATTTTGGTCGCGATTATCAGTAATAATTAAGTAAATATTTTTGATCGCCTGGAATGATTAGAAAAACATTCGGAATATAACGAGAATAATTACATAACCGAGTTTGAATATCTGTACGTTGTTTCGGTTTTATTTTCAACAAATATCAAACCTGATAGTATTTACAAGACATGATTAAATGATGAAGTAAGTCGATCAAATCATTCCCAGTCTGGGTGATCTATGATTTGTATAACCACGTGTTCATCTAGTATTCGGAGTTTTCTTCGGCTCGATGTTTGCCAGTTGTGCGAATTGACCTTTGATCGTTTCCCACTGAGTCCAGTATCCAGGATCGACTCCAAACTCCTTACAGGTTTCAACCAAGGCCGGTTCGCAGAGATCAAGATAGGCATGGTCGACCGTAGGAAGGAGATGATGCAGAACATGATGCCCGTAGTTCGTCAGGACGAGGAAGTAGGACTTCTGGATCTCGACGCGATCACGGACTGTGTCTAATACAGCAAGGCCCCAGTCGGTGTCTTCACGATAAACATCCCCGTCGTGAAAAATGTCAGGGTGATGGTGACCTGCGTTTAATGCGACAATGCAGAAGTGGAAGCTAGCGACTGTTATGATTTTCAGCCAACATGTGATAGCGGACGCTGGAGGAGCCGCGAAGCACATTAAAGTTGGGATCGGAAATGGTACCGCGTCTCTGATACCTGGACCGTCATCCTCGAAGAAGACGCTGTATACTCTGTTTCGGGAAAACGAAGAAGAGAATTGAATGAGGGGTCATAATGAAACTCGAATGAATGGAGCAGCTGGTGAAGTAATATAACCAACCTTTTGATCGCGCTTCCGAAGTACAATATCACATAGATGAATGGGGAATAAATCCAAGACAAGTAGCGTGCGACAATCGATTTGTCTTTTCTAGGCAAATACTGGAATACCGGCTCAAACATCGATATCTCAAAATCCAGGAGGGTGTTGGTATAGAGATGGTGACTCAGAGCGTGACCGATCCGCCATTCTTTCGAAGACATGAGGCTAATGTCGAAGTAATACATCCGAAAAGAATCCCTCTGATGAAAAAAGTTGTGCGCCGCATTCGTTGTCCATGTCAGGAAAATCCCTGAAGAAGAGTGAATGAAGTCAATCCCGATCCTCGTCTGGCTTGTCATATAGAATTATGCGACATCTGAATCGAGTTCAGAATATTGAAATGGAACCAATGCCAGGGGCCGAAGGTCAACCATTTGCCAATACTCACCGCTTCCCACGATCGCAATCCAGAATTGCGTGGCTGCAGCTGTCCAACAAAGGGCTAAGGTCATAACGAAGAGAGAGTCCACGATTAGACTCGAGGTCTTCGAGGGTCTGTGAAAGTCAACATCTTTGAGGGCTTCTCTGACACGAGCCTTAAACTTCCGATAGAAGCCATCGGGCTTGAAGGTAAAAGGACAGGCCCTGGGTTCGACGGCATCTCGGACGTAGAATTCCGGCAGCAGACGTTCTGCGGCCAGGGTGATATGGTGTGCCTGTTCCAGAGGATAGATACCGATCAGTTTGTCGTTGGATTCGTTTCGAACGGGTCAAAAATAAGGAAGAAGTTAAAAGTACCTCGAATGCCTCCGTGATATCGGTCCCCTTGGTTAACGTGATCCATTCGCTTCCTCCAGGATGATTCCTTGCCCATTCCTCGAGATCGTAAAGCTTGTCTCCGACCCGCCAAAGTCCCTCCGCACCATCGTCCTGGCGCTTTCCTGCCAGCCAACTCGCCCCGGATTGGAATGCCGCGTCACGTCCTGTCGGGTATTTTAGCCCAGGGATAGTGCTCTCGATCCTTTCCTTCGGTACCATTTTTGACACGCAATTAATATGGAAGAGCTATGGATTGTGCAGTTCAAATTTCGTTCATTCGGAAAATACAACAAGTCAAGCCTCTCAGTCTCAAGATTCTAGTCGTCACGTTCAGTGTCAATGAACGCTCAAGATTTCTATCAAGGTAGTCGATGCCAATTTGTAGTCCAGCTTCACCACCAACTGCAAAATATTCGAGTGAATACTGACTCAATTGCTTGGCGGCCAACTACGCAGCTTCGAAAATCAAAGCAAATTGAAGATTCCTAATCCGAGACACCAGACTGGAGACAGATATAAGTTTCAGTTGCGTATGAGATTATGCAAACAGTGCCGATCAGAACTAACCCGGAGAAATTTACTCAATTATGATGTTTTTTTAACGAATCTTTTTGACCCAGCGATAGCCTCAGTGAGGCGCCGATACTCGACTAGGTATCAAATGTGCTGAGGGTAAGAATTCGTAAGATATTCTCTGAACTTAAAATGCCGGAAGATAAAAATCGCGAAAGAACCTCTAGAATCTATTTTTATTAGCTTTTGTTAAAACGAGTCGGCTTAATTGACGCTCCAGAATACAAATACTGTACATTTTCCAAATACTTCCACATGGGACTATTTTTCGAGGACATGTAAATGCCTGAAATCACAGGGAAATATCAAACAATTTATAATTCGTGAATTTTTGTCGCACCTTCATCTGCTATTTCGTGTCTTCTTTGGCTGATATAGTTTCCCAGCTGTGCGAACCGGCCCTTAAATGAGTCGAAAGCTTCCGTGCCATCGATCTTCTTGGTCAGCGTGAGCCACTCGTCAGAATCAGGATATTTCTTGATCCAGTCGTTGAGGTCGTAAAGCTTGTCGCCGACCCACCATATATATAGTCCTTCCATTTCATCGTCCTAGCGTTTTCCATTAGGATATACGCTGCTATTGGAAATACGTTTCGTCAATCCGCTGGAATTGAGTAGGTACAGATAAGCAGAGCTTGACGAGTGGGGATGAAATGGGTTTCGGAATCGACAAGGCAGGGGGACGAAGAATGCCAATTTTAGTCGCGATTATCAGTAGTAATTAAGTAAATATTTTTGATTGCCTGGAATGATTAAAAAAACATTCGGAATACAAGGAGAATAATTACATAACCGAGTTCGAATATCTGTACGTTGTTTCGGTTTTATTTTCAACAAATGTCAAACCTGATAATATGTACAAGACATGATTAAATGATGAACTAAGTCGATCAAATCATTCCCAGTCTGGGTGATCTATGATTTGTATAACCACGTGTTCATCTAGCATTCGGAGTTTTCTTCGGCTCGATGTTTGCCAGTTGTGCGAATTGACCCTTGATCGCTTCCCACTGAGTCCAGCATCCAGAATCGAGTCCAAACTCCTCGCAGGCTTCAACCAAGGCCGGTTCGCAGAGATCAAGATAGGCATGGTCTACCGTGGGAAGGAGATGATGCAGAACATGATGCCCGTAGTTTGTCAGAACGAGGAAGTAGGACTTCTGGATCTCGACGCGATCACGGACTGTGTCTAATACAGCAAGGCCCCAGTCGGTGTCTTCACGATAAACATCCCCGTCGTGAAAAATGTCAGGGTGATGGTGACCTGCGTTTAATGCGACAATGCAGAAGTGGAAGCTAGCGACTGTTATGATTTTCAGCCAACATGTGATGGCGGACGCTGGAGGAGCCGCGAAGCACATTAAAGTTGGGATCAGAAATGGTACCGCGTCTCTCATCTCCGGACCTTCATACTCGAAGAAAACGCTATACACTCTGTTTGAGAAAGATGAAGAGGTAGAATTATATGATGGGTCATATTAACATTTGAATAAATGGAGCAGCTGATGAAGTAATACTTAAACCAACCTTTTGATCGCGCTTCCGAAATACAATATCACGTAGATAAATGGAAAATAAATCCAAGACAAGTAGCGTGCGATAATCGATTTGTCTTTTCTAGGCAGATACTGGAAGACCGGCTCAAATATCGATATCTCCAAGTCCAGGAGAGTGTTGGTAAAGAGATGGTGACTCAGAGCATGACCGATCCGCCATTCCTTCGAAGATATGAGGCTAATGTCGAAGTAATACATTCGGAAGGAATCCCTCTGATGAAAAAAGTTGTGCGCCGCTTTCGTCGTCCATGTCAGGAAAATCCCTGAAGAAGAATCAATGAGATCAATCGCGATCCTCGTCTGGCTTGTCATATCCAATCATACGACATCTGAATTGAGTTCAGATTTAGTGGAAAATATTGAAATGGAATCAATGCCAGGGGCCGAAGGTTAACCATTCGACAATACTCACCGCTTCCCACGATCGCAATCCAGGATTGCGTGGCTGCAGCTGTCCAACAAAGGGCTAACGTCATAACGAAGAGAGAGTCCGCGATCAGACTCGAGGTCTTTGAGGGTCTGTGAAAGTCAACATCTTTGAGGGCTTCTCTGGCACGAGCCTTAAACTTCCGATAGAAGCCTTCGGGCTTGAAGGTAAAAGGATAGGCCCTGGGTTCGACGGCGTCCCGGACGTAGAATTCCGGCAGCAGACGTTCTGCGGCCAGGGTGATATGGTGTGCCTGTTCCAGAGGATAAATACCGATAAGTTTGTCGTGAGATTCGTTTCGAACGGGTCAAAAATAAGGAAGAAGTTAAAAGTACCTCGAATGCCTCCGTGATATCGGTCCCCTTGGTTAACGTGATCCATTCGCTTCCTCCAGGATGATTCCTTGTCCATTCCTCGAGATCGTAAAGCTTGTCTCCGATCCGCCAAAGTCCCTCCGCACCATCGTCCTGGCGCTTTCCTGCCAGCCAACTCGCCCCGGATTGGAATGCCGCGTCACGCCCTGTCGGGTATTTTAGCCCAGGGATTGTGCTTTCGATCCTTTCCTTCGGTACCATTTTTGACACGCAATTAATATCGAAGAGCTATAGATTATGCAGTTCAAATTTCGTTCATTTAGAAAATACAACCGGTCAAGCCTCTCAGTCTCAAGATTCTAGTCGTCACGTTCAGTGTCAATGAACGCTCAAGATTTCTATCAAGGCAGTCGATCCCAATTTGTAGTCCAGCTTCACCGTCCACTGCAAAATACTGACTCAATTGCTTGGCGGTCAACTACGCAGCTTCGAAAATTAAAGCAAATTGAAGGTTTCTAATCCGAGACACCAGACTGGAGACAGATAAGATTCAGTTGCGTATGAGATTAGGCGAACAGTACCGATTAGAACTAGCCCGAAGAAATTTACTCAATTATGATGTTTCTTTGACGAATCTTCTTGACCCATCGATAGCCTCGGTGAGACGCCGATACTCGACTGGGTATCAAATGTGCTGAGGGTAAAAACTCGTAAGATATTCTCTGAACTTAAAATGCCGGAAAATAAAAATCGCGAAAGAACCTCTAGAATATATCTTTATTAGCTTTCATTAAAAAGAGTCGGCCTGATTGACGCTCCGGAATACAAATACTGTATATTTTCCAATTATTCTTGCATGGAACTAGTTTTCATGGAGATGGAAATACGTGAGACCACAGAGAAAACATCAAACAGTTTATAATTCGTCAATTTTTGTCCCACGTTCATCTGGTATTCGGTGTTTTCTTCGGCTGATAATTTCCCAGCTGTGTGAACTGGCCTTTAACAAGTTTCCACTGAGTCCAAAGTTCCGTGTCGATCCCAAACTCCTCGCAAGTTTTGGCGAACGCAGGTTCGCAGAGATAAAGATAGGCGTGATCCACTGTGGGCAGAAGATGGTGCAGGGTGTGCGACCCGAAATGGGTGAGGACGAGGAAAATCGAAGTCTCGATCTCCACTCGATCACGAACCGCGTCCATCTCGGCAAGTCCCCAGTCGGTGTCCTCGCGATGGACATCTCCGTCGTGATAAATATCGGGATGATGGTGAGCGGCGTTCAGTCCAACGAGGCTGAAATGGAAGCTGGTAACGGCCAGGATCTTCAACCAGGTCCAGAAGACGGTGAGAGGAGATGCGACGATGCACATTAGGCCGGGTATCAGGAACGGAACTACGTCTCTGATCTCAGGGCCATTCCACTCGTAAAATACGGAGTATATTCTGTTCGGAAAAAGATAATGAACTTCACAATCGAGATTCTGATCGGCTTCATGCACAAGTTTCTATTTTTCGGAAAGATTCAGCACGTCTGAATTTTAATGAAAATTATTCAGCATGAGCGATGGGCCATACGAACCTTTTTACTCCCTGTTCGAAAGAAACTAGAAACCAGATCAACGGGGAGTAGAGCCAGGATACGTATCGGCCGATTATCCCCTTGTGTGGATTGGGCAACCAGGACATGAAGGGTTCAAAGGCGGACATCTCTATGTCCAGAAGTGTGTTGGTATACATATGGTGACTAAGAGCGTGAGTGACCCGCCATTCCTTCGAGGACATGAGGGCCAGGTCGAAGTAGTACATCCGGAAGGAATCCCTCTGATGGAAAAAGTTGTGCGCCGATATCGTCGTCCACGTCAGGAAAATCCCTGAAGAAGAATTAATCAGATCAATCGCGATCCTCGTCCGGCTTGTCGTATCCAATTATACGACGTCTGTATCGAGTTCAGACTCACGGGAGAATATCGAAACGGAATCAATGCCAGGGGCCGAAGGTTAACCATTCGACAATACTCACCGCTTCCCACGATCGCGATCCAGGATTGAGTGGCTGCAGCCGTCCAACAAAGGGCTAACGTCGTAACGAAGAGAGAGTCCGCGATTAGACTCGAGGTCTTCGAGGGTCTGTGAAAGTCAACATCTTTGAGGGCTTCTCTGACACGAGCCTTAAACTTCCGATAGAAGCCATCGGGCTTGAAGGTAAAGGGACAGGACCTGGGCCCGACGGCGTCCCGGACGTAGAATTTAGGCAGGAGACGTTCTGCGGCCAGGGTGATATGGTGTGCCTGTTCGAGAGGATAAATGCCGGCGAATTTATCGTCAGATTCGTTCTAAACGAGCTACAGAATAAGGAGAAAGTTGAGAGTACCTCGAATGCCTCCGTGATGTCGGTGCCCTTGGTGAGCGTTATCCACTCCTCGCCACCCGGATGTTTCTTGACCCAGTCTTCGAGATCGTAGAGTTTGTCACCGACCCGCCATAGTCCTTCTGCGCCATCGTCCTGCCGCTTTCCTTTCAGCCAATTTGCCCCGGTTTTCAACGGGTCGTCTCTTCCACTCGGGTACTTTAGCCCGACTAGGGTACTCTGCAGCTTTTTCTGCACCCCCATTTTTTCTACGAGTTTTAAAATGACGGTGAAAAATTACGCCTCACTTCGAAGTTCGTATAGCCTGAACTAGATGAAATATATTATGTCTGGATCCGGAATCGTAATAAAAACCGTCACGGATTCACAGTCACAAGATTAAACACAATAAAACATCACTCGTTTACTCTGCACTGAAGGTTCATTGTGGAACACTGTCCAGGTATTGGTGAACGTATGGAAACGGCTTAGTCATTCCCGCCGATAATTAACATACACGTGTCTCTGTATAAGTTTATATGTTATGTAAGAAGAATTATAGCCACGGTTAGATTCCATGGAATCGCAAGAACTGGTCTGGCAATTGGACAATTTGTCAAACTGAGGCAAGGCAAGAGTTGGAAACGACCACCTGTGTTCTATACCACATTATTACGCGGACAGCATATCAAAGTCGTAAATAAAAGCTGCATTAACCCAGGTCAAGATTAACTTTGGAAAATTAATTGTCACCAGGTAAGTTTTTTTATCGACTAAGACCTGCTACACAGAGCGTTGCGGTTAAAAGGAAATAAATTTTCATGGAAATAAATTATGGCGGATGTGTTAAGCAAAAAAATATACGTGTGAGATGACGAGTTCTGAATTAGATATTTGAAATTTATCAATCAATTCGAGTGTCACGAAAGGACTTGGACTAAGGATAAAAAGGAGTTAAGAAACTTGGAGGAATAGAGTCGGCGAAGGTGGAACAAGAACTGCTTGTAATTTACTTCCAACTCGATAATTTGCTGCAGGATTATTTAAAAACTTGTTTTTAATAAGGACTTACGTGGATTTCGATCGTTAAATATGAAAAAGCAAGGCTGGTGCGAGAATCAGATATCCATTCGGCGGAATTACCCCGCCGTTCAAAACGCATACGAACACAGATAGAAAGGTCAAGACCGAGGAAAGGGGCTATTAAATGTAATTACCACATTCTGTTAGCTCGACAAGAATTCACTTCATTAAACAAGCAAAAAAAAAATCGATTCGTTGCATAAAAACTGAAAGTTTAAATCTGGTTCCATAATGCTCGAAGAATAAATACTGCTTATCATTAAGGCCGAATTTGGCTTCAACGTTGATAACGTATCGTAGAAAAATGTTCGGAGTTATCTAATTTCGTTTATCAACCGAATATCTTGACGTCTATAGATCAGGTGAATGATCCTCGCGATTTCAGCTAGAAATCTGTTAGCGATTGTCGAAGTTGGTCAGTTAACTGTATGCCAATTTTTGAGATGCTAAATAATAATGAATTTGATTTGCATGAACTTACTTATTCTCGATGTTCTTTTATAGATATAAACCGTGCGTTGTACAGCTTCGGCTGACGATAGTGCCTTCCTTCGGGCTCAATACTGGCAAATGTTGTTATTATCATTAAAGAGTAAATCTCCGATAAGATATGTATATACTTGATTCTCGGATAGTTGGGATCGACTAAGGAATACGAAAAACGACTGATTCGACCGAGGCCCACTCATAATCGGCTAACAATCGGCGGAATTCGTAACATGAACGAGTATTTTCGTATGCATATATGCAGACGAATGTATGTCAGGTATTTTTTATTTATTTTATTCTATTTTATTATTATTCTTATAATTCAGTCGTTCAATATACCTGTATATACGTTTAATATGCACATCAACAACTGGGTTGATCAGATGTGTAAGATACAATAGCCCCACTGGGTTCCCGAGTCGAGAATTTATTACTTTATTAACATTGCAAATTAATACGTAAAAGGCTATAGTCATTCAAGGAAGTTGAATTTTTTAAGAAAGTGCTGTCATCAGACGAGTTTATTCCTATCTAGTATACATGTACGGAAAATTACATTTTATTGTTGGACGAAAATCCGTATCTATTTAACGATTTACTAATGGTTCTGAATGATTGAATGATCCTTTATACCCTGATATAAAAAATCTTTTATAAAAATTGCAGAGCTAATAGTTTTCAGTGATATAAGTAATATATTACACATTTTATAATATTCATGTATTAAAATCGATTGTCCAATGATCATTTATTATTATAGTAAACTGGTGAACTATTTTCACCGCAAACGTTGACGCGCCTAAGCATAGGCAGCCCGCGCTACATTCGTGCGATCTATAATTTCAGATCATAAAATTCCGAAGGAGTAAATAAAATTTATATATTATTAGATTTGAAAAATTTTTAAATAGTAATATTAAGGGTTCAGATTTCATCAGGCTTGTCATTTCACCTTATACCTTAGCTATTGAATGTACGACTTTGAAAAAAAAAAATGTTGGATATTGTTTTTAATCACTTATAGCGTAATCGATACACCTTACTAATCGCCATCGAAATCGCATCATGTTTTCTCAATTTGCATATTCAATAATTTAGTTGGTTGGTTATTCGTAATTAGGCATTAAAGCCTAAAGGTTAAATTAGCATGCGTTTTATTCATATTATGCCGAAACAAGGATTGCTAACTTTAACTAGGTCAATAAAGTTTTGTGTATTGAACTTTCACTGCAGTGCGCGTAGTCGTCTAGACTAATGCATCAATACGTCTATTTACCATACTTGCACGCGAAAGATTAATTACGAATTTACGAAGTAGGATTGAAGAAGTCCGAATATACGTATAGAATGAATGAGAAGTTGATATAACGTGCGGGGAGAAATGAATATGAAAAATTGTCAATTTATATATTGTAAAAATATGTATATCTTTATTTTAACGAAGAATAAAAATCTTTCGTCTAATATATATGCGAACTGTGACATTATCTGTATAACAGTGCAGCTATCTACGCGCGGTCTCTTAATGTGTTATAATTAGACTTACAATAACTAGATAAGGCTCAACGGGTTAATTGCGTTGATTATTTTCCTAATAATATTATAATAATAACAAAAAGTACATCTTAAATATTAGACTATAATTAATTTGATCGTGGATAGTATACGTCAAGGCACTATTACAGGTATGTATGGATACACGATACATATGTATACAAGAAATAGAATAATATTTACAAGCTGATATATCCCTGAATATGTTACAATATATATATATATACTTTGAATATTATTTGAGCTCGATTATACACACAGCTATAGATAATGTGTATATATGTATATAGCCATAAAAAATATCTTATTATATTATACATAATACGAAATGAAGGAGGAGTAATGATTCTTACCCGGATTATTGCGATGTAGAAAAATGATATAATCTAGGTCTTAAAATTACCATACATCTAGGTACAAGCATTGAAATATAAAAAATAAGAGGCAAATATCATAGATAGAGAGAGTATAATATAATAATTGTTAATAAAAAATTTCTTTTTCCTTAATATCTCGAGTATTGCGTATACATAATTATTATAAATACATATTTTTTGTTGCTTTTATCTAACGGAGAAGATCAACATTCTGCCTAAAAATCTTATGGAATATATTTTCCTCCATAGTATATATATATCTAACTAAAAAATATTATCTTTCAAATATACCTATACATAAAGATTGTACGGTACGTAGTATATTATCATCTTCATTAACAGTCTCATTATCATTCTGAATTAACCACAGAATATATACATATATATATATATATATTTTATTTTTTTCAAGAATACATCGCGGTGAGTTCGGTTGCCTATCAGCCTAGGCAACTCAACTTACAGCCCTGTGCTATAATCTTAACCTCATGAAAAAACTTAGCCTCGTTGCAAGCGTGAAAAAGAAGAAGAAGAAAAGAAAGATTCTATCATCTCATATTAGCATAAAGAAATTGAATTCAACCTGTGAAACCGAAAAAATTCTAAATGACAAAAAATATGATTAAGAATCGAAATTAAAATTAAAAAAAAAATAGGAAGATAAATTCATCGATCTAAAAATAATGTTCAACTAGACGCGGAAGCTCCGTCGTTTGATACCGATGGCGAATTAGCAGGAGATAAATTCCTACCGATCGGAGAGTGCAGTAGATCGAAATTACTGTACTTGTTACGGGGTGAGGTGTAAGGATGGTGAATACGGGGTGAATTATTACCAGCGAACGGAATATGAAGGGCTAAATTCTTCAGTTGATTAATTTGACAATACTGCTCGTACTGCAATTGTTGGTAATGTTGTATCTGTTGAATCCTGGCAAATTCGATAGCAGAAATATGGAATTGGGAGGGAAGAATTTGGCGATTTATTTTCGAATTTTGTTGTAAAAGCAGAGGGTTCAAATTCTGGTTTCTATTCGGCATAGAAATTTCTCTGGCTTTCGCCGAGCTACAATCTTCGTCTGCCCATGGACGATGAAGACGCGGTTGGGGAACCGCGATCTCTTCCTTCTTCGGGAGTAAAGGCGGACTCGCACTTCCTGAACTACTCACCCCGCTGTCGTCGAGACTTCCGGTTTCACTCGCGGCTCGTTTTACCCTTTGAGACTGAACCGAGTCTTCGGATCTATGGGGGTAACGATTCGACTCGGATTCCGAAGAGGAAATGTTACTCTCGTCGTCCTCGTTGTAGGCGCGATCGTCGAGGCGGTTTCCGTCTTCGGGTATCGCTTCTCCGGATGAATCGAAGCTCTGCATCTTTCGTTTGCAACGGGATTGTCCGGTCTCGCGAAAACCCTTGGCGAACGGGTTGTTGTCGATTTTCAATTTCGTGATATTCTCGTTCTAGAATCAACGGCGAAATCGAATAAGTTTCATCCTCCTCGCGTGGGACTTATCGCACAAATATAAACCGAGAAAATAATCTTCATATTCACCTGGTAGGCCGTTACAGCGATGAATTCGGTTTCCGGAAAGCAGAACGACGACGCCGGCTGTGAAAATAACGACGTCAATCTCGCCACGTCGTCACATCTCACTATCCAAATCCTAGGAACGTATTTATGCATCGACGTCAATACGACCTGGAAATAAAATTGCGAAAATTTCGTAAACGACGAAGAACGGTATAGGGTTTTTTTTTTTCTTATAAAACTACGAAAATTTAAATTCTTCTCTTTTTTTTCTCTCTGAAATAATTATATAAAACCTTGCATTTTCCCCTGAGAATTTTTTCACCCGAGTATAGAAATTTCTATCCAAAGATCATGAGATTGCGGTTAACGACGGCTAGTTCGGTAGAAAAGACGCGATAATTCTTATGAGTTTGGAGAACAAGTACGAGACTTTATTGGAGAGAGAAACAATTCCCGAAATCCAGACTGACACACGATGTGGCAAGGCGTTATAACCCTTATTCCAAGAATCGTATTTATTAGGCGGTATATCTCACAGCGTCACTTTGCGCCTAATAATTATAAAGACGAGCATATGCGGTTCTTCTGAATCGGGCATACATATACTATATATCTCAATTAGTCTCGTTTGAAAATTGAAAGTTAAATTAACGACGTTTCCATATGTATGTCGTTTTTAAACTCCGTTATATGTATACATAAACATCGCTATAATCATCGTTCCCATTCTCCTTCTGAGTTCTCGCATCCTTAAAAAATTTATAGAATCAAGCAACTCCTCGAAAGTTCAGTTCTCCTAAAATACCCCTAACTGTCTCTATAAGATGCAAAAATTAAATTCGAAGGACGCGTGAGGCGTACCATGGGTCAAGTGCTAATGGCTTGCGAAGATTGCAATAACTGCGAACTAGATACGCAATAAAATAGATTAGTTTAATGGCCTGACAAATTACGCCTCTTAATCAAGGTTTGAGAAACAATATTAATGTCGAACTTGGAGGGTTGAAAGTGTCCGCATCATACGCCAAAAAAAAAAAGAAGCGTCTTTCTCTCTTTTCCGAATATCTTGCCTACCGCAGTCAGAACATCAGCTACAGTAGTAGCAGAAGCTGAGTTAATAGTATCAGTAGTAGTCGGCTCGGCAGTTTATCTAAGACGCTAATGTTTAGACAGCTTCTTGTCTAGGTGCTTGGCTGCGGTTTCGGGTTACGAGAAAAACATGCAAAGGACATAGGAATCTTGCGGGAGGTCCGGGTTCTCCGAGAGTATGGGAGACGCGAAGTGCTAAGGATCACCACGTGTCTTTTATGCCATTGATGCGAAATAATTTCAAGGAAATTAAATCCTCGAGACAATCGAGATCGGATCATACGAAGTTCGAGGGAATGAGGTACCGCAGGGCGTTTCAAGAACTTTTTTTTTCTTTTGATAAAAGATTCAATAGTTTCATTTACGATTAGGTACAAAATTTCACCTCTTAATATTAACATCGAGAGGCGTATCGCGATGACGCATGCACGGTTATGTCCCAAATTAATTGGGACACGTTGATTCGACGTGTGTGAGCTAAGAGAAGCAGAAGCAAAGAAGTTTGAGATACGTATAATAAGAGAATACGACCCTGGAGCGGATGATCGTTAAGTCTTATCTACGTCGGGAGCGGTTAACGGTAGCTCTAATGCTCGGTGAGATAGTAAACCGTGTGGGGGCTTTTACGCTTTGGTATAGAGAGCCAAGCCGAAACCGAAACCAAAGCCGAAGCCGAAGGCCCGCCTAAGAAATGCAACGGTTGCCGGGCGGTCGTTGAAGAATTGTTAAAATAAGTTGAAAAAAGTGGAAAAGAAAGATTCCTGCCGCCCGGTTATCGGGACGAATGACATTTCTTGCTTTCAGTTTGCTGCATTAAATTTACCATTACTTTAACTCCGACTCGATTAGAGAACTTTTATTACTAATTTATTGCCCAGAGTACCTCCGCGCTTGATTCGGCTCCCAGTTTACTCAGGCGGTATTCAATTTCCGACTAAACCAAACGCCCGAATTTCGGAGGGAACTTTTCTTAGCTTTTACATATCTGACTCACGTTGCTGTGATGATCCACCGCGTTGTTCGTCAGCTTCAATTTGTTGAAACTGACCGGATGCTGCATCCAGTGAGTCCCGGTAGCCGGACTGTCCGGGTGAAGGTATACTCTCCGGTTAACGTGGGGCTGGGGTTCTGCCGGACCAGCCGACGTCCATCCCCTAGAGCTCAGAGATCCACCGTTCTCTCCGCCCCCGCCTACGTACTTGTGACGACGTCGAGACGCCGGCGCTACCTCAAGGAGGATACAGTAACGGGCGCGTCGTTCTAGACCGTCGATTTGCAGCTGAAGAGAGGGAAACATTCGCCTGCAAAAAAAAGGGAAGAGAATTTTTCATTTTTCTTATTTTTTTTATGAAATTTGTGGTTTTTAAGTAAAAAAACTTGTAATTCGGGTGGATTTATAAGGCTAATTATAGAAACTCGGATACTCGATTAGCTTTTAAGTCGAAGCGCGCGAGGGCTAGATAAGAGTGGCGCAATTAGAAGTTTCCCGAATTTAACGACGCGTCGAATACCTCGGCTAATCAAGGCACCAGATCGAGGAGTGGGGGTAGAGACCTGGTCAGTACGTGTCGGCGCCTCGAGGCTTACGTTTGGTTAGGTTAACCGGAACTGACGCCGAGTTGAGGCTAATGCTAATGGCCATAAGTGCTAATTGCTAATTCCTAATTGCTAGCACACATATATACCTACGTCCATAACATACCTAAATCGGTGGGAGGCCAGGACATTTCCTCGTTAAATTCTAGCCTGAGGAAGTGACAAACGCGATAAAGAAACGCCTTATCGGGTTCCCGAGCTTTATCGAAAGTGCAAAGTGGTTCCTGTTAACGTCGTATATACTATGTATACATGTCTCTGCGTATATACAGCGAACGGAAATACCGTAACAGATTAAAAGATTTTACTCAACTTGTTTTCGCTTCGGAATTACACGATAACAAAATCCGTAAATGCACGCGTTTCCGCAAGGGACTTGTTCTTTATTTTCATTCTTTGCTTTATTCAGACTTTTGCGTTTCGTTCGACGCTTCTTCAAGTTTCTACGCTGTATTTTGCCTTCCGGGACCATCGAAGATGAAATTTGGGGGGAAATGGCCAATCCTAACGATCTTGAGAGGGTATTTCTGACGTTATCGTAAAATCTACTCCACGATGTAGTGTAAACAGTTCGGAAAACTCTGCTTATCCAAAAGTCAATTCGGAAAATCCTACTGGAAGTCAAGTCAAGATCCTGGCCTAAGGACTTCCCGTGTTTGCTCGCGTAATTACAGGTCTAGTCAGGGTATGCTTAGGACTGTGAGCGAGGAACTAATTCTCTAAGATCTGAATCCTGAGTGGTAAGAAAAAGGGAAAGTTTATATAAGTAAAGCAGGAATAGAAAAAGGAAGAAACAAGTTTTATTCATTAATTTTCATCCCTTTTTTCTATTCCTCCGTTTCCTCATATCAGACAATAAAACAGTCGATGTACAGCCTGATATTTTCGAATTAACAAGAGCCGCTATACGTTGGCGGTAAAAAAAATTAGAAGCAAAGAAAAAAACAGGAAAGAAAAAAACGATAAGAAGCTAAGTGGTACCACGCGTTCTGCGACGCCTCTTCTTACGTCTCGCGTCTTTCTGACGAGCACGCGCCGCGTCGCGTCGTTATAATTATAAGATAACGGAAGATAATTATATCTAATGCTGCTGCTGGTCCTGCAGCGGCTGCGGCTGTATGGCTCTGCCTCTGGCTGCTGTTCGCGTTTTATCAGCACCGTGTCAAGAGGAGAACGCGTGCTGCGTTCTCTTGAAGAGGATATAAAACAAAATTGGAAAACGTTTCCCCGGAGAGGATGAAGAAGAAGAGGAGGAAGTGGAAGTGGGAGAAGAGAAGAGAGCCATGCATCATCTCTGGACTATGCGGAGTAAAATTGCGAAGGGCGGATGGATAGACGGAGAATTTCTACGTCTCGACGTCGCGGCGCCACGGAAAAACAATATCTGTAGACTCGAGACTGGCGCGAAAAATTGTCCCACGCCTGTAGCAGCGAAGAGTACTGCAACTTTTCTAGACCCTGGGTTAGCAGTAACTATCCCTGACCTTTGCCATCCCTATAACCAAACTTAAGCACCTTTGACGCCCACTTGACGGCGCCGTTGCACTTTAACCCACGTCCAACCCTCGACGACTGCAGTAGTCTGTGCAAACCGTACGTTTGTCCCTTACTTAAAGATTGTCATTATTTAGGGGTAGGTACGCCTTTTTTCTTACACATTTTCAACACCGCTTTGCTGCAATTGCAATTTACTCTTCTCCCTCATTAGCCCTTGCAATTTGTGAAGGGTGGGTCGCGGCAGTGTGCGAATTTCCGACAATATCCTGAGATAGGTTCATTTCTTTCACGAGGAAAAGCTTTCTGCATGTTTTTCCGCAGTTCGGACGGAGTGAATCAATTTTCTGAACTCATTTTCACGGAATAACTTCATACCTAGAAATCTGCAACGAATCGGGCGAGAAGTAGAAAAGAGAAAAGATAAAAGCGGAAAAATTGACAAACTTCGTGACTCGGAATACTGATCAGTTTCTGCAGCAATCGTTGCTTAGGGTATGTACCAGATGTACGAACCCCGCACATGGCCAGCACGTGGTACGTCGCGAACTACGATTACATGGCTTTTATTGTCAGTTCGGAGCTCTGTATCCTCGTTGTTTCTAAGATCCCTGGAGTCCCAGGTAAAGGAGCTGGCCGAAGGATAATAGAATAAATCTGTAGCCACTGCGGAGACTCTCTTTTCTCTTTTCGTTAAAAATAATTCTCGCTACGAGGAATCAGGCCGAGAAAATATTATGGCCGTGATTTGGCCACTGGAAAGAACTGGTCTGATGTATTGAAAGTTAAGCTGGTCTCCTCTCTGCGTCTGACACTATTTTTTTCTCTCGTTTTTAATCATCCTCGAACAGTCGGGTCGTTCATTATTTATCTCTGGTCGATTTCCGTTACTCGCTTCCGCGATTCTCGCGAAAACGCACGTTCTCGTATCTGCAGCGTATCAATTTCTGCGAAATCGTAGCCGAAACGAGTAGAAGAAAGAAAAAAAAAAAAAAAGAATTTAGAGAGGAATGTGAATTTTTTCTACCAACTCCTACGCCTGATCGTCTCTTTGTCAACTATTCTCGCTATTCCCCGTTCGAATTTCATTGAGATATCCGGGAATTTCTTAAGCTATTCCGAACTAATGTGCAAAAGAAAATTCATTTCGATGTTAGATCCAGTTTTTATTCTCCCGATCTCTCATGGCTCTGAATTCCGGCTATAACTCGACTGATATTTACGAAAAGACTGTGTAATCCATGTCAGAAAAGGAAGGAGAGAAAAGTCGAAGATATACACCGCGTAGGTACCGCCAGACCCAAATGGGGTAACGCAGCTTGTCTACACGCTTGTAAAAGGCGTAGTTTGCACCAAACTACGAAGGTCCGAAAGCGCCAGATCTCCAAAGATCAAACCGAAGATAAAAACGGACAGACCTAACTCTCCTCGTTCCTCATTTTTATTACCAATGTATTCATTATACGTGTGTATACCACGAATACACGAGAAAAAATTCAGGCAAACTGCGTACATCAAGAGATAACAGAGCCGAAGAATTTCGACAAAAAGTATCGTTAATTATCTCCAATTTCTCCATTCATCTATTTTCTACAACGAAAGGCATACTTCCAGGCAAAAAGTTCACCCGTGTACTAAAACGTACGTGTGTATACGTATATAACGGTCAATAATTTCGGTATGCGGTCTCAGCTGGTCATCGACAAGGCATGCGACTCCTTTAGCCTCTATATAGATTCTGGGGGCCAACGAGCCGCATGGCTATTGCTATGTCGGTGGCGGACCGTCGGTCCTAAGACAAAGAAAAAGCAGTTTTAGGCGCCGGCGACTGTCTGTCCGACTTGCCTTGCCTTACCCCGTCGGGGTTGCACCCGAGCGGCTCGACTCTATGCCTTATATACCTCCCCAATATCTCGGCCGACCCCCCATCGGCCAACGTGCGTGAGACCAGACGAACTCTAAACTCCGACTGTTCTATTTCCATCAATAATCGTTTTTTGTTTCCGTATCAATTAAATTCTTTTTTTTCTTCTTACTTTTTGTACTCGTCCTTGTCTATTGTTCAAACGATCTCAAACTCTGAAGTAGAAACGAGATAGGATACGACTGCGTTTGAAATTCTTCAGATCGATCAGATGAAATTGTGACAGGGAGGAATACGGCAATTAGCGCGTTTCCGAAATCCGAAATTTCGCGGTTTGTAAAATCTCAAAGAGGCCGCGCTTTGGCCCGTAAAAGAGCGAAGTGCCAGTCAGTAATTCTTCTTCCTCTTGGGAGTCAGCCATGCGTGTGCGGTGCGGCCTGCGGGACTAACGTCGCCACGAAGAACGCGACGCGACGGCGCGTCTTCGTTATCCTTGCAGTAGGTCTACAGGACTGCTGTGCGGTTGGATAGGATAGGAATGGGATAGGATAGGATAGGATAGACTAGACGCAAGCCGGTAGAGCGAGGAGTGTGCTGGCGGTCTGGCAGCTGAAGTATTCTTTTAATTTTAACCAAACGATGAGCTGGCGTTAGACAGAATTATAAGAAACTGTATAGCGGAGAGCAGCTAGTCCCCGAAGATTTTCAAGGCTGTGACCCCACAGCAGTCCACAGCCTATTATAAAGCGACCAGATACTCAAAATTGAAATCTATAGCCCCGTGCTTATCGACGCTTGAGTGATCCCGCCCAATACTAAAACCCGAGTATCGGTTACCCGACTACCAAGGTAATGAGGTCAGCTTAGGTCAGGTTGGACTTGGCTAGTATACAGGGATTATATATTCAAACGTTTCTCCCTTCTCATTGTTGATCCTGTTGTTGGAGGAAGTAAGAAGCGGCAGATCCCACCGCGTGAACTTTGCACCATGCACATAGGGCAGGCTGCGAGCTTCTATACATCGCAACACTCTGCAAATTTTCCTATCTACTGTCTAAATCTTATTTTACATCTTAGACAGAAGGAGTTAATTTTTCCCAATCATTCAGATTTGGAAAACTGGACTAAAAGATTGATGATAAAATTTCAAACGTAAAAGCAAGATAAGACAAGGCTGTTAATGATGTGTCATAGGCAAAGCATTAATTAATTCTCGTCTTACTCACCGGCCCAATTTCGTGATTATCATTTCGGTTGTCTCGGAGTGAAATTGTTGCCAAAGTTTGGCGTTCTGAAGAGAAACCGTAACGTCACCGGGCAGAGTGGGTCCAGCCCCAGGAGTCGGTGGTAAAAGCCATCCGTTGTTGGTTATTTCTTCTAAAAACGCAAAAATTTTGTCAAAAATTAGGATAATTATCGTAATTGGATGTGACGCGGCTTCGCAGCGTCGCGATGTGTTAAAATAATGCGGAGGAATAGTCCGGGCTTTTTGAAGAGGGATACATCCGCCAGGGTATTGTCCGATACTAATTATCACGTTTTCGCGCATCGCGTGATTCTCGGGATATTTTGGCTGCCGGGTAAATAAAGACGCGCATCTCAGTCACGGAGGCGGGTCGTACAGCCACAGCATGAGGTGAGGATTATCCGCGCATCGTACAACAAACAGCGGTGAAAAAAAAAAGAGGAAGGAAAAACGAAAAGAAAAAAATCTCATTGAAAAGAGGGAAGAATCCTTCGCTGTCTTTCCACATGGACGGATCAGTGGAGGACGACACTCGTGCATTTTTGAAAGAAAAAGAAGGAAGTTTCTCACCGTCCTTTCGCGGCGCCCGGTATTGTCCTCGTCGCAAAGGACGGAGATAACGATTCCACGGATGACCAGACCGCGGTGTCTTTCATCCCCGAAGGACAACCGATTCATAACATCGCTGCAAAAACTGCACCGAGATTTATAAGTACGAATTGAAACCCGGAGAAGATCGACTGGATCGTTTAGCCGCTCTCTGTGTTTATTCGGAAATTAAACTGCGAGGTGATTGCGAGAAACTACAACGTGCTTCGGTTCGATGAGAATTGGTATAATGGGGCTTTTTCGACACCTGCACTCTATGAAAGACTTTTTACGTTGAGATGCGATAATGACGGAGTTTCCGAGTCGAAATAAGAGCGAGGAATCGGTAAGAGCCACGAGGTATAAAAGCCATAAGGAGCCGAGCTGCAGGCTAATGAACTTATAATGCGATCGAGACCACCGCGCGTCTCTCAACTCACTTATGCGGCAACGAGGTAGTTCATCATCCTGCAGTACACTGGCTCCGGAATAATAGCCTTTATAAGAGAATCCGAAAGCCTTTAGGGCAGCAAACAGCTAAAGAAAACAAACAAACCATTACGCCGGAATTACCCCCTTGGAAAACGCCGGAATTATAGTGTCCGGGTAAAAAGGACCTCCGCTTCCCTGCTAGGGCGAAGAAAAAATTCCTTGACAGGATATCAGCGTTTATCGAGTTCCTATGACAGACACGGACGAATTCCGAATTTGTCTTTCAGGAAATCCGGCCATTCGAAGCTTTAGCAAAGATGGAAAAGAAGGGGGACGCTCTATCGTCGATAATTATCTCATTAACGATCTAACGAATTAATGAGAAAAGTATACTTTCTCCTCGGACTCGAATGAGAACTCGAGCATTTTAGTGAATTGTCACCGTGATTAGGGATCAGCGGTGATTATATTGTGTGACAGGATCTGTCAGAGAATAAAGTGGAGCAGTGCGGTTTAAGGCTTGTTTGTTCCTTATTTGCTCGTTCATTTTTTTTCCCTTCCCCTCTTCGCTCGTAATTTCTATAAGTGCTGTCATCTTCTTGGCGAGGGCCCCCGTACACCATTAGAGAAAAAAAAGCCACACTAAAGGGTTTTCGTAGCTGCAGGTATCAGCGGGTTGGCCGCGTTCTGTACGGCGGAATACAGGCGTCGCGACGCCACCAGAACCCGGGGCAGGATCTTCTTCCGGGATTTTTCTATGTACAATGTATACAAGGAGTGGATATGTGGATCTATACGTACACACGCGTGGATATATACAGGCATATACACATCTATGGACGTAGTATGCACCTACGAAGTAACATCTGCCATATATTTACTCTTTCTACGAAGTCACCAACCCGCGCTGCTATTATGATTGTTAGTTTTTATTCCTAATGGCATAAAGATGTTTGTCTTTTGTGTGTTGTTTGACTTCGGCAAAAAGTGACGCTGAGGTAATGGTCGGGGCCTCGCCTACCCATCAACGTGTGTTGAGGGCTGTCTTGTTATACGGCGAGAAAACGGACGCGGCCAACGAAATTTGTAATGATAAAAAATTGATCAAAATTTGGTAAAAAAAAAAAAAAACTGAAGAAATTCTCCATTCTCTTATCTTGAGACGAAAAAATAGAGAAAAATACATGAAAGGATTGTAAAATTGCGAAAAAATTATATCATTAAAATTGGGGCTCGAAGAAGAGGATATTTGAGGTAATTAGTGCAGTTTTTTTTATTTTTATTCTTGACTCAAACTGTGCAGTTACACGGAAATAATTATAATTAACTGCAATTTACGGCCTACTTATTTTTTTAAATTATCTTTTCATACTTTTATTTCTTCGTTTATGTAGATTGCGAAGGTGTACCGTTCAGATAAAAATTAGAGCGTGGTTACTCCATTACCGTGTACAATTATAGTATCAAAGACCCGATTAATATACCTACAGCAGCCGCAGCTTTACTTGTTTCTTAAATTTTCATTTTTTCATCTTTTCCAGACTCACTTATTCATTCTACAAAATATAATTATTATTTTTTCAAACGCATTTACTACATAGTTTAGAATTTATCTACGATACTATACGATCGTATTATCCATATATCTATAAAAGATTATCGACGGGATATTCCGACCGTTAATTCGTTTGCGGATTATTATTCAACAAGGTGTAGATAATTCTGTGTATATTATTCACCAGTATTTATCACGCGGGAATTAACGATCGGATTAACGTCGCTCTGTGAGTAAACAGTCCATTACATATCCCTGACACAAATATATCCTCAAATCGAGGACAAAATCCTTGACGTTTATCCTATAGAATAAATATAATGAAAATATTTATCATTCGTTAACAAACCTGGATGGTGATGATGATGATGGGTGATATTGTGCTGTCTGTAGAGCATTTGATGATGCAGCTGAAGTTGAGTGTGCAAAACGTTAGCCGGTGGAAACCTGGCCATTTCTAAAGGCGGAATCAGACTCATTTTGGGTATAATTGCCCGTTTTTTTTAATCGTCTATAACACTTTTGGAGTTTGTTGAAATACTGTGTTAAACTTTCATTCGAATTGGATTCTTCACTTCTGAAACCACTGCACTGTGATATTCTGTTCCAAGTGTCACTGTTTCAACGAGTTTAAATGAATCGGGAAATAATTTTCATTTATTTACACGATTTTTAGTATATACACGCATATGATAGTACATACGTTCGATACTGTTCACGGAAGCTTTCATACTCGTATATAAGACGGATCTGGCGATGATAGTTTGCGCGGTAATTTGAAAATTCGAATATACGACACGATGGATTCTTCCCAGCGCCAGAGTTAGCGCTCAACTGAAAACCAGCTTCATTCTCGTAAGTTTAGTAGTCTGGCTTAACACCCCCGCACTAAAATATCAGGATTGGTTGAGACTAACCACGCCCAAGAAATCCCATTGGCTAAAAGACCGGAATCCTTGGACATGAATGAGGAAATATTTTAAGCTATCTATGGACGATCTAAAACCACATGATGTACCCATGGAAGAAAAACGCATGGGAATTTGTTTATCAAAAATTGAAGACAGGAATTTTAAAAAATTACAAAAAACGGGGAGGAAGGAGAATTAGAAATTGGAGAATTTCTAATGAACCGGGATCACGAGGAGAGAATAATTAATTTCAAAAATCACCGCGGTACGCTTAGGAGAAATTTTTTATAGACTCAATTTTTTCACAAATGATTCCTACGACTTCGTAACATAATTCAAAATTATTTGAGATTTTATTCAATTCGATTTGCACAGATTTATCGCACCGAAGAAAGGATGGATACAAGTCGCATCGTAGATCGAAACTTTTTGAAATTTGAAGGAAACAATCTAAGCCGATTTCATTTTGGAGCAAACTAATGTAGATATTCAATGAATTTAGATTTGAGATATGAAGATTTTTCGTTTTGAGTCATTCTTTTTTTTTTCTGTTGTAAATGTGGAGAAAGAAAAAGCTCAAGACGATAATTGACTGACAATATTATCTCTATATTTTATTAGCTTTACCTGAAATTACATAGTTTTAGAACATTTCCTCAAAATTTCAATAAGATTGATCAACGATGCGATCCTGTACCTGACGAAAAACTTTTCATTAACTGGATGGATAGAATATTTCTAAAAATCGTATCAATGATTTGAGTAAAATACTCCCTCAAATTGCTGTACAATATGTCTAATTCTGCGGGGTACCGCAAAGCACAGAAGAAGAAGAAGAAGAAGAAAAACTCGGCGCTTTTGAAAGAGATAAAAATCTGCAGCATCGTTGTATAAGGATCTCTGTCGCAGGATTTCTGTTCAACAGATGACTGCAGGAGCATAAGGAAGTCGAAGCGAGATACAGATCGTCTTTTCTCATATCTGTTTCTTTTTCTACTTCTCCTCTCGTTTTCTTACCCCGCACGACTTTTCGGATTCTAGTCTCTATTATGAAATATCATAGCCACTGCTCGCCGGAGAATTGCGCGATTCCTCATTGTGTGGATTTGGATTTTGGATTAAGTTGGATTAACTGTAAGCGATACCCACAATACTCGATTGTGCGCGTGGCTGCTGCAGCTCCAACCTCCATTAACAACCCCCATGACATATTTCAGGTACAAATGTAGGTAAATGCCTATGTATACCCACTTTTCGTCGGTTTAATATGCTATACCTGCGCCGCACCGTTTGTATATTACACGGGCTTAAACGCAGGCCCTAAATAATGCGGGATTTACTACTGTGCAAAAGATTTGCAGGGGTGATTTCGGCCACTTTTAATACTCCGGTTGTTCAGGTGCGTAAAAACGCCGCGTACCCTAAATACTAATGGAAAAGGGAAAAGGGGGGGACGGACGAGCTTTTCTAATTACTAAACAAATAAATTATTAAGTAGGTGATTATCGGACAGGTATACGCGATAAACGTAATAATATTAATCAAGGAATAATTGAAAAAACCATTGAGACGTCAGAGTCCTGTCACATTTCGGCAATTATACCATACATCGCGACTGAATGAGTTCCTTGTTCGAGATAGTTCAGACGTAGAGACCGTATACAGAACAGGAGCTGTGAAGTAAATTCGAGTCTAAATGCGGTACAAGGAAGTGAAAAATTTTTTTTTTTTAATTCTATATTAACATCAGGAACACATACGTTCACAATTATCGAAATACGGATGCTACAAGTATAATCGATAGACAATAAACACATATTCATGTCTATAAAGATGTTTAGAAAGAGGTATAAATCCAGCCATGCGAGTGCCGATATGTCTGCAGTATCTGTTGTAAAAAAACTTTGCAAAAAGAATCAAAGATCTATGGGAAGATTGCGGCTTGCGGCAAACGGGGGCTGAAGTTATAGACCCTTTTTATACATTTCGTCTTTTTTTCTCTCCATCTCCTACCTTTTTTTTTTTTTTTTCACAGAGTAAAATTTGCCGACGTTTTAGCCTATGTGCGTGATTTTCATAGGAAATAAAATTCTTGTTGAAATTTAGGGATATCTATAATGCATTTTGACCGGTAGCTATTGGTATATGTTCTGCTCGGTGCTCTTAGTCGTGTTTTAAAATTCTATGGGTTTAGGGAAAGTATCCCACGCGCGTGTGCAACTCGTCAACTACTGGAACATCCTCTGGAATAGGTAAATAAATAAACCCTTGAAAATGCTCTTGTGATTCGTATGTAAGATCAGCAAACGTTGCTGAAGGGGCTGTGGGTCTGGTAGTTCCTACGTGTAGGTATATCCAGCCTCGAGTGTGTACCTCTTATAATAAGTGCGAGTATATACATCGAGTGCGACTTCTGGTATGAATAACTATCATCTTCGGCTACCAATTCTGCGGCAGTTTGAAGATAAGCTTATTACGAGCAGGATGATTGAGTCATAAAACGAAGAAAGGACGAGAGAACGAATAATTTCATCTCCTTTATTGTAGAGTTGAAGTGGCGGTTCAATTTTTGAATAAATATATGAGATTTCAGATTAGACTCATGCATCGAGCGTTTGCTCGGTGGTAAATGAATCTTACGATTATGAATATTTAGCTTCTTGTTCTTCCGATTCTTGTCCAGCTTTACACACATATGACGAGTTGTTGAACAAACCTTTGAAGAGGCGGAGAACTACTCTTTTCCTACTCGAAAGATAAGACGAGCCATATGGTTTACGCCAAACCCGTGCTAAACCTCAGATTGTGAATTTTTAAACAAACGAATAGTCTAGTAGATGAGTTATGACTGCAGGGACGACGACAAACTGAGCGGACTGTAAGTCTCCGCTGTTATTTCAGGATAGGAAAAAGTAAATAGAGTCAGTTCGGACGAAGTAGGAGGAGAAGAATAACCGATTATAGCCTTGCATAAAGGACCCTTTCCTTACTTTTTAAATCTCGTTAAATGTCGTCCAATTTTTTCTTCAATCATTCACTTTTCCAGTGCTTTTTTCAAATGAAAAAAATTACTTTTGAAAGTTACTAGTCGGAAATAATCGCTGACAATTATTATCCTCCCGTGACTAGTTGACGAAAATAATAAATTACAAATCCTATACCAGGAATTGTCAATAATACTCGGATGTAAACTGCCAGAGATAACGTTCGGAACTTTGCGTGAGATAAGATTCTATAACTTCGCAGTGAATCACTGCAAGTCTAGGGCTCAATATTAAATATTGAAATGCCCTGGTCAAACTAGTACTCGATGTGTCAGAAAAATTCAGGGAACGGAAGTTACTCGCATATAATCCTATAGCATATATACGCACTTCTATCGAACTGTGAGAAATATTTTCGGGAATTTCCCATCCTTTTTCTATTCATTTGACCATATTGCGTATATAACAATCGCACAATTTTTCGGATCAGGTA
The DNA here is from genome assembly GCA_944452935.1 of Rhogogaster chlorosoma. Lineage (NCBI taxonomy): Eukaryota > Metazoa > Arthropoda > Insecta > Hymenoptera > Tenthredinidae > Rhogogaster > Rhogogaster chlorosoma. The sequence goes on along the minus strand of OX101800.1, from coordinate 26,372,874 downwards.
ATTTTCGCCCCGTTCCTCCTTCCCAAAGGTCGCGTATATAACTCGAAAAGTTTATATACTGTATATTTACGCGGGGAGGAAAGATCGGGGTTGGTGAAAATCTGGCCCTCCGTATTTCTCGGTCGTTCGTTCTGTCATTCCGCGAAGTGTTTTGTGTATATATCTACTTGTGCATGCGCATAACGTGTGTGTATATACAATATACATAAATAGTGGAAGAAAGTAGGCCTAGGCATATCCAAGATTCGAAACTTTTCCCCCAAAACGAGATATATGTAACAATAACCAACCGACCACACGATGTATATATGTATATGTATCCTAAATGCCATCGAGAGACGAGTGCGACTTTCCTATGCAAAGCCCTGATGCAGGACGAGGCGACGTACCTATAACCACGCATGCTTCTTGTTTGAACAATATGCGGCCTGCAACAGGCAGGAAGTCTAGTATACTGCGAGAACGGAGAAGCTGATCTTTGCAGACAGAATAACAAGAGGGAGTGATCGCCTGACGTCATCAAAGGACCACCCAAGAACCTCTAGCCATGATAAACAATGACCTACAAGCCAACTTCTGTTTCTCGTTCCCATTGTCATCCCTATGCTTGTATCTGTTGATTTTCTGCTATAGTTTATCTTGTTTTCAATCATTTAAGCTCGGAGTAAACTGACGATAAAACGAAATCGTTGATTCAGTTTTGAATCTGTGTCGTTATACTCAATCCCAAATCTCGAGAAAATACGTAATTGATGTTAAAAAGAATAGAAAATTATGTAAAAGAGGGCCTGAATCGCATTAACGACTGTAAAAGATTTGAAAAAAAAAAGAAAAGAACGCCGCCGCTTCCTTTTGCAATAATAAGAGGTGGCAGGGGGAAAGCAGTGGCGCGTGGGTGTGCGGACGTCTTTGACGAGAACCGCGTTTATCGTTGATTGGACGCGTCGACTGTTTAGTTTCAGTCCCCGCAAGTCCGAGGTTCGTTTAGTTTTATTTCAGTGATTATACTTCTCGCGGTTATCTTTGTCGGCACGTAAGTAGCCGCCGCGCATTTCCGTTATATACCAACCGATGATAAAGAAGAGCGTGATAACAATTACGACTTCTGTTTAACAAGGATAAACCCGTGGGCGGGTGGGGATGCACATTGCACGCCCACGACCTACCGCGTGCAGCTTACTCGGCTCGATTCATTCATACCTACGAGACGAGTTTCGAATAGGTAAACGTTGAAAAGGAGCGCGTCAAACGGCGCGAATGAAATGAAATGAAATGAAATGAAATGAAACCATTTTTCGAATTTCAAATACAGAGGGTATCTTTGAGCTCATGCAGGATTGAATAGGCGTTTAAGGATATCCATTTCAGGGCATTCTTTCTTATAGATGAACTGGAAATTCGGGATATTTAATCCTCCGAGAACAGGGTGCGTGCTCGAGATAATCTGCTTAAACGCGCGCCTGTTCGGCCAGTTTAGCTCAAGCTTTGATCCCGTTTTTCCTTCGGGCTTAGCGCGTGCCCACTATGGTCTATATAGGTAGTCAGTCCTACGGCTCATTCTCTCTCTCTCTCTCTCTCTCTCTCTGTCAAGGATATTATATACTTTCGAGACTTAAGTAAATTGTTTAAAAGCGACAAGGTGATTATTAGAACCAGTGGGATGCCTGTTTAGACCTACTTATTATAATCACCAGACGCTGCAGCAGCTGTCCAACTTTTATTTCAATTTATATTCACCGTCTAAAATTACAGCCGAGATTATTCTTCTGTTTCGATATTATTGATAATTTAGAAATTTGAGGAAAGGAATTCATTGACTGATCGACAATTTCATTAAGAGCATCATTCTTTATATGATAATAATCACATACCTTCATTCATACCTAACAAACGAAAATCAGTTACAGAAAGATATGATAAATAATAATTAATAGTTAGAAAATATAATTATCATCATTAAACGTAAAAACTTTGTTTTTTAACTATGCATCATATTATTATTATTAATAGCGCGTAGATATATTTGTATACTCTAGACTCATTATTAACATATTATAATATTATAAACAGTAGATAATAATATAGACATATAATATAATATGTATGGAATTGTGTAGCAATAATAATAAGCAATAACAAGTAAATTGTTTTTTCTATAGTATAGATATATGCGTGTATGTATGCATTATTAAACCTACTAATTTCGTTTGTAAGATAGATTTGCGTTGGGTGTATTAAAGTATTGATAGATAAGTTGAAATTATTATAACGTACACAATCCCATAAAACCTTACACGATGTATACATGTATATTCTCTATAAAATTTATCTTTTAAGAAACTAAAAATTAAAAGAAAAGAAAAAAAATCCGTTGTTATATTGTAAAGTTAACGAGTTTAGAGTATTCAATCACTGCGATACACAAACTTAGTCTGTATAATAATTACATAACTGTTTAATGTTAATGTAAAACAATTTATGTAACGTGAATACGTTTTTTATTCAGAAATTCGTCACCCTACTTCCCTCAATGTCGTTTCAAACACTGATAGAAAAAGTACTTTTTTAGGTATTAAAATATATCCGATAACTGATTCTGTATAGAAAGATGAAAATGATCGACATCATTTTTCTTCCTCTTGTTTTCGACAGAAGAAAATAATGAGATTGTTGAGAATTTTATTTTAGGTAAGAGAAGAATTTTCCAAGTAAGATTTCGTAAACTTATGTTGTATATTAGAAAATGCTCGAGTATGCATATCTGTTAGGGATCCAGGAAGATTCTCTGAATATAAAACGTGAATAAACATGAATAATACACTATGCATATTCACAGTGGAATAAAGTTCAAATAAAACTTAATCAATCTTCTGTATGCGACCCGCTACATGCTCTTAGCAATCCTGGGGCTGGTCAGGTTTAGGATAGAAGGAAATAGGACGACTGGGAATTGGGTATTTGTTACTAAGACACACCGAAGCGCACTTCCAGGCTTAGTCACATTAATCGACTTCATTTTTCTAGAGTAAAAATATAAAGAAAAAAAACAAAAAAACAAAAAAGAATTGTGAAAGAGAAATAGAATGAATATACATAACTCGTTCAATAATAAGATCAATAGAATAAATTTTTATAAATGTAAAAGTTGTACAAAATACGAAAAATCAAGTATAGTAGTAGTAGAAATGGGGACAGTATGAAGTATAAAAAATGTTAAATAGTTCTGTAAAAATGTTGAGACAAAGAAACCAGATGTCTGACTAATAAATGCATCGATTTTCGAGTGACTAGCCCAGAAGTGCCGCATTGTTACGATACTTTGACGAATATCAATATGACAATATCTAATCTAATTAATATTGAAATATAAACTATATACCGATCACGTTTGTAAATGTAACTAGAAAACAAGAATCTCATTTTGTCTCTCAATGACTTAGAACAATAAAGTTTAAAACTATCGCACAACAGGGCAATACCACCGCAGTTTTTGCTTCCTATAGAATCACATAGAAATATTGTAGAAAATTTCGAATAATAGTATTGAATTTTATCGAAAATTTCAAACTCTTCAACGTCAATTTTATCCTCTCTGACTAGTGTCCCGATTTCATCTAGTAGCGTTGGATCGATCTTAAAGTTAAAATCGAATTTTTGAATTTTGTTTAAAAAACTTCTCACCAAATTCTCAACAGTTATAGTCTTTGTAAAACAGTCGTTACAAAACGACGTATGATTATGTTGAATGTATTTAAAAAACGGTATCAATCCGATATTATTAATCGCGGTGATATCTGCGTCGATATATGATAAGCTTGCGTTGTGAAAATGTTCGAAAACACGTTGAAAATTATTGCAATTACCGAGAAGACAAGGAGTTATCGTTTCCAGTAATTTATCTAACGTGATAAAAATTCTACCTCTACCATAACGGGCGCGAACTATTACTAATCGCTCTATGATAATACATGTTAGACACCATTGATACAATTTTAATAAGTAAGACATCCTCGCCTCACAGGAGTAAACGTAGTTATAATAGCGAACGAGCTGGCAACGGAAGTAGGAACAATGCAGGAAGTTATGATTAATAATTAGCCCCAGGAATTGCAATGTCTCTCACGTGAGTAACGTGTCGTCTAATTCTTCTATCTTACCCTCTGGCTGTGACAACACTTTGCGAAGAACCTTGCTCACAACGTCGGACAAAGACTCTCTCGCCCCGGCGTCCAGCAGGCCCATGCATCTCTGTAGAAGTAATGATAAACCGGGAGTTAAAATCAATCTTCTCATATCTAAATGCAATTTAACTTCATCCCCAGCTCACCTGATGCTCAGAATCCCCTTGTCTAAGTCTCAGCACAGCTATGAGTGCCAATTCGCTGTTTGCCTTGACGTATCCATTCTTTTCCTTAGTCCCATTCACCAGCATCGGCAACAGCGACTTTAGGAGTTCAGGGGACATTTTTTCAGATGGAATATTACGCGCCAAATGTATACAGATTCGGGCCAGTAGTTGCTTGACTTCATTGCTGTTGTGATTCATCGACTGTGAGAAAAGACAGAAGTTTTATCGTTGATCCGGAAATGAGGAACATTTGATATTGAGGAGGTCGAAGAATTTTCTTTTTTCCAAAAATAATTCCCGATTTTCATTCGATTTCCATGAATCATGGCTTATTTTTTTTATGCTGCAGTGTAAAACAGTATTCGTTTTTCACGATCAATCAACAAATAATTGTAGGAACAATTTGCAAGATATAGCTCTGATTTAACCAGGGTGAATCGCTCCGACTTCCCCGATCGTTTTCGCTCCTCTATTCCACTCACTCTGACAAATGGTGTAAGAATCTGTTGTGGTATCGGCTGTCCCTCGTTCATGAGATACTGGAACAAGTATCCACAAGCCCGCACTCCGTTCATAGCAATTTGAACTCTGTCGGCTGCTAGGTAAGAGAGAATCACTTTGCAGACACGTTCTTTGTCTTTACCTGAGTAAAGACTCCCCGGAGCTTCTTTCAGAGCCACGAACAAAGCCGCGGAACGACCGTGCCTCAACATCCAGTCGGTGTTAGCGTCACCTGAAGAGATCATAGCGTGTTAGTTATCGATGTGTAAACTTTCGCTTCCCTTATCTGCATTTCGAAAGCTGAAGGCTACGAGGCTTACATAACAAATTGTCGTTATAAGCAGTTGCGAGCTGCTCCGGAGACAGCCAGGGCAATAAAGCTCCGAAACATCCAGCCACAGAATTCCTCGTCACATCTTCTGGATGTCCTAACATACTACTGAGAGTAAGAAACACTTGCTTTCTCATTGGCTCAGTCATTTTGTCACCGGCAGGTGTTAGCACGCCTCGCAATGCTTGGAGCATAGTTTCTCTACAATAAAACGTGACTTTTATCAGTATGATTCATTGCGGTTTGGAAACAAAAAATGTAGTTAGGGAATAGGGAAAATTATGGCTAAATATCGAAGGATTTTCATCTAGTTTCAAGTGATTATAGAATTTGAAAAAGATGAGTACAGAAGACAGTAGCAGCCGATGGCTCCTATCGAAAAAAGCGTAACTCAGCAGTTTAGAAAACAACAGGGGGACTGAAACAGCTTAGTTTTTGGCGTCCAGGTCCTCTGTTCCGTAGGTTTCGGTGTCCAGGTCCTCCGCTCCGTAGTTTTCGGTTTCCAGGTCCTTCGCTCCGTAGTTTTCGGTTTCCAGGTCCTCCGCTCCGTAGTTTTCGGTGTCCAGGTCCTTCGCTCCGTAGTTTTCGGTGTCCAGGTCTTCCGCTCCGTATTTTCGGTGTAGAAAATCGCCGCCAAGTACTCAAAGGTCCTCGACACCGAAAACTACGGAGCAGAGGACCTGGACACCGAAAACTACGGAGCGGAGGACCTGGACACCGAAAACTACGGAGCGGAGGACCTGGACACCGAAAACTACGGAGCGAAGGACCTGGACACCGAAAACTACGGAGCGGAGGACCTGGACACCGAAAACTACGGAGCGGAGGACCTGGACATCAAAACCTACGGAGCGAAGGACCTGGACACCGAAAACTACGGAGCGGAGGACCTGGACACCGAAAACTACGGAGCGAAGGACCTGGACACCGAAAACTACGGAGCGGAGGACCTGGACACCGAAAACTACGGAGCGAAGGACCTGGACACCGAAAACTACGGAGCGGAGGACCTGGACATCAAAACCTACGGAGCGAAGGACCTGGACACCGAAAACTACGGAGCGGAGGACCTGGACACCGAAAACTACGGAGCGGAGGACCTGGACACCGAAAACTACGGAGCGAAGGACCTGGACACCGAAAACTACGGAGCGGAGGACCTGGACACCGAAAACTACGGAGCGGAGGACCTGGACACCGAAAACTACGGAGCGAAGGACCTGGACACCGAAAACTACGGAGCGGAGGACCTGGATACCGAAAACTACGGAGCGGAGGACCTGGACACCGAAAACTAAGCTGTTTCAGTTCCCCTGTTGTTTTCTAAATTGCTGAGTTACGCTTTTTTCGATAGGAGCCATCGACTGCTGAAGAAATGGGACTGAAAAAAGGATATGATGAATCCCATCTCCAAAAAGCCTAGAAATTGATGGAATATGTTATAGCTTAAACATCACTTGAAGAAACCAAGCCAAACCTGATTGCAGGATCATCGGCGGTCTTGATTCCAGTATGTAGCTCGGCGAACAATGGATCGGCCCTGGTATGAATGACGATAAGATTGCTGAGAGCGTATGCAGCCTTGAGTCTGACTTGTCTATTGCTGTCGTTCAAGGCCTTGAGGAATGTGGTTTGAAGTTGAGGCAAAAACTGCTTCAGCATAACGCCCACCTAGTTGTTCGATAGGAACGATTAATTGATAAGTAAATTGCACGAATACAGAAATCCCGAGTCTCACCTTCCCAAGCAATATCGCGAGTGTCTCAAGAACCGCTGCTTTCACACTCCAGTTGAACCGATCTCCCAAAATACGAATAAGAGGACCAGTGATATGCACGACGCTTGGTTGCAGGGCGGAAGCACTAGTGAGTCTGATAACTTCGCCCAATCCTTGCGCAGCCTGTTCTTTGGCCTCCGGCATGCCGTTCAGAATAGCTTCCCTGAATATGGGAAGAATGGGGGTGATTCCCTTGGGCAAACAGAAGCCGGGCAGCAAATCTTGACCCTTTAAATCCGAGACTGCGAACCGCACGGCTTGTCTGATGTCCTGAACGTGTGCGATCTGCTGGTCGGATCCGAGGGTCTGAAAAGGAGAAGAAAATTGGAGAAGATTCGAAGCGAATTAAAAAGGAAAGGGAACAGGCATCGGCATACTTTCGTGACTGCAGTCAGGGCCTCCCAGCTCATCTGCAAAACGTCTTTGTCGTCGTCGGTGAAGAGGTGAATTAAACCGCGCAAAAGCTGCGGCACATACTGGCTGTAGTCGGCCCTGGAGTCTCGGCAAAAAGCGCATAAAAGAGTCGCTGCGCTTCGACGCCTGGATGGATCTTCGGCTCTGGTGGCTTCCATGAGTTGATCCATGACCGTTCTCACCCCGACTTCGTCAGTAACTGACAAAACAACGGCTTGACAATACTCCAGCTCCTGTGCCTCGTTCTGTGCTCCTTGGGCACTGGACAGAGCCGTTAGCAAGGCAGGAAGAATCTTGTGTAAATATCTCGTCAGAGCTTCTCCCGCCACGCTGGCCAAGATCGAAAGAGCCTTGGTGTTTACCGGTGGAGCAGTCAACTGAGGGACCAAATAGGGCAGTACGACTCTAGACTTTATCGCCATAACCTGGCGGAGTCCGTCCAGAGTATTCTCGGCCTCTGATTGATCCGGGGAATTGAGCTGGTTCAACATAGCCGGTAAAATATCGTCCAGCGCTCTTACTCCGACCGTAGAATGAAGACTGTCGAAGGTTTTGGCCGCGGCTTGCCTCACCTCGGGAAGCGGATCGCATAAGGCTTTCCTGACGGTGGGTACGAGGCTGTTGACAAAGGTGAGAACCATGTCTTTGCTGGTGCTAGCCATGATCTCGGACAGCCCGATGCAGACGCCTTGCCTTTGGTCGGCCTGCTCGCTCTGCAGCCCTCTTTCAAGTATCGGTATTATCTCGGGGAGGACTCTCTCGCCCAATTTCCTCACCAAATCTCCCAGAGTTCTGGCCGCCACTTGTCTCTTATCGTAGCTAGTGCTGGCCAGACATCCCAGCAGCAGACTGAACAGGGTGGGTAAAATTTCCCTCAAAGTTCTCGGCGTGTTTGTAACGACGACCTTCCAAACGTGAAGCGCGGCTTGGCGGACCATCAGAGCGACGTCCGATCTCCCCATGTAGAGACCGGCGAGTACTCTGTTCCTCCTTTCCGCACCGAGAGCGTTAATTATCGCATAGTGGGACTGTTCTGTGCCGAAGTTATCGTCTTCGCTGGCAGTTTCCGTCGACATTTTACCCGACACTCCGGAAATCCTGTACAACAAATCCCCGAGAAGTTGTACCGACGAGTACCGGATCCTCCAGTTATCGTCGAAGAGTCCTCTCTCCAGCTCGGGCAAGAGCAGCATAATCGCTGTGTCGGCGTAAAGTGTGACGATCCTTTGCCCAGCCTTCAGAGCAGTTTCTCTAACGTATTCGTTCTCGTCAGCCAAAGCTTTGAGGATTGGGTTAATGATTTGTCCGATGTAGGGTGTGAATTCTGTCGTAAAAGCACTGGGCATGTAGATGAACATCATTATATATCCGTCCTTGACGTGGGGCGCGATGTCGGTTCTTTCCGCGGTGCTTATTATCTCGGGCATCAATTTGTGCAGCTTTTCCACCCCCAGTCCTCTAACAACTTCCGACAATCCCTGGGCGGCACCAGATCTGTCGACGCTGCTAGTCTCAGAGGTCAGAGTCTGCATGAGCCAAGGTAATAGATCCTCGAAGCTGGATTCCCCCATTCCGCGAACCATCGCGCCCAGAGCTCTGGCCGAAACGCTTCTAACTTCTGGCACAGGATCCAACAAGCTAGTCTTAAGCCCCGGTATGATAGTAGGTAGGTAAGGCGTCAGGTCTTTCTGATCGGTGAGAGAATACATATTGCCGATGATCTGAGCCGCCATTTTCCTCGTCTCGGTTGACCGATCCATAAAAGCGCGCTGAACCACCGGCATGATCAAAGCGAGGGACGGCGCGTCGATGAAATGAACAAACTGCGTGTCTAACAGCGTTTGCAAACAGGTCGCAGTCTTGTGGGATGGATCCTGCAGAGCCTCTAGAAGAACGGGGACGATCGCCTGGATCTCAGGGTTTCTAATAACGCTCCCAATCACCTTCAAAGCCTCGGCTCCGGCCTCTTGAACTTTCATGTGCGAATCGCTGAGAACTTCGATGAGCTTTGGCACTATGCTTGGCAGGCAGCTGCTCAGCTGTTTAGGAGCGCAGTAAGCCATAGCACCGAGTAATTCGACAGACCCAGTCTTAGTTCTCCAGGAATCTTCTTCCAGGGCGGCCAGCAGGCTGGGAAGAACGAGTTTTACCCCGTGGGCGGACAGTTTGCTCATAACTACTCTGGCCGTGTCGTCTGTGGCTGCTCTAACATACTGGCTAGAATCCCCGAAACAAAGTAACAAATGCGGAAGCACGTGGACAATGTACGGCTCGAAGAGCCTCCCCAGCATCGTGCACAGCATTTCAAAGGCGAACAACGCGCCCTCCCTATGCCTGTAGTTCTTCTTGTCCTGAATAGCGTTCGTGAGAGTAGTCATAATGTCGAGTTGTTTGAGGGCGAGGATTCCCATGCCTTTAACGAGTCCGGCTAAACCGTAGGCCGCGCCTTTCCGGTCCCCGTATTTATCCGACTTTAACAACTGGTGCAAAAGCTTCTGCACTATCCCAGGCGCGTCGTCTTTTATGGAGGGAACCAGGTGGGGCAGACAGTTGGCCACGGCTTCCTGGACTTGTTGGGAAGGGGTGGACAAGGCGGACACCAAACGCAATACTATCGGCTTTATCCTCGGGTCGTCTTTGTCCAAATGCCTCGCCAAAAGCCCCATGAGAATGACCACAGACTGTCTTATAGAGTCGAAGCTTCCGCTCTTCGGCGCCTTGTCCATAAACTCTTCAAAGACCGGGAGCAGAGATGTGATGTTTGCTTTGCCGTGTAAATCGACGGCTGCGACAGCCGCGGCTAACATTTCTGTCCTAACAGCGTGATTCCTGTCCCCCAAGCCGGTAGAGACGAAAAATTGGACCAAACGTCGGACAGTCTCGGGAGTCAGGAGCGGCGCGAGCTGAGCCAAGGCTAGAGCCACGCCTCGCCGAGGTCCCCAAGTGTCTATGGGCTGTTCAACGACTCTCCCGAAATCGTCCAGCCTTGGAGGAATCATGGCGAGTTTGTCCTGATACAATTCCAAAAGACGTTCGAGAATTGGCGGCATGAGGTCTTGATCTGTTGTCAACAACTGGGCGAGAGCTCCAGCAGCTGCCTGTTGAACCGCTTCGACGGGATGGGCGACGTCCTCCATCAAGGCTTCGCTGAGGGGTTTACAGTCCGCGACGAGACCAGCCGAGTTCCAGAGCTCCTCAGCGAGGAGTCTGTTCTCCTCATTGACGTCGAATCTCGCGACCCAGATCCGCCGCGTGAGTCTTAGCGCCTGAGAGTAGTCCTCCTTCTCGGAGGGAAACGCGCGATGCACAACGGCAAGCCCTCGCAAAGCGGCGTCCCTCACGACCGGCAAAGGGTTCTGCAGCGCCCCAGTGAGGGACTCGATTTCGCCCAAACTTGTGGTCGCAGTTCCTTGGGCCGCGCTTCCCGAGTGGGCGACATCCAGGAGAGTCGCTACTGCCTGGGACTGAACGCGGCCCGTAGTTGTGCTAATCAGCTCGATCAGTAAATTGAACATTTGTCGCCTAGGAAGAAGCCGGGGATGCCTCGGGTTTTTGGGATCGTCGTCGTCTCCTCTCAGCTTGGCGTGATCCTGGACGATCTGCAGCCCCTGGCTGATAATATGGTCGTCCTTGCTGGAAAGTAGAGTCGCGTTAATAAATGGAAAGAAGTAGCAAAAGGCGGGCGCCGTGGGAGCCAGCTTCTGCTTTACGGTCACCAAATGCAGCAGATGAAGTGTGCGCTTCACAGCGCTGTCCAAAGCTTCGTCTTCCCAAGCCTCGTCCAAATCACACTGTGGCTTCAGCTGGCGGAGAGTGACGTGGCCAACGAGCTGTGAGATCGTCGCGTCGTTTCCGATCCTCACGATTTCTCCGAGACTTATGAACAGCTCTGACAAAGTCGGGGCTGCCAAAGGGGATCCCAGATCTCTGAGAACGGCTGGAAGCAGGTCTTTGAAGTAGAGAGATAGTTCAGTGCCGTTGCCGCGGGCCGCGGCTTTCACCATCGACACAGCCTCGGTTATCTTCGAGTTTAACCCTGTGAGTCTTAATCTGACCGCGTTTTCTTTAGCTGTCTGCGCCCGCAGCGCCTCTTCCTGTTTAGCCGTGAGTTTGGGCTCCTTGATCTTCCCCTCCCGTTTACGTTTCTCGTAAAGTTCCCGCCTCAGCTGCAACTCCTCCTGTTGTTCCTTGAAGGAATAGACCTTGCTCTCCCGCTTCATATTCATAGCGTTGAGAACGTCGTTCTCGTCGTTTCCTGGTATGACGGATTTGTCGTAGAGCTCTCCGTCCGGCGTCAAATACGTGAAATACTCGTCCTTAGTTATCCTCAGAATTTCAGGGTCTTCCAATTTGCTAGTGACGTTCAATACCAGCACAGGAAGGATGACATCAGGCGCGAGAGACACGACCCTGGCCAAGGCGTTCTCGTAGCTAGTAACAGACTTGTAATTTTGGACGAAAGTCTTCCTTATCTCGTTTCCAAAGGTTCGGAAAAATTCTCTAGCCGTTAGATTGAAGTTCTTGACTATCTTGAACCACAGATTAGGCACGGCTTTCAAAATCGCCGGATGATGCGCCGGGATCAGAGCATCTCTGGCCAATTGCATCCCTGACAATTCGTACAAAAAAGACCCTGAACAAATGGCCAACAATCCGTCGGCTAAAGCTCGACCGGTTATTTCCCCGGTTGGAGAATCCTCTTTGTTCTCGTTCTCGCCTTCGGTCTTGATCTTGGCCGCCTCCAGGCATTTGTTAAACTCCGTGAGCAAAGCCTCGGCAGTTTCGTAGCTCGCTAATCCAGTGAGAATCTTTTTTAGCAGAGGAGCGCAGCGTCTTCTAGTGGTGGATTTACCCGCCGTCACGCAAGCTACTATCGCCCTGTTTATACCGGTCAAGGCTTTCTCGTTCAAGCGATTAGAAAACTGTACCAAAAGTCTCTCGCAGAGGAGCATCACATTATACAATGCGTCGTCGCCGCAAGACACGAGAAACTTTTCAGAAAAGAACAACTGGTCGTCTATAGCGTTCCATAAAATACTTTGCTTGTCGTTTTCCACTTCTCCGGACAGAATTAATTTCAATATCAGATACGCGCCGGCTAAGCCTTCCGCCACTGCTGCTGGATTGGTCGACTGTTGAGCAGCCCTTGATATCGCTTGGGTAAGAATCGGGGCTACGATTTGCGAATGAGAAGCGATCGGGGCGGAGAAAAGAGACTTTATGTAGGCCGCGCGAACCCCGGGAGTCAGCGGGGGCTTGGCTGACATTCCTTTCTTGAAGGATTCTATCACAGGCTTGGGTACTTGGTTGGAAAACTTGTTGCACCAAAGAACCATCATTTCGAGAGCGTGAATAAGCGTCTTTTCGTGAACCTCGGTGTCTAAGACTTTGATGAAATGGGTGCAGGCGGTTTCCGCAAGCTTTTGAACGCTGCTGCTGGCCACAGCGTTGTAGCTGAGATTACCAGCGCCTTGAAGAACGGATATTTTGTGTGTTACAACGGTCAGCTTTCCCTCCGAGCCGTGAAACACAGCAAAAAGAGAAGCCAAAAGACTCTCGAGCGCCGCCGAGTCGGAACATTGTAAAGCCAGACGGCGGCAAGCGTCTGCAGATTCTTCTCTGACAAGATCTTCCTTGGAATGCAAATTGGCGAACAATCCCTTGCTGATGTCTTGGCTGTATTGACTCAAGTCGAGGCTTAATCCGCTCAAAATATGCCCCACGGACGCGATTATTATCTCAGGATTTCTGAGCATCGCTTTCTGCAGCGCGGGCAATAGCTGGGTCTTGAATTCATCGTGGGAAACCCTCTTGAGCAGCGGAGCTGCAGCATCGACGACGTAGAGGTCGGGCTTCTTCTTGCAGCTGACGCTGACTTTGATTAAAGCGTCCAGAACGTTTGTCTACGAAGAAATCAAAGATGGGATTAATTTCAAGATAATAAAGATGAAATTCAAGGCAAATTATCGCCGAGCAAAACTTAGCACACCTTCAACTTATTCGCTAGAGAATCTTTCTTAGTTTCGACTAAATAATTGATCAGCAAACTGGCCAGAACTACCAGCCCACTCGTAGCTTCAAATTCCACCAAATTATCGACGTATTTTTCGTCGATACCCTCCACTGCTTTCCACCCATAAATCAGAAGCTTGTAGACCTTATCCGCCAGCTTTTTATCCCCACAGGCTAAAGCCGAGGCGGTCAAATTCGCCTGGGATTCAATCAGCTTCGGCAATTCTGCATAGCATGATTCTGATCCTTTGTTGATGCCGTGGAGGAGGACCAGGCTCGACCACTTCAGGGTTTGATAAGCGGTCAACGATGTGTTGTATCTGTGATGCGATTCGGAACGAAATAAAATTTTATTAGATTATTCAACTAATTTTATAACGGAATAGTTTTTCAGTTATTTTTCATCAACATGTGACTCGATATTAGCGTTCGGTTGAACGACGGCCAAACTATCAACGTTTTGTAACAAAAGGAATCAAATTTTCATATAAATGGGATGAAATTTATTCATTTCTTGACTAGTTAGCAATTTCTGGACGCAATCAGCATCTCTCAGCCACATACTCACGTGGGTACAAGATTCTTGTGCCAAATAGCTTGTTCAGCTATAGCGCTGGTCATAAATCTGACCGTAGCATCTGGCTGTTTATCTAGCAAAGCAATAATCAAATTCTTGACGTATGACTGCGACGTAGTTTCCTTATATCGATGCAGAGTGATAGATATAACCTTGCATATCCCGCCGACGATCTTCTCATTGATACCTTGAAAATATTTGAAAAAAATGAATATTTCTATCCGAGGAAATGCAGCTCATTGAAGTTTTGAAATATGGGAAAATTTTCAACAGGAATTATCTCAAAGCGAGATAATCTCCGCGAGTTAACCTAAACTCAGTCAAACTGTACTATCTCTCAGAATCATTTTCTATTTCGCAATTTTTCGACTGAGTATGCCTAGATATAGACGAGTCTGAGATGGAGATTTGAGGCGTTAAAGTGAGATGGATCTGAAACTTTAAAGAGCATGTTAACGAAAATGATATTATTATGCGATTTAGTTGCGGATAGAATAAGGTGATGAATAGATGAATTTTTCTTCGATGAATGTTGACGAATCTTTTTTTATTTTTTCTGTTTTTTAGTGAAGTTACTTTACTGAATATGTGTGGATTTGTAATATATGTTGTGGAATATTACCTGGATTTGACAACACGTCGACGACATTTTTTAGTATATCACGCCGCTCGTTTTTGCTGGCGGTTTGTATACGGCTCGGTAGATCCTTCAAAGCTTTGGCTAGCTGTAAAAAGGCGTGTTTTAAACAGGCGTTTATCGGGTGGTTTAATAATTCGTAATAATCAATTTCCACGTGACACACTCACCTCTGTATCCGCCATATTTTTGTCCATTCGAGAAACCGGCGATTTTAGTTATGTAGATGGATATAAAATAGCGTGTATAAATTCATGTGTCGTTTAATTCACATCGCTTTTATTCCCTCAAGATTACACTGCGCGAAGTTAGCCAGTGTTTATACGATACGGAAAAACAGCCCGATAAATTCGTCTGCTAGGTAGGAAACGACTGTTCAGTACATTTACACCTTCATATACGAAATCAGATATTCAAGAATGAGATGTGTATATATAACAGAAATGTTAATTTCTAGCTGTATTACAATAATCGGTTACTTTTTTTCACCGATAAATTCCGTTGGATAAAATATCGGCGTCTAAAATCGTGAAGCGAGTATCGCTAACCGCGGCTAATTTCAGTACGATGTGGATACGACTGGCCTACAACGTCACGTCGTGTTTAAATACGGTTTTGAAAATACGTGTGATTAGTGCTGTGATAAATAATTGTGAAAAGTATTATCTTCTGAGCGGGGTACGGAACTCGATTGAACGCAATACCCCTGGTATAAACAACTCATTATGATATATTCACCCGATCCCATCGAGCTGCGACTAAAACTAAAAAATCGAGTAAATAAATACGTGAAACATAACCTAATACCATCCGCAAAGTGACTGCTGACATAAATCAACCCTCAATAATACAATGTACGCTTTCAAACCGTTCGTATTCACCAAACACGAGCCTCGGAGTGCCGAGAGACCTAGAGCCCGAAGTGGTCACAGAATCGCATGCGATCATCAAAACCTCTACTCCTACGGCGGTTTCAATCCAGGGATAGCAAACGACGATCCAGAAATGCAATACGACCAAACATGGATGGACAGTAAACCCTTGTTCAAAGAATTGTGGAAATTTAATCTAGTCACACAAGAATGGCGCCGTTTACCTTGCCAGGAAAATATGCCCAATGAATTGGCCTCAAACGCCGTTATTCTCAAAGGAGATACTCTCATGGTTTACGGGGGGACCGGTGTACCTTTCGGACGCAGTTGCAGCAACCATCTTTACATATGTAATGTTAAAGATGGTAAAATGAAGATGGTACCGGCCCGGGGGGAACTGCCGATTGCTCAATATGGCCAAGCCTTGGTTTGCCACGAGTCTTATTTATACACTGTCGGTGGTACGACGGGCTACGATTATACCTGCGATATACACAGATTTGAACTCAGAAAAGCAGTCTGGGAACATGTCTATATTTGCGCTGGGAGAGATCAGTCTGAACCTAGAGGAAGGTATAGGCACGAGGTCGCTTTCGATGGAAATAAGATTTATGTACTCGGAGGGGGGACCGCCACCGAAGCTTTTGGATTCTTGGTACATTCCATGTCCCAATATCAGTTCTCTTCCTATCCCAAATAGTCAAAAAATAGTTTTTCATTCTTTTAACGCAGGGAATCGCTCAATCGGAATTAAAGCCAAAAACTGTAACAGTATTCGAGATTTTTATGAAACAGATACCCTTATTCCAAGTCTTAGCTGAATCTGAACTATCAAAACATTTTTCAAAGCCCCGAATGAAGAGTTAGAAATTTTTCTGTTACTCTTTCATATCCCTGAATGATATTGTTATTTTTTTTTTATAGGAAATTCCAGCCTTTGATCTGGAGGCAAAAAAATGGATGATTTTGCACACTCAAAGGGACAACGACTACAATTCTGTTCCCGCTCCCAGAAGGTGTCACGGGTCTGTGCAATACACTGATAAAACGACAGGAATAACTTCGGTTGTTATTTCCGGAGGATATGACGGAGCTTTTGTATTTTCTGACGTATGGCGGCTGGACTTGAATAATCTGCAGTGGAGTTGTTTGAGGAAATGCATTCTCCCAAATCCTGTCTACTTTCACTCCACTGCGCTAACACCTGAAGGACGCATGTACACTTTTGGAGGGATCATCAAGGAAGTGGACGAGGTTTTTGTAGCAGTAAATTATCAGTTGAAGAATGAAATGATATTAAATATCCGACTACAAGTGAATATCGACCACCTAAAGCTATTTTTCTATTCCAATTTGTTACAGGTGGCAAGAACTGACGCCGTTCATTCCGTTTGGCTAATGATTCCAAAGTTATCAGAGATTTGCTGGCAAGCTTTGAACTACTATAATCGAAACTTGAAATACTATCCACCGGATGAATTACTGCACATCGGCGTACCTTCGAAATTTGTACAAAGGATCGAACACGACGTTCTATAATTGATATTTCCGTTGCATTATTCAAAGCTTTATCAATTTTCTTCAATCGTTCTCAGAAGTTATTTATTACTTTACATCACTATTACGTATTGTTAAACATATTGAAAATTTTTCTCTCGTTCTGATTTTATAAGCAATACATACTGAGCGAGCTATAAAGTTGTAAATAATTACATTGTGATGAGATCAGATGATTTGTTCTGTTTTGTTTTTGTTCTTTCGTTTTTTTTTCTTTCTTCAATTTTTATCAATTACTTGCCTTCTTTTTGACTGAAAAAAAAAAAAATAATAATAATAACGTATTAATGAATCAAGTATAAATCATTGTACATTAATTGTTATTCTGTAAATCGTTTTGTGGATGTTCCTGCAAAATCTAAACACTAATAGTAATAATATAAAACTTCGAATAAATACGTAAAATAATAATACAAGCAAGTTGAAAAAAAAAAAAAAACGAGCTAGCCTTATACAGTAGTCGCATATTATGATGTGTAACATCCGACATCTCACCTTGGTAATAAGCCACATTATTATATCCTGAAAAAAAAATGATTCAGGTATTATTTGAAATGATTTTTCGTAATGAAGAATAATTCTTTTCAATGAAAATTGTATTTTATTTAATTAACGCTAGGAGTAATGCAATTTTTTTTATTAAGGATAGTTATTTTTGTACAATTTGCGGGGAAAGTGGAGGCAATAGACTTATGATAACTAAAATACGGGACGTATACTTGTGATTTGAAAGTATTTAAAAACCGTTGAAAAACTGCATCAATAACAGTACTACTGTTGTAGTTGAGTTCATCATTTAAAAAAAAAAAACTAAATAGTGAAATATTTATTCGAATAATTATTCATTATTACTCACTTGCAGTTTTTTATCAATGATCGGCACTTTTTTCAGTCACTTATTATCGACAGTAAATACATTTATTAATATTGTTTACACATGTAAATTGGTTTATATAACAGCACACTTCATACACAACACTGTAGATGAAGTGCACAGCTGATTGGTTCTTCTTCTCTATTTCTCTTTCTCGTCACGCACACGCACACACTGTTGGCTAACAGTACCAACCTCTCGAAAAATAGATTGGTACCGTCTGACGGCCAACTCTACCACCGCGTGCGCTCATTGGTCAAATCAAATAGCGCGCGCTTCCCCGGCTTCCTTTTAATACACTTTCGTCCCATTTCACGGAAACACTCCCACAGATTGCAGGAAAGCGAGCGGAAAGATATTACACATCAAAAATGGCACGCTATATATCGAGTATAGTTTAGCATATAGTTTGTAGTTGAAATAAAACGCGCTTTTTTCAAGATTTTACCTCAATATAATTATATCTCTCGATCAGCTGCTAACAAGTCGCACGCCAATATTATACATAATATATATCTATAGAGTTTGCAGGAAAATCAGCATTATTATACATACGCATACGTAAATACATTATGCCCTTAATAGTACATACATATAATATATTCCTCTATTCGGGTTGTTTGTTAGGAATAACAAATTAATGATATAAAGTGTGTTTTATGTATTTATACACACGGCTATACATAACATCTATACTGTACTTATATTATATAAGACTCTTGCCTTATTATTAGAATATTAGGTGAATTTCGGGATAAAGTATTATATTATTAACAAATAAAATTAGTGATAAACATTTAAGTCTGATTTACTGCTATGCAGACGTGTAAAACGTAACACAAAAAGAAAAGAAAAGAAGAAAAAAAAGTTAAAAAAAGTAAAATATAATCATATATATATTTTGCAATTTTTTGTTATTATTATTTACCATCGATTTTAACAAACAAATATCAAATTTACTTCCTATTTTGATCATTTCTTTTCACTTTTTTCTCGTCTTCCGTTGCTGATACATAAATCTACGAAATTAGCGTTAAAGAAGAATTTCTTGCTGGCAAAGTAATAAGGAATAAGAAAATTTCAAATAAATGAAATGCCCGATGACGTCAGAAGTGCAAGAAGCCCCCGATGCTAAAAATGATAATAATAAAATGGAAGAAAAAAACTTAAAAAAAAACACCTAATCAGGGGAAGTATATTCTATTTTTGTTTTTATTTGAAAATAAATCAAGTGTAATGTACGAAGATTCCAGAATACTTCATGCGTAATTATTGTTTGGGAAATCCCGGGAAAAAAAGAAAGAAAAAAAAATGTCTACTTTCTTGGTATTCTGAAATCATCTAAAAGAACAAGCGATAGTAGCGCCAATATATCGTCTAGAAAGAAACAGAGAAATGGCAATGCGCGAGCGAGAGAGAGACAGTGAGAGGAAAGATGGCAGTAGTTCCGCATAGTTTTTGGAACCCGGATGGAAACAATCCACAATCTACGACGGAGTTTCTAATCACTTCTGCGACGAAATAGTCTATGGTAAAAGCCCGAGAGGGAAGAGCAGCTGGATTCACTTGCTCACTTCAATCCAAGCCCGCGATTGAAGTGGACGTATTTTGCCGAGCCGTCTTTGCGTATATCACGTTTCCCATGTCTTCGTATTCTTATTCACGACCGTTATTACACCTTAACATGTATAGTGAAGTGTTTATGTAGTATACGCTGAAACCGTAGGACGCCATTGGTTTGTCTGATACCTAAATAAAAATTGTTAAATCGCTGACATAAAAAAAAAAAATCAGCGAATTATCATTCAACCATCCACTAAACGCGGGGAGATATATACACCACCAGTAAAGATGGAACAGAAACGCGTTTACAAGCTTGTGCTTACCGGAGGTAAACAAATTCTTTCTATCAATTTATTTCAATATTATCTCAATAACATGTGAGAAATAGTTTATTTCATACATCAATTTCTAACGAATATTTACCTTTCACGTATATATATATATAATACACGTATTAGTCATATTAAAATAGTACATGTACAAAACGATCTCTCCGTCGTCGGAGGCACGGGACTCTGCGCAGTCGCCAGCTGCGATATATATATATATTTTTTTTTTCCATCGGGTTAAAAATTACCGAAGAACTACCAAACCACGTGTGTTTCTTCGATTGCGAATAGAGTTAATATTAGCATAAGGTTTTATTTTAGAATAATTTTTTTTCTCTCTCTACGTCACGAGTCTATTTTTCTCTTTCCACTTCCTAGTTGTTTTTCTTTTTTCTTCTTCTTTTATTCAACTTGTTTTACAGCTAAATAAATAAAATCGCCTCATACGTGTCGATACATAAATACATACCTACGCCACGCAATGTTTCATTTATCCATTGGCAAGGCTATGCAAAACCGCGAATAAACAAATGAAAATAAACCTTCTGGATTGATTGTATTATGATCAGTCATGTGCCTTCCTCTAGTTATGCATTCACGTATGCGTGTCTCTCCGTGCGTATTTCTCTGTCTCTGCATATGTCATACGTGTTTGTATGTACGCAAGTTGAACTGGCGCACGCTAGGTAACTCACCGGTTTAAACCAACCACACTGGTATATTACCAATTGTCAACTAATTTATAGCGAAGATGAAAAAAGAATCGCGCCACGTTACTCTGCGTAATCGTGTATATCTCCATTATACGCGTATCTATTCTACAATAATTTTATAAACTTTCCATGCATGCTTTTACGGACTTATGTATGTTTGAAATGTTTTTTTTATTTCTTACAAAACAATAAAAATAAATAATAATAATAATAATAATAATAATGAATCGGACAAAAAATAGAACAAAATTTTACGAGATACAACGTGTTCATCGATGAATGAAAAAAGATCGCCAGTAGTAACGGTTTTCGCGTCATTACGTCCTAGGTCGTTGCCAAGGTCAACGCGGCCTTGACCCAGACTGCACGGCGACCTTGACAAAGCAGTGTGTATATATATACACATACGATAAGTGATTCTTGTTTTGCTTCCCGGTGTAAACTTTGGGAAAATAAATAAATCGCGGAAAAACAGGAAAAAGGAAGAGTCAGAGGGAGAGAGAGAGAAGTGCGGCGATGTCTCGTCGTTTATCTGACAATTTTTTAGTTTTTATTTTACAGTATAATTGTTTTAGGCCCCTGCGGAGGAAAGACAACCGGTCAGGCTCGACTTTGCACATTTTTTGAAAACATGGGATGGAAGGTGAGCGATCTTATTTATCAATTTTATTAAAATCATTTGGAAAATTGATTTATTTTATAAATCAATATCTATACGTTATTATTAATATATATTATAACTACCTACCTACATACTATACTATACTATTAGTTATCTCTTTCATATACCTATATAATATATATAATATATATTCGTATTGTTTCATTTATTTAATTTATTTTTATGTTGTTTTACGTTTTTCTTTCTCTGTTTTTTTTTTCCCGTTATTATTACTATTCTCAAAATTGCTCCAAACCGTTCGCCAATTTTTTTCGTTTTCGCCCAATTATTATTGTTATTATTATTAATATTAATATTAATATTATTGTTATATTGTTCTTGCATATTTCTAAAGAAAAGCCACAATGGCTTCGAATTAATATTATCACGCGTTTTGTCTCTGCCTACGGCAAACCTCGTATACGAATCAATATCAAAGGTTTCTTTTTTTTTTGTTATTTTTTTTGTTTCTCATCAATTCACGCTATACCTATACATACGTGTATAATTAGCCCCCGTCGTTAATACAATGACATATTAAAACGATCACAGGCCAAAGTGTAAAAATAAGAATAAAAAATGAAAATAATTAAATTCCTTTTAAAAATGTACGTGTGATTATTTCTTTTTTTTTCTTCTTTCAAACGCGTATGTATATTTTATGTATATAATAATTGATCGTTGCAGTTAAATGACTTTAAATTGTTAAATTATATTATATATCTATATACATACTGAATTATTTATATGCGAGTATAAAACATACGTACATGTATATTTTTTTTTTTTATATATATATATATGCAAATGCAAGCCTGAAATTAGTCCTGTATCATAAAAGAATTCGAATTCGAACTGGTTTTGGAGCTTTCTGGTTCGTTGTGGATTCGATAGAGTTGGTGGTTGTCTTCTTTTTCAGGTGTTCCGTGTTCCCGAGACAGCGACTGTGCTGCTCAGGTATGCTATCACAAGCTATAAGATAAAGTATCCCAATTTTCTAAGAAAAAAATTAAAAAACAAACAAACAAACGAAAAAATTTAAAAAAATAAATAAAAATAAAAACAAAAACATTGAAACAAAACAAAAATTATATATACATGGTATACATATACATTTTCACTTCAATCGTAATAACACAACTTCTAAGTTTATGTAGGGATTTTTTTTTTTTTTATAATCATTATTATCATACGACGTGTCGTCATAATGAAAAGAGAGAAGAGAAAAGGAAAGAGAGTAAGGAGGAGAATTATCAAGTAGAAAAGATATTCAAATTAGACTTTTAATTAAATTAAATAAAATACTATATTCCCGGGATACATATACACATATAGAAGAAAGAAAAAGGAAGTAAAGCTTTTAGCTTACTTAGTCAGTTTTGTCTATTATTATCATCATCATCATCATCATCGTCGTCGTCTTATTTATCATTCTTATCAATATTATTGTTAACATTATTGTATGAATTATATGTGACTATTTCAATTGACAATATTTTTTTTTATTACATACTACACGTCTCATTGTTCACTTATCGCGTTATATTGCAATATGTGCTAAACTTGACGAGTTTGATAGCTACTGTGACCATGTAGTACATGTAGTACGTATGTGATATTATAATTCCTTGCAGATATATATTTATAAATTTTTTTTTATTTTTTTTAAATATTTATATTTCATTCTTTTTTTTATTTTTTATTCTTATTTTTTAATTCGATATTACATTAGTCTATCACATATATATATATATATATTTATTTTTCACCCATACTTTTTGGTTTTCTTTTTTTTTCCCCCCATGCATCAATTTTTTTTTTTGCTTTGTTCGTTAGCGTTTCTACGAGAGAATAATGAAAAAAATAAATTAACTCAGAAAAAGAAAAAAAAATAAAAATAAAAAAAATAAGACATATATCTTTCGTTTTTATTATAATGATCGTGAGCTATGACAAAGTTTTCATCCATCCTCTGCTTTTTCCATTTCAGTGGCGGCATCAAATTCACAGACCTGAACGCTGAAGAGGGTGAGCTAATTTCAAATATTTTTTCTATACATATATAATTATATATATATATATACCTATATACTATTTCATACAATATTATATCACGTTATAAATATGTTGTATCGCAAAATGTGCCGAATAAGAAGAAGAAAAAGAAAAAAAGAGAAAATACTGCCTCTTTTTCTTCTGTGTCAATCAATCAATTAATTAATTGATTAATTGATTAATTAATTAATTAAGTAATTAAGTAAAACTCGCGCAATCTCGACCACTACATATTTACCTGTATAATAGGTATAGGTATTTATCTTTCGGCTGAACAACTTTCTTGGCATAAGTTAAACTCGTTAACTTGAATATAGAAATGCGTAGACTGCTTGACGCCTGAGAAAACCGGATCGAGAGTATAATAATTTATTCCTTATACTAAGGACTAAGAGACGGGATGATTAAACTGTATCTACGATGTATCATACATACACGTATATAATATGATTTTTCTCAAATTAAATTCAATTCAATTTCGATAAATTCTCCTCAAATTTGATATGCGCTATCTGTTTTTTTTTTTTTTCTACTTTCTTTGTTCAAATCTCTTTTCGAAATACGCGTATTGCTATTAATAATAACAGCTGAAATAACGAGCAGTGAACAGGTGCTCTACTTTTCGCAAAAAGCTAATCAACGTTTTTGCCAAAAACCACTACTGCCACGTGGCAATAAACAATTTATAGGTATATGACGGCACATATACCGAAACTTATATATGTACCTACCTATTTTACGGTCGTATAGTAGTTTGCTAAAAACCGTACCAGCGTGGCTTGCCTTGCCTTATAGACGCCGTCCTACATGCCGCATAAAGTACGCGTCTACATAAACCTATATATATATATATTCTCGCAGGGGAAGGCTCGAAAAGTTTCACAATAAATTGCGCAAAAATAAAAATGGCCAAATGCCAAGTTGCTTTGTCCGCCACGTGACTCGGATCTACGTTAGTCACGAGGCGCAAAAAATCTCACGTAGTACCTATACCATATTACATACACAATTTGTATATAGTTATTATCGAATCGAAATCATACTCTAATTATCTACGAATAAATAAGTAAATAAATAAGTACTGCGGTATATATGAATCGTAAGCGTTGATAATAATCAACTGATAATTAGAACCACCGCGTCTGATGTAGTTCATGATAAATGATCAATGAAATCGTCCGATAGAAAAAAAAAAAAATGGGCTCATTAATCAGTGATGCGATTAATTAAAGGTGAGATTTCACCTGTCTCAGATCTCTCGTAATTTATGAATATACAGTTACGTATGTATGTATGTATGTACATATAATTGCAGAAGAAATACTAATTAATTAAACAATGTTTAAAAAAAAAAAAAAAAAAAAAAAAAAACGTTCTTTGAAAATTCAATCGCGATTATACATACAGAGGACATTCTGCACTAAATGTACACGTATAGCGCGTAATCCTCGACCTTGTATAGTAGTGTAAAATAAGTGGAAAGGCTTCCCTTATTAAGTGATGCAAGTCTCGATATTACGGCTTCCTTCTCTATGAGTACGTAACAATTATTGCCAATCTACACGGATATAACTTATGCGTTGTATATTATTTTTTTCGCAGTTAAATATCACTGTAAAATAACGTCAATCGGACGTTCGTAAAAAAAATATATATATATATATTTTGCAACTTTATTTATGATGATTCAGGCCTAACTGTGGCCATACTTTGAGGGCAGATACTTTGTGGAATTCTAAAACTAAGTAAAGATATACTGAGATTAGAAGGAAGTGCTAGAGGAATGTTAATAAAAATAATAGATATATATTTATTCACGTAACGTCCGGTAGTTTAACGTCATGTCATAAGTCACAGTCGCGAAATAAATATCCGCGTTCTTAGCGATACATATAACACAGTTATAAGTCACATTATTGAATTAGGACAGGTATGCGAAATATAATACCGCTGTAGATTTTCATTAGCTGACAAATTACAATTGCAGGTTGAATTTATTTCATTTTTTTTTTTCTTTCTTTTCTTTTCTTTTTTTTTTACTTTTCTATTATTTTCGCTTTCGCTCTGTTATCGACAAGTTTGACGATGTGTAATGGATAGCAAGAAAGTCGTCGAATACACATTATTGGGGAAAAAAGAAAAATGAAAATGAAAAAAAAAATAATAAATGAACGCGGAAAGTGTTATATCAATTATTATTGCTGGTTTCCTTTAGTAGAAGCTGTTATATTATACGCCTCGATACGTCTTTCGAATTTAATAATAATAGACTTTTTGAAACTAAGCCAAAAATTATTATACAATCATATGCATGCATGTATGTGTCTCATGCATGTGTTTTAAGTTACGTCGAAAAGCTTTCAAAGCAACTCTCGAAATCTCTATCTCTGCCTCCTTATGGGCTGCGCATCCGAAAGATCGTATTGAATTATTAAACAAAAGAAAAAAAGAAAGAAAGAAAAAAAAAAACTAAGAAATGGAAAAGAACTTATTTCGTATACCTAGTTTCCGTTGTTTCGAAATAAACTCGACATTCTGATCCCCGTTACAAGATCATCTAACTCCTACATACACACCTTTATATATAAGTATATATATTATATACATAGTATAGATATACAAATGCAATCTATGAAGTTTTTTTTTTTTTTTTTTTTTATATCATATCTTGCCAAGCAGAACGTATAGCAGAAACTGATTAAAAAAAGAAAAGAAAAAAAACTTGTCTCGTAGCAGTGATCTACATATCTCGAACTATCTTTTAGCCATAGATACCTTTTTCCATCCGTTCTTACGTGACAAACTTTTTTTTACTCGAATGTTATAAAATTTCTGTCTACACATAACATCGAGATATGATACATTGTATATTGTAACGTACATACATATTGCGCAGTTGTTTCATTTATTTCTTGTTCCGTCTCATTGCTATTATCAGTATTATTATAATCATCGTAAAAGAAGTAAACTAAAATCTAAAGAAAAACGGGTTATACCTATACCTATAATCGGACTTGTTCCAACGTCTCACGCTAATTGAATATTTATTTATATAATATTTTCCGCTTCTATATACATAGGATAAGGATTAAGGTTCAGGTAAATTCATCTGAAGTATCAGAAGTATACGTATATATATTATAATTTGAATGAGGAAAAAAAAAACAATTTTTCTTACTTCTCAATTTCATTCTTTCCTAATTCTGTATATTGGCATTTATATCCACCCATAGACACATCAATCTCGGAGTATATTTTTCAAGGGTGTCCAGGCGTCGGCATACTCGAAACGAGAGGGTTTCGGATCGATAGCCCAGTGCCCCGTTATGCGTTTGCTGTATATACGTATACATACATACATACGTATATATAGGGATATACTATATATACACAGAAAGATTATACCCGCGAAAATTCATGAGCCTTTTGTCGGTCACTTTTTTTTTTTTTTTTCTTTTTAATTTTAGCGACGATTTTTAAAGGTAGTGTATTATATATACTTGTGAAGATAAATTTTTATCAAAAAAATTACCAGCGAAAATTTATAGAAAAAAAATTGAACAAAAATTAAAAAAAAAAAAATCAAAAACTGGTGCGAGAAATTTTGTTGAAATGCAAAAGAGAGGAGAATTATTTTCTCAAAATTTATAAATTGACACAGAATCCAGTTCTACAGTATGTACTTACATATGATTTTTCTATAATATAGATGCCTAAATAAATGAGTTAATTAATTAGGTCGATGCCCGAGAGCCAAGCCAAGAATACGATAATTAATTTGAAGACTCTACTCGTATATTACGATCTTAGTACATGGTTAAGTAGACGGATAATAATCAACGTCAGTTCTACTTCAATTCACGGCTATGTAAACCTGAAAACTTGGCAGTGTTTGCAAATTTCACTTACTATATTAACATTCTATAGCTATATTGTGTATAATGTATAATATGCATACACATACGTATATACATACATATAGCTCAGACAACAAGTAGTTGTCTTTTTTTTTTTAAACACATACGTCTATCTAATTGAAAAGAACATTTTTCACTGGTTGGGGGAAGGTAATGAAATGAAATTCACTTTATGCTCATTTTTCATTTGTTACTTTTAATCGAAAAATGGAAGAAAAAAAACAAAAACAAAAGTTTACAAAACGAGGTAAACACGGGGTTGATTCGGAATTTGCCCACAAGCTACGAGTAACAAGTACACCGTGCACAGAGAACAATTTATTATAAAAAAAAATTTTGAAATCGTATTTCTATTCCGCTTGATGAATGTTTCAATTTCAGTACTTTTTTTTTTAGTTTATTTTTTTACATAATTAAATTCTTGAAATACACGTGTCATGAACGGTTTGAGAAAAAGATGAAAAAAGAAATAATGTATACAATAAATAACGTGTGAGAGGGGGATTTGAATCGATGAAAAAAAAGAAAAAGAAAAAGAAAAAAAAAAAAAAAGGATGTGAAAAATTATCATTATTAAACGTAATTTTCGGGACTGCGAAGGAAAAAAGAAAGGATGAGTTGTTTATAGCACGAAAAGCCGCGACCGGTATCTCGAGGTCTCGAGATTCCTTCAACGGGGATAGCGACGTGGTCCAGAACGAAGCCAAGTGGCCCGAGGTCCTACAGGTCAAGTCTACCGAGGGTGAGTCGTGTTACCCTCTAAAGGCCAGAGATCTCGTTTTCTCGTTATTATACAAGACTTATAACTGATATTCCAGTATATTGA
Source organism: Rhogogaster chlorosoma (assembly GCA_944452935.1). NCBI lineage: Eukaryota > Metazoa > Arthropoda > Insecta > Hymenoptera > Tenthredinidae > Rhogogaster > Rhogogaster chlorosoma. The sequence continues at coordinate 26,344,910 of OX101800.1, read as the reverse complement.
TCATTTATATTGAATATCATTATTATCTGTCTTGTCGATATACAAGCCGTAGATCGCAGAAGATTGAAAGTTTTTCGAATAGCGTAAAAAAACACGAAAAATGAAAAATAAATAAAATTGATCCATATACTCAAAGTTTTTCATTTTTTTTTTTTTTTTTTTTCCGTTATTCGAAGTATTTATGGTATTGTATACCTATTCATAATAATATGTTACTATAAATATGTACTAGATTATTATGTCTACGAAATGTTATTCGAATCGAACGAAATTGTATAAAAATTGTACAATTTTTTGTTCAACTTCTTATCACACCTCGTGTAAGACATGCATATTATTATATCTCGGTATACTTATATGCTGATAAAGATTCTGTTTGGTCTACGGAACGAGGACCCCGGCCTACTAGATCGTGTGGCTCATGTCTAATCCCCGCTGCTAGAAACCTGCCTCGAGTTCTTCTTCTTTTTTTTTTTTTTTTTTTTGTCTTTAAACTTAATAATTAAATACATACGTAAATACCTAATTAAACTAGAGCTCGTTTTTTTTTCATTGTATGAACTATCTACACGCTGTCGCAACATTAGTGTATTTAAATACCTATATCTTCACATACGACATTAGGTACTTGTTATCATTTTTCATCATTTTTGTCTCAACGAATTTTGAATATTTTTTTTTTTTCATTTATCCTTTTTTTTTTTTATCATGAAATACAGCCGGTTTCATACATTTATTAATTTTCCAAAATTCAACGTCGTCGGTATACATACACACATACATACATACAATGATCAAAAATGATGATTATCTATATAACTATTGTGATATGTAATCTGATTTTATTGAGAAGTGTATTGGTATATTATTGGTACATAGTATATTGCATATAGGAAACGAAATGAATGAATTTTTTATCCGTATGTATGTATAGGTATTATAGGTATACACGGAGCGTATATAGTTCTTTCATTGAAATTGATATATATATATATATATGTATATATATTATATTGTATATGTATATTAGGATTTATTGAGGCGATTACGTGACTAAGAACCTTGTGAATTACGACTTACTGTACTATCTAATCTATTTTTTTTTCTTCCCCTATGTATACGATTCGAATTACGACGCAAAACTCCGAATCCGGGAAAATTAGATATAAGCACAGACATACATCTGTTTTATGAATAATCTATAATAGTATCGTACAACTTTTTCCGCGATTTCATAAGGCCGCGTATTGATTAATATTACCCTCGATAATTTCGTTCAGATTTATCACAAAGCTACTTTGAATCACGATAATCAAAATTCAGAATTATCTACAGAGATTTTAGTGGAATAAGGAAATCGTACAATTTTCAGGATCATTTATTATCGTCGGTTATGTATCTATACATCTATAGTCAGTTTATGAACGATTTAATTAGTATACGTATATAATTGGGTCCAAAGTATATACATATGTATTACAGATTTCTATTTATGTCACAGAATCCATAGGCATTGTGTGTGGCTCACTAATTTATTGATAAATCTTAATGTTGCTATACATATCTCCCGAAACTATATCTATCTCTACTCATAATACTAACATTTGAAATTTTTCGACAAACTTATAGGTATCCACGATTTTCGTGGGTATTGATTATCCAATTTTTATCCTTATTTTACTATTCTTTTTTTTATAATAGTTGTAACGTTTTTATAGAGCTTTTAAAATTCATTTAATTGCCAATTTTATGGAACTTGGGCTACACAGATTACAGATTATAAAAAACAAAGGCGATAGACTCCAATGGGACTTACTCCATATTTCAAGAATATTAAAGAAAAAAAATCTCACCTCTTTTTGTCAAGATTTATAGTATATCTGCATTTGTAATTTTTTTTTTAGAAATTTGCAGGTCTGACTCTATTCATTTGTTTACTTATATTTATTTATTCTACTAGTTTTCTGAGTATGAATTCTCCGGTAATGGTTTTACCTATGATTCATCAAACTTCGTCCTCGACTTCTAGGTGATTCATATTTAAATAGACAAATAGACGGTAACTGTGCAGCCCCATTAATTATTCTTACCAAAGCAATAATCAATAGTTATAAACGATATCACGTTATATTGATAAAACGTGTGCCAGGTTCCGTCATTCCAGATGCTTTCCTTTTTTATTCAATATTCAAGTCTTTCAGATTTATTTTATTACAATATATCAGTCATTCGATATACCTACCAGGTAGATATTGACATTCTATGACTAGTTTGGAAACAATTATTGTGGAAATAGGTCCTAAAGTCAATAAATTTCCTTTCTCTATTGATTCTCAAACTAATACAAACTCTGTACATATCCATTTACAGATATTCTACAAATACAAATAGTCCATAGTTCATTCCCTATCTAATGGTACATATACAATTAACAATCTGCTTTATATGGGCAGAGTTGCTTGGCGGCTATAAATTAGAAATCATATGAAATTTTCAATAATTATATTAATTATCCCAAAGTTTCTTACCGCACAGGATATCATCCTCTCAACCAGTATTCAGACATTTTATTATATTAGCGTATCATTTAATTAAAACAAAAATGTAGAAGATTTCTTTTTCACGAATATACATATTTTCTGACATAATATTCGTGAAAAGGAAAATCCTCTTAGTTCTGTTTTATTTCCAATAGAAATAATCCGTTTGGTTTGAGATTTTCTACTCGACGCAGTAGATTGTGGCAATCGCTTATTATCGGGTACAATTTACTTTTATATAATCTAACTCGTTTCTCCGCTCGTTCGGATTGTTTCAGCTTTTAAATTCCAAGAAAATCTACTACGAACAATGATTCAAATTGAAAACACGTTTTTTCAACTTGGAGATAGCTGCTCGAGAAATTGCCTCATCATATGTGATCGCGGTGCTATGGACGCCTCTGCATGTAAGCGTCTAATCATCTCCGCTATTCTACCATATATTAAACAATATCTAATGAATTTGACCATTTACAATTGTCAACCCGAATTCACAGTCATTTCAAAAGACAAATGGGAGCTGATGATGGCATCGAACGGTTGGAACAACGTCGAACTTAGGGACAATCGTTACAATCAAATAATCCACATGGTATCTGCGGCCAATGGCGCTGAGGAATTTTACTCCACCGAAGATCATGCCTGTCGTTCAGAAGGAGTCGAACTGGCTAGAGAATTGGATTACAACGCAGCCGCAGCCTGGGTCGGCCACCCTTACTTCGACGTCATAGATAACTCGCAGGATTTCGATAGCAAAATATGCAGAATGATAGAATGCGTTTGCCAAAAACTTGGCATAGATACCGGGGACAGATTGAGGGACAGCAGTCGCAAACTCAAGTTCCTCGTCAAAGGGCCTCTTCCGGAGGACGCTTTCCCACCTTATCAAGACTTCGACGTTGTTCATAATTACCTTCAGAGCAAGACTCCCAAGCTTCAAGCAAGGCTCAGGAAACGCGGGCAGAAAGGTTCGGCCATATTTTCTCTTGATTGAAATAAACAGGCTTCTTTCTGTTCAGGAAAGAAGCAGATCTCATAAAGTCCGAACTGTTTTTAAGGCGATAATCTGTTCACAGGACATTGGTCTTACATTCACACCATCAGACGACCCAAGATGTGCGGCCAGGTTGTCGAAGTCAAAACCCAACTGACGCATCGCGATTATTTGAATATGTTGGCTCAGCGGGATGACGCGCATTTCACAATATTCAAAAGGAGACGGTGCTTTCTCATCAACAACCAATACTTTCAATTGGATATTTACAGAGAGCCAGGGCACCCTAGGTACACTCACTATACTCAAACATCGCGGCTTGCAGTCTTTAACGACTTGAAATAATAAATCTTGAAATTTATCAACAAAATCTAGATGCAGAGGGCTGATGCTCCTCGAAACATACACAGCTCTGAGCGGGGAAGAGCTGAAACGTATATTGCCACAGTTTTTGACCATAGAAAAGGAGGTCACCGGCAATCCGGACTACAGTATGTTCAACCTGAGCCTTAGGGAGGAATGGAACAGCACGAATAAATATTGTCATACTTTGCACGGTGAGTTATAATCAGTTTTTCAATATTTAGGACAGCGTCGTGAGACTAAAAAGGCACCTGATAGTTTAGTTTCAAGTTTGCCGTTGCTTTATCCTCAAATATTGTTGGCGATTTGTCGATTTGAAATTGATTTTTTTTTTTATTGAAAAGGCAATTCTCGTCAGTTGGTTGAATTGAGGAGGTAATTTCTTTGATAGTAAAGCTTGTTCTCTCGCAGGATTGGGCGAGGGTGCTTCATCGGAAAGTAAAAAGATAAATCAAGAAACGAACGGCTCACCGAGTAAGAAACATGCTAACGGTGTGAAAAGTAGAATCAACGTTGTAGAGCTTAGCGGTAGTGGTGTCAATGGTTTAGAGAACGGAGTCAACGGAGTACAAAATGGTGCCCATGGTGTTACCAATGGGATAATAAAGAATACGAATAATGTTAGTAATGGGAGTAGCGTTGATTATAAGACGACAAATTTCAGCGCTAATAAAAACGATATATTAAACGAGGGAGGTTTAATGGATAACGGCACATCGCATAAATACGGGCTATTGAATGGTCTGAAAATATAACACCTAGAATGAAATAAAAATAATAATTACACACACACACACACACACCTACTATTTATATAAAATACTAACTTAGGCCGCAGTGGTAGGCATTTGAAAATTTCATTAACTACTTCGTTTCGATGTAGCGTCGTAACTAGTATATGATTCAAAGAGAATACCGTGTTTTAGGCAATATTAGTATTTAAATATAAATGAGGAATAGTTGAAATATAGTTGGAACAACAATTATTTTCTTTATCTATTATAAAATGAAAATTGGTAACCCTCTCGCCTCGTAGAATGTACTTAAAAGACTAACAACACGGACTTGGAAAATCTCTCCTCTTTGCTCAGATTATTATTATTATTACTATTATTATTATTCAGAAACAAACAGAGCAAAATGTCCAAGTATTTATTATCGTGTATCATAATTATGCTTTTTTTTGTTCCTCCCATTTTACCTAAAGTATTGAGTTAAGAAAGAAGGAAACTATATTTATCTCGCGAGAGTAAATCCATTGATTGATTATATTAATTAATTTCAACAAATTGGATAATTTATTTAAACTGCTTACGCATTATCCTTTATAGTAAATTTACACAACCGATAATGTATTAACCACCACTGCTGACTTATGATATTGTAAATCGTGTATTCGTTTGAACCATCGATCTAAATATAAAATTTATCGGTCATATTGATATATGTATAACAAATTATATCAGAAGATGGAAGCAATAAGTAAATCATTGCCTTTTAGCTCGCTACGACTGATTCGGAGATCCTGCTCTCATCGTATCGACCGCTATTCTTTTGGATTAAGGACGGATACTTGCGAAGACTATTTATCTGAGGCGGGTTTTGGGTTTTTGCTTTTCTTTTTCTTTTTCTTTTTTCTTCTTTCTTTTTTCTTAGAGAGGAGAGAGACAGGTGTTTTCTGATTAGGACAAATTCTTTGTGTCCATCAAGATAGTGAGAAACAATAAATTGATAAAATTAATAATATTAACAAAACTATATTCTATTCAATATTGTCAGATCGATATTTTTTTATGAATACACGATTGATGATGAAAATTATGGAAATAATAAACAATGACAAAAAATGAAAATAAAAAGAATTGGTTATATTATTAAACTTATAATATCATTGTCACTGTTATTTTGTTTTATTCTATTTTTATTTATTTTATTTTATTTTTTGATGTAAATAGCGAATAGAAAAAAGATAAAAAGAAAAGGGGAAAAAAAAGTAAAGGAAAGGAAAAAATTTTCAAAAAAACTATAAATACGACTTGAATTAAACTTACGTTGTGATAATGTAAAGATGCTAAGCCAGTTTTTATTTTCAATGAATATTTAACTATCCATATGAAAATATGTAATGCATAATAGGAGTAGGGATCGGTATGAATACCTATTTGTTAAGTGTTCGTACCTATTAAACGTTCGTACCTTACAGCGAGTAGTAAATGAAAGAAAATTACTGTCGACTAGAAATAAAGTCTAGTAAATTGCTACAAATTCATATCGCTACTAACGAAGGAAAAAAAAAAATATATGAATGTTTGTAGTATTTCATCTTCTAAATGTGAAAAGCCTGATGATACGGTCTTTTTTTTTTCCGATTCAAAGATACAATATCAATTTGCCAATTATTATTGTTATTATCATTATTCAATCGGAATAAGATACTTCGAGAAATTTTAATGCAGATCTAAAAGCAAAAAAAAAAAGTAAAAAGAAAAAAATAAAAGTAAATAAAAAAGAAAACAATAAAAACGACCATTTTTTATTAAGAAATATAAACAATTTTTATATTTTTCCTACTCAGCTGCTAATCGGATCGATCTAATATCGATCGATCGATTAATTAATTAATTCAATGATAAATATATAATCCTATAGCGGTATAAATATACTTCTTATCACAGATTTTGTCCTCTTTAACGAGTCAAAAGTGCCTGTGAAATATTTATGTATATCAAATGAAAGTAAAGTATATAGTATATTTTGTGAACAAACAACAAATTAAACAAACTATTGGCACGCGCTACGATACGATACCATCACCCAAGGATATATTCGATTTATCTGATAACACATTGTACTTATCTTTAAATAAACAGTCGTTTGTCTGCCAATGCAATATCATTTTATTATTATTATTATTTTTTTGTTGCTGGATCCCTGACTCCTTGTTGCGTAACTTTTATAAGCGGAGTGTTTATGTTTTCATTCTGCACAGTCATAACATAATATGTAACTCTATGTGCTTGTTAGACAGTTTCAATGCGAAACTTAAACCTCTCATAAGTCTATTCGGATTCCTTACGTAATATTTAACTAACTAAAAGGATGGCAAGATAGTTCAGACGTAAAAACAGTTTCGAGAACAAGTACTCTTTATTACGTATAATTTTACAATAACTATTATTACAATATTTGAGAACAGAAAAGTTATCAGGTAAGAAAATGACTATTTAATTGAAAATTTCACTAATCATTTATTCACTGACATTGGAAGTTTTATTACTTTGTTTTTACACATTGATTCGACAGATCTTACAGACTGTTATAGTTTATAAAATCTATCGATCAAGGCAGACAAGAATTGTGGTAGAATTTTCTCTTTATAAAATTTTGTCCAGTTTCTTTGCAGGTCAAGATTAAAAGAATATAAGAACTACGTAGTTAGTTTTATCTACTATTAGATTTGAAGACCCTGAGAAAAAAAAAAGGTCATTCTTCGGTTCTAGCAGAAATTAATGGAAGTATGACAACTTATTCTTTAATTGTTTGTCAATTGAGATATTTATCTCACTCGGCCTGGTTTGGTTTTATAACGTGTAAAATAAACTTAGAGAGATATTATAATCACGTGCATATAATGATTAGACGTTTATTACTGTCTGTTGATATTGAAGAAGAAAAAAATTTCATTTATCGTTTAATTTCGATAAGTTCTAAGACTTCATTAGCTATTTTTCCATGTCAAATAAAACGGAATTTCTATTGGCTATAAGACGTATAAATAAATAGAATATTTTATGGAAGAAACATTGTCTAGGTATACATATACATATTACATAAAGTTTCTTTTCCTTTTTTTTTTATACAACAGCGTGACGTAACAATACTTGAGAAAAAACAAAAAACAAAAAAAAAAATCGTATGAAGATACTCTCGGTAAGTAATCTTGAATTATTTCTAGTATATCTTTTTCTATATAATGCAGTAACAAATATTCGATCATATTATATTATTCACATGATATTAATATGTAATGTAAATATTTAAACAAGTTAAATGGAAGTATGCGGGGTACAATGCCAGACAATATATCTATTGGATATTATACCTATATAGTTATATACTTGTTTTTTTTTTCTATTAAATAAATTCACTACTCAATGTGTTAAGTGTGCAACTATATCACTCTTGTTACATATACGAGACTTTACCACCTCTTTTCGCTTAGGTATTATATATATTAATATTTTCTGTTAAATATTATTACCTTACTTAATGCATTATTTAGGATGAAATTTCAATTATAATATATTATATTATGCTGATAGAATAGTCGAGTAGAAATACTACGCTATAAGTTTAATTATGGTATGAAGATATATTCTCTAAATTTGTTTTCAATCGAATCAACATGATATAGTATTCATTCTGAGTAATAATTATCGTCGATTACTTTCTGGATAAAGGAATAGAAAAAGATCCTTGCATCATTCAATTCGTAGTTTGATTCACGCTACGAGAAACAGTGTATATAATCGACGTATCAAATGTGATGCGATAACAGATGATCCCTTTGCGATTTATATTTCTTTCTAATGAACGTGTAGTGGAGATAATTCTCAAATATATGTATGTATATATATATATTATTTAACTATAGTTTATTTCAATAATAACTCTCACTATACTCTACTTTGATATTTTGACCGTGAAATATGGAAGCATTTAAATACGAATAGAATAAATAATGAGAAAAAAATGTTACTTCTTAAATTCTAAAAATAATAAAAACAAGGATGATATATTCATACTACGCATCGACCCGCCACCGCTTTAGATTCATCGTCGAAAACAAGAAAAAAAGAAAAGAGAAAAAAAATAAAAGAAACAAAAAGAAAAAATAATTATATACCATTGAGAAAGAAAAATTTAAAGAGAGTCCAGTTTTCCCAGGAAGTACTTTCCCTACACTAGATATCTACTTGTCTTAAAGGGCTTATTCCGTTCGGCATATATGTATTATAAATTGATCATGCAGATAAAAATTCGTGAACTAGGTAATATTGAAGCTAGTCGAAAACTATTGCAAAGTTTTGATGTAATAGCAGTCTTGGAAATGAACAAACGAGCTTCTCTCTCCACATGGATGGTAAAGAAGAAGAATTGTACCTGAAAAAAAAAGAGAAGAAAATTGTATAAATTCCCATAAATTCATCCTCCTTTGTTAATTATATTGAGAATTACCTTGCTGCCTTAGTAATAAATGTAGAATTTATCTAAGCGCTATATTTATCTGCTAATCGCTTTAGTTTGTTGCGCTTTGTACATCTTCATAACTTTCTTTCCTGGTATAAGATTCTGCGTGAGTCCGGGTCGTTTTTTTCTCTTGTGCGTTTGGTTGTTTTCCTCGTCTACTTCGTCCTCTTCGTTGAAAGTTGCCTGGCCGTTGTACTGAGTTTGACAAATCAAAGTCTCCTGGGGAGCTCTGGCCGACTCGAGTTCTAGAGCCGAACGATGGAGATCCGAGTCATGTGCGAATGTGCAATTATGACCGAACCGGCATCTTCCCTTTCTGTAATTCCAACATATCTTTTTCCCGTTTATCATCTTAGTGTCATCCAGCGTCGGTGTCATTTTCACGTGCTTTTCTAATATCGCACTCTTCGCTTTCTCTGCTTCTACGAACGGGTTGGAAAATACTGAGGTCTTTAACGTCGGAGTTACGTTGAAGTCTGGCGTCGGTAATGGAAGCTTATCTATGTTGGAAGTTGGCTCCGTTTTCATCAGGTAATTAACGTCACCGTTTTCATCATCATCTTCTTCTTCATCTTCCTCACCCTCCCCGTCCTCCTCCTTGCAACTGAGAGTTAGGCAATATCAGATTACAAAGAACAGATACAATCTTACATGTTATGACGACTCTTTTAAAATAACGCAAACTATGTTGTATGTTATTTATTTATTTATTCTTTTCTTTTAGTTTCTTTCAAGTTTTCTTTTTTAAACATAATCACAAACAAACTGTTTATCCGTAGAATAAAGTTGGGAATTCTATTTTTCGAATTTGCCGCTCATTTACCGTGAGCCATCGCGACTTTAAAATTAGACATTATTCGGGAAGGAAATTGATACATAAGTATCGTTTTTCGGGAAAATAGAACCGAAAACCAGAAACTGCAAATACATGAATCTTTGAATTTGCCGCTCTTCTAGCCATTAGCAGTCGATTTGAGGAAGTAAAAAATCAGCTGATTAAAGAAAGGATAGTTTTTTCATTGTAGTAAATGAAGATTGGGAAATGAATTTCATTTCGTGTAATAAAAATGTGTAAAACTATGAACTCTGGTGTCTCGATGAATTGTGAATTAGTGCGGAATAGAATCTGTCACTCGCAATGTTTAGGTTAGGTTCAAAGATCTAATGAACACAAATAGAGGTGATATTATGTATTATGCGATCTTACATGTTGTCAGAATTGTCGGAGAATGAATCCGAGTCGTTATCAGAGCCTGAGGAAGTGCCATAGTCAGCGACTAAGGAAGCCATTTCACTTATTAAATAATTAACAGAAAAACAAAACTATCAAACACTAATCTAATAACCACCATAAATTATCCCACTTATTTTTTTTTCACCTTCAAGTTATTTAATATTCTATCTAATCGGCTTACGAACTATGGAGGACATGGCAACGTCGCAATGCGTCACAACAGACACCGGATGTCGCTAGCGCTCTCTATCTTATTCTACAAACAAACATGTACTAATACTTCGCTTCGTGTTAACCGGGTGGTTCAGAAGTAGGAATTAACTCTAGTCATTTTTATGGGAAGAATAAAGTAGCCAAAAAACATTCTGTTAATTCTATAATTTATGTATGTTTATTATTTTTCATCAAAAAATATCATTACTGCTATTCATATCACATTGATAATAAATATTACCGTCTAAACTACACCAGCGTTAGTTACTTCCACTAAACAATAAGAGCCGTGTGATAAACGGGAGCTTTTCCACACAGTAATCTTCCTGTTTTCAAATTCCGTGGTTTCTATGAGCAGCCTGGTATTCGGGATGGAATACCAGTATTTTCCTAACCCTGGTTTACAGATCAAAGAGGATATCGAATCGTTCATTGTGATATTTTCTCGCCATTGTGACATCGAGTTTATTGTTATTAAAGCTACATTCAATTCGTTAGCGATGCATCTTAGTACGTTGGAAAAATTATTCAGACTCGCATTGTAAGCGGACATTGTCAAACTTGCATGAGTGAAAAATACCGTCGGTAACGAGTCTATTATTACTAGTTTTAACTGCGATTTCTTCGTCAACTCTTCTTGCAGTAAATTGTGCAAGAAACTCGTCAGATCCTCCTTGTTCTCTACTCGTGTTACCATTATGTGATTCTCCAACACCAGGCCCTGATATTCCTGTGTGTAATAGAAAGAAAGGGAAGGAAAATCTCTGTCTTTTTCATAAACGATATTTTTTACATTTTTATGATTATACATCCTTGAGGCGTATCAAATCACCTTGTTTGAATTTTTACTCTTTAAAATCGCGTGTGCTCTTTTCGCGCAAAAATCTCCCTTTGTATCAACGTAATGTACGATTCCGTCCAGCTTCTGCGCAATATTAACTGCGAGCGTGTGACATAGCTGGGATTTGCCGGACGAAGGTAAACCGCATATTTCGTAAATTTCGCCCCCGCGTAGGCCCCCTTTCAACAGATCGTCCAGACTGCGAAATAACGAGGTTTAGTTACGGACATTTCGAAGAATTGCGCGTTCGTTTAATATTGTATACCTTTTTATTTCGGTTAGAATTACGTTGTCGTATTTAGTTTTAAACAATTCAGATCCCTTTCTGATTCCGCCGATGTATAAACTCGTTATCTTTTGTTTGAGATCGAGTATTTCCTGCCAAAATTACAGGCTTTGTTATAACATCACGGAAATCAGGGTATTTCATTGTTTCGAATTAATTATTGCGTTTACCTGGTAAGTCAGGCCAGAGTACTGCATTATCTTTTCCGAATCTTCATGCGCGAGATCAAAAACTGTGTAAATCTTTTTAGTTTGTAGAATGGATATTACTGAATCTGTCAATTTCGGGTGCAAGGTTGTGCTTAGTCTGGCCATGGCTTCTCCTTTTTATTCAATTGGCTGCCGGCTCGAAAATTCTTCGCTATGCTCGTAACATAATAGAGGATAAATGTATAGATAGGCAACTGTGGCTATGAGAGTGTGTGTGCGTGTGTGAACCGATCCGGTTTATTTTTGTTGCCATTCTGACGCGAGTAAGAATATACAGAATATAAATAAGAAAAGGAATATTCTGTCGCAGATAACGTGGGTAAATAAATAAACGAATGAGTCGGATAGCCGATTTCTATTTGTTTATATAATTTTCAAAATCATTTTACACGATGTTTATGTACTACGCAAATCAAAGGAAAGGCAATTATTATTATCGAAAATATGCCGGTTCGAGTATTGAAACGATCTCGGAGTGGCGGTTCGCCACATGCGGCGGCGAGTCGTGAAGATAGATCAAAGCGAGTCGAGTGCGTTTAGAGTTTGAGGTCCTCGTGGTGGACTAGCGAGTGTATACGTAAAACCGAATACTTTCGCGTTTGTAAAAATCGCATTGTAATAACTGGTAGTAATATTTCGTTGCATATCTTTTGTTTTTTTCTTTCTTTTCTTTATACAAATTAACATGGCACAGAGATTTTCAGTTCATTGTTATCCCCATCTCATTAACATAGTCATGTCCAGCCACGTTTTCGACCCTCATATTCTGATCAGAGCACTTCGCGCAACTGTTCGTTAAACAAAAAGAATGAAAGTAAAATCGAGACAACAATATCGTAGAGAAATATTAATCGCGTGATGTGATAACACTGGTTTGAGAAAAAATTTTCCGATAAAAGAGGAAAAATCCGGCACATGGAGAGACGAGGAAGTACAAGAGAAAGAGAAAAGGTAAGCGAAAGTATTTTTTCTGTCTTATGTTCGAAGAAACACATGTATGGTACGTGAACGGACGCCATTGTGAAATTATATTCGCTCGGGCTTGTATTAATCGTAGAGGTTATGTTTTACTTCATTTTCATTCGTACAATGACGTTCTCATTAATTGTATAGAATTTTTGCGATCGATCCACAACCCATTCTTCCATAAGTATTCATCCACGCGTTGAGAATCTAGTTGCTGATTTGACCCAGGCCCGGAACTGCGTATCTTTTGTATTCCGTTCCCTCGACCAATGAGAGGCAGGCATTTGAGCCACGTTGCCAAGTTTCCGGCTCGTTTCAGCCAATCATAAAACTCCGTCCCGGACGCAGCAGCATCTATTAACGGCATTGTGAACCAACTGAGAAGGAGTACGAGGCAGGGAACCTCGGCTTGCTTGCTGGTCGCGGTACGAGACAGTGAAATTTGTCGGGGAGCCGTCGCCATGTTTAGAAGTGCAGTGTGCGTCCTTGAGCAAGTCGAGCGAAAATGGTCAGTAAAATATGAGATATAGCTCACGTGCCGAATATTACGTGGGGTACCTAATTACGGTTTAACACTTTCTCATTACCGTTCCGATGTTATTTTTCGCGGATGGCTTACCTACGTTGGAGAATTTTGTGATTACATTATGGTAAGTTCGCCCGTCTTAGGAGAGCATCGCCAATATGGCGGACGGAAAATTTCCTTTGTATCGTAGCGGGTTTGCCGACGCAATAAAAAAAAAAAAAATCCATCATCTCCGCTTCTCATTCCGTTGGACTTTATCCAAAAGATTTAATTTTTACTTTTATCCGCTTGGGTAAATCGAAACAGTTTTCAAATATATATTGAAATTTATTTAAATTTGTTTTTTTTTTCGTTGGTTTCTTTCTTTTTTTCTTTTTCATTCATTGGCAAGACGTTACAAATACATACTACTTACGTTACTCACGACGCCCTACGTAATCGCGCGATTCGACCCCGAGCCCGCGAAATCTTTAACGTCTCATCAAACTATGTAACAGAATTAAAATTCTCCTCGGTATTATTTTTCTTTTAATCCTTATTATATCCCTTCGTTAAAACACTAAAAAATAATGCCGAACCGATGCTCGATATTCCGTATATTTGGCCGCTTGCATCCGACGGCCCTCTGCGGAACAGATTTGCAAATATCTACGCCCGAAAATTCTACCCAAGCTGTGCTAAAAAGGACCATTTTGATTTCGCCGCTTTCAGACCTCGGCACCCAGACGCGATTTATCTATCAAATTTCTTCCCTGTTTTTAACTAAACTTGACAAATAAAATTAATTGTCTGAAAAAAAAAAGAAATTTACACTATAAGTATTTTTAATTCACCTTCATTGCGTCTATATTTTTTTTTTTTGTTAACTACAATTTCAATTCGTATTTAAATAAAAACACATGGTATTTGTTTTCATTCTTATCCATTTTCAGATCATATTGTCTGATTAACATAATTATTATTCTTAAGTATTATTATTTTTCTTTTTATTTCGATTTTTTATGAATAAGTCTACGAACTCTATGGCCTTATGTTAGGTTATGTTATATCCCCGGTAAATACGTATTAATAAATTACTGTCGTAATTTTTCTAATGTCTTTCGATACCTTCATAATTTGTTGAATCATTTTTTGTTTTCCTCCTTATGTGTTCAATTTCCTGTTTACACGTCATATTGGAGACACAGTCATCACTCAGATATTCAGTGAACACATCCTCTACTTATTGATCATTTAAAGTGTTTTTATTTTTAAAGTGCGAAATTTTAACAAAAAACTGCACAAAACAGTGAAACCCCTTTTCGCATGAATAAAATCTTGGAAATTTGTCTTAAATTACAAAATTGGTTCATTTTTTTATTCTCAAACTGCTCATAATCATAATAATGGATCCTAGATAAAAGAGATGATCAATTTCAACAGTAAAATTCAATTCCATTATAGATTTCTAACAATATTTCAGATTGACATGCGATGAGTGATAAGCAGGCTGCTCCTAGTCTACCGCCCCTCATCGGGGGCGGAGGGAATAATGGAGGTGCGTCCCAGCAGCAAACTGTTAGATTGCAACAAGTATTGGCTACTGCTCAAGGCCTTAACGTTCTCACAACGGGAGGCGGGCAACAGTTCGTCATTACATCCCAAGTTCCTAGTCTGGCGCAGGTAAAACTTGAACTAAAATATAAATAAGATTTGAAGAAAATACGAACTTCGAAAACTTCACACTAGTCGAATCAGTGCTATCAATATTTTGCAAATCGTAAGACAACAACCTGTAGTTTTGTAAATCTATCGCAACAAACATTTTTCCGTATCGAGGAGGCATTGCTGATTTTTTTTTGTTTTGCAATTAATCAGCAAATATTTGTAAAACCGATTTGAAAAATATAGCACTTGTTTGACCGGTCCGAAGCGTCCCAAACTCCCTAAAAACTGTTTATTTTGTGATGAGAATACCGATTCGAGAAGTAACGAGACCCATTCAGCTTGTAACTGTTGTCGAAAATTGAGGCATTTGCCTGATTATCTTTCCTAAATCGAACCTCTGTCTCATCTCCCGTGGGCAATTATCTAATCTCTATTTTTATCCTCAAAATTAGGTCATCCCAGGAAGCATTACGACAAACGCGGGTGTCCAGCAGGTCGGAGTTACCAGAATTGTCAACATCAGTAGTACCTCTCCGAGGGTCAGCGTTGTCGGTGTTGCAGGAGCCAGTAATTCCCCGGTACCATCACCCACGAGACAGAGTCCGGCCAAAGTTGTATTATCCACATCTCCAAAGCTGGTCAGAACCTCGGCGGGTAATGTTTTCGTCACTCCGGGTGTCCAGAATACTCTGCAATCTCCTCCAGCAAGGAAGAGACTCAGGCTCTCCGAGTCTGCTGAGAAAGTCACAACTATCGACGATTCCCTCGGGTACAGGAGGCGCATCATGGAGCACAAAATGAAACGGATGCGAGCCATCAGGGAAAAGTTCGCCGAAAATGCCTCGGAGCTTTTCTTCCTTCACGCTGGCGGAAATATGATGGATTTTCAAAACTGGAGGAAGCGACCCTCCACTCCTCAATATTTACTGTTTTTAAGACAGCACAGGCTCGACCCTGAGGACGACGACGAAGACCTCACCCTTCCCCTACCTGCGATCACTGATATCGCTACTTGTAACGCTCCGCTGATAGCTAACGCTGCTACAGTCATTGCCCCAAGCAGCCAGGGTACTGAAGTGAAGATTCCAGGTGCCGGAGTAACTCCGGTCGCTGTTTCTACTACACTACCTGCTGCTGTTGCACAACTTAGTCAACAAGGTGGGTTTTTAACTCAGATTATAGAACCGTTATCATGGTTTCCGTACTTTATTTGGTTCCTGGGGCTGGGATTGTTTAATACGAAATATTTTATCCTTCTGTAATTTGCTGATAAGATTTCATGCGATAAATTAATTCTACGGGTCAGCCGATGCACATTCGAACTCAAATATTATCATTGTTGAAAGAAAAATCAGTAGAAATGAAATCGTAAATTGTATTGTCATTCTGTGTCTGACACACTAAATTAACGCTGCTGACTTCGAAAAATTATAATATTCGGACAATTATTAGTTCACACTGACGAACTAAGTTTCGAAATTAATTCTTGGATTTAAAATTGAAGACTTTTACCTATCAGCATATGCCACGAGATCAATTAAAAATGAAAACAGCATATCTAGTCCCAAAAGAAACACAACTGTGCATAAATTGTCACTCCAAGTTCTGAGTGTACTCTCGCTAGTCTGAAAGAGCTTTAAAAACTCAGAAATGGATAATTCTAAGATATTGAAACTCTCTGTCACTAATATTTGTATCGTTGCACTTGGAAAGATGTATTCATCTTCACTTTACCTTGAAATTTCCTTCATTTGGCTTAACGCCTTTACTCGTCATTAATGTTGTTACGTAGTGGAGTTAGAATCATTATGCACTGAATCACTCATTTGGATAATAGGACAAGTACCAGGTAGACCCCAAGGAGGCCGCCATGGCATGGTGTTTGCCATACGAACAGCCGCGGTACAGACTCCACCAGCTACTGTTCACCCTTCACCCACCTCTACTATAGCACCCACCTTAATTATAGGTGATTACAGTAGGGGCAGTCATTTGTTGTCTGCACGTCTAATTTCTTTTTTTTTTTATTCATTTAACTCTTTGGAATCTGATCAGTTTATCCATTGCCTTTGAAATTTCTTATCAATCGCTAGCTTATTATGATCAGTTCTGTCGAATTTTCATTAATTTTTCTACGCTAAGCATGAACGTCGTAATTCTCGATCTTTTCATTCATTTATCGTTATTCTAATAGTCTTACGGATACTTTTAAGTATTCTTTGAACCAAGTAGAGAAGGATTGTCATTCCTCGATTAATTTACTATAATTTTGCATTCGGATCACAGAAATTTCTTATCCGTTTCTTCCGTTTGCCGCTGCTCCTGCTACTGACTCCGTTGAAACCGATCAATCGAACGGTTTACCCCACGCAAATAAGCCGGCTAGTTTGACTTCCTAGTGTCAAAACAGTGTGCTCGTTGTGGGAACATAAACTCTGTACTTGTGTATGGCTGTTTAGTTTAAATCTACTTAGCCAAAGGATGTCCAGACACATTAGATTCATTCCATTCACTGATTTTCTCACAAAGGAACGAAGTGAAAAAGTTTATTCATTCTCTCTTGAACTCTTGAAAAAAATTCAGATGTATCTTGTCTCGGTAAGATCTGTGTCTCGTCGTCCATGAATTTGAATAATTTTCTAGTTGAAATAGTATTAGATGTAATGTTCTGTGAGCTTTTATGAAATTGATTTCATGATTTTCTTCTAGCTGTTTGTATTATTTGTAGATTATTTTTTTTTTTAGTCAATTATACCTATTCTTAATTTTACCTCGTTTTAGGAGGTACTCCGATAGTTCCGGACCCGCCAAAAACAATACCCATACCAATTGTGGCGTCGGCTAGTCCTGTAGCTGAAAAAATACCCGCTGCTGGTACTTCGACCAAAACACCGACACCGATACCGACACCAACAACAGCAGCGGCTGCAGCAACTACAAAGGTTACAACAAATGTTGCCACTACTCAACCGGTTGTTAAACTCGTTAAGCTACCGAGTTCGACGATTGTTTCTTCTTGTGATATGGCTAACAACCAAGAACAAATAGTGGAGAAAGCAAAACAGGTGATATATCGTTTTTTATATTTACAAAAAATGATTATTTGTTCAATTTTAGGCACTTTGTTTATCCATTCATTTCCTATTTAGGAAGCTTACGTTATGCAAAGGATCTCTGAACTACAGAGGGAAGGATTATGGTCGGAGAGGAGATTACCAAAGGTACAAGAACCCTCGAGAACCAAGGCTCATTGGGATTATCTTTTAGAAGAGATGGTTTGGCTCGCTGCTGACTTTGCACAAGAAAGAAAGTGGAAAAAGGCTGCGGCTAAAAAGTGTGCTAGAATGGTGCAGAAACATTTTCAAGAAAAAGCTGTCCAAGCACAAAAAGCCGAAAAGTTACAGGAACTTAGACTCAAGAAAATTGCCGGATTCGTTGCCAAGGAAATCAAAACCTTCTGGGCTAATGTCGAAAAGGTATTCACTCATTTCATCCCTATTCAGTTTTTATCATTTTTCTTCACTTTTTCTTCACTTTTTATCATTTCTCTTCAATTTTTCTTCAGTTTTTATCATTTTTCTTTAATCTTTCTTCACTCTTTATCATTTCTCTTTATACCCCACACAATTAAGCCGACAATTTTGATGTCAAAGTGTTGAAAGTGTGTGCTCGTTGTGGGAACAGTAAAACTAAACTTGTGTATGGTTATTTAGCTCGTCTACTCAGCCAAAGACGTTTAGTAACAGAACTGGCTTTGGTAAAAGCAATATGCGAATCAGACTCAATGGACCGTTATCTAATCCATAAAATAATCGATATTTACAGCTAGTAGAGTACAAACAACAAACCAGACTAGAAGAGAAGAGGAAAAAGGCTCTAGATCAGCATTTGAACTTCATCGTTGGACAGACTGAAAAATATTCAACCTGGCTTACGGAAGGTTTGAATAAGACCGACGGAGTCCCTAGTGTTTCAGCCTCGATGAATAGTTCTAGGATATCGTCACCGGTCGGGATTGGGAAAAATCATTCCGATGGTAAGTCGATGAAACTGTGACTAAAACTTGGATCGTTCTTAGTTGAAAATTCTTGTTAAAAAAACGTGCATCGTTTTTGTTCACAGACGAATTCGAACCGAACCAAAGTTCTGAGGATGACGAAGAAACTATCGCAAAGGCCGAGGAAGAGATGAAGTCGACGACCAACCATATGGAGGAGGTCGAGATGCTGAAACGAGAGTCTGAGCTACCTCTTGAAGATCTTTTGAAAGAATTGCCGCCAAACTACCTCGAGGAAAGAGACAGAAGCTTGTCTCCGAGCCCTAAGAATGCAGTGAAAAATGTAAAGCTTATTAAACGATTTATCGACGGTTTTAGAACTCTATATTCGTCATTTTCAAAGACAATATTCATTGTATATCAATAATTCTCTCAATATTTTAAAGACTGATGCCAAGTCGATAGATGGGGACGAGGAGTTCGTCGCAGCTTCCGACGAGTCCTCGGACGACGAGGATACCATCATGGAACAAGAAAAAGTGGAATTCAATCAGGATCATAAACAGGAACTGAACGATCTTAAGGTATCTATTTTCTGTACGATTTTCAAGAGTCTTTCAAGCCCGGAATCCACTTTTCGTGGTTTTTCCACCGTCCTGAAATTCTCGTAAACTTGTTTCCGTGATGACATTATACACTTGACTGAAGGCGAGAGATTCATTCAGCTCAAACCTGCTAGGTGATGCGATCGAGGCATTTGTCTGAGAAAATTGCAACTAATAAAAGAAGAAATTGACTGAACCTGAAAGAAATATTAGCCATGTTTGGGCTTTCTTATCTTCTTCAACTTTTTTTCTTTTTCATATTTTCAAGGCTGAAAACGAAATGTCCATCGACGATCTGATGGCAAAGTATGGAAACTTCATAGACACGCCTATGGATGTGGATGAAGAAACTGACGGAGGTAAGAAATCAACTTTTCCACAAATTTCTTCCATTAGCAACAATTTTTCCAACGAATTTTCAATCAGTGATGATGACATACACTCCCTGAAGGGGCGAGATCCATTCAACTCAATCCTTCGCTGTGATGTGATTGAGGCATTTGTCTGAGATTGTTATAAACTTGTGAAAACAAATATATTCTTCCTTGTTGTTAAAGAGCGAATTTTTTTCTTGGAAAGATGATTAACATTGTTTATTTCTTCTCCGCAGAGTCTAGTAAAGATTCTGCCAAAGATGAGGAAGAAGATAAAGAGGAAGATAGCGAGATTGAAAGTGAGAGCGAAGATGAGACCAAAGACGATGAAGATTCCCAGACTCAAAGCGATGACGAAACTAACGTCGGTCTTAAATCTTTATTGGAAGATTTATCCGTCGAAAAATCAACCAATGATAAGGTTAGACAGAATCAACAAGAATATTACAATTTCAATATAAATTCGTTCATTATTTATCTGTTTATTTATTTCTTTTCTTTGTTTTCGCTTGCAGAGTACAACGGAATCTCTGGAACAGTCTAGCGAGGCCAGAAATGAAATGGACGACGTCGCAGCTCTTGCTGAGAGCATACAGCCTAAAGGAAACACGTTACTTACTACCAGCGTAAGTTTATCTTCTATTTTTTTTTTTTTTTTTTTTTTTTATTATTTTTATTCGTATTAATTTCTAAGAATGGCCTTTGTGATCCAAGGTGTCTTACCACTCAAGGGTACGACTCCATTTAACCAAAGGTAGAATAAAAGGTGGCAACTTTTACCAACCAGATGGACTTATGGTTTCTTTTTATTCATCTGGGTGATGCGTCACGACAATATTTTCGATTCAATTATTAAAGGGTTCTGGAAAGAGAAATAGTCAATGAGGAAGATAATTTGAAGCCAAATTAATACATAATTAATCTTCATAATTTCACGACTCCTTCTTAGACATGTTCAGCAAGTGATAAAATCCCTCGATTTCAGGTTGTCACGAAAATTCCATTCCTCTTGAAACATTCTCTGAGAGAATATCAACACATCGGACTTGACTGGCTAGTGACAATGTTTGAGAGAAAACTGAACGGTATTCTGGCCGACGAAATGGGCTTGGGAAAAACTATACAGACTATTGCACTCCTCGCTCATTTAGCTTGTGAAAAGGGCAACTGGGGTCCGCATCTCATCATAGTTCCCACTTCTGTTATGCTTAATTGGGAAATGGAGTGCAAGAAATGGTGTCCCGGCTTCAAAATCCTCACTTACTACGGCACACAGAAGGAAAGAAAGCAGAAACGAACAGGCAAGATTATTTGATCTCTTTCGCGTTCACTTCTTAGATATATATTTTCATGATGATAATATACACTCGATCTGAAGGAACGGAACATATCCATTCATTCCTTCCCATTTCATGATGCTATCGAGGCATTTGCCTGAATTTCCTTTTTTTTTTTGTCTCTTATTTTATTACCAACAAAATAAAGACGGTTTTATCTACATATTAGAACGTTTCTAATCTTTCAGGATGGACTAAGCCTAACGCCTTTCACATATGCATTACTTCGTACAAATTAGTCATTCAAGATCATCAAAGTTTCAGACGAAAAAAATGGAAGTATCTCATCTTGGACGAGGCTCAAAATATAAAAAACTTCAAGTCTCAGAGGTGGCAACTATTGCTAAACTTCCAAACTCAACGGTTAGTATTTTCAGAAATTTATATTTTCTTCTTTTTTTTTGGTGATTTTAAATAGATAAGATTCTTTAAAGTCATCTAACGTCGATTTATTCTTTGATTTCAGTCGGCTACTGCTAACAGGAACACCTCTACAAAATAATCTGATGGAACTGTGGTCTCTGATGCATTTTTTAATGCCAAACGTGTTCCAATCGCACAGAGAGTTCAAAGAATGGTTCAGCAATCCTGTCACCGGAATGATCGAAGGCAATAGCGAATACAACGAGAATATCATCCGACGTCTTCACAAGGTCTGTAGGTACTGCTTCCTTTACACTTTTAATTTCATTTCATTTTCTATTATTTCAATGATTTCAATGATCAGAATCTGAGCCAATACACCCCGCAGCCAACCGCAGTTGATAAATTGATTTACCACATTTTTTAACTGTTTATTTTCAATCAGGGGAATAGCAAAGTAATTTCTCCATTAAAACTCACGTGTTGGAAAGTGGAAATTCATACGACACGTGAATCCTGTCTGGAGAAACAATATTACATATAATGAAGAAAAAAAAAACATTCAAAAAGTTTATCTTTTATCGTTTAAATTCATTTATTTTTATACAAAACTTCGTCGGCTTGAACAATTCATTGCTCATCATTACCAGTTCGTAATATATAATTTCTCTTCGAATTACAGGTACTCAGACCGTTTCTTTTGAGGCGATTAAAAACCGAGGTTGAAAAACAGTTGCCAAAGAAATACGAACACGTCGTTATGTGTCGGCTATCTAAACGCCAGAGATATCTTTACGACGATTTCATGTCCCGCGCCAAGTAAGTTGGAACGAAAATTTCACCCTTTTTCAAACTCCTATTTCACGCCCAAAGCCTTGGCAGTTAAAACCACTCTCCGCTTTTACCACGAATAGAAAACAACGCTTATTTCAGAACGAGGGAAACCCTGGCTAGCGGAAATCTCTTGAGCGTTATCAACGTGCTTATGCAGCTCAGGAAAGTTTGCAATCATCCAAATCTCTTCGAGGTTCGGCCAACGGTATCGCCTTTTCAGATGGAAGGAATCAACTTTGTCACCGCATCGTTAGCCTGGAGTGCATTAGACTACGATCCCTTCAAGGTGAGAGCGTCTTTTCATTTCTCTGTTTCTATTCGAATTCTTGTTGTGCAAAATTGCCAAATCCTTCGTCCTTTTGCATTTTCTTCACAGCACGTGGATCTCTCTTGCCTAAATCTGTTCCTGGTAGACCTGGAGCTTACTTTGTCAGCGTTCGTAGCACACAGAGTAAGACAGTTTCAAACGCCTAGGAAACTCATAGAGGAAATTGACTCTCAACCCGAACCAGCGCCGAGGTGTCCGTCTGGCAAGATTAAAATCAATGTCAGATTGTCCAATCAGAGCAAGGCCCCTTCTGCAACTCAACAAACTACTCCGGCCAAACTGAAAAGCTTGACTGGAATTTTGCCCACACCTAAAGTCGGGACTTCGCCGTTGATCAAGAGCTTGAACAATCAAACACCTTCTGGACAAGGTGAAATATATTTGTTTTTTCTTTCTTTGGGAAGGATTTTTTAACAAATTTCGACTATTTTTCAACGTTTTGGCAATAATTAAGCTTAGTCACTTGATAAAATTCGTCAATTAACTATTTCAAGACTGATTTCAATGAATCGCACTACCGATCAGTGGTTGCACATCATTGCAGTACACTTTTGCAGTGGTGCTAGAAGAAAGAATTCCTCAGGCCAGCTTGTTCACGATCTTACCATTCTTGGACATTCTAGAACTGAGAATACAGAATAACAAAACTATCGGCAAAAATTTTGTAACCAGCGATTCTGCCTTTTTTTTTTTTTTTCTTTTTTTTAAATACAAAATCGAAGGTGCTTCATCGACCCTCAATCAACTCTAGTCAGATTTACTTACTCATTTAGCTCTACCAAGTTTAATTATTATGGTTTTAAAATATCCAGGATGATTGTTGCAGGGGTTACTTTGCGGGTCGCTACTGGACAACAGCTGCAAGGATATTCCGTGCAGTTGGTACAGCATCAAGGCAGCGTTAAAGGTATGTTATAATCAACGAACTTCGAACTCGAAAACTTCTTTATTCAATTTTATAGCAAAAAAAAGCTGGAGATAATTTTACATTCGTTAATTCGATTTCATTTCTGACAGCAATTCCAGTCGCCACCTTGGCTCATACTCCTCAAACAACGGTGACTTCAACACCGACAACTGCAGCTATAAACCCGCAGCGTATTACAGTTGGCAATGCAAACATCAAAGACAGTCTTCAGAGACTTACGACACAAACTGTTACAGTCAAACAAGGAGATTCCGTTCAAAGAATAGCCGTGCCAAGTTTTGCACAACTTGTACAAACCTCGACTGGCAGACACATAATTCTTACTTCAAATCAACAGAATACAAACACTGGTGAGTCTGATAACTCCTCGGGTTGAAAAAACTTTTAAAATTAGTTCGAACCCCTTTCCAACCACAATACTAGCTACTCATAGCTTGATTTTGTCCAATATAAACTAGGGGGATAGCAAAATTCGTCCCTATTTAAACTCAGACGTCGTTTATAAATTGCGAAGTCTGAATCCTGTCTGGGGATACAAATTGAATAAAATAAGCAATAAAAGGTCAAGAATCCTTCTTTTTTATTCATATTTATTATTTATTCTTTATTCTTTATTCGCAGTATCTTTTCCCGTCATGACATCAGGCGGTCAAAGATTGACCGTTTTGTCAAAGTCTCTGATGGGATTAACCACCTCTGTAACAACGGTAAACAGAGTTATGCCAGGCGTAGTTACTACCACAACTCCCGCAACCAGCGGCAGACCCATAATGAGAGTTCCTCCGCTCAACGTCACCACTTCTTTACCTCAAGCTCTGGCCGGAGCTCAACAGATACAACAGCAACAATTGAGGTGTGGAATTGTTACGAGAAATTGTCAACCTGCCCCTGCTGTTGCTGTGGAAAAAAGTCAGATAGTCAAAGAAATTCCAAAGTCTGAATTTCATCTGGTGAGTTGGAAATTTTTTATACTGAATTCACACTTTTGTTAATTGTTAGACAATCCTATTTAAAAACGTTTTCTTTCGTCTCTCCAGCCGCAACTGGAAGATGAACGGAGACAGCGCAGGCAATCCAAACTTCAGACAATCGCTAATATAAACGAGAGGCGTTGCGCGGCGTGTCCGCTTTACGGAGAAGACCTTTTCGATGCTCTGAGAATAGCTAAGCCTGCTAAAAATTGCTGTTGGCATGGCGAGGGCTGGCTGAGTTGCAACGGGTCGCATAAAAACGCCCGTACAAGGAAGGAGTTCTTTTCTCGCACCGAAGCTCTCGCCGAAGCCATCAAATCCACGGAATTGATTGTGCAGCAGCTCCAAGAGGTCTTTGAGAGGTACTAAAAGAGTTTGAACGATAAAATGAGAAACGAAGACAATTCCGACCCGAAACTCTTCCCTAACTAATCAACTCCTTCTCACGTCAGGTTTGTGGTCTACGTACCTGCAGTTCGGGCACCAATGCCAAGGTTTCACGTCTCCCATCCTCCGCCGCATAAACTCTGGGCTAATCAAAGATTGCAGATAGAATTGCAGCGCGAATTGTCGCCTAAATTGACGCTGTTTCATCCAGTAGCTAGCGCCATGTCCACGCAGTTTCCCGACCCGAGATTGATACAGTATGACTGCGGGAAGCTGCAATCTTTGGATAAATTGTTGAGGAAATTGAAGACCGGAAGCCACAGAGTCTTGATTTTCACTCAAATGACTAGAATGCTCGACGTGCTTGAAGCTTTCCTCAATTTCCATGGACATATCTACTTGAGACTCGACGGGGCAACTAAAGTCGATCAAAGACAGGTCGGTGATATGAAATTATAGATTTTTTAATGATAACTGGAATTCATTCGATTGAAACGATTTCATTAATCTATTACTTTCTTTCATTACTCAAGGTTTTGATGGAGAGATTCAACGGCGATAAGAGAATATTCTGCTTCATACTTTCAACAAGGTCTGGAGGTGTCGGCGTCAACCTGACTGGCGCTGATACAGTCATATTTTATGACAGCGATTGGAATCCTACCATGGATGCTCAGGCTCAAGATAGATGCCATAGGATAGGTCAAACCAGAGATGTTCACATCTACAGGTTCGCGAAGTTATTTTTCTTCAGAAATTTTCTTTCAGTGTCTAAATTTCAAACGTTACGAAAGAGTCTATAGATTTCTTTTCTTTACAGACCTCACAAGATTTTTTTTAGGATTTTATCAAATTTCAAATAAGATTTCATAAATGTATATACTACTAGGAGAGTAAAATCCCCTTTAGTTTTTTTTTCTTCCTTCTTTCTTTCATTCACCAAATATTGATGATTCAATAAATTTCACAGACTAGTAAGTGAAAAAACAGTGGAAGAAAATATCCTCAAGAAAGCGAATCAGAAGAGATTACTAGGCGACCTTGCGATCGAGGGTGGTAACTTCACGACAGCCTATTTCAAGAGTGTGAGTATCTAAACCTGTGCTAAACTCTCGACTCGAACGATTTTCCTTACCCAAAATCGCCTCAAAATTACAGTCGACAATCCAAGATCTGTTCAACGTCGATCAAGCAGAGAATGACGCTTCTACTCGCATGGCTGAGGTCTTGGAACGCTCCAGGGATAGGGAGAGGATAATAGAACGAGAACCTCCAGCTACTGTTAACGCACCGCTAGCTCAACCGGAGGAAAAGGCTGCGATGGGTGCGCTTGAAAGCGCCTTAGCAGCCGCTGAGGAGGACTTGGATGTTCAAGCCGCTAAGACTGCAAAGGCGGAAGCTGTTGCCGATCTGGCTGAGTTTGACGAAAATATACCGTTGGATGATCCTGAGAAGGAAGATACTCAGGTCAGCAAGGCTGAGCAAGAGGTTCAACACTTGGTGCAACAGGTGAGGGTCGGATTTTGTATAAAATTGATTGAAATTGTGGGAATTTGACACGTTTCTTTCGTTGGACAGTTGTCGCCGATAGAACGCTACGCTATGAAATTTGTGGAAGAATCGGAGGGGAGCTTTTCAGCGGCTCAATTAGCTGCGGCGGAACGTGAACTCGAAGAACAGAAAAAAGAGTGGGAGTTGGGGAGACTTAGAGCTCTGCGCGAGGAAGAGGAAAGGCGTATGCGACTCGCCGACGACGACGAGAAGCCGTTGACCTTCGGCCGCGAGGATGCTCAAAATCAGGTTAATAATACTAGCAATTGTAAGAAACTAGCTAATAAGAAGACCCCACCGAGTAGGCGAAGCTCACGTAGGACCAGCCGCAGTCTTAGCATACGCGAGTCTTCGGAATCCGAGACTGAGACAACCACCTCAGAGTCAGAGTCTCAGGAGGATCCTGTCGAGGATAGAACTGACGAGGAATCAAGCCATACCGAAAGTCAGAGTCAGGAGGACGAGGACGAGGAGGATGAGGAAGAGGGGGGCGGCGGTGGCGGAAGACAAAATCACTCCAAGTCTACCGGGCCTTCGAGAAATAGGAGAAAGTCTGGTAGATCTAACGACAAGAAGAGTACGTGGGATTTGAACAGTCCGCGTACGCGATCTAGAGGCAATGTTAAAATCAATCTATGGACTCTGGACATCAGACCTATTCTTCCCGGTGTCAGACCAGTTTATTATACTTCGAATTCTGGAGGCCCGCCCAGGAAGAGGGGGAGGCCTAGATCTGATGAGATATTCCTGCCACCTCCGCCCCCGGATATTTTATCTAAAAAGATCGCCAATGTTACTGGAAATGCTTTCCATCGTAGGCCAGACACTCCGCTTCCTACAGCCAAGAAGAAAGCTGTTGTTAATTTAGACTTTAGATCACAGAACAGAAGGTCCGTCGCTCATTATTCTATCAGGTCAGCTTGTAGGGATAGAAAATTCGAAATTCATGAATCTGGGAACTCTAAGGGACCTTCGAATTCCAGAGTTAAGATCGGGGATAAGTTCAGTCCTGCTAACAGCAGGGAATCTTCTAATAATTTTGATAAGAGTTTGAACAAAATTCAACCCGTTGAATCAACCCTCATTTTTAATATCAAATCGGATCCGGGTGACGAAATTGATTTTTCTGTTCCCGAAATTACTAAGTCTGAGCAGACTGCGGAGGAGATTTATCCCGAATTGCCGAAGGATGATAGAAACGTGGTTTTAGATGCAGGCGGTCGGGCAGAGGGAGATGATTCTGTTTTGTCCTCGACACTGTCTAGTTTAGAAAATGAAAATGATGATTCTGAATCAATAATCAATAATTCTGAGCCACAGGGCACTGAGAAAGTAACAACTCCCACGAGGCATGGTGTGCCAAAATTTCCTAAAGATATTTTGAATTCTAAAAGAGTAAGTGCCGAGACAGACGACTCAGAATCATTTCATGAATCGAAAAGTAATGTTTTGGATTTTGTGCCGGCCTCTGCGGTCGGGGATAAGTTTATTCCTTCAAAGTCACCAGTAGCGGTGAAAAATTGTAGCGAGAATTCAGACGAGGCTGAATCTAGCTCGGGGAATAATAAAACTGCCAATTTTAGTCCTGTGCCGAATGACACTAAGGAAAGTAACTTAAATTCCAATTTCCAAGGCAACAATTCCATCCAGTCAAATGAGACGGGTCAGAAATCGAACTCTGACTCTGAGTTTAAATTAACTGAAAATTCAAGGGCTAAAACCCGGTCTTCCAGGTCAAATAATAACCCTAAGAACTTCAGACCTTCTTCACCGGCTCCTTTAACAAGATCTAGGTGTCTATCTCGCACGGATATCGATCTAGTCAAAACCTCGCAATCAAAAAGTAGGTCGTTGAGCCCTGCAGGTACCGAACATGGGAAGAACGGCGCGAGTTCCTCATCTCAAAGTTTCGAACCATCCCTTTCTCCACCTGTTGAACAATCTGCGATAAAAACCCTGCAAGAATCAGGTCAAACTCCGACTTTAGATAGCCAAGAGATACAAATGCCAGTTCTGAGTCCTCAAGCTAGTAAAATAGCCCTGACTCTGCCGGCTTCTCCTTCCTCAGATCAAAAACCGAGTTCAAACTCGATCGCCAAGTCTAGACTCGTTAGACCAGACACTCCCTTCCCTGGAGTAACGACTCGGAATAAAAGCATGAGTCTGAACGCTAATTCCAGCCCGCAGCAAGCGATTTTAACAAAAATTATTCAAAGTCCAAACGTCATTCCACCTTTTGCAAATGACACGAGGCGAGTGACTAGATCTGGTGCTAATCAGCTTAGTAGCTTCAAGTCTGTTGCTAAAATTGGAGAGTTGCAAAGACCAGATACTCCTTTTCCTTCAACTGATTTAGGCCGGGTTACTAGGTCAGGTTTTACTAGACCCGTTACTCCTTTGCCACAGAAATTGCAAAAGTCTGCCAAGGCTGGTTCGTTGCAGAACTTAAAGCCCCCTGATCTTCCGACTCCAGGTTTAAATCAAAATAACAGAAACACCAGATCACTGAGCTCCAGTTCAAAACCAAACACGTCTACCAGCCGAGAACCAAGCAGATTTTCTAAGCGAAATTCCGTGCCGAAATCAGATTGGGAATTCCAAGCGCCTGCTCAATCTGTTAGGAAATGTAGATCCACACCTTCGATGAAATTAATGTCGGAAATGTACGCGAACTCGAGCCCTTTGGCCACGAGATCTACGCGCAGATTTCAGCCGAATTTTAACGTCCAAGAGAAGTTAGAACCTCATAATCGAAGGCCTGATACACCGATGCCAACTTCTGTGAGGTCAATTCGCGTCACTAGATCGACCGCAAATTTGGACTCGATACCCCAGTCTAGTAGTTTCGCGTATCCGTCTATAGTTCGGACGAAAGGTCCTAGAAAATCTAGCACCGATTCTCTCGTCTTGAATCATAATAATGTGGAAGCTGGCGAATCTGGTGTTAATTCAGAGCCAAGTTCTAGCACGCAGACTTGCAGACCTTTGTCACCGAAATTGAGAGCTAAGATAAACAGAAAATCGTCTGGTATACAAGAACCTAAACCGCTTTTGCCTTCGTCTGTGATTGACGACGATGATTCAAGGGTTTCTAATACCGATTCAAACGCTAATTCCGTAAATTCAAAACCCGCTGATGATGTTAGCTCGAGGAATAATGTTCCTTCAACTGTGAAGCCTGATTCTACTACGAAAAGCCTGGAAAACGATAGGCCGAAAGCTTTGATAGATCAGAGCAAGGAAGTTGTCTGCAACGAGGCGAAAAATAATCCATATTCGTCCACAATTGATACCGTGAAGAATGACGAATCTGTAGAAATTGCGACCGGTTATCATTGCACGGACTTATCGGTAAGGGAAAGAGCCCAACAGATTCGAGCCAAGACTAAGTTCAGACTTGGCAGTAAAAGTATCGGCTATTCTTCAGGCGAGACTAAATCCGTCACTAAAGAGACAGTCACCTCGAATTCACCAGATATAGATGAAAATCGTCATTCAAACGCGGAAGACTACTCGTTCGAGCCACCGGTTTTACAGAATTTAAAAACATACGCGAATTCTTATGTACAAAAGGGCTCTTTCGCACGCGCTAACAAATTTGTAGAAACTAGTCGATTGGGAAGCGGTAAAATCAGTATTAATTCATCTTCGAATAATTCTAAACAAAATTCGAACAGCGAAAGCGCCGACTCGTCCGGCGGCGATGTTTACGCAAAATCGGTCTCCGACGAATCGTTGGCTCCTGCTGATTCTACTGTGGTTACTTATATCGATTTAGATAACGAACCGGAATACATGCCGCCGCCTAAAAAATATCGAAGAAAAAAAAGACTCACACGTGTCGCTCCGTTGACCAAGCCTTTAATGACTAAGAAACAAGGCAAGATCGAGGTGGTACAAATTTTAGACGCAGAGGATAAGAGCCAGTTGAGGTTGAAAAAAAAAGCAGCTAATTTTAAGCCCCCTAATTCTTTGGAAAAGTCAAATAACGGCCCGGTGTCTTGAGTTGCGTTAAAGCTTTATTACGTAAGTTAGTTAGCGTCGTTGTATATATAAAACAAAACAAAACAAGAAAACAATTATCTACTTTCCTTAAATAATAATCTACTATCTAAATAAAGAAACAAAAAACCGTTAGTTTAATTTAATTTTCTATATTTATATATATATATATTTAGTATATATATATATATATACACAGGGTGGGCGGACGTCACGAATTTACCCTGTATATGTGTATATATATATCTATTTTTTTTTTGTTTAATTTCTTTTTAATTTTTCATACGCTTGTAAATATTTGCAAAAAAGAAAAAAAAGAAGAGTACACACACACACAGAGCGCGCAGATCCATATATAGAATTTCTGTTTTGTACTGGGTACAATTTATTGTATTTGATATTTGAAGGAAGAGAAAATGTGTAAAGCTAACAGAAAAATTGAAAGAATGAGAGAAAGAAAAAAGAAAAAAAAAAAACCAATAAGAGAGAAAACGCGTGTCGAGCGCACGTACTATGTAAATGATGCTTAGGTACGTAAGTTATGTTTCGTTTATACTTATAAGCAAGTGGATCAAGACTCTTGACTGTATGATATTAGATTAAACATAGATATCCTTTATAAGTTATAATAGCTATTACAGATTAGAATAATATAAGCGTATTAGATTAGGAGATTGAGTTGAGGGCTGGAGAGATTCGATTCCCCGTTTGTCGTTGTTAAATTCTTTTCTTTATTATACTTGAAGAATCAAATTGAAACATCTGAACAGATGTCATCGCTTAAATTTAGAAGGTAAAACCAACAAACGTAAAAAGAGTTGAATACTGACATCCTAATATCGTTAAGCTCGATGAAATCTGTTTGAATTAAAGTAAAGCCCTACTGTAATATTAGCGATAAGAGTTGTATGCCTGTATTTTGTATGACCGAGCGAGTCCGAGAAAGTAAAAAATAAAAAAAAAATAATAATTATTCCTTGCTATGAAAATGTGGTTTCTTATTTCTTGGTGCGTTTCCAAGTCTATTCAATCAAAGGTTCAGTTTCCGTTTTGGTGTCAAATTTGCTCAGTGTGCTTGTTTATGTTTGGAAAATAATCATTGATTCAATGATTTAACGAGTATCAGTTTGGTGTGGCAAGGCTGTCATTACCGCAATTTTTACATATCAATTTTTCACATTATAGAATTTTCATATTCTATATAAAACATCGTCTAGTACACAGTGATACGTATTATATCCTCACAGTAATCGTTTTCAAAATGGCACCAAAACACTGCCTTTGCCATTCCAAACTTGGAGACAGCCAAGATATAAGCAGGCACATGATTGAGCGGCGATAAAAGTATAAAAGAAAACGTAACATTTTTAGACCATGATAGATCGGAAAACATGGCCCAGAATGGACTGAATGAGCCTTTGAATGGATATCAGGCAATACGCTTTTCACCTTCATCACCCATACGACATCGAGCTTAGTATAGTCTCTTTGAAAACATCATCATTCCAATTATTCTAATCACTGATAACAATTGCTCTCTCTATGGATTATCAGTCACAGCCAATTATTGCTTAATAATCTACAATAATATCAAATTACCTTCCGTGAATTGAAACAAGCCATTTTATTCCATTAGAAGACTGATTCTTTCATTTATACATATTGATTATCGATTTGGAATACAGTAATATATTAGAAATAAAATGGGGAGTATTCGTTGAAAATTCTGCTTGTTTTTTTTTTCTTCTCTTTAATTTAGTATGATGTATTTTTCTATAACGCATCATAAATTGAATTATGAAACTAGAGAGAAAACTCCCCATTAACAAAGAGATATTTGTTCACAATGGTTTATTGTCGGGTAAACAGTATATATTCATTATGCAACTTTGATGTCTTCCAGATATGGTTGTCAGAGAACACCATGGAGCAAATGCCGGTTAGTATGAATTTCATCACAAAGTTTAAAACATGATTTTAAATAACCAAATGGCTTCTATCATACGAATAAGAAATTATGACCATGATCAGATGTGGTGTCCTCCGACGCCTCCGACAACAGACACTGACGTTTACGTAGACTTCTCTCTTGGATTTTTGTACGAATCTACTCCGATGTCCGAAGCTCAACTGCCACCCGTCTATATCAAGAAAGAACACAAACGGAGCAGAGTCGATACAGGCTCGAGTGACAGAGACGGTATGTTGATTGCAGAGTTTTTAATTATATTCCAGGCAATTTACAAATTTTGATTGTATTGTTTCCTCCTTAGGTCGCCGTCCGATAAAAATGCGTCACAAAGAAGAGTCCGTTTACGCCCCTCGCTCTCTTTTCGATCGTCCTTCTCCAGCTTTGATAAAGATGCGTCGGGACATGAAGCTTCAGAAGTATCGAGGCATCGTTAGACCACCGGTACCCATGCCTGGTATAAAACCCTCCCCAGCGCTAAAACCGACTCCCGAACCTGACCATGTTCTCGAATGGATGATCCACGAGGATTGGGCTTTACTTCAAGCGATTCAAGTCTATCAAGGATTGCCTTTGAACTTGATGATACTTTCCCCTGGACACACGCCCAACTGGGATCTGGTTGCGGATATAGTGAACAACACTTCGAGGATATACCGCTCTCCGAAGCAGTGCAGAAGCAGATATGAATCTGTAATCGTGCCTAGAGAGGAGGGAAAACTGCTTTACGACACGACGCCCAAGAAGCAAAAGAAACAGAAAGGAGTTTACAAAATGCCGCAAGTTTCGGAGGTAAGAATTGACCGTTTCTTACTCGGCAATTTATGAACTGGACTAACTTTTATTACATTTCATTTCATACATTTTTTATATTTCCGGCAGCAACAGACCAAGACAAATCGCCCGATGCGAACATCCCAGCTTTACAATCAGGACAAGAATCACTCTTTCACTTCTATGTGCTGTCAAAGATTCGACACCATTAAATCCGTGTCGAATAAACGGACTCCCACCGTCAAACCATTGCTCGTTAATCCTTCCATGAAGAATCCAAAGCATGCCGCGGTATTGGCGGAGTGCGGTATCCAGTACGATAGCCCGCCTGCACCCATTGAAGTGGCCACTCGTAGAGCTGAGAGAATTGCAAAGGAGAAACAGAAAAATACTGTCAGCACGGTGAGTAAAATAATCAAGGATTATGTTCTTAGTATTAAAGGTGAGAATTACATCTTCTCTTTTATTTCTCAGGGATTGACGGCCGAGCAGCAACAACAAGCGCAACAAGCCGCAGCTCGATTAGTTCAGCAACAGCAACAACAACAACAGCAAATCCAACTCCAACAACAACAGCAACAACAACCGCAAGTTGTTGTCAGCACACCGGCTGCTCAACAGCATCAACTAACTCAGATTGTTACCGCGGTGACGACATCAGCCATGGCTACACCGATGAAGACTATGTCTTCAACAAATACAATTGTAACCAGCGTAGCGACCGTCGTAACTACGACTGTTAAACCGAGACCCGGGGGCACTCTGACTATGCAAGATGTCAGACCTAGTCCAACGGTTGTAAGCGTAGCGAATCTACAAGCTGCGCAGAGAATCGCTACAGCCAGTTTGGTATCGGCGGTACAAACCCCATCCATTGTCACCCAGAAAGCAATAGTTGGTGTCACGGTCGCTACAGCTTCGGGAAGCAAGACTTTGACTCCGGCTCAGCTGCAATATTACAGACACCAACAGGCCCTGCTTAGACAACAACATCTTAAAGCTTTACAAGCCCAAGCAGCCGGAGGACAGAAGGTTTCCGTCGCCGTCTCGCCCGCGGCTCAACAAAGGGCTGCGCTTATGAAGCAGGGAATCGGCACGGCGACTGTCGGCCAAGCGACGATTGGGAAACAGGTCGCTAGGACTGTTTCTGAGATAGAAATGACCGCGATTATTAAACGACAGGCTGCTCTGCAGCAGCAGGCTAAAGCCGTCACTCAAGTACAGGTTCCTGGTCAAGCTGGACTTACTCCAGCTCAGATATTTGCTCAGGCTGGATTACAGGTGCAACAAGCCGGTACTTCCGCCGGAGGGACGCCCGTCGCTACTCTTGTCAAAGCGACTAATGTCACAGGAGTCAGGGCTGCTACTCCACAACAGATCAGACAGCTAGCTCTTCATCCGCAACTTTTAGCGCAGAGGAAATTGCCGGCGCAAAAAGTTGCCCAGCTCGCCCAAGTGGCCGGGAAAACTGGAGTACAGACGCAGCTTATCGTTCAACAAAAGTCTATTCCCGCTACTATGACTGTTCAACAAATACAACAAGTTATGAAACATGTGCAGCCTTCGTCTATGCAACAATTCACGCATGTATGTTGCTTTTCTGTTTTAGCGGATATAAAGAAAAAGAAAAAGAAATTGTTCGGAACATTTCCGGTACGGGTTTGTACTTGACGTTTTATTTTTCTGTTCGTTTATTCTTCCAGGTTTCTACCGGACAAGCTGTTTCTCAGGCCGGACAAGTCGTCCTTGCTAAATCTCCTCTACAAACTCGGGTGATTCCCGTCGCTTCTAATTTGAAACAAACCATTCAAGTTGTCACTGCGAGTAGCGCACAACTGCGGCAAGCTGCTCCCAACCAGGCAAAGCCTGTCGCAACCACTGCCAGAGCTAGCCCAGGGCCGAGCCAACTCAGACTTCAAACTATTAGTCATTCTGCACTTTCGCAACAGCAGCAACAGCAACAACAACAGCAACAACAACAACAACAAGCCCATCAAGACCCCCAAGCCAAGTAAAAGCGTACTGTTTAACGTCGTTTAAATAAAAAGACAGATATCCAATTTCGTGATTATCTTTTAATGGTAAAATACGAATTGTTAGTGATAATCGTAATACATAGTTTATATACTCGTATGTTTTTATGTATAGTCTTTCTTTCTCTCTCTCTCTCTCTCTCACCCTCTCTGTTTGATAAATACGTAGATACAATTCTTGCTTCGAAAATGATTACAGATGGTTAATCGAAGTCTAATAAAGAAATTTCAATGACTCTTTTAGGTTTTTTTTTTTTTTTTTATTATTAATTGCTTTGGGATACGATTACACGAGAGAAAAAAAGAAGAAAATAACAGTTTACACATTATTTTGTGATAAATTATTGCTGAGTTATTTTTATTTCTTAATTTCTACAGCCGATTAATTGATATTCACTATAAATCTGAACATTGGGCAGAAGAGATTGAAATTTGGAATGAAATAATTGTTATACAGTCTAATACTTATTTTCATTTTTATATATGTGTATATATATAAAATAAATATAAAATATAAGATATAAATTATAAATATTTCCAATAGCGTGTATGTAACTTCGAAGGAGAAAGAAAGAAAAAAGCAAAAACAAAAAAAAAATTAAACTTAAAGAAAACAAAAAAAAAATCACCTCTTTGTAATATCAAGGGGCATATAATGACTGTAATGTTAAAAGGAGAGGAAAGATTACTTCTATGATTTAATTATACATAATTATGTTATCTTTCTTTATTTAGAACTCGCTACTTTACTCGTTGCATAAGAACGACTACATGTAACGTTTTGGCACCGGGAGTTAATGTTATGATAAATTTTACTTTAATTCAACCAAAATTGTCCTTTTTTTCTCATTTTTTACTACAAATTCAGAAACTAGACTTACAGGAAAATCAATAACCGAGTTCTTATCTTTTTTTGTTTTTCTCTCAATAGTAGATATTTAAGGTATTATATTAAAATTGGCTAAAATAATGTTTGTAAAACAACTAAATTTTGATTAGATCAAGTTTATCAAAAATTTTTAAACCTCAGTTTCGATTACCGGGTCTTGGATATAAATTTTATATATATATATATAAATATATATATAAAATATATATATAATATATATAATATAGAGTAAAAAAAAAGAAAGGAAAAAAAATGGATAATTAATAATTAGTAATAATAATTAACAATAATTGCATCGCTGTATATATACTTCTAAGGTGTAGGGATATTGTTAGTATACCTATTCTGTTGATAGATTAATATCTGACTCTGTAAGAATGTACCGATATGTATACCTATGTATAATAGCATATGACGAGGTAATTTGTGTATTATAAATAGATATAATCCACAGAATCTAGTTATCAATAAATAATGTACATTTTGAATCCTGGGCTGTCAGTCTATTGTTACAATTCCTTTCAAGGATTTGATTTCTTTTCTTTTTCCTAATTTTAATCTGTATAACTTTCTCGCCTACATCCAACAATTAATAATTTTTGAATTAATAAATGTGGATCCAATCCTACAGATACTAAAACAAACTCTAGTGACTATAATAGTGAAATAACAAGGTTCCAAAATATGATTATAAATCACTGAAGTCTGCCTGAGATTCAGATGCTTTTGCAATTGTGTTGTAAAATTATTCTATGTCATAAGACAGTAGACCGCCACTGGTCTATTCACCTATATATTCGAAAATTACCCAACGAGAAAAGACCTTCAAGTATGAAATTTTTACCCTTACTGGTATCGCAGCGGGAGTAATGTTAGAGGTAAACTAGTAAACAAGATTTGTCTAAAAATCACACATGCCGCTTCATCTGTGGTGCACATGGATGAAGCATACTTGCGCATTCTTAGTAGTGACTAATAAAGTGCAATAAGATATTAACACAGTATTATGTAATTGACATATCGGGATACCAGTTGTTGTGATTCGGAGCATGTCAGAGACATGCATGTCCTTGGTCTGTTAATCTTAGAAAAATTTTCTAGCTCTATGAGTCAGTCTTTTCATAACCATGGCTGTGTTAACACCAGCTCTGGTTGTTAACATTCTCATAATACTTCTTCTTTTATTAAGCGTATTTTACGTATACGCTAAGTATAAGCTAAGCTATTGGAGCAGACGGGGAGTTCCTTCGCCACCTGCGAACGTGATCTTTGGAAATTTCAAAGATGCTGCTTTCTTTCGAGTTTCACCCAACAAGATATTGACCGAGGTATACGAGTATGCAAAAGATGCTCCATGCGTCGGATTTTACGTATTGCACAAGCCGTGCTTGCTCGTTAAAAGTCCTGAGTTGTTGAAGGCGGTTCTGATCAAGGATTTCGATGTATTTCCTGATAGACAATTTGCCGGACGGGCGAAGAAAGATATTGTCGGTACTCAGAATTTGTTCTCCATGAATAATCCGGAATGGAAATATGCCAGGTCTAAAATATCCCCGACTTTGACGTCTGGGAAATTGAGTAAAATGATACCATTGATGATTGAAACGGCAAAGGCAATGCTGGAGTACATTGAGATTCAGCCTACTGATAAGAATTCCTTGAAACCGATGAAAATCAAAGACACTAGCTCGAAATACACAACTGATATTATTTCCTCGCTTGCCTTTGGAGTCCAGACTAATTCTTTCCAGATTCCTGAACCAGAATTTCGAGCTTACGGTGAGTTGAATTTGGATGTTCGAAGAGCATGGTAAACGGTGTTTATAAACATTTCTTTAATGCAGGTCGTAAATTATTTGATACAAACCTACGCCGTGTACTGGATCTGTTTGTCGTCTTCTTCTTCCCTGAGCTGTGCGATATGTTGAAGATATCAATGCTGAGAGAATCGGAAAAGTTTTTCAGAGATGTTTTCTGGAATTCCGTTAATACGCGAGAAAAATCTGGAGCCAATCGAGGAGACCTCATAGATTCTCTTATTCAATTAAAGAATGAAGAACAACATCCAGATTTTAGTAAGCCGATTCACATTTATCGTCGATTTTTTATGATCAGCGTATCAAATACTCCATCATAATTTTATGTCATTTTTTAAATTCTTACAGAATTTAGCGGAGACTACCTATTCGCACATGCAGCAATCTTCTTCCTTGCCGGACACGAAACTAGCTCGCTCACAATGACATTTACACTTCTGGAATTAGCAAAGCAACCCGAAATACAAGAGAAGGCACGCCGCGATGTTAAAGAACAGTTTGAAAAATATGGCGTCACACAGGAGGCTTTTCAAGAAATGAAATACGTGAACCAAGTGATTTCTGAAACGTTACGAATGTACCCACCGGCACCAATTCTAGACAGAGTTGCTCTCAGAGACTACCAGGTAATTTTATTGATTATGAATTCTGCAATTATTTTCCAATTCCTATATCAGCGACTTTTCGAATGGAAATAATAAACATCACTTTATGTTTATAGATTCCAGGCAGTGATGTGGTCATTGAAAAGGGCACCAGCATCTTTGTGCCTCTATTCGGATTACACGCTGACCCAAAGTACTATCCAGAACCTTCGAAATATGATCCAGACAGATTCAGCGAGGACCGAAAGAAGTCCATCCCACCTATGACGTATATGCCTTTTGGCGAAGGTCCCAGATTCTGTATTGGTAAAAAGATATACTAATTTAAAATATTAATTCAGAGATTATATTGTAATAACACAAATAGAAGACTTGAGCATCGGATTTGAAGTTTTCCTGGATTCTGGATTCATTTCTATTTATACATCATCCCAATATATTTTTTACCCATCTTTTACCAATGCAATAATAACTTGTTATCTTATTCAAATTATCCAGGTCAGAGGATTGGACTGTTGCAAACGACGGTGGGTTTATCCATGATTTTGTTCGAGTATGAAGTGAGCTTGAATCCAAACATTGAAAACGTAATAGATCCAAGAGCTATATTGTTACAACCGATAAACGACATCAACTTATACTTGAAGAAAATTACGCCTTAGAATTTTGAGTCTTAAAAATATGCCGAAGACTTTTCGACGTTGGTATACATCAGATATTATTTTAATCTAAGATTGTCAATTATAATTCGTTTGTGTATCTTCACGTAATAATATTGATAGAAATAATTTATACTAGCGATAAATGATAATTTTTAAACAAAATGAAGATAAAAATTTGATG
The DNA here is from genome assembly GCA_944452935.1 of Rhogogaster chlorosoma. Taxonomy (NCBI): domain Eukaryota; kingdom Metazoa; phylum Arthropoda; class Insecta; order Hymenoptera; family Tenthredinidae; genus Rhogogaster; species Rhogogaster chlorosoma. The sequence goes on along the minus strand of OX101800.1, from coordinate 26,305,234 downwards.
TAGAATAAAACATTTGGCAATGTTTAATAATTTTGAAAGAAAATACACCAATTCTTAACACAAGTTCATACTGATTGTGAACGAACTAGTAGAATCACATGAAATTTAACTAAAAGATGTTCAATTTATGATAATGGGAAATAAAGAAGATTTTATTTGCCTATGAAGAGATTTGTACATGTCTACAAGTAGAGTAGCTGCTTTCTAGGCAGCTTTTACTTCAGCCACGTGTTGACAATGGAAATAAGCCTAAATACCACAGGCCAATATAGATACAGCTATAATGCCTCCATGGAATTTGCCTGCAGGGTATCTTATTCTCTGCATTAGTATAGGTAAACGATTTACTCAATATTCGTATAGATAAGAACTCGTTCCTATTATTTGTGGAAGTCACTATTCACAAACTGCCATGTCATCGTTAAAGTGTAATAATTATGGGATGTTTTTAATGCCAGTCATGTTGGTCAAAGAAAAAGTGCCATCAATGATGATTACTTAAATGTGTTGACCTTAGATAAATCTCTAGCACTAACTGCCAGTAGCTGCCTGACCATGGCTGTGTTAACATTAGCATTGCTTGGTAACATTCTCACTATTCTTTTCCTCTTGTTCGGCATATATTACGTATATGCAAAATATAAGCTCAGTTATTGGAAGAAACGTGGAGTTCCTTCGCCATCTGCGAATGTAATATTTGGAAATTTCAAAGACGCTATATTGTTACGAACCTCACCAATCAACATATTGTCTGAATTATACACACAGGCAAAAGATTCTCCATACATTGGATTTTATGTGTTACATAAGCCCTGCTTGCTTATCAAGAGTCCCGAATTATTGAAGGCTGTTCTGATCAAAGACTTCGACGTATTTGCGGATAGACAATTTTCTGGACGTGCAAAGAGGAGAGATGTTATCGGTTCTCAGAATTTGTTCTCTATGAATAATCCGGAATGGAAATATGTCAGGGCTAAAATATCGCCGGCTCTAACATCTGGGAAATTGAAGAAAATGGTACCACTAATGATTGAAATTGGAAAAGCAATGCTGGAGTACATTGATACTCAGCCTACCGATAACAATTCCCTGAAACCCATGGACATGAGAGACATTTCTTCCAAATACACTACCGACATTATTGCCTCGCTAGCTTTTGGAGTCCAGACAAATTCATTCCAGAATCCTGAACCAGAATTTCGAACTAACGGTGAGTTAAATCTGGTTATTCAAGGCAGTAAATATACTCACAAAAAGTTCTTTCACACAGGTCGTAAGTTATTCGAGGTAAAACTACGCAGCTTACTGAATCTGTTCGTCGTATTATTTTTTCCTGAGCTAAGCGATACATTGGGGGGAACATTGCTGGGAGAAACAGAAAAGTTTTTCAAAGATGTTTTCTGGAATTCTATGAATACGAGAGAAAAATCTGGAGCCAAGCGAGGAGATCTCATCGATTCTCTCATACAATTGAAAAATGAAGAGCAACATCCAGATTTCAGTAAGGCGATTCACATTTATCGACAGCTTATATGATAATATCAAATACTACATCGAACATGCCGTCGATGATCTTACTTATCTACAACTTTTTACGCCCTGTGATCCCATTATAAAACGTATATCATTAAACAGAAATTTTTCATTTCCTACAGAATTTCGCGGAGATCATCTATTCGCACATTCAGCAATTTTCTTCGTAGCTGGACATGAAACTAGCGCAATAACAATGTCATTTACACTTCTGGAATTAGCTAAGCAGCCGGAAATACAGAAGAAGGCACATCGCGATATCAAAGAACAGTTTGAAAAGTATGGTCTCACACAGGAGGCTATCCAAGAGATGAAATACCTCAACCAAGTGGTTTCAGAAACCTTACGTATGTACCCACCGGCACCACTTCTAGACAGAATCGCGCTGAAAGACTATCAGGTAATTTATTTGAAAACAAATTGTAGAATTCTTTTTAAATTTTGCTACCAGTGAACTTTTAATCTCACAACAATAACTATCACTTTATATTCATAGATTCCTGGCAGTGATATCATCATCGAGAAGGGTACAAGTATTTATATACCTCTTCCCGGATTACATGCAGATCCTAAATACTTTCCAGAACCCTCTAAGTATGATCCAGACAGATTCAGCGAGGAACGAAAAAAGTCCATTCCATCTATGACGTACATGCCTTTTGGCGAAGGGCCCAGATACTGCATCGGTAAAAATCTACTCGTTTTAAATATCATTTCCGATACTGTAATGTGATAAGATGCATCAGAGAGTTAAGCGCAGGATTCAGCCTATTTTATTAAATTTATCCAGGTCAAAGGATTGGACAACTGCAAACAATGATAGGTTTATCGATGATTTTGTCTGAGTATGAAGTGAGTTTGAATCCAGCATTCGAGAACGTGGTCGACAAAAGAGCTTTGTTCTTGAAACCCCAGGACGACAGCATGCATTTAATCTTGAAGAAGATTGCCACCAAGAACTCGATTTCTTAAGAATGTGTCGAAAATTCTTCAACGTGGGTACCTTGTTCCTCGAAGCTAAGGTTCTTCATTGAATTAACATATTCGATACAGCTTCGATCATAAATCGAATAGGTTTTATATCAATCAAATGCAGATTATTGATTTCTGATTACATGTATAAAAAATAAAGTATTGTATATCATATAATATTTGTAAATATGAAATTATTTCCACTCATTTATCACTTATCTTTATTATGTGTATATACTTGAACTACAGCTTATCTGACCTTCTTAGCTTAATATCGTTCCGTGAACCTTGAACGTACTAGAGTATAAATGCATTATACATAATATCTGCAAGTCATGTATTGCTGGCTATAATTTCTCAGTATTTGAGGCATGATGAGACAGAGTTCTTCCTATCTCTTGAAAATTCTAAGTATATAGCTCAGGTATCATATGAGTGTGCATTTTTTTCATCATACCTTTGCCAAGCTATCTTAATATATATAGCTAGATCTCTTTATATAATAACTATAATGCAACGTATCAAATAACTCATACCTACTTGTAAAAAATATCGATTTCATGTTATATGTAGAAGAAGCAAATTGAGTTGTTTATTACAGTCCCTCAAATTGTTTAGCAGTTTCAAGCTATGACCTGATTAAACAATCATTATCGGGCATAGTAACTTTGGCATTTGGTAGCCGGAACAATAACGCAAGTCTTTTATGTGATTTGAAAATTTAATCTACCTGATCGTGTGGAATTACAAACGTAGGGCAAAAGGACATTGTATTGTAGCTATAACGATGTTTAATTCGTGTTTTGGGAAGTAAAGAAGGTTTTATCAATCATCAGTTCTCACACCATGAGTGTATATCTTTTCTATTTATTCATTATAAATATTTAATATGTTGTGCTTACAGTGTCATACATATTACCACAAATTACAGATTGCTCGTTACTTATACAAGGTATGGAATATTTCGTTATTATTTGATCACTGATTAATTCATCATCAATCGTCTATATTTCTAAGATCTTATCTCTGAAACATCGAATTATTTACTCTGTATTCATTACCAAAATCTACGAGGTAATCAATAAAGATTGCCGGAGACATACTAGCGGGAAATATGCCTAATTCAAATTTAAAGCTAATAGGAACTGCCCGCGCCGATTAACGGAAGTTAGGCATTGTCTGCCAAGTGGCGACTCTGGTGGCAGCTTCAACCGTTCAACGTCTACCATAATTCATGATCTATGGATATCGTTCAAATTTCAAACGCCACAAGTGTCAATTCGGTTGTGTTTACAATATTTTTAAGGTTATGAAATAAGTTGAGCCACAAAAACCGGCGGATTTAATCACGAGTAAACCCAGTACGTATTTATCAGCCATCGCAAATCAAACCACGCAGCATTCATCTATCAGTCGAAAACATCGAGATGTCAATTCGTCACCATGCAATGACGACACCAACAAACACGACAATGTTTACTCCCGTCACTCCCGGTCGCAGTCATCACAGAACCTTTTTCGACATAAGATCGAGGCATTCCATTCAACCCGGAGAACATTCCGACGACGAAGATAGCGTAGCAGACGCGTTGTCAGGTAATTAGCGCCGAATTATTTTCGCCTGAATTTATGTTTAGGCAAGAATAAAATCTCCGATCAATTCGATTCACTGAAGAAGAAAACAAAAGTCACGTCATTCATCCACAGAATTAGTAAAAAAAACTTGGAACATCTGGGCAGTATCTCCCCTTTTTGGTCTCGACTGTAAAGACGATGTTAAATTAAAACAGTATGCAAAACGGCTGAGGGAAAACGTGGCTTGTTCTTTAGCGGAAGAAGATGTATCTTACAATGCGAAATTCACGCCTCTGGAAGATCTGGTCAACCACCCAGCAGACCCACCGGCACTCGAGGTATGTCAAAGTTCTGTTCTTATGTTCTAGATTCTGTAAACTGAAACTAAGGCGAAATTCCATATTCAGGTAGTGGTCCATTCGACGAAGGACGAGGAGGACGATGTGAAGTGCATTTATAGAGGGATATTCTTGTCCTGGGGGGAGAGAGACCAGGATGGAAGAGATGCTGCAAAATTACCGATACTTCTAAGCCGGGGAGGGCAGATGGTCTCACGCGCTGTTCATACAACCTTGTGTCAGACTTTTGACTGTTTGATTACCGCCATGCCAGCTAGTCAAGAAGATCTCATGTGGCTGTCGGCTATAATTCTTAATTCTACTGAGAAAGTTGAGAAACGAAAGTCTAAGGCTGCAACACGTGAACTGATTCTTGATTATTATATACCTGGGCTACCGTCTACTGATCTAATCAAAGTCAAATTGCCTCTGGATAGTGTCCTCACTTTATGGTCAAAGTATGATAAATTATAAATTATTAAATGATTTGATTAATTTTTTTTTAGATCATTTTCAGGTTGCTTCTATTTCTTCAATGATTGGAAGCACTTCATTCGAATAGTTAATGATCAAGTTCTGATTCGTGTGATTTCAGGATTTGCCCCACACATACAAGTACTGTAAATCCTAACGAGCAGGTTGCTAGTATAATAAAACTGGAGCAGGTGAAGAAGTTCTTTGAATGTATCAGAATCCAAATGTTAGATAACGCCGATTTAGAATTGGGATTTTGTTTGTTGGATAAAATTAGTCTGCCCAGTTTGACTATTAAGGCTAATAAGGTTCGTGGAGAAGTTCAGAGTCGATTCTGGTGATGGCAGATTCTAAAAATGTTGAAATTCAGGAATGAGAATTTAGTGGATCTCTTTTCAATGGATTCAAAACATTGCAGCATATTTCTTTTGAAAATCGACTACTTAATAATCGATCTATGAAATTCCAATCTACGATACTGTATATCTGATCTTTTTTGTCTATATTTCAGATGAAAGCTACAGATATCGATGCAATGGATCGAGTACTCTGGTTTTTTCAAGAAAAAGCTTTGATCTATACGCCGAGCCTCATTCCCGCGGCAGTGAACAATGAAGAGGATTAATTTTAATAGTTTACATAATAATATGAATATTATTGCTTATTTAACACCACTCTGCAACTTTGCAACAGCCTGATTTAACTCTAATATGATCAAACGAAAAGGCTACAGGTTTTCATTTAGTCCATTTGACTCAGTTTGCTGGAAATAAGTCACGTATTAGTGACACTGTGATACATTAATAAATATCCAAGTTTTTTACCTTATGAATTGCCTCAATACCAGATCCTGAAATGCGCGAATCACTTCTGAGATCTGTATCATTACATGAGGTATAAATTCCGCTCGATTCTACTGTAGGTACTAAAAATTGCAGATGATCAGCTCAGATCTTAATGAACAGATATTTCGTTTCTATTAAGTTTCCCTCAATCTAGAATTGCCTTATTTTACTTTTCTCTATAAATATTTATGAATATCAACAAATTATCCCGTTAGTTTTTAGGCTGGATAAACAGATAGAAAATACTTGTTATATTCCGTGAACAGAATCTGTTTATTTCAATTCAATTTTTACACGGTCGAAAGAAATGGTATATTGTTTTTAGATCGTTTAATGTATAAGTTGATTTATTTATTTCACGAATAGCGTAGTGCGCGCTGTTACGCGGCACGAAAATCTTCTAGTGTAATGGCTTCCAACTCGCGATCAATAAGTAGTAGAAGAAGTTGTGGGTGGCCGGACGTGTGATTCATTTGTATACCTATTTTAGGGATTGAATATTAGAGAGTAAGAGTTTATCAACGAATCAAAGTGAAATCGTTATTGTAATAAGTCTCATTGTGGATGTGAATAGCAACAGAAAACAGCTTAAGTTACGATATTAAACGGTAAATTTACATCTCATCAAGCCATTACATTATTAGATAATAAATGTAATACTTAATGATTATTTTTAAGCCGAGAATCTCCTTTTAATGAAGAAATTTTTGATTTGTATTCGCTTAGTACGTTTTAAAATAGATTTAATTTTCGATTTATGACTGTTATATATTGCAGAAATTAGAGAAAAACAACTTATGTATGTGACGTCGTCGTCTTATTGCATTGGAATAAACTCCGGTTTCTTCAAAATTGAATTAAAACAACTCGTTCTATAAGTCGTAAAATGGCATCGATTGAAGAAAGTTGGAAAATAGCTACAGAAGATTTGAAAACCGACGTCTGTGACACCTGGCTAATAAAATTACAGGACGTTTACGCGGAAGACAAACGTACTTATCATAATTTAGATTATCTTCAAGAGAAGCTGCTACACTACTACGAGATAAAAGACAATTTAACTAATCCCAGAGCTGTGCTCCTCGCTCTATTCTTCCAAAAGTAAATCACTATTTTCTTATCATCACGACCTGAAAGATTTCTATATTTTGTTCTCATTCGATTTTAACTTCTTCTCTACAGTTTCGAGTATGACCCAAAAGCGTTGGACTGCGAGGACAAGAATCTCGAACACTTCAACAGATTTGCCGACGAGGCTGAAATCCCAGCTGTAAGTTTACCTGGTTTTTTCTTTTTTTATCCTTGAGACGAGCTTCGGAAGAAATCAATCCTCTTATTATTATTGAATTTTTCAGGATGGAGAATTGCGCGAAGCAACTTGTATCTTGTTGAAAGCAGCTGCAACTCATAGCACTGATGCGCACAAAATTGGCGGTGCCTTTGGAGGAGAGGATGCGCACTACCTTCTCGACTTGGATATGGCTGTGCTGGGCGCCGAGCCTGAAAAGTATACTGAATACACAGAGCGAGTACGAGGGGAATACTCTTTCCTCAGTGCGCCGATGTATACTGCATTGAGACTCAAGGTATCTTTTATTTGTTATTTGTTGAAAAAAATAGGAAGAACAATAATATCTATAATTTTGTTATCATATTTCAGGTGCTACAAAACTTTTTGCAAATTCCAAACATATTTGCGACTGTAGAATTTCGCGAAAAGTTCGAGGAACAAGCACGGAAGAATATCGAAACCGAAGTCGCACTGTTATCTTAGGAATTGAGGGTGTTTAAAATGTTTAACAGATAATTACGTGTTCATAAGTTTTTGCTTTTTTACTGTTGCTATACTATTTACTTAATACTATAATCGCTGTGACTAAAATAATCAAGGAATTTATTGAAATCAAAGAAATAACAGATTAACTGGAATTAAGTATTTGAATTATCAAGCTGTTAACGGCGTTGTTAATGAAATCATCATCGGCTGGATATAAATTCGTAAGAATCAAGTATCCGTAACGCTGATTTCTGCCTGTAATAATGAAATTTTTACTCAAGTAATAGCACTAATTGTAAAACGCCTTAAACGGATAATGAGAGAAATGTTTTTTATCGCTATATCGACATTTGACGAAATATAGTTTAAATACCAAGGTAAATGATTGTTATGTTACGTAGTATATGAAATAGACAATATTGCCGATTAAATTGATAGACACGTGAATTGATCATCATAGATATGCCATGATCTACGAAGATCGCATATCTTTTATAATTTTTGTTCGAGGATAAGGGCTTTTGTTCCGCAACAGCTCTGTATCAAGTATTTTCAAGATAGTAATATAAGTCAATAAATTATATAGCTGCACAATACATGAAATATTAAATCTATATCGATAGTTGAAAAAGTATATGCAGCCTATTACGTAATTATTAATAATCTTATTTTCGTGTTAGCTGCAAATCTTTTATTAATGAGATTGAATTGAATATTATGTAAAATAGAAAAGTTTTTAGTTTATAATAGGTAAATGATCATCAATGAAGAAAAAAAATCATTTCGAAGTAATGTGGTTCATTATTTCATGATGTTGTGATGAAATAAATACGTGATTGTATTATCTAATTGTTATAATCATTGTATCTGCCGTCCTGTTTTAATAGTGCGTGTATGTGAGTATTAATTAATCAATATCGCAGATTCAAACACTGCTGCCATATAATTAGCGTTAGCATGCCTCTGAACTATTTTTACCGTCAACATCTACCTATATACGCCTTATCATATGCGACCTGCATGCACGCCGCATGCGAGGTGGCATAACATTAGGCGTATTCAGGTTTGCGGCAAAAGTAGTTTGTCACTTCTACCGCGAGATGACGATACCATTTGGCACCCCGTGAGCCAACTTCGGAGCAGAAGGAGCACTGACCTAGGGTACGGGCACTTGTTGCGGGTTCAGTGTTTCAGCATGAAAGGGTTCGTATTGGAGTTACGTTGAACAGATTCGAGTATACGACTGTGACAAGCATAGTAATAGAAGTACTACAGATGCAGAGAAGTTGTAGAAAATAGACAATGTACTCATTGACGAAAAAAGATTCGTCTTGTCTAATTTTCTGAGTAATTTACTGAACTGTGATAGTGATATTACAACACTTGTCCTTCTGTTACAGTTTGATAACTTTCAATCAGAGTCTGGACATCTTCGTCCGGTGAGGATTCTGCTACGATTGCAACGGACGAATGGATGTTAGAGAATTTGTGTTACATTAGATAATATATTATTGTAACATATACATATACATATACATATACATACATATGTAGTTTATAATTTATGGTATCTTGCATGCTCGAAAGCGAATAAAGAGACATGATCAATTAGATTAAGTATATACATAATTATATTTATTTCTAATAAAAATTACAAGTTGTACATTACTTTGTCAAATAATATTGTATCATCGATTTTGCATCAATAAAATTTCACATGTACTAATAATTAATTGCTTTGTTATTTCCCATTTTCCCGTCCCTCAGCGTTTGTATGATTGCGTCCCTGTTTAACTGTACGACACGTAAAAAATTCCAGCACTCCTACACAGATTAAATATTCTTTTGAGACAAACATTTTTCGACTTGCTCGATTTTTTCAATTTCGAATAACGCTATTATGAATGAATGTATAGACATGCATGTAGCAACGTATGCATGTCTGTGTCTATATTAGCGATTTTCAAAACTAGAAAGATTTTAACTCGAAAAATTCCTGCTCCTGGTATCAGGAGAACATCTGACCCGAGGAGGTGTGCCGAAAAAGGATATGTGTATTGATTCATTCATGCATACGTCTCTCTATACCTCTCTATACCTATAATTCATTAATACTAGCGATTTTTGGAGTTAGAAGGATTTTAACTCGCAAAATTTCTGCTCCTGGTATCAGGAGAACATCTGACCCGAGGAGGTGTACCGAAAAAGGATATATGTATTGATTCATTCATGCATACCTCTCTCTATACGTCTCTATACCTATAATTCATTAATAGTAGCATTTTTCGGAGTCAGAAGGATTTTAACTCGCAAAATTTCTGCTCCTGGTATCAGGAGAACATCTGACCTGAGGAGGTGTGCCGAAATAGGCTATGTGTATTGATTCATTCATGCATACGTCTCTCTATACGTCTCTATACCTATATTTAACTTATGCTAGTATTTATCGGAGTAAAAACGATTTTAACTCGCAAAATTTCTGCTCCTGGTATCAGGAGAACATCTGACCCGAGGAGGTGTGCCGAAAAAGGATATATGTATTGATTCAGTCATGCATACGTCTCTCTATACCTCTCTATACCTATATGTCATTAATACTAGCGATTTTTGGAGTTAGAAGGATTTTAACTCGCAAAATTTCTGCTTCTGGTATCAGGAGAACATCTGACCCGAGGAGCTGTGCTGAAATTTTGGCGGGAAAAAGGGACAATGTATATGCATACATGTCTTCATCTATATCTATATACATATATTCAGCTCTGAAATTTTGGGAGGATCAAGCATATGTCTATCTGCACACGTGTCTTCATGCACATTGCTGTATCTTTATTGAATATAATATTTTTAAGTAGCTGAAAATGCATTAATTCTAATTTCGTACTATTCCTGTGTGTCGTCAGCAGTTGTACATCTGGCTTAGGTGAAATAAAGAGTACGAGGGTAGGGAAAAATGAGAAGAATATTGTACAAGGTATATTATACCTACGAGGGAGATCAAAATAAATAAAAGCTCAGATGGTTATCAGAAAAACAAATATTTTATTATACAAAGATGTTCGTATAAAATTTCGGTATACACATATATAACAATTCATATATGGGAGTATCTCAATAAACTAAAACGAATTATATAAGTAGTGGATTCATTTTTCAAAGTTTGCGCTACCTAGTATATCGAGACAAATTAAAAGTCATCAAAACTATACATATGATTTTCAAACTTATTTTCGCTGAAAACATTTAATAAATCGACTTTTATGCAATGCGTTTTAGTTTTCTTCGTACCATAATTACTCGTCACGTGTCGTAAGGACTAAGGACTAAAGGTCCTTATAAACTGAGTATAATATGATCGATAGCTATCTCAAAATGAGAATGTAATATAAAATTAAATATATGACGTACTTTCGTAATGCGATAGGTAAAAACATCTTATAATTAATATCAATATTTTCTACATCAATTTCATTTATCAAATTGTATCGATAATTAATCAACAACTTATCATACTACACTTAACATCTCTGATCTCTCTTACATAATATCAAATTATACCTACATATCCAGTCATTCTATTATTATATCAATAAATTTTATCGCTATTATATTTATAATTGTATTCCAGTCCATGATATAATTAATTATAAAATCTTACAATAGGCCGTAATATAATTCTACCAACATTTGTCTGTTCGATAATTAATTTCATTCCTTTACATCTCGTATAAAAAATCTCAATTTATTCTTACAAGGACACATAATATCTATAATAATTCAGACCTTCAATGTATAGGCTCGTGTGTTATCATAAAACAAACGATTATTTATAATTAAAAAAAAAACTGTAAAAAAAATCGTCAGGCATTTAAAAAAAACCGCGACGTGCACTCTGTTTTTTATGTCATAAAAAATGATTCAATTGTACATATAGTCTCTTGGTTTATCAATTTCTTGGTGTTATCGTCAAACGAACACCGTCTTTATTCAACAATACGAGTTCTGAGATCAGTCTAAGTTGGTCTTCGGATTGAACAGCGCGCACTTCGAACGCCCTGAGGATGGATAGAACTATCACCTTGACTTCCATGATGGCGAATTTCCACCCAATGCAGTTTCTGGAACCCGCGCTGAACGGGACGAAGGCAAAAGTCTGGGGCTTTGGACTGTCCGGCAAGAAGCGTTCGGGACAGAAAAGTTCGGGTTGTGGAAAATGACGGGGATCTCGATGAAGGAGATACGTGTTTACCAGGACCGTCGAACCAGCTGGAATCTCGCTGCCCACTGAAAGAATAAATTGCGAATTTTAAACATAAAATATTAGATTTATTTAAACAAATTCTTACTTATGTTTATCGGGCTGTAAATCTGCCTCGCTATTAGTGGCACTGACGGATAGAGTCGCCAGCACTCTTTGACACAGGCGTCGAGGTAATCGAGCTTCTTCAACGAGTCCATAGTGACTTCGTTTGAGCCAACAACTCTGTCGAATTCCTCGATTATTTTATTCTGTAATTAGGAATTATTGGAATTAGAATCAGGATATGATTAGACGGGTGATATTTGCAACTGGTAGTACCTGGCAATCGGGATTTCTTCCTAGGGCGTAGAGGAACCAGGAAACGCTGGTAGCCACTGTATCGTGTCCGGCAAACATGAAGGTGTTCACTTCGTCGCGAATATCTTCGTCGGAAAGTACTTTTCCAGATTCTGACATTTCTAGAAGCAGATCGAGCAGGGCTTGCCTTTTGGATGGAGTCTCGTTGAAATTTCCATCGTGTTTTAATCTCCGTTGTGCTTTTCTCTCTGCAATTACCTTGGGAAATACAAGAAGAAGAAGAAAAATGAATAAATCGCTTCATACTATTTTGCAAAAATGATATTCATGAATTTCGTTGTTATGTACCTTGTTAGTTAATTTGTGTATCACTTCTAAAGCTGCCCGCTGTTCTTTCGCCCATGAAGTTCTGTCGAACATAATATCTGGGTGGATCCAAAAGGTGATGAATCTTGTTTGAACTATAGAAGTAACCCTGAACGATATAGGAACATTTTCTTTTAATAAAAAATCAGTGTTCATCAAAAGTAAAATAGTATTAAAAACAGACTGAGGGTTTTACTCACTTGTCAACTGCGAGTACGTATTCGTTTTTACAATTTGTTTGAGCGTTCATGTTATACCCCATTGCAGTGTCTGAAAAAAATAAAAGATCAAAGCCCCCCCGTTTATATTCTTGTCATGATTTTGTATAATGAAACTAAATCTTATCAAAGGAGTTGAAAAATTGATCGATCATTCTTGGCCTAGTTAAACTAGATGGCTTTAGAATCGTTCAAAGCAAGTAAAATGAGTGATTATTGAATAGTTCCCTCTTGATACACTCTTCGAAAAATTTAACGCACTAACTTCACCTCGATCATTGACATTGTTTTCTTATTTACCGATTTAACAAGCAAACAAAATGTCTCGGGTCTACTAGCAATCATTTTCATATGAAAAAGTTGAAAAAAAAATATGTAAAAAGAAAATACAAAAACAGTAATATCAACCACGTTTTGGATTATGACGACGATCATGACTACGACCTGTTTATGGGACTCGGGCGATTCTTCTGAATCAATCAATCATCGATTTAGAGATCTTGGATTGGGCAGACAAACCACGGATTCAAAATCCAGGAAAGAAATAGTAAGCACGTAGGTATTCCGGTGTTAAAAAAAAAAGAAAAAAACCAACAGGCTTATTCATTTGCACAGGGAGCTCTAAATGCGCCGCAAGATGATCAGACGAAAAGGATCGGTCGAAGGAAATCGGGAAAAAATTTATCCAGGACGAATATCTTAGCTGTTCCAAAACGCCAGTTAAATAACGATCATATCTCCGGATTAGAATTAAACGGGGTAAATATTTGAAGATTATTCTTTCAAGAAAAAAAAAAAGAAAGAATCATTTCTCTTCAATTCATAACCAGGTGAAAAAATCGGCTCTTCTATACGAGATAACTGATCGAACGAATAGACTGGCTAAACCAAAAGCGATCCCAGACGATTTAACGAAAGGGAAAAATCCCTCGTCCCGTATTTCGTTTCCAAAATTTGTAAGCCAACGTGTCAGCGAGCTTTCGAGACCTAGAACCTTCTACAATCCTCCCGCTAAGCCATTCGGTTATGTAGCCCCTTGTGCGCTTCGAGCTGTTGGTAAGAGTCTCACGAATGATTTCAAAGAAGAAAGAAAGAAAGAAAGAAAGAGGGATGTATAAATTTGATGATCTATTTATTTCTCTTTCTCTTTCTAAAAGCGACTCAGCGTATCCTCGAGCTTGCGACACCGCGAAAGACAAGATCGCCTCGTTCTCGAAAGAGAAATTTTTACGCAGTTATTAACGCGCCTTGCAGTCCGAGGATATCTTATTTGGCGAGGCCAAAACACTCCGTTAACTGCGGAGGAACTAGGAGGAATTTTCTAAAACGAAGTTTGCCTTCGTCATCAGGACAGACAAATCCAACCCCATGGTATTACTGAATGAAGTACTACTTAGAAGCGGTCATCGGAGCTTGAAACTCTTTCGAATCAAGTTCGCTATAGTATATTAAAACGAAAGAAATATATCGCTTATTATTTAATCACGTATAAGTTATTCGAATAATAGTTGAATTAATTGGGAAAGAGATACCCCAAGCCTTTGACCTTTGCGCTCATTTCATTATCCTTGTATATAAATTATACATCGTTTTTCAATATAGGTAATCGGAATTATAATTAATAAGAAAAGAAAAAAAAAAAAAGAATCTTTCACGCGATTGTAATAATCTTCGAATGAAACTTCGAATCTTAATTAATATAAGATTCGACGAGGTATAGGTATATGTGGGTTATACATGGCTTGAATCGTAATTTGCAGTTAACTGCGTAATACGTCGAATTAAAATTGTAAATATGTTCCAATTCCAATCATTTTCTATCTCGCTTTCTCTCTCTCTCGAGAGAGAAAAACATCTATCGATAATATTCATTACGTAATTGATAGACGGACGTAGATTCATGGAAGGAATTAGGAAAAGACACGCCAAAAATTCGTCCTCGCGATTTGACACGTGAATTATATATCCCCAGGGAGTTTCCTGACACTCGAGTTTGGAGAGAATTGGGTTATTCTGAGAACGTGGTGAGGAGATGCGAAAAGGAGTACTGCAGGGCTAGGAAGAAGCAGCATCGCAGGAAACTAGGGAGACTAATAAAACCCTCGAAATCTAACGACAGCGTTTTCTCACTGTCCACGAAGAAGGCTATCAAATCCCGGAAGCATAAGACGAAGAAATTTGTCTTTAGCAATAAAATGAACCGAAGAAAACGTCGGAAATTTTGAAAACACGTTTAGTACAACTTGCGAAATTCTGATGTAACTCTTTGGGGCATTTGTATCTTTTTAGAAATAAAAATAATCGCTTTTTGTGGTTTCGAGCTCCTTGCCCAACGGCTTTCAAATTTTTTAAATAAATTTTACCACAACTTACCGCAGATGATGTCAAGGGCTGCTAATTTCGCGTAAGGAAGCACGTCGAATTCTGCTTTACCAATTTCAGATTTCAGTCGAGATACCAGGATGTTGGCTTCCCGTATAGAGCTGCCAAGATATTTCTCAATTACACCATTATGGAAGCTTGGAGTGAGCAGTTTCCTTCTGGCGTGCCATTTGTCGCCTAAAATCAAAAAAAAAAACAAGAAATAAAAAATAAAAACGCAAATGAAAGCAAGAGAAGAAAAAAGAGAGAAGAAAAATATATAGAAGATAATATAAATATTCAGGAACTAATTCCTCGGTAGATTTCTGGGATTAAGCCAACTATATATAAGTTCAACGAACTTAAATACGTGCGCGAGTTATCTCTCATCGGTTTAGGAATGAGCTAAAAAATTTCTGACCTCGGTATAAAAGTAGGTATAAGATACAACATAACAAAACTATATCTGTATTGTACACGGGTATACACATACCTCATGTGATAATTGGGACAGCTCAGATTCTAATTTCAAATTACATTTCAAGACTTGCGGTTGTATTTTTTCATTTTTCAATCAATCCGAACTGGTAATACATTGACCGCAGGAAAGTTGTAATATTCGGCGAGAACGTGGCTAACAGCATAATGAGAAAGTAAATATAATCAGTAGTTTGAGTGATGGAGAGATAAAAAAAATTATTCCTCAAAAGTGGATTTTTTATCGTTTTTCTTTTCATTTTTCTTTCTTTTTTTCCTCATTTGTTTCCCCTGAGAGAATGATCTTACTTCGTTATTACGTATTATTACACAATTATAACTAGAAGAGTTACGATGATCATGCGGCATGGATATGTATTCAGTACTGATCGTAAGATCGCCGAATATTTGGTTGCGGAACTGGCCAGCTGAAGCTGGGCGATTTTGGCTGCGGAAATAAGCTGAATCGCGGCCAAAACTATCACGTCAATACTGCATACAAAGTCAGCTGCGATAATTTAGCTAAGAAATTTAAAGTCATGAGCCAAACAGTATTTCACAGAGAGTTTTCAATTAGATTTCTATTTATATACCAGCATGCACGGTTCTCTCCTTTACTATTTCTCTATCCTTCCGAGCGGTTAGGGTATATACATAAGCTGGCAATCGGTCAAAAATTCGTTTGCAAAAGAAGAAAGAAAAAGAAAAAATAAATCCCAGGCGCCAAAATACCTGAGGAATGAATTTATATTCGATTTTTCAAGAACGTGAATTAGGGGTACTTCATTATTTTTATATACCAATATACCTGTACACCTAACGCGTTGGCTGTATCGATTAAGGATCAATTTCGTATTAATTAATTGAGAGATCGGAACGTGAAGGACGTTTGAATTTCATTTCGCGATATATTATATAGTTAAACTTCTCTGTTTGTTTCTGACTTCGATCGTTGATCTCTTTACTGTGTATAAACAATATAGCGTACCGTGCGCGATTTATACACATTTATAAATATATTACAGCAATTCATCGTCAGCTGTTTAATAGACGGTGACCGGATGACCTAGACATGAACTGTATCTATACGTATAAACCAAGAAATGTAAAACGATTGAACTCGCGTATATAATATCAATGTAGACCGCGATTTCAAATATCAAAACATATTCTGATCGGTTTGAAGGAAAAACAGAAAAAAAAAAGAAGAAGATTCAATTGAAACAAGAAACAGACAGCTTTTCCAAATTTTTCGAAAGTCTGCAAACCCATCAACGAATTTTCGCGAATTAATTAAGGAAACTCGAACATTTCCCAATATTTTAATAAATTTTCGTTTAATAAAAATTTTAACATTCTTACCATTGCTGGTGATGAGTCCAGTGCCAAGCCAATGTCTGAGGTATTGGTATTCAAGGCTTTTGTCGATGTGGAGGGTGCTGTTTAATATCGGTTGAACAGATTCGACGCGATAGAGCCATATGAAGGGTCGCATACCGACCCAGATTAGAAAAATATCCCCATATTTTTTGCTCCATGAAACCAGCTTGCAGAAGAACTCTGTAAAACGATTACAAAGAACCACGAATGAATGAGAAAATCGAATAAAACAACGCAAGAATTCTTCAAAGATTCCTATATACGCCTGCGGATTGCCTTGAGCTGCAAGTTACCAGGTCGTCCTTGATAAACAGGTAAACTAATTCTGAGGCAGTTTATTAAACCTATACCCGCAAGTATATCATATTTGGGGATATAGTAGAGTCGCGATTGTCAATAATCGAATAAAATCATTCTTCATTTTTTACCCCAATGTATAATTTCGAAAAAATTGAAGAAAAATAATAAAAGTATTACTCGTGTTTTATCATTTGTTCTAACTGTACGAAATGTTACAAAGCTACAACACGTTCGTTGCTATGCTATTATCTCTATTGGATACATACTTCATACGTGCAGAAGTCATTGACCGGGTATACCTATGTATAATAAACTAGCAAGAAAATTCTATGCCACACGTTTTTACAGACACCTGATGTCGATGGCCTCGCCAGTAAAGGCTGTATCTCATAATCGTGAGTTCTGCTGCACCGCGGGTACAGCGTACCGCGTTCTACCCAGCCTCTGACGAGGGCGACCTCGAGGATCATTTCCGAAGGACGCCGTCGACGTGACCCAGAGAGGAGACAAAAGCTGCCAAAAATGAATGACGAGACGTTTCTTGCCTTCTTGGTTTACTTTTCTTTTCTCTTTTTCTCTTTTCAAGGAAACTTGATGAATCATTTTATCATCCGAGTCGCAGATTCTTTCATTCTCAAAGTCTGAGATCTGTCCGAATTACAAGACCTGTGCATTTTTCTACCTCGTCGTCTCTGAGTCTGCTCTCTTCGTTTTTTTATAATAATTGCATTTTTTTTTCTGTATATATGAAAATCCTAATTCTCTTCAGTATGAATATTGTCGAAAATAAAATACCTGCGTATATATTCATTCGTTAACGTTTATTCCGATGCTTCTGCAATCTCTCTAACTTGTCTGAATCAATAGCTGCCCAGTCCCAAGCCCTTGCGAGATACAGATACGTACTATAAGACTCGCGAACATTTCATTACGTCAATTAGTGTCAACGATAAAATGTTCCTGGGACTGATCCCGGTCTGTTGTCTGGTCTGATCTTAACGTGGAATTGAGATCAGCAGCGTTGGGTATACACGCGAGTATGAGGTACATTTTATGGGAGTAAAAATCGATTTGATTAACACTGTTTTTACAAAAATACGAATACCCAGAAAAATACCCCGATATTATCAATTGACCAGATGCAAATAAACAAACCCAGTTTTAAAGACTCATTATCGTATAGAAGATGTGGGGTCGATGACACTCTTGAGATTTAACAAAACTCGATAAAACGTATACATCGATAATTAACGCCAATAAATTGTCTCGATATAATAAAAGCAGAGTTCCTGAAAAATTTCACATTTTTATATGTGAGAAATGATTTTTTTCTTCTTTCTCTCGTTGGATTCAAACAGTTTTATCGCATCATTAAATTCTGGCGCCACGTATATATATATATCTTTGATAGATTTATTGCTACCATGACTTTATTAGTTCCTAATGATCTTTATTGCATTATATTTCTTTTCTTTTTTTTTATCATAAGCTGCGAAAATCCCTGTTCGTGAATTATGCAAATTGTTAAAAACATGTTCAAATAATTAGCGACTACTGTTGTTTCTTTCTATATTCGATGTTTGGGGTGTAGGTTTGATCTTTACGCGACATGGATAAGTCGCCTTATTGAATCGTGAAGTATATAATACGTAAGAAAAATGACATAACGCGAAAATTTACATTCAATTAATGAAATGAAAGGGAATTGAGCCACGGAGCTCAAGTGTTGAAATAAAAAGACTGCACCGCATTTGCAACGTCGAGTCGTTTCGTCCGGCTCCCTCGATGCAGACTGCAGTCGAATAAAAAAGGTGGATTATTTGTATTGGCTATAAATTGTCCTGAATTAATTCAACTTGCCATTTAGGTCACGCGGTGAAAGGGTTACTCAATGAGTTAAGACGATGAAGCAATAAAGTACAATACGACTGGAGCAATTTATTCGCGAAATTAGCCCCTACTTCCTTGCACATCTTCAAATTTTCATAGACATACGACGACGAGATTTTATTCTCGTATAATAATTTGTTCTACGTTTCAAACGTTCCAAAATTTATTTATCAATAAGAAAATTCTATCAATCGGAAATCCCTGCAAAGTTGCATTCAATGATTAATCAATTTCTGTATTTTATTTACAGATTCGTTCGTGGTTCAAAGGTTACAAAAATTCTCTTTACGTTCCATGAAATTAATGACAATAATTGTATTAATGACATATATAGTAAGAATTTGCATTCGATATAATATACTTATATTCGGCAACGTATATATACGTGAAGTAGCGATAATCTAATCAAAACCTTCCTTTTTTCAAGCGATATATATGATAATATAATTAATATAGACTTACGTATTAATTATTATATCATTAATATCGGTATGGTTGATGTATACCTATATATTGCAGCATTCGAACACGAGGTGTTATATAATTTATCATAAATCGAATAAGCTGGCTCAGGAAGACAGCAGTTGTTTACATACCAATATGCACCAAAGAAGAGATAACTATATAACATATTATATCGTGCATTTATTATACATAGTATGTACATATTTACGTCATTGATAACGAATTTTCATCAGAAATTTTTTACCACTCTAAGTTTGATTTTTCTCAATCCTTATAGCTTTTCATCTTTTTGCATATTTCACGAGATTCTGGATCCCCTGCGATATTTTCTTCAAAAACGATTTCGAACCCATGTTTGTAAAAGTTTATTCTAAGAATGAAATTCCTTTCGAAAAAATTTCTCTTCTTTTTTTTTTCTCTCTTCTTCTTCTTCGGTTGAATCAGAAAAAAATCGAAGAGAATTTCATCGGACGGATGATATATCGAAGATGAAAAAATATCCCGGATAGTGATCGATTCGAATGTTTGATCAGGACGTATGTAGGTACATCGACGCACGGAAAATTTTCTCCAACATTTTACAGAGAGATATATTATATACCTATATATAGATTTGATTAATCGACAATCGCGTATATGTATGTTTATATACATGACGATGGGAACGGTGGCAAGGCCGTCCAAAACGTGTGAATATGTCGAAGGTATTCTATATATAGTATAAGATGAGACATTACGTGTCGCTTCTTGTCCATGCTCATCGCTGCTGATCGTTTCGCTAAGAGAGAATCTAGATTGCAGAAAATCACTTATATGCTATGTCGGAATACCAATACGAACATGAGATAGGCATATGAAGAAGAAAGTGAATAGGCACCCTACGCACACTTTTCTATTTATTTGTGTGTTTTTTTTTTTTTCGTTTTTGATTTAATCAATTCGTTCCATAATATGACGTACGATTAAAATTTTGTATACGATATTGTGGCGATTGGTTATCTGATTTTCAATCATTTCAAGGAATATATCGATCTACTGGGTATAAATTGCATTATACAAGCTTGTATACAGTTCATACGATTTTTTCTTCTTCTTTTGTCAATTATTTAATACAAATGATGATATGACGATGGTGTATTATTATTATGATTATTTTTCTTAATTTTTATAGTTCATCTTTTTCGTTTGATTCTTACCTTCTTGAGGGCAATTCAATTGGTAAGCGTTTCCTATCAATGGAAGTGCTGGCGGGGATGGAATGTTACGTAGTGCATAGATGAACCTTCCTCTTCGTACTAACGTTATTAGAAATACTACCAGGACACCGAAGCTAAGAAAAAGTGTCACCGGCGTTATACTGCCTCCCACCAAATCAGCTACTATCGACATTTTAGCGGCGATTATTCGAGTCAGAATATAAATAATCGATTTAAAAAATTGATACAATTTTTGGAATTTCAAAGTTTGCTTCCTTTTTTTTTTTTTTTTTCTTCTTCTTCTTCTTGTTTTAAACTTTTTTATACTTTCGCATCCACTATCACGTCAACAAGTTCAATTAATTACATTTATTTTCTGCTCCGTTTCTATACATATATATATATATATATATATATGTATAATTTTATACCAATGTATTTATTTTAATCGCTATTTTCTCTCCGATGATGATAGTATATTGCTTTTTTTTTTTTACTTTGTTTTTTTTTTTTTTATTAACTATACATACGATCTGTATAATTATTTATAAATTTATATACTTTTCGAATTATCAGTCTTATAATAGTTTTATTATTTTCAAAACGAATGATATTAAATTTTTTTTACGTATTTATTTTTCATTCAGTTTTCGTCGATTACTTCATTTATATCTTCGAGTCGTTTTTAATTAATTATTCATTGATTTATATTTACGTAATTTTTGTTTTTTTATTCAATTTTTATTCTCACGTTTTTATGAAACTTTAAACTTTAAACTGAAATGACAATCGTTGCTGATCCTACAATTATACTTATCACCGAATAAATTGACAAGCGCAATTCTTTGACAAGATTCAAACGTACATATAGGTAAGTACCAATAAGATGAAGAAATTAAAAAAAAAAAAATCAAAAAATCAAATTAAAAATTGAAAGAATAATAAAATATTGTTTTTGATAGTCTTTTTCGAGGAGAATAGATCAAGATAATGGTCGTTACCTTTTGAAATATACGAAAGAGAGAAGAAGGGGAAACCGATCCGATGTAACAAACGCAAACACACGTTTAATTATAATTTATTCAAACTTTGTGCCGATCAATTGAGCCCAGATAAGCAAAAATTGTAGAAAAAAAGCGAGAGAAAGAGAGAAAGAGAGAGAGAGAGAACAAAACAAAACAAAAAATTAAAAAAAAAAAAAAAAAAAATAGAAAAGAAAAAAATGAAAAAGCTCTGATATTAATATAATATTGTCATGTAATGTAATTATGTATTTAATGCCGCACTTGTATCACGCGCGTCTCCTCCTCTGTCATTTAAGAGAACTTCGCCTCGTCGCATGAAGAAGGAGTGGTCACTCAGTGCTAAAGACTCTCCCTTATATACTACCACCGACCACTACTATACTTCCACCACCAATAGCTACACCACATATATACAGAGTATAGGTGTATTCATAATATTACTAGCGGGACAGCCAACCGACCCTGGGCTTCGTAACTCTTTCGTCGACATATGTATGTGCGTACATACTAACAACACGCGCATATATATATACCTATAATATACAATTTTGATAGTATATAAATATATATAAATATATATTTCAATATATATATATATATATTATAACTTTACACTCACTTATTTTTTCCCCACTTGAAATTACTTTGCGAGAAATGTATAGGTATATATATATGTATATAATAATATCATGTATATCGTGAAACGTTGCAACTGAACGAGAGCAAACAACATATGGATATACAATTCGTTACGATGGCTAACATCAATGGTACGAGAGACGTTCAGAGCTTCGGAGTTGAACTTACGTAAGTATATATAAGGTAAGTGTTACTGTTTTATAGAATACATGAGAGTAATGTTGTATGAATTAGAAGTAAGGAATAAATATAAACGCATGAATGCAAGCTTGTATCATATTCTATCCTTATGTAAATCGCGTGAGTAATTAAAAAGAAAGAAAAAAAAAAAAAAAAAAATACTAATACAGGCTCGTAATGCATCAAGGAAACGTCGAGAGACTGTCTATGCTCATTGTGACCTTGACCTGATGATCCTTTTCAGTTAACGCGTACTCTAGACGTAAGACACGTGTTTCATTGACTCGCGAGTTGGTCTATCGGCTATATCTATCCATAGAAATATCCATGTATCCTATACATGTTGCCAAAATTTATTGTCTACATTGCGGGGGGAGAATATATAGAATATAGTCAACAAAGTCTTGATAGCCACGTGCAGTTCTGTGCAAGATAGTTTTTTTTTGTTATTTATATATACGACGCCGCGAAATATACGAAATACTTACATCCAAGCTGGTAAGATCGTGCGGTTTGTAGCGAGATCGTAAATATCGTATTATCTTAATAACTCACGGGTTAAATTATCTCCACGCAGGTGTATACAGTATAAATATCCGGTGTATTTCAATCTTGCGTAATACACATACCTATATACACGTTATATATATACGTAGTACATACCTCCTGCCTTCTCACTGATCTCGTTCACACACGTAAACCTGTATATATATTTATTGATACTATAATTTACGAACACGTATTCGTACACCTTTTTATCGTCGAACTATATAACTGGCAGAATTATTTTGCAAATTCAGTAAAGAATTGAAATTTCTCGTCTTTCAGGCCTCTCAATTATCCCTGCTTCGTATAGTTTGTACAATTATATATATCAAACCACTTATTTTGTTTATAGGAGTAGATCGAGAAACACGCTGGGATCAATTCTTTTCCAATTCATTCTGGATAAATAATTCTATACGTTCGATAAATGAAATAAAATTCTTGTTTCAATCCATTCATGTCCAATGTGTAAACAAATTGGTTTTCAAATTGGCGACCATAATTCGACGACAGCTCTTATTTCACCGAAGTTTTTCACCGCTTCTATACGTCGATTTATTCCGATATAAGTTTTGCAGGATTCCAGAGAAAGTGAGAAGTGCATTGGGTCGAAATCGACTCGATTCGAGCGAGTATCAAAGCTGTAAAGCTGCACAGAACATTCAGATCAATCCTCGTATTTGAGAAGCAAAATTCAAAATGGCGATCGAGATTTAAAACTCCGTCATTTGAAGACAAACATCGGCACGCTTCCTTGCGACAGACAAATGATTATATTACTCCGCTTGGGCTATTTTATGCAAAGAATAATTTTCTCATTTGTTAAAATCGTCAGATTTTTCTACTTTTCGTTAGAAAAAAAAAAAAAAAAGAAAATGATTGATTTGAACTGACACACTGCAGCAGCGGTTGACATTTTGCCTTTTTAATTACGGTCAATTTTTTGCATTACCGGTTATATACCCGTGCCAAATATTATACCTATACTTAGCTACTTTTTCTTTTTGCAAAAAAAATAAAAAATAAAATAAGAGTTAAAATAATTCAGCTGGAATTATTTATCAGAATTTGAATCTTCGGTATGCTATAAGGATTTGCAAATGTTGAAATACCTAGTTTGGAGATTACCTTCATATATAGTACATGCATCAGCAAATATCTAAAGTCTCTTTTTGTTCGTAGATTTGGGAATAGATTTGATTAAAATTATGAATTTTTTTTGTTTTTTTGTTTTCTAATGAATTTGAAATGTCATTTACAATGACTTTTACTTCGTTATAGCTGGGGAATAAACCTGGTGATCAAAAACGCAGACACTATAAATTAATCATTTCCTACGTCAGAGGAATGTTGTTGTAATTGTAGTGGAATAAGATATAATTTCCTATATATATAGTCTTGAATTCATCGATTCGCGAAAAGACAAAACCCCGAGTTTCCGGTCAGATTTTTCCTCGAATTCAACATCGTAATGAAGAAAAATATTAAAAATAGAAAAAAGAAAAAAAAACTATTTGTTTTTCAGTCGAATTTACACTTGGATTGAAACTTAATATAATGAATATCCTTGAATACCTAGAGAGAAGCGGAAATCGAGCGTGTAAATAATTCTTGACCAGGGACGTCCGGTTTAATTAGTCACCGTTTCAGGCCCAACAAGATATAAATTCGATCGATTAATGGAGAAATTGCGAAAACCAATTCTCGTACGCACGAAACGTACCTATACATCGTCAATATTTTGTATCAAGTGCAATTGTAAAATTCTCCGAACAGTCTTATGAATCAAGAATAAGATAAAAAAAAAAAAAAAACGATACAATATTGCAGAATTGGTTCAAGATATATATAAATGCGGTTAATTGCATAGCAATCGTACGACACGTGCGGCGCGATTGTATTCAATAGTTTATTTAATCTTTATGACTGTAATGAAAGAATAACAAGAACTTCGTCGGTCTTTTTCTACTCATTTTTTTATTTCCTCTTCTTTTTCCCCCACACATATGGTATATATAGGTATATGTGACACACGGGAATAGTGCATCTTGCACCACACTTTGTCCTTCGATCTTTTGCTGCATCTTTAGAGCTCTTACAAGTATGTATATATACCCATACGCGTAATGTGCAGCTATTAACGTACAGCGAGGGGAATTAATTAACGAGAACGATACTATACGAAGATATTTGTTCATTCTTTCCTTCTCTTCTCTCTCTCTCTCCCTGTCTCCCTGTTTCCCTCTTTTTTTTCCTTCACCTTTTGTACAAAGAGTAAATAGTTCAAGTGTATAAATATACGATAAAATCCAAAGTTTTTCAAATCGGAATAAACAACAATACTTAATATTGTTGAAAAATATTTATAAATTGAGACAGAACAACAATCGTTTTTAATCATCATAATTATTACTTCTAGCGTTATTGTAATCACACATCGTTGCAGTTTACTGCAGCAGCTTTTTACGTATGTAGTGTATGCATATGGTATCACGCCTATTATCTATAAAAAAGAAATCCTCCTTTTTCTTCATCTCATCTCTCCCTCTCCCTCGTCTTTTTATTATATATATATATTATTTTTTTCGTTTTTTTTTTAATCTTTCCGTTCCTCGACACGCGCAGCTTATAACACCACGTGCGCGAATGATTGGAAAAAAAAAAGTGAAGAAACAAATTGAGGACATCCGTGTAAGTCAAGGCGCCTCTGACTACATTTCCCCACCACCGTATGGATACAACTAACTTATATATAGTATACGTATATTACACACTTTATAACCACTCGCCACGTGCGCTGCTTAATTCTTTGCACTCCGGTATAGTATATATATAATATATTTATAACTATTCGTTAATTGATTATACCTACAAAACTAGGGGGTTTTAAATCCTCGAGGAAAAATGAGCAGAGAATAAAATTATACTGTATAAAAATAATAAATAAACAAATGAAGAAAATCATGCTACAAGGATACGTGTGATAATATTTTTCTTACTCTTATGCTAAGCCATACGTGTTCTATTCTATACCTATACTCATGTCAGTTGCAGTATAGTGAAGAACCTATGCGGATTTTATTCTACGATTATTCCGTGCCTTTTATTCTTTGCAAAGTATAACTATATGCGTATGTATATCGAGACGTCTGCAGAGATCCTTTTTTCTTATTGTTAGGGTAATTCTTGACTATTTTAAACAGCTACGGTCCAATCATTCGCTCAGCTTTTCAATATAGACTCGTCTATTGCTGCTGGCTGCAGTCTGGAATAACGTATTATGCTGCAGTTAACAATACACGTGTGGGTATACGTGTACGGTTCAGACCGGGGATTTGATTTGTGTCAATGTCTTCCGAAAACATCGATATTTGGAAATGAATATTGCGCAATTTATTTGTTTATACATTTATGCAAACAGTGTCAGAGTATGTAAAGCAAGAGAAATAATTTACCGAATTTGAATATCAGGCGAACGTCCTAATTTTGGGAAAAATAATCCGCGCAACGATTAGTCACCGATTTTATTTACGGGATGTAATCGACAAGAATTAACGAAAGAACTTCGGAAACGGCCTTCGATAATCAAAGAAACAATTCATTTGAATAAAAACAATATTTCGTAACATCTTCGACGCGTAAAAATACATTTTTTCTTTGTGTGTTTTTTTTTTTTTTGTAAATTTTGTTTTTCATGGAAACGAACGTTATCTTCGACTCGAATATTCACCTCATGAATAATAAATCTGCGTATAATGATAATAACAATGATAATAACGAAGCTGCATATTTATTAAGCTGTTCAGTTGCATTCTAAAAGATAATATACATATAGCTACACTTGATATCCGAGCAGGCTTTGTCACTGATAATAATAATATGGGTCCGGAATTCAGAGACTAGAGTAATTGCGAATTACAGTAACTTAGAAATATTACTAGGTAGGTAGGTATGTCGGGTCCACGACCGTCCGAGACCGAGCCACGTCCGCTGATACCTATCCGTACAGGGAAAGGTTGTTGAACCATATCGCTTAAGGCCTTGTAAACTTTGCAGTAGCAAAAGTGCAAAGACTAGATTGCCTTTGTGATATACCCATACTACGTTCAAAAGTTCACAACTCACGTCGTTGTTTTAAATACATCAATTTAGGAATACACACTTTACCTATATATAAAACTCTAAAAATATAATCTACAGGATCAAAAATAAAAAGTCAACTGGGTAGTCGAAATCTTTTTTTTCTACCGATTCATTTCGGACAATCGAAGTATCTCGCTATCTGTGATCTTGATTCATTGATCTGTACTTATACCAAGCAATAAACAAATAAACAAATAAAAATGATACAACAAATATGTAATTGAAATAATTATTACGGTAATTTTTTCCTCAATGAATTAATGATCTGTTTTACTCCGCGGTCTCAGTTATATTGCATTTTTTCGTCACAGATATACAGACGCTGTACGTATGCAGTTTAATTTGTTATCTAGTAAAATATACTGACTAGCTTCTATACGCTGTTATATACGTCAATCACAATAATCATACGTATGTCTATATGTATGTATATGTATACGTTACAATATAATTATTTAGTTTTTGGGTATAGGTACGTAGCGGTCGTCTGGTCAAATAAGTAATTTGAATATTGTTTACAAAATCGTCTAGAATACGTATGTCTTAACATGTGTAGCATAACAATTTACGCATTCGCATCGTTGATGGTGCAACGGCATAGCAGACTATACAATCTACGTATGTATAGTATACGAGTTAGTTTACTCAATAATAATTGCGCTGGTGATATTTATATATTCTTTAAACATACCCATGAATAATAAATATAGACAGATATTTACTGTTTGAAAAAGCGCCACGAAATTATGTATTAAGAAATGGCCGAAAAACTTGATAAACTTAATTCACAGATTATTTTTCAAATCAATTGAATAACAAACGCTGAATTATACGAATTTACAGCCTCAATCAATAATTACCTTATCGAATTTCATGTCTTATAGTATACCCTTGACACAAATGATAATAAAATAATTGTATGTGCTTGAAATTTGAATTCCATAACGTTGAATATTAACTACCTAGTTATTTAATTTTTCATCATTTTTGTATCTTTTATACGATTCAAAAGAAAAACAGCTGTGCAGACGGTGTTCGAAAGTTTTCTAAACCTTGGAAAAAAAAAATTTACTAAAAATGACAAAACTCCTGACTATATATATAATATACATAACTATATAGTATATGTATAAATGCGTTTGTAAATAATAAACTACTATTATTACTACTTCTCGCTTCTACTTATACAAAAACCTTGAATCAACGGTAAAGAATAAGAAAAAGAAGAAGAAGAAAAATCAAAAAAAAAAAAAAAGAGGGGCTTCCCCAAAGTTATGCGTATACGATAGACGCCGGCGTCGCGATCGTGTGTGACGCGTGGTCGAATAACTACAGGAATAAGATATGGATGAGCGGTGAAAGATGTAAATCAGTCACGATCAGTGTGGGCGAGAATTGTTTGGCTTTGTAAATAAATTTTCGTCGTTTTTTTTATTTATCCCTATTATTTTGACAATTTTTCGATTTTAATCTCCCTCCTTTTTCTTACAACGCGTGGAATACGTTGGGAATAAAAACGGGGGGATATAGCTCGTTGATAATCACTGCAAAAATGGGAAAACAAAATATCAACACACACGTATATCGATAAACAAGAAATTGTACTATAACAGGCCTTCGAAGTCTTCGTCGCGGTCGGTTATTTACCTGCGGTTTGTACAGCTCCACGTGTAGGAATTCCACTTGTTTACGGCTTCGTTCATATCATTTATCTAACGGACGGTCCGCGGCCAAGCTTCCCGGGACAAAATGACGATGAGAAATGCGATGACGTAAACGGGGGAAAGTATATATGTCCTATAAATAAAATGACATATATTGGGGGGGCCCCCGCAGTCGTTAGTATACCAATACACAAGCATATATGTATACGCGTCAGAGATGCTTTAGAGAGAATCTCTCTCTCTCTCTTTCTTTATATGTATAATATATTTTTTTCTCCTATATCTTCCGTTCACACCACAACCTGGTCAAGGCTTGCTTGGCGGTCACATACGCTCACTTATACATAATATACATAGAAACGGGCGATAAGACCCAATATGCCCAGGGCCAGAGTCCTCGACACGTGGCGGAGCGGCACACGTGTCTTTCCCAAAAAAAAGAATAACACGCACGGAATCTACGCGTCATCAAGTGACTCACTCGCCCAGCTATTAAATTCAAACGAGATATATAGATTCACTTACAAGTTTCGTCCGAATTTGCAACTTTTTCTCCGTAACGTGAATTGCAACAATTTTTATAAAAAGAATGATAGCGAGTAGAAATACCGTTTTTGATATAATTACGTATGAATATTATACGGTCGCAAATCTTGTTGAAACGTCATTAAATATGAGATATAGTATATACTTAGTTTGAGAAAGAAGCATAACAGGATATATGTAAATAATGATTATTAATATTATATCGTTGGTGTTTTTCGTTCTGATTTCCAAGAATTAAAAAAATAATAAAAACCTTGAATTATCATCATTAATATAGTATACCTATAACGCGGTGTGTTAAGACACAAGTTTATCCAATTTTTTTTCTTTCTTTTTTTTTTCTTTTTTATTCTATACAGGATATCGGCGTAAAGAGAATTAATAAACAATCTATATTTACTACACTATACATTCGCCGTGCGCTTTTGCGCATCGTTATAATACCGTATAATTATGAACCGACAAATTATAACCGTTAAACAAACCTTGAAACGTCGCGTACGTATAGCAGTACATACTTGTACAATCTACACGATTATCAGTCAGAAGCACGAAAACACCTACCTATATTGGAAAATTCGGCCGAGCCAATTTTTGACTATGATCATAATATATAATAATAATAATGGAGTGATAAAATATCGAGAAGTGCATCGTGCATGGAGGAGGAAATTCCAAGGTTGAGTACAAGGATCACACCGCACGTGTCGACTATCTTAGGGCTGGGTTTAGTTCAGGCTTAGGAACGACGACATTCCGATGTTCGGTGAAAGGTTAGTTGACGATGGGTTTTTGCTCGGGTTTAGAAGTGCAGCGGGATGCATAGAATCCACGTCGCTATCCCCCTGCTCAAAAGTAGAAACGAAACGGAGCATCTGGACTTTAAATAGTTGGGTGAGTCGAGCTGGTCAGATCCTGGGGCCGGAATGGACTCGAGTTTCGTTTCCTCTTCTGCAGATGCATTGTCTGACGTCTGATTCTCATTTTCTGGAAAATTTACGCCTTCGATATGTCCATGAAGAATGGTCAAAGTCAAGGCCGAGGTAGTCGAGCCCAGGCTTGCAGGGATCAAGTTTCAATGGCTCTTTGGAGTCGCGGTATCTCCTTCAGGTTTCTTCTCAATTTTAGCAAATCCGAGAATTTGAATTCACATCCTTGGGATCGTAAAACGCGTTGAAATCGTTTCAAGGAAACCGAAAGATAGAAATCACTAATTATCGAGCTGCTATATTGGCCTCGCGACACCTGCAGCGATACTAATTCCTGGCACAGAAGCCGTTCAGGTGATATCTCGGTGAGGATATCCTCAAACTAATATAGAGACTAAAGGCGAACGAGACACGTGTCTCACCTTGGCATTGAACTCGACTTAGAACAGTCGTTAATTTAGAAATTATTCCTCGAGGCCCCTTCGTGGTATACCGATGTTACCCAGGATGCAGACGTGAGTTTTTGGCCGTTTTTTTAAACCGGGACAAGAATTGAGAATGAAATGAAATCTCGGCCACACGTGGCGCGTATTATAGTATAGTCTGGCGTTTAATTATATTCAAGAAAATTATTTCACAACTGAATTAATCAGTAGAAAAACTTGACCACGAGCTTCGATCGCCGACAGTATTGTTACGAACGGATGTATATGCTTCGAGGGACTATGGACTCGTCATATACCTGGATTCCTGTTATGATAATAAGTATACGTTTACCCACAAGTCGGTTCCAGCTTCGGGTGAGACAGATTAGGTAAAAATGTGAGCCATTTCCTTGGCTCCTACGTAGCAGTTATTATTTCGGATAGATTACCTGTTCGGGGAATTCTAGTTTCTCAGCGAAGTATTAATACAGCGTAGAATTCAGGCGATATTCTGTTATTTATTCATTCATTTTTACAGGATAGTTAGTGTATTCAATTTTCATCACGATTTCGGTTAATTTTTATACCTGGCGGGAACTTCAGCTCCTGGAACAAATTGAATTCGTCAATTATCTCGGGTTCTTCGAACCTTTAAAAAAGATATGTAATGATGACAAATTAAAGAAGGATTATTAATCGAATAAAAAAAGACGAAATTGACCTCGTTATTTTATCTGATATTTGTTGGACTGGATTCATTCAACCGACTCGAATTCACGTCTTATTATAATTCATCCACTCTCATCCCCGTTATTATTTGTGTCAAGATTAATTGGAGCGATCTGTACTGCACGCTTAACTTTTGCCACTTGTTTCTTATGTCTTTTTACTTTTCACTCGTTAATTATCGCAGTCTCATGCCTCACACTTATGTATTACACTCGTCAATGTATCATGGGAAATGGGGTCACGGTGCAGGATTGTTTCAAAATTTCGGAAAAATGTTCTTTATGTGATTACCTCTTGATACTGATCAAAAGTTCTCATGATCTTTACGGAATTCAAAAACTTCCAAAATGGTTTGGTCAAGAGTTTTTTTAGAATTGAATATCTAAAATAGACTGGGCCAAAAAAATTGACTATTTTTTTTTTTTAAAAGATATATCGAGAATATCATTCAGAATGACAAAAAAAAATTTTCGTGAAAGTTTGAGCCCTTAATATTAATTTTAAGAGGTCTATCATCACTATTTTTGATTTTTAGTCATAATTTCATGTTTTACGTTAGAACTGTCAAAACATTGAAGTGAAAAAATTTATTTTCGATTATTTCTATATCAAATTAAATCCCCTACAAAAAAGGTCTGATTATAGATTCTCGTCAGACAAGCCGTTTCCGAGTAATTAAGCATAATAAATCGACAATATTTAACAAAAACGACGTTACTTCAATTATTACCTGACTTTCCTAGTCCTCTGAGAAGCGATCTGTACTCGTCGCTGCAGCAACAATTTGAAATCAATCTATGCTCTCGGCATGAATTAGCGTGAAGAAATGCGCAATCGGCAAGCTGGCATTTATACGGCAAAGGGAACTGGTATGGATCGGTGCAGCAGCACGCATCGTGAAAAAGTTTATCCCCGCAATATGGAAATACGGAACTGTCGCACAAAGGACACCGTCTCTTATTCGGCGATCCAAAATTACCGCCAAACACGCTGTAATCCGACTGACGAATTTGCGCGCCTCCTGCAACAGG
The DNA here is from genome assembly GCA_944452935.1 of Rhogogaster chlorosoma. Lineage (NCBI taxonomy): Eukaryota > Metazoa > Arthropoda > Insecta > Hymenoptera > Tenthredinidae > Rhogogaster > Rhogogaster chlorosoma. The sequence goes on along the minus strand of OX101800.1, from coordinate 26,272,655 downwards.
TGGCTTTGTAGAATTCGCAGAATCTCCTGCCTCCAAGCCGACGGCGTTACTTTCTTGTGATGCGGGTTGCGCTGCAACAGGCGCAAATATGCATGAAATCAAATTATCTATGTCGCTACTCGGTCATGATGAAGTAATATTTAATTAGTATTTAATTACCAGTTGGATAGTTTGAATCTCTGTTACTGGTAGCATTAAGCATAGAATTTTGAAGTTAAAAAGCGATTTGAAGCATTGAAATTATTCTAAAAGCAGTTATTTAAGTCTAGAATTAAAATAAGGCACAGGGATTTATTGGTGTATACTCACAATGAATTGTGTCAGCGAGGAAAGATGAGTAGGTGAATAAAATGAGTATAATCGACGTGCCTTTATGCATGGTTAATTTTTTTGTTTTTCTTCTTCTTCTTGTTTTCGTTATTCGGATTAATTACAAACTTTTTACCGAAGATTATTGTCTGGTCTTATTCGATTGAGAATAACTGAGCAAGTGCGTTTGCAACTCTTTCAACCTACGCATGGACCTAGTCCCCACGTCTTAACTTCATCTTATGTAGATCACAGCCTCACCGAGGACGATGGTCCGTTACTGGGAGTAACTGGTTGGAATCTTTCTCGCCTTTTACACCGGTGGAAGAAACGGCGATGATTTTTTTTTCTGCTTTCTCCCTCCTTTCTTCTTCTTCTCTTCTTTTCCGCTGTCCTCGTATACAATTAGTACAATTTTCCCACCTTTTATAATTTATTACATAATATCCTACCAAAGTGTTTGAAGAAGCACACAGGAGCTTGAAAAACAAATTCTGTCATATTCGCGCGTTCGCGCAGTCAAGTAAATAGAAAGTTTGTTAATTTGCATAATCGAATTCAATTTGCAAATATGTTTGATTTCATAGTTCGATATTTTCATTGCCTAATAGTATAACATCTTATTTGTATTCGAAACGTGTATTTTCAGTGATGAAAATCGGTATAATAATAGTATATTGTAAACGATGAAAATTTCATTTTTTAATAGAAATTATTTCTCTCGGCTTCCTCTTGCGTATTTTACGGGTCAATCTTGAGGTCTCGACTTTCTTGCGTGATACGAGACTAATTGAGGCTAACTTTCAGCGCACATATATTCCCATGAATAAAAAAGAATAAGAAAAAAAAGAAAAAAGAAAAAAAAAAAATGGGAAAGCTCGACGTAAGTTTATAATGACGCAACGCTATTCGACCTATACCTGGTTTGTAAACAAGACAATGGGTTCGCGTGTATCATTTTTATTCTTTATCAAAGAAGTTTCCATCTCACCTTGCAGCATACTGGGTATTGTATATGGCGCCAGAGCAATTGACATGGTTAATAACATCGCTGATAATGATAACGACGACGAAGGATCTTCTTTCAGTTATAATAAACAGAAAATATTTACAAATATTTATGTACCTTTGTTTTTCATATGTATGTATATGTACAGTTTCAAATTCTACATTCGAAATATGTTATTTTCATTATTTGTTAGGCATATATCATTAGTATATTATAATTCAAACATGGAAAAATAATTTATTACAGTACTCCAGCGCACGATACAAAATATCTGGTATATAATATATGTGTATATAATATTTCGCGTTTTTCACGATATAAATAATTTTACAAACGCTGATAGGATTATCAATGAAAATGAGACGAAATCTTTCCTCATGCTAGAATCACTCGCGATATTTTTCCCTGTAAAACGGAAATGAAATTAGTTTTAAAAGAGCGACTCGTTTTATCCAAAGAATAAATACAAACTTACATATCTTGGCTTGATAGGCATGGCAACAGCATTCACGGAGTCTCGTATATTCGGCACAATCGCCTGCCTGAACTTGACAAGCTTCTGGACCGATTCGGCAAACGTGAGGCATGAACTTAAATACTTCTGAAAAATGGCAAAAATCATCACAATATCAGTAAATATAATACTGTTATAAATATTCGTTTCTTTTACATTATCCCGTGTTTCCAGCATTCGCTATAAATTCTACGAGGAACAGGTGTAGTTCCTGGAACCGAAGGCGTAGGTATTCGTATACATCGATAAGATACTGTAGCCAGAAATTCTAACACAATGCCCACCGCTACCTCGAAATTCTCATCATAATATAAGCGAAATAATTCTCCGAATCGATAATGCGAACAGAAAACTATCAATTATCCCTATCCCAGTGATAGCGATTTGCGGAATTATACACGTTGCATTCAGAGAAGTATAAAGCTGCAGTTTTGTGCAAAACCCAAAGCTATGGGGCGTTCGACTGCAGCGCGTTCGAATACTCCGAAATCGTGTCTTCTTCTTACGAGACTCGAATGCGCATAGCTGTATCACTTCGATTGGCATTTAGAATTGAAACGTCGAGATCGAGCGCTGGAAATTGGGAATGAAAATCGGAAAATCGAAGGACTGATTTCCCTCTCTAATTTCAACTGAGTTAATTAGACAAGGAGTCAATAGGGCCACGCACATCCGCTACGACGACACAGCTCTGACGTTTGGCTCGCTTATAATTATAGTTAACAGCTTTAATCTTCTTCCCAAATGAATCACCGGGTATATAAGAGCTCTGAGTAAGCCGGGTATATCGTGATCGACGATAGTTTCCTGGGCAGGTGACTGGCCCAAACATGCGTTAGCGAAAGATTTAAACAAACCTCGAATATATCGGAGTGGAGAAAAAAGCGTTGAGAAATTTGAAATCTTTCCGAAAAAATCGGATCTTCTTTATATATTGAACTGATATTCTCTCCCCTTTCATATCTCGTTGCTCAATCAAGCAACGAGATTCCTGGCCCGTCGTCAATTTCCGTTATGTACCAAATATGACTATTAACCCTGATTTACAAATTTTCGAACAAATTTATAATCGATAAATGAAGAAATGGCAGTTATTCTGGTTTCTCAAAGCCATTACTATATTCGAACAAAGTCCGATGCCAACTGCTCAAACCTAATTAGTTATTCCTTCCCCGTCCAGGTAGGGTAAATGTAGATTCAATGTGTGTGCTTCGATGTGTGCAACTTGCGTTTGTAAGTATGTCTTTTGGCAATGTGTGTTCTGAGTATAAGAGGTATGCATGATGGATATAAAGGCAGCAGTTGGTTACTCAACATTGAATGACATCTGGCATTATAGAACATCGAGCTATACCTTATTCTGAGACCCTAATCCGAAGAGGAAGACGTTGCTCTTTGGTTCTGTGTATCGGAAACCAAAATTCATTCAAGAATTTTTAATGAATATATTAAACTCTAGTTTCATTTTATGTCTGTTCTGTTTTTTCCTTAAACCAAAAACCAAATTTTTCCTCAAGATTATATACGTATCGCTCAATGAATGTGAGTACCGTGATAGAAACAGGTATGACATTCAACAATAACGACTGTGGTTTCCTTAAGACGTCGATAAGACGTTTCTACGTCGTAGTCACGTTAATATTACGAACCGAAATAGTTTCCATGAATTTTCTGAAGGTTATCGGCGTAATTGTACTTGTTATGAAATTTCGAATTTCACTCGTTTTCTCGTTTTTTTTTTTTTTTGTCAGAATTCGTACGTAATATCATTCTGAGATTGATATTTAAAGTATTGTTTACTTGCTCGTTGCGAGACCAGTTTTTTTTTTTCAATGTAAATTATAATATCCACCGTCACGGATGAAGCGTTTACTCCAATCAGGCTTTTTCTACGACCCAATTCGTCACGCTTTTCTTACATCGCGTATGCACAATCGAACTGACACGGGTAAGAAATAGTCGATCTCGTTATCCTACAAAGCGATTTACGTAAGATATTTATACCTACGATGAGGATTGGAATTAAATTCTAATCCCCTTAACGTCTGATTTAAAGCAAAATCTAGATTAGAGACATAATCCTGCAGATAATCTAGTCAACAACTCGAATCTTACCATCGTCGGGTCCGTTATCACAACAGCAATGATCATTGACTACGCCTCCGTCTGCGCAATACATTATCTCCTTTGAACTGCAGGATTTGCAGCCTGGAATCGGACCTGAATAATCAAAATACGGATCTGATTACTTGGGCTTAAAAATCTGAGTCCTAAATAGGACAGAGTTGATTACTAGATAAGAAAGTGTAGAGAAATGGATTAGAATTGCGAACTGTTTAGAGTATCTCAAATCGTACGATACGTGGATATTCTTTTGATATTTTATCAAACTCGTTGAACTAGTTTCACGACTCTTTGTCGGTTCAGAATAGTCGCGATCATCCATCGGCTTATCTTTTTTATGTTTGTTCTGATAAGAGTTTAGGGATTCGGTGTTAGCCTGTATTAAACTGTATAAATACAGACTACAGTGATCGCTGTGTACCAATCAGGGCGCATTTTTACGACAGCAAATATCGTTACTTTTTTATTTTTCTCTATTATTCGAAAATCTTTCGTAGATTCATAATTCAATCTTACGAGCTATGTGTTCGTTACCTTTTCCGTCCATTCCCGCTAGCCAAATGCGGCAAATGAAATAAGACAGTTCTAAGTGAAAATCGATTCCTGAACTGAAGAAATTCTCGTCTATCACAGCGACGGTATAATCAGACGTTTAATTTCGGGAGAAATATAGAAGAGAATGATAAATTTTCATCCGGAGACTGGAGAGGCGCTCCTGTTGTTGTCGGAGCCAAAAAAACACGGTCGGAAAACTCACCAGGATAGATTTTGAGCTTCTTGGCTTCTTCGATCGCCTTTTTATACGATATTTCATGGTCTATAAAGTACTCTTCTTCGGGGTGGTGGTTGACGACGGTAACAGCCTTTACTAGGCTGGCCAGTATCGCTAGGAGCACCCAAAAACTTCCCAAGATCATGCTAACTCGAAGAACAGCCCTTACACGGCGACATCTTCTTCACGGGGTGCGGAGCCACCCTTTCATCCAATTCCCCTTTACTGTAAACACAAATAATTGCGACCTACGTCAGCCAGGAATATATGGCGTATACACATACATACCTATAAGTATACGATACGGTCTATATTGAAATATTTCCAGATACGTATGCCTATAGTTAAGCTATCGATCGCTGGCGACCTTCTATTACAAGGGTGTGATTCATCCTTGTGACTCCTGCGAGGCACGGGTCGTACAGGGTGCTCGAAAATTACACTCGATATTAGAATGTTAATATCTATTCGCCGGAAGTGTTATCTGGGCAATGCATTTGAAATCGGAAAAAATCGTTTTTTGTAGATACCTTCCGAACCGTTAATTTCCGGTGAAAGTACCCCAAATAAAACTTGTAGCTTTTGAAAAGCTCCGTATTTTATATTCAGAGAAATTTTCCGTGGGATCAACGGATCAGGTTTTATTTATATTACAGTTGATATTTCTCTCGAGAATATCGCTGTTTTCTACATGGGAAATATTTTCTAGCGCATAGAGTTTCTCCGCTCTGCGAAAATCTTGGCTAATTATTGTAAGTAGACATCGAAGGTGGAAAATCTTTCGAACTGTAACAATACTAACGAGCTATAATAATTAAATTCCACACACTACATTCATCTGCACTTTCATAAACTGCACAAAGAGCTAATTTTAAGCGAATTCAGATATATATCTGTGTTTCGGATGTTACGTGACTGTTTCGCAAAACATTCGTCAGAACGTGACATTCTGTGATAATTTGACGAAAAATTGACGATCTAATTTAGTTGTTTGTTATTTCATTTCGTTATTTTAGGATTAATTTTAATCTATAACTCCTCAGAGATCAGCTCCGGAAGTTTATGATTATGTATCACGGCAACGAGGACTATACATGTGTGAGTGGAGGTAGAATAAGTGTAACTGAATAAATAAATAAAGAAATAATTCGCGGCTTTTTATATCATCATCTAATCCCAATGCACGTACAATTATCGCATTAGTCGCGGAATACATAGCGGCACGTATGGCGAAGCACATCCGTGGTTTAGCAACTAGAGCAGGCAGGTATTAATCCTTCAAGGTTTAATGATATCGAATATATCTACGTGACTATGTGTATGTATTTGTATGCGCGAAAATGAATTTTGACACCATTGATCAACCGGGTGTAAAGCGTTAACGAATATGCAGACATAAATTCATAAAACAAAAAAAAAAAAAAAACGAAAATAATTAATAAAAATGGCATACTAATGGCAAAAAAAAATTTGTAACGTGAATTGCCGCGTGTAAGACGTTCCTAGAACAATCTACGACCCAGTTTCTTACGGTGTAGCAGTAATTAGTGAATCAGTCCAATTGAAATGACCGGCGAAAAAGAGTGAAGACTAGTTCTAGGCTCTTGAATATTGAGAATCTTGATTTAGGTTGAAAAAACGGGTCAATGTTGATTCCTGATTAATCGTAAGTCGGGTGTTTTATGAATTGTATATAAGTGCGTACCTTTTTGTTAGTTTTTTGATAAATTTTTGAGACGTTCGTTGTCCGGTGTCCTGAGTGAGTTATCACTTGACTTATAAAGTCTGCAGGAACTGAGATCGAGACAATGAGTGACGAGAATATAAGCGGTGTAAGACACACGATAGCACGTAATTAAGGAATTAATTCTAACTGGAAAAAAGGAGTTCGCACAGTTTATCCAATTTAAGAATTACATCATATTTCTTATATGTCTTATAATTAGAACTGGCGAATAACAATATATCTTTCGTTATACCACATGTATCGTACATACCGAATCAATTTCTTATACTCCGATCTAGACTTTTTCTTTATTTCTCCACAACTTCGGAGTCAAGTGTTCAATCTAACCATCGATCTCTATATATACTCGCGATTAAATCATTCATTAACTACCAATCCAAGTATTATCGTTTTCTTTTTTTCTTCACGATTAAATTAGATTTATATTAAATTTCAAAAATTCAGGAGAATAAAAGTGTTCGAAAATAGATTTGAAAAATCATCCATTCATACTCACGTTTCGATTGGCTATAATCTCGTCCCTCAAAAATCGTTTCCCATTCACAAGTCGATCAGTGATTCATATCAATTTCCTTATCATCGATGCGTGTAGTTGAATCCACGATTATCGAATCGTTCACTGTTCTTAAACGCGTATAAATGCGATATAGAAATGAAATGTATTCAATCACAGCAGTATACGATGTTGTAATATAAAATAAACGATTCCACCATGAATTAAAAAAAAAAGAAAAAGAAAACAGAAACGAAAAATGTCATACGATTTATCAAATATGATAGAATAAATATTTAACCAACTTATGCATGAAATTTCGATGTACAAATAAAAGTTACATTAGGCCTGCGACTGCACCGTATAACTTTGCCAACCGTAAACTTCTGCAGACCACAACGGACTGCGTCGCGTTCCCGAGGGCTGAAAAGACTCGGAGACCTCTAATACATACGTATACTAACACAACTAGGATCTGCTGGCCGCAACCCGACTCCCAAACTACAGCACGTCTCTTTCGCATTACTTAAAGCTATGGGTACTTCGAGGGTCTCTCTAACTAACGAAATTACTTGTACAGTAGACTGGGCGATATAATGCGATAGTTGTACAGTTTTCGTTCAATTTTTTTTAAACAAATGCGTGCACTTTTACCGCCTTAAAACTTCGCGCGTTGTTTCAGCGACGTTATTATTCAAAGTACGAGTTATATACGATGTGTTAGAGATTTCTGAAAACCTTTTATTGTCCAATTTAGATTTTGGAGAATATCTAGCGGTAATAATTCCCCAAAGGTCCTTTTCATTTGATACACGTATGTACTACATACGTGACAGGGTTCTTCTATGGATATATGTATTATTACTACGCATATCCCTTCGCATTTATACCGCATTTTCTTTAACAAGGAACAGCTGACGTATATCCTCGCACAAAGAAACCTCCCCATACATATTTACACGTGCCTTTTCTATGTATACACGAAATGTACGTGTGACCGTGTGTATGTACATACTTATAGAAGAACGTACCTTGAAGGGGTCCTTTTACGCATAGTCGTATTGATCCCGAACAGATCCTTGTTTTATTTCAAACCATCCCATGCTGCACCAGGACTATAATAATGTACGCCGTCCTGTTACACCTACGACGTAGGATATTCGAGAATCGGACATTTTTGCTATTCATAATGTACGAAAGCCGAAATAATTCATGAAATATTCTCATTTTTTATTCATTCATTTATTAGTTTTACAAATTTAAGATAAATCGTAGCTGCTATCGCGTGCGAAAATGCGGTGTTGAAATAACAGGTGATTTCGAAACAGCACTTTATCCGCTTGTCTATTTCCTCGCGAAAAAAGAATCCGCAGCTAGTTTCAGGTAAACGCAGTAGGTACAATGGAAGTTTCATTCGCATTAATTACCCGAGCCCGCATATCAGTCGAATTAACATATCCAGCTGGTGAAAGAAGCCTTTATCTATCTTAGTCACGCTTTAGTCCTACCATTTAGCCCAGGTATAATGAATAACGATAACAATGAATTAACGAAGGACGAACGGATCTTCGTGTGGGAAATAGAGCGAGTACCAATAGCCGGTTGAACAATTTGTCCTTCTTTAGTGCGCCGGTATGTTAGTACATGCATAGGGCGCACCTGGGCCAAGCCTTTTCGTATACAGCATTACACACATCATATACGAACTTGTAAATGCGTATTCTGTGTATGTAGAACTATTTGTATCGTTTATTATACTCGCGATCACGTGATTATTCTGGGATGCTCGATTAAATCACTTATCTAGGTTTATGCATATGATGATGAAAATTTTGCTATCATTTATTCACAATCCACGTGATCAGGCTCAGAAATAACACCTTGTTACGGTTTTATAAGTATACATTTATTCCTTTATGTCATTTAAAGTTAATAATCTTGAAATACAAATGAAACATCATTAATAGTGGGTGTATCTAATATATCACATTGCTCGCTTGTTTTTTATATGTATTTAGATAATTTTTGTCAGTGTTATTTTCTTTTTATGAGCAACTATGATCTTTATTTTATAACTGTATTGAGGTGAGTCAATACGCCAGTTTTCAGCAACAGCAATTCAACATGTACTCGTAGTCGTGGCAGACGTCACGTAGTGAGGCAGGACAGAAAACATTAGTAGGACATCTGATTGGTAGAATATCTGGGAAATAGATGAGAAAAAATTAATTTTCATCCACGATTACACGCTAATATAATAATATATATCCATGTTTAAATTTGTATGAAAGAAGCTGCCTAAGATTCTCATTTAATAACTGTATGAATAAAAAAAGACTTCTCTCTGTTATGGAAAGGATATATTTAATATGGTTCTATGATTCTCTATTGTTGCAATAATTCGAAATTTCAAATTTAAAAATTCACTCACCGAGGGATCGTCGGCATCCGCAACAATATCCAAGAATTATTCCAGGATCCGTGTCGCAGTAATGCTGGGGACATCCTGTACATATTGTAGGAGTTAAAGGCTGCAATAGATCGACTGGAAATAGAGAAATAAGAGATAATGAAGTTTTTTTTTTTCAAAGAACGCTGCGTATCGTATATTATATTATATTTATGTGAAATAAAATAAGATGAAGAATAATTATAAGAAAACTAACAAAATATATTATTTGATCGAGCAACACGATGAGCATTATGCCTTCCGGTGACGGTGGAGACCGCAATGGCCAAAAGAATCGCGAAGAATATCGTTTTCAAATACATGTCTGAACTGTGAATAGGTCGTGAGAAAACTAGGTCTCTTATATATGCTTCGTCGTCGAGATATTCTAATCTCGAGTTACCTCGCGTTCTCACAACTCGGACATCATAAATAGAAAACAAATTGTTTTTAAACGACGTGAAAATTCAGGGTAAGCTATAAACTTTAATCGGAAAGAGTATCGGATATAGATTATCTTCTTTAAAAATGTTCAAGTATAACCATAGTTAAATGTATTGTATCTAAGAGATTTCGAAATTTTAAACCAATATGCGATAAGTAAAAGTATGTACTGAGAATATGTATCAATTTGAAAATAATCGGAAATTGCGGTATCATGAGACCGCAGTGCTTATATATCTTGCATAATAAATGAGCATTTATTTGGAAACTCGACCGAAATGCATTTCTGGAAACAATTTCACCTAATTGAGTACAGAAATCTAATAAAATCCTGTTTCCATTTAACCATTAGATTTGAAAATTGCCGCGCCTCGGTTCGCGGAACGATGAAATGAAAATGGCGTCGCGCTCGCGTCGTCAGCTGATCGCAGTAAACTATACCCGGTTAATCTCAGCAGTCCAGTGATTAAACAATCGACAATTATAAGTGAAAAATTGAAGTAAGTAGCAAAGAAAACAAAAATCATCAATCCTAATACCCATCGGAAGTACGGTGTTCGATTTATACCAGTTTTTTAATCTGAATAGTAACGTTGTTATGTGTAATGCGAGATCTTTACCCGCCACCACGTGGTCAGTGACATTCGTCTTTTACATTCTCTCGATACTTGGTGAGTTATGTTATCAAGTCATTTCCCAGAGGTATTTAGGCCAACTGGGAAATATAATTCTCGATATATGAGTAAACAGACTAAATATGAACAAAGCGTTGTGATTATTTTAAGTCTAGATAGTTATTTATACCAAAAATATAATGATGATAAGGAATAGCAGAATAGATTTGAACCGTTTATTTGATAGCGCGAGATTTCCGCACACATGGCGAATTTGTCTCGGTTCCCGCATCGCTTTCACGTGACCGTGGTACAGTCGGAATAAAAAAAAGCTCGTTCCTCAATTTCCAAATACAATACGAACTGGCGAAATGTCAATAAACCTCGTGACTGTAATTCGTAGATATATTTTGGGTCGGACCAAATCCGCGAAATCCTCTCGCCATATGTGCGATAAAACATATACCGCGAGGTATCTAACGAGTTCGAAAATAATACGTAAAACGACAATAAGGCAGAATGACATCGCCTAAAAAGGCGAAAATCGAATACGACGATCCTCCGCTCGACTTAACCATAAAAAATCGACCAAACCCCGAAGAAAGTGAAGTAATAGAGTTAGAAGAAGACGGGGAGAATGAAGAGGAGGAGGAGGAAAAAAACAATCTGATAACAAACCAAGCCGCTAAAAACCTGATAGACGAAAGCGGAATATTCATTATCCCCGCCGTCCCTCCCCTCCTATCCGAAAAATTATTGTCCCTCGAGTGGTCGTTGACGAAGAAACTCGATTGTATACAATTCCAATTCCCCGTCGAGTACGTCTACAAGCCGATTGAATATGCATTCAAAGTTCACGCGAGATACGTTAGAAAATATTGTCAAACAACGAAGAAGATATTGTTCCTTGGTATGAATCCAGGACCTTGGGGGATGGCTCAGACCGGTGTGCCTTTCGGCGAAGTGAGAATAGTCAGGGACTGGCTCAAGCTTTCAGGTTCCGTTGATAAACCATCGAGAGAACAACCCGACAGAAAAATATTAGGCTTTGATTGCACTAGGACTGAGGTCAGCGGCAAAAGATTTTGGAATCTTTTCAGAGACCTTTGCGGGACGCCTGAACATTTCTTCAGACATTCTTATCTGCATAATTATTGTCCCATTTCTCTAATGGACGCTAAAGGGAGGAACATTACGCCAGCTGAGCTAAAGGCAATAATGATAATGATAATGATAATGATAATGATTTTTTCATGCTAACATTATTGATGTTAGGGAACTTATTCAGATTTATCATCGATGATGTTTGTTGCAATTTTTCATCCATGTGTATTGTTTTCTTTTTCTTTTTTTAATTCTTTTTTTCTTCGTCTTTTCTCAGGGTCCGGAGCAGAAGACTTTACACTGTTTATGCGACGAGGCGCTCATTGCTACTATCAAACTTCTCAGAGTCGATGTTGTCGTCGGAATCGGAAAATTTGCTGAAAAAAGAGCTCAGACTGTCGTCAAAAGCGCTGGTCTTCCTACAAAGGTGATTTTGGGACTCTTACCATCATCTTCATTCAGAATCTGGTGTCAATATGAGCCTGAAAGATGATGAATTCACGTTTTTGTGGATTTTTCAAGCTCTATTAATCATCAAACTTGTTAAAATGATCAAATATTTACCTGATTTTTAATTATTTCTAAGATCCGGATCGACTACTGTAAAGATCTCACATTCTTTGATCTCTAATCATTCAGAAAAGTCTGAAATCGACTTGGAAATAATCAGAAAGCTCTGTTAAAAATTCCAATCGCAATTTGAGCCTGAAAAATGATGAATTGACGTTTTCATTGATTTCTGAAGCTAGTATAGTCTCTAAATTAGTTAAACTTTCTAAACACTGTCCAGTTTCCATAAATAACGAATAATGTTTTCTATTTTACAGGTTCTTTCCATACCACATCCCAGTCCTCGTTCTGTTGGTAATCAGAACTGGAGCGAGAAAGCAGCGCAGAAATTAAAGGAGTTAGATTTACTCAGATATTTTACGAAGTAAATATATCCTCGTGAAGTTATTCTAGATAGATAATTAAATTATCATAGGTGCAATGTCCATGACGCTATAGATATATAATTGTTTATATCGCTCTAAGAATCTAAGTCCAATGCTTTAAAATCTCCAACAAAGGAGCTCCATTTCAGTTCTAGTCTTTGATCGACTTAGATTCTCTTCACGAAAGACTCTATTCAACTTTTTGTCCTTTAAATCATTAATTTCGTCCTAAATCTTACGAAAAATTCGTTCCTCCAGCTGTTCAACGATTTTTAACTATCTCCAAGACTAGAGCGAATTTTAATCTACGATTACGAATCGTAAATTGACAATTTTTTAAACATCCATTAGCACATTTCTATGTATATAGTATACATAAATTTGTTGTAAAAGTTATAAACCGTCCGTCTGAACAGTGTGTCAATATTCCGCGGGACATTTTCTCGCTTACAAAACTATCTGTCTTCAATTTCAAAACATGGATGTAAACGAGTGGATGGATGTAGCGTTAGAAAAGGCCTCGGAGGCTTTAAAAGCAGGAGAAGTACCCGTGGGTTGTTTGTTCGTTTACAAAAACGAGATAATAGCGTCCGGTCGTAACACAGTTAACGAGACAAGGAACGCAACTCGTCATGCAGAGCTCAACTGCATAGACGACGTGCTTAAGTATTGCCGAGAAAACGATCTGAGCCATAGAAACGTTTTCCAAAACGTTAGCGTCGTAGTCACAGTCGAGCCATGCATAATGTGCGCAGCTGCGTTACACCAGTTGAAGATACAGAGCATTATCTACGGGTGCAGAAACGACCGATTCGGTGGCTGCAAGAGCGTTTTTGATATCCCCAAAGCCTACGACTCGGATATAATAATCACTGGTAATGTAAGGGGGGACGAGGCGATGCAATTACTGAAAGATTTTTACAAAGGTACTAATCCCAACGCCCCGATATTAAAAGTTAAAAAGGGAAGGAAGAAGAAAAGCGACTCTGACATTAAGTTAGTGAATTAATCATTTCTCTTGTTCGTCTTTTTGATTTGTTATAGTTTCAACTAATTTTCGAAGTTCTTCTCTTCCCCTTTTTCATTCAATAATTACTCTGATAAATTCCATATACGTTGTTAAACGTATAGTTTGTTTGTTTTGTCTTATCCTACGTAAATAGTATCTTTTATATACCATTATCGGTCCTAGTTTGCATATCCGAGAGACTGTATTATACGGCGGGATAACTAGTACCGAAACTTCGATTATTTCTTAAGAAAATTCATATCATTAGTTTTATGTACTGAAATTCATGAGTGCAATAGAATTTAATATGTATTATAACTGTGATCGACACTCGATGAAAAGTTTTCATTATAAAACAAAAAAAAAAGAAATATTTCTTAATCTAATTATTATTTATGTTTATAAATCATGAGATTATCTAACATCATTTGAAATACGATCTTATCAACTTGGAATTAGCCGCACCACGTGGGATCGAGTTCACATTTTCCTTGGTACCATCTCACAAGTAGTTGATTCTTCAAGGTGTAATCTTTGAGTATCATATTTTTCGTCTGAAAAAAAAGTAGAGGAGAGACAAGTGGCGGTGTAAATATTTGAATAAAATTAAAAATAAAAATAAAAGAAGACGAAATATTAACGAAATTTCCTTCTTTATTATATTCTCATTTTGTCAACTTACAATTGGCGGTGGAAATATCCTTTGAAAATCCATCGAATTTTGATGCTCCCGATAACTCGTCGACAGTATCAATCTGGTCTCGTCCGTAAAACACGGCTTACACAACTGGCATTCTACTCTGAAACAGTCGTCACATTTTTCGCAAATTTCTGGCAAAACGACAAGGTTTTTATCCGCGACTTCCATTTCCTCTTCTTTCTGATCTCTGAAACAGTGTATAAAATAATTCTATTAATTAGAACGATAGAAACGAGTCCGAATTTGAATCTTTTGTCGATTTCGAACGCACCTTTTTTTCAACGATTCTTTCCTCACCCTCTGCCCGATACCAACCAGCGCAAATAGGTTGAATAAGACTTGTTCGTAGAGTAATTGATTCGGTGGATAATGGGCGGAGGATAAATTCGGCGACATGTTAGCCTCCATGACGAAAACGTTGAGCTCTTCGTCGAGGGCGAAGTCGAATCTGACCATTTCGAAAAAGTTCTGTTTGTTTTTAAACCGTTTCAGAACGTCCTTGATCAGAGGTTCTTTGCTGAGTATAGTTTCGCGTATAGCCTGCCTCACGTTTTCCCATAACCTGCGGGGATCCTTACCCTCGGATCGTACGTAACTGTCGAACGAGTCTTTCATCGAGAAACCGTAATTCGTGTAATAGTTTTTCAACGCCGGGACTTCCCAAATCGGCAAGTAATCATCGCCGACAACGTATTTGTCAACGTTTTCCGAATCGAAGGGGTGATACTCGACGGGACAAAATCTGAAGAGCACATCTCCCTTGTAGAAATAAACTCTCAGAGGATCTACCGACGTGATAACGGTGTAGACGCCGATGTCGAATTTAAAGCCGTTCACCAGAAACGGTTTTTCTATAAACTCTTGAACGAAAGACCCTTCCGAATCCATATCAAGTTCCGTGATGTTGAGGATCTTGATTCCTCGATGTCCGTTGGATTTCTGCACCAAAGTCTTGCCCGGGTTATCGCCGAGGTATTTCAAAAGGGATTTTTTATCCTCCGGTATTTTGAAGGCAGATAATAAGTGCCTCGCGTTTCCAGACGTCGACAGGTCGACCTTGTTCGTTATGTAGCCGCAGCCCGGGAAGTGATTCACTTTTTGGTGTGGTTCGAGGTTGTTTAAGCTTGAGTAAAGCGTTCGGAACGGGTAATCGTGTGCCCATAGTAAATCCCAGTCCGACTGGTTTGTTCCTCTTCGAAAACCGACTCTTTCCAACACTGCGTAAACGTGCTTCAGGTATCCGGAGTCCGGGTTATTTCCGTAGACCCAATACTTCGGCCTTTTTTCCGCTAATAATACTTCTTTCACTTCAAATTTTGTCAATGACTTCTCATAGCGTACGTGAAGTTGATAAAGAGCGGATAAAATCGACGGTCCCAATACCACGACGATCAATATTTTAATTATTACTTTAAACTTCGTGTTTAAAACCGTGCTACTGACCGTCTCTTCGTCCTAAAAAATAAATGAAATTTATTAAGGCGTTTGTGATGACGAATTACGTCGCAGGTGATGACATGCATAATGTATGAATTTAAAAACCGGATACCTTTCTTCCGCGAAGTTTTTCGCCATGTCTTTCCGTTTCCTCTTTCGTAGAGGAATGTATAACTCGTTTTTTAGTAGTCATTGCATCCGTTACACCTCAGTTTAGGATTTGAAGAATGGTTGTAATCATACGAGGCAAGGCGACGTCGAAAAGTACCGTTGCAACTTACGGGTCTCATCCCCGCCACGTTTCATGTAAGTTGCGCACGTGGAATTGACCAAACCAGATTCACAGCCAATCGAATATATAAAGAAAACACGAATAACTTATTCATGGCTGTTTTATGCTCATCGAAATTCTACTCTTCATCATTTAGAATCCAAGAAACGCTTCAGTAATTATCCGTAGATAATACTCTCCACACGTTCCGCAGACAGACTCTCAGGAATTATAATTCCAAGCCACGCCTGATTTCGAACAACAAAAACTCACATGTGTATGTTAAGTTGCATTCATCCTAACTTTCACGCTGACAAGTGAAAAGGATCAAATATTCAGCTCTATTCGTCTAATATTGATGTATATCGTGCGCCTAACACGATAATTCGTTCCATTGAACATCTGTGATTTTGAATTAAACAATTCCGAATTATGAGAGTAATTAGTCGCCATTAATTTGGAAAAGTTTACAGTCTCTGTCTAGCGATGATTCGAAAAGTTCGCGGGCGTCGGGAGCTCGCAGTTCTGCCACCCTTGTAAACAGTACGATTGATCTCCGCGCAGAATACTGAGATGGCGCTCGCGAACAACTTCCTATCGGCGTCCCTGTTCCTGCTGCTTCTTTTCCGCTAAGGTTATCTCCAAACGCAACATGGGTTTCCAGAATATTTGGTACTCTCACCCCCGTAAATACGGCCAGGGATCGAGATCATGGTGAGCAATCGTTATTCCGATATTTTCCACCCATCCTGAGTGTATTTTTTCATCATAATATTGCCTAGCCGCTTTAAAAGCAGAGTCTGTTATTGTCACAGCGTGGCGCGGGTCGAGCCTCGCGCATACCACATGTATCGGAAAATGCTTTCAATTCGTGTTAAACATTATGCTAAATACATGCGGCCTAAATATTGTAACAATGAAAAGATGGTGTAAACACCCGTATTTCTTTATTAGATCAGCAACAGGATTTGAACTTTACCGACTTCGTCTTTTCACTACGAATACGAATTTATAGGTTATGTGTTCGTGACGTCATTTGCCAATTTCAGAGAGAGAATTTCATCGAGCGGTTTTATTTTTTAAATATATTTCAATGTGACAATTTACTGTTTCGATCTATTTTTCAGAACCAATTCTCAAGTTTTTAGGTTATCTGTAATTAGTACTGTGTGATCAAAAATGTTAGTTGTATGTTCGGTTGCCGCGAGTTAGGCGCGTAAAGATTTTACATTATTTTCAGTTGATATTTACGCGTATATATTCGACCAAAGGAATTATTTGGCTTTTTTTTTATAAAGAACGTTATTTGAACATAATTTTCTATTTTAGCCGAGCGTGCGCCAATAAGCATGGTCTAATTCGCAAATATGGTCTAAATATTTGCCGACAGTGCTTCAGGGAGTACGCCGCCGACATCGGCTTCAAGAAGGTAATAAAAATCAATGATTAATAATTTTTTTTTTCTCATTCATGCTCTTGTACTTTGATCATTTTTATTATTGACACAGTTTAGCTATTCATTAATGAGGCTTACTCTCGTTCATACGTCGTTTAATTTAAAAATTAATCTCTACGTAATAATAATAATAATAATGGACTAAATTAAATCGGATTTAATTATCGACGTGTTTACGTAACTCGGCAATGCTTCATGCACACGTATCCGCTTCGTTTAGTTGGCTAAAAGTAAAACTAATTTTTATCGCAAATTCTTACGATCAATGTCTTCTCTTCCTTTTGTTTTGTTTTGTTTTTTTTTTTTCTTTTTTTTCGTATGGGATTAAAGTTGAAACAATATTTTTCTGTTATATTTTCAGCTGGACTAGAACACCGAACGCAATAGCTGGGCTGATTCGTATAATGAACAATCGTTAATTTAAAAACTAATTTAATGATATCTTGAATACCGAGGAAATAATTGTGTTAGTTTCGACGTACGAATTAAATATATGTTTTGTTTATGATGGGGAATCAGTAAATCAGCTTTAAAATAACATTCGTCTTGTCTTTGTTTCTTTTATTATTTTCGTTTAGTCTATTTTTTTTTTTTTTTTTTTTTATTAACTATAATTATTGAGCACCACGTTTTAGATCGTTAATATAAAACTAAACGTAATATACATCGATCTTCTTCTTTCCATCACCGTTTCCTCGCCTCCTTTTTATCAACCCCTCGCGAATCTCTGTAAAACAATATTTAAAGAAAGAAAAGGGGAAAAAAAAAAACAAAAACGTATTAGTTAGAAAATAAAAAGAAAATAAAAAGGAAATAATTAGGATAAGTCTATAAACTCGCCTGTGTCGCTTGGGCAGCTAATGCAAGTACAGATCTTTTAGCTGGTCTACAAAATTTGCTAGGTCCTTCTTGGCAGCATAAATTTGGTAGACATTCTATCGTCCTGTTACAAGGCTGTGGGAATAGGTCCAGTAATGGTGGCGGCGCCATTTGGCACTGCATGTATCCCAGCATAGACATTAGAACTGAAATTGAAAGAAATTAGCTAACAGTTGTGTGGCAAGAAAATGAGTTTGAAGAAGATAATAAAAGAAAAAAAAGAAAAGAGTTTATCATCAACGATTGAAGCAATTGATTGAATCATTTGCTTGGCGAATAGAATTCTATTTATTATTTTTTTTTTTTTCTCTAAAGTCACTTCGTAAGATTCCCTTTATTCGTCTCTCTCTCTCTTCTCGTATATGGAATGTTAAACCGTGAATCTCGAGATTAGTTTATGGCAATGATACGAGTGTCTAGTTTTTTTTTTTTCTTTTTTTAACCAGGTCAAGATCGACTTAGCCATATAAACGTCTTGTACTGTATAATAAGTATCTACGGGCATTATTCGTGTGCCTTTTACTTTCCACTCGTTGAATTAGCCAGAAGTATTCACAATTTACCTATATATGTATAGTAATAAGATTAAAAGGGAAGATAGAATATCGAATTCAATTATTTTTTTTATCACGAACAATAATTTCTGAAAGAAAAATCGTAAACTCTCCCGCGAAAAGATCTTTGATACAATTTTTTTTCTTATAAACAGTTTTTAAACAACCTCTACCAATTAGAAAGTATGATAAAGAATGCTGTGCGTGATTGAATAGTTATTAATTATCGTCAATTTACTGCGCATTCCGGGCTGACAAATCGACAAGTATAAAACGATAAAACGATGAAACGATTAAAGACGACGATAGTAGTTACACTTACGTTCGTGAGCACGTGGAAAGGGCAGTTCCGACCAAACAGGGGCCGCGGTTCGACAGTAAAGTTTTAGGTCCTTGTCAGGACAACAGACGCGTCTTTCTTCCTCGCAGTCAATATCAGAGAGGCATTTCTTGACTGGTAATGCTTCGGGCACCGGTTCCTTGGGGCACATACGATTCAATCCTAGAATGGCTTTTGTAACAGGCAAACAGAGAAAATGCATAAACCGTTAGCTTCCAGGGTCTTTTTTTTTTCTCTGTGTTTTTTTTTTTTTTACCCACGTTAAATAAATCTAGCGAAGAAGAGCTAACGATAAATGTCCATACAGAAATCTCTGGGATAGAAGATGCTACTTTTTTGTTTTCTTTTTTCTTTCTTCGTTTTTAGTATTACACACGCATGAGAATCGAGGTGAGTATTTAGCGGCGGAAAAAGCTGCCCCATAGATAAATATATCGCGGCTGTGCTACAGTGTACAGAGAATGAGTGAGAGAGAGCTAATCTTGCCAATAAATAGTGCAAAGTGGTATTGCTTTTGTTGTAACTAGAGCAGCTTGCAGGGCAAAAGTACCTCTGGTATATTAGTATGTATAGAATACACGAGCGTACGTATAGACTCGCTCGCTTAGCAACTAGACGTATGCAACGAACGACAATTATACACACACATATAAACGTGAGAGTTATTTCACCTGACTCGTACGAACGCGAACCCGAATCGCGTGTTTAAACGCGCTTCGTTACCGAGTTAAACTAAACTTGACGGAATTACAATACAGACTACTGCAATGGCTGCGGTAATTGCAGTTAGAATACAATGCATATACCGAGCGCGGGGATTAGATCGATAAGAATCACGCTTGACTATCGTATAATTGTTGTCGGGTAAAAAAGATTCCCGCTTTATTATTATAAATATATGATATGATAATTAATCTTCAAGTTTTTCTTTCGTTCTTTCTTTCTTTCTTTTTTTTTTTTTTAATTATTTTCTTTCTTTTTTCGTTATATATCTCTTCCAGATTCACGCTCGCGGGATGTACATACTTAACGAGTCAAAGGTCAGGGACGATTTTAGTAAAATGTAAGATTTCGAAATGAGATGAATATTGATATTATTTATATTGTAAGTATGTACCTTGGTAACTAAAATCTCTGCGGTGTAAAGGTTCGGAATATATCTTCAGGGTCACGTAAAAAATAATAATAATAATATTTATAAGCGACGCGGGAAAAGGTGTTTTTTAACAATTGATACAGGTATTTATTCATTTGTATGTATACGGTATGTTTATCTGTTTGCGTATGATATATGAATAAAATACGATACGATAAAGAGGGAAAACGTGTTATTTTACACGTAGAATGTTGAATTATTATCTTATACTTTACCATCGGAATAATTGTATTTTTATTATATTTGTTTTTTGTTTTTTTTTTGTTCCCTTTTTCATTCTTTCCCTAGTTTTCTTATCTACGTGACTATAGAATAACGGTGATGGTCATAGACACGGCACTGGGTGTTATTATACTGCAGAGATTATACAATCAAAGGAACTATACTTGACCACTAAACCAGTGAGAGTTGTAACTCAAGAAATATCACGTTGATAAATGTCAATTTTACTGGGGCGAAACCTTAGGAATTGTTTAACACGGTTGTTTCACATAGTCTCTCTCTCGCCTGTATATATCTCGATTCTAAAATAGACCTAGGAAATATTCGAAACGAAAATTCGTAGGTAGACATGACAGAGGAAGGCCTAAAGGTCTTCTGCAAACAAAATATTGTTGATTTTAGGACCGTTTCTACCAAAACTCGATTATATTTGAAAAGAACGAGAAATACTTGCTTTTACTTAAATATCTTTGAACTTTATTATTATATCATGATTACTTGCAATTATAGATATATCAATATTAGATTCATAATACTATAAACGGAAATCAAATTATAATATATTCAAAAATATCACGTAACTGAAATTTTATTAATCCCTTTTTTATTTTTTTAGGTTTATTTTTTTTTCTTTTTTATTTAATCAACTTTAATAACCTGATCCTTGTACAATTATATAATAATTACAAACTCTTACGAATGTAAGGTTTATGATTTCTATATCGAAGTATGTGTATCTATAACTACTTTCTACACATTATAATATAACTAAAATATGTTGAGAAACTTTCAAAATATTATATCAACGTGCAATTTTACCGTACCTATATAATATACAAATTCACGGAACAGGATATTAGATCCGCGAAAGATAAGCTGCTCATTTTTTGTAAGAAAAAATAAAAACAAATTTGTCAAATGTAAGTTCGAACGAGTTTTCTCTCTCTCTCTCTCTCTTTTTTTCTCTACCTGTATCAGATTTTGGTTCGAAATTTCGGGCATGGATATACATTCGTCTATCACAAACCAGTTAAAAGCCAATTGTTAGAAAGTATACACATCGTGTTATATATAAAATATTTTATATTTCACGTATATATACCTTGCGAATCGAGAGAACCAGTTTTATTTCGCCTTGAAATGAATTTGAAAGGCAATTGAATAATTCTGTTGAGAAAATTGTACTCCATACGCAGCAAGCTGTGTAATGGTTTCTTTACAATTATAGGTATAATTGCGAGAGAAATATCGTTAGAGAAATTGGTTCAAATTTTGGTTTTTCTTTCTTTTTTCATCAAATTTTTTTCGATTTTTCATTTCTTCATACATTTTATATTATATTCATGATATCAAATAACGGTCTGATATACAGTCTGAATAACTATAATTGCGATCAATATCGCGAAGACTATTTCGTCGATGTTATATATACCTATACCTATATATCTACCTACTTACCTACTTCGAAAAGTGTTTTATAAGCCGATAGTTTCTTGTCGATAATGAAAGTTCCTGAAATTAATGACTCCGTTCGACTCTCACGAAACTATGTACTGCATAAGTTGAATTATAAACGCGTATGATATATAATATATGTAATAATTTTCAGAATTTTATACCATATAATATATAATAATATATAATATAATAATCCATATAGAACACAGCTGCAATAACGAAAATTCCGTTACGCAATATATATATATATATATATGTATATGTATACCCGATATACAAATTGGAAAGTATAAAAATTCATCGATAGTTATATTCTCACGGAAGCAAAAATACGTAAAAATCCTTTTCTCCAATTTCTAAGTAATTTTTTCGATTCTTTATTTATCTATCTATTTATTTATTTATTTATTTATTTTTTTTGTAATTTGACTCTTCAAATTTCTACTAAGTTTTATCCAGACACCAGGTATAGCCGTCGTTTTTTTTTTTTCTTTTTTTTTCTTTCTTTTTTTTTTGTTATTTCTTTTAAGACCGGTTTGAAAATGTTTGCGTTACATACATACGTGTAATACATAGGCATAGGTATACCAGTATAACGACGATAACGACTGACGCGATATTTCTTCTTGCTATATGCAGTGTTTGAACTACGTTATTTTATGTTATCATCATACATAGATATATATATATACATGTCTCTGATCGTTCAATTGTTCTCTACTACTTTTCTTTTTATATACTAAACATATATACGTATGATAATATAGTATCTATACATTATATATCATTATATATAGAATATTGTTACAAGTGTTTCTAGCCCACATGTAAAATATTACGTTTTGACGTGCTTCGGTAACTAGTACATAAGTAGATACTAGCACGTGGTACTAGCTACTAATTTACTACCAGATTACGAGCTATAAAATCTCTCAATAATTGCGCATCTTTTTTAATTAACTCGTTTTATTGCTCGGTATAATTGTACCTAGTTATCATCCGAAACTTAATACCCAATTCCATTTTTAAACTGCAGGCGTAATAATTACGAGTTTTTCAAATTTAGTGCGATTTGATTTTACGTCGGTTCCCTTAACTTAAAAAAAAATTAAAAAAATTAAAATTTCGCTACGTCGCTTCGGGATTTAATCATAGATACTTAGCTACCGTTCGAAAAATGAAAAAAACTCAATTACTCTGATAACTTTATATTCGTATACATGCATAGATATATGCAGATAGGTGAACTATATATCCTAACTAAGTATTTCTATGCATGCAACAGCTGAGGACTCACGCAGAGATAGTTGAGCTATTGAAACGTTAAATTTGACTCGTCTGAATCGAAATAGACGAGTAGGTAGTATTTTTCCGCTCGGTTTAAGAACCGCATATGTTGAATGAAAATTTTTGTTACCTAGTTATAAAAATTGAGAAAGAAGAAAAAAAAGGAAAAGAAAAAAAAAAACTTATCATAATACCGTTTCCACATCCAAAATTATCATTTATGACTGTGTGACGTGGTATGTACACCTTGTTAAAAAAAAAAGAAAGAAAAAAAGTCATCATTTCCAATTTACACCTAACAGAAAAAAAATCAATCGTTAATTTAATCCGATAATATAGAATGCGCGCGGGATGACGTGTCGCTGTAGATCGACTCGATGTATGGTACTGGAAAATCGCCCGCGGTCAGTTGGATTTGTACCAAAGTTATCTAGGGGTATACATATAGCTATAAGGGGTAGGTATAGGCAATTTGCCAAACCCTGCAAGCAGTAACTAATTACATTGCTAGCTAGTCTCGTCAGTAAAACAGCGACTACGAAGTCTCTGACCACGCAAGTATAAGCTCTCGGTCTTTCACGGTCCTTTTTTTGCGTGTCAGTAGATGGCTGGTATTCAGCTGCTGCGGACTTCTTCATCTTAATTTCGTTTCTAGAGTAGCTCTTCCGACGATCGTCAGTAAAGAGAGATGCATGAATCTTCGGGAAAGAAGAGGATCTCTGTCTCTCTCTTTCTCTCTCTCGATACGTATTATATTATACATACCGCAATTTCGCACACTGTAGATATATTCATCTCGTAATGTTAATTCAAGACTATAACTATCCGTCATTATTCTGTCGTTAACATTTAGCGCGAATTTAAAAGGTTGCATAACACCCTCCGTAGCTCATGTATACAGTGTGATTCAGATTAAGCTGTTCATATTTTGAGGACAGATTCCTCGCGAAAATCTAAGACTAAATTTCCTTTACCGGAAATCCGAGAGACCGATAGTTTCCGAGCTACGAAAGACCTTAGTTGACCAATCGCGGAGCGTATAGATCGCATAGACGGCGCCACCGCGCAACTTCCGCTCATGGCCGACGCTCGCTGTGTCACCTATAAGTTCTGCGATTGGCCAACTAAGATCTTCCATATCTCGGAAAGTATTGAGCCCACGAATTTTTGGTAAAGGAAATTTAGTCTCAGAATTCCGCAAAGAATCTGCCCTCAAAATTTGAATCACCCCGTATAATGTTCACGGTGATATTCTGCGCATACGTATACGTATATGCGAGAGGTTGCACAAGCGGCTGTATAATCATATATATAGATATGTATATCTACGTTAAAATTGATACCGTCCATATAATATATAAATAGAAAATAGTAGAGCTATGAATAACTTGTGTGTGTATATCTCCTACCAAGATCTGTTTGCGACACAGGTGCCTGGCGCCTTAAACAGTCATTAAATTAAACCGATCAATTCATATTAAAATTGTTATAATAACAATGATTCTAGTCTCGTGTCCTCCGAGCTGACATTATCTGGTCGCAATAATTCTGCGCTACCGATATTATGCACACGCAATGTCTTCGCCGCTGCGAGTATGTGTAATGATCATGTAACTTCAGTTTTAATACAGTCGAAAAGGCGGCCTTGAGTCAAATCGTCGTTTCTTATATCTTAGTTTATTATGCTGTTCTAGCGGAGTTAGTGACCGACTGACTGACTGACTGACGTTGATATATATATGTCTATGTAAATGGTACGAAATACAGGAAGTTCTTACGGACCGGTAGAGCGAATCGAGATTCGCAATTCGTTTCAGCGTGCATAAGAAATTCTATTTTATTCTTTTTTCCCATCGTTTTTTTTTTTTTTTTTGTTCCGAACCGAAAGATCTGAGCAATAAATTTATTCCACAATTTTACATGATCGCTGATCTCCCAGTCCCTTTGCCCTCCTGTAGAATGAGCTAACCAGCTATTTACAGATTTGTTTTTATCGCGCTTTTAGAGCGAACGGAACTTTGGACTGAATTCTAATCGCGTATTTCCTTTCGTTGTCTCTAGCACCCTACACGTGACGATATAGGGACCGACAAGCGATTATACTGTAACATCTATAACTTATAATCTCCGCGAATGGAACTTTTTTTTTAACCCTCCAGGGTTTTCGAAATTGAAAAATTGTTCAGCAAAAAACTACGACGAACGTAGATATTAACGAGTCGAATTATTAAAGTAGATGTACATGTGCACGAATGAATGAGGACTGTTTCTTTTTTTTTCCTTTTTCCTTTTTTTTTTTTTTTTTTCTTTTTGTACGCGAGTAGTTCGATTGCCATAACTTTTTATAATCGACTAAAAGCTTGTTGAATGAGTAAAGAGCGACTAAAGATAAAAACAGCCATCTCGCATTTACTATACGCGTATAACGTACACACGTGTCTGTATACATGTGTGACTATCTGACTAATATGATGTCCATTCCCCCTCGACGTGTAAAATTATATACATTCGTATGTGTATTTCGTTTGGAACCTTGCCACACGGATAAGTGCGACAAAAATGACAAGAAAAAACAAAAAAAAAAAACATTAACAAAGACGATAATAAAAAAAGCTACTCTGCATTCCGTTTCATATATGTACGGTGCCATTACATACATACAGATATAACACAAAGTTCGAAAAATAAGTTTTACTTCGAACTTATATCTCTGCACTCGTAACGATTAAGTTTGGGAGGAAGCTTTCTTTACACACCTGCATCCTATCTATACTTTTCAACTTTCTTTGAATGATCTATCTACCTGTCTAATCTAACTACCTGTTAAAAAAAATAAGCAATCAATTCCGGCTCGGCAATGCGGAGTTATAAGTCTTTTTTTTTTATTTTCTTTTTTTTGCTTCATATACTTTTATTTCGTGCAGAAGTTGTAACTGTACGAACTGCAATTATAACGAATATCGGGT
This sequence comes from Rhogogaster chlorosoma, assembly GCA_944452935.1. Classification (NCBI taxonomy): domain Eukaryota; kingdom Metazoa; phylum Arthropoda; class Insecta; order Hymenoptera; family Tenthredinidae; genus Rhogogaster; species Rhogogaster chlorosoma. The sequence continues at coordinate 26,246,406 of OX101800.1, read as the reverse complement.
TCCACGTGATTTTATAGAAAATATAACTTTTCAACGAGTGATCGCAGTTATTATTCTCTTTAATGAATTTAATTTCGTTCAAAATTCGGACTCGGTATGTCAGTACTTATAAATAATACTGAGGCGCGCGTAAAACGAAGAGACAAAGTTACAAGCCAACTAACTATATATGCAGAGCTACACCAAGCCCCAAGGCTTAGAGTTAGTATTAGCGCTGCTTGCTTGATTTCAGTGGGTCAGTAGTTAACTACCGTATTTGTTCAGCATCGTCGAATCAAATTCACAATATGAAATGACGAGACGGACGATTAAATTTTCTAATGAAAAAAAAAAAAAGAGAAATAATTATCCAAACAATTTATCCTTCGGCAATTTAATTATTTATCAATTTCGCGATTCTTAAGACATTTTTCTTTCTTTTTTTTTTTCAACGATCTTTCCGCTATGCCTAATCTAGAGAAATACTGAAAGTTACCGGAGATCCGTGAAGCATAAACGCACCGTTTTTACTTTTTACTTTTATTTTATTTTTTTCGTCGAGCTGCAGACCTCGAAAACTTCGAACAGATGTTATTCAGTGTACCTTATCTTACATGTATGTATCTTACATGTATGTAGGATCCATATGTATTGTATAATTCGATATTACGTTATCCGCAAATAAATGTACATATACACAAACTTCGAACTGATATACTGGCCTTAATTAAATAATCTCGATTGCTTAACGAAACGCATTATGGCAGTTTTTCGATAACGATTAAGCGATTAAAAGAAAGAACGTCCAGTAGAATATAAATACCTGACAAGTTTTGGAGATATTAAATATCTGCGCAGAAAGACAAATCGATAATTAATTGACTGTAGACATATATACATAGATATATTTTCATATGTGTATATATTGCATTCCACTTTGATTTTATAGTTCCACCTTTGTAATTATATCACTGAACTGTGTTTATGTCTGACCTCGAAAGAAAGAATGAAAGAAACAACAGAATTCTACTACTATACCAATTATCTTAATCTATTATAATAAGAAATAGTCGCTCGATTAGTATCCCATATAGGTATACCTATACATGATCGCGTGTGTATGCCTGCGTTAAGAAAATATGAAAGTTCTTCACTTCTTTTCAAACTTCCAAAATAAAATAAAATATATTATGTATATAAAAATTGAAGAAAAAAACAATTATACATATAAAATTGTAAAATACAAACCTCGATGTTGTGGTTCTTTAGGTGGGGCTGGAATTCCTTTTCTACAAATTTTTTTACAACAGCGTTGATCCGGCCCGAGGAAAACACATTGTTCATTAGTTTTGCAGGGTATACTGAAGAGCAGACTCAAACCAGCCAATTCAAAGTTAGGACAAACGTATTCGAGAAGTTCTTTCGACTTTACCGAAGTTTTCGTGCTATTTATTTTACCGATTACTGCAGCGGCTGTGGGTTTTACAGATTTTCCAACAGCTCCGGCGATGACTAAACCAAAAAATTTCATCAAAATACATACCCTGCATATTAGCATTAAACTTGAAACTTTACGAGGAGATGATTCATACGATTATTATACATAATTATGCACATACTCGTACATACATATACCTATATTCCTGAGAGTAGTATATTCTCATCGTATTTTTTTAAGAAACTGGTTTCCAGCTTGTATGTGATCTTTTTTTTTTAAATTCTTTAGTTTCTTCTTATAGCATAATGTATATGCAAATTTATAGGCCCACGTATATACGTATTCATATCTATGTATGCAACGAGTTTAAAATAATTCATTTATTCGTGAATCTGGTAATTGCTTTTTATTTTTATTCTCATTTTTTCTTCATTATAAATAATAATCAGAAAACATCGTTGGAACGTTACGCAACGTCGTTAAACCAAGATAATCCTCTGTATAATTCGTACATATACCAGAATACAATGCGATACCATTAGATACGTGTAATGAATTTGGCTCGACTCCCGAGTACAGCTACGGCATTCAGCTCATTGCATTGTGCGAACGATAAACGTACGACTGTACACAGTTTTGCAAAGTGTGGCGCAACAGCCACAGAAAAACCTCGATTACGAAAACGGCCGTTCCAAAGGTTCCCGGCTTCTGTCTAGTACGTATTATGCCTTATGGTGGCTTATGGTCTATTTCAAAGAAGTGGAACCGTTCTTTACCACGCTCAGACACGTACGCCTCGACGACGCGGTGTATCAGGCCCTTAGGTGAAGTTTATATGCGCTTCTGAAGGTTCGATGCTACGTGAGAAGCGACGCGTTTCTTAGCATGACTAAACGACGCGAGACATTCGAACGTTTCGCCATTAGAGAAAGAAAAACCGGAACGAGCTAATAAGAGGAAGAGTTGCGTTGATAGATATCCGTAAGGAGCTTGACAGGAAAAAGGAAGAAATAGAGTTAATAAGTAAAACTGTTGTAAAAAAAAAAAAAAAAAAAAAATGACGCAGTTTATAAACCCGAGATTTTCTTCGGAGTATAAAAGATGTAATGTGTCGCGCTCTCCCGCATTGTTTTATTTATAGCTGCAGCGCTGTTGCATACGTATGACACAGGAATAAGAAAAAGAAAGAAAAGCGCGATGAATATGGTGAATAGTGTACAAGTTGAAGTGGATAATGCTTGGTTTGTGTACTTTGAATCCTGTCTCCGTAGAGTTTTATTTTAAGGTATTTCAAGCGATACCTTATCAAGCCGTAAACCAGATATCAATAATTACATAGCGTATATAAACAGAGCGAGAAAAGTTTAGGGATTGATAATTCGTGAGAAATGATGAAAGGATAGACGCGCTCGCGGCGTATTAGCTAATTCATGTATTCCCTTAGCGTGTAACTATCATTGCCGATTGGTAAACGTCTCGCGTGGGCGCGCTTGCAACCGATACAGACTGTAAGTCAATTATTCAAATAACATATTATTCCGATGTACTGATAAGTGTGAGGGAATCATACAGCAATGAAAACACGTTTTATCACAAGCATTATACCTACGCAAGAAAAAAGAATCGCAGTATTATAACTTGGAACACTGTATTTCCACGCAGTCGAGGTTGGCCTAAAACAAGATATTGTATTCCCTCGTAGGGTCTCTCGGATGATAAAACAGCGACCACTATACGAGCGTGGGGAAGGATATACCGACACACATGTGAGAAACTTACGCAGCTAAACTCGTCGGGCATACGTGTGTACGCGCGTATGTGCATATCTGTTATAGCTGATGCCACAGGGCGGACGGTATATGTGTACTTAGCATACATCACGATTAAAGTTAGTGTGGCTGCAGTTAACAGTATCCCTTCCTGCTCCACGCTCGCTCGCAGATGTAGCTACATTAAACAAGTATCAGCGTGGTAGCCGCTGATGTATGTTTCTTGCTCGGGTATACGTGTATACGCGCGGTATAACTCGCTGCCACTATTATATTTAGGATAATAATTTACAGGCATATTTAATGCAGTAGGTTGGGTGTAATGATGAGCTGAATAAAACACTTTATACGAAACACTGTCTAGCTCTTGTTATTGCGATTGTTAATATTAATGCATTGTATAGTAATGAGTATCGATATAATAATATGAAGAATGATTTGAGCGAGGGAGCGGCGCGCACGCACCTGTATTTGTGTTTATGTCTTGTGCGAGGGAGCACGTGCTCGCTAATGATATAACGAGTAGTAGTAGTTGTAGTAATCGGAAGAAATTGAAATTCGTTGTTTGTGGCGACGAGCATGGCGCGGAGCTAATCTCGCGACGTGCAGCACTCCGCGGTAGGAAATACGGCGTATTACTTTCCTTGGGTTTTGCAGTTATTATAGACATTGCGAAAAGTACAACGCGGCGAATATAACACTTTGAGATGCGATATTAAATACACCCTGTGTATATAAGTACAGGTATACTATATAAGTGTCGTTGCGAAGCAGAGCGAAGACTAAGTACTACTGATCTGAACCCGGGTCTTTCTCATTCCTTAATACTTAAACTACGGGTGGAAAAACTTTCTCGCCATAACTTAAACGTTACTGCAATAACGTAACTATAACTTAACATTTCACACGGGATGCGCGGGCTAACCCGGATCATATATACATTTTCGATATACCCAAAGAGAAAGGATTCTCCACCTACCAGCGCAGATACTAAGAATTTAGTATCGCATTCTATACGTCCGTGAATAATGACCCGGACTGTTGTATTACGTCAGGTGAAACATCGTATAGGTTGGCAGTGACTAGGGAGGGATTAATTTCCAGAAAGCATATATATATATATTTGTGTCTTTATCCTTTCTTATTAAAAGATATTTTTTTTTCATTTCATAGTTGCCCACTAAAACTATAAACTATCTACCATGTATTCTCTTCTGCAGCGTCGAATGACGAAATAAAATATTACACCATCGGCAGCTGCGTGCAGTATAAAGTCAACTGGGTATAATATACTGGTTGTAGATTATTTCGGGATAAAACAAGGGAGAAAAAAGATCAACGGCATCGTTCGTCCGTACGATATATTTCGCAAGAGTTTTCGCGTTCTTCTAATAAAAGCGCGAAAGGATTTTGGTCGAGAGATTGGTAACGGTGCGAGAGAATACATAATCCTGTAGATATGTAGACACACGCCTCCTCGGAGGCGCAGTATATCGCATCAAAGCGATGGAAATACTTTTCTACGCAAATTTATTCCAATTCCATTTGTATTATCCAAACGCCGTGTCGGCCAAGATAACGCGACGGTCGACGCTACATTTAGCACTCTGAGATCCTCGTCGCGTGTTCCCTTACGCTAGTAGGTAGTACTGTATAATCTGTAGATGTACAAATACATAGAATCTAAAAGTAATTAATGTTTGCTGCAGTGAGGCATAACCATAAGCATTTCTGTACACTATGCATATACACACAACTTTATTTATCACAAAATAAGTTACACAAACATATAATGTTAACTGTCCAAACAGTTGAACAACATGAATACATGTATATTTATTTTTTACGAATTAAAAGCAACATCGATCGTGTAACTATACTACAAACTGCAGAGAGCGAGAAGGAGAGAGACAGAGAGAGAGGGAGAGAGTAAGACAGAGAGAGATATCGTGCTGTTACCATGCGGTAATGTAATCGTACGATATAGGTATAGGGCAGCGCGAGTAATGGACGAAGTCGAGGAGGCTTACAGCTGCTTTACTGTTACCAAGCTGGTCCGCGCGAGCGAACGTTTTACGTACGTTCGTTTTATCATTCGCACGATTCGAACTCGCCTCCAGGCTCCGAGGCAGCCCTTCGAGTATTTGCGCCGCGACTTCCAACCGCCGACCTTGAATCGAGAGAATTTAACGAGCGCTGGGGAGAGAGGGGGGGATCCCACATTATGCGAAGTGTGAGATGAATAACGAATTGGGATACAAACGATTATTCATTGCGAAATGAAAATTATAATTCTTATATCTGATACGGGGGAGGGAATATGTAGTTTAGTCTCTTTAATTTCTAAGCTTCGCTTTACATAGCAACGATCATGATATAAGCATCGAATTTGAATATTATATAACTTTATATACTATAATCGATTCTTACAAGCGAAGAATAGTCGTATTGTACGAAATTGTTGTAAAATAAAGTGATAACAGGGATTTTGGTAAAGGGATTTTGTAGTGGGGATGGCGCCACTAAAGGTGCGGGAAAATGAGTAAACTCTGAAAGCATCCCCCCCCTCTACGTAACCTGAAGCACGCCGCGTCGTCCTATCGCACGGTTAAATTAAAAATGGCGATTCAGTCGCTGTTTATAGTAAGAGCGTAGAGCTTGTGTCCAGTTGGTGGAAGGTTTTAGTGGGGTAAAGGTGTCATTTGAACGGTGATGAGTGCGCGTGCCGTTACAAATAGACAAATATTATTAAACATAACGAACATGGACGATAATCAAGCCGATATAACGGTTGACAAAACGTTGGGTGGTGCGGACGGTGGTGGTCTGCGTGACGTAAATGGCGTTAAATCTGTTCACGTTGACCCGACGACGCTCGGGGCTAAGGCGCAGGTCTCGCCATCTTGTGGCGAAAATGGTAATTTGAATAAATTCGAAAGCGGCAGCGGGAGCGGAGAACACGAACATGAAGGCGGCCCGGTGGAAGACGGGATCGATACCGCAGCTAAGAAGCGAAAAACGCGGAGAGGTAAACCTAAGCATAGGAAGCTCAAGCCCTATTCAAAACAGCAAATAGCATACGAGGGGAGGTTAATCAAATCACGGGGTATTTCGACTAGAGTAACTAAGACCGGTCGGCAACCGCCTGCCCCTTACAATACGACACAATTTTTGATGGAAGATCACAGCGACCTCCCTGACCTAGAGCAAAAACTCGCTGGCGCAGCGGCTGCCGGTGAAGCGGTTCCGATATTTCAAAAGCCTCCGGCTCCTCCGCGTACTAGAGACTCAAGTTTTAGCATAGACTCGGAGGATGATTATTTCTACTCTTCGCCCGAGGACGAGGAAGAGTTTCTTACTAAGGAGTTTTCTACGGCATACGAAGACCTCCACGCCGAACGACTGGGCGGTTTAACAAAGTCAGAATTAATCCAGGAATATATACAGCTAGAGAGCAAAGTTGATCTTTTGACAAAGCGATTGAGGGGGAAAAATTTTCACCAAATGGAAGAACGGGATACAACTGGGAATGATAATAAATACAATAGCAGCGCTGTTGCAGCTGCTGCTGCAGCGGCAGGGACGGAAATCGAGATTGCGAAGAAGTTGAAAATATGTCAGCAAAGAATCGACGATTTAATGCAACAGAACGAACAACTGAGGCGGGAAAATGACGCGCTTAAAGCACAGAGAAGAGGTAGCGTAGCCTCTAGTGTAGACAGCGAAAGCGACAGCGATAGCACGAGCAATACTAGCTCTTGCAGCTGTTCGGGAAATAGTCCGATACAAACGGGGCTAGTGTCGTCGGGAAATTCTCAAATTTTGATAAGAAGGGAACAGATTGGTTTTAAGGAACAAAAAATAAACGGATGCAACTCCGACGACGAGGATAAGATTCAAACTTCGCGAAGATTAATGGATGCCAGTCCTAAGCCCAACTCTAATTATAATGGAAATATCATATCCAATGGCCACGCTACTATTACGACTACGACTACTACGACGAGTACAACTACTACTCAGGGAGTAAACGGTCTGCCCACATAAACGCGGCGCGTAAAATTAAACATTTCTCTCATTAATCCATCTCTCTTTTGTTTCAACCCTCCTACCCAAGACTGTTTTGTATATAAGATTATATTATATATGTGCATAATAATAATATAAATATACATACCTATACGCAGTTAGTCTATTAAGAGATATTATTATTATTATTATTATTATTATTATTATTATTATTATTATTATATTCACAAAATTTGGTATTCGCTGCTGCGTTGTCGTTTACGGAATATGTTATTACTTTATTACTTACGCCCAATAATATATATATATATATAAATTTTCTTTTTTTTTCCATACTATTTCTCGTACTATCGTTCACATGTAATTTTTTTTTTTTTTCTTATCAATTAAATTTTGAAGTCGATTTCTAAGAATTATTTTTCTGAATAGGAAAAATATATACATATTTTTTTTTCAATAACTCTCTGGATAGGGTACTGAAGATAATTGAAGAAATCGATTAACAATTGTTGTATACTCGACAAAACAAAATGGCCGGCGAGGTTCGATCCACCTCACGACTTTGGCCTAGGTGTACTATGAGCCGTCTTATAATTTCTGGGGGATTTAGGTATTCGATACTTTTGTAATACCGGCATGATTGAAAAATGTTTATGTTAATAAATTTTTTGAAAGTCAGACGGTAGCTAATTGCTAATGAAATTTTTTCAATTGTAGTAAGCGTTTGCGTTCATAGTATAGGTCTTGGAATTGACTCTGATTGATTGTTCAACAGATCTTTATTCGCTTTGCTATTTGTTTTCTTTCTTCTTTTCCATTTCCGTTCAATGTTTATTATGTCCGAGTCTCGAACAGCTTATCTATCTAAATGATAGCGTGGTTTTGAACTCGGTTTTAATTTATAGATTATATACAGGACAGCTTTACGATTTATTATTTATTACGCAACTATGAAGATAGCCAGACACGTGCATGTGCACTGAGAAGGCGCGTCCGGCTCATTTAATAAATTGTATAAATACAAATTATTTTCGTCAATATTTATATTTCGTATCATTGTTTTTTTTTTTTTTTTTTTTTTTTTTTTTTTTTTTTTTTTTCCCCCGTACAACAATTTTTGCCCATAATCACCAAATAAATACATACATATAAATAAAATATAAATTAACCCTCTCTTTTCAAGAGCTGTGTAGACACAGATATATACATGTCCGTACTTCATTATAACATTGCGATATTTAGATATCGAATTAATATTGCCGATTAGATACAGGATGGGTTGACTATATACAATACCATACCAAATTATTAATAATAATTGCCTAAAAATAAAAATATACAAAAAAAAAAAAAAAAAACAGACCATCAACTAAAAGATATACCCGGTTATAAAGATTCTAATTATTTATTATTATTCAAGCGAGAAATATGCTTAATGAAACATTGTGATGAAACACACACCTGTTATAAATTATTATATTCACGGGTGGCTGTATAATTGTATAGAATTAGATTAAGCCTGTAGAAATTAGTTAATGGTCTGGAGATGATAAAGTGACACCATTATTTTGGTTATATTTCAAAACGCTGAATATTCTTTTCTGTTTGCTTCCACTTTTTTTTTTCTTTCTTTCTTTCTTTTTCTTTTCTCTCTTTTTTTACATCTTACTGATAGATAATACTGCTATTATTTTTAGTTGTTAATTATTATTATTATAACACATTTACTCTACTTAGCTTTATTACTATCATTATTATTATCATTATTATTATTATTATTAATATTACTATTATTACTATTATTATACATACCTATAGCAATAATTCCAGTCTATGCAAGTTTGTGCTAAAATACCTTTTGGTGTATCAAATGGTCGATGGAATAAATTATTAAAGAATATATTCTAACTATCTACATTATTTATTGTCTCATATATAGTTGTTATTTATTTTCGAGAATTTTACTACTAAAAAAAAAAAAAAAAAAAAAACAATCAAAATCTCTAACTTATTGTATTCACTTTATGACTTATTGTTAAATGAAGCAATATAATATAAAGTAAAGTAAACCAAAGTATAATCTTCGATTTGGTTATGAATGAATGCATCCGAGATTCATAAGTATTATTGAAATTCGTGATTAAAAGAAACATCGAGGTATGACGATTTTTTCATCAAAATAAATTGAGTCAATTATTTATTTTCATGTCGATTTCACAATGCTATAAAGAAAAAATGTTGTAGGCTCGGTAGTAGGTGTATTGTGTCTTGAATGCCGAACGAGTTGTTTTTGTTCCCGAAAGTTATCTGAACAAATGAGAAAATCTATATTTGACGAATTTTTATTAACACGACGATTACATGAATTTTGAGTCTTATGAAAAATGATCTATTTTTGATAAAGGCGTATGATAGATTTTTGCAATTTTCTTTTTATTTATTCTTTTTGTTCACTTTGTTGTTAACGTGAATAATACATTTCTCAGACCAATTAATAATCCAAATGGTAAAAAGAAGAGAAAAAAAAAATTAAAAAAAAAAAAAATAAATATATCTATAAACATGTATGTATAATACATATATGTATATATTTATTGAAACTACTGTGATATAATATCAGTTAAATTTTATTCCGAAGGGTATTTACGGCCCACGAAAGACATGCCAAATATTAGCTTGTTTGATAAAAAAAAAAGAGAAAAAAAAATTTAAAAAAAAAGAAAAGAAAAAGTTAAAATGTTCACAGGCTTGCAGAGACTCTGATTGGTAGCAACGTTACCTTTAGAGAGTAAAACTAAAGTTTATATACTAATATATGTATACATTTAATAAAGACTTGATATTATTTTTCATTTCTATATACGCTGAACTATATATATATATATATATACACAGTCGTAGATAAAGTCTTAGCTATTAGTTCTCATATCATTTTCATATAGATACGTACGTATGTATGTTACTACGTATACACATATACATCATAATGCATAATATTTTCTTTATTTTTAAACATGTTGTGTATTATAGATTTTTAATTATAATACATACGATAATAAAAATATATATATACATACATATATACAATTGACAATTACATAGCATAATTCTTTGTGTATTATATTTATTCATTATGGATATATTCATCTCTACCTACACCTACCACTATTCCCCTTCCGCAAAGACTTCCGGCCCCATTAATGTCTCATAATCATTTCCGGCTGATGCAGATAATTCAGGTAAAGCTAGTTCTTAAACATCAACTCCTACTACGAGGGCGCCAGTTTCCAAACGACCGAACTTTAGTTTATTTACGCTTATACTACTTATCTAATACCCTCGATTCGAGAGCTTAAAATCAAGTTTTTCATTGTCACCTAACATTTCTCTATCGTCACGAGCTCTCTCAGATTCGATACTTTTAACTAAGAACGTATATCGTAGATTCGGAAGCAAAAACCTAAACGGCCAACTCTTATAACAGCTTTTGAATTAATTCACGATATTTCATAAATAGTATCTAAAATAAACGCTATCAAAAACTAGAAGGGTTTAGAAACCGACGTATGTACTCCATACATAATTTTTATTTAATAGAGAAATATACAATCTATATTTTAATCACCCATTTTCTAAATAGCTGCAGTAGATAAAAAAAGAAATTAGATTCATATTAGCTGCACATACAAGCACGTGTTTCGTGTAGGCAATCGCGTTCCTAAACAACGCGAGAGTCCCACGCAGCTGCAGTAATAAATAAATCGTGTATTTAGGAACACAGCGATACCGTCATGGCCGCATCTGTCAGTTAAACGCGTGGTGGCGTTTGTCGGGCGATAAATCGTCTGCTACACGCTATGTCATAACAACCATCTCAGCTCATAATTGGAACTAGTCGACGAGACTACAATCTTATGTGCGCGCGTGTGATCAACATCGTAATACTTGCGAAAATTAACGATTAATAAACAGAAACGTGACTCCCTACTCCCATTCCTAACCACAATGGAAGTTCCGCGGACACCTATGGACAATCTATTCAACATGTTGGGAGGGTTTAGTGCGGTTCACGAAAAGGCGTTGAAACAAGGTATCTACAACGCGGTAGCGTTGTTTTTGTTATTCGCCGGATCCGCCGCATTTTACGGCTTATATTTCATCCTGAGTCCTTTTGTCAAACCTCTAATATGGGCTCTGCTATGCGGTTCTGTGCTTTTCCCTTTCAAACTAACTCTAACTACCGCCGTTCAGTCCTGGTTTACTGCAATCGAGTCCTCGAACAAGCCTCTGATAGTAAACGTCGCCGTTATACCGCTGAGATTCATCGACGACCTTTCAGAAATGATCGGATCATTTTTGAGAAAGAATTTCAAGTACATCGGTCCCGTTGTTGTCGCCATACCCACGCTGCTTCTTATCTATAACTACACGCCGACTATACTCACCTGTATACTGTGGAGAGAATTTCAAATAGCCAATACTATCATCAGCTTCTGCATTTCAACCTCCAGCATTTATATGGTAAGTTTTTTCTTTTTTCCTTCACTCAAGTTTCTACAGCTTCACCTCCGTGTTGTTGTACCAATTTTCCAATGGCTGCCAGAATTCGTTTCTATAAATAAACGTGAATGGTATTACGGACACGGATGCAGAGATGAAAAAATAGATATGACGTAATAACAGACTCGGGTAGCTTAGATCTCTCCAACTTCTTTAAAAGCTAGGATTTCACACGGGAACAATTTTTGATCAATTAAACTCTCTTCAATTATATTACATGTTTCAGCTTGTTTTATACTATAGAACATGTTTCAGGAAGAGATACAACTTTGTTATTGCCTCTCGAGTCATTAGGATGGAATTTTGTTTCTTATAGTTATTTACTGTTTTTATCGTTCTTATTTTCTATACCCCTAGGTAATGGCCATCGTCATTGGATACTTATCAATTTTGTACGTATACTGGACACCGGTTAATTCGAAAAGTTTTCGTCACACGTCGTTTGCAGTTTGGCTTGTTGTCAGCTTGTATTTATCCAGCTTGATCGGAGCATACCAAGTACTAGTATTCGTTATACTCCAGCTCCTTTACTTGATTGGATTTATATACGAAGTAATATTGATCTTGGATCACCATGCTTTACAAGGAAGAAAAACCAGCTTCATTGACGCTGCCCGATACGCTTTTGCCAATAATCTCATCAACCAAACGCCAGATATTAGTCCCACTTTATCAGTCGAAGACGACGTTTGCTTGCTACCTAAATCCTCGGAAGGAAATCCTGAGATCTCTGAAACAATGGACGAACCGTCATCCAGAGATAGCAAAGAGTCTAATACTTCGATACCTCATATCAAACTCAGCGCAAAGTCAATGTCTTTAGATGCAGACGTGGGAAAGTCTATTAACGAGCCGCTAAATCCAGAAGCTTCACGATCGTTGGATAATGTGCGAAGATCGATTGCTCAGGAGAGAAACTTCCTAAAGAAATTAAAAATGGACTTGAGGATGTCTTTGGACATTGAAGACGAGAGAGTGAACACAGACAATCACATGTACTTTGCTATGTATGCTTGCGTCGGAATGCTTCTTTGGAAACATAAATGGATGATACAGCTTTTGTCCCTGCCAATAGCTTACTATTTGATTAAACAGATAGGAAGCTCTTGTGGCTTTTGGAAACTGATCAGGAGACAGTACGAAGCCATTGTTGATGCCGTCTCTACTTGGTGCAACCAAAGACATCAGGCTTTGGTCCCTGCCAATGTTAGAGGCTTGTTTAAAGTCTGCGTTATCGTTAACAAGAAAGCCACAGAAGTATTGAAAGGATCTGTCGATGCCGTCGCTACTACGGCCGTTATACTAGGCTTACTCATCTTCACAACTTCCACTTCTATATTTATTACCATACAGGTGAATAGGATACGTAAAAATATTGCAAGGAAGACGTTGATTTCCCAATTCTTTAAAACTAATTTAACAGCCTCTCTCTATCCTTTTGAGTATTCTTCATCTCTGTTCAGGTTTACGCCGAAGGAATGCACCTGATTCAAGTCACAGGCGAAGTGTTGAATTCTTCATTAGTAAACAACGCAGATATAGACTGGGTTCCGGAGCAATGGGAAGATTCTGTTAACAGCGTATTGGACAACGCTTACACTTACGGTCGGAGTGCTATATCGGACGGTGTGAGTGAATAAGTTTTACATATCGACCAATATCCCAGCAATGGCTTTAATCTATAACAGCTTTGATCTTTCACTTTTCACCTTTTTCTTCTCTCATTTCTTCACAGATGAGAGGACTGGTCAAGGATCTGGAACCGGCGAAGGCTGAATTGATGGAGAAAAAGGTCTTGGAATTGTGGGACCGGCTCTACCAAGCCTGGATGATGTCTAATGTAGATCCTGACATGGTGGGGCCCACCGTTGATGCCAAAGCTGCCTATTCCGTGTGGGAAAGCTTCAAAGAGAGTTTCGGGAAAACACCACTGCGTTAGTTACATAGAATTCGTTAGTCCCGGGGAAACTGAATCTCCTCTGTATCTGACATGGGATTATTTCGCTTTCCAGAACTCTTTAACATGTCGAGCATCCAAAATTTCGCCAAGGAAAACGTCGGCATTCTGATGTCGCTATTGGATTCTGTTTGGGGTATAGTGAAAGGCAACATATCTGTGATACTGAGTATCTTTACAGAGTTATTGTACGTCGTACTTATGAGTGGCTCTGCGGTACTTAATTTCACACTGAGCATGGTAAGCTTATCATTGGAATTGTTCAATGTCTGAAACTATTGTGCGGATCGATGTGACTCTATTATACACCATATCATTTCAGATTGTATTTTTCACCACATTATTTTATCTGCTGAGCTCCAGCGGGAGTACTTACAAGCCGATAGAACTGATCACAATGTTTAGCCCGATAAGCTGCAATAGGTGAATAACGAGTTTCATATTCTATCAATTTTTTAATCCATAATCGCGAAGCAGAATTAAATACCGAATGGTTTTTGTTTTCAAAAAGCGTACTCAGTGTTGGACGGTATGTTTGCATATCTAATAATAGTAGAGTTGTATTATTCGTACAATTAATCGAGCTAGAAACGGAAATTAGAAACTGGAAATCGACTGATGTAGAGAAAGAACGAATTTTCAAAGTCTTTGAATTGTCTTATCGATTTAATGATCATTCAAGCCTCCTTACAAGTCTTTCTCATCTTTTCTAGGTTTGCCATTGCCCTGGAGGAAGCAGTGATTGGAGTATTTGCAGCGACCTTTAAACTGGCATCATTTTTCGGAATGTGGACATGGTTTACGCACAATTTATTCCAAGTGAAAATTGTCTATCTTCCGTCCGCCTTTGCAACTGTACTTGGCGCAGTTCCATTTCTTGATGCATATATCGCTTGTCTTCCGGCAGCAATAGAACTGTGGCTAACTCGAGGGTCTATGGTCGCCATAGCCTTCTTTCTGTTCCATTTCATTCCATTTAACATCGTCGTCACTGATTTTTACAACGAGATTAAAGGGTGGGTAGATTACGAAATACTAAAAGTAAAGTGGGAGCCAATAATTCCTCACAAAATAAACATATTTCATTATCAAATTTCAGCGGAGGTCATCCATATCTAACGGGCCTTTCGATAGCAGGTGGAATCTTCTGTCTCGGAGTACAAGGCGCTATATTTGGCCCTCTGTTACTCTGCTGTATTATGGTGGCAATAAATCTGAGTCGTCGATATCTCCACTCTCCGTCAGAGGAGACTATTTATACACTGAAATCTCAGTATCAGAATTTGAAAACAGGGGACAACAATATTCCAGAAACTGCGTAACTTTCTAGTCTGTTATTGTTCGAGTGTGCGCGTTATGCTTGATATTGACTATTGTCATTGCGTTTATGCAATGATATAGATACATAAAGCTCGAGATTTGCTAAAGTAATAATAATCGATATTAATTCTGATATAGCTTGGCTCGGATTTAATCGCTGAATTCTAATTGTTATCTTTCGATCAGATATACGATTCTTGCTTCTGAGCTTTACCAAAATCTTATAGGATCGGAGAGATCGAATAAAACTAAAAATTATGTAATTGAGAAAATTTTTATCTTGAAACTGATTTAAGGGAGGAATTATGCCTTATATAGTATTGAAGATGGGTGGCCTAGTCTCTGTTTAAAAGTACTATAAAAATTCTATGGTGATATATATAACACGGAGTAGATGTTTTAAAGTAACGTTAATTAATCTAGTAGGTAGATGAAAATAATATACATATAGGTATATAATTATACAATATATTTATAAATATTTATTTTGCTATGCTTTCTTGTTTACTAAACCAACTTCATATTACTATTACCACTTTGATAAATAAAAGAGAAATGAAAATTTGCTGTGCAATGAAAAGAAAAAAAAAAAGAAAAAGAAAGAAAGAAAAGCATGAAATTTTGTCATTGAATAAATATTCGTTTACTAAATTATCATGTTGTAAAAGATTTATGCTGCACAAAATCCTGCATGTCAATCCTCACAAGAAATATGAAAGAGAAACTTATAAAAAGCATCGGAATGATTCATCAATAAATTCAATCTTGAATGGGCGATAATCAAACGTACAAAGATGCACTGGATATGGATTACCTGCATCGTAATCATTTTTATACTCGTATTGCTAGTAGGATTTGAAGTTTACAGCCACCGTGATAAATACGGAATTTGATTATAAAACTTTTTAATAAAACATGATCTATTACGTCTTATGCTGTGATTTTCTGATTATTAACAAATAAATCGGCACGTCTGCTTCTTATGTTGAAACAAACAGAGATTCAGTTCGACCAAGCCATAAATTCAGGACAGATTACCTGCTTATGAAAATCTAAGATGCTAAATTTCCTATAATAAAAATTTAAGGGACATAAGGGTTCTTCATTTCATACCTGAAATAAAAAGTCCAAGATAGGAGGAAGTGGAAAATACGAAGCATTTGATTTTTGATATGTATGGAAATTTATTACTCCAGAATTGATACAATATAAATTATCATCAAAATTATATGCAATTTGTAATTGTTTCTTAAACGCTCGTTTCTCGCAATTGGATTAGAAATCCTACTGTACGGAGATGTTTGGTGGGGTTTGCATTGACGCCTATATGACTATAAATACTTCGAACTTACAGGAGTGACGGCAGAATCGACAATGCACTCACTGATAAAAATAGATTGTTGACTAATTGTTTGGATGATGATTTACCGAATGATAGATATTATGATACTTATCCTTCTGTTACAGTTGATTATTAGTTCTCATCAGAGTCCAAACATCTCCATGCAGCAAGAATTTTGATCTAGTTGCGACAGGCGAGTATATATTGAACTCTGCAGTCCTTTTAACATTAGTTATATTAGATAGTATATTATTTTTAATACAAAAATAGTTTATATTATGATATTATGTATACCAGAAGGCAAATAAAGAGACTCGATCATTTGTGACGAAGGCATATTTATTCTTAAGATATACTTATAAATTGTATATTACTATACCGATGATGATTGTATCTTTGCTATACCAATAAATACCTACATATACAATACATACCTAATGATCAATTATTTCATTATTTTACATTTTCCCTTCCCTGCGACTCTATATTAGGTATAGATATAGACATGCATACGTGTCTTCATACACGTCTCTATAAGTTTATCCTTTATACTAGCATTTTTCGGAGTAAGAGAGATTTTAACTCGCAAAATTTCTGCTCCTGGTATCAGGAGAACATCTGACCCGAGGAGGTGTGCCGAAAAAGGATATGTGTATTGATTCATTCATGCATACGTCTCTCTATACTTCTCTATACCTATATGTCATTAATACTAGCGATTTTTGGAGTTAGAAGGATTTTAACTCGCAAAATTTCTGCTCCTGGTATCAGGAGAACATCTGACCCGAGGAGGTGTGCCGAAAAAGGATATGCCTCTTGATTCATTCATGCATACCTCTCTCTATACTTCTCTATACTTATATTTAACTTATACTAGCATTATTCGGAGTCAGAAGGATTTTAACTCGCAAAATTTCTGCTCCTGGTATCAGGAGAACATCTGACCCGAGGAGGTGTGCCGAAAAAGGATATGTGTATTGATTCATTCATGCATACGTCTCTCTATACCTCTCTATACCTATATGTCATTAATACTAGCGATTTTTGGAGTAAGAAGGATTTTAACTCGCAAAATTTCTGCTCCTGGTATCAGGAGAACATCTGACCCGAGGAGGTGTGCTGAAAATTTTGGTGTATAGATATAGGCATGCATACGTGTCTTCATACACGTCTCTATAAGTATATATCCTTTATACTAGCATTTTTCGGAGTTAGAGAGATCTTAACTCGCAAAATTTCTGCTCCTGGTATCAGGAGAACATCTGACCCGAGGAGGTGTGCCGAAAAAGGATATGCCTCTTGATTCATTCATGCATACCTCTCTCTATACGTCTCTATACCTATACTAATTAATACTAGCATTTTTTGGAGTTAGAAGGATTTTAACTCGCAAAATTTCTGCTCCTGGTATCAGGAGAACATCTGACCCGAGGAGGTGTGCCGAAAAAGGATATGTGTATTGATTCAGTCATGCATTCGTATCTCTATACGTCTCTATATCTATAATTAACTTATACTAGCGATTTCAGGATTTAGAAGTATTTTAACTCGCAAAATTTCTGCTCCTGGTATCAGGAGAACATCTGACCCGAGGAGGTGTGCCGAAAAAGGATATGTGTGTTGATTCATTCATGCATACCTCTCTCTATACGTCTCTATACCTATACTAATTAATACTTGCATTTTTTGGAGTTAGAAGGATTTTAACTCGCAAAATTTCTGCTCCTGGTATCAGGAGAACATCTGACCCGAGGAGGTGTGCCGAAAAAGGATATGTGTATTGATTCAGTCATGCATACGTCTCTCTATACCTCTCTATACCTATAATTCATCAATACTAGCGATTTTTGGAGTTAGAAAGATTTTAACTCGCGAAATTTCTGCTCCTGGTATCAGGAGAACATCTGACCCGAGGAGGTGTGCCGAAAAAGGATATGTGTGTTGATTCATTCATGCATACCTCTCTCTATACGTCTCTATACCTATACTAATTAATACTAGCATTTTTTGGAGTTAGAAGGATTTTAACTCGCACAATTTCTGCTCCTGGTATCAGGAGAACATCTGACCCGAGGAGGTGTGCCGAAAAAGGATATGTGTATTGATTCAGTCATGCATACGTCTCTCTATACCTCTCTATACCTATAATTCATTAATACTAGCGATTTTTGGAGTTAGAAGGATTTTAACTCGCGAAATTTCTGCTCCTGGTATCAGGAGAACATCTGACCCGAGGAGGTGTGCCGAAAATTTTGGTGTATAGATATAGGCATGCATACGTTGCTTCATGCACGTCTATACATTTATTCACACTATTCGACGTTGAAAAAATTTAACAATTCGAAGAATGCTCCTGATGGTGTCAGAAGAACATTTGACGTGGAGAAGTGCTGAAATTTTTTACGTGGCGCACAGGTAAACAGGGATGCAATCGTCTAAACGTCGAGGGGCAGGAAAGTGGGAAATAACAGAGCAATTGATTATTAGTATATCTGAAATTTTATTGATACAGCATCGCCGATACAATATTATTCGACAAATTTGTCTACAACTTGTAATTGTTTTGTTAGAAACAAATATGTGTTCTCTATGCGATATATTTATTATATGCCTCTTATTTCATTCATTTGCATTCATTCGCTTCAAAATCCACTCGTTGGTTGCAATCGGAACAGAATCCTCACTGGACAGAGGTGTCCGGGGACTCTGATTGAAAGTTATCCAACTGTAACAGACGGACAAGTGTTGTAATATCACTATCATCATACAGTAAATTACTTAAAAAATTAGACAAGAAGATTTTTTTTCGTTAATGAGTACATCGACTATTTTTTACAACTTCTCTGCGTCTGTAGTATTTTTATTGCCATGCCTGTCACAGTCGTATACTCGAATCTCGTCACTCTTCGATGCCACGAGGGTCGCTACAGCCGTAACTAGTGCCCATACACTAGGTCAGTGGTTCTTCTTGCTCCGAAGTCGACTCACGGAGTGCCAAATGGTATTGCCATGTCGCGGTAGAAGTCGCGAACTGCTTTCGCCGCAAAGCATGTACGCCTTGTTGCAGCAACCCGCATGCCATTATTGTGTTCTCTAGCCTGAGATTGCATATAACAAGGCGACACAACTAGGCAGGTAACAAGGAGCACTGACCCAGGGTCAGTGGCTTTCATAGTACCGAAAGGTTCGCAAGGTACTGGCGTCAACGAAATACAGTAGGCATCCTCGTAGAAATATCCTGTATGCCAGGAAGCAGACCGAGAAACTCATTTGCCATAGATATACATTTATTTTTAAGAAACCATATATGAATGCACATGGCTTTGACGATATGCAATAAATTCTCAAATATACCAATAATCAATCTCTTCATTATTCCGCACTTTTTCCTCTCTCCGACTCTTTATTTCAAGTATCAAATAAGCAAGAGATGCAACATAACAAAACATTATCATGTAATATGGAGCGTACTTATCTGGCAAACGAATAATTATAGAGATCACAGATATTTTACATAGTTATTAATTAAATCTAGTTCATATTTCTATCAGCTTTATAAACGTCGGACAAAGAAGTAACACGGATATTATCTCGGATCATTTCAGCGGTGACAGGTTCCTTTGATTGAAAAGAGACAAATACCACTCCATGGAACATGTGGAAACCATTGTGTGAGAATCGTCCATCGATCAGGAAGTTCGAGCGGAAGTCCAGCCACACGAATAGAGCAATTTCGTACGATCTTAGTTCAATAGAGTACTTTGTATGATTTGAAATTCTTCCACTGCCATCAAGTGAACGTACTTTTACCTACAATGTGATCATCATGTTGCAATTAAAATTCATTCAAATCGTATAAACCCAGGTACTGAGTGATACTTACACTGATATTGGCCGAAGGAAGAGCAACAGACTTCAGCGGCGCTGGATAGACGTAGTTTCGTGGTGCAAATAGTTTCTTGTCTTCCCTTCGTAGCACAAGCTCTATAACACACTTCTTCTTCAAAGTAGCAAAACTCCCGCAACCAGCTTGGTGGAGATAGTCATCGAGCCAGAAGCTCGCTACCATTTTCGCTGCGTTAGGTAGCTAGAAATAATCATATCGTTATACACATCAATACGGCTGTGCGTTAGCGAGAGAGTGAACTGCTCCACTATGTTCAGAATGAATATAATTCCTCACAATTGTAATGCCGCCATAAGTTTGGGTATGAATTGGCGTTAGGGAATTCCATTTGTAAGTGTTCACTGTGAAGCTACAGTTCTTATGCTCAGTTAGCTCATCAGATACAATGTACAGTTCGAAGACATTCGCAGCTGATACATAAGGCGTTATAATAACAGGAGAAAAGAATTCCTGCGCGTGATAATGCAGCATTTTCCAGCGTCCCCCAAACTCTGTAACGATGAAAATGTTCAGATTATTGTTGATAATCATAAATCGTAGTATTGGCATACCTATAGACGACCAGGATGGAGCTTGCCAAACGTCGTTTAGCTGCCAATACAGAGCGCCCATAGTCATGCCTTCCCCCAATGAGTTTAGATCACTTCTAGCTTGTCTGTAGAATTCAGTCTGGATTCTTATTGATACAGCTTGATTGACTTGAGTCAAATAAATGTAGTTTATCAAATCATTCAATGAATTGTTGGTTCTAGTAGGTATTTCCAAGTTTTCTGACACAAGATGTTCCATCGCTTCATATCCGCCCATCAGGTGTTGACGATGTTTCATAAACTCACTGTTTATACTGAGATTTTCCAGGTCAACTGTAGCTGTTTTCAAAGTCGTAAAAGAGGGAATTGACTGCACTCCATACTCCGAGGCAAACCGAGTACGTGGATATTGGTTTACATTCCAGCCATTATTGATGTAGTTGTAGTAGTGGACTGAAAGGAATTAGAAAATGGGTAAAAAATTTAACATCGTTGATGTGAATGATAGATGCAATCTTCTCACCATCCCCATATAGATTAGAATACGGATTTGGTCCAAGATAATTGTGTTTCTCAGTATAAGCTCCGTCGCTAGGACTGGAAACTACAAACGGTGTAGTTGGATCGAGCTTCTCTACCTCAGTTTTTATAACATCAACGTAAAGTTTGATGTAATCTTGCTTGTAGATCGTCTTATTACCAGTTCCGTACCAATTCCCATAAAGAGCAGCTTCGTTCTCGTTATTTCCAGCCCATATTACAATGCTCGGATGATACTGTAGCCTCATAACGTTCTGTTTAACTTCTTCCCTAACTGATTCGAGGAAATCTCTAGTTGTCGGGTACATGCCACAGGCAAACATGAAGTCCTGCCAGATCATTATTCCATATTTATCAGCAATCTCATAGAATATATGACTAGACTCGTAGAAACCGCCACCCCAAACTCGCAGCATATTCATATATGCATCTTTGGCTGATTTCAGTAGGTCCTTGACGGTTTCTCTCTTCGCTGATAACTCTGGGAATACACTGGACGGAATCCAATTACTTCCTTTCGCAAATATCGGCACGTCGTTTATTTTGAAATAAAAACTGTCCCCTTTAATCAACGGCTCCTGAACTAACTCCACTGTTCTAAAACCAATATTGAGATCTCGGCTTAAAAGTGAGCTACCCAGATCTACTTCAACTCTCACACGATAGAGTGGCTGCTTCCCATAACCATTTGGCCACCATCTATCGACTTGGGTCTGAAAAGATTCAGCTTTCTTGATGCATGATCATATTGACATCGATTAATGATTATGAGATACGTACATCGTCGACGGTGAGAATAACAGATTCTTTGACAACTTGTCCATTCAGTGGTAAGACTATCATCGATTCATTTCGAACAGTATCGCCTCTTTCAACTTCTATGAGACTTCTTAATTTTCCAGAAGCAGTGGTGTTGTATGGTTCGTTCGATGAGGTGGTAAGAAAAGTTGTAATAACGACACTCCAAGTGTGATTATTTGCCCGGTATATGTCGACAGTCACATCTGTGAGTAACGCCTCGTCGACGATTTCCAATTCAACATCTTTCCTGAAGATTGACATACATCAAACTGCTACTTTATACTCAATTGGAGAAACCTTACCAAATTCCTATTGATGGAAAGGCTGGACCCCAGTCCCACGAAAAGCTAGCTTGCATTTTCCTAATGTGATTAACGTGACATTCTCCATTATATATTTCCGGAACGCATTCCGGCGGTACTACGTAATTTAAGCTCTGTTCTGTGTAGAGATCCTTGGCTTTTTGGACCGGTGATTCGATCACCACTTTCAGCTCGTTTGTTCCAATCTTTCAACAATCAATAAAACAGTTCGAATTTGAGATAGAATTCCTCCCGGAATCCTACTATCTGAAAATCAGCGTTCTCCAATTACCTGTAAATGTTCTTTAACGTTGTATTGATACCTAACAAACATATTTGACGTTTTCGCAATTTGATGATCATTGACAAAGATGGTAGCGAACGTATCTATTCCATGAAAAGTCAGCGTAGCATTGCGGGCTTGGAGGAAGTGTTGATCAACTGTGGGCGCAAATTGTAAAAATGAATTTAAATAGCAAAGGGCTTGACTCAGCTAGCGATTATCCTCCATACCTTCAAAACTCTTGATAAAAACAAAGGACTGATTTGATACCCAACGATTTTTCACGTCATTACCCTCTACTAAATTTTCAGGGATTATTCCGGCTCGGACTAAATCTGTATAGACTCCTCCAGGTACCTCAGCCTGGAAGGATCTAGCTGCAAATTTGAAAAGCCAAGATATAATTAACTGTGAATATTCGATTCAAGACTACGTACCGGTTCCATTCTGCAGATTAGACGTCGGATCTAGGAACAGTCAACACAAGTATCGTCAGTTTGCTATTAATACAGCCATTACATAGATACAAACTATCGCTATACTTACTCGAAGCTATAATATACCCGTCCCATTTACCACTCAGAGAAATGCACTGTGCATTATAGGCAAAGAATAGCACAGAAAAAATTATAGCACTGATCATCTCCATCATTTAGGTATTAGAAGATGATGAATTTCAAGTTAATTCATCCAGCGTTTCATTTGTTGCACAGTTTTTTTTTCATTCCTACGTTGTAAAGTGCCTTAATCAAGTCAATTGTAACATTTACTGAAAAAAGTACTACAGCGGGTTTTAACGACTCTTTCTCACTGCTCTATAATTACTATTAGTTGTTATCTAAATTTGTGTATTTCACTCTGATATGACTCTCGACCTTCGCTACTGACTTTGACAGATAGAAAACAAACTTGGTAACGACTTGCTTACCAAGTTTTATTGACAAAGATGAACGCCCTGATTCAAGGTCATGTGGTGCGATCTAAATGACTCACAAAAGTCGAACTCTATATATCGGAGAAATTATTGAAACTAACAAATCGTGCTACTTTATTAAATGCGCTTATTTCTCTTGCAAAAATAGTTTGCGAACTAAACTCGAATAACGAATTTCATTTTATTTACTCAGAGTCATAACAGCTGACAAAATATCTCTCGATGCGTTTATCCCACTTAGCAATATCTCTGAACGTCCAGCGACTGTCTATTCGTCGTTTTTTTTTCCATTTATAAATAAGTTGTTGGAATTTTTTCTACCCAACTTATTTATCATGGTGTCTATAACGAATATTTTATCGACTCATGATATCAGTTGATAATAACATCCGGATATACTCTACATCCATTATAATGTAGCCCTGGTTGAATAATAATCAATTATTTACATTCTGTACATTAATGGTTATGAAATATATCGATTGGAATATCATATAGTGTAGTAATCGAAACAATGTTGAAGTAATGAAAAGTAGAAATTTATTCAAAGCCTTTTTGCTCCAATTTATTGCAAGACAATAAGTGTTAGATTGTACTTTGATATATTACTGTATTTATTTAATAACAATGCTACTAGATCTCTCGTATAAGCAATATTATTGCTACAAATACTAAGTACTACTCACAGCAATATATCATAGAGAATTATCAAAGGTGGTTACCGATATTTCATATTTTACAATAACCAACTTACAAAGGCTAGTTTTCTTTCCAAATAACAGTAACAATGAACAAGGGTCTTTGTTGTCTCCTTTTTCATACCACGAATGTTAAACTTTAGTACTTTACTTATCAAATTGTATCCCTGCATTTTGTACTCGAGAATTAAAGTCTTTATAACACTAATAACTGGATTGAGTTATCACTTGGATTCAGAATTCTCTTGGCTACTATACCAAAAGATACTGTTTCCTAGTTTTCGCGTATAATCAAGAATTAGGATCGCAGTTCACAATCCACTAACACAAATAGTTTTTCCGAATTACACAATCTCAATATTCTATTCTCATGAATTCTTGATAAATGCAATTGCCTGGATAAAAGAACAGATCAAACTGTACTTTAGATCGAGAAATTTGAGTACGGTAATAATATAAATATAAAATCCAATACCGTTTCGTGTGATCTCAGAGAAAAATAGTAACAACGTCGTATTTTTGTAAATACTCTACGACAGTTGTGTCGTTAAATATCTTGCCGATATTCATCGATGATCAGGTCAAATAATTTAACGTAGTATTTTCGACTGTGTAAATTGCAGAAATTATCACAAAGGTTTGTGTATTATTTCAACAAGCGGCCAGCTACCGCCTTCTCTTCATCCTATTAGTATTTGGTTTGACTTTTTGCCCAGGAAATTGTTCCGCGTAGTTTATAGTAGATCCAGTTTGCTTGCTGATTGGTACAAAGCAACGTATCGGAGAGCTTGGTGCCTCGACTACTTCTCTGGCTGGGGACCCTGAGTAATTAAATTTCACATAAATCAATAGCGGCTGAAATTTCACTTATTCGATAAAATTTCCATGAAAACGCGTAAAAAAAATTGAATAACATAGATAATTCGAGGTACTGACAATCTTGAATCAACATAAATAAAACATTGTCATTTTCTTTGAAAGTTCTCTCGCAAACCGAACTAATTTTCTTCACGCTTACCATATCTTTTACGCTCAATACAATCGTTCGTATGTTCCTCATATAGAATCCCATCGGCTGTTCTAAAGCGGCCACAAACGTTACACTCAAGTATCGGACGATCACTGGTAATAACTAACTCATTGTTATGAGCTGGCGAACGACTGGTACTCGGTTCATCGAGATTATCAAATTGGTTGCAATCAGCAGCATGGGCCTGTATCTCTCCTTGAGAAAACTCCAGAAGACAGATTGGGCACTGCACTAGGTCTTCAAGTCTGCTTTGCTTCTCGTCAATGGCACCGATCAGTGTTTCGACATCGTCATCATCATCATCATCCTGAAAATAAACAAAACAATAATCGTTGGATCTATTTTTGAGGATTAAACATTTGAATACTGACCATGAGTAAAAAACTTTTGTCTGCTTCTTCGCTGCGTTTTTTTTCCTGCATTTGCCTCCTCCTGCGCTCCCTTTCTCTAGCGGGTTCTCCCATCTTCCAATTTCGTTCCTTTTCTTTTATCGCAAGTTCCTTGGCTTCTTTTTCCTTCTGTTCCTCTTTTTCTTTCAAATATCTGTTGATTATTATATCATCTTTCAGTAATTTCGCTTTCATTTCTGCCTCGATCCTCTCCTGTTCTTTAGCTTTCTCCAATCTTTCCTCCGCCTTTTTAGTCGCCAATAATCGCGACGTACCGTGTTGTAATTTGCTCGCTAATCCTCGTACTGGCAATGGCTTGATCTCTACATCTACATCTTTTTCTTCAGGCATATCCGTTTCTAGCTCGTTACTAATTTCATCATCATTCAGCATTACAGATGAATTATTGGTCCGTCTGGCAAACGGATTTCTCATCCTTCCTCTCACCGATGTTATCCCAGAATTTGTACCCCTCTCCAACGCGGCCTGCGCGTTTTTTTTCACCGGTGATTTCCTCTTGCCTTTTTCTCCGTTCTTTCTCCCCCGTCCTGCGCCCCTTGGTTTGCTAGGATTAGGCGGTACAATACGTCTAGGAAATAAGATGGGTGAAGTAGTCCCATCGTTGTCGATTTCCTCCTCTTTCTTTTTATTCTTTTCACGCAAGTTGTTCAAATCGTCGTTATCAAAATCTTCACTATCGTAGTCGTCAATAAAAGAAGACTGTTTTGACTGATTTGAATTCTGAATAATATTAAACATTTTTTCTTGACGCGTTGAACTCTTCTCAGAGTTATTAAACGCCAGTTTATGCATCGGCTGCCAATTCCGTTCAGATTTTCTTGATTTCTTTGATATTTCAAACAAATCTTCCTCCTCCTTGTCGCTATCAATCTCATCTTTAGACATGTCCTTAATGAACTCCGCAGCTTTTCGCTTACAATTACGATCCATGTTTCTTCGCTGAACAGAGTCCGGGTTGAATTTAAAACTTTCAGATCTTTTTGGCGAATCAGCTTCT
The DNA here is from genome assembly GCA_944452935.1 of Rhogogaster chlorosoma. Classification (NCBI taxonomy): domain Eukaryota; kingdom Metazoa; phylum Arthropoda; class Insecta; order Hymenoptera; family Tenthredinidae; genus Rhogogaster; species Rhogogaster chlorosoma. Next base: position 26,219,580 of record OX101800.1, on the reverse strand, counting down.
TCTATTACAGGTTTCTTATCCAAGCTACCATTATTGGCTCCCACCTAAATAGAAATGTTGTAATGAATTAGACAACTTTGTTTTCGTTTTTTTTTTTTTTTTTTTTTTTTTGAAGAAATAGAATTTATTCACAATTTTTCTTTTTTTTTCCTTCAGATTATTACAATTCTTTGTTTGTTAGTATGTATTGTATTGTATTGAATTGTATCGTATTGTATGTATGAAAAAGCTATATGATCGATTGGTATTAATTCTTAAATAGATAAATAATATAAATGCTAAGATGTTTTTATATCTATATATATAAAATTTTGAGTTTGATGTTAAAATGTCGGATAGAAAATTTTACTTCCTATGAGTTTTAAGAAAATTTTACATCCATATCATCGAAGGATGAGGAAATATTCATTTAATTGAAATGATAATACATAAAACATTTTTTCTAACAAGGATTTCTCACTCAAGAGTCGAATATGAAAGAAATAAATAAAGATCAATCATGGGTTATTGTATCACAGTTTTCTCAATAATCAGGAAGACCAGAAATGGAAGTGTCCTAAAATTATATAAAACTAAATACAATATAGTATTGCAATTGTTCGGAAATGGTATTTCCTTTCTCTCATAGCAGATGGAAGTATTTCACAATATTATGCGAAAGTAAAATTGATGTTAGGTTCAAGAGTAAAATCGGTATACCCATATTTCATCATTTACGTACGAAAAATCATAAAACACCATTATCCGAGAGCTACCTAATAATTCTTAGCAAATATAATGTGATCATATTCTCATCATTCATACTACGTATTTATGTTAATGTAAATTTCATATCAAATGTAGATACATGTAGTAAAAGTATTATTCGCATAATCTTTCATTATACAACGATCGTTTAGTCAAGATAATAAACAGGAGCTGATTATATCCGTTAATATGTATACGTATATATTATTATTATATCTTGAGTAATTTGGCGCACAATCCATCAGCGATATGATTTATACGAAACGGATTGGATGGAGGTACCCACCTTGATGGGTGACCCCCATTGAAACTCTGAAACATCAGGCCTATGTTTCCTTCTCCATATCTCGGCTACTTCTTCTAAGGCATGGGTCAGCACAGTCAATACTTTGTCACCTATACTGGCTTGGAAGACCCTTTTATCATGGCAAAATCTGTAAGGTACTCTCTCGTTGAGAACAGGTCTATTACTTTCTTTTAAAGGTACGTCGTTTTCGTCCACTACAGCATTGGTAGGGTCCAATTTCCACCTTTCTACTCTTTGGTTCTTGCGCGATTTAGAACTATCAACATTCGTCGTCCCTGAGCTGTGGGAGTTCTGAGAGCTCTGCGGACTGTCCGACAACGCAGGCCAGATGTTTTTACACAATGTTTGCGATCTGTTTTCGTTCGCTTCATCCTTCTCCGTTGTTGCTTCATTCTCTTTAACCAGCTTATTGAATATCGTGTCACTGTCCCTGACGAATCTCTTGGGCTCTTCCACGTCGGACATGTCTGGCGAAGGCGGAATAGACATTTCTCCAGGAGGTACTACCTCCAGAGATGATTTACGGCCCGATGTCGACGGCGACGATCTTCCCGACTGAAGAAGATACGAATAACTTGGCTTAGGTTTAGAATTCTCCTCCGGAGTCATCTCGCCCGGTGAGTTATCCTCCGCTACAACTTCCGCAGATGTTATCTCCTCGGAGTAAAGAGGTACCTGAAATAACAAATAACGAATCAGCAAAATCATTACTTCGGCTGCGTTTAATATGAAAATATGAATATTGCTGTTAAAATAAAAGTTCAAGAGCATTTTGGTCGCGTTTTTCTCCCCTAATGAACTTTCGAAGATCAATATCGGCAATAAAAGTATATTTCAAGAGTAGATCTTTGATTGGAATTCTACCGGTAGTTTTTTAAGCGATTATTCTCACCTCCTGTGAGGCGCGTTTCTCAGGTTCTATACCAGCCATATCTTTGGACTCTTTGATGAATTGAATAATTCCTTTCATTGTTGCGTAGTCCATTCCTTCCTCGTACATCTCCATATCTGAGGAAAGATAATAATAATGAGAAATAACATTGGGTACAAAGTCCTATCGGAATATTGAAAACGGTTGTGAATTTTACTCTCCGAAATATTTTTAACTCGTTTGAAATACGTAATTGAACGATATGATATGTATACTTACTCATTAATTCCTGGGCCATTTCCGCCGCCTCAATATCCCTACTGGATAATTGACTATTTTGTTTACCTTCGCTGCCTGACATGTTTATCGTAAATATTTATCCAAACTCGTATGAAATCAAATATTAGCCCAACATTTGTTGTATGTTGTGTTTAACGAGTGAAACTTATAACACGCCCGAAAACCGTGTGCGATTATAACCAACGAACGATGGATTATATTATTGTCAAAATAAGTATGTATTGTATCAAATAGTTTTCATTTAACCGCGTGAAGTTCTCTACTGCTTATTACTCCTTATTTCAACCACGCTAATCATCATATCTTTGATTATATCTCTCCGTATCGGCTTTTCAAACCTCTATATATTCATTATTGTATATATTACTATTCACACTTATCAAAACGAAGTACAAATATTACATATTACTTCTTCTTCGTCTCATATGCCCGACAATAATTTTATTATCAACATGACGTTAAACAGCTGTTACCAACTTCGCAAACTTGTATGCGAATCGTGTCTCGTTTTCTATCGTTAAATCGAGACTGGTCACCATGCTTTCTTCTTTTAAGTTGATTATTTCACACCGTCAGATAATTTTTTGACAGTTCTTGTAACCTGAAGCATGGCGGCTTTCCTAATATTTAGGCACATAAAACCGAGGTGTGCTTTATCGCACTTTGTACAGATTTTGTTCGCTAACATGACAGAAACTTATCATAAATTCAAACCCCTTTTTTATTTGGCCGCATATATATCTGCGTGCCGTTCTAAATCATCTTACGAAAAATTGATGTAACGGATCAGGCCTAACCTGAAAAGCCGGAGCTAACCTGTGACCTCGGTATCTTGAATACGTGAAAATATTTATTTATGAATTTCAGTTTGTACCGAAGACTGTACGATGTGACGAGGGATAATCTGACGATAAACAATTTAAACCCAGGTCTAAAAATCGCCGCAAACCAATACCGACTATTTCACACAACAATTTATTGCAGACGGAAAAAGACTAGCAGTGCAAAGGTTTGGATTGTTACATAAAAGTCTGAACAAAAATATCCACATTTTCTTGGTGACCGAAAATTACTGATCTTTATCACAGAAAGCTTGGAATCCATTACACTACCCTGTCAAATCCAAAGAGAAACTAAAAGAGGTCATCAAAATATGGAGGAATATGACCGTTGCCGAGGTTGCTGCAGCCGCGGGAAAGGATGTAGACTCTGTTTTCGAAGCTATGGAATTCGTCGACAACAGTTATCCCTATAATCAGCCAGAATCTATTATAGATAATCCTAAAGTTGTCCAAGATATTCTTAAGATATTTGGTAGGAGATACGAAATCATCGCACCACCCAGTGATGGAACTGAAACTGAAAATGAAGTTTCCGTAGATGTTGTCAGGCGGTAAATTCGATTTTCCCTTCAATCGAGCTAACAGAAAGACAAGAATCAACGATTAGGAAGACTTATCCGATCATTTTTCATCCCAAATTCATAACACGATTGCTTGATCGTAGTATTTAATGAGAAAGATGATTATTTAATGAAGAATCAAAGAAGTCATTCAATCAATTTCAAATTGTTCAAAATTCTATCACGCTATTATAACGAAGCATGTAATTTAGGCCACCACCAGATCCAGCTGTTCTAATAAAGCGACATCCGGTAGTGACAGTAATGGGTCACGTAGATCACGGAAAAACAACGCTGTTGGATTCTCTGCGTTCTACATCGGTGGTCGATTCCGAGTTCGGTGGAATAACTCAGCACATTGGTGCATTTAATGGTGAGGATTAGTAAGTTCGAAGCAAATTCTTCTTCTCGGAGTAGATAGGGCTGAGAGTTGTTATACTCTGGTTTTAGATCCGAGGCTCGAGTCAGAGGGAGAGGATTTAATCGATTATGATTCTTCTTTCAGTCACCCTTGACACTGGGGAGAGAATAACTTTCCTTGACACTCCTGGACACGCTGCATTCAGTGCTATGAGAGCGAGAGGGGCCCACGTTACAGATATTGTTATCCTGGTTGTAGCCGCTGATGACGGAGTCATGGAGCAGACTGTCCAAAGTATCGAAATGGCCAAGGCAGCTAATGTGCCGATAATCGTTGCTATCAATAAGATTGATAAGCCGGACGCTGATATTGTGGGTAAACTTCGTAAACTTTGGAACTTTGTTGACGATCAAAGAATCACTGGACTTTTATAACTCTTCCAAACACTTGTGATCTTTTCAGGACAGAACGAAGAGGATGTTATCACAGAATGGTATATACGTTGAAGATCTAGGCGGAGAAGTACAGAGCGTAAACATCTCAGCGTTGAAAAAAACCAACATTTACAATCTGACGGAGGCAGTAGCTGCCCAAGCTGAACTTATGAGTCTCCAGGGAGATCCCACAGGCTTTGTCGAAGCAGTGGTCATCGAATCTTCCAATGATACTGGGCGGGGGAAACTGGCTACTGTTTTAATCCAACGAGGGACACTCAGGAAGGGATCTTTCCTTGGTAGATGGCTGGAAAAATTCGATTACCAATGAGTGATGTACCAAGGACTTTTGTCTCGATACAAATCTACTTAATACCTTTTTTCAGTGTGCGGAAAAGCCTGGGGAAAGGTTCGATCGATGTTCAATGAAGATGGGAAGACTATGGCTGAGGGAAGGCTGGCTGAAGCTGTGCAGGTGATCGGATGGCGGGACTTGCCCGCTGCTGGAGACGAGATTCTTGAAGTTGAGAGTGAGAAGCGGGCTCGCGAAGTAATCAAGTACAGAACTAGTCAAGAATTTGAAGCGAAAGCCCAGGAGCAATTTATAGCTGCGGAGGAAAAGCACCAGCAACATCTTATTGTGGGTTTAGTGTTGTGAATAATGTATGAAATGATACTTGAACAAGTTAATCACCGGTTTACTGTTACAGGAATACAAGGAAAACTTGGCGCGCAAAAGATCGCTTGGAATTAGATACAAAATGAGGAGACAAGGCCCGAGAGAAAAGGAGATAAAGCCCGACGATGGGAGTCTTAGAGTAAACGTTATCATCAAAGGGGACGTTGGCGGATCGGTAGAAGCTATTTTAGACGTTCTAGAGACGTACTCGGAAGAGGATAGATGCAGTCTGAATATAATTCATTACGGAGTTGGAAATGTAACTGAAACCGACATAGATTTGGCCGACGCGTTTAACGGTGAGACAATTCAGGGGGAAAACTTTTCCTCAATAAAATGAATTGACTTCTGAGCTTCGACTAATTGTTTAAAACATTTCAGCGATAATATATAGCTTCCACGTTGATACACCGAGCAAAGTACTAGCTTTGGCCAAGCAGAATCGTGTCTCTGTTAGATATTTCAATGTTATTTACAAACTGATTGACGATCTGAAGGAAGAAATCAGCAGCAAGCTTCCGCCTGTTCAAGAGGAAGAAATAATCGGTCTGTAATTAATCGCTACTCTTTTTTTTTCTTCCCTAAGTGAAATTTATCAATTCAATTCTTTGTTCACAGGTGAAGCGAACGTTTTACAACAGTTTGAAATAACAGAGGGTAGGAAAAAGGTCAACGTAGCTGGATGCCGCTGCACGAAAGGCATGTTAAAGAAGTCTGCAATGTACAAATTAATGCGTGGAAACGAGGTCGTTCACACGGGTGAGATAGTCTTAATTGTATATCGAAGTATACTCAGGTTGAATTTTATAAAGTATTTGACATGCCGACTATTTTTTATTCAGACACGCTAGAATCCCTGAGGCATGTTAAGACTGAAGTGGATAGCATAAAAAACGGAGTCGAATGTGGAGTCAGACTAAAGGATCCTGAAGTCTCTTTTCAACCCGGAGACACTTTGGTTTGCTTCAAGTTAATCGATAAAGAGCAAAAGTGCGAATGGGATCCAGGATTCTAGATTAGTCTGCATATTATTATTTTTATGATAACAAATATCAAATACGTATGATTATAGTTGGTGAAAATGTTGTCCTTAACTAAATGAATAAATAATGTACATACGTTTACATGAAATCATACAGAAACGATATTTTTTCTTTCCAACCAATTACCTGACAATTCAGACAATTCGAATTTAAAAATATGTATTCGAAACTTAGGAAAGTTTGAGACTTAAATACGACTTGTATCTTTTATTCATTATACACATTCATGATTTTATTATTATTATCATTATCATTATTGTTATTATTATTATTATTAATATTATTATTGTGCAGGAATAATTACAATTGAATATATAAATAGATTTCGCTGGACATTAATATTGTAGATGATTCGATGCACGAACAGCAGATAAAATCCAAATCTGAAGCTTGAATTTTTTTTTGGTAAATTGGCGAAACAATTATTCATACATTGTCACAATCTGTAGAAGCAAGCAACATTGGAAATACGACCAAGAAAGACAGAGGAGACTATCCTTGCATGCGAATCATCAGTCCAGACGGTTCGTTTGATTGATTTAAACTATTTTATACAATTTATTTGTTGAATATACTAGATAAACGTTTGCGGTGAATTTATATTCGAAAAGTAAAGTGAAATTGTCAATTCTAAGAAGTATATACCTACAGCTAGTTTTTATCTGTACGAATATTTTCAATAGTCAAAATCCTTTGATGGTATCAATTCAATAAAATTATTTTTAAATAACTGTTTTTAGTCAAGTTATTGCATTATTACGAACTCAGGTAATTTTTTGTATGCATATTAAGTGTATACTTGTATCGCAGAGTATTTCTCTAACTTTCAAATCAATAAATAATCACCGTATCAAAGATTATAAAAATAGAAAAATATAGTAGTGACATATTGTTAAGTATCTTTATTCGTAAATGTACTACATTTCGAAAATTGTATGATTGTTTAATTGTTGAGAAAAGTCAAGGCTCTGCGCCACGAGTATACCATTATAAGTAGTAAAATTATCTTAGATTAGACAGGCGTGTAACAGAAACGAAATTTTATATTGAATAAATTGAAGTGAAGATTTAATGATACTCGTACAAATATAACCATGTATATAAGTAATAAATAATGCTAATAAAGTACATAAATAAACTATACAAAAGAAAGCTATTAAATCGATTTGTATGTATTAAGAGAATGCATCTCTTGTTGTTTAAGCACCTAAGAAAATTTCTTTAAACATTCATAGACAATGTAATAGTGTTATCTGTAATTATAACTGTTGAAACATAAAATTTGATGAGAAAAACTATGAAAATGAAAACATCTGTATAAGTAACCCGTTAAGTACATACAACATTGATTAAAAATGATGTAATGTAATAAGTATTTCTCTGTATTTAGTAATCTTATATCTGATTATCGATGTAATTAGTAAAATATCTCGAAGGAAATTCGGTAAATAATATTTTATCCTTATATACAATAAACATTCTCAAATAACCGATATTTTACTTTCTTTTGAATACACAGAAGGGATTATAGGATTATAACAAAAATTATGAATAAAGTTAACAATTGATTATTATCATATCGATAATTGAAACAAGAATTAGTGAAAAAATTCTTGTTACTTTCGTTTTATAGCTATTAATTAATCCCATTAAACTTTGGGAGTTTATTTCTGTAAAAATATTATCGTAATCTAGATTGTCTTATATCATATTACAGATGTTTCAATAGAATTTCGTTGGAATTGCAAAACCTCGCACTATTGTTGTACTATGTGCATGTTCGTAAAGCACCGAAAGACTTTTATGCTAAAGAAATATTTTTATCGTCTAAATATATTTTTATAACGTTATTAACATAGCATATATTAAGAAGAAACGATGTAGATAGGAATACTATTTGATATAGCATCGAAGTCATGTAATACTTTCAATATTTAAATATAGTAAATAGTCGCTAATCAGTATCTAGTATTTTGTATTTAAGTACCTTTTTACATAATTTTATTTCACATAGGTATATTTCAAGCAGTTCAACATTGAAATACCTAATACATCATAATTTTGGTGACATTAGCGATCTTAGATTTTCAACGTACTTGCAACTTTACTTAAATGCGAGTACCGGTAGATTTGAAACACTCAATAAGCTTGTTTAAAAACTATTATTCTATTTACAATGAGACACGGATTGATGTTAGATAAAGAAATTGGGAAAATGGAAATGTATATACGGTTTCAATTGAAAATCTGGATGTTGTTATAGTTTAGTTTAAATCAAGGAATGTTTGGAAGTAAATCTTGGGCTTCTGGAGCCCACTTATTTTCAAACGTTGAAAATATATTCTAGCAATGTTCGATTTCATTCATTGCCAAAAGAAAAATGATTCAGGTCTGTTAATTAAAGTCTGGAATATTCGAGATTCTGAAAACATTGATCTCATTTTTTTTTCAGAGAAAGGTAATTAATGTAAACTAATATGACATGGTGAACTCCGCAGTGTACTTATCTTAGTTGAATAATAAATAAATAAAATATCGAATGTTGATTCAATAATTGAATTTTACAATAATGTATTTTCTTAACATCTGGTTTGTATAATTTAATCTTTAAAGATTATTCGCAATAAGTAGCCTTAGCTTGTATTAAAATGTAGATATTTAATATCGGACAAATAAATTATAGAAAAAAAAAAAAAATAACATTTCAACAGAGTTTTTCTTCGCAGCAGCAATGACATGGATAAATTATCTGTTTAGATATTATATGTGAATATCTATAAACTGAAATGAATTATTTTACAATAAACAAATACTGTGCAAAATGTTAGTAAAATTTCATTAAACATAAGAAATAGTTTAGAAAAAAGCCTGAAGCAAATACTTATATATTAATTTGATTATTGTAAGAGCAGTTACTTATAATATAAAGCCAACGATGAGTCTTGTTATGTAAAAATTCAGTTAGAATACATATAAAGAAAATCCGCCAACTTTAAGACTAGTTGTATTAATCCATAATAAAAATCATTAACATATATCCCGAAGTAATTATTATTTATATCATTTTTTTATATCGTATGAATATGATTTATTTTTTCATTGCATCGACGTGTGTTAAATAAACTGATTCAGTATTCTTCAATTCGAAACTTAGATTTTTAGAAATGCTTATAATTTGAATTTCTAGAAATAGACTAGACTATAACAATCTATGATAAATTAAATCTAAGGACGGAAAATTGAAAATAGTTGGCAAAAGGTCACAATTCCCAACACGCACACATACAAGTTCTTCGGTTTATGAAACAAACACTTTGTGAATTCCCAGAAGGTATTATAAACTGTGCAAATAAAATACTGTCTTAATCATTCTGTTTCGTTTGAAAAATGAGGAGTGGATAAATATTCTCGTTACGTAAGTTAGCACCGTAAAATTCTTGTCTGTTCTTTATTCTAAAAATAAACCCCATGAATTTCAAATATATTATTCCCATTTATATGTATAATCGCTGTGTTACATCTCCTCTCTCTATTTCTGTCATTAAATATTACTTCAATTTGGATAATCGCTAGGTAATCTAGAACAAAAATAGTCTAAATTCCCGCTACCCAACTTCTGTATTTAAATTCGATTTCTCGGTGCAATAGCTTCCTAATTATTTACAATAAATAAAGAAAGAGGTATCGTAATTATACATACTTCCAAAACTTTTGTCTCAACTTTTCAATACCAAGTTTATATCACCTACTTCCCATACTTTGAACAGAATAAGTTAAATAAGTTTCATTAAACTTCCCTCAATCTAATCAGATATTTTTTGATAAATTGGATGAATATAAACCCTCAGATTAATACCTAGTATGAATAAAAGCTTTCATGCCTGCAGTATACACTCTAAATTTTTAAATTGCAAAACATTTCCCAACCATACAACGAAAAGACATTGTTTCGCTATTTATATCTAGGACTGTCGGGTGGAGTTGCCTGAGATGTACCTCTGTGCTTTGGTCCAGTCTTAAAAGACATTCGCTTAACCGGTCTCGGCGATATTCCATGCAGTGCTGAACTCTCTGCTGTATCGCTGCTAAACCACACTCTGCTTCCATCAGATACTGAAATCGTCACAATTATTGATTAAATTTTGATGATCAATTTCAGAATCTTGTTGTTCTTCGTCAAATGATATTCACTCAATGATTGTGTGAATGATGAACTAAAACTGGGCATACTTTCATTATTATTTATCAAAACGAGTCCCCAGTTTCAAGAAACTTATCAAACAGTATATAATACCCGCAATGCCATACAGCTTTGAAAATCGTCGTTTTATGAGCTCGAGACTTACATACCCTCTTAGACAGTTGTCTGATAAAAAGATACGCTACTACCTTAATCTAGTCTAAATCTATCTATAGACACAAAATAGAGATTACCTCGCAATAGATTATGCAGGACTGTCAAAAGAAAATATAGTTAAGAAGATAATATAACAGTGGAATGGACGATAAGAATCGGAGTTTAACTACAAGGTGGATAGTTTTACTACTCGAGAATTAAAGTCGACGAAGATTTCCACATATCGTGCAAAAAGTATGAAACATTCTCATAATATTGATAACCAGTGCTTTAAAAAGGCCTAAAATTCTTTTTCGAAAGTATACGTATGTGTAAAGAAAAAAAAAAGAAGAAAAAGTCTTTGAATAAACGATCGACGGAGAAAGTTCACAAAGTACAGACAATAACTTAAACAAGGAATAAAATCTGGATGAAAAACAAGATAAAGGACATAAAAAGAGCATCACCTTAGACAGGATACAACAGGACGTCACAGAAATAATAAAATCAATAATACTAACTTGTTGGGTCGTGTTACAGGGTGGGTGGGAGTTAGTGGACTGGGTTAGTCACCTCTGTTCGCTCTATTGTCGGTGCTCGCTGCCGAACTACTCCTAAGACTAGGTCGTCCATGATGTGAATCGATAAGAGCAGCGGCGAGATTTGAGGAGGCTGTAGACTGCACGCTCGTCATAGACCCTTGAAAATGACCAAGTTATAGAATCTGTTCGACAATTATTGCAAGGACGATTTATTATTCCAGACTAAAAATCACCTGAGACAGAAGAGGCGCCGCTGAAAGGACTGGGTGGCTGTACCGGCGAGTAAACATTGGCTGCAAATTCCTCAAACGTTGTAGCTTCCTTGTGATTTCTCACCACAGTATCCAAAGACCTTGCCCTTTCCTCGTAGCTATAAAAATGTAGAAAATCAGTTTAAACTATATCAAATATCGAAACGCAAAGAATCTCGTATCTTTGTAGCTTACTAATGCTGGTATAAAGTTAGAGTGGATCTTTTCGCTCTACTAGCAGCCAAGGCAGTGGCTCTAACCAGTCCTGGTAGGACGGTATCTTCGACGATACACTCGTCGAAGAGCGGTCCAAAAAAGGGGATCTCGGTCTTTCTGGATATCTGAATTCTGAACAGTTTATTTGCCAGGGGATAGATGACTATCAATACGTCGCAGAACTCCGTGGGTATAATATCCCGTCGGTAATCTCTCCAATGTTCTGACCAAACAATGTGAATCTCGTCGTTGCCTAGATGCCTGGTCTGAAATGAGAGTAAAAACGGTTGAAAATTTGTCAAACTACACGAATCTTCGCGACTCACTTTTTGCAGGAGACTTTCGGGGCTGTCAGAAGGCATTCTAGTAGCGACGTGGAATATCACTTCGGCGAAAGATGTCGCGAAATACGGAGCGGTAACTCCGCTCGCTTTGCCGGGCACTAATCCGCCGAGGAAGCCTGTGTGAGATTCGAGTTCTATCTCCCAGGCAAGTCTGGCAACAAAGTTTTCGTACTCTTTGCTAGCCGTGACGTTGTTGAGAATCGAATTTTTGTCCTCTTGACCTTGACCCACGTAAATAACGGCCATTTTGTGCGTCTCTCTTGACCGCTGACTGTCCAGATTCCTCAACTCCCGTAATAGCTTTTCATTCTTCGATAGCAAATGCAGCTTTCGCCTCTGTTCCCAGCCGGACAAACCGAGATGAGAAAATAGAAGACGACAATGATGGAAGGGGGCAGGCGGAGGGCGACAAGATGGCGGACTAATTGCCGCTGCACACATGCTGAAAATCGAGAAATTTCGATAATTCAAATCATTCTTTCTCCTCTTACTCATCTTCTCGATAATTTTATTTAACAAATACTTTTGTCGTTAGCTATAATTTACCTGATATGCTGATTCCAGTTGTTTATCTGATCTCTTTCCATGTTCCTTTGCCCCAAAATAGCAGCTATAGTTTCGCTCTCTAGCTGAGGTCCTTGCGGCGAATTAGCAGGCGCGTTCAAGGCTATTTCCGGATTCGTTAATACCTCGGGACTGGTGTGGCCTATGTACTGAAGAAGCTGAAACAAAAAACGTCCGAAATGAGTCTAAATTCGTCGAAAAAAGACGCAAACGAATAATTAAACAAATCGAACAAACATCGTCAAGATTGTCCATATCGCTTGCTGCATTTCCAAAAGTAGGAAGAATGTGCGGTTCTCTATGCCTCATAGTGTGTTGCGGAGGGCTGCTTTGGGCCGGTAAAACGCTGCTGAGATCTTCTCGGCGTAATTTAGACGACCAATCGACTATAAGGAAGGATTATTGACGTAAATTGATTGAATTACGTTCAAATTCATCGAGGAATGAAGAGAGCTGAATGCTTGTATACCCGGCTTGCCAAACGGCGGAGGTAAATCATCGTCGACGAAGGGTTGGCTGTATAAAATCGAGCTGTCCCACGAAGCTTTGCCAGCCAAGTCTCGTAACAATACTCTGACCGTTGATGGGGCTGTGGTTAATCCCGCGGTAACACCTCCGCCAGGTGCATCCAGCGCTGCTAATTCTACTAGCGATAGAATGATGGAATTTGAGAGCATCAGTAGCTGGATATTCGGGGCTTGGAATACGGCCGAGGATAATTCGTCGCTGTCTATTCCCGGAACGTCGTCGAGTTCAACGACGAGAGACGAGAGACGCGCGGCTCCTATACCCATTGGAAAGTGTCCGAGATGATTTACGAGGTGCATTAGTACCTGTGAATTGAATAGACGGTCATATATCGTTTGTTTATCAACTAGAGGACATCTTTGATGGTTTGTAAGGAGGAGAGAGTGCTTCACGCTGGTCGAATCAGTGATATATGTTTTTAAATCGTTTTTACAAATATTTCTTCTTAAATAGCAATCAGCTCACCATTCTCGCAGCTAATTGAACAGCTTGAACGTTTCCTCGTCTTGGTGATTTCAGGCCAGAATCTTCTGCCAAATTATCCAAAGATATGTCGGGATCAAAGTCGTCGGTATCGTGCTGATAACACTTTGCCGAATCTTGCATATCCTTGCTAATTTTGTTCTGTATTATGTTGTCTAATACCTGTTGAAAATAAGCGTCAAAAATCCGGCCCTCAAACACGAAATAAATCTCTGCTTATTACTTACTGTAAATAAAGTTAGAAGCAACGGCTTTCCTTGGAATGGTTGTAACAGAACCGACGGCCCCAGCTGCATCGCCCATTCCCCAAGACAGAATAGCATAGAAGTTGCCAAAGCACTTCGTCTTTCGCGCCCAGTCATACGGCCGAGAGTCTCTGCCAGAACCTGTTTGTAAACGGCGTAATTTAGCGGTGGAAAAAGCGCGAGGAATAATACGTCGGGAAAGAATCGTCGTTGTAATAATTTACCTGAATTATTTTCGCTGGAATGTTCGGATAGAGTTCTAACAAAATGTCTGCTTGATCACAGAGCAGTAGAACAGCGTCGCAAGCCACCTGACTCACAGTCGCGTGCGTGGCCTGAAAGTAACTTTAATTATACCAAAATACATGAACGATAGAAGGTTTCTCGCGTTAGGAGAATCTCGCTTTAAACAGAGGCAGGTTTTCAGGCAAAGAAAGGAATTCGACGAATGACATTTAAGATGCACAGTTTTTAATCAGACTTACTGTTTCCTGGAATTGAAAACTGATCAATATCGTGCAGAAATACGATCGTTTATGCGACAGATCATGCAAAGCAAAGAAGGCTACAAAAAGAGTTCCTCGCAGGTGTTTCAGAGCGTTGTTTCTGTACAAATGCTGTATTTTTAGTGAAAAGAGGCCAACAAGGACTCGTATTATGCTAGTTGATAGTTCGCTGATCTTCATTTCAAGCTAAGACTGACCGATGTAGACAACACGAAGCACATTTCCCTATTCGGTTGATTATTAATAACAAGTATGTAATTTGAATGCTGGACGGACACTGTAACAGGTCGAGGCAAACTAGTTTACCCCTGAGATTGGTGAAAGATGATAAAAGGGACGAAGAGAAAGAGACAGAGAGAGAGAGAGACTACCTTTTCTAGCAGGGGAAAATTGAGCCCGTCCTTGCGCCGCCCAGCCACCTGCGTCCTCTGTTAACCAGACCCAACATAAATCACAGCAATAAACTGATACATAAAACCTACACCCCTACACCCGTATTAAAAGTTCTCATCGAAGATTATCTCGCGGTAAAATGGCATCAAACATGCAGCTGTGTTATCTTAGCTAAGCATAGTGCGCTGTTTTCTGTGCACTACAAGTTCAAGTATCTGTCTATATCCACCCATGCATCATTCTTAGAGAAAATCTTCATCCATTAGTAGAAAGAAGTTATTAAATTCTCAGCAAACTGATAACTGAGAAACTCCCTGTTTCCTTTAACTCGGACCGAGTTAAACCACACATAGAAAAACAGTATCCGATTCGACTCACCCTCAAGGCTAAAAGGAGGACAGTAACAGCCTCCGGTACTCTGGCATGCTGTGTTTTGTGTGATAATTCTCTGTACACAAACATACCGACGCTAGACAGTGCTACACATCTTGCTACACCCGTTGGTTCTCGACGACAACTTCTTAGAAGTATTGTTACTATATGTTCCTGGAATATGAGGGATATTATTGAACCGATTGCTGGGAATATTCACCCGTTAATTAACCCAAATCAAATAATCTTCGATGTTATTGGCTCACCTTGGCGTCGGGACAAGTTACAGTTACTATATCATTTCCGTTTGGTTGTAAGACGGGAAGTTTAGCCACTGTAGCCGGGAGAGAGAGAAGAGAGCCTAGTATCGATACCGCTTCCGTTCTGGGAGCCTGGATTTAAACATGAGTTTATAAATGGATGGATTTGAGCCAATCAGGATCTGAATGTCTCACCTCGACGTCGTTGCTGTTGAGTATAACGTTAGCCGCGTGGATATAGTCCAGAATCAAAAGACTCGAACCGGGCAGATTTAAACTGAATAATCTCGGCCCTGTGTACTTGACAAGCGCATGAAGAACCTTTGTGTCGTTGCTGATTATCCCGTTGTGTACCGCGCGGTAAAACAAAGTCAAATGTGGCTTAGCCAGGGCTATATCCATCGGCTGAACAGTCAACAGACAAATTAGACGATACGCGGCCAGTCTACCAACTTCGTACTGTTGCGGCAGCTGTATTGCCTGGAAATGAATAACGGAGAAGCTTTATATCAGCATCTAGGCGAATGAATAGATCGATTATACCTTGAAGCACCATGGCGCTATTATAGTCAGGGGAGGAATGAGCTCTGGAGCTGGTGGTGTGCCTTGATTGTCCCCAGACACTCCTTGGTTTAAACGAATCTGAAATAAGAAGCGAATCGGTTTGATTAGTCGGTTCAAAATTTAATATCAAAATTAACTAATAATTATATTAGTTTCAAAAATCTAAGGATTGTTCATTTCAAATCACCTTGATAAGTGTATGGGTCAGTTGGACCAGGTAATCCATAACTTGTCCGTGCAGAGCAGGATCTTGGATATTATTTACATCTCCTAAAGCAGATAGCATACGCCTCCATAGAGCTACAGCAACGTCTGGTAGCCATCCAGGAACTCCGCCTCCAGCCATTACCGATCTTCTTTCGGATACATCGCTTGTGTCTGAATGATATTTGGAGATATTAAAAGATGGTTTATCGTAGTCAGGATAAAAAACTGGTCCTTTTAATGCGTTCTCGTATATTACGCAGTCTCAGGCTTATCTTATAGAATAGAGTTAAATACATAGACGAATTCCCAGTAACAATGATAAAAAAATGAAAACTAAATATTAAACGAAGAATAATTATTAAGGATTGTTCTTACCCTTTAGAAATTTTTTAAGCGAGAAAGCCATTTTATTATAAGCAGAAAGTAAGACTACCTCAAAGTTGTTAACTGTATTAAAGACTAGGAGATGATCGGTGAAATGTCAGTCTATTGCGTAATCAAATCTAGGTATGCTTAGGTTTATAAAAACACTCGATTCACCCAAGCGTCACTTCAGGCTTGCTGAGAAAATCTACAATCGAAGGAAGTCTCGATTCTGTTCTTCCTATTCTTAGGCAATCCCCGTTTTTTCTTTCCTACTAAAAATCTCTAATTCCAAGACTCCCGATTCACAGTCATGAACAATCCAAGTGCTTATTATGAATTCACACCAAGCAGACCCGAAGTACGTAAAACTGGACTGCAGTAAGTATCTCGTAAAAGCAAGCCATGTGGTATTTTATCAGACTTGTATCGAGTTACTGGTATGCTAGAATTATTTGTAAACAGTCTTGTCACAATTCCTGACAAAACCCTCCCCTTTCACAACACTTTACCAGCTTTTATCGAACACTAGCAATCCAGTTAGTGAATTAATGCATTTAATGTAAGTCAATAATCTACCAAAGGCATGTGAGGTCGAATTTGTTTAGAAGAGTTCGATTATTCAGTGTGATCAGAAAGTCGCTTCAATCACAAGTCATTTTCTCATCAAACCAGGCTTAAAACTAACATGCGGATGGCCGGTGACAGTATTCTACTCACCGATGCTGTTACCGTCAATATTTTCAATCTGTATCGGGCTGTCCTTGTTGCTGTCTACTCCGCTGCTCGGTGTGGGTGAAGGACAACGTGGTGAGGGTGGCTCGCTGTCCACCACGACTACACTGTCCAGAGACTTAGTACGTCGGCTTGGTAACATTTTAGCTATTGTTGTACCGCTCCCAGTTCTTGCGGACAATAGTCTTGCCATATCTTGCTCTATCGAAAGTGGGAGTACTGTCGCGAGGAAATTGATTAGACTTGGTGTTTGATGGACCCCGTTTCTAGAGGTCATTCGGCTATTTATAATTTTAAATCTCGTTTCTCATGCATGGCTTATTTTCCTGCGATTCTATCTCCTCTAAAATTGATTTTACCGAGTGTATAGGATTCTCTGTAGTTAATAGGGCAACGATTGCACCCACAGGTCACATTTTTCAGATCTTCTTCAAAAATCTTGACAGTTTTCAGAGTATGATAATGAGCGTTGTGATATTTGCAGGAAAAATATTCAAGATGCAAAACACTGAACCAACAACTAAGCAGCTTGACATAAGAGTGGATATTTTTAACCCAGTGACGACACGAGACGAAAGAACCGAAGAGAATAAGAAGAAGAGAGGAGGATAGAGGAGATATATAAAAAGTAGAAACAAAAATAAGGACAAAGGTATAAATAGACGGGCTTACAAAATGGCAATATATAAAGTATCTTTGGCCAAGAATTGGTCTGGCCATTCCCCAACGAGATTTCAACAGTTAAAGTAAAGTATAAAAAATCGTAATCAATAAAATCAGTCAAATATATTTCAGAATTCAAAGCTCACCAGGGACTCCGGAATGTACAGTATGGGTGCGATGTCTGTGGAACTTAACTCGCGTCTTCCCATTGTAAATCGTGTTGTCGCTCGCACTTCGCGGAAGTGGGCGTAGCTTCCTCAGATCTCGCATCGGATGATCTTAAGTTGAATCAAGTAAAGAAATGAGTGAGAAAAGGCATCGCTTTAATCCGGTCTAGACCGAATGTTAAAAAATCAATTCTTTCTGTCCTAATATCGAAGAGTTTCTTTCGGAAAATAGCTGCTGTTCACCTGTAACATTATCTTTTGAAATGGCCCCGGTCTCCTGATCAACGCTGCCTCTTCTAGGTGGTTGAACACTGCCTGTTGAAGCAGCTCTGCTTCCTATACCACGACGCTTCTTTGATTTTTGCTCGCTGAGTCGGTCCAGCGGTAGATCATTCAGATCTAGATTATAAACGTGTCTGGCGAGGACCCTGGTCAGCGTGTCCAAAGTTTTCTGTAAGTAGAAAGGGATTCGTCTCGTTGGTTTGGGACCAGAATAGAAACGAAATCATTTATCCTCATTAATTTCGTAAGCTTACAGCCCATTCGCGTATCAACTCTTCCCACTGTGTCAGCGAAGTTAAAACGGTGAGAAACTGGTCCCAAAGTTGTGTAGAAATGACGACGTTTAGATTAGCCTTGATCCAGGTTACAATTAAGGTCTGGAAAATGGCTGGGGCTAGTTTGCCGCCGATACTTTCTTGCTGTTTTCTTCGTGATGTTTTTTCGCTGAGTACTAAAGACGTGATTTGCAGTAGAACTCTGGAAAAATTAATTTAGAGGTGGTGAAAAATGTCGATTAATTATATCCGTCGATGGGATTTTTACCTAAGCAATTGTTCCCAGGTTGCAGGCTCTAGTCTAACTTGCATTACCACGTGGCGATAAACGTTCAGAACACGTTTACAACTGTCAGTTTGCTCTTCCAATAAAGTGGCGGAGGCATTGCCCCCCGGTGTTTCTAAGAAAAATACATTCGAAGCTTGCGTTACAAATACTTGTAAAACGTTTTGCAATCCAGCTCTCACAAACAAGTTCTCCCTGTGAATAGCTCCGAGATATGAATCGTTTCTTAGTCTAGTTTGGCGGTAGCTCTCCGGCGGACTTCGGTCGTTTATCAGAGCTTCTTTTTTCTGATTATCCTCAATTTCTCTGTCCTTGTGACCGTCCAAAGGCTCCAGCATGAACGGAGGAAGTTCCTGACAGCATAAATCGTACTATTTTTACAAAAAAATCAATTTCTACAATAAATGGAAAGAAATTAGTCTCACATTCATTTGTATCCAGTCTTTGTAAACGGCGATAGCTTTTCTAATGGCTCCGGCGTGTGTAAAATCGAGTAAAAATGCTTGTCTGTAAAGTTCGTGAACGAAATTAACGTTGTCCCTATTTCCGTAGAAGACTTCTCTGACCAAAGTTATCGCAGACATAGTATTGTCCTCCTGATTCTCATGCTGCGATGTTACCTCAGGCGAAAGAGTATTCGGATCTGTTGAATTTTGTATAACAGAAACTCGCCGAAGCTCAGGTTCTGCGTTTTCCTCGCTAGTTGTTGTGCTGTTGGACAGAATAAACCGAGAATTAATTATCCCTCGGACAAAATCGCTCCCGAATTAACGAAAATACGCACTTCGGTGACGGCTGTGCAAACTGGCCATCCTTCTTCGTGACATGAGTGTATTTAGCGACCCATTTGATCAGCGTGACTTTGCAGAGTGCATAAACATCCTGGCCCTGATTCACGGAAGGTTTCCTCATCCCAGGAAGCTCCAAGTTCGGTTTATAGAGTGAGAAATTGTCGTTAAACTCGGGGCAGATATGGCGGAGATAAGTCGCTTTAAATCTTTCAAGTAAGAATTGAAACGCTTTGTGTTGTCTCGTGTGTTTGTCCCGCCATTCAACTTTCACGACCTAAAGACACGGAGAAGAACGACATTAGGCTCAAGATTGGTAGCGGTGTTCGATCCCTCGGCTTATTTATGCTCGATCATATACCTGGCTGACCATGAAGTCGAGCAGAGCTTCCAGGAACCTCACGGTTTCGTTGTCTAACGGTTTTTCTCCGCTCTGAGGAGGCAGGATTGGCCCACCATCAACCAGGCTCACAGGTCCTTGGGTTACTCCGCTATCGTGGAATATCGTCTGGCCTAATTGAGTGTCGTAGAATTCCCTCTTCTCCTTGTCGTCATAGCTGGCCGATTTTGTAGGCCTGTCCTTTTTGCTGTCTGACTTCCGCTCCAGTTTGTAAGGTGACTGCTGGCTTGGAGGAAAGCCGGGGACCAGACAGGCAAACATTTGGTGAATGTGGTCCGGTGCATTGTCTCCCAAGGCTTGGTACCAGAGAATAAAGTACCTGTGACAAAGAAGAGGAATTTTTTTACTGAGTTGTCGGGGAAGAAACGAGAATGGGAAAATTACTGGGCTTTGAATTGACCGAGAATATTAATTCTGTGATAATTTATGAACCTTATTGCTTGGCGACGTAATTTCCAGCTGTTTCCAGGGTGTAAAAGCTTCCTTAGGATCCTTGCCAGGCTGTGACATTGCCATCTTCGATTCAGGAGCTCCGGAAGCAACGTTAATATCTTTTCTAAGAGCTGCAAGACCTGCTCTAGCTCTTCTCTGTGCGCCTTGTGAACTGTTTATGGAATAATACAGAGTTAGAGAGATCTTTAGACCGAAATTATTCTAACAGAATCATGCCAATGCTTGAAATTGCGTTAAGTCAGCCGGGTGATATTTAGAGAGGGAAATTTTATTGTGTACCTTTTTATCTTGAATCATTCAATTTATTTAATCATCGTGCAAGATGTTAGCTTACGATAAATTTCAAGAGGTTTGATAAGATTTTTGTTAACTTTATCAAAGAAGATTTGTCTAGACAATTTATGATGCTTTATGAAATTAAATCAGGTCGTTGAATCCGAACATGTACTTTTGGCCTATACTATAATCAGCGCTGAAAAATCTATACAATAAACAGCAAACGCACGCCTTTTTAATTAAAATTCCACAACTTTATTCTAAGTAAGAAATAAAAAATAAAAAATAAAAAAATAAAAACTTGCATGCTCGGCAGAAAACTGTTTCCACTTACCGAGGTGAAAAGAAAGTTCTGTCAGCAAAGTGATAGAATGGGAATAGAGAAAAACAATTATAATTAGTACACAGTTTATGATAGGCGAAGAATTATTCGTGATATAATTAAAAAAAAAAAGATACAAGGATCGAGAATCTTGCTCAAGTTTTACAGTCATATTTACATTCGTTTGTATAGTATACATATCGGAGAGGAAAATCGTGTCAGTAACATATTTAGTTACACAGGAAAGAATCTTTCTGTACATTATATCTTTTCATAATTATAAATCATATGAGGAAGATTAAAATCCGACTTACCACGCTGGCGTAAATTCGCCTCAGCAGACACGAAACAATCGTAAAGTATGAAGTATACGTGGCTAAAGTTTCCCTCGAAGAAACCCTTCGCTTCGTCTGTGTCTACATTTTCTATAAATAATCAAAAAGAAAACATGAGTCTCTGAGTCTCGATTATCTAAAATATTTTGGAACAGGGAAGAGATCGACTGTTTGAAACCGAAGATATTAAGCAAAGAATAGCTCCAGTGTCTTCTTTCAAATCTGTATAAAGTCAGGATGAAGAATTCCACATTTTGAATAGAAAAATCGTATTTACATCAGACATCCATATATAGATCTATCTGTTTGTAATACTGAAGTAACTTTAGCTAGAGACGGAGGCCGAAGCAAGCTGTGTGGTCGTCTCGGCTAGCTTGATCATGCGGTCTGGTGATTAGATAGCAACCAGTTCCAATACAATCTTGTTTAACCACATCTTGTCAGGGGTGGGCAAAGCGATCCTATATTATCATTGATTACCACATAACAGGTGGCAGTATTTTCGCAGATTGCTTACAGCGATTCTAGCCAATGATTTTTCCGCTCAAAGAGTATAACCGAGTTTTAAAATCATTCCGAGTTACGATATGCAGTTAAAACAGTTGAGTCCTGACCGAGTATCATTGTTCATCAATCGCAATCGTTAAAAATACGTTCTACTACCCAAGGGAACAGTTTTATAGTCTAGATTAATTTATCGCTAATAGAATATAAAAAAACATGATAAGAGTAAGCGATGTTAGCTAAATCGAATGAATAGAAAGAGAGAAACTTTGAACAAGGGGAAATAAAAATTGCATAAACTTCCAAAGCTCGGGGAAATTGATGCTGAGCAGCGTTGGCATTTCGGACTCTGATTGTCAAGTTTTTTCAAGATAGGAAGCTTCGGGTGATCGCGAAGGCTACAAATGTTTGAAAATAGAGTTTCTTTATTTTACGATGATCTCAGCCATTACCAAATAAGGCCTGCTGGTCAGTCCCTCGGTTTTATCACAAAAATGCAAATTGGGAAGCAAGATAAAAGGAAGAAATACTCTAGCATCCGCGGAGCCAGGACTTTATTCCCTGGCGATGCGAGGCGCTGTTAGATTTGATAAATGTAAAAGGCTAGGATTAGTTTCTAGCATTTTTCGACAGCGTTTCATCGAGCATAGTTTAGCTGAGAGAAGGTGGAGAGTGGAAGGACGACAGGTAGATATACGTATTTGTTCTTAATTGCGTGGGTGTGATGAAGATTAATGGTCAAGTCGCCCACCCGAAGGTTAGACGGCGTTTAATACGTTGACGAAGAGTGAAAAACAGAGGAAATATTGAGGCGGTATTTTTTTGACTTACCTAGCACGATTTTTAGGTGTTTAAACCTCGTGGCGCTGTCCTTTTTCACATCCTGGATCTTAAGTGTTGACTTTTTGACGTCTACGTGAAGTTTTTTGCTGAACATTATTATTCAATGCGAGTCGCCGGCGGACTCGCTCAGATATACTATCATCGATTGGACTGGAAATATTCCTCATCAGTTACACACGACACTTGTTACTATTTTAATCAGACTTTTGACAGATCGGAATTATTTATTTTACATTAAATGTCACTATCAAATTCTTCCTCTGGTCCTGCACTGGCCTTAGTTGGGTAGCTAATAATCACATCTGTGCGACGGCCATCTTGTTTCTCACCGCGAACTACATGCCAATCCAGGGCAATGACATCACCGATCGTTAAATCGTTGAGATTTTAAAACCGAAACTGGTGAAACCAGACTCAAATATACAAAAAATTATCCATGAATTTAAGAACGATATCTATTACGTTTCAATAATAAATATTCACCTTCATTTTACTGCCGCATAAATCGTGTGAAATATTTATACACAATCTCTTTTCGAATTCACCGCGACTGTGGCTAGAGTCACGGAAGGTGGCACTACTGGTATAGAATATACTACCAGCGCTTTCATCGACTGAATCAGGTGTTAAAAATACCGATTCAAGCGTCGCTCATCTGAAACTTACGGAAACTGTCTATTAGGTATTTTCTCCATGGTTGTAGGAGAAAAAAAAAGGACAACCTGATAATGAAAAACCATCCATGGCGCGAGGCGGGAAGATTTGTATCGAGTTGAATTTTATTAGGGACGGAGAGGGCCGGAGTCGTAGAGCAAAGATCAAATCTTTTTGGGAGTTTATTGCCGCTCAGAAAGAACTGATTCCTCTAGATCCGTCGCAGGGTACGCAATTTAAAAATACATTGCGTGTCTCATTAGAATTATAGAAAGTTACGCAAATCTGATTCAAAAAAATCTTATCTAAAATTTAAAAACGAACTTGATGCAATGAAGAAAAATTCCTTCTGACGCGAAATGAATTCCTTTTCGTTCGGAATATTGGAAAAAATAATTTCGGTGAACTAAGATTGAACAAATATGTAGATAATATTATATTATAATGAAAGTATAAAAATGGAACAAATCCAGTCATTGCAAGGCTTGAAAATAGTTTTAAAAAAAAAGCGAAATCGAAAATGTAAATTATTGCTACAACGTAGGTGACGCAGAACCAATTATGAATTGGTCAAATCCGTCGGTTTGCCATAAATCCAGTGGCGACCATCGCGACGATCAATCCCTAAATATTCCCAGTCAAGAAATTTCCGAAAGAGATTCAAGATCGGATTGTTCTGACCTCTGTACTCAGCCCGATCAATCATCCTCAAAGAGGAAGATTTGGTACAACGAATTACGCATTTTTAAAGAACTGGGTCTCGACCGTGTCGCTTTGGCCGCTAGCAACACTTGCAAACGTTGCCTTCAAGACGAGCGAAATAATTTGTAAGTCGAGCGAGTTTCCCTACGAGAAAATTTTCCCCCTATTTTCCGGACACACGCATAATGAAACGCTTTAGGATGAATATTTTTAATAACGTTTCATTGTCAGAAATTTGAGGCGATTTTTTTAATCAAGGATAGACCTCGCAAAAAAATTAACAAGGCTTATTGTTAGTTAGACCCGGTAGTGACGTCAGCTGATTTTTTTTTTAGGGATAAAGAACCAGAATTCGCTGATTCTGTTGTTCAATCTTACGAGGAGTTGAAGGCGGATTTAAAGGCCTTTCAGGAACGCGTAAAACACCAAGAACCAAAATACGCTTATAAAGATCCCGAGAAGTATCAACATCTGATACAATAAGGAATCAGGCCTTTACCTAATAGGCGAGAAGTTCGTCTAATATTTGTCATAAGTTGTGTACATCCAAAGACAATAAATCACAAGCAATATTTAATCTCATGACTTCAGATTTGAAAATCGAATGAAACTACTTTAAAATCCTACCAAGAATAATATTTTCTATTATGATACAGACTTGATTCAAGGTCTGCGTGATACTGAAAATAAATACATCTACGTATTGCCTCTCCTTATAATATACAGACAGACATTTTCATTTTTATATCCGTTTGTATTGCGTAATAATTTTTTGGCGAATGGCGATCAGTCCGCAGAAGGATATCTAGGACAATATATATTATACGGGCTATTTTATCCCTCGATGGTCGATTTCCGGTGAATTCTACGACCCGGAACCGACGTATACCGCGTATGTACGTCTGCCGCAAAACCACCCTTAATAAACGACTCGCTACTGCGATAGAAAAAAAAGACTATTGACCCTTGCGGGGGGCGACCCTACGGGGCATCCGGAAGTCCTTCCTCCAAGTTCCTGTCCTCGCACCCAACCATGGCTTTAGTCATTCATCAAGAATCCCTTCAACTTCCATCGTACACGTCTCGCTCGATCATCGATTGCATTTTAGTGTTTTTCTTTTCTCCTTTCTTCCTTTTTTTCCTTTGTCTTGTCTCCGTTAACCATCGCGTTAATTAATGACGCTCCAAGTATAGCTTCATAAGAAAATCCAGCGTGTTATTATTATAGTTTATAAGAAGGTACGCGAGGTGCCGAGAAGAGACCAGATGTCTTCGCGTCGTGGAGGCCCCATTCATGGTCGGCGAGCGTCTGCCTGCACCTTGCTCTTTGGTGGGCTTACGGCTCAGCTCCTTCAGGATAAGAGAAATCCGATCTACCTTAGGTCTACGACTACATCCCCCCTCGATTATGCCCGCGATATATTTCCTCTCTATGTATCTAGACCGTATGTATACATGCATATACGATATTGGTAAATACCACGAGATCGTGTCGCTGTTTACAAATTTTGACAATTACCACGCTGCGAAGGACGCTCATCTCTCTGGCACCTCTTCTTCGGTAAATCGTCAGAGACATAGTCTCGTCCTTATAATTCCCGTACATTTTTTATCCCTGATTAATAACCGCCGCAGACAACGCTCATATGTATATACGTTTATTTTAATTTTCTCAATAAAATATCCCGTGTTTAATCGGCGTTGGCCCGCATCAGGTTGATCGAAGACCCCCCAGTCGGAGTCCCATTCGTTGGACCCGACCGGCTGTGCTTTGCGGGCCACTACACCTTGGCTATACCTATACAGTCAGCTGCGGGGAACTTGCACGCCTCTTATTTTGTCCCCCCTCTTCTCCCTCTTCCCTCACTTATTATTTCTCCTCCGTTGTACCTGCGCGCCACGTCTTCTTCGTCTCTTCCTCCTCTTCTTCATCTTCTTCTTCTTCTTCTCCTTCGTATATGGAATATACATGCGTGCGTATATCAAACGCATACGTATACGTCCATTTCTATGTATACATATGTATACCCGCGTCGTGGTACCCGGTGCCGATGGAACGAACAATGGAGGCGGGATGCTCATTTGTCTGCGGGCATTGTTGCTCGACCGGGCGGAAACACGAGCCTCCCCCTTTTCCTCCGCCGCCCTAGTGAGTTGTACGACGGTTCACCATACATCCATACATGAACGTACACATGAACATGCGGTAGATAGATGTACTCTGTAGGTACATAGGTATGGGTATAGGTACGCAAAGTACGGTGTACTGCAGTACCGTAGATTTTTACGTCAGTACTGCTGTGTGTATATGCAGTCTCGTCCTTGGTCGACGACAGGATCGACGATAGTCCGCGGTGAGGAGGAACCGAGAACTCGACTCATCGTCAGCTGAACTGAAATCAACTGAACTGAACTGAACTGAAATGAACTGAACCGAACTGAAAAGACTATACGACGAACTCCCCCGGCGAGGTTTGAAAAAAAGGAACATGAGACTAAAAAGAATGAATTTGCCTCGAATTTTCGCCCTTGTATGGTCGAGTCTGCATAATTCCAATCTTAGGATAAACAGGGATGAAAATGGATTAATCGGAATCGACACGTTGATCGTTTTCTATATCGATCACACAATCGGCATAAAATATTCATTATAAAAGAATAAAATAGCTGCTTACCTTGTCTCTGCTCCAGAAGTCGAGATTTTCGTTATTGCAGATCGAATTCGATTGTATTGAACCCTGATTAGCGATCTGTTTCCATTTCGGAGTAGATTTAGTCCCTAATAAGAGTTGAAGGGTTTCGATTGTGACGAGGAAACGTTTGACGGAAATTTTCTTCAAGGGTGAATAAGGGAGAACGAACGTATTTCGTTCTTTACACAATGTCGACGTTATACATACGTACATAAATGGACAGATCTATACATGCATGGATATAATATGGCTTGGCGGACTTAGAAGAAAAGAAGCAAGGTATATACGGGCATCTTCTGGCTCATTGAGCCCCGGAACAGATTCGTCGCGACGTGGTCGACGTCCCCGTGGATTACGTGGGCCTTATGTTGGTCCCAAAAATAGGGAGATGGTAGCGGCAAGGGAAGGGGAATGGTAAGGGGAAGCTGGCCAACTCCCTTATCTTCGACATCAGTTGAGCTTCCTTCTTAACGCGTGACCGAAGACCGCCGTGTAACAAAAATGACGCTTGCTAGCCGTGGACTCTGATGACCAAGGATGCAGGGAATCACAGAATCTCAGAAACTCGCAATTTTTTCACATTTTTTCTCCTCCAAATGATCGTTGTTATATTCAGATTTTCGGAACAACGAAAGCCGTCTCCCTCTGGCTTATAATACATGGAAAATAATCTACTCTCCGTCAATCATCCGTCGATGCAGGTTCGTTTGAATCCATCGCTACCGCGTGCGCCCGTTTCCAATTTATGGAACGGGAATATAATTTGATGTTAATAGAATATTGGCGAGCGGTAACCATAAATCTTGGTTAATTTGGCAGAGCAATTCGAGTTGCTCCTGGTTACCCGCTCGTCTTGTCGGTATGGTGAATAAAAAGAGGGCGAAAAAGCCTCGTGGCTATAAACATGGGGATGGTTCTCCGCCGGTCTTCAAACTCTCGAAATTACGCCGTGTAATTTTAATTTACTCGAGTATCTGCGGGAGGCCGGACTCCTTTCGTAGTTTGAAAAAGACTTCGCATCCCTTCCCCGGGGAATTTATATCTTCTAAAATACGGTCAGGTATTGAAAATTCGGTTTATATATCCAACGACAGGTATAATTAGGCACGACGACTCATTGTCACATAGCAGTTTAGTCATGGCTTAGGGTTTGTTGTGCCTCGGTTTTACACCGTGGCGCGATTGGCACCGATCAAAACCCTAATTTCACGGATATTTAACGCTCGAATAGAGCCGTTTATGTCCGTAATGGTAGGGCGGGAATCGAGGGAATCCCCCGGCCCTTAAACACACGAATATTACGCATCGTCGGTTTAGGGAAACGACGGAAGAAAAATATCGCCGTTGTGGAAACTATTTCTAAATAGTTAATTATCCTGTGGATATAGATGCCGATGTATCGATGGCCTGCCCCTCTGGTCAGCGATGTACTCGATACAGCTAATTTGATGGGAGCCGTCGAGTCTAGCAGCTACCTTCGAGTTTTAATAAATGGCTATTACGAAAATTGTTATAACTGTATAGCTATAATCCATAGCCATGACCGCGCGTGGTCAGATAGTACGATATATAAGGTATATATAATATATATGCCTGTATACAATGAGTGGGCTAATACCAATATAGAATAATAAATTGCCTGTTATTTTATAAACCCACTAATCGTAAGGCAATGATTACGGCGAGGGGTACCCTCTTTAAAATAAAAGTAGAAATAAAAATGCGGATATGGTCCGACACCCCCTGGAGGCAGCGAGGCCGTAGGTCTGGCGAAATAATGATAAAATAAATAAAAATAAAACGTCTGCTAAACAAACTATGACGTAACGGCCTTTCTGCCTCAAGTTAACTCCGGATGTCGATGACACACACATTTACAACGGCCTGTAACCGTGTATATTTGAAATGCATAAACATCGCATACGCCGTCTGTATATGGGTGAGCTGTGGGTGTATGTAACCAACGGCGACTGTAATGAGCGAGTTATAACAGACAACTAATTTCTTCTCTTCGATAAACTGAATTTAGTCAGAGAATGGAGAAAAAACGAAACCGCCATTACTTCTAAGTATCACTTATAAAGCATCTGCAATTTTCCATGCTAATTCATCGGGCCATGATTACCGGCTTATATACTAAACGGCACTTAATGTTCGATAGTCGATTTATGGGCATGTATATAGGTATACATAGTTGTACATACGTATACGTGTATTAGGAAGAAATGAGACGAATTTGAATCGAATGCCCCGTGCAATATGCGGTGTATCCTTCTTAGTATGTTATGCATGTAGGTATGATGTGGAAATTGCGTTTTGTGTAAGAGGGTCGGTGTATGGTCGCCGGGACCAGATGGTGGATAGAGAAAAGGATCGATTATTGTTGGTAATGAAATTAAAAATTCTAAGGAGCCCCGATAAAGCCCCGGAGGGTTTTACTCGATCAGCTATGGATCGGAGGAACTCAATGTGCCACGTAGGTGTGCTCGTCCGACGTGTAGGTGGTAGTGGCTCGCAGTGGGCGCTTGAAATCTTCCTTCGCTTCCTAGCCCTAGGTCAGGTCAGGATGGGTTAGGTTTGAGACCGTCGTTTAACGGCCTCGCGAGGCTTCGACCTCCTCTACACGCGCGAGGCTATTGATTACCTGTTACCGAGTCCCCAGAGTTAAGCCATATTATTAACAAAATCTAGTTCCCGTTCACTTATGGCAGAAAAAAAACGGTACCGAATTATCTAGCCTCGCATGGGCAGGGGGAAGAAGTTTTTCTCGATTATCTCCGCGGCGATTGACTTGCCGGAAAATTACCTCAGATAAAAGTTGTAGAGCTCGATCAGGCCCGTCTTTTATCTTAATGAAACTTTTTCGTAGAACGTTGCGTTTGGCTTCTGCACAACGAAGTCAGTTTTTGCGAAACAGCTGTGCAGGCTGCAGGTATGCGATATTATCGGAGGCAATTTCGACGGGGAACGGTCGATTTTGCATTTTATAAACTCCCGGGCCTCCGTGCGGATGTGAGTTAATGCTTGCGCTGTGTTAGTTTGCCCCATTTTCCACGGCCTGAGTAAGATCGAGACCAGACACAACTAATTATTCTAATTTGTCCAGAATTCATCTCAATTCGTCGCTAGGAAGAAGCTATTATTCTCTCAGACAGTAGGACGGATAACTCTGCACGTACTCGACCAGCTTGATCTAGTAGACAATAGACCAGTCCGGGTAAATTACAATTTAGAACGCGCGTACGTCTGGCAATGCAGACGAGGACAGATTCTGCCCTTCCATTTCTGCAGAGTCTAGCCGTTAAGGAAGCTCACTCTATTGCTCTGAGAAGCGTGAAATCCATTATACGATCTCTCATACATTTCTCGGTCGTATATTTCCGCGCCGTTTTTACACAGCAGTCAATATCCACTGCTATACTTTATTCAAAGCTCACGGCTACAGGCTCCACGCGAGCTTCTGTGCGATAAAACGTGCGAAGCTTCGCGCCAGAGTCAATTATCATTAATTACGTTGACGAGTGACAGCCAGGGCCACCATCGCCACGACCACCACTGGTAAGCGGACGCAGAAAGTAGGTAGTTTAATTCGTCGCATCCCCCGGCCTCCGTTCCGTCGCTTCCTTATACCAGCAGACGCGTGGAATTAGAAGAGAGAACAACATAGGTACTGCGTTAAGCGAGTGTCAGCGTTGATTCGCGAACGCAATTCGCTGCTTCCTTCCTTCAATTATTTTATGGGTACTAAGTAATTCGCTATGTGGCAGATGAATGCGGAATTTTTCCGACGTTTATATACTTTCGGTTTTTCGTTCGCTCGACGTATTCGGCACGAAAACGAAGATTACATAACTTGTATTGTCGCTATTACGTACGCTGAGTTTCATCATTGAAAATGAGTATTTAGATTAGTTGACTCCAATTGACGTATACCGTGAGAATCTCTCGCTCTACTGTGTGAACTATCTCGTACGATTATTACACCGAGACCAGACTCGCTCTTGCACTACGTAGAGCCCGTTAATCATGCAAATTGTCACACCCCGCGCGTGTAGTTTTCGTCTCCAAAGTCTTGTTGCGTAACCGCGTCGCTGTAACCGTCGTGTAACGAGACTGGAGCTTTTCGAATCTTCAACAACCCCGATGTATCCCCCAGTCTTCTCGTTTCTATTAGCGAAGTTGATGAAAGCCAAGCGTGGAGCTTTGAAAGTATTTGCAAAATGTTTCATGACAGGAACAGCCTTCGTAGATTTTTCGACGATTGTGAATATATCTCGAAGCAATGATACGTAGGAAGCTGGTGAACCGGCAATAGGTCAATGGGCTCATGACTCGGCGAAATAAATCCGTAAGATCTCGAGCTGAATAAGGGGTATAATTTTCACCATTTGAGTATATGATATGGCGCCTGGAGTGCGACATGTGAGAGTACGTAAAATGCTCACACGTATGAATTCGTACGTTATACGAATGCGTTAACACTCGTAGGCGCGGTATATACGTATACATGTGCCCTGCAGGAGAACACTGAGAGCTTCCAACGTAATAATATGGTTTTCGGTTTCTGTATTGAAACACGATTCTCACTGGGGTAGGTCGTGCCACAGAGCCACCACTCCTAGCCATATATCATTATATCTATACGTGTAATTCATACACGTATACCTGGACATTAGTCACACGGATGAAACGGCTCCAAACACCTTAGCTGATAATTACCTCCACCTGCTCCGTGTCGCTGATCGATAAAAAAATCGGACAGATTCGAAGGGTTCCTTTATACACCGCTTGTATCCGCAAAGCGGATTAGCACCTCATTGACATTGTACATCGACCATGGTCAGGCGGTGGATTTAAAATCATTGATAGAAGAAAAAAGTAACGCGATTTGCTCCGGAAAATAGGGGATGTATATTTTTCCCTGGTCTTAATCTTCTTCAAAATAATATAGGGGTGTAATTGGATTGGTAAGAACGTTACTCTCGCGTCATTCTACATTGGTGTAGCTCGTTGGAGTATTTGATCCAATAATTTCACCCCATAGAATCGGCCTCGGAACCCTCTGATTTTTTCTTACGATATTATAACAATAAACAGGCTCACTTCGGCTCCCCTACCCCTCGTGTATTCATACCCTTCACATCCCCGAACCCGGTTGGCGTGTTCTCGACCAATCCTCAAGCTCTGCTAGGGGCTCGTGTCATTTGATTGGGGTTTGAGCATATGTCTGTGAGGCGGTTTTCGGGGGGACGATGCAGGCTTGAATTGGACAATATGGTGAATGCCCATACCCGAAATACGCGGGTATAGGTAGCTGTACACGAATATACGTATTCTCCATACAATATAAAACTTTTCGCATCCACAGACGCGCATATCTGCGGACAATTGTTTCGCCAGGGACAATACAGTACAGTACACGAAGAATACACACAGTAAATAAGAAAAAAAAAAGGAAAAGGAAAAGGAAAAGGAAAATGAAAAGGAAAGGAAGTGAGGAAGGAAGGATGTAGCGCGGCTTGATCTAGATAACGACCCGTCATTGTACCTTATAGTTTGAATCACCAACGAGCCAGATCCGGGGGACCCGAAAGACCTGAAACACATCTAGATCAGGGAAGAACTTGATTGAGAGCGATCTTCTTTGTTAGAGTTGATCTTTTCCTATACCCAAATTTCTTTTTTCTTATTTTTATTTTCGATTTGTTTCTTTATTTTTTTCTTCACGTATCGATGGGTTCAAGGATTCCCCCGGTCTCGTGGTCATTTCGTCGACGAATAAAATTCTGCCGCGAAGAAATATCTGATGATGTCGGTGAATCGGATTTTGAAAATTTTGCTTCAAAATAAAAGAATTCCGAGGAAATGACAAGTATCTCGAAAAATGATACAATTCGGATGAACTATATCGCGGAATGAAATTATAGTAGCATCGTTTCACCCGACGGTCGGCGTCGCCTCGCTATACTCAGTCACTCAGATCAGTTAGGCGATTTGTGAACACCTGGTGATCCGTAGAAGAGAGAGAGTGCCAGTGTGTGTAGACTAAACTAGCCCGCGGTATAATCTATAAATTGTTCCCGATTTATTAACCGCGAAACTATCAAATATTGAGAATCATTTGACTCGACGTCGATAAATTAACGTTACTTTATCACCTATACACATGTAAAGGGGTATGTGTATACAACACGTCACCGGATCAAAGTCGGAACTAAATTTATACCCGTAATCATTGAATTATGTAACACAATGTCACGCTATGTTATATAACTTTATTACCATACCCAAACACACACACATGTCATTATGAGCCTAGTTCTCATCATTTATTTATTTATACCTATAGGTATACCTTCATTCCTGCTTCTCTTCTTTTCTTCGGTTTAAATAAATCGCCAAGATCCCATACGCACACAAACGCGTTTATAAACTTAGGACACAGAAAATATCGCGCAGATGCGTTTGCTTGAATGGAGAAATTCTCTTATCTATAAATCTCACGCGGGATTCGGCTCGCGCCAAAAGCTGATCTCGATCCATAAACGTCCCATAACAATTCACTCTTTGAGCCAAAGCTACGAGGGGTGTCTGCGCTGTCTGTTATCCATGTGTGAATACAGCCGAATCGCATGTATATGCACGTGGATAATCGGTCGCACCAGATCTGCAGTAGTTATATACTTAGCGTTTTCCCTGTACATAATACGACGATAAACCATAGATATCTATCTCGATCTACACCCCGTATTACAGAAATGACTATCGTCCCTGGAGCCCGAGCTCGTTACACCCTTATAAATTTATCACCCTCCAGGGAGGGGTCGAAGGGTGAATCAATTGGCACAGATCGTGTATTAGATTCGTCGAAATGACAGGATCAACGGATTAAAGGATCGTCGAGGGTTCCCTCGCGGAAAAACGACTTCTGGTCGTTAATTCTGTTCATAAAACGAATCCAATGCGATAATTGAGACACTTGTAATTACAATTGTCTTATACATCGAAGTAGCAGTACTTACATGGGTGTGAATTAACGGTAAGAAATTGTGGCGATATATGGGTGTGTATGGTGCAAGTGCAGCATGGCAGCAGCAAGCTGCAAAGTGGCAATGGCGGTGGATGAAATTTACCTATCTGCTTACTTATATACCTCATATTCATTTTTCTCCATGTGTTTCAACTGCAGCGTATCTTCGTGTATATCCTCGCACCTATACCAACGAGCAGGAGCTGCAGAAGAAGAGAGGGTGTAAGGTGACACCTGTAGGACAGGTCCGCCGCACTAGGCTTCGCGTCACGGCCTGTCCGAGATAATCATATTCATAATTCGCGACTTCGCAGAATATAAATTACTGGAAATTATCACCCCGCAACTCGCGACTTCTTCGGTTTTAATAAAAACATCATCGTCAACCCTCGCCTCGTCCCACTCCAGCTACTCGCCAAAAGCGAAAGCCTCTTCGTATTTCCTCTCGAAAATCGACTCTGTATAGTACGGAGTTTTGACAGTCTTTACAAGATCCCATGCAAGCCCCTTCACAGTCTCGGGACTATTAACGCCGATTCCTTTCTCCTCTTCGGGGCCTTATTCTGTAATTACGTTTCTATAGATCGGCCTAGTGCAGAACGATGCAGGTATAATTCGATATTTGAAATTAGTCGACCTTTCACTAGCTAGAAGCCCATTGTATCCTGGTTATAGGTGTAGTGCCTACGTACCCGCTGCCTACTACCTCCATAATACGGTTATGATTCACTTTTTCATCTCGGGGAGAGCGGGGACGCAGCCTACTCCACTACTTCTTCTACTCTTCTGCCTACCTACCTCTACCTACCTCATATACTCGGAGGTGAACTGAACACAGGAGGGCCTGACACGGGGCCTTACTGACGCGGACGGGGGTACACGGGGACGTGCGGTGTCAAGTTACGAACTAGGTCCCCCGCACATCACGGACTACTACTCCGCATCCACTGATACACACACATGTAAATGGATCCACGTCGCTGAGTTTTTCTCTATAAACTGGCAAGTTGCGCGTAGCATGGTGGGCAGCAAGGCCCTCATACCTAGCCAGCAGTATGCCTGTATGCCGAGACCTCCCGGGCCTTGAAGAGGCCTAGTCCGAAGCACCAGACCCTTTGGTTCGCAGGACACGCTGCCAAGCTGTCCTGACGTAGTTGCGCTACGCCCTTAGTCCTTATAATATACCCGTAGGGCGGAATTAGGACTACCGTGTAATTTTCAAATTCCTCTTTCTTTTCTTTTTATTAAGAAACGGTTATCGTTTTTCCAATTTTTCTTCTCCCCGCGGGGGCATCGTCGCTCTATACATGTGAAGGAAGATACACGGGCGGAATTTAAATCCTTGTCTGTACGAGGTAATCTCGCCGAGGGTTTTTCTCGGGCAAAAGTCTCGAGAGAGAGAGAAAAGCGATATAATAAACCTGGCACACGTATCACGGGGACAATTTGTTCTTCGTCCACTCGCATAGTCCTCGAATGTCCCTGGGCCAAAATCTCTCCCCCGCATCTCTCGCTGTGGTGGTAGTGCTGGCCCAGGGATCATGTGGGATATCGTTATGATTTGTGAGCCCCAAGATCTGCCCGTCCACTTATTCCACTGAGTTCTTCTTGAAGGCCTGGTTAGTCGGATAGAGACGGAATTAGACGGGGAAAAGAGACACCCACGCTTTCCTGGAACCTCGAGGCGTTAGTCTGCGATCCCTCAACTACCCTCAGCTATCGTACAGATCCGAGGAGTCTATTCCTCAGAGGTAACTGAGAGATCACGAGATTAGAGGTCAGAGATTGCAAGGAAGGTGTAATGAGCGACTTAATTTGTGATATTTAAATTCCGAGTATCATTTCTCCTTCACGTTTTTCGGGATACAATTTCGTCTCCTTTTTTCTTTTTGGAAACTTGTTATATTCCGACGAAATTCCGTGCTGATTGATTTCTTTCCAGTCCATGGGGTTCATTGTAATTATAATAAAATTAAACGAGTGAATGATTTGATAGCGTCGTTAACGATCCTACCGCCTCGCCAAGGTATTAGCCATAGTAGCAGACAGGAGCCTTTAGCGCTTTAGTACTCGAGCATTAAAAAGGTATATATGGTGGATGGTTCGCACGGCCGTTGTGAGGCAATAAAATAATATAATAGTTATAAAAGAAGGTGAATTATGAACAATATAAAGAACCGTAGTTTTATTGAGCTTCGTGAAAAACGATGAAAGATAAATTATAAAAAATAAAAAAAAAAGCGATTATATTTCGGAAAAGGAATTCACGCGTGATTATCTTGATTCTCATAACTCGACGTGATCATCGCATAGGTAAGCAATATATATTTATCTGTATAGCTAGTTATAGTTTGAAACAAAAGGAACGAAAACGTGAGAGAGAATTTTCTTTCACCCTAATTTTCAATCTAAACAAAAAAAAAAAAAAAAGACAAAAAGAAGAAGAGATTTTCACAATGTAGAATTTGAGAATCGGAAAAATTCATTGAACCGTTGAATTTTCGTTATACCTACATAATATGGGAGCTGTTCGTTTTAGGATCTGGCAGGGAACTGGCCTCCGTATATATATTCTATTGACCGAGTTTATAATCAGGAATTCTACAATACATAAGGTTAGAGAGCTTTGTTAACGCACGAACGAGAAGCAGATGCGTTGTGTACGGTGTGGAGAGCATTTTAACGGCGCACTTCAATGAGCCATGATTACACCGCCACGAAGTGGCTGCTGTACCACCATTGTTAAGGGAGTTAAACTTATTATGATTTTCTATGTATGTAAACCTATACGTGTGTATACGTAGTACAAACTACGTGTTATAGTTAGCTGCAGGGGGGCAAGTCCCTGATTCACTAGAGTTCAATGATCAGAAATAATTCTCGTGTTTTATATCATGAATTTTTGTCACCCCATTGGAAAAGGTGTCATAAATTTCATTTTTTTCTTCTTCAAATTTATACATCAATAATTGTTCAAGATATTAAAAACAAAAGGGAAAAATTTTGTTTAAATTTTCTTCAGTATTTCTTTTCCATTCCGCAGTCGATGTTCCTGGTCTTTTACACGCACCAAATGCAATAGGTACGTTATCGACTTTTGAATCCTGCGGTGGTTAATAGGTAATTAGCGGGTGCAGAGAGACCAGGTGTCGAATATTTACCTTTTTTCCAAACCCGTGAGAGAATGAGTTGCGATATCTCCGACGTATAAATTGATTAAAATTTAAAAGGTTCATTTCCTTCCGACTCAAAGCTGTGGAAGACTCGATGTGTTAGGTACAGGAAGTAGGAGTGGGTATAGGGAAAAAAACCACCGACGATAAATCTTCGTCAACGGATCGCGATCAGTATTTCAATACTATAACATAAATATATAAAGAGGAAAATAACAGGTGGAAAAAGGAAGAGATATTTTTTTTTTTCCGCCAATTATCAGACGGCATAGGAAAAAGTAGCGCGATAAATATATATATAGAGGGATGAAAAAGGAAAAGGGGGATCGTCGAGGAGTGTGGAAAGGAAACTGGCACTTTTTGTTGGCACACTATGCTAACAAGTAGCTATTGTAGGCCCGCGTCAAGATCGTACTTGACAGCATCATCCCCTTGACTGGACCCTCTTCACGAGCCCTCGGCGTATGCTAGTTCGAGGTTCAGTTTGGGCCCCGTACATATATATCCAAAAGTCTTTTCGAATCAGGGTTCAAGAGCTTATATACTATGATATAACCAGCCAGGACCATGCGCCAAGCAGCAGCTCGTTGTGTCAACTGTTCTTATTCCGCCTGATCGCTGTTGCACAGTACATACACGCGCATATATATCCAAGGGGCTTTGGTATAGTTCTTTACCTTTTCCCATTTTTTTTTTTCCTTTTTTTTTTTCTTTTCTCTTCCTTTTTGGTTTTTTTCAAACACACGTATATTTATGGATTATTATAATACACCTATCTCTTATGCCTTGGTTTACTAATACCTGATGCAGCGCCACCCTATAATCTAGAACGTGTATTAACGCTACCAACCTCTACGATCGTGGATACCGTTACCAAGATGTGCTTTTTTACACTTTTATGCATTTAGTAACTCGACGCCTAATTACTACACATATACCCATATGTATATATGTACTTCCATATTATATTCAAAAGTATTATTCCTGGGTAAACCTATACACGTGGATTTAATATTTTTTTTTATATATAAAGTATATATTATATGTAAGTATATTCAGAGATGGCGATTCGAGGGCCTCCTCTCTCTCTCTCTCTCTCTCTCTCTCTCTCTCTCTCTCCTCTTACCTTTACTTTTCCTTCTAAACGCAGAGACCTCTCTTTCACAATGCTATATATATATATATACAGAGAAAACTTTAAGGCGATCACGCACGCGCCTATATATATGTATATGGTATATTGTATATAATATAACACAGAGGGAGTATATTTACGACGTTCACTTTCAGCTGCCCTTTATAATGGTATATAGAAGAAGAAAAAAAAAAGAGGCTTTTAAAATCTAGCCGCTTATATATATATAGAAAGAAAGCGATGCGAAATTTTTGATAAAAACTTTAAATTTGCCAAGATCGGATCAGCACAAAGGAATGACGATAAATGGGTGATGGACCGGCAGCCGTGGCAGCACAGATGTATTTTCTATTATAGTCGTAGCCATTTGAGACTATGAGAAATGGAATGAATACTTTGAGTAAGAAATTTGTGTTATTTTAAGAAAAGAGAAAGGTTTTTAAATTCGATTTTAAGAACGTATATTGGATGAAGGAGGCACGAGCTTCAGTGCAGCGTATCATGTTAAGGAAAAATGAATAAATA
The DNA here is from genome assembly GCA_944452935.1 of Rhogogaster chlorosoma. Classification (NCBI taxonomy): domain Eukaryota; kingdom Metazoa; phylum Arthropoda; class Insecta; order Hymenoptera; family Tenthredinidae; genus Rhogogaster; species Rhogogaster chlorosoma. The sequence goes on along the minus strand of OX101800.1, from coordinate 26,181,021 downwards.
AGCGTAAGAAATAGCTTGACAAAGAGAAAATCTGTCTTTGTAGGTAAAGGAATATCGCTTATCTTATCTGGGATCAAAAATCAAACTAATTCAAGTAAGTTGGAGGCTGTTTGTTATAATTACCTGTTCGTATCTCGACGTCCCGATCTTATAATCTCGCAAAGCTTTTTCAGGTCGAAATCATCCTCTCGTATGATTTTCTAGTTTCAAGACAAATCCCGGGCTTCGTGAAATCCCTGCAGTCTTCTTTCTTCCTCCATAACATTTCGGCAATTATATATATATATAATTGTCTAATTATTATCCTCGGCGATATTTTTCATCACTGTATAATATAATATAATATAATATATAAGTTTAAAAGAAAAGGTAAATGTGTATAAAAATATAAATACAATAAAATGTATATTTATATATATTCATTTCTTTTTTTTTTTTTTAATTTTTTTTTGTTTTGTCATTTTCTTTTCTTTTTTTTTTTTTGTTTTGTTTTTTTGTTTCATATAGATAATATTCTTGTTCTTTTATTATTTTAAATAACATCAACTTATTACTTCGTACAGTTCAAACATCGCGTACATCGCGTATATATCATCGTGTCATAGTCGGATGGGAGGGTTGCTGGGGTTTCGGCATCTTAGTTAGTTGTGCATTACAGGCTTGTTCGCTAATCGTTTCTCTTTTGTTTCGTTATTTATTTTATTCTATTTCTATGATTTTTATTTCTTATTTTATTTTATTTTATTTTATTTTATTTTATTTTGTTTATTTTAACTTCATTAATTATTCATTTATTTATTTCCTTAGATACAACTCGTTGTTTTTTTGTTTTTGTGTTTCCTCTCATTTTTCTCATTTTTTTTTCTCCGCCTTATTTCGGTTTGCTCATTTTGCGATGGTAAAAATTCTTCGTATTAAATTATACAAGTATATTATGATAGTTCTTTGTGCAAGCATTACAGCAAAATCTAATGAAAAATCGTCAAGCATTTGTAGTCTGAATTTATTCTTCTGTTTTTTTTTTTTTTTTTTTTTTTTCATCTATTTAGCATTATTTCTTTCTTTCTTTCTTCATTCGTTCATTTTTCTGTAAAAATATACAAGTTTGGTGGCACTGTGTATACACATGATATTATAATTATCGCGTTAGTTAACATAGCACATTTGCTATATGGGTAATTCTCATTCTGAAAAACGGAAAGTCCACTACCGTGGATGACATGTTTTATTTAAGGGTTGCACTACCTTAGGGGTTGCAAGCTCGGTGAATATTGACCATTAACCTTAAGGTACTGAATATTTATCCCAAGGTAGGAATTCTGAAGAAAAAAAAAGTAATAGGTAAGGTAATAATTTGAAAACAATATTGTCCATGGAAGTGACCTCTCGTTTTTCAAAATGAGAATTACCCATATACGACCACGACGATATAATATAATATCTAATGATATAGATCGACCGCGGGTTGTTCGTATAACAATTATTTCCTCCTATTTTTTTCCGTGTAATTTACTTCGATAAATTACTTGAGCTTCGATTATGGGAAAAAATAAAAGCTAAAAGGATGAAAAACAAACGAAGAATAAATAATAAGCAAGAAAAAAAAATGATGAACAAATAATGGAACAAAAAAACAAAAAGAAGATTCATATCATTCAAGTATTGATAAATTAATATAATGATATTCTGATTCTGATTATTCTGAAGAAGTATAGAAGAAAAAGTAAAAAAATAAATTATTCACTAATCTTTGACGATCCGCGGTATCAATAATTTGGATTTATTATTATTTATTATTATTTTTTGTTGTTGTTTTTTTTCTTCTTCTTTCAATATAATAATATATTTCATAATCATGTATATAAAAAATCGGTATATGTACCTTATCTACAGCTGTACCTGTTGTATTTCCGTCTATATATGGTCGAGCTCAGCCGCGGCAATTCATTTCCAACTTTCAATCAGTTAAACCAAATAATACGTTACAAATAAATAAATGAATGAATGATATATTATTTCGAAGTAAAAGTTTCTCGATATAAGAGAAGATTGTAAAAAGTGTTTTTTTTTCTTTTTTTTCTTTCTTTCTCCAACTATATTTGCGCATGATATTTGTAGTTTATTTATTTATTTATTTATTTATTTATTTATCTATTTATTTATTTTTGTGTGTCTTTTTCGTTTAATTTATTTTTTTCTTTATATAAGTTTATATTATTATTATATTAAATCGAAAAAATTGCAGCTTTGGTTTCTTTATTCTCTCTCTCTCTCTTTCTCTTTCTCTCTTGCTCCCCTTTTTCTTTTCTTTTCTTTTTTTTTTCTTTAAACTTACTATAATTATTTATATACCTACTGTTTTTCAATCTTGAATCCGCGAAATATTATACAGATACATATATATATATATATACGAAACCTTCGAAATTCAATATTGTTGATCTCTACCCTGTTTAGTCCCAATAATATAAGACTATATACCACGAACGTTTACTTCTTATCTCACCGTTTAATAACTCTTTTAAACATTCGGAAAAAGAACCCTTCCCCAATTTTCATTTGTCATTTGTCATTTTTCGTCTTCTATATCTTCCGACAGCTATAATATATGTATGTACAGCATATATACATATATATATATATGTATATATATATATATATATATATATATATATATATATATATATATGCGAGAGGATCTATAGATAAAATCTAATACATATATATATATATACATATAGCCATATATACACATTCATATATAATATATATATATATTGCAGTTAATAGAACTTTGAACATCTGCGCGCGTATTATTATTATAGTATATATATATATATAGTTTGAAAAGAACCTTGTGCCGAAATTTCGAAATAATACTTTCTACTCTCTTTCTTTCTTATTTATCTTTTATCTTATTCCAATCAATTTATCTTTATCTTCAAAGTGTTATATTCCGTTTTTCTTCTTCTTCTTCTTCTTCTTTTTTTTTTTTGTTTTTTTTTTTTAATATATATATATATATGTATATATTTACAGACACCGTATATACTGCGACTAAATCATATCCATCATTATATCGTAATTATCATATTATTTAAATCTATTTCATTAATTTTCTCTGCAGTGATATAGTTATATTTTCTATAATATTTTTTTTGTTTTAATATTATTTTAATCGTTATTATAATTAAATGTATGCATTTATTTTACGTAAGTGTGTGTGTGTGGGTTGGGGATTGGGATGGGGATGGGGGTGGGGGTGGGGGTGAGGGTAGGGTGGTGGGTTTTACTTAATGAAAATTTAACTTATAGGTATAGTCATGGATGTTCGTAGATTATCTACATATTTACAGGACAAACACAAAAGCATATTTTCTAATACCTATCTATTATAATATATAATATACTATAATATAGTTATATATATACATATATATATATAAATATATATATATATATATGTATCGTATTATTATTAATATACATATTATTACATCTAGGAAATATGTTGTTTTTTTCTCTCCTTCTTTCTTCATTTATATCTTCTATTTTACCCTAAAAAACGTTAATTTCTATAACGACATGATATATGTATATATATATATATATCATACCTATAGCCTGAAGAAAATTGTATGCTATATGTATAGGTTTACGTAGCATATTATAAGGTATTCTAAAAGAGAAAGAAGAAAAAGAAAAAAAAAATCAAAAATTCAAATGAAGTATTGATTAATTGCAATTAAAACTCTGACAAGCTGATCAATCAAACTCCAAGATATATCGAAAAATGAAACGATACAAAATGCTAATATTTGTCTTTTACTGTGTTTTTTTTTTTTCTTTTAATTTCCTTTCTTTTTATTATTTTTATTATTATTATTATTTATACTCATATATATTAAAATTTATCCAACGATATTTTTTCGGAATTTCAACTCCCCTCCAGACTCTCCTCTGTCTATATGCCTGATAATAATAATAATAATAATAATAATAATAATAATAATAATAATAATAATAATAATAATAATAATAATAATAGCAATAATAACTAAATTCTACAAAACCAGCGTATTACCTAGTTTTTATTTGTTCTGTTTTCGCTTATTAAAGAATTTAATCAAATTATCGATTGGCAATGCACTTCCGTTGGCGAGATTAGGCGATATAATATATATGTAATATATATATATATATATATATATATATATATGTATAGATATATACATATAATATTTACATATACGAATATATTTTATTTATACTCGTTTATTTATTTATTTATTCATTCATTCGTTTATTATTAAGTTTTTGTTTCTTGGTTTTTTCATCGTTTTTTTTTTTTTTTTTTTTTTTTACTTTTTTTTTTTTTGGTATTCGCTTGTTCAATTCGACTTCGTTATATCATATCATAATAATTTTTCTTCTTCTTTCTTTTTTTTTTTTTCTCTTTTTCTCATTCTTCCAGATATATTATACATATACCTATATATGAGTATAATATAAGAGAAGAAAATGGAAAAACAGAGAAAAAGAAACAAAACGTCTTTTTGGAGCTAATTTTTTTTTTTTAGTTTTTTATTTTTCTTTTTTCTCTCTGTCTCTCTCGTTCACTATCTTATACTTCGCCGACCGTTGGTGATCATTATCAAATTCTCATATATATACATACAGTAGATACATATATCCCTGTACATATCTATAATTTCCATATACGAAGGAGGAAAAAAAAAAAAAAAAGAAAGAAAATCTGATTATGATTTTTTTTTTCTTTCTCTTTTCCACAGCGCGAAATAATGAAAATAATTTACTCATTGCGCGTATTGTATTATCTATTATCCATACACCCTGTGTGGTATACGAACGGCCCTGCAGAAATTTCTGTAATATTCTGTAATATAGATCGTGTCCTTTTTTTTTTTTTTTTTTCAATTTTTTTTTTCCTCCTTCTCGATTTCTCTCTCTGTCCATTTTATCAATGATGTGCAGAAATTACGCAAGAGTTTATTAAAATGGCTCGGCGATCATGAGAATAATAATAATAATAATAATAATAATGATAATAATAATAATATAGTAATAATAATAATAATATAAATATCACTACGTCTTTTCCTGGTCACGTTTACCCTGATTACCCTGGACCCAGTGTCACAACGAGTGATAATCTCCAAGGACTAGACCGCTGTGATAACCAGCGTGTGTTGAGGTCATACCCATCGAACCCATACCCTGATACGCACCCATACCCATCCCCATACCGTTCATTGACATTGCAGTGTTCATTGAATTAACACTCTGCATTGTGTTAGGCAGCATCGTTGACGGACCCATTGGACTTAGACCCCCCATTGACGGCGCTATCGCACCCATCTGCATTGACGTCGCTGTGTGAGGCAAAGACTTCTGTAGATCGGATGACGTTGGTGTACCGATCAGGTAATCCTGTACGACAAAAATAAGGAAAAAAAAAAACGGGGTTTTCTTCGATTTTTTTTTCTTTTTTTTTTCTTCTTCTTTTCACCTCAAATTCGGAACGGAGATGTGCGGGTACAGAGGCGAGACGTTTATTTATTATTTCTTTTCTTTTCTTTGATAAAGAAAATAAGATTGAATTATCTCGCGCATGCGCAGTCGACAGTATAATAGTACCAACATTTTCCTCTCGGTATAAAATATCCGTTTACAGAAACGTTCGAAGTTTAAAATATGAAAAACAATTTCTTAAAAAAAAAAAAAAAAAAAAGAAAAAGAAAAATCGTTACATTAAAAATCGCGCGGGGGGGGATAGAAGAGAGATAATTATATCATGAAAAATCTTACCTGCGGGCTGTAGTGCTGCATATAATCAAGCTGACTTTTTTGCTGAGCACAACTAGGCGGTGGCGGTGGCAATGTTGGGGTTGGATAAACAAGGCCATGGGCGATGTGTCCGGTTTGTAAATGGTGTGGGAGTTGATGATGAATGTTTCTCTTATCGTCACCGCTCTCGCTGCTCGTATCATGATGTTGCATATGATGCGTCGTCGTGTGATTATGGGTCAGCGTTGAGGGAAGTGCTTGATGATAGGATGAATGGGGGCTTGAAACAGCGCTCGTAGGAGGTGGCGGGAGCTGATACATCCCTGACGATTGTTGATGATCGATTATTTGCTGTTGTTGTTGCTGTTGCTGTTGTTGTTGCTGTTGTTGTTGCTGGACAGCACAAGAGGATGGTTGCTGTTGCGTTACGGATTGTCTCTTAGTATCGTCGCCACTTTCGCTACTTGAATCGCCGAGTCCTCCACCGTGACCTTTGTCCTCCCTTTGACCGCTGGAATATATTAGAAAGGGGAAAAAAGTCATGACTTTGAGCTCGTTTGTTATTGATTTTTGACTTATTACAAAGAGAAGAGAAAAAAAAAAGAAGAAAAAATAAACCAAAACGAAAAATACAAATGGCGTGAATTTGCCTTCCTCTTTCTTTATCTCTATCTTTATCTCTTTCTTTCTTTCTTTCTCGCATATTATACAGCTTCTCGGAAAACAGCTCGAGGAGATATGATCGTAAACTCAATTTAACCGAGTGGACCTCCTTGGCGCGAGGTTCGAGACGGAATGGAAAGAGGGGTTTCCCATGTTCCTCGCGTCCTTTATACCAGGTAGGTAGAGACTGCAGTGATTGGTGAACCGCTTGTTTTACAAGTCATTAAACGCTCCGCTCTTAATCCTCGATGGTTCAGCATTTTTTTTCTTTTCTTTTTCTTTTTCTTTTTTGTTTTTCCCTAACCTAACTGATGATGATTCTCAACCTTACTGATATATGTACACATAACACGGTGGTATGATTGTGACGAGTTCGGCACCCGATTTGAAAATTAATTAAAAAAAAAAAAAAAAATATGATTTTTGAGGAAATTGTTTTTTTTTTTCTTTTTATGTTTTTCCTCCATCAATTACACTGGTATGAGATAAAAAAAAATTTATTTTTTTCTCCTTATTGTTTTCATGCGTGAGTTGATCATATTTTGTGCTCTAAGCACGGAATTCAACATGCAAATAAGTACAGCACATAGATTTTCAATGTAATGTCCATTCAATTGAAAAACGATATTATTGAAGTAACAACGAGTATAAAAGAGTAAAAAAAATATCACGGTCCAAGGTTTAACGTGAAAAATGACAATTGCACAGCCACTAATTAAAAATATCAGTAAATTATCTCATTACGTTGATAAGATTCGAGTTATACTGTGTAGTTTTTTTTTTTTTTTTTTTTTCTTTTCATCGTTTCCGTTTGAGTTTCTCGGCGAATCGACCAACAGAAATCAGCAAGCATTGCTGCTGACCATTTCCCACTGTAGCGTTGTCCAACTCGCTAAAACCTATTTATGTATGTATATATACACTGTTTTTTATGTTGACGCGCAAATAAATTCAAATGAATCTAAATTCATGAAATTAATAAAAAAAAAAAAAAAAATTCACATCGAATAATCTAGACGTGATAGAAAAAAATCAGCGAACGGGAATCGATTCAGAGCATTAAAATCTTCATATTTATGACATAATTTTTTGAAGGAAGATTTCGTTGCAGACCAATGTCGTCATCAGCGACACGTTCACTCCGTATCGCGGTATAGTAGGCTAACAGCTGAACCCATACTACTGTAATAATAGATAGACATACGTAATACGTAATATCGTCGTTCATTCAGTAACAGAACTCGCTAGTTATAAGTATAGTAAGTAGAACCGTTCATTCTCTTTGCGTGAAAAAAAAAAATAAGAAAACAATTTTAAACAAACGAAATTTTTTAAAATAACACATCGTCGTAAAAGTAGGAGAGTAGGCTAGCTGATCCTGTATATATATATATATATATAATATACCGTATAGTAGAAGTCTAGGTATCGGAAATAGATATATCCCTGCGAAAATCACGTGTTTTTATTTTTTTTTATTTTTTTTTTAGTTTATTTTTCTAACGAGTTCCTTCTCATCTTGGTTACGGTTTCATGTAAGTAATATATAGAGAAATATAATATATTATATTTTATACCCATATATATATATATATATAAAGGTGTCGTATATAATTAGCATAATTTATTTTTTTCTTTCATACATATACGTAGGTAAAGACGACGATGATCGCGGATTAGAAACGAACGAAATAAGCTTGCGATACTCTTTTCTTTGGAAATAATGGAAAAAAAAAAGAGTTATTTTCGAACTACACCATCAACATCATATGGTGTTATGTGTCCTTTCTTTATTTCTTTTTTTTCTCTTTCCCTGGACCAACGAAGAGATACGGTGTATATATACATACACATATATATATATATCCCAAACATGGAAAGAGGAGCCAAACGGAGAAGGTGTCCCCCAGGTATGTGTTATCTTTCGAAGATCGCGCAATAAATTTAGCCCCGTGGCTGGGACGTGGATACAGTGAAGAGAGGAAGAGAGAAGGAGAGAGAGAGAGAGACAAGAGTGAGTCTCTCGAAGGATGGTCAAATGGTTTGGTTTAGAGAATTATTTTGATTAGGATTTGTGACTCGTTCTCGGATATTTATGTCCTTAAGGATCTCTCAGTCGTCCGTGACGTCACCCATTATTTCTCGCATCAATTTTCTTCCTTTCACATTCATTTATTTTCTTTATTTATTCATTTATTTATTTTTTTTTGTTTGTCTTCTCTTTAAAATTTGCCTTTTTTTTTTTTTTTCTTTCTTTCTTCTTCTATTCCATTATAGGGAGAGTCAAGGGTTGAATGAACTCTGATCGAAAATTCATTTTTCTTTCTTTTTTTCTTCAATATCTCTCTCCTCAAATTTTACTCACTATATTTTACATCCGTAAATAATTGTGTATACAGAAATTTCTTCCCCACTGAATCATTGGATATATTGACATATTTCGCACGATTCGAGTTATCGGTTATCCGTTTAATATTGTCAACTTGTTGCAGGTGTCACGTGGACAAGATCCAATTAGAAGATAATAAACACCCCGACGTTTAGTAGAAACGCAAATTAAACTTATACCTTTTGAATTTATACAGTATCTATATATATATATGTATATACGGTCGCACGGAATTGTAAAGGAGATCGTGATAACGTACGATTTTATTAAGGGTTCCGCGGTAAGGTTCCGTGGTGATTTTTATCTCGAAAGATGGAAAACAAAAAAGAGTCCAATGAAAGAATGAAAGAATAAGGAAAATAAATAACACAAATGCCTTGGATAACGGGCCCGAGTCGATAATAAAATTCGCTTGAAATTATCGCGAGAATTTAGGAAACCGATAAGATCTCGCGAGGGTTTATATTTACGTATGTACATAAAAATGATTGTATAAAATTTATATGCAAACCGCGCGCGTTGGGTGAAGAAAGAAGAATATTCGTTCTCGCATATTTATATATACCTAATTCGCGGAGAAATAAGATCATGAAAAAAAAAAAAAGAAAAAGGACAAGAACAAAAAATGAATACATTTTTTTTTCTTTTTTTTTTTTGTTTAAATCAAATTGAAAATACGGCCTCGACAAAGGAACTGGGCTTTGTGGCTTTGGTCCAGAAAATTAGATGGACTCTTAAACGAGATCAGCGAGAAGAGTTTGTTTCTTAACGTGTGTATAGTAGGTATATATATATGTACCTATATACACGCGCACGCGTGACATAATATATCCTGTTATAATACGGGCGAAGCGTCGTGAATAAAATAGACGTGAAAAAAAAAGAAAGAAAGAAAGAAAAAAAAAACGAAACTAAACGAAGAGAAAAAGAAGAATGGAAAAACTTAAAGATAATATATACATATGTATATATAAAAATAAGAGAATAAAAAAAAAAAAAAAAAAAAACTCGAAGTATTCATCTTCCTATACATTTCAAACACCTCAATCACGTTTGAAACGTTGAGCTCGTGTCCACCCCGCCTCGGATATATATATATATAATGGATATGTAATAGTATATACCAGTACCTAGGTATACGCAGACATACATATATAAATATTCTATAAACTAATAATAATTTTCAAATTTCCAACGTGACGAATGGAATCAGATCGCATCGTTTCACGTCTCGAAACGTCGGACGGACGCTTACTTATACTGTAATACAGAAATAGAACGAAATCTCAGATCTTTTGGCTCGAGCTACGTTTGTTTTCGCTGATCTAAATTTTCTACACGCAACTTTAGATTCCCTACATATACATATACTTATACAACACATAACCACATATACATATAAAGACCTCGTTATCCACCCTCTCATTACAGATTGTTGTGGTAAAAATCTTCCTTTTTTTATTTTTCTATTTTTCTATTTTCTCGTTCATTATCCTTACGCGAAACATCATCAATGTCATTCTCAAATTTCCTCTCTATCAATAGATAATCAACGTCAAGTTTGGGTAAAATATTACAAAAGTTATATGTCAAAAATGATAATTTTTCTTTTTACTTTAAGTTTAGTAAACTTAACTCGGGCTGCAGTAGAAGCAGGAAAAGCAGCAGGTGACCCGTGAAGTTCCCTTCTAGCTCCCTATACCAGCTACCAGAGAAGAAGAAGAAGCATCTCTGCGGTTTGGTAAAGGAAAAGTAACTGTATACCATACCCATAAGACTTTCAGCTGATGGCGCAGCTGATTTCTTAAACGGATAAAGAAAATCTCAGCCCTAAAATAATGGGCGACTAGACTACCGTGTACACATTGGTATACCCCGACGAACTTTGTTTACAAACTTCGGGCTCACTTCTTATAATTCCATTTCTTTTCACTTTTCAAGTCGATGAGATTTTACGCTTTTTGCTCACTGGTGTAATTTTTTTTTTTCCCCCCTTCCTCCCTCTCTGCCATTTTCTCTTTTCCTTTCTACTGTCTTCGTTCTTTTTTTTATATAATATATACGTATATGGGGAGACAAATTCGCGAAGAAGAGAGAAAAACTGGACGTTCGATAATATGTAATATGAATGAACGAAAACTGAAATGAATTAATAAATATACACCGGGCTTTAAACTGCCCGGTGTTATTCCCGGTAATCCCGGTCCCGTGTTAAAACGTATTCGATGTTTTCGTATTCGGTAATCCGGATTATTTCAAGACCGTGAATACGGCGGGACTTAGCGGGTGCGACGTGGACGAGTAATACCTTAATGAAAGAGGGATAAAGACGGAGCTGGCGGAAACGGCCGTGTTTCGTTCTCCCGAATCCTCTTCTCTGGCTATTAGGCGTATATAGTGATTATCATATTTGTTGCTAGTTAACAGTTTAGTTTAGATAAATGTGATTAAGCGCGTTTCCTTGGCTATTTTATTTTCCGATCTATTCACGCTAGCCATGCTGTTTCTTACTTTCTGTTTTTTCTCTTCTTTTCTTTTCTTTTCTTTTCTTTTCTTTTTGCTCATACAGCAACGCCACCCACAGCGTTCAGGGATTTAAAATCCGACGATTTAAACCGCGTTTTTCTGCCGAATTATACTAAAAGAAAAAATTATTTCGCCGGTTTTGAACAATTCTATCGAGAAACGAAAAAAAAAAAAACAAGGTCTCTGAACAAAAATCGCGCGGGTTATTAAAAAGTAGTATTTTATACAGAGTAAAATTAGAAGAAGAAAAAATTGATTTAAAAAATCCTTGAACTAGAGGACAAACTGACCGAGAAATAACTCCTCGGTTTTTCTATATGTATATATAGGTATATACTCAGTAGTCAGCATCGAATAAATAAAAGCTTGCAATCTCTCCGTCGTGCAGGATATAGTAATACGTTTTAAAACGAGTTCATAAATTACGACTTATGAACGTGCATTATATTCGGTTAAATTATTGAATAAAAGTCATCTTTCATAAGCGCCGTAATTGTGTTTGAATGGTAAGTGCATTATAACAAGACGAATTTATATCATTAAGTGATATCCACGCTAATTCTTGGCAAAGATATTCTAGCCTCTGCTATACATATCGCAGCATCCCTTTTGCATTTGCCGAATTGCTCCTCGTATATGTATGTTACGTGTACACGCGTCAAACACCGAAATTTCATCTTAACTAGGTACCTGTGTCTCTTCATCTCTTATTCTATCAACTAAGTAGGTAAGTAATTGTTATAATGCATCCAAGAAACTGTCAGTTCATGCTCTAAATAACCTACTCAAAGGATATACATATATAGGTTCGCTAATGACAACGAATTGTCTTATTATTATACAGGTACGTACGTGGAATGAAATTAGCTAACATTTTTCCCTATTTTTTTTTTATCTTTCTTTTTCTTTATTTCTTCCTTCATTCAAAGGTATATATAAAATTTTGATTTTAGAATATAATTTATTTAATCTTTATCACAGACATCGTATATTAATTCCACCTACACATTAAGTGCACGTCCTCGTTTATCAATTATTGAGAAATTGTAATGTGTGTAAATTTTTGCACAAATTTTAACAAAATTAAATTAAACATACGTATAATGTGTAGAAATATAATGATATCGTCGTATCAAACAGACAGAAATCAAATATTGTTTTTTTTTTCAATTTTTGTTGAAAAATGAAAAATATTCTTGGATTCATATTTTCTTTTGCGTTTAAAATAAAACCTATGAATCTTCTCGGCTACATTCATTTTCTGTTCTGAACACATGCAAAAACAGTATCCTGGGGGGTGAAAGGAGGCTAGGAGTAGGACTCGTCTGTTAAACCGAAGGGATCCTCTTCGTAGGAATATCTCCGTACCTACGTTTAGGGTACGTCGTACCTCCTTCAAGAATACGTCAAATTTTGACAGACGTAGACATTCGTTCGTTCGTCCGTTCGCCAGAAGACTAGCACATGTGGTATAGCCTGGTATAGGCGTTACCATACGCGGTATGAAAACCTTGTTCTTTCAACTTCTCCGCGAGACTCGAAGAATAACGAAACAAAACCCTTCGTAAAGAGGACGGAATTAAAAGTTAAAACCCTTGAGAAGAGCTTTTAGCTCTTCTCTCCTCTCCTTTACTCTCCACTTTTCTCTTCAAGAGATCCCGAAGCTAACGGAAAGAAAGAAAAAAAAAAAGTGCATCAACTCAGAGATCGGGACGAGAGACGGCGAGAGACGGCGAAGCAAAGGAGGAGCTAAACTAAACCGAGGGCGGAGTAGCGAGTAACGCTGAGTCGCTGACTGCAGCAGGGGAACTGGTTACTCGCAACTGGGGACTGGGGACTGGAGACTACTGCTACTGCTGCTGCAGGCTGCAGACTGCTGCTTGCTGCTGCTGCTGCTGCTGCTACCGTACGAGACGGAACAGTGGGGACTTTCATTCATCCAAAGCTTCCAGGAACGCGATTCCTACACGCGTTTAAACGGACCGAGCCGAACACGAACTTCAGTCTCGTTCCTCGTACAATACGAGACTTCGCCTACTGCTGGTTATGCAGTGCAGCCTCTACCGTATAACTCTCTAACATGCAAATACGCGGGGAGAAACTTTTTAAGAAACTTTCTTATTGTTTTCTATTGTTTTTTCTTTCTCCCTCGACGACAGTTTTTTTTCTTTTTTTTTTTCTACAATTTCATTCGAAACTCATCTTAGATATATTCTGGCTAAGTAAGTAAGTAAATAATTAAGTAGATTACACAAACAGCGTGGGATTATTTCGGCTATGTGCGGACGGGCTATTTCAGGCGTTATAGTAGAGTCGAGACTCGAGACCACGAGGACGTGTAGATATACCGTGATTATAAAATTGCTTACGAAATAAGAATGATTAAATATCGTATAGATTTCTGTAATAAATGTGTATATTTGAACGGCGTATCGGGTGTATGATTAGTGTCTATAATATCTCGATAATTTATCGTTTAAAATGACCATCAAAATTAGATATTTATTATGAAAAGAATAATCTTTATCCTATACACAATTTTTTCTCCGTTTAGTAAAATCGAGATTATGCGCCGAATTGGACACAGGCAAATGTATATTCGCAATAATTGCAAACGGTGAAGCCAGCTTCGGCTGGTATTTGACAGCGACATAATAGCCCGCGAGTATATTATATGCGATTCTGTCGTGTTCTCAGATGTTGGCATTAAATCACTTCGAAATATATATATATATTCCATTCGCAACTATATATCGAAAATCTAGCGAGCTAAATTTCGACGAAATATATAAACCCGCGATACACAAAATTGGAAACAAATAAATTGGTAATTTTTTTTTTTTATTACACATTTCTAGTAGAGATATCCAATCTCTGAGTATATAAGACGCGACTCTGCAGCGGCTGGTACAAGTCTAACTTCTCTGGTTTCAAAGATCGCCGTTTTGTAACCGTAGCTTAAGTCCGCGTCGGCTAGCTGCTAGCCGTTTGGTACGTACCTATACGCGCATTATACATACATACATCGCGCTATTTTCGTACCGAATTCAACGCGCTTGCTACTCGTCGTTCTGTTCGCTCTCTCGCTCGTTCTAAGCACTGAGCCCTGAGCTTTCCGGCTCTCTTCAGCCTCTGTGAGCACTCGCGTCTCTATACCTACTCCTCGTGACTACAGCTGTAGGTATATAGCGACTCTGATTACTACGCGTGTATGTAGAACGGAACCACGACCTAACCGTTCAAAACTGTAGCTCTCGCTCCGAATGCACCATGTCGCGTATATCTGCTCGAGGGCAGTCTACGTTTATCTCGCGATACGAACGCATGTAATCAATTTTTTTCCTCTAACCGCAATTTAACATTCGGCTGTTATAACTATCGAGAACTAGAGACGGAGCGGAAGTGGCGGAAACGCCCAGGTCGGTTTTTCCCTTTTTATATCGTAGAGTTTCGCAGTCTCGAAGATATATCTCGCGGATGTTAGATCGAATAGGAAAAAGTTCCGAACGAAATTTGTAGATCTAGTCAACACGCGGTTTTTATATTCCATGAAATTTTTTGTACAATGAATTTTCGAGGAACCCTTGACAGATCAAGATCCTTCGTTGTTTCGATCATATCTCGTCGCCGTAAGGGTGGTACGAAAAAAAGTTTTAGGTTTAATCATAATACGCGGGTTTTTATGTTGGAACAAAATTTTTCTGTACCTATATGAAGATTTTCGTAGAATTAACTGTTAAACAAATCAACATTTCCTTTTACATCTATATATATAAAATAATAAACTATAGAATTTTGTGCACTAGGTGAATATTTTTTTTTTCTCCGCAAATATTACGTCTGTAGATATCTTAGTTTATCCTCGATACTATATAAAGTACGTAAATAATTCCTCTCACATGTACATAGCCTATATATATATTATAGATGAGGTTCATTTTTTACGATTCAATCTATAGATTTCTGTGGACTACGGATTCCTTGCCAGTTACTCAGAGCTGCGGTAACTCGATCCGGCTTGCTCTCTTATACCTTCATACTCTCACTAACGTCGCACATCACCAGCCAGCTAGCTAGCTAACACTAGACTATCCTATAAACTCATCAACATGCCAACCGGCTATATAGAGACATACGTGCGCTATATTACTATTAGGTACCTAGCTGCTGTTGCAGAATTAAACCATCTCTATTAAAAAATGTCATTTGTCTCGTTTCAATTCTTCTACATTATTTGTATCAGAAACTGTTCATATTTTCAGGTTAAATTCCCCGCAAAAATCCAAGCCTTAATTTCCTTTACAAAAAATTCGTGGGACCGATAGTTTCCGAGCTACGAAAGATCTCGCTTAGTCGGGGCACCGCGCAACTTCCGCTCATTGCCGGCCCTGGCTTGTGTCGCCTATAAGTTTCTGCGATTGGTCAACTAAGATCTTCCCTATCTCGGTAACCATTGAGCCCACGAATTTTTTGTAAAGGAAATTTAGTCTTAGAATTTCGCGAGGAATGGAATATTCTCTTTATTTGTTAGTCTGGTTTTTTTTTATTTTTTTTTTGTGTTTCTCCGAGCGTTTTAGAGTCGCTTAAAAGCACTGTAACGTCGAGAGGCGCCATCGAAACTTAACTCACTGAGTAGAATAGAATAGAGTAGAGTATAGGGTGAATCTAACATATCTATCCATGTATATATTTGTGTGTATAGCGGTCGTCTGTGAGGCTCTGAGGGCTCCCGTATTCTGTCGCCAGGGTATACCAACCGCGCCGACAAGCCGCGCGGGTCTTTCTTTCCCGTGGGATGTCGTCGAGTGTCAATATTGGGCTAACCCTTACTTCTCCAGCGTTATGCGCGGGGTTTTGGTCCGCCCCTTAGCATCCCTCTGTAAGTTTCATCCCCCAATCCCGCTTTCTCATCACCCTTCAAACTTCCATCTGCAGTCCTGCGCACACGAGGCAGCTCCTGCCCGCCTGTCTATATGTCTACATGTCTTCCCATATAATTCCTTCCATTCAAGCTATACTTTCCTAACTCCATTTTTTATACATCGACTCCCTTTACGTTTTCAAAAAAAAATTTTCCTCTCATTTATCGTCCCACATTCTAATAAAACTACGACCAATTTTGGTCATTGAAAAAAAAAAAAAAAAAAGAAAAGACTCCAAAATTTCCGGTAGTCAAAATTCGACAACTGACTAAAAAATAAAAAATAATTATAATATTGAATCATTTTTAATTCCGATCTCGAAAATTTGACTTTCTCGCATATACATACACGTCCAACCCCCGCACACTAGGTCTAACGCGGTATGAGAAGGGACCGTGGTATATCTGTGAGTATAAGGGGTCGATAATGGCTTCATCCCGACTCTCTGTGTCAACAAAACGAAACTAATGTACGACCCGAGGCTTGTTGGTACGTGTGTGTGTGTATTATACATATTTGTTTGTCAGTGCAGCAGTCTGCCCATCAATCTATACTCTATTAGTCTATTCTATACCGTCTGTGTCTCACCGTAGTCCAGCTGGGTATTTCCCCTTGCGTTTATACAATACGCCCGAAGAAATTCGTCCCGAAATATATTTTTTGAGGATGAAGAAAAATTCACGTTTTTTAAATACGACAAATCGAAATACAAGAATTTTTTTCAAGAATATTACATGACACGATACGAACACAACGATTATATACAGTCGATTGTATGTGGTACCTATTCGCACTGGTGGCGATTATTGTCATACCGGGAATTGGATTGAACGTCGAGCGAATAGAAATTTGATAACGTTTATGAAGCGCGGGCTTTGGGTTTGGGTTTGGGTTTGGTATGATGATGAATAAATAAATATCGGAAAATGAACCGTGTTATTTTTATATCATCTGAGATGGGAACAATCGAACCGCTTTAGGTATATATACCTATGATTATATTCGCTGGTGTGTATATTAGACGCCGCGTTACCTCGCGTCGCGACTCCCCGTCAGTTTATTATTATTATTTTTATTATTATTATTATTATTATTATTATACAGAGATAAGAGGTAAATAATAAATAAAACTCGTCGTAATAATGCAGAGGGGTCTTGTATGGTGTTTCGTCTGCAACACAATCTCTGAACAATAACATTAAACGTGCCAAGTGCGAATTATTATCCGACTATACGACGACGACGATGAATTATTCTTATATTCTTCTTATTCGTATATATACCTTATGCACTTGTATAATAGATACGTATAGGGCAAGGCTTTCTTTCTCTGAGTCTTTAACGTTGCGAGTATAAGATTTGATCGAGAGACGCGGATATATAACGCGTGTCTATGAAATTTATTAAAAACGAATGAATAATCGCAGAAATTAGGGATTTGGGAAAACCTGTAAATGCAAAGGGGAATATATTGACTCGCATGTATGGATCTTAAAACTAGAAGTACTTTTTTCTCACAAAAGTATATATATATGAACGTATGGATATAGACGCAGATATTATATGAATTTTGAAAAACTCTTTCCCTTTTTTTTTCTTTCTTTTTCTATTTCTTTGGTTTTTATTACCTAAGCACGTTTTATATTCTTCCGGTAGGATTTCGAAGTATGTATATATATGTATAAACTATATTATATGTGATGATATAACGATCGGTGTCAAAATAAACAGAAAGAAGAAGAAAGAAAGAAAGAAAAAAAAAATCGACGTCCTATATATATATATATTTCGTAAGGGTGAAAGATACGTATTGTTTTTTCTCGCCTGTATTTCGGAAGCTCGTGAAAAAAAAAAAAGAGAAAAAAAATCTTTCCGTCGCGTCGTATGTAAAAGCTTGAGAAAAGAAGGGAAGAATCAAAGAATCAAAGAAGAATCTTTCTCAAATTATTTCATCTCGAAATTTAAGTGTTAAAAGTCGACCCTATATTCACCAGGGCTGGTTACCACCTGGTATTTTACCACAATTATTTCATTTCTACTAAGAACATAAGAATATGGAGGGAAAAAAGAAGAGACTTCAATGGAAACGGAAGAACGAATCTAACGCTGCAGCGGACGGTGAAAGAAAACTAGAAAAACGGCTGCGTCCGTACCTCGCTGCGGTTTCAAAGTTCTATATACAAATTCAAAGAACGTATACGTTTTATTTTATTTTATTTAATTTTATGTAGGTACAAATATACCTAGTTTTTTTTTGTTTTTTTTTAACTATGAATAAACTATATGTATGTATGTAGTGATATATATATTTATACAATGAAAACGATGATTTTTCAAACCGTTTTTATATCGCTGCGCGCGCGTGTCTAAATTGTAAATATAATTAGATATATATATATATTTTTTCAAAGAGGATATACGATTATATGATCTCTCTCAGAGTGAGAAAGAGAGAGAGAGAGATCGTATTATTCTATAGAGAGATATGCTTGTATATATGAGTTTCGTCGTAACGAAGGTACGTCGGAGGGATCAACTGTCATCAATGACTCATGAATAAATGACAATAATATTAATAAGAATAATGAATCTAAAAACGATACACGCGATAATGAATATAGGTGAAGCGAAATTCTTCAACTTTTAAATTCTAAAAATCATACGATATAACACAGCTATACATAGTACATACATACATTACATTATATTCTACATTTATATGCTGTATAAAAAGAAAACGAAGAATAAAACTCAATATCGTTTGGTTATATACTTTACAGAGTTTTCGAAAGTAAAAAAAGAAAAAAATAATTTTAATCCATTTTCAACTCAGAGTCCATATATACCTCGCCCTGTTCTTCTCTATATTCATTCTCGTTTCACAGACTGCAACTCCAAACGCGTATATATAATATATATGTACATGTATATAATAAAATTGCATCGCAAAGCAACTTTGCGTTCATATACATACATATATACTTTTCTATATAGGTATATAAAACATAAACGAGAAATCGCGTATACGTATATACCTCCTACCTCATATACCTACTTGCGGTGCGTGCAGCAGATTGTTTCAACGTATATTGTTACTTTGGTTTCTTATATACCTTTACATAGTATATAGGTACATATAAATATATATTATACATATCTACTTATACCTACTGTGCTAGCAACGACGCGAATGATATGAATGAAAAAATTCTGCTGCGAGCTACCAGTCTCGCATTACCACGCCGCACACTCTCGCAATACATTTTATGAATAATATATATATATATATACAGTGCGATACAGGTTGAGCATGGTATATTTCGAGGGTTAGATTCCTCGCGATATTCCAAGACTAAATTTCCTTTACCAAAAATTCGTGGGCCCAATGGTTACCGAGATAGGAAAGATCTTAGTTGACCAATCGCAGCAAGTCATAGATGACACAGCCAGGACCGGCAATGAGCGAAAGTTGCGCGGTGCCCCGTCTATGCAATCTATACGCTCCGCGATTTGTCAACTGAGATCTTCCGTAGCTCGGAAACTATCGGTCCTACGAATTTTTCGTAAAGGAAATTTAGTCTTGAATTTTAGCGGGGAATCCTACCCTAAAATATAAGTGTTAATACCCGAGAGAGAAAAAGAGATCGCGAGTGCCACCCACGTGCAGAACTGTTATTATATAGCTATACCGAGAGACTTTTAAGCCGGGTCTGTATTTCCTCGTATAACGTAAAGGACGCGGTGGAATGGTAGAATAAAGCTAGCTGGTTTTTGCCAAAGGAAGGTATATAGACGAGGAGAAGATCGTGAGACAACAGTACGAAGCGAGAGAGCGAACGAACGACGTTGCCTACGCGTATATAGCCGCGAAGCTTAAGGCACCGGTAGTTAGCGATTGTTCAAACAACCCTTTCCAACGCGGCATTTCTTTTGACGTGGCCTCTTAAAACAATAACAACCGGCCCAGAACGAGTGCGTTTCACTTATACTACGTAGGGTAGGTAGTTGGGTATAGGTGGGTGAACGTGTGTGCATAAATACGTATTCCTATACTACGAGGATGCACCAGCGAACCGACTGTTCAGCCACCGCCTGCGGAGTGCAGAGTGCAGAGTGCGGACTGCGCACGCGGTTCAGACGCTATATCTATCCATGTGGCTCTGTATGCCTATGTGTGTATTCAGGAGCAGGGCCTAAAATTAGCATAGGCTTCATCGGCAAACAATTGAAACCTTTAAAAATCCCCATATACCCTCATACACCCCATAGCCTGGACTCTGTTACCAGAGTATTAGTCCGCGGCCGGGGTAAACTAAAATATTATTTATACAAGCCGCGAAATTCGGAAAAATGCCAAATTTTGGCGAAATGGAATTTTTCGTTTTTATTTTTATTTATTTTTTTTTTTTGCAAATACATTGCGACTACTGATGTTGACTTTGTAGATCAGTCAGCTCCGACTTTGGAGGGGGGTTTGCTATATATCTTATGGTTTAATGAAAATCCTAATTAAATTATACGAAGGACAGAATTTTTTTTTTATTCTCAATTTTTTAGGGAAGACCGGGAGAAATTTTGTTGAAAAAAAAAAAATTCACTGGTACAGTAATAGAATGAATTGATTGGTAATAAAATTAGCGAATTAAAGTACGAGAAAAAGAAAAACTGAACGAGTTCACGCGGCAGAGGCGTAAAAGGCTGGGTCAAAGTTCCGAATTTTAATACTACCGACTCACTTCAGTTTTGAGAAAGGGTATTTTCCCGAAAGTTTACATAGCCGATCTTTCGTCCTAACATCCTGAGAAATGGATCAAAATTTTCGAATTTTTTTGCTTTCCGAGATTTCTGCATACACAATATATTTCCGACCTTCGCAAACGCTAAGAATAATAGTTTTACAGAAATAACTTTCGGGTGAATTTTTTAGTTTATTCGGTTATAGTTTGTCGAACCGGTTGCATTATATACCCTGAGCAATCAGCAGCTCTGGTTCTCGTTGTGTTTCAGTGTTTGTATGTATGCAGATACGTACGTAGGTATAGTTGGGTATAGGTAGATATCCCTAAATATATGTATGCGAAGGAAGTGGGAAGCACCACCGCGTCCTATAACCTGATGGGGAAGGCACATTGGCCCTTTTTTTTTTTATGGCTTCTGTGTACCTTTTCCCATAGATCAAACCATGCAAGAACCTTGCTACGGTACAACGACGGATGATATGCGGTGTCTTTCTTTTTAGTTTTAGTTTTAGTTTTAGTTTTACTTTTTTTTTTCTTTCTTTTCTCCTTTTTTCTTCGCTTCTTGTTTTTTTTTTTTTTCTCTCGCTTGGGGCATATATTCGTTACAGGAAATTGTACGCATAGTATACACATATGTATACGCTTTCTATGTGACTAGAAAGACACGATACATGTACATACGTCTGAAGAGTATTGAAATTTTTTTTTTTAAATTACGCTACAAGTTTCCGAAGAGGAAATAAGAGAGAATCGGTAAGTTTCTTCTCTCTGACTCGGTGATAGAAAATCGACGAAGTTACATCGTTTATATCTCTCTACACGCGTTTATTCACCTTCAATTATTTCTCTAACCGTTATAACGACGTGAAAATACTTCGGACAAATATTCTAGAGTTATAAAAGACGCGTATTTTTTGCCTGTACAATTTTTCTCTACAATCATCCGTTCTAGAGATAATCGGTAAACAATCGTCGTACACATTGTCAGAGAATAAACGTAAGTATACCTACTATATACCGCATCGTCGAATATCTTTCTTAATGATCGTTTATTTTTTGTATAAACTGTTCCATAAACAGGAAAAACTTTTCGTACAAAAGTTTTGGGTTTTCGTAAGGCGCGTATATTTATATCCTTAAAATTATTCGATACAAATTACCGCTTTCGCAACAAAAAAAAAATCGCTGAATAAAACTTGCAATAAATTTCATCAGATTATGTATACAACAAAAATCGTCTCGGTTTATAATTCGAGTCAATAAGCAATTTTCCGCGGTTCATTGTATGCAGTACAATTCCCCCATAACGAATGTCGTGTACAAATTGATTGTCAGATATTAATACAAGAATAATTGTAGCGACGACAGCAGTTTATAAAAATCATGACGTATGGTCCCGCAGCTAATACCTAATTCTGAACAATCTCGTATTCGGCTTATACATATTGCGACGAGATAACATTTAACATGTATATAGGTATAAAATACACGCGTATTGTGCCGATGTATAAATCGTTGACGCGTTCGTGTGTGTGTGTGTATAAAATAAACGTGTAAACCATAAGGGGAAATGTGTAGTCAAGGAGGGTAACTCCGCTTGTCAATTCCCTAGGGATAGGGGCGTATGTGGGCGTTGGCAAGTTAGCATCCCACAAAACCCACGAGAGCTTTTATCAACCAATTTAACCATCAGATCGTCGTAGTTTTTATTCACAACAAATCGAACGTGTAAATATACGTGCGATAGTTTGAAGAGGAGAAAGTCAAGTGATAATTTTGTCGATTAGAAAAATCACGGAACTTTCATTATCTGAGGATAAATATTGGACGAAAATAACTCCTATACATATATATATATATATACATATATTATATATAAGATTATATAGAGAAATAAGAAAAATATATGTATATATTTACTTTGAACGATATTGTTTTTTTTTTTCTTCTTTTTTTTCACGGAGGTGTCGTTTATTTTTTATTGTTTCTTGGAAATTGTTAATATTTCTTTTATTTTTATTTTTTTCTTCTTCTTCTTCTCCACACAACCAAGGCAATATGATATATATTTAACGTGTACTTACACCAGAGTTAACGAGCACGCGATAAAAGATATGATTTTGCGGTTTTCCTTGTACAAAACGGGCGGTGTAATCCGCGTATAAGAGAAGCATAATATAGCGAAATAAAAAGAAAGGAAAAAAAAAAAAAAAAAAATAGAGAGAAAATATGGAGTCGGTATATTGCTTTAAATATGTATACATGGTATTTTGTATTTTGTCTATATAACTATACACGGAAGTAAATAAAATGTCAAAATTGAATAGAGTTGAGATAAAAAAATATGAAATATCTTGATAGAAAATTTTTAGTTGGTTTTTTGTTTTTTTTTTTTTGTTTTTACATCGAAACTAAAAAAAAAAAATGAAAAAATGAAAGAAAGAAAGAGAGAAAAAAATAATATACAATGTCAAAAAAAAAAAAAACTCACCTGTGTTCCGCAGCTCGGTCTCTCTGCCTACGATTTTTAAACCAATTGCTAACTTGGGTAGTCGTCAGACCCGTGCTTTCGGCAAGTTCCCGTTTTTCTCTCGGCGATGGGTAAGGATTAGCGGCGTACCATTCCCTCAATACACTTCGTGATTTTTCTTTAAAACAATACGAGGTCTCTTCACCGTCCCAAATCGTACGTGGCAATGGAAACTTGCGTCTCACACGATACTTGCCTGCAATTAGAGATCAATATGATTCAGGCATAATTGATTGTTATATATACAGGGTGATTCACTGCTACCGAGCCAAATTGAGTGGGTAGGTTCCTTGAAAAATTCTAAGACGAATATTTCTTAGCGAAAAATTCGAGAGATCAACGGTGTCCGAGTTATCGAATATCCTCGTTATCCATTGCTCCATAGTTTTTGGCAGCCAGCTCATCTGCTCCATCGTTTTATAGCCGTCTACGTCGACCACGAGATAAGTTTAACGGACTAGGTCATTTGCGCCATAGTTTTCGGCCGTCTAGGTCCTCCGCCCCATAGTTTTTGACAGCCAGGTCGTCCGCTCCATAGTTTTCGGCAACCAGGTCATCCGCGCCATAGTTTTTTGTCGTCTACGTCGACCACGAAAAAGTTTTTTTTTTTTTTTCATTAATTTTTTTTTCAAGTTTTTAAGTTTTCGCTGAGGAACTTTCGTTTTAGAATTGCCCAAAGAACCTATCCACTTAATTTGGCTCGGTAGCAGTGAATCACCCTGTATATGTATAGAAGAAAAAACGAAAGAAAAACGAAAGGAAAAAGTAAAATAAATAAATAAATAAATAAAAAGTAGAGATACGGAAGAAGAGAAGAAAGAAAAAGAAAAAAAAACTTGGAGACGCATAATGCATTGTATGTACTTAATTTTTGTTATTTTTTTTTTCTTTTCGTTCTGTGAATTATTTATCAATTTTCCCCCTCGTTATCGTACAATATATCCCGATATACTGACTTTATATGATTTGGAAATTGTTACGAAACTACAATCGGGTACTATGTACGTATATATGCATAATTATGAAACCTTATCCGCGGTTTCCTGCAGGCGTACGTTGCGACATGTGTTATATGAAAATTTAATTGTTCCGAAATTAAAATGGCTATTCAATAAATATATACACATATATATACATATAATAAGTATAAGTTAATAATCATATTTCTCAAATACATATAATATATGTAATACCTAATTAATGATCATTTAGTTACATATATAAAGATATATATACATATGAGATAGGTGAGAAAGGAAATACATATGATTTTAATCAACAATTTGACAAATATATCTGATAAATTTATCCTGCAACTTCTATATATATATATATGTGTATATAAATCACTACGTACAGGGCGTCCCAATAATTTCGTCATTTTTGCACAATTATATGGAAGCGTTACAAAATAATCCGTATTATAAGTATATATGTATATAATACGTCTATATACTACAGCATATCCGCAGTGCGGTTTTTTTCGCCTGAGCAAGGCGATGATCCTCATTATTCGCAAACGCGAAATAATTGACGATGAAAGAAGAAAAGAAAAAAAAAAAAGAAAAAAAAATGTCCTAAATATTGAAAGCTAGGGAGGAGATGAAAAAAAAAAAGAAATAATTGATATACTGACCAACGGCACCGAGAGGTCTTCCTCTGAGGCGTTCCGCCTCGATGTAATGAGCCTTAAGCCATAGAGCTTGGAGTTTCGGATGGTTGTGAGGGCTGAACGTATGACTCTCCAATATCCGGTATAATTCCTTGAAGTTACCACGATGAAAGGCTACGATAGCTTTTGCCTTTAGGACGCTCTCGTGCCTGTGCAATCTCGCGCAAGCTGGTAGTGACCATAAAAACCTTCCGAGACGTTCGACCGATCCGGCTTGCTGCAGAACCTGTACAGACGACACCATCGCCTTGAAGACGATAGACAGGAGGGGCACACTGTTAGTCGAAATAACGATAACGCGACCTCCTATTAATCTAGTTTATCTTGTATTGAATTTTTTCATTTTTTTCATTTTTTTCATTTTTTTTTTTTTTTTTGCCTAATTTTTTTTCTTCTTCTAATTTCTCTACCCCCTTTCCACGTCATACGTATACACATAGGTATATATATATATGCGTGTATATAGATACGTGTAATAGAATAAAACGAAAGACGCGTATGAATTTGAACGAAACGAAAGAAAAAAAGAGAAAGAAAGAATAATTTTTTTTTCTTTCTCTTCTTCGTTTCATAAAATTCATTTTCATCGTCGTTATTTTTCGTTCTTGTATTATATATACGTACTATATATACATGTATATATATTTATATATGCGGACTGGTGTAGGTATAGATATTAGATATTATACGTCATACGTAATAATTGAGAGAAGTAAAAATAGTTTTGAAAAAATTCGGGGCGAATGATTGTTATCATTGTTATTGGTTGTTTTTTTTTTTCTTCTTTTTTTTCTTTTCGTTTTTTTTTTGCTTCTTATTTTTCTTTTTTTGGTTTTTCAAATATTGATATACAAGACAACTAGCGTCCACGTCACACGATCATAATCATACATAATATAATATCATAACGTAATATACATATATAATTGAAGGAAAAAGAAAAAAAGAAAAAGAAAAAGAAAAAGAAAACAAAAAACCGTTTAAATATTCTATCATTCGGAGTCGGAATTATTTTCATCTTCATTATATAACATAATATATATTTCTTATCGATTCTTTTCTTGTTTTTTTTTTTTTTTTTTTCTTTTTTTTAAGTTTATTTAAT
This sequence comes from Rhogogaster chlorosoma, assembly GCA_944452935.1. Lineage (NCBI taxonomy): Eukaryota > Metazoa > Arthropoda > Insecta > Hymenoptera > Tenthredinidae > Rhogogaster > Rhogogaster chlorosoma. The sequence continues at coordinate 26,154,667 of OX101800.1, read as the reverse complement.
TATTTTTATTTTTTCCCTCTAATGTATGTATTTTCATTGACGTTGTTATTATTTGTTTTTCATCATTGTCGAGATTTCTACTGAGATTAATCAATTCTTGAAGTCTTTTCCCTTTGTATTTTTTTTTTCTTTTCTTTTCTTTCTCTTTTTTTCGATTTATTAAATAATTTTCATACGATTCCGTGCATTTCCAGTCACAGTTATATACATATACTGTACAGTACATATATATATAATATATTGAATGATTATTTTTCGTGTGACGCGGGCAAGGAGCTAACGTCTAACCATTACCTATACGTTTTTTTTTAAATTATAGAATAATGGTTTTATTTATTGCGGGGGGAAGTATATAATATCTATGTATAATAATAATAATAATAATAATAATAATAATAATATACATACATAGTAGGTGAAATATATAATACCAATGCGTTGTAAGACTGAATCATTTTAATCAAATGCACCGATCTATTATATATATATATATATTATTATTATTTTATCCATCAATGAAATTTATCCTTGAAAATATATGTATATAGGTACACATAATATGTGATATATCATTGTACATACAACATAGTATATATTCGATAATAATTATTACGAGATACAGTCGCCTAGTTAGATTTTTTTTTTTCTTTCTTTCTTTTGCTTCGTTTTTTTTTCTCTCATTTTGATAGACTTATATGTATTCGCACGTTTACACGGTAGACCGTAAATCGTTCATAGACATGTATGGTTCAAAATGATTAAAGACATTCTCAACTGAAACCCGCTGCACCAACCACCTCGCTACCCAACTCCCTCGGTTTTATCTCTTAATTATATATGAATTATATACGAATATGATATACCTACTAATCTTGTAAGATACAGGTACAGGTAGGCGGTTCTCAATACGATATAATTATGTGTGAATTACGAAACTTGACTATATATATATATATATATACATTTATTATTTATTCATATTTTATTCAGATATCAAAAATTTCTTCTACTAAATCATTGCGTTCTTTTTCAAAAAAATTTTTATCGTTTTTTTTTTTTTCACCTCCTTCGATTACAAATTATCGTTCCTCTTCAATATATTAATAATAATAATAATAATATATATATATTATATATACATGTCATATATAAAATCTCCCAATAACTTTATTTAAAATATACGGTTTTCTACACAATTTTTGAACAGGGAAATGAAAATCGCGGAGTGAGAATTAAAAAAAAAAAAAAAAGAGGGAAAAAAACTATAAACGGGCGATAAATAAAATAAAATAAAAGAAAATAAAATCAAAACCGCTTGGGTAGAAAATAAGTTGACTTTTAATTTCATTGCGAATCCGAATCTGATGAATCTGAATCTGAATCTGAATCTGAATTCTATACTCTTCCTCCGCCTCCGCCTATACTCTCGGGGTTATACACTCTGCTGTTGCTGCTGGTGCTACTGCATGCACGATATGACGGTTATTTTTAAATTGAAGTTTTCGAATTTTTCGTCCCTCGAGAATTTTATTAATAGAAGTCAATTTAATGCAGTACATATACATATGAGCGGATAGCTAGCTAGCCTCCGTACCTAACTATACTATACACTATGGCGAAACCGTTTGCCAATTATCTCGGAATGAAATATATGCGATTTCGAACGATAAAAATATAGTTTTTTTTTTTTTTATACATTTTATTTTAAACCGCGGTCAAGAAATTTTGAAACAAAAAAAAAAAGAATCTAATTCGATTTCGTTTTTCCTCTTCATTTTTTAGTTCTTTTTATTTTATTTTTTTTTTTTTTGTTGCCTTTTTGCTTATTTCGGTTCACGCGCGGTGATAAATCTCAGTGATTGAAACTAGAAAAGCAATTCTTAACCCGGCGGGGTCAGGGCTTGAAATAAATAACGCAGAAGAAAAAAAAAGGGAGGAAAAGAAAACGAAATCAAGAAAATACCAACTAAATTATAAAATATATATTTCTAAAAAAAAAAAGAAAATGAAAAAATGAAAAAAATCGCATCGTTATAGTTATCCATTGATACCTCCCACTGCACGTGGACGTAGCTGTGTATCATGTCGAAAGTATATATCGCGACGGTCAACCTATTTTCTATTTATTTAACCAAATCCAGGCCGTGCCCGAATTCCACCGACGTAATTCCGTTACCCGCGATCCCAGCATGCGTTGTTGCGAAAATTCGATTCAATTATCTAAGCGCGCGGGTATATAACAGCCGTCGCAATTATGTAGATATTTATTTTTCTCTCTCATTATTGAAGTGCTAACTCCTATATTTGAATTTTGTTTTTTCGTCAAATTTTGTTTTTTTCCACCGTCCGAATTTTTCGTCGGAACATTATTTTCCGTAAAAGAAATATAGAAAGAAAACTTTGTCGTTGTATGTATGATCAAGTAAAATACCGTCAAAGGATGAAAATCGTTGCTGTCAACGTTATAGACGTTCCCCCGTCGCCGAGGCAATAAATATACGAAAAAATCCGAAGCAAAAGAGCCGAGCCAAGGGGATCGTTAGTTAACTTGACTCGAGTCTTTTTCGAGGGCTAGTACACCTCCCTACCTCTAGAGTATGAACGAGATTTGAAGATATCGTACTCTGGGGGCGGTTGAATACTGACAATAAGCCGCGAGGACTCTTCGTAAAATCCTTCATATAAGAACAATTATAACATTACAAGTTCGAGGTAGTACGGGATATGAAAAAAAAAGAAAAAACCACAGGATAAGATCTGCAGTGCAAGATATAACGATTTTATTTTTCCTCCTTTGCTTTATATGCAGTACGCGATGATAATATATAAGGAGCATTGAATTTCATCGTACGTAGATGAAATAAAATCAACTTATTACACCTATGACACGTAGGTTCGTATATACATACGATTTCGTACAGTTTTGTCTGGCCCGCGGGTTGACAGGTGACGAAAGATTTTATGGGGGATTTATAAATAAATTCAGCTCACCGCGTACGTCTACACGACGACTAACTAAAAGAGCCGAATAGCTATGCTATAACCACGGATAGTAAGTGTCTAAGTAATTCCTTTAGTTCTTCTTCTTATTACGTACATATCCCTTATTTCGACTCATCTTTTTTTTAACGAATCTATAAACTATCGAAAAGAATTTTTTTTAAATATAAAAAAACTGAAAACTGTAAAAAGAGGATCTAAATTCGAGCTGCATTCATATCTCCCAGACATACGCGACGCTATATGTATAGACCGACGGCGAAATATGTCCTGGCTAAAAACTGCGACTGGATATAACATCGGGATTCGGGACATTGGCTCGTCCCGGCGAATACGCATTAGCCAGAAAAGAATCACGACCATATACTTATTATTGTGTAAACAAGCCGCGCGTCTGTTAATTAAGTTTTCCCATCAACCGCGGCGAACTGTATCTCGTCGGGATTACGATTAACCCGGAAGTTTCTCACCCCGATTTAATGACAATGGTATATAATATGTGATAACAACGGAATGAAAAATGGCGAAAAAATGACGAATAAAAATTCGCTCTATAGATCATCACGCTTCGGATGCGGGTGTTAATGATGAATGAAATCGTTCGAATGATTTAAGTATATCCGACGTAAGAAAACGCACCTCGCAAACGCAAGCTACTTGTTCCTGAGTAAAACCAAAGCTTGGCAATTGTCCGTTAGTTCCGTTTCCTCCGCCGCCGGCGGAGCTTGCGGGACTATCCTGCGGACTGTAGGTCGTGGGTCCGCCGGTGTTGGTCCCATAATTTCCTCCCGGTGTTGTTTGGGCGTCGATAACTCCCGTTGCTCCACTGCTACCACCACTGTGACCAACTAACGGGGTGGGTGTACCTTGGGGGCTGTAATCTCCGCTAGGACCCAAAAGCTCGCTACCACCCGGCCCCATAGCTACCCCACTGCTACCCCCCGCACTACCGTATCCTAGCATCACATCATCGCCGGGGCCAACGATTGTCCCCCCTGCGACACCACTGGCAGAGATATCCACCTTGAATTTTGTAGGATTTAATCGATCCTCGTCTTTGTACAGTTTTTCTTCCTCCTCTTCTTTCCTTCTTCTCTTTTTTATTATCACCGTTTATATAATTGCCGGTTCTTCTTTCCTCGTTTCACTGAACTACAGATTACGAGCCTGAAGTCGTACTTCCTGTACCGGATGCCTCGGCAATCATCCCAGCATTAATTTCCAGTTATATTCCCCGTACGAAAATCGTCTCACTTTTTCTGTCGCTTCACCACGTGTCTTGGTACTTAGCGGAATTTTAATACCCGCGTGTTTGTCATTAGCGCGCAGGGTACGCGCGCGTATCGAAACGATCGGAGGAGGGACCCTTATTTCGATCGCGACGACACTTTTCCCACGTAAATATATCGACACGGATTTACAGACTGTTTCATTTCACATTTCGAACGAAACATCCGACGCGAACGGTCGTATTTTCACACTATCCTCGCGACGGGGTATCGGGCTTCTTCTTATTACGTTACACACCGCGTACGAAAGCACATCACGATTCAAAGCATCGCGGAGAAGCAGGCTTTCTTACGAGGAACCAGCGTGAATGTGGGCTAGTCGCGTGGGTATTTTTAGGCTCTCGTACGTCTCGGGTCTCGGGTGTCGCTTTACCGCCTTACCTACAACACACCGCGCGCCACTGCACCAAGATATATTCTCGGGTTACCGGAGCTACCACTGCGTTAATATCTCCCCTTGTCTCGTATCCACGAGCCGAATTACATCATCTTGTATCGCCGATTGTCCCACTCTACACTCGGCAATTATTCCTCTGTCTATATTAACGTAGCTTAATAATTTCGCGGTGGAATAGGACGTCGTTTTAATCCTCGTATAGTTTCACGGAGCGTTTTTCGCTCACAGACACACAGACACACGCGCACGAGTTTCTTTTTCATTCACTTTGATGTTTCGGTTTATCTTTTTCTTTTGTTTTCTTTTTTTTATAATCGATGACCGCAGGGATTTTTCGAGAATTGAACGCAGAAAAATGATGCGAATATTGTCTGTTTCGTATCGATTGATGTACGCGTGTTAATATTCTATATTCTATACGTGATGAGACGACGAACGTGGTTTAGAGGTAACGCGCGGTGTTACACGAGAGATGCTGTCGTATGGGCACCCACGAAAGAACTGGCCAAGACTAGGGTCCCGTTTCGGACCTGGTTGTCATGCGCGAGTACGAGGCTTATTGGCTGAGGGGCTTGGCCCTCCATGACAGCTCTTTACACGGGATAGTTTGCCATTGGCTACCAGGCGGGGCGATATACCACCATTCTGGATAACGATTGGACACCGTTTTACCCAAAGGTAATAAATACCTTTCATTACACCCCTGGGTTTCGCCTCTTATTATACTATACATATAACCCATATACTTACATACATCTCATCTCTCTAACCATAAGCTTATTTGAATATAATTTAAACAATTGCATATCCGAAACACGATGAAGCGTTCTTTTGTATCAATCCTCATCGTTCGTCATTTCTTTTTTTTATATTATGTATCAGAGGAATGATCAGTCTTCGCATTTATATATACATATATATATTCGTTGGAGCGATTGTATATTTAGCGAAAAAACCAAAAAAAAGGTAATTTTTGTGATTTTTTTTTGCACCACTTCGAGGTATAATTTCGGTGAAAATTTCAAGGCAATTCGTCATGTGGCTCCGGGTTAAAAAGCTGTTCAGTTTCGCGTGCGCAACACTCCATATATATATTTAATAGGATGTGGTGCATGTACACCACGATATCCGCATATTTTCTTACGTGGTTAATATTTATTTCGACTTATATATTTTATTTGAGCAATTTTTTCTTTTTCTAATTCGAGTTTTATAATTCTACTTCTTATTCTTATTCTTTTCATTTCCTTATCAGACCTTAGCTTGCTTGCCTGCGTGTGCCTGGCTGGGTCCAGTCGTCACGTGACTGCAGTTTCAGACGTGTAAATTCTGCTAGGCTACCATTAATCATATCTACACAGACGTATATATATATATATCGCGCTGGAAGAAGTCATTTGAGACGGAAAGAAAAATGCTGTGTAAGCCTATATTTTTCTTCTTTTTTTTTTTTTTTTTTTATTTATAACACACAATTTCTCATTACCTCTCATGATCCTACACGTGACAGGGAAGAACGGACGCCGCGTGTAAATAAGAGACGATACAGAATTTTCAATGTTTCATACTCGGTAATTACGAATTTCGGAATCTTCCCGCATTATACGTATATTTATATGAAACTTTCCACGCTTTATACTATACGATCGGCCATCTTCTTAAATTCACGCATATATGTATATACACATATATATATATATATATATATATACGAATGCGTATACATATATCAAGGTAGAAATATTTCATCAAGCTGCACGCAACGCGATTGTAATAAATCGCACGGTGTACCGATAACATGTATAGTCGCACTATAATATATTATCTCTGCACTGATCGTGGAGTCATCTATAGATACATACATTTGTCAAATAATGATAGAAATCGGGATCATTATTTCACGCTCATCAAATAATAATAATAATAATAATGATCATAAAATTCCCAGACTCCTGCAGGTTTCCCTATATTTCTTCTTTTTCTCGTTTCAAAAAATCTGCAATGTGTATAGTATAGAGGCGGCCATAGAATCACGGGCTTCAGAGATTTCTTCTGTTTTTGAAAACCGATATACATTTTACGCGGCTACTTTTTCTTTTCAAAGAAAATATAACCCTCCGTAAATTTTTCCAGCCCGAAGTTTAAGGGGTGGGAATATGCTGTTGCTACTTAGCCATCGTGTATATTTTCTAGAAAATCTTTCGTGTCACTCCGCGTGCACCGCGTCGCTATATGCCCCGCGGTTTATGCGGATATCTAGACGAGTGACGAGTCATTATATATTTGTTCGTAAAAATAATGCCATTTTTTTTTTTTTTTTACAAAATTCGATATAAATTTCGGTATTATAGTCAGGAACTAAATACACGGAGAGAAAGAGAGAGAGAAAGAAAGGCTATACGTATGTAGATATACCCTTTACATCAAATATATTGCGACAAATGTATTTATAGACACTGAGACCTTGATGATCGATGTGAAAAGTTTAAATTCGATAGTGGATTATACCCCAGCAGCCTGGACAAAGAACTGATTCCCACAAAGCGACCGGTGATCGGTGTTAAACCCTCTATCACCAATTTATATTGTGGAAATCAATTTTCCATCCGCATGCAGACACGGGTACGAGGATACAATGGAACTCTTTGAATTATAATAGGAGTACGTATCAAAAGCGCGATATTCTCTTAATATAACGCGTTTTTTTTCTTTTTTTTTTTTAATACACCTACCCACGTGGACGAAGTGATAAAAGAAAAAGGAAAAACCTACGCGTGTGGATGGAAAGACCGGATAGTATCAGAGTCGAATAAACCGCCCAGTCATGAATCAAACGTCGATCAAACCTCGGTATCGATTATCCGACCTATTCGCCATTATGGAGTAAACGAGTCGACGAAGGTTCTTAACTTCCCATCGATTCACGCATAACGCTTATTCAAACTATACGTGCGGAGTATTTGCGGTTTTATTCATTTTCAGGATATATTAATACGTGTATCTCTAGTTCGATGATTATTCTAACGCAGTTTGGGTAAATTTTGTTAAAAATAAGATTCCGTATCTAGGCGATGAATTTAGGCTGCGGATACGAGAGGATCGAAACGCTGGTCCTGTACGAGCGCAACAATGCAGGATGTGTATAGAGAAGCTTGCGCTAGTAGAGGAGGAACAGTACCGGGGTGGAGTAGAGTGACATTGATTTCTTTATCCCTCGGGATCTGGACGTTGCGTAACAATGCGAAAAGCGGGCAGTGAAATGGTCGTATCGCGTTCCCACAGGTGAGAGAGGCGCCAGGTAGGTATAGAATCGCCTAGATTCCAGCCTCGGGACTTACGGGACCCCATACAGACCTTGAATACTTCGTAATTGCCCATGCCGTCCCCCATTCATGCCCTCCAATGTTGCTCTGAATATATGCTGCATACACATGACTACATGTACATATATACATATGTACATCTGTGTATATAATACAGAGAAGAGCTCGCAGCGCGAGTTTGATCGATTTTGAAATTTTCACGAATTTTCATCCTTCCCAAAAATTTACGAATCGAAATATTTGATACATTCATAATTGGCGAATCATCAATCATCGTTCAGGAAATGTTTTGCCAAGTGGAGAACGTCTTAAGCCGGGGTCAGAGATGATCCAGGAGGCGGATATATTTCGTTGATTATTTAGTCATCGTACAGGATGCTGCTGCAGTAGGACCGGAAATATTTTAAGGATAGTTAGACCTCGTTCCTAGAGGGGTCTTGGACACTTTTCTTACGAGACCAAAAACGTGGAGGCTATATAGAACCGATACAAAGTTGTTTTAGGAGATTTCTACGGTCTGCGACATCCCCGTTTTTGAGAATATTCATCGGGAAGAACTGCGGATGTAAAAAATTTCGATTCTTTTCTATAAATTTTTATTTGTTTTTTAACTGTTTTTTTTTTACACATCGACAGTGGATTGAAGAAATTTTTAATAACGAAAGAACCGATTCATGTAATTTTGGTATAATTTTATATACGATCAATTGTTGAGATTAATGAACGAATGATAGAGATATATGTGTGTGTATATCGGATGAATGAATTCTTGCGAAATTTTTGTTTCTTATTTTCTATACAGGCCGCCAGGATATTCGGCGGTATCGATTCTTCGCGCACCTACAAGCCACACTACCTGTCGGTATAAACCTATCCTGACCAACCAGAAGCCGCCATGAAACAGATCAATGTCACTGTGTCCATGGAGACGGTGGAACGAAGCGAAATAAATCTGAAATCGCAATATATACAATACCTAGGTAATATCCCCCCCCCCCCCCCTATAGCGAAAATTCGCGGAATTGACAATTGACGAGAGTTTATTCTATTTTCGTTAGCTTGATAAAAATAGCAAAACTGTATAGGTAACATGCTACTTTTCTCCCTCTTATATATATACATATCCTTCTCTAAAATCGTTCAACGTTTTATTGTTTTTTTTTTGTTTCAATCAAGTACATAAAAAAAAATAAAAAAAATAAATAAATAAAAAGAAAATAAAACTGAAGGATAAGAAACTCGATATTATTCTAGTATAAAATCACTCAATCTATTTATATTTCTACTTCTATCAACTCGGCGATAGACTGTACAGTGACGACGTATCGCGGGTCTTAATTATACGTCCGTTTGTCATTTTTCAAATCATAAGATGAGAAGAAATTCTACGATATATTATATACTTGTGTGTCGCTAAAATCACCTTTTTGGTGCTTAAAATCTTTATTGTATGTATTATATGCATTGTGTGATTTAGTGTTAGTATAAATTTACATCTATCTGTCTATCTATACACGTATATTATTTGTGTATGTGATATCTAGAGCAGGCAGCAATACTCTCTGTCATATACCAACCACAACTTGGTTAAGCCTGACGTAAGTCAACTACAACTATTGGCTTTGATGCGCGTTCACGTATCGATATCAATATCAATCTCAACATTTTCTACCTATCCCTTGGAAAAGAGAGAGAGAGAGAGAGAGAGAAAAAAAAAAAAAAAACAAAGACGAAGATATAAGAAGAAAAAAAAAAAAAGGAACAAATTTCCCTAATATAATTAATCGACAGAATTATATGAACGTTCAGAAATTCTCTGATTTAATTATTCACCCGTTATTCTTTTTTCGATAAGAATAATGAAAAAACAAAAAAAGGAAAAAAAATGAAAATAGATATATATCGCTCATTTCCTCATTGTTCTACATATTTCGGTATGCATATTAAAAGCGTAGAGAATGATCGGGTTAGGGGATAACGCTGGTTTAATCAAGATTATAAAATACAAATAGCGGCATACGGTTCTTCATGCTATAATCTATCACAGCTAAGATTTGTGCGATATATATATATGTATAGATATAGCGAGGTACTAAGAAGAGTGTATAATATATCTAACGAACAAATAGAGGCAGAAGTTAAAATGAAAGAAGAAATGAGGAAAGGTATATAAGTATAGGTATAAGGTATAAGGAGGAGCTGCTGCAGCAGGGAAACAGCGGCGTTTCGTCTAAAACTTAATTAATTTTAAACAAAGTTAAAGTTAGCTGACGTACGGCTGCCAACGGAAAACCATAGCCCCCGTATACGTACGTACGTACGTCAGTCAGTCAGTCAGTTAGTTAGTTAGTTAGTACTGTAGGTTATAGAGTAACGTAATACGGTGTCGGACTACCTGACTATCGCTTGCGCGAGCTGATCCGACCTCAGAAATAAAGTCAGCCTCCCATATCCCCGACCTATAGAGCTTTTACGAATATTCATGAATCGTATATATGAATGGAGAGAGGATCTCCCTTTTCCCGAAAAAATAGAAAAAATTGAGAAAAAATTGAGAAAAAAAATGGAAGAAAAAAAAGAGGGAATAAAACGGAGATGTTGGAATATAATATATCAATTCTTATATATATGCGTATGTTTATGTATACGTATTGACTATTTACGTCCGCGGTAGTATGTGTGGTTATAGGGGGATAAGGAAAGGAAAAGACTTCCTTGTTTTTTTTTGCCACCGCATAGTGGTGGCCACAAATTAACAGGATCTAAACATATATCGTAAGAAAAAAAAAGAGGATTCAGTCCCTACGGCGGTATTTAGCCAGTAGGATTTCCTTATTGTTTATAAAACACATAAATTCTTACTTACATATATATATATATACGTGAATAGAAATTTTTATGGGGACAAAAACCGAAGTAAGTAAATCTGTGTATACTGTACGTCTCGCATAGGTTATATTTTTTTATTATACCAACCCCAAAATAAAATCCATTTTTACTCAACGGATGAAGAAAAAAATTTTAAAAAAACTCTGCCATTCCTTAGATCGAAAGCTAATGAAGAAAAGATTGAGAAAAATGTATGATAATATACAAAAATTTTCCGCATCGATTCTCGATGCCAAATATAATCACTATAGTAGAATAAAATTCGTATAATTATTTGTAATTATTATATCAATATATTGGAATATATATATTATATATATATATATATATATATATAAAGGAGGTAAGGAAAAAAAAATTCCCTACGGATATGAGAGCTGGTGAGAATATAGCGTTAGGGTGCGAGCGATAAAACCTAGTCTAGTATATACTTACTCTCCTCGGATATATCCCTAGGGAGTCGGAAGTCCCGGGTAAGTAAGTCGATGTGTGTTTTTCAAATGGAATGGAAGTTATCTGGTTACAGTAGGGTGGCAAATTTATATTCCTATCGTTCGCTCATATTCAGCACAAGCTTCGGTATTACAGCTTATACAACCCTTAGCATTAGGTACCTCTACATATATAGAAATTTAATAATAGTTTCTAATAGTTTTGCGGTATAATAAAAACCTCTCATGGTTGCAATAGGAACAAGTGCTATTCCTCTGCATACACCCATCGCAACCCCTGCCAACACGCATATTAATATCCGTCCTAAAAATTCTATCAACTCACAATTATTATTTTACATAATATATAATATATAATTATATATACCCTTCGTTTTTCCAAATTTATTGACATAATTCAAGGGTTCGTGATATTTTTAATTCTTAGATTACATAGCCTGCAGATTTGTTCTTGAAAAATCTTGACCTATGACATCGTCGCGTTGATTTCTATACCGGTGTAGGTTATATATGTGTACAACAGGATATCAGTATCGTCGTTGAGTTGAATCCCGAAGTTACACGGGTAACGGGAATATAACACTACCCTGGATAAAACACCCCTTATGCACGCCCACAGATATAAGAGAGCAAACCTAGCCTCGATACGTGTCGAGTTATTCGAGTATGGGTTAGTATCCATATACGTGTGTTATGTTATATGAGTTTGCAGCAGCACACGACAGAAGTATCGCGTTTCTATCGCGCATACGCCCTCTAGTTAGCGCGAGTCGCTTTGTCTACCTCATTGTATTTTATATACCATAGGCTTTTGATCGCGCGGCTGTAATTTTAACGTTTCATTTCTTTCACTTTACGATCGAAGAATCGAACGATTTTCACACTTTTTCGAACAGGAAAAATCGTCATACACCTACAATCGGCACGAAAACCTCACCTTTTCACTATTTTCATTCTCGGATCGGTAGCCCGGCTCATCTACTACACCTACCGAAAATTTCTATAATCTCGCGTTTCAATCTTTAAGAAAGAAACCTGACTTCGGGTATTAACTTACTCCCTCGAGACTCGTGTATATGCCGAAGAGCTGTTAATTACTTACTCGCTTACCATTACTCACTTATAGTTACTCAGTTACTATATAACATTCGCGGTGCTTCTTAGATGGAAAAAATTCCAAAATTCTCACGTAATTTATGAATTGAATAATAATAATAATAATAATAATAATTTGTTTCCTGTTATATGAACAACTTATAGGCACATATGTTTGTCGTCGACGATACAGCTATCTCATAGAGTACAATATCTCCGCGGGTAGGGTACTACATGGTTAGTATAAGGAACAAGGCGTAATAGAGGCAACACATATCTCCCGTCTGGTTTTACAACCTCTAGGTACAAGTATGATCCGCGTGTGGTCCAAAATCCCTATTTCTCTATGGCGAAGAGAATGGGAGAAAGTTTGGACCTCGACGATGCCATAACCACCCTCGGCAACACCCTGAAACCCTCTGTGAAACGAGCCCTCGATGATGTTAGTAACTTGATATCACCGTGCAGTGCGTATATCCAAAGTTCTACCTTGTGTGCCTGGATGCACGAGTGGTAGATGTATGTTGTACGTACGTATGGCTAGGAGTTTGACAGAAGCATGTACAGCGGGAAGGTGTTGCATTATCTGTTTATGAAACACTGCGTTTTGTACGAAACGTTGAATTTTAACCGGTAGGAAATATTCAGGGATAGAGAAAAGAGGGTGAATTTTCTGTAACTCCGAAGCTTGGGAGGGTTCGATAATTATAAGGAATAAATACGTAACGGAGAGAACAATCGGCTCGGTAACGAACCACCGAATTTATAGTTTAACTTTATATTGAACCCGAACAGATTTCCGAGAAACAACGATATCGGAGTGGGAGGCGCAATGTGGTTTTAGAAATCAGCTTGACACATGACAGGATCGAATAGACTGGCTTCTAGCCTCGTGACGATATTCTGGGAAATTTTGGGGAGCCGACCGCACGGTATATGCTCGATCATGTGTAAATACATGAAACAATGCGGGATCGCTTATGTTATACCTATTCGCTAATTATTGTTGTCATTTTATAAAAATAGTATTCAAATTTTGAATAAAACAAGTCGCAGTATTTCCAATATACTCTCTCTCTCTCCTTAAAAAAATAAAAATATAAATAATAATATAATTTCGTTCATTCTTTGAATATTTTCGAAGCCGAATGTTAATCCGCAAACTCGTCGAGTCCCACGAGTCCCACGAGTCGAGTTCCAAAACTGTGTGATAGTGCTGCGGCATCAAATCACTGATGGCATGATCGGGCGTAGTTAGTCTCAGAGTCGGAACGAGCACGAAGCTCAAACTTTGATTAAACGAGTAGACGCGGAGCACCCGTGCCGGGCTAAACTCATTTGTCTACCACCCTCGAGTCTTATACCGAGAATTTTATTCGCCAAGTATAAGAAATAATACCAACAGTCTATAGGCGATTGAATTTGCCAAATTTTTTTTTTTCAATCAATGCGTACCTGCGGAAAAAAAAAAAAAATTACGAGTCTGTTTCAGAAGGAAGATGAAAATTGTCTCGGAAAAGCAAAAGTCGGGACGAAAATTCGTAAATGTCGGAATGCAGGCATCTAAAAATCCGGAAATTTCGATCCACGAAGTTTCTCGAATCGGGGAAAATACTGTTTGTCAAAATTGTAAATCGGTCATATCGAAGCTCGGAGATTCGGCCTCACCCATGGAGAATAACTTGGCAATACGACGAGGGGATTTTAGAGTTTTTAACACGCGTATACCGACTCCGATCTACCGACTGATTTGGGATTTATCTCTAATCAGGAACAAATTAGCCACGTCTACCAGTGTCCGCATATCGTTGACCAGCCAATAACTAAAGGACGCTAGTGGGTGCCCCAAGTGGGTGGACGTGTGTTCGGGGTGGCCACCTGTCTAGCGAGGTATGCGCTGATAAAATCACCGCATCTAACCGAACGAAACGAAGGTGTTCCTTCGCCTCCTCCTTTTTTTTTCCCCTTCATTTCTTTTTCTCCCTTTATTTTTTTATTTTTTATTTTTTTTTCTCGTTCTCTTATCCTTTATTTTTCTATACTTATTCTCCCAAACGCTAAGCGCAAAGACAACCCCTCTAACTCACACAGTCTCTGCTTAAATCTCGACAAATTATTGACTCGCTTATAATATACGAAATTCTCTGGCTGTTCTTATATTGCGATCGAATTATCCTACAGGATTTGATGAGAAATTTATACACGAAAATATTTGTTATCTTTAGAAACAAAAAGAGAAAGAGAGAGGAAGATGGGAGAGTTAATTTCGAGTCGATAGACATACTTAAGCTATTTCGAAATAAACAATTACGATGGAATTTTTAGATACGGTTAAAATTCGAATTCCAAGATTCGTCCGTTGATAGGATCGACACGGTGCTTTGTCAGTCGTTCCCGTCAGACCGCGTGGCTTGTTTCTTTCTTGAGTCCCTAAAGTCCTGAAGGAAACCGTAGGTATAATACGGGCCGGGGTATGGGTGTAGGTATAACCCGGAGATACGGTACCTATACTACGTATGCCTACATACCTAAATACATACAAGTTTCGTTCAGGAGTGGTAAAAGAGGCTAAAAATCTTACGGTAGATAGTAGAGTACGGAGATTCGTGTAGTACAAAACGATGTACAGGTATTTTATCCAACTCCAGTCCAGTTCAGTTCAGTTCAGTCCAGACCGTTCGAATCCTCGATCGTTTATCACTATACGAAATGCAGCTCAGGATTTCGACTCCGACTGAAGTATAGAGGTTCGGGGAATCTGGATACACGAGCAATTTTCTATACGAGAGAATATATATTAAGTCGTGTGGAAAGAGTCGATCTTAAGTTACGTTAAACTGCCGGAAAATTTTCACCCCCTGCACACTTCGTTACGGGATAAAGCCCAATCGCCATATGGTATTCTGTTCGTTCAACCGCACAGAGAACAACTAACGCTGTTTAAAACGAGCCAAGATCGTCTTCGTATTAATTTCACAAGGTTTATCCATTTTTCAACCGTTTCTTTCATATACTTCCAATACACTTTATATATACCGATCCATTCGCTCGCTCGTCGCAATTCCTGATCGATTTATCCCCGAGAAAAATTCCCGTTTCTAGAAGTTTCGAATGACAATATATGACTTTTTATGCGACGAATTTTCTTCAGATTTGTTATAAATTCGGAATAAATTGTGACCAAGTAATTTCAATATTTTCGTCGAAAATTCGAGGCCGAACAATGCACCTTGGGTTATATTAACTATTGTTATAGCATGAGGTAAAATCGCCACTTCCGTTTCGCATGATATATAGTTACATCATAGAAATTATAGAATATAAGACGAATAGAAGCGAATGAATGACGCGAATGTGTAACCGAATGAGAAATGTAATCGAATAACGACGGACGAACTCAATCCGTTGATTTATAAATCTGACTCGATATCGGGTGACTATTTGTGTCGGTCGGTCCGCGAGTTTGACGGAAGAAAAAAGAAGAAAAAAAAAAACAAAAAATGATATAATCTAAGAAACCTAGTTATTTTCATCGTTTAGAAAGCCGAGGTCGTTTCTCTCCCCTCTCTCTCTCTCTCCCTGCTTTAAATAACAAGGCTAAAAATCTCCGCAGCTATAATATACCCTACATTGACGAGAAAAAAGCACTTCCTCCTCTGCACTTGATCATTCATAAATTCATCCATTCATTCATTCATTCATAAAAAATTCACCTCTCGCAAGTCGCGCGGTGCAGACGAGTCTGTCTATCTTTAGTCATCCGAATGACGAATCGTTTTTCGGTTCAGTATAATATCTTTGAAACGATAATTCATGGAACCCCGCGCAAGGACTATTTGACACCATTACGTCGACCGATGGTCGGTCCAGATACGAAATAGTTGGTCGGTCGAGCCCTGGGACAAGTGTAACTTTAGGCATATTTACAAATGCAGTCTATTATCTCCGCGTCTATCAGTCGTCAGTATTTTTGAATGGTGCGATTCTCGCACCTCGTGGTATATTCGGGAGACTTAAACCCACGTGTATCGGCGCGTGGTTAAAGGGCGAAAAAAGAAAAAAAAAAAAAAAAAAAAAAAAAACGTCGGACGTATCAAGAACGTCGAAAATAAGACGGATTACAGTCCATCGATGGCAGGTTCTTGTTGCCACGCTGTTCTATTATGGCCACAAATCTCTCTACTTAACAGATGCTACTGCTTCTGTTAAGGAGTGACGTTTCACTGCAGCTATGGCCGTAAAGCCAAGCTAGGACGACCCGCTGAGTTCATATCGTCGAGTTATGATCGATTATTATATTGCTCCGTCTGTCCAAGGCGTCAGTTTAGATTAGGCAGTTCGGAGACGGGCTAGGTCTCTGCCCTTTTTCTTCATTTTTCGTCCTCTCCTTCTCCTTTCCAAAATTTCGTAGTTGTTTAAACGGATTTAATCCGCTCCCGAGAAGCTCGCAGCTAGACTCGTGGATATATCGTGCCAACGAATTATCTCTCATTATACCTCCTCGCACCCCACGTGTCTAATTATCTCACAGCGGGTTTTCGTGCCAAGTTTCATCCTCGGATTCAGATATAAAGCGAGATTATATACCGAGAGGCTGTAGGTACATAGTTGCCCCTTTTATTCTTCTTTTTCTTCTTCAACCCCGAAGGGAAAGAGCTGGCAAAGATTTATAATAAAATTCTTACAGCTGTGTGTGTAGCCGCGTGGGTATACGTCACCGAAGTCAAGATACACACAAAAGAATGATAATAATATGTTGTTTTTCTTCTTCACTCCTAAAAAAGTTCAAGTGGCAACGACGACGTTACACCGTGTATAGGGATAATAGTTTAGTCACTTTAGTACCAGGGTGTTGGGAGCATTGTTTTAGTGTCAGAACGGCAGGTAGGACCCCAGGCACCACGCGGTGACTTGCCCCAGGAGGGCCTAGCGGTAGGCCCCAGGAGGCCCATGGGCCCGCCCACATCGTGCCCACGTAGTGGACCGAAGAGGCCCACGCGAGATCTTTAACCGACGATAACCAACGCATGGATATTTATTGTTTATAATTTAACCCTCTTGTTAGCGAGATATCTCTCGCAGAGCTTCAACCACCTCGCTATCCGTATAGGCGCTCGAATTTTCGCCAATCAAACCTAAGGCTCAAGTGATTGCTGTTCTTTCTTTGAAAAATTTCAAAGCCTTTAATCAATGGAATCGATTGTTCACACTTTCGTTTGTCAATGTCGTACAGAAGTAGGATAATCGAAGATGTGTCTTTCTCGTATTTTATCCAAATTCTATCTCATTTTTCGTTATTTTCTTCTGATTTTTTTCTTCCACTTTTTTCTCCTTTGCGAATCAATCAATTTGCATCGAATTCTCGCAGTTTATTTCCCCTCCCGGATTGATCCTCGAGCCGAGTTTTAATTTCACTTCATTCAAAGTACTCGCGAAAGAGTCTTTTAGTTTAGCTACTAATGAACGACGATCTCTTCTCTTATTTTCTCTTATTTTCTCTTCTCCCCCTCGCCATAGCCTCCCTCTTACCTTCTTTCATCATCATCGTCTTCTCAGTTCGTTCATAGCGCGAACGTGGCAGCATCCACGAGGATGAGGCGGCGAGGCGGGGGTGTCGCGTTACCTCCGGTGCGGCCAGGTGTCGGATTACCCTCGACCTCATCTTCCTCTCTGCAGTGCCTCGAGAGGAGGCGAGTTTGCCACCATCAGCATCGCGAGTGTCGACAAACCCGGGGATGGGATGAGATGAGATGAGATGAGGGTAGCGGCGTATCAGGGTGCCGCTACAGGCTTGCCGTGTTTTTAAAACACACTCCAACAACAACAAAAAAAGAAAAAAAAAAAAGAAAAAGAAAACTTTTCAGGTACCTATATACTACCTACTATACCTAGTAGGGAGAGACCATTCAGGACACCAAACTCCCCCTAAACATATCCGATAAATTCGACCTCCCACAGTTTATCGGAAGCTTATTTGGCCACCGGCTGCTGCACTGGTCAAAGAAGATATCCAAAGAAATTTGACGATTCCTGATAAAACTAGGGAAAATATCTTAGTAGATTTTTGACTATAGAAAATAATTTGATTTCCGGAAAGAATACTGATATGAAAAAGAAGAGAAAAAAGAAAAAATTGAATCGCGGGATTAATAAAATTTCGTTATTTTTATTTAACGGGTTTAACTATATAGCATGATGGCGAATAATTTTTTTTTCTTTTCTTTTTTTTTTTCTTTTTTTTTATTCTCGACTCTTCGTTTCCCGCTTCAAGTTCTGACCACATTTCACTATACAACGACTCTAACCGAAGAATGGAACATGGGAACTTGCGGTGAGACGAAAAGTTGTAGAATAATAATAATAATAAAATTGAAAAAAAAAAAAAAAGAAAGGATCGTCAGAGACCGAAGAACGTGGGGCTTCTTCAAAGTATACGTATATATATATATATATACATATGGGGGTCAGAATTGAGGCCGGAAAAAATGTTCGCTCGTATAAATATAATATACAGTAAAACGTAAATTTCTTTTTTTTTTTGTTATCTTTTTTCCTGAACAAAGAATATATCAGAATATAAAAAACGTGGTTATGTATATATAGATATAGATGAGAATCAATCGAGTATACGGAAGCATATCTTCTCCGAAGACTTGCATGGACTTCGATATTTCTATATTTCTATACAAGAAGTATTAGAAGTCTAGGTAAGGACGGGACCCGTTGATACAGTTTCTGACGGGAGGTTAAGTAAGAGTTGCACCTCCACACATCGTTTCTTCCAACAGTGTCTGTGCACGAGTATAATATAGAGCTGTTGTTGTTGGCGAAGGGGGGTAGAGGTGACGGTGGAGGTGGAGGTGGAGGTAGAGGTACGTAAGGTAATTTAATCCTCACCAAGCTGTAGGTACGCTACGATCGCTTCGCATGGCGGCCTCCATCCACCTCATATATACCTTATACCTATCCGCCACCTCCTTCTTCACCTTCTCTTAGGTTCCCCCCTTTTTTTTTTCCCCCCCAGTGCCTGTGGGCCACCGTCTTCCCGCACCTCTGCCGTATCCTGCACCTTCAGGGTGGCGTCACGCTCAAGACGCTTCCGGTGTTGGATTACCCCTGCCGCTCGTTCTTTTTTTTTTTTTTTTAGAGAGAAAACTTTACCTTTTTTTTTATTTTTTTTTATATATATATGGCTCAAAATCACCAAGGTGGTAAATTCCATGTTTCAAATTTCTTAATAAATTTTTTCATATTTTTGTTCTGCAAACCAGTCCTAATCATTGATTAACTTATCTAGAATTGATATCCGCGCGGGGCAAGCTGGAAATAATTAATTACATGAATAAAATTGTTTCAACGAAAAACGATTCGTGAGGTATCGTCATTTCGGGAACGCTTAAAAAAGTTGTAATTACTTTTAAATAAATACGGAAAATGATTCGTTTGATATACTAGATATGTTGCTAAGATATGTCCGCAATAGTTAAAAATGATAAACATGTCAATTACTCGGTAATTTTTAAGTTTTTTGAAAAAAAAAAACTTCGAAAAAAAACTTTGAAAAAAAACTTTTTTTTTACATAATTACACACACTTAATTTAGTATTAGTAATTTATCATATAACGTTTATAACGTAGATTATCTTCATCAGCTTGTTTTGATTTTTTTTTAGAAATTGTCTCATTCTCCATTATTTTTATAAAATTAGACTGAAAGCAAAATAAATGTTTGAAAATAATGCTTTTACATACGTGAAACTATAAAAAACGATATAATCATCATTCCAGGAACATAATCATCATTCCGGGAACGCACGTCATGTCCGGGAACGTTCCCGGAATGACCGTTCCCGGAATGACGTTTCTACATAAAAATCCGTATTAAATAAATATTTACCACTGAAACGAGATTTTTGGAGGGTAATATAAAAAAAGGTTACATTAGTCTTTAAGAAATATTCTATCAAAAGTCATTTACTTATTTTTTTCTTACAATTATTGACGTTCCCGGAATGACGCTGAATTGATGTACGGTGCCAAATTTTCGAACAAATCTGTGCTTACCTTCTAAAATTTTCACATTTCTATAAAAAACACACGGGTGATCCGTTTGAACTTGAGTGTTTTATATAATTACCCGGTAGTGCTATCTGTCGCGTTTTCCTGAAAATTGATATTTAAAAAAACACCATGCGTTCCCGGAATGACGCACAAATTGTGGGACAAACTTTGAATTAAATTTTCAGAAAAAATAATATTGTATAGATTAAGAAACTTATAAATATCATTTTATACTAAAATGAATTAAGTTAACAAGTACCTTTGAGGTAATCAAAAAATTATTTATTAGGATTTTTAGCTGTTGTTATCGGCGGATTGGTACTTGGGGACGCGTTCCCGGAATGATTTTTCGGGGGTATTTCATGAAAAAAAATGTATTCAATGAATAAATTTAAAAAAATCTTTTTGATGTATTGCTTAAACGAGTTGATGTGAATAATTTTTAGTACATTATTTTAATTAGAATGAATAGATTCAATGATTTAAATCACTGGGACACGAATTTACCACCTTGGTGATTTTGAGCCATATATACATATATATATATATATATATTATTATGTTTTTATTTTTTATTTCTCTTTACATATGTTTCTTTATTATATCCTTTTCTCTTTGTATGCAAGTTTATGCATATAGTATCATTAAGTATATAGAGCGTTTTTTATGTACACATATACATATATATATATATATATTGAAATATTTCGCCATAGATATATAGTTTAATAATTTTTTTTTTTTAAATAACGAAGGATCGATCTTATCAGACTATAATATAAACCATCTATAGTGCTTCCTCTTCGTGTGTAGATATAACTATATGTATATGGAAAATATATATGACGGATAATACATATATGTATTAATATTGTTCGTATATAATTTATATCCTCCCTCCCGATCATCTATTTACGCGAAATGGGGTAGTTTTGCTGGAGTAAATTTATCCCTCCTTCCTTAACTTTTCTTTATAACATACATACGTGTGTATGTACGATGTAGGTATATATACATATATATATATGTAGGCGAAATACAGGACGAGGTATAAACTAGCGTTTATAATTACTGCGTATGGTAGTAGATAATTAAAACGACCCTCGACACACCCTAGAAACTCCACCAACTACCCTCTAAGTTATCAGGATATTGTGTATAATCGATATCATCATCGAAGGGCGTCTCTGCTATATATATACCCCTACCTTGGTTAGGGTCTTTCTACAGCTCATGAACTCTGCCGTTCGTTATTTACGGGGAGATACCCTCTAGGTTCTATAAAGAACCTCAAGTTTTAAACGCGAATTGAGTTTACAGATTTTTTTTTCTTTTTTTTTTTTCTTTTTTTTGGAAGAATATTTCTATAAAATTTACAAATCACTCTCATGACATGAGAAATTTATTTTTACGTGAAAAATAACTTCTTCACTCTTTCAAAATTAATATTTCCAATTTTGGAATTTATTCTTATGAATAAATAGACGTGAGCATTTAATCTTCTAGCCATGATCACATGCTGAAGTAAATATATCGTTTTTGTTTTTTTTATACTTTTTTCACCAAAAATCGGTGGACCGATTTTACCTTACGATATACATATCATGTATGTATACATAAATATATACATGGATTTGGATGTAATACATTAAAACGAACCTAGTTCGTTACCAAACGCGTTGAAGCCACGTGTCCATCCACGTGCTGAAGGTGTCCGACGTAATACCGTACATAGGAAGAAGAAGAAGAAAAAAAGAAAGAAAAAAATTCTATCAGCGCACGTGTCTTGATTCTAATTTTTTGACAAGAGATAAGAAAATAAAAAATATAAATATAAACACCAAAATTTGTACATTAAACGATTCACACATTATATAATATACGTATATATATATAGTATCTAGGTATGTATATTCCAATTCTTGAATTGATCGAAAATTTGATACGAACAAAATTTTAGCGAGATGAATTTTTTTAATTTTTTTTTTTTTAATAACGTTAATGAATTATAATGAATGAAATAATAATTTGTGAGATTGAATTTTCCTGAATAAATTCTACATACATAATATTCAACACGATAGCCATAATCAAGCTCTCTATACTCTGCATCAGTGCTGATGCATAGATGTAATTACACCCTATAGGCAAGAGAGCGCAGCCACGTTTTGACCTCCTCCATCCTTGTAACCTATTCTACTATGGCACGTGGCGACGACATATTGTTGTTCTGATTTAAGTATTAGCCGTCAGTATTCATCAATGTGTTATTTCCCCGCGAATTATAAATAAGTAGGTGTGCGTATTTACGACCGTAGCGTTCTTTCCTATACTCATATATATATATACCAATCTCTGCGGACTGCAGAACTGAACACCGTACGTATATATACGAGACCATCGGATCATGGGAAGAAGCGAGGGGCTGTTCAATGTTCAGATCGTGTGGGACCACGGCCTAGCCACGCGGGGGGCTTCACACAATAATGATCCCCTCATTACCGTGTCTTTTCGAATTAGCCTTGTTATACCCTGATGCAAACAAGTTGGTAGTAATACGTTGCGGGTTTCCTAGACCCCGTGACTCGAGACGCGGAGTTTCTACCTATATAACATCGGCTACCGAATTTACTACCCACTTTGTCAACGGTATCGAATACACGCTTTTACAAACAAGTTTACAATTTATGCTGTTATCACCTATTTTTACATATATATATATATATATATATGTATTGAATTAAACGTGTATATAAAACGTTGGATAAAAATTAAGCAAAAAAATAAAAAATAAAAAATTACTTTTATCGAATTTAGTGGATATTTACAATGGATGTAAAATTTTTTTTAATTGATTAAATGGAATCGCGGAAGCCATTAGCCCCCCCTCCCGGCTGCTGAATATAGTTGGTAAAACAATTACGAAGGTTTGGCGAACGACCAACGCCTGGAGGGAATATAAGTAGCTAGATATTTACGACTATTGCTTTTTGCTCGTCCAATAACATTACAAATGCATTGGCTACGGGCGGTCATGATGATGCATCAGTAACAACACGCGAGGTTAGAGAGAAGGAAAAGGAAAAAAAAAAGAAGAAGAAGAAGAAGAAGGAATCGCCTCCTACATTGAGAAATGGAAAACTTCGAATTACCTTTACGTTCCCATAAGTATATACGATCATGATTTCTATTAGTTGTATATACATACTATATATTATAGGTATGCAAATAGATATATATTAAAAAAATTAAAAAAAAGGGTTACGAACTCTCGGGGACTAAAAAACAAAAATCTTGTACACTTCATCGATGTTTCATTCCATATATAAATATATAGTATATGTATAAGGTATTTGTTAAACAGCGTGAGAGATGAACACGACGCGGAAATAGTTCCTTAAAAAAAAAAAAGAAAAAGAAAAAGATAAGGTTTAGGGTTTAGAGGAAATAAAATTATACCTCGAAACTAATAAATCAAAGAAGAATTACGGAGTAGTATATTATACATATGTATAGATATTTAACGAGCTAATAACACGATGATATAGTCGATTGGTATGTAATACGTATTAAATTGATGATTGAAGAAGATTTTATTCTTTCCGATAAAAAATGATTATTCAATACAATATTATGATCGGCTGCATACAGCCTACCAAGAATTTATCAAATTCTTGTCCAATGACAAGTTTTTTTTTTTGTAAACTCTGAAGAAATTTATCGCACAATTTCTCCAGGGATGATAAAGCTCCATTCGACGTTTTGTGATATAAATAAATTACAATATAGTTGGACGAACGAGCGAGGGAACGAAAGACAATTCCGTTACGTTACCCATAAATATAGGTATATGGGCAACAATTGATTGGGTGTAATAACTAACTCAACTCAACTCTTCTCTTCTCTTCTCTTCTCTTCTCTTTTCTGCACACTATGTTATTTCTCGTATACCTTCCGACCGTTATATAGCTTGGCAGAAATATAAACGCGTGAGTAATATACCGTCCGTATAAGATATACTCAATAGCGTGTTTGGAGAAAATGTTTGGGAAAAAATTGCGTTCGATCGAACTGCACGATGTGAATTTTTCAATTCTGTACCTTTTTCATTTTCATTTTTTTTTATATTTGATCTTAATTTTCCCTTTCTCTGTACTTTTTCTCTCATCTTCGGTCTTATATCCGTATAGTCAGAAGTGAGAAACGAAGATGTCGTGCTTTTCACGAGGTTCTTACGATAAAAATCTGAAGTGTAAGAGTTCAAGGCACGTATCTCCGTCTTTATCTCCATTCCCCACTCTCTTTCTCTCTCTCTCTCTCTCTCTCGCTTTCTCTCTTATCTCGACAACTGTAAATCCAACAGAGAGAATAAAGAAGAAGAAGAAAAAAAAAAAGAAAAGGAAACGATAAAGAAAGACAAACGATCCCTAAACAATATTGTCTCTCGAGGGGTTAGAAGATCGTCGAGCCTTACTCTCTCGAACGACAGCACCTCCGCGCAGACTCTCCTCTACACGTTATTATAGCCACGATCGGTCCTAACTGATAACTCCGCAGGATCGTGCCACCGATTTTGTATAATTTTATATCTTTATCTTTATTCTTTATTTTTATTGTACAAAAAAGTTACGCGAGCCCTAGCTTAGCGACACCCGTATCATTAGGAATTTTAATCACCCAGTCTCAGATTTTCGTCATTTTTTTTTTTTTTATTCAGAGTCTTTATACGAAGATTGGAATAAATAAATGATGTTTAATAATGGAAGAAGAGACAAGACCTTTACCGAATTCGTGTGAAACGATTTAGAATATTAAAAATGTTTCGGTGATCTTATGGACTTTCCGTTCGAGGATTTAAAAATTCTAAACTTCGCCCCCTTTACACATATATATATACACGATTCTTCCGAATATTATTATCCTTATTATTTATGGTCTGAAAATTCGATTAGGGTAGAATTACCCGAGTGGCTCCTGTATAATGTGAAATAGAAACTCGATACGAACAAGAGGCAAACAGATTTACCTGAGGCCCTGACGAACCATCGATGCCCGGTGTGTAACGTGTAATTAGCAGTTAGTTTACGTTACGATAAAACGATATACGGAGTCAAAAAGCTCCGTATTCCATTCCATTCATTAATTCGATCATCGATTCATTGAATAAAATACATCTTATCTTCAACTTATCAAAACATTACATTCCTAATTAATAATTAAAAAAAACAAAAAAGCAGAAAGTTTTCAATCGTAAAGACGTTTCGCGTTGTTATAGGTGTTAAAACGATGTAATTAAGGAAGAGATATTTCGCGGACGTGCCGGGTATATGAGTGGTAGTTTCTATGAAAGTTAATGGCGAGAATGAGGATGGGGATCTCGTGTCCAAGTGGCTACAGTCCCTTTCGTTCGTTGAGTGTACGATACATACATATGTATAGAATGAGGATAGAGTATGGGTCCCGAATCTTCACAGCTGCCCAGTGCAGTGGCGAGAAAGATTTACTACCGTACCTCCGCGTATTTATGAACTACCTTATACCTACCTACAGCCATGCACGGCTTTGAACCGCGTGCTGCAATCTAACTACCAACGTCCGACGTCCGACTTCGAATACTCTATAGCTTCTATGGGTAGGTACGTATGTACGATGTGGTGTGGCGATGCATCGAGCCAGTGCGAACCCACCATTGATCATGTTTCGTGGATAGTTAGAAGCCACGAAACACATTCCTGGCTGATCATCGACCACCACCACGCTGCAATACAGCATCCCGAGAGTCAGCCAGAACCCTTTACCTTTGAAGACACGACCTGCCTACAGCACCAAGAAGAAGAAGAAGAAGAAGAAGAAGAAGAAGAAGTAGTCGGAGACGTAGTCGGAGACGTAGTCGGAGACGTACGTCTCTTCTTTCTCTATACATCTAAGAGCTGCAGCTCTCTCTTCGTTGAAGGTTCTCGATCATCGCAACCGCAGATCTAAGACTGTCTTATTTATTTATTTATTTTTACTTTCTCTCTCTCTCGTTCTCTCTCTATTTCTCTCTCTGTAAGATCCGCATAGAGACTTAAACTCGAGGCTATACATATATCTAATACAAAAAAGAACAAAAAAAAAAAAAACAAGAAATAGAGAAAAAAAGAAATCCAGTGACACCGAGTATACGGGAAGTGACATTTCATAGCTGAATTAAAATTCGGGTATATGGGTACACATTATATCTGCAGAACAATCGATTTCTGTGTCGTGGTTAGCGGTCTGAGATATCTGTCCCTCTGTCTGTCTATCTATCTATCTCAATCTTTGAATAATCTACATTATTTCACTACATATATGTACATATATATCTAGTACGTATATAAAATGATATAGCGCAAGAAACCGCTGAAAGAAACTTTTCGATTATCTGTCATATAACGTACCTACAGTATATCGATCAGCGTGGTCGCAGAATTACATCTAGACAATGTTTTTTTATTTTTTTTTTTACATTTTTATTTATTCATTTATTTGATTTTTTTCGCTGCTAAAATTGAAGACACTATATATTACGTAAGCCGTGGGATTTGCGATGCACTATATATATTACAGATATGGGTGTGCGATAATATCGGAAAGAATGAAAAAGAGAAATAATATATTTGATAAAAAAATGTTCAACGTCGAAAAAGTGTGGGTATGGGAGTTGGTAAGACACAGGTGGCAGGGTGTAAGGGGTTGAGAAATCCCCTCGGGATGCAATAAACAATACCGAGGAGTAATTGATTCTCTAATAACTTAACGCCTGCACGAGCCAGCTAACCTATAGCTAACTGCTTTCGGTTGGAAAGATAATGTATTGCCACGCGGATATGTGTACACATATATACACAATATACATATTATACGGTCGAGTAGTGTTAAGGTGTGCAGCGGACAGTATACGGACCATATATACGAAGCCTAAACAACTCCGAGATTTAGAGACTCTGTTGAATAATAAAAATTGTTGAAAAATTGTTCGATACATCATCAGCGTGTAGATATTACGTACATATGTGTATACAGACGACGCGAGTGTGAAGGGTATGATAATCACTACTATAATCTATAAATTTAAAGATTATTTATTTAACTACCGAGAAGAAGGCGGAGGAAGGACCGATTGTTTCATGAATATTTCTCGGTATACTGTTATCTTCTTCTTCTTCTTAGTTGGTTTTTTTTTTTTTTCTTTATTTTTATTCTCTCCTTCTTTTCTTCTTTCTTTACTTAATGGCGTAAAACGAGATCCTTTTGTGGTATATCACTAACGACTATACTATACGACAATGGATGGATGCTGCGGCGAAGATGATAATAATGAAGAAGAAGAAGAAGAAGAAGAAGATGAAAAGATTTTTGACAAATATTTTACAAGGAAAATAATAATCGTTCGATCGTTGAGTGAAAAACTTTCGATTTTACCTAGTTTCCTATATAACACTAGACACTATAGGGAGAGCGGAGAACGTAGATCGAGAATCGCAATATCGCTGGGACGATGTATGTAAGGTTGGTTCTCTGTCAAACCACCCTGTCATTAGGATCGATATTTCTCGCTGAACCACCCTAGTACATCGCAAACAAATGACACTCGAGCCAACCTCTTCCATCCGCCATTAACGCGTCTGCGCGATACGGGTTCTGTACAGTACTTCATTCATTTCCTATTAATTTTACAACATTTTTGGATTTTACTACTATTCATCGATAGATATATAAGTTTTTGAGAAGAACTAAAATTCGAAAATAACTGACATTATATTCTCACTTGAAACAATTATTCATTTTTCGGTAAAATTCTAGAAGAAAACTAAGACTAGTATCGTGTATCTGTAACGTATCGATAATCGATCGATCCTAAACTGCAGAGAATAAAAAAAATAAATAAATAGATACATATATTCATATGCATATGGGATGTCCCGCAAAAAATTGCATATATATGGCGTATTATATTCAAAAAAAAAAAAAAATAAGAAAGAAAAGAGAAGAAGAAAAATGCACGATTATATACGATGCATATTAAAATACAGGACCGGGACGTCCGAGACAGAGTTGCATATACCTCGAAGGCTGCGAGCCGACGAGGAACAATCTTCACGGTTAAAGTGATGATTACCATGTTTAGGTGTTGGCTTGCTAGATTTAAGAATATACTTATATACGCCCTGAACGATTATGGTAACGAGACCTCTTTAGCGGAGCCCGGCCTAAAGCTTCTTCATTTTTTTTTAATATTTCATTATTTTTCTTTTCTTGTTCTCGTTTTACTCCTTTTTCTTCTATCTTCTATCTTCTATCTTCATCTTTATCTTTCGCCTCGTATTCTATATCTTCGGTTATACTATACCGTGCTGCAACTTGCAACGTACTATATTGCTGCTGTTGCCGACGCTGATACCGATGTTGTGCTTCTGCAGTAAAGTCTTCAATACATCTACAGTATGTTTAATGTTCAACGTCACGGCGTATAAACGCCCCGCATCGGAAAGCTACCCCGGCCGGGCCGTTCGTCCAAGCTTTATTGAAACTCGGGCTAACTGCCTCGCGCTATCTCAACCAGTATCGAAAACCACATGGCCCAAGGCGTAGGACTGGTATTACATTAGGTTAACATGCCCACACCTTGCTTCGTCAGGTTTTAAATAATTATCAGATTATATGAACTCTTAAACGATACGTATTAATTCCCATAAATTATACATAATTGTGCAAAAACGCGATCTGACTATAGACACAAGAATCTCTTCCTAATGCCTCTAAATTTTGTCTAATATAAAAAACTAAATGCGCGAATGATTTTTTTTAAGCGGGAAAAAAAGAGAGGGTAAAATCAATTGATTTCAAATTCATGTATATTGTAATATGCGCTTAGGATAGATCCTGTATTCTATATCGTATATGAATATATGCATGTACGAGGCTGTAGGTACGGACGCATAATATCCACACATAGTAGGTACTTATCGTACGACACCGTGTCTACTAGTATAGTCATGGTCGAAGATGGATTAACACGAGGCACGCGGAGTTCCGAAGAGTGAATCATAGGAATCTCGGTAAATCATTCTGAAACTAACCATAATGTAGCATAGCCGGGCATAGCTGGTTCTACGGCCTGGATATGGCCCTTAGGCAACTGTAGGTACGTGTGTGTATAATGTAAGAGAAGACTCTGGCAGCAGTATATAGGTGCCCATATTGAACCGAGTCAACTGTATATATATATATATATACTACGAGCTTCTCTTTCTAGAATAAAAAATCATCCCTATATATTATATAGAGTATAATTTTCTTCAAAATTTTCTCCATTCGATTGAAATTTCAATTTTATTTTCTATCTTTTTGGTATTGTAATAATAAATTGTACGGATATTTTATACCCACCGCGATAGGTGCGAAGAGAAGGACAATAAAGGTACGAGATAAATAATAATAATAATAATAATAATAATAATAATAAAAGGGAAAGAATATAGAAAAAAGGAGGAAAATGAATCCCGAGAGAACTCTGGACGGGTATAAGGTCCGTGTATATAGGTAGGTACACCCATAATACAGGCGAGGAGATCGAGGAGCAAGATCTCACCAGATATCTCGATAAATCCCTCCGCGGACAAATAACGACAAGCTTCATTACTATAAATACTTCCCGTACCCGTGCAGCCCGTGCGTCCGTCCATGCATGCATGCCACGGGATGATACTACGGATACGAGAGAAAGAGAAAGAAGAAAGATAAAGAGAAAGAAGAAAGAGAAGGAGAAGGAGAACGAGAAGGAGAACCTCAAGACGCCGCGTGTGGGGTGTGTGTGGGACTCCTACTAGCTCTTCGCGGCCGTGGCTCTGCGTGCGATCCCTACTCTTATATTTTCTATCGTGTTTATAACATACCCCGTACTTAAATACGTCTAACCCCGTACCGCTTTACATCAACCTCTCTGATTCACAGGTCTTATTTTTATTTTTATTTTTTAAGTATATCAGTTGGATGATTTTATTTTTCCGTATATAGGAGTGGAGGCGAAAAGTACCGACGAATTTTTGAATGCTGTTTCGTTTTTTTTTTTAAACAGAATAAAAAACAAAAAAAAAATGGATGGATTTGTAAATAGCAGAGTTGAAACACCCCGTATATTTCTGATGAACACAAGGTATACAATCGAGCTATAGAACACTGTAGTTAGCGACTATTAATATCATCGATCGGTATCGATAGTTCTCGCTTCAAGGCGTTATAATAATATAGTCGATCCGAACCTCGGACGCCTCTCCTCTTCTTCCGACATGTAATCCGGCCTACCCCATCACCCACTCAATAACCTCAACCTCCACATCCACATCCACATCCACCTTAGTCTCGAAACTCTTCCCATTCCACACCTACTGGTACAGAACTCGTGAGCTATAAGCTGTACGGCTGCATTCTATAAAGGGAAAAAACTTGCCTTTGCACGTACGAATAATAACATGATATTAATATTGCGGAGGGAAGCAAACGTAACAATGCAATCCGAAGCATACTGTACGAGTATGCGTATTGTGCATTGAAAAAGTCACCCTGTTCAGTTTCCTTCCTACTTTTCATCGCCTAATTTATTTTATGCTCGATAATATAAGAGTTTTTTTTTTTTTTTTTTTTTTAATAATATAGTTGTTTTTGAAATTATACAAGTAGAACGGAGTATAGGAAATAGAATAAGTAAGTGATAAATAAAGGAGATAAAGAACTGTGGAGGAAAAGTGAGAATAAGCAACCGCCCACAATGAATAGAAAGAGGAGAGAAGAGATTATCATATCAAGATCTGGACGGGTCGACGCAGACGTAGACGTGGATGTCGACGTCGAGTCACTGAAATGAACTACGGTGGGTATACGCGGTCATTGTTTACTGTAACAATGCTTTTGGGGTGTGAACGTTCCTTCAGCCACTGAAATAAACTTCAGGGTACTGATCGCCAGGTGGTATCAGGGTACATACATCTACTCAACGCACGATATACTCACATTTGTATTCATTAATTTATGGATCTATATCCTGTGTGTATAGAAGATGGAAATATGCTGCTGCACTTTAACGGAGCTGCGTATATTGAATCGAATTTTACTAATCGTCAACACCCCTGGCGAGGGATAATCGTCTAAATACTATAATCAACCCTATACCCTATGGTTATAAAATTCAATTCTAATTCCTCTGATATCAATTTGAAAAAAAAAAGAGAAATAAACGTCAGCTTTTAACGGCTCTCACGTATTCATTTAATCATCCCTTCGACGGAGTGAGGCGGGTTTTATATCCTCCCTAATAATAAGGCTGGTAATAATTCGTTCATTTCTCATTTCATGGTTTATAAAACGAATGGATATAGTCACGAATTTCTGGTGAAAATAATAATCAAGTTTACTATTTTTTTTTATCCGAAATATCGCTCGCATGATCCTTTTAAATTCTACGACTAATCGTCGCCGCCTGGCTATAGGCAATATCTGAGATCTGGTCCAGGGTCGGTAAAACAGATTGCTAAAGGTAGAAAGGTACGAATTTCTTACCCACCGAAAGACTGGGGAGGGCAGGTTTTGTGGATAATGTCTTATTTACCCTCTGCTCTACCGGTCAGATTCAATTTCTGTTTTACAGATCGATCGTGCCTCTGGTTTCGCAAAGTATTCGCAAAGAGTGGAGTGTTTTTAAAATATCGCATGAGAGATGAGGGGGGATATAAGAATCGCCGGGGTTTTAGACGGTCTCGTACTTGTGCTGCCCTCGAAGCGAGTGAGCATTGGAATTGTGAAAAAATCGAATGGTAACTAACGGTATGATAAGGTAGTGTTGATTTAAGTTTGCGAATTTTTCAACAAAAACATTTACTACGAAAAAAATAAATATACGAATTTTTGCCGCAAAACTAAAAAATTAGGGAAACTCGTACAAGTCTAGTTTGTAGAGGGTATAAATCGATTCTCAAATCGTTTAAAAAAGTTCATCTCGGAGTGTTGAGAAACGGTGAATCCTGACTAAAAACTGCAACGACTATAAAAATCATTCGAAACGGAGTTTGTTGTTGATTAAAAAAATTCAGAGTTTATATTCATCAGATATAAAAAATCGAAAAATATTTTAAAAAATTGTCTTAATTTACTAAATTATGATTTATAAATCTGCGAAAAGACGTAATCCAAGATTAACGCGACATAAATGTGCCTAATATTACTCATATGCGCGAAGATTGTATGTATGAAAAAAAAAACATTAGAATATATATTCAACCGTAACATGCATACATCGTCAGATGAACAGAGAAATTTTATATGTAATACGTAAAACTAACCATTCTGGATCGTGAGGCACACGAGAATGATGAATAATCCTTATAGCGACGAGAACTACACTGGGAATATGTATTATATGTATGAATTTCATACTGTGGACAGGATTTAGAAACACTGCAATTTCACTGCACATTCTGACCAAGATTCACGATTATTTAATTAGCGATGAAAACTATGTATGCGATTTCATTTCACTTCACTTCACTTCACTTCGGATATATTTATATGTATGAATTCCATACGGTGGGTTCGATTTAGAAACACTTGTTTTATAGGGAGAACTTCACTCGCTTGTTATCGCACTACGTTCACTTAGACTCCGGAAGTCGCATACGAAACATGGTATCCGTATTTAACCATTTCCGGATTAGGCTTGGCAAAGAATGATGTAGAATCGAGTATCGATCGTTTATGCTGTATTTATCGAAAAAAAACTTGTTGCTATACGAAAGATAGAAAATTATAAGCGGGAGGTGGCGGACTCTGATGCGGTGATCGTCAACCTCCGATTTGTTCGTTAACTTTTCTCAAAGGATGTACTTTTCGCTAATGACCGCCGCCCGAGGGTTATGAGCAACTAAACCTTGTCTACGAACGAATTTTTCCTTCTCTCACATACTCCGCGAATTTCAGACATCGAATTTCCGACTCTAATCAACGAATGAACGGTTTTTGTTCGAATGTGAAGAACCTGCGCCGGAAGCCTCCTGCCACCTTTACGGCAGAATGGCTAATCAACCGGACATCGCGATCTTTCTAATCTACATCATACTTCACAGACTTTTACCAACAAACTAATTACCCGAACTTGCGAGAGGCGATACTCCGCGATATGCACACTTTTTCGCGTATCATTTAGGAACAGGAGCCGAAAGAAACGACGAGAGTAACTGCTTCTGACGCGATGTGGGGACCGCGAACCCCCGCGCAGAGCTACCAGAGATTGAACATCGCGAATATAGTCGACGTTTAACGGCCGATTTCACTTACTTCGATCGCGACACGAGTTAGTCGAATTGACGATAAGCTTGTATACATACTTATTGATAAACCGGCTTGAATATGCGATTCGGGTTGAGAATAAGGGAGCAAGTATGCCGACCTGTTGCATCGCCCCGACGCAAGACAACTGACGGTTGATCGTTGCGCGGGGGGTGATCACGGGGTGTATTAGACGGATTGCCGCGCGTTTTTGCTTATCAGACGCCACAGTCAAACGACGTATTAAATTTAATGAATATAATTTCGGCGGACTATCGACTGCCAATTATGCTACGATCTACGAAAAACGTATTTATTCACAGAATTTCGAGCTTGGAATTACCGAATGATTTTATATTGACAAAAAACAAAGTCTAATTGACTCGCTAATGAACCCTGAATCCGTTACGTCACGTCAATGCAGTGCAGAATTGTTTTCTGTACCTACTTACCACCTAATTCAAAATTATTCTTATCGCTACAGGTTTACATCGACTGTCATGGGTCATAATTTTTGTCATAAAAAATCGCGTAAATTGTACATCATCTTTTTTTAAATATATTTATCAGGGTACAAATTGACAGAATAAAAATCCTGCTCTTGATCCTTTTTTTTCATCCCCAAGATTTCGTGACTCCAATTGCCTCTCTTAATTTGCCAGAAAATCTCTCAATCAACTTTTGTGTTATAATATTATTATTATTATCGTCAGTCAGGCGATTCCCGTATATTTTAGAGAACGATTCCGTCGACACCGTCGACGGTAAAGTGTAACATGCCTTGGACTGTTACCACTCGAGACTCGATCGTGTTCGTAGTTTGAATGGGCTCCCGTTTAGAAGCAGCACGCATCGAGGTCAAGGGATCGTCTATAACCCCGGTAATCGGGTTGGGTTCCCGCATCGCCCTCCGCATTTCTGTTTATCGGCTAAAACCCCGGTATCTTCGGTCTCCCCCTTCCCCGTAGCACGGTTAGCGATTGGCCGCAGCGCAGCTTCCTATCCGTAGTATGTGTAGTAAAGGTAAGGCAGCGAGAGAGAGTTTCTCTCGTCGTCACTGCGCATCCTCGTAAAAAATAATAAACAAAAGGACGGAAAGGATTCGCTGCACGGAGGCATTAGCTAGCGTTGATAAAACTCGCTGATAATCCTCCGTATAATGCCAGAGTTCAGTTTCCATAAACGCGCCGAATATACGGGATAATAATAAAACCGTACGCGTTTAAGTTTGACAGTTTTACATCCGAATTATTATTCTTGCGACCGAATTTCGAACGCATATAAACAGACGTCGCATAGTCGTACTGGTTTACCACCTAACACCAGTTCGATATTAACGAGACATTGTGAAGTGCCGTGGATGTCGTTCCGTGAAATAATACGAGGGGGAAATAGAGTAAAGAATAAATAAATAAATAAATAAAAAACACCGTTTTATCGACAAATAATTAGTCACACGATTATTACAATCGTTCAAATGATCTCTAAGATCGCTTAAACTCGGGTTACAATAACCCCATCGTATTTATAGGTTATGTTTAATGCGGTCCGTAACAACTCGTCATTATCAACTCGTTACTACGATCGGTACCAGAGGCCAAATCTACTGGCTGGCTGTCGTGCGACACACACTAAACGCCGCTAACGAGACTGTAAAAATATTCCTATTTCCGTAACCCTATCCCATTCTATTATACAGCATAAACTACACCGCCGCTATTCCGTGCATCTCTCCATCATCTCATGAACGTTTAATGCCTCAGTCAGGTAATGGTCTCTTTACGTTAAAATTATCACATCGATTATCCGACCTAATTTCTTTGTTATTATTTTTTTTGTCAAAAAAAAATAAAAATAAAACGCGATTTGTTTTATCCCCGATTATTATTCCGACACTTTTGTCAACAGGGAAACAGAATAGCTCTGATTCTGTGTCTTTCAGTATAGGAATAGTCAGTTTTGTGCAACATTTTAGCTGCAGAAATGATGGTGCAGCAAGGAGAGGGAGGCGGGGCGGTTAAATCCAGGCGAAACGGTGCCAGGCTCTTCAAAAATCCCCCACAACCACATATGTGCATACAGGATTACATACAAGTGAGATAAACTGGGCAATTATTAATTTGTCGATAACGTTTTTTCTTTCTTCCCTTTCATTTCAGATTTTAGATCAATTATTCCGGCTCTAATCGTTCACCGCTTTAATCATTATCCTGTTTTTTGTATAACCAGGGATCGTGGGATCCGTGCTACGTCAATGTATTATCTTGGGGAAAGATCGCCTTGCCTCATCGACCCTCGGAGCCGGTTCCTCTGTGGGGTGGAATGAGGGTCTCGCCACCCAGAACCGAGAAACCCCAGTGTGCTGTGTTCGCAGTTATGGCAAACCCTGAAATTCTGCGTTTGAATGGAAAAAATGCTCAAGATCCACAGGTGAAATTGATTAATTTCAACCCATGAGGTTTTTAGACATTAATCGGTTTGAGGAATCCCAAATTATAAACTTGGAGAATACAGAAACTGATGAAAACAAACTCTCAAAAGTCCAAGAACTGTCCTACTTTCTTGAACTAATCATTAAATTTGAATTTCTAGGAGCGTTCCGCGCTGATAGAACTCCTCCTTGATTTTGTCGAGGCTATGAACGAGGGGGTAGTATTCACCCGCTGTTACACAGTGCTCAAGGACCGAGACATAACTGGAGAGTTGAAAGAGGTGTGGATGGCAGTGCAGGTGAAGCGAGACAGGGAGCAAGAAACTCAGCACGAAACATGGATAGACGTTCAGCCGCCGGCCCCGCAGTATCCGCAGTTTGAAATGACGCCGGAATACTCTTACCAGACTGGTAACGAGCAGGTGTATCAGTCCGGACACATAGTGACCCAGCAATACCACGCGAATTTGCCGCCTCAGATCAGCCAGGAGCAATATAACTACGGGGAAAGAGGGAGACAGCAAAATCCCGGGCAGAATCAAGCCCAAAATTGCCCCGCTTATCCAACCCCGCAGTATCAGTTCCAGCAGCTCCCTAGGCAGCTAGTACCTCAGTATATTAACTCCAATTTACACCCAAACGTTGCTCCGAGCTTCTCTAACCAACGGGTCGTCAATTCAAACGTCAATCCCAACATACCTGGACATTATCAACAGTATATCGCTCTGCAGCAGCAAATGGTCGGGCAAAGACAGCTGGAAAACGTTATGCATGCCGTCAGGGAAACTCACGTCGATATTCAGCAGCAGATGCCGCATATGCAGTCCATGCCGCAGTACGAACAAAGCCCGCCGTTTAGTTTGCAGAATTCGCTGCAGATGAATGTCTTGAGGCTCGGCAGACCTCACATGGGTGTTACGCAGAAGAGTAATGCTAACAAGAGGCAGACAGGCTCGCCAACTCACTCTAAGCAAATCAATTCGGCGTCCGTTCGTCAGGGGAAAGATAACGGGGATAAAAGTCCTGTGAAAGGATTCAGGCTGAGGATTTTGAGGGAACCTGGGGCGGCTGAGAAGCAGAATCCGGGCCAGGTTTCACCCGAGAAAGCGAAAGGGGTTGAGAATATAGAGAGTCGGGATAAGGAGGGGCAGGGTATTCAGGTGACGGATTTGGACGAAGAACTCGAGGCCAGGAGCGAAGAGTCTAAGTCTCAGGATTGCAAGGATGCCAAGAATTCGCAGAGGACTAAGAAGGACATCAGGCAACAGATACTCAACGCTTCGGACGAGATTACAGTCCTGGAAACCGACCTGCCGCTAGAGGGAACGGAGGACAAGGCTCCGAAGCAGGATCTCACCTCGAAGACGGTTAAGACCCAGATATTAGTTCTGAAGCGAAATTCAGCCAAGAATAACAACAGCGATTCTAAAAGCAACGCGAAGGAGACCAAGGTCGTTAAGAATGCTATAAGATTGACCAAGCTCGAAGGCCAGCAGATATACGATCTGGAGAGCGACAGAACGGCCGGAAACAAGGAGAAGGAGAAGGAGAAGGGGAACAGGGAGAGGGAGGAGCAGACCAAGCCGAGCTCGCCCGAAACTGGGGAGAAAAAATGCGGCGATAATTCTGTAAGGAATGGATTTTCGCAGCATAAACAGCAGAAGGAACGTCCGAAAAGATCGCAGACTGTTAACAGCATAATAAAAAATGTCTTCAAAATACATCCGAGCACGTCGAACGAGGACAAGGCGGCTTGTAATCAGGGGAAAATGAATGGGAAAATTGTCGACGACGAGGACGTTTATCACGGATACGCTATATTGAGGAAAGGGGAAACGAACCAGGAGGAAGTCATGAGCGAAATTGCTCAGATATCTATTCAAGACTGCAAAGAAACGACTGAAGCAAACACTGTGCACTCGTGATAGCCTGATTAGTCGGTAGGATGAGGGAGAGCGAGGTATAGCGCCAGGTAAGAAGTGGCTCGGTGTATATATACTATATATATTTTTAAGATTGATACTAGGCTCGTTATTGCGTATTTATCATTGTGTTGGGAGTCGGTCGGTCGTAGTTACGTTCAGGTATGTATGAGATGATGAAGATCTTCGGATTTTTGGAGTTCTTGCTCCCTCGCTTATTCCTGTGACTTCGGAAGTTTGTTTGGGATTTAAAATCCTGCTATAAAACTACGGGGAGTATTTGTATCTGAAAGTTGGCGAAGCGGGGGAATCAGATTTCGGTATTTCTGTTAGCGATTTGATGCTACAGCATCATATGAGAATCGAATTACAGAGTTATAGGAGAAAGAGTCGGTCGTCGTTATTCTTCGTGTCATTACATCGGGCGAGGGAATTTTCTACAAGTTCTAATTACAGTTTTTTTTTTCATCGATGTGTACAGAGCGGGAGTTAAGGAGAAGAAGAGAATTAAAGCAATAGATAGATAGTTGCAAACAGGGTTTTTGAAATTGTTTATTGAAAAGTATTCGGTATAAAAACAAAAATGAAGAAGAAAAAAAAGGAAAAAAAAAATTAAATAAATAAAACAGCACGTTAAACTTTTAGAATAATATTCTATGTGTCTTCTGAAAATTGATTTAAGCTTAAAACACCATGCGGCAATATGATAATACTAGGTATATACACGCATACATGCATACATACATAATGAATAAAGAAATAAAGAAAGAAATTAACGAATATACCTACACCGATGAATAAAAAGGCAAAAATTGAAGGAAAGGAAAGGAAGAGAAAATATATATATGAATTTTAGACTTATATGTATACGTACGGTATAAAATTTATAGTTAAATCATAAGTATGTAGGTATGAACAAATTTCTAGTAGACTGATAACGTGAATATTATTATTATTATTATTATTATTATTATTACTTTTAATTTTATTATGATTATAATTATAATTATTTTCTTTCAACAACATAATAATATACCAAAATGTGATTGCGTATTTAAATTTGATTGAACAATGGTATAATGATAATAATGAGAGAAAACAGAAAACAAAAATACTGAAAAATACTGAAAAAAAATAAATAAAATATATAAACAGATAAACAAATAAGAAGAAGAAGAAGAAGAAGAAGAAGAAGAAGAAGAAGAAAAAGTTTTACGAAGTCTGATATAATAGAACATAAGACTCAGATTTAAGGCTTTCCCTTAATATTATTATTACTATTATTACTATTATTATTATTATTATTATTATTAAGCAATTACATATTTCCTGTTTATAAATAATTTGGTATATAAATATACCGTTCTTACCGCACGGTTTTTTCCTCAACTCAAAAGACCCATTATACCTATAATATATACATCTATAATACATAGTCGAATCTTACACTCAAATATTAACATTGTTTTTTTTTTTTTTTTTTTTCATTATTTTGTCTTCTTTTTTCTTTTAATCTTATTTAAACTTTTTACAAGACTTTGTTGAATTAATATTAAAAGAAATAAGTGTTAACAGTTAAGGTGTTTATAAAGACAAGTCAGTATTTCTTTTTTTTTTTTTTCTCTTTTCTTCATTATCGCTTCTATGTATGTATGTGTAATAATCTCTGCTGGTGTTTCTAGTCTCGAGGTTTTTAAAATAAATGGTATTAAAATTCAATTACCCATATATAGTTTATCCCGTATAGAAATTTCTGATTGAAAATCGCTTGAAAGACGGACGAGATTCTTTCTCTCTTTATTATTCTTCAGAATTTGTTTTAACTATTTTTTTTTTTTCTTTGTCTTCAATGAAACTCCATTTGAACTTGCAAATTTTTAATTCAATTTTATCGTGAGACTAGAAACAGAGATTTTAAAAATGTGTGATGCGAATAAAGACGCTATAGAATTTCATTTTTATGTCTGTTCTTTTTTTTCTTTATTTTTCTTATCTTTGTTTTTTTGTTTTTGTTTTTCTTTTCTTTTCTTTTCTCTTCTCTTTTTAATAAATTTTTTCTTTTTTAAATTCAAGTGCATATATATTATTGTAAATATACACGCTGTTCGTTCAATGTTATAAATTCACTTTAAAGATATAATAACGATAAACAAGAGTAATAGTTAATTATATCTAATACGAAATAGTAACGAATACATAATACCTAATACAATATGAATATGAGAAGAAACTGATGAAAAAAGAATTTAAAAAATAAAAAAAAATAGAAAACAGAAAATCTTATAAAAAATAATAAATGCAAGAAATAAAATTAAAAAAAAAAAATAATAATAATAATATAAAAAACAGAAAAAAAAAAAACAAATGACTAAATTCTACAGTCAAAATGGCAGCAATATTACAATACTGAATCACTTCTTACGTAAACGTTATATTTGTAACGATTATTAAAACACTCCGATATACATTATATATTATTATGGTGTAATTATTAATCAAACCATTGCCATGTGTTATGTATTCATGAGTAAACCCTGTTATTCCATATATAGTTATTATACCTATTATCAGTAGTCCGATGTTACATATACAGTATATATTTTACCCGAATTCTTATTTTTTTCATTTTTATTTTTTATTCTTTCTCCACATTTCATAAATTAATTACAAAAATTCGATGAATTGGTACTGAATTGAATAAAAATTAATTAATAAAAACGAAGAAAAAAAAAAAAAAATATTACGATTATTTGTATTGCAGTTTTGTAAATATTAAACGAAAAAAAAAACAAAAAAAAAACAAAAAAAAGAATTCTCCACTTTCTGCTGAATCCTATATACACGCATTATGATAAATAAATTTACTTCAATCTGATAATGAGATTTTCTTAAGTAATACTAATTTCTGGTATACAATTTAATGCTTATCAACTGATCTGATTTATTATAGATTAGGATAATAAAAAGAAAGAGAAGAAAAAAAACAAAAAAAAAACAAAAAAACATTCACAGACCCCCTGTCTATTAGCTATAGTTTTCTGATAGTAGCTAGATTGAAAAAAAAAGAACACAATTCTCAAGAAATAATCAGCATTGGATTCAAAAAAGAAAAAAAAAAAAAAAATAATCAACCACGAGTAATATTTAATATTAGGAAGAAAAAGAAAGATAAAATTAACAAAATCGAAGAATATATATATTATCAATGCACTTGATATTTGAGAAAATTTCTAATTGATGAATTATTATTATCATTATTATTATTACTATTATTATTGTCTTTATTGTGATAAGTATATATAATTATTATCAAAGATAATATATATATATATATATATATATATATATATATATAGAGAGGGAAAGGAGAAAATAAATTGTCGAATGAATGAATGATCGAAGAAGAAGAAGAAAAAAAAAATAATAATAATAATAATTTTATTCGTTCTTAGATATTATATAATATATATAGGTAACATGAGTACATAAATATATTATATACACACGTATTTTATCGATACGCGAAAAATGTGATTTCTGTTTTTTTTTATTCATATTGATTATCGATCGTTAATTATAATTGCATTTTTCGTATAACTGGCTTTTGATAAATTTCACACATATACATAAAAATATATTGAAAATACTCTGGAATAATGATATTCGACGAGTTTGTACGTGTGTACCTATACCGTACACCTACGTAGTTGGTGCAAATCACGATTCATGCAGTTGAAATCACAGAAGTCCAACGGTAGTTAAGATCTGATAATCTAAAATCCATTAGGAAAATTACTTACATACAGACGATTAGCTCGATGACAATTCA
The DNA here is from genome assembly GCA_944452935.1 of Rhogogaster chlorosoma. NCBI lineage: Eukaryota > Metazoa > Arthropoda > Insecta > Hymenoptera > Tenthredinidae > Rhogogaster > Rhogogaster chlorosoma. The sequence goes on along the minus strand of OX101800.1, from coordinate 26,112,638 downwards.
GTACTTGCATATTAATCGTTAGAAAAATTACGCGAAGAAAGTTGGACTCGATCTCGATAGCAGATATTGTGAACAGGCTTTTTTCACCCACTACAATAAAAGGCAAAAAGAAGAAAAAAAAATGAGGAAGAATCCCAAATTTTTCTTACATCCTTCGCGTACGGATTTAAAGTTTACATTTTTTATCGTTGTGCTAAATATACTTGGCACAATTATTTTTACACAAAAAAAGACATTTTTCTCGTAATATTTATTAAAATTTCGATAACCATTTTCGAAGATTTTTCAATATACGTGTCTCTCTTTTTATTTTCATCTGCGCAGTAACAGACTGCAACAGTTTCCTTAGACGTTATTAATGTAATAATCCCTGCGGTAAATGAATTCGACGATAATTACTGAATACTTACATATGAATCACTTGCATAAATCAGTTTAGTATAATTTGAATAAATTTGATGAAAAATTTATCGAAAGATTTATACACATTACCGCAGCTTATTCAAATCCTCCGAGAGATCCGTTATTACGAAAATCTTTACAACAGAATTCTTTGGAAAAAAGAAAAGAAAAAGAAAGACAGAAAAAAAAAAAAAAAAACGACAAAGGAGATAGAAAGAGAGAGAGAGAGAGAGAGAAAATAATACAAAACCTGTAAAATATTTCGTCCAGTTTTTATTAATTTTTAGAACTTTTTCGTATGTTTTTTTTTTCTCGTTGTTGTTTCGATTCCAGAAACCTCTTGATTATCATGCAGTTTTGTGTTTTGCTAATAGGTATACATGATTTTTGTCAGATTATATCCGCTTAAAACAATTCTTGTTCATCAGTGAAAGAAAAAAAAAAAAAACGAAGAAGAAGAAGAAGAAGGGAAAGATTAACAAATAGACGAAGAAAGAAAAAAAAGAAATAGTATAGATATTAACAATTATCCATAGAATTATACCATTATCCTTTGTTTTTTTTTTCCCCCTTCTAGAAGTTTAAGACGTAATATGAATAATTTATAATTAGATTAGATTAGATTAGATTAGACTAGAACCTAAATAGTATATTAGATATAGTTATACCAATATATTATTATATAAAATGATAATAATTACAATGATAATTTTTTTTCTTGCAGAATACATAATATTTGAATTTCATTTTATATATATAGAAAATATTTATTATTTTAAATAAACACAACGTACTACATACTGCCCGGGTGCTTCATTATAATTTCATGGTTAATTAATATAATAATTACATATAGTGACCTTATAACTGGATCTCAGTTTACAATATATTTAAAATCGCGCGTGGGAATCAGTAAACTTCTCCTATACTGGTATACACAAATATCAAATGAAGAAAGAAAAGAAAAAAAAAAAAAAAACACTAAATACAATTTTCAAAAAAAATTTCAAAACAAGCTAATCAATAAACAAAAAAATTTACAATTTTTCTAACCAATTTTCATACTTTCTCATAGCTGACATAAATATATTATATTATAAATATAGCTAATGACATGTTTTTCAGTATTGAAGTTATTTTATATTATTATCATTATTATTATTATTATTATTATTCCAGAATACATGACTTTTTTTTCAGCTTTTTTTTGTTTTCTCTCAAAACATATATACCTACCTACATACGCGTACATGTCTTGCGGTACTTATACATTATATTACATATTTGAAGAAAAGCTTTAAAAATAAAATAAGAAAAAAGTTTCCCCGAATATATCATCTTATATATTATGTAAATAATCTAATTTTCATAATCGATCGATAATTATTTATTACAAACGTTTACATAATCTTAATCGTCGATGAGGAATAATTTTAATTCTGCTAGTCCAACGCGTGGCTGATGCATGCAAAATTTGTCTATATACCTACCTGTACTTGTGCGAATTAAATCGCGTATTTACATATAGTTATATATATATATGTATATATATACGTATGTATATATGCGTGTTACATATATCTACCCGCATACAGTTATAAACTTTTAACTTTCACTCGCATTCTACTTTACGACACGATCAGCAAACATCGTGTTCTCCAATTCAACATTTTAAACCAACCGAACTTTCCCTTTCGTCAAATAATTTCCCTATATTCATTTATACGCCACGCTTTTCATTTCTATCACATTATAATATATACCACTTAATCAAATTCTCCAATCCCTCCTCAATCCTCTTGACATCTTTCATACAACTTACGATTAAGATAGATCGAACCTTCATTCATCTTCTTCAGGCGCTAATCTCCGGCTACCTCAGCCCACATTTCTCCATTTATTTATAACAAATAAATAAGTAAGAAACTTTCCATATATAAAATATATTTTTTTTTCTCTTGGTTCAAACCGCTTCCCATTAATATATTTATTTATTTATTCATTTATCTATTTATTTATTTATTTATTTACGCTCGAATTGGAGGGGCCTTGGAAATAGAGAGATGGTACTTGATGGTAGGCTGTGGAGGGACTGTCTAGGTTCAAGTTCCGGCGATGTGCATCAACTCTCGCCAGAATATAACTGGCCAGTAGAAATGCGAACATTAACGACCGACGAATTAACTTTAATATTAAAAATCCGCGCGTCAGTTTTTCCCATCGCAGTTATAAAATGACGCCAAGACATAGTGCAGTATTGATTTATTACTGACGAGTTACAGTTTCGTATACTTATATACATAAATCGATACAGTTTTCACCTGTTCGGATATCAACGACATGTTCACCTCCGACGAACACCCCGAGAGCACAGGTGAGTTAGAATCACACATTTACGATATATATTCATTCTAGTTTACAAAAATTCTCGTTTCAAAATCTGAAAGACAAATTCGAAAATTCGACCTCGGATCAGTATGTTACTATATCGCTGTGATCAAGGTTCACCGAGACTGCATGCGTTTTATATTAACGTTAATTAACGGATGTGCATAGTATGAAAGTCCAACAAACTCGTTGAGAATTAAACAGCCTTGGCTCCGATCTCGGAGTTTCTCTTGAATCGTTACTCTCGATTGCATGTATAGAAAAACTGCTAAACAAGACAAGATTTTTCGAAATTGCTTCAAAAACCTTCCCAATAATCATTTTCAATGATTATAACGGAACAAGAAGCCAGCTGCTCGTTTCTCAAACTACCGGTATGCCATTTAAAGAAAACTCGTTCCCAAGTGGGCTGAAAGAAAAGAAATAAAAAAAAATCGAAACGTAGTTGCGACTAAGTCGAAGAGAAGGTCCTCTGCGATGCTGCGTCTTAAGTATCTTGAAATTTTTCTAATTGTTTTCATGGAGATGAGATTCAACTGTTAATTTATCATAATTAAAAAAAAAATCTGATTCTTTCTTTCCTGAGGATAAGAAAAAACTCAAATTTTGTCAGAGATTCCCAAAAGCTAAATTCCCAATCGATTAATACGCATGACGGAATCTGTCGTCACGGATCTAGAATATTTGCATTAAACAGGTGTTAGCTGTGGTCGCCCCGGGCTTACAACAGTTGTCAGTGAATACGGGTATACGCGTTTACGATTGAACATGCCGGTCGTAATCGGCAAGTACAGATGTCCCGTGTTTAACCCGCTTTGAATACAAATCAGGAAAGTTCTCTCGAAATTTATACACACAGCTATGCGATCGCCAAATCCTCTGATCCGGCTGTCAAATTGATTTATTTCACGAGTAAATATTACCTCCTCGTTTAATTTCAAGAAATTTTAATTTTTTAATTCTTTATTTTATAGTGATACTACGCGTTTACAATGGCACACGGTTGCAAGAACCAAAAGGGCGAACTTGGCGACATAAAATCGTATAATTCATTTTCATGCCAAAATTCGATATGAAAATGATAAAGACGTATAAATAATTCGAAAACCTGAAAGCGAATGGTCGCATGTGAGCGGATACGACTTTCTGCTCTACAATGAAAAATCAATGGTCAACAAACGTATCTACCTGAACATGCGACCGTCTGCTTTCAGGTCTTTCGTTTTTCTGATTTCAACTTTTTTGAGAAATATATTTCGAGGCGGATACGACCTGCTTTTGATTCTTGAATCGGTCATTCTTCAAGTTTTTTCTTTCGAAATTTGCACGCTTCCACTTCTAGAAATGACAAAAAGTCGTATAACGTCGCTTACGACCTTATGACACTCGATGCGAGATATGCGTGAATCTTAGCTTCAGGCCATTTCAGGTAACCTTGGTATAAATTGAGCCGACAATCAGCCAAAATATCTCTCCTTGCTTCCTACAATAACACGACACATCGACGTAATCATTTTCCGTTCATAAAAACGCTTTTTTACAAAATATTAAAATCTCGAACCGTATATTGACCCTCGTGTTTATAAATCGTCGGAAATTTCTTATCCTATTTCATAAAAATTAGTTCAAAATCTTGAGAATTTTATCACTCATTGATCTATTTTTTTTTTTACATTTTGTAATTACGAGAAAACGGATAATTCAAATTCCAAAGGTCAATTTCTGTCCCGCAGAGACCCTGGTGGATCAGCGTTTCCGATTGCTGATAGAAGTCGGGGCCAAGACGCCGGCGGATTCTGAATCATTCGATTTCGATCTACCGCCTTATTACGATGCGGAAAAATTTCGCCTCGGTCAAAGAACCTTTTACAACAATGTTTTCACGATGATGATAGCCAAATTGGCTGGTCTAATATCACTCCTTGCTATACCCTCTATATTGGACGTACTAATGTTCACCAAGCAGAGTGGGACGCCTTGCGCGGCTTTCAGAAGATACGCCGCTACTATTATCCACACTTTTATCTGGTACGAAAAAGTACCGGACAAAGAAACGGAGTAAGTATAAATAAAAAATAAATAAATAAAAATGGAAGCAAAAGAAATTTGGCTGAGATTTCTTCCAGCGACGATAACGCTGCTCGTAGCTTTGCCAACGATCATTTCTCCGCTGACTAACGCCATCTGGTAATGATTCTATTTTTGCGTTATAAAGACACGATTTCATTCTTTTTTTTTTTTTGTTTTTTGTGGAAAAAAGAAATTGATATGAAAAATTCAAAGACTGACATTTCGAAGCGAGGGAAATGAGTGTATAATTTATTATCAAATACTTGTTAAATACATGCTTTTGATATATTTATGGATTAGTGAATTTCTCCTATCCTATTTGTTAATTAATCAATCGCGGGGAATTAATTGAGGATGATTAACGCCGGGATTTCAATGAGCAATAATTAATCGTTTCCATTAAACGTGTGCAAAGAGAGTATTGCGATCTGATATATATACGTGGATATGTATAATGGCGACAATTCCGGACTGAGAAAATACGTGTCTAAGTAACTGCAGGTCCGATCCTAATAAGGAGTCGTGTAGTAGACGTACTGGAGCAACAAGGATATACCCTACTTCGTAACTCTATATCTAAGTATCGCGGTTTCCTCCCTTTTTAATTCGCGGAATTTCGCTATACCCAACTACTCTAAATATAGAAGCTACTATTTACAAGCGACGGAATTCACCACGTAAAACGAGGATCAAATCCTTACGTGCAAAAGCTGAGTTGACGAAGGTTCCCATTCCCCGCGCGTCTAAATATTCAAGATCCTCATGCGAATACAAATTCTTCCTCTTCCTTGTCTTCTTCGTTTTTTGATAAAATCCTAAAAAAATAAAAATTGAATAAATAAATAAATAATTCCTCAGGTTCTTCGCATCGCTGAAGAACGTTCGAAGAAAACACTGCGTAGCATCAAAGCGAAGCTTCCAGGCTGGTCTGAATAGAATTTCCCAGCTCGATATGGCTCTGACTCAGTTCGGTTTTATCGGTTTCACTTTGCTCTGCGGCGACGAGCTTGGGGTATCGGCATCCGACGAAGACATTGAAGGCCTCGTCCACGTGTGGAGAGTTATCGGCAGTATGCTCGGTATGGAGGAGAGGTAACGGCGCCGATTATCTACAGATAATTAAAGAAAAAAAAAAGGGGGATAGAAAATAGGAAAACCATTACGAATTTTCCATTTCAGATTCAACATCTGCACTGGATCTGTCGCGGAGACTAAAGCGCTCTGCGGCCGGCTACTCGACGAGGTTTTTCTGCCGTATTTCACAGCCAGAAATACGGATTTTGAAAAAATGCGAGACGTATTACTCGAAGGCATTTGGCCAATAAATCCGCAGATTGATCCCTCGGCTTTTACTGCGATAACTTACCGCCTTGCGGCTCTAGCTACTTCGAATAACAACCATTCTCTTGCCATAGGTGAGTCCTTCTCCTGTTTTTCGAAAAAATTCTGAAAATGAACGAGACTTATTCGGATTATATCTTCTTTTCTGTTCTTTCAGATAGTTCAAAGATGTCATTTTACAGCAAATTTTTATTCGAATTTCAATTATGGGTGCACAAATACCTGCTGAATACTTCATATTGGTGGTCAGGAATTTTCAGGGCTTTTTTCAACGCTCAGTTACGATTTTCTATATTCTTAACCGAGCATTGGCCGTTCCTTGCCTACTGGACGTTCGGCAAACAGCGCTCACAAGTAAACATTTACAAAATTCATCTCGAGTGATATATATATATATATTTGTTCTTCTGTTTTTATCAAACTCACAGGTTCATCTTCTCGCCCCGTTAATAATTACACGCTATATTAATTGATCGGTCTTCTATCTGTACAACCAATCGATCAAATAACTGATTATACAAACCTACGTACGTACAAATGATTATTATCTAACATAGTTGACGCTGCTTTTCTTTTAATAATAAGGAAACTAGTTCATCTTTATTTTGTATTCCTATTTTTTTTTTTTTTATATTTTTATTCTACAATTAGATTAGATAAAATTGTACGTATTATATATACCTATATACTAGAGAGGGCCAAATAAACCGACGATTTCTTTTTCAAAGAATGACCATCAGAAATTTGTTCTCTAAAATATCTCAAAAACTGATCTATTTCGAAAAATTCTGCAAGCCTACTTTTGTTGGAAATTAAACGATCTACAAAAAAGGTGTCTTGATCTTTTTCGATAAATCTAACCGTTTCGAAGTTATAGCCTTGCCATTAAATGACCAGAATCACCAGATAAACTTCGAAACGGTTAGACTCATCGCAAAAGACCAAGTTACCTTTTTTGTAGAGCGTTTAATTTTGAACAGATATAGACTTGCGGAATTTTTTTCAGTAGATCACTTCTCGAGATATAAAAATCGGAAGGCGCCCCGCAAGAACATTTCCCATGTTATTCAGATAGGAAATGAAAAATGGCGATGAGCGACCACTGAGCATAAATAACAAATTATCGAAGGTGCCTCTTGAAAAAAAAATATTCGGTTCGTTTGGCCCACCCTAATATGTATACATATAATATATACATAAGCTTTGCGGGAGAAGGAGAATTCTTTGACAAAAAAACAAAAAACTGAGTGAAAGAAACGATCTACGTACCTTATCACATATTTTGCTCACGGAAAACACGGTCTTAAAAATAATTATTATAGTATAATTAGTTTTAGTAATTGATATTTTTTGTTTAAGAATCGCAGAATTTTTTATCTTCAATGTTCAAATAATAAACTGTTGTCTATTTTTCACCGTCCTTAGATATATCGTCCGATTACATACCCGTCATTCTTTATATCTATAAATGGTGAATGAAATTTGAAGATGTTAATCTTGACAGCGGCAATGCATGACTCAAAGGTATTATATACCTAATATAGATCTAAATATAGTGAACGGATTTCAAATTTATCATCATTTCAAATAGCTGGGGTAGATCGTATCTGATATCCTGTCCTGCGGCGATCAAACCACATTGATAACAGCCGATACCTATCTTTCCGCAATAATCAGCGAACACATTCGAGTCTGCATGTATAATTATTATAAATGATGGCGTAAGTTCATCCGTGACGATCGTAGAGGCTGTGATTTTGCCAAAAAAATTCCAACGACGAACAAAATAAGATTAAATGACAGCTGCTGCAGCTTGATGGCACGCAGTTTTTCAAATTCGTTTTTCAATCGTAAAAAAATAAAGTTTTCAGTCAACTCTTAAATCCTGCCTCTCGTATTCTATTTCCCGATGGATTATTATGGTGAGATTATTATCATTACATTTTACAAGCTGTTGAATATTTCGCTACAATTTGGTTGGTTAGGTGGACAAGCGTTTTTAATTTTTTCCAAATTCTCTGAGTCTTCATGAATAAATTTGAACCCGGGGCATTAATTAATATGAAACGTGGATATAATTGACAAGGAGATAATCTTCGGACTTGTAATCAATTGCGGTTTTGGAATCGATACTGTAGAGATTTATTTCACAATTTTTCGAAATCTGATACAACCGACCGATGTTTTTCACTTGTAATAATTAGTCAGAGCAAAGGACGCAGGAAACAGTCGTCTACTAGTAAACATGTATAGTATTACCTACAAGTGCGACGATTAGTGTCCTTGTTCGCTCGATTGATTTGAAAAATCGATCAAGAACCGGATTTTAATTACTCCTCGCGGTTTAATTAACTTCCTGATAATTTTCCTTAGATTATTTTCACCGTGTTTAATAAAATTCTCTTCAATTTCTCACAGCGCGACTAATCATCGATTATAGCCGTGCTTCATCAATCAAGGTTCTCGCCAGACCGCGACGTTCGGAATTCGAACTTATCGCAATGTCTGTTAGACGCCTAAAACAAAAGAAAAAAAATTGCGTGTATTCAGATAAACTAATTAGCTTCGACATTGATATTCTCAAAGATTCGAGTATCCTATTTTTCGTTTCATCGAATACATGGATTTATTTTCGGAGATATAGAATTTCAAGTGCTTTAATTCAACTCGTTGGATATACTAAACTAGTCAGATTTTTATTCCGGTTTATGATTAATATCTGAATAATGAGTAAAAATCTGAAAATTTCCTAAACACCCAACTTTAACCTCGAATAACCTTTGGAGGAGTGAGTTTATCAAAAAATCTTAAGAGAGCTTTTTCGTAGAGAATACAATTCCCTACAAGAATATGTAAGGATCTTTCCGTTACGTTGCTTTTACGACGAGTTATAAAATTCCGAAGTTTACAAAAAAAAAAAAAATTTCGTTGCACGATCTTTAAATATCAATATTAAGGGCTGAATTTTTGACAGTATCTTTATTTTGGCATAATTTGACAAAATTTCACGACCATTCGCAAAAAACATGAAAAAAAATGTCGATTTTTTTTCTCTTTTATATATCTATCTTCAATAAATAAATACAACTCGGTAAATTAAACCGTCAAATTACGTAACGATACGCGATAATAACCGCAGCTAAACAATTACGCAACTATCCTCAATTACGAAGCAATTATTTAATGCGCCTTTGTGCACTAGCGTGTTACTCATATACCCACCTATATACACTAAATGCCACCTAACCATATATAATTATTATTTGGAGTTATGCATCGTTGCATTTAATCAACGACCGCAGCGGTATATTTTCCGCCGATGATAGTAACCCCGCAATAAATCGGCTTACGAATAATCAATCCCCTCATCAGCAGGATCAGCGGCGAAGCTCTGGCTGAAAGTCTTGGCCAAATGACGGATGGGCGGTTTCGCGTGTGCCTGCAAATCTTTGAAGACGGGATTTGAAGGGTCTGAAAAATCGCTATCAGCAGCCAAGAATTGCGGGTGGGAAATCGAGGCCGGATACGCGATCGCCTACGGTCTTTCCATACTGGAAGCGAAACGGCTGTTTATTCTGACACTGGGAATACTCGTTGAGCGGAACTTGATCCTTTTTTCCGGAGGGTTCATTCCGCTGATATTAACCGTCGCTTCCGCCTCCTTCGGCGTCCCAGCGTCATTCGCAGCCGTATTTACGATCCAAAAGTAAAATGATCATTCCGAGAAAATTTAGCCGATTATTGTCACACCTGACTGCAGCGGTTTGTTCGGGAAATCGTAAGATCGCTCTCGTTATAACACGTGACGAATAGCGTGCGGTTAGATTTACAGACTCACTATCTGCATGCAATCAACGGTCGTATATATTTCCTCATTTATTATTCGGAGAACTTTGCTCTGCACATGATTTATCGTCACCTCATTTTCTCGAGTTGGTTGTTCACGAGTTTCGCACGTGGCGTTAAAAATTTCTTCTGATTCAAATTATTCTCTCCGAGTTTCATTGCCAATATATCGATAATTGGGTCCTGATTTTTCCCCAATTTAACTCACATTCCAGGAGGCGTAAACGGCCCTGTTTTTCACCCGTAAAAAAGCTCCTGAATCTAGTCCTGGGCCTCGTTCTCGCCTGCGCTATTCTCAACCTCGTCAACGTGGCGACGATTGCAATTTACCTGAAGACAAGGCCTGAAGCAATCGCGGCGATTTTTAATACCTCGATGATGTTATACTCCGAAGAAACTTCGCACAAGGTCACAATCGACGATTTCCAGTTCGCCTTTCAGTGTTGCGGTCACACGGGATACCGGGATTGGACAGCCTTCGATTGGCAGGTGATTAAACGAGGCTAAAAAAAGAAGGAGAAAAAAAACATTCGAGACATAAAAAGATGCTTTTACTCTTTTCTCAAACAATATATAATCCCGCAAAGGCCATAACTCAACCTGACAGTGTCTTAAATTTATCCCGCGGTATTTTGAGGTAGTATTTGCACTCACTGAAGCGATTATAACACCTGTATACAAAATTCGCACGGTAACAGTCGTTTTATCTATCATACGACCGCGCGACGAGTCGCAATTCTCAATTGTACAGAAAACTAGTTTCATTCCTACAGAAAGTCGACTACGCTTCGCGCGAGGAAATGTCTCGACAAGGGAGAATTTCCGACGAGGAATATCGCCCCATGGCGGTTCCCTTCAGCTGCTGCAACGTGCGCTCGATCACGCCATGCTTTCACATGGATCTTTCCATGAGCCAGGAGAATACGATAAACGAAATTGGATGCGCTGACGTATTGAGCCGCGCCGTTTTCAGCAGTGCCACAGTCGCCTACTGCGTCTCTGCGTTTCTCATCGTCACGCAAATCGTTCTTGCTTTTATCATCGTCAAGGTATTTCAATCGGTCAGAAATTTTCATCGGCTCTTAGGGTTCCCTTCTATTCTGGCTATTGTAATGAGGGGGATTCCTTCCCAAACAGATCGTCGGGATGCATTTGCCTTCGGGATGTCCGCCGGCGTGTGATTGTCCAGAAAAATGTCCTTCGGCATCCCCCCTGCTAGACTCCAGCACCTCGTGTACCAGGTGAGAAAGGTCTTCGAAATTTCTGATGATTTTCATCGGTCAATTTAAAGATTATCATGTATTTAAAAATTCAGCAAAAATGCCTTTTTCGGGATAAAAATTCATCGCTCCGCCATTTTTCAATATTAAGGGCTGAAATTTTGGGATTGTACGCGCAACGTGTACCGCTACGATAAAAAAAATCAAAAAGTATATTTATTCTGCAAAATTACTGGAGAGAAAAATGACAAAAAAAAATGACAAATCGTGAAATTTGCTTTTTTTTGTTTTTTAAGCTTAAAAAAAAAGTCAAGTAAAGAACGAATGAGCAAATAATCTCCTCGAATTTAAATCAGCACGTCAAGCTGCAGCGAGCGCACTTCTTCGAGGTCAAAAAATCCGGGTAGACGTCCGAGCACGGTCACTTCAAGTCGGAGTAGTTCGTCCCCGTCTCCTCCGCCGTCTTCAAAGTCGAGAAAAAATTCCCTCAAAAATTCGTCCAAGAGAACTCGGTGCTCCGGAGGCTGCGGGGCGGCTAGAATACGACCCAGTTTACACACGGAGCACAGAGTCCCGAAGAAACGATACTCCCAGAAGCGCGGCGGGCCTAGGGCGAACAATTGTTGACGAATGACGGAAGACGTGATTTTTTCGGCACAGTTAAGCGCCGGGGAGGCTGGGCGCGACGATTTTCCATTTGCTCGTATCCTGAATCATCCGAGACTGATATTACGCGCTGCTTCGGTCTCGGGTAGCGATATATCGCAAGTTGACTCAAGATAGTAAGGAGACCGGTTTTCTTCGACGTTGAAAAAAGAATATCGTTCTTAGTCGTACTGGGCAGGGCGGATCGAGAAAAGCAGAGCAAAGCGGAGCAGGGCGTATCGTTTGTAGAAGAACCTGATTTCACACTCGAGGGCCACTGCTGGATATGCGGTCGAAGGAAAAGTTGCCTTTTAGGTAATAAATAAATATACAAATGAACGGAAAGAGGTCAAGACATAAATCCGCTCCTCGGCGAGAGAAGGGAGCGGCGAAAAATAAACGCTCATATTTTTATTGCCGTATATATGCGAAAGGGCTTTATCGGCGTTTGGAGGACTGCAGCTGGAACTGCACGACGATAAATCCACTTTCTTCGGTTATAGGCGCATGCACCTACTCGTAGAGAAACTTGGCGGTGAAGATTTATCGCTTTTCTGTTATCAGGCTGAGCGACGGATGCATAAAAGCGAAAAAAGAGTAGAAAAACAGGAATAGATTTTCTGCAAATATGGTCTGAAATGAATAGAAAACATTGTCCCTGATGATGACGAATTTTTATTATATTTTTTTCAACTTTTTAACCACAATATAGGAGTTGCTGATCATTTTTTTATAGATACGGCATATTTTTACGTGGACAAAATTGACGATAATTTGTATAGACGGTGTGATTTTGCGAATGCATAAATCACAGAAGATTTTGTATAAATAAATATTTATATTATATACAAACGAGTTTTGTTTTCGAATTATAATAATTAATTTCCAATGTCTAATCGAAATGAGTCACGGATTTAATATACCGCGGCGATTTATTTGCGATGAAAAGAAAAAAGAAAAAAAAAAAAAATATATATATCGATATCAATTACACGATCGGAGATAAGTGATCGCGAAATTGAAGTGGGGTGGCGGTAATCTTCAAAACAAATTTCAAGAACGATGATCATTGGCTGTTATACGTAGAAATTCGATATACATCTCGCATATACTTATGTCTCCAAGTCTGGGCCGGAGGGGGAAAGACTTCCTATTCATTCACGTGCTAAAAGAACGTTCAGTACTACGGCGGATCTGCTAGACGCGAATCACTCTCGGATAAAGAGGGAGTAGCAGAGCGAGACTCTGAATCCACTCGGGAATTATAATAGAGAAAATAAATCGTCGAAATTGTGGGAAAATTTATAAAACATATATATTTTTTATTTATCTTTTATTTCAAACTACGTACAAGAATAATTCTATACACACGTAATACATAGGTAAATTACATTTTCATTATTTCTATTCATTTTCGAACTTTGTAATATATGTAGATCTTTTCCCATACGCATGCGTAAGCGTACAAACTTTGGCTTATAATTATGTAGACTACGCGAAGTGTGAATATATGTGAAATAGTTAACGATAATTGGCAATAATTCGCGAGTCACGTAAGCTGCTAGAAGAAATAGAAAAAGAAAAAGAAAAAAAAAACAACCAGTCAAAGCTAACTAAGTAATTCCCTTCGGGGATTTAAACGTTCTTCGTCTTTTAGCTCATAGCAATCAATTTTACGATCAATCGGACAATTAACACTCGGTAATAATTTAGCTTCGATTTGTCTCGTTATTTCTTTTCAATTGAGATTTCCGACGTTCTGTAATTACCGCTGGTGTTACTATCAGTATTTTAGATTTATGTAACTGCCTGTATACCACATAAACACACATACATAGAATAATAAATCGCCCGTTTTAAAAGTCTATAGAATCTAATCTAGTACAAGAAATTACAAAGCGGTTTCGAATCTGCGTACTGCCTCAGTTACACATCGCGATTCAACTCGTTCTCGTTCTCGTTCTTCGCGTATCTATAGTTCGTCGCTTACTCTACTGCACCAGCTATTATTACATTCGCATAGAGTTTGAACTCGGAGTAGCGCGAATTTGATGTAGGTATAAATCCGCGGTTAGCTACGTGTACCTTAAATCTAGTTGTAGCTTAGACTCAATCCGATTTGCCGCCAATCTCGCGTCCGAAACGCGTTAAATAACGATTAAACTTTTCTCGGGAATAAATCAACACATTCATCTGTATAATATCGGGATTACATCTGTAATAGATACACCGGGGAATGATCGTCCCAACGAAAAGTTTCCGAGTCTTAAATTTCCCCGAATAAATAATAAAAAATAATGAATATAAAAGCGCGATTTCAGTTAGAAAAATCAAGCCTCTACTCCGCTGACAATGAGTCGAGGAACGGTTGAGGTTGGCGCCGGCCGAGGTCGCTCGGCTTCTAAGCGGTTAACGAAAATCCGAATCGTCGTCGTCGGTTGCGCGTTGAACGTTCGCGTTGTGTCGGTTAAACTCAGCCCGGACGTAACGTTGGACGTTCGGCAGACTTCAGCGCTCACTGTTCACTCAGTTCTCGGTCGTCCGCCGCATCGACAGCATAGCATGTGCCCACCAGTCCACAGCCACGTACACGTATACCTGCCGCACCACCAGCCGCACAATAAACTCGTCTCGTACGGTTACCGCTAGGTAATTTCTAGCGATTTTAATATCGCAAGGGGCTGTCGTGTTGCGGCTTTAACAGTGATACCATTCCGATTATGATATTCCACTCGATATCATCGTGATCGTTATTCTCCCGTGTCTCGTCGTCGCGTTTGAACCGTGGTCGAACGTTAAAACTCTCTCTTCGGCGCGCGCGTGGCTTTTCGCGTTCACTCAAGTTCACCGAAGTTCACTCTGTACCTTATACGATATTTCGCCAGCTGCTGCCCGCGCTTTGATCGTTGGAGATTTTCTTCTGGGGCGGAAAATCGCACGGGGGATAAATAGAAGCGGAAGAATTCTGCAGGGAGAGAAAGAGAGGAAGAAAGGCGTTCTTTTTCTCCGAAAGAAAACAAGAAAACAGTGAGAAAGAGAGAGAGAGCTCGGATTAATAACAAAGATCGCAAGATGAGCTGCTGCAGTTCGGCGCCAGCCGGAGTTAAGAAGGGCTGTGAGACTTTGCTGAGTAAATGTGAAATACCGATCATTGATCTCGAGCACATGGGTAAGCCATTATTTCAGCCAATATTACGTACGAGTAAATTTTAAGATCCAACGCTTTTCACGCTTTGGAATTGACGCTTTGCAATACCGCGACCGGACTCGCACAGGATATTTCAAAGCCGTTATTACCGACGTGGTGTCTTCCGTTCCCACATACAGCAGCGCGTATGTTGATAAAGAATTGTGTTCGCGGTTTGAGCCGATTCCACTTCATTCATTAATTCGTTAATGAACGAGGAATCTGAGCCGTTTAATTAAATAACGCGGAGTTATTCCACTCTCTCGCTCAGTAAGTATCAAAAAACTTCAAACTTCAGAGAGAATATGAGACTTCGTATATATATAAGACTAACTACGAGCAGAGTCGAGAGTTACGGTCTTTACGGGTTGCCTAGCAACGCACGAAACGCGTAAGGGTCTTCCGCAGGGGTCAGACCCCGTCTTTCTCTTTATTTTCTCGTTCTTTTTCTCGCGAGGAGAACTTCTGGAGGGTAGACTCTGCATTTCGGCTCCGGTAACACAAGGGGATACATTTCCGCGCGTTGGAACGTCGCGTGTTTTTGTTCAAGTCTCGTTTCTTCTTGCATTCCTAATCGCATATTTCTTAGAAAGGGTAGAACGTTTTTGACAAATTTTTCCGACTCACATTCTTATTCTCACTATTTTTACGATATTTAATACGAAATCGGCGATCGTATACCTATATGCATCGCGTGCATGCACAGACGTTTATTCAACGCAATATAACGGCCGTCTGGGCGTCCGGCCAACGACTCTGAACGATGATACTTTTCACTCACTCACTTCCGTCACAGCCAGACGATGAGCTAGATTAAAGGGCGGTCCCTGACGTGCAGTAAGCAGCGTACACACTCGAATTCTGACGCGTTAACAATCGTTTAAATTGATATACATGCATACGTACATAGATTTGAATGTTTGAATATCTTCAAAGTTCGAACGAGGTTTGAGGCTCTTTGGGAAAATTTCTCTTATATTTACGGAATTTCTTTCACCCGCCTAATATACTTACACGCGAGGTAAAATCGTGCGATGTTTCTTTCTTTCCGCGTTCCTGACGCGAGTTTGAATTTCATTTACCGTATAAGAAGAGACAATTATTTGTGTCGTTGATCGCTACGCCAATGTTTTATCGTTTCGTAAGCCAGCTACCTCCTCATTCTCCCTCTCGCCTTTTCTCTTCTCTATTTCTTCTCTTCGCTTCTCTCATCTCACGACGAGCGTCTTTCTACATACGTATATCTATATATATAATAGGTATACACGCAAAGGTTACTCTTCACTTTTCGCTCTTACAACTAGCACTCGAAATATTATCTTTAAACTTTCACGGGTAGCTGAATAACTGAAGTGCATATGCTAGCTGTATTTGGTTATAATTGAAGAACCGTTACCTAAGTATCTGCAGTTCAGTAATGAAAAAAAAAAAAAATACGTTACTTCAAATTGTTATATCATTTTATTTACTATTATATAGAATTAATAACATCGGGATTTATTATACTATGATTAGAAAATCTTCTTTATTATTATTTACTTTTTAATTATGATAAGAAAAATCTTTATATATATATATATATATTATAGGTATATATTGTAGGTGCTAGTTATAAGCCTCTCGGCGATCGGCGTGAACGTATGCAAGCGCGTCCCTCGCGGGCGTAATATTAAAATTGTAAACAGATATACGCCCAATAAATATATATAATTTATATTATTAATTATTTCTTATGATATAGTTTGATTTATTATTTAATTGATTGTATATATTTATATATTTATAAAGGTATAATATGGGATTTGAACTAAAAATGAAAACAAGTTAAATCTTTGGGCTCGTTTTATAATATCATAAAAAATATATATATATATATATACATATATATATATTTAAAGAGATAAAAACTTTATCAATTTTATCTTTATTATTAAACCCCGTCATTACTATACTAGCGGGACGCCTGTATATGTATATTCGATTCCGTTACGTGTTACAAAGTTGATCTAGAATTTAGTGCAGGGAAAAAAAAAATCAAAAAAAAAAAGAAAGAAAAATCGAAGCGTATATATATCTTTCGTTATACGCGTGATTCGATGATCAATCAATCCTTCACACGAATTTCAGATTACGGATAAGCTTTACCCCTCTAATCTAAGTATAGTATGAAATCGCGAGGGAGAAACAGTTCAGATAAATTTAGCATTTTTTTTTCTTTTTTCATAATTTTTTTTATATCTATTTCTTTTTCTCTTTATTGTTTTTCCTTTTTTTTCTTTTTTTTTTAACAGAGATTCGACACGTTACGATTTCAAAACAACTTTCCTTTTCCGACGTCACGTTATCCGAAAAAAAAAAAATATATATATATAAGAAAGAAAAATAATATAATTATAAAAGTTTAATTTCTCCAATATATAGGTAAACGTTAGATTTCATTTTATAGATATATCTTCGTAACTTCCATATACATATAAACGTATACATATTTACTTATTTATTAATTTATTTGTTATTATGTATATAGTTTAGCAGCCTTAATGCTGCTTCACTTATATACGTATAGTATAAGTGAAGTTAAGTCGAGTTGAGTAAAATAAAGTAAAGCAAAGCAAAGCAAAGTATATAAAGTGAGTCAGTTGGCTCAGTCGATTAAATTATGCAAATGATCTCGATCGTAAGTATGGCGCGCCTGCAGCAACAGGTATCACGTGAACGCGGACTTAAACTGTAAAGAATGATAATATTTATTATCTTACTAAACTGCAGCTACTATACATATATACGAGTAATATTACAGCCGTTGTCGTTGCCGGTGGTATATCCACTGTACATACTGTGCAGAAGAGGAAAGAAAAAATCCCAGAGAAAAAGAGAAACAGGAAAATCATACATACATATTTTGTCCTCAACTGAAACTCTTCACTTTTTTACTTTTTTTTTTTTCTCTTCTCGTTTTCGTTCTTTCCGCAAATAATATTTCACCGAAAAATGACGGCGCATTGAAATACATTATGTGTAAATCCCCGATGATTACCGGTTTACTGTATTAATTTCAAAAAAAAAAAAAAAAAACTAATTTCTGTATTTTTTTGTTTTAATTTTAATTTTTTTTTTTTACCGTCTTGTTTTCTTCTTTTATCTTATTTCACGAAGAAAGAAATATTATCAGAATTCGTATACCTACCTTATATCGTAGAATACGATAACCAGCCATACGTATACTGCAGCTGTGAGCGAGCGAACTCCTCGGGTTCTTACGACGCCGCGATCTGTATACGTACACGCGGTGAACAGCTGATCGCACGCGCAGCGATACGACGCAATCGTGGAGTTTTCAAACCTCGGGACTTCACCCACCTTTACCTACACGAATCTCTTTATAGTTACTAAACCCCCGTGTAATGTTCACATGTATATGCGACATACGCGGGTCTATATACCAATAACGTAACATTCTTTACATACATATACCTCGCTGCAGTCGTTATAGAAATTCTTAAACTACGACTACCTAGTTTTACAATTAGTTAAGGAGGTAGGAGCGAGAGAGTTGTGAGAGCGAGCGAGGGACAGAACGTCCGCGTGTTGTAATTACGTGTATATAGGCAAGCATGTATCTACGAATGAAATAACTGTATATACATACTTTATATATATTGTATTTATATACATAGATATTATAAGCGTTTGTACTTACATGTCTATATACCTTTCTCGTCGTAGTTTAATATGTTAACGTCTTTTTCAAGGAGAGATTTCTCGCTGTTTATGTTATTATAAGTAGATGCATTTTTCTGTTTCCTTTTCCCCCTTTTTTCACTTCTCTATTTCTTCTTCTTATTTTTCTTATATTCAAAAAATAATCGAATATTATTTGAGAAATAATAGATAATATATTTAATATCGTATAACCTTGGCTTATGAATAATGCGAGAATGAAAATCTCGCCTTTTGTTTGCGGCATTGATCCAATTTTGTCATAAATCGCGATTTCGCTACTTCATTGCAATGCTATGTACTACACATACAGTGAGTTTTCGTATCTCCGGGTCACTTGTTGATGCTTAACAATGAATTCACAATGAAATGAGCGCGAATTCATTCAACAAGTGACCCGCAGATACGAAAACTCACTGTATATCGTCGTTGGAATAGATCGATGAATTTTTCGTTATTAAACGCTTATTGACGAATAAGAAAAGTAAACAATGATCAATAATTATACAAATAAATAAACGATCCTCAACTTATTATTATTATTATTATTAACAAACGCGTATGTGTAACAATATTTTCCAAAGCTCTCTAGAATAAAGTCTGACATATGTTTGGTCGCAATTATTATTGGAGACTAAGGCGATGTAGACATTCGGTTTTCTTTCTTATTTACTTCTTTTCAAATCGCAAATATATAATCATGACTATATATCCTGTAATAGTATATATATATATAGTTTAGCGTTTCAAATAATTCGTCTCAAGTCTTCACAGTCGTTTCTATCTTTTAAATTTTTTTTTTCTTTTCTTTTCTTTTCCGTTTCTTTCTTTTACATACCTCTTCGCCTTATTTAATATAAATTATCAAACACGTTTTACGTCACGTCCCATGCGTGTCCCCGGATACAATAATTTAAACAACAGACACTGGGTACATAGACGCAGCTATGTCGTGACGACTGTGCGACTCAAGGCCGTCGAGTTCCTTTTCTTTATTTTTCTTACAATTTTCTAATTTTTTTTTTTCTTCTTTTTCTATCTACCTATCTATCTTCCTTTCATTTCTCGATGAATTATAACAGGTACACATTTTTCCTCGATTTTACTTATACCAATTTTCTTTCCAAATTTATATATATATATATGTACATTTTGAAAAATGACGTTTCAAAATTCTATACAGTATCGTATATACGTACCTATAATATCCATATTAGCTCTATACGCGGGTAATTTAGTGAGTTCTTAAATTACTGTTAAGTGTCCGGTGATAAATGGCTCGAAATATTTCTTGCCCATGTAGCGTATATATGTATGTATATATAGTATCATACTCTATTAGAGACGCCTCGTCGTTTAGGAGTCTTGTTACACCTTGTATCACGTACTTTTATATATATCTTACCTTAAACATATAAGACAATTCCGAAATATATCTAAGATGTTTCTTTTTTCTTTTTTTTATATAGGCTAGAAGGTAAAGTGTATATATATATATAGGTATACAGAAATAGAATAAAAATTAATGTTAACAGCGATAAGTACAAGATTTCTGAAAATTTTACGACTGGAAACGTTGTTACTTCCTTCTTTTTATCAGCTATGATCATGGTCGGTATATATATATATATATAGAACCATACAACGTAATAGATATATATATATATATATATATATATTCACAGGTAGACAATCGACGCCTTATCAAAATGTTAGTCACTCGTTTTAACGGCCGACAATTATCAATAGTATATATATATATATATATATATGTGTGTGTCATTTGGAAATTATTCAAATAAAAAAGATTTTTTTTTTTAATTTTAGGTAAAAAAGATTAAAACAGAAAAGAAAAAAAAATTGTAATCTCGGGATCATATTCTCTCCCACGGTTGTATATAAATATACACCCATTATATGTTTATTTATATCGAATATGTTTCTTGGTATAAATCTATATTGTGGTATATACGTCTGAGAATTTGTTTCCGGTAAGAGAGAGAGAGAGAGAGAGAGAGAGAGAAAAAAAAGAAAGAAATTTTCAGGAATTCTTTCTTTCTTTTTTTTTTCTTCTTTTTTTTATTTCCTTCGATTTCTGAACAATATTATTAATAATATTTTATTTTCATATAAAATAATAATTTGCGGTGTGTGGTATGTATATAGTTATATGTCGTTATAATTATTTCGTAAATTATATCCGCGAACGAGGTAGAGACTCCCTTTCGTAAATGTTATTGCAATCGGATGAATAACGATAACCGATTAAACGCAGCTCATCTTTGATCAAAGAAAATTATATTTAACCTTGATGAAAAATTGGCGAAGTATAGGAGAAGGTGGAGGATTTTCGTTGATTAGTATAGATATTTAAGTAAACAGTTCAGGATATAATTGCGAGCATATATACGTAAAGGCTACGTATTAATATATTACATCCGTTTCCCTGTATGAAAAAGAAAGAAAGAAAGAAGAAAAAAAAGAAAGAACAATTATCTAAGAAGAAGAATAAAAGATAGTTGAAAGATTGCAGATCATTTATCTTTTGCGTATATACAGTATTACGTAGGTAATATATACATATACGTCCTTTGTGTAATCTACGATGATGATTTATTCTATAAACAATTTTTTTAACCTCGCAGATAATTTCGAAGAAAAAGTATTCTTCCTTTTTCCATCGATGATCTGATATACTTATACAATGTATATATTTATCATTTAAATTAACTCGTTAATAATTAAAAACTATTTATTACTAATTGTAGAATCTATTGCAGAATCTTATAATATCGAAATAGTATCGAAAATTTAAAGAAATCTATTATTCGATTGAATCATTTCTTCTTGTACTTTTTACGACGGTTGGTGATAAAAAAAAATTCTGGTAAGGATATTTTCCCAAAAAATAATAATAAAAGAATTGTATGTAAAAAATTCGTACTTTGTCTGAATAGAAGAGAAATTAAGAAAAATAGTAGAAAAGGATTCGTATAGGTATATAGAAGATGGATTCATCATTTCTCGTGTCTTTCATATTCCTACGTATTAATAGAGCAGATCAGCTGTTATCGATGCAGCAATTAATTCGCGAGTACAATTTGCAGTTTTATAACGCGAGTTCGCGGCTCGTTAAATGATAATACAGTGCAGGCGGTCTTTTAGATGAAAGAATATGGTTTAACCTTATACTTTGACTGTGATGTGAAGAAAAAAAAAGGAATCTGACGACCGCGACGTTGAGAATGTTCGCAACGTCCGGCAAGCACGTTACTTTGATTTACGATACCGCATTGTACATTATAATTGTTTATTATACATCTAGACTCAAAGTATACACTTATATTCGTATATCCAAAGAGGAAATTGAGATATACGTGGATATGTATAAATAGATATATGTAACTTTTATATATATTCATTGTTTGAGATGGAATGAAATAAAATAGAAACAATTTCGCCCATATGCCATATAGTATATAATTTTCTTCTTTTCATCATTTTTATATATAAAAAAATAATGAATGAGATAAACGGAAAAACTACTTTCATAATAAATTTACTTGAATACAATTTTTACGGGTATATATAATAATTGTTATAATAACTCTTCACCCAGCATGTATACATAGGTATATACCATGTAGTAGTATAAGAAGAAACCTCTAGCAGCAGTTGCAGCAGCTGGCTTCTTTTCGTCGGTAAATTATAAAGGTTACTAGGTGTTTATTTATAAATATACATATATCTATCTCTCGGTCGAGGCGAGCGTGGTCTGGCTTTTCTACTTTCGCATGTATACGAGTATATATACCCATGTATATTATACATATCTATGTACAGGTGATTCAGATTTAGCGAGCCATATATTTCGTGGATTAGATCCTTTGCGAAATTCCAAGACTAAATTTCCTTTACCAAAAATTCGTGGGCTCAATACTTTCCGAGATATGGAAGATCTTAGTTGACCAATCGCTGAACTTACAGGTGACGCGCCAGGGCCGGCCATGAGCGGAAGTTGCGCGGTGGCGCCGTCTATGCGATCTATACGCTCCGCGATTGGACAACTAAGATCTTTCGTAGCTCGGAAACTATCGGTCCCACGAATTTTTTGTAAAGGAAATTTAGCCTTAGATTTTCGCGGGGAATCCATCCTTAGAATATGGCTCAATCTGGGTTACCCTGTATATAATTGTGTCGGGAAATATCGAGAGAGACTGTAACTTATACTAGATATAAGTATTATGCAGATATCCCGGAAATTGAATCGAATGCGGATTAGCCGTATTAGCGATCTTGAGGTATAAATGTTTCTTCTTAACATATACCGTGATTGTTGTATATAGGAACGGCAGGAACAGTAGCATATATTATAACTTCTCACGAGGAATTAGAATTAACGCGCGGTATTATTATATACACGATTATTCATGAGTTCTAAGACCGTAACTATACATGGATATACGTGTAACCTCTGTAACTTATACATGTATTTTACAAATTTGGGTATAGGTATGTTTCAGTGATAGACAATAAGGTCCTTGGAGATCTGGCCCACCCGTATACCTAAGTTAAATCTATAATAATATCACTAAGTCATACGTACATAGAACTTTTGAATAAGTAAATAGCGTGGGGGGTTTTTTTTTTTCTTGTCTTTTTCGTTTTACTTCATTTTCAAAGACTTTTTACCTTGAAAATTTTTTTTCTCTCTTTGTTTCCATTCATTCGTTGAATTTATTCATTGAAAACAAAAGTGAAGAATAAATCTGAAGAAGAACGGAAGATTTATATTATCTTTTACAGGAAAGAGGCTAAAAGAAAAAGAAAAGAAAAAAATGAATGAAAACGTTTTGGTGTCTATTTACAGTATTTTATATATATTTAGGCAAACTCGAAGATAAATAATGATCTTCTTTCGATTTCAGGCACTGAACGTTGTCCACAGAAAGGAGTCGTTAAACAAGTTGCTTCAAAGCTACTAAGAGCCCTTTCAGAAAAAGGATTAGCCTTATTGGTCAACCATGGGATTCCTGATTGCAAGGTAAATAAATATATATAGATATACGTATAATTTGTAACCATATTCGTGTGAAAAACCTGCGTAAATGTAGATATTCGTAAGTTGGATCAGAGCTTTGAGAAAAAAATGAGAAATCATAGAAAAAAAAAAAAAAATAAAATAAAAAATAAGGAAATAAAGTAGTTTGAAATTATTTCATAGAGAGATATTGAAATAAATGTAGCTTAGATTATGCACACTATCGAAGAGTTTATGCTTTATATATATATATATATATTAGCTTCGAACTTGACCATTGACATCGTTTACACGCTGTGAATTGATTCAAGTTGTTTAAAGGTTAGACAATTCGCAACAGCAGTAGCAAATACAGCATATATATATGTATATATATAAATAAAAATAAATATTAAAAGAAGAAAAATTATAATTATATACTTAGACCAAAATCATGTATATGTGTATGTAATCAATTTGCGATAGTACCTGAATAAATTGCGAAGAAGAAAAGAAATCGAAAGAAATTGAAAAGAATTGAGTGTATAGAACTAAAAAGAAAAGAAAGAAGAATAAGAAGAAGAAGAGACCTGTTGCGAAAGTAACAGTATGTCGAGTGTCGTCACAGCATGTATGTATATACATATAGGTATATACACACACGTACATATGAGTATACATATAACATACATTATATAGACGAATAAGCATTCTCTTCACGTATGTATAGCACCGGAGAAAATTTACTCGTTTAAGAATTATGAATGCGATCGTATATGTGTAAGTATATATTGTAACGTATCAGGCTGGCTCCGAGGAAGGATCGGCGCGCGCACACCCTTACGCGGTAGGCAAAGACCGGCGTGACGTCAAAACCCGGTATAAATAGAGGACAGCTGACCAGCTTCAGCAGCAATTGTCGCCTGTCGGGGCATATTGGCTCATAATTAGAGATTGTTTAAAGCATTTATCGCCTGTCGGGATAACTTAGCTCACCTTAATTTTTGGCATAATCGTTTCAAGGACATCTTGAAGCGATTCCCTTTAGCATCAGTTAGAATTTTCGTAGAGTATCGCCTGTCGGGATATCTCGTACTTATCCAAACTTAGCAAATCGCCAAACGCGGCACACAAAACGTTAGAGTCATTATAAAATTATCGCCTGTCGGTTAAAGATAAATTCAGCAAACTTAGAATTAAAAGGATTAGAGTAGTCTATTATTTTGTAATATTATTTTTGTATTCTTGTTTTTCTTTTTGAACATATCATTGTTAAAATAAAACCTAAAATTTAGTTAAATTTGAATTTTTACTCGACTAAACCAAACTCACTGGGTTTAGGTGCACAGGTGTCCTCACTAGCCGTAAAACGCTCGTGTTTGCCGCTCTGAACACTCTCAACTCCAGTTTTACCTTTTCTTTTGCATAAAGTCATAATTTAAAATTCAGGACATTGAATCTAGATGCACTGGCGTCTCCACTAGCCTTAAAACGCTCGTGTCTGCCGCTCAGAACATTCTCGATTTCGATAAACAGGATAAATTTCCTAATTTATTCCTGTCAGTAACAGATATTTTGTCGTCTGTTGAGCTACTGCTTTTGTCCCCCTAAGTGGCGATACAAGTCAGTAGCGTAGCTAGAGTTTGTCACAATACTAAATAATAAATAGCCGCCTAGAACAACTAACTCATTTAATGCAACAACACGCCCTGATTCCAGATTTCAAAAATCGTCTTATTTAATTTCATTAAATAATCCGAAAAGTTGCAATATATATAAAATATGTATATATGTATAAAATGCACGGTATATACTCTATGTATATACTTTATACTCTTGCCTTAGTTTGTTTCAGGTCGCCATTTTGAGACGAGTGTCCTACTGGCCCACTATTCTCAATTCTTATACATACACATATATGATTCATTAGCCTGGAGTAGGATGATGAGTGAATTCAGTTTTTTTTTTTTGTTTTGTTTTTGTTTTTTTTTTCCATATACTTATATATGTATAATATTTTCAGAAAATTTTTCGAATCTAACACTATTCTGCAGATAATTTATTTCACCTTTTTTTTTTTAATTTTTTTTTTACAGACATTATTTGTTGAACGTAAATTTTCCTGAAATTTTCGTTAAGAAGATTGTTTTTGCTTTCTTTCTTTTCTTTTCTTTTTTTCCTTTCTTTCCGAATATTTATCGAATTGATCAATCGCTTCTAGATCACGTGTGTATAACGTATAATTTTCATATATGTATGTAATTTATCGAAAGGATATTTTAAATATCATTTCATTAATTTCGTTCATATACGTCATAGTTCTGATCCAATTCCGTCTGTTCTAAACTAGATATAGATATGGTATCTATACATATCTATATACGTATAGATATATAAATAAACAAAATCGTCATTTGAATTTGAAAATAGCTACTACGAAACGTGTATAAACGCCGCAAACGCCAGTACCTGCGTATGTATATGTATGCAACGATCTATATACCGACCACTTCCGCTCTCTTCGCGATAGATCCATACGGATACATACATAAATTATTTGTTTTCAGGAAATGAGCCAACGTCAGTAAGAGATAGACTGACGTCTCAAAAGTCTTAAGTCTAGTCAGTTTTTTTTTTTTTTTTTTTTTTCTTCAATAAACTTACGTATTTTTTCGTTTTCTCTTGTTCTTGAAAAAAAAAAAAAATCGGACAAAGATATTCGAGGGATATAAATATATGTATATATATATTTTTTGAATTCAATTTTCAACTAATTATCTCGATCTTATCGTGAACTATAGTTATAATATTATTCGAATTAAAAATTGAAAGAATTCTTTTTTTCCTTCTTCTTCTTCTTCTTCTTCGCCGTAAACCCGGAAACTTTTATATGGTAAATAAAAGTATATTTATCTCCGTTCGCGGTAAAGAACAAGAAAAAAAGAAAAAAAAAAAAAAAAATCAACAGAAACGAATAAAATAATTTATATAATTATCGTTAATTTCAACACGTTTCGTATATAAATTTCTTTTTTTTTTTTCTTCTTCTTCTTTCTTAAACCACGTGAAATTTAATTTGAACACTATGTATATAGTATATGCGGTTACATAGTTACATACATACTGTATATATCCTTATTATATTTTATTTCATTTTCTTTTTTGTTTCTCCAATGTTTTTTTTTACATTATATTAATATATTCATTAATATTTTTCGCAAATATAGGTACTACATACATATATGTATAAGAGGAATATAATATTATATATATATGTATATGCGGTGAAAAACTATTAAATTTCCTCGGGTTTTTAAACGCAGGCACGTGGACCAATTAACTATTTATATACGTAGGAAACGAAGCAACTGTGAGAACAATTAAAAATTGCGTCATATCGTGGTTCATTACGTTCGTCGCTCTGGCTATAGCTACGACACCATATTATTCATTATCCGTAAAAACCTCGTTTTCATTGACCAGTAAAACTATCATTTCGGTACATAATACGCCTAGGTATATATGTATACATGCCTTAACATATATACATCCTTTTTATCTCTCGATATCGACCCGTAGATATATAGATACGTATAACAGGATAGATCGATCGATTTCTCATGTGTCTCCATACATACATTTCGCGGAATAAAAATAAACTCTTTTTTTTTTTTTCGTCTATCTTTCTTCGATCGAGCGAAAGAAAAAAAAAAACTTTTGGCTACAGTCAGTTATTTCAAGAATAATATATAATTTTTCTTTTGCGTTTCAACGTTTTTTTTGGCTCTCTTCTTTTCCACGTTTTGTTATTATTTTAATTTTTTTATTATTTTGTTTTTTTTCATTACGATTCTGGAAGAGATATGTGTATTCACGAATTGAGTTTATTCAAGTGTGTCTATTTAACGAGTTTTCAGGGTTCTTTACCGCATCAATAAAATTCTTTTCACAAAATTACTTCTTTAATCATAATTATAATATGGATTAATTAAAGACACTTGTTGTTTTCGTTCTTGGATAATATTCCGAAGACCTTGACGACATTTTACGTACGTTATGATTGTATATAGGTGAATACACGCATATGTATACGTGTGTATACAATACGCGTAATATGTAGAAAGTTTAGGAAATTATACGATGATAAAAAATTTTTACTGTAAAAAGTTTGAAAAATGAAGAAATAATAGAAATAAGAAGAACAAAGAACAAACCAAACATACGTATATAATTGGCTGAAATAAAACTGAACGTGTTTTAATATTATATTCGTTTGATTTAAGAATCATTAGCGATTTTTTTCGTTGGATTATTTTCAAATTAGCAAATAAATTATCCCAACATCGTATACCTGTACATATAAAATAACGACACAGTATATTATCTATCTTATTCTTTCATTTTAAACCTTGGATTATATTTGTCGAAAATAAGTAATGACTTTTTAACGATGATTAACAATTAAGCTTTGGGCCTCGCTTTAGGCTGTTTTGAATCGAATAAATCCTAACCGTATTTATAATGACGCGTGGAGTCAATCGACAGATATAAAAATGATTTATTAGTCGGAAATTAACGATCTTATCTTAATACTTTTTATCTATACGTATACGTTGAATCAAATTCTTTTAGTCCAGTCGGTACTTCATAATATGTAGAAATCCGCTTCCTTACGTTAGAAAAAAAAAAACGAAAAAAGAAAAAGTGAAGATAATTTTGAACGTACAGGTATTATAAATGTCATAAAAACGCGAGAGACTACTTGAGAAACTTGAGAAACTACTTATGTTTTTTCAATATACATAATATTATGTGTATATACATAATTATTCAAGATATTTCCAGGTAAATATAATTTCCTGGAAGATCGTCGTCTGATATTTAGAATCCCATTCGAGCTCTTTTCTCTTTTTATTTTTTGCGCACGACATCGGCAAAAAAAAAAAAGAGAGAGAAACTAATCGCGAAACATTCGACCGTCCGATTTCGTGGAAGATAATTGAAATCAAATATACCTACGCTATACGTATAATTGACGAATAATTTTAAACGCGGTTTGTGAACGGAAAAGAAGAAAAAAGAAAATTTTATTCGCGATTGATAGTTAAGAACACTGATGTATTCCTTGTTCCTTCCGCAGCTGTATATACTATGGATACGATAAAAGCTAAAATCTATACGTTTGCGTAATAAAAGCTTTTTTACGAACACGTTTTATCTATCTCCTATCGATTCTATAATGTATACGATCTAAACGAATCCCACGATATTTTATACATCATTCCTATTTTCTATCGATTCATTTCTTTACGTCTCGTTCCAGTTGAAAGCGGTGTACAGAGCTCTGGACGGATTCTGCGAATTGCCAGACGAGGATAGAGCGAAATACGAGAGAACATCGTCTTCTAATCACGGCTACGTCAAACCAGGACTAGAAAAGTGAGAATTTTTCGAATAAATATCACCGAAAATAACGAACGAATATATAAACTTTTCTTTTACACATCTATAAAACGTCCTATCTATATATACCACTGTCTCGTAAAAAAAAAAAAAAAAAAGAAAAAATCAATCAATCAATCGAACTATGAAACTATACTTTTCCGCCCCCCCGTTCAATAATTCCCTGACGTCTTCGACGCAGCTGTTGGTTTCTGTTAATTAATTTCGTCTAGCCGTTTTCTTGTATGCTGCAACGCGTTTCGTCACGTGTATTTGTCTTTTTCATTGCATCGGGGCAGATATTACACACACATATATAAAGATACGTAATACGTTTTATTGGCGGATATATTATACCTATTATATGTGTATATATCATGCGAGCGCAATTATCTGATGATTCATTAGATTCTCGGAAGACGAGGAAAAGGAGGCTAGACATGCTTTCAATGTAACTGGGAGCGGTGGTGTTCTCCCGGAAACTGAAGTACCCGGCTTTCGCGATGCTGTCGACGAACTTGCCAGAGATTTGAAACAACTTTCAGCTATGCTATTGACCGTAAGTATATTCAAGTATATAATATGTAGTACGTATACATATTTGATTTTAGAATATGTAGTTATATCAATTTGTCAATTTATATATATATATATGTATAATATTTAGTTCGATTGATAGAAAATCACTTCTATTCGATATTATGAATATATTTGACACGTTATATATTAGATATTTTTCTTTTTAACCGGAAATCAGTATTCAGATTAGATAACAATCGCTTACGTGTAATTAATCCGTTATGAATTTATTAATAAGATAGTACAAGTATGTATACATACATATGTACCTACGTTGATTTTTTTTGCTCGATGATTCATAATTTTCCTTTTTTTTTTCTCTTATATTTAACATTTTCTGTGATTTCATTCTCAGATAATTTATTTATACGGTATTTTTAATATTCTTATCCCCCCCTCCCTCTTTTTCTTTTTCCTATTCCTTTTTTTACAGGCACTGTCCGTTGGGCTTGAACAACCTCCGGATTTTTTAATGTCGAAACACACGGGGATGTTGGGACCAGATAACGAGTCCACCTTGCGTCTTCTTTATTATCCACCTTTGGGAGCTCCGGTTCCTGGACTAACACGTTGTGGCGCACATAGAGATTACGGCACGTTTACATTACTCGCACAGGTAATATATCTACTATATTATCAAAGATTAAATTTACCGAAAATTGTGATATTTTTTTTTTTATTCTCAAGACAAGTAGTAACAGAAGAAAAGAAGGAAATTTGATAATTCTTTGTGAGAAAAGAGGAGAAACAAAAAGACTCAATTATCTATAATAAATCTCAATTATCACAGCTGTTAATTATAATGATAATTAATAACAGGACAGCGAAGGAGGTCTCGAGGTACAAACTCCGCACGGTGAACGTTGGAGTCGTGTCGGTCATTTGCCAGGTGCGATCTTAGTCAATACCGGAGACATCTTGGCAGCTTGGACTCGGGACCAGCTCCCAGCTTTGAGACACAGAGTCGTAGTCCCTGAGCTCTGCGGTCGAGGGCGTCATTCTATTGCGTTTTTTGTCCATCCGGATAACGAGACGTTGGTTGAACCCTTGGACACGATATTGACTCAGGCAGTGCCGGAATCAGCGCCTTGCAGACTACACAAGAAAAAGAACGGGGTTCTCACCGCTTACCAGCATCTACAACGTCGGTTTCGAGAAACTTACGCATCTTAATGAACAGCCGAAATTCGGAGCTTATCTTTAGTTACGAATAAGCATTGTTGCAATACAAATGCTCTATATATCAGGCTGAGTTATTAATTGTTAACGTTAATCGCGGCTCCTGGAATACATGTATACTTATAGTCCACTCTAATCATGATTTGACCGTGGATTTGGTTTTTTTTTTGGTTTAAGAAGGTTTAAAAGGTTTTTTCCTATCATCTCCGTAACCGTGAGGCTGATAAGAATTTTGTACGAAGCATTTTTGTAGCTCATACAGTTATCTATAACTTTCATACATAACTTTTTCGCCTGAAATCAATAATAAAAGAGTTATGAGCTAAAGTTAGGCGTTGAAATTTCATAGTTATCAGCTTAAAGCACTTTATCTTCTCATTTGTCGTCTTCTTGTGCTCATAACTTTTTTATCATTGATCTTAGGCGATAAAGTTATAAATGAAAGTTATAGATAATTGTATAAGCTATAAAAATGTTCTGCACAAAATTTTTGTCAGTCTCACGGTTACGGAGATAAATCCCTCCACCCCGTGGCCGATAAACTCGATTTTATACTCACGTTTTAATATCACAAAAAAAAAAAACGTTGCCTACCCAAAATGCACGGTCAAATTACAGATTGACTGGACTATCAAGACTCACTGTTATCTGCCTATCGTTTGAATCTGCGATTAATGTAAGGATTCTGAATCATTGTAAATGGATCAATTTTTCCTTATTCTAAGAGCAAAATATCACCGAAAATATATGGGGTCTAAGTTTTCTCTAGCTTAACGAACCGTGTTCGATATCGCATTTCTATTATTTCGATCATAAATTCGGATTCATTATCAGTAAAGTTTAATATTGATTAAGAATTGGGTAATTCTTTGAAAATCGATTAATTTCCTGGCAAATTGATTCGATCGTTGAAAGTCTTTTTGAATTATCTCTGGTCATTATTCGGATCATTCATCGGATTTATTACGGTTTAAATATTTGGGATGTTGAAACGGCGTTGGGGAATTTTCTTTGTACATAATATATCGAATAATCCGTTGATTATTTATAACTTCGCGGGTAAAATAGTCGGCACTATCTACTCTATGAAATATGATTTACCGAAGGTGTTATACCGTGCGTGTAATATGTCCAGGAAGTTAAATTAAGATTTGTAAATAAGTATTGAAGAATTGTGTAAATCAAAAATACAAACTTTAGATATATCTATGTTCAGACCTGATAATATTACGGTCAGACGGTTTTTTTTTCTTTTTTTCTTTTTTCTCTTTTCCTCCGAGATAAACATGTTTACCTTATTCAACAAGGGACAAAGAATACAACTCGTGTGCGTATGTTCGAGAACCGTTTGTGCCTAACTTGGAGATGTATAATCACAATGAGGATTTGTCAATTAGTGTTGAATCTTCGTTTAATACTATCTACTTAAACAACATATTCAATCGGAAATGATACCCACTGATTTTAAATAGTCTGAAATATGTTCAAAAATTGATTGAAACTTAATATTGAAATGTAATAGTTATATATAAAAAAAAAAAAACACTGTGGAGTCTCAAGCAATAAATGAATTTGTACTTATCGTTAATTAAACAACTCTCTTGTCATTTCACCTGATTTTTGATTTAACTAATAAAATGGACGAATGAATGAATACTATTTATCTTACATCTTCAGAGCTTTCGAGTGTTTCGATTCTTATCCAATGCGAGACTTAATTGATAACTGAATCAGATTATCAAAGAATGAGAAATCTGTCTGAGTATGTATGTATGTATGTACATAAATTTGGCTTCAAAGATGATCTTTATCAACGAAATCAAGAAATTTCGATTGCTACCGTCTCTGATTGTATAGTATCAGTTGTCGCAGGTAAGTAGGATGAATATAATAGAAATAAAAGTGAGATTTTCAGAGCGTTTAAAAACATTTTATTATTTCATATTTAATAAACAGCATTCGACAAGTTTACAAAGAAAAGAGAAAACCATTATTACGATCCTTCTCGAAATGAATAATAATAGTAGAAAAACGTTCGCAACAATATTAATATAATAATCGTCAATCGATAATAATTCTTCCAACAAACGAGAAGTTTTAATAACTCGGTGCATTGATTCTTTATTTATTTTTTCATTTTTCTATTGGAATATCATCATCTTTCGGCTATGACCTAAACATTACAATAACATAAATAAGAAGGAACAACTTTGGCTATAATAGTAGTACAAACAATAAAACTGCAACAATGATCAATGCGCAATGATAATCTTACAGTTATTTTATACAAAAACAGAAAAAAAAAAATAATAATATTTACTGCCTACCAGAACAGTTTTTTCCCCCCTCATTTCTCACTCTCTTACTTACTATGAATAATTATATTATAAAATAGAAGAAAAGGGCTTTTATAATCGTAATCCAGCGCCAAAAATATCTCACGCATTTTTGCGCGAGGAAAGTTGCTTTCCAGAAGCTTTTTGTTTCGCTTTATACATCAGGAAAGCGGACACCGGTTGCCTCGGGTTCCTCGCCAACATAATATCCCTGAAAGAGGCAACCGCCGCTGCTTTCTTGGACTGTTTTTTAACTTTTTCTAAATTTACTACACTGAAATGTGTCGTTCCCCCAACAGCGCTCAGCGGAGATACGTGATCTTCAACTTTCAGTGATGTATTCGGGTTGGTTTTACCAGGACTGAACATGAACCTCGAAGGAACAATTTTCTCTTCTTTTTTCGACAGCTTTCGTTTTTTCTTCGGCCTTTGAGGCTCGTCGGTCAAATTGTCCAACAGTTCGTCTGGCAATCTTTTCAGATTAGTTCTGACCATTTCTGGATCTGTTTTCACTAGTGATGTCAATTTTTTCCCCATTTTCGCAGTTTTTTCAGCCTTAATTCGCTCCAATTGATCTCGCCTCTTCTTCTTCTTTGCTTCCTTTGCTGCCTTTAAACTATACGCAACATCTTTCATTTCTTTAAGAGCTGCTGTACGAGCTTGGCCAAATCCTAGGCTCTCAGGTGCTTCGTTGTCACTTTCACCCTCATCTTTGTTATCATTTGAACTGATTTCTGCCTTGACAATGGTCTTGCTTTTCTTTTTATCTTTTGTGCCCAGAGGTGTCTCGCTACTTTCTAATCTCGCTCGTTTCTTTCTAGCCGGTAATTCCGATACAGGAGTTGAAAGATGACGTTTTTTATTACCAGAAACAACGCCTTCTTTTATTTCTGTATTCTTTTCATTAACAGATGCTGTGCTTAGTCTTCTGGCCAAATCCTTCTTGTTCGATGTGATATCAGTTCCGTTTTTATTAGCCGCAACCTCCAGTTCAGAAACGCTCTTCCTCCCTCCGGATTTTCTGCTCTTCTTCTGATCCGTTTTGATCTCTGGTGTCTTAACAGCTTTAATTGGTGTCTTATCCTTCTTCTTCTTTTTATTCTTTCGTTTTTTACTCAATTCTTCGTCGCTGGATTCTTCATCTTCCACCTGGCAATCATCCTCCTCATCGACATCTCCATTCTCCTCTTCTTTATCAGTCCCATCCTCTTCTTCGTCACCTTGATGACCATTGGCGTTACTTTCATTTTCTATTTCTTCCACATCGTCATTCTCGTTGTTCTCCTCATCGCCAGACTCCTCGTTGGCTTCTTCTGGCTCCTCAGTCTCGAACACATCATCTGTTTCCTGTTCATCTTCAACCATCTTGTTCAACGTCCTTCTGTCGAAAGTTTTACTCACCCTTTTCTTCAACTCTAACAACGGCAAACTTTCGTTGAGCCTTTCCTTCTTCAAGAACTTTGTCACAGGGCTTTCTGAGTTCGGTGTTAGCATGCTTTTATTCAAATCAGAAACGCTGGACTTTATCAAAGCAGTAGCCTCTAACAGCTGCATCGAATCTCTCGTATTTTTTCTCCCTGATTTCGGAGTCTTCTTATCTGTGTTAGGTGTCTTCTTGTCTGTGTTAGGTGTCTTCTTTTCTTTATTAGGTGTCTTCTTTTCTTTGTTAGGTGTTTTCTTTTCTTTGTTAGGTGTTTTCTTTTCCTTATTAGGTGTTTTTGTCTGAGTAGTGAACAGCAATTCAGTTTCCTGTACCTCTTCGTCGTCTTCTTCCTCGTCCTCCTGCGTTTTGTTACTATCCTGAAATTTATTAGGTGACTTCTTCTCCTTAATAGGTGTTTTTATTCGAGGCATGAATACCAATTCCTCTTCCGCTTCCTCTTCCTCGTTGTCTTCATCATCATCTTCATCTTCATTTTCTTCTTCTTCATCCTCCTGCGTTTTGTTACTATCCTGAAGTTTATTAGGCGTTTTCTTCTCCTTGATAGGTGTTTTTGGTCGAGGTATGAATACCAACTCCTCTTCCTTTTCCTCTTCCTCTTTGTCTTCATCTTCATCCTCTGCTTCAGCTTCATCTTCCTCGTCCTCCTGCGTCTTGTTATTATCCTGAAGTTTACTAGGCGTCTTCTTTTCCTTATTAGGTGTTATTGTCTTAGGTATAAACTCGAATTCCTCTTCTTCATCCTCACCCTCCTCATCTTGATCCTGTTCCTCATCCTCCTGCGTTTTGTTACTATCCTGAGGCGTCAGACTTCCTAAATCCTCGACTAAATTTTTCCTCAGCTGTTTGCTGAGCGAATTATTCAAACCAGGAGATTGACGATTCTTTTTATCCTTAGTCTGAGTCGTAGATTTGGTTTCAGGTGTACACAAGTCTATCGTTTTATCCAATACCGATCTCAAACCCTTGGAAAGTTTATTTAATTTTTTCACGCTCTTCTCTTCGATCTCCTCCATCCCTGGAGATTCGGAAATTTCCGACTCCCCATTTAAATCAGGCACGATTTTTCCCTTTCGAATTTTCTTATCCGAGAAAGCCAACGCGTCAGATTCAAAAGAAAAGTTCAATCTTTTTCCCATCAATTTTTCTGGGGATTTCACAACCGGCTCTTCCCTCAAAGTCGGGCTATTTTTTTCAGTAGGAGTTTTACCGAGCGAATTTCGTCTCGGTTTCTCGTTTTCGGTCTCAAATTCTTCATCTTTTTCCTCAATCTCTTCATCTTCTTCTTCTTCCTGTTCCGATGAAGACTTGTCCAATATTCTCTTGAACTTAGCTCTGGGTGATGTTTCCTCTTCGGAGACTTCAACAGACTCATTTTCATCGTCAGGTACAATAAAGCCGTCCAGATCAGATCCCGCATCAGCTTCGTCAGAATATTCCGACTCGGAAGCATGGCATTCATCAGCAATCACGTTATCATCCGAATACTCGAGGTCGTCTTTTCCGGCAAGATTCATCTCCTTAGCAACATCAGAGTCGATGCTATACGTGGAGTCGTCTTTCTCTGCAACGACGTAATCTTCATCCTCGCTGGAATTGACAGAGAACAAATAGCCAGGCATTAAATTAGCGCCAGTATCGGATTCTGAATCCACTACAGCTACTGTCGAGTAGTTTTTATCCCTGGGTGTACGCGCTTCCTTGCCTAGCAATCCAAGCCTCGTTTTAGTTCGAGATCTCATCATCAGTTCGGCGGCTTCATCATCTAATTCCTCATCCCCAGAGGAATTATTAAATTCGTAGACATCTCCTGATTTCTTAGATTTCTTTTTTAATTTTTTTCTACTGCTTTCCGACAATGCCGCTTCTTTTTCTTCTACCATATCTTTGCTGGCTGAATTCTCTTTCAATGTTTCAATATTATCCGTACAAGTAGGTATGGTTTCTGCTTCGCTTATGTCCTCTTCAATTTCTGGTCCTTCCTTTTCTCCCTCCTGGGACTTAGCCTCTGAATTCTTTTCATCGTCCGTTTCTTCTTCTTGGATTTGGATTTTATCATTGCTCCTATTCCCGATAGATGTACTCGACCTTCTCGACTTGTTCGGTGATTTTTTGCTCTTCACAGATACTTCGGTTAGTTCATCTTCGTTATCGGCTTGTTCGGTGGTCGGTTTCACATCGCTTTTCCTCTCCCTGTTAGCCTTTTTCGGTGAGTCATTCTTCTTCAATATCAGCGTGTCATCGGAATCAGAAGCCTCACCTCCTTTCCAAGATTTCTCTGACACAGGTACGAAATCATTGTCAGAAAGAGTTTCTTCGCTCATCCTGCCTTTCAGACTCGATTTCCTCCTCTTCTTGCTTTCTTTCGGGCTATCTTTACCCTTATTTTTATTCCATTCCTCGGCAGATATGTTTTGGAATAAATTATCAATCACAATGTTAGAATCGCTGTCGGAAATTTCATTTTTAGAATCATTTACCTTCGATGATTCCACCTCCTCTGTCTCCGCTGATAATGTGCGCGATTTATCTTCAATTCCAGCCTCCTCATGTTCGTTAGTATCCATAGCTTCCTCTCGGTCGATATCTTTCTCAGAATTTCTTTCAATCTCGAGATCCTTCATTTCCACATCATTTTCTGTGCTCTCTATTTTCCCTGCGGATTCTCTCCTCTTGTCTTGTTTTTTATCCAACTTAGATACTTCGGAGCTTTCTCCAGCATCTTTGGAATTCAAACTGGCTCTTTTCTTCGGCGTGTCTTGTTTCTTCCCTTCAACACCGTCGATGCTATTTTTTCGCGAATTATTCTTTGGTACGTCGAAAATATCGCTGCTGCTTTCAGAGTGATCACTTTTCTCGGTTACAATTGAGTTTTGTTGTTTCTGCAAGGCTCGGTCCTCTTTGGTGTTCTTCCTTTCACTTTCAACATCGTCCTCGACAGTCAGGCTGAATTCGCTCTCGGAATCATCGAGCGTAAATTCTTCGATTATTTCATTCTCCACAATAGTTTCGGCGATTTTAGTGTAGCCAGTTTTTGACGCTGAACGTTCGCCGGCGCTTTCTGTCTCTTCAGCTTCTTCATTTTCATTTTTCTTCGCAGATTTAACAACGTTAGACGATTTTTTATCCAAGTTTGATTCCTGCGTGTTCTTGGCAGTATTAAAAGGCTTGGACTCTTCATCCTCCAATGATTTCGGAGTCACAATATCGAAACGTGACTTAGACAAGACCCGCTCATCCAAAGAACTGTTCATCTTCTTATCACCAGATTTATTAGAAAATTTTTGAGCACCGAGCGATTTACCTCTAGAAATATGAACATTAGATACGGTGAACTCTAAATTCTTTTTTACTTTACTTGGCGAGACATTTAGTTTTTCGTTCTCTTTATTGCCAGGACTTTTCTCTTGTTCTTCCGTCGACTTGTTCAACAAATCTTCTATTTTCATGCCTAATTCTCGAGATTTATCTAACGAATTACGTTTCGTTTTTATCAACGCGGTTTCCACTAGTTTTATTGAATTTAGCGCTTCGTTATTAACCGCAGAAACAACTCCAGCCTGATTTTCAACTTCCGGTGTTTTCAACAGCTCGGCTTCTTCCTTTTCATCAATACGGAATTTATCCTTCGCCGATAATATCTCCGTTGCCAAAGATTTCTCGGGCGATTTTCCAGCTGTTTTTTTCCAAAATACCAAATTTTATTAATATGCAAATAGCAAAAAAATAAAATAAACTAAGAAATAATGCATGATTGAAGCAATTGTTTCATTGTAACTTACCAAGACTTTCATCATTTTCTTGTTTAGCATCAATACGGTCTTTCTTCGGAGATTTTTTACTGTTAGGTGATGAGGAACTGCTTAAGGACTCGATCGAAGTTTTGTCTATAAACAATATGAGTTTTATTATACATAAGTACAATATTTGAATGAAAAATGTTCGACTAAATTCTTGTTTTCTTTACTCTCCGAGGATTTTCAATGTACTTGTAAAAAAAAAGCTTACCAGGATTGCTTTCGAGCTCGATCTTCTCTTCAGCTATTGTGTCGACTTTATCGATTCCTGACTCTTGTTGAATCTTATCCTCATTGTCTTCTTCTGTGAGAACTGGTTCCGTTGGTAGAGCAGAAACCTGTTGTCGCCGTTTGTTTTTTGGTGTAGAAGCTGCTGCACTTTTTGTGGCTCGCTCGATACTAGGCTCTGGATCTATTGACGTTGCCCTGGTTCTGCGTGTTCCTCTAACAGGTGGTGGCGGCGATTTTGTTTCAGATGAAGCCCGCAGCGACCGCCTAGAGCCAAACACACCGGCGTTAGCATAAGAAAATTAGAAAATGTGATGAAAAATCAAGGGAAATTATCAAATATGAATGAAAATCATCAGAGAATCATTAAAAATTGTAAAACCATGACAACTGACACGGTAAACTATAAGAAAATTGTTGAAAATCATTAAGAGTCTCATAAGAAATCATAAAAATTCATTAGTCATTAAAAATCATAAAAAATCATTAAATCATGAAAATTCATTGTCATTAAAAATCATTAAATCATAAGAATTCATGAAATCATTAAAAATCATTAAATCATGAAAATTCATCAAGTCATTAAAAATCATTAAATCATAAAAATTCATGAAATCATTAAAAATCATTAAATCATAAAAATTCATTAAGTCATTAAAAATCATTAAAAATCATAGAATGGCAAACTAGTCAAGTTTTTGTCATACGAAAAGAGAATGTACCTAGTTTTGTTGGCTAATTTAGGTGTTCCAGGAGAAGATTCGACAATGGATAGTCGTTTGATAGCCCGAGTTCTCGGGGTACCAGGAGCAGACTCTGGTTCAAGATTTTCGCTAACATTTGAGGATGCGGAATTCCTCCTTGACCTCAGAGTCCTAGGAGGTTCAGGAATACTTGTCAGGTCTGTAGCAACAGCAGCGGCACGTCTCCGAGTGACTCTTGTTGTTACGTTTGCCGGACCGGTTATACTTTCCGGAGATGATCCATCAGGGTTTACTGAACCGTGACGATTTCTTGTACTGCGGCGGATCGGTGAGTCGGTCACGGCCGCTGCCAGAGCCGCACGTGTCTTACGACCTTAGAGATGAGGAAAAGTGATTGGAAAAAAAATTGTTGAAAATAAGAAGGGGGAAAATGACGTTGAAAATTCTATTGTCTCTAAATTTATAAAATACTTGATAAAAAATGATAGAATAAAAAGAAGAACAGTAAAAATCGAAGAAAAGAGGAAATTTCGCGGAAAATTTTCTTTCATGAGATTCTTGAAGAGTGATAAAGTTAAAAAAAAAAATTAAAAATTAAGAATAAAAATGAAACAAAGGAAAGTCTGGTCGTTTTTTCTTCTGTTTTTTTTCTATGAGATTTTCTTGAAAGATATAATTTATTTATTCTTGTAAAGTAATGCGTAAATTATTGTAAAATGAAGAAAAATAAATAAAGA
Source organism: Rhogogaster chlorosoma (assembly GCA_944452935.1). Lineage (NCBI taxonomy): Eukaryota > Metazoa > Arthropoda > Insecta > Hymenoptera > Tenthredinidae > Rhogogaster > Rhogogaster chlorosoma. Next base: position 26,072,356 of record OX101800.1, on the reverse strand, counting down.
TAGGTTATGAAATTACGATACATGTGTAAATTTGAATATTGGGTTATGGTATCTTGTGGAGTAAAAGAAATGCGTTGGATTATCATATTTGTTGAATAAATGATTGAAAACTTATGGAAAACGATTGAGAAAATGAGCGAGGATTGATAGTCGTATTTTTTCCATAATGAGTATTTGAAATCGTAACGGCCGTTAGATTTGGGGGTTATGGTCGGATATATCGAGCCATTTTAGGTATGTAGTATGTTTTTTGAATTCCTACCGGTTTTAGGCCCGACCTCGTCGTCAGAATCGTTGGCGACATAACGTGGCATTATTTATACACGATAATATCGGAGGATGAAATAATAAGCCGATCGATGCACTACATACATAGATTCATTTAATTATTTATTATCAAAGTACGAATTAGGAGATATTTCAAATAACGAACAGAGAAAATTATTGAATGAACGGTTAGACACGTGTTTCCAGAATTCTCTTCTCCGCTCGCAGACCACAGATTATATACAGATGCGATATAAACGCCTGTTTCACATCGAACAATATCTCGTTTTCCCGCCGGAATTAACATCGGCGACTCCTAGCGAAATATATTTTAAACTTATAACAGTACGAGGGTTGATTTTAAACGCAACAGATCCCGCCACAAGTGTTATCAACTTATTTGTCAAACTATAAGAGAACAGGGAATTTAATTTTCAATTATATTATATTGAAAAGATCATCACACAGCGTTTTCAAACTCAAAAGCTGTATTTATAAACTATCGTATTATGTGTTCAAGAGGATTAAACATAGGATAAAATCTTCTATTGTATATATTTTGTAGGGAAATAAATAGACGTATACATTGATTGTAACTGAATAGGACAAATAAAAATATGTAGTATATACGACTACTGGTATTAATTATAATAATGACGTATATATCAATCAGAATATCGCATATACACCGCAGATATGTATTATTGATAATACGGCATAAGGGCCTGCCATCATTCGCCGGTATAAATCGTCGACATAAAGGTATAATTGAGGACTCGAGTGACTCTCTGTTACTCCGAAATTCTGTTTCTGACAGATTATCGCGGTCCAGTATCCCAATCACTTGCTAATACATAAATATCTATACATATATAGCCGTAGAGAGACTCGAGATTATTCTATCAGTATCATAATATGATAAAAAAAGTTCCTTTTCGCCTTCATTATTAATATGACTTATGTAATATGACTTTATTTATTTCCTTCGTATCGATAATACGCACGTATTCGCGCGTTATAATATATTGACTGTAGACAAAGAATAGTTGAATTACGCTATTTTATTTGCTGTGTAAATAAATAAATTGAAACATGTGTATGTGCTCTATTTTTGACCGAATTTTATAGGAAATCCGCCAATATATCGGTATCATTTGCAAAGCCTTTGATTAATCAGGTTTAATTAAATTTCAAATCACGGTACACTATATTATATGATGTGCCAATAGCTGCACACATTTCTGAACAAAATTATACGCTCGAATAATATTTTATCAAAGAAGTTAAATTCAATTTCAAAATTCTCTTCGAAGAACACAGGAAATTAGCTAATTTTTGAAAAACAAAAACAATCGGACACTCGAAGGAATTTGAAGAAAAGTAAAAGGAAAAAAATCGTAAAAAATTACTAGATAAGGAAAAATTGATATTTTCATCGAAAATTCTGAAATTTTGTGGAAATACACGAATTCGTTCATCGCTCATATGATCGTACGGTGTGTAGTCTGATTCTATCGCATTCGTAAGGCGAGTAGGTGAATTACGAGTTCGGATCGCGGCGAGCTCGTAGAGCTGCATCACGTTCGTCGTTCCGGCATAATGAACCCTTGCTCAAATGAGACTTTCGTTGCTCGTCGAGGGTAGAGCATGAGCTAGAGGTGGAAGTGGAGGTGGGGGGGTGGAGGCTGCGTTACGTGGGGAGGAATATAGCGTCGAGGTACCTAGCCAGCGAGGGTACCATGGGGTTGGGGAGTAGAGGAACGGCGTTGGTTTCACGAGGCGACCAGTCGAGCTCTAATTAAAAACGTTCTCTCCTCCTCTCCTCGCCCGTAACACAGACAAAAATACATACGTACCTTATGTTATAGACACATACAGGTGCATATCTAGCCTGCACGTATAGAAAGACAGGTACAAACGTACGAATTTACCTACGAATCGATATTTCAGGAGTTTTTTTGCTCATAAATAGAATAAAAAAAGATAAACAATAAAACAATAAAAAATAAAATAAAAAACCGTCTGATTGAATGTATATCGAATATATCAAGCGGAAACTGATTAACAGATGATATTTTATACGGTGAAGCTCATTCCTTCGATCTTCAGGTTCATGAAACTCATTGGAAAAACGATAGATATTTTTTTATAAAACTTGTCAAGGCGTAGTTATATGAGAATTTGAATAATCTGTAAAGATTATACATGCAATATTTTTGTATATACCTATTCTCGGAATAATCGTCGAAAGTTTCCTATATATTATTTATTACTGATATCTATCGACATATCTATAATTATGGTCGAGATTTGAATAATAATTGTGTTCCAAATATACGAATATTATATATATTGTACATCGTTGAAAGAATAAATTATAAAATTGATTTTAGATGAGAAATTTTCGTAGTCAAAACTAATTATCGAACATAGCCGGATCATAGATCGCAGATAATCAGCGAAATATATTGGGGAAATTAGCCTGCATCCACGGATTGAGTTGCATTGAAATTGAACGAATATCTTCTGCGCGTTAAATTTAGAATGAATGAATAAATCGAAACGATAAAAAAAGAAAAAAAAAAAAAAAAAAAACAGAAGAGAAGAGAAAAAAGGAAGATATGATTCATTGCGTTGCGTTTCCTGCTCGAAGAGGGGGTGAGAATTTTTTCCTGTTTTCATTCAGCTCGTGCATCGAGTAAACCCCCGTCTTATTGCGGTACGTGTCCGCAGTTTTTTTGCTCCCTGTTCTTCCACGTTTTTTTTTTTTTTTCTTTTTTTCATTATTTATTTATTTTTTCTCCCCCTATTACGTTGACCCAGTACCCAAGGGAAGAGGAGGACGCAAAGGTCTGACCCAGCGAACATGTGAGTTATGCCGACTAATACACGAGACCAACCCTTCCGCAAAGCTCCATACCCAATAAAAAACGTCAACGTGAAAATATTGAATTTCGGATTATGTGGTGCAAGTAATTGTTATACACGATAGGCGTGTGAAGCCATGTCCTTTTTATTCTTTTATTTTTTTGTTCTCTAAATCTAATCTGCTTTACTTTCGATTCAGTTTTACCATTTTTATTCAATTTTATATATTTCTGAATTATTTCTGAATTTTTTTTTTTTCCTCCCTTTTAAACCGTAATGTATACACGTAGAACATAAAAGCGTAGATGTACGAATGCGGGGGTTGTTTGCTTAGAGTAAAGACGTGAGCCTCGAGTAGGTGAATCAAGTATGGAGATTGTTGCCTGCGACTTGTGTAACGAAATTATGCGTGAGAGTAATAGTTCGTCGTGTATGTAGGTAGGATAGGTAGGTACTAATTTGAAATTCAAAATTTGTTGTCAGGGCTTCTGAAAGCACTACGAATATACCTATTGCTGCGCGCATTCCTATGTGGCTAAAATCAAATGAAAATCTATTTTGACTTTGACAAGCAACGAGGCAGCGACTAGATTATAAAATAATTATGACACGTAGTCATTCGCAGCTTTGACGTTGATATTATTAATACAATAGATTACTCTTGACTGAATATAAAAATAGGGAGAAAGTCGATTGTTAAGAGTGTAAAAAATGGTATTTGCATAGTGAGAAACTCACGGTGCAGAAAACACTCGTGCAGCATTTAAAACAAGACTGAATACCACGCAATCTACCCCTTGAGACAGGAGAAAAAGAAAGACAGGGTGAGAAAGAGAGAGAAAAGAGAAAGAAGAAAAAAAAAATTACAAAAATTAAAAAGCTCGAGTAGAAAACTCGTAGGTATATAAACGTACGTATAATTCTAGTATATACTTAAAATATACTGCGTCATCTGTTGCGTGGGCGAGTCAAGTTTTATTAAATTTATTGTCCCTCCTTTCTTAATTCGTAAAAAAAAAAAAAAAAAAAAAAAAAACACGAAAAATTAGAAATTTTCATTCATTATTTGTCTAGCTTCAAACGTTTTGGAATCCTTTTCTTTTCTATTCTATCAGGTACCTTATTGTATATTCTATTCTATTATGGAAAAATCAGAACACCTTCAACTATACAGCCTTTTTATTCTAATTTTTTATTTTTATTTATTTCTTCATATCTACGTTAGAGTTCCGTAACGATATGAAATATAGATATAAAGATACATATATATTATATATAGCCTGTACGATATCATATTGATTTATGAAGCGAGTACGACGTTCAAAGTACCACCTATATTATACCTATACATTTATTATACGTACTTTAATTTCGTTTCGGGTTCTTAAATAATTAATTATAATTATTATTAATATTTTCGTTTTCTTTTTTTTAAAATTATTTACGTAATTATTACTGTTTAATATATAAATCTACGTATATGTATATGTATTTAGAAATTTTATAGAATTTTTATTAAAATATATACCATTTGAAGCAGAAATTCATTTCGACAGGAGTATTACAGGTATACATATATATTTTCACATTTCCAATAAACCTCATTAAATTATATTCTCCATTTTCAAAGCGCTCTCGATCTATGTATACAATATTCGCGAAAACGTATGTACACAGGTAGGTATGTACGTAGGTATATAGGCATATCTACACATATTTACTTTCTGACAGTATAATTATATACATCTAGGTATAGTCCAGTAGGCTGACCTTTCTCTAACAATTTCATCTAAATTTCAAACTCGTTAATACCTACATCTCGAGGTCTTTACATAACATATACGGAACTGAAATAATTAGATATTAATAATACACCTCAGCGCCGTTATACACCATGATACACCCAGTTAACTCTACCCGTTATTATAATCGCGAATTCAACAGTCCGCATGAATCGTCAGTCCTTAATTATGGACCTAGTCTAACGAGTGGAAGATATGCTGAAGAAACAAAAGAAATGTAAAAAGGAAAGAATTTTTTCTTCATTTTATATAAATAGCGATAGAATCAGGCCTCGAAAATCAGCTTTTGCTTCTCATTTTCTTCCCTTGCTAATTGCTACACGGAAAAGGATATAAGCTGTAAAAACCGACGAAGATATGCTTCATTGAATATCATCGCAGCCTTCGTCAGTACATAAAAACGAATGAATGAGATTTTGAATCTCCTTTTTTTTTTTTTTCCATTTTCATTTTACCTATTCTAGGGAATATTCGCGACTGCGCTGATTCCGGCTGCGCGTTTCCACGTAGTTCAACCGAGCCACGGGGGATGATTTGACGCAGTTGACGGTCGTCATCCACCGAGTGTGGGTGGACTCTTGATTCGAAGGTAGATTCTCGCGTGCGGCAATAATAAATAGCTGAATATTCTCTCTATATATGTAGCACATGAATTTTTGGAAATAAAATAGAAAAGCGGAAATACGAGGAAAGAAAAGACGCGGGATTCTCATTTTCCATAAACGTTTTTTTTCCCGATAAAAACGACATGAATTAGTGCTTTTCTTCGGTCAAGGAACGACCAGCGAGCTTGCGGCATGAACGAACAACAACAACGAGCTTTTTTCCTGGTTTTTTTCCTATCGATAATTCTACTCGCCAATGTCGCAGGAGAAACCGGTGAGTACATTCGATTATTCATTTGTACACACGCAGTTGTTAATTAGTCATTTATGGCGTGAAAATTGACAATTTTTTCAGAATTACGAGTTATTTTTGATCCTCCATCCGACGCGAGGCTAAAGATTAACGTTAATTAGATCAGGAAGCGGAAGGGCGCGGGATTATTAGTGAAATCGTTTGTTTCAAAGGATACGATAATAATTCAAGCGCACAAGTGGTTGAGAATATGAGAAGGATCTAGGATCTAGTATAATTGGAGCGAGTGGTGTATACGTACGTATAGCATCAAAGGGATTCGCGCGAGATTTTCTCCTCCTATTATATAAGACAGATATATGTATATGTATGAATTCCCGCAAGTATAATGCCGGGCTTTGGTAATTGGGTTGATGTGTGATAATCAGAGAAATGAGAAACGGAGAAAATTCGGGAATAATTCACGTGGTTAAATCGAGATGAATCAGGTTTCGAAATAGTTCGGGAAATTCGTGCGGAATTCCCGCGTAATTTATTCCAGAAATTTAAAGAATAAAATATACCTCACGCAACTTTACTCCCGGATCAAAGGTCGATGTTGTACCTTCAATTTTATCGAATTCTATATTAATTCGAACTCCGATCGCCAGCTCCTCGATGTCTAATTAAATCAAACGAGACGGTCGAATTTCACCAAGTTTTAAAGTATTCGACTTCTTTCTTTCCGAATAATTAACCATTCGTTTCACTAAAGTGTCTACTTTTAATGCGAGTATTTTCAAAGTCGAGGATCGAGGCTTTCGGAGCTTTAATATTCGCATCTCTCACATCCCGCGTTCGGTGGCATGAGGGAATATCGACTACGATGACGAATTTCCATTACAAATTCGCGGCATAGTCTAATTTCGAAATTTAGTTTCCGTTGCATTTCCATCGTTCAATTTCTGTCTAATTGCCAATTACGGATTCGTTGTTCGTTTCTGATGCTCTTACTAATTGACTATTTTCCGCTATTGATGTATACGGCCGAAATAAATCAGTACATAATAAACCCCGAAGCACTGAATTGATCTCATCCGCTTAGTACGCAAGTTACAGTCTTCGCAGTTTTCCCATAGAATTAATTAGTTGCATTTTGTTTTCCAGACTTCATGAAAATAAAAACAACTTCATAAGAATAATTCAGATTCAAATTGGTTAAAATTCCATCGACAAGATGATTGAAATTCGTCGATCATTTCTCGAGATACGATATGAATGATTTATTTCCCTGGGAATACCGTTCTTTGAATAACTCAAAAACTGCTAGACCGAAAAAGTCCAAATTTTAATCAGTTCTAAGTTAGGAAGAGTCGCATTGATTGATACAAGGAGGGATGAAATCCGTCCATTAGTTCTCGAGATATCGTAGGAAGAAAAATTGATAGATTTGACGGATCAGAAATGGGTCCATCGAAAATGATTCACTGGACTCGAAAAGGTGGAGATCCGGCGAAAGGCAGACGTTTCATTTCCCGGTTGATCGAAATAACTTCGTATGTAACTGAAATCCGTGGATTGTAATCTGCCACATAAGACCTGCGATAAAAATCGACGTATATCTTTCTACCTGTAGTGTTCGCGTGTGTGTATCCACGCGACAAAGAAAGGCTTGAAAAGTCTCTTTCAACCTTTGGAAATCTAGACTGAAGTCGTCGCTCGTTGTCAGTCGTTCTATTTCAAAAGCAATATCACATGATACGAACTTAAGTCGGCCAGAACCCTCCCTCAGCCTCGTCACGTCGCGATGCTTGCGAGTAACGAGCTTAGTTCGAGAAACGGGAGGAAAAGAGGCCCCGCGATTTGTCGCTTCACGTTTTTTTCCTCTCGATTCCCAGTTGCCAAGGGTTTTATCCCGATTAAATTACCGTTATAGTATAAAAACGTCCGTTATCTTTTCACGCATTTATTTTCTCAATTTTTCACCCCACGTAAGCGAGCTCAATAATCCCGAATAATTGCTCCGATCTAGACAGTATCCTCCCCTGAAACGAGGGAAGAAAAATGAGAAGATAAACAAAAAAAGAAAAGAAAGAAACAGTAGGAAAAAAGAAGAATATACTTAGACATTTATAACGGAAAATTGTGCTAACGTCGCGTCGGTTTTGAATAGCTGACGTCTAGGTGACGCCGATGGGGTGGCGTTGGGGGTTGACCCCGATCGATACCTGCGGCGTATTGTAAATACCCTCTGAATATGCTTTCTGTGACGTACTGAATCCACCGCCGTTGATACGGAGAAATATGACTGGGAGCGATCGTTCAGGAGTTTGATAATCGTTGCGATAAAAATCCAGGGGATGAAAAGGAGCGAGAATCGGCCCTAATTAGTTCCTCCTGATCACCCGGATTGAAATAACGAATTTATCCACTTTTTATTATCGAATTTCGAGACTGAACTCTGAACTGAAATTCGTTTCCCAAAATCAACCTACTGGATCTAGACTTTCGTCTTTAATCAGAATTCTACGGCCCCCCTACCCCGGCTACCCTTGTTAAATACGTTTCCTAAAGTAGTTTTAGACTGGCGTGATCGGCCACCCTTTAATTCAGCCGTTTATACACGGTTAACAAGATCCGGTTTAGCGATAAGGCGACGGTTTCTAACGAAGGAATTCATCCCTTAATGTTTTCACGGAAATTGTTGCTTTAAGCTCGATAGTTTTACGGGGGTGGGAAAAGGCGTGAGGTAAAAATAGCTTTTTGGCTTTGTCTCTAGTCGGGTGCAGCATTATACTTATACGCTTCTTTTGTCTCCTAGAGTTGCTCTAACAGGATCAAGGGGGTTCTTTGCGAAAAGATTTCGCGAGCTTGTGTGTTAAATTTCAACGATTTTGCGCTTTATTCTAACAAATACCGAGCAACAAATGAAACTGGTTCAATTCGAGCTCCAATTTAGAACTACAGAAGTCGACAGCTGCGGGCTGCAATACGGTACCGCATACTATACGTGTAACAGTTTCCAGAGTTCGTGTATCCGCCTACACGGACTTTTATACAGATACGATATCCCCTGTCTGTGTAAATGTCACATGTCTAACACCTCTTCCAATATATCCGTGAAAAATTCACTCTCTCATAGCAAGGGATGAAAAATTGGTTGTTTTAAAAAAAATTCGAGACTCATTATATCCGGCTGCGATCTTCTTTCCGAATCTCGGGATTTCTTATCTTTGGCTTGACAATGAATCTGTTCTCATCTTTTCTCGCTTATTATCCTTGTTCGCGACTTCTTGAAACTTTTTTTTCTTCGTTTAGGTGAAAAGGTGCGAGAAAACCAATCAAATTCAGTGGGAATAAATGTATGTAAAGCCGGTAATACCCTTATCCTCTTGTTCCGCCATGGGCATCCAATCTTACTAATTACACCCTCGAATCTCATTTGTATTTCAAATTTACAGTCTGTACTACCCGGCCCGATTAACGAAACGAAGACCGATACATTTTTCGATACCAATTCCTCCCGGGTAGGTATGTACCTGCCCTCAATAGTTTCCTTAGAATTCGATATAATATCAAATTGATAGAAATGTGCAAAATTTTCGTCCAGGCCTAGCTAGGAAATTTGTCAGTAACTCGTTCTCTTCGTTTTTCGACCAAGGCTACAATTCTGTATTTTTACTCATCGTTACTTGCAGCTGATTAGATCAAAAGACGAGAAATTTTTTCATCTCTTACCTTTCCGAAAATTCTACTTCAATATAAGTTTCGAGTATTCGTTCAGGAGTGATGCTATAATTAGCTGTTTCTCTGTATGTAAAAAAAGACAGCCAAAAATTCCCACGTTTTTGAAGGGATGAAAAAATAAAAGAAAGAATAAACTATACGAAAAAAAAAACAGCACGTCACGATTCAATGAAATATTTTCATACATTTTTCAAGCTTATATTAAAATTCTAGCTGCGCGGTTTGGTTAGCTGATTCGTTTTCTATGAAAGAATTTCTGCGCGCGTTGTTATTAAAACGTTGATAATAAAAGGGGGGATATACTCCTATTTCCTTTTATTATATACTAGCTGGCTCTATTAAATATTGTTTTTGTTTTTTTTGTTTCTATAATTTTTTTATAATTTTCATTTCTCAGTGATATGAATGGCTTCCATTCTCTTACACTGCAGCAGCAGCAGCAGCAGCAGCATTGAAGAGTTTCGGTTATGAGAACGCAGTGCGGAACAGTTTTTGGTCTGATTAAATAAAACAATGGAATAATCGAGGCGTTTATTAAGCCACATTTTCCGGTGGAAAATTTTTTTGTAAAAACATTTAATTAATTCCGTTTTATAAATTTCGCGAATTCCCAACCCGCCGTATTCTATGGGTACACCTTACACAGCGCTGTACGTATGTACATACAATGCGCCGTGTTATATATAAGCGAATAATGAAGTTTTTCAATTTTTCATTTCACGTTTTTTTCTTCAATTCTTCTCTCCCTTATACTAACGTCGTACCGAATACATTGGGCCCTTAGTCCTTCTGTATTTCGCTTTTGAATGTATAAAAAAGCTTGAAGCTTCTCTCGCGGGAGAGAATTGAAACGAATGTCAAATTCGGACGAAATCATTCCGTACAGTATATAACGACCCGATATTAACAGGGAAGTTGTTTCGTTTGAAAACAGGCCAACTCCCTAGGGCGTTAAGTAATAATCTTGGAAAAGGGATTTCCGGTATAAATCGCACGCGGTATTTCTCATTCGCTTATTACTATACTCACTTACATTATCATTATTGATATTGTTTCAACAAAACGAACAGCAATATCTTTCACGAAGTACGAGAAAATTTCGTCCATTTAAATTCCTACCCCGTTATCGTTTTGTTCAAAAAAATATATCCGTGTACATTCGGGTGTAAGAAACCCCTCAGATTCACCCTGCAGACCCGAAGAGATATTTTTTTTCACATAATACGTATATACGAAGCTAGGAAATTAATTTTGTTTTAGTTTATTGAAACGATTTTTTTTTTTTTTTTTTTTGCCCACTAAATTCTGCTAAATAATGGAACAAGTTCGATGCTCCTGTCTTCCCGGTATCCGGGCCTGGGATTGAAAGCACAATGACTAAGGGAAATTGAGCGGAAGTCGTCGCTCTGACAAACTCATGGGGGTTTAAGGCCAAATAGCTGTTAAGGATTAGCCAACTAGATCCTAGAACAAGAAACTTAATCCATAATTCAAGCAGGTGGAAGCAGTGAATTGAGAAGAGCTTTTTCGACTTCGGTATATTATCGCCGTTATTATATATACCGTTGTTGTAATTATTGACGCTGAATTATATATCAGATGTCGAGTTTGGCTTTACACGATACGTAAACCCCCATACGTATTATAATTATGCTCCAAAGTTCCCAAGCTCGTGTTCCGAGTGCAATTAGGCACCAGGTTTTGGTTTACGATTTGCGATGCTGGTCCTTTCCAAGGCTTGAATCCGTTTCTGTACCTACGTTAGTCTATAACTGATATACAGATATATAGCCGCGTGTATTCGAAGCGGAGTTTTTAAGCCCCAATTAGACCGGAAACTCCGGGGATTTCGAACGCCAGCAAACTTCGTGGTTCCGGATTTTATAGATTTCAACCGAATATGAGATTAACTAGAAAATATCCCGCCAGCTCTGCGTTCCTCGAGTCATTTATTTGAAAATTTCTAAAACTGTCAGACGGACTTCTGTACGAGTCGCACAACGCCTCGTGCCCTTTGACATTTCTTTCGTCTTATGCTGCCATGGCGTGTGCCAAGGCTTTAATCTCCACGATTCTTGACCCCGTTTTTCTTGAAATATTTAAGATCGTAGATATGCGCAGCCGGGTGTCGGTTGGTTGAAGCCGAAAAATGAGGAATTGGAACGGCGAATTTTGTTCGAAATTCTTTCCAGCCTTCCCACACCCCCATCCCCCGGGAATATACGGATTACCTTCTATTTATTAAACGAGATATACTCGGGGGAGAATATGAAATAGAATTAAGGAGAAATGAGCCGTACTTATATTCCTTATTCTCGTTAAATTTCACGGGACAGGTTAATAAATGACTCGCTCTCTCCGCGAGTCTCTCCCGAATGACGATAGCCGGCCATATTATTAATTAATATTTCCAGCTATACATTCGGCGGGATAAAATTCCGTGTAATGGCAGAGTTTTGCGCGAATATTCGAAGGGAAAAAGCGTCCGTGTATGCCACGTACGCTCGCTGACGCTATCTAGACTATCGAGAAGTCTTGAACCAGCGAGATGATACCTTAGATCGAAAACCTCTACGTCGAGAATTCAATATCTCTAAAAGAGAGGGCTTTCGTGTGAATAGAAATGCGCATAGGTAAGATTGGGGATCGTGCAGCTACTAGCTTTTTGTCAAGCATCCTTTCCCACCATTTCTAATCCGGACTCCAATCGGACGTCTGCATATATATGCCGGGGGTAGGGGATGACGTTCTATACTCGAAATAATGAAGAGAATAAAAATTTAGCGATGAACGGACTGGACGGATTGAATTTCCTCGAAAAAGACTAGCCGGGAATATCGATCCACCGAAAACGAGCTTCTCTATCGCCAAATCCCCGTTTTCAGCCTTATTCCATTACCCACATACGTCTTGTTATACTTTATAAAACTGAAATGAAATTTTCAAACAACGGATACATTTTTTTTCCACAAAAAATTCAACCCGGAAATTGATCAAAGACTTTTTCTTGCTCTCGTACGGCGTGCGTTGACTATCAAGGAGTGGCAGTCAGTATATGGTCGGACACGAGCTCTCTTTCGAGCTTATTTGCATCAGGGTTGTGTTTTCCGAGAATTTTATCACCTGCATTTTTTCTTATACTTTATAGAACTGAGATAAAATTTTTTAAACAAAGAAACCATTTTTTTCCCCGCGAAATTTGAGCCGGAAATCGATTCTCGAGCAGATCGCGTTGACTTATACTACTTGCTGAGGAGTGGCTGTCGGTGTGTGGTCGGACGTGAGGATGTGGCTTGTTTTTCGCACTTGAAGATTGAAAATTGAAAGATTTTTATGTTTAGATGACGAAGAATCCACGCCGTATTTTGTGAAATAATTTCTGGATGATCGGAAGAGAAGTTTTAACCCGGAAAATGTAATTTGTTGATAATAAAATGGAGAAAAATGTTGTTTCACGCGGACAATGTGGGTTTGAAGAGCGCGTTGGATAATGGATAAAGAAATTCCGAAATCCGAGTGTGGATATATATTCTAGTGACGGATATAAAAAGGCGATTTGGTTAGTTGTCAGAGTGACTTTGGGCCCGAGTTTGAATATACCTGCTGATAAAACAGCGCTTAACGCCTCGGAAAGTTTATCTTTTTCGTTTTTCGTTTCCATGTATCTTATGTATGGAATATTTACGAGCGTTCGCGAGCGGCTGATGGAAAGTGGAAGGTGGAACTACTGACTCTGGCTGTTGGCACGCCCTTCGTAAAACTTGAAGCGCGATATTTCACGTAGACGAGTAAAGGTATGGGTATATCTTTTAAGGAAACGAAATTTTAAACACAACAACTTTCCTTCTATATGCGCGTACACGTATATAATATATACATATATATCACACCTATATATACGTCATGGATGACGTCTCCTTTCTTCTTCTTATTTTTTCTTCTTCTTTCTTCTTCCCTTTTTTTTTTTCAAATTACACTGTCTTCCGTTCTCCGAAAGCCCCATTATACAATCCTCTTATATTACACCGGTATGCTCGCAGACTTATTTATATTTTGTTCCATTTTTTTTTTCTTTATTTCTTATTTTTTATTTTCTACTTTTACACTCCTACGCGTTTATCACCAACGAGCCTCGCATAAAGATAACCAAATGGTATACCTGCGTGATGTGACAAATATATTATTATATCGCAGATAGCATAGCGAGAATAATATCCGTCAAAAAGAAAAAATAAATGCAAGAACAAGAAATATAGTATCCTTTTCTTTTTTTGTAGATTAAAATTCAGGATATTCTTGAATTGTGCTATTTCTTCACTAAGATTTGTAACAAATTTTTATAATTAAGTCATAAGGCGAAGTCTGGACGGATTTGAACAGCTTCACGGTAAAGCGTTGATTTCTAATGACCGTTTTAAATAATTTTGAGTAATCGTTTACCCCAGAAGAGAGAAATTGATGCTTGGTTATAATAATTGCGCAAAAATTGAAAGAATAAAATACAGTAGTAATGATAGGCTATCGTTCTCTTATCTTTATACCCGAAAATATCTTCATTACAGTATAGCTATAGGTACATAGGTATTATGTACCGAACTATAAGTTCGGTGAGTAAATTTACATTGAGGTATGAATTTCGGTGTAAAAAAATGCGGCGATATCATCCGCCAAAAGGCGAAAGTTCAAAGTTTAGAGTTTGGAGTTCGCGAGGGCCGGGTAGGTAGAATATCGGTGGAAGGTTATTACGCTCTAAGGTATCCTCGATGGTTTACGAAAAGGGATCAGATATACGTCCTAGTAATTTTCCAGGATCTATACGCACCCATATCTGCACACATATATACGCGGGGCTAAAAGATGCGATACTGTTACTGCAGAAAAAAAAAGAGGCTTTCAATCACTGGGCGTTTCCCAGAGCCGAAACTTACCTCGTCTTCATTTTTCTACGCGGCCTTTAGTAGGTACCTATACACCTATCTCTCTGCCCTCAAGGCTGGACTTCAGATAATATTCTCGCTTTTACTGCTTTTCTGAACTGATAAATATCCTCCCTGATCGCTAGGTGCCATTCAAGACGCCATCTTTTAATCCTATATATATAATATATATATCTTTCTTTTGTCATTTTTTCAGCTTTTTTTTTTTTTTCTTATTCCTTTTTTACTTTTTCCAAGTTTTTTTTACTCGCCATCTGCAACCCACTGTGACACGTCAGACATATATACCTTGACGTACTACATAATGCATGTATCATATCGTATACGATAGAATAAAAACGCGTCACATGTATAAGGCCAGTTTTTACTCCATATTTTGATTTTTTTTTTGCTTCTTTTTTTTGGAATGATTTTACCGTAATATCTCCGATATTACATACTCATAAATTTGATTTTCATCCCAAAGAGATCTTCTGTTCTTTACTCACTTAGTCATTTTTTCTTATTTTTGTATTTTTGTATTTTGATTGGGAAGGTCTGAAATTCGGGGAATCTATTCTTCATTTTCTTCATCTTCTTATCTATCTACTATCTAAGAATTCCCTAGGACGCTATGCGACCGCATGATGGCATTCGAGCGAAAGATAATGGGCATTGGACCGCCCCATTTAGCTCGCCAAAGACAAACCAAAAGCTTAGGGTCCTTCCACATCCTTGATAAATCTGGCCGTGACCCTAGTCCGTTATTTTTTTGTCTTTCAAGTCCTTTCGTCACCGTCTTGCCACAGCCATACCTCTGTTCTTTATCCCACAATTTTCAGATTCTTTTCGAGAATTCTTTCAAAAAAACAAAAAAAAAAAAACAACAACTTGTTCTGACAAAAATAAAAACTTTTTCTTCTTCATCCCGCTCTTTCTCTCTCTCTCTTCGTAAAAAGTACCCGAAATATTTGTACGGTAGAATTTTCAACCCCTTAACTAATTTGCGAAATTAATTATGCGATAACAATGAGCAAACGTTTCCCTCCTCTTTTTTCTTTTTTCTTTTTTTATCATATTTAATTTCTGTGTCCTTGCGCATATTTTCCTAACCTAATTTGTAATTTTATCCTTATTATAATGAACTCTCGGATACAGCGAGAGGGAGGTGGGTATACTTTTGTTCAGAATCGCGGTAGTTTTTTGCGCATCTGGATTTTTTTGAAGAATTAAATATATTTCGCTGAAAATGATTTGGAAAATGGGAGATTTAGAAGAGAGGAAGAAGAATAAGGAGAGAATGCGAAACGAGTCTGTGGAGAGCTATCTTATTGTTGTTAATATCTTACTATTATTTACCCCCACTCGGAGATTACGTCCAATAAAACGAACCATCAACGTCTCCCATTAAAGCAATCTTATACTGCCAGGTTTCCTTTTATATTCTCAATTACTATAAATTCCACGTTACAAACTTCCACGACTTCTACTCGGATCTAGCTACCTGTATATTCTCAGCGTTTAAACGATTCATTTTAACGCTCATTTACTATCAAAACTTTATTGCTATATACCTAGTAGGCTTTTTTATTTCATCCTTTTTTTTTTTTTTTTTTGAATTTTTTTTTTTATTATTATTTACATCACGATTTCATCGTTTCAATTCCATCTAATGACACACGCGTATTTTATACGTGTATAAAAGAAATCGGGATATAGGATTCCGTAATGATTACGAATGGCCAGGACCTCTCGACTTGCGGCTCATTTTTTATTCCGACCGCTCGAAAGGTCAGCTTCAAAGACGTTATTACCATCTGGAAGTAACAGGCAAAGAGACGAATGGACATGGGGCAGACATTCGTCCTTAGATTTTATAAATGGACGTAGGCATTCAACCAGTGGCTGTTTGCCCGCTATTTTTTTTTTTTCTTCTCTTTTTTTTCCCCCCTTATACTTTTATCCACATTTTCTTTACCCCAATTTCTCAACCCCCGTAAGCTTCAGAGATCGTTCTATAATTTATCATTTCACGACGTACGTACGTGCAGGTACTTCTTCGAAAGTCTTTGATTTCTCGAGAGTTTAGAAATTTGGAAAGCTTGTTTCGTGAGGTTTTTATCGATGTACTAAAAATCGTACTTTCATCATAACGCGTTCACATAATATGAGATCACACAAATTTGCTTGAGCGAATTAGAGATCAGTGATGAAAAATGGGGTTGATAATAATTCAGGATAATTTCTCGAGTTTGAAAATCACGTTTACCAGAATATCGCGATGAAATCCAAGATGGTTATAGGTGTAATGTTGTATCCCAGTCCTCGACGACGATAAATCAAGAAAGTCGCCCATGCAAATGGACTTTTTCTTTCTTTATTCATTTCTTTATTTCTCCCTCTCTCTCACTTCATATTATTCTCTCTCTTGTCTCTGACAATTTCTCTCCCAGGCTCTGCGAAAAATCCCGGAAATTGCTAGAGTAACGACCCACCCCAACCGCGCCTCAGTGCTGATTCTCTCACGCCAGATTCTTTCGCTGTTTCATACCTGTGTATATATCTATACATATAACTGTTGTATACTCCTTTACATACTATATTTTATATATTCGTTGGTAGTACATAGATATACAAGTATAACGTCCAATACTTTAATTTTATTTTTTCTCTCTCTTTTTCTTCTCTCTCACACGTAAAGAGAAAAAACAGAAAGGAAGGAAATTACACTTTGATACACATGGATACAGCTCACGTATTTACAGACGTATATAATCCATCCCCACGTGAAGCTCTATGATACAAAGAGCCACATGGATATATCTACGAAGCATAAAATCTGTTAGAGCAGAAAACGAACGAATTGGCACTGGCTACACACGGCAAACAATTACTTCCCATTTGGCAAACGATTTCGCAAATTGGGGAGAGAAGATCTGCCGGGTGAAATAATCCCAAATTCGTACATGTCCAGTCGAGTCAAGCCGTGATTTCTCGCTTTATTTATGGCCTCGCGATTCGCAAGCTCTACCCTTCATTTTCTTTTTATTCTTTATTTCTAATCGGGGGGATGTGTTGTACGTTTAGCCAGTAGCTCGTCCTCAGAAAGCCTCAGTTTTTGCATAAACGAATTAACGGTCGCTCTATAAAACCGAAATTTTATGTCCGCGTGTTTCGAGCTCGAGTTATATCGCGAATATAAAACGACCTGAAAGTCCTTGCAGCTGTCGCAAATCTCCAGGACTCTTGGGCCGGGTTGAAACTATATTTATAAGTCTGTTTGGAGTTATTCAGAGACTTTAGAGCTCGCGATTATCCGCATAGAATCCTCATTCCTTGCAGTATACAGGGTGAGTTTTCTCCGGGGTCTCATATGGGAGGAGCTTCGACGTGGTGAGACTCCGCATTCTTCTATTCATACTCGTTCGATTCAGAATAATATCAGTGTGATTATAGAGCAGATACCCTCATCTCAAAATTTCTTTACGTTCCAAGTTTACGAGTATGAATAGAAGAAGGCGGAGTCTCAGTACGTCGAAGCTCCTCCCATATGAGACCCCGGAGAAAACTCACCCTGTATATACTTAGAGACATTAATTCGAATTGCAGATTCTCACTGCCATTTTCGATCTTTCCACTGCACATGTATATGTCTGGTATATGGAGTGCATCGATTTCACATATATTGCAGGGGGAATAAACCGAGGATATACACCGAGACAACGAATTTTATTCAAACTATTTCCTACGGTCACTTTGCCCGGTATGAAAGGGGGTTTGAGAGGTGGTTATATTTTTCTTGAAAAATATCGTATACCGCAGGAAAATCGTCGTGCCTTTTTATTGAAAAAAGTATGCAAGATATCCGTAGCTCTTTGTGATCAGGGATGCACATCTCCCTTATACTTTTACGGAACTTGATACCAAAGGAAGGAATACTTTTCTCGCGACTCGAGTCGGAGGAGTAAGACAAGTTTTTAAGGGTGGAAGAATCTGCAGCTCAAGAGACCCTTGATCATACTTTGAATTCTGAAATGCCTTAGCTTTCCGCGACTGTGTGTAAGTGATCAGAAAGCAAAGTTCAAGAGAGAAAGATCGCTATTATGAATCTCTGGAATGAAATGGCGTTGTAAAAATGCACGAGTCAATTCACAGGTAGACCTGAGAGAGCGGGAGGAAGAATCGAATAAGAAAAGGAAAAGGAAAAAGAATAATATCCGAGTAAAAACGAGAAATTACGGTAGTGGAAGTGCCGGAACATGGTTGGTGAGAAAAAGCGAGATCTTTCGACGATCAAAGGAGAATATCTCCGCAGAGACGTCCGTGTCGGAGGCTCCCGGAAGATATATCTATACCATATACCAGGCAGGTACCGGGACCGCTCTCTCAACTCGAGTTCAAATTTCTCCACTTCCGATCTGCGAGAATAAAATAAATTGTGAAAATCCTTTGTCAGGATATAATATATATACGCGATAACGATTATTTAGTAGCTCGCATAAAAACGCGTCGAATATTTATTCTTTCATCTAAAAATTCAATTTCAAATTTCGATCAACGTTTACCTCATTTCTAGAAAATTTCATCGACGTTGACCCCGTTTTAAAAAAAATTTTCAATTGCGGAAAAATGTTCTTCAAGCAGAGTTCTTCAGTTCTACGTATATAATAGGGTGGTTCTTGCATGGGGTGTGAAAAAAAATTCTGCATCCTGTCAAATCGGTCCCAAATAGTAACGAATAAATTCCCTAATGTTTTTTCAGATTTTTATTTCATTCCCTTCGTCTCCCTGTCGTCGTTGAAGTAGAAAATAAAATCGAGTACAAGTACTCGGCTTGAAACAGAGCGCATGGCATAAGGAGGAGGGTCCTGGTTTCTGCTAAGTAGGATCACCCGGTGACACAACCCTGGTCATAACCAGTAACCACATCCTCAACGTCCCAGATAACCCTGTCCTCTCCTGGTTTCAGCTCAACCCTCTCCAGCCGAGGTAGCTATACCAGTTTTGGGATCCGGCGCGGTCGACAATTACTATGTCATTACAGCCCCACCAGCGTGCCCACCACCGAGGTAGAGGATTCTCCGCTTCCCACGAGATTATCTAATTATTATCTCATTGCCGTCAAACTAACGACGACTTATTACTAATTACGGGAACGGATTCCCCCCAGGATACAAGATTCTTATACAACGTTGGAAAACGCCCTTTTATCACACAGATATACAGAGCTTCAGCGTTCAAGAAATTTCTTTCGCAAATAAAAGAAGAAAGATTAAACGAAAATAAAGAAAATAGGACAAAAATTTTATCCCAGCTTTGACATATATCACATTGGAAAATTTTCGATATGATATACAAAAGGTTCGATATAACAGTGGGAAAATAATTCAGAAAAATATACCAATTTTTTTTGTCGGAAAAAAAGGTCTGAAGTTTTTTTTTCTTTCTTCTTGTTTTTTTTTTATTTTTTTATTTTTTGGAAAGTTCAGTCAATATGTTTATCTTTGAGTATGTATACGTGTGACTGACTAAGTTTGTATAGCGGATTGACTGAGCCCAAGTTGGCTTCGTCGAGCTTTCGAATGAGTGAGTTTTAAGTTAGAGGTAAGTAAGTCGAGCGAGACTTTGAATTCGGCTGCAAATAGTCTTCATTAAGGAACGGGCGTTTCGTAGCTAGCTTTGACAGTGTCAACAGTAACTTAGCCATCCCGACGAAGAATTCAGTCGACAGCGTCTCGCTCGGTTAGTGTCTCATCGTTAGACAGAAGTTTTATCCCTTGGGGAACAAGGGAATTAAAAAAAAAAAAAGAAGAAGACGAAGAAAGAAAAAGGGGGAAAATAGGAGGAAAGTTAGGAAATTACTGAATTAATTGGCCGAGGCGTTTCCCAAGGCCTTCTATCCCACTTCTTCTACAGTTCGAAAATCTATTGCATTACGTTGACATAAACTTAATCGGATATTGTTTTCGGATATTGTTTCCTAGAAGAATTGTTAGTTTTTGGATTTATGAACTTTGAAGAAGGATAAAGTGAGATGAAGTTGAGAGAAGAATAATTAATGAAATTTTTCGGAATCTTAGTCCGATTTTCTTCGCACCATATTTTCACCCGATTTCATATCTAACTATATTTTCACTCTCCAACCTTCGAGGGAATTATTACCACACCCTAAATTTTCTACTCTCTATATCGGTGAAAATTCATCTCCCTTTTTTCGTCATGGGAACCTTCCTTTGATCCAGTTTCATCCCAACGGATTCGAAATTGGATTATTATTTCCCGATCGTGGTCCGGGCCTCAGCTGCAGCTGATATACGAACTTAATTCAATTTTGTTATTCAGCTAAACAAATTTCCTACCTTTTTAACTTCTCCCTAAAGGATTGACTTCGTTATATTCAAATTTCCAGGGCATTATATTCTCGTTGACGAAATCCTCTCTGCATTCGATTCTTTGATTGTATTTTTTTTTCTTTTTTTTTTTACGTTCGCTTCAGAAATGACGTGAGAATTTTTTTCTTTTATTTTGTATGCTTTTTCTTCAAACTCGAAAAAGGGAGAAAAGAAAAAGATATACGAATACCATTCTTCGCCGTATTCCTTCTCGATATCGCATAATATGTGGGCTTCACAATTTTTCTGTTCAATCATTTTTTTTTTTCCAGTAATATTTTCGTGGCTTTTGATCCCCTCGGCGACCGGATATTGGCGGGACACACGAGGTCTGTCGTACCTATATTTTTCCCCATTGCTGAGGAAAATATATTATGTCTGTATAAACAGACTGCCATAATATTTGCAAAAATCGTTTTGTTTTTTCTTTTGAATTTATATTTTGTTCATTTTAGAACGGGTTACATTTCAAAGTGTAAACGTCCATGCCTATTCTACTCTTTACCGACTAATCGTCAGAACCGGAACTGAAACCCTTTTTCTTTTTTCATTTCTCTCCTCGTTTTTTGTTCGAAAAAACAACCCTTTGTAATTCCATCCGCTGATCACATAGCTTTTGACGTTACTAATTGAGCCACCGCGGATAACTCACAGGAATTTAAAACTCACTCTGTCAGCGTAGCTGTAATTTGAAAAGCTCCCTTTTAACCCACTCCCAGTTCGTTGTCGCCGACAGTTTATATAAAACATCTGCATTTTTTACATACGTAAAGCTCATTGTTCAATATTAATCAGTTGACCTAATTCAATCAATTTTTATCAGTCAATTCATTTCTCATACACAAAATATCTAAGTTCATGAAAAATCGCGTTTTATCTTCGTTCTTTTTTTTTTTAATTTTTTTTTTTTTTTTGGTAAACTAATTGCGACGAGTTCTTTGGTCGACAAGGATGAATCGGAGTTGCAAAAAGCGATCGTATTAATCTCTGAAATTCATCCGAGGACGTCGATATCTCATATCAGCGTTGCTACAGCTACCTCCAGGAAGTCGAATGTAGTAGATCTACCACTTTGGCAGAATTTCCATGATTGATGTCCGATGTCATAAATCTATGGGGAAATTTGCATTTACATTAGCTACGGCATATCATAGGATCTAGATGGAAGTTAGACACTATAATCAACGCTGGTATACTATTTTTTTATTGAAAAAAATTATGTAATGAAGAAAAAGAAAAAAGAAAAATCTTCGACAAGGAAAGAATTTTCGGGACTATATTATATTACATCACACTGATGCAGACTTCTGGAAATCCGTAAGAAAGTTTATAGAAAAAGAAGATAAAATATATATATATATATATTCATAGAGCTTTACTTCATTCCAAGTTATTCGTACATCGATACTGCAACGAAGACTCGCGTAAAGTTACTCAAGGATATATATATATTTTCCAGACAATTTTCCTCTCACCTATATGCAGTAAGTATAGAATTTATTCAGCAATTTTCACCACTTATTTCATCCCTGTATATATATACATACGTAGATATATAATAAAAGTATAGTTGTCAATAATTTATATTAGAGACAGTATAGGATCATACAGATAGTAGGTATTCTTGGAATTCTTCCTGGCTTTTTGTCACCTTGTCAGAAATTCGGAAAGAAAAGAAGAAAAAAAAAAGAAAAGGTTGGAAGTAACAAGAAACAGTAAAAAGAAAATAAATAACCTCAAGGAATGATATTTCTATATATTTATACGAAAGTCATGCATGTATTTTATACACGGTATAATATTACATGTCTCATGGTATCCTATACTGTGTTACGGGGGGTCGTATATAATGTACGATATAATATACTCGCTATACGATATATAATACGATATTCCGTTCTGCCTATAATTCAGCTTTTCCATACGCATATAGCTTTTTCTCGTATGAATACAACGTATGTATCCAGTTTTTTTTTTTTTTTTCTTTTTTCATTCTTTCCACGCATATATATATATACGGTAAATTCTTCACATTTTATACCATCTGCTTTGCTTCAGGGGATAAAGACTAGGATAAGAAAAGATCATAAATGTTGAAATTCTCACGCCTATATATGTATATATACCCATATATAGAGGAAATAAAATTCTTTATTGTATAAATAAAATTTTTCAAATTAACACACCGTTAATTATTATATAGATTTAAATTTCTCACTACTAATTGGTAAAGTTTAACCATAAATTCACCGTGCAATGCCTATAAGTTAAATTAATGGTCTCTTTACCCTAAATTCCAACGGAATTATAACTATAGCTTATATAGGTATCTACTATGTGTGGAAACTGATGCACAAAGTTTGGTCTACAAAAATCCAATATGTGTCCAGTATCGTAGTTTGCATATATTATATATTATAGTATTTCCCCGTGTATATATATATGTGTATAAAATATGGAAGTAAAAAATAATGCTAGACTCTAAAAATTCAAACGATAGTTCTTCGTTCTTTCTTTATTTCTTAAGTTTTTATTTTTTTTCTGTATTATTTAATTTATAAAAAAAAATGTACAGAAAATTAAAATACAAATGAGAAAGAATCGCGTGCTAGTCAATTATATTTCGTTATATATATATATATATATTTGTTTATGAGATCATCGTCGCATAATTAACGAAAAAAATTTTAATTAACTTGACGCAGGGGGTGAAAATGAAAATCGCTAATTTCCTGTCAAATGAATAGGCGCGTTGAATTGGCGAATTAACGTAATCACATTCTGCGCAATTAAAGTGCAATTCAATAATACCAAACGATTAAACGTAACGGTCGTTGCCGATGGTCATTCAGCGAAACGATGTGTATTCTGCTTCAACACTGAACATCATGCATATATATATGTATAATATATATATATATGTACCCATGAAATTGTATAAAACGAGATATATTTTCAATTCATTTGACCGCGCTGCCTGCAAATAGGAAGAAAAAAAGAATATTGATTCAAAATCGAAAATGGAGCAACAGAATGAAAGGAAGAAAGAAAAAAATTCAACGTTTTTCACGTTCGTTTATTACGGAATAGAATATTTTTCTTTTATTTTTCATTTCGCATTTTCACATCTGGAGAGAAAAAAATCGCGCCATTTTATATCTGCTTTAATTAGCGAAGCAATTATTCGCGTATACATATTCGCACGATTTATGGCCTCATGCAGTTAGGTACAAATCGCATTCTCGCCTATAAAATTAACATATGGATTGACCGACGAAGAGGGATTACGGATTATCAGTAATTCGATATTCGGACACGGCGCAGTTCCCTGCCATTTCCCATTCCGAAATTTAGTCAATTCGTAATCGATAAGTCGTATCTTCCTTCACCCCAGTTTCCGTATCAGTATATATCTGTCGATCGGCTACAGCCCATTGCGCAGCGTTGTTTTGCCTTGGCGTTGGCTTGACTTGGCTTTGGCTTGCCTCTGCCAGAATCCAACACCCATTTATCTGTTGGGGGTGTAAATTCAGCTTTGGTAGACATTAATAATTAACTATTATCGGATTAGTACTTACCCAAGTTGATTTGTGTCGGTTTCGCTACACCCGCGACTGACCAGTTGACTTATGCTCGGTTAACTTCTGATACGTACGTATATATGTATTAGAGTCGTCCTTATATGGGGTCTGAGAAAAAATTCATGTTGGATTCTGTCAAATCGCCTCCAAATGATTTTTTTGACAATTTTTTTCACATTTTTATTTTATTTCGCTAGTCTCCAAATAAAAATCTGAAAAACGTTAAGGAATTTTTTCGTCACTATTTGGAGCCGATTTGACAGGATCCAACATGAATTCTTTTCCAGACCCCATGCGAGGACCACACATATCAGAACGAAACATATATTTCGGAAAGAATTTCTAACCGCATCGCTTCGGTTAATTAATTAATGAAAAAATATCCAATTAATATATCGGATAACGTGTCAATTACCGCAGGATCCTTCAGCCACCCTCGAAACTCACGGATCCAAACACCCCACAGATTATCCCATTACAACTAATAAATCAAATTATCAACTCGCCTGAGGCAATAATTCGCGGACATCGACCCTATGCGCGCAATTTCATCAAAACTATGCATCGCTTCCTCGTTCAACTGAGAGAT
Source organism: Rhogogaster chlorosoma (assembly GCA_944452935.1). Taxonomy (NCBI): domain Eukaryota; kingdom Metazoa; phylum Arthropoda; class Insecta; order Hymenoptera; family Tenthredinidae; genus Rhogogaster; species Rhogogaster chlorosoma. The sequence continues at coordinate 26,047,357 of OX101800.1, read as the reverse complement.
AGAATAATAATGAATGATCGGATTCTTTCTCATCCCTTAAAATTAGCGACTCCCCTTGGGCTTCGGGTCCTTAAAAATCGCGGAGGCGGAATAACCCGATCGAGACTATATCGTCCAGCTGCTAATTAGGCGGAGGGTAAAACGTCCTGTTTGTACTGCAGTGTCTTGGGCACTTATGTGCCGGGCAAAGTTTGGGGTTCGGTATATGTATACGGGAATTACCTGGCGTGTTAATCCCGAAGGTATATCGTAAATCTTATCTAATTCCTCTATGGTATAAGGTTCCGGGCTATCAGCTTTCGCCCGTCCATAACATAATATCCAAGTAAATATAATTTTCGATTAGCTCCACCCTGTACGTGCACATACACATATAGGCTTGTGAATTGTTGTTATAAAAATCGTACGAATTTTCTACCCCTTCCGGATTTTCTCGCTTGAAGAAAAAGGGAGATAAAAATAAAACCCGGTGATATCTCTCGCCTAACAGCTTCGCCCTTGTCTGATAACGCGAATTTCTCATCCCTTAGAGAGCCGGGTCGATATTTGAACCCTGTGAGTGACCACAGCTGTTTTAGGGACAGTTTTTAACGACTGTTTTATAGTTTCTTTCCCCGGTTGTAAAAGTTATAGAAGAAATATCTACGTCGGGAGGAAATTGAACCCCGTGCTCTTTTGTCCAGCTTCTATTTCTCCGCACTTTTTAATCCCTGGAAGTAGTGCTTGTAAACGTTGTTCCATCACCTGAGTAGATATCCGCAAATATATGTACACATAAAAGCGTCGTGAGACAGGATCCCGTCTCTCGACATAATCCTTATCCCGTTCAATTTAACGAACACTTTTATTTATACTTTATACTTTATTGTTATAATGTAACTGTGCTTGACAGTTATAGAAGTTGCGCTTAGCTACCCGTCACAATGAAACTTAATTGGATACTCCTTCGCAACGAACACCACTCGAACTCGAAACTCAAACAGAGAGAGTTAAACATTTGAATAAATTCCACGATTATTTTACCTCACAGTTTGTATATTGATCATTTAATCGGGGCTGGATCGAAGCTCAGGATTTTAGACCTCCCGAAGTATGTTTGAGAAGAAGATCGAAATTTTCTCATTCTTAGGCTTTCCGGAGTTTTCCAAAGTAAATATACGCGGTGTATTCGTTTTTTTACCTCATTTATCATCTTTGCTTCTCCCTCCTATTTTCTTCTCTTTCTCTTATTTATCTAAAGACATTCGAACTCCCCCGGAAATCTCTCGCGACGATACACACAGCTATACCTATATTGGCTGATCGTTATTCGCCCCATTTATTCCTGTGCTAAAAAATGATCCCCCGGTTTAAATCGTTTAACGAACACCCCGCGTAACTAGCAGGGGTCATGTTCAGTTTCTGCAGGGTGTTTCGGCTGATCACCACATTATTTTATTCCGTCTGACCTGGCCCGAAAATTGTCAGAGGTATTTGTCAGCCCCGTTCCCTCGTCCGCTTTGAGAAACTGAACAATTAATTACCAAACAAAAGTCACTTAATCGCCGGCTTCTTTGTTGACCCTCGTTGCCACAGCTTATCTATAAAGCTCGTCGGAGCGTGCGAGTTTAAGACCACGACTGGAAATTATTTTTCGAACAAACTAATCGTAAAATCAATTTTCTTCTCCCGTCTATAATTCGAGGCATTAATTAATTAATTGTTAAGCTTTCGTCTTCGCTGTATATCGTCGCTACCTGTTGTCCGATAAACTGATCGCGGAATCCGCGTGTTTATTGAATTCGGTTATAAATTCAGATCCGGATAAACGAGTGAAAGATAAATCCGCGTCCCGTCGACGTTTCGCGTTTCGGCAATTCGTCACGGTTTATTATACCCCCGCACATACGCATATACTCCTTCGTCATAGGGAACTCGTGACGTACGTCTACATCTGACAAGTTTGTCAGTTGACCGAACCGTATTTCATTCTACTAAAACTTAACTCTCGATGTGTATACATGCGCGCTTGATATTTCGTTGATGAATATTTTATCAAGGAGCTTTCGCATGTCTGCGAAATGTATCACGCGACATCCATTAGTGGATGATAGATCGATGTGTGATTTTAATACGGCTGTGTAGCAGACGTCGCGTCATCGAACCGTGTGTTAAAATGTTCTAATCAATCAATGAAGAGGATAGAATTTTTTTTTTTTTAAGAAAAATTAGGTAGCTGTAGATACATTAAAAGTTACGTGTCGCGGAATAAAATCCGGATTTAGAATTTTCATTTTTATTTTCTTTTTTCTTTTTGGAAAGGAAAGAAAGTAAGAGCTTGCGGAGAAAAGCTTTTAGAACAGTATGAAAGTACGTAAGACCGAGGTACCTCCCAATATCCGTTAGCCAGATGTATATACCTACTTGCGTATCCTACTCGCGAACAACACCGTGCGATTTAATATTTAAAACTTTTTGGCGTAGCTTGTAAATTCTTTAGACAACCCTGCGGCTCGATGTATGTACATACATACATATCCGGACGGGCATGTAATACCTGCAGTAGTTTCATGGCTGCGGAATATAAGCGGAAAGAGAAGGAGAATTTCTTACCTTTGAGAGACAACCGCGTATGATAACATATTTATATTTTGTAAATTAAAATTTTTTTCAAAAAACTAAAAATAAATGAATAAAAAGAACAAGCGGCGATAAGGTGATTGCAAAAAGCTCTCAGAAATGTTCTTTTCTTTATACCTCAGACTTTCCTTACTTACTTACTTCTTTCATTACGTTTCAGCGATCGAAAGAGCCCGCCAAGCATTCATGCCGGGGTCCGGGAAACTCATAGAAATTCGCTAGTAGTTATACCGAAGCGCAGGTCAGCCGTGTCTGACTCTGACAGAATTTCGCTACTGCAGACACCGGCGCGGCGGAGGCTAAGTGATTAACTGATTACTAAACGCTACGGTGTCTGTGCTACAAGTTCAACGGAACTTTTCGGGGCTCTGGTTCGGATGGAAATCGATTAATCGGTCTGCGAAACCGAAACATTCTTATCGTAGTTAATTCAAGCGATGTAACGGTGAATAATCGACGCGACCAGCTATCGAGGAGTGAAAATCAAGCCTCCGTGTAACGAAATCCTGCGAGGGATGAGATTCTTCTTTCATTTTTCTTCCTTTTCTTTTTCTTTTTGCCTAAGGAAATTAATTTTTGAGAGAAAGCCACGCGGAAAATTTCGCACGAACGACAACTAGAGGTGGAGTAAAATGATGGCGGAAGCAATTTTTCGAATACGGAGCAACGACCCATCACCCGAACAAGATAGCCGATTTATTTTTCACGGACGTTTAATCTTTCAATGAAACCTTGCAGCTGCCACGTCGAACTCTTCCCGGTTGAGAGAATGGGTAATTATTCATGCCGCACCTCCAGGTCTCTGTGTTCGTTCGTATATCCACACGAGGATATTATGTCCGTGTGAGTGTGAGAGAGAGAGTGGAAAGCTTCGTCTGAATTACGAGCGGAAAACTTACGTTCTTATAGATACTGCCGCGAGAGATTGATATGTAGTTTTATTGGAAGTTGAGCTAGATAAATCAACCGAGGAAAAATCGAACCCGTTCGAGAGGCGGAGGAGGAAGTAAGCGAAGCATAAGGAAGTGAGTAAGTAAGTAAGTAAGTAAGGAAGGAAGGATTTTGTAATCTTTTATTATAATGGAAGACGTTTTCAAATCCATTGTTGAAGAAATGTTCGGCAAGACATCTTGTGTCCGGAGTGCCGTTCCTCCTCTCCTTCTTTCTTTTTCTTATTCCTAATTCTTTTTCGTTCATTTTGTTTCGCTCATCTTATATTTTTATTCGCCAAGCTTTCAGACCCTCGATCATTCAGATTCTCTATTTCTTATTCGCTGTCCGGTACAACCAATCGCGGATTTAAATTTCTAGAATATTTTTTCGTTTAAGAACGATCTCGAAACCCCGGGAGTTCGGATGTTCCGCTGGAGCTGTTTCGCCTCCTCCAAGGCTCTTTGTTCTTATAATCAACCCGCTTTTTGTCTTCGACAATTAGACCCAGATTCTCATCGCTTTTATCATTTCCAAACACTTTTAAACTACGCTTTGACGGAGTACCACGCAATACCCCATTCTAGAAATGAAATTCAATTATAGACGTTGACTGCACAATCTAAATGCATGACTATAGGTTTTTTATTAGCGAATAATCAGGATCTCTTCGGATATTGTATATCGAGTAAAAAAGAGAAGTTTTTAGAGAGAGAGAGAGAGAGAGAAGAAAAAAAAGAAACACCTTTCCATGCATTATTTATTTATCATACAGTTCTGTTCGTGGGACTAAGAAAAAATCGAAGACTAAATAATGCAGAAGCATCTTTTCCCCAGAGTTGAACATTTTTTTTTTTTTCTGACCCCTATTCGCGTATGGCAATTCCTTGCAAATCTCTCGCGTTGAAGTTTCACCCTGGACGAACCTGGGAGGCAGAAGAAAAAAAAGAAGAAGTGAAGTAAAGATTAGATTTTTTATCTGTCTAATTATACAGCGCAATTATATCGAGTTTCTCAAATTCAATGCGATTTTGGGGAAAGGCAGGTTTTTGCAAAAGATATATTCTACTTTCTCGATTCTTCTTCATTTTATTCGCTGAAATATCGCCAGGGTATAAATAATAGAATTCGAGGAAGGCGTTCGACCCTTTTAACTTGGCTTAATTATTTACCTGGGTATTTCGAAGCGATTTTTTCCTCTCTTAAGGGATTCTGTTTACTTCAACTCGCTGTTTTTCCCGCACCCTGCCTTTGCCTAACGCGAATTACTGTGCCTATCTGCCTTATACCTAGTAGCCTATACCTTAGCGAAAGCCTTTTTAATCCCCTGAGTGAAGAGAAAGAATTCGGCTATTTTCGTTAGCTGGTATGCCTTGATACGGCTCCTGCCTACTTCAGAAAGAGAAGAAGAGGTCGTTTAACGAAATCCCTAATCAGCTGGTGGAGGAATAAAGCTTTATATAAATTGCAATCGTGGATTGCGAGCTGAAATTCCTGCACTCTCCTCTCCAGTTCAGTTCGACTTGCCTCAGCTGTATCGCTCGAATTATCATACGTTATCAAACCGCGAGTAAAAAAAAAAAGAAGCAGAAAAACATAGAGAAAGAGGAAATTCGACGGCGATACCCCAAGCCTAGAATATCAAGTGACCCAATCGGCCTAGGCAAAGCTAAAAAATTTAAAAGATCGTTCAACTGTCTCATTCCCAGACCCTCATTGCATTTACCTCACTTTATATTCCGCGACTTTTGTATATCCTGACGAATTATATTTTCTTCAGAGCGAAAAAAATTATAGCCTTTCCTCATCCGGTAAAAATTGAATCGCAATATCATGCCTGATCTTTGATTTTTTTATGTTTTTTTTTTTTTCGCCAAAAAGAGGCGGAGGAAAATAGGGAGGAAAAAAGAAAAAGAGTAGCGAATTTTCGCGGCGTAGCCGTAGTGAAAGAAACAGAAGTTCGGTTGGGGGTGGCTTTGAAGTTAATACGATCGTTAAATTTCTCGTTACCTCCGGGCATTAGATAAATAGCTCGTAATTGTGTGGGTTCAATTTACCTTCTCGTAACAATTGAAGTTTCCTAGGGCTTAGCATATTTAGCAGTAATTGCGTAATCAATTGCTTGCCGGATTGCCCCCGCGCTTATATACTCGCACGCCCTACTCCTACCAGAAATTATTCCACACTTCAGGTTATTGTAGACTCTGATTTAGATTTAACTACTCACACACACATGCCTTTGAGATCGTAGTTTAATTACCCGGAGTAGTATCGTTCCATCTTCCCTCTGTGAACTCACTCAACGCGTTTTGTAATTAAACAAAATTTCCCCAAAATGACGGGGTTTTATCCTGCGAGAAATTCAATCGTCCTAAAATAATATTCAAGGTTGAAACCACGATACGTTAAGATTCGTTGAAGAGGTAGTGGCGGTACGTGCCAACCCTTAAAAGGGCTAAACGATGGGGCGAAAAGGGAGAGGAGGATTCGAATTCGGATTATAGGCGAGGTTTTTTGCTCGGCGAGGTGAAAAATCGCCAACTTTATTATTACTTCTACAGACCCCCGAAAAAAGGAATCCAATCCCTAAACCAGTGGCTTCGAAGTGACGGAGTATTCCTGTGATCGCCATTCGCTAACGATTCTCTTTTACATTATCGGCGGATCAACCCTGCGCGAATAACGCCCTGTACGATAAGACGCCCGAGCAAGCCGAGGATAAAGATATTACCGGTTATTACTGACTGAAAGAAGAAGAAGAAGAAGAAGGAGTAAGGAGGTGAGAGGGATAAGCCCGTAATCTGGCAGGCAGCGGCTGTCTACCAGATTACGACTCTCTTCCCTTGCTCCTATCAACCCCTAAGTCACTCTCTCGCCCTTGACTGTCTCGATCCCAGTGCTCAACCGTCATATACAGAATCCTTATAGGTGAACTAAATAGGACTGGTGACAAAGCTCTGCGAACGAATATTACGCCTTTAACCGCATCAAATCTTATCACTAGCTATAATAAAATAGATCAAGTTCTTTCAGACGTCCGAGTCAATTTTGGATTAACAAAGATACCCTCCCTTTTTTTTTTTTTGGAATTGAAAATGGCCCGGAACTTCTGATTTCTGATTATAATTGATGGTATATGTCGAAGAATTGGAAGAACTTTGAAGCATGACCTGTTCCTTTATTGTTTAACATAGTAAATAGTGGCTAGAACGAGGAGGCGAACTATCGCGACCTGAAGCCACACGTTGGGTATTTATAGACCGATTTCTAGCTGAGAATGCCAAGCCTCCGGGAACCGAACCATTAGCCGAATTGGTTTCGGGGCTTTTCGATAGTCTGACTACTAGTCTGAGAGATCCTGGTATAGATCTGTTCTAAACTTGTTTCAAAGAGCTGCTGCAGGGAGGGCGAGAAACGTACGTGGACACTAAGTTCGATGATGTGGAACAGCTGATTCTCGGAGGGTGGTTTTTCCCCCGTTTTTTATCAATTTTATTGATAAATAAAAAACTGTCAAAGGACAAAAGGACAGTCGATGAACCTAAGCCGATTTCCTCTCCCTTTTGTCGGACTGCGCGCTTACGTGTTTTCGCTCACGGAATAATACACTCGAAGGAAAAGCCCTCGTCCTCCAGACTGTAGCATATATAGAATCTAGGGTCAATTAGAGGATCCCTTAATTTTCTAGGACTAATATTTGCTCAAGGATTATTGTCCTCTTTGGGTCAATGAGGCTGACCCTACTTCGAGATAACTATACCGTAGCAATGAACGTGCGTAACTCGAAAGCAGCTATCTGCGCACAGATATAATCTGCATTGGCGAAATTTTGGATTATAGAAATTTGTTATACGTCATTCCATTAATAGTACACATTGCTGATATTTTCCCTAACGACTTTAGTCCTTTTATTTTTTATTTTTTTTATTTTTTAGGGACTTTTAAGGAGTCAGCTGAATGAAGAACTTTTTCATTAAAAGTTAAGACTTTGAGAAGGGGGGGAGGGAAAGGAAAAAAAAAGAAAATATCGGTGGATATTCAAGTTGATGGTTTTCCCTTTTTTTTTTCTTCTTCTTCTTTTCGTTTGAAAGCTGCTTTGTTTGGTAAAAGCGGTTTTCAGCTTATGTAATACTATTCCTTCTCTCTCGCTCTTTCTCTCTCTCTATCTCTCTTTACCGGGTTGTTCTATGTACTTAGCTTTCTCTCCTAAAATCCCTCGAAGTTCGTAAACCGCTACAAGGACATTTTCCACTCTGGACAGTAAATTAGTGTCGCTAGTGTTGTCTGGCGCAGTCCAGCACTTCCGGTTTCAAACGGAAGTGGCGTGAGACGCTCCAGTTAATACTAACGCTCGGATTCGCCGACGCTAACTTACTCGACTGTTTAATCTGACTCTCAGGGACCCGCTCACACAACAGATGCCTTTCTCATTCGAACGGAAACAGTAGCAAATTGCTTTAGAGATCTTTGCATTGTAAACTATACCCCATCTAGAGTGATATCTGTTTCCGATTATCTGTATTTCATTATTGGCAGAACGAACAAACAAACAAAAAAAGTAAAAAATTAGAAAATATTTGGATCATTTTTCTTTTCTCTTTCCAATAAAGCAGATAAAAAATTCATTCAATTTAGTCCCTCCCTGACTTATACCCATGTATATATGTACGAAAGGCAATATGCGTCTCCTTTTCTTTTACCGCAAAAAAAAAAAAAAGAAAAAAAAAAAAAAATTGGAGAAGAGTAGAAAAAAAAAAAAAAGTTGTTCGGGTTGATCGATCACCCAGAAAACATAGAGAAGAGCCTTCATATAGCTTCGAATGAATAGAACTAAACAGGTTACCACAATGAAAATAATCCGGGTCAGTCTTCATTCGAATTTTTGAACCTTGCATCGATAATGATTACCGCTAGGAGAGTGGGGGGAATCGATTGGTCACTAGACTATAACTCTTTTCGAGGGTAGTGACACGCTTTTACGAACCAAGGGACAAAAGTAGTTACTCTGAACGTCCGCGGTATAGAAAAGAGTCAATTTTTATGGCCTTCGTGTGAATAGATCGCTTGTCAGACTGGGCGAACGACTCACTCGGGCAAAATGGATCAAAGAATCTAATTCCCAGCTGAGTTTTTTTTACCTTAGTTTCTGAAAAAAAAAAAACGGCAGACTAATTTCAGCCTCATTTTTTCATTAATAAAACTTCGAATGTGAAAGGAAAAAAAATTATATAACCGAAAAAAAAAAAACTCTTGCCCTACAGGGTTAATATCTCAGATATTATATAGGGATCGTTGTATATACATGTATTATGTATATATATGTATATAGTATGTCAGGGTAAATATTTTCAGACTTAGGTAACAAGTTGTTATAGATATCGGTGATTTTCCAACGGTATTAAATTGCAGATACAAAAATAGCCGATGATAAACAAGATCGGAGGAATACATAAGAAGCTTAAAAAATAAGAAAAAATTGAAAAAATTGAAAAGATAGAAATTATAGATCGCGGGATGAAAATAATTGAGGAAAATGGGATTCTTTTAATTCTATGTAACGAGTCCGGCTTATCGTATACTTAGACATATATATGGGTATATAAAATAATAAATGATTTGGGATGAATGTCACGTGACTAGGATCCGATTGAGGAAAGCCAATAACGTCGATACGTTCGGGTTTTAGTGCCGAAATATTCCGCGCGAGAATTCGGTTCGATGGGGGTCGTAAACAGTGCTTTCAACTACAGTAAATCTCTCGAACGGACCATTTGAATATTTTTCCAATCGAGGAGTCCCGAATGCGGAGTCGTTTGGTATCCCCTCCCCGCAGGCTGACAAGAAACCCCAAAAAGCGCGAAAGGGAACAAAGAAAAAAGAAAAAAGAGAAAAAAGAAAAAAAAAAAAAAAAAATACCGTCGAAAAAGGAAAAAACTTGAAGGATTCGTTCGCCCCGAGTGAAGAGTATGGTCCTAGAAAACCGGAGGCCACTTGTGTAACGTTCTTTTACCTGCCGCGACCTAAGCTCACGGTGGTTTTCTCCGAAAAAGAAGAGGAGGGAAGAAGAAAAAGAAAAGAAAAGAAAAGAAAGAAATGAATGAAAAAAAAAAAAAAAAGGAAATAATCTCACCTCTGTGAGGACTCTTACCCTCCTTTCCCCGCCTGTCCCGAGACACTTATTCACACGAAATCGATAGATAGTAGGCCTCGAAAATTGGACCGTGAAATCGAAAAAAAAGAAGAAAAAAGCTCAAAGCTTCAATGCCTAGGGATTTATATGACGTGGGTCTAAAGAAATGTGATAAATTTATAGAATACGATGAATATAAACCAGCTACGCGATGGGCTATGAATGGCAAGATCTCTCATTTCGAACTAAATGAAATGAGATGCACCCTATACGTAATGATCGGGAAAGAAGAAGAAGAAAAAAAAAAAAAAATTAACAATTTTCTGCAATGATTTTAATGCTGTTTAGTTTTTTTAGTTTTTTTAAATTTATTTATTATTATTCATAACGAATCGAGCGATAATGGTCCTCCCTTAAGACCGAGATGTGCTAGTGTGTACCCTATTTCATCCAAAGTACACAGATAGGTATAGGTATGTACCTGCTGGGAGAAATTTCATCCCTTGAAATCCCGAGGGGTAGCGAATCCCCTTAATACTATTGGTATCTAAAACCATATTGCTATCACTGGCTCAGGATTGTGCGGAAGGGTTACTTCTGACACCTGGTACACTGCGAAACGTAGTAGTAACGTCGGAAATCCACCGATCTGAGCTGCGTTATCGTTATTGAATTTCGGGCTCGAAACATGGGCGAGCGCGTAAATTTTCATGTCTTATCATTATCCGATTCGTATATAGGAAAATCTGCGCTTTATCAACCCTGTAGGAACGAGGGATCAGCTACCAGCCCCGATATGTGTTGTAAATCGGTATCAAACTCCGTATACATATCATACCGATCGCAAAAATACTTCGATAACAGAATATTTTTTTTTTTTTTACAGTTTCGGCAAAATTTCGATAGATTTGTTCGAAATAAAATGAAAGTAAATTAATTTGATGATTCGAAAGCCACAAAAAGTAATAACCGGCTTAGAGGGGGTCGTCGTCGTGCCCCACCCTCCCCTGCGTATAAAAATGAGAAGCCCTCTTTCCTCGGGAGTGTAAAGTCCTTCGCTCTTCGAAAGGAATCGGATATTCTCTAAAAGTGACAGCTAAGTGTTCACCTCTTTCTTGAAAATGGTTGAGGTTGATGGAACAAGGGATGGGGTTCGGGGTTGAGGGTTGAGGGTTGAGAGTTACTGCCCCGTAAGATGTGGGATTGGTTTTCAGGGGTGGCGCGGCAATACCTACGTGTTAGAGTAGCCCTGGCAGTAGTCGGTCGCTGCGGTAGATAAAGTAGCACAATTGGTTTCCGGAATAGAGTTCCCAAGGAAAAAACACCCTGAGGAATGTTTTAGGCTTTAAACGAACGAACAATTAATCTACACTTCCTTTCAGGGGGATGATAAATGCGCTTCAAAAGGCACCCTCAAATTGTTTCCCCTATATATATATACTTAATGGAATAGAGAAGCAAAAAATTGGACAGAGCTTTTTCTTTTTTTTTGCTTTACAACGTAGGAGAATCTACGGAAAAAGTGTGGTGGGGTAGGTACGTCGGTTGGTATAATAAGGGGGCGAGATTACTACGTGAAGAAGAAGAAATAAGCGGAAAGAGGAACTAATTCCGCGTCAGCTTATTGGACCGTTTGGTCTTTCCGCGACTGATAGAATTCCTCGGACTTTTCCCTGCATTGTATCTTCCCCCATTCTAAGACCTATGGACTTTAACCTCCAACCCCAATCCCGAGACAGACTGTTCGGTGTATTCCTTCTGCTGAAAGAGTAATTCTAAGTTTCTGAATTTACGTCCGCTTCCTTGTCAGAGACTCTTTTCTTACGGCAAAGAATACCGAAAGGACCTATACATGTATATATACATACATATACTCTTCAAAGTTACAGTGTAATTTAAACCTGGACAAGGGAGGAGTTTTCTTCTTTCTTTCTTTTTTTCTTGTCGAGGCATAACCCATTGTATTTTGAAAATAGAAATTTAAATTTATTGCGGTTTGAAGTAGAGGCGGGGAAGAAAAAAAAATTAAAAAGCTCCCCCGAAAGTCTTCAGAGTATAAAAAACAAAGACTGTTCATTAAGTTTTGAGACTGACTTAATTAATTCCTTTAATACGAGAAAGAAGAAGAAAAAAAAAAAAGAAAAAGTGTAATTTCGTGTGTTTTGGAGAATTTTAATCAAGCAGCGAGTAACATGATATAAGGTAATTTTCCGAAAATGGTATGACGTTATTTTATTCCTGTAATTTTTTTCATCTTCTTCTTTTTTCTTTTTAATCATTTTTTTACTCGGAGTAAAAGCGTGTCAGTTGAGTAAACTTAAGCACGTATAAGCTATAGAGTTATGTGGCTAACAGGAGCGAAATCTCTATCTCAAACGAATTAGCGTAGGTACTAATTCCGGCAGGCTTTCAAGTCACGTAGGTTTGCTGAGATGGGTTTTAAAATTTTCTAGAGCAATAAACCAACGACGACTGGGCGTAAACGACCTGCCGAGTTTTCAAACAAGAGTAATTATTTAGTTTTGAGAATCTGCAACTCTGCAGGGGGACGAGAAAGAGCTAAAGGTACTTCCGGAGGGCTCACAGCCTCTGGCATATTTGAACATGTCACGTTACTGGGACGCGAAATTTTCCCTAAAAGCCTGAAAATAACACCCCAACTTCAACATCACACCTACAGTGCTACTTGCGAAACTAATCGTAAAAGTGAAACGGAAAGGTGATAGAAGACAAGAGCCAACATTATGCAATGTACAAATGTGCAAGTAAAGAAACATTTCTAAGTATAAAATCTACCTTTTAAAAATCCCACGTTTTGGCGCTGGTCCAGGTAAATGCATAGGTATATCTACACGCCTACGTAAAGGCGTCAGGTGTTGCTCTCTTCGAACTCACCTAGATGTGACCGGAATAGCTTTTCCTTCAAGAACCAAGGAAGGAGCGAGCAGCTTCAGAGCCAGTTTCTCGGGTGGAGAATTTCTCCATGGGGTAGGCGAAGGGAATGGGTTGATGATAGTATAGAGACTTACATACTTTTCCCTTTTAGACCCGCAGTCCACGCTGCGATAGGGATTTCATCAGACTCACCCTCTCGAGTTCAAGTCGTAAAATAATATACTCGAAGATTTTTTAAATACAGGGATCTGGTTGAGGAAATTTTTGACATTTTTTGAAAAGATAAGAAAAAAAGCTGTCCCTTCGGAATCGAGGGTTCAAGTTAATAGAAAAAATTCTCGGTTTATTTCTGATTCGGTAGATACGGAGTTTGTTGCTTAGAAATTTTATCGCGAATTGACAGCGATGGAAATAGCCGACAGGGAAGAACGTTGGGAAATTAAATTTCCTCAGAATCGCAACGTCGGACTGACTGACACTCGTTCAGACCCGAACATCTCTTGATCAGATATTCCGGAGGGATTGAAATCCGGTTATATGCTGCATTGGCAACCATTAAAACGAATTACAAGTCGAAATTCTGAATTCCCTCGCTATTTTACCTAGATGCCATTTATTTTCTCCTTTCGTTACCTCCTCTCTGACGAACATCCATCACCCCGATGTTATAAAAGTATCCGAGGTTCGTAATAATTTAAAGAAATAGAAGAAAAGAGAAGAAGAAAAAATATATAAGGTTCAATATATCCATACGCTCCCAATTTCAGGAAGAAAAATTTTCTTCCGGGGATTTACACGCGATATGTTATCCCCCCGGTACCTACAGCGTGAGATACTTTGACAGAAGAATAAGTGTAGCCGAAGTCGTCTAGGAATACCTACCGGTGAGACTTAGTGCCGATAGTCTCCGGAGAGACTAGACATCTGTGATTGCACACAGAGTGTAGAATGAAAGCGCGATAGTAGTGGATAGTCGATAACTATAGGTATAAGCCAGACCTAGGTATGTATGTACAAATAGTAGAGGACGAGTGTTTCTAGTCTCGTGTAGATCTGATGCTCCTGCAATCTTCTTCGAGAAGATTGCCAGCTAGCATGTCCCCGTCGGAATACGGGTACAGTATACCTACGTTGATATATACAGGGTGAGTTTTCTCCCGGGTCTCATATGGGAGGAGCTTCGACGTGGCGAGACTCCGTCTTCTTCTATTCATACTCGTTCGATTCAGAATAATATTAGTGTGATTATAGAGCAGATATTCTCATCTCAAAATTTCTTTACGCTCCAAGTTTACGAGTGTGAATACGAGAAGGCGGAGTCTCAGCAAGTCGAAACTCCTCCCAGATGAGACCGCGGAGAAAAGTCACCCTGTATATGTACAGAATGTTGAAAAAACTTGAGTACCTGTTCCACGTATTTCTGCGTACATCGAAATTGTTATCGATGAAAGATTCACATTTCGTTTCTTTGACAATATATTTACCTACCTCGATGCAGTATGGTTCCCAGGTGTTTCGGGATATTATTTCATCTCGGGTTTTTGAACGAGTTTTAAATTCGGCGATGAATTATTCCGCGAAGTTGGAAAATTCTGACTCAAAATCAGAATCGTATGATTGAAATGAGCAGGGATTTCAGTAAGTAGCTTTGTATCCCAAAGCGATTCTCTCACTTCTGCGTTTCACGATTCTTTGAATTTCGGTTCAATTTCGATAAGCAGAAGGAAAATAGACCGGGGACATAAGCGTAGGCGTTATTTCGAGGCAGGATTATACGCGTCATTAATTCATTTCAGTCCATCTCGTGCAGCCTGGCAAGAACTCGGTCTGTATTTACGGATCGAATTAATAATTAACTCATCGCGTGTACAGCATCGGTTCAAGTCGTAATTCGATTGAGTTGCGAGTACTCGAGCCCTATCTTGATACGGAGGTTTGCCATTATTATTAGTCAAGCCGAGGAGACGATTTTGAAAAATGTATAAAAAAATAAAATACAAATTTTCGTTCACATAGAATTCTACGACTCGAGAAGGGTGACTCGGTTTTCGAATCTATTTCGGATTCGCTTTTTTTAATCGTTCAGAGATTTTCCAAAATTTGACTGATTCAGATTTCTTTTTGAACGAAGCATATAAATGATTGAATATTATAGTTGTTAAGAGATTTGAAAAGTTTGTACAATTTCTTATTGAAATTCTGATATCCCCGCTCTTAGATGACTGGGAAAACTGCGTGGCAGATGATAAGAGGTAACTTTCAAACTGATTTCAATCTTCAAGCAAAACTTGAGAGTCTTAACATCTCTGAAATTCCATTAAGCAGTATTTCTTCGTGCTGTCTTCATTAAAGCTTCGTTAGTTTATTCCAGCCAACCCTTCTTACCCGTGATTTAAAATTATCGATCATTTTCCCCCGTTATAAATATTCCGACCTTTATTTTGTATTTCATTTTTTTTTTTTTTTTCTTGTTACTTACAAATTTTCTTCATCTCTCTCTCTCTCTCAGAATATTATTATTCCGAAAATGTTTTCACGTTGAATTTTAATTACCGAATATTTTGTCAACGGGCTAAGGGAATAAATTACCTGCCCTCGAGAATGTTAATTCTTTTTTTTTTCTTCCTTTATATTTGTTTCCTTTTCCTTTTTTTTTTTTTTAATATATTATATACTCAACTTTACTTGGGGATAATGAAACATCCGGAGCCTCAAGGCATTTATGTTTTCTAAACAGCCAAATTATATCCAAGTACCTACTTTCACAGATTTAAACGCCACCAAGTTTTTTCAACGTATTCAAAGACGGAGGGTCGCTTATTATTCCACTACTATTATAACCGAGTGAAATAAAGCTCTTTTCAATTGATCATCATTCCATCGTTACACGAGCTCAAGGGGTCGAGAGCTCTTAGTGTTTTACATAACGTTTTACCCTCTGACTATACAAAGCTCTAATTTATTACCCAAACTTTTATGCGATTTAAAAACTAATTTTACTACTTAATAACTACACTTGCTTATTCATTACATCTTAACTATTTTTCTCCCCTTCATTTTTTTTTTTTTTTTTTCAATCTCTCTCCGTATCCTCCACACTTTTATGTCACATCTGTTATCCCCGAATAATTTCCACCGTCATAAAACAGATAGGAATAAGCACACTCCCACGGTTCTATTTTCTCAAAGTAATATGAATAATCGTCGAGGTAAAGTTCCGTCGAAAATTTTTTATCGAATGAGAGAGGTGAAACTCAACATTTTCCAAGCCCTCGGTCTGTCCTCTGACAAACGAAACACCCTGGCAATGCTCTCCTGAATTGGCAGTCAACGGAGTTCCTGCTATATCAAGGCTTCCGAAAATAGGTGGGCAGGGTATACCTATACGATTGTATATTACACCCACCTGAACTTTGGAACAAAAGAAAGTGAGGGAGCAGAGAGAAGGGAGAGGGGAGTTTAAACGAGAGAGAAAAGAAGCCTGGCAAATAATGCCACCCTGAAAGTGCCAGAGGGAGCTCGGTTAATACGCCTGCGGGCTCTACTCCCTCGCGCTTCGCTACCAAATTGGAATTTATTGGTCAGATACGACCGATTTGTAGGTTCGATCGCACAGTTACAAAGCTTTCCCCTGGCTTCGTGCCTGCCAGTTTTCTACGCTCTGTTCTATTCCGAATACCGATGTAAACACGTGTCTCAGATCGTACACGTGGCTGCGAGGTGTTCAAAAACTCCGGAAAAAAAGGAGATATAACCGTGCGTATATTGAATCTACCGAAGGGAACTAAATCGAATTCAAATAGTGTAAGGCAGTAGCAGCTACCGAGGGATGCCCTAAATTGGCGAAAAAAGGGGATAAGGAAGTGAGAAAAAAATTAGGTCAACTCGGTGGGAAAATTAGATGAAAAATTTTCTTCGGATATAAATAAGTTGCGATTTTTAGAAAGGAAACGTATCCAGGTAGGGGGAATATCCCCGGGATTTTATGGCCGGATTAGAACTCGTATTAGAGGCGAAATTAGACGTAGAGCATTTTCGAGATATGATGATAATCGTTGAATAGTTTCTGTACCCTGTGGCAGCTGACATGTCCGTGTCTACTTTGGTGGTGAGAGCAGCTATGTTCTGATTAGGAGATTACGAATCTACTAGTGAATTCAGAAATAGCAGACAGAGCTTGCGGTCTGTTTGAATAACCGTGCCGCGTAGAATATACCGTGGAAATTCTCAAAACTGTATATTAAATCGCATCAAGTTGTAGAGATTTAATAGTTTCGGGTCAAAGCATGGAAATATGGGGTTCTATGTTGCCCCGAGGCTGGGGATTCGGTTTTATCCTCTAGCAGCTTCCCAGAAATGGGGTTTTGGCAACAAAGGAGATTAACGTGTTACTTATACGTCTCCACGCTGGTTTGCCTTGTCCCTATGAGTTCATATACCGAGGGGAAAATTTTAAGGCACATAATCAAGTCGTGGCAAGACACTGCTTCGTGTCTCAAAGCTTTGATACTCTCTTTGTTGGAAGTAAATCTTAATTAGGATCAACCTGAAAACAAATTGTACCCATACATCTTGCTGTTGTATAATACGGTGGACATCTTTGATCACAGAGCGTTATTTATCGAATATCTTCGCAGTCGTTCATTTATCGAGGAAATACTTCAAAAGAAAGTTGTAGCCCTTGAAAAGTCCCTTCTTTCTCGTTTTCACACATTTTTTATCAGACCTACCAGTTCCATGAGATATTCAATTCAAGAATGTGTTGTTCCATACCTCGATGTCTTTCGCGAGCTTGAATGTTTATCAAATATTTCCACAATCGTTCGTTTCTCGGAAAAAAGTTTCAAACAAAAGTTGTAGCTCTTGAAAATCCTCGTATTTTTTGTATATACAAATTTTTGGTAGGATCAACCAGTTCCAAGATATATCTGATTAAAAAAATCGTTGTTCGATAATTCTGTGTTTCGGTGAGTATTCCAACGTAGAACACTTTTCGCTTTAGAGTTCGGTACCTCATACTTGAAATTGTGATGGATATCTGGTGATAATTGGAGTAAGGATTCTTCCGCCGTTCGTAATAATAATTAGGGGATGATGTTACGCCCGTAATTTCCGTTATTTCATCCCACTCGGTTAGTAAGCTTGTCCGCATTGTTAGGGATTGTTCTCGATGCATATTCCGCTCGAATATCACCAAAGGAAATCGATGAGTTGACGTCAACAGCTTCTCCGGTTCTCAAGAGAGTCTTGTGGCACAGAGGACCCCCTCAACCCTCGACCCAGAGGCTTCATTCTCCCCCTAACATCCGATATTGAGGTCTACCTCGGCGCCAACATTGTGTTATACACAGTCTCGCACGAATCCATACCGAAAGCTCAACCTTCTAAAAGTCTTCTCGCTTTTATTCGCGAAGAGAGACGTGCTTCTCTTCGCCAAGGTCTTTGTGAAGCCTGCTTCGATTCCATCAAAAACGTCAATTTTGTATTTTCCGTTATAACAGAAGTTTGGAAATTCACCAACTTCCCTATTGTCGGAGAAACTAGGATCAAACATTTCTCCCCTTCGAAGCCCTAGGGCGCAACCAGACTTATTGGAAATTTGGTAGCGAAAATAATTATTGATAAGGATACGAGAGGAGGGAGAGACGGAGAGTGAGGGAGAAAATGGGGTTGAAGAGGTTCTTCAATTATGAAAATTGAAGGGAAGGAAAAAGCTTTCTTATCTTTTCTTTTTCCCCCCAAATTAATACTAACGACGGTTTTATTTTAATATCGTCGTTAAATAGTCGAGGCTTATTGTACGTAAGTAGAAAAGCGCCAGAAGCTTTTTGCGGTTTTCGTGCTAAAGAGTTTTATTTCAAAAATTTCCATAAGCTTTCGGTGGAGCAACACTGCGGGAGAAAAGCGGGAAAAGGATGGCTGAAAAATAACGAAGGGAAAATAAAAACGCCGCGGAAACTACACAGTGCATAAAAAGCTCCGGGACGACGAAATATCTCACAACCGTGTCAAGTGGTACGGGTAAACTTCAACGCACGTGACACTTCGTAATCAGGGAAACTCCTTCGTTGAGCATGTCTTGGCGCTCTTCAGTCACTGCTGGACTCAAGATCCCCCGACATTGTCTTTCCAGTATGAAGACGAAGCTTAATTATCTAGTCCGAAAATGAAGAAAAAAAAAACATCAGGTGTACATAATTCAGAATCGATTTTCCTGCAATAAAATTAATTACATTTTTTTCTTTATTATTAATCAACAAGCGTAAATTTTTCAGCTTTTCTTTCATCTTAATCGTTCTTCTAGGAGAGCAGAGAAAAATCAATTAGCTGCTCGGTAAACCGGACGATAATTTATTCACTTTTCTTTCCGCCTTTTAATTTCTAGCCCCCGGAGCGACATCCGCGCAATTTCATTTGCACTATTTTCAAATGAAAGTCTGTACCTACCTCGTTCGTTAAGCGAGTAATTTAGGAGACCGACGAGCCGTGTGATAATTGATCGGGACAAATTTATCACGTTCGAGAAATGCCTCAATACTTGACTTGGGGTTCCGAATTTTCATGAATAATTTCTAGGGTGTTGCAAAAAAATTTTTTTTTCGCCATTCAGATCTTCAATTCGCGGAATTTCGAACCTCTGGTGTTCTTCGTTTGAAAGTTTTTCAAATCGACTATCCAGACCTTCGGGGAAAAATACCCTTTCTAAAAACTGCTAGTCGTCAGTATCTGAATTCGAAGCTTTAACCCGGCCCGTTTTTCCTTCCTCGAAGGATTCCTTGGAAACTAACGAATGATGACGGAAAAGTAATCAGAATTCTGAATCCGAGGCTATAGTCTTGGAAGATCACCGATCACGCGTCCGATCTGAACTCCTTCTACAATCGCATACTATTTTTATATACAGAGCGTAAAATATCCGTCAAATAGATACGAACTTCTATTTACAATCCTCTAGACGGCAGGTGGAAAAGCTTGGCAATTGCAGTAAGCAGAGGGACTATCCTATACAGAGTCAGATTACGAGCAGTATAGGGGATGAAGTAACGCGTTCACCCGAGTCCCTCAGGGATGTAAATACAGCCGCATTCACATCCAGAACTGCGGTCGCTGCATAATATCCTGGCCGTAACCTGGGAACGTGTTTACATGGAAGTGAGTATATTTATATACTCGGAGTAAGTGTAAACGCTATCAGAGACCCGACAAAATTCATGAATTCAAATTGTACATCCACGCTGGTGACGAGATAAAATTAGAAGATAGCAAAAAAAAAACGAAAAAATTTTACGGATTACACGTTTTCCAAAAGTTTTTGACTACTGTTTCATATTGTTGTACATAACTTTTCTACCTTTCCGAATTTTCGAACACGAAAATAAGGAGAATTAAGCCGGACTGTGAGAAAATTGGAGAAAAAAAAAGTTTTCAAACGCGTTGAAGTACTTTTTAATAAAAGTGTAATTCATCTCTTCTAAATGAAGAGAATTCGGTTATGGTGTTAGCCATGCATTTCCAAAAATGTCCGAATAAATAAAAAGCTTTGTACTTGACGCGAGGAATGATAGAATTGTAATTTGTATAGGGGAAACGAAGCGAGTGACTCGTTCTGCCGCAGGGATGTGAAAAGCTCGTGAGGTGATCCGAGCTTATCGATGTAGGTAGGTATATAGATCACAGGAATGGATATCTATACGTAGAATACGTGAAAATCGCTGCTCTCGAGCGAATTCTCGTATTTGTTGAGCCGTGAATACGTCGCGGATTGCTACGCTCGATGGAGACGTCGAACACGACCCTCGGGACAAGCTTATCAGAGATCGTTTTTGAGCGTCTTCCGTCACGCGACCATTGAGAAGCTCTTTTTCATCCGACGTCGAACGGCTCGGATTTAAAACGAGTCCTTCGGCGGAAATCGCGTGTCTAAAAACCTAAAACCACGGGAGAAATTCACCGATTGTGTTTAGCCGCATGTAGCCATTATCTGTACAAGCTATATCTCATTGTATCCATTATCAGCAGATTAAACTCTATAAAAATAGTCCCACAAAAAAAAAAAGAAAAAAAAAACGATCCAAATCGGTTTTCGATAAGCTATAACTGAACGGAATTTTTCAATCGTTTATACTTTCTCAGATATAAACGGTTTCCTCGTTTATTCAACCTCGAATATCTTTTTCATTCCGAGCTTAAATTCTAGCTGAGGTTAAGCTGAATCCAACGGTATCCTGTTTCGTGCTTTTCCGCGGCCTAGACCATGAGATATTTTGTTCTGAAGTTCGAGAGAACAGTCTGACTAGTACAGCGTCTGACTACTTAGGCCAGTGATGAGTCCGAGCGCAAGAACTCGTCACGGATCTTTGGATCCGAATTTTCTTGATCTACAAAATTAATGTTCCTGAACGCTTTTTAGGAGCTTATTAAAAATCAGAATTCTTAATTATCTCTGTGTTTTCTTTTTTTCTTTCTTTGCTTTTCCTTTTTCTCCTCGACGTGTATTTTTTTCGCCCTGTATATAAATTTTGACAAGACAATTATTCCCTGAACTTTTAATATCCTCCGTTCCGCGCGTTATATTATTTACCTGTTTTATTCGAGTCTTTAATTTTGTCTGTCACGTTTTTGACGGAGAATCTTTCCTCCCTTATTTTCTCCTCCACAGTTTTTAATCGCATTCTTCTCCTACCTTCGGATTTCAACTTCCAAGGAAATAGCTAAGACAATTTAACTTCATACCCATATATATATACATGTATGCATGTATATGATACAAGAGCCAGTTAAAGAATATGAAGAAATTTATAAAGAAAATTTCTCGCAAGATGGTAGTCGTTCGTAAATACAAACCCTACCTACCCACGTTATCAGAGCAACGATACACGCCGGAAATGAAACCAATAAATTTTCACTTCCGCACCCCCGCAGGTCAACCGCAGCGAATACTATTTATGTGGATGTGATACGAAGGGAGGCTTTAATAATATTCAGTATATACATAAATACATAAATACATAAATACATAGAAAGAAACGGTGTTATTTATTTATTAATAAGTAATATTTTCTTCGCAATTATTATCATATAATACCTGTATTATATTTATTATTACTATAGCCGTACCTAGCATTAATCGGGGGATGATATTTTGCGTTATTCTTCTTTATTACGAAATGTAATAAATTTCTATTACACCCGATGTAATAAAAATAGATACGCGACGTCATTAGCGATTCGAATAATTCACGGCTAGGCGAAGTGCAGTTATAGCTGTATACATATATGTAGGTAGGTAGGGATGGTTAGAATTTATAAATTTCTTTACATACTCGACTCATCTGGGTAATGGAATTAACGAGTTTGCTTAATTGCGTGAGCTTAGCTCGCAGGCAAAAATCAACGAAAATTATCCCAATGAAAAAACCCCTAGGCTCATAGACCCAGAATTTTTGAAAATTAAACGAATATTTAATCCCGCTAACGTTTTTCAAATATATCGAAGTCACAGCAGCAATATCACACGCCCGAACTACCCACCTGCATCTTCCTTATATTTATATCCACCCTTGCTGTACTGACGTTAGAGAATAAATTGCAAACTTTGTCAAATCTCTTTCCACTTTCTGCGTATGCATATATCCGCGTCAGTGTATACAGAGTGTCTCATTTTTCGCTACGCCGAAAATTTCGAGGATCTAGTTTACCTGCTTACACAAAAAAAAAAGGTGAAAGAATACAAAATTTCGTTAAGAAAAAATAATCTTTGATCTCGTAGTTTATTCTTATAGAAATAATGGCTTTTCTTCATAATTTTTCGACACCTTGTATATCTGTGGATTCGCATTTGTAAGTATAGGTCCAATTTATCAACCCGGTAGAGTTTTCTGCCCGTACCTTTTCCTCGTTCCCGTTTTGGCACACCTTAGAGTCGGATATTGGAATGAAATATCGGGAAAACTGAACCGGTGCATTAGGTAGATACTATAGCCAATATTCGGTTCAATAAACTTGCGGTTCTTGTCTAAAAGGTTAAAAATTATTAAAAAAAAAAAATATACCGAACTTATATCTTACCTTAACGAATTTATTATGTAATGAATATTCTAACCATGTTTTTATACACCCCTCCAGCCATCTCGCTGGTTCTCATATTATCAACACTGCCCTAAGGGTGGCTGAGAGATTTTTTTCTTTTTTCCTCTATTTTTTTTTCTTTTTCTTTTTCTTTACTCAACAAAATTTATACAAATAAGGTATAAAAAGATACAAAGCGGAGGAAAAGGAAATGAAGAGTCTGTTGATTTTTAACTTGAGAATTGAATATTTTCAGCTTTATTTTATATACCACATTTCGTACAAACTGTTCTTTTAATTAAAAATACAGAGAGGATGTACCAGCTATACCGCGGATCGGACAATATTTGTTTATTTATTTTCTTCTCTTTACTTGTGAATTTCGGAGGCTTGATTACATATCATGGAATCTTTGGTCCAACTACAGTAGATATATGTATAAGAATTTTCGAGGGTAAATTCTTTGACCGTATACCGTTTTTAATTGGAGAGAATATTTTTTGAAGAATTTTTCACGTCCAAGGGTTAGCGGGACCTTAGGATTATAAGGATACGGAGTAGGCGGTCCACTGAATGCTTAGGTACGTCGAGGTAATTAGGTAATTTAGTAATTTAGTAATCCCACAATTTATTCAAGTTACGACCCAGTTTAGAGAATATTATTAAAGCTTAGGTAGGAGTTAATTTGAGACTACTTTTTTTTTTCTACGGAATTAACATTCTTTCCTATTTTTTTCTATACCTTCCATTGTTTTTTTTTTTTTTACAAAATTACAACTCCTGGATAATATGACGCCTCTGAAAAGTCTGAAATTTGTTCGTTTTTCTTTTCTTTTTTTTGTTTTAAATAGGAGAAACGAAAACAAGGAAAAGATGAGAAAAAGAATATTGAAAAAAATTACCACACGGCATTTCTACTCTCACGTGGCGAGTAATTAATTAGCTCGTTAGAGAAACGCTAGGTCGCTGATACTTATGCACCTGTTTTTTTTTTTCTTCTTCTTCTTCAATATATTATACATACATTCGACTTGTTTTACAGAAATTTTCTGCCATAGCTATAAACGACGGAAAGAAATATTATTTTTGTTTTCAAATCATTTCATACTTTTTGAATAAAATATAATCTTCTACAGGCGTGATTGAATTATAATCTCGTCTGCATCAGTTGTTCTATCTAAAGAAAGAAAGAAAGTAAAGGAAAAAACAAAAAATGAGCAAAACTCGTTAGGTGTATAGTGAAATAATTTTCGAATCCAATTTTTCAGCGGTGAAAAACGGAAATTAACATTTTTTTTTCTTTTTCTTTTTTACTCTCTTTCTCTCTCTTTTTTTTTTTTTTTTGGAAGACAAATTACAATCACCCGAGGACATTTTTTACGCCACCCTTCTCCCCATATATATATATACGTATACACGCTTTCAGAGAACACTTTTCGGCTCTGTGAATAAAACAGTGATTTTGGTTTACGGCCAGTGCGAAGGGACACCTGGTTATATGGAGGGCCATACCGCGTGTAGAACGAAAAGAGACAAGGGGAGAGAGAGAGAGAGAAGAAAAAAAATTCTTCACAGCCTCTGCAACCGCAAAAATTTGGATAAAAATGAAATTAAACAAAAAATAAATAAATAATACTTATTTTAAAGGATGAAAAAAAAATATGTTATTTCTCTTAGAATTTTTGAAACGATATAAGAAAATCTAATTATCGCCGAGTATCAGAGAACGAAATTTTCTTGAAAAAGATTTACGTTAAACAGATTTTTCTTCCTGGTTAAATATAAATAAGAAGAACATTTCCTCTGATAACTAGAATTTACAATTAGCATAAAGCAGAGGCCATGGCGATGGCAGACAGCGGGGCGCATGAACCAACGTTAATTAATCTTTCTCTTAAAGGGAGAGACTAACGCAAATGAATCGGCCCTATAGTCTCAAGAATTAGCAGTAATCTCACGATTCCAATTTGTAGCCTCGGGGTCAGCGAGACTCTGCAACCGATACGATGGTTTGGCACACTCGCCGAAGGTAATTGTTAAACGCAACAATGCCTGCTAATTAAATTTACTCGCTCAAGTTTTCGATTTCATTCACAATAAATGGGGAAAGAACTAGACCCGTCTAGGTCTTGCAATTAGTCCATGAGACTCAGCCACCGGAGCTCGAGACTTTTCCCTCGTTCATATTATCTGGGAGAATTCATGAGTCTATCTCTCAGCAACTAGGCAAGTAATAATTATTATCAAAGGTCTAGCTATCGCGTGAAATTCACTCCCTATTCCAGCTACAAATTATGAAGCACTTAGGCTCTGACCACTCGTTGAAAGACCTATTAGTCTGCCAGTTTCTCCGAGGTGAATCTCATTCAATTATGGGCCGGTGTATAATTCAGTGTAGGGTTGGATCAAAGCGTGGAGGTGGGTTCACAGCCTTGTGTTAACTTGGGAGTTAAATTAACTGAAAATTACATCACAGTATGTCTTTTGTCACAGACCTTCCTTGCACTCAATGGAATCCAATTTCTGACTAGATGTAAAAGTCGGAGATATTTTTTGGCCAGAAGCAGCGTTCGATGTAGTCTGAAATCCTGTACTCGAGTTCGGAATTATAGCTCCTGAATGAAATTGCGAACTTTTTGCAGAGCGGAGGTTCGCACTTGACAAAAAGTTGACGATTAACGAGACTCGTGAACATTTATTTGAATACAATCGTTCGCGAAATGAGATCGCGTGTATTATAGCATCGAGCTAATATTTATTCATGACTTGCCAGGGAAATCGTATAAGGGTGAAGTTTATTGATATAAATTGCGAATTTGAATCAGCAATAATTACGGCCTGGTAGAATAGAGCAGTAAGGTTCCTGAGGGCTGGATGTAGGTCAATAAGTTTCAGCGGTTTCCTCGTGAGCTTAATAATCCATAACTCTGAAATCGCGTTCACTTCCAGACCCAAGATGAAGTTTTTCAGTTTATTTTCAGCGAGGTCAAGATAACAAGCAGATAAGTTTTACCGAAGAATAAACACGGCTGGAAATTTCATTGAATCATTAGTTTGGAAAGAAAATTTCTCCACGCAATGATATAAGGGAGACCTTGGATAATTTTGAAATTCGTTATTTTTTCATTGCAGTAAATGGCGCGGGTCAATCAGCAGCTTCACAAGCCAGAATTTCGGTAAGTAAAGAGTCAGGTGATACGAAATTCGATTTTCTAATTCGGAAGATTCGTTTTTCTTTTCTTTTTTTTAATTTCCTATTTTTTTTTTTTATTCAAAAAGGAGTCTGGAGGAAGCCTCGAATCGAATGGCTCCACGTCTTCAAGCAATCCGAAGACCAGAGACAAAAATGGCGAGATATTTACCGAGCAAGTTGTACAAGAGTCGATAATCGCTGGGGAAGATGACACGGATGATGAAACTGCGGTTGAGGAGGACGAGTACGAGGGCGAAGACGAGGGGGATGAATATGCGGAGGAATTACGAGCCGCGGCTGAATCTCACGAAGCTATGTCACGGCATGATAAACAGGGTAGAAATCAGAGCGACCCTTCCGCTGACCAACGTTTAATCAACCCCTCAGATGATTTCGAATCGAAACTGGACGCGGCGAAAAAGGACTTTGACTCGAGAGAGAAAAGCGTCGAGAGTGGATCCGACGAGAGCGAAAGCTCAAACGAAACTGTACTTGAGGGTGTGGATCCTGAGGACGAAGAGGTGAGGTGAAACTTTTATGCTCCTTGTTTCCTTTCTTCTCTTTTATTTTTCTTTTTCTCTGCATATGTGATACAGCGAGTAATTTTCCTCGATTAATTTCCCGGGGTTGTTTAGGTGACTGATCTCATCAAGTATAAAAGCTCGAATCATTTCAAACTCCGTGACGACAGGCGGGGTGAAAATGTAAAGAGAAAACGAGTCCCGACTGTCAAGAAGGAGCTCAGTACTCAGGCGGAAATTAAAACAACGAACGTTCCCAAGGCCGAGAAGAGATTCAGCACCAAAGAAATGCTGGACGAGCTCAACAAGCAGTTCAAATACTCTATGGGATACACCGAGAAACCTTGCGATGATAAAACAACTCCTAGCGCGAACGAAGTAAGATCTGGTTTTTACCGAAAGATAATATGCGAAGGGCTTCGAAATTCGCCGGTTTCCACGTTTCTCATCATTTCATCAAGGTTTTTGCCTTTAAAGGAAGGTTTAATCATTTCTTCTGACTCAAGGCTTCCGGCAAAATCGAGGACGTCCACGAAGTGGCGGAAAACGACGACTACTTAGACGGGGACTCTGACGTGAGCGACAAACTACAGACTGGCTCGAAATCGGCCGATCTGGATCCTGAGGAGCTTGAAGAACCCAGGAAGCTGGATAAGAGACAGGAGGCTGTCCTTCGCGATCTAGAAGCCTATCTGCGGGCTGAATATGCGGCCGAACAAGAACAACAGCAAAAGCTTCAAGAGCTTGGGGTGAGCTGCATGAAGGCTTGATTCGATTTCTGTGAAAGTTACTCGAAATTAGACTCGGAACGAAAAATCCTGTACAAAAATAGGACAAAATTATATAATTGAACTTTAGAAAGCTCGTTTAGCCGGGATAATTGACGGCTTTCAACGTTGGCGTCTCAAAATCTCGATGGGATAAAATTCAGCGAAAATTGGTTTAGTTAAGTGACGGAGATTTGGAAACGCTGACGCGACGGATTGCCTCGATTATAATTCTTTAATATCCTGCAAATGCAGCAGGAAAAAATTTCCCCCATCTCGTTAGTCCCGGGCGAAAAATGACGTCTAAATTCGTACAGTTATCAATTCGAAATGTTAGTCTGAATTTTTTAATTCCTACGGTTGGAAATTCGCCACGAATTCCTGGCCAGAAACGTGTAGCCACTTGTTCGTACCAGGATGGTAAAAATTCTTGCAAATCAGCCATGCGAACTAGACGAGAACGAAATCCTTTATTTGCCTGAAGCCAACGACGCGTAATATTATGAGTAAAAGGAGGTTTTTTGCCCGACAAAGATGTTCGGGGAAAAAGCTGGAAATTCTTACGGTTACGCGATGTCAGCTGTCTTCTTTCAGCGGAATTTCTTTGCCTCGAAGCAGTTAATAGGAGGAGAAAGAATACGCGAGATTAAGTCGTTCGTGTTTGAATTTTTCATTGTACTTTATTCCTTTCAATGGAATGAAATCATTCTGTAAAATTTCGTTCCCCGTTATTCAATTTTACGCCCTATATCGCGTTCGGAGAAATGAATAATCCAGCTGTAGGCGCGGCGTATCCATCGTGTACATCGAGTAACGAGGACCGTAGCTACTTGGCGAAATCGATTTCAGTCGGGTATTCAATTGGCGAATGGTTCTACGATATGAAAAAGAAATAAATTGCCAATTATAGCCTATTACTTCCCATTATCGCCTCGAATTAATCAACAGCAAATAACAACCCACACCGAACCTCCCTTCCACTTCACCAATCAAAGAGTACACGCGCGTGTGGTAGGTATCTACCTGCAAATGAGTATATATGTATTTTCAAAATCATATCAATCACTTCCTCCATCAACAGCGAATTAATAGCTCAATGCTACATTATAAGAAAATAAATTCAACTCAAATTGGCTCGTTGCAAAATATGCATTTGCATTTTCAACAGGCCCAGGAAGGCGCCTTGGCTGAAAGTTTGCTAGAGCTGTTGGTTAAGCTTGCGGAAAATCCTCGTCGATGGGAACGAGTTCATCGACTTCTGAGTAAGTGGTTTTTAAAATCGTCCATTTTTTTTCTCATAGATTCATGTTAATCAATACAGTAATATATTCGGCCCAATTAATCATAGGTGAAAGCCTCGACTCCCACCTTTCGACGCAAAATCTTTCCCGTGGATTTTCCACGGAAATTCATTTCATGGCTCGATTTTTAGGAGCGGTAGAAATATTGTAGAACTTTATTACCGGGAATAATTCTTTCCAGTCTTTGCAGCTAATTCGCCGTAGTAATTCCTAGACTTAGGAAAGCGTATTATGGATGTCAGCTAATCCGCAACAGCTTAGGTGGAATATCCACGACGACTTTATCGCAGTTAATTTCGATCGCTATAGAACCGTACTGTAATTGGCGAAAGTTTTTTTTAGCACGTGGGTGGTTATTAGGCTGTGATCAAAATCTGACCGAATATTATCCCCTTCTTGACTCTGTCGCGAGTCTCTTCAATTAGGTATTATATCAAATTCAAATAAATTCAAAAATCACGTTTTCATATCGAAAAATAAAGAACTTTTTTCGAAGTTACAATATCGCGGTATTTTTTTTCTCAAATAATAGTATTTCAAGAGTATGACGATAAATTTTTGGCTTAAAATATCAAAAATCACGCGAGTTATGAATTTTTATGTAAAAAAACTCATTTTTTTCCGTTTTTTTAGTTTTGTTTTTACATTTTTTTCGACCAGGTTAAATGAAAGAAATGGCTATAAAACCTGTTGGACTATTAGAAAGATACGTTAAACTATATCCCGTAAAATTTTTGTAAAGGAATATGCAATACGGACTTCACAATACACGTTTAAACACGTGGGGGTGTCAAGCCAGTAATGTAATTTTTTTGAGGTGTGCCATTCGAGGGTTAAAATAGGATGAGAGTTAATCCGCTCATTACGCGTTGCGTGAGTGAAGTTTGGTGAATTAGATGGATTTAATCTCGACAATACCTAGAGAATTTCAACCCGAATGTAAGCAGAGGCTCGACTGTGAAAATGAATGGATCTCCATTAAGTAAACGCGGCTTGTAATACGACAAAGTTGAACGCTGCAGTTCCACGGGGATTCTTAGATCGCTAATTGTCCCGCTTTTAAGGCCCCCGTTTTTCTTCTCTCCGTTCATTATGCCTTTCGGTTTTACTCCGCCTTTAGAATTTTTCATTCTCGTCTTCATTCCTATGCATAATTACAGTGGATGTTGAAGGCGGCCTCGAACTCTCGCGTCAGGCTCTTGAGGCGAGAAAAAGAGCCTTCAATCTCACCTCGGTCGTCGCCACAACCACGACTACCTCCCCCGTATCTACGACGCCGAAAAAACCCCGGAAAAAACCAAAGAAGAAGAAGAAGAAGCAGAGACACCACAGATTCTCGACTACTACAACCACCGCTCCCACCACCGTGCCTCTTCTCACAACCACGGAATCCCCATGGCTTACTACACCCATGCAATGGCGACTTGTAGCCGAAAGATTATTCGGACCACCATGGCCCCAGGACTTGCAGGTAGAAAAGCGACGAGTTATTCTCCTGGTTTTTAGCTTCCGAACATCTCGGACTTGACTTTTTTTCTTTTTATCTTAGGACGATCCGGGAGTGGCCAAAGTCCGCTTCACAGTCCCAACCAATTCTCGCACGTCTCCACCGAGTCGTGAGTTCATTGATCAGCTCGGGGATAGCAAGCAGCTGCAGGATCACAAGGCGTTGAACACCGAGCGTCAAGCTCTGATGCTCGAGTCCTCGAGGGAGTATACTCAGCCCAGGCATCTGCATTATGGAAAAGTAAACACTCATCAAGGAGTGAGTAGCCATCGGGAATCACCGGCTACGAACAACTATCATCCGGCTAATCGCGACGCTTCGAGAGTCAGGGACTACGACCCCCCCGAACGAACTTCCGGCTACGACATGGCGAGGTATGGGCAGTACGATTATCCCAGGAGCAGGATACAAGGGGATGAATTTTTCCCGGTACAAAGCTACGCGCAAAATCACGAGTACAGACCTTCGGGGCGGGAATATGCGGCCAGTAAAAGCTGGCACGATACTCAATACAAGTACGGAAGACCTAGCTGGAAGTCGGACGACTCATCGAACAAATGGACCTGGCCTCAGATCGAAGAAGAGCCGAAAGCGAGCTGGCATCGGGTACCGAATGAAAGGGAATACTGGCCTCGAGTGCAGCACGAAAATGAAGAGAAAGTTTGGCCCCAGTCGCAGAGAAGTGGCTCGGAGAGTTGGGGACGGGTCGGCGAGCCGGATTCTTGGACAAAGAGCTCTTGGCCTGGTCAAGAGAGTCCGAAGAGTCAATACGCCCGATATGAGGGGAGCAGTCCGCCCTGGGAAAACGCGGAGAGTAGGAGCGAGTCTACGACTAATTTGGGGAGAGTTGGGCTGAAGGAAGCTGCGCCAAAGATCGGGATTAAAGGCTGGAACGGTTTGGCCTCTGACGAAGCGTGGCCGTTCAAGATCCCGGACGCAAAGGAATGGCAGAAGGATTCGGACGGACAAAATTTACCCCCGGGTCGAAAACTGGGCTTAGAAAACGGCGAGAAAGAGGCCTTCGCGAAGAGCCTGCAAAAGGACGCGAAAATCGGCAAGAATAACGCCGGGAAGTACAAAGGCAATGGAAACAAGGCTGACAGCAATGTCCAGAAGCTTACTGGCGGGAATTTGGACCAGGAGAGGGGCCAGATCACCTCTTGGACCAACGGCATGGACACGAACCCGAAAATCTGGCCATCGAAGGCCGCCATCTCGCCGAAAATCCAATCCGTCGGTGCCTGGGTCATGCCGGTTGACCAGTCCACTTGGAAACCGTACAAATTGAAGTCCGTGGACCAGTTCTCCGGCCATGACGAAGCCGACTCGAGTCGGCACAGATGGAACGTGGAGATGGACACGAACCCGCGAACGTGGCCGCCGAAGATGGGGGAGTCTGACCAGTGGAATAAATTCGGCAAGCCGAACAACGGCGTGACTTGGCCAAAGTGGAAACAGTTTGCCTATCATCGGGTTACGGCCATGCCGATTTTGAGCCAAGGAGCTTCTCTGCAGGACGGTTCCAGGGCGCGTAATAACGCCTACATCGCGGTTTCCGCCGTTTCTCCTAAATACAATGGGAATCAGTGGCGGAAAAATGACATCGAGGAAACTCCCGTTCGGCAAAACGGCGCTGGGCCGACTCCTGGGTTGCAGGACGCCGAGCACCCCGTCAGCCAACTTCGGGGGGCTGTTCAACCCGCGGCTATTTACACCTGGAAAAAGGATGGCTCCTCGAAGACGGATCAGAGTCGGAATCTAAACGCGACTGATCCCCTCGAAGAACAGCTCGAAACACTTAGGAGAGGCGCGTCCTGGTCGCATAACGAAAATCGGGACAACATTAAGGTGACTATAGTCGTTTTTCACTTTTCTTTGATTCGTTTTCTCGATTCGGCGAAGATGTTTGGATAATGGAATGAGGCGAGAATAGCTCGGTGGAATGTTGGGCTGATTTCGACAGCCTGTTTTCGAATTTGAGTTACTTTCGCGGGGGTTAAGGGGGGCAGCTTTTACACCCCTGAAAGCACGGCGCAGCGTGTTTTTCACGAGTTTTCTTTTTAAAATAAGGAATATCGCGAATTCCGTTGGGAAAGCTTTCCAAAAGTAGTTACTCAACTAAATTGAACAACGGATACTTTAGTGCGACCCTCTTTATACTCTTGGGGAAACAATATATATATATATATATATATATATAGTTTTCGCAGTTAGGACTTTTACGGAAGTTTCAAGCTTCGAGCAACCATATTGTAAACAGAAAAGTTTCGGCCAAGAATTCTCCGGACACAAAGAACAAAAAAATAAAAAATAAAAAATAAAGAAAAAAAGGAAAGAAAGAAAGGAAGTTTTCTTCGCACCTATTCTTCCGATGATTTTTCAGGATATCTGAAATGAATTTTTAAAAGTTATTTTTAGTTTGCTGGAAAGAAGAAAAAAAGGAATATGATAATAAGACATGAGTTCAAGACTTCCGGTAATTGATTCTAATTGAATTAAACTCACGTTTAATTAGATATATAAAACTGACTAAACTTTAGTATTTCTGTTCTTCGATAGAACGGATGGAAAAATTTCACGCAATTTTATTTTATGTATAGGTACAGAGTAAACTTTCAGAATAATTTAAAGACCTTTTGGTATTTTACTTTTATTGCAAAACTATGAAATTATTACTGAACAGAAAGCTCCATATCGGTGAACGGTAGAAGTTCAATATTCAACGGGGGTTTCCGATCACTTATTAACTTCTAATTAAGTTTGCTATTCAATCTTTTATCAATTGATTAACGGAGCGTAGAGTTCTGCGTACATACAAACGTATATGAATTACAAATACCCCTTTGATTGAAAATTTCTCCACACGCCGTATATAGTCAACATTTCAGATTATTAAACGGATTAATTTCAGCCGATGAATAATTCGGATTTGTTATAATTAGAAATTTCATTCCACTGTGTATTAATGAGCGCAGATTCGCTGCAGTATTTGGTTTAAAGATAAATAATTACCATCGAATGCGAAATAGTTAAACAGGAAAAAAAATTCTAAATTATTGCTGACGGTTTTTTGTCTTTAATTATTATGATGTTTTCGTTTTTTTTTTTTTTTTTTCTTTCTTACAGAAACAACTCAACGTGATCAGCGACGCGTCGGAAACACTAGCTTCTAGATTTTCGTCAAATTCATCAGCCGATAAACCGGAAGAAACAGAAGTACCGTCTAAGGATGTTGTCAAGGGTGGTAAAATAGACCAAGACAAGGAAGTTTCGCACAAATAAAATTCTTTCTATACTTATAAGTACCTATATTTTCCGCAAAAGAATGAAAGAAGAAAAAAAAAAAAAAAGAAAAGGATTTTATTAACAAACCTCTATATATTTATTTATTTAACAATAAAGAATATAACGATGAGCCACGCACTTATACACTGTCATCAATTTTTCAAATTCATTAAACCAATGCACAATCATATATATATATATATATGAATTCATTTCTGTAAATCTCGATATCTCATTATTATTATTATTATTATTATTATTATTATTATAATACTATGACATATGAAACTGGAGAAATAAATATCACTTCGATTATTATCTGACGTTAAGAATTTAGCGATTAGACATAATATTTTCATCGTCAGGTGAATCCTGCCATCCACGTAATATACATATATATACATACATATATATTTATATAATATATATGTAGTAAAACTAATCAGCTCCTGGATATAGAATTTGATGTACAATATATTACATATATATATATATATTATTATATGAAATTATATAATTGAAAATAAATAAGTACATATAATTATATAAAGATAAAAGATAATCCGGCAACGATCAGCTGCAACTGGTTAAATAACGAATTTGGAAATAATTCGGGTAGGTACGTATTATATTATTGTATAACATTACGTAGTTTCATATCTTATTATCATCTTAAAAATTGATCATATATATATGAATATGTGTGTATAGATCACGTGTTTATTATCAATATATCGGGGCCGAAAACTTACCGTTATTTGAATAATATAAGCGATTAATATATTCATATATACTTAATACAAGAGATATACTTGGTTTTATAAATTATAATAAATTATCTATTAAGTGATTAATATACGACACCTAGATATTTAATTGGTAAAAATGCGTAAGAAGTGATCGTGGGGATCGGGTGGGATAATTTAACTGGCAACGCTAGATGTATAATGTATTTTGTATAGATGTAGTAAGTATATATATATATACTTATATTAATATATATATATAGACATTTATGAAATTAGTTAATTACGTATACCTATAATTGATGAATTGATTTAAACCAAGGTTCGAATAAAAGAAAAGTACAAGATGTGTAAAGATTGACCAATGAAATCCTGCACTGTATCGTAAAATGCATGGTCGCATTGTGTAATTAATAAGCCAGTATGTAATATGTATAGGTACACCGATTTGAAACAAAGTGCTAGGCTGCTGAGCTGAAACGTACGTCATATCACGTAATTTGGGATTATAATTAATTATTCTTTAAATATATATATATAGAGTTGGCTAGATGAGTGGCCTATTGTTAGTTATCCATGTAAATAAATTCTGAATTATAAATCGTTGCCTTTACTATACTGCATTCACCCATTCTGAATCTGAACAGCGAATACCGTAGATATTTTTTTTCAAACCTAGTCAATTCTTCCTATGTCTCGTAGTTCGATATGCAAATTTTGTCCAATTTCGATATTTCAGTTCTTCAGAAAGAAAACAAAAAGGAAGATAATTTTTATTTGCATTATTTTTACCCAAAATTCACATGAAATTCAATATAATTACAAATTATTTCACTGATCATATGGTACAATCCGTGTAACTATAAAATCGGTATAATCCAGTTTATAATATGTGAATATAATACCGAATGCTTTATTTGATATTGTTGTAAACGCTGACAAATTATTGCTAACGATACCGCTAGTAGAAAATTTTCGGTATAAAATCGTCCTATAAATTATGAGTATATATATATTCATTCATGGGTACATAGATATAGGCGAAATTTAAACTAGACGATAGCGTAACGCGGTTTAATAAATTATTCACCTATACCTGGCTTGGCCTGAAATTAATTTCCGTAAGCTTAAATAACAAATAAGCTCGAAGCTCGCAGTATATAATAAATCACATAGTGATAATTCGAATTGTAATGTTATCTGCCAACTCTATATATATTTATACAGAAAATTTTCAAGTATATAAAAAAAAAAATATCATATTCTACAGTTTTATTTTGTATCATACAAAAAAAAAATATATATATATACATATATATATACCTATAGCTATACAGGTGTGTATAAATATATCGTCTGACGTATATCATTTTTTAATTTCGTGGCCATTATTTGAATAAATAAAGGAAGAAAATTATCTCTGAATCTTTATTAATTAATTAGTGCATAAAGCTATATATATATATATATATATATATATATATACATACGTATATATGTGTGATTTCATAAATCGCACCAACACACAGTTTTTTTTTTTTTTTTTCTAAATTCCGTGTACTTAGGTATATACCTACCTTTTAATATGTATGTATGATATAATATTATTAGTTATTCTAGGCGAACGTTTATTATTATGTGTATAATTTTTATTCTCAAATAATATAATCATTTTTAAACAAATGCACGCACACATATGTATTACAGCTCTGCGGTTTGATCTTATAGGAAGAGGGTGAATTGAGAAATAAAAAAAATTGTGAAATTACAGTGAAATACACATAATATTATGCTGTAACGATATCATCATATTATAATATATTTTAATGTCTATTTACCACAAAAATACAAAATGTTGACAAAAGTCATCTTATCCAATGCCTATCTTCGATCCTCATAAATTATTATTAACAAGCCGAACGGGGTTCATCTCGTTAACTCCTCTTCAAAAATTTTCCTGACATGGACGACGTGCACCTGGTTGAAGATGCTAGCCGTTACCAGCTTCCATTTCAGCTTCGTAGGGCTGGACCCCGCTCACCATCATCCAGATATTTATCACGACGAAGATGTCCATCGCGAGGACACCGACTGGGGACTTGCCGAGATGGACGCGGTTCGTGATCGAGTGGAGATCGAGACTTCGATTTTCCTCGTCCTCACCCATTTCGGGTCGCACACTCTGCACCATCTTCTGCCCACAGTGGATCGCGCCTATCTTTATCCCTGCGAACCTGCGTTCGCCAAAACCTGCGAGGAGTTTGGGATCGACACGGAACTTTGGACTCAGTGGAAACTTGTCAAAGGCCAGTTCACACGGCTGGGAAATTATCAGCCGAAGAAGACACCTAATACCGCAGATGAACGTGGGGCAAAAATTCACGGATTATAAACCGTTTGATATTTTCCCTGTGTGGTATCACGTATTTCCATGTCCAAGAAAAATACTTCCATGCGAAAGTAATCGCGAAATGTACAGTACTTGGTATTCCGGATCGTCAAATCAAACCGAATCTTTTAAGGAAAACTAATAGAAATAGATTCCAGAGGTTATTTCGCGATTTTTATCTTGCGTAATTTCACGTTCAGAGAATATCTCACGAGTTATTCGCCTCAGCACCTTTGACACCCGGTCGAGTATCGGCGCCATCATCGAGGCTATCGCTGGGTCAAGATTGCATATTATTCGTCAAAAAAACATCAGAATTGAGTACATTCCTCCAAGTTAGTTGTAATCAACACTGTTTGCATCATTATACGCAACTCAAACTTATCTGTCCTTAGTCTAGTGTCTCGTAATGGGAACCTTCAATTCGCTCTGTTTTAAAAGCTGCGGAGTTGATCGCCAAGCGATTCAGTCAGTACTTTGCAGTCGGTGGTCGAGCGAAGCTGGACTACACATTGAAGTCGACTTGTCTGGTTCTATTTTCCAAATAAACAGAATTCGAACTGCAGAATCGCCTGCCGAAAATGGCACCTAAGGAAAGGATCGAGAGCACAATCCCTGGGCTGAAATACCCGACATCGCGAGACTCGGGATTGCAATCCGGAGCGAGTTGGCTGGCAGGAAAACGCCAGGACGATGGTGCCGAGGGACTTTGGCGGGTCGGAGACAAGCTTTACGATCTCGAGCGATGGACAAGGAATCATCCTGGAGGAAGCGAATGGATCACGTTAACCAAGGGGACCGATATCACGGAGGCATTCGAGGTGCTTAACTTCTTCCTTATTTTCGACCCGTTCGAAACGAATCTAACGACAAACTGACCGGTATTTATCCTCTGGAACAGGCACACCATATCACCCTGGCCGCTGAACGTCTTCTGCCGAAATTCTACGTCCGGGATGCCGTCGAGCCCAGGTCCTGTCCTTTTACCTTCAAGCCCGAAGGCTTCTATCGGAAGTTTAAGGCTCGTGTCAGAGAAGCTCTGAAGGATGTTGACTTCCACAGACCCTCGAAGACGTCAATTCTAATCGCGGACTCTCTCATGGTTATGACGTTGGTCCTTTGCTGGACGGCTGCAGTGACGCAATCCTGGATCGCGATCGTGGGAAGCGGTGAGTATTGGCAAATGGTTAACCTCTGGCCTCTGGCGTTGATTCCGCTTCAATATTTTTTATATGTGACAAGCCATACGAGGATCGCGATTTACCTGATTAATTCTTCTTCAGGGATTTTCCTGACATGGACAACGAATGCGGCGCACAACTTTTTCCATCAGAGGGATTCCTTCCGGATGTACTACTTCGACATTAGCCTCATGTCTTCGAAGGAATGGCGGATCGGTCACGTTCTGAGTCACCATCTCTATACCAACACCCTCCTGGACTTGGAGATATCGATGTTTGAACCGGTCTTCCAGTATCTGCCTAGAAAAGACAAATCGATTGTCGCACGCTACTTGTCTTGGATTTATTCCCCATTCATCTACGTGATAATGTACTTCGGAAGCGCGATCAAAAGGTTGGTTTATTACTCCATTCATTCGACTTTCATTACGACCCCTCGTTCAATTCTCCTCTTCGTTTTCCCGAAACAGAGCGTACAGCGTCTTCTTCGAGGATGACGGTCCAGGTATCAGAGACGTGGTACCATTTCTGATACCAACTTTAATGTGCTTCGCGGCTCCTCCACTTTCCGCCATCACGTGTTGGCTGAAAATCATAACAGTCGCTAGCTTCCACTTCGCCATTGTCGGATTGAACGCGGCTCACCATCACCCTGACATTTTTCACGACGGAGATGTTCATCGCGAAGACACCGACTGGGGCCTTGCCGAATTGGACACAGTCCGCGATCGCGTAGAGATCCAGAAATCCTATTTCCTCGTCCTGACGAACTACGGGCATCACGTTCTGCACCATCTTCTTCCCACGGTAGACCATTCCTATCTTGATCTCTGTACACCGGCCTTGGTTGAAACCTGTAAGGAGTTCGGAGTCGATCCTGGATACTGGACTCAGTGGGAAATGATCAAGGGTCAATTCGCACAACTGGCAAACACCGAGCCGAAGAAAACTCCGAATATTAGATGAACATGTGGTTATATAAATCATAGATCACCCAGACTGGGAATGATTTGATCGACTCAATGCATTACTTTATCAAGTCTTATGTACTATCAGAATGGATATTCGTTGAAAATAAAACTCAAAGATATTCGAACTTAATTATGTAATTATTCTCGTCATGTTCCAAATGTCTTTCTAAACATTCCAGGCAATCAAAAATATTTACTTAATTATGGCTGATAATCGTGATTAAAGTTGGCATTTATTGTCCCCATGCCTCGTCGATTCCAAACCCCATTTCATCCCCACTCGTTAAGCTTTGCTTATCTGTAGCTACTCAGTTCCAGCGGCTATCTAAGCTCAAGAGTAAAAGTCTCGTCACTCATCTCCAGGTCTTGACCATGATCAGACTGAAGCTGTTGGTTCAAGCCAAGTGATCGTTTAACACGTAAGAAGCATTTTTCAATTCCGAAAGAAATTGGGGTGAAGTTGGGGTCAGTGCAGAAGTACTAAAAATGAAGGCGAAGAAGTTTAAGAGAAGGTAAAGAGTTTTTTGTTTTTTTTTTGTAAGGAAGAAAATGGCGTGCAAAAAATTCAACTCAATTGACGTTTGATTTCTGAAAAAACTACACATTCGAAGATCGAGAAATTATGACGATCAGCAGAAACTAATTTTTCGCTCATCGTTCGGGGCGATTTCTAACCAAGTCTATTATTCCAGGTTCAATCAGTGCATGCAGAATACAATTCAGTATGTTTGTACAATTTTTGAATGAAGATTCGCGAGAATTTTTCACCCACTGTCAATTCTCCCAGTCTTTATTCTCAAACATAACATAATAGCTGGCGAAACATAGTTAGAGATTTGACTCTGCACCTTTGACATTTATGGATCTAAAGTCGAACGAACAGATTGACATAAATACATTATGAAATTTTTCTGTGGATTGACGATCGAATCCTAAGATTTTACGTAATTGTTAATGTGAATTTGACGCCCTGTTAATCATGGTCGAATAATTAATAAATAGACAAACTAATCTTAATTACGTATAAATATTATAACGAATCGTAATGAGAAATAATGCGATTTGCACACGGTGATGAATAAATTTTGTTTATACTCAGTGACGACGATAAGATATGATGTATAGATACAGAGTAGATCGAAGTAATCAGAAGAGTCGTTGATGTATATATTTTTCGTAATTATTATATTATCACTTTATAATATATAATATAATACAATATATAAGAAGTAACGTAATTATCTGTCAGTTTTTTTTTTTTTTTTTTGATATTTTGGTGAAAACAAAATTTTCACTTAATTTGATCATATGAATAGATATATTGGATAATGGATATATCGTTACACAATTATTTTTTCTTCCTTTTTTTTTTTGGTCAATATACATAAGACAGTGAATATTTCCTCTATTCGCATTTTTTTCTTCAGTTTTGTATTACAAAGCTCATAGGCTTTGTTCATTAGTTGGAAGACGGCTATTAGTCGACTCGCTTCCTGGATGTGGATCTCATTTATACATGGAACTGCGAAATTCCGGGAGGGAGCCCCCGAGAAACCTTTTACTCAAAACTACAAGAGGCCTAGGAGATATATAGATCATAGAAAAAGCGAAAACCCTCTACCTAGTTAAGCGAAAGATGGGGCAGCGTATAATTTAGTTTAAAGTACGTCGGATCAAAGCATGACACTAAGTACACTATAACGTATTAAATTGCGAGTGAAATGAACTGAAATTTCATCACGGCATGCCTTTTGTTACGGGGATGCCTGCATTTAATTAAAATCAAGTGGCCATAATGGAATCCAATTTCTAGCTAGATGTAAAAGTCGGAGATATTTTTCGGCC
This sequence comes from Rhogogaster chlorosoma, assembly GCA_944452935.1. Taxonomy (NCBI): domain Eukaryota; kingdom Metazoa; phylum Arthropoda; class Insecta; order Hymenoptera; family Tenthredinidae; genus Rhogogaster; species Rhogogaster chlorosoma. The sequence continues at coordinate 26,007,009 of OX101800.1, read as the reverse complement.
AGAAGCAACGTTCGATGTAGTCTGAAATCCTGTACTCGAGTTCGGAATAATAGCTCCTGAATGAAATTGCCAACTTTTTAGAGAGCGGGGGTTCGCACTTGACAAAAAATTGACGATTAACGAGACTCGTGAACATTTATTTGAATACAATCGTTCGCGAAATGAGATCGCGTGTATTATAGCATCGAGCTAATATTTACTCATGACTTGCCAGGGAAATCGTATAAGGGTGAAGCTTATTGATATAAATTGCGAATTTGAATCAGCAATAATTACAGCCTGGTAGAATAGAGCAGTAAGGTTCCTGAGGGCTGGATGTATTATAGGTCGACGAGTTTTCTTCTGAGCTGAAGAATCTTTAACTCTAGAACCGTGTTCACTTCTAGATCCAAGATGCTTTCTTCCCTATTCTCAGAGAAGCCAGGTTAAGTCGGGGTAGTTTCACCGAGGGATTTCTCGCCCGGGGGAAAAAAAAAAAACTCATCAGATTATTATTGTCGATAGAAAGTTCTCGCGATCTGGAAAAAGATTTGTGCAAGAACTTTTGAGGAAATGAATGAATGTTGGAAGATTTGGTATCTCGCGATTGCATAAAGGATTTTAATCACAGGCTTGATGTACAAATATCATTCAGTTATCAAGGTTCATATAATTTCATTCGCATCACGAATCTGAAAGACGATTGTCTAAAAAAAATCCGTATTAGAAAATTTTGTGGGAAAATAATGACATTCAATCACCAAATTGAAATTACAGTCACGAATTTGATCCGCAATTTATAATTCATATGCTTAGAAATTCGCGACAGATTCCTATAGCCAGCATCATATTATATAATTTTTAAAAAATTCCTCATTGGCCACGCGAACTAATTGAAAGCTTGAGACTTTTGCCTGAGGCAAACCGCACCTGATATTATTAGCGATACAAGAATCAATGTTCGGAAGACGTTTGAAAAGAGCTGTAAAAATTTCGCTAGTTTTCATTTCTTCGTCTAGTGATTCCGAAGATTTGATCATTTTCTGTTTTCCCTCATATCATCGTGGAAACTCTTGTTTACCTCATCCGTGTTCGTTCTATGGTATAATACATTGTACATACATACATGTATCGCGTCATAGCTACTTATCGGAAAATCGATTTTAGTCACGTATTCAATCTACGAACAGTCTGGGGCTGTAAAAAAGAAATAAATTGCCAATTATAGCCTATTACTTCGAATCATCGCCTCAAATTAATCAACAGCAGATATCTACCCACGCCGAACTCCCTTGCGTATGAAAAGTAATTTTCATTTTGCATTCCCACGTGAAGACGTCTGACGTATATAATGTGGAATGGGACATATGTGAATATGGAGAAGAAAAAATAGTCTTTATATCCCGCAAAAGATCGGGCAGTTTGTTTTTACGAGTTTTCGTAAAAAAAAAAAAGAATGTATCCTAAATTTCAAGGGTGAAGCTATCCGAAAGTAGTAACTCGACTGAATTGAATAACGGATACTTTATTGCAACCCTCTTTATACTCTTGAGAAAACAATACATACGTATATATTTTCGCAGTTGGGAGTGTTAGGAAGAAAGTTTCAAGTTTCTAGCAGCCGTATTGTAAACAGAAAAGTTTTACCCAAATAATCCTATCCATATAATAAAATAGAAGTTTTCCTCGCACCTATTTTTCTGACTATTTCCGATACATCCGAGGACGCGCTCTCCCATCAAGAGTATATTAGCTAATTTGAAAAGCTATTTTTAGTTTACTGGAAAAAAATAAATAAAGGAAAAAAGGAATAAAGTCAACTTAGATACTTACACGTCTTCGAACACTTCTAATCAAATTAAACTCCCGTTTGATGACGTGATAAAACTGCACCTAATGCTATTCCAAATTTGGAAAAGCTGACTCAACTTTGTCTTGCGATTTGCATTCGAGTTGATGGAAAATTTCTCTACGGTATAGTTTCAGCTTCTTTTTCGTGGGAAAGTTTTCAAGCCGGAAATCCGGGTCTCCATGTTCAATATAATAATATTACGTCTTTCTTATACTCGAGGAGTTTTATGTTTAGTAGAAAAACCATACATACGTTCAAAGTGTGACCAAAATTGGCGTTTTTCTTTAGAAAAAAAGAAAATAGAAAGATGAGCAACGGCTTCTGGAAAAAATTTGAAAATAATTCCGGTCTCACTAATTATAAGAGTTGGGATAATAATGAAAATAATTAACGAAAAATGGATCTAGTCGCTCGGCGTAGAACACCTCGTATATATTATCGTCATACATGTAGACATATAAAAAAATAAAATTGTACAAAATTGCAAATGGCATCTTCTTCAAAAAACTGTACAAAATATGAATATAAAATTAAGTATCTTTGAATATCCGACTCGTATATACACTTCTGTATTAAAATACCTGCTCGTCGTTGACTTTTTGAATAAGTATATAAACTGGAAGACTGTTTTGCAAAAGCTGATCATTCCGGTGACAGAACTGAAAATAACGAAGTCGAAAAATTATACGAGAGATATTTTCGTGACTATAAATCAATGTCTCAATTCCTATCACTTACCAGTCTCGGTATATTGTCGGGGCGAAGCACCCCGAGACATGGCGACTGTGGAAGCTAGTAAGGGCGCAGTTCCGATGATTATAGGCACATCGAGTTTGAAATTCTTGTGCAATCCTCCGACCCTGACTTCCACTCTGACCAAATAATCAAGATCGATTAATTTCGAATGCTTTAAGTACGAAGCCTGGGTAGCAGGAATTTGCAAAAAGTGTTGAATCCGAGTCGGAACGTCGCTGTCGCTTTGGACGGGGGTTTCGTGGTCTGACAACACTTCCTCTCCTGTTCTGGTCTTCGATTTTCCGTGATACTTATTCGACTGCAATCACATATCACCAAAACCCAAACTCAAACAATTCTTCGACTTACTCTTCACCCAGTGATAAAAATTCGCGGATAATTTCACACTACCTTTATCAAGGTGAAGTAAACTCCTTTTATCGTCACCCTGGATCCATTTTTCAGGTCTACCGTTACGGGTATAGTTTGTCCCGGCACATAGCCGGAGACCGGAAGTGACACTGTCATGTCAACGGAATTTGAGCAGCCCATAAACGTCTTGGAAATAGTTTCCCGAGCTGGTTCCTGTGATTATTGGGTATGTGAATAATTTGCGATTTTTTATGCGCTAATTTCGATTCAGTTACAGGATTTTGTAAATTTTCAAACTCGCGTTGTTTGTTACGTACAGCAGCTTCTGAGTGGTGGTTTAGGTCCAGCGGAACTGCGACCATGAAATCAGTCGCTTTTCTATGATTGCATAGATACCACGCTCTCTGGATCGTCACTTTTACCTTGTACTCAATTTCGCCGTATTCATCCTCGTAGGTGGACGGAATTGCTTCCGGTAGCTTATAGCTAAACGGATAGACGTGTTGTCCAGGTGGAATTACCGCGGGACTGTCTGATCGTGAATACAACATATAAAATTAGAAAATTAAAAACTAACTTTGTCAAAGTTTCGGAAATAGAATATAAAATAATTTAAAAACAATTTTTTTTTTTTTGTGAATGACTGATATGCCTTGAAGGAATATTCCATCGACTGGGTCTCTTCATAATTGATTGCTCGTATTTTGAAACATAATTCAAAATTATTTCTGATTCTATAGACTTCGCGTTACACAGATCATATCAATTCTATCGAAGAACTTGACTTTAACACGTCTGGGAATCCGTATTACGTTGATGTGATTTTTGGAAAAAATCAATAAGATATTAGATGAATTTTGTTATTTAGATACGAAAATTATTCTCAAATATCAATTATATACGGTTTTAAATTATGTGCAAAAACCGGATGAATAAATCATTTGAATTGAATTCCATATGTGTTTTTTTTTTTTTTTTGGAAATAATTACCTACGAGGAAATTATCGTCGTCTATGTGAACTTCCCGGACAAATTCCGCTGGATAAACGTCTTTTACTTCGAGTGCGAAGCGCGTTTGTTCCCAGGAAATTTTCCCCTCACCGTAAACCGTGAGTTTGATGCCTGAAATAATTTTGAGTAAAAAAATATGTGTTTAGTTTGGAAAAGAATTTTTCCTTTTTTTTTTTATCTGTTATTATAATAGAACGTTTTAATATACATATTATATGGGTATGAATATGTCACAGAATAGTCCGCGATTTCAGTATTTATAGGTATATGTATATACCCACATTGGTAAATTGCAGATTTGAAATTTCGATTCCTATCGCAGGTTGTTAAATTTAATTAATCCCTCCGGGTAAATGCTGAGCCGAACTGCAGTTACATTTCGATAAATATCAGATGGATTACAAATTGAAGCATTCAGAGAGAATAATACTGCGCAATTCACTATTCAGTATTATAGGGAATTTAGTACGTATTGATTCACGTAATTTATATTGTCGAGAAAGAAAAACCTGTTGATAATGTCCTATTTGCCATTTGATCTTTTGACGCATTGATACCAATCATTCCTCTAGGAATACATAATAGGATCTTTGACGTTAATTAATTTTTGACGTTTTTGAAATGTTCAGAAATTGTTTTAACTTTTAGAAAAACTTGAAATTAGGAAATCGTGTGTGTGGGATACCTTTTACCGCCTTCGGCGAATCAAGTTCCAAGTAAATTTTTCCACTTATCACATTTCCGTTGAAATACGTTTTCGCCGGATTATCCAGTTCTATTTCGAACCGGACGATACCCATGTTGTCTGAGAATAAAAAATAGTATGAATATTCAAAATTGAAAGTCACAGAATATTGAAAAAAATAAAAGAAAACAAGTCTCTTCGCTCTTTTTCTCATTTGCAATATTGAAAAATCTCTATGCTCTATACAGTCGTCTATCTACACACTGATTTTATCGATCCATATCTCAATCTGAGGAAACGAAAGAAGTCTTCTATCTACACAGATAGGAGATATGCGGATGAATAGCACAAACATCTTCGAATCTTGCGGAATTGAATCGATGAAACCCGCGCGATTAATCGCGACAGGCTTGAAATACTTACTGTAGGTGTCAAGGACTACGTCGCATCTCTTCTATGCCCATATATTTTCGCTTCTTTTGACGTTGTATATAACAAGCCATACATATATTTATAGTTTGGTTTAGTTTAGAAGAAATCATGATTTTAATTATGAAAAATATACGAACGTATTCGCGGTTTATACGCTAATATACAGCGTAGACGAATTTAGTTTTATGTAAATACATACGTATGGGAAATTCAAATCAACGTAGACCCACATATACCTTGTCAATTCACATGGAGAAAATAAACGGATATAAAACTGCAGTCCATATAAAATCAAATATAATTCTGCTCACCTTACGTATATTATCTATGTATACAATACTATTTGGATATAATGATATATATCTATATACATCAAAAACTGACAGACAAAATATTAAAAATCTTGCCAATTGCTCAAAGCTTCTCCGGCGTCGTAATTATGAATATATTTAATCAAGTCGGGTAATTGAAACGATGAAAAATCGTACAGGAATGAAAAGAACGAGATTGCATTTGGCATGAAATTTTGAAGATACATTAGATTATAGCACGGTAGTTGTAGAGAAAAAATGTCGAATTTATACAGCAAGCTTTTTCGCGATCCAGGAGCTAAAAAGCGACTAATATACTTTGTGCAAAAATCTGTCTTACGTCATCGGCTTTAGATGCGATTGCGCGACTTTTAGCACTGACCTCACAACGGCGGTTGACCCTGAGGCCGTATGATATTGCCGTTCAACAGGCGTCGCGACGTCGCGTGGTAGACACACTATACATATATGATATCACGACACTCGCTCGCTATAATATCATATACCCATATATATTATTCAAGTAGATAACTAATTGATCGTACAGCTTGATTTGAGCGCACTATATACCCAGTTGCATTTTTCGACGAGTACATAATATTACATACATCATTGAGTCGTATATGTATGGATATAGTCAAGCGTCTTGAATTGCTTGAAAATCTCAAGGCTACATCGAGCCGAATTTTTTGCCTCAAATAACCGCTTACCTCACTTTGAACGAAATGTATATCTATATATATATATACACATGTGTATTTATTAGCGGAGAGAATAGCAGCATAAAATGCATATGTAAGTATGGTTGCTAAAGAAGTATTAAATTCTGAAAAGGAGATAAGCCACGGCATTAAAAAAAAAAAAAAAAATCCTTATATCTATTGTATTACGATTACCAAGGAGATAAGTCAAAGAATTAAAAAAAATGCGTTTGGTATGCGAATGATGGTGAGCTGTAGTAACGAACTGTATGAGAACAGTCTATAATTATATATATTTAAATATTATTCAATATCTGATTATAGGTATGATAATATATAAGTTTAGGAAAATAAATAAGGCAATATTATTCAGCATGTCTGTTTATTACAACAAGTGATCAATATCCCTGTTACCAGATTATAATGAATAACAAAAAGCATCTAATTCGTTTGAATTCAAGCGCGAAGATTTCATTCTCGCGCGTTTATTGGTGACTATAATTTCCACCAGACTGCGCTAGGAGCTAAAGTCAGTCCATACGCTTAGCTTATGTTATGATTTAATATTTGTTTACAATGTCTAGAGTTTCAGGGGTGAACTAGTACACGATATCAGCAAAAACTTCATCGTTTATTCATTTCCATTGTTCTCTCGGGCTCAGAGTGAATTGAATCAGCCGTTACTATTGTCTTCTCGCTAAAATATCTGTGGAAGTGTTATAAATACAGAGATATTATGTGAATCAACATTGTGGTACCTATTCCCCTCTTTCTTTCTCGCGCATTCTCTGATCGTATTGTAACGACGCGACATACTTTCGACGAAAAATCGCGACCTCGATTCGAATAAAGAAAACTAATTTGTCTGCTGTGAGACGAAAGAAAGAAAGAATAATGTAGAAAAAGAAAAAGAAAAAAAAACAGTAAACAGAAAAACACAGCGGCATGCCGAAATTAGTATGTAAAATAAAATATACACTGTAAAGGTAAACATTAGATTGACGCCGCAGAAAGTCGAGACTAACATTCGCAAACCACGTGGAGCCACTCTCTTCGATGAATAAGGTACAAACGTTTCGTTGATAATTAATAATTTTACGAATAGAGAAAGATGTTGAAATTAATTTAGAATAATGAAATTCTTTACGTTTTATCGCTGTTATGCGATTTGAATATAATCAACGCGTTAATATTCGACATAATTCCGAAACTCTTATACATACATAAGAGTGTAAAACGAGAGGTTATAATCTCTTAAAAAGAAATATAATACAAATCTCTCCTTCTAATTGCAGATAAAAAAGTAGCGAAAAAAAGAAAAAATAAATAAAAAATAAAAAGAAAAAGAAATAATCCGCAATGGATTTTTTCGATCTAAGCAAACCCTTTCAACGGGTTACGATACCTGGCGGCGCTAGCCAGAGATACAAAGTCCAACAGATTGATTCCGACGATGAATCCATGTGCACTACGGCAACAGGGACAGAATATGTGACAAAATACGTAGAAGAAGAGGACAGACGATATATGGAGGTAGCTAAAGCCGTTAACTGAGCTTCTGTTCATTTTTTATAACAAAGAAAAACTAAGAAAGGCAAATTTTTATCCAAAAAATAGATTTTCGGCAAAATTTTCTTCCACAATTCATGCGGTTTGGTTGTTTTTCAGATGGTCTCTTCAGGACGAATGGCGATGAACGATGTAGACTCGGTATTCGACCTCGAATCTAAAGGCACAATACCGAACGTGAATGACATCAACGCTGAGATATCGACGAAGATTTATGAAACTTTCAACTTCGCCCACAGACCCAAATACAATCTGACTATAACGCCTGAAAAGGATAGAATCGTCTCTATGATTGAGACTAACCAGTGCGTTGTTCTCCAAGGACACACGGGATGCGGGAAAACTACACAGGTTCCGCAGTTCATATTAAACTCCTGTTTCGACAAAAGAGTACCCTGCAATATCGTAGGTAAGGTGAAATCTAGGTACTGAAAAAATTCAGAGAAGTTAATATTCAGTTTTGAATCGGGACCCCGAAAAGTTCCTTAAAAAATTCAACAAGTTCTGATTTTCTCATTGAAACTGTGAAATTTTTTTAATATTTGGTTAAAACGAAGAGAAAAATGCGCAAAGTCATTTCTGAGACTCGGAAAAGTCGAAGAGTCCATAATTTCCCCCCATTTTTCGTTTCCCAGTTACTCAGCCTCGAAGAATAGCCGCTATAAGTATAGCGAAACGAGTCTGCGCGGAGAGAGATTGGCCGATAGGAACACTGTGCGGATACCAAGTCGGAATGGTGAATAACACCAGTCCCGAAACTAGACTGACTTATTGCACGACGGGCGTCCTTCTCCAGAAGCTTATAAACTCCAGATCCCTGACGGAGTACACCCACATAATCCTCGACGAAGTACACGAGCGAGATCAAGACATGGATTTCCTTTTATTGGTAGTCAGGAAATTGTCCCGACTCAATTCCCACGCTGTTAAAATCGTCCTGATGTCAGCGACTTACAATGTGAACAGATTTGCTTCATACTTTTCGATTCCCATTGCAAACAAACTCGAACCTGCCCCGATAATCGACATCATTAAGAGGCAGTCCTTCAACGTGAGCGTGTTTTATCTGTGCCAACTGACGCAGCTTGGAACGGTGAGAAATCGTTTTTCTGCTTCCTTTTTACACGACTTTTCATCCGCTTATTCATTTCTTTAGCCGGTAGTCGTGAAGGACGAGCCGGGAGTCGGGCCGAAAATGATGCAGCTCTGTTTGAACCTTGTCAAAATACTCGACAGTATAGACAAGCAGGAGAGTGGGGACGAGACGAAGAAGAACGACCGAAGCTCGATACTGATATTCTTGCCAGGAATATTCGAGATCGAAGAAATGTACACGATCCTAAAAGACTCTAAGAACGATTGCCACTGCTGGGACATAGTCGTAATGCACTCGTCAATCACGAACGAGGAACAACAACAGATATTCGAAATGCCACCGAAAAATTATCGCAGGATTATTCTATCCACTAACATCTCAGAGAGCAGTATCACTGTTCCAGACGTCAAATACGGTAAGGTCTTAACTTCGAACGGCTTTCGGCACTGTTTAATCCATTTATCTTTCAGTCATCGATTTCTGTCTCACTAAACTGCTGGTCACCGATCCAAAGACGAATTTTCAATGCCTCGAAATGGCCTGGGCCAGCAAAGCAAATTGCATTCAACGCGCCGGTCGCACGGGCCGCGTTATGGACGGAAGAGTCTACAGACTTGTGCCCAAGTATTTCTACGACGTGGGTTTTTGTTGTATTTTAAATCCCTGACCAGGATTCGTTCCATTTATTCTTTTAAATAACGCCTCGCTTTCAAAATTCCAGTCTGTATTGCCGGAGGAAGGAGCACCGGAGATGCTCAGATCACCGCTAGAGAATTTAGTCCTAAAATCGAAGCTGCTGAACATGGGAGAGCCCAAGGGGATTCTAGCCCTTTCTCTCGACCCGCCCGACCTCAGCAATTTAGAGCGGACTGTTCTCCTGCTCAAGGAAGTCGGCGGGCTTATCGACATCCCGGACATGGATTACGACCAAAGATACGACGGCTCTCTGACCGATCTGGGAGTAATAATGGCTCGACTTCCCGTCGATATTCACATATCGAAGCTCTTCGTGCTAGGCCACGTCTTCAGCGTCTTGAAAGAGTGCATAATCATCGGCGCCAGCATGTCTGTTAAGAGCATGTTCAGCACGCCGTTCAGAGAGAAGCTGAAAGCCTACAACACCAAACTCGCATGGGCGGACAGCTCCTGTTCGGACTGCATAGCTTATCTGAATGCTTACAACGTCTGGAACCAGGAGAAAATTAAGGGGAAATTCAACCACAGCGGGGCGGAGAAATCTTGGGCTCAAAGACACTTCATTCAGATACGGGTACTCCGCGAGGTCGACGCCCTGGTTCAAGACATCGAGAAGCGGCTCGCCAAACTGGACGTTGCTGAGACGGTCGGCAATGATAAAACGCTTTACAACCAGGTGGAAAAACCCCTGGTCATAAAAATCGTGATAGCCGGAGCCTTTTACCCCAATTATTTCGTGCGGAGGGCGGAGGGCGGAGAGACGGACGAGAAAGCCGCTGTTAAATTGGTCGGAGGTAACGACCCGGCTAAGTCTGTCTACTTGCAAGGCTGGCCGGTGCAACAACCTGGCCTTTTGTACGCCCGACAGTTCCAGAAAATATTCGAAGACTGCCTCAGCTCTCCGAACGCAAACACTCTCGTATCATTCGACGGTTCTAGCCGGGTTTATATACAGTTTAATAAGAGCTCCGAGGCGGGCGGGCAGCAGAAATCGCCCAAAGTACCCGGGAAGATATCCCTCTCCGTTTACAAGGCGTTGAAAATGAGGCAGAACAACGTGCCGATCATCATTCGATTGCTAAATCATATAACCGCGGCGAAACGGGCCGAGCAACTCGGACTTCCCACTGTCAACGTGACTTCTTTCGCTTGCAAGGATGATTCGCCGCGGAAAGCACCGACTCGGGTTCCCTTGAGCCCGGTCTTGCCCAGTCTGGACGTTTCCTATATTCCGCTGGTCATTTCGCAGGTGATTATTCTCTTTGGGGGTGAATTTTTCGCTGGGAAAGATCCTCGGCTCATATTCTTGTCAATTTACAGATCGAAGATCCGGGCAGCTTCTGGGCTCAGATAAGGGACAGCGAGACCTGGGACAACCTCCAGAAAATAAAGGAACTCATCAAGGCCATCAGGGAGAAGGGTCCCCCTTGTATGACCTCCAGGGCGGGGATCGGATCCCTCGTTATCGCGCCGTTCGAGGAGTGCGAGGTGGTGAGCTACTACCGAGCTACTATACTCAGCTATCAGCAAATCCCGCAGGATATACTCGTCGAGATATTTTACATCGACTATGGAAACGCGCGTAAGGTTATTCTACGGGATTTAACGCTCGTAGAAATGGACAGCGAACTGCACGAGATTCCCAGCCAAGCTTTCAAGTGCGTTCTGGCTAACGTCCAGCCTTCTATGCTCCGCAATCTTGAAGGCCAATGGTCGGAGACGGCCTTCAAAAAATTGGAGAAATTACTCGAAGGGAAGATCAAACTCTTCGGGCAGATATACTCCGTCGTTAACAGCGTCGTGGCCCTGACTCTTTACCGCGTCGATTTAAACAACGAAAAAATCGACCTCAATAAATGGCTGATAGACCAGGGCTTCGCCGAGTTTAAGGAGGAGAACTACCTCTCTCGTCTCAACAACGAATACCGCCAACAGCAGGCCGACATGAATATTGATATGCAGCAAATGTACGAACAGCAGCAGTACGAAGACAACTTTGAAGACGAGTATCCCGAGGACCCTTCCGTCTGGGAAAGTCCCGATAGTACCATCAAACTCAGAGGACCGTACTCCCCGTTGGAGATGGAACTCATCAATCTAGTCGCCGCAGGCAGAGCCAAGAAGATATATATCGAACCGAATTCAGTGAATTCTGTACTTTTGGACACGGACCCTGCCGATTATCATGAAAGACTGTTGGTCGCTGGTACAGTGGGGCAGAATGTTACCGGGGAAAGATTGAGCCTCAGAAATACTACCTTGATGCCTAATATCCACGGGCTGCCGAGCCTGATAGCTCTGATATTCGCTCCTATGATCGAACTGCACAGAAGTCCTAAAGGCGGACGGTACATCGGCGCTCTTTGCGGACTGGGATACGACCCTGACACGAATAGAAGTCTCTTTCCTGACCACGATATGAACGTTGTCTTTGATGTGGAAATAACGAACGACGATTTAATGGGCGTAAGAGAATTTCGCGACTTATATTTTTTTTTTTTCTTTTTTATTAATCGACTCGCATATTATTGTCGAATTTTTGTTTACAGGTGAACAAACTCCGGCATTGGATGAACCTGGGAATGCAAACTGAGAAATCTGAGAACTATAGTTCCGAGATGGCTGTATGCCAGAGCAAGGCGAAACAGGCTTTGTTCAGTTTGATTCAGAAGAAAAGAAAGTCCCAGGAAATGCAGAACACGTTGAATTCTACCAAGTGGAATCAGAACGATCCCGATATTGTGCTGCAAACGAAACCAATGGGTGTTCCTATTAGTACTATTTACAAATTCCATTCTGCGCTTGCCTTGGAAACTCTACCCGAAGGATACGAAGAGATGTATTCTCACCTTTTGGAACTACGCAACATAGCTGCCGGGTAAAAAGCTTCAAATGTTGAGAATAATTCTATACTTTTACTCCCTATTCCCTATTCTTTATAAAATATTTTCGATTCGTTACAGGTCTATGTTCAAGCAAGTCCAACAAGAAATCGAGTGCAAATTGTGCAACAGCAGCATTATGGACATACTTCAGCTTCGTATTCACCTTAATTCGCCGGAGCATAAGAGAAGGCAGGAGGAAGCTAATCTACAAACTCGTTAACTAGGTGTCAGAACTGAATTTTGCGTATTTTAACATGCCTATATACATGATAAAAAGTATGAAAGAGAAAGAGTCATATTTTATTAATTGTTGAGATAAGTTTTTTTGTTTATTTTTTCTAACTTTCATTTTTACTGCCAAAACTATGTTCCATAAGTTGTCATTCCTTTTCTCATATTATGCTACGTTTAGTTGAACGTGAGGATAAATTTTATGTTTGTTTATTATTATTATCTTTTTTTAACACAAAACGAAGAAGAAAACAATTGATAATTGTTTTACTTGTGATCGAGATTTTGGATCCTTGGGCTTTCTTTTTTCATCCATTATTTATATACTTAATCGTCAAATATATGAATATTATTTTCTGTTAAGTTTAAATGAGATTTATTTTACTAGATGGAGAAATCATTCGACTCAGTGATTGATTTAGCAGTATTAGTCTTTCATTAAAAATAACGTTCTTGATTTTATTTTAAATAAAATGTGTGTTTGTGTAAATTGAAGAAAACAAAAAGGCACCGATATTCGCATCAACTACATTTATTAGTGTAATTTTATATACGTATACGTACACACTATTATATAATACATAACACCACAATATGGATATATACGTATATATATATCCATACAGATATAAAGTTTGTCATTAAAATATAAGACGAGTAAATTTTCGTTATTATTAATATGCCTAACAAGTAAAATGACTAATAAGTATGTTAAAAATCATAAATTAACAGTAAGACAGTACGTAGAAAAAATTGTTTCTATCAAATGGACGTGTTTGAGATTATTTTAAAAATCCATAAAGGAATAATTTCATTTATAGTATAGTAAACTAATTAGACTGTTGGGTTTGATTAAAAAGTATGCCGAAAAATATAGATTACGAGTATCATAGAAAAAGTTGTTTTAGTTTAAAATAAATCATCGATTCACATTTCATTTCATTCACTTACGTCAGTTAGCTCGGTACTTATTCCCTACAGTCTATTTCTTCGTCAATTATTATTTTAGTACTAAATAATTATAATTGTTACTATTATCAATTATTATTATTATTGTTGTTATTATTACTGTTGTCATCAGATATTTTCTATAGATTTACATGTCCTAAAAGTAAAATGAAAAGAAACTAGTCTGTGGACAGTGGAAATCTTGAAAACTTTCTCCTTCATTTCTACATTTCTCAATATCTTAATACTCTCAAACTTCTCGGGGCATGTAGCGAGTCGGTTGAGTGTACAATAAACGACCACCGACGTTTGCTCCTGATTGATTAACGTAATTCCCAGGTGGTGGAGGAGGGTACGGACCAGGAGGGGGCTGCGGTGCTCTGACTGGATAACCCGATGTAATTCCACCGGTTTTAGCACCCTGAAAATGAAAAAAAATTACAATTTACAACAAGAAGCACTCCCAACTTTTCATCTATAAAAATTGAAATACCTGCGGTGGTTGCTGTATAGGAATAGCTCCTCCGTGAACCGTGACATGGCTACCAGGACGAAGGTAAAATTTGTCTTCCGAATAAGCGCCTTTATGCTCCAAAGAATGAAGACTGGCTACATAAGCTGGAATGAAAAGTTTATTCTTTATCTAATCTCGAATATCTCCAGTTCAGCTGTATTTTTAAACTGCGTGTCTCTGTCTCTGGCTAATAAATTCTATTCTATTCTATTCTATTCTAAGACTTTACCAGGCTGATGGGAGGACAAAGCGCCCCGATTTCCAGACAGATAAACCGGCTTTCCCGGCTCTGGTTCCCTGGAAGACTGAGAACTGGGAGCTGTATAGTTGTAAACGTTTTGCCCAGGCGGAGTTGAGTAGAAATTTGACGTCGAATACTGGTTCCCTTCTGCGAAAGAACATCGAATTTTATTTAAACATTTGCAAGTCCGAATCGCAGCAGAATCTGCAGCTTGGAAAGGCTCTTACTGTTCCAAAGCACCGCGCGAACATCCCCAGACCTTCTCGCAGCCTCTTCAGACTCTGAAAAAATACGAGCGGCTATTTCAGTTCGGGATAGTTGAAGCAGCTCTTCTAACATGGAATAGAACAGGACAAGATATTTCAAGGGAGAATATTTGATCCACATACTTGCGGGTGGCGGATTGTAGCTGGGAATTGAAGGCGGGGGTTTATATCCGTATCCAGAATGATACGGGGATGCGGTGAGCGGTGGCGAAGGACTGTGCGTTCTCTTCAAGGGCCCCTGGAATTAGATTTAGACGGTATCGTCAGTATAAACAGCCGAGTTGCAGAAATTTTTTAGAAAGGTAAAAAAACAAACGATACATGCAATTCTGTGAATTGTACGCACACTTGGCAGCATCGAGTGCGTCGGAGCTGCTGCGGCCACCTTATACAAAGGACTTCGGGTCTGCAAGGGCAGGAATATCTGAGGATGAACTACCCCTGCCCCTGTCCCAGGGTAGCCACCTACCGCCGACAATACCTCCGAGCTCACGCTGTAAAGTTCAAATGTTTTACTTTCAGAGATGGGAAAGTAAGTCCAAAGTCTTGGACCATTTAAATATGATGCCGCGTTATTATATCAAGATGATGTAAAGATTTTGTGAAATTTCAAGTTCCTAAACAAAACTTGAGTAATTATTTTCATTCCTATATTTATAATAAATAAAAAAAAAAGGTTTTTCTCTCCACCTCGTCTCTTTGATAGCGTTCATTTGTCTCCTTCTATTATCATCTTCGTTGAGTACTTTCTTGAGCTGTAAAAACAGCTGATGTTTTTCGTCCTTTAACTGCGACAATTGGCTCTCCAGCCTCGATATTTGATCGCGAGTTTCTCCCAGGGTCATAACGTCTTGTTTTTGTTGACGCTCTCTCTCCTTTCTTTGGCGTTCTTCTTCAGCGTCTGCTTCTTGCTCTGGAAACGAGACGAACCAAACGGGTAAATCGGGATCTTTTTATCGCGGAAATTTCTGCTCTTTAATTCCATATTTAAGTAAATATAACGTACCTTGTTTTTTTCGCTGACGCTCTCTCGTTATGTGAGTTTTCAGGGCCTGCCACATCTGCTCGCTACGTTGCGGCGGCTCTACTATTACGGCCGGCATATTTTCCACGTATTCAGAGTTACTTTTGGATTTTAGAATCTCACTAAACCTCCGGCGTATTATCTTTCAGTTGAATTAACAAACGGGGAGCGATCTTCGCTCCGAGAAACTGAGGTTAACTACGTCATTGGAAAGTCTCGGAATAATCGCGATTTCAAAAGTCTGATAAATACCTTGACGGTTCAATAAACGTGCTCTATATTTTCGCTACTCGAAATTCGTCAACGTTTTATCCCCTTTTCTACTTTCGGTGTTCTAATCGGACGAATGGATGTTTTGAAATCTGGTGTTTTTACGCCTTGATTGAGGTTATGTTATGCACACATACATACAATATACATACGCCATTAATCAGATGTCGAATAGTTCCGAATTCCGACGATCGCGACCTGTGGCGTTCGGATTCGATTTAAATCACCAGCATTCAATGAAAGTGACGTAATTTTTTTTTTTACTTGTAGTAAAAATTCCTACGCAATTGTAGGCTGTGATTGGTTCTTGTAAGGTTATTCACTGTTCTTGGCCAATTATAACTCCCCGTGCTATAGAGATTCGGGGAATTTATTATACGTCACGTTCATTCAACGTTTGATATAAAGCCGCGCGCTTCATTTAATCCATTGATAACATATGTAAAGCTTATTACCAGGTAGTTATAGAACTTTTTACTCAATATTTAACCTCTCTAGATTAAAATCTTTCAACTCTACATTGATTTATCGATCTTTTAGATACTATTTCCAATAAAAATGTACAGATCTGTGAAATACCGAGTATTCAAACCAGATTTATATACGACTTTTTGTGTTCTAATCAAAATTTGTCAGAATAAAAAGAAAAACCTTTTAGAGGCATTAAACAATAACAACATGAAGAAATTTTCGAAAACAGAATTAATCGCGTGAAATATAGTTCAAACATTAAGATTCAAGAATTTTCCAACAAGTTTTTTTATAAAGTAAAATCTTTATTATTCAACAATTAAAATGATGTACAAACAATTGAAACAAACAATAATAAGACATTGTCTAAATAATATTAATTATTTATCATTTTTCTTTCAAGTCAATAAACGTAATATAAAAACGAATTGCAATATATTCGCAGTCTATGTCTAAATCGTCCTAAACAAACAATATTCTCAAACTTCTATATACATAGATATAAATATGCATTCAAAACATCTCGAAATTTCATCTGCTAAGGCTAATTGGCCGTAATAATTCTTGAGCCCAGTTAGCAGATGCCAAATCGGCAAGTTGTCTAGGAGTTTGACCCAGCATGTCAACAGCTTCGGGATCAGCTCCATGATCAAGTAGAAATCGTATAACTTCTCCGTGGTTGTGAAGAGCGGCAAAGTGCAATGATATTCGCCCGGAAACATCTCTTTCCGACAAATCAACCCCGGCAAGGTAATACGATTTCAATCTATTCACGTTTCCGGTAGCCGCAGCTAAGCACAGACGTTGACCAATCCAACATCCGCAACCCGATATGTGAGCCCCACATTGGACCAGTAATTTGATTACCTATTCGCATTTATTATTTTTTATTTTTTTGTTCCATTAAGAACGTAAATATTGATGTCAAAATGTGAAATGTCGTTTTACGGATATCTACCTCGTGATGATCGGTCTCGATAGCGTCGATCAGCGGTGTACGATCGAATCTATCCCTTAGATGAACGCTCGCACCATTTTCGAGAAGATAACGAACTATTTTCAAAGAACCCTGAGAAGCTGCGAAGTGGAGGGGAGTTCGTAGATCGGCATTAGTCTCGCAGAAATCAGATCCCTTTTTTAAATACGTGGTATAATTATAAAAAATGAAGCATTATTATACCCGTGCGATTATTTTCAATGTTTCGCTTGTTGCAATCAAATTGTCAATATTAATTGTCATGTTTTATTCACGAGTCGATCATGATATCTTTATACGTCGCCGACTAGCTTGTATACCGTAATCTTTGAACTTTACACAATTCTAAGTTTTAGTAGGTTTACGCTATTTATAGGGTCACGAGATCGTGAGTCGTGTCATAACGTGGAGTAGGTAGAGATAACGATATTACATTCGTCAAAAATTCTCCTCATACAGAAACAGAAACAAAGGGGAAAATAGTTAACTCACGTATTCTTTGATAGCCTTCAATTTTTCTATATCTTGATCGATAATCGCCGAAGACACCATTCCAGGGAACAATGTATTCCGTAATTTGACAATATCGCTTTGCGAACTGATGTTCAGAATTCTGGCCACAGTGTCCAAGAGGTCATTTGCTTTTCTATCGCTCGGTCTGTCGCTCGTCAATTCACCTCGTATATTTTTCGACATTACATCGCATTTCTTTTTCAAATCCCATTCGGACTTTGACAAAACGTAGCACAGCTTTGTGTAGGCAGCTTCCGGCGTCATGTCGCAACCGGATAGAACGCCTTTTTAATCAAATGAATAAAAATTAATGAAATTTTCTTCGATTTATTTACCACGAAGATATATTTTCCGCATAATTGCGGATTCTATTTGCTAAAATCAAAGTTACCAGCGTCCTGAAGTGTCTTTCCTGTCTGATAAATCGCGCTCACCGTGCCCTGTGAGCATTGTGTAATGTTGACAATAATAACACCCCGTTTAACGGCTTTTCTAAACTCTTGAATAATGTCTTCTCGATTTGTCGGCATATTTCCTGCCCCGTAAGATTGTAGTATCATTCCTTTTGTCGGTGGTTGCGTAGCGGCACTAATCATCGCGGTTGTAATACCAGGAAATAATCTGAGCATTGTAACATCTTCGCAAAGTCTTGTATCTACGTTAAATTTCTCGAGTGTTTGGGGCCGGAAAATTGCCCGGTAATCGGCTGAAAGTATCAATTCTATTCTTTAGCATCATAAAAGAAGAAAAACCATCATATTAAATTTTTTTTTTCAATAAAGTGATTTTTATTCAACCTACTCTCGATAGAGATCCCGGCTACCGCAAGAGGCACGTAATTGGGAGAATGAAAGGCCTGGAAGGCATCAGCAGTCCTTTTGCTGGTGCGATTTCCTCGCATAAGTTGGCTGGCGAAGAAGACGCAGACTTCTGGTATGTTGTAATTACCAGCGATCAAAAGCGAGGTGAGAAAATTGTCGAAACCGTCGCTCCGAGGTTCGAATATTGATATCTGAGAACCAGTAACTATCACAGTTTTTCCCAAATTATTCAACATGAAAGACAAAGCGGAGGCTGTATAGCTCAGCGTGTCTGTACCGTGGAGGATCACGAAACCGTCGTAATCCGTGTAGTGTTTCTGGAAAGAAATTCTTTTCGTTGTTTATTTGAATTCTGGGATGAAAGATTTTTCAACATTATATACAGCTAACACCTGTATCGTACCTTAATGTCTTTCGCTAGGCAAATCCAATCCGCGACTCTTGCATTGCTGGAATCAATCAGTCTGTCGTATTCCAGTACCGTGTATACAACCCTTCGTTTCTCTGAAGTGATCCTGTCCTTGTAAAAATTTTCATACATCAGTTTTTTTAACACTTTTTCATTATTTTATGTGAAAAAATGTTTCGCTATTGCGTGACTAGGGCTTTAAATATGTCATTGAGCGCAAAGATGCGATTTTAATGCCAATGAGCCGTATAACTTTGTCTTTGACATTTGCTCAGATAATAATTAAGATACGTAAATAACTCGGAATTAAGAAATTGAAGAGTTGAGCAAAGGTCGTATTGCTACAATACGCAATATACCGAATCGCAGCAATTAAATGATATGAGAATTGACTAATCACTTATTCAATGTATTGGTATTATCGATTGGACATAAAGCAATGAGTAAATAATTTATGAGTAGGTACGTAAAGTACAATGTGGAGGATTTTCCTTACGGTAAAACTAGAGGCCCGTTTTCGCCAAAATTTGTTAGAGCATATTCCTTGTCGTGCATTTGCGGATAATTCCGCAATAGATTGACCATGGCATTCGGGGTTGGGACTAATACTAAAATAATGAAAACCGATCAATTTTATCCCTAATAATAAAAATAATTTCAATTATTTTGTTAACGTTTAAATACCATATTACAGTCTTTCGCAATTCTCATTATGAACTTGTCATTTTATTTCGTTTGCAAACAAGATCGCGGAATGTGTAACAAATTTATTTCTTCTTGTCAATCCCAACTTCTATAGCTTCATTTATTATTGTTAATACAATTTATTATCAGTGACACGCGACTGTCTTCCAATAATCATTGTCTCAGTATATATACACACGGTTATATTTATCAGTCAGATTCGCAAATAAATTACTATTAGTAGCCCCCTTATCTTCACCCAACAAGTTTCTGTGGAACAAATAACTCGTAGTTTAGTCTTTCTCACGATTTAGGTCAATAAGTTCGATACACACGTAGGTTTCATCATTTCCTTAAATTTTCTTTTCAATTATAGAATGAAATTTCAGCTCTTTAATTATAACGAATATATGGTATACTGTGTTTCAATACCTCCCGACTTATTTCTTGTCATTCCGATAGTCCCACCGGTATAAATGACCAAAACTCTTCCTTCCAAATCTCGATTTCCAGTCTGCAGTTTCCCCTGCATATTTATCACTGCTCTTGGTTTACTGTAAAGTTCATTATCAGCCGTTAGAGAAAGATTTCTTTCGTGAAAAAATAAATAAGTAAGAATTATTTATAATTCAATGATTTACCAAGAACACAGCGTCTCGCTAAGTCGATCGAGGGATGAATCCATCGCGCTGAGGATTTTCTTATCAAATTTCCAGCCAAATAATTACAGCTGTTTTCGCCCGCCAAATATTTTCGTATAATCTAACGCAAAATAATTCTTTCATCTCTTCACATTTTCAGGATATAAATATTTGTAAATCATTATATGGAATAGAATGATTTGAATTTAACTCACAATTGCCCAGCAGCTGTATATACCGAAACTGATACGGTATTGTAATTGTCACGTTGATAATTAACAACAATTCGTCAATTTATCTCGTAATAAAATATTGAAATTTATTCTCGACACGATAAATCATAGTACTCCGAGTCCATGAACCGCGGTAGGAGATAAGCGACGAATAACAGCTGAATCAATGATCGTAGTCACTGGTCAGTCGTTTGACCGCGTGGAATTGCCGTACCCGTTTAAAGTTGGACTGTAAATGTATATTACAACTTGAATTGCCCGTGCAAGTCGACGGTTCGACAATAACTGGACGTTTAAACTGTTCGCTGATCTGTAAACTGGTTTGAGATTATCGTTTTATATATATATATATATATATACACATGCTGCTGCAGTTTCTAATAATAATTTGTCAGACCTATTTCCCTTTCCTTCACATTCCACTACTAGCATTGCAAGTGTACATAGAGATAAAGATCAACGCGATATTTCAATTATTATATTATTATTATAACAATGCAAGAAGTGCCACAGTATTTATTAGACATTTTATCCTCAGTTTTACCAGTTTTAACTTAATCAACCTACATACATGATACAGGAATAGCTAATATATGGATTGAGATATGAAGCGTTAAGAAAAATATTTTTATTATTAATAAAATTCTACGCAGTTTTAGAATTTTATTGCATAATATCTTAAGCATCGAGACAAGCCGCGATAGTTCGCAAACTAAAGATAAGATTCTTAGAAGACTATCTAATTTATAAATTATTTTTATTGTGGGAATATTGTCTTGAAAAACGTCTTAAAAAAGACAGAACTTCTATTTTCTATCAATATGGTGTTTCGTTAGTTAAAAACAATCAGGATTGGCTTAATATCGCATAAAAATAGTAGTTTTCCATACATACCTGTAGAATCATGACGACACTAGAATTGAGTATAAAAGATAATACGTGTTATCATACCCGCTCCTCGATTCCCTAGACTCTAGTCGTTTTAAGATTATTCTTTACTCTCAAAAAAGAGTCAGGTAATAGTACAAGCGATATCATATTCATAAAGATCGTACACATGCCTGTATAGATGAGATGAACACTAACACACCAATTATTCTCAATCAAGATACTAAACCTGCGTGGTAGAACGTTGTAACTGTCTCGGGATGAACAGATGCTCAAAATATTTGTTATATCACTAAGTTATTATATTGTTAAAATAAATTTACAGCACGGGAAACGATTAGCAAGTATATAATAATGAAGTTATACGAGGAGGAAATACGTCAGTGTAACTATACTCGTATGCCAATTATGGGATTCTTGTGTATCTATACTAAATAACTACATACAGCTGTCGACAGCTGTCGATCTGTACAATTAATTAGTTATCTTTTACTAACGTGCAAGAAGATCTTCGAACGGATTTTTTCAAGCCATCTGGCTCGTATATAGTTTAAGATCTTGTTATAGTTTAATTTATATTGTGTATAAATTATTTTGTACAGCGTGACGAAGACAGATGTATGGAAATCGCAGTACGTAATATAAAAGTATTTATTAATTGCGCTAATTAACGACGACTCACGGATCTCTGAACTTTCATTGAGATAATTATTCTGTGGCGCATTACACTGGGGAAATCACAGCGTATGCATGCGTTTACATAAGCCTTTTTTTTCCTCCTATAAAGTGTTTTGAAAACATTCGATTAACCGTTATTTATCGTAATTAATTTTTCGATATTACGCAACAAACTCAATTCACTTGTTTCCGTTTCAGTTCGAAATTTGTAAAAAACAAAAATGAATTCATTAAGATGTTCGTATCTGGGTAAAAAGATCTTGGGACAATACTTAAATAATGGAAACTAAATTCAAGAAAAGGATAATGATAATCCAGGATGTAAATCTTGAATGAAATACAAATTTCAATTAAATTTCATTCCTCACAGAATCTTATATCGATCTTTCACATAATATTCCTATTTATAATTATTAACTAGCTATCGATGACGCTTCTAGATATATTCTGAAGGTCACATCGAATCAAGAATCTCCTGAGAATTTAAAATTGGCGGGGTGATCCGCAGCTTCGCGAAAGTCCAACCTGCGGCGCTGGTTGAACAAAAGATGATCAATACACGCATCGAAGCTTGTGCCATTGTTGTGTTTAACTGTTTACTGTACTGACAGCATTCCGCCTCGACAATCTGTCGTCTGAATTAATTAATACTGCGATAATGTATATCACATCCGCAGTTTGCTAAATGGAGGCAAAACTAGCTGCCTACAGGATTCGTAAGCGCAAAGAAGCGATGGTTGAATCCGTTAAGAATTCTGTAAAAGGCGTATTGACATGGGGAAACGCAGACAATCCGTCCCCTCCGCCGCCACCCGCCTATGTTGAACTTGAGGTGAGGTTATGTCACGTTATATTCACACGTATTTGTATGAAAAATCGTCTCATAATTATTCAATATTAATACGATGATAAACAGTTAGATTTTCTACATTTTTCTTTACTTTAAATTAACCGATTTCTAGCATAATACAATAATTCACGTATCTAAGTTTGACAATTTAATATTATATCGCTTATCTATACCTACAGTCGTCAATATTTACACATTTATATATAACCTATGAATTAGACCTAGGCTTGTCAGTATTGTTAAGAAACCAATAATAGCGACTCCTTATAGTTACTAAAATAGATACAATCTGAACAACAATCTACACTGTATGATAAACTATCTAGACTTTAGTTTACCAAAAAATTAGGTCACTTGCCACTTCTTTATACTGGCTACTGCACATCCATACGTCCTTTGAACGACTTTTTAACCATTCGAAACCAAATTGGCAGACAAATAGCTTGAAAAATTTGCTTATTCGCCGAAATTTATGTACCTCAAAATCCTGTTTTTTTTTTTTTTTGGACAAACTTTGGATTTTTGAGTACAAAAATGGCTTCTGTGCGAATTGACCCTTCGAAGATTTTTTTTGAACTTGTTACCATTTTATTTATTGCATTGAATATTTTTACTTATTCTACAATGTCCAAAGTATGTTCCATAATTTTTTGGTCCCAATCGGACGGATAGTTTTCACGCGACGACCGTTTTAGAAATATCTCGGGTCAATTTGACCACGAAGGGTTAATCCGACAATTTTTTGATTGACTGTGCCTATTTCTTGGCAAGAGTTTTTTTTTTTTTGATAAGTTAAAGAAAGTATTTAAGAGCTTGAATTCGTTGACAAAGAAATTCAGATTTTTGTAATACATATAAGAATTTCTCTTGCTTTATTAACAATGGTTAGCGGTTTGGGTTAGTGGTAGAGGACAATGTAAACAGTACTGCAACATTAAGAATTGAAAGGTTCCAGGATAGGGAGGATATAGAGAGTATCCAGTCCGACGAGAGCCTAGATTTGACGCCTGCCCAGAATCCTGTAGTGACGCAGGTCACTTATTTGCTCTACTTCCTACTATGGGCAACACTTTACATGATTGCTCTTCAGTTCGAATTCGGAGCTGTCTACTTTATACTATCTTCTTTAGTTTTAATTTGGAAAAATACACGATCCGGTCCTAAGAAGAAGGGGGAAATTAGTGCCTACTCTGTATTCAATCCAAATTGCGAAGCTATCGACGGTACTTTAAACGCCGAACAATTCGAGAGGGAAATAAGATACGGAGCTTCAAGTGTTCGCTGATACATATATATATGCATTTATCATACGAGAATTATTCACTATTATGTAAACCATTGTTCGCATTGTATTTCCGAATTTAAATATGAATAATTCACGTGACATTTTTTATATACGACTTTTCAATATTATTACTCACCTTTAGTTTCCCGCTTCATTCTACAGATATATATATATAGGTACTTCGCACATATGCATGTATATTATCTTTTGGACAGCAAATATTTCTTTCCATTCTTCAAAATCGGTTTTAGTTTCTATTTTTCTTAACTCGCGATGAAATCTGATTATTGTTCAATTAACAGATGTTAAATCGAAAAATACTTTGAGTACACGTTTTATCGTGTACACAATAATTATTTGATCCATCTTTAACCATACTGAAAAATTAAAGGGAAATTATTACTTGAACTAATCTTATACTGAGGAAATAGAAATTTACCTATTTTCAAGTGCTTTTGTTTATGAGAATAGTCATCCCTCCTGCAATACTTCCAAGGCGTCGTCGTAACATTTTAACATATCGTTTAGAAACGAAGATATCGCTTCTTCGGACTTACTCGAGAGTCCGGGAATCAATGCCAAGTCTGTTTTTGACCGCGATTTCTCATCTGGACATAATAATGCTCGGTCTAAATCCATCAGCAAGTCATTCGCCATTCGGATATCGAGGGAGCTGTAACATATCAATTTTTTTTTCTTTTTCACGATACGCGAAACGAAACTCGAGATAACAAAAAAAAAATTTAATCACCTGGGATTATCCACGCTGTTTATTCTTTGACTCAAGATCTGCTGACTGTTGACCAACTTCTCCGTCGTTGATGTAATTTTTTCTGAAAAGTTTTCACGAGCTAAATTTCGTAATTACTTACTATACTAGGGGATTGCAATGATATACCGAAGTAAAATTAGAGTACCTTTAACTTCGTTCAATCGCGAAGAATTAATCGTTTTTAAAGCCGTTCTTACACCACGTTCAAAGTCCTTTGGATCCCAGTGCAGAATTACGCTTTCTGAAAGCTTCCACACGCTGATGCCGATGATTTTGGTAAGAATTTTACGATATTGAAGCATTTCCTGCTCTGTATTTGTGAGATTGCTGGTTTTCTGTGAAAATAAGTATAGACAGAATTGAACTGCCGGACTTGGAAGACTTTTTACTTACTAATTTATACTTTCTCACTACATACGAATGATAGCGAAGTATGTGGGACGTCTGATACGAGTCTGGGCGCGAATATCTGGCCTTGAGAGTCATCTCCGGTTTTACAGGATTCAAAAACTCTACGATAATCGGAATTAGGTGTAGAAATTAATTCTTGCACTGCGTCAAGAACCACTGATTTCACTATCTCAGATCCAGACGCAACGAAACATCCTTTCTCTATTGGCAGAAGGAAACATTGACCGCAAATTACGGCAGGTTTACTGATCGGTTTGCTACGAAACGATTGATTGGAGAACGAGCAAATCGTGCTAAATTTTTCATACTAACTCTGTATCGCGTTTCCATGAACAGCCAGATAAGCTACTATCCTAGATTTCAAATACTTTGGAATAATATCGCGACAAGAATCATTGGTTTCATCAGAGAAGCAGAATACGATAGTTCTTTGTGGTTTCCATTCGTGATCTATCCTCAGTTTTCCAAGAATTCGCACCAGCTCAATGGCCAGACTGGCTCCATCTCCACTGACGGACAGCACAACCCATCTGTCTGAAGATGAAACAAGAATTAGACATCCTATGACAGATTGCAGTATTTGTAATTACGTAGTTCGACGAATAATCATTTTTTCTTTCTTTTTTTCTTCTTTTTTTGAACGTCGATCTAAAGAATCTAAAAACTGGAGTTCGTGTTTGTATATCATACAGTCTGCCAAATAATAGCTCACTACCCGATTCTCCATGGCATAACAAATCTCGATCATCTACTATAAATAAATACGTCACGTTCGTTGATTAGCTGAATTTAGGGATTACCAGGCTCATGTGACCCGAGCAGTGTAGCAACGATGCTCGATCTCTGTTTTACAACTTTGTGAAATAATCTCGAATCCGAAAGAAAGGTCTTCACGGTCTCATGGTAAGTGGGACCGTCTTCTTTCGCCGACTTCTTCCTGCATCAGAAACACGTATTTTGTGTGTGTTTGGGTAAACGGTTAACAATGATTCCTATCCTAACTTTACATCTAAATTGAAAATAAACGCAGGTGGGAGTCGTCACGCATTTTACGATATCATGATATGCATTAGACAATATTATTGGACATATGATTTTGTATCCACGTTAAGTTAAACGTCCATTACTAAAATTTATCTATTTTAAACATCTTTCAACTGTACTTGTTTATGAACCTGTCTCGTTAAAATGGATGACGCCGTTTCGCCATCACATTTTAAGATCTTCAAAATTACTGTCCCGACCGTCACCCGCATACGCAGTTCTCAAAATAGTTACATTATTGTATAATATAAGACATGAATGTCAGTCTGCAGATTTTTCATATTCGGATCTGATCAAAGTCCCGCAAAAGTCTTCCGACTAGCATAATGATAATCACGCGAATAACTGATTTGCAAAAAAGTGCAGGGATAGTAACATGCGTGTATTCATATCGCTAAGGCAGATGCTGTGTCTCGTTATAAGCGGGTCAATCTAAAATTGAAATATACACGTATAGCTTGCAAGAATGCATCCACGATCCGCGGCTACGACGTGAATATTTGTCATGCAGTGCGTTCGTTCTCAGATCATATGTAAATTCAATGTATCAGAGTTTATAATTATATATACTGAAAAGAATTCTCTTGGCCAGATTGACCTGTCCGCATCCCGTGCGCATATAAAAATATTGTCCGAGGACATCTATTTTTTGGCACTTCAGTTCTTCATGTACACGTGCTGTGACGCACGCCTGGGATGGATGGACCCGATATTTGGAGATTAGATAAAATCTGATACATTGCGGGCGATAAGCTATATCATCATTGTCAACGTACGTAAATTGAAATCGTTCGATCGAACTATTCTGTAACTCTTCCAAAAGCTGATTGTACTGCAGGTGTGAAGTTTCAGTGACTTCAACCACGTCATCGGCTAATGATTCAAGCCGCTTTCGTTCCTCGCGTAATTGAGCATTTCTTTCGGTGGTCATCCTGCCCAATAAAAATCCTCCAAGAAGCGCCAAGAAGCCGATGAAAAATATGAACGAAAAGCACATTCGCTTGGTTATGAACTCACTCGATTCTCCGAAACCTCTTCCCGGCGACATTCCCATTTGAAAACTCAGGACACGATGCATCGTGGTAATATTTTCTCTGTGTAAAATCGCTATCTTCGATCTTAGGAAATGACAATTTAGAAATACATCCGGCTTACGAGATACACTAGACCCTATTCAACTGACTCGCGATTAAATATTTGCCACCAAAATTTAAACCGCGAATTTTCCGCTTTCCATTCTCAATAAATGTTGGCTGCAAACTGCGTGGGATATACTGCTCGCGTATTTTTCAAGCGTGTTACTTATTGGCCTGACTCCCACCTCGACAGAGTTTATTTTACTCTCTAGCTGTGCGTATCAAATCAGATTTCCGAAACGATACATATATTAGTTCAATCGTTGAGAAGAAATGTCTTGTCAATAGAAATTGCAGTCTTTGATAATTTTCAAGAGTAAATCAATCCGCAGAATACTTATGATTGGCTAGAATTATGGGGGGAATGCCGCTTACACGCTTATTTAAGTCATTCATGACATGCCTTTGTCACAATTTTTATAAATTATCTTATTTTTAGTTATTGGAGTGGAACTGAGTAAGGCAAGGGCGCATATAGAGCTTGTTTAACTATTGAATAGAGCCATCGATAGACCAGGTGTCCTAGACATAGCCGTAGATCATCGTTCACTGTTGATCAACGATGAGGAAGATGCATATTGAATGCTGCCTGCATATTTGCGGTAAAAGTAGATCATAGAGTAGTCATTAGAGTAGTGGATTTGCGCTACCTGTTCGACAAACTTGTCGCATTATTTTATCAGAAGAATTAGAATTTCTGAATTGCGATAAATTATACAGATATTTATTCTTAAGAAACAATCACAAATGTGTACTATATGAATTTAATTACACGTAAGTAGTATTATATCGGTGCTTTGGCAAAAAATGTAATTAAATAAACCAGATATGTGAATAATTAATTGTCTCATTATTTCTCCCGTCCTTCCCCTATAGATATTAGTCAAACTCATAAAAATAGCATGCATAATAAGGCGTAGGTATTGATCTATCAATCATTTGCTTGATAGAAATTGCAAGTTTACAAAGTTTTGAGTCGAAAATTCCGCCTCGTACCAGGGGAACATCTGACCCGAGGAGGTGTGCCGAAAAAGGATATGACTCTTGATTCATTCATGCATACCTCTCTCTATACTTCTCTATACTTATATTTAACTTATACTAGCATTATTCGGAGTCAGAAAGATTTTAACTCGCAAAATTTCTGCTCCTGGTATCAGGAGAACATCTGACCCGAGGAGGTGTGCCGAAAAAGGATATGTGTGTTGATTCATTCATGCATACGTCTCTCTATACTTCTCTATACTTATATTTAACTTATACTAGCATTATTCGGAGTCAGAAGGATTCTAACTCGCAAAATTTCTGCTCCTGGTATCAGGAGAACATCTGACCCGAGGAGGTGTGCCGAAAAAGGATATGACTCTTGATTCATTCATGCATACCTCTCTCTATACTTCTCTATACTTATATTTAACTTATACTAGCATTATTCGGAGTCAGAAGGATTTTAACTCGCAAAATTTCTGCTCCTGGTATCAGGAGAACATCTGACCCGAGGAGGTGTGCCGAAAAAGGATATGTGTGTTGATTCATTCATGCATACCTCTCTCTATACGTCTCTATACCTATACTTAATTAATACTAGCATTTTTCGGAGTTAGAAGGATTTTAACTCGCAAAATTTCTGCTCCTGGTATCAGGAGAACATCTGACCCGAGGAGGTGTGCCGAAAAAGGATATGTGTGTTGATTCATTCATGCATACCTCTCTCTATACGTCTCTATACCTATACTTAATTAATACTAGCATTTTTCGGAGTTAGAAGGATTTTAACTCGCAAAATTTCTGCTCCTGGTATCAGGAGAACATCTGACCCGAGGAGGTGTGCCGAAAAAGGATATGCCTCTTGATTCATTCATGCATACCTCTCTCTATACTTCTCTATACTTATATTTAACTTATACTAGCATTTTTCGGAGTAAGAAGGATTTTAACTCGCAAAATTTCTGCTCCTGGTATCAGGAGAACATCTGACCCGAGGAGGTGTGCCGAAAAAGGATATGACTCTTGATTCATTCATGCATACCTCTCTCTATACTTCTCTATACTTATATTTAACTTATACTAGCATTATTCGGAGTCAGAAGGATTTTAACTCGCAAAATTTCTGCTCCTGGTATCAGGAGAACATCTGACCCGAGGAGGTGTGCCGAAAAAGGATATGTGTGTTGATTCATTCATGCATACCTCTCTCTATACGTCTCTATACCTATACTTAATTAATACTAGCATTTTTCGGAGTTAGAAGGATTTTAACTCGCAAAATTTCTGCTCCTGGTATCAGGAGAACATCTGACCCGAGGAGGTGTGTTGAAAATTTTGGTGTACAGATATAAGCATGCATACGTGTCTTCGTACACGTCTCTATAATATATTCATCTATACTAGCGATTTTATGAGTTAGAATAATGTTACATTGAAAATTGCTCCTGGTATCGGAAGAACACCTGACGAGGTGCGCTGAAATTTTTTACGGAAAAAAGCAGTAGCGTACAGGTAAATAAGAATGCAATCGTGCAATCGTCGAGGAACGGAAAAGTGGGAAATAACAATGCAATAAATTGATTGTTGATATATTTGAAATTTTATTAATACAGCATCGACGATACAATATTATTCGACAAAGTTATGTACAACTGGTAATTGCAATTTTTTTTTTTTTTAAATAAATATGTCCACTCAATGCAATTGATCAGTCTCATTTATTTGCTTTGGAGCATGCAAGATACCATAGGTATAATATAAACTACATATGTAAGTGTTACAATAATATATTTTATAATATAACATAAATGCTCGAAAATCCATTCGCTTGTTGCAATCGGAACAGAACCCTCGCTGGACGGAGGTGTGCGGAATTCTCATTGAAAGTTATCCAACTGTAACAGGAGGATAAGTATTATAATATCACTATCATACAATAAATTATTCAGAAAATTAGTCAAGATGATCTTTTTATCGTTATTGAGTACGTTGTCTATTTTGCGGCAACTTCTCTGCGCTTGTAGTATTTCTGTTTCCATACCTGTCACAGTCGTATACTCGAATCTCGTTAACATAACTCCAATGCGAACCTTTCGATGCCACGAGGGTCACTGAGCTTGCAACAAGTGCATGTACCCTAGGTCAGTGCTCCTTCTTGTTCCGAAGTTGCCTCACGGGGTGCCAAATGGTATTGCCATCTCGCGGTGAAAGTGACGAACTACTTTTGTCGCAAGAAGGATGCGCCTTGCCTAATGCAACCTGATTTTCTATCGTGCGTACGGGCTGCATATAATAAGGCGTACAGATGTTTACCGATAACTGAAATGCAGCTGCAATATGTTCAAAAATTCTTACATAAATTCAAATTTCGTTTTTCACTTGAATATAAATAAATCAACAATAAACGCCGCCTATTATCGTTATAAATTTATTATAAATACATATGTTTACATGTAACATAATTGATTCGGAAACTTTTTTAAGACGCGAAAATATCGTAGGATTAGATTTGTCAGAGTTGTTATGAATAAAAGGATGTAGAAAGGTCGAAGTGCAGGATTAGGATTTCTTTTCAGAATCATTCTGCGGCCAAGCCAACGTCTTCAGGACCGAGAACTCCTTTTTTACTTCTCGAACCACCACCAGCATCTGAAATTGGTCGAATGAATAAAATTTAATCAGTCTCACGTCTCATTACGATTCTATATCAGTATTGTTACGTCAGAACGTTTGAGACTCGGCAAATACCTTGGTGGAAGTGTTTAGCAGTTCGTTTCCTAATCTCATCAACACCTTCCTCAGTCTGAGCCCATTCAAGGACTAATCTACGCCCGTACAAATGAGTGCTTTGACACAATGCATTAAATGCTTTCTGAAAGATTCATAGGATTAGTTAATACTTTTGAAAAATATTTATAAAATCCATTTATCGATAGTATAAGCCCAAAACTCGATCAAATATACCTTGGCATCGCTCTTTGAGTAGTAATCAACGAATGCGAATCCTCTATGAGATTCGGAACTGGCCATTTTCTTCGGTAAACGTAACGCTTTAATCTCACCGAATGCTCTGTAATAAATCATCATGAAGATTAATGATTGGTTTATGAATCAAGAAGGAAACTCAGTCAGACAGATAACATAAGATTCAGATTCTCACTTGAAAAGCTCTTGTACTTCACTCGCATTTGCTTGAAATGGAATATTTCTAACTAAGATTTTCGTTCCAGTCTGTTTCCCAATTTTTGTAGTTTTTCTTGCAGTTTGAGCATCAGATCTGTTGAATAAATAAAAACATTATTAGATTTCGTATCCTCATCGTTAAGGATTTGCTCTGTAGTTAAAAAAAAAATAGTCGTACTGCAATGCTCTTTCTGATCGTTTTAATTCCAGAGTTTTTCCATCGACCACCGTCATTTGAAGTTCCTTGAGAGCTCGTTCGGCGTCCGCTTTCCTCTTATATCTAACAAAACCGTAACCCATAGACAACTTTCCACCAGGATTACTCGGGTCCTTCTTCATCGCGATATTCACATACTCTAGGCGGCCGCATTTGCGGAAATGCTATAAAAAAGTTGAACAAATAACAAAATTAGACACCTTATCTTCTGTCGATTCAAATGTCGCAGATTATTGGCGAGATTAGAATTTCAGATGAATTATACCTCTCTCAGCATTTCCTCACTCGTTGTGAAGTTGACATTCTTGACAAAAAGCGTCGTGTCTGGTTCCGCTTCCTCCTCATCCTCGCTACTGGACTCTTTCTCGATTTCGGCTGTTTTCTTTTCTATAACAGTCGACTTTTCCTCATTGGATACGTTCGAAGGCTGCGATTTCGTCTTCTGAGACATCAAACTAGCCATCTTCGAACTGTTCGAAGGAGTTTTGAAGCTATTGTCAGGCGCCCATTCCAGGTACAAAGGGAGATGCTTGAATTTTGTATAAGCCAATTTCATGAACGCTATGCGTGCTTCAGAAGGCTCGAGGAATTCAACTAGAGCTGGAATACGAGAAGGTTTAGCTATGATCCTGCAAAAGTTTCGATCGCTTATCGAATGATATTATCATTAAAGTTCTACGACATACCCGTGACTCCGGAAGGGGGCATGATTACTCTGCCCAATTCTCCATGCCTAACAAACATCTCGGTTATTTCTTTGACGTCCGTTTGCGCGGGTAAATTTTTGATGAGAATCACAGTCTTGGATCTTTTTTCAGGTGGCTAGAGGAAAAGAGGAATTAGATAAGAATTGTTTATTTGTTTCAGATTTTGACGAGGAATTGTAATTCACCTGATTGAAAGCATCTAAATGAACTCCGCTCTCCTCTAGAAATTTTCTAGTATTTTCAACCAGCTGGGTCTCACCCAATGCAAGTCGCACCGCGACACTAGAGCCTTTTCCAGTGTCGTCCAGGACCTAGATGAGGAATGAGGATTGATTATAAAGTGCTTTCCACTCTGCATAAGATTCAGAAGCAACAAGCTCACTTTTTCTTTCGTAGTATTATACGTCGCTGCAATAGCTTCAGCTACTGCATTTTGCCCTAGGAATAGCGTGTTC
This sequence comes from Rhogogaster chlorosoma, assembly GCA_944452935.1. NCBI lineage: Eukaryota > Metazoa > Arthropoda > Insecta > Hymenoptera > Tenthredinidae > Rhogogaster > Rhogogaster chlorosoma. Next base: position 25,973,830 of record OX101800.1, on the reverse strand, counting down.
CAATTATGCGAAGATCCGGCGGTGGCCTTCTTCTGCAGTTCTTTCTTTTTCTTGTAGTCTGAACTGTCTGTAACAGAGAAAATTGGGTCAAGGATATTGAAACCTAGCATTTCCCAGTCGTATTTTCAATTTCATCGACCAACCATCGTCCAGCAGTTGGTCAGGAGTTACTTTTCCTTTTCCAGGAAGTATGTGCAGCATTCGACCGTTAAGAACAGAACCATCAAGCTCGGTATAAGCTTTGACAGCATGCTCGGGCATCATGAACATAACGACTCCAAATCCCTTGGGTTTTCTAGTCGTTTTATCGATGGGTAGATTCACCTCGGACAAGGGTCCTGAAAATTGATTTAAAATCGTTAAAACCAGTTTGAAAACTAACAGTAAACAGGATTTGGCACAGAATTAAATCCACTTACCGAATTTTTCGAACAGAGCCTGGATGTCTGCCTCTGTTGTTGTGTATGCTAAATTCCTGACAAACATTCTCCCCGATTCTGCTATACTTTCTTCGCTTTTTAGAGCTTCTTCTTGTTCTCTCCACCTCGCATTGACTGGTTTATCTGCACCAGCTGCATTTGATTCCTCCAGATTCTCCTTGGCCTCGTACTTCGTTACCAAAAGTCGTTTTCCAGCTTCGAAAGAAGTTATTTTATAGTATACAGAGTTTATTCAAAGTCTTTATTTTTTTTCCAGCTTACCTAGGAAGCTTTTGTTCTTATTCAAGGCCTGTTTCAGTTGTTTTTCCGTCTTGAAACCGACGTAAGCAATTCCTTTGATCTTTTGAGGTACTCGTATGGACTTTGGGACAAGAGGATGAAAGAATTGCTTTATATGTTTCTTCTTGTGATTGTATCCAAGGCCGCGAACTTTCACTGTCAGCAATTTCAAAGGCCCGTGATTATTTTCAGCAGTTTTTGTACCGATATCTGTTTTCTCTGCAGGCTTAGAAGCCTGCGATTTATTCTTCAAGATTTGCATGTACTGTAATAAAAAGAAAATATCAAATACTGTTATTATTATTCCTAGAAGAATATTAAATCATAAAAGACTCAGATTGATTCCATTGAGTCTATTCTCCGCACCTCAAGATCTGATATCTTTTTATCAGCAGCTCGTTCTTCTTTCTCCTTATTATCGTCCTCGCTTTCATTCCCTGAGTCAATCTTCTCTTTATCATCCTCCGCATCGTCTTCTTCACTTTCATTGCTGCTAGCCTCATCTTTTGCGTCTGTAGTTGTGTCATTACTCCATATGGCGTTTGTTCCTGCTATTGCATGGGACTCCAAGAATTCTGTGAACAAGACGTCATCTTTGTGCTGCAAAAATACATCGGAATTAAATTACCCATTAAGAAATCTACAGAACAATGAGCTGCGCAAAAGTAGAAATACAAATGAAAGAAACAAATTGAAGATAATTCTTTGTTCTAAACGTGAATTGCGTATATTTCATACATTTATTCACACAGCTGGCTTTTTCTCATCTCACCTTGTCGAGAACTTCTTTAATTTTGCTCTCCTTCTGCTTTTTTGATTCCTTTTTAGATTCTTTTCCGTCCGTCTTTGCCAGAGCCTGTGAATCTGCATTGCTGTCTTTGCCCTGAAGTTTTCCATACGCACTACTGTCGGGAGCGTATTTGCTCCAAGCTTTTGGTTTCGAGGAATCACCTGATTTAATGGTGTAAATAAATAAGTGAAGAAAAATGGACTACAGAGTTTTAAAAATTCCGAAACTCATCAGATTTGGGAAATGCTTTACTTTGGTTTTTCAAATATCGGAATGAGGACTTAAATATCTTCTATTCCCTCTTTATTTTCCGTTATTTATTGCTTACCTAATCCGGCGCAAAGTTCGACAGTAATTCTGGAAGTGTCGATGCAGGTGTTGTTGAAGTAGTCGAGCGCAGCTTGGGCTTGATCCTCGGTTTTTAATCCAATGAAACCAAAGTGACGAAATTTTCCATCTTTTGTATATTTTAATTGAATGTCGGTCACGATACCTTTCTGACTGAATAACTCTTTCAATTTGTCCTCTGATACCTGACGGAATTAACATCACGAATGGGAAAAATAGAGGTTAATATAACTTAACCTCGCGATATATTTTAAAACACTGTTGTAGACACAGCGAAAACTTACTTACTCCTTTTGGAAGGTTTTTCACTATCAGGCGAGACATCTTAGAGAATAATTTTGCCGATTTGATACTTAATTAGCCTCTGAAATGAACAGATTTGTATTCCTCGTGCGATTCTTAACCTCAAAGTCGGACACATGTGACATGCATCAACATACAACATAGAGAATGTCGGTAGGGTAGATCGCCAAGATATGATATACCGTAAATAAATTAAAATTATTCAGTTTTTACGGAACCAATGAACATTTAATGAAAACTGAACTGCAAAAATGATTTATTCCGATATATCCAATCATTCAAATGATAAAATATTAATAATATGTACAAAGCCGTGCCTCTTACCGACTGAACTAGCTTCTGTGTATGTACCAGCCGAGAAAATTCGAATGATAGACTCCCCACGACACCGCTGATAAGTACGCGCTCCCTCGAATCAATTTTTCTGATTACCGACGCGACATGCGGGGATATTTGAATATGGATAAATCGCAGACATTTCCAACATTTCTGTAAAGCTATTTAATTTAGGCCTTGTGTTATTGCTTATGGGATTTTTTTCTTTATTTTTGAAGCAAAATATCTGAGCGGAATTAGATATCATAGCTCTGGCGCGACGAGAATGTATATTATCTATCAGAGGAAGGTGTATAAAATATAGTTAAATTTTCGATCACGTATAAACTTTTCCTTTTGTTAATTTTCTCCGAAATATCTCTAGCAGTATTTATATGGCATGATGTTCGCGAAGGTTAATAAGATGGATTGAGAGTGCTGATAGCTAGCTAGCTCAGGTTTCTCGCACCTGACCAGACTAGAAGCTGCAATATATCACCAGCGTTAAAATCTTCGAAGGTAGTTTTCATAAATTAATAACAAATTCAAATTTGCATAAAATCGTCGTTTCATATCCTGTAACGATTCTGTAAAATTAATTGGTCGAATCGAACGAAGCGAAGAAAACAGCATCACCGTAACATCCGAAACTGATTAACGCATCTATCCATACATTATATGTATTCCGAAACAGATCCCGAATAAAATCCGCTATTCCGCAATAAAAAATGTCTAATTTATTAAAGACGTATGTACCTACCTGTTTCGCTTTCTAAGAAAACTGGAAATATACCGAAAAATGATCGCTGGACCATGATTATTGTTGCGCACAATAATGCTGTTCTGATAACAAGAGAATATGCGAATCCCCTCGACATTCCGCGGGCAAAAATCTCATAAGAATCGAGATCTGTATGTAAATAAGAAAATGTCAGTCGACTGGGTGGGGTGCGGCCGCACCAGTCTTGGTATCCCGAGTAGGGTACGCGATGTAGATGGTCTCCTTTCACCTCTTCGTCGTCGGTTTCCCTCTCCGCGTCGAATTTCTGCAGAGAATAAAGAGGAGAGAGAAAAAGAGAGAGACCGAAGCAAAGTAACTACATGTATCTTGGTGGAGTAAGGTATGGGTAGTCGACGAAAGTAACAGTGTGTGAAGAGACATTCAATCAGTAGAGCTACCGCAGTACCTCAGTCCACCTTAGAGTGATCGGACGTTGTTCGATCCTTGATTATACCCTTTGATGTTAATATAGTATAATTATCAAGCCCGCAGATTTTCCGTCCATTCATTAATCCAGAGGAAACTTTATCCTCCGAAAGCACCTTTATCCGTACCCCGGATGAACGTGCGTGTTGAAATGTGCTGTTCGTTTTAAATATAACTATAAACGCGTTACATATAGGAATTAGGGAAAGTTACAACAATATAAGTGGGATTAAAATAACCGAGATTATAATGGATTGGGTAAGTTTCATTACCCTTTTTCCTCTTCTTCTTCTTCTTCTTCTTCTTCTTCTTCTGTTTTCCTCGTCATCATCATTATCATAAGAATTTTTATTAAGTCAAAAGATAAAAATCTCCACTTCCGTTTCTTAATTGAACACATCGTAACAACAGATCTTGCATAATGTTATAATTCCTTAGCTAATATCCTACTGCAACGATTATGTATGTTACGTGTTTATCATATTCGGTCAGCGCCTTTCCCTATCCACATTTTATGCATCTTGGATCTAGATGAACTTAAAGGAATCTAGAGTGACTGAAATGGGCTCGTTTTCGTTCGGTTAAATCCAAAAACCCCTGAAATAATAATTTCTCAGTATTCACCGGGTCGCAGATTTGTCCCTCTCAAATGCTGAACAAAAGTGAAACCATCGCTAATTTATTTTATTATAATATATTCATTCTAAAGTCCAGAGAAACGAAAGCCAACTACAATATCGCGATAGTTACACGAGGCTGCAGCTGATTCCGAGATTTCGTATGAGGTAAAAGCGCGGATTCCTTTGAAGGACGATCATTCTCAATCGCGGTGTAACCTTTTGCACATCTTATGATGATTGTAATAATAATGATATGAGATTTACCACCTCTGCCATGATCTCTTAGCTCGGACCATTTACCTGTATAATATTCCGAGATTTTGATACCGAGAAAAGATAGCGACACTCGTGGGTACAGATTATTAACACGTTCTCCGATTTCCGTACAAGATAGAAAAAATGAAAGAAAGAAAAATCGAGCGTAGAGTCGGGAAAAAAATCCGGTCTAAATAGTTCCTAGTTCAAGTATACCTACTTGAATTATTCGACAGATTTTATCGAACCTTGGATAATGACGTATAATTCTGGAGGAGATCTCAGAAATGTCCGCTTTTACTACCTGCTGAGAAAGCTGTCCACACAGTTCGTACAGAATACGTAAAGACAGAGAGAGACTTTGTCATTAAATTTCGAATACTGTGTCAATCATGTCGTGGATTTTAACTATCTGAATGATTCCTTGAGTCCATCGCGAGATCAGGATGTATAAAGAGAAGAAAAATATCTGCCATTGATAATATAAGGATAATAATAATGGATCATGATTATAATCAGGCAGCCTTGTCGACCTTGCGATCTCCGAATGGCCGAGACGTTTAAACTGTAATTTTGTGACGGTCATTCGTTAGTAAAAATCATTCCATCGTTGAAAATCGAGGATCTGGATGTCGCTTATAATAATCCTGTAACAAGTAGATCAAGGTCAATTTTAACGCCTCACCCTGCTCGATCAATCACCATGCCCACAGTAGAATTATACCCTTAGGGTATCGAGGTGGAAAGACCGAAGCATACGACGACAGAAATAAATTTTGAAACCATAGGATTTTGAGGGAAATTTTACGGCGTATTCAAGGAGCATGTAAGATCTGCAATTTGCAATTAGACCTGCATTTCGAAGACAACGGGCTTCTTTTATTTTTTCGTAATTGCACAGCAAGCGGATAGAGCAAGTGCGGCAAGAATGTTGGATTTCGCTTTTACGTTAAGGCAAATATTTGTACAAAAATAGTTTCTTTGAATAAGAACGAGAGTGTTCGACTCAGTACTGACACCATGTCCGGCCCCGCCGGCAAATTCCTTAGAAAGTAAAAGTCCGAATGATCTCGACGACGACGCGATCACGACGTGTTGCGCAGGTCTTTAACTCAACTTATACTTCGAAATCGAACAGCTATAACCTAGAGCTGACGTGAGTGGCGGGGGTGATTTTTTTTTACACAGCAAAAAGAATTCATTCATAGATAATCGTGTGATATAGTCGGCCGGAATGACGAGGAGTAGAAAAATCGGAGATCTCTTTTTCTTTTTTTCAGAAAAAGATACGATTTTTCGAAGTTTTATGATCAGCGCATATATTATGATCATATTATGATCTTGGTAATGGAATGAAACTGGATTTTTAGTCCCTGAGTTAGTGGGAGTCCTTGAAAAGTTGAAATCAATGTCCTGCGTGGAGATAAATCTCGCGTCTTTTGGGATCTGTTCCTTTTCTTTTTTTCTTTTCTTTTCGAAAATTGATTAAACGGTCGATTCGCACGTCCTTCGAAAACCAGTTCTCCGATCGCGCGGATGTCCTTTAGAATTGACAACATTGTGAAACGAGAGGAATACCTCGATGTTTTTCACCATTTTTACACATCAACATGTATTTCGAATTGTGAGGTGCTGCACGTGCTCGGAATCTTTAATTCGATCCAAAATTCAGGCAATACGTGATTTTCAAATCCTATCTGTATGTTAATACGCAGAAAATAAATGCCGCTGAACTACACCGTTGAGTGTTCGAAAGTACCTATACCATTACCGCTCCAACCATTACCATTATACTTAGGAGGTAATAATTTCACCACGTTTAAACAAACATTGCGCGTAGCAGGTTGCCAAAACTTTTAAGTCATCGTTTCTATTCGATTTAACTTTATTGGCCAATCGGTTTTTGGCTGAAAATAATTTTAACTTATCGTTTCATTAAACCGAGGAGAGAAATTCACTTCTTTTGTTCACCAAGAACAAAGCTGAATAGACGAAATATCCTGCGAAAAAAATTGGGGTTTCTCTACGCATCCTGTTTCTTGTACTTTTTTTTTTTTTTTTCTTCTTTTGGTCTTCTTTTCCTGTCTTTCGTACCAATTTTTTAATGACTCATCTTCAAGTAAGCGGTGCAGAGCTTGGACGGTATTTCCAAATCACTAGATGACCACGAAAAAAAGTAACATTATAAAGAGACAACCTTGATTCGGCGTCTCGTTCAGAATCCGGTTATTAATTGGCACGTGTTATTTTTTTTTTTTAATACATTCTAGTATATAGTAGCTTCGAAAAGGTTAAAATACCTGAGTCTCTGACCCGCATGATGAAAAGAAATTTCAATATTAACCGAGTTGCAAAATTAGTTGATTATTTTACTATATAAATACAGAACTGTTGATCTCTTAGGCAAGCTTCTATATTTCATTATTACGACCAGTTTTATAATGGACTCGTGAAATACCCCGAGGAAATAATTAAAGGACTAATGATGAAACTAAAACCATGAAATATATGGGTGTCGATTTAATATTCCACGAAATATTCTACACCACTAATCGCTCAGATATTATACCTAGAAATCGATCGAGGTACGACTGACCGTCATCGTCGTCGTATGTTAAATATCAAAAATGCGTCACCCATGATAATCTAACGCCATATTATAATTGTCAGCATTACAAATGCCACTTTCCACATCAACTCGGAGAGTAATAATAATCCTGTGGAGAAGGAGTATCATAATCAATGTTCATGTCGTAGAGGTGTCCTTGCGGACATTCCGAATCCCGTTTCGCATCGTATCTCTATATACATAAGAAATGAGTCAGATTCTCACATTTGAATTCATCGAGCAAGTTCCTTTCTCTGATTCCTATTTATAGTATATTCATCGAAGGATTTGAACTCTTGTTATTCTCCCGAATGATGAGAAAAAAAGGAGCTAAAATCAACGAGAAAGAATTCGAGCCCCAAGGCTTCGCTTTTTGGGCTCGAAGAGGAAGACTGCGAAGACAGTCCTCCATTCTATCAATGGTCATCAGATGACCAAATTCTTCTCACGTGGTCCGTACAACTTCGTATCCAACGATAAGATCCTGAAGCTGTCCAGAATCCGATAACCTTGGCCTTGTATCTAGCCAGTAAAAATCTCGACTTGAGCTTCAGTGTCAATAACCTTTTCTCTTTTCTCTCTCTCTCTCTCTCTCTCTCTCTCTCTCTCTCTCTCTTTCTCTTCTCTGACCAAGTTTTGAGTCTCGAAAAGCAACCGCCGAGAATTTAGGCCACGATGGGCTGCAGGTTGTTCCGAAAGAGTTTGGTCTTCAAATTGACATTTGTCTGTGAACAAACTTTCCCCATACGGTTCAAGATGCGTCCTCTCGCTTAACCGAAAACCAATCTTATAATACGACACGCACAGGGGATAAGAGTTTTCCATATTAATCATGTGTAGGCGGATCGCATAGGCGAACTACTACGACGGGGGGAAAAGGGAGAAGATGTATAAAAACGCCTTTGAAATTGATCATTGGAATTGAACAAGAACGAGAACGAGAACGTTTCGACACATGATCATTTTGATGAGGCAATATATGTAATAGGATTAATTTGCATTTTCTTTCACGCTTGATTGACTTTGGCTAAGATGAAACTGAGACTTCGTTTTCAATTTGCAATAAATTACAATTTTTAGTGAAAAGTCAAGTTTTTTTTAAATTTATTTATTTATTTATTTATTTATTTTCTTGTACTAATTAAGGTGTAAATTAATTCAATCATCAACGATTACACTTTCACACGAGGATGAACTTGGCTGTTGGTCTTTTAAAGGAAAAGAAAGTAACGATCAGGGCGGCGCGGGCGCGACTGTATAGCTTCTGTAGATTCTGATAATTTAAATTTGTTCTATGATAATAACAGATCGATATTTCATTCATTCTCAACGTCTGAAATCAATTTTTTTTCTTCAATTTTCTGCAATACTTATATTTATGGTATAGGTATTAATTGAAATGATGTATTAATTATGCAAGGTCTGATCGTTAGCCTATAGACACACGTAATAGGTCAAAAGAAAAAAGAAAAAAAAAGTAAAATGTTTACATAGTAGGGAATTGTTACAAGGTCTAATATATGCATGTATACATATATATATATATATATATATACCTATGATGAACAATGAAACTGTTCGTTAATTAATCCGCAGTAGCAACTAATTCGTTAATTAAAAATTAGCAAACCTTTATAAAGCGATAAAAATTCAGCTTCAATCGTTTGATAAGAAAAGAAATTCTTTATTTTTATTTTATTTCCGAGGAATGATGTACAGAGTTTTTATTTGCATACAATACTCTTCGGCTTGGAACTATAGGTACGCGAGTTGATGAGTGCCGTTAAATCGTACTTTCCAGTATACAATTTACTTTTCAAACCATCATATCGCGAAGAGAAATCTATTTCATTATACACAAAACAATTAAAGTTATATTAAATTAATATCATCGTGTTATACAGTAGTTTTTCTTTCTTTTTCTTTTTCTTTTCTTTTCTCATCATCTGTAGGAATTTTGACGTAAGAACGAAAATTTGAATGATGAGAGAAATTTAAGAATATATTTAATTCGTGATGAGCTGATTGATAGAGGTAGTGGTCCGAGTAAGTCCAATTTTAAAGACTTTAAGCCGAAAGTATCGAGAAAGTAATTTCACTGGCTGGTCCTCCTCTCTGCTTTCTCTTCACACATGTTGCATAATTAGGAGTGGCTCTGTCACGGCTCTACTTTTACATCGCTTAAGTATACCTAGAAGTGTACGTAACGTCGATTACCCTAGTCTGTAATTGACATCACATACGCAGGTGTCTATATTTGCAGAAATATCGCATTACAGTTGAATATATAAATTTTTGATGGTTTTCTTCGACGATTTAATACTGTACTGTATAAGATAAAAGATGAAATTTTTATCCACGCTAAGAGAGAGAAGAAGATTTTCACAACATTTAAAGATCCTTATCACGTAAACTGGGTTGTGCAATGATCCGAAGACTTTTTAGCAATTGGGAAATCGTCGGGTTTGAATTCCATAGATTCGGAATTGAAATTCCTTGGATTATATAATATAATAAATCGTTGGGCAACGCCGAGGCGTGGCATTTAATTTTCTGTCATTTTTTTATTAGGTTGTAATAAATGATATCTAACGTTCGAAAAATCGTTATTTCGGTCAGTAGGAATGTTTTTATTATATAGACACGGTTTTTTACGATCAATCTCGCGATATTATAAATTCAAATCGATATGTTATATCAATTTTTATTACCGATGAAATATGCTTCGTACTATCCGGACCGTGGCGTGGCTCCGGTTTAGATAATTATGATAAAATCATTCGTTTTGATATAAAATTAATTAGTCAGTTAATTGGAGGATCGTGAAAAGGCGAAAAAATAAGCGAGAGTTAATAGACGTTTACCAATATCATTTAAAACACGTTGAAATGTCATCCTATAAATATAAACGACCATCGTCGCTTTCTCATCATAATATATTTGCACAAGAAAAACAGGATCACAGTTCTATGTCCAGAAGGAGACAAAAATTCTATTAAAATTCAATATCGAAATAAATATCCCGTGTAAATTATCCGACCTTCGTGAAACTAGGACAAATATTAAAATCGGTCATTCTGGCAGTAGGTGATAAATAATTCCGTAAATAAATTCGAATACCTGCGATATTTTTCCACACGTAAAATTTGGCACAATAACAGTTTGGCAAAAACAAATCAATTTTATTTCGCAATTTGATCCATATGCACCAATACAATTATAATTATTGTTATCGAGATTTATATATACTTTTTCGATTATCTACTCCCTCGTTTTTATCTATTTGGTTAAATCTATCTACCTACTGCGAATTAGAAAATGGTTTCTAGTTACACTAACCAATATTATATACACATGTAGTACAACAGGTAAACCGCAAACGACGATTTTAGCACTCTTTGAATTACTGTGTATTCATTGTATGAAAGATTTCACTGTTCGGATAGTTTCGGAGATTTATTCAATTATCAAATCGCTTTCCTTCCTTCTAATATTAATATTGCGTCTAAACCCTTTCTCAATTTTTTTACATTTTTCGTGTTTTTTTTTTTTTTTTTTTTTGCACTAGCTTTGATTCGTTGAATAATGAGTATACAAACGTTACGTGGAAATATAAAACGGAATGATATTCCTCAATTCCTCTTTATCCCTCCCATTCCCATTGGAAGCCGTTATGGGTTCGCCGACGCGTATATTTATGTAACGTAGGTAGGACATGTACACCTTATACTACAGAAGCTGTAGCTGTTGGCTTTCCCCGTTTAGATGCGTAATCTCGTATACATGAATGTCAATTTTTCACGACTATTTTATACGTCTGGAAGACATGACCGAAGGACATGAATAATTACTGTAGATGCAGCGCCGGTCCTCTTCCTTCAGATGTACCAATACAGCGTTAAAATACTTTACGGTAGTCCGGATATCCTGTGTAGCCGATTAAAACACGTGTGCAGTTGACCGTTACATTCTTATTCGTGACTTTGGCTATTAATTAGTATTATATACGTATACAAATACACAGGATGAATTTATTGTTACGAGGACGAAAAGGGTTTAGGTTACAAGTATATAGACTTTCGAATCTATCTATGTATACAGTCACTCTGTAGGTACAGAAGATTTTTTTGAAAGGAAAATAAAATAATTGTGAAATGAAATTAAGAATGTATGTTTATGTGACCTTTTTCTTTTTCTTCTTTTTGTCTTTTTATTAGAAATTAATATTTTACTATTAAAATCGCATATTTATTTTATGGTCATACTTTTACTTCGCTCGATTCGATCGATTCCTGATTTCCCAATTCGGATAAAATGACAAAAGAATTCATTACTTTTGTTGCAGAGGGTGCGATCAGTCGCCCAACTCCTGGTCCTAGGATTTTTACTGGCGATTGTAGAATGTGGTGAGTATTATTTGCTTCTTTATTTTCTTCGATTAACATCCCGCATTACAGTTGAAGTATTTGACTTCTTGAAATAACTCACAAATATCGTATTCAAAGAGAGAAAAAAAAAAAAAAAATCAAGCGTATATCGTACATGAACAGCCGCTAGAGATGCTCCTGCTGATTCTAGTTTATATCATATCGAATCTCCGAAAGGCAACAGGTGAAAGTTTCAAATGCTATCTTTCAAGTTTTAAGTGATTAGACTATAATCACTTACGTACCTCTGTACGCGTGAGTTTGGATGAGTTTGGATGAGAAATGTTGGAAAATTAACAATATCTACATAATATAGAAAATTAATATTAATAGATTAATTTTCGCAATTAAGTGAAGAGGATTTATCCTAGTTCCAAAAATTTTGTTTTTTTAAATATACGTTAAAAATTATATTAACAATTCGATAAGTTAACTACATCGTTTGACCGCGTGTTATAGTCGACGCATTTTCTACGAGAAATTTCTCTTGCAATTTATTGGCAATGAAATGTTTCATACAGCTATGGATATCGCATGTACAAGGTGTATATCTGTATTCGGATCGCGTATAGCCAACGGTTGTCTACGGTCAAGCCCGAAGGCAATAGAAATGCATTGCAGGAGACAGAAAAATATTTGAACAAGATTTATGTATCAGTATTCCGTTCGCGTATATATATACGTATAAATTCACACTTAGGTATAGGACAATACGTAGGAAGTGAAACGGAACCCTGTATTATTCTACGATGTATCATCTATCTATGCATATGGATATGCCGCATTCATGTTTGAGCGCAAAAGAACAGAATAATTTTAAATATAAGATTGATCAAAACGTGTTTCGAAAACTTAAATTAGTCAAATTCTGAGCCGCTCTACGCTGTGACGTCATAAGTGAAAAAAGTTCCTTTCCATATCACGCTCTTCTAACTATTCGAAAATTTGAATTTCAGACACTTTTCTATTGTGCAGGTGTTAAGGAAGTAGCGAAAGTTCGAATTTTTTACTATTTAAAACCTCGTTAGTAGAAATCGGGTGCTAAAGTCGCGAGGAGGAGGGTAAATCGAACTATAGCAGCCATGTTTTTCCATTTCCGGCCCTAAAGTGGGTGTTTCGTAATAATAACTCAAATTTCGAACCTGTTTATTACAGCTATTCGACTTTCGCCGGTTTTATAGTTCCTGTATATTCGAAAATCGAATTAAACTTCACAATTTCTAAATATTCCAACCGCTGTGTGTTAGAAAAGAATTTTCATTGATTTTGATATCACAAGGTTACGTCTATTTAAAATTTGCGTTATATAGAAAAATGAATAGGATTACAGACACGATCTGTATATTATTTTGTGACGATTGCGTACTTGTACTTCGATAATGAAATTGTAACATAAGTATTAATAACAAACAACGTATATGTTTGAATTAAAATGTAAAGGAAAAAAAAAAAAAAAAAAAATAGCATTAGTAAAAGAAAAGAAAAATGAAAACACCGATCTTTCTACATATCGCATAAATATAACGTTATATCTATACTCTGCGATAGAAAAATCGCGAAATATTGTTAAATAAATTCAAAAAACAAAAGAAAAACAACAATACTAATAATGTAAACATTGTCATAGTAGATGTTATAATAATATTAGAGTGCAAACGTAGATAGAAAAACATGAAAAAGACTCATCGTTAATTTTATCGATATAAGTTAATTATAACATTAAAACAATTGTGATAACCTAAAATAGGTAGGAAGATTGGATATTTACGGAGTAGTGACATGCGCGAAATAATAAAACTTGTAACAAACATCATACTAGTATTTTGCTTTGTCCTTTAGAAATTTATTTCACACTACTAACCTCTTACAACATTGAATAAAGATGTTTCAATCAAGTTAATGACATTTCCGGAGATTTTGTACAGCGGTAGGTCATTGACTATCGCTCATAGACAGACGTCCATGCCTATTCCAATAATTGACTTCTCGCTTGAGCCGGTAGTTAGCATTAACCAATCTCTATATTAAACTGGATAGGGTACAGGCCGAAATTTCTGTGACGATTAGAAGCTAGCGGCAACCCTGGCGGTTGGTGGCAATTTGACACCCAATATGGCGGCGTTTTAGTGAATCGGTGGTGAGAGCAAAACGTGGTATGAATTCAATTTTATTTATGCCACAATGGTGATGGGTTGCAGCTTTTTTGGTAAGAGAGCAGATAAGAGTGCTGCAGGTAGAACATTTCATCAGTAAGTACACAAATGAATTACAATTGTGGTCGTTATTTATTTTTCCTAAGGTTAGGGTTAGGTTACTTTGTTTACGATGTATTATTTGCATTGCATTATCCAGTGTATAATAGAGATCAGTGGCACTCTCCCACCGATTCAGTTTTTACATTTTAGTTTCCGATCTGTCTAAACAAGCATGTCCCTGTTCATAATTTGGACCAATCAGCGCGCCGCTGGGAGCGCGGGAGCGGGATTTGAAATTTAAAATTAAAATTTCACCGACACGATTTTGTGTATTACTTTACGGCTTTGAAACTGAAATTTAACTGGCAGAAATAATTAATCGCGTATCTAGAAGATGCGGTTCGTTAATAATGTAATAATAATCCAATTTTTCCATGATCAATATATTATATTTGAATTACAGGTACTGCGGAGCAAAGAGTCGTATGCTACTACACAAATTGGTCAGTCTACAGGCCAGGCACGGCAAAGTTTTCCCCACAGAATATCAATCCATACCTCTGCACGCATCTTATATACGCGTTTGGTGGTTTTACGAAGGACAATGCACTCAAACCGTTCGACAAGTACCAAGATATTGAAAAAGGTGATTATAATATTGGTTTTAATTTTTAATCGATAGAAACTAATAAGCTCAGCTCTCTGTATTATTCCGAGACTGATACAAGTTTTCCACATACTTCTGTACTTAAAGGGATAATTTTTCAAACTATTCTGCTCGCAGGTGGATACGCGAAGTTTACTGGGCTCAAAACTTACAACAAAGATTTGAAGACGATGCTAGCTGTCGGAGGATGGAACGAAGGATCTAGTAGATTTTCTCCCATGGTAGCAGACCCTGAAAGAAGGAAGAAGTTCGTTAGAAACACTGTGAAATTCTTGAGGCAGAATCACTTCGACGGACTCGATCTCGACTGGGAATATCCCGCTTTCAGGGATGGCGGAAAGCCGAGGGATAGAGATAACTACGCTTCTCTAGTCCAGGTGGATATTCGATCCTATATAGTGAACTCTCCTGAATGTTGTTTCAATTTCAATACAGTAATCGTAATTTTGTGGAATTTGTTATTCAGGAACTCCGCGAAGCCTACGAACGCGAGTCTTCCAAAACCGGAAGACCCAGGCTGCTCCTTTCTATGGCTGTTCCTGCCGGTATAGAATACATAAACAAGGGATACGACATTCCAAAGCTAAACAAATACTTGGACTTTATAAACCTGCTGTCCTACGATTACCACTCTTCTTATGAGCCTGCGGTCAATCATCACTCCCCTTTATATCCTCTCGAAGAAGACAACGAGTATAACTTCGACACGGAACTTACAGTCGTAAGAATCAGAATACTAAATTGCTAAAAGCATTTCGCTGTTCGTTACGTTAATATCTTCGACGATTCATTGTTCTCCAATTCTTCAGGATTATACGATCAAACATCTGCTGGAAGTTGGAGCTTCGGCGGATAAAATCGTCGTAGGAATTCCAACTTATGGAAGATCGTATACCTTGTTTAATGAAGATGCGACTGATATCGGATCCCCATCCGATGGCCCGGGTGAGGAGGGTGAAGCTACGAGAGAAAAAGGATATCTGGCTTACTACGAGGTAGATTTAGAAGGGTTTTCCCCATCTCCGAAAGATCCTTGTTCCTCTTTTCATCATAATTGTTTACAACTTTTATCCAGATTTGCGAAGGCTTGATAAACTCCGACGAATGGGAAGTCGTGTCTCCAAATCCAAACGCAATGGGGCCGTATGCCTTCAGAGGCAATCAATGGGTCGGGTATGACGACGAGGCAATTGTCAGACTAAAAGCACAATACGTTAACGAACATGGACTGGGAGGCATCATGTTCTGGTCAATTGACAACGACGACTTTCGAGGGAAGTGCCACGATCGTCCTTACCCATTGATCGAAGCTGCTAAGGAGGCTATGCTAGCTGGGAACGAGTGAGGCCTTAATAAATTAACTGCTTTCATGGAATGAATGTAATAAATGTTGAATATCGTCCTCTAATTATTATTCGAATATGATTAATGCAGGAAAAATAGCGGGGAGGAAAAGTCTAGGCCAACTAAGCCTCGAACAGACAGTAATTTTATTGCGAGACGAGCTGGAGCGGGCAGACGTCGGACTACAGAAACACCGGCTGTATCTCGGCAAGATAATTCTAGAAAACGAGTCAATTCTCAGAGGCAAAGAAACAAGCCGAATAATAATGATAACTCGGAAGAAGAGGAAGAAGAAAGTCTGGTACAGGCCAATGGGAGAAACAGAGCACAGTTCTTGGACTCTGAAGAAGAAGAAGAGTCTTTGGATACATCAAAGATAGGATCTAACGCCGTCAGAAGCGTAGATGACGGCCAAGATCTGGATGAAGAAGCCTCGAAGACTCGGAGCGGGAGCAGAGCTCGCAGCGGACAAGGAAGGAGAAGGAATCCTGGAAGCAATTCGAGGCGCAGGAGTACCACTGTTTCTAGCATCTCAGAACCGAGTAGAGCACAAGCTGGGAGTCACAGAATAACAACACCTGCACCTCCTACGACACCGGATCCTGGAACCGGTACGTTCTAGGAAATATCTTAAATATTTTAATAAATTCAAATAATACTAATGTTTGAAAATTCCAGACTTCAAATGCGAGGACGAAGGGTTCTTCTCCCATCCAAGAGATTGCAAGAAATATTTCTGGTGCCTAGAAGCTCCGGGACTGGGAATCGTCGCCCACCACTTCACTTGCCCCTCAGGTATTTAAAATCTGAGTGCATTCTCGATGCATGAAATTCTTTAACAACGTGTTTAAACTATTCTTTCTGACTCAGGGCTGGTCTTCAACAAGGGAGCTGACGCATGCGATTATCCTCGCAATGTCGTATGTCCGAAGGTGAAAGCTGCGGATGATCCGACTACACGAGCTCCGATTATAGCTGCGACTAGTCGTACGACTAGAATTCACAGTACTACTCGTCGTTCGGTAACTACTACCACGGCAGATCCCGCCGAATATAACGAAGAATATGAATATTACGACGATTCGGAAGAGGGGGAAGGCAAGGTTACCGAGACAACTACCACTGCTAAGACTTTGCTCTATAAAACAATAAGCAGAAACAGACCAACTACTACCACGAGCACCGAGGCTCCGAAGACAACTTCCGAAATCCCGAGAACAACTACTTCTCGTTCTTACAAAGGAACTCCTTCGAGGGGTAGCAACATCTCTGCTCTATCATCGATAGACTCAGAAGAAGATCCGAGAGTAATCAAAGAGCTGATTGAGCTGATTAAAAAAGCGGGTGGAATTGAAGAGCTGGAAAAACAACTCCATCTACAAGGTAAAACTGGCGAAAGTAGCGGACAGTCAGGCTCTGCGGAAGACAAAGCTGACGTGACTCCAGCGACTATTAGTAGAAGCTTGTACGAGAGAGTTTTGAACCGGCAAACAGCTAATGGCGGAACTACGCTGTTCAGAAGAACCACAGTTCTACCGACTGTGACTGCTGCCACAGAAATAACTGAGAGATTAGAGCCGCAATCAGAGGTAGCTGAGACAACGAGACCCAGCTTTAGGAACGGACCTGGACAAGCCCAATTCGAAGGGCTTGATGATATTCCTGAGGTAAAGTCTCTCAGGAGGGAGAGACCGCAGTACGTTACAATAAATCGACAACGGTGAGTTAGCTCTTGCTGCCTTTTGAGGCGGGATAGTCATTTCTCAAATCGTTTCTAACGGAGTTTCGTTATTTTATCTAGACCTTCGACCGAATCACCCGAGGAAGACAGCGAAGAGATTGCAAACGACAATACGGACGGAGCTTCTTCGGATGAGACGTCCGTGACTAGTCCCCCAGAAACGACTCCAAGTACTCATAGGGAAACCCACGGCTATGTTGACATAAGACGCAGTAGAACTTCCACAACTAGGTTTGTACTTTGTCATCTATGTTCGTGTGCCATTCTTCGTTGAAATTTTGTTCGAGGTGTTATTTTAACTGTATTTTAACGGTTTTTTAGATCGACTATAGTTGAAGACGGGAGTGAAAGCGACGGGAGACAACAACGCCGTCGACCTTTTACATCAGAGTACGTTAAAATCTGTGTCAGAAAATTTTGTGTCATCAAAAAGTATGTGTCTTGCGGTTTTATGGCGTCAACTAATGATACCTGATCCATTTCAGAACCGAGACTAAAGAAGAAGGCGAAGAAGTATCAAAAGATCCGGAATCGATCACTGAAACCGTCGTCGCACTTAGAAGAAACCGATTCCCCATTCAGGAAGAGAAGTCTGGTACAACTTCCAGGTTGTTGTCATATTTTATTGGCTCATGTTAGAAAATCGGGAGGAATCAGGAGATCAATTAATCCATTCCTTTTCCAGGTACACTATTATTCAACGTACAAGAGGCACTACTCAGGCGAGTGAAGAAACGTCTTCGGAAAATGATGGTAAAATTATAGAGATTACCACAAAGCCGAGTAGCTCTTCTGCGGACATTATCACGACGACGATCTCGAGCGAGAAAATTGAGGAGGAGATTTCTGCCCCTGAAACAACTGCGGCAGTTATTCAATCGATTCAAACAACTCAAACTCCGGATTTAGTCCCCACGGAACAGGCGGCGCAAAGTGTCGACCCTTCGACAACTTTGCTGCCTGTCGTGGTTGAGGAATCTTCAGCCTCAGATATTCCACTCATTTCTAGCAACACGAGACTAGAATCTAACGATGACGAACTGGCTCAGAGGGGGTCGACGACTGTAGCACAACCAAGACCGTTCGGATTCCAGAGAAGAACTAGGCCCACTACTAGTACGACGTTAACGCCAGACCTAGAGGCTACCACTCCGGTTAATTCTGATTCGGGACGCGTTAAGGTGAGTACTCAGACACGAAACTTTGCACAATCATCAAACGTTTATCAAGGCCGTACTAGACTAAGACCGAGGCCAAGTTCAACGGCGGATTCTTATGAGCGAGAGGTTTCTGCTGATAAGACTGTTGGTTTTAACAATAACGAACAACCACAGGGTAGCCATTTCTTTGATATCAATCATACTGAAAACACAGCAAATACATCAGGTCAGAAAACACCAAATACCGCTGAAAACACAGATAGAAGACTCGGGGTTAACAGAGGATTTAACAGATACACTCCGCCTACTCATACTACATTTTTAGAAGGAGATAGTGACGACAGAAATCTATCAAGGAGCCAGGTTCGAGGTAAAAGACCCACTACAGAGGCCAGTCCTGACGATTCCAATGAATTTAACGCCACTGTTCCGGAAATAATAAAAGTGCAAACTACTCGCAGACGCCGGCCTGTTCTGCGATCAACGACTGAATCAACTCCGGTAGTTGAGCAGCCGGATTCCGAAGATTCCGATGGTCAGAAATTCAGAGAGAGTAAGATAATAAGAATTTTTGGTAAAAATTCAATAACTAGAAGACCTAAAGCCCCGAGGAACGAAACGGAACGAAATTCTTTCGGCAATAGCACAGATCAAGATGTTAGAATTACACAGATTCGGATTTTACCTAATGAAAACAGACGGGCATTTGCAAGGGAACGCACCACGATTAATCATGTATTGGAGTCAACTACTCCAGTTGTGATTGTAGGTAATAACGATAGCGAAATTTATACCGTTAATACAACTGCGGACAGTTTTATAACGGCTAATGTTAGCACGAATATAACTACTCAAAAACAATTAGACAGGAATATTTACTCGAGAAGGAGTACGACTCAAAGTTCATACGGTAGTACAGAGAGAATTGAAGCTACAAGCCCAATTCAAATTGAAATTAATTCCACGGAGATCAAGGAAATAATAGACATCGATGATTTAGCAGTAACAGAGCTTCTTAGTACGGCTATACCGGATCCATTGGATATCTCTACGACGTCTGTGCCAGATATTTTGACCACTATAACTTACGATGATAATTCTAATGGCGTTTTATATACATCTACAACAGAATCAGAAGAATCTAGCACAGAATTTCAGCTTATTAACAGTTCGGTATCGCATGCGCAAGAGAACTTTACCAGCCCTGTCAGCGAAACTGTTACTGTGACTGAAAGTTATACCGATGATAAATCGAAAATAAATGAAGAAGCAGGACCGAAGAGGTCAGGGTTCAGAAGGAAAGTGTTCCTTCGCAAACGACCTGTTACATCGGACCAGGCAACTACTCCGGGGGACAGGTTGAAGGCAAATAATAGTTCTGGGACTCAAGGAGAAAGCCAGAGAGGTTTCCGGAGGAGGCAAGTACTGAAACGTCTTCTTAGACCTAAAGACTCGAATCAGACTCTGAGGCAGCAATTTAATATTACAAGTACACAAGCACCTCCGAGGCAAAATCTTTCTAGTTTATTTGCACCGAGGAGGAATAGACTCAATTCAAAAGTATTCGCGAGAGCAACTACACCGTCTGTCATTAATGTCGAGGATGATAATCCGGACAAAGAAGAGTATAACGGGACAACGGTTTTGATCGGTAATCGTCAAGGATTCGTTGCAGAAGCAACAACACCGTTAATTCCAACCGCAATAGAGACTCCATCTGATATGAAAAAGAATTCCTCAACTAATGACACACTAAGCGAAGAAACTAGAGACGTTTTAAATTTCAATGGCACAGAGCTGGTAACGGAAGCTGATTTCGTAATCTCAACTCTCGCTGGAGAAGCTTCGGAAATTGACAGTACAACTGCAACTAACACGGACTTTACTACCGAGAGAAGCGACGTTTTTACAGAAAATGATCTGACCTCAAATTCCACATTTCCTCCCCCGATTAGCGATGGGGATGTCGAAAAATTCTTTACTAACACAGAAGAGAGAGGAACTACCGTCTTGAGCACAGAAATAGATGATTCATTGTCAACTGGGGCTGCATATACTTATGCAACGTCCACTTTCCAGCCGCTAGAAATTACTACGGGAATTGGCGAAGGAGAGTTTACGGCATCGACGAATATTGACGAGTCTGAACTCCGGATATTTACTACAATAGTACCAACAGATACATCAGTAATAGCTTCGGAAACAACCATTCCTTACCCTCGTAATGAAGACAATTTACCAATACTTACCGAAAATGAAACAGCGTTGAAAAATGTAAGTGTAACAGACTTAGAAACACCCGAGCCGATTCTAATCGAAAAAAGTATTAATAGATTTAAACCAGACGCTTCGCGGCGTCCTTCGTTTACGGTGAGAAAATCAGTAGTTTCGACGCCATTCAATGCTAGTCTGAATGATTCATCTGTGAGTAATCCGGCTTTGAAACGTAGACAAAAATTATTCACTCAAAGACGACCAAGCTCAACAACAACGGCAGCATCAGTTGATAATGTAAGTGATTACGATGGGGAAAGTGATGACGAATACAACGAGGCTTCATTGGAAAATTCCGAGGATCAAGTCGTGGTTGAAATTACGACAGTAAAATCACCTGGGGATGATAGTACAGTCGATGAATTCTGGAAACACTACACTTCAGGGTCTACCACGTCAGAGGCAACTACACCTTCGACTACTGCTTTCACTCAGAGTACTCCTTCGACTCAAAGTATTTTCTTGGTGTCTGGTCGAAGGCCTAAGTTCCAGGTGCCAACCTCGCTTAAGGATCAATATCTTAATCGACAAGAATCTGAGGCAAAAGGTGATCCGCTTGGAGCCAAGTCTAACAATACAGAATCGGAGGCTAATGGGAGACTTAGATTCTATGGCCGACCAAAGCCAGGATCCACGCTAGAGCCTGATGTTCCCTCAGGGATTGAAAAAGAGCTTTCTGTCACAGAGGAATTAGACGTGACAACACAAGAGAGTAATTCAGAAGTAGATGAGGAAACGAAATTAATCGATGAGGAACTGATCACGTCTACGCAGTCACCGAATCAAATTCCCGAAGAAAGTGTTAGCGCTGATCAAGAATCACAGGATACGGCTGAAACTGAGAAATACTACTCTACTACCAAACGTCCTAAGTTCAATGTTCCTGTCGACGGAAGAGGGCAAAACAGGAAACAGAATAGGCCCATATATCCATTGCCATATGCTAGCAAAGAACGCTCGTATCCCAAGCAGTTTAATACCTCCACAGAATCCACAGTAACAGAAACCCTGATTCCCGCAAAGAAATTCAACTACGCTGCCGATGCAGAGCTCAGGAAACTCGGCCATCGTACATCTACAGCGAGGAGCACGGAGGTGGATAGCACTTTGCATGCGAGGATTGACTTTTCCTCAACTACATCAAAGCCGATTGTTACACGGCTTGTAACGTCGATTGTAGAATCGGGAATAACGGAAAGACAAAGGATTCTAATAAAAACGAAATATTCGTCAGAAACTGGAACGACTAGAATCACACTTCAGAATTCACAGCATCAACAGTACGGTTTTTCAACTACACCATACAGCGCTGGAAAATTGGGTAGTGAAGACAGTTTGAAGGATTTTGGTACGAATAGAAAAAGCAAGGATTCGAGGAACAGAATATACACAGGTTATAAATATTCTTTGAATGAAGTCACCCGGGATCCATTTGAACGGAATATTGAACATTCCACTTTGCCTATTGAAAGTGAATTCGCAAATCATGGGAGCAAGGACTCGATAAATTCAATCTCGCGATCGGCTAGATTTAGAAAAATTGACGACGCAGTAACTCCCGGATACAGCGGGGAATCGTCAACGATAGAGATAGAATCTGTGTTCAATAATCTAGTCGGTAATAAACGTCGTGCTGGTTTTGGAAGCGGTTCGAAAGCTTAGAAATAAGCTTCATCATAGTCAAGGAAATATTATTACCCATAGAATTTATCACATACATCACCGTACTATAAATTGGAAAATTTACTTACATGTTATACGGATGAGAAGAAAATTATAATCTCACGGAAGAGGGCCGAAGAATTTACGAAAATTAAAGTTGAATCATTCTGATTTTCAGGTGCCATCGGAAACAGTCAGATTACCTACCCTCAAGGAGCTCATTGGTCACAAAACCATTGTAGCACACGATTACACATCCACAACACCAATAACACTTTCAATAAAAAATTTACTCCACGACAATGCCGCTGCCAATACCAGCGAGTATAATAAACGTATCAGCAAGACGGTTGCTACCAATTTCGAGAACCAACTTCTACCAGAAGGTATAGAAAGCACGAAACCTACTAGGGGAGTAACAGACGGAGTAGAGGATGATCAGTCAAGCATGTATCCGGATTTTCAAGCTACTAGAAACAACGTCCGAACAAATGGCATAAGAGTTGACAAATCTTCAACATCTACAGAATCCTCTCTACCAGCTACTCTTCCGATTAGAATCTTGAAGCAAGATAGAAAGCTGTCTAGAGGGCGCAAGGTGAAATTAGTCAACATTCCTGTTCGCATATTGGAATTGGACCGACCTCTGACGGATGTAATACTGGAAGTACCGGAATACAAATTGAACAGCGTATTGAGGTCTTTGTTGCGAGTGGAAATTATCGACAAGGATATCCTGAGAAATAATAAAAGCGAAGAATCAAAAGATACAAATACTCATAGCCAAAGAACTACAAATAATGATAGTCAAAATCACAGTCAAAATGATCTCTCTAATGAACACGAGTCCGGTGAGGTACTCAACCGAGACGCAAGCACTAACCCCATTTTATCTGAGAATCGATTCACAACCACAACACCCAGTATCAGCACGGTACGAGGTAACCGACTGATCACACCAGCGAAATCTTATAATAGAGGATTTTACGTCACTAAAAGCATCGAAAGCAGCACTCTATACGAGAATGTTACACCAACTACTCCTCAAGTCACAGAATTGGACAATGAAGTTACCCAAGATTTGAGCACAACAACCGACCAGATATCTACTTCTGTTGAAAATCTATCAACGCTTAGAATGGGCAGTGTTAGTACAACTAATGGCTACTATACTGGAGAGGAAGAATCAACCTCCCGACAATTTAGCACAACTACCGAGCAATTATTTTCAACTACGGAGGATAGCGTTACTACAACTAGTGAGAATCGTATGGAAATTGGAAAATTGTCAGCGGAAAGAACTTGGCCTTCGATGATAAGTACTAGTCTAGAAAATCTCAATGATATTCTGGCCAATAATGACGATGTTGATTCCATGGCGTTTGTTACTCAGAGGACTACTGCTACAGCTGATAATACTCCCATTGAATACTTGATATCAACTACAGAAGAGATAAATGATGTGAAATCTACGACGGAATCAGCTTTCACAGAAACTGTTGAACAATTTTATACCTCAGACTCTCAAGGGACGGTCGGATCATATTCTACCGAAGAATCAAGCAGCGCAGTAGACCCTGATGCACTTTCTACTACTCCGAATTCGAATGTTAATACGGTTACTGGAGATCTGGATTATTATACAACCACTCATGGCCTTCTACAATCTTCAATTAATCAGAATACAGATTCTACTACAGAAAACAGTATACAAGGCTCGGAAATAACTAGTTCTACTAATTCTGGGTCGGATGTTAATACCATTAGTACAGACTCGGATTATTATAACGGAGCAATAAGCACGACACCTGATCTTCAGCGAACTACAATTAATCAGAATACAGATTCAACTACACAGAGTAGTAGATCAGATTTCGAAAAAATAAGTACTACTACTTCTGCGTCAGATATTAATACTGTTAGTACAGATCCAGATTATTATAATGGAGCAACAAGTACAACGACATCTGATCTTCAGCCAACTATAATTAATCAGAATACAGATTCTGCTGCAGAAAATAGCAGACCAGATTCGGAAATAACAAGTACTACTACTTCTGGGTCGGATGTTAATACCATTAGTACAGATCGAGATTATTATACTGGAGTAACAAGTACAACGACATCTGATCTCCAGCGAACTATAAATAATCAGGATAAATATTCTGCTGCAGAAAGTAGTACACCGGGTTCTGAAACGACTATTTTAGATTTCGATAGTAATAAACTTGTGGAATCTGGGACAAGCACATCTGATTATCGAAATGCAGTGATATATGGTAAAAATGTAAGATTTAATACAGAAGTTAATCCGTACATGGAAACGACTTCTATAGAATCATCCAGTGATACTGAAGTAACAACAGTCGCAAATGAATCAAACTCTGATATTAAATCTACGACATTTATCTCTGATGAACCAATCGGTGTTGATTCTATTTGGCAAACTACGACTACAGATTCCTCGGACACAACGACTAGCTCTGCTTCTATTTCTGGTTTAGAATATAAAACGTTCTCTAGTATTGAACTGGGAACAGATTCGACATTGTCTGATTCAATTACAACCCATGTTCCGTACACAACTATCGCAGATGCGACAGAAACAGATTATTCCACTACCAATGAGGCTGCAACCACCGAAAGAGAGGCGGGAAGTACTACAGCAAGAGATAGAGAGTCCGCCACTGAATCGGGCAGTACTGTTGCAATCCCGACTCAGGAATCCACAACACAACAGACAGAAATTACAAGCACGGATTCATCACATTCTACAAAAAATATCCAGCAAGTTGAGACTCAAACAGTTAGTACTCTGGTCATGTCTGGGTCGGAGTCGACAGTTTTCCCTCCCGGTAATGCTAGTGAAATCACTAATGGCTCAACAACAACGAAGAACTATAATCCAGTGAATGAAAGTCAAGAGATTTTGGGATTTCTACCCCATTTTCACTCGGAATTTCCAAGGCAAGGTTTTTACCGATCGCCTACGGCTGTTCCAGGAAAGAAATCTGAGCGCAGACTTATCGTTAGAAAACGAATTTACGGGGTCAGAAGACCCCACGTTGTACCTATTGGCGAAAATGAAACTGTCGCTAATATAACACCGCAGAAACTTAGACAGAGGTTTATCCGCAGACGTATAATAAACCATTCGACGGGAAAAATTGTAGATGAAAGATTTGTGAAGAAGGGAATAGTAGCCTTGAATAATCTAACTGCGGATAGTTTTTTGAAGCCTGAAATTGTTCGAAAGTTAAACAGCTCGTCAGAGATTGATGATAATTTGGCTAGCAGATTACTAAGACATCGTACGACCTATAGAAGACGACCGTTAAGAAATCAGACAAACAGTTCCACAGAAACCAATATATCTAGTCAAAATAAGAGTGCCAGTAATGATGTGCAAAGTTCTAGTGTCTTGAGCACTAATCCAAATCGACGGAGAAGAATAATCGTACAGAGATTTAGGCCCAAGGGTTTAGGACGGGTAAATTCATCCGAGGTAAACTCTAGCCTTAGCCGTAGCCCTAGGCCTAGCCCCCGCTTAACTGCGAGTCCCCAAAGTCTCTCCTCGGCAGATGCAGTTAGTCAATTGAATACCACGGAAAGTACAGTAGAAGACAAGAGACAAGAGGAGGACATACGCAAGACTAGTGGACAAGATTACACAGACATTACTGTAGACAATTTGAGCAGTGGTTCTGAGAGCTATGGCAGAGTTTCTGTCTACGGAAGGGAAGAGCTTCCTCGAACCGAGAGCATATCCGAAGCACTGAAGTCAGAAGAGCAAGATAACGGCGAGGTCAGTGCCGTTGGCAAGTTACAAATGAAAACGCTTGCTGGCTGAGCGCTCTATCCTCTATCTAATAATGCTAGAGCCATAAAACTGTATCTTTTCTTAAAAAAAAAAAGCTCACCTATACCTTCTGCGAGTGCAGCGCTGACCTTATGACTAATATATCTATACTGCAGGATATTGGAAACGCTAGACTCTGGCTCAGTAATGAGACGAATGTATCCTAGCTCGAACGCTTCACGAAGTCACTTATACATGAACGAAAAAAAAAAAAAATCCACACGTAACAAGAACAGCTAAAATCCTCTGTAACTCACTAATGCAGATGCTATTGGTCTACGTTATACCTTCACAAACACGATACATAAGTATTAACAGAACACCATTTCTCGATACTCTGTCGTGCTTTGCTATTTCTCTTATCTTGTATCATCGTACTGTGTCTTTCTTTCTATTATGTGTCTGACATGCTATGTTATTAAATATCCAAATGCTTTTGGTTTCAAATTTCGTATTAATTATACACCGGGACTCGGACGTTGAGTTTTGCTTTCTGACTTGGTACTGGGAAGACTTTTTCATTTATGCACAAAGCACAATTTTCTGTGAATCCTAATTCACGCGGGGATAAATGAAATGTCAGTAATTTATCGAGTCAAAAATTTATCGAAGACAAAATTATATTATATCAATCGAATTCGTTTTCATATAAAATTTCCATTCTTCATATTATCATCGAATCTGTGTTCAATTTATCATTTTCTAAATTCATAATCGATCGCTTTATGTGTATAAATTTATCTAAAAATTATTAATATCCTGTCAATAATAATGAAATCAGTAATCCTCACCTCATCATCGATCGCTTCTAATTCTTATCAATTCTCATCGACAGATTAATCTCTTCAAAAATCGTGTGAGTAATTCGAGGAGACCGGGAACTTTACTTCGTCAGAACAGGTCAACTACCTCCGCACCCATTCCTGAAAATGAAATAACGACAAGACTTCCTAATAACGTTACGATACGTCGGAGGTTCCGCCTCGGACAGAGACCAACGACTCCGGCTACCGATGGTAATTTTCAAATCTTCAGTCCGATTTCTACTCAAATAAAAGCATGCAATTTTTTCATCGTTAAACTTTTGCAACTTTCAATTGTAGCCGGAGATCAAAGTGAGACACCGCTAGCCGGAAGCGAAACATTGAAGTCAGGAGCGGAAGATAAGGTTTTGGAAAGTGTAGATCAAACTGGTCATGCACAGGAAGTAGAAGTGATTGAAAATCCCACATCTCCTGCTACACGGGTGGCAACAGGTGCGGAAACGACAGAGTCTCGCTATCAAATCGCTTTGAAGTCTCTTTTCGTTAATTGAATCTGCCTATTCATTTGTCAACTAATTTATTGACTCATACGTCTGTTATCTGTTCATGTGTCTTCTGTCTTGTCTTCTGTTCTCCAACTGACCTGTGGCTCTGTCATTCAACGCTGGTATATATGAACGACGATTATACTTTGTGTCCAAACACTTTATTCCACTACATATGACGCTGTATGTACTCGTTTCCTACTTTCTCTTACTCTTTAATAATAACTACCACAAAATCCGCACATCTACTAACTAGACTAACTTATACTATACTTTTGTCTACTACAAACCTACAAACTCTAATAACGACACTCTTAAATCACCGCAAGCTTTGTGGGCGAGGTAAAGCGTCCTAACGCGATGCTAAAAACTTACTCACAGCTTAACGTCGACTTTGACTTCGGCAGGGTTAACAATTTGCCAAAGAATTTATACCTTGATTAACCCAGAGCAGCCAGCGCAATGAACCCAGCATGATAGAAAGTTCTAAAATCCGTATAAACAATGATTCTTAACACATAATTGGTTGCGTAACCAGGTCGACCACCATTCAGAACTTCACTAAGGCGTAGGACAGTAACTACCGAAGCTCCTCAACCCACAGTATCCTCAACACACCCGCCGGTCATCGTACAAAGACAGAGACGAAAACCTTTTGAAAAAATAACAGAAAATCAGCCAGCCAGACCTCGGCGTCCGGCGATAATTGACTACGATTATTACGAAGATAGCGAAGAACGTATCGTAGGGAAGCCCAGGCTGTCTGAAAAGATATCAGTCAGCTCTAGTGGTTCGATCCGCTGTCTGGATCAGGGGAACTTTCCCCATCCAACATCATGCAAGAAATTTATCACTTGCGCAAGGATGGTTGACGGGCATCTTATCGGTACCGAATACACTTGTCCTAAAAGACTTTCCTACGATCCGGTGGGCGGTATTTGCAATTGGTCAGCTGGCTTGGGTTGTAAAGAATAGTTTCTTGTTTCTGGATAATAAAGATACAGTAAATGTGGCCTAATGTTAGACTACGTGAATATGTACAGTGTGAAGAATAATTGGAATCCTTCCTCTTCTATCTGTACAATTGATAAAGCAATTCTTTCCGTAAAATTATCATGAAACTGATTGATTCGTATTGCATCCGGGCTGTGTAGGATATATGAAAATGACTATTGAGTCTATGAATAAATAGGAGTTATGAATGACAGTAGAAAAAATTGATAGGAAAATTCTTTGAGATTAAATTGAGCCGAGAAAGTTGTCGAACTGTTATAGAAAAATATTCTCTAAGAGTTTTGGCCACGATTTTTGAAAACTTATAAGTAATGAAGTGTAATCGAGCAAGTATGTCTCTATGCTGCATGATATCAAGTAACGTCTATTTCTTTCTTCGTTGAACAATAAAAAAAAAAATATAGTAAAATATATATTTAATAAATAATTAATATTTGCAGTTTAATTCTTACGGCACACATCTACACGTATATATAAGTAATAATATTTATAATTTTATACCCTATACGCTATATTGTGTATACTTTGCTCAGTAATAAAAAAAATATGCTACAAGTCTCATGTAATAAAAGATTTGCTTTATATTATAAATATAGCCATATACAAGTGAAATATGAATGCAAATATACAATATAGGGTGATATTATTATCGTTATAATATATATACGATATATTATACACGAATAGGTGTATATGTTTAAAAATTATAACTATAAATCTAATCATGCAAACCTTATTATATACGTACCTATAGTTTATTGAATAAGTTTCATATTATTATAATATTATATTATTATTACGTATAATTACGCATTCGTGTAAATATATATAAGGTATATTTATACATATATATCTACACATGAAATAATAAATATTATATGTAAATAACGGATATATATGCAGACGGAATTGAATTATTATTAAAAAAAAAGTTATTTTAAACCCAATTTTTGTCCAAACTTAAACAATATATTACAAATAAAATAAATTATGCGTATAGTGTATCCAGAGTAAATGGTGAGTATTAGATTTAATAACAATAATGCCGCAGTATTCAAATGAGTTATAAAACAATGAATTATACGTCGCGAATAAAAATTTTCTAAAAATAGCCAAAATCGAAATCGAAGTAGGTATAATTCATTTCGTGTTAAACTGCAAAATATTATATATAGGTATATTCATTTCGAATAATCTATAGATGTTGAGGAACGAGAACAAATTTATTTCATGGAATACGATAATAATGTCTGCAATAAAATGTCATTCATAAATTATATCTCAGCCTCGATCGACGATATTGATATCGCATATTTTCTATATCTTCTCTCAATCTTCTCTCCTCTTCGCACGGCCCTGGATCGTGCAATGCCATGCCGCGAGAAAACGAATGATCACTGAGCGGCAAGGAGAGGAGAGAATCGCGAAAGAGAGAGAAAAAGAAATACAGGAATCGGGTAGATAGAGAGGGAAGTTGCCAAAGAGCTGCGACGCGATTACTAAACGTAAAACGTACACTAGTAAAGTGCGGGACAGTGCGGGACTCGCGAGGCTGCGGCAAGCGACCCCCAACAGTCGCGCAAGTTATTTGGTCTATAGGGTCCCCTGGGGTCTAGGCTACGATTCAACCGGAGACTGTTAGTAGTAGTAGTCGTGCACTGTGCGCGCGCGCACGTTATATACGTCCGCATTCCGTTTCTTTCCTACCGTACATAATATACTTTCTTTAAATGCCACGCTGCTATTGCTGTACTATAGCTAACAATAAGTTGAACACGACGCCGCGTCGGGTAAACTACTTGATCTTTGACTGTTGTCATTCGCACCATACAAACGCACGGACGAATATAATAAACACAAACTTACGCGCTCACACACACGGAATATCATTCTTACCGCAAACGACAATATACTTGACGCGCACTGATTTATGATGCACATATATACAAAGAGAATAGACGGAACGCGCACGTATGTACACACATGCATCATATTGTAATGAGAATAAACCGCGGGGGCTTGTGACAAGCAGCGTAACTTTGTCCCTCTCGCGCGATCGTATATATATAGGATATATATGTATATCTAACAACGTTCATTTAGTTACATGAACGCGGTATAAGTGCGGTAAAGAAATAAGTAATACAAAGAAAATAGAGAAAAAAGAAGGAAAAGAGTTAAGTTACGACACGAACGAAGCCCAGCTGTAAATTATTTTAGAACTTTTGAACAGATATATGTGTGTACGTATATATATGCAGTATATGTGTTACGTACGTGTGTATACTCACTGAATTGTTAGAGCTGAAGACAATTTGAACTGATTAGTTGAGGGCAGACCCTGCACAAAACCCCGGGCGTCATGTCACATCGGTCAAACGAATTAATTCATTAATATAATTGAGTGCCCGCACGTTGTTTGTTTCAATTTAAGAAACTCACGAACTATACATATGTATATGCGTGTATATCTGTATCGCGTATGTTTTAGATTGAATTGTATACCTACTAGTTTCGGTATACTTTATAATACGATAGTTTTGTGAGAAATTAATGACGAGATACGAAAGAGAGACAAAAATAGATCCTATCATTCTTTTAATATTAACTTAATTGGGATTTATATCACCGAGTGTTCAAGCTGCGGAATTAAATGACGAATAATTATACACTTTGGTGATATAAAATAACGGACAAAATCACGGATCGTTTAAAGGTAAAATAATAATTATGTTTAACGCGTACTTTTATGCCAACAGTCATATTATTCTTGGAGAAATTTCCCAACGCACATAATTACCATTATTATTGTTATTGTTATTTTTATTACCAACTATACATCAAGTATCCGTGAATAATATAGTATTAATACCACGTTGCGCGTGTCAGTTTTAGGATAACTCTTTAATACGAAATTGTTATATAGTTATGATTAGCACTATATTGGAAAAACGCGCACGGCTATATTATAATGAACTGAATATCGCTACAGATTAACGATACGCGCGGATTATAAAGCGTCTATTATGATCGGACGAATTTCAAGTGTTATCATACCCACTTATCTACCTATATACTAGATATACATCGATAATATCAACATATGTAAATATAGTTCCAGCACGTTGGGCTGCAGCATATTATGTATGCTAATCGATGTCATATAGGTAGTACATACATCGGACTCACTCGCACTTATGAGTCACGGCGCAACAGCTGATTACAGCGTCTATTATTATATTATTAATTGTTGTATAGAAAAAGCATACGATTTTGTTAACAATGATTATAAAGAAAAGAGAGAGAAAAAAAAAACGATCACTCGCATCTTTGCAGGTGCAATAATGGGTTGAATTTACAACAACTATTGTTTCAGCTATATGCATATCACGGTCGTTGGCTCCTTATAGATTTAAATGATTGAAAAGAGGAGTGAGAGCGAAATTATTATTCGCCTGTTATTGTTTCTGTTACAATAACAAATAATCTCTATTGTTATTTCAACTCCGAGTTCAGTTATTACTCAAGCTTTAAAAATAATGTGTATGTATAATTATAAAGAATTATTTACTGGCGTTATTTAATGTTGTTGCAGATGCTGCAGTATACCTATAATTCGCGATTAATTAATACGACAATAATAGCATTATATCATAGTTTTAATACCGCGTGTCGTGGATATAATGTTATACTTCTTTATTTTTAGCGTACGAAGAAGATAGTATAAAAACGATTCGTCGAAAACAATTTTTTTCTATTATTATTATTATTATTTTTATTTTATTTAATTTTTTTCAATTTTTTTTTTTTTCTCTTTTGTTTTTCAGTATATCTGGCAATAAAGAATAATATGAAGAAAAAAAAACATTTCTAGCTTGTTTCTGGAGGAGGTGTATAATAGAATAGAATTCGTTAGTTGATTTTAATTGCTAGCGACGTAATAATTATTAGAACGACAAGGCCATGCAGCAGTTAAAGATTTAATGTGGAGTGACACGGGGGGGTTTGAAAACAACATTCCTCAGTTCAGGAATCTCGCGCATGTTATACTCGCGACGCGTTTTATAAATAGATGTGGATGTATGTATTATACGCGTATACCATACGATTACATATATGCATGTGTACCTATATGGGTGTATAATAGAAAACTAAGAGTCCAAGTTACAATAATATGCCTACTGGTCAAACAATCGAGTTTTTTTAAAATCATTGACGATTAATTGATTAACTTATTAAATATAATAGAGATACGTATAATATTTTATTATTTTACTCTTCTTTCTAATTCTTCTATATTAATTACCAATTTATGTCGTTTATTTTACTAATTATTTAATCATTGAAATTCATAATGCGATCGCCGCGTATATATTATAGCTTGATGATTATTATAAAAGAGCGCGTCTGGAGGCAATACGGTATATACTTATATCGCTATTTTTAACCACAACACGACTTCACATAATTATATATCATGTCCTCGAAATTATTCCAAAACAAATGTTTCTTATATACGAACGTATATACATAAATACAGATACTATAATAATCTATTAATAAAATGTACGTGATTTGTTTTTCCTTTCTTTTTCTTGTGTTTTTACTTCAAGAAAATTAAATCATTTACCTTGATATATTTTGTCCTCCGCGTTCATATACCATATATAAAATAATTTTCTTATACTTGCGTATTACAGGTATATATTACATACAATGTCTCACGCTTTTATCAAAAAAAAAAATAAAAAAAAGAAAAGAAAATGTTCCGTAAATTATTTTCATACCATTCGAAATAATATATGTTCACGGGAATTGATACAAATATATCCAATCGTGTTCGCAGACTCCGGAAGAGATAGAGATTAGAGAGTGGAGTCTAATCGGGCGATAAATTTCTCCATAATGAAAGTAGTTATCGCGGTTTATCTATAGATTTAATATCGTAATATATCTTTCGATATTAAAAATATAGTTACATATTCAAACTGATATAAGACTGCGAATGAAGTTGACTTATAAATTTTCGCGGCAAACAAAAAAAAAAAAAAAATAGAAAAAATAAAAATAATATTAAAGTCAGTCGTTATATTCCTAGTTCATTACCCAATCGTATAATAAAAATGTTTAAACGATTCAAATAGGTATAGCTGCGCGTATACTAATAGCTATAAATCGCGAATAGTAGTAGCTGAGTTAATGCCGATGATGTAGTATATATATTTATTTATATCTACGGACTAGAATGACTATAGATATCAGACCATGTGGTCATCTATTGTTTATTGTTATCTAGTTGAACGAGAGAAAGGATATTAAGCCTGGCTGATTATCGTTAATGTCTTCTGCTCCTAAGCTTATTTATTATTAGATATTATTCACCCTTGAATAGGTATATTAATAGAAAATATAACTGAAGAGTTTAAATAGAGAAAAAGAAAGAGAGAGAGAGCTGGAAGAATAAATTATGATACCTACATGTATGATGCGTATTTAATAGTTGGATGCATACTAGAGTCATATAAAACTATAGAAAATGAGCGAATAAGTAGAATTTGTACGTATAAGTAGAAGAGAATATATTGCAGACGCAATATTTTCGCCTCTTGAAAAGATACCAGTTCTTATCATATAACCGTACCGCACTGAGTCTCTGTGTTTCAAGTACATATACCTATATTTAACTGTGTGCATCGTATAATATAACAAAGCGCAATTAGAATAGATGAGTCAAAAACCCGGGAGTGAGTCTCTCCCAGAAATGAGTATACCTATGTATATATCGCAAATTGAAATACATATGTATGTGCAATGTCTTGTGGTTAATAATTAACGATCTATTAATCGCTGTATTAATTTGCGGAAAATGAAATTTATCGCAAAAAATTTATACGTAAATTAATTTTTTCAACTTTTTTTCTTGTAATTTATTAGCGATATATTAGGTTTATGTAAGCGTGTATTGACGATGAGTTGAAATTTTTTCTTAATCATCTTAAATACACATTTCACCTTATACGCATCATAAAATGATAAATTTCATTTTCGTAAGCCAACATAGCACCGAAAATATTAACCGTTGAGCCCTGTAGCACGAGAGTATATAATAAAGACGAAATCATATCTCTCAGAGTTGTTAATACACGTGGTATAAATTTTGATTCAATGATCCACTCGGTGCTGATAACACGTCTATAAATATGCGTGGGTATATTAAAGTTGAAAAAGAAACAAAAATTCGGGATTCAGGCATTAGTTATAACGGAACTCCGACAGGAATTATTATTATACTTATATACATCGATTTCCCAGTTTTATACTTTAGCGGAATATTTACGATTTCCTTTTTACTGCACGTATGTTTATCTCATAGCCTTTATTATACCATAAGCAAAGAGTTTTACGATCGGGAATACGGATTTTAGGTGTAAAAATAACTTATTATCGTTATTTAGATGAAGTAAAGTATGTTCTAATCTCGAATAACGTTGTGATTATAATATCCGCCTAATACGTGTTGGAATCGTCGATCTAGAATGATTCTTTCAATTATTCCGAGAGCTTTCTTTCTTTTTTTTTTTAAGAATATTAGAAGCCTTTCACGTTTACTACATATACTCATATCGAATTAATTGGGTAAATAAAATATCGATAAACTAGAATCTACGTTATAATTATTATAGAGTAACCCGAGTACCTGCAGCCTACTTGTATTCATGCATATTATACTGATTACCCAACGCTTAACGACCTTCTTGGATTAATAATTACATCACTTTAAAACTAGTATAAAACTTTAGACCTTGGCACTATCTTCGCGTTAATTACTATTCAATATTTATGCATTAGTTAAGATCCATACATACTACATACTTACTTGTTATAAAAACCGGACGCAGAACATCTGTTCAGATTAAGCGGAAGAATTTTATTATTTTATTAGTACTGTAGGAATTTTATTCAGGTCATGTTCGTTCTTTTGTATTATCTTTTTTTTTTCTTCTGAAGAAAAGTTTCGAAATTTCAAATAACATCCATCTATTTCCTCGTTTTTTAAACATGTTCCGAGAAAGAGAATTTTTTTTCTAAATTTTTTCACATTTAATATAATTTCTTCATTATTTCTTTAACCCTGACTTAATAACATCGTCTGAAAAAAGAACAGAAGAATTTACCTCGATAACGAGTGTTATTACAGACTCTTAATACTCCTCATTCTTTAACGACTCACCGTTAATTAGTTTGCTCAGAGAGAATAAAGGCTAGGCAAACCTTTAGACATGATTTACGGAGATATTTAATTCTTGATTCAATTAAAACGGTAATAACAGCTTTTAGCTATTAATAGAATTCAAAGAAATTAGAAAAAAAAAAGAACGATACCAAACCTGAATAATTATACTCCATATTTTTTACACAATTATTACCGAAAATAACAATCAATCCAAGAACTATTTTCCTAGAATGATAAATAATCTATGAGATGAAAAAACGTAATAAAAACAAATGTTCGTTTGTAAATTTTCAACAGATGCAGTGGCTGATAGTAACTATATGCTTTTATGCTGGGGTCGCTAGCGCACGCACCGAAGAGGATCAATCATCTGCATCGAACAGCTCTGTGCCGTCCGGCTCTTTTTATGATCAATGTTTTCACAGACCGGTAACAGACTGTCCTCCAATTGGTCCTGACAAATGTCATTGTAGATCAATACCGCCAGATTTGCATGGAGATCCTGATGACAATGCGGTCCTATGTTGCAACGTTAATAACGTTACTTTAGAGGAAGGACTCGCTTGCACAGGTAAAGCGATGCTTAAACCCGGGAGATTCGGCTCTTCGAATATTAGACTGATTAGAATATTTTTCCTCTTGTTAGGCACGAACAGGACCGTCACACACATTCATATCAGAAATGCAACTATCGAGACCATATCTGTGGCCGATAAAAGATGGAGGCAATTAAAATCGCTCGCCATAACAGACGGAAGCATTAAATATGTTAAAGGGCAATTTCAGATGATGACTCCAATCGCCTGTTTAAATCTGTCTAATAACGCGCTAGAGAGCATCGAACACAACAGTTTAAACCGACTGGATCTTCTCACTACTTTGGACTTGTCTAGTAACAAGTTACTGATATTACCCAACCTGAACAGCGTGAAGAAACGCTCGTTCTGGCTGGATATAGCAGGCGAGTTTATTGACTCTGATTTTCAGCCCTTCAAAACCTTCTTAGCTGGGAATAACAGGAAATAATTTACCGCGCAACTTTTTAGGGACCAACACTCTTTGGTGCCATCATCTCAACGAGTATATCAACAGGACGAATGATAAACAGATCAAGTTCAACAGAGAAAATGAAACTGTATGCTCTGCGAGCAAGACTTGGCATTGGTTCAACGCCATTGAACATCTTCAGTTCAATCAACTGCGTTACTTAACTTTGGTAAGGGAGGGATCTGGCTGTTTAGTACTGATTTAGTTTTATAGTTCTCAGACCTTCAGTCGGTTTCTCAAAAAATTTTCAGCTGCAGCTTGAGTGCCCTAAAGGTGATACTTGGCAGTGTAAATGCAGCCCTCAGAGACTGGATATTGTGCAGGGAAAATCACCAAACTTTGCTGTCGATGTAGATTGCTCGAATTCTCAACTTACAGAACTGCCAGAGAAGTTGCCTCGCAATACAACTTCTTTGAACGTTTCTTACAATAACGTAAGAGCCTTTAGTTGAACAGAAAGTTTCCGGTTTTTAACTTTAATCAATCAAACTTTCTTTCTAATTTCCTTTTCAGATAACTGTACTCGACGATTTAGGAACCAATGCATATTACAAAGGAATCACCAAGTTCACAGCTGATTACAACAATATTTCCTCAATCAATAAACTCGAGGGTTCTAAATTTCTCGACGATTATGTCCTCCTAAGCTTACGCTTCAACAAGATAAAAACTGTGAGTCATTACTCGGCTCAATTGTTTGGCAAGTTTTAACCAATTCGCTTAAATCAATGATAACGTGAATTTACAGCTGCCCGGATATATCCTGGCCCCTTACAGTCATGACAAATCTTCTCACAGTACGCCGCTGGTTAAACTCGGGGGAAACGAACTACACTGCGATTGCAATACGGCCAAATCTGTAAAGGTGTGAAAATTGTGTGCAAGGTTTTGAAAGGGGGGAAATAATCGTACCGAATTAAACCCATCGCTTATCTTTCTTCCAGGTATGGCTACAGACTAGGATTATGGACTCTGATGAAGTGCTGTGCGAAAATGTTAAGGAAAAGGTTGTCGACTTAGAACCGGCCAAAATGTGTGTTTACCCGGGAGACTGGACTGATTATATATACTACATTATCGCTACGGAAATAATACTCCTGATCGGTCTTGTCGCCAAGGTTTCGTACGATTATTGGGTGTTTAAAACGACCGGGTATCTACCTTGGCCAGCTAATAGAATGCCGAAATTGCCTTGCGACTGGCTATGCGAAACGTAGCTGGATATTTGAGGGAGAATTATCTGTTTTGAGTGGGATTTGGTGTTTAGTAAAATGGATAATTTTAAGAGATAATCTTCAGATTTTCTAAATATCGCGAATTAATTGAGCTGTGATAAAGCTCATTGAATTTTTGCGCGAATCATCAATACTGCGATAAGAATTGCGACTGAGATCTTTTTTGTATCGTCAATTATTTCAACGACTTTTAATGAATCCTTTGATCATTGAAATTTATACCAAGAATCTTGTATTATTTCATTAATAATAAGGATATTTAGCGTGTAAAGTGAAAGACGTAAGGGCTGTTTTGCGGTTTTATAAATTTAAGGAGAATTTAGACATCTCGTTATTTAAGGAATTCATTATTCCTTGATATATATATATTATAATAATTGAATCCAAATTAGGAGCTAGTTGTTAATTAAATGAAAGAATCCGTTATTAGAGTCTAAAAATAAACCGGAATTAATTATCATACTATAAGTGTAAAAACTCTACTTGCTCAATAGCGTTTACGTTTTTATATAATCAAACTTAGATTATAAAGAATTATTGTTAGTGAAGATTTTCAATTGATGTAAGTTTAACACAATCTGGCAATGTTTAGCTAATACCACCTAATGATTTGGTGCTAACGAACAATAATTATTTGACCAAATTATATTTCTGTTCTGTTTAATATTGAATTTACGATATGAAGACTGATGATAATATTTAAATACCATAATAATTTGTTTCAATTAAAAACTAACAATATTAGCCTAACTTCAATTGAATTTGAGCCAAGAAAAAAGAAAAAAAAAAAACAAACAAATTTCAACCCGCCTGAAATTAACAACGCCATGTTTTTAACATCCATGACAATTTAAGTTTAAGATAGAATTTATTATAAGTTTCGATGCAATTTACAGCATCAATCTTGCCTTACGAAGAAAAAGATAGAGAATGAAAAAGAAACATACATATGCCTTATTCACAAATTATCAAATATTATATTAATAGAAAATGTGAAAGTTGATGTTCTAGTCTATACTAATCGTTGTCTTCTTTGCACTTATATTATTTATAAGCTGAATTCTTTTGTATAAAACGAAAAAACGAAAAAACGAAAAAAAAAAAAAAAAAAACTGTTCTATGTTGTACGAATGATGTGTATTGCAATAAACATCTATATTTTTCACGATACTTCATGCCTTCTGATTAATTTCCTTTCTTCGCTTTTGCACATTATAAAAAAGCCGAAACGATCTGGAGCGTATAAAATATCGATGGATCTTCTTCAATTCCTTTTTATTTTATCAACAATTTTCATTAGAATTATCTAACGTCATTAATTTACAAATTTTTTGCTTTTTTTGTTCTCTTTTTAGGCCGAAGTATATTCTGTTTAGTCTCCTTTTGTTTATGTGATAAGATCTTTTTCGATTTACTCAATTTACCATTCGCAAGCTTACCGACTTTCTTGGGATTACTCTTCACCGAATTCGCATGCTTTTCTCTATCTGTACTAGTTTCCTTTTTTCCACCGTTCTCAGCCAGTCTGCGCTGTCCTTCTTTACCTTTTATACTCCGCTCTAATCGCTTTCTGAAAATCAATGCATTTCGTTCTTGGATAAGTTTTGATTTCATTCGAATCAATTCATCGAATTCACATTTCATTGAAAAAATAAATATAATATGATTTAAAACTAAAACTTCTCACCTTTGTTTCTCTTTGCGGATATTCTCGTAGGCTGGAATAGTTGATATCGTATCTCGTTTAGGAGCTCTCCTTTCCAAATCCCGTTTCTCTTTTTTATTATGTTTTTTCATGCTGAGCATGTAGTCCGGTACTTCACATCCAGAGTCTCGCATCACTGTGGCAATACTGGACAAAAAAAAAAAAAAGAAAAAACATGAGCATTTTTAAGATCTCCTACATTTTATTTATTATGCACGTATCTCTTTCATTTCTTTTTTACACAAATATACCAACCTTCTCAAATTCACCGTATCATCTTGGGTGAAAAATGTTATTGCCTTTCCTTTGTGACCCGCTCGACCAGTGCGACCTATTCAAACATTTAAAACATTTAAAATATCGAGATAGATTTATAGTCCGGACACTTTTTCATCCTTTCGATTCAAAACGAACGATTTTAGTGTCGTTGAATAAGTATTGGATGAAAATAAAGTATCAAAACTCGCCTATCCTATGAATATAGGAAATAGCAGACGGAGGAAAGTCGTAATTAATCACAAGATTAACGCCTTTGAAGTCAATCCCTCGACTCATCAGCTCCGTGCATATCAATACCCAGATTTTACCCTCGCGGAAGCATCGCACCACGTTATCCCGCTGCAAAAGAAGAATGAATAATTCAGATGATGAAAACGATTCAGATTTTCACAGACTTTAGATACGAGCTAAAATGACCTGGTTCTGCGTTCTGTCTGCGTGGATAACGTCCACGTTAATTCCGTCGTATATTAGCTCGTTGAATAACTCCTGAGCCCTTTCTTTACTCTGAACGAATACCAGGACCGGCGGTGTCATACCCTTAACAAAAACACAGTAAAATTAGGCGACTAATCAATCGATTCAAACGTTTAAATCAAACTAGAAGATTGAGTTTACTTTTTTAACAATGTTTCTAAACTCTACGAGCTTTCCTCCTTCGCTACCGACGAACAGAAGTTCTTGGCTGACGAGTTCCGTCGCAGAATTTCTACGAACAGTTAAAATTCGGTCATTTTTTTTTCTTGTTTTCAAATAATTGTAGGGGATGCTGATTTTAGGATTCATTAATTCAGGGATTTGATACCTATGCCCAACAGTGACGGTAATAAGTCCCTTCAGATTACGACGGCACCATTTAGTGACCGCGGGTGTATTAGTCGCGCTGAACATAGCTCGGCGCAAATTGTCGTTCGTACAAGCCTTGTGGATCTGGTCTAACTGGTCTCTGAACCCCCGCATACCTTCCTCGAACAATTTGTCCGCTTCGTCGACTACGAGCCATTCAACACTGTCAGGGATAGTAAAAAAGCGTTAATAACTCCTAGAAGACGTGAGATAAGGGAAAAGCCATGTTTTACTTTTTCAATGAAATAGAAGGCGGATCTTGAGTCAGTAGATAAACGAGTCTGTTCGGTGTGGTGATGAGTATATCTGTGGGAGGAAAAATCATGTAAATTATAAAAAGATGAAAGAACTGCATACAGAATAAAATACAAATGAAGAAACCCACCAAATTTCTGAGAACTTTTAGCCCCGTATTTAGACATCGCTTGATTAATATTGCTGATAATGTGCACCCTGAATCCACGTCCTTCGCCGAGTCTCATACACTCTCGGTAAGTTTGTTTGGCCAATTCTCTCGTCGGACAAATGATTATAGCTCGGAAGCCTTTCTTTTGGGGTCCATTTAGATGGTGGATTATCGGAACTAAGAAAGCGGCGGTTTTCCCAGAGCCGGTAGGAGCGCAGGCCAGTAATTGTCTGGACTGAGAAAAAAAAACCAGTTTTTTTAAATCATACATGAAATTTTAATGATAACATGATTTGAGCTTTTTTTTTCAAGGAATATTGACTCTGACGGAGGATCTGAAGCGAGTTTTCAAACTCTGGAAAAAGAATGAGAAGAATAAATTAGCAAATGAACTATAAGCGATACTTAAAAATATTTCTATCACCTCTAGGAGAATCGGTACAGCCTGCATCTGAATCGGAGTTGGTTCCTTGTACCCGCAGTTCTTGATATTCTCTATCAAATCGCTCGCTATTTGATACCTGGAGGATAAATGAGCGAAGTTTTCTATAGGTGGAGGAATGTGCCGTCCTACGGCAGCTATATGATGAGAATTTCTCAACTGGTTGATCTGGAGGGGAAATAGAAATCTTTTAGATTGTTTTTGAGCGATGATCTGATAATTCTGACCCAGCGATTATTAGTCACGAACCTTTTCTTTGTCAAGCTGAATTTTCTTCTCCTGTGTTAATTCCTTCTTCTGTTTCTTGGCCCTCCTTTTGATCCCATCTTTACCGACAGATATATCTCCGACCAGAGTCAGCGTCTCGTTTTCAAATTCCTCATCCTCGATTTTTCGCTTGCCAATATTCTCAGAGATTTTATCATCCTCGTCTACAGGCTCTTGTTTTATTTCCAACGGCTTATCAATCTCGGGCTTTTTTACTAGCTGGAAAATATTTTTCGGAATATTTTTTTTCAGGTTAGAATCAATTCTCGAATTTCTATTTCGCTAGTTTATTGCGGTGGAAGAAAAACCATGGTATTTTATTGTTCAAAAGCGAGTTTCAACGGTTCTTCGATAACTAATAATTGACAGAAAGCTAAATAGCTGGGAAGAAGAAATTCAAGCTCACCCGAAATTTTTCTGCATCATTACGGAAACGTTTGTTGTTGAACTTTGCGCCGAAAGAAAGTTTCTTGAACAAATCATGGGCGTCCATAACGTTTTGTTTATATTACAGAGAAAATTGTTCCGGTTTTCGTCGATTTTATGCAAACAAATTCCCGACACGTGCTAATTAACCTCAAAAATTCAAAACACTACACACACACGACACACATGTTTCGGAATCCTAACCTAAAATACGAAGATCGGACCGCAATCTAGCGGTTAAACGCGTA
The DNA here is from genome assembly GCA_944452935.1 of Rhogogaster chlorosoma. NCBI lineage: Eukaryota > Metazoa > Arthropoda > Insecta > Hymenoptera > Tenthredinidae > Rhogogaster > Rhogogaster chlorosoma. The sequence continues at coordinate 25,930,878 of OX101800.1, read as the reverse complement.
ACACAGAATGGAGCTGCGATGAGTACCGTCGAGTCTCGAGTCTAGAAGCTTTCAGACAATATTTAGAAATGTCACTTGACTTGTTGTTGTTTGTATTTAGTAGATATTTGAAAATCCGTGACACTATGTCTCCGTCGATGTGAATAAGCGGCGTTAAAAAAAAAAAGAAAAAAAGATCTTCATGCCCGTCTAAATCTGACTACAAGACAAGTGAGTATATTTTCAAAATAGCTGATAACCTAGTTCAAATATTTCTTATCGCATAAATCTACACAGGGTTCAATTAGACGCAACTTGTATTCAAATTTGAAACGGTATTTTTTTACATTCTTCATTCTATTTCGTTTCCAAATTAAACTCGGCTCGAAATGAAAACCGTTAAAAATAACTCTGCGAAAATCACCGATCCTAAAATCGTGCTGTCATTAATCATAATTTGTTTGCCTGGAAACCAATTGTCTGATAACCATCATCATACGCGACTATGTATCTCACTAATGAATTATCAATAAACTGTGAAAGCCTATTTCACGGCTAATATCTGCAGTTTACCACATCGTCGTGGGCAGCCAATCATCCAATAACTCTAATAACACTTTAGCAGAGTTTAAATACATCGAGAATTGCCTGTGTGTGTTAGTTTTCCAAGCATTAGTATGCGGCAGTCTTAACTTATCATGATATCATCCCAAATTAAGGCCCGTTTCATTAGCATGCGAAACAACGCCCGATTTCAATTCATTATATCGCCAGATTCTGGCCACTAGTTAGTTTCATCACCTTGCAGGATGCTGCCTTGCCCTGGAATTCATATAGTCCGTTGATACCCTCGAGCGCTGTTATCTGGCTGTGGAATAATATCCAATAAAAGGAGAAGCTATGGAGCAGGAAGCGTACGTTTCTTGTATAAAGATCAACGGAGTGCCCATTCTCCCACCTCTGGTTTGTATATCCGAGAAGGATTTGAAACGTGGATAAAAACGGTCAATCGGTTAATGAATTTGCATTCTTCAATCCAACAGATGACCGAGAACCTGAGAACGGAGATGAACTATTACAAGCAGTTGGCTGTGGCGGTAGAGGAGAGATTGAAGGCCTTGGAAATAGCCAGACAAGCCGAGACGGATAAATGCATGGAAGCTATAGCAGAAGAAGGTGGGAAAAGCTTGACCAAAAATCCGGAGAAGGGCGACTCCCTAGATTCTATAGACGAAGATTCTTACACCACAGAGACAGAGACTAGCACAGTTGACTCCGCACCCAATGTTGAAACTGTTGTAGATCTTCCGGCCAAGGAAGACCCACCAGACACACAATTTTCAAGCCTGGATACTACAGTGTCTGAATATACGACGGAAACGGCTTATCAGTCTTCCAGAACTATTTGCGATTATGAAGTTGAGGATAAAATTGACGAGGTATTCGCCTCCAGCACTTGCTCCGATACCGTAACAGCCAGCACCGACCTAAATCAGTTCTTGGACGTTTCTCCATCCACTCAAAGAACCACAGCGACTACAACGCCTGAGTTTGTCAAACCTCAAGTGCCTAAGACTTTAGATATTATACCAATTACGGTCGATGTTCCGGAGAAAGAGAAGAATGATGTGACCGAGGGGAGAATTACCCCGCCTAAACTCGTCAGGCAGGGTTCTTACATCTTGGAAGCTCCTAGCCCCATGTTGCTGGCTCATATGCAGACGGAATTAGCTAATGTAGATTATGTTCCGACGGCGACAAACGCCGGGGTGAAACGAAAGGAGTGGAATATATCGCAGGCTAAAACGGAGTGGGAAAATCAGACGAAAAATAAGGAGTTGGTCATTCCTGGTGATAGCGGAAGGGGGAGATACAGGAGGAACAGTACTTCCGGTGTGAACAATCAGAAGATATTTAAGTCTCTGAGTAGTTCGAAAAACTCGACTTTTGGGAGCCAAAATCAGTCGGCTAGGTCCGTTGATTGTATACAGACGATGTTGGACAGAGAGTTAGTCTGCAAATCACCCGGGGTGAAAATAAACGGACATAATCAGAGGCAGAATTACAAGGAAAACTGTACTGCGAAGAGTAACAATTCCCAGAGATGGAAGTCGAGCAGGAATGTGTCGATTTTAAACCTGGCGAACAGACTTGGTGGGTCTTTAGGCAATCTGACTACGAATTTAGGGGGACAAGGAATCAAGAATACGAAAGAGTCCAAGACCCCGATTATCGCAGACTCTTATAGCCCGTCCAAGTCGATGGCTATGTCCGAGAAACTGGTGATTATTTTTAAGGAAATCCAGAGGAAACACGAGGAGCAGATGGCCGAGCTTATAGAAAAACAACAAAGAGAGCAGAAGAGCATGCAGCGGGAGTTTGAGAAACAGCAAGTGCTGCTGCTAGGACAAATCAAGAAGACTTTTCCAGGGATTTCGATCCCTCAACCTCCAGAAACTGCTTCGGATATTCCGGAAGACAGTTCGCCAAGTTCCTCCAAAGATTTAAACGTGGGGGAAGAAAACGGCGAAGCTTATTCCCCCGAGAACAATAATCCCACCGTTGCTAAATGCCCGCTTGATTATATTTACCCTCTGAATGGATACTGCGAGGTTTCATCATGCGAGAACAAGCCGGAAGACGAGGTCTTGGAGCGGGACGAATCTGCTCTTGGAAATAACAAGACTACAGATAGATCTGCAGATAAATATTCAAACGTTAGTCGGCAGTTGTTTCCGCTGTACAGTAACACCACGCATGTTCCAGTCCCTGCCAACCCCCTTTACACAGCAAAGCAAGTGAGTATCGAACACTTCTGACTAATTTCTTCAAGCTTTAATGCTCCGTTTCTTTTTCCCTTTACAGATAAACGCGGCGACTGTTATAAACGCTTATGCCAGGGGATATCTGGTCCGCAGATTGATGAAAACCGAGCGAGTTATTGCTCTGAAAAATACGTACAAAGAGGCCTTGCATTGTATGTTGAAACTGCATGTAGATGCGCCGCTCAACTTACCAGAGTTAAATTTTCATCAACGGCTACAATTACAAGTGAACATTTTTTTTCTAATCTTTTTATTGTGTCGATGGGGAGAGATGGAGATAGTTCTAAAATTATGTTCACTTATTTTTTTAACCAGTGCGATGCTGCCTCGATGAACATCACCGAACTGTTCGCACAGAGCCCCAAGGAGAGAATGCAAGTTATTTCGCAGGATCGGGAAATTAAACGCTCTCGTTCGGAGAGACCTAGCTCTGCACATTCCTACTCTTTTGCTACCCAGAGAACACTGGCAAGGAAAAAACTGAAGGAGTATGTTGCAGACTGAATTTGTATTTTATTGTCTTGTGTCATAGTTCTAAATTCTTAGTTCTCAATATTCAGTCGTTCATTCCCTTCAAATTTGTTTGTATTATTCGAGATGAAATATTTCCCAGAATTATCTATTCTATTATTATTTGTTGTTTTATTCTTTCACAGAATGGGAGACTATTCGTCACCCCCAATCAGCAGGCCTTGTTCAGCTAGGAGTAGATGCCAAACCTGGACCTCTAATTCCAGAGAAAAACGTTCTCAAAATATCTGTAAGATTTTACGAATTTGGTATTCTTAGTTGATCAAATATCTGAAGAATATAAATTGATTCTCTGGTAGCAATTGTGAATTCTAATTATTATCATCTTTATACATAAATTTCTTATTATATTTTAACAGATCATGGAATAAAGCGGAGCACTAGTGCAGGAACTGTCAGAAAACCTTGGAGATAAAAACACAACGACGGTGCCTTTTATATTGAAGAAAATAAAAAAATAATCTAAGTCATGTTTTTGTATAAAATTTGATACAGATAAAAGAAATCCGCATAGTGCCTTGTAATTTGTTTTTAATAAATGCAATTCTTTGCTTTAATATCATTCTCGCTTTTCTGTCTTGACTTCCCTTTTCTTTCTTTCTTACTTTATTTCTTTATTTTATTACCAATTAAAACTTCGAAAATTGTTCTTCGTTAATTCTTTATCTCAGTTCTTCAGATCATATTAAATAAATTCATTAGGATTTATCTCGTTTTTTTTTTGTCTCTTGATGAATGAGGGAATCGTTATGATCGTGAACCGTAATTGACTGAGATTTATGAATGACATATAGTTTGACCAATGGTGGAGAAATCAAAGAATGAAAGAGCTACGTCACATTTCTATAGAAATGATAAAGCTTATAAAATATCAGAGAAATTCATTTATCTCGGAAGTAATTTTTCTCTAAATAAATCGTCCAAGCTTGATGACATTCAATTCAAAGATTTCAAGTCCTGAATGAACGTATTGTCGATACGTCGAATCTTTAATATCGTGATCTGCAATTGGCGGAGAATGATGAATGGCATATTGTCAACCAATGGTAAAAAATGAAAACTGAAAAAGCCTACGTCACGTTCATTGATAAGCCCATAGAGTTGTACAATTTGAATAAAACGCTTAATAAAATTCCATAACGTCGAATTCCCGAACTGCTTTAAAAAACCTAGCCCAACCAGTTTGAAAGTTGAATTAATCTCCGCCAGTTAGCGCGACAGAAATGATTTGTCAAAATATAATATTGCAATGATCAACATGGTTAAATGACGGCTAATAACTCCGAAGCTAATCAGCTATCCGATACGATATCGAAGGTAACAAATCCCCGGTACGTCTTTAACCGTGATTCTCTATCCCCGCAAAGCCTCTTTCCTCTATCCATTACATAACGTAAATAATGACCATAACCTAAAAGAAAAAAATCCATTCTCTATTTACTCTATTTATTGCCCGTTATTTTCAGTCCGGAAAATTAGCATGCCTTAGCGAACGCGGTGAGACGTAATAAGTAACAAACAATGTGTGAAAACGTGAACCACAATCCGTTCGCGGGACTTTTCTCAACGGCTAACGAAGCCGCTTCCTTCTCATCCCAAAATCAGACAGAGTCAACCAGCCAAGAAATTTACAAAGAAATTAGCATTCCCGAAGCAGATGTGCAGATAAATGAACTCATAGAAGAAGTTTTCGGCTTAACGCTCCGCCAGGATGGAGAGAGGATTGAATCCGGACGGAAATTAGTCTTCCTCGAAGAACTCGCCTCCGCTTTGGCTCCCCAAGATTGGTTGGACTCAGAGTCAGTGGAGCACGCGATATTCGAACGACTAATGCTCACCGAGCCAGAGTCCAAAGTGATCGGTAGTAAAGCTGTTAAAGATGATTCGATAGACGCCCACTTTACACAGAGCGAAATAGTACCTTACTTGTTCGAGAGTTACTGCAGACTGGCTCGATACAAACGGAAGACTAAACTAGCCAATGAAATAGATAACATTAAGCGAATCGTGGTCAGAAATCTTGGCACCGCTTTGCAAGAACCTGACTTATTCCAGGGGCAAGAGGTGCGTGGGATTCCCACCTTTTTTCCATTCAGGATCTCTCGGGGTTCAGATTTCTTGATAAATTGCTGATTTCCAGGTCCACAGGCAGTTCATAGCCCTCTTCATGGACGGAGGAATAGTCGGGCAGGATTTGACCGCATTTGTATCTGACATCGCTGCGGAATTGAGTCTGGACGACAGGGAGGAAGGCCTGAGCGTTATAAGCGCAGCTTTCACCCCAATTCTGAAGGGCATTCACCAGGAAGTTGCCAAGTCCAATTTACTGGTCTTTAGACAATACTGGTTCGGACTACTGCAGACTTTTGCTTCGGTGGAAAGTCTCGCCTTGCTTCTCATCAGCCATAGCACTCCTCGCTCCGCTCAGGGAAGAGCCTATTCCGATACGCTATTCGGGGCCCTTTTGTCCCTCAGTTGTTTGCCAAAGACTCTCGAAGCGCCATTCGACTTCTTCGACAAACCTCTACAGCAGGTGAGTTTCGGGGGGTGGAAAACTCCCGGATTTCATTTCACCGGGCTAACTCTGTCCCTCCATTTACTGACTGGTATTTCTCGTGTTTTCTTAAAGTCCGTCAGCTCCGTAGAGGGAAATATCTGGACCGCGTTAGATGCGCTGAGCGAATCGCTGCACAAAAGCTTCCACACGCTGCTGAAATGCTCCCCCCAAGTCCGGCACAAGACTCTGAAGTGGATTGCAGACTGTCTCCACTCCAACGCGGCCAGAGGAAAGCTGTGGAATTCTCACAACGACGCAGGGATGACTATGATGCTGACTGTCTCAGACGGTTTCATGTTGAATCTGAGCACTATATTGCTCAGGCTGTGTCAGCCCTTTTGTACAAAGTTGAACGACTCCAAACTCCTGAAAATTGATCCCACTTATTGCGCTGCCGAGGTACGGAGGCTCTCTTGAAAACAAACCCCAACATTATTGAACAAAATAGTCAACGTTACTCAGAATTTACGTCTCTAGGCTCAGGACGAAGCTGAAAGTAGAACTCGGGGTCTTCACGCCAGAGGAATGAGCGGGGAAACTTGTTTGATCCCAACACCTGAAGGAGAGACCAGACCTGTGGCTGAAACCTTCGGTTTTGTTACCGAATGTTTCTATCTAACTCACAGAGCGCTGGACCTTGGCTACCGAGTTATTTTAGAGAAGCTTTTGAGGTACTTGACGGTGCTCAGGTGGAGATTCTCAAGCTCTGTTTAATCTTGCTAAATCGTTTTACAGGACTAATCAAGACTTGGCTCGGATGCGAAGGATTTACAACGACGCTCAGGGAGGAGGTAGCTCGGAAGTTATCGAGGCTATAACTGTCCGCATGGAAATGGAAATGACGAAGTAAGTGAGGGAGAGAAGATGCGAGAGATGTGAAAGGGTATTCTGTGATTCTGATTTATGTTTCAGATACTTGTCTCTCAGAGCGAGTCTTCTGGCTCCAGAGATGCTCGGTCTATTGGCAAAGTTCCATGCCACGACCGCGGTCTGGTTGTTGCAGGTCAATCTAGATGAGAATAGTGAAAAACGGAGTACTTACTCGCCGAAGGAGTTCAAAATCGTGTCTTTTCCACTGCCCGAAACAGTCCCCGACACCCTGAGATCAATTCCCGAATTTGTGGTCGAAAATACCGTCGGGTTTCTCTGTTTTTTGAGACGGCTGAATCCCAACACGTTCGAAGAACAAGGACCCAGCTTTTTAAACCCCATTTTAACGGAGGTAAAGCTCCTCTTTCTTCCATCCATGTTTAGTCTTTGAGGAAATCTAATCCATTCAATTATTATCAGGTTGTAGCCCTCATGGAGTCTCAACAGCGTTTATACAATCCTCATCTCAGAGCGAGACTCGCAGAGGGACTAGAGGCTCTTTTACCTTCCAGCGACGAAGCCTCTCAGGCAGTTGCTTCGCTCGGAACGTTTCATAGGGAGCAATTGTTCGTTACTCATCCTCACAGACATCAGGTTATTGTTTAATCGCAGCTCGGATGTGAATATAGCCTGCAGAATCCCAGATTCGATAACGTGGATCTTGTCTTTCCAGATAGTCGCTAATTTGCTGCAAGTATTCGTCGGCATTGAAATGACCGGGCAAAGCGTTGCTTTCGAGCAAAAGTTCAATTACAGAAGACCGATGTACGTCGTTATGGATTATTTGTGGAAGATAGAAGAACACAGGAATAATTTCAAGTAAGTTTTAGCAATAAGAGGGTGAAAATGGATGAAATAACGCTCGGAATTTTAATAACTTACAGACAACTAGCCGAAGAAGCGGAGGCTAATATGGAAGCTGTACAGCCCCCTCTATTCCTGCGATTTATGAATCTGTTGATGAACGACGCCGTGTTTCTCTTGGACGAAGCTCTCTCTAACATGGCGCAACTGAAGCAAATGCTTCACGCAAGGTGGTTTAAATCTGGAGCTATTCAGTCCCTTGGTATTGAATAATCGCCAATCTAATTATATTACATCGTGTTTTATCAACAGGGAAAGCGGCGAGTGGAATAAGCTGCCGCCACACGAGCGAGAGCAGCAGATGGGCTACCTCACACACGTCGGAATGATCGCTAGATTCGACAATATTCTTGGACGAGAAACTATTCACACGTTAGAAATGCTCACGTCCGATATAACGTCCATCTTCTGCCATCCTACAATGGTGGACCGTATCGCATCGATGCTCAATTATTTATTACTGCAGTTAGTCGGTCCTAATAAGAAAAATCTTAAGGTAGAATGAGCCGATTCAATCTCGCTGACTCAAAGCCACGATTTTCTTCTTTCTTCTTTCTAAAACTGTCTTCTTTTCTCATCAGGTCAAAGACCAGAAGGAATACGACTTCGATCCTGCAAATCTGGTCCTTAATATATGCAAAATCTACATCCACCTGAGTAAAAACGAGGCATTTACTCTGGCCGTGTCTCAAGATGGTAGATCCTACAGTCCGGAGTTATTCAAGCTCGCAGACGACGTTCTTGGTACTATGATTTATCTAATTTTCGTCATTATTTACCCGACAAAACAATTTTTACCGTGTATTAATTTATGGTGAACAGTACGCATCGGAGGAGTTGGGATCCTCGGAGACCTAGATCAGTTTGCTAAAAAGGTGGCGGCCGCCGCTGATCAGAAGAAACAAGAGGAAGAGATACTCTCCAATGCACCAGACGAGTTTTTGGATCCAATTATGTCCACGCTTATGATAGACCCGGTAATTTTACCGTCGTCAAAAATAGTAGTCGATCGTCAGACCATCGCCAGGTATGTCGTGTGTTTTTCATCATCTTTAAAAACGATTGATAATAATTATTGATTCGTTATTCACAGGCATTTATTGAGCGATCAAACGGATCCTTTCAATCGTTCAATCCTAACAATGGACATGGTGAAGTCAGACACTGATCTTAAAAGCAAAATACAAGAATGGATCGCTCGGAGAAAGGAGGAAAATCTTGCGGGAAGTTCTACCAGCGAATAATGAGCTCTTGTTGATAAGTGTCGATCGGTAAGACTTTTTATGAATGAACGTACAAGATCGTTTGAATATAAGTACCTAAATAGTTGGATAAACTTTATCGCTGATATATTATGTTCTAAAGTATAATTATAGTTATTATTATAAAAACAGATGAATTAATTTTCTGTACAAATTTTCAAAAGTTACTCGTTAATTAATAACCAGATCAGATGTAGCTGTCTAGTCAGTGATTTGACTATTGGAGAAAAATCGATACTTATTCAGAATGACCATATTTTAGATTTCAATTTAAAAACTATGTATCTATGGTGTATAAAATTCGTTCATTATCAGACTAGTACGGTTTTTTTTTTTCTTTTTTGTCTTTCTAGAAATAGGTAATCAATCGTATTTTACCACCGATAAGAAATTGTTAGTAGATTTTTATACTCTGTGTAAATTGGACAGTAGTGACAAGTAACTTAATTAATCGTAAATATTTTAGCGATCGTTATACTTTCAATGTATTCATATTGTTATTTCATTTTAATTCTATAATATTATATAGATGATCGTTAGAATGTCGAACATTCCAAATAGACCCATATTCGACCCTTGGTGTTATCTATTTACGAAGCTTAGCTAAATTCGCATGAAGCAGTTCATGAGAAATTGAGAGAATGGTTATCAGCTGATTGAATAGTCAGAGCAGCTGGGAATAGCAGCTGATTGAATAGTCAGAGATTAAATTACGAACACTTTATTCAATTGTCGTATGAAGCCTTGATGACATCTCCTCGTTTCCTGATCGAGAAGATTTATGCAGCGATGTATAATTCTCTGACAATTTTATTCTTTTTATTTTCCTTTTCTTTCTCTTCGTAGATTTAAAGCATTATAAAAATATGTAAATGGTGTTGTACAATCTGTTCGTCACACCTTGTACAATATACATATAGAATTGATAAAAAAATATTATATTTACGGATACTGCTAGTAAGTATACGACAAGGTATACCATGTAATAGGTTTCTCTGTATGTATGTACATTGAGAAGTGTGTCGCTGCCTAATCAATAGAAAGGCTAGAAACTATAAAATGTATTTAATAAATTGTTTAACGCATTATAAACTACGAATACAATCAACATTCCAAGATCTCCTTTTGTCAAAGTTTCAAAAACCATTGAATACGTTCAGAAATAAAAAGAAAAACGGGAGAATAATCTTGGAGCGTTCTCTTCTGATTATGGAATCGGCGTTGTTATAATATATTACGTAACTATAGTAAACTTAAACATGTGCGTATTATATCTTAGAAACAATTACATAACTTATGTCTCAAACACAAGTTCCTTTGCTATTTTTTTTTCTTTCTTTTCTTAAAACATTTGCATCATCTCTGCCTGCATGAGAGAGCACAATACCCTTAGGTGTGAATATTCCATATGTTATTCTAGGACTTTGATTAATTCATTGAAATCCGTGATGAACCAAGGTGCTTTAGCCTTCACATCTTCTCTGATCACATTTCCCCCATATCCTGTTGAGAGAAAGAGTAGAAGAATACGGATTAAAATAAGCGAATGAAAATTATCTCATAAGAATAAATCACAGTTATTATAATTCTCTGAAACTTTACTAGATTATTATTTGTTCAAAAATTGATATGAAAACTGCGATCTAATTAGCGTCAATTTATTTCGCACCGATGAAAGTATCAGCCGGTGGCGAAGCCTCTAAATCAGTCGCTCCGTCTCCAACATGAACGATAGTTTTGAAATGTGTAATTTCCTTGAGTTTTTTGATCACGTCGCATTTACCACCGGTCCTAGAGGTGGGTTGGTTTTCATCGAAGCCAGCGTATTCACCTGGAATGAAAATAGCATGAGAATATGAATCGGCGAATTCTGTGGAAGATTAAAAAAGTTGTGGAAAGAAAAACAAACGAAAAGAAACCAGAAACTGACCGTTGAAGTAAAACTTCAACTTATTGGCGTATATATTTTCTATCGGAATGTTTAGCTGTGCTGCGACTGGTACGATCAGAGAATGAAAGCCACCTGAGATCAGGAAGACTTCTTTATTCTGAGCATGTATCGTATCTACTAGAGTTCTGGAATGAATAAAACGAAGAGATTGATTAGAGGGATCTAACTGCGACAGAAACATTTATCAATCGATCAGCGATTGAGATTTTTTTCCTCACTTGATCCCAGGCGTAAGCCGGACAGGATGAGTGTGTAAAAATTCTTTAATTTGACTCTGACTAGGTTGAATAATGTTTAATCTAATCCCCAATGATTCTCTGAAGCTCATGCTACCCTGCATGGCTCGTTTGGTCCTGGAAATGGAAAAAATCGAGATTAAAATTGGGATGAAATTTTAGATCGAAGGAGAAGAGATAGAAGTATGATATAGGGGCGGGACTCTTACAGAGCTGCAACATCGTCTCCTTTGCCACAGAACTTGGCCAGCTCATCGATACCCTCTTCTTGTATCACCGTTGAATCAACGTCGAAACTAATAGCGTCTGCAGCCCTAACCAGCGCCTTGACTTTATCCAAATTTGCCATTTTGGTACTGATGAAAAAAATCAATGATTTGTTGTTTGTTATTGTTTTGAATTTTTTTTTTCCGCTTGTTTTTTCTTCGTTTGTTTCAATAGAACGTTTTTGAAATTTTCTACAAACAGGTGCAGATAACGTAACGAATGAATGTAAGAAAATACTATTGATAAAATTCGAAGCTATTCCCGTACGAGTGACAATGATACTGTAAGTATTAGATATTTTTATTCTTCGGACTTGACATTTCTGACCTTGAATAAATTTGGATAATCTTTTAGTTACGTTACCTTCCAGGTATTTGTTTAGTTTATTATTCTTTCTTTATTTCTTCCACTTTTATTAATCGCATCAGACTATTCGAGCATGTATTTCATCAGGATTCATCACATTACTCATGTGACTCGTGTCTATCTGTTGACTGCGGTTGATTGAATAATAATCGGTAGTATTTGTTACTGACTAGCAGTAAGACTAGTCGTCCGCTCGTGCGATGGCACTGATCGTAAGCTAGCTTGAACCAGAACTTAATACTTATACAACTGGCATAGGTATTAGCTAATCATTGGATACGTGTGCGTACAATACACATGCAAAATATATGTATATGCAGATATTGGTAGGCATGGTGATAAAAGCTTAGCTGTGTAGCTTATCTTTAGAGCGGTTTGTGGAGATCTGAGTATTAAGATAAAGAAAATTATCACGGTGGTAATAAGCTCGTAGATAATTGAGGGGATTGAAAGATCGAATTATGCATTCCTTCACTAGTCAGTTCTATGGTAATTAACATTCCGAAGTAATTTGTGCAAAATAACGATAATAAGTACATTTTAGACTCTATCGATAATGCAGTTCTATCATTCAACAATTCCACGTGGGACGACGGCCACGTGTTACAATAATTATCTCCCAAAGAAAAGAAAGAGGAATAACAAAACAGAAAAATATTCTCACTTACCTTCTCAGGATTGACATAATTTAGAATAATTCTGAGCTATCTTAATTCCAAATACGATATCTTCGTTCTATATTTTTCGATCCTTGGAATTGTATTCGGAATTTTTTTCCTTTAACTTATCGCAATAGAAATACATGCATTCGAAGCAAGGCTGTGTATCCGCTAATCATTTGACCTCAAGATAAAATGTATTGTTAGTCATCACACCGTTTAAACGTACCTTATATAATAATAATCCGATGAAAGAAACTACATTACCGACGGATAAATATTATCGATGAACTATAAGTAAGTAAGTAAGTAACTTCTGAACACGAGTGGTAATCATTCAATAGATAATAACAGCAATCTGCTTTACCGTTCGGTCGAACGTCAAGCGTCACAATACACACGATCCTCAAGCGTACGAGATAAAATGCGTAAAGGGTCTTTAGCGCGAATGGAACAAATGTCCATTCGAGACGGACGGGTAGTCGGGTGCGCGCATCGTTCAGTGTTAGATGAGTTCAAGATCAATGTCACATTTGCGTTGAGAAACTGTGAAGTTTGGGGATGTCTTAACACCGATTAAGACTCCCTATATATTGTAGAATATAACAAGAATTAAAAAAGAAAAAACAAAATTCTTAAGGATATTAAAATCCGAATATTTTTCGCCAATTGTCAGAATAAATCATGCACGGGATGTGGACACAGATAATAATCCTCCTACTTCCCGCATTAGCATCTATTGTCAACGGATCCTCGACCCTAGGCGACGACGTAGAGCCTCCGGATCCAATTCTCCCTTGTCCGAAGGCTTTAGCAGTCCCGATGGTCGAGGGAGGGATAGAGAGATTGGAAAACGACTCGTTGTTATACGAGGGCAACGTTTACCCTCGCGAATATTACTGGAGAGATAAAACAACCAATATAACACTAGGGTGCATCTGCAAGTTGGGAGTAATATGCTTCAGGAAATGTTGCCCCGACGGTAAAATACTCCAAAAAGACGCAACCTGCGTTGACGCCGTGCCGGAGAAAGACGGTGACGGTAAAATACCGGAGCTTAAAATCCCCGAGAATTACTTGGCCCCCGATATCCGAAACATAACGAAAGTAGAAGAGCACTTTTACGTGCTCAAAAACAGGATATGCCCCAACGAAGTGTTTATACTAGAGCCGGAGCTCACTGCCTTGGATGAATTCGTCGTTGATTCCAACGGCGTTCTCAGCACCAAGGAATTCGTTTACCCGGCCGAACGCTACTGCGTTGACTGGGAAATTGGCACTGATATGATTCGCGTCGTTGTCTGCTTTCCCGATCACGAGGAGCAGCAAATTACCACTATGGCGTCTACTCTCGAGCTGAAACTCTACCCCGTCGGAATGATAATTTCCATACCGTTTATGATCGCCACGTTATTGGTATACGCGACTATTTCCGAACTCAGAAATTTGTATGGGAAAACTTTGATGTGCTACGTCGCCTGTCTCGTATATGCTTACAGCGGGCTCGCCGTTCTGCAGCTCACCGATGTCAACCAAATTTTCTGCGTATCTTTCGGTGAGAAATCATTTTTTACTGTATTCATTCATTTACCATGTTTTTTCAACGGGTTAATCAACTGATGCATTATTCAATGATCAAACGTCGCATATATGTATAGAAAAAAAAAAAAAAAAAAAAAAAAAACAGCCTATTATTCGAAAATAGAAACTCGTGTGTATATAACTTCTTCGAGTTTTCAATAACATGCGAAATTCTTTGAGGAAGTCGCGTACTGCCATTAGTAGATAGTTTATTTATGTTAATTAGACGCACAATAATTGCGTTAACATGTAGCATGTTTGGATTTTGTTAATTTTCGAACGAGTAAAGAAAACGTTGTGTCTGGGTTTGAATGGATTAGAAAAATTCTCGAAACTTGTTATACGGAAGTGGGTATAGTTATAAATGGATATTCGAAATTCTTTCCTTCGAAGATAAAATAATAATCAGAGTGCGGAGATTGTAAAAATTATTATTGTCGTGTATCTGGCTATCGTCAAATAATATTGTTGGATATAAATAATGAAATTAAGGGATAATGAAAAACCGGCGGGAAGACGAAGAAAATAAATAAAATTAACAAGTATAAATATTATCAGTCGTATGGGTTTTAAATTTTGAGATAATATTCAGAGTGTCTTAACACCCGGCGATATGACTGCAAATATATACTTTTACATACCTGTACCTACCTAGGTGTTTGATTATTCAACATTGACGGAAATATCTGTACCTGTTTGACTTTGGCAAACGATAAAACTCGAGGAAGTATATCTCTCGTTATTTAAGAACTTAGGTATACACCAGGGAAGAAAAATAGAATCGAAATCCCGCTAGACTCTGTATCTTCGAGAAAAACCGCGACGATTCGTTATAGTTCCACTTAACAAAGCTAACTAAAATTAGATCATAATCTATACAAAGTGACAAGTAAAAATTAGACAACACCTAACTAGAATTAATCGAGTCATATAAAAACGAAGGAAAAGAAGAGCGATGAATCTCCAGCTCCCAGATATCATCGATTATCTTATCGATATTCCCCTTTCGCGTTATCATAGATAAGACCAGGTCCTAATCAGTTGAGAAATGAGCATCGCCTCGAATTACTGTATTCGTGCGTCAGTATATCGAGCGTTAGAAAACGATCGCGTATTTCACACAGTCTCTAGAAAACTTAGGCGTATATTCATGCAAGAAATAAAGAAAAAGGCGGATCGCAATCCATGCGCGTTTATTTGACCAAGTTAGCAGTGCCTTGTGGGGGCGTTGGTTTATCATATCCCCACAATAAACAATCCGCGTCTCTATGACATAAGAAAAAAGTCAGCCTTTACCGGGGATTTCCCGTTCTTCTCAGCTACACCTCGAGTCAAGTCGAGTCTTACAGACCCAGTGAAAGAGAGTGACTTTTATTGAATGGTCAGTCCGGCCCGCGTGTTTGTCGAGGTAGCATCATGATGCACCTGTTCCTTACCTGGTCGTTTCTCGCGCTGCTTTTCCTGGGCCCCGTTTACACGGCTGGAAAATCAGCCGGTGAATTTCGGTCCCGGAATCCGAGATCGAGCGACGACGAGTACGTCGAGGATTTGGGAATCGACGAGTGCCGATCGTCGGGTAATTGTGTGCCGATTTGTTGCCCATCCGGACTTTACATCAGCGGTACTAGCTGCGTAGAAAACGCCGATGAGCCAGCTTCGGAATTGAAATTTCCCCAAGTTTACACCGAGGATTTAAACCCCGTGAATTACACGAACGAAGACGGCTTTGAATTCAATAAATTTTACCCTGGACCGTGCGGAAGCGGTAGCTACGCTTTGAGTCCTGACTACAATATCGAGGATGAATTCTACCTAATCGAAAACGGGAAAATTTATCTACCCAATTATTTGAACGGGACGACTTTGGACCTCGAAGATTACTGCTTCGCCTCTGTCGCTGGGGAAAATCAATCCATTACTGTCATTGCTGTGTGTTTTCCGGGCTATTCTAATCCCGGTGATAGCATACCGGTCGTTTATCCCATCGCCATGCTGCTATCGACTCCGTTTTTAATCGCGACTTTTGCCGTATACGCGGTCATACCTGAATTCGACAATATACATGGACTGACACTACGAGCCTATGTCGGAGTCCTCTTCGTCGCCTACATCGCCCTGGTCATTGTCCAGCTTGGGGATCAGAAGATCATTGAATACGTCTACTTCTGCACGGGGCTAGGTAAAAAAAAAATCACATTCTCTACTCTCATTGCGTATTCAACGGACGGTTTCTTTTATTCCTATCCTCACTGCATTCTCTCGCGTATAACGTGACTTTTTCACATAATGGAAAAGCGAAACAAGATTAGATTACAAACCGATCGCATGAGTGTTCGGACGTTGTTTACACGCCAATTTGTATTCTCAATTAGTGTGAATGTTTAGTCTCGGGAATATACAACTCGTTGGATTTTTTTTCCCTTCTGAGTTTTAAATTTTACTCCGAATCAATCGTGAAATCGTCGACTGTATAACGTGGCCTTTGCTGTCGCTCTGGCTCCAGGTATGAGGTATGTGAAAGCTGAATTATGCTGCCTTTCAACGACGAATGGATCGAGTGTGTTAGCAGCTAATCTTGTACGAGTTTCAGACGTAACACCGATCGCCTATAGCACGCTGTATCGGTTCGTTGATCCCAAATTTCGAAATCTGCAGACGGTTAGATACGCGCGAAAATTTGCCACGAAACTAATCATACGTCGAATTCGAAGAATCATCATCACACGTGATTACATGGTTCAGAATTGACATCAGACGGGCAGAACGGCGTGCAAGACCAGGTCTTCGGTTCAGCACGAACGAGTTCTGAGTTAAGCATGATGTAGCAACAAAAAAAGAACTATATCGCGTCAGGACGTAGAAGGGGTTTTGCGTGAGGAAAAAAAGGGAAAAATTTCTACGTGTGTCGATTTCGATGCATGGATATGAGCGCAGACTGCATGCGAACGTATGATACTCGTCAGTCCAGCTCCCTTCGTATCGTGAAGGAATAAACATAACATATAACAGTCGACACGAGTCGAAGCTGGTATTTTAAACGTCCTTCGTTTTACGCTTATGTTTGAAGTAAGTGAGCATATTTCTCAAACGCGAATGAGACTCATTATTAGTGAAATGCACACACGGCATGCTTGTATATGCCTTGGGTGCAGAATCTCTACCTCTGGATGTAGGGAGTTACTCGTCAAGCCCGAATAGCCACTGAAAACAGGGAAAAAGCACCCAAGATCGAGTAATTGATCTGATGAAATAGTAATTGAAGAAATTTTGAAAGATTACCGCGGCGTGAAAGATCGGGATAAACGAAAGGATTCGTGTTTAAACAATTATATGCGCGAGGGCAAAAGCAACGTAATAAATTAATACGACGATACGATATATTTTGCGATGCGAAAAATCTTTGGACGAATATTTTTCGCCCATTATTATTCTTCTCGTTAATTTTCTCCTTCTTCTTTCTTACGATTGAAATAAAATTCTATATCAAATCACGTGGAGATGAATATATACACATTGCGGGAAATAAGTCATGTTAATAAAAATGGAATGTTTGCAGGAACTGGTTAGCACCGCATTGTTTATATGAACAATAAACGACCGTGTAGTCTTGCGCAAGATTGAATTCGGAGCGAGAATATATTCTTATGAAATTCTAGACGAAGTATAAAAACGAGAATAAATATGACGAAATTAAATGAAACAGAAGAAAGAAAAAAACAAAAACGGGGAAAATCATGATAGAGTAGATTCATTTGCGAGTCCGTAGCTAATCTTTGAGTGAGTGCTTGCATTCCATTTGCTAATTATCAGCACACAGTTCGTTGAGGTATGAGACGTGGTTTGAAGCCGTTAATTTGTTGAATAAACGATCGTAAAAAATCCCTTGACGGTAGATCGAAAAACATCGCGTAATTGTTAGGAAATGCAATTACCTGCGCACACAGGCGGATTAATGACTCGAAAATAATTAACTTAAGAAGAACAAGAAAGAAGCTGACGATAATAGGCAAGCTTCAGAGGTTTCAGTACTCTTTTTTCACATCTGGAAAAACCCACTTCCTCCCAAGTCCTCTAAGTACCTGGAAAACCCAGGCAATCGGACCCCGAGGACCCCCGATGGGGCCCACAGAACACGAACACTAAATCTTGGGCTCAGCCAGCTCCGAAATGCTCAATTCTGTAAAACTTCGGACGATGGTTTTCGAGAGTCGTTTTACCCTTGATTTTACGCCGTGGGATGGGTCGGGTATGAACGAAGACTGAGAAGAATGGTTATAACAAAGTATAAAATTTATTAATTTACAATATCGGGTCTTTATTGAAAATGAAATTTCCGCTATGATCATATAGGCATCGATAAAGATTCCTTATTGCCTCGGCTAGCTGAAGAGCGTTTATTCGATAAAACATGAACTTTTACTTTCAAGATTATTATTAGTAGCTTTTAATCCGCGATCGCAGCGTCGATGAAAGAATACTCTATATCGCCGTGTGACGGCTCATTTTTTCTTTCTTTTATAAACGTGAATTTCCGACGTACATGTATCAAACATAGGCGTGTTGTGAGATGATAAGTTGTTTACCCTCGTTTATACACAGAAATGGGATACATTATGGAATACCGATGATTTAAACGAGTCGAAATAATCGAGATTGAAAATACTCAACGCCTAACACTATCTAGATAATATATAATTCGTAATAAGAGATGTATGTTTAATGTTTATACACATAAATGATAAATCTGCTTAGATTTATATAGAACAAGTTCTTCCCCTCAGACAGGCTACTCATTTTAGTATTTATACCCCGTTTCATGACTCGTAATGAATGATTAACATCCGTATATTAAATAGCGTTCGGATCATCGGGGAATCTATGTAATCAACTATAAATAATTTTTACGTATACTTTAATACTCTATATACGATAAAAGGACATTACTTATATGACGTAAACGAAACGTGTTTGATTCTGACCGATATGAAATTGGCGCCATAGTTTTCTGTCTCTTTCCTTCTATGCAACCACGAAGGATAGAAGGAGGCAGAAGACTGTGGTGCCAACTTCATATCGGTCAGAATAAAACACGCTGTATTCCATTTGCGATAGAAGATGTGACAGGAGATTTTGAAGAACCGAAAATTATGGGGGGGACACATTAAGTTCTGGTTGCTAATTACTGCAGCGATTAATGAGGCAATGTATTATTTTTCAACCTTGACGGAGAAAATCTCTCGAATAAGTCTATAAATTACTTAAATTATCATACCAGAATTTCCCTTCGATTTATAATGACGCAGTTCTAATTTCCTCAAATAACTCGTTTCATTCGAGTTCGGGGTATACATTATACATATACCTATATACAGCATTGTGACAGAGTAAAAGTTGAAACGAATAATTTTCCTCACAATGAAAAGTTCTTTATAGATATATAACTATCATTCAGAGTTTTTATTTTCACTCGTAACTTCTTTTTCTCTTCTGTGTATTTATTACAAGCCCTGAATACCCCCGATAAAAGAAATGTTGAAGCACTTTTTCTGTAAACGGTTTCGTATAAAATTCAATTTTCGATAGTTTCTTTGCAATTTCAAGATCAGACTAACAGAGTCTCGACTCCTGAGATCTTCGGGTCAAAATAGAAAATACGATAACGAAAATGTGATAAAATTTTTCACGTTAAGGGAGGTTTCCACAGGTCGTATACATATAATCCCAGGAAAAATTTCCAGTGCAGGAAATAAAAAAAGGCATATGATCAATGATGCTAATTGATCGAAATACATGTGTCCACATATGAGTAGGTATATATCTACACTATGTTCTAGTATGCGAAAAGTAAACGGTCGGTAAGAGAAAAATAGTGGCCGATATATCCGCGACAGGAATCTACAATATCTCCCGAAGCCTGTCTAGGGTCGGCAAACAGAGGTCAGGGATGCGAAGAGAACCAGCGTTGGTTCGACGCAGTCGTACCGCGTATGACGTCGACGGTGGTTCACAACCGCGAGATGGTATGGGTCAGTCTCATACATTCGTAACTAGGTTACTATATGAGTTTAACAATCGGATCGTCGTCCAGTGAGAGTGACGTACTACTATGACACGGTTCATGGGTTCGCGGCGTTTTCTTTAACCGAAGTAATCCTGATGAGGAAAACCGACGAGCAGTCTTCAGTGAAAGCCCAGAGCCCTCGGAATCGAAAGAGCCCGGATAACCCGAGTGGAGAGAAGTCCTCAACATGCTGCATTCCGCTCACTCCGATGCAGTAATCATCATCTTTGTCATACGTGCAGTTGTCGTTGTGCATTGCGGTGAAACCCCTCCACCTCCCTGCCCCGTGAACTTGTCCATCCCTTTGGCGGGGGCCGAGGAGTTTGAAAACGGGACTTTTTACTTGGATGGGAATTTGTTCCCGCGTGAATTCTCCTGGAGCAATGATACCGAGGTCTTCGGATGCCGCTGTGAACTTGCGTCGAAACCCTGCATCCGGATCTGTTGCAGACCCGGCGAGTCGTTCAACGGATCGAGCTGCTTCGTCCCGGAGAATTATACCGCGAATCCGATCCAACTAACGGAGGAAAATTTGGCCCCGGATTTGAAGAGGATGAAAATATTGACCGACTTCTTTTACACCGTTCCGAGCATGTTCTGTCCGAGCAATAAACGCTACGCCCTGGAACCGGAAGCTTTTCCTGAAGACAGTTTCGTCCTGCATAGTAACGGGACTTTGATAACCGAATCGCAAACGTTTCGCCCCGAGGAGTACTGCATGGGATCTTCGGGGGCTAGCGAAGAACTTTTGATAGCTATTTGCTTCGGGGTTGCGGACCCGCCGCTCATGCCGGTGCCCATGGTCTACCCCATTGGCATGATTTGTTCCATACCGTTTTTACTCGCCACTGTTATCGTGTACGCAATTATACCGGAACTGAGAAATCTCTATGGGAAAACGCTGATGTGTTACGTGTCAAGTTTAGTGACCGCATACATGCTGCTTGTTGTCGTACAGTTCGATCCTGCCGGCCATATGCCGTTGGCCCCTTGCATCTTTATAGGTAATTTATGTTATTTAATTCAATTTCATAATCTGGCAAGAGCTTTTGTAGATAAGAGTATTATTCAGGCCAAGGCCGAGACCGCTGGCCATGAAATACTTGGAGAAATTTTTTTCTCCAGAAATTAATCACCTCCTTTAGCCAACCCAGTTGTAAGTTTGATATCGTGTCACCACTCCGCTGCCACAAATCCTCGTTATTCCTCTTCGGCGGTTTAAGGTGCTGCAGTACTTTACAGGATACAATTTTAGCCGCAGATTAACTTCACTCCACTTGCCAACCGCGATATTTCAAGAATGTTAACAAGTACTTCTCGCCTGTAGGCAAGGTGCTCGAGTACTTTTAGTGTCAAAGACTGCGTCGTTTTACACGGGTGCGCGAAATCTTCACTTCAATTTGCGTCGAAGCTGGAAGTAGAAGTTTGTAGTAAGGATAACGACGAGAATAGTTGATTAGATGGAACGTGATCGGCCGCTAATTGCGGAATATTAGTCAGCATAAAGATAGCAGAAAAAAAAAAATTCTCTCGAGAAATTAGCCGCTGGTGGGAGAGGAAACGAGTTATATTAATTTATGGTATTCCGCCGAATGTTGAATCAGTATACCTACCGCTGGACGAAGGAGATTCTCGCTGGTGCGACACACTCGCATCGTCCATGGATAGTGATGGTCCGCGTTCACTAGCTGCTATATTTACATCACATATACATTCTTTTAACCAAGACTCGCCAGTCCGTAGTGCCAGACGGACTCCAATCTTACGCGGTTAAACTTCTGTTTTCCAACAGTTCTTAACACTCCCGGATCCTTTCTCCGCCTGAATTATCGCCGGGTCCTAACCCCAGTCGATTCACCGATTCACCAGCAGTCGCAATCGCACCAGTGAACGTAGCTTTCGTAATGCAGTTCGTCGATTTCATTGTGGTCATTGTCACCTGTGCAGTTATCCTTGTGCATTGTAGTGAGTCGCCTGCCCCCTGTCCCAGGGCCTTGTCGGTTCCTTTGCCGGAGGCCCAGCGGTTTGAAAACGGGTCTTTGTACTTCAGGGATCGCCTATTCCCCGAGGAATTAATCTGGAGTAACGACGAAGCTACTTTCGGCTGTCCTTGCGGCCTCGAGGACACGGCGTGTGTGAGAATCTGTTGTAATCCTGGCGAACTTTTGCGCGGATCTAAGTGCGTCCTGCCAAACAACTCATTGTCCAAACCCGTGCGTCCAATGGACAAAAATTTGGCGCCTGATATAAGGTGGATAAAAAAATTGGAGGACACCTTTTACACCATACCGAACAGGATCTGTCCGACAGAATCCCGATACTATCTCGATCCCGATGAGTACCCGGTCGACGAATACGTCCTGCATTCAAACGGGACTCTGACAACCGAAGGGGAGACTTTTAACCAGGAACAATACTGCTTAGGGTCATCGATTGAGGACGAAACATTTTTAGTCATCATCTGCTTCGGGTCGAAAGGCAAGGTCAAGCTGCTGCCAGGAAGCGCCGTTTATCCCATTGGCATGATTGCCTCGATACCATTTTTACTAGCGACTGCGATAGTCTACGCTATAATACCGGAACTTCGCAATTTGTATGGAAAAAGCCTGATGTGTTACCTCGGAACTTTGGTCAATGGATACACCTTTCTTTCTATTCCGTACTTCGACACTAATGGTGACATGCCCTCGGTTATTTGCACCCTTATAGGTAATTGTATTCTCATTATGAAAGTTTTAGAATTAAGTAACGAGAGTCAAGGACTTCCCCTAGACGTGACTGCGACAATGATCATTGTGAATAGCATTGCAGTCGAGCCTGGAAGGCCTTTGGCGATCTTGAATCACGGCGTTCACCAGTTGTTGACAATTAGAATGAAAGTAGCTGGTGAACTTGGTCATTGAGTAAGGGGGAAAAATTGTACTGCGCTGTAATATCAGTCGAAAGTGGAAAACCACCTGTTCTTATAATCGCAATGTATGTATACATTGTAGAATGTAAATACGTAACAAAGCTTTGCTGACGTGTATCTGGCTCGAGGTTTGTTCAAGTTTCCCGATCCAGTGATTTAGAAGATCGACTATTTTTGTACGCAGACTAAGGCATCTCGATTCACAAGTCTAGTCGATCAGTAGATGCGGTCGATTTGGGTCAGATTGAGCCACGATTCCGCGATATTTCTACCCGCATATTGACCATGAAAAGCAAATCGTGAAATGTGGAAAAAATTTCAGACTAGAAACTTCGAACCTGTTATTTTGAAATATAATTGCGTAGGAGTATCTCGTGTTATTGGCAATGAATTGGTCGTACCTATTCGTGCCGATTACCGTCCTTGATGTAGCATTATTTTTAGCCACGTCTTTTGAGCTTGGATCATCTTGTCGATTGTTTCCATGATTCTGAAACCAATGTTTCTGCGTTTCGTGACTCTGCATCATATTTCGGATCCAATCATTCGGCGATGATGAAATTCATTCTATCTCATTATCGTTAGGAATGAAATGACGGGGAATTTCCAGAGAGAATTTAACAACGCAAAACGACAGCCAAAAAGTACCTCGTAACTCTATAATATTTATCAACCAATAACTGGGAGTGAACGGGGATGGTCACGATTAAATTGCGTAATGAAGGTCATTCGCGCCTCTTAGGATACCAAAAATTGCTTTAACAGGATCTAATTAACTAGATACAGTATAATCATTTAATGAGGCTATTAATTTACCGATAATACTGCCTCCCGAAATACCTTTTCGTCTATTGCTTTGCCCAAAAGTGTTAGACACGCTTTTTAAGTCCACAATATTTCACAGTTTTATCATCCCACCTATATACAACCTCCTACGAAGAGTTATATTCGAAAGGGGCAATTTACCCGCAACACGACACTATATATAGCTATATTACGTCGATAAAGGTATGGCGCGCCGAGTCCGCTTCTCTTCCATGAAATTGCACTGCAGGGAAAATTGTCTTTTAGTAGTAGCGGGTATTTCTGTTGTCTAATAAGTCCCCAGGATCTAAAGAGCATTTTTTTACACCCCAGTGAAGGACTTGATACAAAAAAGACGGAGGTGTCATGTCGTTTCTGCGTTTGCCATTGTGTTCGATGAATTTGAGCGACCAATCGCGATTGGACATCTACGTCTGTCTGTCGAATCCATATCGAATCTCGAGAGATAAGATAAGATATGTTGATGCAAGCAGAAAGTTCAATAAATGAAACGATAACGTTGATCAAGTGTTATTGCACGTTTATGCTCGTTTGGTATTCTGTCTTCAAGTTTCTTCGCTGTGGTACTATAAGACTTTGTACTTTTACAGCGTGGTTTTAATCAAGAAAAACTTTTCGCGAATAAGAGAAGAAAAGTTTATTCTGTGAATGATTTATATTCTAAGTCGCACGTAACCGAGATTAGAAATATAATATATAACAGAGTATATGGTAGAGTCCGAGAGAAAAATGGTTGATGAAGCTAATCAAAAGCTGGATCCACAATCTACGCAAGGCATATAAGAGTCTGCAGTGGTTTGTGGTTTCCGCACTGGGCAAAGGCGCGTATTGAAAAATACTCTGCTTCAATAACTATACGACTCATCAACCACAGAATTATATGACCAATTGAGGAAACCGAAGATGAAGTCAGTTGCTAAGCCGATTATTCCCATGAAACTTTAAATCTCGTATATCAGAGTCTTCTCATATCTTTATGGGGATTTTCTATGAATTTGTAAAATCATTTCACAACGTTGACTGGTTCCATATCACCATAGAGTTTCCTCTAGAAACCACTGCGGCCACCATATCCTTCCCTTCTTCTACACCATGTAGGTGGGATTAATTAATCAATTACAATGGGGCCACGGTCGTTGGTGAACTAACGATAAGTACTTGCTGTACACTATAACTGACGTCGATACTTCACTTATAGTTAGTCAGACTTGGATCAGCTGGCGAAATGGTTCGGGTAGAATTGCTGAAGTGCTCGTTTGTATTCTGCGTGACGGTTGTCATCGCTGCTAGGAAATTCGGTAAAAGTGTCGAGGATTCCCGCGGAAATAACGTCGAGAGTAATAAGGCGAAGAATTTTTTCTCGGAGGATGATGATGATAATCAACTCGCTACGAACTCTTCCCGAATTCCACGACTCGCTCTCTGCTGTCCTTTCGGCGATTACACCGTGGTCGATGGTTGCAGGGGGCTCGATAACCCCGCGATATCTTTTCCCGTATTCTTCGAGATCATCGGGGATGAACTAGTCACCAAAAATCAAACTATCGACGAAACTATGTTCGAATTTGAAGTCTGGAATCCCTGCCGAGGGATTGGGAGCTATTTTCTTGAACCTGAATACGTCGAGGACGAATTCGTCCTTCTGAAGAATGGCTCAATCTACATGACGTACAATGGGCAATTCCTGAACCACGGAGAATACTGCCTTGGCGTGGCAGAGGATCGCCTCGACTTTAGCGTCCTGGTCTGCTATCATCCGTTAACGGATATTCCAGAGGAAGAGAGCCAGGTGAAAATAACGAAGCCTTAATTCGCGGTTCTTTGGCGAACCCAATTCTTCGCCAAGTTCACCTATTAAACCCCGTGTCTCGTTATGCTCTAGCCATATCCAATCGGCATGATACTTTCCATACCGTTCTTCGTGGGAACGTTCATCGTTTACGCGGTTATTCCAGAGCTGAAAAATTTGCACGGATTATGTCTTCGCGCCTATGTAGGGAGCCTCGCCCTCGCCTACGTGCTGCTTAGCCTCATCCAGTTGGTTATTCAAGACCGAATATCCGACTCTGTCTGCCTAGTCCTCGGTATAAATAATCAACTTCTACTCAACTCCTATTTCTGTGATACAGAAAGATTTTACCACCTCACGTATACATACATATATACCCATAGATTTTATCGAAACGCTTATCGTTTCGGAAGATATCTATTGCTTGACGAATCGCCCACGCTACTTACGAGACAATGCCAAGGCGTGTACGCACCCATACATGCAGATACGTATGTAATTATTTTATCAATTTTATGGCAGTTATATTACCAGCCACAAGCAGTATATCTCTGCGATGGATCGTGGAAGTACGTTTTGTCGGACGTTCAAATGAGTGTTAAAGGTTTTGTGGAGAAGAGCTAACCGATAAGTGCGTCATGAAATTTTCCAGGCTTTCTGTTCGAAAGCGATCGGTCTAGTTAGCTTCGACGCGTCGTAGAAGATGGCTGGTAAATTCGCGAGCTCGTTGCTGGTGTTGAGTGGGTTAGCGATTTTTTCGGAGTCCTTTAGCGTCGGTGCGAACGAACTGTGTCCATTGAACTCGCGAATTGATCTGTCCGGGTCAGAGCCGGACGAATTTGGCCACGTAACAAAAGACGGTGTAGTTTATCGCGCAGATTCGGTATGGACTCAAAATGGAACGAAGTTCGCTTGCTCGGGGGACGAAAAGCCGCGTTTACCAATGTGCTGTCCGTTGGGGAGAATCCTGATTTCCGAAAGCTGTAGCGAAGAAGTTAGAGACAAAGATTCCGTTATTCTTCCACCGGTTTATTACGACGATTTGACAATCGCTGGGCAAGTTAATGACCGGAATTTTGAAATGGTTGTGTCCGATCCTTGCGAAAAAGACATGGGACTTCTCGTCGAGCCCAACTTATACCCGGAAGACACGTTCTACGTGCTCAAAAACGGCTCGGTATATCAACCTGGAAACCTCGACAATATCACGATTTATAATTTCGACAAATTCTGCCTTTACCTACTGAACGATACGAACAATTACACCGTAAGATTATGCTCTGACTGGAAGCCACACATAGTAAAAGCTGCGGTACCCCATATGCCTATTGCGATGTTAATTTCGGCAATATTCCTAGTCGCTACGTTCATAGTTTACAACATTTTACCAGAAATGAGAAACATGCATGGACGTACACTGAGCTCGTATGTCGGATGTCTTGCTGTCGGATACACTACGTTAGGGCTGAACAACATAGTTGGACCATCTTTGCAAGCCCTGTGCTTATTTTCATGTATAACAGCTGTTTCTTATATTTTACGTATCTTATAGTTTTTCTTTTTTTTTAAATTTCTTTTCCCAATCTTTTACCGAATTCTGAATTATTGTTTAACGTCCTTTTATTACAACAATGACACCGAAGGATTGGTGTACATATATTCTTTAACGCAGATATCGTATGGGAGAGAAAAAAAAGAGGACGAATTTGAAGCTAGAATATTTTAGCGTGATTAAAGTAATCCGGAAATTGGTGGATCGAAATAAATTTCCTACGCATGTATTGGTATATTATTCCACATGGGATAATATATTAGATAGTCACAACAGAGAACGAAAGGGGAGAGATGTGTTTGAAAATTGCGTGCAAAGCATATTCCTGCATTGAAACCTGTAATTGAAAGTAAACCAATTTCCAGGAATTTTTGAAATGTACATTTCTTTTTTGTTTTTTCATGTTTATTCGAACCGGCCAGTGAGTTAGTTTCTCCAGTTTCATACGGCTTTGTCAATTCCGATAAACAATAAATCCGATGAAACTTGAGGACATAAAAAATAATGTAATATTCGATTATCAATCGCGAATGAAAGTTTATTTCGAGGATTAATTTCGTTCCTTATTTCTTTGTACTTTCAGCATTCACCATACACTTCTCATTTCTTGCCAGTTTCTTCTGGCTGAACGTGATGTGCTTCGATATTTGGTGGACCTTTGGGTAAGTTTGCATAATCTTTTTCAAAATCTATTTATTATACTATCGTTATTATTTCATTATACGTACAATATCACAAGTCATTACGCGTTACAACAAGACATGAGAAATTATATTACGCCCTGCGATAAATTGATAACAGTCATTCTTCGCACTGCATTATACATACGTTTCCTGCTGTGATGAATATTATATATATCTATTTTTTCATCTTACAGTCAGTATATAACCGCAGCACAAAATTTATAACACGTACTCTGGAATACTGCAAAACGCAGATTTCTTTCTGTTTAAAATTTTTTTTCTTGTTTTTTCCTGAATCACATTTCACAACTTGATTAATTTTATCCACGATAAATCTATCATCTGATCCTGCCATGCCTTTATATCGATACCGACGATATCGTTTCTTTGTTAAATCTGAATAAAACTGGAGATCTTTAGTATTGTTGTAATGATTATTATCAGAGTATATTTATACCATGTAAAGAAGAGAAAAGACAATGGTAATAACTCCATACGTGTTTTCCCACTGGTGGTATCCGCGGAATATACATATATATATATACGTATACAAGTATATGTACGCTTTTCCGTTTCTTTAAGATAAACTCCTTCCCGATTTTATTTTACCCGTGTATACATATATATAGCATATCAGTAAAAGAAAATACGCCTTTATTCACACCATTATTAATCAGGATGATTTCGCATGCGGAATAGTCTACCTATTCAATTCGCCATTCATCTATGTCACGTATGTACTTATAGTGTTTGTTATACACGACAAGCTCACTTCCGGTTTACGTAATGGCAAAGACGTTCAAAGACTGTGTAACGCCGTTAGACTCTCGGCGCGAGAAGCGGAATTCATTTATCACATATAATGAATAAGGAGCTCTCGAAATTCTTTATACAATTTTGTATAAATATATTATTCGGTTAGAAAAATGGTGAAAAAAAAAATCGGATCTTTCCTCATTTCTCTTATATATAATCTTGTGAATTTGTCGTATACCTAGTCGGTTACGAGAAAAATTTCGAGTAAGACGATTCACGCTGTAATTAATAAATTACGTAATTTGACCCATTTTCTCATCCCATATCCCATATGTTCCACTTCACGGACAACCTATTCCTTTTTTTTCCCCCGATTCTCGTTCCCTGTATGTATACAGCTAGACAAGTATACATAGCATACCTATATATATATATAACCCCACGATTAGATAGGTGATGGGATTATTTTGCCATATGTGATAATTACGATAAACCACACGATCATCGCCACCGACTATGATTTCTGTTTCGTATGATGTTGAAATCTGCTTCTTGCTTCATAAAACCAACATATACATACGTCAATTCGTATAGAGGTATATACATATATAATATACGTATATTTACGGAAGAAAAAATATTCAAGACTTAAATTCCCACGCGCGTTCCAATACGCGTTGTAATTATCCATATATATGATTATTGTTGAAAAATAATAAAAAAAAAATGAAAAAAAATAAAAATAAAATAAAAACCCAACTTTATTATTCTCAATGATGAGTTGTTCGTCAATTTATTATACACCGTATACTTTCCCCGGGTAAATTTTTTGTAATATGAAAGTAAAAAAAAAATACAAATATACGTATATATATTTTTACACAGCTTATAGACTATTTGTGATATATACATATATATTTATCTATAAAAATTTCCTAGAGTTTAAGTATACACCTACGCCTACGTATAGTGGAATCAAGAATTATTTCACCAATGGGGAATCACTCGTTTATAATTAACACATGTTATATTAACGTCTATCGCCATTCGTTCTCTTTAATATCGTATGGCTATCCACCGGACAAACCCATTTTATTTAGTAGATATATACCGATTCACTTTATCCATGTCCCTATATCGACGATTATAATCAAACTTCCCCATTGCGATCATAGTATGTATATATCTACGATATACGATCGTTTGATATCAACGAATTCAATCTAATTAACGATTCAACCGTAAAAGCAAATTTTTTTTTTTTTTATTATGCTTCCATTGATTATATCTATGCGCGGTTATAGTCATCGTTCTGTTTAATTACTGCAAATCCGTGATTTTGATATATCAACGTAGAACTGCTTTCTGTAAACGAATTCGAATTGCTAAACTTGTTTCAACGGTGTTAGCTGATTTTTTTTTTCTCTTTTCTTTCATTTTTCTTTTTCCCCTCTTAAATTTGGGACACCTTTGCGCTATAAATTATACAACTGTCAGATTTTCGAATTGCCCATGCACGCGATAACAGCTCATTATTTATTGCCGAAGGGTGTATCTACCCTGGAGGGGGGGAGGGGGGGGGGGAGGAATTTTGCCACACTGTTAATAAATCGGATATTTTATGTTTTACCAAATAACTTTTACCATACGTTTTATTTTCGATGTATTCGTAGACGCGTAACGTGTTCTATAAGTTGAAAATCGTCCGTTTTTACGATCCGCTTTTTAAAGTAGATAAATCAATTACTAACGTAGATAAAAGTCTATAGGAACTTAACACTGCTGCGTATATAGAAGAAGAAGAAAAAGAAAAAGAAAATTTTTAATAAAAATCGAGGAAACATAAATATTATGAGATAATTTTCAATTTTTTTTTTTTTTTTCTTTTTTCTTTCTTCCTTCTTCCTTCTCTTTTCTTTTTACTGAAATATTTGTGAACATAGTGATATGAAATTCTTATTATTATGTATTTTCAAACAACTCATTTTATAAATGAATTTTTCTCATTACGAACGACGACCTCGATTCTATAAATATAATTTCACATGCATTCAGTATATACGCACATGTATAGGTATAATATTTAGTAATTCTAAATGTTAGTAGGTGAGGAGTAGATATGTGAAATAAATAATTTTTCAACTTTGACCTAAACCCCAATAACGTTTCGTAAAATAATCTCTAATTATACAGGATATTCTACGAAGAACAGAAATTCTTTGTATATACCTATATAAAATACATTCATGTATATACGTGTACGTATACCCAAGTTATGATTGTATATATATATATTATATATATATATATATACATATATAATATTATACTTTGAATTTTATCGTCGTTCCATTAGCCACACGATTAATTAACCGTAGGCGGATAACGATTAGGGGTGCGTCAGTTGTGCCGTTTGACATTACTTGATAGTGATAAGTGCTCGCGGTCAATTTATTACTGTGTACTAGTATAGCCTCATACGTATACCTATATCAACTATATATGAGTTGATTTTTATCGTCGGGTAAATCTCGGTGGGATAATTTAATACCAAATTATATTCAGATTGTTGATGCAGTGATTTGACTTTTTCTATTCTTTGAATAAGAATTTCTTTTTTTTTCTCTCTCTCTCTCTCTCTCTCTTTCTCCTCTCTTCTTTTATTTATCTAACGCGTTTATACATATATATATATATATAAGTAACGGTAAAATATACATATAGTTATTCGAAGAAATTAAAATTCGTATCACGAAGGGACAAACTGGCGCCAAGTAGGTATGCTATATCGTTATGTTGCTCTTATGACATCGTTTATACGTATATTACATGCATAAGTATCTGGTATATACTAGGTATATGCATGTATATACGTTTTATGTATATACGTGTGATAAAAAAAATTAAAAAAATTGTATTTACGTGTCGAATTTTGATATGTAGCGGTAATTCTTGAAGGATTATTATATGTGTATATAGTCGGACTATATAAAACTAAGAAGTAATGAAAATTGACTATGCACAGGCTTCTCTGATCTTGATAATTATTATACCCTACAATATAAGTATTCCGTGATCATATAGGTATTCGTGGCGAATAATAGATACAGTAAAGAAATCTTTAGAGGATATGCATCTGTCTATATATCTATATTTTATATCCATAGGTATATATATGTATATATATACATAGACAAATATACGTATGGGTATATATAATAATATTGTATAGGAGAAGATTTCACTTCTATTTATAAATAAATTATTTTCACTAGGTATTTATACCTGTATATATAGAGTCCAAAGGATATGTATAATATACAATATACGTATAGGTAGGTATATATACCTATATCCTATATATTCGTAAATTATTTTCACATTATCTATACCGATAATTGATCTCTCCATGACGCGAATTGTGTACAGTATGTGAGAAGAACTCTCGATTTACAATCTGCCCGTCACAGATACTAAATTTCCGCCAGGTATGGGATATAGGTATATATCGTGGATACATATACATACCGTCAATTTGTTACGTCAATGAATCACCGCTGTCCGAATATAAAAGAAAGATGGAAAGTGATTAGTAATACGTTTTCGGGGTTTCCCGGACGGCAAATAACGAGCTAAAAACGAGTCTAAAAACGAAAAATATCGTGATATATATATGTTGGTCGATAAAATACAAAATTTCATTACAAGTGAAAGTTGATTGATATATTTGATAAAAAAAAAGTTTCATCGAGAAGTATCATAACGTTTTTTATTTTATTTTTTTTGATTTCTACAATTTTTCGATGCTAGATTTTGTTTTTTTTTTTACAAGAAAATCGACCGGGAAGTGAAATTTGATGCAACGAATTATATGGTTTACACTTTTATAGGATAAAATAACTGCGGAGGATTTATTGAGGGTCGTAAAACGTGAGAGCATAAAATATCGTGTTCAAACTGTACGGAGACCCTTTAATCTCTCTTTCGTTTTATGTATACATATGCCGTGTTGAAAATATATAATATCGTATAGCGAAATGAATGGAATGATGGTCATCTGACATTTTGACATTAGTATATGAATATGCCGAAAAAATGTATGTAATTAGTAGCTATCTCTTCAGAGCCCTGCCCAACGGCTCTACTAATGAATTAATCCTAAACTCACGTATGTATCTATATAATACTACGCTGGCTTAAAGGCATAAAGCTGTATATTTACAGTAATCCTAGGTACGCGTCGTACTACCTACATAGATATAACTATATTATGTATACATTTCTCTATAGATATACATATATATATATGTATATGCATACTTTAACCCACATAAGCTAAATAATCAATGAGAGCTTTAGCCAAAGCTTCGGTATAATGTAAGTAGGTAGAATTTGAGTGTGAAAAATATTCTTTTTTAAAATCGTATCACGTACGTATATGTATGGAGGTTGAGATAATAATTTGTTGATGTTAATGATAATTAAGGTCGAGCGATGTTTAGACAGTATAATTTTGACCCTTTCTTTCCATGTTTGCGATAAACAGACAATTTCCTGTCCAATATCAACCTAACCTACACCTACGTATGTATGTACAACGTAAAACAGGGGTATTGATGCTACACGCGTTGAACAGCGGTCACTGCGAATCGTTCAGCCCTGTTAGAAATCCTTGGTAAAGACAACCTGGACGACACGCAATTTGCGCCAATCAACCATACTTACCTTGGGGAATATATATCAAGGTGCGACGCATCCCTTGGGTTTTATACCTTCTCGTTTAGCTTGCGTATAGAAATATAGTGCGGTAATACGCGTTTCATCGAAATATTTGTGTTGCCATTTTTCAGTTTTCATTTCTCTTCTTTTTTCTTCTTCTTTTCTCATTTTATTATGGAAAAAAAAAAAAAAAAAAAACACCTCAACAATTTTGTTAAGATGAAAATTTGTTTCTATTTCAAAAGTTTCAATTTTTTTTTTTTTTTTTTCGAATTTATGATTAATGCGAGTAAACATTTGAATAGCGGGTATAATATTTAGATCAGGCACACATCTATGTTGATAGACAATCATTGCTTCATATTAATGCACCAGGTGGTTCTTATAACCGTTTTTTTTTTTTTTTTTTTCTTTCAATTTTTCAAATTTCATGCATTATTTTCATCCGTTGTAATTTTCAATTTCAAAATTCATACAACTATAACATATTTATACTGTAGTATTTTCACTATACGTGTGGTCGGGGTTTGGATAAGATTTAATTGTGTAGACAGCTGTGCAGACCAAGTCTACCGTACTTAGCTGTAATGATAATTTCATGTTTCATAGAAAACCTGCAGCTGTTCATGAAAATGAAAATGAAAATGAAAATTAAGAGCGAGAAGAGAAGAGAAAAGAAATATACTTGAAAAACTGTATTTGAGATAATTTGAGGAAACTTTGAAACGTCGTAGCTCGAAATTAATAAGTATCTATGTATAGATGTATACCTGTACGCCTCCTACTCGTGTCAAAAATACCAAAGTCTAGCGGGTATTTTTGAAGATATTTAAAACAATGATATCATAGATACTATATAATATATTCCGGTATAAATTTCCAGATTCAAACTATATACTCGTGTCAATTTTATTGACAAATTAATTCGCGAATGAGAAAAAGATGTCCTGATCGTTTTGAATTGATTTTAATTTTTATTCTTTTTTTTTTTTTTTGTTTTTTGTGATAAAATTATTAGAATAATTATTATCTTGTCCGAATCTATTTATAGATTTTTTCAAATATGAAATGATATTATATTGATGTAATGAAAGTATATGCCGGTATACTATATCCTACTTCGGCGACAGACACGAACTCGTGTGGTTATGCTATTAGATGATATGTATCATGTGATAAATTAATTCACATAATATCATCGGTTATAATGACCAGCTATAATAATTTCTGAAAAAATCACGACTCATGATTCGGCGAAATTTTTGTTTGCTGTCAATCTTTTAGTTACACGTTCAAATAATTTCAGACAATACTCTGTATACGCATACGTCTCTCACATGTACGTTCCAATAACTAATTCATGGTAACGGTATTGTGAATAAATTAATTGATTCACGATTTCTATACTTAATATATGTATACAAGAAGAAAAGAAAGAAATCGAAATGGGCTGAAAAAAAAAAAAAAAAAAAAACGGAACACACACGCCCACGTGCATTTCTACGTACGTGTTGAAAAATAAGAAGAGTTCGAGTTTATTTTTATATTCTCTTTGTTTCAATTTTTTAATTTTTTCCTAATTTTTTTCATTTGTTTTTTTTTTTTACTTACTTACTTACGTATTACACATTAATTTTAATTAATCAAGGTGAATAAGGATTTTCACAGTTAGGTAATGGTT
Source organism: Rhogogaster chlorosoma (assembly GCA_944452935.1). Taxonomy (NCBI): domain Eukaryota; kingdom Metazoa; phylum Arthropoda; class Insecta; order Hymenoptera; family Tenthredinidae; genus Rhogogaster; species Rhogogaster chlorosoma. The sequence continues at coordinate 25,895,953 of OX101800.1, read as the reverse complement.
GCAGGATTCGTGCGTGACTTGCGTGTCGTTATGTACACAAAATGCTTTGTATTAGTACCGACGTATTCTCAACGATTTTTCATATACATAGGTAAAGAGTAAAGGAAAAGTGTAGATGAGAAGGAAAAAAAAATATAAATAAAATAAACCCTTCGGCTGGGGTTTTACACGAATTCCTAGTAGTACATACGTGTAGCCATGCTGCTGATCTAATCGTAAGCTCTTGCCTGGTTATAACATACATCGAATCTCTTTAATTTCCTATTTCGCCCCGGTCTCATCTATAATAGTATATACAGATATATGTATATACATATACATATAGGATAAAAAATTTAAAAAAAATTAAAAAAAAAAAAATAGAAAAAGGGGGAATACAAAATGAAAAATGGTGAATTATTGTCATTTTCTTATTTACGTTTATTTTATTTTTTTCTTACACTATAAGCTTTTAGCTTGAAAAATCTATGATTATTAATAAAATAGAAAATAACGGATTATACTATCATCATAAATATTTTTTCTCCATTTGTAAATAAAACATCTCTTTGTAATTCCAAGCTTGCAGCCTACGAAGTTAGTTGCCCAGAATCAAGGGTGGGTAAATAATTATAATGTACTGTTCTTCTTTCGTTGCACAAAATTATTTTTATTTTTATTTTACCTAAACAAAATCTATATATTACCTTATGTATCGTTGAATAATACTCACAATTATTATTACAATAATAATAATAATAATAATAATAATATTATATATGGATGCACCAACGTATTATTTCCGTTACCACAATCGTATGCATATACAATATCAGAAAAAGTGATGCATGAGTGTTGAAAAAAAAAAACAAAAAAAAAAGAATCAAAAACAAAAAAAAAAAAACATCACAGAATAAAGCAAAGCTCTGTTACTAGCGCTTCTAAAATAACAAATCTAATGATAAACCAAAAGAATGTTAAAAAAAATAAAATGTGTTATATGTTGGATAAGAAGAGAGAAAAAAAAAATTAAAAAAATAAAATAAAATGAAATAAAAAATAATAATTTGTTCTTCTGCACTATACTGCGAATGAAATTGATTTTTCTTTTCTATAATTTGAAGAAAAGGAAAGGAAAGGAGAACATCAATGAGGATAGACTGGTAGATTAGTATTTTCTGATTTGAACAAAAAAAAAAAAGAACAATAAAATAAAATAAAATAAAAAGCTCGTCGAGACTAAGAACAAACAAGGAAATTAATCAAAGTATGCATGATGTATAATATATAGTATATATATATGTATATATATATGTATAGCTTTTCACAATAAAAGTAGTACGCCTGAAACGCGCTGCATGCTGAATGAATCTGAAAGTATATTTTATTGTATATATATAGAAATTAATTATATTAGCAAAGTGAAAAGAAAAAAAAAGGAGTCCGGAATCGTTGATAAAACAATTTCTCGTGTATTTTCAACATTTTTTTTTTTTTTTTATTTCTTTTTCTTCTGTTTGGAAAAGTATATATTTTATAATTTATGATAAACAAGAAGAAGAAAAAAAAATGTATTTTCTTGCACGTATATAGTATAACGTATCAGAATAAAATATAATTAGCATTTGAATAATAAATTTAGAATTTTATATTATCGTGAAATAGAGTTTTTACGTAAAATTTGACGTGTATGTGTATATATATGGGTATATAACTCTTTAAATAATTATCATAATTGATATAAATATATACCTACGCACGAGTCTTATTATAGTTTAAAATTGCGTAAATTATAACGTATGATATTTTATACTCAAGCGTGTTATAGTATAGCGTTAGTGAAACAATATACGAAATTTTGAAATTTCATTTTCATTGGCGGAATTAAAACGGATGTTATTCTGTTACAGGGGTTTCCGGTCTCTCCAAGGAAGCATCAAGCAACGTGAACGCAAAAAGTTTCTCATGTATTCCATCTACGCCTGGGGATTGGCGATTTTATTAACAGCTGTTTGCGTGATCATGGATTTTGTTCCTGGAATACCGAAAGACATTCTTAGACCTGAATTTGGAGTTGACAGATGCTGGTTCAAGTGTGAGTGAAAAAAAAAATATATTTTTTAAAACTAGAATCTCACCTTCATTCAAAAAAAAAAAATTGATCAAAAAATATTTCTCCTTCGATTAAATTATACCTCGAAATAAATTGATTGAAGGAATTAGATCACTTGAACTTTGCTCAATGATACTTCGTTAGCCAAAATCAACACTGGGATTTGTTTTTTCTGAAAACAATTTCACTTTCATAGAAGAACAAAGTGATGATGGTAATTTTCTTATAAATAGACATAGAACGTGAGTATAGGGAAAACATATACCTATCGATTGTCGTATGTGATTTTGTAATATCGAGAATAAATTTGTGTGGGTATCAGAAATTCCGCACACGTATTGGTGTACGGTTATATAGGTGAAGTATACTTCGCTACTTGCGCAATTTATAATTTATATCAGAAATAAACTCACACACAATAGAATCCAGGAAAATTACGCGTTCGGATTTAGGTTTGCCCGCAATTTCACATCCCACCGTTTTATACCCGGAAAATTTATTCCATTTATCGGACCTCGATTTCAGATGGAAAATTTCCTTTTAGACTTTTTTTTTTATTATTTTATTTTTTTATAGCATTTTACGTCGCTGCCACAGTCACGAAGTGCTTAATAAAGACGACCTAATTCCATGAATTTATACTTTATTCACGATAAAAACTATAACGTATAAAATTCGGCGTCAAGATTTTAAGGGCAAAGGCCACAGCCCCTGGTATCATATAAACTTTTAGCATCGTTGGAATAGCGGAATGAAATTTTTCAGAACGAGTGGGAGGTAGATATTAATTTTCTGCGAAAACGTTCTTACGAATACTCAGTCATTTTATTATTCTAGATAATTTCGTTAACTCTGACCAATCAGTCTATGATTAAAAAGAAATTTCTTCACTCTCTATATAATTATGCTATTCTTAATTAATGAATTATTTTCTCAATTACAGCCGAAGAAGCGAAGGCCTTGTATTTCTACGGGCCAATGGGTGTCACAGTATTCTGTAATATTATTCTGTTCATATCAACATCTGCGAAAATAATCCGCCACAAGAAAGACACGGCTCATCATCTCAAAGGAATGGACAGCAAACGACACGATGATAACAAACAATGGTGAGTTTAAATTCAAATCAAAGGGTATAGATATTTATTTTTCTAAATTATCCCCAGTTCTTTTCCAATAATAGGTAAAAAAAATGTTTTTTTTCTTTTTCTTTTATTTCGTCATTTCGTATTGCTTACAATTCTTTGATGAGGCTAAATCGATTATTATAAATCATATAAGGTTGAAATAACTGGATATAATATTCATATAGGATTTGTTACCGTGCCTGCACTGTATATACGAATGTATAGGGGAAAAATTTTTAATAGGAAGTTTATGTCTTCCCATACGCTTTTGATGGACGTTTATGTTATCTTGTATATACCCAGTACCTTGTTAAAGCAACAAACTTAAACCTATTCATACTCGAATCTCTAGGAAATTTTTATTGCCTCTATTATATTTGTATATAAGTGTAACACACGATGCGGCATGGTAGTTCTGATATCGTTTAAACAATGAAGAAGTTAAATTGCAAAAGTAAGGAGAAAAATTAAATTTAATAACAAAAAAAGAAGAAAAAAAATGAACTCAAATTATTCCAATATTCTTAAATACGAATTTTTCTATACGTAATGAATTAAGAAATATTTCATAATTGTTTTTTTTTTTTTCAACGTTGAAAAAAAAAATATAATGTAAAATAAAAAAATGAAAAGAAAAACTAATTTCAATTCATTCATATTTCAGGTTTAATTTGTATCTGAAGTTATTCATCGTTATGGGAATAAACTGGTCTATGGAAATAATATCGTGGCTTTGGCAGGAGCCAAAATATCTCTGGTATCTAACCGACATAGCAAACACCTTGCAGGGTGTTATAATATTCATAATATTCGTATGGAAGGATAAAATCAAGAGATTGTTAATAAAACGTTTCAACTGCAAAGGGCCGAATTTCTTATCACGTGACTCTACGAGAAGTGCTTATCACAGTTCTACTTCACGTACTTGTACAACGTCGATTCCTTTGCATGAGAAGACTAACTCATTTCCGGATCCCGTTTCTAGAATAAAACCAGCATCCGACGATAGCGACGGTGTATAAAGTGGGGAAAACAAAAAACAAAAAAACAAAAAAAAAAAAAAAAAAAAAAAACACAATTATTATCATTTATACATTTAAAAGTACAAAAAAATTCATTAATTCACGATATAATTAATTATTTTATATCATTTATTATTTCTTAATTTTTATTCTTATTTATTTTTATTTCTTTTCTTCTCTTCATATTACATATAACAAGACGAGAAATAATTATCACAAAAACGTTATATTATTATTTTATCATTTTTCTTTCTTTTCTTTTTCTTTTCGTCTATAATTAATTATTATCGTCACGCCTTGAAATATACTTAAGTATATATATGGTTAGTTAAGTATATCTGTTTTAGTTTATGATGTACGAACGAAAGTATAAAGATAAAGGGTGATAAAAAGAAAAACAAACAACAAAAAAAAAACAATCTCTTCTTTCTTATCTATATCTCATTATACATACATGTATAGCTTATCTTTTTAATCCTTTTATTCATCAACTATTATTTAAAACTTGATCAGGATTTTGAAATTTGAAAACAAAGAGCTGAAAGAAATGAAAAACAAAAAATACTTTCTAATTAACATGTTATAACGAATTATAATCATAATTTCGTATCAATAATCACACCTTATTAGGTAATACAAATTCAATTCTTGTTATATAGTATAATTAACTGTGTATTCGTATGCATGTGTGATTTGTGTGTTTGAATTTCTTTCAACTCTCTTTATTAACACAAAAATGAACATCATAATCGTCTATAGATTCTTTTCCACTTCTTCTTCTTTCTTTCTTTCTTTCTTTTTTGTTTCTATTCCAAGTAAATTTGACTCTCATCGTTTAAGAAAAGTGAGTTCACTAATTTATACATATATATATCAGTTGTATATTCCACATTCATGATAAAACTGTGAAATTAATACTTAATAGTGATCTGTGAGATTGATTAGATTTTTTTAAATAATATTTCGACGTGAAATATCTCCTGTAATAGTATATAATATCATATATAAGACATTATATTATAATAAATGATAATTTTCAAATTAAGATTAATCAATTACGGTGATATAACAATTATCATTATAATATATAATTGTAATCACACGTATATAAACGAGGCTTTAGATTTTCTTTATATTAACGGAATATAAAATTTAGATTTAAATTATATCTATGATAAAAAATTATATTTAAATTTAAGTTTCTGAATCTATACTATACGATATACATATATCTAACATAACAATATAGTCACTGAATAATATCGATGGTATATTATTCAAACTCTCGTCTCGCGTTTAATATTCGAAAATTCGTATAGGTATATTTAAGATCTGTAAATATTTAATTTCAATAATTTAAAAATGTTGATTAACTTTTTGGTATTTTCTTTCGTTTTTTTATTTTTTTTTTATTTTCATTTTTTTTTTTTCATTTCTTTTTTTTTCCAATATCAATATCTATCTACTTTCAATTACTTACATGCGTAACGAAATATTGAGAAATCGTCAAGTATCGTTGAAGTAAATTATTGAAGGAATATTGTTTACGATATAAAAAAAACAAAAGAGAGAGACGTATGTTAATTTTAATAAATTAGATATTAGTATTGATAGTACCTATTCAATTTACATAAATATAGGTAATTTAAACTGAAATCAATTTCAAGCCATATGCGGTAACAGCATTTACCTTCTAATGGCAATGCAGGATTTTTCATTCTAACCAGAAATAAGAATCGACATATAATACTATCGACGAACTTTTATGTATGCAGCCTGTTTAATCGACGTTTTTTTTTTTAATCGACTGTTGAATTATGATTCGCCTATACATATTTCATTTTTCGTAAATTAATTAGAAGAATTAGAAGAAAGAAAAGAAAAAAAATTTTTTTTTGTTTTTTTGTTTTTGTTCAAATTAGAAAAATTCTATCGTTCATTTAATTTGTTAATAAAATATTTGATAACGCCGGTAATATTGTATCGTATGTTTGGGGGAGCGAGGCGCTTATTTAAAAAACAAAAAAAAAAAAATTAAATTTCAAACAGGCAAGCGACGTGTTACAAGAAATAATTATACATAATTATTATTTTTTTTGTTTTTTTTTTTTTTTTTTGCTGGAAAAATTTCCTATTTCTAAAAGCCATTCATCTAGTCAAATACACTTAGGTATAATATATTATATCTGTATAGTATGATATGGAGTTTAAAATATATATAACTATCAATGACAACGTGTATTCAGAAAAGTACCTAATTGTAAGGACAACTCGTCTCCGATATTATTATTAACAAGTATCACGTACTTTCTTTGAAACCCGTAAAACCCGTACCTAAATATGATTGAAAAACTAAAATAAGATAAGAACACAGTGTGTCTGTATAATATCTACTTAAAGAAAAAAGAAAAAAGAAAAAAAAAAAGTTATTACAACAAATGATATATATTCTTCTATTCTTATTGTTATACTTATTATAGTTTATAAATATTAATCTTTACGTAATTATATAATATGTAAAGAATCATGCTTTTTGTATTGTGATATTGCCTATAAATAAAGATATTCCTCTAAACCCGTGATATACAGTTCTTCGACAATTTCAGACTCGTTATTGATCGATTTGCGAATCAACTCGTATTTGACCTATACTCGTGGTTTATTTAAACAACAACCGGATAATCTTTGCTAATAAGAGCAGTCTTCTAATTCTAGTCTTTTTCCACCACTGTAGATGATATATCGAAACTCTGATACGCAAGCGAAGCGGTAGGAATTCAAATTTTGATATATTAAACGCAATTTCTATATGATTAATTAATCACACATGATTTATATGATCAACAACCACACCAACTCTTGCGGTTAAGACGAAACTAATAGACTGACGACGAGTTACTCTTCAGATATGATTTCACGTCTTCTTCATTTCAGGTTTAACTTACATCCGAAGCTTTAGGTCGTAATGGGAATCAGCTAGTGCACCAAATTAATATCCTGGCTCTGCGAAGATCCAGTGTTTCTCCGGTATATAACGGATATGATGAATGCACTGCAAGGCGTTATCATATATTCGTTATTTTCATTTCTAAGAAAAGAACTATAAGAATAAGAAACTATATTTCCGTATGTTAAATTATTAGAACGGGAATGCATTTTGTTCCGTGATATTAAAAAGGGTTATTCCCTAACGAATACCGCCAGGCCATTTACGCGAAATGAAACGACAATCCCCAAGGCATTCTCACCTTTGTTCATTAATTAACAAAACATTAGATGACAATTAAGTAATCAATTTTTGACCGACCTAGCGAACGCATCATCAGACAGCTTGGGTATCGCGTGATTATGAAACATAAGCGAGTGGATATAACAAGTGCGAAAATAATGAAAAGATGAACAAAATACTGACAACTGACAATAACGTCGACAGTACGGAATATGAAGTTGAATGAGAAAGGCGCATGGTGATTAGTAAAAACATCAAGTATAACAAGTTTGTTTAGCGCATGAAATACATATTCAGTATTCGCGCAAAAGTGTTTGATGACCACACGGTGACAAACCAGGAATACATAATCGCTAAAAATCGGCTTCTTCAATTCGAGAGAAAATTACTGAAGGTATACTATAGCTCACACACCTGTGCAGTTGATTGGGATGTTTTTTTTCACTGAACCAATTAACGCCTAGACGTACCCTCGACACTTGCGGCTCGTCTACAGAACAGCTTTACTCAAATACTCAATTTTTCTAACGACTGTGTCTCTCTTTCTCTCTCTATCGGCAAAGATGACCGAGCGAAGGATTTCCTTGCTAGTCCTGATAATCATCGTCCCTCACGCCTTCACGCAATCTCCTAGCCCTGACGAGATCGAGAACCAATGTCCGGACAGCGCGCGCGTTAATCTCACCGAAGGTACCCTGGATCCAGTGACAGACAATATGGTGAAATCCGGATACGTGTTCCCACCTGAGTCGAGATGGATCGAAGACGGCGATATTTTCGGATGCGTTTGTTACAACAGGTCAAACTCATGCTCGCCGCTGTATTGCCCCGTGGAATCGTCGATGTATTATCGCATAGATTTGAACTGCGAAAAACTCGAAGATTACGAAGATTATGAATTGCTTGTACTCACCGCGCCAGTCATCTATTCCCTCGACGTACCAATCGAAATTGTAGCTGTAAATGATCAGCAAGTTTACACGGATAGTTACAACGGCGATTGCATCTGGCTGGGGAAACAAATAATCTTCACAGAGACCCTGGTAAAGGGTATTTACATGGATATGGACGGCGGTATTTATATACCAAATAAAAACATCAGTCAGATGTACAATTTCGATAGCTCCTGCCTTTGTAGCGATAATAACCTTACCACTGTTTCCTCTTACTGCTTGATGAGCGGTATCATACATACCAGAGTCGATCACAAGTTCATCGACGTAACGGCGAAAGGTGCTAGCATGCTCGCGCATGTAGGGATGATATTGTCCGTACCATTTCTGCTCGTCACTTTTATAGTTTACACAATATTACCGGAAATTCGGAACATCCATGGATTCACACTGAGAGGATATGTGGGCTGCCTCCTAGTGGCATACACTACCTTGGCAGTGGTTCAAACCATAATAGGCTCGATCTCGGGTCTAGCGTGTTTCTTTGTTGGTAATTGTAATCGTGATGATTAACATTGATAACGTAATTCTAATGAATTTGAGAAAATAAATTTTCTTTCAGCGTATATAATCTACTTTGCATTTCAAGCAAGTTTCTTCTGGCTGAACGTGATGTGCTTCGATATTTGGTGGACCTTTGGGTGAGCCTTTGATTTTTCATTCAATATATGACAGACATTATTACGTGATCAGACGACTTGACTGCGGATTCGTTAGCGAAGGATCGGGGGTTCATTCTCTTTCGTGGTTCGAAGTTCAGATAGACGTTCTTCTGTAACAGGGGCTTCCGGTCTCTCCATCGAAACGTCCAAAAGTATGACAGAACAAAGATCTTCACGTACTCGACGTATGCGTTTGGCTGCCCAATCCTATTGACTGGTATTTGCATGATCATGGATTTCGTACCAGGGATTCCCGATAATCTGATTCGCCCTGAGTTCGGAGTGAATAGTGCTTGCTGGTTCAAGAGTAACTATATTAGAAAACTAGTATCGTTGATTTACCTATGAAAAAAAATATATATTTCGGGTTGTGATTCTACCCAACGAATATATCTTTTCGAAAATATCTATTTTCTCGTTCACAGCGGACGGAGCTACGGCTTTATATTTTTATGGACCGATAGGCCTCACCGTCATCTGCAACATATTCTTCTTCGTATCAACAGCCGTGAAAATTATTCGTGACAAGAAGGATACGGCACGGAATCTCGGAGGTACGGACAGCAGGCGACACAATGATGACAAGCAATGGTAGGCAATAGAATTTCGAAAGATAAACTGCAATTTTAATCTCATTCTATGATATCACTGCAGCTCTCGGTTATCCTGAAGCGAATAGACAGACGATGAATTTTTCTCTTCAGATATTATTGGACATTGCCATTGATTGGCGAAACGAATTTATCATTCCAGGTTTAACTTGTATCTCAAGCTGTTCGTCGTGATGGGAATAAACTGGCTCATGGAGATAATCGCATGGCTTTACAAGGATCTGGAATACATTTGGTTCATAACGGACTTGGCGAACGCACTTCAGGGCCTGATTATATTCGTGATTTTCATTTGCAAAAAAAATATCATACGATTACTCGTCAAACGTTTTGGCTGTCGAATGCGAAGCTCCCAATCGCAGGATTCGACGAAAGGCATTCAAAGCAGCTCTAATCCGACTGGCACGACTTCCATTCCTCAATCTCAATAATGGAAGTCAATTTCCAGACCTCGTTCGTAAATTTAAAACAAGTTTATCACGTTTATCAATTATTCCAGATTGAATATCAATGTTCGCACCTTGCAGGCTTTCTGTGTCTCGATATGATCGAATAAAGAAGTTCTGATTGTCGACAATTTGGAAATATCTATCACAATCACAAAAAAAAAAAAAATCAGTCCCAAATGTGAATTCTCCCCCTTTTTTCTTCTTTATTCTTGTACTCGTGCTCTTTTTCTACTCGTCTTACGGGACTTAGCCCCATGACGTAATAAAGGTGTTAATTATTATTACCATAATCATTGCATAGGGGAAATATAACGCGAATACTCATCAAAAGTTTTTATTCCCAAAGCCAACTTTCTTCCTTATCAATAATTTGAGATTTTATTTTTGAAATTACATTAAAATGGTCAATGCACAATAAATTATATATGTAAGTCTTACGAATCTCTTCTTCGAAATCGGCATAGAAGATTCAATCTTTCATCTATTGACTAACTCTCGTACTTGCCCCGTACCTATACATATATACGTGTCAGAGAAATGAGCTCAATTTCCTTGATAAATTGGTCCCATGACCCTTAGATTCGTTCTAATCAATCAATTAGAAAAATTGCCTTCACAAATAGGAGACCTTCTCTGCAATGTTTGTATTTGAGAACATTCGACCAGTAGTTTTACAGTGAGCAAACGTTGCACATGAATGATGAATCGTATATTAGTAAACACATATTTATATATAAGAACTTCTGGATGTTGATAACTTGATAACTTGATCAAACATCGCTATGATTCGCCTGCAACGTTCCTACGGTAAACAGGAAGTTGAAGTAATTAGATCTTTTCCTTCAAGACCTGATGATATCGTCGTATCGTTATACAAGCAGAGTGATCCGTGGTCCATAATTGATTTGAAAATTATGCGTCAAGGTTACAATCATACAGGATAGTAATCTCATCCAGTCGCGTGTTATTATATATCGGACTACAGCCGCAGATAAGAGACGTGTCATATTTTACTATTCTTTCATGTCTATATAGCCTTCTTCATTAAATTCGTGTATCGCTGCGTGGCTCTTCGAAAAACAGTGCAATTGTGTCCTGGATAATGCGAGGCTCGTATTTTCCTAACAAACCCACGAAGTTCTTTTCACTTATTCAGTTCACCGTTAAGTGTCGTTCCACCTGTGCCACCTACGCGCTGTATTATCATTTCTCATATTCTTTTTTGACAGCAAACTTCGCGATTGGCTAACGCTCGACCCTTTTATACAAACTTAAACAGAGCTGTAGGTTAATGAATTTTGAACTTCTACCGTTATCTTGCCCAGAAGCAAAGCTATGTCATAGGCACGAGTCGCAGATGAGCTGGAACGTATCGCTTAAACTCTACGCAGATTAAGAATTGAGGAAAATATTAATGATTCTCGTTACGTACGTATACTCACCAATACAATAACGTATTGTCGTTTAAGTCGCGTGAATCTTATTTTATATTTTGTATAGACGGTGTGTAAGTATAGCTGAAATTGCGAAACATCGCACATACGCATAACGCAGCCACCAGAGTAAACCAACCGCTCACTATTTATTCGTCGTGCGAAATAGTAGGAGGAAAAAAAAAAATCGAAGAATTGAGAATCTGGCATGATTATATAATACGTTCGTCTTTTTCCTTGTTGTATCCAAGAATCGCATTCCAGGCTTAGTCTATTCACAATCAAGAGTGATACCGATGGCAAAGTTCAAACGAGACATTCACTTGGCCACTTGTAATTTCCGCCTCGCGGTCACCGTCTAGCCTTTGGTTTTTTTGAACCAAAAATCTATGCTTCGAGGTATTTTAACACTGGCCTTGACTTGGTGTATCATAATTCAACAGGTGGCACTGTATGCTTGATTTTGCCGTATTACTTTACGTAAACGTAGCTCGGTGTGGTATTTGGTTTGGTAAAACCTCGCGGGATAGAAGGCTCGTTCTTAGAATCAGTCGGATTTCTCGGCTCGTCGAAGATGAGCGAGCGTGGATTTTTGCTGATTGTGCTAAGTGGCCTGCATCTTCTGACGACGTCTAGTAGCGACGATAAAATTACTCGCTCATGTCCGATAAGCGCGCGCGTCAATCTCGCCGGTGAAATCCCCGATGATTTTGGAATGGTGAGGAAATTCGGGCAAGTTTTTCCACCGGAATCGAGGTGGGATCAGGGAGGTGAGATGTTCGGATGTCTGTGCGGTGACAAGGCCTGCTTACCCATCTGCTGCCCTTTGGAAATGGTCAACATCGACGGAGTCTGTGTTCAGGACGACAAACCCACCCCCGTTAATTTCTCGGCGATTTATCCTGCCAATACGACAATCGACGGAGTCCAGGTGAACGCGCAGAACTTCCACATCGTCGCCTTGGACCCCTGCGGAAATGTGAATGCGGGGTATCTTCTGGAGCCCGAGATCCACCCGTACGACGATTTCTACCTGCTCAAAACTGGCTCCATTTATCTACCCAAAAACTTCGACGGGACTATGTACCGTTTCGACGAATACTGCTTTTGGCGGTTCAAGAACTCTACTACCTATTCTCCGAAGGTTTGCGTCGACGACAAGCTTCCTTCGCCGATCAGTGAGAGAATAATTCACGCAGGAATGATCGCGTCCTGTCCGTTTCTCCTCATCGCGTTCATCGTTTACGCGATATTACCAGAAACGAAAAACCTCCATGGACTGACCGTGAGGGGATACGTCGGCTGCCTTTTCGTAGGATACACTTCCATGGCAATTGTAATGCAGAATCCCTCGATTCCGGAAGGGCCGTGCGAATTCGCTGGTAAAATTTCGCCACGTTTTTAATCGCTTATCAATCCTTTCGTGAAATTTAAATCGGAATGATTAATCGAGTCGACTATCTTCTTTGCAGCGTATATCACCCTGTTTTCGTTCCTCGCAAGCTTCTACTGGCTAAACGTGATGTGCTTTCACATTTGGTGGACTTTTAGGTAAGCCTATACGATCTCTGTGTCGAATGAATATGATGTGATATCTGTTCGTGAATATCTTGTTTTTCATTCGCACTTGAGTTGCGATAGTAGAATAGTCGAAGGTGGTTTTACACATGAGGATTAGAATGGGTTTTTATTATTTTGCAGACGATCCCGGCTACGCCATCAAACCGTGAGACAAGGCAAGCGCAAAAAGTGCCTCATCTACTCTACCTATGTATGGGGTTGCGCCATTTTATATACTGCTCTTTACGTCTACACGGATTATTTCGGGGGGATCCCCGGCAATTTACTTCGTCCTGGATTTGCAGGAGTGAATGGATGCTTGTTCAGAAGTGAGTTTAAAATTGCTATACCCTAACTGGAAAAAGACTTCGGGCCCATCGTCAATTCTTTCTTTCAAAATTTATTATCGAGCTCTCGCTAAAAATCGTTTATCAATTTAGTAGAATCAGTGAGATGGAGCTTGATTAACCATATTTAATTTTAACGCAATTTCTACCCCGCCGGATCAGTCCTTGTGATGAATTTGAATTTTATGGCGGTTCGAAGAGTCGAGATAATTTCGCTACCCCGGCTACGCGATAGAGTAGTTGAATTATTTCGGCATCGTAAAGTGTAAAGAAGCTTGAATCTTCACAGAACACTGAACGAAATTTCTTTATATTTGGAATACAGACAATATCATAGCCCAGACCTTCTACTTTTATGGATCATTGGGTGTCACTCTCGTCTGCAACATCTTCTTCTTAATTAATTTCGCTGTGAGACGAAATCGCGATTCAAAGAACGCTATGCAGCTCCTTGAAAGTGCAAAAAGCGAGGGACAGGATGATAACGAGCAATGGTAAGTTAAAACTTTACTCGAAGCCCTGAAATGTAGTGAACAAATATCGACAGGAGTCTTTCTCTCTCAAAAAACTATGAATATGTCATCGAAGAATAAGCTGCTTTTAAATCATCAGAGAAAATGAAAGGAGTTATTTTTATTCCAGGTATTATTTGTGCCTCAAGTTATTCGTCGTGATGATTATAAACTGGTCCATGGAAGTGGTTTCGTGGTTTTGCAACAACGCATGCCCGACATGGCTCCGTTCCGTCACGAATTTCGGACACGCATTTCACGGCCTAATCGTATTCGTCATTTTAATCTGCAAGAAAGACATAATCCGATTACTAGTCAAACGGTTTGGTTGTCGAGTACCAAATTTTCTCTCATCAAAAAATCCACCGAGAAACCCTCGCCGTAGTATCGCAGACACCGCGACCTCCGCATCTCAATCCCCATCTCCATAAGGATATATTTAAGTTCATTCACTTCCACAAAGCTAGAACCATTTCGATATCGCCCTCACTCATTAACATATTATAATTTAATCAATTATTACCAACCGCAAACATTAGGTACACGTACAATTATGATTAAGGACTTCGTCGTTTCTGTATCGATTAACGTCTTCTTTTCGTAATTCGAATAAGAGTTTATATTTTCTATTGGTTTCGACTTATTCAATTGATTTTACTTGCTTGACCCGCATCCGACGAATTGATCTAATCTAACGATTATATTAGGCTTCGAATTGCCTAACTTATGACTTCGATCGGCGTACCGTTTGGTATACTGCAGCTGTAGGATTTTTACGAGTGTTTTTTAGATAGTAAATCGAGAAAAATATTCGTTTCGTAATCATATCTCAAGTTATAGATTGGATGTTGAGATTCTCGTACAGAAATAGCCAGAACACTTGGCTGAAAATTTGATAATACAGCTTTCACTCTCAGGCTAAAAACAGACTTCGCATATCTCGGTGTCGAGTACCTGGAACGAATTGAGTTATAAGAGCCGGAAGAATACTTTTTCCACGACAAGTTATATCGGGGACAGAAATAACTGCGTGAGGAATAAGTTGTCAGAAAATATATAGGGAGCGTTTACATCCTTCGTCAATCTGCAGTAGCTTAATAAAATCACATAAACGCGTGAAAACGGTATCCGTTAATCCATTTCGAGTGAAATTATCGTTTAACAATATTTATCCCGACGCATAGGTCATCTCGACTTGTTAATACGGCGTAACCATCTTCGTTCGACAACCAGGATGCATCATCTCAACTTGCCGCGGGATCGCGAAACAGACATATAACGATGTTGAAAATATCTTCAGTCAAATACGCGGATAAAATATTACCAGTTATAAATATTAAAATCATACATCTTTATCCTCGTAAAATGCTTGTATATACATATAAAGATTATGGTTCCGTTTATCGATAGCCGAGTTATGCAGAGATGAGAATACGACCGATTATTTGTTTTTTATACGGGCCAATCTCATTATCCAATCCTGGATCTGGATGTAATTAGCGAACTGATTCAGCTGCTGAAGGAGCTAACGGGAAAACCGTGTTTTTCGAAGAACATCCCAGCTCGGCTCAGTCACATGGGATGAAATGAGTCACAGCCTTCAATTAATTAACAGAAAATTAGGGCGCATTAATAAAATGAATTTCCGAAGTAGACAGCGAGTTAGGATATCGAATAGCGTGACTGCGAAATAAGCTGATTAGTGCAGATTGCGTGAACGATTAACAGGTGGACAAAAGGCGAGTCCTTCGGGAAGAATTGGATAGTACGCGAGTACAGTTGGATGAGTGAAGGCACCAGGTGATGAGGGAGAGCTCGGAGTAGGAAGTATAATTAACGAAATACGAGTATTCAGAAACTTGGGCTGAAAAAAGGGGATCGTAAAAGTCTGAATCAAAAACTTGCTAAGATTCTCATCAGTTTGTCAAATTGTTTAATATCCGACGAACGCATGAATAGATAAATGAATGTTCATTGAACAGATGGGCGATGGAGTATGAGCAGTACGAGCATCGCAATATCAGGTAATGAAATTTGCCGTTACTGCTTTCACAGATGTGAAACAGAGCATAGGAGAGTAGTCTGCAGCTTGTGATATCTGCTTACAGTGAGCTGGATGACGATACCGACATCGTATTCGAAAACTTCAGCCACATCATCACCATTTCCAGCTATGCTGTAGCTACACCACTTATGTTTCTCACATTCATCGTTTACAGCATTTTGCCAGAACTTAAGAACATCCACGGACTGACACTCCGAGGATACATTGGCTGCCAACTTCTGGCACTCACCACTATGCTAGTAATGATAATCAGCCTCAAAAACGGTGTGATA
This sequence comes from Rhogogaster chlorosoma, assembly GCA_944452935.1. Classification (NCBI taxonomy): domain Eukaryota; kingdom Metazoa; phylum Arthropoda; class Insecta; order Hymenoptera; family Tenthredinidae; genus Rhogogaster; species Rhogogaster chlorosoma. The sequence continues at coordinate 25,879,619 of OX101800.1, read as the reverse complement.
CTGCCTTGCCTCTTGTTCGGTACGATAATTACTTAACAATCGCTCGAATGATTCCCAATTTAATACGAATTCGAAAAAAAAGATTGTCACTGTTTCAGGATTTTTCTTTTTCTTTTCACTCAGCGCAAGCTACTTCTGGCTAAACGTGATGTGCTTTGACATTTGGTGGACGTTCAGGTGAGTTTCACTTTATACCTTCACGCATTGCGCGAATAGTCGAGTTCCAGTTTATGCTGGAAATGATACGGCCTGTGGAATTATACCGTTTCGGTTTTGTCAAATTTTGGCCAAAGAAAAGGGGTTCGATCTCAGATTTGAATGATAGTCACGTTGTGGCCTAATACTGTAATTTATTAGCCTGTATCATTGAAAAGCATGACGTTATTTGATCCAGAGGCTTTCGTCCACTCAAAAAAAGCGACTTGCAATACGAGCGCAAAAAGTATATACGTTACTCGATCTACGTATGGTGCTCGTCGCTTTTACTTGCTGTTATTTGGACGATCGTGGAATTTCCAACTAGAAATGGAGTACTTATTGTGTCATGTTTTCTGTGTGAGTAAAAAAAACTATTTTACTAAATTTTTATATTGGCTCAACTACTTTACTGATCAGTCTATAATCCTTTTTAATCTCCCACCAAGCCAAGAACCTTGGATTCATTGAAGTACCGATTGGCTTCACGCTCTTTTTCAACCTGATTCTGTTTGTACTAACGGTGAAAAAAATGATTCGTAACAATGGGGACACGGCACGTGATCTCGGAGGGACGGAGAGCAGGCGAAACGACAGTCATAAACAATGGTGAGTTAACATTCCAATTGAAAGAGGAAAAAAATGGATAAAGACTCGTGCGGACGTGGCTGATGAACAAATCTTAACAAGAAGAAAAATATTGAACTAGCCCAAACTAACGTACCGCCAAAACTCATTGTAAAAGTAATTTTCGACGGTGAAGTACGCATCTCTTGATTGCAGGCTTACTTTGTACCTGAAACTGTTCGCCGTGATGGGAATTAACTGGTTTTTGGATATGATGTCATGGCTTCAGGGAGAACAGACCAATCTAATATTCAACCTGATAATTCCATCTCAGGGTATTATCATATTCATTCTGTTCGTCTGCAAGAAAAAAATACTACGATCAATCGTGAAGCGTTGTCGTTGCTGGAAGCCAAATTCCAGGGGAGAGAATTCGGGGAAGAGGGCATGCCAAAGCTCTACTTCTCGTGCTTCCATGAGCTCAGTGCCTACTGATGATGGGATAGCTGTGGCTGATTCATCTCCACAACGTTTCTGAAAGTGAAATGAATTTCTTTTTTTCGATAGAAGCGAAGAATTGAAGAATCCATAATGATAACAAATTGATACATGTAATAAATGATTTACCAACTCGTTACCTACAATGAAAAAAAATTTCACTATTTCTGTATCAATTATTATCAACCTTCTTATTTCAACATCAATAAAAGTCCCCATTTCCTATTCATACGTTGACCTAATTATTTTTATCGCGTAACTCATGGCATAAAAAAATTTCTATACGTATTATATTCCCATTTAATCTACTGGCGAGCAAAGATTACGATAATTTTTTAGATGCAGCAAATTCTCAATCAATCATTTCGTCGTTGGGTAATTAGACTGCGATTATCATCCTCAGCAGTGGATCATATCTATCGAAGTCTTATTACACCTGAAAATTTCTATTGGATATCGTCCGCGGCTCTGCCCAGCTCTGAAATATTTCTGATACATGAAGAATTTGGAAAACATTGAGAAATTGATCATTTTCACTGCCTCGCTAATTGCTGGAGCATCCCACAGCTGGGCCGAGATAAAACAGTCAATTGGCAAACACAGACCCGCCTAACTGTTGAACTGACATATGGTTTCCACTAGATTACGCCGACGATTAACAGGTGAAAAAAATGCCAGTGACTCAGAGAAAATTGGACAGTACGCAGGTTGGTGTAGAATGAGTGAAAAATTCCCGGTGATAAGTGAGAACTCGAGGTGGCAAGTATCACCGATGAAATAGGATAATGTGTAACTCAGCCTGATATAAAAAGGGGATCGCAGGAGCCTGAATCAAACAGAGCCTCCTATGTTGACTTGCTCCTTGTTGACTTCAATCGTTACTATTTTTTATTATTTTTTTTTTCTCTCTCTCCTATCTCTTTGTTTCCAGAATTTTTACACTGTGCATTTTGATTGATCCGTCATACTGTCGCACAAATAGATGGACTTCAGAAATGACGATAACGAGTAATAAAATGCAATATATAATGACTTTATTAAATGGTAAGAGAGTAGCCTTTCTACTGAGATATTTGCGTATAGCGATCTGAAGGATGAGGGCAAGGACCACTTCACTTTCATTGCCAACATGATCGTCGTTCTCGGCTATGTTACAACGATACCATTCCTGCTCGTCACGTTCATCGTTTACATTATTTTACCGGAACTCAGGAATAATCACGGACTGACGATGAGAGGATACGTCGGCTGCCAGCTTGTGGCATGCATCACCCTGCTAGTATTGATCATCAGCACTATAAACGATGTGGAACTCCCATGTATCTTGATCGGTGCGATAGTTAATTAACACTTTCTCATTATTTTCATAATGAATGATTGCCAAGAATTCATTTTTATAATGTATACCCACATCTTTAACAGTTCCACCAGTTTCTGAGTTCCTATTATTTCAGGATTCGTCATCTACTGTTCAACGAATGGAAGTTACTTCTGGTTAAACGTGATGTGCTTCGACATTTGGTGGACCTTTGGGTGAGTTTCAGATCCCTATACGGATCGAGTAAATAGTCAGATTCTAGTGTATACGGGGAAAAGGGTTTTGGAATTTGTCAAATTTGGGCTAAAAAGTTGCTCTTCGAATCTTCGATTTCCGATTCAAATACTTCCAGACGTTTCCGGCCTCTCAGAAAAAGCCAAAGGCAGCCAGAGCGCAAAAAATGCATCATTTACTCGGTCTATGTATGGGGCTGGGCGGCTTTCTTGAGTGTTACTTGGGCGATCGTGGAATTTGTGAATGGAGATGAAGGACCTTTTTCGTGTTTGACATGTGGGTGAATTAATACCTGTATCCTTACATTTCAATATTGACTCAGTTACTTTCGACTGACTGATCAGTGATCACCATTAATCCTTTCAATTTTCTACAAAGCTGCGAATTTCTTGTATGTCGCTGTACCGATTGGTGTCACGCTCTTCTCGAACATGATACTGTTCATATTAACGGTGAGAAAAATAATTCGTCACAATAAGGACGCGGTACATCATCTCAAAGGCTCGAGGAACAGGCGACAGGATAATAATAAGCAATGGTAAGTTTCATTCCTCAAATAGGATACGAAAGTCGCCATAAATTAATACGCATAGGAATTTTGGACAGTATAAACGTATCAGAAAATTAGAATAAATTTCTTTGATTCCAGGTTTACTTTATACTTGAAGCTGTTTATCGTAATGGGAATAAACTGGTTCTTGCAGATCATCTCGTTGTTCAGTCAATATTCGAGATATATCAAGTTGATAACGAACGCGATAACCGCGTTTCAGGGTATTATCACATTCGTTCTGTTCATTTGCAAGAAAAAAATATTACGATCGGTCATGAAGCGATGTCATTGCCGGGTACCAAATTTTTGCGGATGGAATTCGAATAGGAGCGTCTGTCACTCCTCAGCTTCGAAGACCGCTGTACCTTCCCATGATGAAGTAGCAGCTGACTCAATTCCGGAACGTTTTTGAAAATGGAAAGAAAATTTTTATACTGGCGAGGAAGGAGTTCATTCCGCCATGAAGCCATCACTATCCTGCACGATTTTTGTAGCAAAAGTAATTCACTACCGCAACCAAGAAATAAACGAATGCAGGGAAATAATACTTTTTCGACCGATTTTTTTAGTGAATGACGTAGCAATATTATATTAACACTCGTCCTTCTGTTACAGTTGGATATCCTTCAATCAGAGTCCAGACACCTCCGTCGACTGAGGATTCTGTTCCAGTTGCAATGAACGAGTGCATTTTGAAAATTTAGTTATATTAGATAATATATTATTGTAATGCGAATGTGGTTCATATTTTGGCATCTCGCTCATATGAACAATATATGAAAAGACTAAACTTGATCAATTGCATTGGGTACATATTAATTTTGGAAAAACATTTACAAGTTGTACTTTGACAAATAATATTATATCGATACAGCATCAATAAAATCTCAGACACATCAATAATGAATTGCTTTATTATTTTCCACTGTCCCCTGCCTTTATGTATAGATATATTAGGGTGGTCCTTGACAGGGGTGCTTTTGAATTTCTATGCTCCGAGGGGGTCAAACGTTTCCAAATAGATTTTTGAAAAAATCCCTGAGAATTTGAGCTGTTAATATCAACTCTAAGATAGTCTAAATGGTTAAACATATAGAGACGTGTACGAAGACACGTATGCATGCCTATATCTATACACTAAAATTTTCAGCACACCTCTTCGGGTCAGATGTTCTCCTGATACCAGGAGCAGAAATTTATCGAGTAAAAGTCTTTCTAATTCCGAAAAATGCTAGCATTAATGAATCATAGGTATAGAGACGTATAGAGAGACGTATGCATGAATGAATCAATACACATATCCTTTTTCGGCACACCTCCTCGGGTCAGATGTTCTCCTGATACCAGGAGCAGAAATTTTACGAGTAAAAGTCTTTCTAATTCCGAAAAATGCTAGCATTAATGAATCATAGGTATAGAGACGTATAGAGAGACGTATGCATGAATGAATCAATACACATATCCTTTTTCGGCACACCTCCTCGGGTCAGATGTTCTCCTGATACCAGGAGCAGAAATTTTGCGAGTTAAAATCCTTCTAACTCCGAAAAATGCTAGTATAAGTTAAATATAAGTATAGAGAAGTATAGAGAGACGTATGCATGACTGAATCAATACACATATCCTTTTTCGGCACACCTCCTCGGGTCAGATGTTCTCCTGATACCAGGAGCAGAAATTTTGCGAGTTAAAATCCTTCTAACTCCGAAAAATGCTAGTATAAGTTAAATATAAGTATAGAGAAGTATGGAGAGACGTATGCATGAATGAATCAATACACATATCCTTTTTCGGCACACCTCCTCGGGTCAGATGTTCTCCTGATACCAGGAGCAGAAATTTTGCGAGTTAAAATCCTTCTTACTCCGAAAAATGCTAGTATAAGTTAAATATAGGTATAGAGAAGTATAGAGAGACGTATGCATGACTGAATCAATACACATATCCTTTTTCGGCACACCTCCTCGGGTCAGATGTTCTCCTGATACCAGGAGCAGAAATTTTGCGAGTTAAAATCCTTCTTACTCCGAAAAATGCTAGTATAAGTTAAATATAGGTATAGAGAAGTATAGAGAGACGTATGCATGACTGAATCAATACACATATCCTTTTTCGGCACACCTCCTCGGGTCAGATGTTCTCCTGATACCAGGAGCAGAAATTTTGCGAGTTAAAATCCTTCTAACTCCGAAAAATGCTAGTATAAGTTAAATATAAGTATAGAGAAGTATAGAGAGACGTATGCATGACTGAATCAATACACATATCCTTTTTCGGCACACCTCCTCGGGTCAGATGTTCTCCTGATACCAGGAGCAGAAATTTTGCGAGTTAAAATCCTTCTAACTCCGAAAAATGCTAGTATAAGTTAAATATAAGTATAGAGAAGTATGGAGAGACGTATGCATGACTGAATCAATACACATATCCTTTTTCGGCACACCTCCTCGGGTCAGATGTTCTCCTGATACCAGGAGCAGAAATTTTGCGAGTTAAAATCCTTCTAACTCCGAAAAATGCTAGTATAAGTTAAATATAAGTATAGAGAAGTATGGAGAGACGTATGCATGAATGAATCAATACACATATCCTTTTTCGGCACACCTCCTCGGGTCAGATGTTCTCCTGATACCAGGAGCAGAAATTTTGCGAGTTAAAATCCTTCTTACTCCGAAAAATGCTAGTATAAGTTAAATATAGGTATAGAGAAGTATAGAGAGACGTATGCATGACTGAATCAATACACATATCCTTTTTCGGCACACCTCCTCGGGTCAGATGTTCTCCTGATACCAGGAGCAGAAATTTTGCGAGTTAAAATCCTTCTAACTCCAAAAATCGCTAGTATTAATGACATATAGGTATAGAGAGGTATAGAGAGACGTATGCATGAATGAATCAATACACATATCCTTTTTCGGCACACCTCCTCGGGTCAGATGTTCTCCTGATACCAGGAGCAGAAATTTTGCGAGTTAAAATCCTTCTAGCTCCGAAAAATGCTAGTCTAAATGGTTAAACATATACCTAGAGACGTGTATGAAGACACGTATGCATGCCTATATCTATACACCCAAATTTTCAGCATACCTCCTCGGGTCAAATGTTCTCCTGATATTTATAAGGTTAAGATTTTTCGACTAGTAAAAATTTTAAGTCTAAAATTGTTGTTCCTCACATCAAGACAACATCTGACCCGAGGTGGTCTACAATTTTTTGACATCAAATTCGCAAGAAGGGAAAGGTAAAAAATACAGAAGCAATTCATCATGATATATTTATCTGTGAATTTATTGTTAGCATGTATAACGTATACAATATTATTCATTGTCAATGATATGTATAATTTACAACTGTGTCCTCAAAATAGATATATATTCACTAGGTTTCCAGTCTTGAAAAAAGAATCCTTGTTGGATGGAGATATTCGCATTCTGATAGAAGGTTATTCAACTGTAACAGACGAACGAGTGCTGTAAAACTTTTTCTCGTCTATATTTAGATCTCTGTTAAAGTCGTATTTTCTTGACACAGCTTCCACAGGAACCCTTTTCATAGAAAAAGCCCACGGATCAAGCAGACATGAATTCTTTGAAGCCACGAGTTCCACTGCGACACGATGGACCCCCGTAAGCTGTGCTGTGCTCGTCCTTGCCGACTAGTCGTGTCAACGGGGTGCCAAATGGTATTGCCATCTCGCGGTCAAAGTGACGAACTACTTTTACCACAAACAAGATGCGCCTGACAGCATGCAACCGGCACTTCGCTTGTGTATGCCGGTTGTGTATAATAAGGCGCACTGGTATTTGCTGCAAAATAGTTCGTCAATTCAACTGCGAGATGGCAATACCATTTGACCCCCCGTGTAAAATTTTAAATGATTTATTTATAAGATTTACATTCGTAAGAATGTTAGAAAAATTGTGATCAACTAACAGAGATCGTACATATCTATAGGCACAAAGTATACAATACAGAGAAGAAATTATTCGAATATTTTTTTCATCCAGGTTTAATAGAAAGAAATTTTATACTTGCCTGTTTATTTATTAAGATAACTTATATTAGCAAATAATCATTATTTAGACATATATTGGGAAATAATAAAGCTCATTCCTGAATTCTTCCGAACTTCGTTTATTTCAATCTCTTGTTTCTCCTGTGCTTCATACATACGATATTTTCTACTCATATAGTTTCTTAGATAATTGTTGAAAGCTGATATAATAGTTGTAAAATTATTTGCTCAAAATTGTATGTCGCCGAGTTGCGTTGCGCGTGAAAGGAACGAGTCGAGCCTCCAGAATATCTGGTTAATTAACATATTTATAGCTCGCAGCCCTGTAACGCAACGCAACTGGTCACTGGTCACACCTTCGACTTGTTTATATCAACAGGTTTTAATGTTTGCCATAACTAAGATCCAGAAAGCTATTCCAATGACATCGCGGATCTTTCAACAGGTTGTTCACGTGAACACCGACGATCTTTATAGATAAAGATTAACCACGCATTTATTAAAATGTAATTTTCCAAATAAAAGACTTGAAAAATTCCATTTTTAACGATATACTTATTCAACGAAGATCAAGCAAAAAATTAGCCGCATCGCGCCGATGTATGCGCGCGAAGAAATTTGAATATTATCAAACAATCAAATAATAATTCAAAATCGTCGTGATGTAATATAATATTTTGATGAGTTTGTAACGAGAACCATTTTGAAGGAGAAATAAGTTGAAATAAAATGAAATTCAAGTATTCAAATGCTTGTTATTGGAAAATGGTAGCGGCTGCTAAACTGGTTTCGAATGATTTGAATAAGGCAGATTATCCGCATTTGTAAACAAGTTATGGAATTTTCACAACATGTTTATCTCTTGAATGAACTATGATCGAAAAATAAACACAATAAAAGCGCGCTGCACAAAGTAGCAATAAAATAAATGTCATCCACAGATTAGAAACAACAAATTAGCTATTCAAAATAATTACAAAAGCTGTCGTCGTGTAAGAGAGATCGCAAATCTAGAAATAGCAAATGACATTATGTCACCTCGCCTATTTAAAAAAAAAACACGTTTATCCCAAAATCAAGAACGTGCAGCCCACGTGGTTACAAACGAAGAAGTTAATCATTATCCTTATTGCAATTCGAAAGACGAAATCTTGTGGAAGATTTTCAAAAAATTGAACAGTCTTTCACCTTTTAAATACTTATAATGAACGTTATAGAATTCAGTTATCAGTTATCATTTAGAAAGAAAACGAAAATAAGCACCGTTCAATCATCCTGACATTCCAATACTTGTAACCACTTATTTTTCCTCTTAAAATAAACTCCAGCCAGCTTCCCATTCGAGTTTTGAAATAATTTCACAAAAGCGTCGACAAAGAAATCGATCTTACGAATAAATTCCAAGTCTCTGTTGTCCATGAAGATTTCGCAGGTCTTTGGAATGTATGTAAGTATAGCTATGTATGATATCCGATATTTGTAGGTGAGTATCAGTCGATCGCATCGTGGTAGGAACTTGGAGAACCAGACCGCTCATCAATTCATTAATTTATTCGCAAGATCTCACGAGAGCTTCGCGTGCAAACAAGCCTCCGGTCTCCTCCAATCATAATCCATTCTACAGGCAGCGAGCTCCCATTTAAAGAGACGCCTGACCCGATCCTTTCCACAATCAAACTTCTGCTCTAGAATCGTCAAGACATCAGACTCCGATTTCAATATCAACGATGGTGAGTAGCCAGATTTAGCGGAGTTTTGTCAACTCTAGTCGAAGCAGTTCCCAGGATTCTAAGAGAAAAGAAAAGAATCCCAAGTCATAAAATTTTATCTGTTTTTAGACGAGTTATACCGATAAAGGACCAAAAGTAAGTAACGTCTGCACCATTAAGATCTGCCATTAGACACTACCAAAGTGGACATATAAGTTAACAGGTGGATTTGGTATTTTAGCCTGAAGGTGGTAAATTCCTCAGTTTTGACCACTTAACATTCTGGGTTGGAAATGCAAAGCAGGTGAGAATCAATGGTAGAAAATAAATCGAGTTCGCAAGCTACTGAAAAATGCTCACCCTTTATTTTCCTGGCCTTTAATTCAACAGGCGGCTAGCTTCTACTGCGCGAGGATGGGGTTTGAGCCCTTGGGCTACCGTGGTCTGGAGACTGGCACACGGGACAAAGCATCGCACGCAGTCAGACAAAATAAGGTGAGTCTACAGATGAGCATCTCCTCTTCAGCTTGCATCCTTCCTCCATTCATTGCCTTCGTAGATTATCTTTGTATTCGAGTCACCGTACGAGCCTGACAACGAGGAAATGGCGGTTCAGCTTTCTAGACACGGAGACGGTGTCCGGGACGTGGCCTTTACGGTTGAAGACATCGACTCCATTGTCAAGGTACGTGTCTTCAATTCAAGGGAAAGAATAAGAGGGAAAAAATCTGTCTGATTAGCACTATTCATCTATAAAAATTGTTTTCATATATTGAAATAATTGACTTGGTTGTTTCACTCATTTAAAGAAACTATTGTCTGAATTAAATAGGAAACGAATATATTACTTAATTTAAAATTCAATTACATTTTTAGATCGCAAAGAAACGAGGGGCTAAAATCGTGCGCGATGTGTGGGAAGAACGGGACGAATTTGGCATTGTCCGGCTCGCCACTGTTCAGACTGTAAGTTTGGTTTCTGAGGCACAATATTATCAAGTTACATAGAGATTGCTTCTACTGTGAATTTAAAAATGAAGACTAATAACTGATCAATTGATTAATAAGATTCCTTTTACTGTTTAGTATGGAGAAACGCAACACACGTTTGTTGACCGAAGTAACTACGCGGGCCCGTTTCTCCCAGGCTTCAAGACTACTAAGAAAGACCCCTTTACGGAACTCCTGTAAGTTTTTAAAGCTTGATATTTAGCAAGAATTCAACATTGAACAGGCTGGGTTTTCGTATGATTCCAGGCCACCTATTAAATTAAACTTTATTGATCACGTTGTTGGAAATCAGCCCGACAACGAGATGGAAAATGTGACAAAATGGTAGGTAAAAACTCTATATTTGACATTCAGAAAATGGAACAATTATAGATATTGAATTTTACATGTGAAAATTGATGAGCCTGATTGATCATGTCTCTTAGGTATGAACAGTGTCTGCAATTCCACAGATTTTGGTCAGTGGACGATACACAATTACACACTGAGTATTCAGCGCTGCGATCTATAGTGGTGACAAATTGGGAAGAAACTGTGAAAATGCCAATCAACGAACCAGCGCCAGGCAAAAAACGCTCTCAGATTCAAGAATTTGTTGAATATTATGGAGGAGCTGGTGTCCAACACATCGCTCTGAACACAAACGACATACTCGGAGCTGTAAGTAGTTTGTATTCCTTCAGTTGATATACATTGCAAATACATCTAAATCAATAAGTAACGGAAAGTTGTACTTGTTTATAAATTTTTTTTTTTTTTTTCATAAAACGATATAACACTTTATTCGAAAATTAGTGAAATTAGATTCCAGCTTTGGCGATACATAAAATAATTGTAAGCGTTAGTTCGACCGATTCATTCTGAATCAAATCGTGTGACATAAGTTTAGTAGTAGTATATAAATAACGTAATAATTAAATGAATATGGATCTTATTATAGATTGAGAATCTGCGTGCTAGAGGTATGGAATTCCTCGATGTGCCAGACAGCTATTATGATTTATTAAAGGACCGTCTGAAGAACAGTCGTGTAAAAATTGCAGAGGATTTGAGTATCTTGCAGGTAATTTAGAACGCTTTCCAAAAGCCAGAACCACTTGATTTCATTTCCAATTTTATTTTATCAGAAATTGAAGATTCTAATCGACTACGACGACGATGGTTACCTGCTTCAAATATTTACAAAGAATATGCAGGACAGGCCGACACTTTTTATAGAAGTTATTCAGCGGTACAACCACAATGTGAGTAAAGCTAATAGTCGCTTTTCAATAAAGTAAGCAAAAATTTCAATGAAAACTTCGATATTCTCTAGGGATTTGGAGCTGGGAACTTCCAAGCGTTGTTCGAAGCCATTGAAGTTGAACAAGCAAAAAGAGGAAATCTTTAAAAGCTTTAATCAATATTTGTATCGACGCTTAATCGAAATTTTATATCTCTAAATTTACTACTATGTAGCAAACTGTACAGTAAGTTTACATTTATCTTTTATTTTTCTCTCCAAGTTATAATAATACTCAGATAACTTTTTTATAATAAAATAAAGCTTTTCAAATGATCTGTGAGTCTTGATCATGTACCAAGTGTCTTAGCGTTTCATTCATTAACATCCAAAACTAATATTGATTTTTAAGTAAACAATGGACAGTGAAACTATTCACGCACCCTGGCACATCAACAAAAACAACAAACGGCAGACTCGTAACATGAATTATTAGTCTGATTAATAATAAACACTTGAGTTTACAGCCAGTGAAGGACATAATTGTACAAATATGAGGCTGTTGAAGTTTTCAATTAAGTATCTAGAAAACTTTGTGCAACTAATCAGGTTCTTATTATTCTGCATTGATAAAAATTATTTCTCGATTAAATGACGGGTCGAAAATTCATTTTTGAATGATCAGATACATATTTTATATTTAACATACAATTTCTAATTTATAAAAATACATAGGCCATTTATGGTATTACAGAATGTTTTAACAATAATTTGTTTTTTTCTTTTTCTTTTTTCTTTGTATTTTTCTTGTTTTCTACAGAAGAATTTATACACACTAAACTTCTCCCATAGTAATGACGTCGCGATAATAATTGAAAAATGTATACCAAAGATAAGAGAAGGAAAATAAAAAAGAAAATAAAAAAAAAGCAGAAGAATAAACGTTCTTTTTAGTTCATGTTGTTTGTATAGGGAGGCCAGCAGAGCTTAATGAATGAGGAAATTGAATAAACAAAATGAATATTGAATTGTGTTTATTGTTAAAAGTTTGTTGTGGCCACGTTATAAGATAAGCAGAAATTCTATGTATAAAAACAGTGATATCTATGGGATAATGAGCGCCTCGTGCGATGACAAAGTGGTATTTTCAAATGAGAGATATTGGCTCACTTATCTTAAAGCTTGAAGCGAGCTGTGGCTCACTTGTGTGTGTTTTTCGAACACACTTGGGATGTCTGGCTGATATCTCACACAGTATCATGTATTCCAAGACGGAAGATGTCGTGTTGACAGAAGAAAGAATTCCCCAATGGCTTGAGCACAAAGATTTGGGAGAAAGCATGTGGTGGATCTTCGTCTGCCTAAAATTAAGATTCAATTAAAATTCTTAATAATTTTCTTGCACCTTTGTTTAAACAAAGACAAGAGCAAATTCTTCATGTTCATTTAAATAATACACGAAAACCTTACCTAACAATACTAATCTCATAATAAGTATTGCACATAAACCTTGTTAAACGTATTTCAATGTCAGTTGCTAGCTAAGATCTGTTTTAGGCATTATTTGCAAATGAGATATTGTAAGAATTTCACAACTCGATCCTGTGAACAAATGTCAATTTTCTTTTCTCAATATTCAGACTGCATGATTCTGTGTTTGAAACATCAGGGAAACCACCCCCAGAATCCCTAGAAGAATATGAAGTACATTTTTCCCCTCTAAATTAACAAAAAAATTTAGCTTCCCTGAAATCCTTCAGCAATCAGTTGAGATTCTAAGCACTTTATCAAATATTTGATACACCTTAAATTAGATGCGTGAAGAACACAGTGTTGAAAAACATCCAATGATAATATCGACTGCTATATCTACTGAATATTGATATTGTACATCACATAGATGAGACGCGATGAAAATCAGGAATCACTCTAGCTTGGGATAAAGAAAACCATCAATTGTAGTACAGGTATAATTCTGGCTCCCCCTGAATCACAGGATCCTAATATACCAAATAATTAGTATCAATACGAACAGTTGTTATTCTGGCTAGTAAAACAATTCGAGCACAATCATAACGTGAAGAAAAGACAAGGCAGGTGACTATGGTTTATTTTTGGTGAAATAAACAGAAGGAGAAAAGAAAAGGATGAATTTTCTGCCAATCTGTTAGATAATGATAAATAATGATCTGATGTTAATAACAAGCAGGTTTCCTCGCGTAAAAATAAAACCCAAGCAAAACGATAGAAGAGGGCTGAGCTTGCCTGTGCCCCGTCATGAAGATCGATGGACAATCGGTGTCAGACATCTAGACAGTGTCGTGCAACGCGAGTCTGAAGATGTCGTGCTGCACGAAAAAGCTGGTACCAATAGCCTTCAGTACAAATGTCTGGATGTACGCGTGGGGCTGATCCTCGTCAGTCTGCCCAATCATCAACAATCACTGACTCAGTTCAATGTCTGATCTTCGGTACTGATATAGATATTAAGGATAGGTGCATCATACTTTTCTTTAATTAACGTCTACCTTTATATAGCGGCACAAAAAAAATTTATGCAATATAAACGCGTGCCTAGTTTGTCCCGTTTCTTTTCGCTTCTGAATAAATCTAACGAAAAGAGCTAATTTATACCCAAACTGAATGTCAAGGAGATCTTAAGTTTCATCAGATAATTCAAACATTCTAAACTATCTTAGTCAAAGTCCCGACAAGAGGCAGAAATCTGAATGTTGTAAATGCTAATTTCGAAAAATCAGAAACAAAAAAACTGGCTGCAAATGTCATTTCGATTTTGTTTTACAATTGAAATATAAATCTAGAGTGAAAATTCTAGTATCTTATGAAGAAACAGTGGCTGATCTCACAGCGACGAATCCGGGAACAGGATGGGAGACCGGGTATTCTACAGAACTAAAGCAGAAAATATTTCTCCTTTAAACCTACCGAAGGAGAAAATAACATGGAAAACAATAATGTGCCGATTGTTATTTGTATACCAAGCAAGCAGCGATAATTAAATTACTGACTCAAAAAACCACAAAATTAACAGCTATTTACAGAATATTTTGACTGAAAATTTAGCAAATGCATTCAGCCCTAAATCAGTTCAAACTTAGCAACTGTACCCTCGTTTATTTGCAACCTAACAATTTCTATAGCTAAATTTCAAATTCAAGACACCTATAATAATTGATTCTGAGATTATATGACCCAGATTGACTGCATCCAGTCATAAGTATTAATGAAAAATAGCGAAACTTAATTTTCTCGCTGGAAGATTATTCCTCAAAATTATACACAAGACTCACACGCCCTGATACAAGATTATAAAATCTGCTTATTACTATGCTGTAAAAATAGTGCCGGGACATAAAAAGTAAGTTAAAACAATTATTACCTGCAACCTCCCAAGGACATTAATCAATACACCTCCATCGAACATAGGTTGAGAGTCGATCGCGGTGATTATTCTATTAATTTTTTGAAAACTTAAACTCTGAAATAAGTAAAGAATGAAAAATATTAGCGAGTGTTAAATCAAGTGTTTAGAATCGAATAATCAGACGATGAAATCTACCGCCGACTCATCGAACGATGAGTAAACAAATGGTAACAAGAAATATGACTATGTAGTAAGAGAGTGAAATTTATCCGTTGTTTGAAATTGTGTCAGGTGAAATGTGAAGAGAGGAAAGATATATCTCGAGGATTGGTGTTTTTGGCAATCAATTGACTTGTAGTTTATTGTATCATGTGATGTTTATACTCACAGTTAACTTCTCCATGATTTTGATGGCTCCTTGAATCTGTAGCCCTTCGAAGGTCATGAAGGAGGAATCGGTCTGTAAATATTATAACAAAGATAGGATACGCAGTTTGAAATATAGAGGTTATGTTATAGGTGCTATACCCACGTTGTACATATTTATTAGATTCGGCCTCTGAACTGGGTCGTCAAATAACGCGTAGTATTGTTGGACGAAGCCTTTGCCGATGGCTTCGTATGCCGGATTTAACGCCATTATTAGGTTATTATTTATGTTCGTACCTATTATTAAATATATATACTATATCTATATATGAATCTATATAACAACTATAATATGATAAATGATTTTAATCGCAAAATATTACGTATGTATTTTAGTGAAAAATCCTATCAAAAGGACAAAACAACGCCGTTCGACATCCCTCGTGCCACTTGCCAAGCGGGGAGGAAACGATACGATACGACACGATTATACTGTAACTGATATCATCGATGTCGAATATCGAAAATCGGAAGAGAGCTTCGATCATCGACTTCACGTATCGAATCTCGAAATTATTTGAATTTGATTTTCAAAACTTTCCCGCTTTCCAATTAAGGAAGATTCGAAAGACAGGCAATAGAAATGAGAAATTATGATTATTAGGGTAGATATATTATATAATTGATTCGGACTATTTAATAAGTTTACCTCATCACTCAGCGAGGGATGGTCATGAAGTTGACATGTTTTTCCCGTTTTCGTACGTGGATTCTTGAATTCTGTTCTAATATACTTCCCGATTGTAGGTTTAGCTTTATTTATGCCTATTTCATAGAGCTAGATAGATATTGTACATCGCTGGCACTTTTCAATGGTTAAAATATTTGGGTGTAGCAATTTAGCTACCCGATTTACTTAGGCGTAAAACCAGTTGCCGGAGATCAGGCGCCTTCAGGTTTCTGGACGAAAATTGGTCATTTTGGGAATCGTTGAAAACAATATTCTGAGGGTGGAATGAAACGCATGAATTACTCTGAAATCGATAAAAATAAATTAGATAATATGTCTGTGCCATGAATTCCAAAATATAATGTACATAATATAATGTCTTCTCGTTCATGAATAATGAAATATTTACCTAATATTTGAACATTGTTTTCTGTCTCTCCTTTTGACTTTGCCTTATCTGCAAAGCCAGACTCGTGTTTTCACGATATTACGATCAGGCTGAATAATTCATTTGAAAACCTCAGCTTTTGTTATATCATAAAACACGATAAAGTATACACGATAAATATCTTCGCTACATGAGTTCGCGTGCGTTTTTATTTTGAATAATTGATACGCTTATTGCAGAAAATTCTGCTTATTATTATACAACATATTATGATGGAAAAATTATTTCCTTAGTGTATCGCTTCTCGTGTTAGAGAATCATTTGAAAATGTGTCAGCCCTCGAGAATATTCATCGCCATAAAACGGTATTTAGTTAATTGTAATCTACATGGAATCAGGTACTTGGCCGAGGATGGTTTTCATTGGACTGAAAGGTATAATCAAATAAGAAATCAGCAGTCTCTTGATTTAATAAAATCGTTTGATCATCGTACCGTATAAATTGGACATATCATTCATCTTTGAACTCGGCAATAATGAATTTACAAAAAATATATCTATAAGAAAGAAATTTATCTCTCCCTCCCAAATACAGAGTATTTTGGTTGACAACTTGCGCTTTATGCTGGTTCGGTTGTGCGGTCATGGTTAAAAGCTCGTTAGATGGTTTCTACAACCGGCCTGTAACATTTACAAGGGAAACTATGTACGTAGATTGGAATACAGACTTCCCAGCAGTCAGTGTTTGTATCCTTACTCATCCTGATGCGGAGTTAAAAGCTTCCGCTATGTATGTGTTGAGTTTATCATTGTTAATAAAATAAATTGGGATTCGTTTCCAAATCCAGTTTCTCAGCAATTGTATACACGGGGATTTCAATTCAATATCTCTACTCTTCTTTTAGGTACAATGAAATGTATGGTTCGAAAATAAAAGGTCTGCATGCATGGCCCTGGCTATTTGCGTTGACAAGACCGAACGTCGATCAGAAAAAGAAGGCTCTATTCTCTAAATTGACCCCTGCCGATATTGTTCATATTTACAAAGAAGTGAGCCCGTTTCTTCATCTAGTATTAGTCAACAGGGTCCGCTCTTTCGCTGAAACAATAAGCAATTGAAAAATAATGAGTCATGTATCACGATAGAGGATTATTGCACTTTTAAATTATCATTTTGAGCCCTATTCGAAAGTCGAAACTATTTTCCTTATACTTATTTTGCTGATTTGAAAAAATATTATTTTCTAAATGTGGTGGATAGTGAGTTCCAGAATTTTTCGATTGCAAATAAATTGTATTTCTAGGAGAGTAGATCGTAACAATCAATCGTATCTCTCATTGTTACCATCCATTCTTCTGAAAAATATAATTTCAGCAAAATAAATATAAGGGAAATAGTTTCCACTTTCTAATAGGGCTCAAAATGTTCGTCTTCGAACACAGGATTTTTGTAATTTTATTCCAAAAAAAGAACTAGTTAGGATGTCCTGTTTGACGTTTTAAAAATTCATAAATAAATAAAGGTTCGAAGAAAAAATCTAAAACAAATTAGGAGTGGATATTAGAGTTGGGATAATCGTACAAAAAATTATGAATCAGATGAAAAATGGTGAGGGAAAATCATTGGTCGAATTGGCATGGAATACCTCATATACAAACCCTTATATCTGAATGTTGGTCCACAGATCGTATACGATTAATGAATCAACATAGTGTAACAGATTCCATTAGAAATAGTGAGATGCTTTTATAGAAATTAATATTCAACCAAATACGTGTGTCTAATATTTTTCGTAAAACAGTCGAGTTTGAATTGCTCCACATTGTTGACCAAATGTTATTGGCGGTCTACCCTGGAATTTAATTGCTGTGACGAATTCCTGCCGCTACAATCTGCACAGGGTTTATGCTACGTGTTTAACTCAAGACACACAAGACCTAATGACTCATTGAAAAGATTTACTATGAACCAAACTACTGGCCCTGGCTACTTAACTATTGGCTTTGCTGAATCGTCTTTCGCATCACCTGCAAGTCCGTCAAGTACTTTGGTTAGTATGAAAGGAAAGTAAAAGCCAAATATCAGACTATTTGTATAATGATGCAAATGAGAAGACTATCGCTTTGCCCTGTATAGAACTCTGTTGATGGCAATTGGGAGATACGCGGCCAGAAGAATGAGATGGACAAGGTTTTCTCCACGAAGATGTCGATGATGACCACTGTATACTTCACACTGGAAGATACGTTTAATGAGGATGGTCTGAAACATATATCTCCTGAGAGACGAGGGTGTCGTTTCTCTGACGAAACAGAGAACTTTTATGCCTATGAGCGTTACAGTCACAGCGGTTGCATTATACAAGTAGGTGAAGAGGGAAAGTCTGAGTTTCGTTATATCTGATTATAAAATTGATATTCTGAAATAACGTAAGTCAGATATTTGTTAAAACTTATTCGCCAATTTGTTTCAGCTTCAAATGGAAAATATGATAAAATATTGCGGCTGCATTAGCCATTTATATCCATACAAAGATGCATCGTCAGTCTGTGATTACACGAAATTAGAGTGTATCATACGCAACCAAACGCTTATAATGGAAGATAAACATGGAGCCGATCATTGCCTACCTGACTGTGAGAGCAGGGTGATGAGACAACGTCAATTTATGAAAGAAAGTAACACTGACTCCTCACAATCAAAAGTATCGCAAGGAATAGAATTGCAGCTCCTTGCACTGCCGACATCACGTTCCAAGCGATACGTGGTTCGTAGCTTGCTCGACTTAGTAGGTAAGATGATATCAGTTATTAGTCAAGGAGATCTGAAACGTAATTAAAGTGATTTAATTTAGTTATATTGTCATGTAATAAAGAATATAACATCAAGGACTCTGCAGACCTTACATTAAAAACTATGATAATATTTTCTGATGTACAGTTGCCGTCGGGAGTGCTGCGGGTCTTTTTATGGGTGCTGGAATTCTCAGCCTAGTTGAAATCCCGTATTGGCTTTTGTTACGTAATGGACCGTAAATTAAAACTAGCTTTGGTATAATTTACAACCGAACTAGAATGAAGAAAATTTCGGGAACAAACAATTGCCTCATCACATCTACCGTCTAGATTGTAGACCTGGCGGAGTCAGCACATAGCTATATGCATAGGGAGTAAAGGATAAATAAAAGTGGAATCTGTTCCGTCGAGCAGTTTGCTGGTAATGTTAGTCGACTTGAATTGAACATCGGAGTACCTGAATCGCTGGAAAAAGTGACTATGACAAACACGATGGACACTGTCCCTGGTTCAAACCAGATCCTAACGCCAATACACCCGGAGATTTTGACATTGGAAGATGTGAAGAAAGTTGTCGCACAGGCCGAAGGACCAGGAGCCGAAGTAATCAGCTATACTATCCAGAAGTATTCAGATGAGAGACTCGGATCTCTTGCGTCGCACAAGCAATTGAAAGTCATTATTAAAACTGGCGATTCATCAGCGGATAAGACTAAGGTTTATTTTGTAAAAGCTGTACCGTACGAGGTTCCAACTCAGGCGGAATACATTTGCGAGACGAAGATATTTATGAAGGAAGTTCTATTCTTCAACTACATAGTACCAGAATTGGAAAAATCTTACCCAGGCGCTAGATGGGGTCCAAAATGTTACCTCGCGCACAACGAAGTGATTGTTTTAGAAGAATTAAGATCTTGTGGATTTTCAATGCGGGAAAAATTGTTCGACGAAGAATCAGTTAACGCAGCACTATCGGCTTTGGCAAGAATGCACGCAGCGTCACTGGGGGCTGAAGCAAGGCTTGGAAAGCCATTGAATGAAATTTATCCCGAGGCATTCCAGGAGACCGGATTTCAAGAATATGGAAAACAATTCATGTGGTATAAGGCGGGCGTAAAAGTGGCTGTTGCAGTCGCTGAACAACTAGGACTGGACCCAAGCCAGATACCGAAAGCCTGCCAGGAAGTATTCGAGGCGAACAAGCCTTCTCGCTCCCTGCAGAATGTATTAAGCCACTCAGACCCGTGGTCAAACAACTTCATGTTCAGTAATGGGAAGCCGCCTTCGTGCTATGTTGTTGACTTTCAACTGGTTAGGTACTCTCCACCAGGTTACGACATTGCCATGCTACTCTACCTGACAGCTTCACAAAAATTACGAGAATCCCGGGGTGACGCGATGGTTCGTCACTACTACTCGACGCTGTGCGAAACTTTAGGAATGTACGACCCACCGATAAAGCCGCCGTCCTTTTCCAGCATACTAAAAGGCATGGAGGAACAAAAACTGGGAGCATTAGTTACCGCTATGATATATCTACCGAATGTATTGCTGGACGGCACGCTCGGCGCTACCCTCATGAACAATCCGGTAACATATGCTAAATACTTCTACACCGATAGAAGAGACGTCGTGTTGTCAAACATGAAACGTGACGTTTTGTACGATACAAGAATCAAGGAAGTTGTTACCGAATTGCACGAGTTTTCACAGCGTCTCCATACTCTCCCTGTACCTTGTTGAAAGACCTCGTTGGGTATATGTTTGATTGATTCAAAATTTCACCACCTCTTTTTCCATTGTTATTATGATTGTAACAGCGTTATTATTAATCGTGTGAAATCTCAACAGCAAATAATTCAAATGTTAAATTAGATGTTGTAGATTGTTTAACGACAAGATGTAAAATCTGTATGTTGAATGGAATAAAGAAAGTAAAAAAAAAAAAAAAAAACTTAAAAAATAACGAATGAACCTTGATATTTCCTTAGTTTTATAAGTTCATTATAAAATACACTCCTTTCTCCCACTTTATAATATCTACAAATATTCAAACGACCTTATACATGTGAAAAGAAATAATTTCCAGCTGGATGTTCATTCGTTTTAAATATAATTATATGTATAACAAAATTATTATGTTTCTGCAACTTCTCTACTTGGGAGAATTGCCGAAAGAGAATCTGCGAACGAGGACCAGTCGAAGTGTATCAGCTTCTCTTCTTGTTCTTGATCCGATGTATCCATTGGCTCGGGAAGAGGCAGTGAAGGAATTTTCGTCTTTAAAACTTGGGTATCTTCTTCGCTCTCGTTTCCTGAATCGTCGTTTCGATTTTCATTCGAATTTTCACTAAAACCAATATTCATAAGATCAGATTAATTCCTGTTCTCAAAACACAGAAGCCGAATTTCGATTCATTTTCCTTTAGTAAAAATAAGGTTTACCCTTCAGAATTATCATGCGAAGAATTCTTCTTTCCCGATGCCGATTGACCAATCAGAGAAAACACAAATGGTGCACAAAGCAATCGCATCGGTGGCAACGTGTGAGACGGAACGCCGAGAAGCTGAAACAAAATAGAATTAATTACAAACTCTGTAGTTACAAGTAGGGTGTTTCTTATTTGGACTTTTTTCAAATTTCGATTCTTACGTCGCCGGAATCGATTCCAAATAATTCGAAAGAAATGACCCGTGAATGAAAAATTATCTCTCTTCCAATATTGGGTCAATATTATACCAGCTGGGTCAAAGTTTCTTATGTAAAATACCCACGTTTTTGACAAATCAAAGACAAAAAATGGTTTTCACTCAGTAATTCATAGTCGAAAAATCTGAAACTTGTTGGGTACAATACTTTAATGAGCAGACGAACTTATATTTAAATTACTATATTCTTTTATGAAAATATGTGTTTGTCATTCCGTTTTAGCGTGATAAATGTTTTTACTGAAAAACTTCTTTTTTTCGATCTAGAAAAACACAACTACTGCTTCACAATTTTTTTAAAAGTTATTTATCTTTAAGGATAAGGTAATTGGTAATGAAAAGTAATTAATGAAAAGAAATGGAGTGGAAGAAAAAAAATAAATAAATAAAAGGTAGCAAAATGAAAATCTCCGAGATGCGTTAAGTCCATTGTCTGAAATTTCTTACATCTTGATAAACGCGTGACCTGATTTTGTAGGTACGTAGATACGTGGCATTAAACTATCGCGAAACTTAGCGTTGATTAAAATATTAAACTTCTGCATAATGAGGAATCGTGAAATGTTCACAGGGTCATGAAGTCGGTGAATTTTCATTAAATCAAATAATATTCAACGAAGTGGATATAAAAGAAAGAAAAAACGAGGGATGAAATTGGTTGCAGAGTTTCAAGGGTAGAAATTTTCCACTTCGAAATCCTGCAGACTGTATAATAATTAAAGAGGGGATAATTATTCCCAGTATATACGAATTATCGTAAAACACGACTCATCGTAAATTAACATGTTGACTCATTATGACGGATAATAATTAGAATACGTGTGATGATACGTGCGATTAATTCTTTCGAAGAATTCGCAAAGCCTATACTACATGAGGCTTGCGGCAAAGAGCAGCGCGAGTTTAGTTCATAGAAATAAATGCAGTTTCGGCTGGTTTGATGATGCTGTGGGCGTTAAGAATAATGACTGTATTTGTTCTGTCATTAGTTCGTCTCATTGTTCTAATTACAATGTATACCTAGACTACCGTGTGTCGCGGGATCTGAAATTCGTCATAATTCCATAAATTATTTTTCTAACAGCACGTAGCTATCGCATCTAGGCTCAAATATTCTCTCCACGTTTATAATCCCGCAAAAGTTACACGTGTTCAAAAAGAGTATACCCATACTAGAAATTAAAATTTGCATTTAAAATTAGGTCGTTCACCCATCTGCTCTTTTAAATACTGTAAGAAAAAAAAAATTCTGATGTGGATGATTTTACGACTGGTAAATCCTTTCAGGCCCCATGAGACCGTAATTAAAAAAGAAAAAAAAATTGTACCGCAAATTTCATTTCGTATAGTTAATACGCGGTGTAGATGTGTGTGAGAATATATCCGCTTTGTTTGTATGTAATCGCCTGTTGAGTTTGATAAGAGGCTAATTACTTTTCAGCAAACAACGAAAGAACCGAGATTTTGGAATCATGACCCAACGGATTGTATAAACAAGGCAATGAACACGTCTCGAGAAATTATGAAATTAAGAAGTTTATATCGTTAATATAGGCCTTGGTTTTACGGTCATATTTTTATCCGAACTCACGTTCAAGTAATAAGCTGATCACTGCGGCACCGCGAAGGTATGATATACGAAAATGAAGGAAAAATTAAGACACGAACTATTCGCCTCGGCTAGATTATACGAATTAATTTCGGTCAATTCGCGTATGAAAACGAATAAAATAGGTACGACAGATCGAGTTTCTACGAAGTGTTTACAGCTGTAGAAATAAATTATACCGCGTAATTAAAAATTCAGTATAAGGCTGTACGATTATTTTATTTAAAAGTGGAAATAACCGAGAGCAAATACTGTAACAGCTATAATTATTTTCAATGTTATTTCATTGAATTTTATTTAGTTTTATTTCATAACTATATATTATATATATATATATATAATAATAGTTTGGATGTATCTTTGATCTGTGCAAAATAAAACGCGTGACTAACGTATCAAGGAAGGCCGTGAGCCCATGTCAATTGATATAGCAATCACGTACCAGCGGGTAAATGTACACGTGAAACTCTGATGAAAATAACGAAAAAAGAAAGAAAAAAAAAAAAAACAGAGAAAGAAAACTATATCTTTTACGCCAAAACGACGATAATGTTTTGTATCGTATTAAAAAGACAAAAAGAGAAACAAGGAGATAACTTATACAATAGTTTCTCAAGTCTAGGGGTGAATATTTGTCTTGTCTCTGGGACTGTACTTGAATTACGTGAGATTAATTTTCGTGATTCGAGGAAGACGTAAGAACCTCGATCGTCTCCCCCGAAAACCTTACCTATTTAAACAAGGCCCGTAATTACGACAGAGAGATTTACAATACACAGCCAGACTAGAGACTAAGTTCATATAACTATTCTTGATAAATTACCGAATCTCGTCTCGCCGTATGCGCACTTTTCTTCTTTTTATTCCTTCTGTTTGAATCTCTAATCTAATATATACTACTCGTTATTATAATCAAAACATAAAACAGCATAACAACTCCGAACTTTTTAACAATAAAACGTATTAATCATTAATCTGTCAATTGAGTATATCAATTAAGTCATGTAATTATGCATGTGAAATTGCAGAAACTAATTGCATTGAATTTAATTAAAAATAACTTTGGCTACGGATGAGGAAAAAAAAATTTTTTATAAAAAAAAAAAAAAAAGTTTTATTTCAAGTTTCGTTCCTCCGTCTCGCAATTTCAGTAAAAATATCAAAATTCTACAACGAATTGATTGCAAATAAATCTTTTGTAGAATCACAGATAATCTACGAAATTGTATATTCTAGATATTGCGAATTAGTTTATGATTCGTAACACAATAAAATTTGACTTTTAACGAAGCGCAGATATGCTGAATTTAGAAAGTTCATTAAAAAACAGTATTTCAAAATTCTTATCAAGGAACTTTTAACGGTTGATATCACAGCAAAGCTATTAATGAACATTTGTATACAAGACAGGTGCAAGACGGAAGAAAGTGCAGAAAAAAGTCGCTGCTATGTATTCCAGAATAAAATTAAAAAAAAAAAAACGCGAAGTTATTTATTGCGCTTTTATCCTCGCAGCTAGTATTTGCAACAGGTTTATAAAGGTGACATTGAAAAGCTTGCTCTTCATCGTCAAATATATATAATTCATCGAGTTTCCGAAAGCGTGAGAAAGAAAAAAAAAAAGAAAAAAAAAAAAATTAAACAAAATTCCAAAATACAGTAGAAGCGAGTAAGTCCGATGCATATATCGGTGCAATGATAGATAATTAATTGATTAAATTTTATTTCCGAACATTGTATAGACACGAATTAAAGTTTGAGCCGCGACAAAACGGCATTAGCTGATGTTGCGGAGGGGTTCGGAGGGTCGGTGCTCTAAGAGCTGTATATTAAATCATAGGGACGGTTCCGAATGCCTGCAGTCCAGCATCGAACGTCAGCGTAATATATCTGAGAATCTTGATTCCATATTAAACGAGAAAAAGACGCAAAAGGAGGAGGAGAAGAAGAAGAAGAAGAAGGAGAAGGAAAAGGAGAAGGAGAATCAGAATCCAGAACTGGAACCGAAAGAAATTCTCTCTCATAATTTAAAGACTGCTTGCTGAAGTTTGAGTCATCTTAATAAATCGCCGCGCGTGACGGATTTGCAACAACTCCGAACTCTCGTACCCCGCATAAGAAGAAACGTTGTTTGTGTTACCGGCGCGCAACGAAGAAGTACATAGAAAAAGATAGAGGAAGGAAATAAAATAAAATAAAATAAAATAAAATAAAGAAGGAAGAAAAGAAAGAGAGAGAGAGAAATACGGAAAGGGATATAATTGAAAAAAAAAAAAGAAAAAGTAATTTTATTTGCGGGAATGAAGCTAAGTCTGGGATTACTGAGATGCATCTTCGTCCTGTTCGTTTTTGCGGCAGCCTTCGAAGCTTTACCAATAGGAAATCCGGAAGCAGTGAGTTATATTGTAAATATAATAAAGATAGATTTTTTTTGTTTGTCGAGTCTATATGTATGTATAGGCTAACAAGTTTAGAGTTTTGACAGTTCAATGTTTCGCTATTGTCTAGGAGAAGTCTAGAATCCCCGTAACATTCGTTCAGTACCTCTATCTAGGAGCATATTACGTAAATAGAAGCGCGGTAGCTCGGTGGCGCTAAGTCGGTGAAACATGACTGATAAGAGTCCCGAAATTTAATCAAATTTATTATCTGATTACATAAACGAAGAAGATGAAAAGATATGCCTGTAAGCTATTTAACCACAACTCTTTTTTTCTTTTTTCTTTTTTTTCTTCTTCTTTCGACATTTACAATATCTGACCCGTAATCAAACAAGAATCGCGTTCGAGATAACGTATATGATATACATTTATACAATGTATAATATCAGGAAAGAATCTGTTACGAAAAGAAGATCATATCTGTATAAGAAACGGCGGTTGGTTCAGTAAAGATATTTCTTTCGCACGATGTCATATACGCATTTATAATTTTATCAATGTATACGTGTAATAGACGCGTTGGGTAAATCTGTTAAAATTGCAACGTACATACGTATGTAATAAAATAAGCAAACTGCAAAGGCGTACGAGATGTTGAACCGCGTGGGAGAGACGGAGACATTTTATGCATCAGGGGGGCTTTGTACTGTATAAAGTCGTCGCACTATACATACACATAGATATATATATATAGATACATACATGATAATATAAATATACGGGATGATATGCACTGCTAGATAAACCGCATCGTTAGCGCGCGCGAGATGCGAGATACGAGATGTAGGTAGGATGTGTGAGGCAACGTAATTTATAATATGTATTATACCTACATAATATACCCAATTTGTCACCTCAATAATAATTCCTAATCGTAACTATCTCGGGGGTATCTCATTTACTATACGTATACGTATACGTATATACGCGTGTTAGGTTAGGTAGGTATATGAGTACAGACGAGATGTTGAAAGTTGCAGCACAGAGAGTCCCGCGATACCGCGGGTTATGTGCATTCAAACCCATCATTTAGATATTCGTCGTTATATCCGGTCATTTTTATTAGACAACAAGTTTATTTAGATCCCTAAGCATAAACTATGCCGTGTCGAAATTTAGGACAGTTTCAAATTGCGTTAATACGTTACATATGCGCGTATACCTATATCCTACATCGTACTATTATATATACGAAGGAGAAAATTGTTATTCAAGTATCTATCTTTGCCCAACTCGTACATAGGTATGCGTCTAGTATTAAATTTAATATTAAATAATTGACCGCTTCAAATTTCGGGTCTAAGAACTTACTTTCAGAGACACTGCACGTGTATATTATACGATATACACATACATATATCTTAGCGGAAAGATACTATAACGCTTATAAAATATCGTCACACGTTTTAATCTTGGTGACGATATTTAATAATAATTTCGTATCATTCGGCAGGGTTATCGAAATTCTCATATCAAACGTTACAAGGATTAGTATTAGTCTCAAAATTAGAATGTATATACAATATACATATATATATATACACACAAATATAAATATCCATTGGACATTTATTTATATATATATAAATAAATAAACAGATTCGTTGTTTTCCTTTTTCGGCTTGGTGTCAAAGGTCAATGACGACGAACCCGCGCTATACGCTTGATAGACTTGCTTATCAATTACTTTTATCATTATTATTATTATTATTATTGTTATTATTATTATTAATATTATTATTTATAGCTCCGAGTATAATGTAAACGATGATTGTATGGTATATATGTAAATGTATAATCATGATTTTAGCATTGCTAATTTGTCTTCATTTTTCAGGCAATTGAGAACATGAGGCAGATACCACAATGGCACTGTCTTCGTTATCGGAAATTCGATCTGGTACGACGATGTCGGCATTATCGCGTCGGGAGAAAACATTGAGGGGTATATACATAGATTGTATAAAAATTATCCGATGCCCCGTAAATCTTGCGGCTCGCCCAGCCCACCCCGAGAAGAAAAGAAAACGAAAAAACGAAAAAAAAAAAAATTAACACTCTTTATAACGTCAAGTTTCATTGACGTTGAAATACCTATATATACACATATATATACTTTATATACCTACCAAAGGCCTCAATTATAATTACATATATACTCAAATAATTTATATACCTATACCTATACATATACATATATATAAATATTTTCCTTTTGTAATAACTAATCATTTATTATACGTGTTATTTCTCTTCTTTAACTTTACTTTTGTTTGATTTTTTTTTTTTATTGCTATTTTTATTTTGTACTTTTCACTTCATGCACGGCACTGACCATTTCTAACGTAAATATATATCTCAAAGATTAAAATAAGACTGTTTTACTAATATGAAAACATTTTGTTTTTTTTCATTTTATATATCATTGGCAAAATTGCAAAAGAATAGTCTGATTATTATTTATTTTTCTAAGTTTCTAAAATGTACTAAAATAATACATAAGTATACCTATATGTATATCAGATAAGCAACTGTTCATTGAACTCAATTTTTTTTTTAAATTCTTTTTATATACTTTAGACGAATAAATATCATAAAGCATCTTCTTTTTTTTTCGTTTTTTTTTTTTAGTTCTTTACGTCTATAGACCGGACTGATTTTATTTATTCACGTTTTTATTCTACACTCCTCCTTTTTATAACTTCTTTTTATTATTGGTCTATATATGAAAAATAAAAATAATACAATCTATCTATCACTCAAACAAATCGTCATGTATCATAGGAAATATTTTGTTACCAAAGAAAGAAAAATAATTAAAAAATAACAAAAAATAAACAAATGAAAATTTTTTTTTTTTTGTATTTATAACAAAATTACTAATGTTTATATGAAATCGTTGGCTGAAATCAAATATATTATTTCAAAATATCTCATTCGTTTATTGATCAATTACCTGACATTAATTATCGAGCATTCTAGCTCCACTGAGAGCGGACTTTATCTCGATTTAATTCGAATACACGTAAATTTTCTAATCTTTAGAGATAAAGAAAACAAACAGACAGATTTGCTAAATGTTGGTTCGAAGGTGTTTGAAATTTGAAATTTCGTGATTTCTGACTTGAAAATACAACAAAAAGCGAAGTTAAGGTATAGAATAGTATTGCAATAAACATCAGAGCCTGAAAATATGCGAAAACTACCTATCCAATATTGCCTTGCCCCTTGAACCGCATAAAGTATAATCCAAAAATTTACCTGTTGCAAAATGCCCTTCCCTGGAACCCCGAGCTCTTGATGAATGTAGGGAACGACCTGTT
Organism: Rhogogaster chlorosoma; assembly: GCA_944452935.1. NCBI lineage: Eukaryota > Metazoa > Arthropoda > Insecta > Hymenoptera > Tenthredinidae > Rhogogaster > Rhogogaster chlorosoma. Next base: position 25,850,544 of record OX101800.1, on the reverse strand, counting down.
CCTTGTTAGTCGTTGTCTGCGCGGCTATAAGTGCCCCAAAAGCGGTGGAAGGCAAGTTTGTACTTAACGTAAGATTTTCCAATGATTTATTAATCTCCGAAGCAGTTTCCAGAGTCAGTAGTTCCTGAAAAGACGATAACATTGATAATTAACGAGATCTAAGTGAGATTTTACAATCTTTTGATCGAGGACTACAGAAACCAAAAAGATCGTTCCAATCCCACCTGATTAGAATCTAAAAAGTAAAGCTGAGATTTCTGTTGCCATCGTCTAGTCGATGTCTGTAATTGCCCGGTCAGATGAGGCACAAAACTTGCTCCTAATACGACGCTGTCCTTGTCCGTAAGATTTTTTTTCGTGTAAAGAATCTTCGAAGAACTCGGGGCAAATATGTACACTGTAAATGTAAAAAGGTTCAATAATTACATCCAATTTACAATATTTAAAGATCAAGCTCCAAGCTTTTCTGAAAGACACCTCAAAATTTGTTGAGAACATTAGTGCAGATTTTCTAGCTCTATATTCGTTTTTTTTTTTTGTTTTTTGTTTCCGATGAAATCATAAAGTTAGAAAGTATTTTGCTTCTCTTGCTTTCCAATCATTTTCTAGAAACTGTATCTTTGTAGAATATCTGTATCTGAAACTTACAAGTCCCATCAGAAGTGAACGCGGCCATGTATACGGAGATGGGATCGGCAGTGAGGGTAGAAAGCTGGAGAGAAACGCACCACGTTATAGTAAGCGTTAGTAAATTCCAGACGCAAAGGTGTTCCGAGGAACCTACGACGACTAGATGGCCCATTTCATTTCTTCCGAACTCTATTCGCCTGTAAGATAGAGATTATTTTAATAGCAAAGGAGTGAATCGAAGCGAAAATAATTGGATATTTCTTGCCAATTAATTTCCAACAATAAAAATAGGCTTACGTAATAGTCTGCGGATAGCTGTTGTGAGTCAGGCTACATTTAAGTTCGTTAGTTTCCGGATCCCACGTAGTTAGGCTAGCCCCAAATCCTACAGCTAATAAAGATCCGTCTGTAGAAAACGTCGCATCTGTAGCTGGAAGATTCCGATATAATCCAACGCTGTAGCATTGCCAATGCTTGGTGTTTTCTGTAAATAGAAAAGATTAACTTTGTAGTTCACAGGACTTTGGATACGAATTTTCTACTCAAGCAAAAGAATACTTACTGTATATCGACAAGGGATCTACTAGCTTCCATATTTTGTACTTTTTGTCTGTACCAGTTGTAGCTGCGACAAATTGATCGCTACTCAGCGAAGCAATCGGCTGAAATTGCAAAGCATTCACTCCACCGTTGTGGGGATATTCCACCGATGTATTCAACACGAACCTTGAAAACAAGATGAAATTTAATCATTGCAGTGCTGCATGTATATTATTCTCACAATATCTTAAAATTTGGAAATCAACTATGCGAAGAAACTGTGAAACAATGAAGTTCAATTTCTATAATATCAAACTGAAGATTCGATTTAGTACAAAATTTCTTCAATTCGTGTAAAGTTAGCTACTTAATTTGGTTTTCACCAAATTTGACTAAAACCGTTCTAAGTTTAAGTTCAGATTCGAAAAAAAAAACCAGATGAGAAAATAAATACATTTGTGTGGCGGTATCAAAGTTCCAAAACTTGAGTCTGACTTCCATGTTAGAAACCTCATCGTCTCTCTGTTCGACAGTAGCCATCCACAAGCCATCCTGACTCAGAGCTGCCTTTGTGACTTCGGTATTGACAATAACGACGTCTCGTTCTTGGGTCAATAAATTTTGCGCCGTTATATTTATCTGTAATAATTTAATCGCCATTAAAAATGTGTCCGATTTGTTTGATTGCCACGTTTCATCTCCCAAAATAATACAGCATCATTATTCAGCTATGCAAATAATGATCGCCTGCACATACATTATAGAGAAGAGTTTTACTATGCGTATTATAAAACTGCATATGACCCGTGCGACTATTAAGCACAAGGCAATTGGTTCTTGGGTCGACGATAAGCCCAGCAGGGAATAAGTTTTTCCGCGAAACAGCAACACCCCAAGTAAAATTTTGTATCACAGAAATGACCTCCTTTTGTGGATTGAGAACTATGATACCTGTAAAAAGAATCGCGCAATTTATTTACGGCCGAATCTCAGCTTGAAAAATACCTAAATATATCGTAATCAAATATTACCATTGTCTAGAGTTGCGACAGCGATATATTGATTCTCAGGTGCTAAGGAGAGGTGTTTTATGGGTGCTGGGAGCCGCGGAAGGTAGGATTTCTCCTGTGTATTACCAAGAGTCCATTTAACCAGAACACATTCTCCTCCGCCGCTGTAGAAATGGCTTCCTGCGAAATTTGAGTAGAAAGTAAATTCAAAATCCATATTCTTCTTGATGTAAATAATGAACGAATAGTTACCACTACTGCTAAAGCGTATTTCGGTAACGGGCAGCGTGTGCCAATGATAAGTTGCTTTTATTGGATGACGCTGTTGAATATTAGTCCAGATTAAAACACGCCCGCTGGAATCTCCCGTGGCCAAAAATTCTGCCTCTGGATGTCCAGCTACGGCTGTACAAGGCCTGCCCGTTTTATGTCTTTAAAAAAAATCAGGAATCCGTTAAATACGCAGCTTCTGTTCTACAGTTCGTCGAAGTTTCAGGAACTTGGACTTACAAGATCCCGTTAAAGTCATGCGACGGATTCAATATGTGTAAATTAATATCTTGCGCAATTGCGACCAAATTTTCACCCGGACTTCCAACAATGTCGACATAGTATTCATCTGAAATGTAACTGAAAAATAAAGAAATATTGTCGATTATCAATCTTGCCGATAATTTGTTTACAAGCAATTAGAAGCTTGTTAATTAAGCTTCTTCTGATTAAAAACCGGACAAATATCAAGGCGTCATACTGTAAAGTAGTCCCTAGCGCAGCTTTTCCGTTTTCCAGACTGAACAGCGTTGCACAAATCTTTTTCTTAGTTTTGCAAATATAAGTAACCAGAGCCTGATTGATACTGGTTGCGTTATCAGTGCTGTAATTTATCAGGTGAAAGGTCTTTATCTTCACATCTTTATCCTTTATTTGAAGATTCTGTAATTGATTGATGAAAAAACATCGTCGATTAATTCGGTGAGTGAAATTAACGTAAATTAAATACTAAATAAAATGATAAATAATACAGAGACAGCAATATACTGAACTTTATCAGAAGTTGGAAGGAAAATTAGTATAAGTATTGAAAATAATTATAATGCTTGAACGCTTACGATTTTTTTGATGATAAGACCGTTGTAGCAATTCCAAAAGATCAGCTCGCCGATATCAGAACATGCCAAGATTATGTCCGAATTATTAGGGTAAGACGATATTCCAGCAATTTTGTGCTCGATCCCTTCGAATTCTCTGACAAAATCACCAGTTCGAGTGCTGTACGCTCTCAGGGACTGTTTCCATACGACAAACAATATCCTGTGGATAAAATCACACGTTTTTTCTAAATATATGTGGAGATATTTATCCATGTTAAAAAAATTGAGGAAACACGAATTTTCGTTCGTATTCGATAGTTGTGAAATTGAGGTTATGTTTATCGTAAGATTCGTTCACTGTGCAGTAAAAAATAGCGAAGATTTATTTTTAATAATGCTTACTCTCCGTCGTGGGAAAACACTGGCTGATGATCTATTATACTCCCACCGCCGATCCTCTTCACGATCAAATCATTTGCGTCCGAAGTTTTATTCCCTGCGGGCTTCAAGCCCGGTGAATTTTCCACCCGCATATTAAACAGCAAGCCAAAGGCTTACGGTAGATAAAACGAGTAATACGATGCACTGCAGTCCGTTAAAATAAAACGATCAGTTCAATAACTTTTTCCAATTATTTCGCTCATAACTTTTACTATTTCACTTTTCTACTCATTAGAAATGATCACCACGTGCTAAAACCACGTTGAGTTTTCATAGTTTTCTTTCAACAGTTTATAGTCCGCCGACAGTTCGACAGAGTGCGTTACCCGTCAAATCGTCAATTTTCACATGCGCGCGTGTCGTGTGATAAATTTGAATTTTAGGTTAGATTTGACTTTGGCAGGGAGGTTAGAGTGCTCGGGCTTAGAGGTTAGGTTAGGAAGATATCCAATAAACACACGAGACTTAAACCGGAGTTTGATTATTGATCACTCATTTCTCTTAAAAAGCTCGTTACAATGGCCAGCGTCGACGATGACGTTCCCCAAATCCAGATACGTTTTCTAACAAAACAAGAACAGTAAGTAAACCGTGTTGTGATACGATGTTGTGATGAAAAAGCCCGGGGCACGTGGAAACCCTGGATAATAAATAGTAATCACTACACGCAGAAATATTTATAATTATTTCATAATCAATTTATTCAATTAATATCGTCATATTTAGAAAAGATCACTCACACGATAATTATCTTCAACTAAAATAATCGCTAATATTCTATTCATTTTCCACCAGATATGCAGTTCCGGATTATCCACTGTCAGTTCCAGCCACGGTTCTGACAACCCAATTAAACACGCTAGTAAACGAGCTTTTGAAAGGTAAGGTTTTATGGTTCAAATAAAGAGAAGTAAAGGAAAAAAAAATTCTATTCAATGGTCCAAATATTCTCCTCATTTTTCTTCATTCCAAGACAATCCTAGTCGATGATAATAACTATTTCCTGGATCTAGAAGGTCCGAATTTAATAATAAAAATTATTCAGAATCATCGGCCTCCGGCTCGACCTGTGAATTTGATTTCTTGGTGTGTAATGAATTCCTGCGCACCTCTCTGTCGGAGCATATTAACGAGCGAGGAGTGTCTACCGAGGAGGTGATCACTGTAGAATACTTGGAAAGACACCCCCCTCCAGAACCCCAAGATTGTTTGATACACGACGACTGGGTATCTGCGGTAGCGGTTCGTGAAAAATGGTGAGGATCGGTTACATCTGCTCTGTCTATATACTTCTCACGTTTTTTCTGTGTCACAGCTTTCCTTATTCTCGTTTACAACCATAACGAGCACAGGAAGATATGATGATAGATGCCCCATGAATAAACCTCATTGGTCACACTTCGGTAGAATTTCGTAATTTAAATTTGACCTCCTACCGAGGAAAACAGAATTTATAGGCATAATTCGATCATTGGAAAACGTGTCCTCATAGTTACAGTTGTGAAATTTCGTACCCTAACTTCCGATAAAAATTGACGAATTAAAGAAGCTTAAAAGAAGTACTCCTTTACTCAAAAATTCATAACTTATTTTATTTATAGTATTTGATTGCAACAATTCAGAGCATGATTCACGAGATACGGCACTTTCAGAAAAAATAAGAAGTATATTTCGAAAATCGAATTTGAAAATTTTGGATCAATAACGATGAATTTTTCTGATATAATTATCCCCGTTTAACAGGATATTGACGGGCTGTTACGACAACACTTTACACATATGGAACACGCGAGGTAAACACCATCTGACTATCCCCGGGCATACGTCACCGATAAAAGCTGTAGCTTGGATATCATTGGAAGATGAAAGTGCGGCGTTTGTTAGGTGAGTGTTTCTAAAACGCTTTTAACTTCGTACATGGAAATTGGAAAACATATCCGTTGGAAATAACTGAAACTTTATTCACTGCAGCGCCTCGCAGGATCAAACCGCTATTTTATGGGACTGGAATATCGCGACAAATTCAATAGAATGCGTTCAAATTTGTCGAGGACATGAACGGGGGCTTGAAACTGTCGCCGTTAATCACAACGCGAAGTTAATAGCTACTGGGTCCTGGGATACAATGCTGAAGATTTGGTCCGCCTGTAAGTAATTCGATTCGAAGAACTTGTGATCGCAGATGAACCAGACTCGTATTTTTTTCTCCCAATGCTTTTCATTCTTTGCTTGATATCCGCAGCTCTTGACGACAGAAATACCGACGGCGAATCCTCCTCAAAGAAGCTTAAAACAGAACACGGCAAAGTGCGGGTGAGTTACGCCCACTTCCATTTTTCCATTCGATGTTAGCATCGAAACAAAAGAACGAAAATGATAATGATGATGAAGATGAAGATGAAAGTAAAAATCTGGATATTTCAGACCCCCGAATTAACGATGAAAGGTCACAAGGAGGCAATCAGCGCTGTGGTCTGGTCAGATAAGACGGAAATAGTGACATCGTCATGGGACCATACTCTGAAATTATGGGACACAGAGTTGGGTGGAATAAAGCACGAGATTCCAGGAAATAAGAGTTTCTTCGACGTCGCTTATTCCCCGCTAGCCAGAGCCCTTGTCGCAGCGTCAGCCGATAGACACATAAGATTATTCGACCCGAGATCAACAGGCGAGCATAGATCTGGTTTTCAGTAGCTGTTCAATTAATATTTTATGAAAAAAAGTGAAACTTCATATTTTCAGAAGGATCTATGGTCAAGGCAACCTTCACATCGCACACACAGTGGGTTCAGTCTGTTTGCTGGTCCACAACTGATGAATACCTTTTCCTATCCGGCGCATACGACAACCAAGTAAAACTGTGGGATACGCGAAGGTTTGTTAATTGTTTGTCGAATTAAGGATGAGAAAAAGTTTATTTTTAATCCATTATTACCCAAAACGTTTCGCATTATATTTTGCAGCCCGAAGGCACCGTTGTTCGATCTCTCAGGCCACGAGGATAAAGTTCTTTGCTGCAACTGGACCAATCCGAAATTCATGGTATCCGGCGGAGCGGACAACACCGTGAGGATATTCAAGTCGAAATACGCGATTCGTTGATGGCTAAAAATTATATAATTTTTAAAAATTAATTTTAACAATCAATTTTAAATAAAAGATTTAACAGAGCGATTCAGGAGGCGATATATGATTTCGAACTTATTTCCAACCTTGAGCAAGCTATTTGTTCTAAGATTATGATTATAGATATTGAGTAAACAGTCTTCCCAAAGGTTTTTGTTTTTTTCTCATTCATTTCTTATCAAAGAGTAGATTGAATATTTTTATACAGTGAACAGTAATTCATCTTACCAAACAGGATAGGAAATGAAATATGAATTCAACGAAATCCCCAAAACAGATCTTTTATTGATCAAAAATAAGGGATAATAATAATAATTAGGAATTTGATTTTTTCATTTTGAAAATACCAAACCAATATTTGTAAGTAACTCTAAAGACTGATTGGTGCACGCTCTGTATTAGAACATCGTACACAGAGCATGCGCCCACAGTGTGCAGTTTACAGTAACAGTGTGTCTGCAGTCCGTGTCGTGTGATAGGCAGATGACGATGTTGTTTCTTGGGATTGAACCCGTTCGACCAACAATATAAGATAACGAACGCGTAGACCCACAGACGCCGCACACTCTCTTCGTTTTCCTCGCGCTTTCGTTCTCTCTATATCTCTCTCTCTCTCCCTCTCTTTCTTTTCTTCAATCTCTCTCTCTCTCTCTTTCTTTCTGATTTTTAGAAGACCCTACCCTAATCCCCACAAATTATCTCACACAAAGACTAGCTTTTTAAACGATCCAAAATAAACTAAGGGCACTTTTAGTGGCGTATGCCCTGTCCTTATACAAGTTTCATGAAAAATCTAATTCTGACCGTTGTTAAACTTTGTTTTATTACAGCACCTATCGACTTCTAAGAGTCCCTACCTTAGCTAGCTATGACACACTTGCCTTAGTCTAGGTGTTTTTTTTTTTTCTCTTTTATTTATTTTTATTTTTTTTCATTTTCATTTTTATTTTTTTTTGTTTTGTTTCACTACGTGCTATGCCTCGCCATCTTAAAATAATTAACTTTAAATCGATTCTCATACATCTAAGGTTTTTTGTTATTTTTTTGTTGTTTTTTTTTTGTTTTTTTTTGTTTTTTTTTTTCTTGTTTCACTAATCTAGAACATGGTTTTGTTTTTTTTTTTTTTCATTTTTTTTTCATTTGTTTTGGGTTTTTTCCATTGGTCACAAACCACACAACACAAAAAAAAATAAATAAGCAGACATACATCATGTATCACGTTAACACGATACACTTATGATCAGGTGTTTTTGTTCTTTTGCCATTTATTACTATTGTTATTTATTTATTTTTCCTTTCTCTCTCTCTCTCTCTCTCTCCCTCTCTCTCTCTCTCTTTTTTCGTGTTTTTTTTTTTTTTGTTTTCGGTTTTTTTTCTCTTTTTGTTCACGAAAATTGAAGGAAACGCGTAGGTACGATGCAAAGAGGAAAAAACAAAAAAAAAAAATCAATAAACAAGATAAACAAAAATTATCATCAATTTACAAGGTAAAACGTTTTCTTAATAATATAAAAACAATGACTTATTTTAAAAAAACAAAAGAAAAGAAAAAAGGAAAAAGGTAAAAGGAATAAAAAAAAAAAAAAAACTGCAAACTAAAGACTGTAAACGAAGTCGGAGTATGACGATTGATGTTAAAGTGCAACATCAAGCTAATCTGGACTTGCTTCTTAAGCCGATATCACTTAAACCTAGTTACTTAAAAACACCCTAGTTTTTATCTACTTAATAGCCTATAAATCCTAAGACTACAACGATCTAATCTAGTCTAATCTATATTCTAATACGCTACGCTAGTTAACTAAAAGCTTACAGAAAGCAGCATTGCTTGGAATCAAGGTTCCAAATGTTGGAAACATTTCCGGCCGGCCCAAGCACCTGACCCGTGGTGCGCAGCAAGCAGTCCTTACTATTATATTACATTAGATATAATATATTTATATATGTTGTAGAATAATAATAATATATTTATTATTAATATGAATAGCCAGTCAGTCTTGACGGGTGCGAGATGCATGGGCTGAACGGTGCCACCCCCATGCTACAAGGGGGAGGCATATTGTATCCTAATTCCTTACTATCATCCTAATTTCTACCTATCTAAACTTATCCTTTATCAATCAATCAATTAATTAATTAGTCAATTAATCAATCAATTAGTTACTCGCTATACTTAATAATTACACGCTATCCCTAACTCATAGTCAACACTAGCTACACGTGTCCTCTTACTCTTTACTCTTTACTCTTCTATCCTATACAATAGTTATACGCTGGTTCTTCATCCCCGTCTTTTTTATCTCCGTATTCGCCAGAGGTTGCATTGCAGCCAAAGCCGTACGTTTTCATATCGATTAACCGGCACACACACACACACTCTTGTGCCGCTTAGCTTCGTGTTTGGTCGTCACAATAATATTAGTTATTTAGTACAAGTCTATCATAGTAAAATTCTCAAAATTCACTATTAATCACATGTGGATTTTGTTGTCAGTCGTCTTGACAAATATCGCTTGTAGAACAATATCTATTCAATTTTCTCAAAATCTGTGTTTTTCTTTATTTATTTATTTATTTTATTTATTTAATTTTTTTTCTTTCTTTCTTTCTTTCTTTCACTTAGCGTGCACATTCAATTATGGACTCCTCGAATCGAGCAATAATTGGTTTCTTAAAAAATAGTTCATACCATTTTTTCTTTCTCATCTTTAATATTATTATTATTATTATTATTATTATTATTATTATTTTCTTCTCTTTTTTTTCTTTTTTTTTTTCTTTTAATCCTCTTATCATCCTTTTGTCATCAAATTGTGATGTACCAAAATAAACTAAATATATTATTTAATTCAAGTTTCAACAGTGTAAAAATCTTTCATACTTTATGATGACGTCAATAATAGTAATTGTTAATTATAATAATACAGCGTATTATCATGTAATATTATAATAATAGCTACGATCACCTCTATGCTACCTAACTACCTGCCCGCCACTTTTTGAGCTCAAAGCTCACATATTTTATTTGGTAGAAAGCTTTCCGTTCATTTCTTCGACTTATTTTTTTATTTATTTATTCATTTATTTACTTCCTTCTCTCTATCTGTCTTTCTTTTTTCTGTTCCTCTTCTTCATCTACTTCTTCTTCTTCTCCGTCCCAGTCAACATCTTCTTTTTCTTTTTCTTCTACTTATTTTTTGATCTAAACCAGACCACACGAGACTTGGATGGCTGTAATAATTATATAGAGGTACGAAGGGGAGGGGGGGGAGGTTGCAGGATAAATTGGAGTAGGGGGTTGACCCTCCGACGCTCTTCCGCATGTCCCATCGTATATTCATATCCGACTTAACAACGACGCACGCGCGTTTCTTCTTTTTTTCTTCTTCTCTAAATCTCAATAATATATTAAATTAATTTACTCTCTAGCTATCGTATCTTTTTCTTTTTTCTTCTATTACTTTTATTTTATTTTTGTTTTATTTTATTTTTTTTCATTTTTTATATTTTCATTTTTTTCTTTTTCCCTTCCCGTTTACGTAAACAAAAGTAGTCTACGGCTCTCGGCGGATCGTCGGTCTGTTGTATTGTTTTAGTTTCTTTTTTGTTTTGTTTTTAATTTACTTTTATTTTTTTCTTTTTCTTTACAAAGATTAGTAATAATTAAAGAGACCCACCAAAGATTTGATTTCGTTCTAGACTCTGCTGCAGATCGTTGTTCTTAATAGCAATCTATTTTTTTTTTTTTTTTTATTTTCTTTTTTGTTTCCTCTCGTTTCTTTTCTTTTTTTTTTTTTTTATTAGCAATCCCGTTAGTGGCAACTATACATACAAAAATCTATGAAATTCGATAAAGAAACAAACGTAGTTTTTTTTTCTTTTTTTCCTTTTTTTTTTTTTAACCGGCTACAACACAGAAAACAAACATATTTCTTAACTAGAAGATCAAAATTTGGCTCAAGTTTCGCATATACCGACGTAAAAATATATTATAATATTTTCAGCGTATTATCCCTGTCTAAGTGGATTAGTCTGAAAAGGCACAATTCTAAAAAAAATATCTGTATTTACTGTACAATTAAAACTGATATTGATTCGTAGTAACCGTACGCATAAATATAATGTTTTCTAAAAAGTACTATGTTTTTTCTTTTTTTTTTTCTTTTTTTTTTTACTTATTATTTTCATTTTTTTTTTTTTCATCTTCTTTCTCTTCTTCTTCCGCTTTTTTCGCTTCTTGGTATTTTTTACTTTTCATACAATGATCAATCAATCATATTTATATATCCTGAAGATTTTAGAAATAAAGCTTTTTTCTTTTACTCTTTCCTCCCTTTTCTTCTTCTTAGTTTGGTTTTTTTTTCGTATTTTTTCTCACATTTTTTTATACATATTTTGTTTTTTTTTTGTTTTTTTTTTCCATTATCATTATCTTTATCATAAAATACATCGTCCGTTGAGAATAAAAACAGAAAAACATTAAAAAGAAAAAAAAAATGTAGTCGTAGAAAATATTTAGGATTAAAATCTCCACGCGGCAAGAAAATATAGTATACATACATTCATATAGATATAATATATATATATATATATATATATATACGTATATATACATATCGATACGTGTGAAATATACATATGTATGTGTTAATATATTTTGCCCAGGTTGGAATGTCTGAACAAAGAAAAAAAACAAAAAAAAAAACAAAAAAAAAAAAAAGAAAACAACCATGTGATGATGAAAGTGCGAGCAAGTGGGGCGGTTCGGTTTCATACGAGATCGAAGGGATTTTGAACCAAAGGTTCACACCAAAGGCCTGTATGTATGTATGTATTTATGTATGTAATATAGTAATTATCGATTCGCAAACCCCTTCGTCAGCAGCCAAGTCACCGGCCAGCCAGCTGGCACTAGTCCGGTAGTTACTTTTATATCGATACAATCATACTGAATCTGAATTTAATCAATTTCTAGTATTGGAAGTGTGTTTTCTCTGTATATTATTATTATTATTATTATTATTATTATTATAATTCTTGGGAAGAATCCTTCTTTGTATATGTGAGCAGCGTTTATTTATTCAATTATTTCTTTTTTTTTTTTTTAATCATTCTTTATTTATTTATTTATTTATTTTCATTTTTATTTTTTATTTTTTATTTTTATTTTTTTTTGTATTTTTCTTTCTTTCAATATAGTTTAGTTTAATTCTTTTAAAATATTTATTCATATCTCAAGCGTTCTCACCCTTCAAATCTTATCGTCTCCGTAGTATGTAAATGTAATACCTAAAGTTAAACCTGGAAGCCTATCAGCTTTACGCTAAAAACTGCCCGTCGCCTATCAGTAATTGTCAACTTTTTACAGCTACACGTTGGCATTGGCGGTACAGCGGAGACTTACAACTAAAGTGCCTATATCAAAGCAATGGGCACTCTAGCGTTATTTACTTTTTATTCTTTATTTTTTTTTTATTCTTCTTATTTTATTTCTTACTTTATTTCTATCTCCGTTATTTATTTATGTCAACACACATTCATACTTCTACTACTGTCGTTGCAAAATATTAACTACTTTCACCTATTTATTTTGGTGGATAAAATGTATAAAAGATGGCTGGCAAGTCAACTTATCATGAGGAAGAATCTTATTTCTGACTTTTTTTTTGTTTTTTTTTTTTTGTTTTTGTTTTTGTTTTTTTTTTTTGTTTGTTTGTTACGTAACGTATTTACTCTATTTCTCTCCCTCTCTTTCTTTCTTTCTTTCTATCTTTCTTTTTTTTTCTTTCTCTCTTCTACACTTCTTCGTTAATATAATCCCTCATATAAACAGGTATACCTCTTCTAACTTATGTAACCCTCGGCATAGTCGTATCTGAAACACACCAAACGTTGAACGATTTAATACGGTGAAATTTTTTCAAAGAACATTGATAAAGTATTATAAATGATCAAATTTCCGACCAATTATATTACGTATGTTTTTCTCCACGCAAGAAATACTGGGTTACTTAAAAATAGACCAGCACAATATACATTACAGCTATCAGGACTTGAGATCAGGTATTTTTTTTTTTTTTTTCATTGATATTTCATTGTCATTTTCATTTTCATTTTCATTCTCATTCTAATTCAGTGAAGAAATGCAATCAATAAAATTTGGTCAGAAATAATGATAAAAGCTCTCTCTCTCTAATTAGATAAAATTCATATAATATAGAACATCCATAATCTATATGAACCTATTCTTGGCCAAACTATTTCTCAAGGAATTTTCTCACAGAAGATGTGCGCCTCTTAGCTACGAATCGGATTATACCTATCCTATCTACACAAACAGTGAGTTACGTTCTATCGCACAAGTTCCATGATCCGATTCAATTATAGCAGGAAAACTAATATCCATTGAAAGCATATATATATTATATTATCTCGTGCACGTTAAAAGAAGAAGAACATCATTATTATTTTTATAAATTAAACAACTAAGTGGCCACACGTTTCAAAATTTGTAGAATTTATCATTAGATTGGAAAAAAGAAGCGTCTCTCGCTGTTTCTGTGTAAAAATAAATTTGAGGCATAGAAAGAGGAAAAAAAAAACTCGACATACCTAAAAGCGTGTGTAAAAAATTTAGGAAAAAATAATAAAAAAAAAAAAATTGTAAAAATTATAATATAACGAAAATGTTCACCTACTAAATAAACAGCGCTAGTCAATTTGGCTGCTACTAAAAAACTATACTCGCGCTAACCTATAAACTGTGGCCTACTTGGGCTGCTGAGTCTGGTATTGTTGATAGGAGTCGTCCGGTGATGCCGCGTTGCTAGTTTGCTCGGAATCTCCCATCGGCATAGTGTGGATAATGCTAGGCGCTGGGTACGTGTACGGGTACGGATGAGGGCTCGCTATGTACTGCAAACAGATGTAGAAAAAACCACAAATTAATATCGCAAAAAATAGGATGAAATAAATGTATAAGATTGAGAATTTTTCCATAAATCTTGATTCCAATTTTCGTAATCTAGTGATAAAAGAGAAAATAAAACTCACTGAAGCTGTTCCCAAATGCATTGTAGACATTTGTGTCGTTAGCTGTGGCATTATGCTATACTGGGCGTTGCTCGGATCGGCCGATGGCATCATCTGTAACAAACGATACAATGAGTTGAAATTAATAATATCAATTGATATAGGCCTCAGCAGTTTGTATTCTGATTATATTTCCGATCTCTAGCCAATGATAGAACTCTAGTCTAGACTTTATTATTCCGATGAGGTAATATTTCACTTTATATCATTAGAATCCAAACCGCTACTCTATAAGCACATAAACTCACGTCAACCTGTTGCATGTGCGGCGGTGCAGTTTGTACAAGGTACGGAGTGACCCAAGGACCTCCAGGAACACTGTAACCAGGAACTTGGCCATAGTGACGGCCGTACTGAGCCAGTGTTGCCGCAGGTAGCATGTGAGCTGTAGCTACGCCGTTCTGACCGACTCCGCTTGCCTCGTAGTTCAAAGCTATATTCTGTAATAGAAGAAAATTCGTGCATGAAGGGCGAGTAGATTTTCAAACAATTGCACTCGCGACGGGATAAAACTTACATCTCCAGGCTCCCTCCATATCGGACTCTTGTACAATGATTTTTTCTTGTTTCCTCCGTCGGCAAATTTCACCAAAAGAGGATCCTTGGCTCCTTGTAATGCTTTGCCGTTAAACATCTGTATAATTTGTTCGCATTTCTCCTTAGATTCCATTCTGTAAATGACAAGTAAATAAACAAATAGATGAATGAATGGTATTTTCAAACTGCGTTACAATCAATTCGGACGGATTTTTGAGACTCAAATTTTCATACTAATATTACCTTGCGAATCCAACGCCTTTGCTCTGACCATTCGGATCGCGTAGAATACGTGTAGAAATCACCTGGCCGTATTGAGCGAGTAAAGTTTCCACGTCATTTTCTTTGAAGTTCAAAGGCAGGTTGGCTATGTACAAGTTGGTGGGGTCCTGCTCCTGTTGCTGAGGAACAGACAAAGGCACTATGCAACCAACTGACTTATTTATCGCCTCTTATACTCTTCTGTTTATATAATTGACAAAAAAATAAATAAACTTCTTTTACAGAGAAATGATTTCACTCATTTTAAATTCCCACTTATTACATCGATCTCTTTCAATTTAGTTATAGGTACTAGACATTGAAGGAAACGTCGATTGAAACGATTCAAGCCAAATGTTTTTTTTTTTTTTTTTTTTTCATTCAATTTATAAATTGTCATGTAATAAATATAATACTGTATTATTAATTGATTATCTAAGATCATAATATCGTAGCTAAATGTACGTATACATTATATGTGTAACATAATGCGCCTGAATAAATAACTTTGTAAAATTCAAGGATAAAAAGTTTTCGTCCGACATTTCTAGCTATGTTAGTCTAAGTATGAGTAAATTAATGATAAAGAAGGCCATGAAATATTTATATTACCAGGAATATTTATAAAGAAATATGAAATTAATGAGAAAAAAAGAGAGAGAGAGAGAAAAAAAAAAACGACAACAAACAGCTCTGTCTTACAGCAACGTTGCTCTAAACATCAAACAACTGAAATAAATTTAACGTGATTGAATATATGTGATAAGCAACGGGCGAAAAAATGATATAAAATAATTATTATCTGACTACATGAACTTGAGGTAAGAAAATTTTGATAATATTGACGGTCTAGTTGAAGAATGAAAATCATATTATGAATAATCTTTGTGATAAAATATGGA
Source organism: Rhogogaster chlorosoma (assembly GCA_944452935.1). NCBI lineage: Eukaryota > Metazoa > Arthropoda > Insecta > Hymenoptera > Tenthredinidae > Rhogogaster > Rhogogaster chlorosoma. The sequence continues at coordinate 25,834,911 of OX101800.1, read as the reverse complement.
AAAAGATTTTGATAGTGTTAAACTTTTGAATGAAGTCTGTTCTAAATAATTTTCGAACATGTCCATATAATTAATACGTGAAATAATGGGTGAATTAAAACGAGGTCAAATATATTGTTGGGTGAAGACAAAATGATTGGAAACCATTCCACTGTAATTCTATATAATAATAAAAAAAAAAAAAAAGCTCTTCAAGTATTGAAATGTAATCAGGTTATTACTTTGATGTTATAAGTTAATTGAACAAACAGGATGCAGATTTATTTCTCCAATGAGATGATTCCATTTTTTTTTCTCTTTTTTCTTTCATTTTTATACAACTGAACAAATAATCTACAATGTAGATCGTCGAACTATAGAATATTTAGGAATTTGAATTGTATCAAGAATCAGCAATTATTAGAAGTAAGTATGATTGAATGAATCTGGTTGAATTTTCTTTTGTATCCTCATAGTCATGCTTCATTGACAGTACTTTACCACATTCTGGTGGCTCTCCAAATTTGCTTCGTGCATTTTTCAATTGGATATATATATCTTAATGATAGTAAATATTAGTTAAATTGTTGAACGTATTTAATATACTCAAAGTGTCAAGTGGTGGACAAATTTTGTTTTCAATTCCCATAAGATTATTCACTTCCGAATTCAACGTTTTTAAGTACAAAAAATAATCCGAAGTAAATTTTCATTCGGAATGAAAACGAAAGAAACAAGAAATAAAGAGAGAAAGAAAGAAAACTCATATCACCCGGTGTTTTTATGCGATCGCTGAATTTAGATGATATTAATAAAGTGTTAAAGGTGTATAAAATAATTCAGAAGAGAAAAACCTGTGTGCACTAAGTAAGCATATTTTGAGATCCACCATTTCTCTTCCAAGTCTCAATCAAATCTACAATTACTTGAATATACTTATACTTTACGACAATTTACTTCAATCTTGCGAATGCGTTAAAACAAACGAAAAAAAAAAAAAAAAAAACAAACAAACGATGATAAATATTGTGGGTTTAAACAAAGCCGATGGCATTTTATGTATGATAAAATTAATTATTATACAGAGTATTTTGTATACCGAGACAAGGGCTGTGAGGTAATTGAAATTGATATTAATCATACGCTGATTATTGTAAAAGACAGAAATGCCCTGTCCCGTGAAAAAAAAAAAATGTATAAATGTACGCCTTTCGATACATTTAGACATTTTTCATGCTGGTACTTTTTTTTTTTTCATCTTTATCTTCTTTTTCTTCTTCTTATCATGCAATTTAGCTACATCCTCATTCATGTTTATGGTCTTAAATTTTTCCATCAAACAATACAGTATTTAAATATTTATTCATTTCTTTTTTTTTTTTTTTCTTTGCTACTGAAGAAAATCGTTGCAACTTTCGTGAGTCTAAAAAACTTTTTTGTTTCTTATTGTGACTGTTACATATATATAGCTAACGTGTTTCTTGTTATAAAAAAAGAATACTTCATACATCTCCCCATGGGCAATGAACGCGACAGTAATTTTTGATACCTGCCATAATTTTATTCCAATGCACGTTACTCCAGCCAACAGAGCATTCGGGTCTTTTACAACATTACAAAATCTGATATGTAATATGAATATGATATCTTCTTTGTAAAGGCGAAAACAAAATCTTGAAGCTAATGTTTTAACTGGATAGGTATCGATCTTAGCGAGAAAATATGAACAAGTAAAACAGCATTTATCTCGTTATACTCTTATTATTATTATTATTATTAGTTTTTTTTTTTTTGAACAGCGAGTAACGTGTGCCCTCGAACGTATAGTATATTGATATGTAGATGAATAGTTTTAGTTATGTCATAACACATGCGACAGTTCGTTATTAATACGATTGCGAAGTTATCACATCCGATACATTGAGCACCCCCGTGCGTTTATCGCGTCAGTTCTTAAGAACCATTCCAAAAGTTAGTTGTTGTTTTTTTGTTTCTTATTATTGTGATTCGTTCGTTGTTTTATTTTCTTTTCTTTTTCTATTCTTTTGTTCTTTTGTCAATACAGATTTTTCTGGCCAATTCTTGTCTGGCGATATAGACACACACAACTGCCCGATTGTCAGTAATAAATGCTTTTCGATGATGAATAAGTTCGAACCAGGAATGTTAAGATAATGTGAGAAAAAAAATAAAAATAATAAACAATAAATATTAAAAATCGCCATTGTTCGATTGATTTTCTTTATATTTATGTATAACTAACTGTATATAAATGGATCACGAACAAATATATCATGGATAATGTTATAACATGAGAAAGAAAGTGAGAGATGAGAAAAAAAAATACAAAAAAAATTGAAAATAAAAAATAAAATCAAAATAAAATGAATTTTGAGTGAAATATAAATAAATTACACCGTCAAGTTTTATTTATAATAAGACATTGTAACTACTGACTTCGTCCGTGCTGCCATACTTCAAAGCAACTTCGTATCATATATGAATATGTTATAATAGTGAGTGATTTAATTAACACGTATAAAATTATGTAGGTATAAATACGGGCAGTGGCCAGAATATAAAACAGATTTCAATGATGAAAAAAAAAAAACATGAGATAAAATTTGTACAAAAAATTAATTAATTAAATTAATTAATTAATGCTAAAGGCTTACGTTAGGGCTGAGATAAAATGCTATTCTCAGACGTTCTTTTTTTATTTTTTGTGTTTTTTTTGTTTTCTTTTAAGACATGTTGATGTAGCGGTACGAGCAATCAGTGGCCGAGGTATAGCAGCAAGCATCGAAAGGTTGGTAGGTTGTAAGACAGAATGAAGAAGATAGAATTGATAACATTAGAATATTGACATTATTCTCTTTTTTTTTGGTTCTTTTTTTTTTTCCTATTGGATAAGTGAGTTAGGCTGTTGACAAGAAAGGACCGATAGATCGTTTTGGAATGAGTCAATAACGCGGCGTTATAAGAAAATTTACCAATCTTTTTCGATATTCGAAAAGAGTGAGATAGAGAGGAAAAAAAAAATAAGGTTCTTTAACCACAACAATACATATATATATATATATATATATATATATGTATATACAAATTATTTATCTCATTTTTCATAACAAATCCATCGTATGATTTTCATCATATAAAAACGAATTGCCAATTGTATGTACCTTGAGAGAATTAAGAAAAAAAAATTAAATAAATAAATAAAAATAAATATAAAAAAAAACAGAGGCTTTCAAATTCATTTAATTTCATTTCATGTTGATCATTAAACATATATATATATATATATATATATGTATGTGAAATTAATGAATAATTAATTGATGTGTGAAATTGAAATTTAAAATGATTAATATCACGATCATACTCCTAAACAATCTATAGTATGAGAAAAGGTTTTGGTCAGGGTGACAGAGAAAGAGAGGTTTACTGTTACTCTGGTATTACTGTACTTGCATGCACAACCAACGTACACTGGCCAGTCTACGGAGCAACCAGATACCCACTTTCGCCATCTGCGCTTGGATGCCTTTGGCCATCAGTGCTTTCACAGCAGTGTCTGCCGCCAGCGGTGACTCAAAGTCTACAAAGCCATAACCTGAAACACAGTATAAACTTTTTAAGAATATCGAACCACGACTTCATCCAAACTAAATATAGAGAATCAGAACAGAGAGATAGGGGGAAAAAACGGTGATTAAAAAAAAAAAAAAAAAAAAAAAAACATTCAATCGTCAAATTTTACAAGAAAAGTTTCATAAATCTGAAGAAAAAAGAAAAATCAAACAAGCAACTTTTTTAGTTTTTTTATTAATCTTTTTCTTTTCTTCTTTCAAATATCCTGAGTGTTTCGTTTAATAAAATCTGTCATTTTGGGATGTGAAGAAAAAAGAAACAAAAAGAAAAAAAGAAACGACGATGTGTCGCGATCCATACAATTGGGTATAACGAACGTAATCTAATAAGCATAAAACTAAAAAGTGTAAAATTCAACTAAGTACCTTTACATTTATTTGTATTTTTGTCCAGAATCGCCTTTGTAGAGGTTATAGTTCCATACCTGGAAACAGAAAATTCAAATAATGAGTAAAATATCGACGGACCGTGGTATAGCTCGTTATGAGAGTTTGCCAAGAATCGACAGATTATAAAACACACATCTAATTCAACGATAAACGAATTGTTAAGTGCGCATAATTTCATCCTTTGACTGATGACAATATTCCATTAATAAACATCATAGTTAAGTAATCATTAGCTAACAAAAATAACAATTTCTCTTTCCTAGGATATATTATTCGCAGTATTCCACCCCGTTTCAAACGGTTGACAGTTCGACAAATCCCCCCCCAAAAATAAAAAAAGAAATCATAATTTTATCTTATTACACGAATGTATTGAAAGTGTATTGTGTAAATTTTGTTCAGAATTTTTGGATCGAATTTTATTGAGCTATTTCAAATTCCAACTGTTTTTTTTTTTTTCTTCAACGAACCTTCGTATTTCAAAAGTAGAAGATTATACGGGAAAATTTCTGAGTACAGAAAAGTTGCAGTTTCGTATGAACTTATATGAACAAAAATATTTTTTCTTTCGATCGATACGTCGCTTTCAATTTGCCTAAGAAAATTAACAAAAAATACTTTTCAACCGTTCGAAACGTTGTGGAATGCCTCACATATACATATACAAATAGATGAGTGAAAAACAATTCGAATAATGACATGATATTATAATTTTTTTAAATATTCTTTATAAAAATGATGAAACTTACTGAGCACACATAGTAACAAGATCTTTGTCCGTAGTATTTTGGTTCAGGCCACGAATGTACAAATTCGTTTTAGATAGTTGTTCAGTCTGCTGTCCTTGCATCGCGTTGTTACTAAGGCTTGTACTCATGGTTCCGCTTTGGCTGCCTGTAGCGCTGCTTGAACTGCTGTTTGTATTAGCAGGTGACGACGCAGTAGGCACCCTCTGTCCTCCGTACTAAAAAAACAAATGAAAAAAATGGAAAAAGAAGTTTTAAAAAGTATCGTTGAAAGCTTTAATACTGTTTTTTTTTTGTTTGTTTTTTGAAAATGAACTAAAAATAATTTCGTCATCGTCGTACCAACTTGACCCTAGGTCTCTGAAAACCACCTCTATAAAATTCGCCGTTAGGAATTGCGTTGGAAAATCCAAATATCCTGTTAGTATTATTTCCAGCATTAGATTTATGATTGTACAATTCCCTGCCGTGCGTTTGTGGTTGTTGTTGTTGTTGATGATGTGGCATGATATTATTATTTGGCGCATTGACAACACCTCTGAAAAATCCTTGTTGTTGTTGTTGTTGAGGAATGTATTTTTTTCCGGTAAGACAATTATTACCCGCCATGTTCATTCTAACCGTTAAATAATCGTTCGACGGTATATTATTGCGATGATTCGACTCGTTATTATTTGTATTGTTTGAATTCGTCCGGGAATATTTGTTGTTGAAGGGCGATGAAAAGTACGCTTTGTTACGCTGGAATTCTTCCATTTTCAATATTTAACGATAATAATGATAATAATAATTTACTGTTCTTCTTTATCTATTTTTACTCTATATAGTAATTTTTCCTCGCAATTTATAGTATATTACGATCTCAGAGATTCGCTCGTGTACAATATTACGCGCATTTAAAAACTAAGACGGAAGAGAAACCAGAACGAAAAAAAATAAGAAAATAAAAACATAAAAAAAGCTACAAAAACAAAAGTATATATTACACAAACTTAGAACGACGTTGAAAATGACTTGTAGTATTTTATGTCGCACGGTATTTGTTATACATTTTGTGGTTTTTATTGCGATTATATAGTATATGTATGTATATTAGTGTATAAAATAATAATGATGAGCATGTGAACAACGAGGAGGCGCGACCATCTTTAGATCGCGTTAACACACACACGGTAAAACACACAACACCTAGCACGCGGGACTGTGTGTGTGTGTGTGTGTTTCTAACGATTAACTTTGTCCACGTATTTGTTATATACTATTCGAAATATCTGAACACTGTTAATTCACGTATAGGATATTGTTATAGAATGGAAACAACCGGTATCGGACACATGACGATTTATAGGATCTATTATTGCGATGAATTTATTCACCCCCAGGCCACCGGGATTTTAACGTGTCTCTACCCACTGGAAAAAACTCGACCGACACGCCACTGTCACGAGTGAAAAAGCCGTCGGAGATATCGAACTAACGCGAGACACAGTAGTGGCTACTCTTTAGGTAACGTCTACGTAGGTAGATAGATAGATAGATGCGGGTAATTTAGATGCGTCGGTAATGCAGAGAGGGTACGAAATTCAAATTCACGTCAATGAATTATGTAGTTTTTTGAACTGTTTATACTACATACACTTCAGATAATGAGATAACGCCGAATAACTTGTCGTTTATGATTGTTGAAAATAAAGTGAAACAAACTTTACGAGCCATTGATCCTCTCGCTAGCGGACGTTTCCTTCGGCAAAAAGCATTGGAGAGATAGAGACGTAAAATTTAGAGAAATTCTTGTACGTACTACATTTATACATAAAATACATATTACTTGGCAAACGTTGTGACCCAGTAAAGAGATGTATCTCGCATAGATTTATTACCATAGCGCAATAGTTTCGTGAAATACAGTAGATATAGTATGCAAATTGTAATATAGAGGAGCTTGTACACATACATTATAATATCAAGATGAATTCGCCTCTCTGTTCCGATTCGATATAATATGTAGTCCCTGGATAATCCGGATATACGTTATGATATAAGATGTAAGAAATATGAACGAACAGACCGAATCTTTTAGTTCGTAACATATTATGACAATAAATGAAAATTTAATGTATTCAATTCGTATTGTACAAAGAGCGAGATGAGAGAAGAAAAAAAAGGTTTCATTCCTGCGTTATTCCCTACAAGTTTTGACACCTGTTAAACGTCGCGTGGCACGCACGTGTCGTTCGGACGGACAAACGTTTAGAAAAAAAAAAGTACATTTCTTATTTGTGATAAAACAAACGCATAGAGAATTAAGAATATTATTTGACTCCGGGGAGAAAGGACTTTGGAAATTAGACCAATGGAAATCTTTGATTTTTTTAATACCACTTTAATTCCTCAATTTTTTTCGTATACCTATATAAGACAAAATTTCTATTTTTGCTAGAACAAAAATTGACGAAAATTCTTACGGAATTAAAGATAAAAAATGCAATAAGTATATAATGGTCGGTGAGAGAGAAAAAAAAAAGATAATAATGATTAAAGCAGATTAAAATGGTTATGAAAAATGGTGAAAAAAAAAAATGAATAAAACGAATAAAAAAATACCCAAAAATAAGGGAAACGTAAAAAAAAAAAAAGAAAAAATTGTAAGAACAAGCTTGAAACACGACAAGAATGGAAAACCTCGTCCGAGATATATACGTGCGCATGAAGAAAGTGAGCGGATCAATAACGAAGGGCCTTTACGCCTTTGCGCCCTGGGTTGGGCGTAGGCGGAGGGATGTTATAGGAGAGCGCAGGGCCGTGCCAAAATTTCAACAATACCCTAGCCAGGAATTATAAGCTGACTTAAAGCCGGTCGTATATAACGTCATATAAATAATAATACCGCATAATATCTCAGGATTTCTTTAATCCCATTACATTACAATGTTTACGTATACCAAATATTCCACATTGCGAAACGGTGACAAAAGTAATACAAAAAAAAAAAAAAAAAGGATCGTCTTAAATTTCAAACATTCTATACTTTTTTTTTTGTCAATAACACAAATCTACGGTTTCAATAGAACACGTGAATTTTTCTTCTGTTTTTTTTTTTTAATCAATTTTTTTAATTTCATCATTTATAACAGAAAAATTATCGGTCTTAAAACCAAATCCTCCGAAACGTATTTTTCCACTATCCTGATAAAAAAAAAATAAAAAATAGAGAAAAAAGAAATGAAAATTAATCTTTTCCAATGATCGTTTCTTCGCCTCGAGGATATTACCAGTCGTTTTTGTCCTGTAGGAATGTAAGAAAAAAAAAATAAAAATAAAAAACGAACAGGAGAAAGAAAAAAGGGGGGGGGGGGGGGAGGGTGACGTACTTACCGACGCGTGTTGGGAGTAGGATGTGTAGGGTGTTGCTGTTGGAGGTAGCTGCTGCGCGTTGGCCGGCATTTGGGCGGCTGCGGCAACGGTAGCCGCGTTCGGATATCTCTGGTAGGTAGGGTAAGAGGGTGTCGTAGCGTGGGGTGGAACGGCGGCCCACGCCGCTGTACCGCTAGCGCGATACTGCACCGGGTTTCCACCCCTCGGACCACCGCCTGCTCCACCCTTTAGCCCGTGACCACCGGCAGGACCGACGCCAACACCCCCGGCTCCGCCGTTTCCCGCATTTCCGTTATTGCCACCCGCGTACGTCGGCCTCGGACCATTCGTGCCCTGAAAATGAAGAAAAAAAGAAAAAAAATTACGAAATTGTAGAATTATTCAAGAATGGAATACAACAAGATGAAATTAGAAGTCAGATTTCTCGCATACTCTATATCAATTTGAATTCAAAATATATACGAAAAATGATGAAAATACGTATACCACATTAATTACATATATATCTCGTATATACCTAGTAATGAATGAAGTATATAGCACGATCGAGGCTCGGAGTTATATTCTCAACTGGCGTCTATATATAGTATTATATACATATAATATAATACCTAATGAATACGCTGTATAACGAATATTGTCTGTCACGTATAAGTATAGTCTCTATTTTCACTCGTAGTGACGCGTTACTCTCGGTTTAATCTATACTTAGATAGGTTTAGTACGAAGACAGTTAGAAAGAGAGAGAGAGAGAGAGATAGAGACAGAGATGTTGTTTCAAGCGATAAAACGGGTCAATAAATAATTAGTCGACAAATGAACGAGAGTAGTTCTTCTTCTCTTCGCTAGAACGTGTATATGTGTTCGACGAGTACCCAAAGTAAAGTAATAAACGAATATGTGGGAGTATAGTTGGATATGATATGAAATTCCCTTCCTTTTCCTCATTCTCTTCTCCAAGCTCTCCTCTCGCCTCGCGTCTTTGCGAACGCGTATACGTGTATGTATATATGTAGGTATGTACCGCATACATACATAAATGAATACAATAAATAGAAGCAAGCATTCAGTGAAGAAGAGTCGATTCACGTGGCCTTTGCCGCACATGCGCGACGCTATATTATATGCTTTGAATATTTATTATATATACATACATAACTAAAGTACTGCAGCTCGTACGTAAAGCGCGGTGGTTTAATCCTTCTATTACTTCGAGCACGTATATCCTATCGGTGGGTCTGTGTATATAAATCGATACAACATATCTATACGTTTCCTATATCAAGATATTTTTTTTCTGTTTTCCTTTTTCCTATTCTTTTTTTGTTTTTTCATTTTTTTTTTGTTTTTTTTTTGTTAAACGATAGGACGATATATTATCCCTATATATGGGAAAATTCAATAAGTCTCGACAGTACATTATACGTTGCACAAATGCAGCGAAGAAAAGAGTGGTTGCACGAATTGCACCGAGGTAATGGGGTAAAAAAAAAAAAATCGAACTATACGATTAGTACTATGATATTATGTTGAAAAAATCGAATACTTATCTCTTCGTGACTATTTATCATTACCTATTATCATTATTATTACTATTATTATATTTTGAACGATTCCAATCTATGATATTATACATATATATGTCATTGTAGAAGATTAATCAAGCAATACACGATAGATAAAAAAAAAAATATTTTTTAATGGAGAATGAAAAAAAAAGAATCAGTTAGTTTTGTTGCCGCGGGTATAAACGGCAAATAAATGTGTTAATATATGTAACGTATGTGCCTATAGCGTAAATAAATGTGTGTCCTCTCGAGTGAACGCACACCAGGCTTCAATGGTCAGAATCCCGACGACATGGGACATACGCAACTATATAACGACTAACGAACGAACGTGCGCTGTTGCCAGATACATACATGGGTGATAATTACCCGACCGGGAGAGTGAGATAATACTAGTTAGTAGTCTCTAGTTCCGATAATTGAATTCCAACAAACTCGCCCCGAAATGATTACCATTAGATTTGAATATTTCAAATTCTATGAAGATTTGATTCTCGTTTATTTATTTTCAAATAATACAGCCTAAGGTCAGATATTTTGAAATAACGAATCGCGAGGTAAGTCTTACGATTGAAAAACGAACAAGAATTTTGTTGAAAATTTCACATTTCCAAACCCCTCTATAACAAACTGGAAATACATGTTATTTATAGAATCAGATTCGACGATCAGAGAACAGAAAATCGAGATTTCTTGAATGAAAGATTAAATACATAGATGGATACAATATAATAAATTTATATAAAATATTAGCACCAACTCTAATTTCATTATTATCATCGTCATAATTCACAAATTGCAGATGATTACAAATATATATTATCTGTTAATTGCAAAATTCTCTTTTTACACACAAATATATATATATATATATATACACTACACATGGTATGTAATTAGTATAATAACATAGATATAATCACATAAGCGAGTAGCGATATATTTCAACAAGTATAAGATTTGTCATTTTTTTTTTCAACATAACTGATAAATGCATATACGTTATACATAAATAAGAAGTACGAAGAACCTATACAGCTATAAAATGTATATGATTACAAGTAAATCAACGAACGACTTAGACTTTATCGATATACAGGCATACTATTGATAACTACAGCGTAGATCGTTGGCTATAATAATACGTGTGGTTTATATAGGTATATTTATGTATACCTGCATATTGAGGAATTGCAGCATGTCACGAGACACGGCGAGGTATTTGGTGTGGGCGTCGACGCTCCGGGTCACATTCACCGTAAACTCGCGAGCATGCGCGAGTCTCTAAGTTCACTCACTCACTCACCCTGCCACACGCACTGACGCACTACGCTACACTGCCCGCTGCCCGAGGCGCTGCCTGCCTGCCTGCCTGCCTTTCTTCCAACAGCGCTGTCTTACTATCGGCACTTTATCGAGAGTCTGACGTGAGCGAGAACCACGCGCAAGAAGACACCACGCGCGCAGGTTGGTTAGTCTTTCGTGACGATAAAATCCCTACTTATTAGTTATACTTATGTGTTTTTCTTCTCCTCTCTCTTTTCTTCTCTTCTTTCTAATTCTATTTCGTTTCAACGACCAGACGTTATATAGCTAATATAATAAGACATAAAAAAACATCTTCTGTATTATGAATTAGCGAATATAGGTATAATTAAGTGCACATGAAAGAAATGGCAGAAAAATAAATCATCCCAGATATAATCGTTGTAAGATATTTTCGTGTGTTCGAAAGTGACTCTAATTATCCTCACTCGATATTCACAGGTTGGTATATATATATATATAAATGCGTGTCAATAATCTTGTATTTTACTTTTCAACGATTCATTCATTCATTCATTCATCAGTGAGAATATTACGCGACAAGATTTTTACGTACCTAAGTTAAATCAGTCGTTTGTATCGTATACATATAGAATTACACGGTTATTCTAGTTTCTCGTTTCTCTAAACTTCGTCTCTACGTATGATTCATTTTTCATTCATCGTAGTATATAATGAGAGTTGAAAAAGCAAAGAGAGAGAGAAAAAAAAGAAAAAGAAAAGAAAACCGTACCACGTATATAATATTACGATGCATAGATATAGTATAAGTAACGCATTGCACATGCACGTTAGATACACACGTCGCGTCGCGACGTTAGCGCTGCATCGTGTATACGTATAGCTAACTCGGATATCGGCGCGCGCGGACGAATCAATCGGGCGCAGACTCCGAGAAAAGGGCGAATTCGCCGGAGCACGAGAAAGAGAGGAGTAGAGAGCAGAGAGTAGAGAGAGGGAAAGAGAGAAGAACAAGAGTTCAACGACCGCCAAGGCGTTCGCGGCGGGTCGACTACTGCCGGTGGCTACTACCGAACAACGATTAGCGATCCAGACTGTGACCATTATACTACTTGGCACTCTCGTCATTAATTTATCCGTACACACGCTCTCCTCTCTTGTCCCCGGCATTTGATCCAGTCCCGAGAGTACCTAGGTACTATACACCTATCTCTCTCTCTCTCGTTCTCTCTTTCGTTGACGTAACGCGTGACAAATCTATCCCATGTACCTAAACACGTGTAATAACTCTAGGTATACTATACAGCTGCAGATGTATGATGTAAGCGAAAGAATACCGGGGTTCCGGAATTTGTAGAAAAAATGATCAGACGCGTTTGAGGGATGCGGTTTTAATCACCGTGTGATTTTTATTCTTTATTTTTACACGCGAAATTTGATAATATTATATTATAAACAGAAATAGAAGAAACGAGATATTTACTAGAAATGTAATTGAAATTAACGAAATCCAACCAACGTTTTTCTACCTTTATTTATAGTTTTTTATTACCTATATACCTATTGCCTATATATAACGTGAAATTTTGTCGATGGACCAATTTCTCGTTCTAACTGTATAAAATAGTATATATGTATACATACGATCACGATTACGTCAGAAACAATCAACCGAACTAACTCTTCGCTCAGTAAGTACATTTATATTGCAACAATTAGGTTTCGTACTATATATCTTCATCACCTCATCTCGTCTCGTCTCGTCTCGTCTCATCTCATCTCATCTATCGATCGAATCGCTACTATTACCAACGATAATACTTAGCCACGCCCCCATTAAACTACTATAACTATATCGCGACCATATAATATTATAGATCGTATAAATATACATTTCAAAGATATGTAGTTTCTATTTTCATATTCCCACATAGAAATTGAAAGTTGAAAATTGAAAAAATTATATAATTAGTATAATTATTATCTTTTGTTATACTCTCATTATTACATCGCGTGTTCGGTTTATCGAGGACTAATTTCAAGCGTTATGAAGCTTTAAGCGAATATGTATGTGTGTGTGTGTGTGTGCACACGTATAAATCGTATCGCGTTTATTTAGCAGAGAATAAACGTGACGTGTAAAATGGACATGGTGATACTAACTAACTAACGAACGAACGGACTAACCGACCGGATGTCACTTCCTGCTTATACCATGCGTCTGCTACTGGGCCTATGATCTGCATGAGGCGAATTAAACGTGAGATACATACTGCTGGTGCACTTATATACGTAGATATATAGATATGCGTACAATATACGTGTATAATGTACGATAAACTTGCCCGAGTCTATATAATACTATATATACTATATAATATAAAAAATGAGTATCTATATGTGATATTAATTGATGATAAAAAATTAAAGAATCCTTAAAACTCCTATATGCCGTTGTAGATCCAGATATAGGTATGTATACCTACATATTATATTCGATATATTTATAATTGTAGAGAAAAATCAGATCAATAACTGCCAGAGAGTCCGCGACTGTTTGTTTGTTATAAATTAAAAAAATAAAAAAAAAAGAAGAAAAAGGGAAAGGATAAGAAGAAAGAAGAAAGTAAAGTAGGGCAGATACGAAATAGCGATAATAGATTGTATGGAAACATCGTGAGGCAAGAGCCTCTAGAATAATGATAACAACGATGGATAATGATAATGATAACAAGAAGAATAGGAAGGAAAAAAAGGCTCGTAAAAATGACGGATGACACGTACGTACCCTCGCTATCGAAGAGAGCAGCTCCGTAACGCACGTACATAATATGTATACATAAATTTATATGTAAGTACGTGTATATATACGTGAGGTCACCGACAAACGATGATAAGGAAGCCCTTATCCGTTTGGTGGTACCGCGGCTAATATAGGAGCCAGAATATTTAATCATATATTATATATATACTAGGGTGGTCCTTATTTGGGGCTCGGACGAATATTTTATCAGCCCCCCCCCCAAATCGACTCCAAATAATTCAAAAACTATACCCTAATTTTTTCAGATTTTTATCTAGACTCTAACCCCTCCCACCGGGGGGGTGGATTTCCCCATTTGAAATACACGTGTTTCGGCCATGTTCCCAGGATATATTTTATTCTAAGAGTAATAATTATTGAAAAAATCTGTAACTGCGAGATTTTAGTGTTCATTGGTCGACTATTCGAGAAAAAAATTACATTATTATACGGGCCAATCTAGACAAATTGCATACCTGACCATATTCTGTTGAATTGAGAAAAAAAGTCAGATTAAAGGGTATGCAATTTGTCTAGATTGGCCCGTATAATAATGTAATTTTTTTCTCAAATAGTCGGACCAATAAACACTAACATCTCGCAGTTACAGATTTTTTCAATAATTATTACTCTTAGAATAAAATATATCCTGAGAACATGGCCGAAACACGTGTATTTAAAATGGGGAAATCCACCCCCCCGGTGGGAGGGGTTAGAGTCTAGATAAAAATCTGAAAAAATTAGGGTATAGTTTTTGAATTATTTGGAGTCGATTTGGGGGGGGGCTGATAAAATATTCGTCCGAGCCCCAAATAAGGACCACCCTAATATATACATAATATTCCGAAATAATATAATACAAGTAAAATTTATTTACACCGCGCTGAAAAATTTGGGTCTAAAGAAATTTTAGTCGAAATATAATGATTCGAGAAAAAAAATTAGGGAAAGATAAATTCTCAGTTAATAATAATACGTATATAAGTATATATTTTGAGAAGTAGGTATATATATACAACTGCGTGTGAAAATCGCGAACTTTATTATCAACTATTTGAAATCGAATCGCAATTATTATCTCCTCAACTTATAATCCCGGTGGATTAATGTGCCGCAAAAAAAAAATGCAATAAGCTTGTGAAACCGAAACGCGATAACTGTCCGCAATATATTATTTATAGGGAGGATTTTATTATGATCTCCCAAATTCCTTGCTCATTTCGTTTCCGCAGTTAAAACTTTAAGAAGCACGAGAGCTGTAGGTCTAAAAGTACAGATCTATATACCTATACGTGCGTTTAGTTTCCGCTCTAGTGACTCTTATCGTTAGAATGACACTGCAGTCAATTCCTGCATCTGCATTATAACACATTTCTAATTTTCTCATTCTCGCGTCTGTAGATCGCGACGAGCGACTCTTGTCGCTCGTCGCTTCATAGTCCCGGATGCAGATGCTCCAGTAGTTAGATAAACACAGAAAGAGGAAAAAAAAAAAAAAGAAGTAAAGAACGAACATAAAAAAAAAAAAAAAAAAAAAAAACAATGATGAAAATTTTTTATCATATTTAAACTTTTTGTAATTTCCGAGCAACGAAATACAAACGTTTAAATATAAAATGATGCAATAGTTAATTTTTTCCAACCATGTATACCGGCTATCGTAATAATTATATAGTAGAGTTTCAATATTGTACCTAATAAACGGTTTTTTTTATTTTCTTTTTTTCCTTCTACTTTTCTCTCCCTCCCTTTTTTCTCTTTTTAAAATATATATGTATACAATAATTCTATGTAATGTATATATGCGCGCGGTCTGATGACGGAAATAGACTCCGAGTAAAGCGAACAGATAACCTGTCTGACCTTTTCTTGCAACTAAGAAGCGTAATTGAACCACTTGGAACGTCTATATGTCTTTATATACTAATGCCGGTATAAATACCTATCCGTATATACTACACGTATTTAGATATTACAGCCGCGGAATTGCGAGACGTGGTATGTCCGTAGCAAACAGGAAAAAGAATAGCTGAAAAAAAAAAATTAAATATCTATTTTCTACGCGTGTATAGAACTCGAGTTCGGAAAATAGTAAAGAAATACGAAAAAGAAAGTCGAACCAAAAATTACACTCGAAAGCGAAATATGAAAGATTTTCGAATTTTTGTGTCCATTTTCTTCTATTATAGTCGTATAACCCAGAGATAGGAGATTTAAAACTGTATAGGTACCTAAGTATTCAAATTGTAATACCACATAACCGTTGTATTATATCAATGAGGTATGCACCAATACGGGATTCCCTCCTCTGCGGCATTCGTATATATAAAGATCTTCTAACGGTTAACAGATTCTATAAACCGTTCAACAAACTCCGTCGGAGTGGGTATGAATGTATACATAGATATTAGGTATGCTATCATACCTCCGTTATAACTCAATTAAATTATCGACACACCTATAATGCTTATATTATAATACTGCGAACATTATTGAGTTGTTATTGCAAATAATAGTTCAATCATCTATTTTGATCGTATATATAATATATATATATAATAGTTCTGACATATCACGTTTTCTGCAAAAAAAAAAATTAATACATAGAATCAAAACGAATAAAGAATCATTCATTTGTAGGGGTGTGCGAATAGTGTTCGTATCAAATCGAATCGAATATTATTTCAATATTCGAATTATTCGTAAATCTTCGAATCATTCGAATAATATAATATTCTTCTCGATACGAATAATTCGTAAATTCGAATTCGGTAGCTCGAAGTTAAAAGGTCGGATACTATACAAGCCAAAAGAATATATCCATTTTTTTTTGTTATATTCTTATTTTTATTTTTATTTTTGTCGGGGATACCCTCGTATACTTACATATCATACGTATACGTGATATAAGTTGAGGAAGTCTCTTTGCTGACGTGAGCTAAGTTTAGGTATATATTAGTTCAGACTTTCAGAGGGTTATATAGAAGATTGCCATACCTATATGGGCATAGTTTAATACCTATAAGTGGATAAAACAACGAGATATACATCTCTCAAATCGTACTTTATAGAACATGTTTATATACTCATATTATATACCCACTGACTAACGAGCTAGCGAGCGAGCGAGCCATTGAATTGGTCGTAAAATAATTCCTTATTGAATACGAAGAACTACCTATACAATCAGGCGAGGATAATTGCCGTTATGGTTCTTGGTAGTCGAAATAGATAATTGAAGAGAAAGAGAGAAAAAAAGATAATAAATAACGAAAAATGATGGAAAAAAACGTTATAGTAAAAAAAAAAATGATGACTATAATATCTATTTACTTTCATAATTTATCTATACTCATTATTTACAACACTGTATTTTTTTTTTTTTTTTTTCTCGAAATAAAGTAATATAATATATATCGAGGATAGGAAAATTGAGTAAATCAAAGCCGTCGTCTCTACGCCGCAACGCGACATCTCCGCGCTTACAGTTAACTCGAACTTATAAACGGCAGAACCAGTTACGCTTACTTACATACGCCGGGAGTCAAGAGCTGCAGCAACGACTCGGAGACGCAAAGCGGTACGGCCTAGCGCATCGCAGCGGCCGGCACATACCAAGCATTCCGTTGCTTCACCTTGAGATATGCAATGCAAGGATGCAACTAAATCTCCCTCCGTGTAAAGTCTAGGTAAGTATATAGCATATATATATACGTGTTCAGCGCGATTGTGAAAGAATAATTATATGACTAACGCATGATGATAATGCGATGATATCGTATATCCTTTGGATTCCATGACCTTTGTTAAGCCGTTGAGAATTATTTTAGTCTTAGCCTGAATATCGATGTAGACTATATATAATAATAATAATAATAATTTGCTCTTTTATCTGTATATGGAAATAAAAGCAATAATATCTATTAACATAATCAAGAGGTAGAGGTACCTATATAATTATGCTTGCAAGCATGAGTATAGGTAAAGAGAGAGAGAGAGAGAGAGAGAGAACGAAAAAAGAGTTCGCAAAGGTCGGAGTATAAGATGTAAAAAATATGAGAAGCAGGGATTAGTTAGAGTAGAAGATTATTATCACTATATTGTCATATTTATATTATATAAGCTGTTATATAAATATATAAAAAAACATTTATTAATCGCGTTGATAGATTATACAGAGATATGGAATATCCTGTAATACATATAATTAATTGTTTAAATTAAGTTGTTATAATTGAACTACGGATTTACCTACATACTTATCGTTGTATAATACAAGTACTACATAATATGTGAATAGAAGAACCACTCCGCGTTCACTTGTCGTCGTTCAAAGGCACCGTTAATTAATTATTGGAATTAATTAGAAAATTTGAATAACCCTTGACTAGTTTCCGCTCGCCAGGTGTTTTTTTTTTAATTTTTTTTCTCTCATTTTTTTTGTTATTTCTCATTTCAATTTTCTTCAATTATTGTTGACATTCGCACAAAATCTTCTGTACATTTACGTTTAACTATATTTATATTTGTTAGAAAAAAAAAACACAAAAAAACAGAGAGAAAAAAAAACAACGTAATACAAGATTAAAAAAAGCTTGCAATTAGTCGCGGAGATGGGTCAAGCGACTTGGCGATATGAAAACTCTACAACGTTTCTAAGTCGGCGCTAAGAAGCCCCTCGAGTACAGAGGAAAGTGGGAAGAACAGCGAATGGGCCAGGGTCGTGTTCCAATTATGAAACTAGGCGCACCACGTATAGATAGGTATAATAGACAATCTAGGTTCTTATCTATAACAAGATAATATCAATTATATTACATAAACTGCGAGAAGTTTACGTAACTTGCACATGCGTATATAAAAGTGTGTGTATATATATATATATATTATATATATATTTATTTGGGGGGTGAAATTTCAACCGAAAGAAAGAAGAAAAGAAAAGAAAAGAAGAGAAAAATTTTTTTTCTGTCTTTCTATTGATAACTTAAAAAAATTTATTATTCCAAAACGATGGAGAAGAGTTTGAAGCCTATATATCATAGTACACGTACGTGTGAAACAAAGCTACAATACGTGATGCCTCGGTGTCTTTGATCCGGACGTACATTATAATCCTTGCGACCTGAAATTCATTTTACCCGGTCTAGGCGCGCCTGTGGTATATTCTTAGCCCGTTCAACCAGCACCACTAGTCTACAACTACACCGGCATGTTTCCTGGGGGCCTTTTGAACACAGTCTCAATAAAGATCGCTAGTAGTTTGACAAATTTTATTCCTACATTCGTATCATTATTATTATTATTATTATTATGATTATTATATTATTTTTAACCTCAGAGATATATGTGAATGAATATTATACTATTTTATAAGCAACAATCATATATGAATCATATGAATCCTTGTCTCGACAGTTAAAACGACAAAAACGATAATGACAAAAAAAAAAAAAAAAAACCACAGCAGATATAGACGTATTTTTATAATGAATTCTGAAACTTTGACAAGTGAAGAAAAAATAAAATAAAATTGTAGGACAAAGGACTGATATATATTGTTGTTGTAGAATTTAAAAGCGTTTCTTTGTGCGGTCTTTATAGCTGCATCAGCAAATGAAGGTAAAGAAGGAGGAAGAAGAAGAGGAGGAGGAGGAGTGAGAAGCCGTAATGCCTCGAAGACATTTGTAAACGTAGTTACATATACCATATAACTGCATAGTATATAGGTATATAGGTATAATTTCCAGGGACTCTCGGAACTGCAATCTAACTGTGCGGTATACATATATATATAGACTTTCGAGTTTAGTCATCGGTCAAACGTTGTCTGAGTCATTATTATCCGTGCTAGGCGGGACTTAATTGTACAGCGGAATCAGATTTGTGAAACTTGTTTAAATTAGTCACTTTTACTTAGCCACAATACCTATACTCGATATACATACTCAAATACTTAAACGCTAATATATTCTCATCTATATTGTCCATGTATATAGTATAGGTGCATATACGGTCACGGGTTTTTTTTTTCTTTTTCTTTCTTTCTTTCTTTTCAGGGCTGAAAATATTTCCCAACCGCGACAACGATGTCCTATACCTATACACACCGATATTCAGGACTTCAGACTTCAGAGTTGAAACTTGAAACTTTAGACCTACGATTTATATCTATAGGTCGTACCTACTGACGATTGGTAAAGAAAAACATGAGCGTCAAACCGCGTTTGCTCTTCTTTGAAATAAATATACCTCGAATACATGCGTATGATACGTTACGCGAGACTCGTCGTTAATCCTCTTTTTACACTCGGAGATTTATTTGTAGAAATATTTGCGGGGAACAAAAAAAAAAAAAAAAAAAAGTTTTCTATAAAATAAAGTAATAAAGTAAGAAGAATAAGACGAGGAAGATGAAGAAATGGTATGGCATACGCAGCTGTTTATACGTAGTATTATAATATACAGAGATAATAAGATAGAGATTTTTTTCGTCGCGTATATAACGATCTCAGATAAGTTTCTTTCGACCCGAGCTAGCAAGAACCATAAATATAATTGGGGTAGGTCATTTCACATTTCCGTGACGGGCCAATGTCCGAGGTTTGCTCGCCCAGACGAGTATATCCACGAGTATCCGTGCCACGGTATACGGTACGCGACGCGACGCCACGCTCGCTGCAGAAGTAAGAGAGCAGTTTATTTACCTGTCGTTTGACGCCCAGGTAAAACACGCTTAGCGTAGCTCGGGACGACTACCTACGTATACCCCGCAGCGCACGTGACACAACCCCAAGGTCAAACGCGTCTCTTCTGTCACACGCCCACGCGCCCGATATAACATGTGTGTATTTTTTTTACATATGTATCCACGTTGTACATGTGATTATGTAATTGTATATTACGCGAATATTTTCATCAAATAAGTATAATATAAAAATATTCTTTCAATTGAACAGATGCGACTGCGCGCGGATTGGAGTTAACGATATAAGTATAATCCATCCTCAAATCACAGGGTCACCGTACGACATAATATCGTATAAATATATGTTATATATTGTTTACTATATAAATTGAGAAAATAATTTCATATAGATTATAGTCATTTTTCTAGGAGAATTTGAAAAGAATATTTTTATTATTCTTATCGTTTAATCACGCAATTTATAAAGAATATATTATGATATATATATATATATATAATGAAATGCTTATAGGAATCCCGTTACTATATATTATATATTATATTATGCCTAAATACCTAAAACTTTCTCATTGGAATAATTCGAGTTTCTTAACGTAGGAAGAATTTGAAAAGAATTTTGGTGAAATTTAAAAATTTCACTTTTCAAAACCGCATATGATATTCGAAAATCGAACATCTTCGCATATAGCGAAGACTTGTATACGTAAGAGTTCGGTGGAACCATTCGTTTGTAGATATATATGAGTTCTGCTAAAGCGAACTGAAAACCGCAAACAAGAATAATGCATCGATCTCTCTCCCGCTTTCTTTACAGCTGAGGTTGAATTTGAACGGAAAAACAAGTGACTCATATCGTAATGTGTTTAAGAGACTCTCCGTATATCTCCGGTGTTTATCGTTTCGGTAATGCTGTACTATACCTAGAGCGTTCGTTTATTGTTTCGGAAGCGTTTTCCCGAATCCGGCTAACTTTACGACTCACATATTTTAAAGAAAAAAAAAATGATGAATGAAGGGTTTTTTCGATTTATCTATACATATATGGCATTTTTCGAAATTGAATAAATATATAAAATAAATGTAGATATATGTATATGCACAAGTTACATCGCCTGTAAATTATAACGCTTTCTATTGTGTTTTAGTTTCGCATTTTCGTATCTTTATAAATGTGTATATAGAAACCGAGCCACAGGATGCAGATTACGGCTGCATTCGCTATTATCCCGCAGCTCTTCACGCGTACGTTATACACATATTAGTCCTGTCTATCCATATCCTTTTTTACATACATATTTCACACCGCAATATATTATATTAATAATAATATAACCGCGATTATTCATCATATTGTTTTCAAAGTAATAAAACAACCGCAGTAACTAAGAATAATAGTAAATGAGGATTTTCTAAATTTGTCATTCAATCTTATCGCGGCTTATTCTTTTCCTCATATACTACTATACATATTGTATAAACGCAACTAATCGCGTGAATGACTCACTTCGCACTGCAGGACTCCGTCCACTTCCTGTCACATGTATAATATCATAAATACATATATTTGAAAAGCAGAATATCATTTCGTTTTCTTTTTTTTTTTTTTTTTTTTCTTACTTTAGTTAATTTTCGTCTCTTTTATTTCATTGCGATAGAAATAATATTTAATAATTAATATTCATTAAATCCCTCCCCGCTATCTCTATATACTTTTTTATTTTTTGCTCTCTCTCTCTCTCTGTCTCTCTTCTTCGCCCCCTTTCCTCCCTATATTTCTTGATCATCGCTCTGGAACACGAATTGTGCGATATATATCATTCGATATTTTATTGCAATACCAGCTGTTCGGCTTTGCCGACGAAATATTATAGCGTAGGCAGTACCGTGTAAGTTAGACGAATATACACATTGCGGAACGCGAGTCTCTCGAATGATTGGCATACCAGACCTTACGCACGCGACTTTTCAATATTTTTAACTCTCTGTTGACGAAAATTTTTTATTTTCCCCATTATATTTTTCCTTTTTTCCTTTTTTCTTTCTGTATTACTTATATAAAATGATAATTTTAAACTTCGTATATAAATATGTAATAATTTATATAAGGTTTCATTGCATTCGTGTACTCAACGTATAATAATAAAATAATTACATAACAAATATTATAGATTCCATTTTCTATTTTACTTTCCTTTCCTTTTCTTTTCTTTTCTTTTCCTCTTCTTATCTACATATTTCTTTTCACCCGTTCCCTGCAGGCTTCGCGTACCTAATTTCGTCACGAGTATGTATAACATACACGATACAGCTGCATGTATCACCGAGAAGCTACAAAAGTGTGGTAAAACTAGGAAACTGTTAACTACCCAGCTGACGAAGCGGACCCGCGCCTGTCTACCGACTATAAGATACATACTAAGTACTACAGAGTATCTATAGACCACGTTACCAAAGATTATAGTAAAAGTAAGAATTCAAAAATAATTGCCAATTATAAAACGATTCAAAAAGATTACGCAATTACATAATCAAAATTATACAAAGTAAAATAAATTCTAAAAAAAAAAAACAAGGGGGGGGGGGGAGGGCTTAAAAATCAATATGCAATCAGTTTACGTTAATTACACCAAATCCGGGGAGGATGAGGGAGGGTTAAAAGAAAATCACGTGCGACAGAAAGAGAGGAGAGAGAGAATAAGGGCCTCCATATGTAGGCAGAGGTCTTATACCTATAATGTATAGAGAGAGAATGAGAGAGAAAAGAGGGAAGAGTAAGGAGGGAAAGGATGGGGCGTAGGTCGACGTACGCCGCCATCATTCGCAAAACGGACGCAGCGTGCCGCAACCACAAATAATCGATATTCTACCAGCGCCTGCTGCTTCAGCTTCAGTTTCTGCTTCTGCTGCTTCCTCCTATCCACCGCCTCTCATTTTCTGCTCCTGTCTCTCTAACTCACCGAATTGCGACTTGCGATTTAGCGATTTCTGACTCCGCTCTACGAATCTGCGGTCACCGCCTGCAATCCCCCCTTCATTCCCTCCACCGTTTATCTGCGTCTATATCTATCGCACGTACCCCTCGTTTGCGAAAAATCAATCGCAAGTCTGTACATTATATCGCGGGACGACGAAAAAAAAATAAAAATAAAAATAAATAAAGAAAACAAAATCAACAAATGAAATGAATTGAATGATAACGATGTCTGAGGAACGATTATAATTAATCTTATTTTCTGCTTTATTACAATCACGTTCGGAGTTATGCAGGCGACGTATATGTGGTATGTGGATACACTATATTGTAAGATATTAAGATCGTCGGTAATCCGTTACATTATGGGCACATACATGTGTGTATGTATGTAGTAAGTAAGTAAGCAAGTGAGTAAAGTAGTTGCAGCAGTTATTTGGCACGCCCTAGTTTAGTTTGAAATAAAATCGTTACTTTCCACTCTCGCGTTAATAACCTTGCCTGCGTTCACTCTGGTGTACCTCCTCTCTCGACCCTTCTATAACTGCAGATTCTCAGTCAAGTTTTGTTAAGAACGTATTATAATCAATTTTTGTTTTCCGTTTTAAATAAGTTGAAAAAGTAAAAAAAAAAATGAAAGACCGCTCTGTATCTGTCTCAGGAATACCGGAGTCGTTCTAAGTTCTTTTTTTCTGCTCTTTCTCCCTCTCTCTCTCTCTCTCCTTTTTCTTTCTTATATACCTTCACGAAGCGAAACAAATCGAATTTCAATTTCATGGACTGAAAAATAATATAATATAATTGAATCTATCTTCTCCACACGTGAAATTACGCAATCGTTATAGACTATGGATTGTATTGAGAAAAGAATTGAAAAAATAATCGTCAAGAAACATATAAGAAGAATTTTTAAGTCTATGTTCATAAAATTAAAACGTTCTCATATATACATATACACCTAATATAATATGAATCAATCATTGTCGAGAGGCTGACTAATATTGGTACTGCAGTGTATGTAGGCGAGCTACACTTCATAACGGACAAGCAGCAGTACATAGTAGTAGTCGTCGTCGTAGTAGTGGTAGTAGTAGTAGCAGCAGCAGCAGCAGCAAGCAAGCAAGCAAGCCGAAGCATGTAGTCAAGCATCGCGGGTTATTGATTCGCACGTGTATCCGCGAGGCCACTAATAAACAGAACCAGGCGTACAAAATAGCGTGGCGTTAAGAAGATATATAGCTGGGTGTACTCCGCATCGTATATGATGTATTCAAGAGTTTTATGCGTTTACGTACGTTTATTAGAAGTGGAAAAAAAACAAAAAAAAAAAAACAAAAAAATGACAAAATTGAGTAAAAAAAAAAACAAAAATAATAAAATAAGACAAACATTTGGAAAATAAACCCGGCAGATAAATTGAGAAAAATTTCTGGTATATTCAGCGCAAAGTGGATGACTCCTCTTGTTTAAAAAAAAAATAAATAAAAAATACCCGCAAACACTTCCCGAGATGGCGCCGTATTGTTTAGATCAGGTGTTTTTTTTTTTTTCTTAAAAATAAAAAAATAAAATATTAAAATAAAAAGTATAAATATACATATTTATACGCGTCGAAAGTCGAAAATCCTGACAAGAGTTAGTTATAATTAGGATTTGAATTTGAACAAATGAATGAAAAGTTGAGGAAAAAAAAAAAAAAAAAATTCACGATAAGAAAACTTCGTGTGTGAGAAGAAAACTCTTCCCCTATACACACATGACTTTGTATGCCGTATAGCGACATCCCCCCCGCCATTTAAATGATCGCGAATAATTGTGCGATGCTCAAATAAAGATTAGCGAATTGTTATTGAGAGAGCGTGATTAAGCCTCTACCCTGACCGACCTCAGTTTAATGCTATCGACACGCGCCTGTCGCGATTAGTTGCGTGTATGGTTTATAAATACTACACGCATATATGTGCGAAGGTAGGAAAAATAATGAATAAGCGATTGTAACGGGAAGAAAAGAGATAAGAGAAGCGAAAAAGAAAGTTGGCAATAAAGAAGACTAGAAGAAAAATGAAAAAACGACGAGTAAAATATTCAAGATTCGACCTATCTGCGGAATAAATCGACTGGACGAAGAACGAACAGAGCGAGAGAGCTAAGAGAACGAAAGATACTGGGTGGGGCAGCAGCAGACGCCCCGTGGCAAGCTGTCAAACTACACCGGCGACGTCCCTCTATACAATCCCCGCATATATGTATAACGTATAGATGGATATGAGTACGTACGCACGAAGGTGGTTGGGTAGGTGGATATGCGAGCTATCGCGTGTATGTATGCGAGAAATAAACCGGCCGCAACATTCTTGCAAAGAAGAAAGAAGGAGGAAAAAAAAAAAGAGAAAAAATTCAACGGGAACACTACTTATGATCAGATCGCGGTTATTATTCGTATTTTCACACCAACTTTTAAATCCCACTGTTGAGGGGGAAAAAAAAAAAAAAAAAAAAAAAAAAAACTGAACACCGGCACAGCGAATTAGTGTATTCTTGTAATCGTAAATACGGTTATAAAATCGCGTACTTAATCGTATCGAATCGTGGTATGGGATTGAAAGTACTCACCATCATCTTGTAGTTGAGTTTCCTCGGCGCCGCGTTTTCCATTCTCACAGCCATTGCTATAAAAGTATATTTCTCTTATCTTCTTCTTTTACTACTACTACTTCTTCTTTCTTTTTTTTTTTTTCCTTTCTTTCTTTCTTTTAATCACCGAACTTTAACGAACGAACGAACGAACGACAGTATGAATTATTAGTCAGTTTTATTTTATCTCCCACCTCCTCGTTTCGTTCACAGCTCGTCCACGAGCACCACTATTTAACGATGAATATAAAGAATAATAATAATAATAATAATAACAAGAAGAAGACGACGACTAACTACCACGTCCACTAAATAACACACAGTCACCACCGGTACACCGTATCGTATCGTATCGTATCAAGTAAAATAAGAACAGCAGAGCAATATCAGCAGCAGCAGCAGCAGCAGCAGCAGCAGCAGCGGCAGCGGCAGTAGCAGTATCAAATCGTCGGCAGAGGAGCAGTAGAGTTATGTATGTACCACGGCGCACAGTCACTCGAGTCTCGAGAAGTTTATGTATCTGAATACCGTCGAAATGAAATATTAAATATTAAACAATCGCGAGGGTTGGTATCCTCGTTCTTGTCGGATCTCGGCGCACTGACGAAAATTGTAAAATAAGCTAAAGGGCCGCGGGGAGGGGGGAGGTGGCAGTGGGGGTTCGCGCGGCTAGAGGGGCCAGGGGGAGGGGAGGGAAATATCGAGGATCAAATAATCACTCGATGACTGGAATACAGGAGAAAGATGACAAGGATCGAGTATATCGAACGAGATAAGAACAGGAAGAAGAGAAAAGAAGAAAAAAGAAGATGATGAAGTTAGACGAGATGAATAGAAGAGAAGAAGAAAAAAAAAAATTGGCTAACGTGAGAGAGAGCGTCGCGACTCGGTATTCGCGTACGACTATGTGTATGTGTCTCTGTGTAATGTATGTATGTATGTATGTATATATGTACAGAGAGACGAATAGTAGATAGTTAGATAGGAGTATGAAAGAGAAAGAGATAGAAAATGAGAAAGAGATATTTGAGAGATGGAAATAGTATAGAGAGCTAGAGATCTGAGACGGATGTCGAGTGTCAAGAGGGTGTGTCGGGCTGTGCACTTCACAAATACTACCTTATTAAAGAGACGCACGGAACGTACGTAGATATGACACATACACTGTTGAAAACGCGCGTATAGCACCACACCGACTCCGGGGGACTGATGGAGAGAGACCTACCTTCGATATATCAACACTATATGTATGTAATTTTATTAATAAAAAGCTTTGCTATTTATTAATGTTTTAATTAATATCGTATAAATCCCACACGCACAAAGACACTAGTAATACGGCATGTTACAAAAATAGATTTAAGGATCTTCCGTTTCGGTTTTCTATAATTATTAATAATTTACAATTTACTTCTTGTTAGGAAACATTAGTAGGTGTCTTGTCTTGTAGGTAGAGTCTAAGCTACTACTGCCCGGCGAAGTTCGCCCATCTTGCCCGAAACTCTACGGACTTTAACGAAAGAGGCGCCACCGTCGATTCGGTGGGGCTCCGGCAGCCGCACCTGTTTCGCTCGACGCCACCCAAGACAACCGACCGAGCTAACACACAGTTTTACATCAAGGATCGCGCGGGCGAGGGTGGGAGTCTCGCTGGCTCTCACCCCCGCGGAACGCCCAACAACGACCTTTGGTCACCAACCCCAACCACGCTGCGTCGCAAAAACCCGAAAAACGGACGGGGCAATGCGGTTTAGAGTCTAGACAAAATTCAAAATAGTATTATCTTTTTTTTTTTTTACTTTTATTCAATAAAGAAAATAACTTTTTTTTTGTGTCCTGCTATTTCGACCGAGCTTTATTCTTCTTATCCTTCCTCATAGACCCCCCCCTCAATCTTTCCTTAGTTAGTCCGCTGTGATAAGCCAGAGGCAGGCTGAAACGCGTAGGCGTGTGTATGCGAGCGTAGATCTCTCGTTGCACCTGGCCATATGGTAGGCAGGTATCGTGAGTAATAAAGACTATCGCATCGAAGGGCGGCGGAGAGGGAAGGGAAGAGAGGGTAGATGGATGGAAGGAAGGGGGCGATTCACCTGCCTACTTATATCGTAGCCAGACAGACGTGCGCGTATAGTTACACATATCTACATAAGTATTATATACCTACTGTGAAAGAAAGTCAGTTGATTTTGTTTTGACCGATGTTAGGTAGTTCTTACTCCGCGTGACCACGGACAAGGTCAAGGTCGCCGATCTCGGCAGCGTTCTTTCTGCTCGTTTAATTTTTCTCGAAAGGGCTATGGACGAAAATGATGTTTGATTAAATTTATTTCCGGTACATGCATAAGCCTGGGATATGTGGATACGAAAAATCGTCACGCGGAGCCTTTGGGAGCCTGTGAGCCTCGACACGGTCCTGCAGACTGTTAGATGTATGTTATTTATTTTTTACGTTCGTCAAACTGGAACTTTACGATCTCTCGGGATTTAATATAGGTATAGATGCTAGTTAAATGCGTGAACGAAATTAGGAACGGAGAATGAAATTAGCGGTAGATTTAAAACTATGTATACAAGAAAACAAAACGGTTCGCGTAGTTCGTGTGCAATGTCTAATGACTGAATAGCGTGTCCCCTGTAAGCCCACGCGTAGTAGGTACCGTGATGTTAAAATATTTACTTCTTTTTGTTTTCAGCCGCTGATAGGAACGAATTCTTTCGTGTAGTATATAGACAGGGAAATAAAGAGAGAGGGTGAAAAGAATGCGCGGAACTAACTGCTCTATAAAAGTCGACGTATGGAGTAAAGCAGAATGAATTATTAATCGAAATATTAGATTATACAGAACTATACCCGCGAGTACACGAGGTGCCCTAGAATCCCGGTTTTAAACACACAGAATAATATCGTCTGGTATCAGAGACGGGTCAGCTCGCAGAGTCAAGGCCGCGAGGTCGATTCCCTTGCTTTGCAGCTTAACATCTTTTGTATAAATAGACACGCGTGCCGGAGTGTATATCCACGCCTATTTATTCGCAATCTCCTAGAGCTGCGTCACATGCAGAGCAGACCTCGTATACTCAATCGAAACATATACATTGTATGTGCCACGTTTCTCAATTAAACTTATAAATAAGTACATTTATTTAGGGTATAGTAGTTTTACAAAATTTTCATTTCACAAATAGTTAAAGCCTACATTTTCTTTCAATATAAATATTAAATATAATATGCGATTGGTATATGTATATGGGATGAGTCGCGTTCCGCAGGTTTATAAGCGAAAGAATGCGAGACAACAATTCAATAGGCAGAGCCATATAAGAGTGAAGTACTTCGCCTAGACGGCGTCAATGATATTAATTCGACGACCTTGTAGCGAATCGCTCGCGTGGTGCTAAACTATATACCTATGTACTACCTATATAGTATATTAAACCTATACGTAACCCTGCGCGATGTGAATCGACACGATGAGCTGCAACCGGTTGCGAATCATTTCACATCACGATCGTGTTCGGAAAATTGACTTGAAAATACATTCCTGTATATCTATGTGCACACTAGATAGCCGCTTGCGTTGAGAAGAATCGATTAATTAATATTACTCAAGCCAAAACTTGTCCTGTATATCATATAGAATAGATGATCGATATATATGCGTTAGTTAAAAGAAGAACTATGCACAAAAAAGTGCATGGAGTTACACGTAGACAGATCTTCATCGATTAGTATATTAATGCATCGATGAGAATAAAACTAATAAATAATCACGAAGATCCTTGTGTATACCTATACATGGAAATTGAAGAGTAATTGTATACGAGACACCGGAAGACGAATAGCGGCGAGTTGATCCAGAATAATTAAATCGACGCTGGGGGGAGGTAGGCGGTCGTTTTAACGGTACCTACATTCATGCATTCATACATTCATAGATGCACACATAGGTATGAGTATACCTATGCAGTATGTAGTGCAGCAGTCAGAGACTAGCTGCACCGCGCGGCGCGTTAAGGGCAACGATTGACCTTTCCGGAGGGAGCGGAGGCCTTTTGGGGCAACGGCCCTTAGCTCGTGGTATATATCTATATGTATACAAGAGCGTGTAGTATTATAGGGGTGGAGAGAGGGCGAGAACACGTTATTGAGCGAGCAATTCGCACAAAGCGCAGACGAGGGCAACCACCCCACCGCGCTACTGCTGTCTGCAGGCTCTCCCTCCTCCCTTCTCCCTCCTCTCGCTGCCCCTCTCAAGCTCTCGCTCTCTCGATCCTCCCCCGCCATCTTGTACCCCTCGGCACGCGCCTGTACCTACGCATGCACCACTATATACCCATACACGCGCGTTGTCAATATTTCAGATATTTTCTCCGTTTGGAAATCCTTGATTTTCGAATCTCACAATTTCTCATTCGTTTCTACGTTGGATTGAATTAAATTCGCTACGACGTTTTTGTTTTTCTTTTGATTTTCGTTTTTTAAAGATGCGATGTTATCATCATTGCTTGTGGACTTTTATAGGATGAATGTAAGGAAGTTTATTCATTATTTTAGAATATAGGTGTGTGTATACGTATCCGTTTATGATTGAAATAAGAACGGGATTAATCCCCTCTCACTGTATAATTATTGAGAAAACCAGATGGCGGAGGGACGAAGGAGAGACGATGTTAACTATCGATTTCCTCTCTAGAGAACAGAAATTATACGATTTTCTATATACAACGGTCGGCAAGCAACTGCGGACAACCAATATGTAACATCGAATGTCTAATATTGTATGAGATAAATTTATTTTATCTAGGATTCTGGAGATTTATTCAGATTTATAGAGACACACGTGTGCGTAGAGAAATTTCAAAGATTCTTTTTGTTTCATTTGCAGTCTCTTTCTTTTCGCTATATTACGTAGATGTATAACGTCGTCTGCAAAATAAATCCTGCTTTTCATTCAATTTGAATCTATAAAACCAGTGTTAGCGACTCTAGGCGGATTAGATATTAGCAAATCGGAGTACCAAACATTTCCTACAATCTAAAAATTTATTGAAACTTTTTAAACTTTTTAAACCAGCGTTAATCACTCTACAAGTAATAAATGAATAAATGATTAAATAATGTGAATTTGAACCGATTCCCGCCGATTTATTTTGCGGCAAAGATAGTTTTTAAAATAACCGCCAGACGACGCCATGTTCTGGACTTGGATTCAATCAGTGGATAAATTTCTGGCGCCATCTTGGCGAGTAATAACAAACTGTTGACAACATGTGGGATAAGGGTTGCTGGATTTGATAAGAGCCAATAATCGATCCGTACGAATACTTGAATCAGTATATTTTACGCATGACACATGGGTCCGTATGGAAAATCTCTTAGATATTGCGTCATTGCGAGATAATTTCGGAGGATTTTATTCATTCGCTTGAACATCGTTGTTTAATATCTAGAATTCTGATCCTTAAAGTTCGCGTGGGAAAACGTGAGTTCTGCGTGAGCACGTTGTCGTCTAATCGTAGATTAAAAAGAGGTCTCCAAATAAGATCGCGCTCCGATCCATATTATTTGACACAGGCAAGTATAGACCAAATAATAAATAATACTCGACTGTATGAAGCAAATATTTACGATTCAAACACTAACAATGTCAGGCATTGTTTACCAGAATTTCATTTAACCTCAAAACTCGATCGAGCATACACAATACAGGATTATAATTCTTATCAATATCCACGATCATTGTCAGTCATCACTCATTAGGTTATTAATTACTCCGAAAAAATTGTGCCTAAAAACTGAAAATTATGACGTTTTTGTTTTCTCTTGTTCATAACCCTAAAATAAAGCACAAATTTTCGGAGGTTCGATTAACGACGTGCATATTCAGCATTCGCTACCTGCTAAAATTCTGTCCTTATTTATCTTGAAAATAATCGAAATTTAATTTTTATTTTCATTTTGCTTATCTTGAAATTTTCGAACCGTTTATCTAACTGTAAAAAAATCAAGCTTGTCTCTGTGTCATGTGTAATAAGGAAAGAATTTCGGTTGGTAATGGAATGAATGTCGGTAACGAGTGCTGAGAGCATGTTGTAAGGGCAATGGAAGTACTATTTTGGAGTCTGTTGGGTCTGCTTTCAGAAGTAGAAGAGTTAGAAGCATACCTATGAACAGTATTGGCGAGACGTGCAATGAGTTCAAGAAGCAATACGACTCGTGTTTCCATTTCTGGTTCGCTGAGAAATTCCTGAAAGGTGACACCAACGACTCCATGTGTGCTCCTATGTTCAAAGTGTACCAGCAATGCGTCAAGGTAATATAACGCACTTTATCATTTATTTTACTTCAATTTTCTCCAATATAGGTGGGAAAGTAAACTTGCGGAAATCAACAGCATGGACGCATGCAGCGAATTAAAACAGAAATATGACGCTTGTTTCAATTATTGGTTCTCTGAAAGATTCCTAAGGGGAGATACTAACGACTCAATGTGCTCCAATTTACTCAAAGTTTATAAAGAGTGCGTCGCGGTGAGTCGGAATCAGAGACAGAATAATCTCTCCTCTCTCATTTACGATATTCAATTCTATAGATCAATTAACAATATTCAATACAGGATTTTAAATTCATTCATTCTGTATACAAGATTTCAATTATCTTACGGGTATCAAGGATTTTTAACCGATCAATAAAGTCGAAAATTCTATACAAGCCTTGTAATATTTTTTAAGAATTTTACAAGATTTTTCTTTCATTTCATCGCCAAATTTCTCTGTAATTTTACAAGATTTATTAAGAAATTTTCGATTCTTCTCTTCTTATTTCATTAAGCGTCTCTTGGATTTCAGAATCCATTTAAATTTGATTTTACTCATTTTATTTCAATATCTATAATGATTTATAATATTACACGTTGCAGGTAATGAAATAGGTTTCTTTCAAAACTCCGAACTTGGAAACTGAATGTTACCCTCTCTGCCGATTGGTTTAATGAGATAATATTTTTCCACCATTTCAGAAAGCAATGAAGGAACAGCACATAGAAGTGAAAGACGTAGAAGCTAACTACCTGGGTACAGATCAGGAGAAATCTGCCCCACCCCGTAGTTGACAGACAACCTCCACCTCCCTAATATCAGTATCATCTTGGATATCAGCCATGCTTTGCTCGCCCTGTACATCTCTGGAGCCTGCCTCGATGCCGTTATTACGACACAGTGGAACAGAAAATGACTTGAAATTACAGAAGCATATATCGCCGGATCCATAACTCTCTAGAATCAAAAGTACCATGAAAGTAGATAGGATGTAGTTAGAATGTTAATTTTAATAGGATTTAGCTTAACAGAGGGACGATTTTACCCTCTTATAAGTAGAAATGATTTATTTATTTTATCGAGCAATGTGATGATGGTAGAAGTAAAGAAGAACACAAATATTTTATGTTATTTCAACATAGTAGAGAAGATTTTTAAGAATTTTCGAGAGGCAAGTCCCACTTGCGAATAACTTCCAAATATTTGAAAATAAGTGTTTTCTGCTTGTTGCTTTAAACTGCACTTCGACATGTTGAATATTATCGTATTTATATTGACATGGCTTCGAAAATTCTGACCATTTACTCATAACACAGTAACTCCAGCTTTTACAAAGACCAACATTGTTCAGTGATCGAAATTATTTAATTAAGTTTATGTACATAATAAACGTGAAGAAAAAGAATATCCAACAAAACTAGTGTGGGTATGCTTTTCATCTCTTCACAAAATATAAGGAAATATTAAATGCTGCAAAGCACGAGTGACGTATGAACTTTTTATTAACGAGACCTAAGACTATACAGTACAGTTTTCCTCATCAGCATATTACAATACATCAAACGCATAGAATGACAATCGCAACTTCCAATTACTTTCCGGATGTAAACTTGGAGAGACCTTCGAGTAAGCTAATGTAAGCTGTGTGCTCATACGTCGTGCTGAGCTCGATGAGTTTCTCAGCAAACTCGTTGGACACTCCCTTCTCCTCCAAGTAGTTCATCAGCAAATCGTACAGATACTGTGAGCAGAGATTAACGGTTATCATTTCTACCACAAAGTTCTCAGTTCTTATGCTTCAATCTTCGCATGTTTAATAAACTGAGCTTGGAAATAAGCGCGGAAAAAATTCCTGAAATTCAAATTATTCTAGAACAATTTCGAAGCCAACTTACGCCGTCGATAACGTCACCGGCAACGGCATAAATTTTGTCGCTGTGTTCCCCCTCGTAGAGCGTTATTTCGTCGATGCCAAAGATATCGTCTGTAAAATGAAGGCGGGATTGAAAATTTGAGTGAGATTGAATTCCCTCAAGTTTTTTAGAGCTGATATGAGATTGTCGGACTACTTTGACGAGCTCAATTCCGCAATTTTCGACATTAAGCAGTCTCAAAGGTAGCGCTTTTATTTTCCAAAGGTAAATTATCAAGGAGACAAAAGGCTTGCCAACTTGTACTCAACGCTTTGGATGTATTTGGCAATTTGAAAGACTCTGTTCCTCGATTTTGGGAAAACTTACTGTATCCGTCATCAGCACCGGACGCCTGTGGCTCGTTGTTAAACGAGCAAGTGAATCCCAGAGTTTGATTTCCCTTTTCTACATCAACTTCAAAGTTTGGCTTGCTTTTCATCTCTGCAAACTCTGGCTTATCGTCTTGCGGGTCTACCTCGGGGTCCGATTCACTATCCACTGTGTGATTGACGTTGAAACTTATCGTTATACTGAAATAATTCATTCGTCAGAATTTGTAGAATCCAGATTTTTTACTCTAATTTTAGAGTTTGTACAGCCTAGGAATTCAGTTTCTTATTTCAAATATTAACAATCATTTTTATTCAACTTCAAGCAACATTCTGTGATCTTTTTTCCTGTAGAAACAATTTACGACGTGAAATGATGGGTCAAATATTGATCGAAGACAAACTCACGTTTCATCATCTTGTTTCTTGATCAGCGAGACTTCGGCACCGTCAAGCGATATTTTGAAGCCGTCTAGTTCGGTAGGAATGGTCTTCATTTTTTGGGCCTTTTTTTCTGCTACTATTTCTTCGGCGAGGAATTGTACTAGTTCTTTTTCGGCTGAAGAATCGCGATGAGACAAGAAAAAAAATAAAAAAATTTAAAAAATTAAAGATTACAAAATGAGTGAAGTTTTTTTAGATTCGATATATCGAAGCGTCTTAAAATTTCGTCAATTTACAGGTTAATATTTTGAAAATATGAAGGAATTCGACAAACCTTTCGTGTGTGCTTTTCTGGCGCAACCACAGCTACAAAATTCCATAGGATTCTTCATTTTATACGCAGTAAACGATGAGATATCGTTTTGCCGGTTGCACATGTTCCACATCGTTCGCGTGAATTCTCTCCGTGTTGTCGCGCCTATAACGCTAGAACTTTTCAATCCCTTTAGAGCCGAGACTCTCAACGCGGTTCGTACTATTCCGTTCATTTTGTTTACTGTTTTTAGTTTCTGATTTAAAATTAGTCTCTGAGGATTCTATCGCCGTAATAATTTCGCCCTTCGGCACAGGCAGCTCTTCGCTTGGAAAAGAGGGAATTATGTAGTTGCGTCAGGGTCACGTTCGGTCGCTTCTCCTCTATTTTTGAAACCGGATATTGAATCTGCGTGTGATACTTGAATCGCGGACCAAATACCCAGACCTAGATAGGAATGTTTCTTCTCCTTTTTTATGAATTTATGTATAACATGACAATATCTCAAATTGGTTTTTTACACGATATTTCGAAACTTGTATCAATAAATCTTCAGGAATGCTGAATAATAGATTTTAGATAACTAAATGAATGAATAAATAAATCATATATCTTCAGATTTTGCTATAATATATATTGTCTTTGTGTATTGTTTACATAGAGTTTCATGTCTAGATGAATCGCCTTGTTCATGACGTAGTTGCGCGGTTTTTAAACCGGAAATGGAAACGAGTGAACGTAGCCATGTCAGCCATATTGTAATTCGCAGATAGCGGCGTAAGCATTCGGCATGTCGGCGTGTGTACGTAAATCATACGTTTCATAAAACTACGTATGAAGTTACATATCCAGCGTTAAATAACCGATAAAAAAAAATTGAAGAATACCGTACGAGAAAACCCCCTCAGCTATGTTATCGAAAAGTTAACAATATCGTACTAACAACAAGGTAAATAGAAAAAATCGCAAATCCAAACTTTCTCAATGTCAAAATGGCTGCTCACCTCTTTCTCCTTCCTTCTCTTTTCTCCAGCGAATTAATCGGCGTGTATTTTACTCGGTTATTAAACAAAAATTCCACCTCTCGCATATCACAATATTATTCTTATAATCCCACAACTATTTCACGCACTTATTATCCAACATCCGAA
This sequence comes from Rhogogaster chlorosoma, assembly GCA_944452935.1. Taxonomy (NCBI): domain Eukaryota; kingdom Metazoa; phylum Arthropoda; class Insecta; order Hymenoptera; family Tenthredinidae; genus Rhogogaster; species Rhogogaster chlorosoma. The sequence continues at coordinate 25,798,388 of OX101800.1, read as the reverse complement.
ACACATTTCTCGTATAATTTTCTGAGTCGGTGTAAATCATAACCAAAAAAACATCGTAACTCGTCGCCAGACTCTGGGACAACATACAATTTATTTCATCATAACATTGTCACGTTACTCCCGTATTGTTGTCCAGTCATTTCATCTCACTTCGTTTATTTACATTCTTTCATAATTTAAAAATCTTCCATTTCTTTTTTTTTCTTTCATGAATAATTTCCCAATTTCGATAATAACATGTAGGCCACTAATCAGAGAAATCAAGGAAAAGTCAGGAAATTATTTGATTGGTCAGGGAAAATAAGTATAAAAAAATAAAAAAAATAAAAAAAAACTGCTTTTCATTATAAAGAAGCAAAATCCAGAGAATGATTTTTTTCCCACACGTCAGAAATTCTGAATGAATCTGAACAGTGTTAAAAATTAAAGAACATTTAATTCGCAAATTTTGAAACACCGATTATTTCGCAGCTACGTTAATCAGTGCTCGCATTCACAATATTAGTTTGAATTTTAGTCAGGGATAAATCACGGAATTTTTTCAACCATTTTAGTCGCCACCATGAATAAAAATGACAAAATTTTATGCAATTTTTGTCTTTCTAGGTAGGTAAGACATCCTCAAAATGTCTATACCTCCCTACCTTCTGGGGCCAAACCCATGGGCCACAATGATGGCCCAACAGCAGGCTCACGCTCAGCTTGCAGCTGCGCAGGCTCATGCCCAAGCAGCGGCTCATGCCCAGGCTGCACATCATGCCCACATGCATGCCATGGCTGGGCCTCCCTTACCGCAGTTACCAAAACAGCCGGAAGTCATTTCTGAAGATAAATTGCAAGAAAAAGGTGAATATTTATCAATATTTTCAAGTATTTTCAATCTTTTTAATTGCAACCAATCTTTTCAATTCAATTCCAGCTCAAAAATGGCAGCAACTGCAGTCCAAACGTTTTGCGGAAAAGCGTAAATTCGGGTTCGTCGATGCCCAGAAAGAGGACATGCCCCCGGAGCATATAAGAAAGATAATAAGAGATCACGGAGATATGAGCAGCAGAAAATATAGACACGATAAGCGTGTTTATCTCGGGTAAGGCCTTGGTAAAGTTTTGAAAAAGTCATTTCTAGTCCACAATATTCTACAATTCCATTGATTAATCCTCCCGAATTGCAGCGCGTTAAAGTACATGCCTCACGCGGTGATGAAGCTGTTGGAAAACATGCCGATGCCTTGGGAACAGATCCGTGATGTTAAAGTCCTGTACCACATAACCGGAGCCATAACATTCGTCAATGAAATTCCGTGGGTCATTGAGCCGGTCTACATCGCTCAGTGGGGGTAAGGAAAAGCCAGAAAACAACGAGAATGGGTTTTATCTTACAAAAACTATGAAAGTCCGGCTGTAAACACGTTGAAATTCTTTTCCCAGAACAATGTGGATCATGATGAGGCGAGAGAAGAGAGATCGAAGACACTTTAAGAGGATGAGATTCCCTCCGTTCGATGACGAAGAACCTCCCCTAGATTACGCAGACAATGTACTGGATGTCGAGCCATTGGAGGCCATACAAATCGAACTCGACTCCGAGGAAGACGAGTCCGTTGCTACCTGGTTTTACGAGCATAAACCTCTGGTCGGAACTAAGTAAGAATAAAAGTCTGACGGGGATCGGCACTAGTCAGAAATCCCGTTTGTTTGATGATGAATCGCGTAGGGGTCCTGAAATCAGTCATTCATGTGGTCTGACGATTGCATGGTCGTCGTTAGCTTGTCCGAGACGAGACTAACGAGGCTGTGTGATCGGATCAAACGCTAGTCTGAAATCTGCGTTGTAAACTAGAAACTTTTCCGAAATTATTGCCCATCTCGAATCCAATTTTCACCCAAAATCGATCGAATTCCAGGTTCGTCAACGGATCCACTTACCGCAAGTGGAACTTGTCCCTTCCGCAAATGGCGACGTTGTATCGACTGGCCAATCAGCTGCTAACTGACTTGGTTGACCAGAATTTCTTCTACTTGTTCGATCCCAAGTCGTTCTTCACCGCCAAGGCTCTGAACATGGCCATTCCTGGGGGTCCTAAATTCGAGCCGTTGGTAAAGGACTCAAACGCCGCTGACGAGGACTGGAACGAATTCAACGATATAAATAAGATCATTATCAGGCAGCCGATCAGAACCGAATATCGAATCGCTTTTCCATACTTGTACAACAACATGCCGCACTTCGTGCATCTTTCCTGGTGCGTGTCTCGACTCTTTGATTGTTGATTGTTTGGTCATACTTTAACATCCACGCTTATTTTGAGACGATATAAAACACGTATATTTAGTCTTACTAGCCGTGTGGTAGAACAATTAGTGATTGTTATTCATCACCTTCATGGAGCAAAGCCGGTGATGGCTGAAATCACAGACAGAATCTTAATTCCAATATTTACTGTTCGCATTTTCAATACGATCCAATTATCTCACTCACAACATTCCTTTCAGGTATCACGCGCCCAACGTAGTCTACATCAAGACTGAAGATCCGGATCTGCCGGCTTTCTACTTCGATCCGTTGATCAATCCGATTTCTCACCGGAATTCGCTGAAGGTATACTTGTCAACTGTTTATGAAACGTTTTTAATGAAAAATAACTGATTAGAACTTGTGCGAGCAGCTACATTCCAACTTCTTCGCTGTTCGGTGAGATGTTGATCGCTATTTGCTCGTAGATAAAAGGTCGCTTTTGCCCTGCGTTGGGACAACATGTCTAACGCAGTTTCCAAAACGACAACATTTTCAGCCAAAAAATGACAGCAATATTAAATTATCTTGGAAAAAGTACCTAAAATTGCTTGTTTAATGGTAGAAAATCTTATTCTCTTCAGACAATGGAGCCCCAGCTTGAAGACGACGAAGATTTCGTCCTTCCGGAAGAGGTGCAACCATTTTTACAAGAGACTCCGCTTTACACGGATAATACGGCCAACGGTATCGCCCTGTTATGGGCTCCGCGTCCTTTCAACACTCGCTCTGGTAGAACTAGGAGAGCGATTGATATTCCTTTGGTGAAATCTTGGTACAGAGAACACTGTCCGCCTGGACAGCCGGTCAAGGTTCGTGTGAGCTATCAGAAACTGCTGAAATACTTCGTGCTCAATGCGTTGAAACACAGGCCGCCCAAGCCACAGAAGAAAAGATACTTGTTCAGGTCTTTCAAGTCCACTAAATTCTTCCAAACGACTACAATCGACTGGGTTGAAGCTGGCCTACAAGTATGCAGGCAGGGATATAACATGTTGAATTTACTGATACACCGGAAGAATCTGAACTATCTTCACCTCGATTATAACTTCAACTTGAAACCAGTCAAGACTCTCACCACCAAGGAGAGAAAGAAGTCACGTTTCGGAAATGGTGGGTTCGATGAGAAAAGAAATGAAGAGAAATCAACTGCCTCGGTTATTCAATACTAACGCTCATTATTTTCATTCACAGCATTCCATCTTTGTCGAGAAATTCTCAGGCTGACTAAACTCATCATCGATTCACACGTTCAATATCGACTGAACAACGTCGACGCCTTTCAGCTGGCTGACGGTTTGCAATATATTTTCGCTCACGTTGGACAACTCACCGGCATGTATCGATACAAGTATAAATTGATGAGGCAGATAAGAATGTGCAAAGATCTCAAGCATCTTATCTATTACAGATTTAATACTGTGAGTTTTGCTCCCTCTTTTTTTTTTACCTTTGTTTCTTCATGTTTGCTTGATTCTATAAAACAATCTGAGAATTTTACTTACCGTTACAGGGCCCAGTGGGAAAAGGACCTGGCTGTGGATTTTGGGCACCAGGATGGAGAGTCTGGCTGTTTTTCATGCGCGGTATAACTCCTCTGCTCGAACGCTGGCTTGGTAATCTATTGTCGAGACAGTTCGAGGGCAGACACTCTAAAGGGGTTGCTAAGACCGTGACTAAACAGAGGGTAGAATCGCACTTTGATCTCGAACTCAGAGCTTCGGTGATGCACGACATTGTCGACATGATGCCTGAAGGTATTAAACAGAACAAGGCAAGGACTATTCTGCAACATCTTAGCGAGGCTTGGAGATGCTGGAAGGCAAATATTCCCTGGAAGGTTCGTTACTCTTTGAATAAAACTTGTGTAATAATTTTCCCTCGCCATTTTTTGATAATTGTACAAAAATTCATGAACGAAATCTAAAATAGTGAGGGAAAGCTCATATGTATTTCTTGTCTGTTTGTAACTCACGACTTATCTGATCACAGGTCCCAGGGCTTCCTATCCCAATAGAGAACATGATCCTCCGATACGTTAAGATGAAAGCTGACTGGTGGACAAACACGGCTCACTACAATCGCGAACGTATAAGGCGAGGCGCTACTGTTGACAAGACAGTCTGTAAAAAGAATTTGGGACGTTTAACTCGACTTTATCTAAAGGCGGAGCAAGAGAGGCAGCATAATTACCTCAAAGTTAGTATCTTGGGATGAAAAGTGCTTTTTTATTCGATGAAATTTTACAAAAATTTGTCAATTGCGTTTAGGACGGTCCCTACATCTCGCCGGAGGAGGCCGTCGCCATTTACACAACGACAGTTCACTGGCTTGAATCACGTAGATTCGCGCCGATACCTTTCCCACCGTTGTCCTACAAGCACGACACTAAGCTGTTGATTCTAGCTTTGGAAAGGTTGAAAGAAGCCTACAGCGTTAAGTCCAGGCTAAATCAAAGCCAGAGAGAAGAACTGGGGCTGATCGAACAAGCCTATGACAATCCTCACGAAGCTTTATCCAGGATTAAACGTCATCTATTGACTCAGAGGGCCTTCAAAGAGGTAAAGATATCGGGCAACAACGACTCTCTTATCTTTCTAAGGCGAAATTTTTGTGATGAAAATTTGTGTAGGGGTCTGAAATCGGCTTTTATGAAGCCGAGGGCTAACTCGGTGAGGAGATACTTGTCCGAGACGAATATTTCCGCTGTTTTAGTCGGACGAATTGCAAAACCTGAAACAATTAACTCCCTTGTAATGTTTGGGGTCGAAAAAACTCCCAGATTTAATGTTTCGCCGTTGTATTACAGGTGGGAATTGAGTTCATGGATCTCTACAGCCACCTAATTCCTGTCTACGACGTCGAGCCTTTGGAGAAAATCACTGATGCTTACTTGGACCAGTATCTATGGTACGAGGCGGACAAAAGGCGGCTTTTCCCGCCCTGGGTTAAACCCTCGGACACAGAACCCCCGCCGCTTTTAGTCTACAAGTGGTGTCAAGGGATCAACAATCTCCAAGACGTGTGGGACGTCAGCGAAGGCGAATGCAATGTCCTTCTTGAATCGAAGTTTGAAAAACTTTACGAAAAAATTGATCTCACTTTGCTGAACAGACTGCTTCGCCTCATCGTTGATCACAACATCGCCGATTACATGACCGCCAAAAATAACGTTGTCATAAACTACAAGGTGATTGATAATTATCATATCGAATCCTATCGCATCTTCGACGGCGTAGAATTTGGCTAATCGATCGATGATTACCCAGCCTTCTATCGCACCTTCGAAAATTAACGATCACTTTTGCCCTGTGCCGGTCTTCTCATACCTGATACAGTTTCCAAGATGATGACAAAGAGTTCATTCACATTTACCGACAGAATAGACTTTTCGCTTTTCTCTTACTTTTATAAAGAATCAATGTCTCGTTTTCAGGACATGAACCATACCAACAGTTATGGTATCATTAGAGGCCTCCAGTTCGCTTCCTTCATCGCACAGTACTACGGTTTAGTATTAGACCTCCTAGTTCTCGGATTACAAAGGGCTAGCGAGATGGCCGGGCCTCCGCAGATGCCAAACGATTTCCTCACCTTCCAGGATGTGGCTTCAGAAGCGGCTCACCCGATTCGATTGTTCTGTAGATACGTGGACAGGATTCATCTATTCCTTAGGTTCATTTTCCAGTTATATCCTCGTTCAGCTTCGTTAACAATTTCATTGTTCATTACTAAGCAAAAAAACTTTCTTATATCCATATTACAGATTCACAGCAGAAGAGGCCAGAGATCTGATTCAAAGATACTTGACCGAACATCCAGATCCGAACAACGAGAACATCGTTGGATATAATAACAAAAAATGCTGGCCTAGAGACGCTAGAATGCGATTGATGAAACACGACGTTAATCTGTAAGTCTGAGTTTATAATATCAAGGAGTAAAATCCTGGATTTCTCGAATCATCAATTTTATGGCGTGCATAAAATTCTCATACTCATCCGAGCAGTAAAACATCAACTTTTCTGTTGAGTGAGAAGTTGCTAGACATTTGCTCGCAGATAAAAGGTCACTTTTGCCCTGCGTTAGTGAAGCAGCATGGCTAATGCAGTTTCCAAAATGACAACAATTGAGCTCTGAGATCTTAGCGGCGAATATTCTGATTGGAAATAGCCTCGTAAGTGAGTGAATGAATTTCTCTTTCAGTGGGCGAGCTGTATTTTGGGACATAAAGAACAGGCTGCCACGTTCAACGACTACAATACAGTGGGAGAACAGCTTCGTCAGTGTATACAGCAAGGATAATCCAAACCTGCTGTTTAACATGAGCGGATTTGAGTGCAGAATTTTGCCAAAGTGCAGGACAACGCACGAGGAATTCACCCACAGAGACGGAGTATGGAATTTACAGAACGAAATAACCAAGGAAAGAACCGCCCAGTGTTTCCTTAGAGTAGACGATGAGAGTCTGCAGAGATTCCACAACAGAGTTAGACAGATTCTTATGGCTTCGGGGTCCACAACTTTCACTAAAATTGTTAACAAGTGGAACACTGCGCTTATCGGACTCATGACTTACTTCCGTGAAGCTGTCGTCAATACTCAGGAACTTTTAGACCTACTCGTCAAGTGCGAGAACAAAATTCAAACTAGGATTAAAATCGGATTGAATTCTAAGATGCCCTCGCGATTTCCTCCCGTCGTTTTTTACACTCCCAAGGAACTGGGGGGACTTGGAATGCTGTCTATGGGACACGTCTTGATTCCTCAGGTAGATATGAAACTTCATAAGAATCTTGAAGTCGTTTGAATTACATAATCGAATTTTCATTATTCATGAATTTCAGTCCGATTTGAGATGGTCGAAGCAAACTGACGTCGGAATAACTCATTTCCGTTCCGGAATGAGCCACGACGAAGATCAGCTGATCCCAAATTTATACCGATACATTCAGCCTTGGGAATCCGAGTTCATAGACTCTCAGCGAGTCTGGGCTGAGTACGCTTTAAAACGGCAAGAAGCTAACGCCCAAAATCGCCGCTTGACTTTGGAAGATCTTGAGGATAGTTGGGACCGTGGTATTCCCAGGATTAATACCCTCTTCCAAAAAGACAGGCATACTCTTGCCTACGATAAAGGATGGAGGATCAGAACTGAGTTCAAACAATACCAGGTAATCATCGCCGGTTCAAACTCACCACTGAATTTAATACGCAGTTAAAAAACTACGCGACGGATTTTCACATCGAATAACGTTACAGGTATTGAAGCAAAATCCATTCTGGTGGACCCACCAACGGCACGACGGTAAATTATGGAACTTGAACAACTACAGGACTGACATGATCCAAGCACTTGGCGGAGTCGAGGGAATTCTTGAGCACACACTGTTCAAGGGAACGTATTTCCCCACATGGGAGGGTCTTTTCTGGTCGGTATTTTATTTTATTATACTTTTTCTGGTCTTTGAATAGACAGTTCGAATATTTGTCTCTAATTCTAGGGAGAAGGCGTCAGGTTTCGAAGAGTCAATGAAGTACAAGAAACTAACAAACGCACAGAGATCCGGATTGAATCAGATCCCAAATCGTCGTTTCACTCTGTGGTGGTCTCCGACTATTAATAGAGCCAACGTTTACGTTGGTTTCCAGGTACAGATATTAGAAAGATAAAAAGAAAAATTTATTTAATTACGAGTTGATTAAAGAATGAATCTGATCTTTTCTTTGTTCATAGGTGCAACTTGATCTGACCGGTATTTTCATGCACGGTAAAATTCCTACCCTCAAGATTTCCCTGATTCAAATATTCCGCGCTCACTTGTGGCAAAAGGTTCACGAATCAATCGTCATGGATCTCTGCCAAGTTTTTGATCAAGAATTAGACGCACTGGAAATTGAAACTGTACAAAAGGAAACTATCCATCCGAGAAAGTCTTACAAGATGAATTCATCCTGTGCGGATATCCTACTGTTCTCTGCTTACAAATGGAACGTTTCAAGGCCGTCCTTGCTAGCCGATTCAAAGTAAATATTCAAGTTATTTCCATACATTTATCTCAAGCATCTTTTTAAATCAATCATTATCAAACGATTTAAATACCCTCAGAGACATGATGGACAATACAACTACTCAAAAGTATTGGATCGACGTTCAGTTGAGATGGGGTGACTACGATTCTCACGATATCGAGAGATACGCCAGAGCAAAGTTCTTGGACTACACAACAGACAACATGTCGATTTACCCTTCGCCAACAGGATTGCTAATCGCGATAGATTTGGCTTACAATCTTCACAGGTCCGTAGATCTCTACTTTTCTTTTTTTTTTCTTTTTGTATCAATCAACGAAATTCTCAGGATTAATATAAACGATTTTATTCTATTTACCTAATAACATGTTCGCAGCGCTTATGGAAATTGGTTCCCGGGATGCAAGCCTCTCATACAACAGGCGATGGCCAAGATAATGAAAGCTAATCCCGCGTTGTACGTACTAAGAGAACGTATCAGGAAAGCACTTCAATTGTATTCCTCGGAACCCACGGAGCCTTATCTCTCCTCGCAGAATTATGGAGAACTTTTCTCCAACCAGATCATTTGGTAGGCTGCTGTTTGTACTTGTGTTCAATTGGGGATGGAAAGATCTGCTGTCAGAGCTTTCCTTTTGTTTACATTCGAGGTTTTAATCCGGTTTTTTTAATATCCATTCAGGTTCGTAGACGATACGAATGTCTACAGAGTTACAATTCACAAAACTTTCGAAGGAAATCTAACGACCAAGCCTATAAACGGCGCTATATTCATCTTCAATCCTCGAACTGGTCAGCTTTTCCTGAAAATTATTCACACCTCGGTTTGGGCTGGACAAAAACGTCTGGGACAGGTGAATGGATCCATAATATTTATTCAACTTTAATGATTGAAGTTTGGAGAACGTTCTTAAAATTATTTTTTAATTACAGCTTGCGAAATGGAAAACTGCTGAAGAAGTTGCGGCTTTGATTCGGTCACTGCCTGTTGAAGAACAACCGAAACAAATCATTGTGACAAGAAAAGGAATGTTGGATCCTCTTGAGGTATGATTTCGAAGAATATGATAATACGAAGTAGCTTAAATCCACAATGAACACACATGCTAAGTATCATTTTTTCTGTTACAGGTACATTTACTCGATTTCCCCAACATCGTGATCAAAGGATCAGAACTTCAGCTGCCATTCCAGGCCTGTCTCAAAGTCGAGAAGTTTGGAGATCTCATTCTTAAGGCTACAGAGCCTCAGATGGTTCTTTTCAACCTGTACGACGACTGGCTGAAGACAATCTCGTCCTACACAGTTAGTAGATTAATTTAACTGCATGATTAACAATTTTGAAAATATGCAATTGGCCAAAATCTATTGAATATTATTCACCTCCCTAGGCGTTCTCTCGGCTAATTCTCATCCTACGAGCTCTACACGTCAACACCGAGAGAACAAAAGTTGTCCTTAAACCAGACAAGACAACCATAACTGAGCCGCATCACATCTGGCCATCACTGACAGACGATGAATGGATCAAGGTCGAAGTTCAGCTCAAGGATTTGATCCTCGCTGATTATGGAAAGAAGAATAAGTAAGCAGATCGAAGATTTGTCTTTTTCAATGTTATTTAACGAAGTCAAAATTTTAATCTAATGTTTGATTGTTGTTCAACAGCGTAAACGTCGCTTCGCTAACGCAGTCCGAAATTCGTGATATTATACTCGGAATGGAGATCAGTGCTCCGTCAGCTCAGAGACAACAGATTGCTGAGATTGAAAAACAGACCAAGGAACAATCCCAGCTTACAGCTACGACTACCAGAACAGTCAACAAGCATGGGGACGAGATCATCACCGCTACTACGTCGAATTACGAAACTCAGACTTTCAGCTCCAAGACCGAATGGCGAGTGAGAGCTATCTCTGCTACCAATCTTCACCTCAGGACAAACCATATCTACGTATCTTCAGACGACATTAAAGAAACTGGATACACCTACATCTTGCCGAAAAATGTGCTCAAGAAATTTGTCACTATCTCAGATCTGAGAGCTCAGGTAATGAAGCTTTTCCAAGTTATCTTACATTGTCTTTGAGATTTAATAGTCTAATAGTGACTGTGGAACGATCGATGACACTTTTCATCTTTACAGATCGCAGGCTACTTGTATGGCATTAGTCCTCCGGACAATCCACAAGTCAAAGAGATAAGGTGTATAGTAATGGCGCCGCAATGGGGAACTCATCAGACTGTACACCTTCCCAGTTCATTACCGAATCATCAATATCTTAAAGAAATGGAACCCCTGGGATGGATACACACTCAGCCAAACGAGCTGCCGCAACTATCTCCGCAGGTATGCGTATCCTCGATGAGTTTAGAATTCGGTACGCTGGCAGACGTATTGACTCAATGATTAATACGAATGAATATTATTTATAGGACATATCGACACACGCCAGAGTCATGGCAGAGAATCCTGGATGGGATGGGGAAAAGACTATTGTTATTACTTGCAGTTTTACTCCTGGATCTTGTTCGCTTACTGCTTACAAGCTCACCCCTAGGTATGAGATCGTAGAATGAAATTATCATCCTACAGACTGAATTTATAAATTTACAAAGCTAAAAAATGTCGATGCAATAAGCAATAGCTAATCTCTTTATATTTTTCAGTGGATTTGAATGGGGTAAACAGAATACCGACAAGGGTAACAACCCCAAAGGATATCTCCCGAGTCACTATGAGAAAGTACAAATGCTTTTGTCTGATCGTTTCCTTGGATTCTTTATGGTGCCTAGTCAAGGATCTTGGAACTACAATTTCATGGGTAAGTTTATGGGATTTTTTGTTACAGTGTCTTTGATTGATTTGTTGAAGTGATATGCGAATGGTGATTTTCACACGTTTCTTTTATTTTTATTTTTCTTCTTTTACTTTTCATTTTCATAGGTGTCAGACACGACCCGAATATGAAATACGAACTGCAGCTGGCTAATCCTAAAGAATTCTATCACGAAGTACACAGACCAGCACATTTCCTCAACTTTTCAAGCCTCGAAGACGGCGACGGCGTTGGTGCGGACCGAGAAGACATGTATGCGTAAAATCGCATTATGAACGACACGAATTGCTGGAAACTATTCTTGTTTGGAAAAGAAAGTCAATTTTTCGAACTCTGGTCGTGCGTTCAAATAGGTAACGCAAGATTATAATTTCCATTTTCTTGATTGTACATGCAGCCAAAAAGTTTGAACCATTCATTTTTATTAATTATCAAACAGTAATGCATCTTAACGTTATTTAAAATTTATTTCTACGAATGAAAAGAAAAATACAAAAAAAAAAAATACAAGAAAAAAGGTATTTGTAACTATGTAAATAGTTGGACAATTATATGTATAAGACGAATATTCCTCAGTACATACTCTGGCGTTACACCGGCTAATTATTCGCCAATTTTGCACGTGAAGAAGTTTTTATAATAACTTAACACAATGTGTAAGGTTTTCTACGTTTAAAAATAAAACACACACGATGCTATGTGAGGTATGTAATAGAATAATAATCCGAGTCAAGCCGGTATGAGCTTAGCACAGATATCAATTTCAAATTTGAACGATACACCGAAGGTGAACTAAATTTGACAATTTTGTTTTGTTTCACCGAAAATTGTATACATATAGAAAGAATAATCAGATTGTTATTCAGATTTTGTGTACAATTAATACGATCATTCTTTTAATACATCATTAATAACGTAATGAAAGTTGTCTTATCCTGAAAATGATGTTTGCGCTGCCTTTGAAATACAACAGATACAAATACCGAATATCACAGTATATATATTTAAAAAAATGGACTTTGATTGGAATTAATAATTAGATCGTAAGTTACATACATTATTGTACTTTTATGATAAAATAAATTCGTACGTAATGAAATTGAACGGGCTCCTTATTCAATCGAAAATGATAATTGATTTGTTGGAAAAGACACACAGTGTTTAAAAATGAATATGCTGATTATAAAATTGTGAGGGAACATTAGTGAGTGAAAAATGAATGCAGACATTATTGGCACCACTGATCTGTAGTATACCTACTAAAAAACTGCATTTTATTTTACCAATTTAACAATACGCATGTCATTCATCTGCCAGTTTCACCCTATTCTGAAAAGTATACATCACATTCTAATGATAATTGTTTGCTGATAAGACTATCTAATTTCAGCCGTATTTCAATTCGTCATTTGCCCCTGTCCTTTCATTACCTATAAGTCGAAAATTACGAAAATTTCATGCTTTCGTGAGTTTGAATTCGTAAATTTGGTGTACGGGGTCACAAATGGTATTGCCATCTCGCGGTCGAATGAGCGAACTATTATTGCCGCAACCCTACCGTATGCAATTCGTCTGTCATCCGCGTACATCATAATTTCAGATTGCCTACAATCAGGCGACCGAAAAAGCCTGGAATTTGGCTCCGAAGAACGCCAGAATAAATGATCATACAGAGACGTGTATGAAGACACGTATCGCGAAAGAAATACGACTGAATGCAGAGAAGTTATTGTCACCTACACGACGTACTCATAATGACGGAAAAAAGATGTTCATTTTCTAGTTTTTTGAGTAATTTATACAAAATCATAGAGATATTATAACACTCGTCTTTCTGTTACAGTTGAATACTTTACTTCTATCAGAATACGAATATCTTCGTCCAACAAGGATTCTTCTTTCGAGACCGGAAACCTAGTGTATATTTATTTTTAAGAAACAATTATAAATTTTACATATCTTTGACAATGAATAATATTGTATACACTATAGGTATACCTGCTAGCAATAAACTCACAGATGAATATATCAATGATGAATCGCTTCTTTATTTTTTACCATTTCCTCCTTGCGAACTTTATTCCAAAAAATTTCAGACCATCTCGGGACAGATGTTTTCTTAATACCAGGCGCGATTCATTTCCGAGTTACAATTCTAAGTCAAAAAATCTTACTGTTATGTATCAGGCGAACATCTGACCCAAGGAGGTGTGCTGAAAATTTTGGTGTATAGATGTAGGCATATGCATACGTGTCTTCATACACGTCTCTATATGTTTAACGATTTAAACTAGCGTTTTTCGGAACTACAAGGATTTTAACTCGAGAAATTTATGCTCCTGGTATCAGGAGAACATCTGACCCGAGGAGGTGTGCAGAAAAGGATACGTGTGTTGATTCATTCATGCATACGTCTCTCTATACTTCTCTATACCTATATTTAACTTATACTAGCATTTTTCGGAGTAAGAAGGATTTTAACTCCCAAAATTTCTGCTCCTGGTATCAGGAGAACATCTGACCCGAGGAGGTGTGCCGAAAAAGGATATGTGTATTGATTCAGTCATGCATACGTCTCTCTATACTTCTCTATACCTATATTTAACTTATACTAGCATTGTTCGGAGTTAGAAGGATTTTAACTCGCAAAATTTCTGCTCCTGGTATCAGGAGAACATCTGACCCGAGGAGGTATGCTGAAAATTTTGGTGTATAGATATAGGCATGCATACGTGTCTTCACACACGTCTCTCTATGTTTAATGATTTAAACTAGCGTTTTTCGGAGTTGAAAGGATTTTAACTCGCAAAATTTCTGTTTTTGCAGGTATCGGGAGAACATCTGATCCCAGGAGGTGTGTTGGAAATTTTCGGTGGAAAGAAGCAATAGTGAATAAACATGTATACATAGAGGTAGGGGAAAGTGAAAAATAATAACGCAATCGATTATTGGTATATGTATTTGAGATTTTATTGATACAGTACAGATAGAATATTATTTGTCAGAGTACAATTTGTAAATGTTTTTTTAAAATTAATGTACCCCATGCAATTGATCAAGTATCTTTATTTTCTTCTGAGTATGCAAAATACCATGATATGAACCACATTCGCATTACAATTATAGATTGTCTATAATGCAACCAAATTCCTTAAGTACACTCGTTCCTGCAGCTGGAACAGGATTCGCACTGGACGAAGGAGTCCGGACTCTGGGGGATATCCAACTGTAACAGAAGGACGAATGTTATAATATGGTTATGATTCAGTAAATTACAGCTCAATGTACTCGAAAAATCTTTTTATCAAATTGTTTATATTGCAACAATTTCTCTGCATTTGCAGTATTTTTATTGAGATGCTTTTTACGATTTTATATTCGCATCTCGTTATTGTAGCAGTCATACAAACCCTCTGACGCCACAAGGGACACTGAACCCATAACAGACTCGTACCCTAGATCAGTGCTCTTCTTTGCCTTACGGGGTGACAAATGGTATAGTCATGTATGTTATAAGTTCGAAGTACTCAAAGAATGAAATGTAGTTATAGGTATAAGTCCTATCACAGATGGTAATACCATTTGTCAGCGGAAATTTGCATAAAATTTTCAAGTTTGTTTATCAAACCATTATATTCTATAACCAGTATTTTGAAAGTCAACGCTAGTTGTATTTAATCGCACGTGTTTTATTTACGATGTCATTTATAATTACTTCTAGTACGGTCACTTAGATTGATACAATGTACTCAATGATAATTACATTCTTACCGGATAGTTGGAATCTAATTAAAATTAACATACCTATTATCTAAATTATGGAATGTATACATGTACAAAGCTCGCATTTAAAAAACATGGTCCATTAAAATCTTAATTTGGCAAGAGTTAGAAATATACATAACAGCTTCATCTAAATCTGAATTAGTCACTAAAATATAAAATAAAAAATCTAGCAGCTCGCGTGAATAAGTTAAATTCGATTATGTATCTTTAAGTCATAAATCACCGCTAAAATGATACTCTCATATGTGTAAACATATGTTTTTCCCTCATAGAAAGAGAAGAAAAAAAAAAAGGATAATTGCTTTTGTTCACAGTAAAACAATTCCATGATCTCTCTCCAATCTTCGTTTGGCCTTGAGAGGAACTACACCCATTAAATCCGCTGGTGTAGGTAAACCGCCAGTCATATTTGGCGCCATAGCTTGCTGATAAAATACTTGAAGTTTACCACATTGATATCCATACACAACTGTATCTTCAGTTCTGTAAAAGAAACATGAACGAATATTCTTTCGAAATATCTTCATCATATTCGTAAATCTAGATTACTCATAGATTCAGTCTTACCTCACTATAATATCAGTCAGACTACTAGCTCTACTGAATCTGTCGTGAAGAGAGGAGACTATTTCTATCTCTGTAACGCCCCAGAGACCAGCACGGTGGACAGTGTCCCATTCCGGATCTACGCTGAGCACGCTGTACAATTCTCTGCTTTCATTAGGCGGTAGGGGTTCCAGGCATCGTTGAAGTCCAGATTCCAGTTTGCCCAGAACTTCGACGGACGTTTCCCACTGTTGGGAAAATGAATTACAATTAGAAGCTTGATAAATCACATAAATGCACGTGATATACGGATCAGTAAATCGTTTTATCTACTAACAAGAGATTGTATGAGTTCGCGATTGTTCCCAACGTTCTCTTCCATCAGTAAAACTAGAACCATATTCTGTTGCCCGCAAAGAAACAGTTCAACTTTCTCCAAGCAGCTGTTTTCATTTTTCGATGATATCCAGTCCTGGTCGAGGTCCTCTTCCTCGTCGCTCCCATCCTCTTTGCTCACAGCATCCAGCTTGCTTCTAATCAATTGATTAGTGGCGGTAGAAAAGCCTGAGAGGTCGCGAAATTCGCTGGGAGTTGTTTCCCTGCTGCAAAATCCGCTAGTACGTTCGTCGGCGAGTAAACTAAGCTTTGACATGAGTGGCGTGAGCTGTAGACCCTCGAGTTTTCGCTTCTGTGGTAGATCGAATATACTACCGCATTCAGAGGTAGATTTTTGCCTGCCCTCTTCCTCCGGGGTGTTCAAAGATTTCAGAGGCAGGCTCATAGAACGGCGATAAATTTCTTGCTTGGTCTTTTTCTCCACAATTACATCAGGATCGAAGGTAGTGCTGTTTTCTAACATGGATATAACTTGGCAGTCGAATCCTTCTATCACGTTCGATTTCTCGTCCGTGGATAGGGGAAATTTTTCAAAGAAGTCATCACTTCTATGTGATTTTGCGTCAGTCGTATTGGACTTCAATTCCTGGTAATGAGTCGCGACGTAATGATCATACAAAGCTTTTGACACTGGTAAACCGTCGTATCTAAATACTGGAAAACAGGGATCCGTGATTGTATGAAAGAACTGTTTCCCGGGGGTAAGTTTCTTTCGCGGTGAATCCTCGCAGTAATCTAAGCAAAGATTTTTATTCAATTTCGGTAGGCCTATGCTATAGCATCTCAGAGATACTCGATTTGTGTATTTATAGTCACTCAGGTCTGGCAAGCTCAGGCTTTTTCTATCCGGAGATCTGCTCTCTACCAACTTCTCTTTAGGCGGTGCGTTTTTCAGTTTGTTTACTCTCTTGCACCTAAGCGCTTCTTTAACGAGATCCGGTATGTCGCTATCATTCGCCATTTCAACCGCATTATTTTCATCCGCTGCTTTGCTACTGTCCTGATCCTCCGCGGCACTGCAGATTGACACAGCCGTTCCATGCAGCATTCTATTCACATCTTTCAAAGGTGTAGAGCAAACGCTTGGAGTCAACGGGTTCACAGTCTTGGTACGATCCGGTGCAACATCTTGCTTTCGTTTTGCTGGTGAACTGTATGTTGTCGGTGGTATCGAAGGGCAGAATTGTGCACCATTATTGTATTGCATTGAATCCAATTCTCCCTCTTCTGGGACTGTGAATATTCGAGATGTGTCTCTCTTCATACCAGAAACGCACAAGTCCTTTATGTTGTTCTTAGATAAGTTCTGAAATGTTTATATCTCATGTAATTAAATAATCTTTTGCCCATGGCGAAGTAGTAGGCCTGATAACTATGGCTATAGTTGTACCTTTTTTAGCATTGTTTTTTTCATCGAAGGATCGAGGTACAAATTGTGGATTCGATCTGTAGTAGCATCCTGTTTTAATTTAGTAAGTTGTCTCTGCTCGATGTAGACCCTCAACAGTTGCACTCCGGCTGGGAGATCAAATCCTATTGGTACAGTTTCGGCAGGGGCCTGGATTCGAAGAAAAAATAATTACGTGTTATACATCGGTATGAATTTAGAATTATGATTCGTTTCCTTACTTTTATGCGATAAGGATCAGTTATGATTAGTTGTTTGGTCAGTTCTGCGTTCAGTTGAGTAGCGACAACCCTGTGATATTGAAAAAACGTGTTAAGGAGATGAAAATTTGACTTTAGGAAAGTTTGGACAAGAATTAACTGTCAGATAAAATTTTACCTACTTATTATTATAAAACAAGGCTCCCCCCAAGATGCCATTTGTTTCCTGACAGTATTGCAGCACTTGGATAGCTTCTAGAAAGACATTACTTGCGCTCTGGAATGTAAAAACAGAAATAAAGAGTCAGACTTATAATGGAATTGCATTTTCAGACTTGAAATTGAACTGCGATAGATAGGAACCTTAGGAAATTTGATAGTCGGAAGATTAGAGAACAAGTTGGCACCGTATTGCAGTATAGGAAGGTAAGTTTCGAACATTTGATACAATTTTTCAGTCAGCCTGTTTCGGTCACCGCCAAGAGACGCTGATATAGTTTCTAGATCTTGATGAAAGAATTTCAGTGTTGACTCCAAGGTATCAGCTCTTCTCTCTAGCACCCAGTCTTGAATATTTCTATCCGTCCCCACAGCCTGAAGAAAAATGAAGCACAGAATTGTTTGAAGACGATAATAAATGAAATTGAAAATATAATTTAGCTCTTATACGAAGGTGTTTTAAACTCACTAGTATATATTGTCCCAATTTTTTCAAGACAAATTTGCCACCTTGCAAGGCGATTATTCTAGGCGGTGAGAAAGAGGTGCTAAGAAATTGAGTAACACCCATCAATTGACCAGCTAAAGCAAGTCTTTGAGTAGGCGATACCCAGGCGGGATGAAAATAAACAACCGCTTCGGCAGGGTCATCTTCTTCTCTACGACACCTCGTCGTGTCGTAGACGAACACAATCATCATTTCCCTGGAATAAAGTGATCAAAATATTGTAGTTTAGCAATGAAGTATCGTGTTTACGGTCACGTGAATTGAAACAATGATTCCAAAACAATTATATCCTGCGTCAATGAACTCACAATGTTTATGAATCAATTTATCAGCCTTTTGTGACTGAATGACTACAATTATGCTCTCATTTTCTTATCTACATACATTCTCAATTCCAAGTAAATAGGAAGAAGTGCATCACCCGATAAATTAAACGTAATAACATCAGTCGTTGAGTAAGCCACTCAGCAATTATAAAGTGATAAATGATAGTCGAGTAAGAATGATTTACCGGAAGGTGATTAAGACTATTTATTGTGTAAATAAGTAGTCTGTGAGTTAGCAAAATCTGGTATTTGATAATGGAGAATTAATTAAATGAAGACTGTATTGAAAATGAGGAAATATATGATTATATATATATATGATTAAAAAAAAGAAAAGATTCCCAATGAAAATTCTATTGATAATTTGATCGAATAATCATTTCTTGCTGATGGCAAGAATAAGAGAGTAATATAATTTCCACTGTATGTATTAATATCGTATTTTACCTTTGATAACGGAAATTACTAATCAGATTGAAACCTGCACTCGGAAGATAAGAAACCGGCACCGATTATCGGGGAGATATTATGGTTTAAAAAATAGTGAATTTTTGATTATGATATCGTGGGATAAAGAACAGAGTAAATTATATTTTCGAGGTTGAATTTTCGGAGTGAAAGTAAATACTAGTTATGAAATTCAAAGTTTGTATACGATAATATGAGATGTTTGATGAACTGGGTGAAGTATAACTAAAATTTGACTCTTCTTATTTTCCCTCTATTTACAATGAGAGAAAAATTCGTTATTCTAGGTAGTATGTGATGGTGAAATTTAAAACTGAAATAAAATGGAAACTTACACCAGTTTAAAATCAGCATTGTCTTTGACAAAAATCAAAGAATTATATAGAGACATATGGAAAGTGGATATACCTATGAATTATAAAATAAGGTGGAAAAATATAAAATGACATGTGAAATCGCGGAGATATTTGTCTGCCTCTAAGTGAATAAAAACGTGAATAATAGCCGGTGAGAATGATTGGAATACAAAAAAAAAAAGATATAGGCTTGCCAAAGTAGTAAACATATCATTATCACAATACTACGCTACGCTATAATTAGATAAGGTTATTATTACGTAACACAGGCATCGTACTTTGCCATGATTGTTTATGTAGTGCTTCTCGGCGTCGTGTCAGCTGTCAAACGTCAAACGTCAAAAAACTTGATCCTAATTAATTCCCATATTATTTATCTCGTTATATTACAGACAGAGGTTATCAAATGCACTTTCACAAATGCATCAATACCACGTCGACTGCACAACGAGTTTATCCAACTGAAACTGCATCAGCTTGTCATTACATAATTAAAATATTATTATTTCCATAACCGTATTTATTCCCACCGAAACCGGTTCTTCGACGCCATGTTGCAATCGAAGGACCAATTGGTTCACAGATCAAGGAGGCTGTGGGTTTCATCACAGAGTTATGACACCTGTAGGTTACACCGCGAACTAACAGAACCGTATCTTTAAAAATGGCCGAAAAGAGCGAAAGTATAAACAGCGAAGATCTGGTTGAGAAAAGACCGCAATTTGGCAACCGTACTTTAAGTAAAAACGCTAACATATTCGAGCATAACGCGTGGTACGAACAGAAATAAATTATTCAATAATTAGAGCTAAAGTTTTTAGGTTAACTCGAACATAACCTCTAAATCGTTTCTACGCGATTATGAACGTAGACTTGTTGACTTTAATTCTTTTGACCCAATGCATCGATTCGATAAATTTTTGACAGGGATAACGTGACCTGGGATGAAGAACAGGAAAAAGAGGCTCGTGATAAAGTGGCGGAAAATTCGAGGGTCTTAGCCAGTCCAGAAGAGATCGTTAAATTTGAGACCGAAGCCGATCTGTATTGGGACAAATTTTACGAAATTCATCAGAACAGGTTGAACTTTGTGCTGAATATTATGAAAATCCCAAACTTCATCAAGTCATATTAATTTTTAATTATTTTGTATTATTCTGATAGATTTTTCAAAGACAGACACTGGCTGTTTACCGAATTCCCAGAGCTTGCCCCTGGCACAGTGAAAGAGGACCGCCTGCAACCCGAACGAGTATTTCCCCAGTCGAAGCAGGCCGACGGTAAAGAAATATGCGGCAAATCTTCAGCAATGTCCAACCCCTCTGGGCTCAGAATATTAGAAATTGGTTGCGGCGTAGGAAACACTGTGTTTCCGATACTGTTGTACAACACAGACCCAACTCTGTTCGTTTATTGCTGTGATTTTTCATCTAACGCGATTGATATCCTGAAGGAAAATCCTGCTTATGATGAATCCAGGCAAGAAACATATTCCAGCGAATTTCTTCACCTTAATTTCATTCAAAACATTTCATACTATTTATAGATGCAAGGCTTTTGTCTTGGATGCAACACAGCATGATTGGGAAATACCTTTCGAAGAAGAAAGTCTGGATATTGTTGTACTGATTTATGTACTTTCTGCTATTAATCCTGAAAAGTATGAATTTTTAGTCTGAATCAAAGCATGGCTTGTGAATAATGATTCAGAGTGATGAAGTATATTGTTTATTGTTGCAACAGAATGGAGCATGTTGTCAAGCAGATTCATCGGTATTTAAAGCCCGGAGGTTTAGTCCTATTCAGAGATTATGGAAGATATGATTTGGCTCAACTGAGATTCAAGAAAGGAAGATGTTTGTCGGAGAATTTTTATGCCCGCGGAGATGGGACTCGGGTTTACTTCTTCACCCAAGGTCGGGGAAAATTCTCATTGTATGATTGTTGAAAATGTGATTCATTCTCGACTGGAAATCATTGATATTTTACTCTTCTTTTACTGTTTCAGATGAGATAAGAAACATGTTTGTTAGCCATGGTTTCATAGAAGAACAGAATATACTCGATAGAAGATTACAAGTTAATAGAGGAAAATTAATCACCATGTACAGAGTATGGATGCAAGCAAAATACCGGAAACCTCTTTGACAAAATAGAACTTACATTTATAATACTAGTATAAGTTGAATTTAATTAAAACTAGGAGTATCTCTCAGAGGCAATCAATATTCAGAATAAAAATGATTACATTAATTATTATCAGGAATAATAATGTAATGATTAAGCTTTTGTAAAATGATTTTATTTAAATAATTGACAAGTACAAATCAATCACAAGACTAGACAGCTACCAATTTCTTACCAATGAAGATTTGACCTTAATACGTTACTGGACCTAATATAATTCATAATTCTCGGTATAGCTTAAGCACAGTTATTTAATTATTACTTCTGGTAATACTTGTTAACTGACAATGAATGATTTATATTAAACGTGTTTCATGATTTTTGTACTAAAATTTTCAATTTTTATAGAAATATATAATATTGTACTTATCAATACTGGTTTGTATTATTTATTATGCACGTTACCGTTACATACTACCTTTACGTGTTACGTTATCGTTTATGCAAATTACTTTTTTTTTTGTTTTCAAATTTTTTTTTTTTCTTATTTCTTTTTCCGACATTTAAAACCAATGTATGTAATATAATTCGCCAATGTTTTCTTCACCTTTAACTACTTATAATGGATACACAGATAATATATCACTGAGGGATGGACGATATGGCAATACGTAGATACATACCAGACGCTTGGTAATGTTTAGTTATTAAAATTGCTAATTAGAATGAAAAAAAGAAAAGAATAAAAAAAATTAATAATCTTTCTATTTTTTATTTTCTTTTCCTTTCCTTCTATACTATTTCTATATACACATTGAAGTTACCACATAAATAAATGTATGCTTTTTAAATAATGTTACAAAAATATACAATTGCGAAAGTAAATAACATACGTATGTATACTATATGCTGCGAAAAGCTGCGATGGCATAAAATAATAAGTGAAAAAAAAGTAAAAGAAAAAGTGAAGCAAGAACTAAATCAAAGAGCTGCGTAGATTTGTTTTGCCCAAAAAAAAAAAACGTACACGTCTAAATTCCCTGCTGTTTTATTTAGCTCAATGCAAGGCACTGTTAACTGAGCCTTTGAATTTCAATATTTGTTTCTACTATTCATTTAGAAAAGAAAACAATATCTAAGCGAATCAGTTTTCTATTCACACTTCTTGTTTCTTGACCCTGATACTCACGAAACAACACATATAACAAATTTTGGTCCGAGTGTTTTCGCACGCTCTTATCTTACGGTAGATAAATACAACTGAAACCTAATCGCATGATTTGATGGTTGGTTGATTGGTTTTGTTCATCCTTTCAACCTTCTTACGAACGTTATTATAAGCTATAGGTCATCGGGTGACAATAATAAGTACAATTAGTTTGGAGATGCGTTAAATATAGGCCCTCGATATTTCTTTTCCTACCAGATACTTGGAACACGGCTTGGTGTTGAGGCTTTCATTAGACTTATAAATAATTCACGGCAAATGAATGCTAGGCGTGATCATACAAGTTTATAAAGCTATAATATCGCGATTGATAAAAATCTTCTCAGCAACCAGGTAGAAGAAGATACATCGATCATTGTTATTGAATAAAACGAAATAACGATGCTAGTTTTCCAATCATTTCTTTAACTATTCAAAATCCAAAAATGATCGCGTACTGTTTAGAATACCGAACAGAAATGAAATCGTATTACATACATAAATCGAAATTCTACCTGGGGAAGAACTCTCAGAGTTGATTTTATGCTCGGTTAAAGTCCCTAAATCTGATTCAACCGGTTTGCATATGATATTCATTCTTCTATAGGATTAAAATTATTATTGTCAGGGTATAAAACTATTCGGGCTCGACCACTACCATCCGAATATCGAATGACGGACAGTAAGGCGACTATGGCGTTGTGTTTACATTCGTTGGACAGACTTCCGATCTCATCTACTAAACTCTGGCAGCGGTTTGGCAATTCCTTCTGTATATGCTTTGTGAACAGCCTCGCATACGAACCTGTATTGACTCTGTAAAAAAGACATATAAAGCAAACAAGAACCAAGAATTTCAATTCGCAAAACAAATTGAAGAACTGTGTTTCCATACTCACAGCATTCTGTATCATCATCGCTCTCTGATCCCTCATAGAACGAACGATATCGAGGGGATAAACAGGCTGGTTAGCTTCCATAAGGCAGAGAGCAGTTTCCATCAAAACCAAAACACCGGTTCGACCAATTCCTGCCGAACAGTGGACAACCGCTGGTTCGACCATTCCCGTACGAGCAGCTCTCACACGTTCCGTAAATGTTGTAAACTGCCTCCAGTCACTAGGCACCCCGTGATCTGGCCAGGCGCAATACTGCATGTGTGTTATGTCTCTCTCTTCACCGGTCTGAAAAGGAATGAATTTTATGCTGGAAAACTTCGTTCGAAGTTTAAATCGAATATAAAGATTCGTTTTAATTGAATGAAAGTATCGATTAGTTATTATAATCAAACATTTATTCGTATTTTATTAATTTCCATAGTTTTGTTGGATTGTTCGTCTCGTTTAACAGAAACTTACGTTAATATCGCGCAGAATAAACTCTCTGAAGACAAAAGTATCTTCAATATTTTCAGCGGTCGAAGTTAGCGTCAAATTCCTTAGTGTCAATGTCTCATTGATGGCCGGCCAGTATTGGTGGCACTTAGCCCGTCCCCGTTCAACAAGCGTTGTCAACATTACGACCAGGGTGCTTCCAGCTTCCAAAACCATTTGCCAAAAGTCGGCAACAGTCGAAGACAGTGGTCCCTGCGTTGCGATGTATCGATTGATAATTCCTGACCCAGGAATCTCCATGTTTACATAATTTGCATTTATGTAATCGCCGTTGATACACCCCATTAAAATAACTCGAGTCACGTCATCTGCCGATAACGATTCCAAACATTCTCATTAGAACAATAATGATGATTCTCAGATTGAAGATAACTCATTTCTCTGAGTATTATCCAGCCCGTGTCATTCGCATCTCATTTACTCAATACTTCATACTTACACGGCGATATATCGCGGTATCGATTCTTGTTTTGATTCTCCGGTTTCTTAGACTCCAGAGATACAAGCTCTGGATTTTTTCTATACAATTGTTCATACTGCGCAATTAAAGCTCCGCTTGCCAGTCCGTCAGCGAGCAAAAGCATAGATTGAGCAAGAGCATCAGAACCAACTGCTGCGTGAGGTGCGTCCGGAACGTATCTAGAGATAAGAAAACAAGAAGAAATCATTAATTTATTTAAACTTCAACGATTTCTGTTTTCCTTCAATCATACCTGTAAGGCGGTTCTTCTTCAGAAGCTTCGTCAGTACCAGCTAATGCGTTGTACAGAGCGTTAGGTCTCACTGTCAAAGTCAATTCACCCGTTCCAGAGTCGCGAGATTGTCGTATCAAGTTGACAACGTGTTCATGCAGCATTCCATTCACGTCAATTCCGTTGATACAGACTACCTGGTTAAACGAATGAGAAATTATTGGGAATTGCTGAAATTGTTCGAAATATACAAACGTACAAATCTCAAAATTTACCTGATCTCCCTCGTTCAATTTTGGATAACAGCGATCCGCAGGCGTGTTCGGAGCCACTCGGGAGACTAATATTGGCATTTCAAGATCCAGACCGCCTTTAACGTTGAAACCAAAGCGGCCTTGTTCGTCCGGAGTTAGTCTAATGTTCACGAGGCCATCCTCTAGTATCTGGAAAGAGGGGAATAGGTAAGGCAAGAAAGGTCGAGGAAGAAGTGTTGTTTTATGGAGTCGGATGATTTACCTGCGGAGCAGGAGAACTTGTGGGTTCACTGTAGTCTGGTAGATCATAGATATTCCTTTCGATTGCTGCGTCGTCATCCGCGTAGCTCAACACCCGCGACCCAAGAACCGGTGAAAACGCTCCGCCTTGCATATGAGTACCAGTTATCTCCTCTCTGAGGGACAAAAAACCACCCTCACTGTGTAGTGTTGAATGAACCAATCCAAGACACCGACCATGCAACATATACAAGCAACATTTAACGAACGAAGGATACATGCTTTGTGGAACTGTGCGATTATCATCAGTTATAATCAATAATCGTTTAAGCTCAAAGAGACAGAGGCTGAAAAGCACAGAAGCAACACTTTCTTTTCTTTCATTTAACACAGAATTATATGATATACTGACTCGTCGCTAGGATTTCCTTCACCCCATGCTTGCCGTGGTTCTCTAGCTCCGAGGGATTGGACCTTGTTATCGTAAGGTCGGACTGGTCTGCCTGGTGGTAAAGCCAATTTTCCTTTATCTTCAACCACGGGTGCGGACGTAACACCGTGGACTAATCTTTTGCTGGGAGATCTGGACCATGGACAGATGGAAACAGCGCTTGTTAGGTAATTTGTAACATTATATCTCTGCTGTTGATCAGCATAATCATCACATTTTACAATAAAAAGTTAAAAATCATGAATTATGTACATTGCGCCGAAGTTAAGCCAGCTAAGAATGAACTAAATCCTGAAAAACTAGTTTACCCTCGCAGGATTCACTTTCTAAATCAATTTTTAAAGGCAGGCTAATTTATTTCAATAATTATTTCTTACAGAACAGTTTTAGGCAATTCCTCGCTACTGATAGAAAAAGCTTCTGATATTGGGACTAGATTGATAATCTTATCTAGCACGATAAGAAACTTGTTTCGTAATAGTTTGACATAAGATCAGTGGTCGGTTGATTTAGAGAGAAATGAATATTAGTTGCAAGATAATTTCTATCTTATGGAAGTTCTTGGGATCTATTCTGCGGAAATTAAGTCTATCGAATGAATTAGGATTATTACCTAATGAAGGTTCTTTCTACTCTCGCACGATGCTTGCCGTCTTCTACTGTCTGGAACTCGGTCCTACCGGAATATGTGAATCGACTACTTAGGGTGAGTGGGAATCGTCTGGACCTCATTTTAGGACTATGAAGTCTAAAGAAGGTGTGATGTTCGACGCAAGCTTTCCAAAGGTTTTTCGAACTGCGATAAGTTTGCATATTGAATCCTAGCAAAGTATCGTAGTTTTCGCACTGCAATGATATACGGAGATACAGGTATGAACTGTAGAAGAAGGATTGGCATGAATATGACGAAATTAGGTAATTACCTGTTCTCTTCTTAGCTGGATAAAAAATTGTTTTCGTTTGAACGAAATCTTGACAATTTTAGACCAAGAAAATACATTTATTCTTATGTTATTTTGGAAGACTACTAAGCCTATGGAAGTAACGCCTAATTGAATCTCTTTATTTGTAGAATCCTGTAATCAGAAAGCAGAGAGAAATAAAAAACCACATAAAATTTATGTAAATAGAATAGAGAAAAATACAACTCTCTATGTACTCTGTATACAAAAAACGAAATTCCTATCTATAAGTATAAACCTGATAATAATTAGCCATAAAATACACGATCTCACCACATTTGCAAACCAAGTTTTATTGCTATATACTTTTTACCGTGCATTAGCCATAAGTATATCCATTCTATTGCATCAAATATCGCAAGAATCTAAGGAAAACTATCAATGTAGTGTAGAAAGGGAGGTTTGAACTTTGAAAATTTCTCAACTGTTTAAATTTCATGCATCCAATATCATATATTTCGTCTAAAGCTTCGCTAAATTCGAAGACAGCATGATTTACAAGTGGGAAATGTTTTTTTTCTTCTATTATCCAAAGGTTTTTGAAAACATGCGAAATTTAAGTGCGACTATAAAATGTGAATAGAATAAATACTGTGTGAGAACCATGAATACCAGAACAAATACAACGGCAATCGTGCATACCCTTGCCTTATGTAACTCGACTCCATACATATCCAGTCGTTTAGCATGATCCAGGAAATTGAATTCTGCATCAGCTGGTAGCTGTCCTCTGCGCAAATAAAACAATTAAATTACTTCGTTAAAGAGGAAGTGACATGAATTCGTTTTTTTTTTTTGTTTTTTGTTTTTTCATCGTGGATAAAAAAACAGGAATCTGATGACCCTGACTCTAATTTTGTAGACGACAATTAGTCGCTGTAACCTTCGCAGTTCTATTACGTAAATGTTGTAGCATATTGAATATATTATTATATATAATCAAAAGAAATACATTCGAATAGTTTATTTATTGAAAAATGAAACGCAGTCTACGATCTCATTTATGTTTATAAATAAAAAATAATACATAAAGGAAGTAAAGAGTATATTATTACGTACTTGTGAAGTTTATGTAATTCGGCAATCTTTTTTTCCATATCTTCTGTTTGACCTGGTATTAATTGAAGCCTAGAGAGATACCCAGGCCCATGTTCCTCCGGATGATAGTCTCCCAGTTCGGCTATAAAGAAGAAGACATTTTCTATACCAAAGTAAAGATTATTGAAAAAATTGACTATCATACTTTACTTTAAACTATTTCTTTAACATAATTTAGAAGCAAATACAACTTATGACCGCCTTCTTTTGCTCAGAATGTTTAAATATCCTGTTGACTGTATAAATTTCGTTGAAAATAATAGAATAGACAGACTCGTAATTACATTGAACAGTATAGCTTGCTATGAGGCAAGCGGTGCTTGGAGGTAGTTGAAGTCTACCCTGTAAAATATCTCTTCTAATTTGTAGGTAGAATTGATATCTCGTATACTCTTCCTGTAGCTTGCTTGGATCAGAGACGTAGAATTTGACTCTGAAGAAGAATTGCCCGCCTGATGAATAAAAAGATTAAGAATATTGAAAGGATCCAGAATTTGTATTCGATTGGTCATTTTGGAGCACAGTTTTAAGTACTGTTAATAAAACCCAAAGAAAATCAGCAAAATAGAATTCTTTTTTATTCCAATACAACGATCTCTACCCTTACTTCTTATCTGCTTTTTCACTGGCTTTGCTGGGTCCAACCATCGCTGGAAAAAATACAAATATTGGATCATTAATAGCTGAAAGGTCAGAAAAAGTATCAAATCAAATTCTAATGGCATACATAAAAAGTAGGATCAATCTTTATGGAAATTTCATAAAACCACAAGACTATGTGCAAATACCACAAGCCACAATATCAGGCGAACAAATTGGCCAAAAAAGCTCATCAAAAAGTTGCTGTTAGTTATTCCAGAAGAAAAGGTATGCTGTCTGATCGAAAGATGATTAAAGCTGGTCAATTTCAACAGGAAATCAACTGCTCAAATTGTTCTATGGGTTTACCATTATATCAGGATTCGGACAAACGGAAGGAGTGGCACCGTTGTCTGTGTATTGCAATCCGAAATAATCTTTCTCTATTAATTCCAAGTGTTGGTAGACCAGATCTAGAAGTACCTGTCCCTTGGCTCGTTTCTGAAAAAGGAATGCATTTAATTAAGACAATTAAAGAAAAAAAAAAGGGGGAAAAATTTCTCAACTAAAAATGAAAAATTATCCTGCTTACATCCAATTGAAAAGTGTGCTGAGTATCGTCCAAGAAAACTACCGTAGCGGATAGGGACTTGAGTCTTCTATCTCGCGCCAGTTCTGCTCCACGTACGTGGTAGCTCCCGCTGGAGCCACTCAAAGCCCTGCGAGAAACGCTCTCGATCATTTCGCTGAATCGAAAACGACTCAACCACCTTCGCGGTACCACCTCTCCGCCTCGCCAGCCACCTGGATATTTTGATACAGCAAATATAATTAGTATTCGAGCGTGGAGAATATATATTTTTTATTTTTAGTAATACAATTAAAAAATTATATACAAATAAACAAAATTTATAAAAATAAGAATAAAAACAAACAGGCTAAAGGGTTTCGGGGCGTTGGATTAAAGCTGGTTGTTAGTTATTTTAGCTAATCCTTGTTCTCGTTTGACTATTTATGAACATCGGCAGACTTAAGTCAGGCTTTTCGTTGATATTTTTTTCTCTTTTTATATCTCATGTGAAGTGTGTATGTACAATAAAGAAATTTCTCTCAATAAATGTGTAGGGTAGTTCCTTTGTGAAAATTTGACTTGTTTCTGATTTAAAGTGATATTAGCTGCGGAGGAAAGTTAACGAATTAAAAACACATCACACATAAGTATTTTCCATTTATTTCTCTTTCTTACTTTCATTTTTCTCTCGCATATACATATACTATTCAATGTATATTATAAAAGCGATTAATCATTATTTGGTTACGATAAGCATTTAATAATTTTAGTTTTTAAAACTGCCATGGGTATATAGTATATTATGCAAAAATACATAATAATAATAATAATAATAATAATAACAATGACAATATTGGAAAACCACAACGTATCTAATGATTTTTTTCATTTCTTTTTGTTTTTAGTCTTTTTTTTAGTACTTAGTTTTTTTTTTTTTTAATTTCTTCTTTTTTCTAGTTTTAATATTTAGGAGAGGAGAAGAAAAACTATATGTGTGCGTGTGTGTGTGTGTGTATTTACATTCTGCAGACTCAGTCATTTGGGACTAAATTCAATAAGTTTTGTTTCTTTTTTATCCCGATTTTTCGTTTTTTGTTTCTTTTCGTTTTTTTTTTTTTTTATTTATTTAGGTCAGTAATCCAGTCCGTATTATGTAACGGACACCCATCGTCTATCCTTCTATATAAATGAGCAGGAGGAGTAGCGGCGGCAGCATTTAGAGCAGCGGTGAAATATATTCTCAAAATAGTTCAGATTTAAGAAAGGATGGAAGAAGAAGAAGAAAAAAAAATGTAATGAAAAAAAAAAAAATTTAAATTAATTCTTTTCAACCACTCACATTCATGATACTTTATAACTGAGCAGTGTGTATAGTTTTTTTTTTTCTTTTTCTATTTTTTTTGCCTCTGTTTTATATTATATACTTAATATTTATATTTATTTATTTATTTCGCTTTATTTTTAATTTTTTATATTTTTTTCTTCTCTCCCTCTTCCACCACCACTATACCGCCGACAACTCTAAAAAAAAAAAAAACCGACGAATTTTAGCCCCGTCTTCTTCTTTGTAACAGCCGCGAGTGAAGCGGCGAACAGGAAACGTGAGTTATTAATAATTCAAAGCCGGTCGAGTGCCGACACTGTTGTTTTATTTCTTTTTTTTTTTTTCTCTTTAACTTTAATAATTTTTTTTTTTCTTTTCTTTGCCTTCGGTTTTATTCGATCCGTAGATTTCTGAATGACACTTACTTTTAATCCGAATTACTTTAATAGTTCGAAGCAACCTGTTAGCATAGGTGCGACGTGAAGCGAGTTACAACTTACGTCGGTGTTTACGAGATGCATTTGTTTCGGGTGAAAAAATTGGAGCAATTTTTTTTTTCTTTCTTTCTTTTTCTTCCCTTCTTTTTTGTTTCGTTTTTTCTTTACTCAGACTCGTGTTTTTAAATCAAACTTATTCACCAGGTATGAATTAACCACGCGCGATGAGTCATACGGCTTCTAAAATATTCCGATATGCTTTTGCTTTCGCTTTTCCTTTTCGGTTTTTTTTTTTTGGTTTAGGATCTAGGGCTCAGAATTTACTATAATTCCATCACATTTGAGAAGGAAAGACGCGTTACGCTCATAACGAACGGATGTAGGAGATGAACTAACTAATCCGTCGGCTAGTAGATGCTGAGAATCGTTCGTTTCGATCCGCGGTTTCTCTTTAGAAATATCGTATGTAATTTAGAGGTAGCTGGCATGTATTATTTTTTTTTCATCAGATACGATTTAAGGCTTTTTTTTTTTGTTTTATATCTATGATTTCAGGTGGTCGAGGCTCGCGTTATTTACACTTCTGTATTAAGGTTATAATCGGAATTCATCATTTTATGTTATTCAGCTAAAGATAGATTTATAATAAACCACGAACATCCGATAGATAGATATAACGCCACACCACTACTATGCTAATTGACGACTGTCAAGTGAAATATTTGGGTATATTATTACCCGATTTTAATCAATCGCCGGTATTTATTAATAACTTAAAATAACACCGGGGTTTTAGAACGCGCACATTTCTTCACTTTTAATCATTATTTACACTATAATTAGGCCCACACTTTTATCCTTATTAAAATAGATTCTAAACAATTTTCACGTAACACGTTCCATAATTCGTTTCCCAACGCAATCGAGCGTCCTGAACGTAGCTGGATACAATCTCGTTTTTATTACTACCGACGTGCGCGCGCACGCGCTTCCACGCGCGGCTATACTTGAATCGCAAACAAAGCATGACACCTCTTTTATTTACTGATTCAAGAAATGATATAGAAATTATTTCAGCTTCTGACTTTCTAGCAAATCTCTAATCATTATTATTCTTGAGGCGATGGGATTTTGCTCAACAATAATAATAATCGATAATAACAAGCACATAATCCAAACTTTTAACTGTTTACTGTTTACATTACTTAATTCTTATAGGTGATGAATAAAATTTTCTAACAAAATTTACTATGAATTCTTTTTATTTCACGTCACAACATTTTCTCACTATTTATTTATGTATATTAATATTATGAAAACACTTCCAATCCTCCGAATGATCTCCGAACTCCTCTAATAAAGGATTAGAAATTATTTTCAATTAATAACGAACCCAAAAACCAAATTCAATGTACAAATAAGACTGGAAATTGTTGTTATTCAACGTAAATAACCACATGAAACAACAGATAGTTCAATCCTCAGTTTTGAAGTAAATATTTATTCACTGTAATATAGCAGCCTCCGTTTTATTTATTCACAGCCATAGCACCAATAGCAGTGACACTTAGGCCAGACATAAGAAGAGTAATATTTATTTTATTTACAAGAAAGTTTCTTCCTTATTTCAACTGAAATAATAACGAAACTGGGAGTAATTATATTCTGCTTCGTTTGATCTAGTATTAAATTATATAGTTAGAGGTGAGAGTTCCCTCGGAAAGTCTCGTTAGCTCTTAGACTGCTTAGAAAGAAACGATTTCAGATAGTCCCAAGCCTTCTGAACCTGTTTTTGCGTAGCATCATGAGACCACATAGTAGAAATAACAACATTCGCGTTATTTATTTGCTCTGTATTACTCGGCTGGGCTTCAACGCGTAATTTTGCTTCAGATTCGGTCAAGCCGTTTCTCTCCACTACCCTCTTGATGGCCTATATCAATAAACAATTAGTTGCCAATTCGATTGTTTGCATGTTATTTGATAAAATTGTTTATACCTCTTCCTTGGGAATAATACAAGTCCATATTTCATGGCAAACCGGCTGCCACCCAGCCCTTATAAGAACAGCAGCTTCCATGATGATTATCTCTGTTCCTTCTTCGTGCAGTTTATTTATTTGCTTGTTAGCTTCTTCCAAAATCGCAGGCCAGACCAAACTGTTTAGTTTATCGAGTTGTGCCTTGAATAGAAATCAATAAATGCAACAAATTTCACCACGCAATCTGACCTAAAAATATAAATAAAAATCTCTGCTCACTTTATCGTTAAAAACGATATTTGCCAGGGCTTTTCTGTCTATAAATCCTTCCTGGTTCAATATACCACTTCCAAAATTCTCGGTTATTATATTGAAGCATCTTTCCCCAGGAATATAAAGGTCGTGAGCTATCTGATCGCAGTTCACGAGCCCTGCTCCAAGATTCTTCAGCTTTTGTCCCACGGATGATTTTCCGCTCGCTATACCTCCCGTCAAGCCAATTATATATGGTTTCAACGGCTTGCCTTTAGTATTCTGAAACAAATGTTGAATGATATACATGCGAAATACATGCAGATGTCCGCAAGGAAATCTGTATACGAATATCTACCGGCTCTTTAAGCCTCGTTCCCAGCAATCTTATCCTGTGATTACTAGAGCTTATTTTGCTCTCTTCATGTTCCTGATAATACGGATCAGCCTCCAAGTCGATAGCGTCAATGACTAGTTTGCTCAGTCCCTTTTCAACTCTAACTTTGTTTATTTTATCAGCTCCTTTGACAGTTTCCTCGCTAACAACGATCATTTCGAACGAAGGATCATCCTTGGTAGGTCCGTACATATCGTTTATCGAAACAATCTTGTAAGCCAATTGAGGATCGATGTCTTCCAAGAACTCTCTGACATCTTTCATCCTCTTTTCCGTCGGCTCGATCAATTCCCAGAGGATTTTAGCTGCAAGTAAACAAAAACTGAGCATAAATATTCACCAATGTGAACGAACAACTAACAAGAAGGGAAATTCCTCACTCATTAACATTTTAGAGTCCGTTACTCCAACGGTAAGACTTTTACTACATCTTAAAACAGCTTGGCTCAGTAATCTCCTGTGTCCGTTATGAAGTCTATCAAAAGTACCTCCCAGTACTACGTTATCGTATAAAATATCGTCGGCCGATTGCTGTTCCTCTTTGTTTTTATTGTCTTCAACTTGATCATCGCATGTGATAAAACTGCATCCCATACAAGTGTTGGCTATATAATCTTGTATGAATGATATGGCGTCATTTTTGCTGTATGTTTGATCGAATATCACTATTTCCACCGGCTTTTTAGTGTTGATTATCGGAGTACTGGGGTTTTTTATACCCGATAGAAGTACTCTGACGTCTAGAGTCGGTGAGTAGGAAGAAGCGAGGGAATAGATTCTGGATATTGTCTGGGCATACCTCGGCCCTTGCCATCGAGGTTTGTAGTTACCCGAGAGGAGGAGATTCCTTTCTGGGTAATATTGGATGTAGAGAGTTTTCAACACGTGTTCTTTAATCACTGGTAATATCTTGGAAACTTTTGTCGGATTTGTGAGGATCAGTAAACCCGTGTTTACCATTTTTTATATTTTTTATATCCACCTCAGTTGTGTTACCAACAATGCGATCAAGGATCTAACCTAAAAACTTCGAACCTCTGTCTTTATAACCGAGAAATAGACCCGGCTGAAAATTAAAGCGTTTTAAATTTTAAAGGGACGTACTAAAATCGACAAGTGTCGAGTCAGCGACATCACGCACACCGGCTTGCCTACGGAAAGCTATTTAAGCTCGGGTCAACGGGTTAAGCAATCACTAGCGAACTTTGACCGTGGCGATGTTGGTGAAACTCGACAGCGCCAAAGTTTCGCCGGTAATGAACCCAATAGAGGTTATGTAAACAAAAAATATGTTTTCATTCATCTATTTTGAAGATAATATGTTGATATTTGTTGCCGATTCTCTGAACCGACTCCAATTCGATTTAAAAGTATGCATTAGGCAGATAATATCAATAATTAGATCGAGAATTGATACTTTTTTACCGACAGAGTTCAAAGCCACGCTTCTAGCAGACTGCTTTTTGCCACTTAAATTATTGTACAACAATAGTTAGTTTTTTTTTTCCTCCTGAAAATCTAAATGCATCGTCTGCTGAGAGAAAGAACTGTCATGCTCAAAGTTTTGTTGAAAATGTGATATACCTATGTATATAACATATAGTTAAAAATGAATGATTTACGTATGAAAATAGAGAGTTACGGTAACGTAACATCATACGATGTGATACTAAACGCTCTCAAAGAGTTGCTAATACATAACGATATCACTCACGTATCGCTATGGGTTGTGTTCATTATCGTCGTCGGTATATCCAGTCTGATAATTTTGTTAAAAAGTACGTATGTATGTAAGAATATAAACCTATATTTTCCCAGGTTGTTTTTCGTTTACTTTCGTTTCGCGAAAAACCGCGAAAATATAAAAGTATAAATTTTTCATTCAAAAACCTAAATTACATACCTAAATGATTTCCAGAAAAAGATGACCACGTATTCTCATTCCCTGACGAGGTTCTTCCACCTTCGGTCGAGAAAGATCTTGACATTATTCACAGCAAAGAAGAAGATTCGAAAGTCATTAATTACAAACGCCTATTAACGCAGTTGCATTACGTAACCAGTGTAAGAAGCTCAAGGCCCATTAATTCGTTTATTAATTCCTAGCCAATTTAAACTCGAATCAAAAGTTTCCTCCTTTTCTTTCCTCTTCTAGAAATGTTCGGACAATCGATACGCATCGAAGTGTATCAGACTTGTAAGAGATTGTCCCTATTTGATTAACGTCGCTTTAGATCCAAGCGGACTAACGCCGTTTCAACGCGTCTGTTATAACGGTCACACATGCTTGGTGGAATACATGTTGGCTAAAGGTAATCCGATGCTGTTCAAAACGCGGAATAATTGTTTCATAGAAATAAGCGAGAAAGTTCTTCCCCTTAGTTTAGTTCAATGATAAAATTCTGGACTTCATTTCACAGGAGCTAATCCTTTGCTGATGACACAGTCAGGTGAAAACGCACTGTGTCTGGCTGTTTATTATCACATAAAACACCCGCAAAATGAGGATCTGTCTTGTCTGGATGTGTTGTTTAACTCAGGTTCGTATAAGGGATCAAACGAACGAGGAAGTATCGAGAGATTTATGGAATCTTTGCTACTTTTCATTCGCTTGGCTCTAAAATCACTGAAAATTATGTAAACGATTGTCTTACTGAATCATGTTTGATACTACTGATCTTTATTTCCCGTTTAGGATGTACTTTGGACCCGAAAAGTCGGTGGTTTGAAGTAATTTTAAAAATGGCAACCCGGGGTTGCCACAAACGTCTCACCGAGTGGATACTGATGCATGCTAATGCGGCTGTTTGCGAGCAAAGATCTATGTCGGTGCCTGTAGCTTTTCAGAATATTAAAAGCTATGCTCAATACAAACCTCTATCTAGACGTTGATATTATTACTATTTACTATACAAATAATAAATATATGTAGACAATAAGTGAAATTTGAAATAGAAATTCATAATTTTCTAATTAATTGTAGTCGAATTTTTCTAAGGTTCGTTAAGTACGAAATAAAATTTTTAATCAGATGTAACAGGGTACATTGACTATCGATCAATCATATCACGATAGCTTTTCCATTTTCTGTTATGTTTTCTAAACGTTTTTAACACGATATTGTCTATTTGCGAAGTTTCGACGTATGAGATTATAGCAGATTTAAGAATTGCCATTTTATCATTTAACACGAAGTATATCTGATTTATAGTATATACTGGAGTTGGTATCTAGACGAGGTACACTATTTTTGATAAGTAACAATTACACATATATATTACCACACATATGAATTACAATAAATTGAATGACGATTAAATAAATATGTAAAGAGCATCTAGCTGACTCTAATAAATCATTTGTCAATATTTCGTCGTTGCTATATTAATTCTGGCCCATTATATGAGTAACTTAAATATTATCATGTTTTAAAACGTGGAACGTTCACATTTGCTTAGAGATTAGGAAATGAATAATTTAAAATAACATCTATCCACTACAAAAAAAAACAGCGCTAAGTTGAACTCAGCATTAATGGTCCTACTCGTTAGTTTACTTATTAAAATATCACTGAGGCAGATTATTTTCGGGAATAGAATCTTACGCTTATTTCACGCTTGTAAAGTACGCAATTTGTAGTAAAGCCCCTTTTTAGCAACAAGCTCAGCATGAGTTCCACTCTCTGCCACAACTCCTCTGTCCAAGACGCATATTTTGTCTGCGTCTTGTATTGTGGAAAGTCTGTGCGCTATAGTTATGCACGTCCTGCCCTCCTTCGCCTCGTCTAAAGCGGCTTGCACAATCTGAAAAGGAATGAACAGGAGCAATTAATAATAATAATTCTAAATTAATGAATAAATCATGAATAAACAGCCTCTGAAATCCCACCTTTTCACTCTCTGTATCGAGAGCAGAAGTCGCCTCGTCTAATAGAAGGACTTTCGGATTGCTAATCAGAGCTCTAGCTATAGCTACTCTTTGCTTTTGACCTCCCGATATCTGCGTGCCTTTGTCACCAAGCTTGGTATCATAGCCATGAGGAAGAGACGAGATAAACGTATGTATGTTAGCCTTTTTAGCCGCCTTTACAATGTCTGCCATTGGTACCTCTCGGGCATTATCACCGTACGCAATGTTCTCCGCGATAGTCCGGGCGAATAATGAAGGCTCTTGGGATACTATGCCCAAACTAGATCTCAACGAAGCTAGAGTTACAGATGATATATCTCTGTTACCCAGAATCTAGAGAAATGCATATTTGTATTTAGTCGTGGGTCGATTTAGTTTCAAATAAACGCTAAATGTAACGCAACTCACGATATTCCCTGCATTTGGATCGTAAAATCGTTCAAGAAGCTGAATAGTCGTGCTTTTACCGCATCCGCTGGATCCAATTAATGCGACAGTCTTTCCCGTCGGTACCTCAAGATTTAAATCCCGCAATACTGTGATTCCAGGTCTGGTGGGATACTCGAATGTAACAGATTTGTAATTGACATCACCCGTATTGACCTGAAACAGTTTAAGATGAGATAGAAACATTGAAATGTGGGAAGGAAGGAGAAGATTGGGTTTAAAATATTTTTTTCTAAATATCACAATGAACTGTGCTGTACCCATTTTTCTTCTTGTGGATTCGTCGGATCTACTATCTTCGGTGGTCTATTAAATAGTGCAAAAATTTTGCCAGCTGCTATCATGCCCTTCTGATAATTTGGGGCAAAGGCTGACGCATTGGCGACCATCACGGTTCCCATAATGAGAGCCTGGGCGACCCTATGGAATAGAATAAGCGTAAATGGTACTATTGTTTCGAGGCGAATGAATTTCCGGAATATTCACGTTCTGGAGCGGCTACTGGATATACGCACTTGAATACTACTGTGTAAGTCAGGCCATCATCGACGATTAAAACTCCACCGTACCACATGGTTGCAGCATATGCAAAGTAGAGTACAGATCTGGCCAACCCAAATACTACAGCTCTGAGATGTGTGTTTCGTTTGCCAAGTTCAAAGGAGGGTCTCATAGCGTTTGCATATCCCACTTGAAAGGTCTCTTCCCTTCCAAGTCCAACGACTGTACGAATGTTGGTAACTGCTTCGACTGCGATCTAGGATATGAAATATTTTAATTAGTGAATATCGTATTTGTATGAACAGGGCAATATTGCTTATTTAAATAAGCACAGATGTTAGATATACCTTTGTAGATAGCTCCAAGGTTTTATGATAGTTAAAAGTCTCTTTCGCTATGAGTAAACCTTGCATGTAGATTGTGATCAGAATAAATGGCATAAACGCTGCACCAACTAGTCCCAATCTCCATTCATACCACATAGCAAGTACCAAACCGACAACGATTGTAGCCCCGGATTGTATCAAGGTACCGATTCGCTGTCCAGTTGCACCTTGCACAGCGGCAGCCTCTCCGGATAGTTTGGCACATAGAGAACCAGTCCCGTTACTAGATACATCAAACCATGCCATTTCCTGTCTCAACATTGTTCCAAAGGCCAATTCTCGCAGACGTTTCGTCAGTCTTTCACCAGCAATTCCGAAAACAAATATCTGCAACATTTTGAGTTGTCGGTTCAGAGATGTAAAAGTAGAAATACAATTCCTGGTTGAAAAGCGTCAAAATTACCTGTACAAAAGTTGCAAACCCAACGAGGAGACCAACTAGTACAAAGTACAGACAGTATATATTTGTTTCACTCCGTATTTGGTCAGCATCGGGCAGTGATAGAATCTGAAATATTTCATTAATGATCATCTCTAGGTCAGCTATCGGATTGACATATGAAATATCGAATGCTTGAGACAAGATGGGACGCTTACTCCGAGCAGGTCTCCAAAAAGAACGGCAAACAACGGTGTAGAACAGCCGACGATAATAGACATCAAACAGGCGGTGATTATGTGATATTGTTCAGGCTTGTTATATCTCAAAACACTCATCATAGAGACTGGCTCTGGTTCTGCGAGTTCTTCTTCTTCATACAACTAGATAATGTGATCATACATAGTTATAGTTAACGATATTTACCTGGTAGTTTGAATGAAATCAGAAAATAGAATTCCAGAATTGGGAAACTCACCTTTGTGTTCATAACAATTTTCTCTTCATCCTCCTCCTCCTCCTCCACCTCTTCTTTCTTCTTAAGCAACGCGTTATCCTTCCGTCCTGATTCTTCAAGGTCAGATACCTGGAATATTCAAACGATGATAAAAAGTTCACCTAAATTATCCTCCGCCTCAAATAACAGAGAGACACGTACCTGTGTAGTAACTAGAGCATAATAATAGTTCTTGCGTGCCATTAATTCCTCATGATTTCCCTGTTCTACCACTATGCCATTGGACAGCACAATGATGTTATCTGCGCTCCTTATCGTCGACAATCTATGAGCAACAATGATTGTAGTTCTTCCTTGACTCGCCTGGAAGATGATAGAATGAAATGTTATATTAGCATTCAGTAATTCACTCACTCTGTTAACAATATTAAAGAGCAATGAGACTACCTTGTCTAGGGCCGCTTGTACTCTTGCTTCGCTGCGTGTATCAAGGGCGGAAGTTGCTTCATCGAGCAGCAAGATCTTTGGACTTCGCACCAGAGCTCTGGCTATGGCAATTCTCTGCTTTTGTCCTCCGGACATCTGGGCTCCTCGTTCACCGACCATAGTGTCGTATCCCTGAAGAAAAAAAAGTTCAATTTTTAGTTTTGGATTAATTAAATGCTGACAGAGTATTTTTTTGGGGAGTCTTCCTTGCCGAAGATCTCACAATGATTTAACTTACGTTCTGTAGATTCATTATGAAGTCGTGAGCGTTTGCCTCCTTTGCTGCCACAACGATCTCTTCGTCGGTCGCGTCCATCTTTCCGTAGCGAATATTCTCCGCGATTGTTGTGCCGAATAATACGGGCTCTTGACCAACGACTCCTATGTTACTTCTAAGCCATGCGATATTCAAGCTAGTCAAATCATTGCCGTCGAGAAGAACCTGCGCGATATCAAACGCAAATGATTTCTTGTTCCTCGAATTATTGACGTCGGGTGTTCTAAGATTAAATTTACCTGTCCCTGGTCCGGGTCGTAGAATCTTTGCAAGAGCTGTATACACGTGGATTTACCGCATCCAGATCCACCCACTAAGGCCACCGTCTGTCCTGGTTTGATGGTGAGGTTTAAATTCTTCAATATCTATAAGAAAAGCATATAAAAAATTGATCATCGATGTGACTTCTGCGACTGTAAAAGTAGGGGCCTGTGGCCAACGTATTTTGCCAAGAACTTACATCGACATCTGGCCGAGATGGGTAGTTGAACATAACGTTTCTGAACTCAATAGCTCCATTAGTTTTTATTGGTTTTTCACCGTCGTTGGAGAGACTGTTTATCAAAGATTTCCTCTCTATGACAGCGAAAACCTTGGAGCCTGCTGCCTTGGCGATTCCGAAAGCCTCGATGAAGGGAGAAGCCGTTCCAAAATTCATGGATCCCATCATCACACCGAAGAATACCTAGATGAGAAATTTATATTGTAAGTAATCGAGGATAGAACTGGGAAGTTCACATTTGAATGAGCAACTTACCGTGACCATAGTAGAAGCGTCGTATGTTGTTTCATTTTCGTCGATTATAAGTCCTACACCGTACCAGAAAGACAGTGCGTAACTGGAATATATGAAAAACCACAAAAGCCCGAATCCAAGTCCTCCGAAGAAACTTCTCTTCACATTGTTGGAGTAAGCATATGCTAAGTTTTCCGTGTATCTTTTAAGCTCTAATTTTTGCCCTCCAAATGCTACGACTGTTCGCATCGCGGACAGTACCTCTTCGGCAATTGATCCGGCCTTTGCATATGCTTCAATTTCGTTGCGGGCCAAACGAGAAGTAATCTGATGAATAGTTTCATTGATTTATATAATTATTCTTATTATCAGTCAAGTTTGAAGCTGTATGTGATTATGCAATTGGGGCTCTGCTCCCATTTTTATCGAAGAATAGAAAGCTTTCAGTGTCATTATTATACTCTGTATCAGATAAGCCATCGTTAATAAGTCTTGGTTTTTCCAAAGCACAAGTAATAAAGTTATATTGAAGTGTACTACTCAGGCATCAACTTTAATCAGCAATGAAATCAAACTTGTATAATCATATATCGTACTTTTAGATAAGACACAGACACCACCTGAAGTGTGTGTTGCATAAGTCAAGTTTCTAGAATGAATTTACATAAGAGGTGTAATTTTAGAACAGAATATTTACCATCGCTACTGATCCAATTACTCCAATTGTTACGGGGAATGTAACCATGCAGACTAACGCCAGTTTCCATCCCTTGATGAAAGCTAATATAACGCAGCCCACGAAGGCCATCATGTTGTGAACGAACATAACAGCCTTTTCAGATATCCCATCTTCGAGTTTAGTTATATCCCTGAGGATAGAAATGTTGTGTGTGAGTAAAATGTGGTTTTCATTAATCTGTTTCATCTGTTCGCAAGTTTGGGAACTTACTCTGCCAGTCTGCTCGCTATATCTCCACTCTGGGTCAAATCGTACCAAGATATATCTTGATGAAGGGCAGATTCCAAGTACATGTTTCGTATTCTATAGATCTGCCGAAGGCCGACATAATTGAATAGCAGAATACTTATGTAGCTCAATACAAGCATTATTACACCAATAATCGTGTTTCCGATTGCGAACGATGCTACCGAGTCGGATAGAGCCGAGACATCACCAAGTAATGCTGCTTGTACCATCGCTCCTATCAGATCACCGTAAATATAAATATTAGCCGGCTGACAGAAGCCGCTGCCAACGGCAGAGATACTGCCGATGAAAAGGAGGATCTTTTCATATGTGGTAGAGTATCGGTACTGAAACATAAAACTCAGTTTAGAGATAGCAATCTAATGACAGGTACACGTTCACGCAGCATGATCGATGCAAAGCTTTGGTTTTACAGATCAAGTAAATTAATTGAATTGAAATCCAGGTAAAAGGGAAACTTACCAATTTGTGAAACGCGAGCGGTGGATATTCCGGGGGTTTTATTTCCTCTGTGACCTTGCTAAAGAAAAGGATGTCAGCATGATGAGTGACGTTGTGTATTATGTAATTAAAGTATTTGGCTAAAAAACAACTTACGGATTGTCCTTTTTATCCTCCAGTTCTTCGTTTGGTTTAAACGACGTTATTTTTATTGGATTGGATTTTGATGAAGCATCGGATTGCTCCAATGTTGGAATTGCCAGTTGCAATTTCTTCGCGTTTCTCATGGCGATAATCACGAATGTCGCACAACGGATAGACGCCTTCCAATATACTGAGTTAAATATATAGGAATCATACAGATCAACAGTAATCTTATCAGCGTTTTATCAGGATATATTGGAAAACCTGATTAGAACAAAAATGTGAAAGTCATTATATGATACACAGGGCCCCTAATTATCACGTATTTTTGCAATCAATTCTCTCGCTCATTATTGCTCCATCAAATCCGTTTAATTTTTTACCAACAACAAATCTATGATACAGATACCTTCTCAGGTATACAATTTCAGAAATCAACGTAATACACAATTTTATATAAAATTCTTTGTATTGCTGGAGAGTTTTAATTCAATATTCCTAATACTTGTGGTGTGCATACGCTGAATGAAAATTCTCAACAATTTGATGCAGCCCATTTTGATTTTTTAATCATTCATACAGAATGAGAGATTAGAAATAATCTCGGTAGAGAACAAAGACTCGAAACTTTGACAAAAACGCAATGTCACTATTGGTGACAATTTGATATGAGTAATCTTTGTATGATGCAAAATATCATCGATTTTTGAAGCATATTATCGTGATCGTTTACGTAAGGAAGTAAGAATTCCTTTACTATTTGTTACATTGTTGATAAGATATAGTCTAGAACAATCAAATTTTTATTCTTATATAATCTGAAGTAGTTATTACTAATCGCTAATCGACGTAGGGCCTCTTCTACAAATGTAAAAGATAGTCAATTGAATGTATAACAGAATGGAGATGTTATTCTGAAAGATGCACGACTCAATTTATTCATGATTTTTCGCTTACACTGTCTATACCTAATTATTGTAGAACGTTATAAATCAATAAATAATGTTCTGCAAAGTATTCTACTGTTGTAGAAATCATAATACGTAGACGATGTCCGTTTGGAAGAAGATAAACAAATCCATTTGTTACAGCTGTCTGTAAGCTTTGTATCATGATAAAAATGAAAGCACACAGTAATAATGACTTTACAAAATAATAGTTGATGTTAAGCAATCGAATATTATATGATATATAAACTTATTCTCAAACTGTGTATTCGTGCCTTGCCCATGTTGGAAAGTCCATTGCTTTCGGCGATCAGGTCTGAGTTGTAGATCTCGAAATCTAGTGGCGATACTGCTACGACAATCGTT
This sequence comes from Rhogogaster chlorosoma, assembly GCA_944452935.1. Lineage (NCBI taxonomy): Eukaryota > Metazoa > Arthropoda > Insecta > Hymenoptera > Tenthredinidae > Rhogogaster > Rhogogaster chlorosoma. The sequence continues at coordinate 25,754,579 of OX101800.1, read as the reverse complement.
TTCAGCCTGTTCTTATTCTATGGAAGAAAATTTCACACACATGGTTTGGTTTCTAAAATAACAAGTGGCCCTCTGGGAATGCGGTGTACTTCAATGCAGAGAATTTTTTTTTCGCCTAACGCTTGTATATTTATCTATTTTTAGCTGCTCCAAAAATATACAGCATGTGAAAGAAGATGCGAATGTAATCAACTTACCCTGAAGTTACCCATTTTAACTCGTATCTTGAATATGAAGGTCTTAAAGGCAAATTCTCCAAATTTTTCAAGAAATTCGTCAATGTTACTATCCTTTAGCTCCCCAAGCTCTTGGGCTAATAATCCCATCACCTTTTCTCCTTCTTCATTGAACGCTGTTACCCATTGATTGTCTGTCCAGTCTGCCAGGTTGATCGAAGACAACAATATCAAATGAAGAAACGAATTCCTACTGTTAAAAGAATTTATTCACACTATACGCAGAATACTTACGTTAGCTAGTAGCTGATATTTGAAGTTTGGATATTCTCTATTGCATTTTTCGCATCGATACTTTTTATTGTATTGCTTGAAAATGTATCCGGAATGAAGAGCTAATTGATTGAAGCGAATCACTTCTAGGAAGTTGATAAAAGCCTGATTCTTATCAAGGGGCGGTTCAAGCTCTTTTCCCAGTATCACATTTCATGCAATATTCACCTTCTTTGCAACCATCTTTCAGGCAAGCTTGGTGAAGAGAATTCTTAGTTTGTATCATGTTTATTGTAGCCTTGACAACAAAGTAGTCAGGCCCTTTCCTACAACCTAACTGCATATCTTTTGCCTCCTTAAACGTCAGCCAAGGTCCGCTCATCCACCACCTCCACCTTCTGACCCGCTGGAAATTATACAAACGTTTTCTGAACACCTAGTCTCGAGGTACCAGCTTCGGAGTCTCTCGAGTTAGTAATTTTCATAACAAGACATGTGTGTAAGCAGTTTAAATATCAAATCCAAAAAATTATCAATTATCGACCTGTGAGCTTCAGGAATGTCTGGATTGACCTGTAAAACGGAAGAAGTTAGAGGGCAAAGGGATTTTCCACCACACCCTCCCCTTTCACAGCTACTACAAAGTTTGAAGATCCATCAAACTGTTCCGCTTGTTTACCCACCCACAACCTAAGGTTAATCTGTAGTTGTTATTGTTACAGAAAAATGAAAATCTCGTGATTTATTATTGTATCATTATATTGCTTTCATGGACAAGATTCACATCCCTCTTTCTTAGCTCTATTCTAATTGCTCTACTGAATAGTCTAGTTACATCGCTACAGGTTTCACAAACGCCCAATACATCTGGTGGAGAGAGAATCTATCTAAGTGAGACGAATCTCTGATTTATGTATAAAATTTCATAAACAATGTGGCCCAACCGATCATGGAATTTTGTTCCTTGCGATAGATTTCACTGATCGGTGAAGAATTGTATCTTTCCGTTGGGATCTCTGTCGTATTCTAAACGGTTAGTAAACCAGGTGGGTGGCTGTGGAAATAATCGACACGTTTTATGTAGTGATATCTCTATTATTATTTATTACAGTTATGCTTCCAATCTTGGCATGTTCTCCGACTTTACTCTTATTTCCGGTCATTATTATTACGGGCATAGTATACCACCTCTTGCTTTTCTTCCTACCTTGAGTTCTACTGCTCCACTCACTTCCTTTTTGTTCCCAACGCTACTCTACCATCAGCCATACTAGCCAAGCAAGGATCGAATGACGTTTGAGAATGGATTACCATCTCATATTTGTGTGCACAATTCTTATACTTTTGTTTTGCTTGTTTCACTTCAGCTTTTGAAATGTGGTAATATTCGTCATCCTGTAAGAAAAAATTTTAATTAAACTTATCCCAAAGACTTTTTTACCCTGAAACCTAAATTTAATAAAAAAAGAATAGAATTATTGCAGACGATACCTTAATTCTGCTGTACAATTCGTTGCATTCATTGCCGAATGCTGTGCATCTAATAGTGCCAGTGCGGTCGACTAAATTCATCGAAAAGTAGACACCACTTTTTCTACCTTTGTTCCAAGATTTGGGGGGCACTATGTTTGTGATTCGAGCTCTGATGACCCCACTGTAAGAAATCAGATACTTGCGTATTCGTAATTACTCACTTTTGGACACAATTACATCTGATATTTTGATACATTGCTGTGAATGAACTTCCGTCCCTGAATTAATGCGGGCTAAAGAGATTACCTATTATTAGATGAGCTAAGCTGGGCTATAGTTGTATTTGTTTTGGAACAACAGTCAGCAACACTCACATTATGGCCTTTAAAAAAACAATATTTAAATACAATGTGATAGGAACGAAGTTCCGCATGTAACGAAGCCTTTCCAGGGATCCGAAACGCACGTTATTTTCATCAATAGGATAATAATACATATATTTTTTCCTTGAGAGACAAACAAAATCTATCAGTGTACCAGGATTCATGGGATTTGAAGGTCCTGGTTCTGGCACTAATTTAGGAGCTGTAACCGGTGCAACTGTAGGCGCAACAGGCAGTCCAGTAGGCACTGCATCTCCAATTTTTTGAGTCCCGTCTTGCTGCGTACAATCCAATTTTTTTCCTAATAGTGCCCCAGGTATTTTCACATCGAGGTCCGATATGACCATTAATCTTCTGGGCGTACTGAATCGATGAAAATTAACTCAGAGAATTGTTTAATTATCGAAGTATGAGCGAATTACAGAAGATTGTTGCGTTTTGAGTCAAAAAATTATGAACATGGAAACGATAGCTTACCGTTCCTCTCGAGAATTGGTGATCGTGATGATAGTATAGTCATTTATTTCACAAACTGAAAACTTCGTCAAGCCTTCTTTTGCAATTAACAAGTTAAGCTGCGGTGCCAACATAGTGCAAGAATATGTTGTCACTCCGTCTGAGACTTCCAGACTATAACGCTTCTGCGTACTTGCCTGCGCCAACGCTTCGTGACCCTAGATTTACAAATTTCTTTATAAAGAAATGAACTGTCAAGGAAATATACAAGAACTAGAGAGAAGCAGCTTCGGATACGGAAGAAATGATCGGACTTTATCATCTAGGAAAATCGACTGGTGTGTAGGTTTTTTTTTTCAATAGATAAATAAGTTGAGAAACTTAATTTTAATCGGCTTACCAGAATCTGGAGGATCGGCCGATCCACATTAGTCCCATCTATAATTTGCTATAATAAACAATAAAATACGTTAGCAGCTGAGCAATGTGATTCGAACAATTGTGTTGCGTTCTTAGCAAATAATACTTATGTCAAGAGCTCCTTCAATGATACTTTTTAGCAACATGTTGTGATGTTTGAAGAATTCATATGAACAAAACTATGCTTAAATTATTGTTTAATAATATCAACTGCGATATTTAACTATAATTCATCAGTGCAATACATTAAATGTGGTGCACCGATCCTCTCTGTAAACTACCTCTGTCGCGGAATAGTTAGTGTGCTTGCCATTGCTAACTTCTTGTGACCTTGAATTGACGAATGGTTTACGGGATGAAAACGGAGATGAGAATAAGCCGCCTCGACCACGAAAGGGATACTTGGAATGAATTATTAGTGATAAATATGTGATATGGCGACTTTTTTCAAACAGCCAAAGGAGTTGGGTCAAAAAATGTTAATAGACTTACCAGGATCTGAAGCATTGGTCTTTCCACCATAGTTCCATTTATGATTTGCTGCAATAGATATAAAAAACGCTAGTAGAACTGTGTGAATGAAGAAATCGTATTGCGTTCTTGGCGAATGATACTTACGTCAAGACTTCCTGCAGTGAGTTCACACATCCTAGCAAGACGTTGTGATGTTGGAGAAGTTTATTTGGACAGAATTATGCTTGGATTTTCGTTCTGAATTGTGAAACGCAACATTCAACTGCTGCTAATAGATGTGATGTGCAAAATGCGGCGTTTACAATCTTATCAAGATTTTATCAGAAAAAAATCCTGATTAGAATCGAAGTCTGGAGGACATTATTTTTGCAATCCAGTCGTCGTTCGTATCCGCTTGATTTTTCCATGAAGACAAACGTGTAATAAGATTGCTTTGAGAGTCCGGTATCCTTGAATTGTCAGAAAAGTTAGCGTATCAATCGAATTAAAAATTCCGTACAATAACGAAATTCTACGCATAGCATAAAAGTTTCAATTCATTATTTTCAATATCTATGGTGTTCGTACATATATACGTTACATGAAATCGTTCAACGACAGGATGCAGCCCATTTCTATTTTCCAACGGCTCAGACACGATGAAGGATATCATAAGGCTCAGAACTCCAACAAGAATAGAGAACAACTAGTGGTGACTTAACTAATATGAATGATATTTTCAGAACGGTTTTTCGAGAGCAATCAAATTTCTATTCTTATGCAATCTAAAGTGGAATCTAATATCCTGTAATCGACATAAGGATTTTTTCACAAGTAAAACCGGTGATCAAGTAAACATTTACCAAAATGCAGATGTTATTCTGAAAAATAGAGAAAGTGATTTATTTATAATGGATCTCAGACTGTCCATAGTGCATAAAGCTAATTATCATAGAGCGTTATTAATCAAGAAATAATATTCTTCAAAATATTATAAGTTATGTATATAATAGTAGTTTGTATAATATTCTTAAAAGTATAATCAGTAGACGGTGTCCGTTCAAAAGAGATAATCAAAACCATTAGTTACAGATTTTTACAAGGTTTGTATCACAATAACCGCTATAGCACAAAGTAATGATAACACTATAAAATAACTGTTATCGTTGAGCCATCAAATATTATATGATGTATAAACTTATTCCCAAACTGTGTATTCATGCCTTGTCCATGTTGGAAAGTTCTTTGATTTGTGCGATCAGGTGTGAGTTGTAGATCTTGAAATCTAGCGGCTGAACTGCTACAACAGTCGATTTCAGCCTGTTCTCATCCTGTGAAAGCAATATTCACGCATTGAGGTATATTTAATAACATAAGAAAAGGCTAGGAAGAAACCAAGCCTACTTCAACGCATGTATATGTTTCCATTTTTAGTGGCTCAGAAATTATACACAATGTTAAAGAAGATGTAAAAGTAACAACTCACGTTATAATTTTCCATTTTAATTCGCAGCTTGAATATGAAGGTCTTGAAGGCACATTCTTCAAATTTTTCAAGAAATTCATCATTGTTACTATCCTTCAGCTCTCCAAGCTCTTGGGCTAATAATCCCATCACCTTTTCTCCTTCATTGAACGCTGTTACCCATTGGTTGTCCGTCCAGTCCGCCAGGTTGATCTAAGACGAGAATTGCGAATGGAGAATCACATTCATGTTTTCAAACCATTTGAAGAGGTTCATTCGAACCATATTCAATACCTACATTAGCTAGTAGCCGATATTTGAAGCTTGGATATTCTCTGTTGCATTTTTCGCATCGATACATTCCATTGGATGATTCAATGAGCTGTTGGAAATAAAAGGCTCACCAATTATGAAATCAATTCAAAGCCCAATCATTTTTAAAGCACAGTCCAAACTGGTTTTTCATTCTCATATTTTGCAAAATATTCACCTTTTTCTTACAATCATCATCCGGACAAGCTTTGTAAAGAGAATTCTCAGTTTTGATCGTATTTATCGTAGCCTTAACGACAAAGTAGTCGGGCACTTCCCTACATCCCAACTGCATATCTTTGGCATCCTTGAAGGTCAGCCAAGGTCCGTTTAATCCATCGCTTCCAGCGCCCAATCCTTTGGAAATGACACGAACGTTGTCCGAGCATCCAGTCGTGTTGTACCAATCTCGGAGCCTGAAAAGTTGAGTAACTTTTATAACAAGACATGTGCGTGTGCAGTTTAAATATCAAATCGAAGAAATTATCAACTATTATCGACCTGTGAGCTTCCGGAATATCTGGATCCACTTGGAAAACTGACATAATCAGAGTGGAAAGAGATTTTCCACCGTTAAATTCTGAGATACGAGCCCCTTTCACAGCCACAACAGGGTTTGAAGATCCATCAAATTGTTCCGCTTGGTTGCCCCACAATGTCAGAGTGACCTGAAATGAATGAGATGGTGATCATTGGTTTCGTTGTTACAGAAAAATGAAATTCTTCTGGTTTATTACTGTACCATTGTATTGCTTTCATCGACAAGATTCACCTCCCTCTTTGTTAGCTCCTCTCTAGTTGCTCTGCGCAACACTGTAGTTACATCGCTACAGGATTTACAAACGCCCAATACATCTGGTGGAAAGAGAATTGCTGTGTAAGTGAAAAGGAACTCTTATTCATTTATAAAATTGTCTAAACAATATGGCCCCACCGATCATGGTGTTCTGTTCCTTGCTATCGATTTCACTGATTGGTGAAAAATCATATTTTAGTGTTGGGATTTCCGAGGAATCATCATGGCAATGAACGATTATAGTTTCATTAGTCATTGTCATCTCATATTCGTTCTTCAAATTATTGTACTGCTTGTTTGCAGGCTTCAACTGACACCTTGAGATGTAATAAATTTTGCCCATCTGTAAGAAGCAATATTCACTCAATCCGAGGACCTTTTACTCCAAACTGAAATCTCAATTTGATGAAAGAAAATAGAATCTGGAGACTATGATACCTCGATCCTACTGTGAAATTCCTCGCATTGTTGCTTGAACGCAGTGCATCTAATCTCGCCAGTTTCGTCGACCAAATCCATTGAAAACAGTGAACCTTCGCCGCGAGAATTGCTCCAAGTTCTGATGTCTGATTTGTTTATGACTCTGGCTCTGATCACCCAACTGTGGAAAGAAATCAGAAAATTTTGAATTCGTAATTATCTGCATCTGGATACTATTTCAACTCATACGTCGATATGTCTATGTTAATAAACCTTCCAGCTTTCTAGCTCAATGCCAACTAACAAAATTACCGATTTTGATACGGGCTGAGGGCGACTATTGGAGTTGTTGCGCTGCTACCACCAGCAGAGAGAGTTTCGTTTAGTGAAGATAGTTGCGGCTGCGCATTACGACCTATGAAAAACGGTATTTGAATACAAAGAGATAGAAAAAAATATCTAAATGTAATAAAGCATTTTCAGGGATTCGAAATGTACGTTATTTTCATCGATGGGATCGAAATGGGTATACTTTCGCTTTGGGAGATAAACAAAATCTAAAAATGTACCAGAATTTCCAGCATTCGAAGGTCCTGGCACTGGCTCTGGTGCCTGCGCTGGTGCTGCAACCAGTGGAACTACAGGCGCTGCATCTCCAGTTTCTTGCAGCAAGTCTTCTTGCATAGGGATAGGATCACCTATTTTACGTCCTACTTCTACACCCGGGATTTTCACATCGATATTTAATATGATCATCACTGTCCTGAACAGAGAAAATCGGGTTGAGATTAACTCAGGGAATTGTTTAATTAAGAAATATGAATGAATTTGAGAAGATTTGTGCATCTCGGGTCCAAGAACTATAAATTATAAATATAAATCTAGTGCTCACTTTTGCTGTTCGGAATTCTTGATCACGTTGATGACATATCGATTCATTTGACAGACTGAAAACTTGGTCAATTTATCTTCTGTGATGAATGAATTAAGCTGCGTGGCCAACATAGCGTAAGAGTATATTCTCGCTCCGTCCGAGACTAGGAGGCGATAACGCTCCTGCGTATCTGCTGCCACTAATTTTTTGTGACCCTAAATTTACAAATCTTTCTCAGGGAACAAACTGTTTGGAAAATATATGAGAAGCAGAGAAAAGCAGCCTCGAAAACGAGAGAAATAATTGGATTTTATTATTCAGGAAAAATAATTGGTGTTTGGGTTTTTCTTTTGAACGGAATAATAAGTTAAAAAAATTAATTTCAATCGGCTTACCAGAATCTGGAGGATTGGCTGTTCCACTTGAATCCCATTCGTGATTTGCTATGACAAATAACCAAATATGTTAGCAATGTGAGTCGAAGAATTGTATTGTGTTCTTGGCGAATGATACTCACATCGAGAGCTCCTTCGGTGAGTTTATACATCTTAGCAAGATATCGTGATGTTAGGGAAGTTTATTTGGACAAAGATATGCTTGAATTATTCTTCAGAAATGTAATTCCAGCATTGAACTGCTGCTTATAAATGGAGTGCACCAAATGCAGCATATCGGGTATATGTAGTCTCATCAGCATTTTATCAGAGGAAGCAAATCATCATTACAATCGAAGTCCGAAAGACATTCAGATATACGAGTCTCTCGATTATCCTATATCTTTGCAATTAATTCTCATTCTGCTCACCAGTCGTCGCTCAAATCTGCTTGATTTTTATCCTTGATGTCCTTATCCTCAAAATGTATAGAAAGTTATTGAGTTAACATAATGAAAAATTCCATCCAATAAGAAATTCTATGCATAGCATGAAACTTTTAATTCATTATTATTTTCAATATCTATGGTGTACATACGTTGCATGAAATTGTTCCATGATAGGATGCAGCGCAGTTCTAGTCTCCGATAGCTCAGGCACGATCGAGGGGATCAAAAGTTTAACTCCAACAAGAATGGCGAGCAACTAGTGGTGACTTAACTCGTACGAATGATATTTTTAGAAAGTTTCGAAAGGATACAATCAGGCGGTCACCTGATCATCCCTACCACCTCGCCGTGACTTCAGAAGGTCGTCTGGCTACGTGAAGAGACACGACGAAGAGTACATAAACGGGAAACAACAGGCATCTCCAGCGATAAAGCGCATATAGAGTGAATTTTAATATTCTGTAATCGACGTAGGGGTTTCTCTACAAATAGAGCAGATGATTAATTAAATGTATACCAAAATGCAAATGTTTTCTGAAAAATTAACGGAGTGATTTATTCATAATGGATCTTATAATGTCCATAGTACATAAAGCTAATTATCATAGAACATTATTGATCAACAAATAATATTCTTCAAAATATTCTTCTGTTCAGAAAAAGTATAATACGTAGACGATGTCCGTCGAAAGGAGATAAACAAGACCATTCGTTACAGCCTTTTACAAGCTTTGTATCACGATAACCGTTGTAGCAGAAAGTAATGATAACACTATAAAATAACTGTTAAGCAATCGAATATTATATGATATATAAACTTATTCCCAAACTGTGTACTCATGCCTTGCCCATGTTGGAAAGTTCTTTGATTTGTGTGATCAGATGTGAGTTGTAGGTCTTGAAATCTAGAGGCTGTACTGTTACTACAGTTGATTTCAGCCTGTTCTCATCCTATGGAAACAAATTTTATACATTGACGTATATTTGTTGAAATAACAAAAGGCTTGGAAGAAATCAGGCCTACTTCAACGCATGTATATGTTTCCATTTTTAGCGGCTCGGAAATTATACATGATGTTAAAAGAGATGCAAAAGTAAAAAACTTACGCTATAATTTTCCATTTTCACTCGCAGCTTGAATATGAAGGTTTTGAAGGCAGATTCTCCAAACTTTTCAAGATATTCGTCATTGTTACTATCCTTCAGCTCCCCAAGCTCTTGGGCTAACAATCCCATCACCTTTTCTCCTTCTTCATTGAACGCTGTTACCCATTGGTTGTCTGTCCAGTCCGCCAGGTTGATCTGAGATGAGAATTGCGAATGGAGAATCACATTCAAGTTTGTTAAACCATTTGAAGAGGTTCATTCGAACCATGCTCAATACTTACACTAGCTAGTAGCCGATATTTGAAGTTTGGATATTCCTTGTTGCATTTTTCGCATCGATACATTTCATTGGACGAATCAACGAGCTGTTAGAAATAAAAAGTTCGTCAGTTAGGAAATCAATTCAAAGCCTGATTCTTTTCAAGGAAAAGTCCACACTGCTGTTTCATTCTCTTATTTCACATATTATTCACCTTTTTCTTACAATCATCGACCGGACAAGCTTTGTAAAGAGAATTCTCAGTTCTGACCATATTTATCGTAGCCTTAACGACAAAGTAGTCAGGCCCTTCCCTGCAACCCAACTGCATGTCTTTTGCCTCTTTGAAGGTCAGCCAAGGTCCGTTTAATCCACCGCTTCCACCGCCCAATCCTTTGGAAATTACACGAACGTTGTCCGAGCATCCAGTCGTGTTGTACCAACCTCGGAGCCTGATGAGTCGAGTAACTTTTATAACAAGACATGTGCATGTGCAATTTAAATATCAAATCGAAGAAATTATCAACAATTATCGACCTGTGAGCTTCTGGAATGTCTGGATCCACCTGGAGAACGGAAGAAGCCAGAGTCGAGAGAGATTTTCCACCGTTGAATTCTGTGATACGAGCCCCTTTCACAGCCACAACAGGGTTCGAAGATCCATCAAATTGTTCCGCTTGATTGCCCCACAATGTCAGAGTAACCTGAAGTGAATGAGATGGTGATCATTGGTTTCGTTGTTACAAAAAAAATAAAATTCTTTTGATTTATTATTGTACCATTGTATTGCTTTCGTCGACGAGATTCACCTCCCTCTTTCTTAGCTCCTTTCTAGTTGCTCTGGACAACAGTGTAGTTATATCGCTACAGGATTTGCAAACGCCCAATACATCTGGTGGAAAGACAATTGCTGTGTAAGTGAAAAGGAAATCTTATTCATTTATAAAATTGTCTAAACAATGTGGCCCCACCGATCATGGTGTTCTGTTCCTTGCTATCGATTTCACCGATTGGTGAAAAATCGTACTTTAGTGTTGGGATCTCAGAGGAATCATCATGGCAAGGAATGATTTCAGTTTCACCAGTCATTGTCATCTCATATTCGTTCTTCAAATTACTGAACTGCTTGTTTGCAGGCTTCAGCTGACACCTTGAGATGTAATAAATTTTGCCCATCTGTAAGAAGAAATATTCACTCAATCCGATGACTTTTTACACCACCTTGAAATCTTAATTCGATGAGAGAAGAATAGAATCTGCTGCAGACTATGATACCTCAATTATATTGTAAAACTTCTCGCATTGATCCCTGAACGCAGTGCATCTAATCTCGCCAGTTTCGTCGACCAAATCCATTGAAAACAGTGAACCTTCTCCGCGAGAATTGCTCCAAGTTCTGATGTCCGATTTGTTTGCAACTCTGGCTTTGATTACCCAACTGTAAAATAAAAACAGGAAATTTAGAATTCATGATTATCTGCATTTGGATACTATGACATCTCGTGCTTTGATATATCTATGTTAATAAACCTTCCAGCTGTCTAGCTCAATGCCAACTAGCAAAATTACCGATTTTGATACGGGCTGAGGGCGGCTATTGGAGTTGTTGCGATGCTGCCGCCAGCAGAGAGAGTTTCGTTTAGTGAGGATGACTGCTGCTGCGCATTACGGCCTATAAAAAATGATATTTAAATACAATGAGATAAGACGAAGATTCGAGTGCATTAAAGCATGTTTAAGAGTGAAAAATCCACATTCTTTTCGTCAATGAAATTAAAATCTCTGGAAGACTAATAAACTCTACCAGAATTTACGGAATTAGAAGCCCGTGGTACTGGCGCTGGAGTTGGAGCCGCATCTCCGTTTTGTTGAGGCCCATCTTGCTGTGTAGGATTTCCTATTTTTGCTCCTACTTCTGTGCCTGGGATTTTCACATCGATGCTTAATATGACCATCACTCTCCTGGGCAGAGAAAATCGGGTTGAAATTAACTCAGGGAATTGTTTAATGAGGAAATATGAATAAATTTGAGAACATTTGTGCATCTCGAGTTCAAAAATTATAAATTATAAATATAAAGATCTAGAGCTTACTTTTGCCTTCCAGAATTGTTGATCATGCTGATGGCATATCGATTTATTTGGCAGACTGAAAATTCGGTCAATTTATCTTCGGTGATTAATGAGTTGAGCTGCGTGGCCAACATAGCATAAGAGTTTATTCTCACTCCGTCCGAGACTAGGAGGCGATAACGCTCCTGCGTACTTGCCGATGCCAATTTTTTGTGACCCTAAATTTACAAATTTTCTTAAAGAAACAAACTGTTGGGAAAATATATAAGAAGCAGAGAAAAGCAGCCTTGAAAACGAGAGAAATAATTGGATTTCATTATCCAGGAAAAATAATTGGGGTTTGGTTTTTCTTTTGAACAGAATAATAAGTTGAAAAAATTAATTTCAATCGGCTTACCAGAATCTGGAGGATTGGTTGTTCCACTTCAATCCCATTCATGATTTGCTATGATAAATAACGAAATACGTTAGCAATGTGAGTCGAAGAATTGTATTGCGTTCTTGACGAATGATACTCACGTCGAGAGCTCCTTCGGTGAGATCGTACATTTTAACGAGATCTTGCGATGCCAGAGGAGTTTATAGAAACAAAACTGCGCTTGAATGCTTCAATTATCGTTAAAGAATATGAACGGCGATATTTGACTATCGCTAAGCAATGTAATGCATCAAATGCGGCACACACGATTTACTAACCAGTGACCAATCTGTCACGGATTTATATTTTATAGGTTAGATATTCGTTCTTAACGATTGGACAAACTCTTTCGCGCCAAATATTGTCCGATCAGGACTGTCGACGCTTTTTATTCGCCGAGACACGCACGCACACAGCTGTATCCGCACTGTCCGGTTCCAATCCGCGCGTTCCTACAATTCACGCAAATCATCCGACAGTTAATAACCGGCTAGCGAGCCTATCATCCTCCATAATCCGGAGAGTAGTAAAAAAAAGAAATAAATTTATTGGTTATAAGATATCTGTTTACAAGAAAATGAAATTAACTATTGTTTAGTTATACATACATGATACAACTGTTCGATCATCTATTTTATCCGATTAAAACTCAATTCCACACGATGGTCGACCTAGTACAGAACTTGAATGAAATAAGGTTCGATAAAGTAAACATACCTCTTCCCGGGGACAAGATATACAAGGATGAATGTGTATTCTCATACGACACGCCAGTGAGTTATAAATACAATAACCTATTTTTCTCCCATCTCACGACCGGATTTATCAATCAACGATCCATCTTTCTCCCCGTTTTATCATTCTTATCATTCAAGGAGTCGCCTGGCGGACTTTACATCAGTCTTACTACTTTTCTGGGGTTAGGTCAGGACCACGTCGAAAGCTACTTTCGGAAGACTAATAATCCCGTATTTCTTCGTCTGAAGAGATTAAAAAAGGAGGTAAGTAGCTCGATCTCTATTCACTTCTCGATTCCACCCAAATACAATAGAAATCAGATTTTTTTTTCGAACTACTTTTTCGTATTCCGCTCGTGTTTTTTAACAGCTGATAATATCTTATCGATTTTTTGAACCTCATCATTTCACCTAGTTATCTACAATATATTTTAGATACCATCCGAGCAGCAGGGAGATGGTCCAGAGAAGAAAATCACCCGTTTGGCGATCGGAGTCGCGGGCGGATTTACTCCAGAAAATAAAAAATACACCTACGATGAAACTTGCGAGATTGTTGTCCTCCCGAATTACGTAACAATACCGTATCCCAAAGATGATTTACCTGAGAATGTGAGTCATTTGTTAATTCCATCAGTAATCACCACCTAATCAATTTTCATAAACTATAAGCTAAAGTTTTACCACTGCAATTATTCAACAGGTGAAAACTGCTGTCAAATGTTTACTGGAGGCGGAATCTGCCTCCAAATTAGCTGAAATTGAAGCCCTTGCTGGCACATGGGATGGAGAGGCGAGAATTATTTCTAAGTAAGATAAATTGATTCAATGTAAGAAAAAAATGGATGAACAGTTTCAATTATCGCCCTGAAAAATCTATTTTCAGAATAATTCGTCTTTCTATAAAATATTGAAATGATTTTGTCACATTCAGGCATGCAGCGGGCCTGAAACAGTTGGTAAATGGGAAGAAGATTCCCCCGAGTGGTTGGAAATGCGAGAAGTGTGACTTGACGCAAAATTTATGGTTGAATTTGACGGACGGCTCCATACTCTGCGGTCGTAAGTTCTACGACGGAACAGGGGGAAACGATCATGCGGTTGATCATTACCGCATGACCGGTCACCCCTTGGCTGTTAAACTCGGAACTATTACCAAGGATGGGAAAGGGGACGTATTTTCTTACGACGAAGACGACATGGTGGAAGATCCGGATCTTATTGTGCACCTCGCGCACTGGGGGATCAACATTACGCAGATGGAAAAGACCGACAAATCTATGGTCGAGTTAGAGCTTGATCTTAATCAGAAGTTTGACGAATGGGTCGCGCTTCAAGAAGCCGCGAGCAAATTAACTCCGGTTTATGGCCCCGGGTACACGGGACTAGTCAACTTGGGTAATTCCTGTTACTTGAACAGCGTTATGCAGATGGTATTCACAATTCCTGATTTTATAAAACGGTAATTCAAAGTCTCTTCAATTATTCAATTCAATAATCAATCGATTTTCTAGCATTTCCATTCAGTTATTAGTTCTCACTTCACCTCTGCTTCCCAGATACGTCGAAGACGCTCCGCAGCTGTTTAATCAATCCGGTAGCGACCCTGCGAACGATTTCAATACGCAGATGTGAGTCTTTTCTCAAAGATTGTTTCTTACGAAACAAAACAAGGCCTTAAATTGTTTTGTAAATGCTCACAGGGCGAAGCTAGGAGTCGGCCTACTCTCTGGGAAGTATTCAGTTCAGCCACCACCCGGTTCTGAAGAGGATAGACGCCAGGGCATACCTCCTCGCATGTTCAAGACTCTCGTCGGTCGTAGTCATCCGGATTTCTCATCAAATCATCAGCAAGATGCGCAGGAATTTTTCTTACATCTGATCAATCTTCTGGATGTAAGAATTTCTTTGTTAACAGGCCGAATACTTTGCTTTGAGATCGTAGATCACGTCGATAATTACCTCCTTCCGCTTTATTCTTCCAGCGCAATAGCCGCCATCAAATGAATCCTGCCGATTGTTTCAAATTCAAAGTTGAGGAAAGATTTCAGTGTGGCGGATCTGGGAAAGTAAAATACACGAATCGTCCAGAGTATCTGTTGCCTTTACCCATACCTCTCAAGGCAGCTGTGAACCAGGTGAGTTTTGAGGATAGAATTTCAAGCCCAGCAGATAACTGAATCTGTATAATAATTTTCAGGAAGAGGTAGCGGCGTTTGAAGCAAAGAAAAAGGAGGTGGAAGCAAAGGGCCAAAAGATGGATTCGAACAGCATAGTCAGACCACGAATAAAACTTTCTTCTTGTTTGGAGATGTTCACTCAAGAAGAAATCGTAGAACAATTTTATAGCACTGCTCTTAATCAGAAAACGAACGCTTGCAAGTACGATATTCCTTATGATACTCGACTCGTTTTGTGCTTTTTTGTAAATCCGTACATAATTATAATCAACAATCCCGCAATTTTTATTTCCAGAACTACAAGTCTGGCGAGTTTCCCGGATTACTTGTTGATTCATCTGAAAAAATTCACCCTCAGAGAAGACTGGATTCCTATCAAGCTAGACGTTGCTATTGAGATGCCCGATCAACTAGATTTAAGTACTCTTCGTGGGATGGGACTGCAGAGCGGAGAAGAATTATTGCCAGAATTAGCTGGCACAGAACCACCGCCACCTGTATTCGACCAAGCTATTCTCAGCCAGCTTACAGACATGGGTTTTCCACCTGAGGCTTGTAAAAGAGCTTTATTCTTCACCGAAAATCGCGGATTAGAAGCTGCTACTAATTGGGTAATGGAACACATCGCAGACTCAGATTTTGCGGACCCATTCGTACCTCCGGGTATCGACACGAAACCTGGTGGGTAATTCAATAACAGAATGATATTAATTACCGAAATATAGAACATTGTGAGATTTTAATTAACGGTGAACTTGAACCCCCAGGAAAAACAGCATTTAAACCAAACGAGGAGTCTCTACAGATGGTGATAGCCATGGGTTTCACTAGGGAACAAGCGACCAAAGCTTTGAAGGCGACTGATAATAATCTCGAGCGTGCGGCAGACTGGATTTTCAGCCATCTAGCAGAACTCGATGCCCCCGAAGTGGAGGATGGCCCGGTTCCAGACGGTTCATTTAGAGATGGAAACGAGCGTGAGTTTTGTGACGTCTGCGAATGATAGTAACAATAGTTGAGCTGCAAATAAAGAAATGATTGTTTTATTTTTGTTTTACAGGGTACAAATTGGTGGGCTTTATTTCCCACATGGGAACCTCGACTATGGTTGGTCATTACGTTTGCCATTTGTTGAAAGATAATCGTTGGATAATATTCAACGACGAAAAGGTGAGAAGCAGGCGATTATTTTTTTTTTTTATATATCGTGATTATGATTTATCAGGAATAAATCAGAGAACTGATGATTAATGATTTATGTCTGCAGGTCGCGCTGTCTGAAAATCCTCCAAAGGAATTGGGTTACTTATATTTGTACCAACGTATGGACTAGTAATTTGAATTAACATGTTTTGTAAAAACTTTTTATCGTATTGTATTAAAAATTTAACAATAAAATAATGTTCTAAATCAAAGCGACGAACATTTTACCCATTCTTTTTTTCATTATCTAAAATAGATTGACACAAGAAACCCAAGTTTTTGTAGATGATTATTTATTAAGGCACGTGTAATAGTATACATATAGAAATCTGCAAAATAAATAACAGTTCTATCTTCAATACTCTCAATAATGTAAGTATAGACATTAAATCAATAATCTTTACATAAGGTTTACCCCTTTCTCGAGGGTGACTAAAACTTCTTAGACTTTGCAATAGCAAATTGGAAAACAGATTATAAATTGAATTCTTTATATCCTCGTAGTAACATATATAGGCACAGGTTCAAATTTTAGTTTCATTAGAGAATGTATTGCCTTTTTTTTTCTTCTTTTTTAGTCAGCAAGTATAACTCGTCATTTTTTTTTTTTTCTTACATTCATTCTAACTTCGATAGTTTCAATTTTCAATATTTTTCGGGCGGCAGTGATTAGTGATAAGTACCATGACTATAAGAGGGAGAAAGTAAGTTTTTATGCATATATGGCACCTGTGGTATACATACTTTATATTCTTCGTTAACTTATTTTGCTTGAGAAATATACCTATATATTATCTAGCGAATAATTAACAAGTTACCTTTTTTTTTTTTTTGTTTGTTTGTTTTTTTTTTTTTCATACGCCCATATTTTAAGTAACAATTTTCTTTACGCGTTATGTAAATATAATTTAAATTAAATATTTAGATAATTTTCTTTCTATGTATATGTAAAATAGTAACCATTGATAGATAAATGCTATCCTTTAATTGAAAACTTTGATCAGGCGTTGCAAGCTTGTATGTATAAGTTACAATATAATAATAATCCTTCTTTTTTTTTGTGTGTATTTTCTTTATAAATCTATTTCATTTCAAATAAATGGCACAATATTAAACAATTTCGTACCAGCATATTGACTTTGTAGTATAAATTGTATACAACCTGTTCTCAGAAAGAGTTTAGAGCTTATAGAGCTAGAAGAATTTTTTTTTTTTACATTTTGTTAGTCGTATGGTAATAGGAGCTAAAGTTAGTAACGATTCAAATAAATAACTAAACTGCGTTGAAAATATTATAAAGCCATATTTGTCAATCGCAGTTTTAAGTACGTCTTCATAATTTGGAAGTTAAAAAAAAAAAGAAAAAAAAAAGAAGAGGAAATTTGGCGATAATATGTTAGGAATAAAAGAATATTAAAAAGACTAAATATTATCAAGTAAATGCATCGTAATCACAAATTGAAACAAAATAAAAAAAAAAATTACGTATCATTTTATATTATTATAATTACTATTATTATTATAATCACTGTTTCTTAATCATCATATCTAAAAAAAAAAACTAAAAAAAAGTCTTTGATTAGAAACCCTTTGCCTAAATTTATCATGTTTCATTAAAAAATATTTTTCCCTTTTCTAATATACAATAATTCAAGAAATACCATCTATCTCAGGCATAAACATTATTCAAGCACCAATTTTCTTTGACCATTATTATATAATATTATAATATAAAATCGTTCAAATTAATAGTATTATCGAATATAAAAAACAAGATAATAAGAATAAAAATGATGATTAAAGAGACGAAAAAAAAATAGTCGTACAGTTATTTTCCTTTGGTACTTTGTTAATAGCGTAATAATTATGTGCATAATATATTTTATATAATAAATAACAGTACCGCTTGAAAGCTTGACAATAATTGAAGGCACTAGGAGAATAGTTTAAGCTAAATATTAGAAAAGAATCTGTTGGTTCCGATATACGTCTTAATGCTTGAAAAATGCAATTTTCTTAATTAGATTAAGTACAACGAACTAACGCTGCAAGAAATTCTTAATATATACAAAGAAATATTCTACAAGGTATAATATGACCCATTGACACAAATTTCGCACTATGCATACTTATGCCTTGAAAAGGTTTCAGACACTTGTCTCGCTATACTGTGAATCAAAAAAATAAAATCTTATCTTCAAGATATAGGGTTTAACTCGCGTTCTTTATATCTAATCTTGTGTTATTTTGCGGATCGATTATATCTATGGAAGACGGAATGCCGTAGATAATGTTATTCCCGTCTTTTTTGAAAGTCGGTTCTTGCAGCTCTCCGAATACCTGGACTTTTAGCTCCTTAGTTTTGTTTCCAAGCGTACATTTGAACTGTTTAGCAACAGTGACTGGAATATCGGCGTGTCTTTCCCTGTGATTGAACAAAAAATAATAATTAACAATTAATTAAGCGTTCAACAATTTTTGCCCGAAAAAATTCATCCCCTTACTGATAAAACTTGTTCCGTAAAATGCCGACGAGTTCTCCAAGCCTATCCTCCTTGGCAGTGATGGAAAATACAAAGTCGTTTCCTTGGTTCGTATGAATAGCTATAAGTTGATCGGTGTTGGGTGTTACGCTCAGGCCTGTAATATCGACGATCGGGATCCCCTTCTTCATAGTCTTGAACTTAGAGCTCTCGAGTTTGTAAACGGCGCGATCAGTGACGACCAAGACTCTGTCCGCAGGCTTGTTGAATCTGTAAAGAGAACGAAATCAAGATGCTAACTCGATCGCCAAAGCCAGAAACCTCTAGCTTTTCCAAATAACTAATGAAGCCAAATCACCTGTTCGTCTTTCTGATAAACGCACTGAATAGAACCTCTTTGAAGTGGTCTGTGTTCCGCAGATTGTTGATCGAAGAATTGAAAATAGCACTGTTCGAGTTCTCGTCTTGTTTAGCCAAGTAGTTACCCACCCAGCGCCGCTCTTGGCCCCACTGATTCCTTTGCGAGCGCAGAGCAGACGCAGCGGATATCTAAATAATTGAAATGAGGGGGATTAGTTGAAGGAAACACTGAAATGATGAATAAGTTGGAAAATTCGCTTTCTTATTCGTGCCTTGAGTCGTAACTGGGGCCAATCTTCTCTGGGGATGACTTTGAGTACCATCCAAGCCCTCCATCTAGCGTGAATTTTTTTCAAAGCCGGAACGACGTTTCTCACTGCAAAATTTTCCGCGGGCCACGGCAGACTCTTGCCGTAGTCCCGGAGGGATTTAGCGTTCTTGAAAGTAGATTGGAGCTGGTTGATGTACGAGCGCTGTTTGTACAAGCGATAGTGCTTCATGATTATGAGAGCAGCCTTCATCTTCTTGTAACGCTGACGACACAAGTAGCCGCGCCATTGCTTTTGCAGAAGTATTACGATTCCCGGAATCAATTCGCTTCTCGACTGAAAAAGGTTTCAAGATTTATTTGTAACGGAATTTAATCTTTCTGAAATATCCGCGGAATTACCTTCTCAAGGGCAAACAGCGTCCGGGGAGATCGAATGAAGATCTTGGTATGTCCGTACTTTACATCGTCTGCGAAACCTTTCTCTTCCATCAGAGTGCGAACTCCTTCTTTGTCGCTGCCTCCTCTGAAGTTTGGCCAAGTGTATTGAGAGATCATCTTGTATCTGTTTGGGGATTGAAAAGGCGATTGTTACGGGTCTTGCGATGCGTGGAAATCGAGTGACCATACCTTTTCAAAAATCTGTCATAACGCTGCCTGTAAACAAAGCCAGCTCTTCTCACAAGGATATTTTCAACAAGCCCCAAATATCTGACTTGGTGGCTGACTCTTTCGTCGTCAAATACCACCGGGGATTTAACTTCGTTTGGCTTGATACAACGGATATAGAAGGGCTCTTTACTCGTGAGATTTTTAATCAGAGCAACCATTGAGTTACGGAACAAAGTGCCGGCAGTCAAGGGTCGTTTTGTGGTCTGAAATTGAGGCAGGAAATGAAAAATGCGCACAAAAATTGGGGGAGAATCGGTACAGGGATTGATTGGCTTGTTCTACTGACCGCTGTTATGTCCAACGCTCCTTCAGGCCACATATTAGTCAGAATGGAATTACTGCTCCTGAACAAAAGGCGTTTGAAATCCTGGAACAGAGTGTCTTTGTTCTTTTCAATGAAGCCGTTTATATCGTAGACAACGTCTCCTGCGTAATGCTTGATTCTGAAGTTGACTTTGTGTTCGAGTTGTTTATCCGTCGGACTCAATTGCCGGGAGGTGTAATGCTTGTGTTGCGCTAGCTTTCGATCCAGAGCTTCGAGGAGCATCTGTGAAGCAGAATGCTTGCATAAATATGGAGAGAATTTGTTGATGTTTAAATTGTTTAGGAATTCTATCCGCCGCTAACCGCATCGTCGATTTGTCCAACATTCAGACAGGCCTCATCCATCACTGCCAAGATACCCTTGTGCTGTTGTTCTACAAGGTCGCAAATTGGCTGATTGTTAAAATACTCGATATTCTTCCAGGCGATGCCTTCCTTGTTGTATTCTTCCTGTTCCTGCTTCAATACCAATTCTAAAATTGTAGAAAGAGGGAATTTAGTAGCTGCATAGAACAAGCTGAGCGTGATACTCAGGTGTGTTTAGATCAGATAATGAAAACTGACCGATGAAAAGTTGCTGCAATTTCTCGTTGCAATAGTTTATGCAGAATTGTTCAAAACTGTTAACATCGAATATTTCAAAACCGTAGATATCCAGCACACCGATCAACGTGCTTTTGTAAGTCTTGTAAGCGCTAGTTTCGTCCACACTTATCGCGTCGTTTATTCTCGATATTATCCAAGTGAATAGTCTGTCGTAAATTGCCTGAAAAATGCACCAAATCGTTAGAAAATATTGTTCCAAGAAATGGAAATCAAAGATTCGATCATTCCTGATGGTATTAGTTGAATCATCGTTCCACCTTGGCTAGGGCGTCTCTCCCATACTCCGCCTCGATCAGAGTATGAGTCTTTTGCACAACTTCTCCACCAGCGGCGATAACTCTTTGAGACAAAGCGGTCTTGAGGTCTTCAGGGCGAATGGAAAGATGTTGAGCAGTGTCGTTTAGCGAGGCGCCATTTTCTATAGATAGTTTTTCATCGTCTAAAGAGAAGGTGATGTTACCCTGAAACAGACACTATTCGTTAGTCTAGTTTCTTCCAAGCCAAGCCTTTTGCAACCTCTGTAATTATTCTTTGGATATTTTTAACAACCAGATGTAAAATCGCCGCAATTATGCTCCATATTGTCTGAGTTTCATCTTGCGAAAATCCGAGCGTTGTAAGTGCCGAGCAAACTGCCTTGTAGTCGGCTCTGTCCGAGTTACCAGCCCGGCCGCTGTCTCCCTGACCAGCGTAATAATAGGCAGCAGGATCTCTCACTAATCGTAGTTTGTTTAATTCTGGACAGCCGTTAAGGAGCTGGAGAGAAATAGCAATGGATTATTCTAGTTGAAATTCTGGATTCTTTATCTTCACTAAGATTCTTCAGAGGAAATTATTTTACCTGATAGAAACAGTGGAAATTACGCTCTCCTTTCTGCTGATGAACTACTCGAGACTTTTCTAGGAGATAGTTACTGATGTGACCTCCGATAGGGTCGCCTTTAAAGTCGAAATTAATGTCCATATATTTACCAAATCTTGACGAATTGTCGTTGCGATTTGTTTTCGCGTTACCAAACGCTTCGAGAATCGCGTTCGATTGGATAAGTACATTTTTCACCCTGTAAATAATTGTCTATAAATTAACAAGAGGATTCTCTCCTCTCAAGCGATTCTCAACTAATTAATAAACTCTGTCATTATTAATGGTAAAATCCCAACAATCAATCAATCGAACTCAAATATAATCTATACCTTTCAATTTCTTGCCGTCCTCCCTGGTTGGTCACAGCCGCGATATATTTCATGATAATTTTGCTAGCCTCTGTTTTTCCAGAGCCAGATTCACCGCTGATAACTATACAAGTATCACGACCCTGTTGTTTCATCTCTCTATGCGCAGCGTCAGCAATAGCAAATATGTGCGGTGAATTCTCGAACAATTCACGGCCTGAAATTATTTGGGAATTTTTTTGAAATGGGGAAAATAGCAGCGGGGAGAATGACAGCTGACTAATTGCTTCATACACGCATTCACATAGTCAATTAAACTGCTTAAAATAGCGGAACACAACATCAGAGCGGAACCTCTCTCATTGTACCGCGATTGATCAAATCAAAGCCATCTCATGGTTCAATAACTGCTCATTTTTTTTTTCCTGTTGGTTTAGATAATTTAGAGTTCAATGCTTACTCATGAAACTCAACAAGCCATTTAATGTGAGGTAATAATAATTGAGTTAGGAATGTTTGTGAGTATTTTTTGCTCTTCATTTCCTATCGAGATAATAAGCGATTGAACTTAATCTAGTGACTCGATTAGTGTGGTGAATCTTAGTATCAATCCTAACAAGTTTATCTTTATTCTGTCCAGTTGTTAGTTTCGTCATTTTTCAAGCCAAATATTTGTCTAAAGTAGAGCGATTTTACTTTTCACAACTTAATGTCTCATGATCTCCCAAAGACAGGGACCAAACTTTCCCTCTTCATTGTTATTGCCATTATTCATTGCAGACGAGACTGGAAAGTCAATATTGGATAGTTATCTAATTCTGTCTCAGTTTCCAATGATATTGCTCAATTTTTGGTCTACACATAGATTGGAACAAGATTCTATGCAGAAAATGGAAGGGTTTAGACTTGCCGATGAATAATATTTCGGATAATTCATAACGGGGTTTAAGTTTAATAAGTTTTTGTTATCTTTTAGCCTATTCATAGAATCGCATTGTAGCATGTGATTATATTTTCGCCGAACTGAATTTATTGATAGCAAAAATTAGTCAGGTAAAATAAAAGTACAGGTACATAGAAATAGGTGAAGTTATCTGGAAATTTTTTTTAATTACGACTTCCTTATCGACATAACACAGTTTTTTTTTTCTCTCCGCTGTTTTTTTTTTATTTCAGTCCATATTTTTTAATCTTTCATATTTCCTGATATAAATACATACTCATATTTTAAAGATAACAAAAACGAGCCGATATATCTTCTCTTGACTACGCGATTATGTCATATAAGTATTACAGCGGAAGTACGAGCAATAATCTCATTCCATGTTTGAATAACATATACATGGAAAATATTTAACAGAAGATAAAAAAATGTTCTCTCAAAATTTCTTCGAAAATCTGTTATTTTTGAATTTTGAAATTTTTCAAAAATTCAAAAAATCGTACTTTTTAAACTGTATTCTTGAACAAAATTAGTTTCAAATTTTCTTTTCGAAAACACATCGTGAATAATGAGCTGAAAATATAAAAACCTAAAACGTAAAGGAACAGTTGTTTGTTTTTTTTTTTGTTTCTTTTCTTTTTTCGCTTTCTGCTCACACATACGTAACGTAATATGCTTGCGGATATTTGACCCTGATTTAGCAGACTGATAATTAAATTCCTGAAAATCGGTTTACACATATATACATATACACGCAAGAATGAAACATTCATTTCGCGATAATTAGATGTAAAGTCAGATAGTGTAGATATATTATCGATTTAGCCATGGATTACCTTTGTATTTGGCAATTTGTTCAGGGCCATAGATATTCGTTGATCTATACGGGTTGACGCTGACGCATACCTCCCCGATGTATGTGTAGAGTTTACCGCCATTGAATCTAAAAAGATTTTAAAAATAAAGAAAAGGAGACGATATAATTGAAAAAAAAAAAAAAATTAATTAATTAGCCATTATTTTCATTCGAAATAATTTCGAGGGTTTTCTTTTGCACCCCGATCTATTTCGAATTTCGATATAATAATACATAATAAACGCTGCAGAGATTTGTACAGTTTGCAGCTGCTGCTGCCGCTGCTAACATATCAGCTAAACAGTTAACAAGCGATATATATTTTATCAAACTAATGATTGTAAAAATGATTGTCCCTGACTAATGGTCATTGAGATTAGCGCCTTATCGCTTTTGTGAAGAACAATAATTCGCTCTGGTAATAAAGAAATTTCATTTAATATTAAATAATATTATTCTAGTTGTATGATAGAGGCTATATATTAATCATTATTATTATTGTAATAAATGTATGGTAGAAGAAGACGAATACGTACAGGATGAGATAATAATAAATAAATGATATATGTCTGTCAATGATTTAAATCTCTGATAAAAGATGCTTATAGAGGGAAAAAATAGCGAAACTGAAATGTGAGATAAGGATAAATTTTAAGGAGATTGAGGCAAAATACG
The DNA here is from genome assembly GCA_944452935.1 of Rhogogaster chlorosoma. Classification (NCBI taxonomy): domain Eukaryota; kingdom Metazoa; phylum Arthropoda; class Insecta; order Hymenoptera; family Tenthredinidae; genus Rhogogaster; species Rhogogaster chlorosoma. The sequence goes on along the minus strand of OX101800.1, from coordinate 25,729,919 downwards.
TTTATCTCGATGTTATACATTTATCAAGAGTTACAGCATTCAAATGATGTATCATCATCCCAGCCCTATAGGCATCTTACAATATTATACTTATAGTGAGTAAGAAGCAGGCAGGCGAAAGAATGACTCATATGAGTACAAGCTGATATGCGATCGCGATGTAATATACTATATTATCGCCTACATGCATGCTATATATTAGAAAAGCGAAAACGTCCTTGCAGTTTTTACGTCATCGGTCCAAAAACAATATGAGGTCATAATAGATCAACGAGGGATAATCGCATATGTGAAAAGAATATCGTGTACTTAATGGAACCCGGCGTTTATTTGTACCGCGATGTAGAATTTAATTAATATATTCTTTTGTAGTTTTCACGGAGAAACTAGGTCGCTGCATTTTACCGTTTTCTTTTATTTTCTTTTTTTCCGCGTCTTTAAATACGCGCACACTACACCTAGTCAAGTTCAAATATTCGCGACCACCTGCAGTTGTTTAGCCACGCCCTCTCGGCGGCTAATCATAGAAATAAGGAAACTACTTTAGGGCGCGAGAGAAGACTGAGATTGTCGGTTTATCGTTTCTGGTTAGATTGAAGCACGCGATTCAACACGTTGTAACCATTTTACAATTTATTTTAGGAGACTTTGTATACGGGCTAATTAAAGATTGACTATAATCACCTGACACGTAGATTTTCCACTACTTTTTCGAGCGTGATTTCGTCCAGCAGGACGAAATCGCCAATCCCAACTTCTTCCTGGTCTACCATTTCTTGTTATTTAATAACTCGATATATTTCCTTTAGATAATAAACTACACTTGTTACTATCAACTATGCCGCACGCGCGCGCGAACGCTAACTGACGTTACAAACTACTACAACCTGACAGCGCCGCACCACTGTCGACAAACGAATGCTACTTTTAACACCGTAGGAACCCCACCACTCCCGCGATTACTAGCCTCGATGAAAATGGCGTAGCTATATTTTCTTTTACAGGGTAGATAGCCGGGATCTTTTCTAAAAAGATTCAGGACCAGCTGAGGCTTGTATATCGCCATAAAATTGTGTATTAATTTTCTCAGGAAAATAAACAAACTTCTTTATTTCTCATGATTTATTCTCAAACGGCATTAAACAATAATTTTTTCCCGCCCCTCGAGGATTCCTTCGATTCTAGCTACGGCCCTATAGATTATTATAACCTAACTTCTTCGCTCTTTTTTTTTTCTTTATGTTACAAAGATGCGTCACGCGCACGCGCACTTGTTCATAGCTGTATACGTTAGTTCATTCTTATTTTTGGCTGTATGTATGTATGAATTTTTCTGAGAGACGAGACGACGAAGCGCACTAAGTCGTGTGTCAGACTCGAGTTGCGAAAGTTCGTACATAACATACGGTGCGGTGGATTAACTGTGCGAGGAACTAGTACCCAGGATTAAATTAACTTTTTCTTTTTTTTTTTCTTTTTTTTTTTCATTCCGTCTGAAAATATAACCCACAAAAATGTCATTCATCACTAGTACGGCGAAGACTAGCTCGAACGGATGGGAGAAGAACGGTAATTACGTCTTTGATAAGCCGGAGAAGAAAAATTCTTCTATTATTGGAATCCGGGAAAAGTTGGAAATCAACGAATGGACTTTCAGTTTATTCCTTTTCTGCTTCTCGCTGTCGATTGTCATTGGGAAATTATTCCTCAATTACGGTACGTTAATACAATCATGTAGTATGTATTAAATTTACTACAATACGCGCCTTGTTTATAATGCATTTTCATTATTATAATCATTGATAACATACGCTTACAGATTTATTGCGTCTTGCTTGTTTGTTATTTCGAGTGTACATACATAGATATCTGTAATGTATACACACATACTTACACGTGCTGTGCATAGCCGTGTCAAATAGTTTGTTTTGTTATGAAACCGTCTGACGTTTTATCAGCGAAATAAAATAATCTGAAAGACAAAACAAGAAAGGAAGTAGAATCGAATTTTTACCACCTTGGTTATTTCAATAACTATAGAAACTAAAATTCCGACGTTTATAAAGAAAAATTTCTATTTTTATACAATGACGAAATTATCGAAGGTCACGTGACGTCCTTGGCCTATAAATTTCTTATTTTCAAAGATAAAAAATCTACTAAATCGCGTTTCAAGTTGAAAGTTGAAACGACATTGTGTCCCGTGGAACAAACTATGTATACAATGTATCTCTCCTTTAGGGGATGCGTTAATGGTGGAAATTGAAAGTAATTACAAAGTTCCATCGATTCCTGCCTTTCCCAGCATCATCACAAACTTATCAAGCATATCTAGTAGCCTTAAACCGAAAGTCAAGTTTAGCGGCGATCAATTGATGGCAGTCGGTGAAAAGTTTCTAAACGTTAGCCAAAGGTATGAAGAGGCTGTTTCCGACGCGGTTATCAAGTTTTCTATTCAAAATGGGAAATGGATGAGAGCTGCTTTGAGCGGATTCGCTATGATGGCTTTTACTTGGTATATTATTTACAAGGACAGCAGTGTACCGGGTGTTAATCCTCCGTCCCCTTTGAGTCTATCGAGAAAAAGGTAAGTTTCACGCAGTATTCATATAGAAGCTTGAAGAAATATAGAAAACAAGAATGTTAAGGGAAAAGAAGGTTTCGCTATTTATTTCTATTAATTTACTTCGTTTGTTTCCGTCCCTGTTTTTATTTCTTTGTGGTAATTAATTATTGGAAGATAAATTTTGTTCGATTTTTTTCACTGTGTTGTCTTTTCTTTTTTTTAAATTTGTTTTTTTATTCTTTTTTAGCTACATAATTGGGATAAGTAGACAAACTTATTCATTTCCAGTTGAAAATATAAAGATTAAAACAGAAATAGATACAGGTAATATTATAATGTTTTAATCCATAAGAAAAGAGACAGGAATTTGAAACTGCAGTGGAGGAAAAATCTTTAAAAATTAGTAACATACATACATTCAATTTGGATATAGAGAGTCTACTGAATTTGGTGATCTATAAACAATTAGATTCGTTATGTAATGTTTATGTATGGATGTTTTTTTATTTTTTTTGTTCTTATATATTTGATATACCTAAATAAACTTGAAGTGTAGTTCGAAACATTTTTATCAGTAACGATTTGTTTTGTTTTGTATTCAGAATGAGCAGAATATTTTTAATCCAAATCAGACTGATTATTTATTGTTTATATAATCATTGTCTAATTCTTATTTGAATTTCTGTATCTGGCTAACAAGGCATTGATTAATGGCAAGAAATTAGCAGGAAAGATTTGAACAGTTGTTGTCGGAAAAAAAAAACAGAAATAAAGACATGAAATAAATTTTCTCAAACGAATAATATCATCGATTAATCTTTTCAGAGGATGGTCCCGGTTCAGCATGGATATAAACTACTTTGTCGGAGTTCTGAACGGGATTCTGATCTTCATTTACTTAACTTTATGAGCCGTTGTCTATGTCGAGCGTGATTACGGCATGGATGTTTGATCAAACCTATTGATCAAAGAATTTATATTTTAACAATATTATAATGATTTATTCTATTTATTATTATTATTATTATTATTATTATTTTATTACTGAAGAAAAATAGAAAAGAACAGTATAAAGATATATATAATATATAATTTATATATTTATATTTCGTTATGTGAAGCATTGAAATCTGACCAACGATTTGAATATCGTTGCGTGAAGTTAGCGTCTAGGCCTTTAGTGTACAAAAATTTGCTTATTTTGTTCCACTTTCTTCCTACAATTACACGGGTATAATAATTATCAAGCTGCTTAAATACATGGGACTTTAAATGTAACGTATAAACAGCAATTTCGGTTTATTGATAAACTGTTTTGGTACAAAAACAAAGTTTTATAGAATACGATGTACTATAGATACGGTAGAAACTTATTTAGGGTATAATAATATTCAATTAAATAATATTATTATAAGACTGATTAAATAGCTGCTATACTTATATAATTATGTACAATCGTCCTCCAAATTATACAGATTAGAGGAATGTGTTCAGAGAGTTACACATCCTGTTGTAGAGATCCGGATTGTTTTTTTTTTTATTCTGTACTTATATTGTTTCTCCATTAATCGGAGAATAGAATCTCTAATTAGTTTCTTCGTTCAAAATATTTTTCGTAACAATGTAATGCAGCTCAATTTTTAAAATAATGTAACGAAAAACTAGGGTCAAACTTGTTTTTGCATTTATGTTTTCGAATTTGCATTCTTTTGTTTCTTTTTTTTAGCAGATTAAAAAAAAAACTGCAGCTATTTCTTGTGCGTTGTGTTAATATCTCTGTAATTCGTATCTAATATATAATTTAAGTATTAACTTCGTACCTATACTATCGTGTATGTATTTAAAGCACAGTTATGTGGTTTGTAGTGATCGCTTATACCAGTTGAAAATATTTTTTTACATATATATGTATCGACCAGACAGCTACGTAGCTTTACTTAGCGTAAGAAGAAAAGAAAAGAAAAATGAAAATGAAAAAAAAAAGAGAGTATAGTATCTAGCATGAACAAACTGGAATTTGTTCAATTTACTATAAAAATGCATTTTTCGATATTATTTTTAATTTTAAAAACTGCTTATTTCTTCCACAGGTAGTACTACATTTATTGTCTTGATTATTTTCTGCCTTTCTGTTTGTTTGTTTGTTTGTTTTATTTTTTTTCTTTCATTGATCTACTAATTACTTGTACGAAAAAATGTATCGTTATAAATTATTGAAATAAATCATAGAGCTGCTTGTAATAAATTATAACTATTCAAATGTGTATTCTATTTCCCGCAGTTTATTCCTATAGCTTAGAAATTTCATCTGGCTGTATGAATACGCTTTTGAAATCAATGATACAGGAGAAAAAAAAAAAGAAGCAAACTATAGGTTTTTAATTTAATAATCAACAAGTAGAAAAAAATTTCTCTAAATTATTAATTGGAACAAAATAATTATCGTTCGAAAGATAAATATAGCCACGAACGAGCCGAACGTTATCGCAATCTTGTTTCCGTTTTTAAACCGCAGGCGGGAAATACTGACCTAACGTTGGAAAATTCGCCGCGCGCAAGTTGTCAAAGATTGCATAAGTATACGTATGTGTGTTCAGAGTGAATGTTTTTCGCACGTGTAATAGCATCGCGTTGAATTGAATTAACAAATGTGATGCAAGAAAAGATAATAGTAAATATTTTCACCGAAGATAGTAAAGCTTTTTGCAATTCTACTATTTCTACTCCCCGCTGCCCCAAACGTCTGTACATTTCGTTGCATTTCGCGCAGGATTGTAGATTTTGTAACGACAGTTCAGATTTACTTTCATTCATTCTATCCTAATAACATTCATTAATATTTATAATAAAATATTATTTCAGTATCTTTTTAGTCGGAGAATCCGAGGTGTCGTCATCAAGTATAGTAAAATACGTAGTAAATCGTTAGAATTTAGAAATATATAATCATGGATCATCAGGTGTTTAGGATATACAATCACGAGGACTTCGTGAAAATAACTAAAGGGATAAAAGTCGCACGTTGCATGCAACTCAAATCGGCATCGGGTAAGTTCAATCCATTAATCATCAATCATTCACCGGGAAGCAAAGAAATCAACAACGCGCCGTCTTTCACAATCCAATATGTTGTTTCTTAGAGGTTATGTTGCTCTCTTTAAAATCCCACTTTTCGTATAAATCAGTGAATAATTCTCCGAACTAAAAATCGACTAATTTTTTCGCGTCACCATAGGTATATCGGTTCGAAAATTTATTTATTTAAAAAAATTTTTTTAGGTTATAAATAACGATTAATTATCAATCATTTTATTCTCATTTTTTTTTTCATTTTATTCTCATTATTTCTCTCCCACGAAAGGATCAGACATGGAAAAAGTACTCAGCCAGCTCGACGACTTAGTCGTATCAGATTCGCTCAGCTGTTCATTTTGCAACGCTGTTTTTGAGGACCAAACGCAACAGAGACTCCATTACAAATTAGACTGGCACAGATATAACCTGAAGCAACGCTTAGGTGGTTTGAAATCAATCAGCGAAGGTAGTTTCAGCTTGTTGGCTGACAAAGGTAAGTCGAATTTATTTATATCTATATTTCAGCACTTTTTATGGCCTCGGAAGCTCCTGTGATCATTGGGAATATTTATCAATAATATGAAGAATTCAGAAGGTCGGAATTCATTTCGATTGAATGTAATTGATTGGAAATTTTACAGACGACGTATCCAGCATTTCAGGGAGCGAATCAGAGTCTGAAAATGACGAGGAGACCGGGACTTCGGAGACTGGTAGCTCTCGACCTGATCCGAAGGGGTTAATCAACAGCAAAACTGGCGGGGTTAATATCCCTGTGTTTCTTGAAGGAAAGAGCAGAAGAGAAGAGAGAAGGAAAAAGCTCGCTGAATCTGTCTCTGACAGCTCGGATACAGAGCTGGACGAGGATGCTTTGAAAAAGAAACGAGCCGAAGAACTTCTCCTAGTAGCCAGTCGTCACTCTAAAGTATTTTTTGAAAATGACCACGGACATATATTCAGTATATACAGATGCCTGCTGCACAGTAAGAAGGTATCAGCCGATTAGTGTAAACCAAAAGTCAAAGCTGTGATGAGTTGTTTTTATCATAGGTTTGAAAGTTGGACAAAGAATTTGGAAGAATTGAGAAGATTCATTCAAACCAAGCTCCCTGGGGCTTGGATCAACACCGAATCGATATAACACACTTTGTGCAAATGATCCGGCTTAGTTTTTCTTTAAACAGTCAGAAGAGATGGATTATGGAATTACATTTCAGGAAATACCCGAGCTCGATATCGACATGATAGCGCAGGCTTTAGACAGCGGGGAAAACACTATGTGGACTATTATCATGCTTGGAGGCGGACACTTCGCCGCTGCAGTATTCAAGGGTAATTCCAAAGTGATTTTGTCTTGAAAACAAGAAACGTCCCTATGATCGAAGTAAAAGTTCTTCCAAGGGCTAATTCTGCCCTTTAAAACAGGCCAACTGACTGAATAAAGGCTTATAAATAGAAGATCGTTAATATACTTGCAAGCAAAGACTCCAAATACACTCTCGGACTTTGTCATCACTCCAAGATTCTAACAGATCAATTTTATTCACAGGCGGTGTCCCCGTGGTCCATAAAACGTTTCATAGCTACACAGTGCGAGCTCGTCAAGGCAGTTCGCAAAGTTCCCGGGACATACGGACGGCAGGAACGCATCCAAAAAGCGCGGGAGCAAGTCTGAGAAGATACAACGAGGCTGCTCTCATACAAGTTAATAATAGGATTGTTTTATATGCTAAGATTGGTGAATTGTCATTCTAATAAATCGTCGTAATCTCCACTCAGCACATTCAAGAAATATTGGAGTCCTGGTCGGCGCAGCTCGCTAGTTCCTCGTTAGTCTTATACCGGGCAGTCGGGCCCTACAACCGGTCAGTTTTATTCGGCGGTAAAAATCCACCCCTGGACAAGAACGACCCGAGATTAAGGCCGCTGCCTTTCCCCACTAGACGCGCTACTTTCAGCGAAGTTAAAAGAGTCTACGATATTCTCAGCACCGTTGAAGTATATGGTGAGGAAAAGTTGTCAAAAATGGAAATTCCGCCACTTTAATACATCCAAACTCTTTCAGGCTCCGCTCTACACTTCACAGATTCATTTCCCATCTCTCCAAGGCAACCGATCAGAAAAAAGATACCTAAAGTTGAATTGCTCGACGAAATACCAGAGAAAGAAATCCCTCAGACAGAAACCGAGCCGCTTTCTACCGAGAGCCCGGCGGATACAGAAAAGCAGAAGCCAATCACCCAGATTCTCCCGGACAGACAGCATCGGAGTTCTCGGCCTCAGATAGACAGAGCAAAGCCGAGGAAAAGCCCTCGCAGACCACTGCCTGGTAGCGGCTAAGTCGATTATTTTCTATTTTGTATTCTTTGTTGTTGTTTATTTTGTGATTGTGAATATTCTAGAAATCGTTGCGAGATTGGCGCTCTCCTCTTCGTCGGAATGCGAATCCGTAAACGAGGAGTCTGGTCCGACGCCAGAGGTCCAAATGATCGAGCAGAGCTTTGAGATCGATTTTAACGAACATCTTCAAGCCTTCCAGGACACAGTGCCGAGATATATAAAGTGCAAAAAGGGTCGGAGGCAGACGCGGAAGACTAGGAAAGAGAAGAGCGACGGTGAGTTGGTAGAGCTTTGAATCTGGCTGAAAATCTGCGATCCGATTTCGTTAATATTAAAGTTTGTTTAACAGAACTGTTCGCCAACAACGTGCTGAATAATTTGAAGCAAAAATTATGGACTGCTGCGAAATTGGGAGACATAGAGCTCCTCTCTTCAGCCTTAGAGTCGGCTCTAGTCGAGATCCGAAGGTGCCAAGAATTGGAAGAACAGATCGCCAAAGGGCTTGAGATTGACGAGGATCCTGCGACCTTTATGACCATGGAGAATCTTGTCAAACTTGTTAACGAAACTAACGAAGACGGCAACACTCCTTTACATCTCGCAGCCAACGGAGGATTTCTGAGAGTTGTGTGGTGGGTTTAGAGGTGGAATTTGCGCACCGTTAATCGCATTACTGTGCCTCATTTCTGGCTCATTTTTACAGGTCGTTATTAGAGATCGGCTCCGATCCTTGTAAGAAAAATAAAACACGTCAGACTCCTTACGCAGCGACAACTGACAGAGAGACTAGAAATACTTTCAGACGATTCATGGCTGCGAATCCTAGTAAATTTGATTATACCAAGGTAATATAAGGCGTGGGAAGAGGCTCGATTAGTATTATGATTTTCGAATGAATTGATCTAATTTGTTCATCGGTTTTTATGTCCAGTCCCAAATACCTGGACCTTTAACGGAAGAGATGGAAAACGAGATATCGGAGAGAAAGAAACTGCAGAAAAAAGCTAAACGAGCAAAGGAGAAGTTGAAAAGAAAGCAGGTGGAGAATCAGAGGCAGGAGGAGGCCCTGAAACAGCGCTTCCTAAGCCTCAGCGATAGGGAAAAGGTGAGTAAATGGATTATTGATTAAAGGTTTAGTTCATTTTCAGCATCCGAACAGCTATTCTTCTACCGCTTGCTGTTTTACAGAGAGCTTTGGCTGCCGAACGTCGGATTCTACAACAGGGGGGTATGATTATTTCTCGATGCTTTCAGTGCGCTGATGATATGACAAACCGGGTGCCTTTCGAATATAATTCGAACCGTTTCTGTTCTATTACTTGTCTGAAAGCTCATCGTGGTATTAATCAAAATTAGCACAATTTTGACTTTGTTTATCAGCAGAAAAATTCACTGACAAAGAAACGACGTGTATTTTCCAGTTCTTCATTCATCGCTATTATATTGATTCTCGATATTTGTTAATGTCGATAATATGTCGAGCGAATTACATCCAATTGCTGGATCTTTAACGGTTTGATTTTTGTGCAAACCGAGCGAATCGCTCTGAATATTTTTTTTATCAACTTTTACACTAGCTAGTTTTATTGTCAGTCATGGATTGTAAATTTTTGTCGATCTTTATTAGATCGCTGCGTGTGACGTCGAAACGTATTGTGAGTTGTGGCATAATAATATGTTGATATTTCATTGAGAGTTTTGAATCTGATATTCACCTGGTTTACCACAAGCTTCCCATGTCCGTGAAACTTCCATTTATTTAGCTTCCTAAGAATTAGTTCTCGTTTTCAAAAAGAAATGGCTAAATAATAATCATGTTGGAATAACGACTCAGGGTACATACAATAGAAAACATATATATTTCTCGCTTAGATAAACAGACCATCGTGGTCTCATGAATTTACAATTATCATTACTTTCTTAAGCTTTCCCTGTTGATCCTGTCGATTGAAAATATCTTTCCAATGAAATATTTTTCATCTCAAAAATATTATGACTTCTTAGATACTTACATTGTAGATTTTAGGTTTAACTATACAGGAAGATGATACAATACATTTATCGATACACTACGTGACACGTAATGGATTTCTCTCTGACTCCCTCGATCGACATCGGTTTAATTATGTCAAATAACAACTGAGAGATAATATTGAACCCCTAGATCATTTACTCCCGTCTGATATGTAGATCACGTGTATTATTCAAGGATAATGATCGATCTAATGACTATAATTATGAAATTCAATTCGAGATACGATTTTTTTCTCCCTTCGATATTCAGAGCTGCTAAACATCTAACATGAAATTTAGGGCATGACGAATATTCCAGACTTTGGACTCCTTTAATCTATGTCTCCGATGTTCTGGAGAAATTCTGGTTGTATCAAACTACAGAGTCTGTATATGCTCTCTTCCTGATCATTCGACAGAGGCAGATCATCTTCTTTACCCGTAAGCCAATAAGTATTCATCATTCCTTTGCCCTGAAACATTGATATCGTTATTATTCGAAGGGATAATCCAGTCTACTCATCAATCGATTAGCAACGAGTCTTACTTTCACCTCCATACTTCCTCTCAGCTCCGTAATATATCCGCCTAACACATCCAATGCATCTTTAGTGTTCTGCGATATTTGAATTTTCATTGCTGTAGGAAAAAAAAACGACAGTAAAATTTGTTCTCAATAAAAAAATTCGCCATATTTTAGAGTCAAACCTTCCCCGGTCGATTCCATACGACTTGCAGTATTTATCGTGTCTCCAAAAAGGCAGTATCGTGGCATCGTTGTACCGACAACACCGGCTACACAAGGCCCAGTGTTTACCCCTATTCGAATTTCCAGTCTTTCCTCGGGCCGGTGGGGGATAGTGTACCAATGAATTCCTGCCAATAGATCCAGGGACATTGTAGCTATTTCTCCGACGTGTCGAGTGCCTGGATAAAAAGAAGCGATATGATATTGGGATTAATGAATAATACAAGCGTTATAAAAAGGTACCGTTTCGCTGCGGCAAGCCGCTGACAACCATATAAGCATCTCCTATAGTCTCGACTTTGTATACGTCGTACTTTTGTATACGAGAATCAAACAGTCTGTAGAGAGTGTTCAACATGTTGACTATTTCCATCGGGGAACTGTCCGCGCTGAGTTTAGTAAAGCCGACAACATCGCTGAAGTAGATTGTCACAGAGTCGAAGTTTTCCGCCGGTACCTAGGATCAGTTTTCAAAAATCATGCAGAAGATGAGAAATCCTTTTCGAAAGGACAAGAATATCGCTTCTTACCTGTTTCTGTTGTTTGAGTTGTCTCACCACAGCCGGTGGTAGCATTTGGAAGAGGAGACGATCGCTCTTGCCTTTTTCCCTCCTGCAACGAGTTTCTCATTATTATTCAACTGTCTGCTAAATTTTTAACATCCTCCTTGGGTATAGCCGTTCAGATTCACCTGAGCTCGTGAGTTCGTGATACCAGGGTTCCCGCAAAGTGTTGTATAGTGAGAGCGGCGTTTCTGACGAGGAGGATTATTATCGGTGATATAATCAGCACCAGCGCCAAAATCCCAACGACAACTCCCTGCTGATTAGACGCAGACCTCATTTCCTTAAAAAGGTGCTGTCTGCGAGTAAAAATAGACCCAGTGCTGAAATCGTAATTAATCTTCCTAATCTTATAATTATGTACCGATCATTAGCTCGATTCTCGATGATCGCTTTTCTTATATGAATTGTTTCTTTTATTTTTCCCGTTATTCTTGCTCGCTGTAAAGTCAGTTATTCTATATATCGTTCGGGCATATTTGACATCAATTCTAACTACGTACTGAATCATTTCTTGTAATTCGATTCCATGACTTCTAAGCACTTCTACGTACTCCTCCATTATCGTGTAGTAAGAGTTCACCGTTTCCATATCAATCTTGCACCTCGTATTCGACGAAATCTCTTTGCGTCTAAAAGTCAAATGCGTTTTATAAAAAATATAAATTTACGGAATGAGAACTCAAAGTATTTTTTAACAGTTTGTTTATTATTTCATTCTTTGAAATCTGATAAAATTAAACGTCGAACGCCTGATTATAGGCAACTTAGCGCTCGGCGGGTACGTCGGGTTGCCTATTATCAGACACTTCGTTCCTTAGCTACAAAAAGCATCATTACGCAGTTGATTATTTTTAACGACTAGTTTAGATTTTTATATTTTACTATCTTAAACAAAGTGAAGAGAAGTAGTTGTAGATAAAATCAGTTACTTTGGGATCTATTTACGAGTTCTGATTGAAGTTGTTTTTAAATAGCTTTTCGAATTTTGGAGATAAATGTTCAGCGGATTTTGATTTATTTTTTTGCGGTAATCATTATGTTACGTAATATACCTGATTCTCACGGCTTCTTGCATTCCCTCATCTATATCAAAGAGAAAAAGTCCCGGGGCAAAGTGGTGAATAGCACTGAAATACTCTTGGGCTAAAGTATCGTGTTCTACGAAAGACGTTAGGCCATGAATAGTAAGCTCCCCTTTGCTGTATCTTTGCAGACCAAATACCATTGATATCGTTACGTGTTCTACTACTCTTAGTATGTACTTGTACGCTATCAACAATCTAAAATTAAGAAAGAAGGATAAGAGAACGTGAGTAAAATTACACAACTGTGAAGAGAGTAATTTCACTTTATCTTCTTATAAAAGTACGATTATTATATTTCTTCGGAAATATGTAAATATGAACGATCTCTTTTCTCCTACCTCCATACATTCCCTGTCGCCGTACTTCCTATACGTTGCGAAATCAGTTCGAGCATGTAATAATTCGCGGTGATATACCATCTAGTAAAAATCTCTATAGCTTCGTCTTGGTCAAAATTTTCGTCCCTATTTTGCGAAAGAGGAATTATATTTATTTATATTTTTTTCAACAATTTGGGTACAAAGTTAACTGATTAAATATACGAATCAGAGAACTATATTCTCCTTGACATTTCAATGATCCACTTATTTCTATTATACGATCGCAGGGTAATAATGGTGAAAATATTAACATGCAAATTTGGTCTTGTTTACGACGGATGTTACTAATTAATTTTATAATCTCATCCCATAACGTCATCCTTGAATCTAATCCGGTGCCTAGCTTATCCTTAAAAGGATTTTTACCTCAAGCTGTATCACCGGCTCGCTATAGAACCGAGGAAACAGAAATTTTTCTGTAAATAAAAATGATTGATAAACTTCTCTGAGCTCTTACCCTGTTATGAATAGATCTCTTCTTACTTTGCTGAAACAGATATGGAAGGGAATGTTTAAAAAACAAACAATAGCACGTTGAAAAAAAAAAAACGCAGTATAATGCGAATATAATAAATACCTGAAATTAGCAAGATGGGAAAAGATGCTGGACGACGGATCCTCGTTCCAAGCACTCCAATTCGCATCTTTAAGAACGTTGTCTGTATGTGCGTAGGTATCGTTCAGCATAGTTCTTGGCATTACCATAAAACATACATCGGGTAAGTTTATATATTTGAATAAATGTGAATTCGAAATGAAGAATTGCTCGGCTAAAACTACTGCACGAAATAATTCAATTCAATCCAATTCAGTTCAGTGCAATGCAATGAAATGGAGTACAGGTCTCGCTGTACTCGCTCAAACTGGGTTATAAATTCTCCGGTAATATTGATTCGATGTAAAATTTTTGCGGAAACTCACTTGTTTTTTTGGTAAAATATGAAGAGAGCACTCTCGGTTCTTTCCTGTTGAAAGGCGGTGAGTAAACGTTCGATTTCAACGGTTACACTTATCTGAAACATGACAAACATCCCAATTTTTCAACTCTTCTGCCTCCCGTTCACAAGCTTTCGTTCACACACTATTTCCCTTTGAATTTCGCAGCTCTAATTGGTAATTAAAATAATTGAATCGAGTGACGCAATTGCATTCTTAACGGAATCCGAAGATAATGAATGACCGAGCCCCCCGAGTTTTGATCAATAATCATCATTGGGTAACCCGGGATCGTTTAATTAGGATTATACTTAAGTTGATTGAGTATTTGGTGAGACCCTAGAAAATAATGTTGCTACTGGATTCATTCTCGAACCTGTTGTTGGATGTGTTCCGCTCTTTCCAGAGCCTTGACCGCGGTCGCCATATTATGACAACTTTGAGCAATCAGAGCTACGATCGGGATGAACGGGAGTAAGACTAGCTGTATCAAATAGACTCTTTGTCCATCCTTCGATCCCGGATTTACATGGAAACATCCAGCCTTAGCAGGGACCTGAAAATCGCCGAAAATTATATAGGGAAAAATTCGAACATTGATAAACTTTTGATATAAATAATGCACTTGCTGATGGTCAACTGATAAGAAACACTCAACGATTCTTACCTGATTGCTAATTGTCTCCAGGGCTTCGTTACCGCCACTCGAGGTCCTCCTTGATCTCGGGGATTCTTCAACGGTCATTTTCTTTTCCTATTCTGTTAGATTCCGGACGAATTATGAATTATATAAAGTAAAGAACATCGATCATTGTATTTATCGGCTGGATTTTTTTTCCTTAATTCTTCCGCTTTTACCTTAATATCCGACCCTCTCTTCGATTCGAATATAAAATTGTTTATTCTTCTGCTAACTGACGTATCTATTTCTGGTACATCTGGCTTATTCAAGTCCCTCGTAATTTATTTGCAATTTTTCTCGAAGGTTGTAGAGAAGGTTGGCAAAATAAACTGCAATAAAAAAACGGGGACAAATTCTGTATTCTATTTGAAATTCATATTCAAGGTCGACGGATGCTGCACCAGGTGTACCCGCTCTGTTATGAATGAAAAATTCTACGTCACGTCACTGTTTATTGTACAATCAAACTGCCCTTGAATTACGCATTGAAATTTCTTCTCGCCATGTTAATTGCACCAAAGTTCGTTAGTCGTATATACAATTAATCAGTACCTACGTGCAACACGGCGATAGAAATTCAGCATCGAAGCTATTCTAATATAATTTCTTTCTACAAACGACACATTCAGTTTTCACTGAAGTTTTTTTTTTTTTTTTACAGTTATTATCAGAATTTTTTAGCTGCGAATTCAGATAATAATGTATATAGCGGAAATAAAAATACATTGACTTGTTTGCTCCTTTCGCACAATTAAATTTGATTTTACTCTCGAGCTCGAAAGTTCGTCAAGCTTTGAGAAAGTTCTTTGTGTGGATTGAAGAACGTGAATAATGATGAACTGTTGTAAAATATTGATAATTGATTTGTAGTAACGAGAGAGCGGTGGTTTTATATACAATTCTTGGAAATAACTCGGAAGCTAATTATCCACCTTTCAGTTTTCTGTTAGTGTTGCGAATTCAAGACGCGTCAAATGCACGCGGCGGTAAATTGACTCTAACTTTTACCTTCCCTGATGGATTCAACTTTTCAAATTATATGTAATGTAGAAATGGAATTATCACCATGCATTCGAAATGCAGTAGGTTCAGAGACGTATCTAAAACAGGGAAAAGAAACTAAAAAACTTCAGAGTCACTATATAAATTGAAAAAATCTTATCGACATAGCTACGAGATTTTATAATCGATGGAATGTTTTGAAATCGGAAATTTTTCCGCCCATTTTAACTTCCATAATCCTAACAAATTCGATATATGTAGCTATGTGGTCTTTACTATTACTGTATGACTCGAATGCACATATATCTGGTTAAAAAATAGTCACAACTCGTCAGTAAGTTAAACCGAGAGAGAATTCTTCAGAGTTAACGTAGATCTGTGTCGTTTGACACTTGTCCTCGTCTTAATTAACTCAATAATTCATCCAGTACACATCCACATGTATATATAAATAAATGAATACAATGGCGAGAATTCTATACGAATTCACTCATTTCACACACACAATCACACACGCAGTCATCTTTATATTCCAAAAAATTTAGAAAAATAATTAACCATCAAGTTCCAAGCTAGGCAGGCTGCAGGCGCTATATTTACCGCGATATATCTTTTCCGTGTACAGAATTACTCGGTTCAATTTCCCGCGGTATTATTTCGCGCCAATTTCATAAACGCACGTGGCCTAGACATTTCTGCGTAAAACTACGCGATATTATTATTCGCGTAATAAGAACGGGCACACCTCACTCGCGTGATATTTATTCATTAATTTATTCATTCGTCGGATATAAAATTTATCGGGATATTCGTAGATCTATTTTTTCAACAGCTTAGGTAATTAAAACGATTCTTTATAGTCGCGTCGCCGTTCGGGACTCGGGAAATACTAGAGTGGCAAATCAAGTATGCGAGAATCTACACCGGATCTTAGCTTTGGACATCAAGATCTAATATGTAGTTCGAAGTTGATTATGGTGGGGAAAATATATGACGTTTAATAAAAGTGTGAATGGAGAAGGAAAGCTTGAATTGTATCTGGCCTGGATTAATGTGGATTTCAATCGTTCAAAAACTCCTATTCCCACGTATCGTTTTCGTTTATTTCCGGGAATATGATACGATCTGAAAAATGTCTTATCCGAATGACGAAAAGCCTCTTTCCCCAGTTTTTCTTTCTCAGTTCTTTTTAATTACCTCCAAAAATTCGAACGAGTCTTTAACAGAGGAATCGAAAATCGTGGGATGCGAGGCCCGCGCAAACTGGCGATCGGTTCTAGTCGCCTCCGTACATAATACCGCGGGCCAAACTCGCCCTTAGTCGATCCGAAGCGCCAGCGCAAACCCGCGTCCTATCATCCCTCGGGAATCCCCGCTTCGCGTAACTCAACCTTGTACCAAGGTTGCGCCCTCCTACTTCTCCTCATCCTTTTCCTCCTCCACGATTATGACTCGTTTCTGGGTATATGTTTCCGCGATCCTTGTCTCTGTACAGAATTTGTTTACTATACGCGCGCGGGTGGATATCTTCTCTATACCTATCGCATCTAGGTATACCTATATGGCTCATTGTTACAGGGTTGAGACTCGAGACTTGGAAAGGGGTAGCCCAGGGTCCAAGGGAGTTAAACTCGCGTGTCGAATTTATTACGTGATTTCAGGGTCTACCCTGCTTCCTTATACGTTCATTTATTCATCCCTAACGTGAACTTACGTCATTTTTTCCGCATTTTATGATTTTTCAATCTTCATCCCTTTGTTTTTATCTCATTTTCTTTCGTTTTCAATATTTTCTTACAAGGTAACTCTTCGAGGTAAATCAGTCGTTATATTTTTAATTGGACTCTATAGCTTATCATCTGCACTTGCCAGCTACGTCGGGGCGCCACTACGTCTGTCGTGCTGGTAAACACTGTTTGTTTCCCGAATAGAAGTGAAGAATCGATTCTATGAATCAAAACTTCTTTTCTCTCTTCAGAAATGGAAATAAAATTTCAAATTTCAACTGAAAGAAAGAAAAAAAAAAATGTCAAAAACCAGAAAAGCTAAAAATAAAATACAAACAGTAAAAATTATTCAAATTTAATTCTATTCGTGTGAAAAAATACTTTTTTTGGAAAACTTTCATGGAAAGGCGATTGATTTTTTTTTTTTAAGAGTATAGGGAGAGGAGCAGAAGAGGCAGCATGTCGTTATAATTAGTGAAGTGAGTATAATTTTAGTTACCAACGTTTGCGAACCTTACGGAATGGCCTTATTAAGCGGTATCGAGTTCTTTATGTTTTCGCTTTACGAAGGTCATCTAGGGAGGATAAAATGCGATGTAACAGTATCTGCAACCCCGGAGATATACTTAACGAGAAAGTATACAAAGGATGAAAAATAATGAAAAGTTTACCCTGTGCAGCCGATCTTCCAATAGCCAGAGGAACAGTATGAATGATTACCGCGGTTATCGGGTTTCCTTATATTCAATACTTTTAAGATTCTCTTAAAATTCGTTTCAACTTTTCCCCCAATTTACTTCTCTTTTCTTATCATTCTTCTGTTTCATATTATTATTTTTTCATCATACCCCCTCACCCCCCCCCTTTGGTCGGTCTCACGTACCTATACCTAACGCTCTTCTATTTCTGACTAATTTTCAAATTCAAATTTTAATCATTTCCACCGCTGTTTACGCAATTAGGAACAGAAGAGATGAATTTATTCCTGAATTACTAACGCTTACTTACATAGACGAAAATATTTGCTCAAAAACGAACACCCTGCGTATAGATGTATTTCATTCTAGTTTATTTAACCATACATAGGTATCATTCTACCGATGAATGGCCCCATCGTTTGCCAAATTTTCCCAATCTATATCGTCCACTTCTTTCTCTATTAAAACGCGTAAGATTTTTCCCAAAATTTATCGCTAAATATCAGTTGAGCTTTATTAACGCTATGGCACAAATTGTCTGAATTATTCCGACCGCATTGTACTTATTAGGATAAAAAAACATTAACTCAAGTCGAAAACTGAGTGTGAAGCTATACTTGCGAAATGATTTATTTTATGCTTCATGTAACAGAAACTCAAGAGAACGAAAATTATCATAAGACTTGAACGTCGTTTCAGGGCAGTATTTTCTTTTTTTTTTACCACTTATTCAAAAATCCTGTAGAATAAGGCTAGAGAAGAAAAAAAAAAGATTTTTGAATAAGTGACTCAATGAATTGTACATTTCCCCATCAAAATAATATAAAAAAGATATGATGTTTTTATTCATTGGTTATTACTCAGCCGGGTATCATGGTAAATAATTTTGGAGAATGCGATTTTCCAGGAACTCAAATAATCTACAAAAAATGTCCCCGGAGTAAATTCTATAAATTGAATCGTACAGAAGTTATAACTAGCGTCGAAAGTTACCTAGCTAAACGCTTGTCACGGCTGAACTATCGACTTTAGAAATAATAATCCCGAGGATATTTTTTGCAGGTTGTTTAATTCCCTGTAAAACATCGAATGTGCGAAATCTTTCATCATCAGACCCGTCCGAGAAGCGAACCACCCCAATTCCTATGTGTGAAATATTTATTAAAATTTTCATCGTGTTGCCAAAAAGCTGAAAATATAAGGCAGCGATTTTTAACTCTACTCGATCGTTATGATATGATCATTGATCGGATAGCTGCTATAGCCTTTAGATGCAGATCTTGACTAAATTGTAGGATGCGAATTAGTCAAGTTAGTTAATTAGACAAGGCGCTGTGACGCTGTAAATAGCAGTGATTAAGAAGCCGCGAATGCAGTTATAAGTTGCAGAACTATTCCGACTCTGATTCTTAATTAGTTTACTCAAACCGCGACATCAATGTCTTGCGTATCGATCACTTCTTTTTTCTCTTACGTAGCACTGGCAAGGTGCCGATTAATCATTGGCTAATTACTTCATTAGTCGATGATCTTTTTTTTATTCCGTAAATTATTGCCTTTTTTGTAACTACGTGGTTATACCTATACTAGGTAGTTGAATATATAAAAATTAATCGTCGAGTTTTACCGATTTTGAATCAAATACAAATCGATTTTTTTTTTTGAATCAATTACAGTTCGATCTTGCCATTTTTTCCTCCCCCTATATACGCTCATGCATCTTCGTCATTAGATATTCAAACTGTTTTCAAATTCTGCAGTTTACTTTATGATCAAAAATAATTCCAAGTATAAGATGTATGTCTTTTGATTTTTTTTTATTTTTAATTATTAAGCGATATAATTGATCTCCTTTGATTAAACAAGCGTTGGAAATTGCTACCGCGATACTAGTTATGCATAGCCACGTCGTAACGTAGTTTGAAAAAACAAAAACAAAGAAAACAGGATTAGGGAGAATAATAATAATAGTAAGAATCATAATGAGCAAGATAGTTATAATTTCTGTGACCATAAATTTTACCACGTAACTCGAAGATTTTTTCTAATCACGATTATGGATTAGATTAAATGGCTGTGAGGCACTCGGGTTACCTAACTATTCTATCTGATCATTATTGGATTATTAGTTATACCCAATATGTTACATTGGCAATTGTTAAGGCAAGTAAATCAATGTGTAATTTTGAAAATGGTCGGTTGATTTTTTTTTTTATCGAATTTTATCGTTCTTTTTTTTCTTCTAATTTCATTAGAAAATTTAGAAGATGTGTGCAGAGGTTTGTATTAAATGCAATAAATACACGAAGAAAAAAAAGTCGACGAATGATTGATGACGGCACGATATATTATCGTTGAAACATTATTATTATTATTATTATTATTATTATTATTATTATTATTATTATCAGTTCAAATATTAGACAATAAAAGTAATATAATGACAATACATAGCATGGCAATTGATAGAATATAGATAATTGTATAGGTATATAGAACGTGGATTTTACACATTGATATAAAATTGTACAATAATATATTTTATACATTTAAATACATGCTCGGGATAATAATACGATACGTCTGCATATAATATATGATCGTGACGTTTAATGTATACATATATCTGCTTGTTAAGGATTTTTTCTTTTTTTGTTTTCTCTCTTTTTCTTTTTCTTTGATTTTCTTTTTAATAAACCTATATCACGTAATTATCAATTCACTATAATGACTAGTATTGCACGTACTCGCACGTGATGATAACAGTGATTTAAATTAGGTTTAAGCTTCTTCGTTATTTATTTATGCAATTCTGTTTTTTTTTTTTTTTTCAAACCAATTTGGCAACAATTCGACTAAAGCAATACACGCGAACGAAATTGGCTATATATTCTTAGTCAATCAAATTGCACGGCCAAAGTCTTCCCCATTAAAATATCCATTTACTTATTTATTTATTTATTTATTCATTTATTTATTATTATTATTATTAATCATGCATCCCTTATTTACCAGATTTTTTCACCCCTCGATCTGTCGCAGGTCATAAATGTCGCCAACTAAGTATACTAAGATTATTAATACGGTTGTAAAAGTGTATGCGATACAATCGTATGAATGGATTCGAAGGATTGAGCTATAATCGTACTAAATAAAAAGAAAAAAAAAAAACATTCTGAATTCTAAGATAGTCACTGATTCCGCTAACGGAAAACTCCGAATCTATAAACCCTGATCAAAATATCGGTAGTATTTAGCGTCAGGATAAAAACTCAGACTTGTGATAAAAGAAGCAGAAAAAAAAATTGGAGTCTAACCCTGAAACGAAAAATTCGTGAAACAGTTCGGGAGGGTTAAGACCCTGACCCTTAGCTCAAATTGACGTGGATTCATCGCTCTCTTCAGTGTCTTCGTAATCGAGGCCATACAATTTGCAAATTTCCGTTTCCATCCAGCTAGTGTCTGCAGAGACTTTAAACTTGTTTTCCGAGTTCCTCGACTCAATTTTCACGTACGAATCCCTCCGCCCTGTTCCACCCTCAGCTGGACGCTGAATGCTAGTGCTTTTCACTATGACTTTCGGACTTCGAGGAGCTCCTCGCTTCTCTTGCGAGGCGATTTCTTTCTCCGAATCGGCCGAATCCACCGAATCCCTGTTGGAATTTTGCCAGGCTTTTCGCCTGCTAGATTGGCTATTTCGCCGCCCTATTTTCGGACTCTCGTTGTCCAAGTCCAGGTACTTTCTCATCCACTTGGGCGTTTCGCTGCCGTAAACTATCGCCTTATTCAGGCTCTTCGGGCTGGTGAGAATCATCGGTACTTCGCTCTCGATAACCGTCGTGATCACTTGCTCGTTTCTGTCGAAGTTACTCTCGAGGAACTTCTTCCTCGGTACAACCGACATGTTTTCTTTGACGGGAAAGGCCGAGGAATCGTTCGAGGTTTCGTAAGTGTAAGAATAATGCCGTTGAACATTCTTCGGCGGTTCGTCCCTGGCGCGAATCTCCGCCGTTTGGTCTTCGCCCTTTTTCAAAACCTCTTCAACCTTTTTCGCCTTCTTTATACCAGGCAGCAAACATTGGCGCAAATTTCCCGTTATACTGTGCCTCTGCTTCGCCGGTGGATCCAAAAGCCTCCGCAAACTTGAAGTACTTATATCCGGAACCGACATCCGGTGATTCTGATTAGCCTGCATCGTCACCGTCGGCAACGGGGGTAGCGGGTCAAAGACCGATTCGACGCGAGGCAGAAGCGGGCTGGTGCTAGTTATCAGAACGCTTTCCAGTCCATCGGCAGCCTTTTTGCCGTCTGATCCCTGCTCAATTTTGGCAAGATTTTCCGAAATCGGTGAACTCGCGATCGGCAAAAGTCTGGACCTGCGTTTAGGCTCGTTGAGAGAGCTGTCCAAGCTGAATCTCTGCTTCGGGGTGCCAGCGATGAGCTTCAAATCGTTGGCAGTCTCGAGTTCAGGAATCGAGAACCTGTCCCTATTGAATTTCGCCAGATCAACGGGCTGCAAGTCCTTGACGTGCCGCGACCTGGACGCTCCGAAATCAAGCTGATAGAGTCTCTCGCGCTGCGCGACCTTCGGCGGGGAAGCAAACCGCTTGTGCTTTATAGGCGAGTTTAGAATATTCTGGAGATCCCTTCCCGAGCTTAAACAAGGCTGCGATAATCTCTGGTGGCCTCTTCCGGGGTAGAAGTCACCGGGTACCAACGTCGGCTGGGAAAGCCTCTCCCGTTTGTTTGGCGGGTCGCGTTTAAGGACGTGGGTGACATCGGGTTGGGACGGAAGCCCGGCCGAGTGAACGTTCGGCGCCGAAAGTCTCTCCTCGTCGATTCTAAAGTTCATATAATTATCGCCGGAAGCTCTAAGGCTGGGATAAGAGAGCCGGCCCTTGTTCATGCCGACGAAATTGATGCCGGAAAAGCTGGAGTTCAAAGTAGGCTGCGACATCCTTATCCTCCGATCGGGAGACCCGGAAGTTGACCTTCCGTCGTTGTAGGATACCAAAAGCGTCGGTAAATTCGGCTGCGAATAGCGACCGCGTTGATTTGGCGGAGTGAACGTTGAACTCGGCGGGGTCGACCTGGTTACATCGCTCCGCATAGAATCTTGGGACTCTATGCTCGATTGAGACTGAGGACATCGGACAGAGCCGATGTGAAGATTGGGCTGCGAGAGGCGGGTCTTTTTCACGGGGCATTTTAAATGGTCGATTAAATTCGGCTGGGAAAGACGTATGCAAGTGTTTGGCCGTAACGGGCCGTGTTTGTTGAGATACCAAAGGTCTCTTCGGGAGTATGGCTCGCATCAGAGAGTACCTTCTTCTCGAAGACGTCGCATGAAGACTGGCCTAACGTCCTCGAAGAATGATGGCAGGTCCAGTTCAGCCGCTCGTGCTATGCCTCCGTCTTTACACTCGAGCCAGTAGGTGTCCATCAGTCCTTTACCCTGCAGGATTAAGAATCTTCATTAAAATGGTTCAAAAAATTTTTTTTTTGATTTTTCCAACTCTTAGCCTCCCAAAAAAAAATCCTCACCGAAGAGGGACGCTGTAGCTCAACTCTGATAGGTCGCTATTTTTATTTTATAGTTTCCTATTCATTCGAAAGAAAACCGAGTGCTTCAATCTCCAAGAATGCGATCCTCGTTCATTCGCTTACCTTTACGTCGACCAGACCGCGATGCTCGATTCTGAACCCTCCAACGGCGTCCAGAGCCTTCTTCATCTCGAGACTAATGTGGATTCGTAAAGCTGAGGAACAGAGCAATGGATTATTTTTTTTTTTTTTGGTTTTTTGGAAAATTTAAGAATTCCTATCTGGAAAAAATCTCAACCTTCTCCGGTAGACTCCATGCGACTAGCAGTGTTAACAGTGTCTCCGAATAGGCAATATCGAGGCATCTTCGTTCCCACGATCCCAGCTACTACTGGCCCAGTGTGAACTCCACTGCGAATTTGAAGGCGTTCTCCAGGTCTCCGGGGGACTTGGAATACAGTTGAAGCCGCTAGGAGGTCTAGAGCCATCGTGGCAATTTCTGAAACGTGTTTATCGCCTGGAAGAAGCATTGCATACGAAAGAGTTAAAGCTGTTACCATACCGGTCAGGGATTCGGTGAGATTTGGCGTGCAGATGGAATGGGAAACGCGAAGACTACGTGCGATTGTTATTTTGTTATAAAAACGAGCAAGCGCAAAGGGGGTTAGATGTTAATCCGTGGTTTTTGTATGGGGGATTGCGTACTTTTACCATTTTTTACTGGAAGGCCAGAGGCCACCATGTACGAATCGCCGATCGTCTCGACCTTGTAAACATCGTAGCATTCGATCCGCGCGTCGAAGAGCTTGTAGATGGAGTTCAAAAACGTAACGACCTAAAAGCAGGCGGTTTTTAGACGAGAAAACAAAGCTTAAAGAATCGGGAAACGGAAGGTAGTCTTTCTCTCGCCATTATCCCACCTCCAGCGGCGTTGTCTCCGCTGCAATTTCCGTGAACCCAACGATGTCACTGAAGTATACAGTCACGGCCTCGTAGTATTCGGCGGGAACCTGACCAGCATGAAACATCACAGCGTGAAAAAAAAAAAAAATCGCAAGATCCAACACGAAGTAAAAGTATCTTAGAAATTATTTTCAAGAACCTGTTGCGTTTGTTTCAATTGCTGAGCCACACTCGGAGGCAACATTTGAAATAGTAGAGTGTCGCTCTTCCTCTTTTCTCGCTTTAGTTCTCGAGCCTTTTGGGCCAAATTCGCGGCGTACATCTGCGGGAAAAAATATCTTCAAGCTTAATCAGAATTAGGGATGAAAATCCGTAGGGAAGGGTTGATTTCTAAAAAATTCATTGATACGTTGATCTCATTGATTCCGGATTAATTGAGCGGTATATTGAAGAAAAGAATGTGCTGATTAACAGAAAACGAAACTTCTCCACAGTCTTTGCACTCGTATCTTCCGACATATATCATACGGAGTGGCTCCAGCCCCTCGAAGATGGGCGAATTGTTTGCTTAGACAGAAATATCGATTGTCAAGACTCGAGATTGACGGAGAGATAATATAACACACTGGGTGTTCGGTTGGAAAATGGTATATCAACTTGACGTCACTCGGGTTATATTTTTACCCGAAATTACGATTCCGGGTGTAAAATATATGCGCGGATGTATGTATGCGTGTGTACTCGTCGTTCGAACGAGTGCAGGGTGAAATTCGAACGAACTTTTAATAACCGCGATAAAATTTGATCGACGTTTGCCATACAATTTGCAAATATCCCCTGAGCCTCCCGAGCCCTCGGCTTATAAGGTCCAATTGACTTCCTTTTATAGAGAATGAAATGGGGGCGAATACAGGGCGGAATAATGTGCGGAAAATTCCGCCTCGATTCTGGGAGTGTATTACCTGGATTGTGGCCACGGCATTGCGCACGAGAATTATTATAATCGGGGAAATAACCAGGACCAAAACGACGATGGCGATACCCGCGACTTCCTTGTTACTAGCATCCTGAAGATTCGAGCTGACGTAGTCCCTGGAAATGGAAAAATTCCGTTTTCATCAGGCGAGGATATCCGATTCGAGAACTTTCACGGTTATACAATTTCATCTTATTTCACGTAAAGGAAAAATTTCTCTTATTCAACTCACCGTATCATGTGACGCAATTCACGCTGCAGCTTCCTGAGCTCGTCGACGTAAGTAGCCATGGAATCAAAGTAGGCTATAGCGTCTTCTACACTCGGCTGGCGTTTTCGATTCTCCAGGATTTCGTCCCTCCTGCGAAGAGCAGAGATTACAGAACGATAATGAAGACCAGAAAGACGCGAAATTGGAGAGATTTTTACCCTCCAAAATGAGAATAAATTTGATTGAAATTTTGTTTCTTCTTTGCCAATAATGAACCCCGCATAACGCAATCTCACTACTTGAACGCAGGGTTGAAATAGAACGCTGCATAACATTATGGGTGCATGTGGTTGCGGGGAGAAGTTATCGTTTTATGATAGGTCGGCGAACCGAATTGGAAAATCGTTGGAGTGCTTTCTCATCCTGGGGTTAATTCTGTTAGGAACACGCGAGCGAATACGTCTATAGATAGCGCGATATCGGTAACAGATAATTGTCTGATAAATGAATAGCGAGGAGAGAGGAGAAGAGGTAATAAGATGCGTGAGCTTACCTCGACTTGATTTTACCGTATTCCGGCATCGTCTGAGTCAGATCGGCGTAAAACTTTTTCAACGAGGGTACGTAGGTCAAAGAACCATTGAGAAGATCACGTCCGAGCGCCTCGTGACGTACGTAGCTCACGTAACTATCACCGGCCAGTATACCACGTCCGAAATAATTGATTCCATAAACAGAGGCAATTCCTAAACTCTCGATGCTCCGCAGGAGGTTTTTAAACGATATTAAATACCTGTGGAGAAATTTCATCGAGTCATTTATCAGCGATATTTTCCTAGAGGAGAAACTGCACCGTTCATCCCTCACCTCCACACTCCGCTGTTGTCCGTCTCTTTTATCTGGTTTGTTAAGTGGTCCAGCATTGCCGCATTCACACTAGTATACCAGGCCATCACTTCGGAAATGCTGCTCTCCGAACTGATCTTTTCTCTGAAAAAAAAAAAGAAATTAACCTCAGAACCTTCGAGGGGGTGGAAATGATTTTTTTTTTGAACAGCTGGTACATAATTAGAGATTAATTATTATTTATATATATATTTTTGTTTTTCCCCAAAATTGCATAATTTTATAATACTCCCATTTTTTCTCCGATAGACTGAATCTGTATGATTCGGAGTTGATAGAAGCCCAAATAATTTCTGACAACGTTTGAAAATCTTGGTGATCAGTCGCGGAAAAAAGCCGCGTCGATAGTATATCCCTTAGCGATTTGAGAGAAATTATTTCCCAGGTGTATACACTTCCTCGAATCGAGTTAAATTGACTTTCGCTGTATATTGTTATGTCGCCCGTTTATCGTCTCGATTTTTTCCGCACCCTGACCTGCCCTCGGTATCGCAGCGAGCTTTTTTTGTCTCCTCATGGATTATCCCGTATAAATGTCGAAATTTCAACGAGTCCGAATCCATGTTTTTTCTCTTCAAAGAGGCAAAATGATTTCGACGGGTCGAGGACACATCGGAGTATTGAACGAGTAGGTCGACAGAGATATTGTCTAAAAATACTGTGCGGTTGTTCCAGATGGTTGCTCGCGCGTTCACCTGTTACGTCACTAATATCTCTCCGTCTCCTTCTCTTTGAGGGAATTTATTAGGTCGATGGTTTGCGCACCCGTACATAACACAGCATGATAGTCGATAGATCATGACGCCCCCCAGGCACTAGTTAGAGGGTGTTGCACGCGGTCTGGTACGTAACACCCCGGAGCCTTTTCCAAGGCTCAACAAGTAGAGGCCTCCTCAACCTCGAGCCTTAAATCCGTACGCCTATATACCGAAGCGCGTTTTTTTTTTCTCCCTCCGTATAATTCGCTCTATTTATTTCACCCCCAGCCCCCGGATGATTCGATCAACAATAATTCGCGCGTTTTTTTTTTTTTTTTTTCTTCTCGTCGAAAAGCTTTTTGACGATTAAAGAACTCATCGAAGTTACGATACTCGATGAAGTAGAGAACCCGGATACTTTCTACCAAGACAATGACTGATGGAATGTTTTATACTATCTTTCCCTAAGTAATTAGGATGAGGGGGCAGTTTTTCACCTGTGATCTCCTCGTGTAAATGACGAGTATCATTCGCGTTATAGAGGCGGGGAAAGTATCCTCGAAAATTTCACTGATCACGGAGATTGTTAATTTAGAAAAAAAGTTTCTTTCCATCGAGGGATAATGAACGAGGAACGACGAATGATTGATTGACGTATAACGTTCTCGTTCGTTCACTTAAACCGCGCTTTGAATCTACGGGAGAGAAATATAACGGGGGTTGTTCGAGGGGTGAAAAGAAATGGTAAGATGTGGTATAAGAGGTGGTAAATCGACGTTGAAATTCAATACGTGTTGAGCCTCGGTTAGTAACTATAGAAACTCAAGTTAATGGAGCGAAGATGCAGGCACTGAGATAAAGTGATTGCACGGAAAAAATTGAAGGCGGAATATTGCTCTCTCTGCTATCGAATAAAGGGACGAAATTTTCTCGTTTATTAATTCACCGCATTTCCATGAATCGCAATGCCCATATACTCTACTTTTATGCTTGTAACGGGTACACGCGTTTCATGAATAATCAAGGACGTCGTCGAGAACTGACGTTCGTGTTTGTGGATAAATAGAATAAAACGTGTCACGCAACTTTTGCCACTTATTTGCCAGTGCCATTCCACTCGCAATTATTACAGACACTGTCAGTAGCTTCTTTTATTCCATAGCGATATCGAACTGGGATATACATAACAAACATTTACAAGGGGCGAACATTTGTTTTAGATATTAGCTAATGCATTGGGCGTGACAATGCTCACTTCTTTTGTCAACACTTGGTGTCAATGATAGTATCTACAATTTGTACAATGCCAGAAGCATTATCGCGGAGAAAGATCAGCGCGAGATAAAAAAAAAACACCCTGTATAATTACCCTCCTCAATTCCCTCGTTACTCTCCTTCGCTTAATTTTTCGCTTTTCAACGCCGTTAATTATTTCAATTACAAATACTCGAAGTACTCGTACCTGAAGTCGTTGAGACGCTCCTGGAAGGCTTCCTTGTTAACAACGTCGTAAGTCTGGAGCCTAGCCTCGTCTCTAGGTACAGAAACCAGAGGCCAAGTGGTCATG
Source organism: Rhogogaster chlorosoma (assembly GCA_944452935.1). Classification (NCBI taxonomy): domain Eukaryota; kingdom Metazoa; phylum Arthropoda; class Insecta; order Hymenoptera; family Tenthredinidae; genus Rhogogaster; species Rhogogaster chlorosoma. The sequence continues at coordinate 25,701,296 of OX101800.1, read as the reverse complement.
TTGTAAAGTGCTCGATCCGTCACCGCAAATCTCTGGGTAAGATTTGACCTGGGGGAAAAAAAAAAACGGAACGAGAAAAGAACAAAGTGTGTTTAATTCGCCTCATAATCCCCCCTGCGTACCTAATTCGGAAATTAATTACCTCAGGGTGTTCCCGTTTGTATAAATGAAAAATGCAACCTCAGATCTCTCCAGCTGCATTCTCGTCACGACTTTTCCCAAATCCGTGGCTATTGTCACCTGCGTTAGCGGACGAAAGCCGTTAATCAATTTCCACGATATTAGTCGAATTATCTCTCACACTTCACCTTATAAATTAAGAAATTTATCGTCGCTAAATTGGGGGGCTAAAATCGTTGGACATAATCGTCTACGAGTACTATTCGATCTTTCTATCATCCTAGTAATACACATATTCTCGCCTGACACCGCACACGTGTCTATCAACTACATAGTTTCATATTGGCTACTCGTGATGGCTCTATTCGTAGAGTAAGTACTGTATAACAGAAGGAGTGGAGCACGGAGAAACACTTTGCCATTTAGTACAGCCGGACATCAGAGAACACTTTGCCATTCGTCCTTAGCGAACAGGTACGACTATAACGGGGCATCTGGTCAAACAATTCTCCACGTTATACTAGAGTATAGAATGCGATCTACGATAGTTTTGAAAACTTTGTCGTTTCTTATGGGTCCAAATTCGAGAAGGATTGGGTTAATTTCCTTGGCTCGAATGAACGCGTAGGACGAGCTTTATCGTGTTTCGCCGATTGATTGGGCTTGATTTTTGTTATAAATTTAACCGTTGAAAGTCAGCCGAGAAAGAAAATGCTGGTTTATGTATCGGGGGATTAACTAGCCTTGAGATAATTGCGGGAATAATTTTTCAGCGATAATATCGAGGGTGGTGGATTGCAAGGAAGCGTTTTAAAACAGTAACTGTCTCAGACGATTTGCGTAGGGGTGCATCACAATGAGGAAGAGATACGGTGCTGCATTTGACCAATTTTATTGCTGGTCACGATCGCCATACGTTTCAATTAGACCGGGGCGAACTTCATTGAATTCTAAGCAAATAAATACAACTCTTGGGGGTGATCCTGTCCTGTCGCAGAAAAAGTACTAGGAGTGAGTATTCGCGTTTCGAACAAATTCAAGGGTAGAAGAAAGCCGAGAGAAAAGAACCAACATTTTTTTTTGACCGAGGAGTCTCTATCGCTATCCCAATCGTGGATTGTTTAACGCGCCAGTCTAGGAGGAGTGCCGTGTTTGCTTTTCATCTAATTTCGTGGCTTATACCTATAGAATTATGATCGGCGAGTCTTCGATCGATTTTTCCTTCACCCCCAATCATAAAAAATTTCCACTGGTCAAAGCCGGACGATAAATTCCCCAGGGAGTTGCCGCAATCGCGAATCCCTTCTCTTTCTCTAAAATTTAGCTTTCAAATTAACCGACTCGCCTGGGTTTCGATTTCCGACACTTCCTGTCTGTAGATCAAAATATCGTGAAGTGTATTAGCCGTCTGGACAATCAGGGCTAAAATCGGTATAAACGGCAGCACCAGCATCTGCAATAACTGGATTCGTCGTCCTCGACGATGAGCCGGATCTGTTGCGCGAGCCCAGCAAGATTTTCGGCGACTTCCTTTCGCCCCGGAAATATCGTCAGATGACAGACTCCTCACGGAGCTGATCTCCGCCATGCAGGATCCGTTCCTTGGCGACATACTGAAACAGTATTGGAATAAAAATGTGGAAATTATGTATTTCTCGCCTCACGGTTTTTGGCGGAAAATAATAATTCCGCGATCCCCTATAGGTACATGTATATATGTACACGGAACTGCACTCGTCGGAGTAGAAATTTCAATTCAGAAGACGGGACAGATTTGTCTAGGACTTAACGCCGATTGCCAATGCGTCTGCAGAAGGACTTATCTGGGTTAAGGTGAAGTACGTGATCGAATGTCTGTATGGCTGCTCTAGGAAGATCAATGGTCGTATGTCTGAACTGGTATGAATGGCAATCACAAATAAACCGAGGTTATTATTATTGTCGTACATAGCGGATGGAGGATCGTGGGCGACCCTTCGAATGGTTAAAAATCCGAAATCTAGAGCATTTCAGTTTCTTATCTCGTTTTATTTTCCGTCAATTTTCATCCTCGTTCGAATTGAATCTCGCATCAACATATATCTGCTGCAGTTGAATTTTGACCGTGTAAAAATATCTTCTCGCTTCCAGATCGCGAGAGGTTTTTTTACTTTAGGATTTTTTCCGAACCTGTAATCAAGCGCCTAATGAATCAGCTCGTGACGAACTAATTTCAGGCCCGTCTCTTCTCTTTCATCGCGGAATATAATAAAATAGAATAAAGTAAAGAACCGAAATATAATATGTATGTTTATGACAAAAATATCCACATCTACGTAGGTGCAGGGTAAATACGTGAAACGGAAAATTACAATCCGGGAGACAACTTCTCGGCAAAGTTTCGTTAAAGAAAATTGCAATTTCTGCAAATGTCGTTCAGTTTTTCTTTTATACATTTTTTAAAATTATTTCAATCAAACTCGTGAGCTTTTTGAAGCTGATTTTACCCAGGGCGATGTAACATCATCATTATTAGACTGATGCTAGCTATAGTAGCTGATGGGAAGTTTGCGATAATGTTGTTTCAGTTAATTCATGAAAACTGAGTTTGCGGCTTAGACGGCGAACTGGCAAACTAGATCACGTCAACCACCAACCCCTATGTCTGCAACTGACGTACATTCACAATTGACTGATGAATAACGGAGTCATTCTCACATCTAGCCTCGATCCATACCGCGTTCAGAAACAGGAATCCTTTCTCAAACGGTGCGATTAACAATTCCAATGCAAAATCGATTCATTCTCTTACGAATTAGTTCAAATTTGGTTTTCAAAGCTCAAAATGCTCACGAAGTTCATCGACATCTATAAAACTATGACAGATGTAGAAAATCCCGATGTTGTTGATTAACCGAGTATAACCTGCTGCACAGGGAAATACTTTTCCTCCTTTATCATGAGCACCCTTAGCTGTTAATGAGAGGAAGTGTTAATCGAAGCGTATATCTTTCTTATTGTATCCAAAGACGTTGAAGCAGTCCCGTAGTCATTTACTAAGTGGTAAGTGAAGATAAGTTCGGTATTGTCGTTACTACGGGAATTGATGAAGGATAAATTCCAATATAAGGATAAGGGATGAGATATGGAGAAGAAAATCCCGCCGTATTATCCTCGGATGGTGATATATCTATCAATAAAACTGGGAAACCCTTTAACAGTAATTATATGTATATATACGGTTATATAAAGCAATTCGGTAGACTATAATGTCTCACGTTGTGTTATAACCAGAATCTAAGGCGGAGTACAGCGTCGTTGTAAGTGTCAGTTTGCGGTAGAATATAACCGTATGCAAGAGTATGCAGATTCTCTGTTTAGAGGCACGTGTTATTGGCGGAAGACAGTAACGTTATTCAGAGAGTATGGATACCCACGTAACAACGCGACAGTATACACGTGTACTTATACGTAAGTGACAAAAGCGAAGACACGAACAAAACTTGCAGCTTGGGTGACACTCGGCTGAAATTTCATCCACTATTTCTTTTCAGTTTCATTTTCATTTCCATTTTCAAGCCAAAGTCGCTACAGAATTGGATATTCCAGATACGTAATAACGATAAAAGTGTGTAGAAAATTTCAAATTATCAGACACTTAGATTTTGGACTTGCAACGAACGTTGTACTCCTTTTGATCGCTGGTTGTGTACAACCCTGTAGGATTGTTTAGGGGTGTTATACGCGGTGTACTGGCTCTACGACCAAGGGTCGACTTATTAGAAGAGCCGGGCGTAAACATATCCGTTAAACCGTGGCTCGATGGGGGTGGATATGTTTGCCTCTAGGAAACACATCCGAGATCCCATTATTGGGTGTGTGGTACAAATGCAGCTTAATTGATGTTGATCATAGCGTGTAAGAACCCGCCCTAATCCCTCGCGGCTATTTTGTTCAATTTCATTTTTTCCACCCCATTCCACGTCCCATTGAATAATAAATACGTATATAACAAATCCGTGACATAATTAGTGCAAATTCAATTCAGCGACGATGATGATAAAAATCAAGTTGTTATTCTACACGTCATGAGATAAGGAATTAATTCAAATCCCACTTTCTCGTAGTTTTGTTTGCCGTACTGACTTCCACTGTCCGGGAAAGTTTTTTTCGTACGAAAGTTTTCGGTGGTGATGTTTAATCGTAGTTGGAAAAGTGAAAATATGACTTTGGAATAAGTTGAGCTCTGGTATCGGTCGGATTTTCTTATTGGTTTTATGGAAAGAAGAAGAAATTGAATCGGGCATTGTATTACGTGTACATCGGTTGCGGACTCGAATTATTTACTCACTCGTTTTGTACGGTTAACATGACGCCGTTGAGGACGTTGAGCCTTATCGGAGAACCCAGTACGTAGATAAAATAGCGGCGTGCTTTTGGTCCACAACTATGTGACGTAGGAAGCGACGAATGTATTATCTCATAGAGTAAGACACTCGGCTTCCATTCAGAGTTGGCATAAAGGTACGTGCATGGCGGGGGCAGTGGGACAAAGTCATCTCAATGCCAACGATTACGAATACTATACATAATACGAATATAATATATATATACACACATATATAAGGGTACATGGGCGTATAACACACATTCAAAAATCTGTGTAAATTATTCATGCGACTACCTAGTATACATGGCTATTTGCAAAATTCGACAGTGAATCATAATATCTTTGCAACAGATGGCATGTGTACCAAATTTTCACTTCAAAGTCCCAATTTTCTATATCACCAAAAAATTTCGTAGTTTTTAGTATCTGAAAAAAATTTTACAGGTCGCTCGAGAGTTTCGAAGATAATTTAATTTTCTATTCATTTTTTCATTCCAACTCTAACCCTCTGTTATTTCTTTATCTTCAATAGTCGTAGAGGTGCTCCAAATTTTTGGCATAAATGTAAATATTTCTTTAGATCGCTCAAGAAGTTTTAACATTCGTATCATGATTTTTGGAAATTTCGAACCATAAACGGCCGATGAATATTACATTTAGATTTTTGCCGAAGATTTTGAACACTTGTGAGCATGAGAAAATGAGAAAAGAAGAAAAATTGAATTAATATCTTTGAAATTTTTGAGCGACCTTTCAAAATTTTTCAATCGCGGCCAAATGTTGGGAGGCTTACTCGAATACTAAAGACTACGAAATTTTTGGGTGAGACCGAAAATAGGGAATTTTACTTTCACACTTTAATACAGAATCTTATTTCTCTGTCTGTAGTTCGATATCAACTTTTACAATACGTATAAGAGTGAACTGAGACTCGTTCAAAGTTGTAAGACTTCGGGTTAATTCAGTGTATAGCGATCAATCAATGGGGAAAATCATCGCTTTACTATCGCAGAGAAAGATAACCGAGAAACTTCTGTTAAAAAACAAAACTACGAATAATTGTACACAGATTTTGAGAGGAAGTACTAGTTGTTTTTTCTTTTTTCTATCCATTTTGAAAATGTGAAAAAATTTTCTGCATTTATTATCATTATTTCCCTCCGTTTTCTTTTTTTCATAACTAATGAAACATGGCTCGATCTACGTGATCTAAAACTGGGCGACCAATCAACACAGGGGGAAAGGGACTAGACACAAAAAACTATTCTAAAGATAAATTGGAGTAGAGTGAATTTAATTAGTAAATGTAAAGAAAAAATGAATTCTTACGCGTATATATATATCTGTGAGTAATTTATATTCTGTAAAAATATGTATATATAGGTATATGTACGATTGTAGTATGTATATATACGTGGGGGATTAATTTCGAAAATTTTTGAAACGTTACCGACGAACTCGTTACAATATGATATTTAGGGGTGATATTTCACTCGGTTAAAAGTACCCTTAAAAATATATTCTATATTTCAAGCGAACAGGTGTTTGTGCGCGTACAGCGCGCGAACGAAGACTGAAAGACGAGGGAATCGGCGTCGCGACGGCCACCCAAAGCTCTAACGAATCGTCGAGGGCATGCGTGTACTACATAGCTTACATTGTCCTAACTTCTTGTTCTTCGGTACCAATGTCACTATATCACAATCCCCAGGGACGAGCAGCGTAATCGCACGATATCATATCGAAACATAAAAACAAAACGAAAGAAGAAATGAATGGAAAAGGGAAGGAAAATCAAAAAATCAAAAAACAATAAACCTAACATGTTTATCAATGATAAAATGCGAAATAATTGTCAGAAACAAATCGGCTCCCGTTTATCCTAGAGACGAAAGGAACGGAGTTCCCTTTTTAATTTTCTCTCGATTTAAACAAACTTCATTTCCCGGGTGATTTTTTTTTTTCTCTTTTTTTTTTTTTCATAATTTGATTTTTGGTCCCCGGGGATCCGTGGGTCATATTTCCGTCACACGTATCGTGCGCATTGTATAACAACAATTCGTTCGCACGTGTTTTTCAAACGGAATATTCCCACGTTGGATCAAACGCTCATTAATATCGTTAATTATGTTTCATTCTGTCATTACAGGGAGCTTTTTCGGGTAGGTATAGTATATAGAATGCCGAAGAGTGGAATTAACGATATTACCAATTTCATTTTCATCACGAAATTTCGCTTGTTTAAATAAATCATTAATACCAATAATTATTTTGGATATTTTACACACACATATATATAAATCATTCTTCGTATAGCGAGGAGATATATCAGAAGTTTCGAGACAGTCTTATGCGTCTACGAAATTATTAAACGGTCCTTTTACTTTATTAAGTAATCGTTTGAATTAAACCACTTATACAATTAATAATCCGCTCCAAGATGACGCTCGGTGAATCAATTTAGGCACGTTGGTAGGTATAAATAGTTTGTATAAAATAGTTTACAAATCACTGCTATATACACGTACATCTATACGACATACGTGATAAATGTATACATACGCGCCTGCCTATATATGTATATACGCGTTAAACAATTTTTCATAATTTTTAGAATTATCAGATTTTCAAATTACCTTCTATATTATATAAATTCACATTTTAGATTATATATACGAGGTATATAAACGAGGGAAAAATTTTCCGTTAATATAAGCTAGAAATTATATATACATAGGTATATAATTATACGATATTCATCGACCAGCTTCTATACAGGTTATATGAATTTATTATTTCTTTTTCTTCTCTACTTTATATCAGGAAAATGAACTTTTTTCGTACATACACGTATAGGTATATACAGCGCGGTTTAATTGCTCTAGATTTTTCCTAATAACCAATAACTGCAACAATTATTATAACTACAATATACGGCTTGAGGTATATGTATGCAACAGGTGATGCGAGGACTAGAGGTAACCGGTCTACATACCTAAGTTCATTTTTACATATTATGAAAGACTGATCCGTGCCACGACTCCCGGTATGAAACGATTTTCTGAATAAATGCAAATTGCCGTTTTACCATATACGCGTCGAAGAAAACTGAGGAAATACATCTTATTATTATTATTATTATTATTATTATTATTATTAGCTTTGAAGTTGCGATTTAAAATATTACTCGGCAATTTTCATTTTTTCATTTTTCATAGAAATGTGAAAATCTTTTATGGAAGAGTGAATATAGGTACCTATATAGCGATCGTTTATAAATCAGGAACTATGACAATTTTCAACTCATATAATATTATACCTACCTGAGTGTAAAATATAATTATATACTTACCCGCCTTATAGCTATAAAAGCCTTAATTATTCTTGGTTCGACGTCGGGAGCGGACGGTTTAATGCAGCTTCCTGCTTTTTTCCTCCCTGTTTTCTATACGCCAGAGTTGTGGTTTATTTTCATTTCCACTTCCACGAACATGAGACAAATTATCAACTGGAGGTACTCGTACGACAAGATGAAATTCACGTACCCCCGCCCCCCTTCCCACACTTCGTTTACGTAATTATTATTTACATACGAAGAAAATTAACCCGCGCGCCGTACAATCGCTTAATTTTTTTTTTTGAATAATTCAATTTTTTTTTGTTCTTGTTGTATTTTTTTTTTTCGTTTTCATTTCATCTCGGTTTTTAAAACAGAAATGAGAATTGACTCATTCATCGTATATATATAGGTATATATCCTGAAAAGAAAACAAATTTTTCATTCACGCAATAATAATTATATAGCTTGATAATAATTTTAATTTTCTAATTTTTACACGTTTTTAAACCGAGAAATATAATGAATAATCCGATGTCTATAATTTTAAACAACGTAGGTATTATATATTCTAATTGATAGAATAAATTAATCGACGTATTTTTTTTCTTTTTTTTTTATCTTTCATTTTTTTACACTTTTTATAATTCCATTTTGTTGCTTTCTTTCGTATCTCAAGAGCTCGAGATAAATTTGTGCTGCATGAGCTGACAAGTAGAACAGCCGGCGTGTGGTCAGACATCGAAGCGGAGCGGATAGCCGCGTGTAAAATCTAAATGTATATGGAGGTGACCTGCGGCCTATACTATCCTACATATCGACATAGGTATAATATTGCATGCATATATGTATACAATATTGTATAATCTCGTATATTATATATACATATATACATATGGCGTATGAAAAATTCAGTCTTATATATATTCTGTCTTTTTTCCTTTTTTTTTTTTCTTTTCCACGATTTAATACAAGGCAAAGAAAGATATATTTTTCGTTTCTCTTTTTTTTTTTCTTTCTTTATTTCGTTAAAATTCAAAGAATGTTTTTTTTTTTTTTTTGTTACAAAATCGTTATAAAAACCGCGTTAAACTCCCGCAGCTTACCAACTGTAGTTGTACAACGTTGTTGGATCGTTCGGTGGTATATAGATATATACATAGTACTTATACGGGTAGTCGGTGAGTTGCTCGTAGTCGGTAAGTCGAAAATACCGCAATCCGTAGATCGAGCTATTTCGCGTAAATTGTCAAAAAGTCAAATTTACTGTTCCTATACCCTTATCCGTATCTTCCACGGGTACACGAAGACCCCCTTCCCGCGCTATAGTTTACATAGCATACAAAATATCGCGTGGAAGATCTTCGAGTAAAAGAAAGAAAGAAAGAAAGCAAGAAAGAAGGAAAAGAAGAAAAAAAAACTCAAACATCACATTTTCGCAATTTATAATGCGTCTGCGCTAAAAGCGGGACCACGGATACAGATAGAAGCTGAATGTTAACCAGCCAATGAAATTTAAAAGACGTAAAACACCTGGTGCCAATAATCCATCCGAGAAGATTCACGCGTTTTGGAAAAGATGTTCTCTTCGTTAATCTCCGACCCTTTATGGACCCTCGAATCTCGGATAGTTTTCGATAGCTATGTGATGAAGATAATTTGGAAAAATCAAAAAACCTGCAATCGGTGTTATATACAACGACGTCGTTGTTGATCGAAATGTCATCGGGAGTTGTTGTTGTTGTTTTTTTTTTGTTTTTTTTTTCTTCTCTCACCGCGTAGAGATTATCTCCGACGATTTGTTATTTTCAATTCGCTACACATCGCATCGTGCTGCAGCGGGTCGCGGACATTGGTAGTATCGATTTTTAGCTGAGATGAGAGAGAAAGCGAGAGAGAGAGAGAGAGATGGAAAGTGAGAAAGATAGAGATAAAGATAGGAAGAGAGAGATTTTCGAAATCTTGGAATGAAAGATGATTGTTTTGATAATAATTTGCGTTCCGATATCATGGATTTTTTAAAATAAGATTCGTACATGGTTTAGCATATATAGTAGAATAATAAATTATATGAGGTCGTGTATGAAATGGGATACTTTTTGTTTTTTCTTCTTTTTTCTATTTTTTTTTTTTTTTTGTTATCGTTTCTTTTCTTTTCTTTTTCTTTTTTCTTTTTTTTTTTGTGGTGAATTTATTGTTAAAATCTCATGGATAAAGAGGACTGAAGGATACATAATACAGTGTCAGGTACATATATATATATATATATATATAGATATATATATATAACTTAATTTCAAAGGTTTCGTTTAATTATCTTAAATACGAAATTACACGATGCATTAAGCGCAGGTGCTCACATTAGATAACGAGGTCCATATTATACAATCAATTATTTTTTAACAATATATTGATTATACATTATTTAACTGCATATAAACGTACAAAAGATATTATCAACTAATAATTATTACGCTGGGCTTGTGTGTACACGTGTTGGTGTGATCTTGCATATAATTATATTCTATACGCGATGTGTAGGAACAGCAGCAGTTGATTAACAAATTGAACGAACGTTGATTAATTAACTTATATTGTATATTAAATATGTAGAAAAATAATTCATGTATCGTTTATTCTTTAACTTATTCCTGTTTTTCTGTTTTTTTTTTTTTTTTTTTTTCTGATCATTGTTGTTTCCTTTTTCCCCTTCCGTAAGCTTTGGAAATTCCCCGACAAGTCACACGATCGATGGATAATTATTTTAGCAATGCAAGTGGTAAATTCAATTTTCAAACATTCATAAATAGTTTGTTTCTTTTTTTTCTTTTTCTTTGTTCTTGACGTTTTCAATTTTGATCAAAGAAAATAATATATTATAATTATTGTAGGCTATAATGTGAGAATATCCTGTTAATATTTTTCAAATTTTCATCTTCGTATAATAACATAACAGATATTATATGATAATATTAATGTTAATAATAATAATCAGTGAACAGTATATATTATAGCGTTAGGTATTGAAATTATATTTCAATAAATTTACTTTTAATACCTAATTATATAGTTTGAAACTTTTAATTTTTTAATTTTTTTTTTTAATCTTTAATTTATTTATTTTTGACTTTTTCACCCCACTTCTCTTTTGCCTAACGAATTAATATATTATAACCACGTGATAACATTATTAAACGTCTCGTTATTTTTGTTGTTCATTATAAACTATCAGTCGAATATGCGTTCCAATTTTTAGAACATAAATTATATGATATGATTTGATATATGATATGATATGATATATAATATATACTGTATATGTATATATATATATATTATATATTATTGCTTTAGTTTCTTTATAACATCACTATATAAAATCTCCGTGTGTCGCGTATAATATTATGTAGGTATTAGGTATTGAGGAAAAGCTCCATTTGCATTGTGAACATTATAATTAGGTATATATATATATATCTATATATATTTAGTAATTCAAACAAGTTTGATTCTTCTGCCTCTTTTACTGCTCACAATACAAATGTAATTATTCTTACTTAGGCTACGGTGTCGCCTAATTAAAAGACGAAAAAAATTAAAAAATGACTCACAAGATATTTTGGAATTGAAAAAAAGATTAAAAAAAAAAAGAAACACACACACACACACACACGAACTCCTATTCTATATGCAGTTAAACAATCAGATCCTACCATCTACGTTTAATTAATTATATATAATTACAATAACAACAACAATAATAATAATAATAATAATAATAATAATAATAATAATAATAAAAATATTTAAACATAATAATTTATATTTTATTAGGGAATAAAAAGCTTTCGAACAGATCTTTATTTCGTCACTATATATACATACATACATACATACATACATATGTGTATATATATATATATATTATATATAGTGTGTACAGTTATCGAGATTATAATCAAGCGATTTTTAACGAGGTTAGTACATATAAGGTAGTAATAATAATAATATATATAGTTTTCATTTCGCGTATATTATATATATAATAATAATTATAGAGGATTGACAGGAGACACATACATAATACAGAAAGTATATAGGTTTATATATATATAAATACTTATATAAATTGTTGTTTTTTTAAAGAAAATACTTGACTTCGTGATCCCTTCCCCAACCCCAACCCCTACCCTAACCCCTGCCCTTACCACAATAATTTCTTTTCAAATATAATAATATAGTCGTCCCGATAACACGATAATATAAATCGTTATTACTATCGCTTTGTAGTTATATAGTTTCCTCTGGTTATTAACAACAACATACTTTTGTACATACACAACCCTATAGAGAACACCGACAATTATAATATTATGTAATTTTTTTTTATATATATTTTTTATTTTTTCTTATTCTTTCTTTGCGATTTTTTTTTTTCTATTCTCGTTAATTATACGAGTTTTGCCTTAAACCTATAACAACAGCTTCGATATTATAGTTTAACACACAAAACCATGAAATAAATAGGTTTTCTTTTGTTTCCCATAAATAAATAATTCTTCTTTATATATTATATATATAATATACACAGTTATACGTATATTATTACGGATACATATATCTATATATCTATATATATATATATATATATATGTATATATATTTTAAAATACTGTCTGGATTCTTGTCAATATCTTTGAATTTACAATATACAATATATTTATCATTATTATTATTATTACTATTATTATTATTAATATTATTATTATTATTATATATATACGAAGTAGATATGTGTATATATACGTATATATATATATATAATAATAATTGTATAATATATGAATTTACATATATATATTATTTACTTATTTATTTAATTGTGTATAATATAATAAATTATTATTATATAACTATACGCTGCGGTATAAGATATGTTATATAGCTAATGATATGTATCCCTTTTGAACTATAATATTAGTTTGATATGGCCCTAATGCTAATATTACAACGCAATACACGAACTAGGTATATATATATAAACAAAAGATGTTTTAATTGTCATTAATCGTAAGTCTTTACCACTATAATTAATGTGCCAAGCAATGTTATACAGTCATTTATTTAGGGTCGTTTCGCACCGCGTTTAAAGGTATGAAATTATATGTGTAATGAATTTTAATCGAAACATTTCGCGGTTTATTATTCCTTTTTTTTTTTTTCTTCCCTTTTCATTCGTTTCTTGCGATTTTTGGTTAGACGATTTTATTCTTCTTATCTATTTTTCTCATATTCTCGCTACTCTCTATAACTAGATATCGGCGTGCAACGACCCTTAACGATTATTAAGGACGTTTTCCAAGCTGAAAGGTATCCCTCGTAAATAAAGTGATTCGCAAGGGTTGTAAAAAAAAAAAAAGAAGAAAGAAAAAAAGCCCGAACAAAGATCCGTGGGACGAACTTTATTAGCTATTGGATTCTTATCAACGCCCTATAAACTCCTCAAACTTAATACCCAGATCTACTATAGGTATATATAATATACGCTTCGCTATATTTTTGCGCGCGATTTAATATATTAAAACGCGGATGTTATATATTTGTAAAAATTCGAATAAGAAAAAAGAAGAAGAAGAAGAAAAAAAAAAAAGAAAATTAAACAAATGAGATAAAAACTCGTTAATTAACTGAAATTTTAATCAACGTTTAAAGGAAACGAAAGAAACAGTATCCAAATCTTGATTCTACACTTGAATTCAACCTCAGTATAGGTATTCGATAATATATGTATTACATAACGGATTGGTAGTCAACCCTGTTTCAATTAATTAGATTTAGCAAGGTTTATGTTTCCTAATTCCTTGAGACTCACGGGTCCGATTTTCCCCTTCTAGGTAGGCATACCCCAAAATCTCTATACAGACTATAGACCCCGTAGTATCTACCCCACTGTCTCTACGTATATGTCTGACCATACCAGTACCCATACTACGTACACTGAAACGTCGTGAAACGCTATTCATCCGGTTCAGCGACTAAGGTGATGCTCGAAACCCTTTGATCTATCCTTTTCTGCATTACTTTTTTTTTAATTATTTTTTTTCTTTTTTCTCTCACCCTCCGACGCACCAACACCCGCACCCTTTTTCATCTCGAAATTCAAGAAGAACGAATGACGATTTTTTTTTTGTCTAAAATTTATTTTCTCAAAAAAGCAAAAAAAAAACCACATTTTTTTCATTTTTTTTTAATGTATATATAGAGGAAGACATTATGCTGAACAGCATGTATTATAGTTGTGGCATTGACGTGTCAAATTCAATGTCAATAAAGTATAAAGTAAATGTTTGTGGGTGAAATAAATGATTTATAAGTATATATATATATATATGTATATATATATATATATAGTAGTACGTGTGTGTAGATATATATATGAGGACTTATTTTCCATCCTTTAACTAAAGCCTCGGGGGGATTCTGCATATAAGAGCTTCTGCAGGGTAGTCCCTTGAACCATTTGGTAGGTATTACATATACCCACTATGTGGTTGGTACGCAGGACTCAGGATACTGTTCTGCACAGTCACAGGATCTATAACATACTTATACCTACAAGAGGGCGAAACGCGTTGCAAAAGCGGTTTTCAACGGCTATAAAAACGTTTACGATTTCCATAGAATACGTAGAAAGATCCCTGAACTGTTACGGCGATCGTTTGGATGAAATAAATGTTGTTTCAACTCCGGGCGAAACAATTTTACGAGGTTTTTTTTTTTCTTTTTTTTTCTCTTTTTTCTTCCCCCCCCCCCCTTATTTCCTCTTGCCACTTTCCACTTTTTTTTTTCTCCGTCTTTTCTCTCTAGATCACAGGGATTCGAATTTTTGTCATTAATTTCAACTTGGAAATCAACCTTCTCATTTGGTCTTAATTATATATTCTTAAACATCATCATATATATACCTATATACTATATATCTGCAGTATCATACGATTAATTCAAATAAAGGCAAAAAATATATATTATATATATATGTTTTTTTTTTTCTTTTTTTTCTCTCTTTTTTCTTATTTATTTATTTATTTATTTATTCATTTATTTATTTAATTAATTATTTATTTATTTATTTTAAAACATTCAGAGTTTGATTGCGAGGCTTCTATATATACATATATATATATATATAGGTATATATATATGTAATATATTCAGGGAATATATGCACCTCGATTTTATTTACCTAGCCTAATTTAAAATCTGCGTCTAATATAATTAGTTGCAGTTTTTTTTTTTTTTTTTTTTCTTTTTAATTTTTTATATATATATGTATATATATATATATATATATGATTTACCTAAATGTTAGTATTTATATTATTTATTTTATTTATACTATTATTATTATTATTATTATCTACTTTTGCTTAATGTGCTGCTCTAGACGTCGTTACTATATAATAATATTGTACGACGTACAGGCATTTCTTGATATGTATCGTTTCAGCATGGCGTATTGCTTGTTACAGCTATATATCTTCTTATATCATTCGATAATATCAAATACTTTACTGCGTTATACTTCATTTATTTACTTAATGATAATGATAATTTTTCTTCTTTTCTTTTCTCTTCTTAGCTTTTCGAAAATTCGTATATAATTTCACGGCTGTATGCGGATCAACGTTTTTCTATATATATACTGTATATGTGTATATATATAGATATATATGTATATTTTCTTTCTTTTTTTTTTTAAACACACTTGTAGATGATATGTATATGTATATCGTATACCTAAAACCGATTAGAGATTAATAAAGCTGATATAAAGAGAGATATAGATAGAAATATAAATATATAATATGTATAGAGATGGAGAAATAGAGCCGGACGAGATTATGACGAAATCAGATAGAAAAATCGCTGATATTTTAGTTTCGTGAGAAAATCAGATTATATTGATGCCTTGAGTTATTGGTTTACGCGAATCAAGCCTTGGAAATGCCTGATAATTCGTATATGTAGATATATGCACGCATAATTGTATATGTGTATATCAATTCTATAATTCGGAAATTTAATTTAGCAAATTTTTAGCAAAAGTAAACTCGATTTTTTTTTTTTTTTTTGCTTTTTGTTTCTTTGCGAGGATGTTAATTCAAAATCTGATTATTTATTTACGTATTGATTTTATTTCTCATCTTTATTGCAGATTTTTGAAATTTGTTTTATAATAACTTGGATGAAAGAAAAAAAAAAATTTCAAAATTTCAAAACTTCACGTTTTTTTTTTTTGCATTAAGGAATAGATTGTTGCTGTTTTCTGTCTTGTTTTTTTTTTTTTCTCAGTATTTATTAGTATATACCTACCCTTAAGTTCTACCCTGGGACATTATTGACAGCCTTGTCTCTTGTTACGCTGATTGTGGATAAAATACGATCTGCTAATTCTCTGGATTGGAAACTTTCGAAACTTATATCAACGTAACTAGAGACTTACATTTATAATACAGTACGTAGTAGCAAAATATCTGATATTACGTTACGCTTGGATTCTCATTAGTCCCAATCTCTCCGTGCGATAATTTTTCTCCAAATTCCTCGATTTCTCTCTCTCAAAAAAAAAAAATAAAAAATGAAAAACAAAAAATAAAAAAATCGTATTTGAAAACAAGAACAAAACAATTATCACGAAATTAATTGTTCTCTGACGTACAAGTTGTTATCTGAATAAATGAACAGGTTGTTGCTTTTTCTCGTTTCATAATTATAATACTTCGTCTTCAGGCTTAGCAATTTTATGACAATTAATATGATCTGATATACAATCATAATTTCATTTCGAATTATATATATCATTTCTATTAAATTCTGTCTTTGACATATTATAATCGTATGTAAAAAAAAAAGCAAAGAAAACGAAAATCATTTCAATAATCGTAATCTATATTGAGTAATAATCGAGTAGGTTAATTTAATAGCTCAGAATTTATACCTGTGACAAATAATTTGAACGTAAATTTGATACTTTTACTCGGAGAGATTGTTACCGTATATATATACTATATAAGGTTCACAATCAGACTTATGTACTATGGTGATATGTTAAATTCAATAATTAACTAGGACCCTCGCTAAATGCAAGGAAAACGGACTCCAGCCTCATTGACACAAAGCATTCACTATACATATTTTTAACATTTGATTTCATTCATCCTCTCCACTCTTCATAATATCGTACAGTTTAAATAAATTTCAGGTTTTTGTTGCGGTAGTACCTATATATAGGTCTTTTATTTTTTTATTTTTCTTTGTTTTTCTTTTTTGAAAAACAGAAACGATACAGAAAGTATGATAATATATTCTCCGTCATATAGATCGACATCACTTTTTTCTCTTCTTACTCTACATTGTATATAACTATATACCTGGTTATATAAATTGATATGTTTCGTTACATTTATTCACGTTCAATTACCCCTGTTATCATATGTCTCTATTTACCTATAAATAGGTTAAAATTTTTTCATTTTATATAACTAATGATATGTGGACAGTCTGCCGTTCAGATATAGGTATCAATTCGTTATTATTAATCGAATGATTTGATTGAATATAGGAAATAGTTTCTTATTACGATTAGCTGATTAAAAGATAGAAACCGCTGCAGGCTGTTGAATATTAATCGAATTGAATGTGAAAATGTGAGAAAAATATTTCTCCGATGGGATATGAAAATTTTCTTTCTTTACAAACAAAGTAGGTACTTATACGTACAGTTCAAGAGACTGCCATGCGACGATCGGATTAAATGAATGAATGAATGAAAAAAAAAAAAAGGATGATAAATATATTCGTTCAATTAGCGCAACTTTTATCAATGCATCAACCGTGACTGATTCAATTTGAATCAATCTACGCGTTTATCCGTGATATATCCGGCCTTCAACTGTACGTAATATTCAAGCTATAGATATGTGGTATAAAGTGGCGTTAAATTTGTCAAAAATCGAAAGAAATGAATATAAAAACCTGCTCGTAATCGATCGGCCGCATCTATTTCGCAGCGCTAAAACGAGGGTATACATAGAATTGTTGTTGAACGATATTTCAATTATACTAATGGCTGAGAAAAAACAAAAACAAAAAAAAAAAAAAAAAAACCCCCGAAAAAGGGAAAAGCTCCGCCTTCGGCATTACACCCACGCATCAAATTCGTATGTTTCATATAAACGTTGTAAAAACGAAATATATATATACCTATCTGATGGGAAATTTTTATTTTTGTTTCAAGCGAGAATTTATTCCCTCTTATTATTATAATCATTATTATTAATTATTAACGCCTTTACTTCATACGAAGGAGAGAATGAGAGAGAGAGAGAGAGAAGAAAAAAAAAAAAAAAAAAGACGGAAACTTTTATATCAAATCTAAAATCTGCACGCGAAAAAACCGAATAGGTATAACTACGTAGGGTATAGGGTGTATCCTTGATTCTCTCACAATCGGGTACCTATATGTAAAGAAATATGAAAATTTGTCGCATAGTAGCTGCGCAGGATTTAGCAGATTCGTGTTACGTGCTACTACCCCCCATGCACACTTTATGATAATTAATTTTTATATAACTCGTAAAATTACATGTATATATTTTTGTTTCGGTCACTCACACGATCCTTTCACGAAATTCAAATATTCTCCCTCGCATATTTGAAAGTTCAAAAGAATTCTCATAAAAAAAAAACAAAAAACTTCTACGCTTTTCTTTTTCTTTTATCCCTTTTCCAATTTTTCGTTATTCCTTTCTTTCTTTCTTTCTTTCTTTCTTTCTTTCTTTCTATGCAGCCCCTTTAATTTAGCTACTTTAAAACGTAGCCACGCAGAGATGCATTGCAAGACGTTCGTAGGTAGTTAGACTGCATGTATGTAGTTATGTGGCAAACTAACACCTGGATAAATTTCCACCACTATTGCACTTTCGACGTACCATATATATAGAACATACTTGAGCAGTGGTTTGGGGTTGAAGAAGCTCTGTACCATTAATTAGCGAAACTACTTGTCCAACGCCACCTTCAAACCCTCACCTGCATCTTCTCATCCCTTGCTCTAGTCTTTCTCTTTGTAGAACTTACTCAGGGCCGTATACTCCTATGTATTACGGACCTATATACTCATACTTGTGTATATATTCCCCCAGGATTGTCACAAAAAAATAACAAAATTTACCCACATCATTATATCCGTCCGAGTATCCGCGATCTAAATCCATCTATGCTACCTCATTTTTGATCACACATTAAATGCACGTACACAGAATTGCAATATCGATGCGACAAAATCTTGGCGACAAAATTTATGACGTTATCCTACCTACTTATTACTTTTAGGTATATAAAGAGGAATTGCCACGACGTCAAGTCGTTCACCTGCCCCAGGTGTGCCTATATACGTGTGTGCAATGTGTATGCGAAACGAGTCCTCAAGGGGAGGAACTTTGAAAGAAGAATAATTCTGCCAGATTATGGGGTTGATCTTGGATTTTTGATGCCTGTTTATTTTTTATTCCAATCTCGTTTAAGAAATATATAAATTCAAAGAAAAAAATTGTATTTTTTTTGTCGTTTCGTTCTTTTTTTTTTTTTTTTTTTTGCGAAAAAAAAAGAAGATGGAATTATGTATAGGTTATATACTGGTCGCAGCCTAAGGTTGCGGAGTAGCGAAAACGGGAGAGACATAGACGCGAGAAAAAGAAAAGCGACGGTTGGTATAGGTATAGGTATCTAGAGAAGGAAAATTCCGAGCGGATATTGGTTGAAATAAAAGGAACTCTTTCTCGCGGAATGATAAGGAAAATTGAGAGAAACGTGCTGCAGGCGGCAGTCGTCGAGGTGAACGACCAGAGTCGTTATCGTGATGCCAGATGGTGGCCCCAAGAATCGCGTATGGTATAATACCTGTATATTTCATTTCTATAGTCGTATGCGTATATGTTACGTACGAGGTATATCCTGCTCGGCGAAAAACCGCGTGAATATCATTTCGCATAAATATAAATATTGTATAAAAATATGGAGCACCGGGAGACAGATATAAACGATAATTCCCGATACCGATTTTCACGCGCATTCCTCATTCTCATCGTCAGATGAAGAATCAAAACTAAAGAACTAAACTATAAATGAATAGCAGTCCTACACAGGGATTATATATTTAAGGGAACAAAATCCACAACAGATATTCTCTTCCAAAGGCTATAAATTCACTTGATGGATGTGTCTGGGTACTCTGAGCGTGTTGCACGGCGTTACTGTTCGCCGACGTTGTCTAGAAGGCTGGCTATATAGGTGGGCCAGGTATCATTAGGGATATTCATTTCCCGGTTGATTGTTGGGTTTGAAATTTAAAACCCCCCCGTTTTTTGCTCTCCAATGAGAAAACCGAACCTCCAGACGCGTATGAGTAAAGGATCAATTAGGGTTGGATAAAAATGGAGTCCTAGACTCGCGATATATTTTAAGCACTGTTTTCGGGGATGAAAATAACCGGGGTATTGCATTGTCGGTAATTGGGTGTTGGGTTTGAAATTTAAAACCATTTTTTGTCTGCTTCGTAAGGTAAGAAACGAAGCTTTCAGACGTCTGTAAATTAACGATCAATCAAGGGTCCGAAAAGACCCGTACTAGATCCGAGATACATTTCGAGCACTGCTTTCGGGGATGAAAATAACCGAAATATCACAGACTATCGGTAATTCGAGATCCAGACGTTTCTTCAACGACGTTTTCTCTCCAATCTTTATCGCGAAATAAACGTACTAAACTAACTCGAACCACGAGGAAACCCAGTAAGTTTTAGGTTTTAGGTAATCCAAGGCTGCAGGATTCCAGACTTTCGCGTCAGCAATTATTCGCGAGAACGTATGCGTAGCCTAGGTACAGAAATTCACACTGTTTTCCGATAATTTCCCAGATTTCAAGGGAAAATTTCTAATTTTCATTTCTCCTAATTTCTACATATAGTAAGCAACTCGTGGGAAATTTTCTGAACTGAAAAGTACGACAAACTCGTCTGTCAGCATGAATTTACACGGGAAATATTTTCACGTTAAAAATCCCGGATAGGATAGAATAAGAAAAAAATTATTCAGATATTTCGATCGTCGCGGAATATCGTTAAAGAAGCGCGATATCTTTTTTTTTTGTGCTTTTTGTCGTTAGGGATTTGAAATTATTCGCATTCCGGGAATACTGTCTTCTTTTTTTTAGTTGATTTTCTTTTATTCTTTACAATAAATTCGCCACCCTTGTCAATTTCGTTACTTCATCGTAGATATATCTCTCTCTTCGCCCACCGATATTCACCGTTTCCTTAATCCTCGGTATAAATATTCCGTCTCTTTCGTATTCCTCATTTGTGAGGAATATTTGAGCTCTTTATCTTTCCGCTTTCTCATCTCTCCCCGTCTCTCTTGTATTGCAATGGTAATACCTGCGTCTATAATATCAGAGCGAAAAAATTGAGTATGTATTATTCGCAAAATAATATATTTTTTTTTACTTCTTCTAAAAACCTGCAGGAGAGAACGGATCTTGCTTTATAAAAGGACGGTGCAGGATCGCCGTGTTATAGCACACCTATCTACCATCTGTATATACTTATACATACGCGCGTATTTCGTATATAAATGTACATAGAAGCGGATATACTCCAACACAATAGCCCGAAGAAGCACTTTACAAGATGTACTTTGCGAGAAACTGTAAGCTAACAAAGTTTCATCTACGTATTTCCGGTCTTGGTGGATGCCTATATAAATACATGCATGTATACGCGTAAATATGTATATGCAAACCATGTAATCCTGTACGGTCTAGCAAGTAATCCCATACAACAGGGATACTATACAGTATGTATATTTTTAGTTCACCCTTTTTTTCCCCACTCCCCCGCATCGTGGAAAACTCTGCATAATTTTTATACTTCCATTTCTCTTTTTTTTTTTTTTACCTCTTCTCTCTCTTTATTCATGCCCGTGTACTGCATAGGATTCAGAAGGAGAAAATCTTGACGAAACGTCGATTTATTTTGGAAGTGAAAAACGAAAAGATATGAAGGAAAATTGACGATTTTTTTTTTTTGTTCGAGAATGAAAAATGTACGGGGAAAAAAATAAGCCGGGATATATTCAAGGGCGGATAACGATTTTGCAGAAAACACGACAGAGAGAATCTATAGCGGCGTCAGATAGAAATAAATTTTCCGACGAAGAAGTAATACGTAGTTTTATATAAGGTGGATACATGTATGGGATAGATATATACGTACACTATACACGTACATGTATATCTTATAAATGTCACATGGGATTTGTGCTCTTCTCTTGGGATACGAATAACTTTCTGACGGGCGTTGACAATTGATGGAAACAAAATTGACTCGGTTTTATCAAGCGTTATTTCTGCTTTTTATATGCATGTATATACTATACATATGTGTACTTATCCATATGCATATGTATGCAGGACGTTATTGCCTTTTCAGTTTGTTAACTATTCCCGTTCTTCTTCCCACTCCTTTTAGTTTCTCGTGGTCTAGTTTATTAATCAATTTCTTCCATTGACTGATCGATTACCTTTCCTGAAACCCCCTCGTCGGAAAATGTTACGATTATAATCCTGTGACGATAATTTATAGATTATTGAACCGCCATTATTTCCGTACAATTATTGACAGTCGATTGGTCAATCCAATTTTATGACAAAATTTCACGATCTCGATATATATGATTCTGTTTTTTCTTTTTTTTTCTCTCTCTCTCTTCTTCTATCTAGGCATTATATTTATAATTGTCAGGTATAAAGATCTCCCTTATTCACTAACCATAAGCTTCTTCTACTCCATTGATAATTATTTGCGGTTTGTGAACTTGGGTATAACTACCCTTTCCTAGATAAACCCATACCCTACCTACCAACCCGCCCTATCTTCCTTAGGGCACGAGCATGTTGTAGCTGTAGATTCACGAGCTTTGTATAACTGTGTAGTACGAGTATATACGTATAATACACAAGGATAATAAAATAGCTTTGGATTTAAAGTATCCCGAGCGATAAACGATGTTCAATATCATCTGTAATATAAAAACTTGAAATTTGTATGTAATATAAAAGCAAAAGATTGTAAATTCATTCTTTTTTCTTTTTTTTTCTTTTTTTTTTTGATAGGTAAAACTTCGCAACAAATACCTGAAATTTTTATCCTGTACCATTATATATACGTCGTATCTAAAGATCGACGCTGTTCTTTACCTCTTTAGTTTATATTTACTTACTTATTTATTTATTTATTTATTTATTTATTTATTTATCCTCATTTTTCATCTTATTCCTTCTCATTTCTCTCCGGCCACCACATATAACGAAACACACCGTATAATAAAACCCTGAGGCTAGTATTCCGGTCATCGTATAATTTATAATCAAATAACTGATCAATTATCGCCCTAACACAAGGGTAATATATAACGTCATTTGTTAGGGGGTACGAATAGCCATCATAATACGAAATGTCTGAATTATTTGAGTACGTAGTACCCGCCTATGCACAGGTATATAATCTATATGTATGTATGTACACACGCACATTATATTTTGAGTGGATCACGTAATATCGTGAACATGAGAGTGCCGAGTGCGTGGGTTGAATTTCCCTCCCTTTGAAGTACGGTAATTGGTTAGCTAGTTCTGTTTTATTTAACTGTTTTTTTTTTTTTTCTTTTTTCTTTTCTCTTTGTTCGTTTTTCGTCTTTTCTTTTCTTCTTGTTTTTCACTTTCCGTTCCGTTTTTCTTCTCTTATCCACGCGTTGTACGGAAAGTACCTTGATTATACCAGCTCTGCGTACCTATATCATTTTCCCATAATTTTACTAAAATTTTTCCCCCTTTCTCCCGATTTTTAATACATCGTAGAATAATCTCTATACCCCAGTCTATCATCTCGCGTATCTAATCACAGACAATATTATCGTCATATTATAATCCCGCACGAATTATTGTACACATCGTATATTGTAATTCTTTTTTTTTCCTTCAATCGGAATGTATGGAAAAAGCCCTAAATTTAGAAGAAAAAATTCTGACGAATTTTGACCGCTCCGCATCACTGGTTTTCATGCTTATGCACCTATAACTGTATACGAAGGATAAATTTCCCTCTGGCTAAAACCCGCGCGTTCTAGTCGGTTTCTCTCACGTGTTTGGGATGAGATATTTGACGAATCAACTTCGCCAATCCATCCATCCATCCATCCATCCGTCTATACATTCGCATGTTTGTTTTGCGATAGAACAACGGGACCCCTGACTTTTTTTTCACTCTGAATGCAATTCTTTTGAAAAATGTTGAATCGTAGCCGCGGTAGGTATAACGAAGCGACCTTTTTTTTATTACGCCTAC
Organism: Rhogogaster chlorosoma; assembly: GCA_944452935.1. NCBI lineage: Eukaryota > Metazoa > Arthropoda > Insecta > Hymenoptera > Tenthredinidae > Rhogogaster > Rhogogaster chlorosoma. The sequence continues at coordinate 25,677,008 of OX101800.1, read as the reverse complement.
GTTTCCTCTGACTCGTCAGTTTTCAATTCCACCCCTCGCCTATGCATCGTATGTCATATACCCAGACTGCAGAGTGAAAACGGAACGGTGTACGGTTTTCTCCTTTTTCGTATATAAATTGGAGAAATAAATTAATCAAACGGCTAAAGAAATTCGGGTCAACAATTTCATAGTGAAATAAGAAGAAAAGCTTCGACGGATTGATTGTTGGAGGAATCGATTGGGGATTCAGGTCCGAATTCGTGCCCGAAATTGCCCTTGAGGATATGAAAGTATTTTAAGAAAAAATTCAGGATTCAAGGGTATAGGTTATATAGTTATATACTCGAAGAGTCAGGGGTAAACTTTTTATCGTTAGCCTCGGGCGTATTTACATTCGATTTCATCTCCGCATTTCCCGTATACATTTTCCTCCCTATATACCGCCCCATGCCCTTGTACCTCGTATACCTATACCCTCGAATACTGGTTAGGAAATTTCTGAATCCTTTGCTATGGGATATATTATTGGGTATCGTGCGCCACTTGGCAACCCTTCGATTTGTTTGTATTGCCAGGGTTCCCCTAGCTTCCGGGTGTTATTCTCAGTTATACCCCTACGTGTGTAGATACATACACACAGTTATGCACACAGAACAATCTGTTCTTCTCGTCCCTTTGTATAATTACGAGGTCAAAGCTCATTGTCAAAATTGAATAGTAAAGCGGGTTAAATATACGTCTATAAGTATAGATAAGGGGTGGATAAGTTTCCCTCTTTGTTAATAAATAGAGAAAAATGAGAAACTGAGAACGGATCCTGTTTTCTAATAGCGATAATGAAATTGTTCAAAAATTAGTAATTAGGGTGAATCCAAACCGAAATATAAATATTAAACGTGGGGATGCGAACCGCTACCGTATCCGGAGACTGACCCTCTTTTTAAACGAACGGTGGTTTAGGTATACGCGGTGGTCCGGCCAGCTACGCGACTTAGCTTATTTAATATAGCTTAACAATTAATATAACAACTTCCAATGTGGATTATAAAAATATTAAATCTTTCGAATTTAACTAGTAACTATACGATATGTAAGTTTCGGACCAATGTGATCCATGCGACACGGGCACGGAAGAAACGCGCATTTATTGATGATAATCATCGATCAATCAACCGATTGATTGACTGATGATTAAATCGCGTTAAAATCAACTTCCAAACCCGCGTCCCTTTTTTTTTGGCCGGCGTTACTGTTTTTCTTTCTCGCTTTATAATAATGTGTCCCTGTTTATAATAGTGTAACTCTGTTTATAGGTTGATAATTGTATCGGTGTTAGTATAGCCGCTGCAGCTATTAAGGAGGGCAAGAAATCCTGCGATTTTTCTTCCAACAATTTCCTCATCAATTTTACTGGAAATATCCTGAATTAAGGACAGAGTAACGAAGCCCTGGTCCACCCTACCCGCCACCAGGCATTATTCAACGATTCATACACACAACGTATTTTATTCTACCCTTTTAAACCCTTTGAATTAAACTCGACGAAGTTAAACAATTATAACGACTTTTCGCAGCGTGTTTAATTAACGAAACTACTGCAAGGGATGAATGGAAAAAAGCATCTTTCGAGTTCTCGGATATACACCTACGAATCTGAAAAATTCGCCGTATCTTTTTCATTCTGTCGAATTATTACATCGTTTTTAGAATCGCAAGAATCCTTACCTCCCTGCGAACCTTTTTGACGAAATCCTTTTTCTCCCCCGGGGAGAAAATACAATTCGTCTAAATATCGGAGCGTTATTCCTCAGGCCAGCCGAGATCCTCGCCAACGAGCTCGTAGAAACGCTGATTGTGTTCGTTGAAGAAACGTCGGAGCTTCGTTACAACGACAGGACTCACCCGCGGATGTCGTCGGCCCTTACTTTCCCGGAGACATTTGTCCGCCGTGTCGTTTCTCAGACAGTAAAAACCCTTCGTGTGATTAAAGTAAAAGTTATGCCTACCGATACGCGGCTCGATGCCGAGGAAATCTTCTATTCTTCTAAGCTGAGGTACTGGATCCTCGATTAATTGGTCGCCGTTGACGACAAGGATCTGGTTCCTCGAGAATACTTCCAGCCATCGATGCATGTAGGTGTGATAAAGAGATATCGCCACTGGACGGTAAGACTCGTTTATCGTACCGTCCGGAAGCAAGACAAGTTCTTCAAAGGATCTAGACGGCTGCAGAGGTCGCGGGGTTGCCGCTGCCGCGGATGTCGGGGATGACGGGGTTGCAGCGTGGGTCCGTAGCTGCGTGTAATCTGATATTGTTCTCGTAACTGGCTCCCGGACGATCAGAAGTAACTTCACACTCGCGTTCATCGCTCGAATCCTCTCCGGCACCTCGCAAATTAATATTTTACATTTTTTTAATCCATCAAGTCACGGGGCTTCTCGCATCTATTCCGGGGGATTATATACAGAGTCGACGGCGATATTTCGGGCAGAAAAATTTCGCGGCAAAGTAATTTAGAAAATTTAGAAAAAAGTAGACAACTTTGACGTTACCGGGAAATTCTCAAGACTCGGTAAAATGAAGTAAGTGGTTGAATAGTTTTTGACGAAAATGAAACAGAAGGACAGGATTTTTCTACTCTTTCGAACAACTTGCGATACAGTTTGAAACCTAACGCGGAATTCTCGAATTGAAAGGGAAGAAATAAAGAGAGGAGTAAGGAAAATATTGAGCCAATCTATCGCAGTGCGATTCTTGTTTAAAATTACCTTTTCCCATCTTCCTGGGAACAATTGACGCGATAAACCGTCCACAGAACGGAGAGATGTTAGCTTTTGACTTATCGAATTTCCGGTGATGAAAAAGCGTAATTCAAAGATCACCAGCTGCTGCAGCAGCGCGAGTTCGCTTATATATGGAAGAATAACGGGAAGTGGAATGGAAACAGGAAGAGAAACAGGAACGGGAATGGGAGCGGTAATGAGAGAGCAAAGAGTGCAGGAGTCTTTGGCACTCGGCTTACCTCTGGTGTAACAAAGTAGCTGGGACTTTTCTCGATGGTAATTTGCCCTTTGAAGGAATACGGCATCTTTCTTCTGTACCATTCAAGACCCTTTCCGTAGTTGTCGTCCCGATCAAAGAAGTGAACTTCGCCGGCTGCTTTCTGGATCTGCGGATGTAGGAAGAGCATCTCGAGCAGGGCGCGGGTCCCGCATTTTCTAACGCCGATTATTATCGCCTGAGGAAGATGCCGGCTGGTCCTTGGAAAGTGGACTTTATTCGAAAACAAAAGCGGCGGTGTTACGCGGACCTTTGATACCAATTCTTGAACGGTTCTTCCCTCGACACCGGATGCCGCGTGGAGACTGTACACCGCGCTGTCGTAGAGGACGTGAAATGTCAGGAACAGAGATATCAGTGCGACGGACAAAAATGCGGCAGCCATCTTCGGTCTGGATATTCCAACAACCAAAATGCAATCCGCCGCGTCCGCCTCAGCCGGCCTCATGGCGGATCGCGGCATCCACCTGCGTTTCAACGATCAAAATTACACAGAAATCGGGAAATGGTTTCATTTTTTTCGTTTGAATTGAGAAAAAAAGAAGAAAAAACAATGAAAAATATTCGGCGAAGCTATCCCTCCTTGTTTCCCTCTTCACATTTTTTGAATAGCTTCACGTTCGTGCACTGTGATGGTAGCGTGTACTCGAATCGATAACTCAAGCCGATCAATTGGCTGGTATAAAGAGCATATTTAGCCCCTGGAGATTCTAATCGTATTTCCCCCAACAAATATTCAAATATCCCTAATTCCGTTGCCTCACCAAACCCGACTGTATCGATCGGAAAACCTTGGGCCCCGTTGGATGCGAGAGAGAATGAATGATATTCGGTGCAGAAGCGAGCAGCGAGAAGCAGCTAAGATGACAGGCGGACGGGAAAAAGCGCGATGAAAAGTTCCCCCCTTTTTTTTTCAATACTAGATCGAACTTATATAAAAAAAGGTTTGGAGAATTATTTGAAGAGACGAAAAAGAAACGAGGGTACGCCGTTTCATTCTCTTCCCTGCTTTCCATCTCTGAGCCCCTGATTATGGACCACAAAAGACGCCCCCTCCAGATTCGGATATTTAAATACTGGGACAAGTAGGTGTAATTGCAACAGGTTGCCGATTCCATTAAAGTGGAAAGAGAGACTCGAAGATCGATGTATGTACATAAGTTTAGAGGCGAAGACGCCATCTTGTGGAGCCAACAGCCCGGGGCAATCCTTGCCTTTACGTCCTTAGATATATACAGGTATATATGTACCGTTGGAATCGGGAAGATTGAATTCTGTTTGACAGACGTGGATATACAATGATATACTACCATTCTTTAAGAAGGTACACATGTCTTCGGGATCTAGGAATTAGACACATTTCCAAGGATTATGGAGACTGACATGAATGATTCACAGATATCCGCCTTCAGGTCTTTATTCAACGTGATTTCACCCACAATTGTTCATTCTCAAAACCCTTGTAGTTATACCAGCATGGATTGAAGTGGCCTTTTTAAAAATGACACAGGTCGACTGTTGACTCGATAAATAGCTAATCATTAGTCCGATCGATCTATAATTTTTTGTACGTACAGTTCCAACGCGTAGTTCTGGCTTGGACTAGAATTTCTCTAAAATATTCGTTCCTTCGGCTGTGAAAAATTCGAGATAATTCAAAATTTTCCATTTCTCAGTATACGGATTTTGCACATCTGAACATGTGTGAAAAATGGAATAATTTTTTCTAATTCTAGTTCACGCGAGAATCAAACAAATTTTGAGTAAGCTCACCAAGAGAGATTCAGTTCCGACTAAAACTGACTTCGAAATTGAGGCAGCAGTTAACTTGGGTCATTTTTACAGGGCTGACTATAATCCTCGCTGGTGGCCACACGAAATAGATGCATCGTGATTTGTAGGTGATGTTACGCAGAATGAAAGCCTCAAAGCGGATATCTGATCCGCGAAAATGTGTTTGGTTTAATTCTTGTATCCCGAGATCGGGATATTATATGATAATTAGTATGCTTGAAATCTTACAAAACATCTATGGGGGATTGGTAGGACCAGTCTTGACGAGGCAAGTACTTGCTGGGCATCTGCGCTGAGAATGATCTTCACATCATCTTGAGACCTGTAAAAAATAGAAGAGAAAAAGGGGAATGAAGCTCGTTTCGTCATTTATTGAAGTTTGATTAACGATGAAATCGATTTTTCACGAGCCTAATAATCGCCCTAACTTCACTCTCGGATATTATTACTATAGTCTTCAGTTCGACACACTTTATAGGTCGATTTCTTGTCGAAGAAAAAGCAAAAGCAAGAGGAATAGGAAGGAAGGAAAAAAAATCAATCATTGAAGTATCCTCATTTTTTTTTTCTTCTCCATCCAGCTCCTCGTCGTCTCCGTATAGTCGGAGAAGCAACTCCGTATCTAACATCTGCAGGAACGAGAAGGCGAAAGGAGTTATTACTCTAAGACTTTAGTTCTCGAACTATAAAGACCAGAGACAAAAGACAGGGGGATGGATTCCTTTCTGGTTGGAAGTTGTGAAAAGGAAATCGATAAAAGAGACCGTCACGGTGAGCGTGTTCGGTTCCTTTTATTGCCTCTGTGTTGTAAATCGATGAAATCTTACGGGCGAAAGAAAATCGCGTGTCAACGACGAACGCAGTTTCACAGAAACTTCGTTACATTTATCTATACATATACGTATATACTTTGTTTATATGACGTTTATAAATCAAGCGACAGGAACCACCAGCAACGAATTTTGACTCTATTCGATAAATTTGATACATTTTATCAAATTTTCCTTCCTTTTCCTCTTTTTGGTTTTTCGTAGGAATTATATATACATGTATATAGAGAGACGGACGTTATGACCGATCGTTTTTTTTTTCTCTTCTTTTTGCTATAAAAGGCGAGACTCGCCCCCGCAAGGAATCATTGAAGTGCACTGAAGCACCGGGTCGAGTACTTCCGGTCTAAAGTCAGCCAGCGTTTCTAACGGTATAAGGTAGAAAGGTAGAACGGCGGGTAGTAGGTATATAAAAAGTAGAAGCCGAAGTTCAATGCGGAGGAAGGAATCCCCGCGAGAATCGCGCGGCCAAGTTTTCCATCTCGCGATTCTAATATTAAACGAGTTTTGCCTCTTGGCGCCGCGGCGCGGTCCTGGGAGCTGAATTCTTCAAAGAATTTTACCCGTAAATGAAACCAATTGAATTTCAAACGCCGATAATTTTCACTCCGTCGAATCGAAAATTCGCACATAGTTGCGTATCTTTTTCTCGAAATTAGGCGGAAACAAATCCCAAAAATTTCTTATGCGAATAAAATTTCAATTCTAATATTTTTTGTTGAATCTTGACCGCGAGCTTTGTATTCGTATGTATCTACGAGTCCTGAAATCTGAATCGATCGATAAGGATTAATAAAAGTCGTTAATCCCGACCTGTGGGGTTCTACTGTATTTGCACATGCAAACTCGCCAGAGAATCGCGAAGGCAAGACGATTCGAAGTTCGCGTTTTCCGCGGCTGTATAGCCTCAACCTACTTACATTAGAAGGTAGAAGGTGAGGCAAGAGCAGCGGAGAAGAAGAAGACCGAATTTATTCCAAACCTGATAACTCCGGATCGCGTTACTCGACAACGTTCAACATAGATCTTTTATATCAAAGGAAAAGAATAAAAGAATATACCTCGTACAAAATCGCGTGTCAAAAAAGCCTCCTCATACCACGCGAGAAAGAAGCTAGAGAAAGAAGAAGAAAAAGAAGAAAAAATAAAGAGAAACATCAACGTCTTTGAAAAAAAATTGCGAAAAAACGTTGCGTTGAACGTCTGCGATCTCTTTTCGTTTTTCTCCTTTATCAGCCGAAAAGACACGTCTCCTTCTTATTCTTGTCTGCTAATTGCCCGCCATCCTAAATATATATGTACAACGTGGGTGTATATAGTATATATGCGGTTAAAGGTCAATTTGAACAGAGAGACCGTCGCGCAAAGTTTCCACAAATATCTCTGCGAATTCACGGATGTCTGTATTTATATATATATATACCGCATATATATGGGTATATATATTCCATGTATATACATGTGGGATGAGAACGCCTCTACAACAGCGAAAAGGCTCTAGGCGTTCTCGTTAATCAGTGCGTAGGCGAGATTCGCGCGTGGCACGTGAAAGGAATCATAGTACTATACGTCTGCCTATACGCGTCTACTACTACTACAAAACCGGCGGAACACGTCCCGCAGTAGTATAACCCCGTACGCCTGCGCCCGAGCTGATATCCCCACCACTAGCTGCCTGCCCACCCTCTAGCCTCGACGTCCTCGGCCAGTGATATGAGTCAAGGTCTCCCGATCGACCTGACCTGCAGCCCGCGAAGCTCCTGCCTCCTTAACATCCCTGTAGTCACTTGATGCCCTTTGTTATTTCGATATGAACGATTTTCTTCGTTTTATACTGTGTAGTTTAATCATTGCTTCTCTTCTTTTCTTTTTTTTTTCCTTCCTTTCTTTTCTTCGATCAATTTATTATTATATTAAGTAACAATTATCAACTTTACAGACTTTAGTCCTTTTGAGATATATGTAACAATTTTAGACAGAATTTATACATAAAATACAAAAAAGAAAGTTCAATAATTCTTTGGGATAAAATGAAAGTTGATTTTTTTATTGAAACTATAGATTATTACATCGCGAGTGAAATATAATTTAGCCTGTATTATCGGTCGAGTAAGTTTTGGCTTTAATGCCTTTCGCTCGCGGCTGTTACCACTTATCTTGCCTACCTACGTCACGTGTCATTTTAATCGGTACTCGGTTATTCGTAGTACGCGAACGACAGGAGTCGGTGTCGGGTGACAGTCTAATAAACCTCGTTCATTCATCGACCTGTACACCAGAAACGTAGCGTAAATTTCTTCGCCTTGCTTATCCGTAACCTAGATTTCTATGCATGTATGCATATAGTATATACTACGTATGACCGTGAGCGGAGAGGTTCGGTTAAAAGATTAATGAGAAAATCAATGCTGGTTTATATATTTCCGAATAGCTGGTAATACGTCAAGGATTACGGAATTTAGTTTCAATTGATAATACCTATACCTCGACCATCAGAGATTCATTTTATTTTTATTTTCATTTTTATTTTCCTTCGTTTATTCTCAGATATTTATACGTGAGGTAAAACCTGTCCAATCGTATGTCAGCCACTCGATTATTATTTATTCTCGTTTACCTGGAACGTCGCAAAAATTTTTACGTAGACTCTACCTCTTCCCTATACGCTGTCTAGATTTTTCAAAGCTTCAAGTATTTGCATTAATATATGCAGAACTTTGAGCTGCGTGGCTCAGCAAATGCCACCAGCTAATCCTGTATGCATATAAATTGCATCCATCCTACGTAGCGGTGTATAGAAGAGAAAAATAGAGAAATAAATAAAGGAGAAAATAAGCAGGAAACATTTTCTCGTATACAGTCATCGGTCGGGTTTCTTCCCCTAGCAGTATAACGACTCGATCTATTCCAAATTTAGCGAGTCTTCCGGATCAGCGCGATTTGAATCAGCACGGATTATGTTAGCTCGTTGTTAGCTTAGTCCACCTCGGCATACGATTACCTAATTCCCAGTCAGCTAAGCTCGGATTAGCTATTCATCAAATTTGGTTGGTTTTGGAAAAGAAAAAAAAAGAAAAGAAAGAAACATCAGATGCAATTATTAGAAGAAAAAAAACGAGGACATTTTTCATACTTGTTTTATATTAGACGTGATATAATTCGAGGAAGATTTTCTCCCCCTTTTTATACAACAAGGGGGTTCTGACGATGAGTAAATAATAACTCAACGAAGCGTGGAATAAGACGGTGGCCAGTCATCCGAGGTGATTGCCTCATTGTCGCTTCACAATTTGACTGGCTATATACAATAAATATGTGTGTATATATGGTATATAGGTATAGGCAATGAAGACAATTAATGAGTGTTTTTATTACGTAGATAAAACGTTTTTTTTTTTTTTTATTATTATTCTTCTAAATTAAAATACCGTTTGCGTAGCTGTTCCGGGACATTTTTATTATACATATAAAACGAGCTGGTTACAATATTTCCTGATTGTAAGTTACTTCCTGAACTCGTCAAGTTTTCGCCAAAGTATACTTGAAGCAAAACTTTTCAGCCATTGACGATACCAGTTTTTCTTGTGTTTTATCTTTTTTTTTTGTTTTGTTTTTTTTTGTTTTTCTTGTACTTTCTTTTTTTTTTTTTCTTTTTGTTTTTATGTATACCTGAAAAACTTTTCGATTAGATTAACGGCTCTTGCGTAAAACTGGGCCGCGTCTTATACAACGCTTCGAATTCAACCTCGATCATCATTTTACCAAGTATAGTATATAATACGCGTCCGCGTTATGTCTGGCCGCGTGTAGAATATCACCCGAAATTTAGAAAATTTCATCCAAGTTTTATGGTATCAGAAATTTTATTCCGAGTTTTGAATATCTGTCATCAAAAAAAAAAAAAAAAAAGAAGAAAAGAAAAAAATAGAGATAAAACTGGTAGCTATAAAGACTTTGTAATTTTTTTTTTTTTCTTGGTTTTTCGTCAAGAAAAAAAAAAAAGAAAAAAAGGAAAGTAAGGAGATGGCGAAAATAAGTAGACCCGGCTCACGGACATACACCTGTGCCCTTAGATACGGAAAACAATTGAGTTTGAAAAGGTTTTAAGGTGAAGGGTGCGCCCGTTCTGCAAAGGGAGTAGGGTAGGAATAATAGGAAAGAGAATCTAAGGTATATAGCCATGGAATAAAGCTCCTTTTCACCAAATTTCTTTCCTCAGGTTGAAGTAGACACCTCGTTGTTGCTAATTGAGCCGTTGAGAGTAATCAAGAGGCGGTCATTAAGTCGCAAAGCGAATTCTTTCGCGCTTTGAGACCCGCGTACGGTTTCTTTTCTTGAGTTGAAGAACCCGCGGGGGTAAAACTGCCGGTTTTCCCACCTCTCGTCGACGCAGTTTCTTTTCTCCGTTCCTATACATTCATTTTTCTTTTTTTTTTTTTTTTTACATTTAAAACGAAGTTTTTTTTTTTTTTTTTTCTTTTCTTTCTCTCTCTCTCTCTCTTGTTAACGGATCTTTTTTTCTTCAATGACAATATATTTTCGTCGTTGCGCTTATTACGTTATAATTTATACGAATTTAATGAAAGAGAAACAAACAAACACGTTATACTCCTTCATTGTTACACACGCGTTATATTTTTAAACCTAAATACGTGGTCGGATGTAAATAGCTCAGGAGTTCACTTAAAGTTAATTAAAAAAAAAAAAAAAAAAAGAACGAAGAACGAAAGCAAAAAAAAAATAAAATAAAAAATAAAATACTGTTACGTCCTCCTCTTATCGTCACGTTAATCAACGAAATTGGGTAATAAAAAATGAATATACTAATTACTACAACGTGTTACCAGTCGCGTGAAAACGTCGTTAAACTTCGCCGAGGAAAAAAAAGAAATCAAACGAGAGGGACAGAGATGAAAAATTAAAAAAAAAAAAAAAGATATAAGAAGGGGAGATAACAATTTATAATCGAAAAATATACGTATAAATAAATAACCTTATACCTTAACCGGACACTATACGTTATATGCGAAACTCTTGTCGTATTCTCGTATCAGCAAGAACTGCGGCCATCAACTTTCCTCTGTTTGGTATTCAGCTTCTTTCTCTCGACCCAATTGGACCCGGCAAACCAACCCTCTGGCACGGGGGGTAAAAGGCGAAAAGGGCGAAGGGACGAGTTAGGTAGAAAGTGTTTCATTTTTCTATATACCTTGACTGTAGATACACACGTATACACGTATACGTAAATAAGTGTACATAAGTATGTATCTACCTTGCACGTATAATTAGCCAGGTATTTATTTATGTATTCTTTTTTCTTTTTTTTTCTTTTCGTTTCCCATTTTCCCATTTTCTGTTTCTTTCCAATTTTTTCTCTCGAAGTGGTGTTTAGCTTTAATTAAAAACCTCTAAGAAACTATAATTACGTTATTCCTCATGTTCGCACGATATTTGGGGCTGAAATTTACATTTCATTGCATACAGTTCGAATGTCTGCAGGTATAGCCGAGGGAGAGATAGCCAGAGAGAGAGAGAATTGGTTTATTATCGTATTGCTACCAGTCACGAGGCTCACTCACTCACTAGGTCTGTACCAGAGTTTCCGAATCACGCGAATTGACATGTAAACAAGGGGAAAAACCAGGCGTGGTCGTACAACGGTCTGTAAACCGAAGAGCACAGATTTTCGGACAGAGATTTTCACCGTTTTCATACAGGGTCACCTAGTTTACAAATTTTAATCCACAAATTTCTACATACCTCTCTCATTTATATACCATATACCGCATACCTATATATCATATAATACACATTTACACGCAGCTGCAGGAGTAAAACTCGTTTGCATAATCATTTGAATTAATTTCATCGAAATTTACGACCATTTTACATAAATTTTCGATACAATTATTATTATTATTATTATTATTATTATCATTATTATTGATAAATATATACATATAAATGGGGAAGGTATAATAATAATTTGTGAAATAAGAGAAACCAGCTATATATTGATTTATTTCCAATTCGTTTTCAGAGATTTGTTCTATGTACTTATTTTTCACCTCTTTTATATATAAATTAAAATGAACTGATGAGAAGCGCCGGGGGTATTACGTGTATACGTTTCACTGCTATTGACGGGAGAATTAAATACCATTGCCTCTGGCATAAGAGTGCAATCGATTTCCGTATTTGCGAACGTCAATCGAAAAATACCGGCATAAGACACACAGCTGGCAGTTAAAAGTCCTATCCACGCCTTGGGAAATCAGAGCAAAGCGAATAAATATGCAGAGACCCTTTTTCCGCGGCGGACCTTATGCGTTCTCCTCCTCATCCTCCTCTCGCTTTACCCCCTTACTGTTTTTCAGCCTCCCTTTCAAACCCCCAAGCTTTAACTCCCGGAAAGATTTTTCCTCTCTTTCGCTCTGCCGCGGAGTCGGGACAAATTTACCTTTCGCAAATTACTGCGAAATTAATTTACTCACGGTCCGTGGGATTCCGCGGAGTAGAAGGAGACCGGGAATATAGAAGAGTGGTAGAAATTGAAGGAAATAAAAAATAATATAACAATATGCATTATTTACCGAGCTACAATTGAGACTCTGTAAACTTTATCTCGTTCTCCAATTTCTCTCTACCTTACTTTTTCACATTATCCCCCCCCTCCCCGTTTAATTCTATGTATACATACATAAATATACGCACAGTTTTTCTCGGGCTAAAACTCGCCCCGAAATCTACTCTAATTTACATCCTATTTACATACCACTGATTCCGGAATTCAGACGGTCAAAGTAATTGGTCATCTTCAAAGTTCAACCTCGCCCATTATCAAAGGACCAATCAAACCCGTCAGTCAAAGGTCGACGAAAACCTGGTACGCGTGGGTCCAACGCATATTCGCTAATTAAAACTTCGATTTTCACATGTAGCTATAATCTATCGGTAAAGAAAATTTGTCTACTAATTTGTATATTTTTTCAAGAAGGATCGAGCCGCGCGGGTTCTCGCCGTTTTATAAATGGGGAAAATTTGCGATATTTTATTCACCCTCCTCCGGTTCTTACAGCTCGTTTGTTATTAGCCGACTTCCCTTAATTCCGAAATGAAAAAGAGGGTGAAATTCGACGAGTTAGTACCTACCTACCTGCCTGCCTACGCGGGTCTATGTACACATACGCAGGCCCCGTTTTATACGACGATTATCATCGCTGTTTGTGTTTCAGGTTGAATCTGAACCTGGCGTATGGGGGGTGGCGGTGGGCTTACCACTAAGCAAACATTTAGCAACTGCGTCGCACTAATCCGCTCTTCAATAGTTAACGACGCGCATAAAATTACCCTAGCCTTGGTTCGTTTATACGACCAACGTTATAACGCGTATTCCATCTACGTACACGTACATAAACTCGTACTAATAACCCCGGCCAACTCCAGTTTCAATTCCATAAGAGCTCAGGGCTCACCTGTGCCCGGTGCTATCCGATAAAACGGGACGATACTACGTGTTGATTTTAGGGAGGCTATAATTAACAAAACTAACGACGATTCCTCGCCGCACACTGTCGCCTGATAATCTGATCGAGCTGCCCGGACGGTGGCAAGGTTCATTTTGATATTCACCCCCGTTTACAACCCCTGGGTAAACGAATATTTGTTTCATCCATCGCGGGGGGTGAGAAAACGCGAGTGAAAACAACGAGCTCACGCTCTTTAGCTTCTGTCACATAAATATGCGTGATCTGAAACCACAGTCGAATTGAATCAAGGGAGGAATAAGAGGGCAGACTTTATTCCGGATTCCGTATCCAAAAGCCTGCTGCAGGCTGTCTAGTTCGTTGAAAGCGCTAATTTCTCTCGCTGGTGTGATTGGCCTGGATACTTGCGCCAAGACTTACTCTAGGGAGGTTTGTGCGATTGCAACATCCGCCTCCGACCCCTCAAGCCTTTTCTTATATATGTTGTGTTACCCGTGTCTGTGCGAGCACATCGATGGCTGTATCGCGAGTCGGCGAATACCCGGGTATTTTATTAACTCGAGGTTCTCCCCCTCGGCGTAAGGTGTAAATTATATTCTTCTCAAAGTTTGAAATATTCATTTTCTTATCTGTTCTTTGCCCCCCTCGTTCTTCGCTCACTTCGCGTGTTTATGCCCCCGTATAACGTCGAGTGGAGAGAAACGCTTTCGATGCCATTTAATATTCATGTGCAAAACGTCAATCAGCTTCGATTTTCCACTGCGAAAAGTTGAGGAGGGCTCAGAGCGGGGATCGAAATACGAAAAGGTGAATTTTAGCGCCTTTACGGAGCTTCCACGCCGCTTGAATTGGCTAGTATTAACCAGGATATGTTAATTAAAGGGATTGAGGGCGACATTCTCGGCCGTACCCTCGCCGGTCACCATTGATGTTGTAAGGAAATTGCTAAATCGATATTACACCCTTCTCTAACGGATCGCCCTACGTCCTACGATGCTCCTAAAGCCCCGGAGAGCCGGCCTCATCGTATTCCGTGTTTTCTCTTGAGAATCGAGCTGCGGATACGCAGCGGTAACCCGACTACTTACCAACAGCTTTGCATGATTCATATTATGTGATTGGGTAAAGTTCGCGGAGACGAACCATTTCCGAAATCGCAACCCTGCCTCGATTCCTCGGAACATAGTCGATGCTAAAATTATGAAATTTAATTATTTCCACTCGCACTGAGTTCCAAAGGCTGGAAAATATTCCACCTAGTTCCAGCGTTTCGAGAATTTCACTAGTTTTCAAAATTCATTTTGAAACAGTGGGAAACAATATTCGGATGTTAGTGTTTATTTTCGCACATTTCACCCTAAGCGCGATAAGACCATGTCTAATAACTAAATACCCAAACGCCTAGGTCGGAGTATAAGATATTTATGGATATTAAAGCGTCGCGTAAATGCGACGTTAGAGTCTTAGTCATTTCGGAGCTACGGTTGTAATTACTTCTCGAGACGAGTCCCTGTTAGATGAAGAGTCCCATTAGGATTTTCCGACTTGAAAATACTCGAATCGTTTAATGCTAAAAATTGTTCGTTAATTTTAATTGAAAAGTGAAACTCTGAACGATTTAATTCGGAAAATTTATAAAGAAAAAGCTCCAGGCTTTTCCGAACAAAGACTGAACTGAAGACCGAAGCTCTTGACGTCTTGTACGAAATCTTCGTTCAAACTCTAATTCGTCATCGTTTTAACACAAGTAAAGTTATTATCTTAAAGTTATATTATTTTTTAAAAAGATATTTGAATACTTCTATTAATTTATCACTCACTCAAAAATTGCGATAACCCGGGGAATGAATAAATGAATAAATAAATAAATAGATAAAGATAAATGGAAAGATAAAATTGATGAATACGGTGTTTTTTTTTTTTTTGTTTTTGTTTTTGTTTTCTTTTTGGAAAACTTTCAGTCCCTGGGGGAGAATGAGGTTAAATTAAAGGCTGTATGTATACAGAATACAATACAGAAGAGCTAAAAAGTAGGTTATTAGACATGAAGATGAACGGGATAGATAAGGTAGATGGAACGATAGAGCTTGTTGATATTCTGGGAGTATACTCCCCTGGGAATAATTAGAAGAATGAACGAGCCTGTTATTAAGGAAAGATACGTCCGCGTCGTGCAAGGTTAATAATGGATTCTAGTATGTAAGTGAAAAATGGATATCGCCAGGTTTCAGTATAGAGGTAGGCGTCGGGACGACGCGTGATGTGTCAAAACGACGCGGGTTTTAGAGTAGGAAAGATAAACACGTCTTGGAACGATCGAGTTCAGTTTCCCGAAATTTCTAAATAAGATAGAAAAGATTTGAGCTCAGACACATACCCACCATGGCTTCCCAGGGACTCTTCTTACCTCCGCGACTCCTACGACTTCCGCGACTTCGCGGCTTCCACAACTTCCGCGACACCCTAATTAATACGTCGTTTCGCAACGGGCCTGGTTCCAAGCCGTGTGACGTTTCTGTTGTGTTACCGGACACGCGAACTGATTAACGGTCTCCTAATGCCAACTTTTCACGTCGGTTTAACTGTTCAACTTAAACTTACCAACTCCCAAGATATTTCCTTAACGTTTTTCACAATTTTAGTTAACTCGAGTAGGTATGCCCGCCGCAACGGGGAGGAAACGTTTAAACTTCACACTATATTTCCTCTTTATTCGACTACCCGACTTTTCTTATCCTACTGCCGCGAAATTCGCGACGATATAAGACCGAAGAATGCGGCAAATAATCTTTTCGTATTTTTGTAAAATATATTCAAATAATTCATCACACCCATAGATTTCAACTTTCCGGTTTATAACAGGCTCAAAAAGCTCGGGGAAAGCTAACAATCATTTGACGATTTATTTCTACTTATTGTTAGCGAAATCAGACAGGATATGCCTACCTCACGACGTTGACGATATAATACGAGAAAAATCGTCTATACTTTATTATACTTATGTATACCTATTGATACGATACTGGCCAATCTGATCGGTCAAAGAAACTTGTATACGATTTATCGCAAAGGATAAGGCTAGACCTCTCGAACCTTTATGGCAATCAATGTCCCCCGTATCTGTCGTCTTTCACTTTTTATCTTTCATATCTTTCATTCGGAATGTGGTTTGTATATCCGGGTTATTGAGATATTCGAAGTATATTATTTGCTCAAAAAAATACTGACGTCTATAACTCTGATTCTATATATATGAAAGAAGATTCGATCGAAAGAAACTTTGAGATAAAGCGAGACCTCTTTTAATGCCGTCTTATCTCATTTGACAATTAGATTCTCGACTTATAAAGCGCTACCGATAAAAAGGCTTTATGAAAATTAAGTTTTTCAAACGAAGTAACGTCGAGAAGGACAAAAACCGAGGTCTAAAGACGAGGGGTGACACGCGTTAATTAACGAGTTTCAAATTACCGAAGAATTCTTCTTTTCCCTCGTTCGTTCATTTCTCTGATATATAGTTATAGTATATTGGTCATGGAACTGGTCGACGCCGAACGGATAACGAGATACGCGAAAGTGTCCCTTTTTTTTTTCTCTTCTTTGTGTCTTTTTGTTTCTTCGTTTTTATTCTTTTTTTATCTCTCTCTCTCTTTTTTTTTTTTTTTTTACATCTCGTCGACTTTTCTTTCTTTTTGCAAACTTTTTATCCGTCTCTATCTTGCTTTCTCTCACTCGCCTCTCTCGGTTGGAACAACGCTCTCGAAATTCCACTAGAAAAGCTCCGAACGGCAAGCCTCTTCGGGAAACTATAGTATACGTATATACCTATGTGGATAGAAAGATGCACCTTTGAACGATAAAAGTAAAGGTCAAACTTAAACTAGAGCTTCGCAGCTATATAACCAGTATAGATATCCACTTGAAAGAAACTCGGTTAACCTTGATATTATTCAAAGCAAAAGAAGCACCAGTCTACAAACCTGCACCAACCCACTCCTCGACATCGATAAGGATATCGCGATGCTGGATATTGCAGCATAGATCGAGTGAAAGGTAAAAAAATCGCATTGCAAAGTGGATTTCTTTTCACGTTGATAATATTTTTCCTCAAAACGACTTACAAGTTCCTATAAAAAAAAGTACATTATGCATACGTATATATACATTCGTCCGTCATCGTTTCTGTCCGTCGTCGTCAACGTCAATTTTTCAACCTTTCAATTCATCCGCATTACGTTTATTTATTGACGGGAATGCGACGACGCGAAATCTCTGACGGTATTTCGTACATGTATGCGAGGTGTGGAAACTATGGGGACGTATATTTCAGTCTTCTGGTAAAATAATGCTGAAGCATGTATCTCAGGTGTTGTAATAAATCCGTCATTATAAATCGCTTCAATTTATCGGATGACTAAATTCCGCCTTTTTTCCTTCTCTGAAACTTGACGTGGTTGAAAAGCCGAAAGAATTGAGCCGGAAGCCCGACCCCGTCCCTTAGGAACTCGTGAGGACAGGGGTTGAAGGTGGAGAACGAAGACTAGAACGAGGATACGGGGGCTACATCCACCACAAGCCAGAGGATAGTCGGTCAACGACACGCGCCACAGGGACTGTGATGTGGGCTAAGAGCTGCGAGCTGCTTTCTAAGAGTCATGTGTCTAACCCCAAGGTGGATTTATCACTGTCTCAAATCGTTTATTTAAACATTTCACCGGATATTTTATTCTCCAAAATTTTCTTTCATTTTTCTCGTTTATTCGATTAGCGATTAGAACGCATAGAGAATATAGCAGGAATAAAAATGTGAAAGGATCCAGGCATGCGATGGATTAGTAATAACTAATAATCATCGAGAGTATAAACGAAGACGGAAAGGTTCATCGCTATCAGAATAACCAATCAATAAATAAGCAGAGAGGTTTGAGAAGGTCTTACACTGCAACCTGCCACGCCATGTTAAGACGCTTAATCAATAATATCGTTGGATATTGGCCGTTCGTAAAAAAGGAAAAAGAGGAAGAAAGAGAAGAAAAAAAAGAAGGGAGAAATCTCTCCTCGCCTTACCGCAGAATAAACCGAGTAGGTTGGCAGGTACTCGCGTATTCTCTCTAATAGGTATTATTGTTAGAACTTTTTCACTCAACTTTTGACTTTGGAGAAAAACGAGGAAATATTCGTCAATTTCTTTCCTTCAAGCCCCGGCCTCCGAGCAACGAAAAAGCTCGTTATTTTCCGCGGTAACAATGAGGAGCTGTTTAACCGTAACGCTCGGTTTCCACTTTATGCAGTTAATACGGTGTTTCAATACCGCTTTTCTTTCGCTCGATATACTAATGCGGCCAGAAAAAAAACCGGCAAAAAATAATCCCAGACTTTCGTGGCTAGTCGTAATCTCGTCAAACGCTCGTCTATACCTTTTACCAAAGAGCTTTTCTGCAACCAGTGAAATAAAACAAAAAACAAAAAAAATATATAAAAGAACAGAAAAATGTGTGAAATAAAAGGAAGAAAAGAAAAAAGGCACTACTTCTACAGGTGCAGGACACTTCTGGGGTGGTTTTGGCCCATCGGCCCATCTCCTTGGGATATCGCTATAAAATATTGCCCTAGGGACTCGCACAGTCGCACGACGCGACTCTATCCATCTCTTTCGCACTCTTAACCGTGTTTCTTATATTCTTACCTTCTCCCTTTCGTGCTTTATCCCCTTTTTTTTTTACCTCTTTTTATTTCCTTTTTTTTTATTCTTTGGTAGACAGTCGGCTCTCCCTCTGTTACACCTTTATTCCAATTTGCTTAAGGATTTAGACCGGCCCGATTTCTCTTCTGGTATTCTAGGCCTCGTCTGATACTCTAGGCGAGAAATATCGGCGATGGTTTAGGCCGGACTAAACCGGAGACAAGTTATTAAGATGGATAGGGTGATGGACGCGGGTAAATATTAGGACAACGTATCGCTCTGATGTTTGAATGACGTTTAATGGTGTGAGCAAAGTTTCTCGATGAACGAAACGATATTTCGATATCCCTTTTGGTCTGGGTATAGCCACGTATGTATGTACGTTCAATTATTCCGGACGTAAAATAATTCCAAACTTTTTCGATCAATCCCTTGCTCCTTATCTTATTACCACTCACTTGGCTCTTTGCAAATTTATGCAAAGCGCAGCTCGTTTCTGTTAAGGATTTAACTTTTATGGGTGGAAATTGCAGCTCTATAAATTCCAAAAAGACGAGTCGAGTAGTAGACGAAGAATAAGAAGACGAGGAGATAGGACCGGATCCCTAGATGCGGATTATTTTCCCTTTCGTTTTTCTTCCCTCTACCTACACCTACTTTAGCCCCGGATTTGCCAGACAGTGGGAGAAAAAAAATCTCAAAGCTTTGTCCACCCTTCGTCAACGGTGAAATTTTCACGGTATTCTCAACCCGCACGTATATCCTACCGTTCACATCCTATACATATATACGTTTCAAATCCTTCACAACTCTCACGATTTATACCATCGACACCCCGCGCGGTTCTGTTAAATTTCAAATCACCGTCCTGCTTCCTCGGGTTCAAGGAAATTGTTACATAAACGGGAAATGAATACCCGGAGTATCTTTTTTCTTACGACAAAGAAATTTAAACCAGATAAGCAATCGTATAGATCAACGGATAATCCCCGTGTCTCTATAAATTTGTAGAAACACGTTTCTGCGGACTTTAATCTCTGAGAAAACCACAGCTTTTCTATCATTATCAGAAAATTGAAACCCCGAGGTGAGGGGGATTGACGTTTGAAACAAGAAAAATTTCATCGCAACTTGAAACTTGGACGAAACAATCCCGAAGTAATTAACGAGATTCTTAAATCGGGGATAATTTCCTGTTCGCGAATCGAATATTGGGATTGGGGTGACGGGGGTGCGGAATTGATTGCTTGATTATTGCCAGTTCTTGGGTCACGTGGTACGTCAGGGAGCCAATCAGGGTCCAGAAAATGGAAAAACAGGCTTTCCCCGGCAGTGTGGTCCCCGTGGAGTCAGTGGAGTCGATTGGCTTTCGAAAAAGCCGATCATTTACTGCAGGTCTCGAATAAGTCCCACGTAGCGCCATATACTATACGCGAAGAAATACACGCTATAATAAATGTATAAAATACTTCTTTATACTATATCGCCGCAACGCAACGGTCGTAGACTATTTCTTCCCCCAAAGGCTCTTTTTTCCTCGCAGATAAGCCGGATCAGATACAGCCTTATCCTACGCGAAATCATATTTCAACCGTATATTCTTCTTATCCTATAGACCCTATCGCTCTCTCTCTATATTAGACAATAAGTAGTTTCTACTTTTCATATCCCCGATGAGGAATAAATAAACGCAGATGAAAGGAGAAAAATGAAGAAAGAATCCTCGTGGAATTGTAAAGTCTAATTAAAAATCGGCAGTTGTAATTAACGCGGACGTTTTATCTACTCGTTTTCATTCCACTGACTCGTTATACCGTGCAAAATTCATTTAGGTAGGTATACAGCTTAAAACGCTCGCTGTTAATTATTGACAGGAAATTAAGGCGCGTGGTTATGCCCAAGTAGTTATATCGGTTCGTGTTCGACGGGTTGGTCGTTGTTCGGCATCTGGTCGATCGCTATACATGCAATAATTAGTGGGGATTGGACCTCGCGTTTGGTGTATTTAGCTTGATCGAGATATTCGTCGGTCGAATTTATCCCCGGATCTTCTAGGTCTCCGATTTAAAAAAAATTGGAATCTTCATCTCAATTCCCTTCGCTCGTGTTCCATCCGGCTATACGTCGCCCTGAACAAAGTCATTTTACATACTTCAATTCCACGCTATTCTGCACATAATTGCCTGCCTAAATATATACCCGCTCATACTATACGGCAATAAACAGAACGAGATTAAAAAGACAATTGAAATTGAAACGAGTGGATCATCCCTCGCGGGATGTATATGCAATGATAAATTTCAATCTCCCCTTTCTTTGATCTTGCCACTGTTTTACAATTAGGATTATTTGAAACATATTATTGTCTTCCCGGATCTCATCGTTCGGAATTTACGAAGAACATCACCTACTGTGATTCTAGAATGAAATTCTCTACGACCCTTAGAAAATTTTCAACTCGATCGGACTCGCCTTCTCGCAATATTTTACTCCGATACTTTTATACAATTCGGCTGCAAGCTACCCGCACAACGTTTCGATATTCATTTTCGTCAGTCGATAACTCGTTCTCAACCCACCCGAAGCTACGAACGCGAGCTTTTCATTAGATAAATTAATCACGTATCCCGTAATTAATTTTCCCACTGAATTATAGCCTCGAAGTAGGTGGGTATATCCACGGTTATATAGCCTGCAGGGCTGTTTATACGTGCAATTATTCACCGGCGTGGGTTAATATTTTATTTGACAAACCGTCTCCGATATGTTATTCCCACGTTGATTGATTCTGGGAATGAATTCGATAGTATCGCCTCGAAGATTCGCTTTCGAGGTTCGTACAGTAATATTTCAGTCACGCGTACCTTGGCGTTTAGCTTCAGAGATATTCTTTACTATGCGAAGAAGGAGAATCGGGGATAAGAAACTGAGGTTTACGGATATAGAAAAATGGGGGAAACTAACAAACAGACATCCTCAGGGCGGAGGGAACCGAGGCGATACGGCGTCCCGGGGTTATTGCTATTCTCGGCATGTGGTAGACATTTTGCAGAATCGAATAGTGGAACATCTGTGCGAATAGAGTGCTCTGTCATCTGTCACATATCAGGGATTTATCGAGTCTTACGTGCCTCAGAACACCTCATATTATTCTCAATATTTTCTGCTCCAGCCATCCCTCGCTCTTCGCTTCCTCATACGTGTATGAATCTACGAGGACGTCCTCGTATAACGGCACGCGAATAATATTTCCAACTCGAAAATTGCATGTGTTAAAAAAGTTACGACATTGTGACGATTAGGGGCAGATTCTCAGCCTCGAAAAGCCGCTTTTTGATCTTTGAGAAATTTCTCTTTGGTCACTTTGAGCCGGATATTGAGATCCCGTTGGATCAATTCGGATGTTTGAGGGCTGATTATTTTCCTCTAACAATTTCCCGTAGGGTAAGCATCTGGAATTTCTTTTATTTCCAAATTTTTTATAAGAATCTGAATTACTCATGATCAAGAAAGTGTTTCTTTCTTCTTTGTACGCGATTGAAAACGTCGCGTATTTCTTTGGGCATTTTATTTTGTCAAGAATCACGGAATACAGATTGTCGGCTTTTGTCTCCGGAAAATAAACAGCCCTTAAACAATAGAATCGGTCTACCGATACCCCCAGAATCCGTGCAAATAGTGACCAAGGAAAAATCCTTTCGCTGAGATCAGCCGAAGCTGAAGATCGACTTTTCGTGGGCTACGAGTCTGTGGATTAAGATACAATTTTTGCATTTCGAAGTAATCGAAGCTTGAACCTTGAAAACTGAAAGAATGCTTGTTTTTTTGTCACTAATTTGAATTCGAGTTCGCATAAGTAACCCGATCTTGATCGAAAAAGGTTTTCGGCTTTGAATTCGTTTATAGAATCGGAGAAATCCGAAACGCGATGCGTCATGATATATTCCTTTGTATCAAAATGGTGGCTTTCGAGGGGTTGATACCCACTTTACACTTCTCCTCGTATTACTTATATCCGATGTTATTCGAGGCGCTCTATACGCGTGTGCTATACATTTCAAAGGCGTTTTCTTACAAGCTTGTTATACCCTAGGATGTATAAATTTACACATGTATCTGTTTATCTATAAAGGCATAGGAGCCGCATCTGAATTTCGAATCTGTGCCATACGGGGTATAATACAACGTAACATATTATGCCTCGAGGTGGTAAAAGGAAAGGAACGGAGACACCCCCTCCGGCGATAAACTCTTGTAAAGCCAAAACTACTCCCGACAATCTGTCGCTCTCTCATACGTCTTCGTATGCGAAATATGTAAAACGCTTAGCGTCAAATCGCAAACATATCACTTTTCCCGGCTCCTTTCCCTTCCTCCGTCCCTCCCCTAGTTTTTCTTCTCCGTACTTCTCTTTGCTCTTCGAAAGGGATAAGCTGGTTAAATAAAGGAAAAAATCAGGCTACTTGACTACCTACCTACCTATCTCAGCGTGAAACGCGCACGGAAACAATTATTTCCAGGCACTTGCCAATTCCGCGTTGTTTACGCGGGTTAGGTGACCTTGTTTGTGCTTCGTTGGTAGGTATATCGATTATCCGATCGACCAAGTGGATAGGGAAGCGAGGATATAGGGTATAATAGAAACGATGAAAATTACCCGGGAGAAAATGCCCGTTGATAAATCGCTGGGTGCAGCTTTTCAAGAAACCATATTTTACATATATATCACTGATTCTGTTCAAACGTGTCAAAAATCGGAGATCTCGATGTCGCCAATATGTCTTCAGCCTTTCAAATCCATCCCTCTGTCTTTGAAACAATATCAAAACTATTTGTACGTTGATAGGGTTGATTCTTAGGCTGCGGAACTGTTTCGAACTGTGTCGTTAAATTTCATTAAACGTCCGCGAAGGTATTTGAAAATTAGTTATATTATTGTAATTAACCATTTCATAACATCGACTTAAGGCTACCGCACCTCGCGAGTGCCATGAGAGAGGAAAAGTCGAGTAAAACGAACGCTAGTTGGCACTTGGCCCGATTTCATCGGACTCTCGTTTTTTTTTTTCTCTCCTATTTTTTTTTTTGTGTGTGTGTGTGTTTTTTTTTTATCTAATTTTTATTACTTCACCTACCTGAATAAATTAATTTCACTCCCATCCCAACGAATCTTGAACTTTCCCCTATGCTCCAGGCTTATCCTCCACCTCGTTCGCCGAAGTCATCCTGGCTTGTCGGCGAAAGACATATCGACTCTTGGTTGGTTATCTCTTCTATCTCTGCGGTATACGTTCTTCAAATTCGGTGATTTCTTCTTTTAGTACACTTCGAGGTCCGCTCTAGTCCTTCGAAAGTAGCCTGGAACGAGAAAGAGGAGAATCGATAAATGAACAAGTCTTGAAAAGAATGTTGCGATTCGTTAACGTGGGGATGGTGTGTGGTAACTTATGGGTAATTCTGTCGCCAGTCTGGAGATCTAAATTCGACATAAGTATAACCGTAACAAGTCTTACAAGGCAGGGGTGTTTTCCCTTGGTGACTAAAACCATCTCCCTTCAAGGTTTGCACTGATATATTTACGAGCGAGGAAATGTCTGACCATAAGGTTTGTCGAGCTAACCTTATACAGCTCCTTTTCTCCTCGGTGGACTGAGGAAGGCTGTGCAAATTCCCAAGGCAAATATTAGCGATACCTAAATAGGCTACCCTTCGCGAAAAAGAAAAAGAAAAAGGAAAAGAAAAAGGAAGAGAAAAAGTAAAAGTAAAGGGAAGAGAAAGTGGAATGACAGAATGAAGCAGACGTGGTTAAATATCCGAAAATATGAAGACCCTGGTTGTCCACCGAAATCGAAAGTCGGGTTCATCCAGGATCTCGATTTTTCATTTCTCGAGATGTAAGTATAGAATAAAGAGAAATGAGGAACTGAAGTGTACGCATTTCGCGTATACGTCACAGAGCGCGAGTTTCTCTCGTGTATAATTTTCTCCGTAAGAACTATACTACAAGGTACTATACGCGGAAACAATAGAATAAATATACAGAGTAAAATAGTAGTAAAACCTGGGTCTACTCGAGCCCCTAGTTGGCTAGTAAAGTCTGACTATAATAGAACCAACATCTCACGTAAACAATCTAGATTAGTTGTAAAGATATAAATGTAAACATAAGTGAGGTATAAAATATAAATACACTCGAAACTGTGCTGCAGGTAACCCGTAACCCATTTCCCTGCCATTCCTTAATTTTCCATTACCTACCTCGCGACAATCATCATCATAATCACCATTATCGTCATCATCATATACCAGGAGCATAGGAAACCATTGCAGATTTATTTGAGACTTCAAAACTTGCCAGACTGATCCTAGATATGAATTTTCCCAGTACGAAACAGATAGTGTATGGTGGGAGTAAAAAAATAATATATAGAATATGTTTCAACCCAAACGACCGACGAGGTGCTTATCGCTGTTGGGCAGTCGGCTGGTCATGTCTGACCATAACTACGTCGGTATCTGCCTCAGCTCAGCCCTTCCTCTTTCGTTCATAATAACTGGGTAGGAATAAACGCGATGTAAAAAGCTTGCCACTTTTTCATTTTTCTTTTATTTTAGATTTTTCTTTTTTCCTTTCTTCTTTCACGACGCTTTGCATACAACCCCCGCGACGAGACATGTAAGAGGATAGAGGTCAGTGCTGATAATATCGACAGGAAAAAGGAAAAAATATACAGTCGCTATTTCCACTCCCTTATTCTGAGTTGTTAGCCTAATTTACTAATTTACTCCAACCCCCGCATACCTCCGCGGTTATATTGGCTTGTTTTAACCGTCATTAAAAGTATTTTCATTTTATTAGGGGTTGAAAATTCGTCTTGATTTACTCCCTGCGCCCTTATCTTTCCCATTTCTTTTCTTTTTCTTTTTTGTTTAAACAAAAATTTAATCACCCTCATAGAAACTACCAAGTCAGCGAGTCGAGGGATGAATTAAAAGACTTTCCTCAAGATTTTTATCGAAAAAGTACATACATAAGGGCAGAGATTCACGGCCTAGTAACCGAGTGTCGCTATTGTTCTTCCCACTGCAAATAGCTAGGTAAGGTCGAGCCAGCTGGTTTCTGCTATAAATTTCATACAGATTTCGAGCCAGAGTCTAATGTATATCCAAAGTTACGACAGTCTTGCATGAACAGACCGAAGCCGAGGTACATATATAAAAATCGGCAAATCTTGTTCTCGCTGATTTTTGAAAAACGATTTCCCTCTATTTTGTTCGCAGATATTTATTCACCGTTTTATTTTTCGCGCAGTTATACCTGTACCATTCGGATCTCTCTTCTTCTCATCTAATTTATGGGTCATTTGGTAAGGTCTAATCGTCCGTAAAATAACCTGCGTCCTGAACTACTACTTTGCAAGTTTAACGAACAAGTGCAGCACTCGAGGTGGTTCCGCTCTGCCTTTACTCCCCCGGTTTTTCACGTGTAATAAGAAGTTACGGGAGCTACGTGGGCGCGCGGCCCGGGCTTTGGGGTCGTGGGCGTCCGCGTCGGTGGGCGAATTCGAGTTGCCGAGGTTTTCCGGTGCGTCGTATAAGAGACACCTTGCTCGCCCAACTACCGCGCTAATTACGCGCCTTCTCCCCTCTTTCCATCCCTGCACCCCTAGTCCTGTAATTGCCTCATGTCGTGGCCTAAATTGAATTCCTGTTCGAGCTCGAGAGCAAGGATCCCATCCTACAGACGAGAGGATGCGCCCTATTGCAAGATATTATACCTACACGTCTAGTCTGTCCGGCGTATAACTGCGCTAATAAAACCCACGGAATTATACACAGAGTGGGTTAATCCGCGAATCAATTCCCCGACTGTTTCGCACAATTTGAGAATACGAGGTGGAAAGGATATTCGTTAATTCTCGCGATGATAAATATTCGACAAATATGTAATCATGAACGTCAATTTATACCGAATTCTTATTTCCCACTAAGTATTCAGAGATTGATCGAGTATTTTCTAAACAGTGAACATTTTTCCGTACAATTTCAATCTCACGTACTTTTGATTTACAATTTCTTGATGGATGGGATATAAAATATGAAATATCCCGGCTTTGACAAACGCCTCGTATTTCGCTTCTATCGAGATAAATATCTTATAAATTCACGTATTTATGAAATAAAAAATGAAAGAGTTTTCTAGTTGACAAGATGAGATTTTAGGCAACACGTTAAATTTGTCCGGTTGGTTTCTTTTCTTTCTTTCTTTTTTTTTTTTGTCTCTTTTTCTTTCCTGTTAGTGCGAAAGAACGAATTCCACAGATTGTAAATGAAATTTCAACCACGTGCGTCTGCGGGGCGAACAAACTCAGATATTTACATATATTTTACATATTTATATACGTAGTACAGCCGACAGATGCATATCTCGAGGCATGCTGCGGGGGTAGTCTGGCCTCGGGCCAAGCTTCGTTGAATTTAGCATAAAAAGCAATTATCTCAGGGAAATATACATATACATAAAAATATACACGCGTTCAAACAGATAATCGCACGGATCAACGAATCCTGATCGGTTCCAAAGCCGCGACTCACCTGCCCTTTGATCGTTCGATAACTACTTTTCTTCAGCTTCCTATTTTCTGGTCCCGGAAACTGTACTCGGAATTCGCCAGGGCTTGAAAACAGGGATAAGGACTCAGCGTTGATTTCGTTGTCACTCGAGGAAACGGAATTCGTCTAAAGTCGACGAAGACGGACCGCGCAATTTCCTAAAGACATAGAAAATGAAATATTCTCGAATTCCCGACATCATCCACATTTGGTAGAAGCTGAAAGTTGAACGATATATTTTTTTTTCCCCGTAATCCGGGACGTCGCCACGAAGAGATTGCATGTAGGCAATATCTTCTTATTTTTTCTTCTTTTCTTTTCCGTTTTTTTATTCCCGAGCCTGGGAAGACTAGGATAAGAAAATTTTTTTTGCTAACTTTGCGATCCGTTTTCGCACACTTTACCCTATTTACCAAATCTGTGATATCGAAATATTTCAGGCTATGAATATCATATTCAGATATTAGACGTATACCTACGTGTGTATACCCATCATATCCTTCTGTATTACCTAATAAAGCCTCAATTTTCACGCCTTAGTAAAAAGATCAGAGTTTATGTACGTGCGGACGTAATCCGTATATAGAATAGGGCGCAGGGTTGTGGGGTGTAATATTCTTTCGTATAGCTACGGGACACACGTGTGTACACACATACTCACATTTCTGGCTCTGAGATATGTTGAGGATTCCAGTTAGAGGGATATCGCCGGGGTGTATATGGCCAGGTATTGGTAAACAATGATTTATTTTTATTCCCTAGTATCGGTATAGTATAGCTAGGTATACAGAGATGATCTGTGGAAAGTTATAAGCCGTGTGGGTATGCAACCGATGTTTCACTACGAAATGGCAACGTAGTCGATGCGAGAGTCGAATAAGTCGAATGAGTCGAATGACCGTATCTACAGACGACGTAACGGCAGCTGTCATTCTGCGCGGTTATAACCTAATAATGTTAGGTTATAACCTAATAATGTTCGAAATAAACCGATATTGACATCCGCAATTACCTGAATAACCCATTACACTTTCTTAAGAAAGAATATTTACCGTTGTATTAAGGAACTGTGATTACAAAATCTAAATCTGACAATTATTTATAACTCTCATTCTAACCTAACAACATGAGAGCCGCAGAATGACAGCTGCCGTTACGTCGTCTGTAGATACGGTCATTCGACTTATTCGACTCTCGCATCGACAGCGTTGCCATTTCGTAGTGTACCACCGGTTGCCTACCCACACGGCTTATAACTTTCCACAGATCATCTCTGTATACAGTACGGAGAACAAGTTCGTCGAACGAGTTTCGCCGGTAGCTATACTCATGAGCCGAAAGAAGCCCCTGCTGTATTCGGCTTGGGGTAAAATACGGAATACTGTAAAAGAACGCGGCAAGAAATCGCCAAGAATAAGAAAGAAGCCGGTACGTCACTGTCCGTCGAATATATCGACGTGTGACATAATGCCAGAATTTCACCCCCGGGGAATCTCATCGACGCTTAAATAAAATATCGATGAAATAACGCGATTTAAACGTCTGAACTCATACCAGGTCGATTCTTGTTGGTCTAAATGATAGAAGAAGAGACATTAGCTACTTTTTACACACGATGGTCTCAGGCTTCCTAAAACCCGAGTAAGAAAAGGGGAGATGATTTTATTCCTCGTGATAAATCACGGAGAAATTTTAACGCGAGGAAGAAATCCTGCTTTACGGTCATGTTCCCGCAAAGCCTGTGTGATGTGTAATTGAATTAGTAATTGTTCTACACCGTCCCGTCAATCATTCGGTAAATAATATCCATCGTAGTCCATGAATCTGATTGTGACATGAATGATGAAATTTGGTGTTTGGGGTAACGTGGGGTGATTTGATTCACGTTTAGGGACGATTTACGAGTGGTACACCTCGCAGCACTTGCTCACATTGCCTAGGGCTTTTAGACCAGATATAGCTTCGCTTGCTAGCTATAACGATAAATTTTAATCAGATGATGCACCTGTATACCTGGTTATTGTTGGAGCTATGAGAAATCCCGCGATCAAAGATAGTTATAACAATTAGACGTCGCGGTTGCATAGTATAATCACGTCTGATTCTCTTGAACGTCGATTCCCTCCGCTGCTATTAAGATCCGTTATACCACGTAGCCGTAGTACATACCTGTACCTAGCTATCTACCTACCTGCCTTTCCTCAGCCCCAGCAACGCGGTATAATTCCGACATTCCCCAGAATTCCGCTCCCGTATCCATAGTAACCAACGGCGTACATAGTAATTCGTATATGATGTGGGAAAAGCTCCAGCCGGCCGCGGGGTTATGGAAAACTGTAGCCAATGAGAAGGAGGAAAAACATAAGAGGGAAATAGATATGAAAATCCGTCGGAAACGTCACGGCCATAGTTCTGACCGATGACGTCATATAAACCCGACATGCGCCAGGTTCAACGATATTATGACGTCAGAAACAGCACGGAATTTCATGACGAAATAGACGTGGGTGTACACGATGACGTAGTCGCTTCGTTATCGTACGTTTCTGTACGTTAGATTTAACGAGAACAGGAAATTTTCATTCTTCGAATAATCCGCAGGCCGGGGTACTCAAGCGATTACATATATCCATGCATGCGAGCGTTGATTTCTTTAGTTCCAGCTTTTTATTATCTCTTTTCTTTCCTTCTTTCCGTTCACTTTTCAACTTTTATCGAACACGCCGGAGCTGGGGGGAGCTTTTACGCTTTTCTACGGTTGAGTGGATGGGAAGGCAAACAAACTGTTCAAACTGGGAGAATGATGTGTGAAAATAACGGGGATTCGAATCCTAGAATATCATTTTATTGCCATATTAATTGCTCAAATTATGCGATCTTTTTTCTCATCCGGAAATTGGGGCACCTAGTGTTCATATTTGAACGCGACTCGATTCACGATCCCGTATCATTTCAATTAAGAATCGAAACGTTTCTCATGCGTACGGTCCGGATCTCTCTCGGGACCTTTTGTCGGTGGTAACTCGTTAATCATTAATGACGTCACACGGCGCGCGTAAACCTCGTGCAAACCTTGCGTAAAACGTCGAGCTACAGCCGCTGCGCATGTGAGAGAGATGATGAGGTAAAGAGCGGAAGAATAGATGCAAAAATATCGGGGGAGATGAAAGACAAGAAGAAATTATGCGGTGAAACCGGAAGAAATTCGGTTTCAAACGATTCATTCGATGTCAGTGTCCCTCGGTGCGATCCGCGCGCTTTTTTTTTTTTCCTACAATTTAAATAACTTATAGATAAAAACGAATGCGTCAAAAATTTACAATGCAAAAGGAAAAAGTATACTCGCCTAGTCAGGCCGACCCAAGGTCAGGTTAGTAGGCCGCGGGCACCGTGGTCTCAGTCTGAAGCAGCGTGCGACAACCCTTGATATAAGGGTGAGATTTTCTCGGTAGGTGTTGTTTCGGTATTTACGAATAAAAGGAAAAAGAAAAGAAAAAAAAAAGACGATGTACCTACACAGACACACACACAGACACTGTATTGTAACGCACTTTTATAGATTTCGTATGATATGCGATTACGTGCGTTGATGTGCAGGCTTTAACTAAATTAACTTGAACTTTCGACGTAAAGGTATAACGCGGGTTGCGTAGGCATCGCGTAGTTTTTCTTGTATATTTTTTATAAACGAGCGCAATTCACGGTGTCCACCCTCAGCCACCGACAGGGTCGGCCAAGTCAATTGGACCTCGACAGAGAGACTGGCGAGACAGGTAGAATCCGACGGTACGGCGCCCGCGCCTCCAACGTCGACGTCGACGCCGACGCCGACGAATTCCTCCCTCTCCTTGGCTATTCGGAGAGAAACTTTGTCAAGAGCGTAACCAGAGGGTGCTTCGACGTTTCGTTTCCTACCGATCAACGAGAGATCAAAAAGGCTTTTGCGTCGAGGACCAACGCGCGAGAGCCGTCGGATTTGAATAAATCAAACGAATCTACTTAGGAATTCGTCTATCGGTAATAAAATGAGGATATTTTAATCAGTCGGGAATTTGCATACTCTGAGAAGGAGAGCTGTTATGATATAAGATCCGGATCTTATGAATTTCGACCTTTTATAGATGAAATAATATCTTATTCTCTTTAGATCATTTATAGCTTTTTAAAGCTGCATTGTCTTATTTGGTAAGTTTTCATCGCGCGGTATTAAATCGCAACGTTAAAAAGCTCCGACTGTCAGCCCCCACCCTTAAAGTAATCAAAAACAAAAGAGCTGGTTGTCTCTAAACGTCCCTTAGCTTCTTTTACCGCCTACGCCTATACGCCCTTTATTAAGAGCCTCCAGATTCCCTAGTTCAACTTACACAATCATCTCTCAAACACCCACGCATCAAACGCACGATTACCTCGGCGCGTGTGCCTAAAAGTTTAAATAAGACACGAGATTGTTACAAACTACTTCCTCCCTATCTATAAATCTCGCGGAATTACCGGCTTGGCATGTCTCTCGGTATACTATATCCCGAAATTATGTTCGATCCGCGTCAATAAACCAATATTGTTATTTCGGAGGTGAAACAGGCTTTCTTAGCTTCCTATAAATCATAAATATTTTATATTTGCCCATTATCTTATACGTCTACGAAAAGGAGAGGGAAAGGTACGAGGGAAAACAAAAGACTAATTTTCGGTGGAATAAAAAATATATTTATTCACGTAGCGTGTTCGATGTACAGGTATGTACCGGGTATATGTATATGCCGTGGCAATCGTGCCTACTACGGCCTTGCCCAATGTTATATCTACTATACAAACTACAAGCTTATAGTCGGCCACCCACCGACTTCGCGTCGTTCCCGACGACGCGACGTAGCGGCAAATCGATAAACGCCCGCCGCTACTAACACCAAGCAACGAAATTCCTCTCCACCTGCCCCTCGGTGCCCCTGTGGTTCTGCAACCCGCGGCTCGCCGGTGCTCCGCGATATAGAATACCGGCGTATGTATACAGGCGCCGGCGTCAGACCCGCTCCGAATACTGAAAGCGCTTCGAGTTTTAAACCACCCCTACCGAAAACCCCCTCCATTCCGTCCTTGTATTCCTGCCTTATTCCGCGCCGCGCTTTCGCACCCAACACGTCATCGTTGCACCCTATACCCTCAACCCCTCGCTACCTCAATGCTTTCAGCCATTCGTTCTCGTTCGGGGAATCGCAAGGGAACGGGAGCGCATGTGCGCGGCTGTTGCATCTGGGGATGTGTAGCGTATATGTATATATAGGTATATAGCGGCTTCGATCCGGAAGTTACGTTCATATTTCACACGTTTCTTTCCGGGTTTATTTATTTATTTTTTTCTTTTCATATTTTCAGGTATATATACAGGTTTTCAAGGTCATCTTATAATTTCATTTTCAAATCGTAGCCAATGTATTAATTTGACCATTTTCTTTTCTTTTAGTTTTGTTGATTATTCTGAATCGGTACTAAAAACGTAAAAGACAATCATTGTTTATATTCTCTCCCGCAAATTATTCGCCAATTTATTATTCAGATTAAATCATGAATCTAAAAGCGTGTTTGATCAGAGATTTATATCTCGATGCTAAAATACAATAACGTAACAATACCACAAAATTATTGTTTACAGGGTAGACGCCTAAGTGAAGAAAATACGATGTGTTTTTGTATACAGAATTGATCGAGAGATTAAATTTCTAACCTGCGTTATGTAACACTCTCATTTAAGCCATAGAAGTTAAATCATTCTTATAAATAACCTTCTATAAAAGAATTGGGGGAATATTTATCCCGCCAGTAAACGAAAAGTTTTCTAAAAAAGCGGGTTTCATCCATCTCGATTCAAAAGTGCCTCGAAATATTGGCGGGAATCCGCGCGTTGCATGTGGGGGGATAAAAGTGGCGCGGTAGATAGCGCCACGCGCGTAGTGAAAACAGAAAACCGGTCATGGGGGCTAGTTAACGATTCTCTGCTGCCGCCGCACCGAATTATTATTTTTCCCGATCTAAAAAACTAAATAACAATATTAAAGAACCGTTAAATATCGGCGTGTTGAGTGGTAAATTTTACCGAAATGGGGGTCTACTTGTCAGAGCCAATAACCGAAAAAGTATCAACCGACGAAGTGGGCGACTCTGTGGTCTGCGGCGCCAGTTCCATGCAAGGCTGGCGAATCAGTCAAGAGGTGAGTGCACCGTTACACATACATATCCCTTCGAAACTAACTAACGCCGGCTATTCATTCATTTCTACATTAATTATTCATCAATATCTAACCCACATATAAATCGAGACCTGCGCTCATCGCCACGGCATAACCTTACTAACGGATAATAACCCCCAAATATTTTCTCCATCGCCGCATATACGTATAATAAAACACCGACGCTTGTCGAATTTCCCTAAAATTCCGACTCCCGTGGTGAAAAATTTTTTTCTTTTTTTTTCTTCTCCGTTTAAAAACTCGAGACAATTTCTTGAGCTGAATGAAAAAGTAAAAAAAAAAAAAGGAAAATGATTGGCGAATATTATTGAAAATAGAAATAAAAAAAATTAAGAATTGATAATAAAAAGGGAAAATTTTGTTCTACAATATTTATTTCCAGGACGCTCATAACTGCTGTTTAAATTTCGACAAAGATGTCTCTCTGTTTGCCGTCTACGATGGTCACGGAGGCCACGAGGTTGCCACATATTGCGCCCAGAATTTACCCCAGTTTATCAAAGATACGGAGGCTTACAAGAGTGGGAACATCGAGCAGGCTCTCAAAGACGCGTTTTTGGGCTTCGACGCGACTCTGGCCAAGCCCGAAATAGTAGCAATACTGAAAGAGTTAGCTGGCACAAGTTGCGGCGGTAAAGAAAAAGGGGAGGCGGATAATTCTGGTTCGTTGATCTTTTATTTAGAGTTATTTATCGTTTTTGGGTACACAATTGTGCATGCGATTATTCGCCTTTGTAAATTCTTCACTAACATCCTGTACCAACCCCCAAAATTTCACCGTCAAATAATTCATTTGAAACGTTCAGACGAGGAGGAAAACGTCAGCAATCTCCGCATGGAGGCTGCAATGCCGCTCGAACAAGTCATGGCCAAGTATCAGTCAGAAGTAACTAATCCGGCTTTAAAAGCTTTGAAGAAAGACAAGGACGGGAAGCCCGCGAGCCCCTATTTGCACGCCCGAAGAGGAGGCTCCAGGGACAAGGCCAGCTCAAGCTCCTCCTTGGCTGCGGGATGCTCTTCTTCTTCTTGGCACGACAACGAAGCTGATGTGAGCAGTTCTAGTAGCCAATTGTGCGGCTCTACTTCGGTCGTTGGTCAGGGCGTGAAAACGGGGCCGGAAACAATCGGCAGTAGCGAGGCTGAGCAGGTCTTGGACTCTACAACGAGCAACGGCGATTCCGCCGCGATCGTTGAGCCCTCTTCAGACGTGGCTGTTGCAGTCGCTGAGCCCGCAAAGTCCAGCGATATGCCGGACAGCTCTGAGGACATCAAGGACCTTGTTTCTCCCAGCAAAATTCCTCAAGTTCAAACCGCTGGACCAAACGATACGGAAGTTAATGGCGCTGAGAATAAGCAGCCTCTGCCTCAGGGTGATGCGGACAGCAGTAAGGGAGGAGGAGACAATGTTACTAGCAGCTCTTGTTCTATGCTGGAAAACGGGGAGGCCGAACAACAGGGACGAATTAGCAGCAGTGGGAGGAGGAGGCCCGTCGATTATGGGCTACTTTGTATTAACGACGGGAGTGAGGAGGACGACGATGATGAAGAGGATGAGACCTTCGATGGGCTTCCGGAAAGGTGTGTCTCTTCGAATTAGATTAGGGTTTTTATGGAATAAACTCTGGGGAAAGAGGTGCTTGGAATAGTCTTGGAGACTTCTAAGTTTTATTTTATTCACTCTGGAACGATTTAGAAGATAGTTTTCAACGCTTTTCTCGTACTTTTGTATTCTGACTATTGAAATCGATTCATTATACGAGGAATTTTATGGATGATTGATTATAGAATGTAAATCTGAACGATAGATTAAAACTGAGATGTTTGCTGACTGATTTGTGCGATTTCAGGAAACAATATCTGCTAGGAAATATTTGTGGTTCATTTTACTGAGCATTTGTCGCTTTTAGAATTGTATATTTCTTTCGACATAATTATCACGATTTTTTACGTTTGTTTTCCTCAGCGATGACGACGATGATGACACCGAGGATGTGGACGATGTGGATGATGATGATAACGAGGATGACAGCGATGACGATGAAGATGTTGACCCCGATGACGACGAAGATGTTGACCCTGATGAGGACGTGGATGAATTTATTATGAAAATGACGGAAGAAGTAACAACGAACTTTATACTTGAACAAAATTTCGGTCCAGTCTTTTTACACTGGCTAAATAAATTCCCTGTCTCATCAAACTCATCAATTGGGCAGAATTACTTTCTTGAAGTCGTTGAAAATCTTGAAATTTATTAAAAAGCAAAATAAAGTCGAGAAGTTTGATGAAAAATATGAAATTTTGCCCAGAATCAACCATCCCTGGCCAATATCAATTCTCACGCTTTTCTTCGTCTAATAAAGATTCCTAAATCCTTCTTTCTGACTTGAAATATCGTTTCTACTTCCAGCCGGGTTCGGACAGCGGGTGTACAGCAGTAGTAGCAGTGTTAGCGGGTCGAGAATTGTACGTAGCAAACGCGGGAGATTCTCGCTGCGTTTTATGCCGCAATGGTCAGGCAGTCGAGCTGAGTTTAGACCACAAACCAGAAGACCAGCCAGAGATGCAGCGGATCGTTAAAGCCGGTGGAAAAGTAACAGCTGATGGCCGTGTAAACGGAGGTCTGAATCTTTCCAGAGCTCTGGGAGATCATGCCTACAAACAGAACATGGAACTGCCTCCTCAGGAGCAAATGATATCCGCCGAACCAGACATAAAGAAGGCCACCATCGATCCAGAACAAGACGAATTCATGGTACTGGCCTGCGACGGCGTCTGGAATTTCATGTCCAGCCAGGACGTTGTGCAGTTCGTAAATACCAGACTGAAACAAGGATATGAAAAAATATCTCAAATCTGTGAAGAGGTGAGAATTGATTGATCTGTTTTATTTTTCTCGAATTAGAATTCATTTTTGTGGATTTTATATGATATTTTTTATTCGGCTTAATGATAGCGTAAGCGAAAATTAAATCTTTGAAATAAATTTCAGCTATTCGATCATTGCCTGGGTCCGAATACGCTGGGAGATGGAACTGGCTGCGATAATATGACCGCGGTGATAGTTTGTTTCAAAAAACCGTTGAGTGGCTCGACTGCAAATGTTGAAGGTGCAAATAATACGGAGGTTTCTGTTCCAACTGCAATTTCAACTGAGAATAAGAAGAGGCCAGCATCGCCGATAGCCGCAGTTAACGAAGGTAACATATCTGCAGTTGGTGAAGAGGGGGCGGTGGTAGATTCTAAGCGTATGAAGACCGAAGCTGTTTAGAAAGTAAAAGGAAAAATAATAAAAAAAAAAAAAAAAAAAAACAAGTAAAAAAAAAAAACACGAAACAAAAAAACAAAACAAAGTTGTAAAACTGAACTCCACTAACTGATTTCTGCATTGATTTTTTGCACCAGAGAAGAAAGTGAGATGAATAGAAAGTAATAAATCTAAAACCTTGTAAAGTATCTTCGAACGAAGAATTTGAGTGGAAAGTTAACTATGAAATGAAGAAATTCTGATAACAATGGAGTTTTATGATTGTTTGACAAGAAATGATGTTCAAATGTATGATGATTATTGCGAGAATCTTTAGTGGCAGTGAATATTGGTGGCAGACTGATTGATCGGAGCAGTTTAGGCGAAAAATGGGTCTTAATTAATTTTAGTTAAACTTTCATTGATTTTTTTTTAAATTTCTTATGTTTAATCTCAAGGAAAAACAAAAAAAAAAAAAGAAAAGAAAAGAAAAAAACAAGAATAAAACTTGTACGGCAACTTGAAAGATGATTAAAATAAGAATTGATTCGACATTAAGTTTTGTTACTAATTTTTACGACGTTTGTTTATAATACCATAAGTTATAAGACAATTTTGATGATAACATAAAGACGAAGGTATGAGTTATACATGTAGTATATGTTCGTTTCATAATATCCTATCTGCTCCATCTACTCTTATAACATGTACTCAATTGAGTTTCTCTAGGTTACAGGTGTAATAGGTATGTAACTGTACATATTTATAAATCTAGGATGTAGGATTAATAATATTTGTAATTCAATACGACACCATTTCTTATTTTTACTAAATAAAGTTTATTTTTGAATTCCTGGTTACTATGGTTGTATGGATGCTTGCGTGACTATAATATACATATATAGTTTTAAATAAACAAACAATAAAAAGAACGAAAACAAAAAGAAAGAAAAAAAAAAAACAAACAAAAAAAGAAAAAAAAAACAATCTTTAATTTTTAACTATTGCATTAATATTATTCACCTTTAATTTAATAACTCGGTAAAATAATGATCAATTATGATAATAATAATAATAATAATAATAATAAAATATCTGTTATCATTTTTCTCTATAAAGTTACTTTCTTTTTCTCGAACTTTTTTTTCCTCATGTATTGGTAATTGTAGAGAAGCGATAGAGAGAGAGAAGACCGAAAATTAATATTAATAATGATAATAAGATATGGCATAAATATAATTTTTCAAAAAAAAAAAAAAAAAACCGATAAAAGAACGATTTTTAATTCCATATTAATTATGTGTGGTAGTTGAATACATATATTATGCTGTTCCATATGAAAATAAAAGGAAAAAAATAATAAATATCAATAATAATAATTTAAACGATGGACATTGATTATTATAACGTGTTAAATTTTATTGTAATAAGTAATTAAAGAACGGAAAACGCTCAATAACGAGATATGTAGTAGCACGAGGTGAGAGGCGTGATCGTGAGAAAAGAAAATAAATAAATAACTAGTGTCTTTATTGAACTCGGGGCAGCAACTTCGTTTTAAGTATACTACGCGATACATGGATATGTGGTGCAATTTGAGGATGGATAAAAGGGCCAGTGAAATGAATAAGCCCGTTAATTATGATTATGACATTTTTATTTATTATTTTTCATTTTTCTCGCGTTCAATAACGATTATACTTTAATTTTATGTATTATATATGTGTATGGTATATATATATACATATATTTCTTTTAAATAACAATACATTATTACACATTATGTAACTTTTGATGAGAGAGAGAGCGAGAGGGAGAAAGAAAAAAAACTGAGAAAAGGAAACCATTTTTATTATTTTAATACCATTGTTCGTTATTTTGATAATAATATTTCTGTTTCTATATTATTTGTGTATAATTATATTATGATCGAGCTCAAATACAACCCTCTTGTACTTCATCATCAATTATAATATTATTTTATTACAGTAGTTATGCTCTTTATTATTGAAATTAAATGACATTACGATTAAATTCAATTCGCGGTCAATTGTTCGATCGTTTCCATCTGTTCTTGTTCAATTTTTTTCAATGAATCATATTGTATACGCAGCCGCTCCAGTTCTGTTGACTTTTCTATTATAAGAGCCTAGAAATGAAGGGATATTTATTTACGTAACTTTCATTCATTCATTCGCATTGTAAAGGCCGTTCAATATACACCTGAATTTGTTGCCGTTGTGCGTCTCGTTGCTTTGCTACGGAACGTAACAAGTTCCGAGCTCCTATAGTTCGCATTTTTTCTTTTTCAACATCGTTAGCCAAATGATCGACTATTTTAATAAAGTCATCGGAGCTTTTTTGAAATTCAGTGATTTCTGGAATAAGTCGTTAATAAGATCAAAGTAAATCGTGCTTTACTATGGCTAATCATACATATGTATACGTATAGTTTTATTCATTCAAATTTTCAAATTATCTTTTTCCTTCCCCGCCCAACCCGGCAATATCGTATGATTATCGATTTATTTTTATACCCTAGAAACTAAATAATCGAACTTGGTACGGTTTTAGTGCGCGGTGAGAAATAAAGATGGCAGTTTCAGCGATTTGTAATTTTGTAGCTTAGGAAAATGATCTTTTCTAACTAGGTACAATAAGAGATGAACATTTGGTGATAAAAAGCAGTGATTTAATAGTGCTGAAATAAATAGGTACATAAAATAGAGGTAAGTAATTTACAGATTTTTTAATAAATAGTATACAGAAATTTTTTGACAACTTCGGAATGAATGGGTGTGCGTGTGCGTGAAAAAAGGTACGACGCTGATCATCTGTCACACTTATATATTAAAGTGTTATAGTTTGGTGCTGTTATATCTGCGTGTCACTTACTGGAAACAAAATTCAGACATTCCTCCTTCAATTTATTTGTCTGATTATCAATCTCCGGCTCCAATACTCTTATCTTACCTAAATCGTCGATTATCAGACCATATTTAACTAGCGAGTCGGCCATTTTCTCAGAACGTAAACATGATATCACGACGATAGAACTTTAGATAGAACGGGCGTGTGTCTAGTCGATTTATAAATCGACTAGACACACAGGACAGAGTATATAGACCACCGTCGTTCCAGAATCGCTCTACATCTGTCCAAACATGGGTTATTATAAAAGATTTTTCATAGTGATAAAGAAAAATGGCAACTCTTAACTAAATTTAAAGTGCGTTAAATGTTTTCACGTGATAGAAGTCTGAGAGAAAACAATGCCGTTTGACGTGAGTTTGTATGATAAAATCGCGTAATGACTCGGCTTGATTTATAAAACTCTAACCTAGATAACCTAGTTCTTTTATTTCTTCAATACACACGTATGTAGTACATGAGTATGTACACATCGATATAATCATCGCCCCCTCGTTAGTGAGTTTAAATTTAACTTAAATAATAATATTTAATTAATTATATCGTAAAGTTGCAACAATATTATTGTTGCCCTATGTATTAAATGTTGAGTTTGACGCTTGATACAATAAACATATCACCCTCGTCTTCGGCCGCTTTGCCCGCCCGCGGTCACGGTGAACTAGTTATGTCAGGGGATCATAAAACGGTTATGAAAGGAAATCCGTCACAATACGTTAAACTCAATATCGGCGGTTCTCTTCATTACACCACCATAGGCACCCTGACCAAACATGACACTATGTTGCGGGCCATGTTTAGCGGTCGTATGGAAGTTCTTACAGATTCCGAAGGTGAGGTTAGAATTAAAAACGAAACAAAAAAAGGTTAGAATAAAAGAGAAAAAAAAAAAAAATTCGTATTTTCGTAATGTTTCATTTTCGTCGAACCCTTTTTTATGATTCATTCGTTTTTCCTTCCCCTTTCGCCCAATTTAATCTTATCTAATCTTATCTTTCAGGCTGGATACTGATAGATCGTTGCGGCAAACACTTCGGTACAATTTTAAACTTTTTACGGGACGGTTCAGTCCCGCTGCCAGAAAGCGCCAAAGAAATGGCAGAGCTGCTAGCCGAGGCAAAGTATTATTGCATCGGCGAGCTGGCTGAATCGTGTGAACAAGCGCTCCAGCGGAAGGAGCGGGAGGCGAAACCAATCTGCAGGGTTCCGTTGATCACTTCACAACGCGAGGAGCAGCAGCTCATCAGTAATACTACCAAACCTGTTGTTAAACTGCTCATTAATCGACATAACAACAAGTATTCGTACACAAGGTAGTCCAGTATTTTGTGCTTTTGACTAGAATGAGAATTTGATTTTATTCAAAATTATAAATATTGATGAGTTTAATCAACAAACTTTATTCTCTACAGTACTTCAGATGACAATCTATTGAAAAACATCGAATTGTTCGACAAAATGTCACTGAGATTCAGTGGCAGAGTATTGTTCATTAAAGACGTTATCGGATCCAGCGAAATATGCTGTTGGACGTTTTACGGACACGGTCGTAAAGTAGCTGAAGTTTGCTGCCATTCTATCGTCTATGCGACTGACAAAAAACATACTAAGGTAAAGAAAAGATATTTGAAGATTTTGTATTTCTATCGGTTAGCGGAGTCTTACAGACTTGGTACAAAACTGCTGAAGATAGAAGAATCTTTGAGAAATTTGGAATTTAGAATGTCGTATAATTGCACTATGGAATGATGGCTTAACTAATGCGAAAAAGTGGTTTTCCTCCACTCGGTACTTGGCGTTAGTCACTATATGATTAACAGCTGATTGCATATTTGAGTAAAATTGAAAATTATAATCAAACGATATTCAAATCACAGGTTGAGTTCCCGGAAGCTCGAATCTATGAGGAAACGTTGAACATCCTGCTCTATGAGCATAGAAATGTACCAGATCAGGAATTGATGCAGGCAACATCTTCGAGAGGTGCTGTTGGCGGGGGACCACCTTGCACTTCGGACGAGGAAGAAGGGGAGCGATCGGGTCTTGCCCGACTCAGATCGAACAAGCAAAACACTAACTGACCCCCTCCTCATCATCTCACATCTCCGCACCCAGCTATTCTCAATGTAGTTCGTTCTTTCAAGACACGAGCCAACAAATAATTGACGCAGATAGGAGGCTGTTTATTTAGGAAACAGTTCAAAGTACTAATTCTCATGCTGTACGAGATCGAATTATTAATTACTTCATAATTTATAGCCCATACTTTCGCCTCATGCACTATCTTCATAATTTGATACTCTGTGGCAGATGTTGGGCAGCTAGAGTTCAGATATCTTTTTTTTTTTAACGTGTTACACCATTTTCGATTAAAATAGAATTAAAGATTATATTCTTTCAACATATTTTCTTCATTTTCAAAGACTGCTCGATAGATGATACGGAGTATTTACTGCCAATAAAATATATTCGTCTATACCTAGAAAGTGTGCGTAGAAAATAAACGAAAATGGCACTAGCCAGCTCAAGCTTTGAAAATCTATAGTAGGACGTAACTAATCAGCTTTTTATATATTAATTAAATTAGCGTAATTTCAATTCCTAAAATTGGATTCAAACTCATCTTCTATTTATTTAACTGATTTAATCAACATTCCAATAATTTATTGTACAAATCTTTTAGCGACACATTCATCTAATATTCATTTCACTTTTTATACATATATTTTTCTGAGCTTGCGCTGGCTGTTTATGAGGGACCATACGCTTCCAGCTTCCTGTGGACCAATTTAATTTTATAGGAACAGATTTGATTCTGTTCATTTTTTTTTTTTTCTTTTCTTTATCTGATTAGAAATTTTCTTCTCTTTTAATCTTTAAACAATTGAAATGGATTTATTGGTCCTAAGGGGATGGAAAGCGCAATTGCAATGCCACTATGTAAAGAACTCATTTAGGGAATTAGATCTCTTTATTTTTGCCAAACGGCAA
Organism: Rhogogaster chlorosoma; assembly: GCA_944452935.1. Taxonomy (NCBI): domain Eukaryota; kingdom Metazoa; phylum Arthropoda; class Insecta; order Hymenoptera; family Tenthredinidae; genus Rhogogaster; species Rhogogaster chlorosoma. The sequence goes on along the minus strand of OX101800.1, from coordinate 25,634,144 downwards.
TAAATAGATTTGAGAATATGTTTTACTTTTTATTCTACAGGCGGTGAGCCATAGCTCAAATAAGAAGTTTGAAATTAGAACTCGTATACCCAAATGGGTAATAATTATTTATAAATCAATTAATATTTAATACCTAAATGGGCTATCGACGTTATAATTATTACCATCTCTATTCCTAAGGACAATCATGATCGTTGCTCCTGAGTCATATTGTAAGACAATTTATGTGATATTTAATGTACCCATAAATTATTTACTACAGGGTACCATTGCATCTAAATACTTAATTACGAGGCCGTAAAAAAAAAAAAAAAAAAGAATATTGATTGAGGTTTTTATCCTTGTTAATTATTTATATCTAATAAACCATAGCGCACAAGTTTTTCCAACAAGAGTGCAGGCGATTAAGATGGTTTTTAATTAATAGATATGGAACTTCCCAGTTTTAACTATACAATTATTTGCAAAAGTCTGCTTTTTCTTTTTTTTATAACTAACTTCTTCATTGATGTATCATGTTGTCCCGTTTTTTTTTCGCCCAAATTTTATGATAATGTGTAAACTTTCACACCTCAGACTTGTTATATGGGTACCCAACCTTTATAAACATATCAATGTTACTTTTTAGTAACATTTAAATGATCAGTTATCAGTATTTAAGGATAGAACAGTTTTTGCAGTGTTCTCTTGTTATGTTATATATATTATTTTTTTTTTCACTTTTAAATCTGGCTATAATTGCTTATTAAAATTCGAACGGTTTTACTAGTTTGTCAAGATTGTCTTATAGAATAACGAATTTTGTTTTTAAAAGTAAAATTTAAATAATAATATACCAAATTAATTACGTTATAAGTAATAACAGTGATTAATTGTAGTATTTACGACCACTAATCTTATAGATATTTCATAAAAGAGCTAAGGTATATTAAAAGAACTTATGTATTTATTTATCGCTGTAGAAAAAGTTCATTTCATTTGGATATTAGCGTTATACTATATGTGTATGTAACTATAATCATGAATGTGGTGCTATCCTGGAAGCACGTTATTATATGTAGTATCCTTCGATCTTGGCAAAGAGCGTATTTAATTCAATTTGAAAATCTTATGCTCAAAAAAGAGAAAAGAAAAAAAAGAAAAAAGAGTGAATGGCAAAGTTTAAAGAATGTTTAATGGAAATGATTGCTGTTTTTATTGCAAGAGTCATGTCAGACACGCGAAATGCAGATATATATATATGTATATGCATTGTATACAGTGCCAAATTCATTTCATAAGTTTATAGTCCTAAATAACTAAAGGCTTATTGGAGTCTTATCGAATGTCTGCAAATGATATGTATTGTAAAACTGGCATGAAATATATCCTTCGGAATTAATCATTTTCTTGCATTTATTTACAACCGCATTTAGTGCGAGTATGTATCTAAGAAATCGTTGAACATCCAAGCAACAGGTATTAATCATTCGACAGCGATAATTAACGAATTTAACAATACAAGTATGACGGTAATGCATTATGAAAATAGGTGCGCCTTATTATATGCAAGCCATGTTGGGTTGACACAAGAATGGCATGCGAGTTGCATGCAATAAGGCGCACATGTGTTTGCGGCGTACAGACCAACGCACACCATTGCCGCACGGCACAGTATTTCTGCAGTATCGCTGGACAGTATGCAGTTAGGCGCAAAATAATATGGTCCATTCAGCTTGTCAGCTTGAAATCTCAAGAGTATGTGATCGAATTCGTTTTATGTTAGTGGCATAATCCTTCGCATCGTAGTTCTCGGTGTCCAGGTCTTCCACTCCACAGTTTTTAGTATCCAGGTATTCCGCCCCACAGTTCTCGAGACCAAAGGGTTCCCCCCTTTGTATATCCGACTGTCGAGACCAAAGGGTCCTCCCTTTGTATATTCGCGACAGGATACAAAGAGACCTGGGCACCGAGTACTATGTAACTAATATAAAACGAATTCGATCACATACTTTTGAGATTTCAAGCTGACAAGCTGAATAGATCATATTATTTTGCGCCTAACTGCATACTGTCCAGCGATACTGCAGAAATGCTGCACGCGGCTGAGCCGCGCGGTGCCGTGCGGCAATGGTGTGCAGTAGCCTTAATTAGTTCGGCAATTCTATCGATGATTTCAACAAAACAAATCCTCCTCGAGTTTTTTGATTGATAATTTACTGAATGATAGCGATATTACAACACTCGTATTTTTGTTACAGTTGAATAACCTTGTGGCGGAGTCTAAACATCTTCGTCCAGTATTGATTCTGTACCAAATGTAACACACGAGGTTATATTGAATCCTGCAGTCTTAGTAAAACTAGCTATTAGCTAGTATATAGTTTTTATACGAATGTGGTTAATACTATGTTTATTTGTATGGTAAAAGGCGAATAAAGGTACTCGATCAATTGCAATGGGTACATACTCATTTTTTAACAATACTAACAAATTGTACATGACTTGAATTTGACGAAGTAATATTGTGTCAATGCCGTAGTAATAAATTCCATAATATATCAATGATCATTTGCTTGGTTATTTGCCACCTTCCCCATCCTCGATGTTTGCACGATTGCATGAAGAGACGTATGCATATACGCTATTCCTGTTTCCCGGAAAAAATTTCAGCACACCTCCTCGAATCAGATGTTCTCCTGATACCAGGAGCAGAAATTTTTCGAGTTAAAATCCTTCTTACTCCGAAAAATACTAGTATAAGTTAAATATAAGTATAGAGAAGTATAGAGAGACGCATGCATGAATGAATCAATACACATATCCTTTTTCGGCACACCTCCTCGGGTCAGATGTTCTCCTGATACCAGGAGCAGAAATTTTGCGAGTTAAAATCCTTCTGACTCCGAATAATGCTAGTAGAAGTTAAATATAAGTATAGAGAAGTATAGAGAGAGGTATGCATGAATGAATCAATACACATATCCTTTTTCGGCACACCTCCTCGGGTCAGATGTTCTCCTGATACCAGGAGCAGAAATTTTTCGAGTTAAAATCCTTCTGACTCCGAATAATGCTAGTAGAAGTTAAATATAAGTATAGAGAAGTATAGAGAGAGGTATGCATGAATGAATCAATACACATATCCTTTTTCGGCACACCTCCTCGGGTCAGATGTTCTCCTGATACCAGGAGCAGAAATTTTGCGAGTTAAAATCCTTTTAGCTCCGAAAATCACTAGTATTAATGAATTATAGGTATAGAGAAGTATAGAGAGACGTATGCATGAATGAATCAATACAGATATCCTTTTTCGGCACACCTCCTCGGGTCAGATGTTCTCCTGATACCAGGAGCAGAAATTTTTCGAGATAAAATCCTTCGTACTCCGAAAAATGCTAGTATAAGTTGAGTATAGGTATAGAGACGTATAGAGAGACGTATGCATGAATGAATCAATACACATATCCTTTTTCGGCACACCTCCTCGGGTCAGATGTTCTCCTGATACCAGGAGCAGAAATTTTGCGAGTTAAAATCCTTTTAGCTCCGAAAATCACTAGTATTAATGAATTATAGGTATAGAGAAGTATAGAGAGACGTATGCATGAATGAATCAATACACATATCCTTTTTCGGCACACCTCCTCGGGTCAGATGTTCTCCTGATACCAGGAGCAGAAATTTTTCGAGATAAAATCCTTCGTACTCCGAAAAATGCTAGTATAAGTTGAGTATAGGTATAGAGACGTATAGAGAGACGTATGCATGAATGAATCAATACACATATCCTTTTTCGGCACACCTCCTCGGGTCAGATGTTCTCCTGATACCAGGAGCAGAAATTTTGCGAGTTAAAATCCTTTTAGCTCCGAAAATCACTAGTATTAATGAATTATAGGTATAGAGAAGTATAGAGAGACGTATGCATGAATGAATCAATACACATATCCTTTTTCGGCACACCTCTTCGGGTCAGATGTTCTCCTGATACCAGGAGCAGAAATTTTTCGAGTTAAAATCCTTCTAGCTCCGAAAATCGCTAGTCTAAATGGTTAAACATATAGAGACGTGTATGAAGACACGTATGCATGTCTATATCTATACGTCAAAATTTTCAGCGAACCTTTTCGTGTCAGATGTTCTTCTGATACCAGCCTGTGATTTTTCGAAGTTAGAAAAATTTGAAATCGAAAAATGCTCCTGTTATCAAGAGAATATCTGAGTCAAAGAGGTGTGCAAAAATTTTTCGCGGCAAAAGCAACTGTGTATATATACGCATGCATGCGTACGTGGTTTCATGCATGTCGCTTATCTGTCTGATATAATTCCTAAATTTGGAATCTCCGAACTTAATTGATAAAATTGTAAATGATAAACTTGCAGTTTTCCTGAGAAGTTGAAAATTTGTTTATCTTTCATTGCAATTTCTTCTGTGTGCACATGACAATTGCACTTTTTCTGTGTGTTATACGCTGTTGCATATGCCGGTTACTATATCCTGAAATAGAGAGTTGCAAGGACTGGGAAGTGGAAAATAACGAAGCAGTTGTCTATTGGTGTTGTCGATGGATTTATTTCTACAGCATTGATACAAATCACAATATTACCCATTGTCAAAGTTACATACGATTTGTAATTGTTTCTTAAAAATAAATATGTTATAAGCTACATTCGCATTAGAATACTATGCTACCTAATTATTTACCAAATGAAATTAATTTTATGAAGACCCAGTTCATTCGTTAAGTTCAATTGGAACAGCATCCTTGCTCGCCGGAGATGTTTGGACACTGATGAAAGTGCACGCACCTCACGCACCTGTAACAGACGGACAAATGTTTTAATATCACTATCATTTAGCAAGTAGCTCAAAACACTAGATAAAACAAAGCTAATTCGTTTTATGTCAACGAGTACATTTTTTAGTCTGTGACACGTTCCGATGTTAAGAATATTTAAGAATATCCTTATCCTCCCACCACTATACCCAGGCCAACGAGTTGACAAATGGTATTGTCATCTCGCGATCGAATTGATGAAATATTTTTGCCGAGAAAATCGCTGCGCCCTATTATATGCAATCCCACCACGGGTGTGAGATGCAGGTTGCGGGTTGCCATTCATGCTTAAATGGTGAAAAATCCGCTAGGTGGCACTATATCATGTTTCATTACCCTTAAAGCTGAGCTGAGAATAGCCCGGTGTACCAATGATCTGTCAAGCCCGCGTAGAATTTTTAATTACAACTCGTAGCAGGCTATACGATTAAATTTTGCAATGGGAAAGACCAAAGACATAAGTACAGAGGAAGAAATAAATATCGGTTAGTACAGAATTTATTCTTATCCTTGTTTTGCTCATTGTATTCTGTTCACCTCACGGAGGTTATGTTATGCTCTGTTATGTATCGTGTAAAAGCTAATGACTGGATCTGTCCTCGTAATATTAATTTATATTCTATAACCTGTCAGATACCAACGATGTATCACCTCAGAAAAAGCACAAGAAGCACAAACATAGAAAGCATAAAAAGCGTAAAGTTGCACATGAAGATGTGGAGGAATTTATGGAAGTCACGGCGCACGATGTGGAAAGGAAAAAAGCGATAAGACTCAAAGTGAAGAAAGAAGCAGAGAAACCTACGTTCGTAACTCTATATAGTAGAAGCTTGAAGTATATATTATTTGAAAATTGTATATCTTCATTTTCCATTTACCTTAATAAATCAAACAGCCTGTAGTTCCGTAGAAAAAATCAGGGACAGGCCAATCAAGTCGTCAACTTTAGCAGCCCCTGGACCGAGCAGCTCTACTTCACCTAAGGCGGCGCCAAAGAAAAAAATCTCCAAAGGTAACAAGGGAAAAGATAGCGGCACCAGTAGCGAAGAGGAACGATGGCTGGACGCCATAGAGTCTGGGAAACTTGAGGAGGTTGATTATATTTTGATCTAGAATTAAATTTCGTGTTATTCAAGTTCGGTTTTCGAGACAAAGATTGAAAGTTGATAGAAATTCTGCTGTTTACTTTGATATGAAAGAGATGGAAAAGAGAAAATGAGTATTTATCCAAAAATGCTGTACGGGCTATTGATTCAATTGAGAATAATTCAATGAGTTATTTTTGTTCTCTAGGTTGACGATGAATTGAAGAAAATCAAGCCCAAGGATCCAAAATTAATGACTGCTAGACAGCGAGCTATGTTCGAAAGAAAAACAGACACAGAACCCAGCTCTAGCGTCGAACAATTAATGTCTTTGCCATCTGGGTATAAGGAGAAAGTAATGACTGCTGAAGCCATTCAAAAAGCTGCCCTTAAGTCTCAGAAAAGAAAACAACTTGCTGATGAAAAACGCGAGAAAGATAAGGTGGATTAACTGAATGTGAAACTAGTGACACTAATAATTCTGAGTTTATGGATTACTATAATGATTTACTATTTTTTTGCCGGAAAATATTTCTCATTGAATAATTTTTGTATTTACAGAAAAAAACCATGGAGAGATTGTTGAAGAAACAAGAATCTAAGGCTTCGAAGATCATTGGTAAAGGAAAACCGTCTAGGAGACAAGTTCCTTTAGTTAGTTATCGGATAACAGTCGAAGGAAGTTCCATTTCCTTACCACCGGGAGAAGAATTTCCTTTGCCTTCTACTAGACAGTTAGTAAAATAGAATTATACTGATAAATGTGGATACAGTTATTTATGAGTTGTTGGATAACGATTGATCATTTACTGTTTTGTATTTCAGAGAAAAGCCACTGTCAGTCGTTCTTTGCGGTGTAAACAGATGTAAGAATCCCAAGAAATATTCCTGTTCGAAAACGGGAACCCCACTCTGTAGCTTGAAATGCTACAAGACGAATTTATCGTCTCAGTTAGAACTTGTGACCACATGAAATATCGGGATAATAGCGAAATTAAAATGATTTTGTAGCTTTAATTTATAATTTTTATGAATAAAATTATCTTGAGAGTTAACCTGGCTGTATGAATAAATGTTAATTAAAATATGAGATGATAATAAATTTTTACCAAATATTTTTTATCGCCTGAATCACACATATAAAACTTTCTTATGATAAATTGCAGAATAAAATATTCTGAGTTATTTTAATGTGAAGGAAAGAAAAAGGAATAATTTTGAATATAGTTTTTATAACTTATTCAACGAAATGCACATTATATTTACATGTCTGCAAGAAAATAGTTGGAAAGAATTTTCCAACATTTGTATGCTAAATTACAAATTGCGTATATTATCATCCCTCGTATAAGTTTGTAATAGTCAATATTACTTGAGTAATATACTTTTTTTTCTATATATAACATATAGGTAATAATATAGTTTTTATCTAAACATCACATTGGTAAATTATTATTAATAACCAGTACAGGTATATATCTATTATATTATTTTATAGTTATATAACTGTTATCTTATAATATATTACAACAATATTTACAAAATGAGTTTCTTGGATTATACGTATATGTCATATCAAAGATATAAAAGTAAAAATGATATTTATATTTCAAAAGTCTAAGATACCTGTTCCTACTATACAAGTAACAAAATCCATTTCAGATCAATCATAATAATAGAAGATTTCATTCGCATTTGAAGCAAAGAAAAACTGTTTTTTGTTTTTTGGAAATAAATATTCTATGGAATATAATTGTCGATAAATGTTTAGATTTTTACCTCATCTTTTCCAAACTGGTTTTATAATTTTTCAAAATAAAGATTATTCATATTAACGTCATTTAAGCATTATTAAAGATAAATCGTAATGCCAAATTTAATATAATCTAATTTATAGAGAAAAATATATTACAAAATATAGTTCAATGAATAACAGATATTGCCTGAATATAACCACCTCACAAGCTACGATTGCAATATTTCGTATAATTGCAATATTACTTGTAAGGAAGGTGCAATATCGTGTGTATCACTTTCAGATAATTATATTCACTATGCCATATTAATGTAATTTCGTTTGAGAAAAATTAATTAACAACAATGTCATGTCATAAATGAAGATATTTTAGTTTAGTAAATCAGATAAGATGTATAACTTATTTTATAATTTTTTTTTTCCTATTATTCATTGCTTTCATTCAAAATACTTAAATCAATAATATTTATATGTGACGAGATTAGATTTGTTTGTGTGTCCAAAGACAGCTTAAATATACATGCGTATTATGTTTTATATACGTATACTTATTTATCATCATCGAATACCAAAGAATAATGAAAATAAAAATCATAATTATTAAGCGTAAAGTAAATTTAGGTAGTATAATCTAACACAATCTTTTGATACTGGTATGCAAGAAAAAATCGTACATATATATATATACTATATATGTACGTAAAAGTAACGCAATATTAACTGGGAAAATTCAATATAATATAGTATAGAGAAAACACTTAAAGAGAATAACTTGCTAATGAAATTAGAGATTATGAATTTCGAGAACTAAACTAAATCAAGTTTTTTTTTGGTGCTTGATAATATTATGTACTGATTATTCCCAGTAGTTTTGACGAAAATCAAATGATGCTTTAATTGACTTCAATTATTCACAATAACAGTGTTATTGTGATGTGACAATAATGGCGACACATTGTCATGGTAACCTTTTTTTTTTTTCATATCAACGAAATAAAGAATATAATAATTAATGTCCTCTTGATTCTTAAAAAGAATTCTTTTTCACGATTTCATAACATTTGAAAATATATTTTCAATCCTGAAACGAAACGAAAATGCAGTTTACAGAGATTCTAAAGTAAACAGTTTCATGTTTAGATATAATTTTTGTCATTAATTGCTTGTCCATTACTTGGAGACTTCTTTTATTCTTAATAATATCTATCTGTGGAATGTCATCATTGTGCAATAGAAATGATTGTTACCTATGGTAAAATGTTTGTCAGATCATTCAATTTTTTACACATGAAACGGTGAACAGAAAAACTAGAATAATTAAAGATATTACCAGTCGAAAGAAAAAGGGGTTGCACACACCTGACTCATAGGGATTTTATAATAAATGAATAGAAGAAATTTTCGAGACTATTATTTGTAAAAGAATATAATATGTATAAATACTATATTCTTTTCCTAGTAGAAAAATTGTACATTTATTATTAATAAACTCTCTCTATTTTTCTCGCTTTCTCGTTGGACTCGTATTATTTGTACTAAATTAAAAAGATTACATTTTTGAGTGAATCCGATCTATTCACATGTGTAAAGAAAACGTTCAAGCATTTTATAATGAGCTTTGAAAAACTACTATATTAATTAGTATGTATGCCAAAGATTCTTATTATATTTCATTTTGTTTCTTTTCTTTTTTATTCTGTAATACTTATAGCACCAATGTAATAATTTGTGCGTTTCACCAATCTTACTTCAAAGACTGAATAATAATGAATATATCATTTGATTTCTGGCCATTTTTCATAATTTTAATCAAACGAATTAAACAAAATGATTCTCAAGTTTAACAATAATTGAGTGCATAGCCAGCAGGAGGGTTGAAAATATTTGAATTTATTTCTTTGTTTCTTTATCTGAGAAAGAATTTATCAAGCCAAATTAATAACCGATAGATAAGACATATACAAGGCAAATAAATTTATATCTAATGTCGTTCTGTGTATAGAAATAATAAATAATATGGAAGTATGCAATATAATTACGAATTATTTACAATGACTGAAATGAGTAAATGTCCGAGAAGTGGATTACCTAATAATATTCACCAAAACTGATGTTAAATTAAATCTTTACCTTTTCAAAAGATAATCGAATTAAATTCGCATCTCTTTATTTAAGCTGTGAAACAAATATTGTCTGTGTAAAGGTGAATATTTTCCCCCATATTGCCTAATTACAGTTCAAGTTCTTCGGCAGTGCGAGATAGTCTGTGATTGTCGATACGCCGTCTTTGACTACGTCGTACCGCGTCAGCTCTGCGATATGGTTCGGACCGGAGACCTAATAGAATATCTTCCAGAGCACCGTTGTAGACTTCATCTTGTTGCAGCAATTTCTTTTCTTGAACTAATTTCGTCTTATTCTTCAATTCATTTATCACAGCATCCTGCCACAGAAGAAACGTTATTAATGTTTGTTTGATATACTAAAGCCAATAACTAGACGGGTATTTTTGAGCCTTCAGTCTTCTTGGTCTGTTAACAAGAAACACTGACTTACATTATGCTGTAATGGTGAAATAGAACATAAAACGGAATGGGATATTCTTCAAGCTCTGTAATCGTTCTTACAAAATTTACCGTGAGTCTAAATCTGTACAAAACTAGAGTGGACTTTGTATGCAAAGAAAGTGGGATATGAGATTGATAACTGGATTGTATGACGAAATAAAAACGTGATAAAACGATTATATTAATTAAATAATAAATATACATACTTATTTTAAATATGAAAACTGATGGTATTGTAATGTTTAATTATATTCAGCATAAAAGCAGATTTTTTTATAAAAGAAAGTATTCTTTTCTCTCAAGCAACATCAATGCAATATATAAGGTATATATACATGCCATTACAATATTTGTGTGTTTTTCTCTTTCTTTCTATGCTAGGCGATAATGAAATGAGGACGTTTGCATATTTCTGAAAACTTCACGACTGTGTAAAGAAAATATAATTGAATTATCTTGCTCCTTGGTTTTCATTATCACTAATAATTCGATGAGCACGTCATTTTACGAATGTATAAGAAAAAAAGGTAAGTCTGTAGAAATATACAACCGACAATATTGTGCGCATACAACTATTGAAATAAATGAAATGAATTAATGAAACCAGTTTCTATTTAAGCAGCGGGTACTTGGCTTATTAGAAGAAAAAAATAAAAAAATAAATGCTATGAGTGGTGGTATTAAGAGGTGGCAAAGTGGTCATAGGAGGAAGTGAGCAAGGCCAGACTTACATGTTGTGAATCGTTTCTACATTGCTACGTTCTGAGCTCCAGTTCATTAAGATGACGGTGTAACAGACTCTTGTTCGAGTTACAGCAAAATTTCGGTGACTTTAAATCCGAATAAATATGTAACAAATAAGAAAAATGGATTTTCATCAAATACATGTTAATTGTATAAAAAAAAAGAAGAAACGAGACTACTAAAACCACTGCACTTTTGTAGGATCATCAAAACTACCGTTAAAATTCATAATCGTTGATATTTTTTCATGCCAGCTCACAACATGCAACAATCTAGTATCTCTATGTTAACTTTTTATTCACCGTTTACTTGTCACAAATAAGTCACCTTTATAGAAACAGTTACATCGTTATTAAACAACTCGACAAGTTGGCCTTTATGTATATTTCAAATGATGATGAGTTTAGCGCAAAGCGATGCACGATTGCAGATTGATATTGATGTTGAATATTCTTAAGTAAAACTAATCGATCAAACATATATACCCACCAAGTTTGTTAGAGTGAAAAGCAATGATTGTAAAAAGTATTTGCCTAAATGTTAGAATTACTTCTATGATTAATTCAAAGTATAAATCCTAGAATGCATTGTATGAAAGGAATTGTTCTTGTTAGGTGTGATTTGTATTGTATATTAGAATAGGTGTGAAATTAGTCAAGTCATAAAAGAGTTTGCAAGACGGAAATAAGCATTGATGCTGAGAGGGAAAATACTGCTGTTATATCACATATTATAGTTATGTTTTATGTTGAAATAAAAGCTTTGCAAAGTATCCCAAATAAAGTAAATGTGAGAATAGAACGTATAATTATACTTTGATGAAGTTTATTTGTACACAAAATTGTAGACGAGACATACCTGCTGTTTCTTTTGATTTAACTTGTTTCTCTTAACGACTTCTTCCGACGTATTCAAAGCCTCTGCGGCAGCAGCCTCTAGCCTTCGACGCTGTTCATTTTCTTGATCCGCAGCCTGAAAAATTTTTTTAATAGAATAATTTAGTAATCCGCAGAAGAATCTGGTGTTTCCCAAATCCGAAATCACCAATAATATTCAACTCACTTTAAATGCTCTAGCGAATCTGACGAGCAGCGAGAAGAATGTGTTAGCGTCAGCCTGCCTAGGACTTTCTCCAAAGAACTCAATGCACTCTCTAAAAGCTTCTCCGGCTGTTCTAGCGTCCAGTTTTAATCTGCGTAATTTTTCCTCCGAGTTGCTAAGGAAATCGCGTAAAACTGTATTGTGTTTTTCTTTACCGCGAAGCTCGAACTCTTTCCTGACAAGATCCATCCCTTTCTCAAGCTCGTGTACATCCGTTGTAATATTTTCTATTGATACTGTAAATAGAGGATAAAAGATTGTCTGAGTATTTAAAAAAAGTGTGATTTCATTCGTCAATTCCATCCAGTGTGAAAAGAGTTTCTATTATACCTGTGGCAGCTTTATCGATGTACATCAATTCCGATTCGAAGTTAATCAGTTCGGGAAATTTCAATCTTATAGTAGCGACGATGTAGTGCAACAGACACATTCGCTTGTCGGTTGATTTAGTGTCCAACAAAGTGTCTAAACTCTGGAGTTTAAACCCGTAAGCCGGTCCTCTCTTGCTACTATTCAGGTAGTTTCCGAAGGCTAGAATTATCTCCAATACAGCCCTAAGCTTCTTCGAACTCTTAACAGAACTGGAGGCGGATATAACGGCGTGTATTTGGGGTGTGATTAGATGAAGATTGTCAAAGAAATTCCCGATGTAATTCATTATCGATAATTTCGTCGATATTCTTTCAACTTTACCAAGTTGCATGAGGAATTTGTCCTCCTCTGTCAACAGATTCACGTTCTTTTTCTCAATTATATATTCCCGGTACGCCTTTATCTGTAAAACAATAATTTCCAAGTTGTTCAACGATCCGCGACAAACATCAATCCATAATTCTCTATATTATATTTAGAATTTTCTAAGCCAACTTGCCTCTTGATCTGTCGGTACCATGCGTTGAAGCAACTCGACGTTCTCAAGCGAAAGAACTTTCAAATCGAGGGTATTTACCGCTGCTATCACCTTCTCGACTGGCATTTCCATTTTCCTCCGCGAAATTGCTGCAAAAAAGAAAAAAGGGGGGGATAAATTCGTCAATATTAAACCAGTCCTACCAAAGTCCAAAAAAACCTATGATCCTTGATAAAACCGAAGCCTACCAATGTTTCGTAGTCTCGTATGCTCGAGGAGAGAAACGTTCTCAGGTTTCTTGAATCTCTTGCTAGGGAAGCTCTGTAGACCGTCTATCTCGTTGTTTCCGTTTGAAACGGGTCCTCCCATCCCGATTTTGAACCTTTCTTCAAAGTCCGAGAAGTCTATGCAATTGTGAAGCCTATCGTCGTCAAGTTCGTTGAAAATAGTGCCTCTGACTTGGTTCGGTTTCAGAGCGACCCAGTTCAACGTGGGGAGTTTGTATTTGGTCTGAACCTTCCGTTTTATCGTCATTGCTCCGTCAGGCGCAGGCATCATTCCAGCAGGAGGTGGTGGCACGGGAACAGGAGGTGGTGCCTTCTGATCACCGGGAGAAAACGGTACCATAGGTGGAGGTGGAGGACAAGGAGGTGGGGGTGGAGGTGGAGGAGCAGGGGCAGGAGATGGGATAGTGCTGACCGTTGGAGAAGGTGTGGTTGCTGACGTAGATGTGACAACGTCATCGGAGGTTGGAGAAGCGGAGCCATTTCCAAGACTAGCTACTGTTTATCGAAAGAAATTCAAACCCTTCAGTCATGTTCTGTGATTATTGTGTGAGGGAAGAAAAGTGGAGACAAGCACTCACTCGTTGAGCCTTTGGTCAGAGTTCCCGTCAGGGTTTCAAGCTCGATGATTTTGTTCTCTAGGACGCTTTGCCTCCTTGCAGAGTCCTGCCTCTGCCTTCTCAACGCGGCTAACTCCTCTTCGGCCAATCTCCGCGCTTCTACCGCGTCCGAATACTCGATTTTAGTTGCACCCAATTCGGTTTCTAGATCGGCAAGTTTTGCTAGAGATTCACGCTCCAGTTCTCCCATTCTATCGTGGGCCTGGAATTCGAATTTAGAGACAAATCAGCTCGAGATTGAGGAAAGAAGTTCACATTACGATTAGATTATTCATTCACTCACGTGTCCCAGCTCGTCTTCAAGTTCTGCAACTTTTTCCAACGCCGCAGTCTTCGTTTCGCTGTCCTCCATTAGCGCAGCTACGTCGAAGACGTTGTCTAGATACGCGGAGATTTGAACCTTATGAAAGAGAGGAAATAATCTCGTTTAGCATACGATAATGAATTCTTAGTCTGAGAGGAGTGCAAGGTTTTATTAAATCGCAACCGACCTGCAAATCTTCGCTTTCCGTGTGCCTAAGTTTCTCTAGATACTCGTCGAGACCAAGTTTGGTGAATTCGTACTGTAGATGAACTCTGAAGTTCATGTCTTCCACAGAGTGAACAACGATGTTGACAAACTGCATACAAGCGACCATGAATTCGATGTGAAAATTATCATACTGAGTAAAGTATGCCATAAGTGTGGTGAATCTTCTTCTCTCTGTACAAACTTCCTTGAAATTATCAAACGCCGATAGTATTATTTCGTGTCCACCTTTCACCAGACATATCGCCGCTAAAAGCTCAAGGACAAGAGCCTTAGTTCTGAAAATAGAAACGTCCGTACATAATACTGCGTTAAAATCAAGAGATAAGTCGTGAAAAACGACTTTCTCCTTCACTCACCTCAAACTTTTGTGCATCAAGCTCAACGCGATGCAGTTTATTGCCTCTCTGTGTTGAATGACCATGTTGAACCCATACTAAGTAAGATAAATGAAATAGAAGAAGATTAGAGCTACTGTTTTTCACAAATCTATGATAGGAAAAATAAGCCTTGATTATTACTTTGTTGTTCATTATTGCACGCATGCAAAGTATGCAAACATGTATATCATCTTTAGCTTCTCCCATGTTTAATCTAGCGACGTGTCTCGTGCGGCGTTTCACTCCTGGACTATCTTTGAGTTCGTGAAGAGGTGGCCTAAGGCATCCGTTGTTCAGAGTAGAAGTGTCTCCAACTCCACCTGTAATAAATGATAGAAAAAAAGATGAAGCTTCTTCATTAATCAGTGAGTATAAGAGAAATAAGTTAGTCTATCAGAGTTCAAGATGAGCGTACCGCTCTGCAGTCTTTCCTCAGACTCTGTCCTGGACTCGAGTAAACGCTGCTCGTGTCTCATCATGAGCAATCTGAAGCTGAGATAATCTATCAATGCATCAAGTCCCTGGTTTTCTTCGTCCAAAAATTCCCTCACCCATCTGTGAAGAGGATTGACAAATTTTTAGTCGATACAAAAAAATAAATAAAATAAAATGGTAAATTATAAGTCAGGCTTATAACAGGCTTGATTTGAAATTAATTTCTCGCAGTAAACTCACTCTATGTGATTCGTTCTCAATGATATTTCCAAATCGCGTAGAACTTGGGTAGAAGTTGACTCGCCGACCATTTTTCGCTTCTGAAAGAACGTTAGGAAACGATACGTCTGTGTAATCGTTAGTCATCTGCGTTTTACAGAATTGTTTTTTTTTTCTTTTCTATTCGGTTTCTTCTCAGTTAAAAAAGAAAAAAAAAAAAAACTTCATAGAGTCCCGAAAAATTTGATACATAGTATACTTTGTCGTAAAATAAATAAAACGTATAATTGATTATTGGAAAACGTATGAAATTAAGTGAAAAAATTAAAAAATTAAAAAATTAATTCCCATTCATCGAGACTACTTACTCTGTGACTTCGCGAAGCCTTTGGATCCAGGTAGGTTCTCAATTTAGCGAGGTAATGAGACGGTGGGTCTTTGGCCTGGACCCTCAACTGCAAAAAGATAAAAAAAAAAGGTAAAAGATAGAGCGTCGTATATCTTCTCTTAGAGAGTCAAAGAATTCATTTATTTGAAAATTGAAGAAGAGAACCGATTCCTCTTCTTCTTTTTCTTCTTCTCTTTATTCTTCCCTGGAGGCACATTTGCATGCCGATAAGACACGGTCACATAAATATTCATATCGATAGATAAAAGGCAGGGTATAAGATTCCCCGATGGAGTAGAACAGTTCTTTGTCAATTGAATGGCATATTTCTTGGACCAGAAAATAGTACCGTGTAGTAGACAAGAAGTTCAGTCTCTTATTCCCATTCTCATTCTCATTCTTATTCCAATTCTCATTATTCTTATTCTTCTTTTCGTCCTCCGCCTACGCATGGGTGCACCAGTATCAAGTCCTGGTTGTAACACACATAGAACAGAATGCAGAGAATAAGGAGAAGGGAGTTGTTGTATTTCAAGTTAGTCACCGCATAGTCTAAATTAGACAGCGTTGATTTGTGGCCCTGCAGAGTCCTAAGGACGTGTAGCTTTGCCTCCTTATTTCTCCTCTTGGTTAGTCAGGTTTATTCCTTTATTTTTATGTCAGAGGTTCTTATATACGATAAGAGGCTAAGGGTGATCCTAAATAATGCTCACTATCCTCTCTCGCTCGCTCGCTAGCTCGCCGGCTATATAACTAACAAGATCTGAGAAAGGGGATAAAAATAAAATAGGGTAGGTATATACCGCGTATAACGTGCACGCACCCAGTCCTCCACATCTACATCCATAGATTTCTAGGAGACCGATATATAATAATATAATACCCAAAAATAAATTTTGGAATTTTATTTTCGCTAGATTTGGGTACGGATATGCCCGAGGAATGGCATGCCCCGAAGTCAAAGGTCTATTATTTCGTAAGATTCGAACGTCGTGCTGAAATATATATATATATATATATATATATATATACGAACGCAGAGAGAGGAACGATCGGATTTTTATTTCGTTTTATTTTACAAATGGGATTTTCACCCTGTAGTAGGTATGAAGAAAAGGGAAAATAGCTTTGTTTGAAATAAAAAGGAAAAGGAAAAGGAAAAGAAAAAAGAAATCTGCTTCCTCTTTGGTTTGAGGAAGCAAGAAAAAAAAGAAAAAAGATCTGATTTCTTTCGAGCCGCGTATACAATTTATACTTCAAAGAAACGTACGGACATACATTCTATACTTCGTACAAATAGTGTTTGTCTTTAGGAAAGGAAAATAATCGAAGCGTCATAAAGTCTTGTGAAATATATATTCCCTTATTATACTATGAGTATAAGGCATGTATCTCAGTCCGTAGGTATTTGAAAGCCGGAAACTTGGCGAGTTATCATCTAAAAAGAATCGGTCTATCAATAATCAATCAATCTAGATACTGTAAAGTGCCTATTACAACGCCCACTCGAGCTCGAGTGTACATTATCTACCGATAATATTTATTGTCTTTTCAATTGAATATTAAATCAAACTATTTTATCTCATCTTTAAAGCCCACACACGTGTTATCATAATTGCTTCCCCCATCGATGATTTATCAACATCATTCAGATTTACATATACCACCATCCGCAGATATAATTATACACGTGGCTGTATATTTTGTCATATTCTTTCTTCACTTTTATTTTTCATTCTCAACAAATGTTGAGAAGTAGTCGCAGCCAGGCTAACGGATTAGTTCGTGGAAGAGAGATCTCGGCCTGGTCCATATGAGAGGGATGCTGTAGATTTTTTTGCGGGAACTTTACTGGTCTTGTGTCGTATAATAGCGCGGCTTGCGTTACATCCGTCTCGAGTTACCCAAGAGATGATCTACACGGTGTTCATTTTTCGAATAAATTCAAACTACTCACGTTATTATACCATAAATATATAACCCACTCATTCATTGTTCCAGGATTATATCAAGGATCCAATTCAACACTTGTTGAGCGAAAAAAAAAAAAAGAATGGATATCCTCTATCAAAAAGAAGCTCTCTCTCTCTCATCCCTTCATATAATTAATTAGCTCTTCTGATATACTCGCGGCACGCACGCAACGGGGATAAGAAGCTCATAAATTTGATCGATAACGATATTGATTGCCGTTCTATCTTCTATTTTCTTATTTCTTACTCACAGACGCTCGTTTCATTCTCTAATCGTATCTGTACTATTGAATGTATATATATTGTCGATTTTTACTTCGCGAGATGATCGTAGATATTTTTTGTAAAATATATATTTCGGTGTATTCAGATCCGGCGAGGTCATAGTCCGATCTTTATTTCCTCTCAAGGTTCTGACCTATCGATCGAAGTCCAGCCGAGGTACGTGTGCATCAGTTAAATACAGGACCTTTTCTACAAGGTAAGGTAAGGGAAGGGAAGGGTAGGAAAGGAAAGGGAGACAGTCCTTTTTCAGGTGCAATTTTTTTCCTCCGACTCTCTTTCACGGGTATAAAAATAGCCTCCGTTATTAGCATATCATTTAAAAAAGGAGAATCGGATGAGGACGAGGAGGATACTTGGACGCCATTTGAAAATTAAAGAATGTCGGTGTGCATCCAGACACGAGACAACACCATCATCAGAGTACCAGCACCAACCCGCATCATATGCTGTAGGCAAACTACCAACGCGGACAACGCCCGACAACACAAACCACTAAACTTGTAGCTTGTAGCTTGTATAGCTTGTATAGCTCTTCGCGCCGTCCTCCTCTTGCCATATTATAGTGAGTCAGTTCTGAGACCAAGAGTCAAACCTCTTCGCTTATGTATGTAGTTACAATTATTGTTATTTTAATTAATTTTTTTAAGGGTATTTCAGCTCAAGTGTTCGACTGCAACAAGGCCAATGCATTCCATTTATTTATTTTTTTCTCTTTCAACTTGTTGTACATTTGAGGATTGAACTGTCTTCGAATCGGGCGAAGTCTCGTGAAATTACGGAATGATATACAAAAATTGATAAATCTTTTTGAGAAAATCGAAGAAGGAACAAGAAGAAAAAAAAAACGTGAAAATAATGTAAAGATAACTTATGTAACGAAGGCAATGAAATTTTTGCGAAAATTAGGAAAAATTTATGTGAAATTATGGGGAAATTCCGTTGATATTTAAATGTCGAGAGAATTTCCGGCATTTAGGAGAAATTTGTGAAACTGAGGTAAAATCATGATGAGAAATATCGTTGAAAATGGAATGTATGAATTGTAGAATGTCTAACGATTCTTTGAAAAAATTAAAAAATTAGGGAAAGCGGTTTAAAAAAATCTGAAAAATAGAATATTTGCGTACATAATGAAATCGTAATTATAAGACTTCAAAAAATGTGTAAGATTGTTTCATTAAGCCCCGAGTAGGTACATCATTTTTGGAAATCTTATTGCGTATCGGTACACACAATATATATAATATCCGCGATGGTTTGACCCAGTTTGAAAAAACTCGTTCTCTTTCATGAGTGCCCTGCCAGTGCAGGGATTCGCAACATGATCCGAGGTAAGGGGCCCCAGGTTCGTTGTCCACGTATAGATATGTACGTAACGAGGAAGGAACAACGTGCCGATGAAATGAATATAGGTAAGTATATAAATATATGCTTATGTGAATATTTCATAAACCTATATACTTATATATATATATATACACGTTCATATAATTATAATTCCTGTATGCGAAAACGCGATCGTTGTTTTCTTCGCGTCGTTATTATATGCTATACACATATGTATGATATATATATTATATACTCGCGAAAGTTCAACGGTGGAAATTACACTGACGTAATTCTTACACCGTTACGCCTTTCCTCGCCCGAGTAGGTATAACTACCTGCAATAGGTGGGTAGGATATATACACAAACTACGTCGCGTGAACGACTGACTGACTGACATAAGCTTTCACTCTTGAAAGCCAGAGCTTCACCCTGTGCAAAACAAAAAAAATAAAAAATAAAAAAATGAAAAAAAAAATTATGAACGTGATGTAACGATGAATTATATATTAACGCATAAAAATGTATGCGGTAAAGGAGTATTGTTATTATTCATATAACAGTTAAGTAATTATTTTAGTTTGTATTTTTTTTTTTTAATTTTTTTAAACTAGTAGATCGATGATGATTTTTTTTTTTTAATTAGATTACAATTTTATAAATCGTTCGATAATTATTCGGCTGATTTGATATTTTATATAGTTATACTATATATATACGATCGCTGATATGAGATGCGGAGTCTAATTATTACCTTACACGGTTGTATTACGTCGAAGGAATCAGAAATACTTCGTACAAGAGTCATTGAGGTTAATTAGCTATGTTTGTCGCGACATTCCGCGCGATGTATACGTATATAAGTATATCTATATATCTACGTATGTCTGATATCTAAATGGAAATATAACACATGCGTTTCGTGTCGATAATATTTGAAATTCTGAACAAGTATTGGTCAAAGCTGAGTATATATATATATATATATATATATATATATATATATAAAGAAAAGTACTTCACGTATATGTATGCATATGCGGTTAGCGTCAGAGTTTTCAGAATTCTTTATTATCCGTACGTTAATTAGACTCGATTTAAGCATAAGACAAAAATAACGTTTCTATATTAGTGATTTTTCGGAAATGATAAGGCACTGGATTCTATATACTGTATATATATATAAGTTCTGATAGATATTTTAATAGGTGAATATACCAAACTTCGTATGTTGTTCGGTTTGATTGAATGCCCAAAGAATTTAGGCCAAGTGGTTATAAAACAGGTTCGATTTTAAATTCATTGTCTATGGTTAATACTATTGGTTAGAAGAGTTTTAATCTAGGATCAGATTATGTAGATTAGACACGTTTTGGTCTAGGCAAAGTAAAAAGTCAAGCCAAGCCAAGCCAGGCAACGCATCGATGCATATCATCTTCATATCTTCAAGTTACACGTTATACACATACGGTTTTCGTTATTTCTGTTATATATTTCTCACTTTCGACGAAGAGTACAAAAATGAGGGCTCTATTTGGCTTTCGGAGTTTCTAAGCGTCTGCATATTTCCAACGTTTCGGGATTTTCTGTAATACAATTCTAAACTTCTACGTTATCGAAAAATTCGATATCGTCTGAAACGGAGTTGGAAGTTTCAAAATTGAGAGCTTCAAACCAAGCCCTAAAAAAGAATTTATAAACTTTGAAGAATCTCGCTCTTATAGAATATTCAACGAGTCTTCGATTTCTCGCTATTATATACACGTACACACGTTAGAACGTTAGAACGTTACACTTTTTACTTTTTACTTATCTTTTACCCTTTCTTTTACGCTCACGTGTTTTCTCAGTTGCGTTCATCCGCCCGTATGTTAATACATCATATTATATACACACATATATGCGTCTGAGATATAATTACGCATCTATGCATGTAACATACCTATATACGTGTATGTATATAATAGCTGAATACAGAATACATACTTCTAGCCTTTCCTCCATGACCCCACTTCGTTTTTCACCGTCAGGGACAGATTACCATTAACTCAGTGAGTCCTTCGAAGATCAGCTTATATATGTACGATGTAGATATAGAAATATAACTTATATAGTATATATATATACTGTACTAACATACGATTTTTCAGCTAGTTCAATACTTATGAACTCATACAGCCGTACATGGATGTACAATATTTTTATCTATACGTACGGAACGAACGAGAGTCACAATTTGGAGCACAAATGCTTGCCAGATGTCAGTTTCCCAATATACTTACCCACCATGTATACATTATTCCGAATCAATGGCTTTAGTTCCATACTTTCAATTTTTCCATATGCAAATATTGATAGAAACTATACAAAGAAGAAACGAGAAAAAAATGAATGAGAAAAAAAAAAAAAAATTACGGCATCAATTATTCCACCAATTAATTAATTGAGGCTAGGGAACCGCAGAATAGTGAATGTTGACTGTTTTCGTCGTAGATACGACTATGATGTAGAACCTAAGACCACACGTGGCTTTATATAAAGTTTTATCATTTTTTATTTAAGTTTAAACCCGAGTTTTAGACGTATGTAATGTTTCTCAAACGCGTAGTAATATCGCTGAGTGTGTATAAAAATAATTAAGAAATTGGACAATAATAAATGAATCTAGAAAAAGAACCGATAACTCACCTGATCGCATATTATGTCCCATTTCTTTTCGTCGTCGTACTGTTTGAGAAGCTTTGCTTTGTCCGGTGGTAAGTCCATGGAAGCCTGAAACAGGAAATGAAAAAGTGAAGTATAAAATTGTCGAAAAGTATCAGTAAGGTTTTATTATGAATTAATTATTCGTTATATATAATTAATCCAACGCTGATCTCATTACGTATATAGATGTGTACGTATATAATATATATATATAGGTAGGAATGAATCATTCGGATGAATATAAAACAATCTCGAAAATTTTTCTCCCAACAGCGATTTCCTGTTATTCGTCTGATATACTTTTCTTGATTCATCCCCATCAAGTAGCCACCGAGGGGGGCGAAAGACGTTAATATTAATTATGAAATTCTACTGCCGTCGCTGTGTCCATGTCACGGAACAAAGACAATGGCGTAATTATTTTAGAGTTTATATACGTATATACGTACACTTTTATATGTATAAGAGATGGAAATAGGTATAACTATAGCTCGTGGCATTAAGGCTGTCTATTAAACCCGTGAAACTTTTGGGTACGTTTAGTGTCGAGAGACTCGAGAGATAAAATAATAAGAGTTTAAAAACTGTGAGGATAAAAAAACTCTTTGCTCAATTTTCTCCGTAATAAACAGAAATTGCTTGTATAAAAAAAGAAGCGGAAGAGAAAAAGAAAAGAAGATTACTTTTTGCTCGGTTTTCTTTTTTCCCATTTCAGTAACAGGAAGAGATTTCTAAATGTCATAACATGGTTGAAAAAGCTCATATTTTTCAATTCGTGGAAATGTGTGTTTTCCTCGATGAAGAAAAAAGAAAAAAAATAAATAAATAATAAAACGTAACTTTGAAAAACTTTGTACAGATTAATTAACCCTATCCTCAGTTGTACGAAATTTTTTCCTCCGAACGTTGAAAAGTTCATTTTCCCTTGCCTATGTACACATATACGTGCCGGCACATGGAAGGGAAATTTTCAGTGCAAAATCTAATCGTATAGACTGCTTTGAAGTCAGTCAGTCTCGTATGGTTTTAGCAAGGGTCATAGTCTGTGTCGTCGTTTATACAGCAACATCAAAGTGGGAAATAAAAAATAGTCCTCAGTGTGCAGTATATTGATCGGTTAAAGAAAAAAAGAAAATCATCAGAGTTCAGAGAGGGTTGTTGTATAACATCGAGTAATTGAACCCAAACAAAAATGACAAAAGGGGTAAAAATATGATCTGTATTCCCATTTTTTCCCCCGTTTATCGTACAGTTTAACAAAGAGAAAGGAAATGGAAAAAAGAACGGTGAATCCATGAAACAAGAACTTCGGATAATTTTATATCGCATATAACCGGAAACCGGATATATCCGGAAGGTAAGAATAAAGAATCGATGGCGTCAATTGAGAAATGCCGCCCAGAGTCTAGACTGTAGTCGAAAGTTGTATAGATAGATGGATAAATATACAGATAGATACTCCCTGCAGTAATTCATACAGTACATACATACATACATATATATTCGAAAAGAATCGTGAGTAGATTACTAATTACGCGAAAAATGTACATATCTATGGTGTGTATAGTATTTCCTCGATCACATAATATTAGCTTTAGCAAATTGCATGAGCATGTACAGGTATATATATAGGTATATGAACTATAAATCGTATAAGCGTTGTAACACTATTGTCACATAAATCTTGCGGCTCATTTGTCATATCTGTTGACGCTTAGACGTCTGTATGTATCGCTAGTTCTGGATTATAAGTATGTAGGTATATAGACTGTGTAATTGTCACAGGATATCATCAGAGCATGTTGCATTGTTTATTTCATTATTTGACCGCAATTGGAAATTTAACAAAATTAAGGTGCAGAAATTGAACGATATGAAATATCGGTACACGCCGATTATGTGATCTTTAAGAAAAAGAAAAAATTATTTCTGATACGACTCGGTTTTATTTAACGATAAGACGTTTGATTCTTGAACAAACGTAAGACGTGGCATAGAAATTAATCTCTTTACACTTCGCGGAGTGGAAATCGTGAAATTCTTTACAAGAGTGAAAATTCACTTGTAATTTCCAAAGGAGTGAGATCTCATTCTTTGGTTGTTAGTATAGAATGACTATAATGGCACGATTTTCGGTCTTCAAGAGTTAATTTCGACTCTGAAAAATGTCGTGGGACGTTTATTTATTTTTTTCACGTAAGAATGTAATCCAATCAAAGACAGATTCTATACCTTGATCCTTGTAAGCAGATTTCTTTATACCGTACAAGAATATTATAGTGATTCATTCATTTCGCGCAAAATCTTTGGATTAAGACGGATTAGGATACTTATCACAATCTGCAATCAATAATTCTCTACAAGAGTGTGTAAGCCGCGAATGACTCATGTCATATGTCAGTCGGAGGGAAAGAAGAGAAAAAAAAGCATAGAGAAGAGCAGAAAAAACACAAAAAAGGAAAAAAAAAAAATACAGGCTGGTACGTCGTTGTTGTAGCCTTAGAAATTGGAAGACCGTAAAGACCGGTGGTAAAACTCTGCTATACATATATATGTAGATCGGTATAGCTGCTAACGTAATCAAATGATTAGAGATCAGCTGGTTTAACCGTCAGTAATCTCATTCCTCGTCCTCCTCTCTGCTTAAATACCTTTTTTTTCGTCCATTTCTTTTTTTTTTTGGCTTTATTCTAAATCCCTCGAAATACACGTTTCAATTCGATTCGATTCGGATTAAGTTCTTAATCTATAGATAGGATAAGGCGATCGCCGAGTCTAAGTAAAAAATTAAATCAAACGATTTTGAAGAAAAAAAATAAATAAAAGAAAGAAAAATAAGAAGCAGATCGAAATTTGCTAACCCTGACCATATACGCATGTAGACAGAGTGATTGACGTCGAAGAGGCCATACTTTGAGGGTGGATTCCCTGTGAGAATCTAGGACTAAATTTCCTTTACCGAAAATTCGAGGGACCGATTGTTTCCGAGCTACGAAAGATCTTAGTTGACCAATCGCAGAGCGTCTAGGTCGCATAGACGGGGTACTGCGCAACTTCCGATCATGACCGGCGCTGTCAGCGTCATCTATAAGTTCTGCGATTGGTCAATCGAGATCCGTCCGTAGCTCGGAAACTATTGAGCCCTCGAATTTTTGGTAAAGAAGATTTAGTCTTGAAATTTCACAAGGAATCTAGCCTAAAAATATATCACCCGCTCGATCTCTGAATCACTCTGTATATGTATATATATATATGATTCAAATGTTTCGGGCTTGCGAGAGGCTGGACGAAGGATGACGCATCAATTCCAGAATCCTTGACTCTTATTTGCCCTAGATAGAACAGCATCAGTCTCTGTAAAATATACTATACAAACCCACGTGTGTGTAGAGACACATATATACTATATTCTAGACTTGGCAGACTATATACAATATTGAGAATAGTATATAGCCGAGCACACTTGAACTGCAGAACATCTGTTGCCGTTCCTTATGTATATACCGGACGGTTCGATGACTGCAACCGTTGATGTGGAATTTCGTTCTAATCGCTGAAAATTAGTAGTGGGTTTTGTCGTCGACGCATATTTTAAATTGCACTAACACTAACCTACAGTACCCACATTCATTTTGTATTCACATATTCATTTATCTCGTATCTTTTTACCCATATTATCTAAGTTATTGAAAAACAAAGAAAAAAAAAAAAAAAAAATTATGAAATGACAAATATATGTATGTGTAAAACTGTAAATTAAAAATTATACCTTTTTTTTTTCCTAAAAAATTTGTCAATCTACAACTAATTTTAAGGTTTTCCAATTCACCCCGGTCTCTATACGATCTACTGTGCGAGACCTTGAAATTTGAAATTTATTTACATAATACGACAATAGCTGCGTTGTACAGCGCATCAGAATATCGCAAAGCTAGTACATAGTTGTCTACAGACCGATACGTTTTTTTTTTTTTCTTTTTTCTGAAACTGATAACGACGCAATTCGCGAATCGTTGCAAAGCTGCACCTGAACGTGCAGTAGGTATATATATATATACACATCTAGATACGTGTTTTGACTATAATTTTCTCTATTATGCCGTAGAAGTAGGTAGGTATACATATATATAATACGTGGACGCGTGCGTGTATACCTCTGTGAATACTAATTCGATAGTATGTATATGTGTATATATATACATAGGTATAGGTATATAAAACTGCGATATGTGCCCTGTACGTATGTATTTTTCGTGCAGATATATACGCGTACCTACTACGTACTAGAATTATTATAACTCCTCATTTTGATGATGAGGAAGTTGGCTGTTAGACATACTACATACATATATACGTATAAAATGAATTAATGAATGGATCTGAGCATGTATATATATATATATGTACGAAGTTTGGAAAAAGTAATATATCATTTTTTTTTTTTTAATATAAAAAATATAGTTTCGCCTTTTTATTATCATCGTAGCTCGTATAAGAATAAAATAGTCTGCGACTGAAGTTAAAAGTTTTAAACGAACCGAGGAATTAATTTAATTGAAATAATTAACCAGCCCCTCGGTTGATTCTATACGCTGCGTTACGTTACGTTGCGTTGCGTTGCATTGCCTTGTTCTCGACTCTTTATCATACCAACGCAAAGAGTTTAAATTCAAAAGTCAACTGGATGCGTTAAAACAAAGGGGAAAAAATTAAAAAAGAAAAATGATAAAAAGAAAATCGCGGATTTTAATTTCGTTCCTACGGATCTGACGATGCAACGCAGTCTCTATATACGCATACATACGCTATATATGTATACTGTGTGTATAGGTATAAGCATGCGTCAATAATTCTCTCGTTCATAATTCCGGGATTCATCGTTCGTCGAATTGTGTGTATATAGCTATATACTTATAACCAGGTACATGGGGGCGCCCGGCTTACGTTAGAGCAGAAAACGTAAAGGGCCTGCCTTCCGCAACCCTCTCTCATAGTCTGGAACGCCCGCAACATCGCGTCACGGCGCTTCCACCTCACGTCGGCGTGGGCATGGGCATGGGCATTGCCCGCTGAGTTTCTACGCAGTGAAAACAATCGATAGCTCCTCTACTCCTCGCGTTGCAGAGTGCACCGTCCTTTTGACGATCCATGAAATAGCTATCCTGCTTTTATAACATCTATATACCTATTTTTCAATTACGAAACGCGGATTATAGGATAGACTTGTATAAAGTATATTAAACATAGTAATAATAATTGGAATATTTCAACCGGAAGATATAGTATGACAGCCATAGTTCTATAGAATGTAATATATCGTGTGATAATTACACATCGCTAGAGAAATGATTTTCCCCTTTATCACACAGAAAGGGATATGACCCATTTTTTCTCATTTTCTTCCACTCATTCTTACGACTGTGACGCATAGGTATGTACAATACGTTTGGTTTTCCGTCTTACGGGTGAACTTGACCGCGGAGCATATCCTTTCGGTTAAATCAGCACTCATACGCGTCACGTCGTTTTTATCGGTATTAAACATCAATTGCGTTAATTAATTATGAAAGCAAATGTCTTTTGTTAATTCTTATTCAACGTTTTTCTACACGTTTAACAACATGATTCTCCAAGTAGGGTTTAGGCGTGCCATATTTTGAGACAAGATTCCTTTTGAAATTTTCAGACTAAATTTCCTTTACCAAAAATTCAATGATCCAATAGTTTCCGAGATACGAAAGATCTCAGTCGCCCAATCGCAAAAGTTATAGATGGCGCTGACAGGGCCAGTCATAAGCGGAAGTTGCGCAGTGCCCTGTCCATGCGACTTACCCGCTCTGCGATTGGTCAATTAAGATCTTCTACAGCTCGGAAACTATCGGTCCCTCGAATTTTCGGCAAAGGATATTTAGTCTTAGATTTTCGCGGGGAATCTACCCTCGAAATATGACCCGTTTAAACTGCGTCACCGTGTATATGTAATAAAAATTCTTCACTATTTACGTATTATACAATACTGTGTTATACAAGACGGTGCGTAGACATGTATGAGTGAATATACAAGTGGCTGTTATAATGATGTAACGAAACTATACCAGATAACCTAATTTTTTTTTTCACACACACACTGCGCATGTTAAACGACCCTTCATTGAGAGGTTAATTAATTGTCAAATTTATGTACCGATAATAATAATAACAATAATAATCCTTTTGTTCATTTTATATCATCAAATTTTCTCTATTCAAAGTATGTAATTATCGTACTTAATGTGTAATCGATTATGTCGAATTTAATTCAGATCACATATGAGGGAAGTAGGAAAGAAGAGAAAAAAAAAATTAATTAGTTTTAATTATTTATACATAGCGGTGATTTATATTATTGAATGTTATATAGGTATACGTATGCTGCAGGGATCGGTATAGTATTAGTACCTATAAAGTATAATCTATCTATACTGTTTAGTTGTTAATAGAGTTCGGCTTTTGTATAGGCATGAGAAATCACGGTGCGTCATTTCCTGCGAGTAACGGACGTATACCTATATACATACATAAACGCACGCGGCCTTTCAAGCTAGATAAACACAATATGATAAAACTACTCGATTATTTCATTCAACTATTAAAACGTGTTGTTATATATATTTTTATCTGATACTATGATCGTATGAAAGCATTGAAAAAAAAAAAATTAGAAAAAAATCTGCATTAATATTGAAATGATTAAAGGCAGTCATATGAATCTTTCGTCATATTTTTTTTTCTCCTTATTTTCAATAACTCATATAGCACACGTCGTATCATACTTCCTACAGCAATACTTGATTATCATCTAAATTTCCTATTTCCTCACGATTACTTCTTATATATATCATTACATATGTTTAATTCCACATAATCCGAGAGTTATAATATTTTACATTGGATTATCCTCAATGGACGTTTCTAGCTTCTAGTGAACTTGAAATGCACGTTAACGCTCGCATGTATGTATCCATGCAATTTATACATATATGTTCATTATCGATCGATTCAATACACGTGAGACGTTATCTAGTCGAATTTAAGCAGTTCGGCATCATAATTTGCATCGAAATATTCGGGCCTTATATCATATACCTATATACTAAAATTTGCGAAAAAGTTACGAACTTATATCGTGCATACAATGCAAAGATCAAATAAAAAAAGAAAATAGAAAAAAAATTCATCCAATAATGAAAATGATAATAATAATTATAATCATCGGTATGATGTTTTTATAATACTTTGAAATAAAGTTTTTTTTGACCCATTTCACACAATCTTTATGTTGATGAGTAAATTGAGTTCAAGATACAACCGATATAGATAAGTATAGCGTATTATCTATAGTATAGAAATAACCCTGAGTTCAATGAAAAAGAAACGTGCGTGGATCTAAAATTATCGTTAACAGTGACGAGGAGTAGCTATAGACTGACGTCACCGTTATTCACGCTGTGTCACAAGTATATAAATAAATATATATGTATTATACACATATATGTGTTTTTTGTATTTGATTTATTTTTTTTTATTCTCATTTTTTGTTCTTTCATTAGTTCACAATATATGATGAAGAGAAATTCATATCGATATCTTAGTTACCCTTATATAATCTAATTCACGGAATTTTTCTATAGTATATATATGTGTAGAATATATAGAATACTGCATATAACATCCGGTCGTTTGACTCACAGAGAATCTTAATCAACTCATGTCGTCGGTCATTGCCATTACCTTAATGATGATGATATTATAGATTATAATAAATAATCATGTACATATATCATATATAGATATAGAAAAAATATCATCGACTCATAATAATAATATATACAATTATATATGTCCCTTTTTCCCTTTTCGCGAAGAATAAAATATAAAATATTGAAAAGAAGAAAAAGAAAAAAAAAAGAACCTTCTTTTTGTTTTCATTATAATTATATACGCCCATATTATCTATATACAATACATACATAGGTATATAACAAAAATTCAATACCCTCGCTGGGGAAACCCGAGGGGTTTTGTTTCTACAAATATACTATATACAAGTATATGGGTATATAAAATATATATACCTATATACAGATATATGTTAAAGATTGAGAGAGGTTATGGCGTGTGGGGTGAAAGTTCTACGGGATAGATAGATGGATAGATAGATAGGTAGGTAGGTAGGTGTACGAAGGGTGTTGGAGGGCTAGGATTGTAGCAGACGACTCTGTAGCGAGAAAGAAAGACGGAGAGACGTACTGCAGACATGTAGGAGCCAACGAGCCACTATACTGCCGCACCCCTGAACGACGATGCACAAACCAATACGTATAATATAAAACGGCAAAAGATGTGTACAAACATAATAAAAATTATATATATATATATACCAATGCATGTATATATGTACAGTCTAGAATATGGGTATATATATATAATGATATGCAGTACATACGCGTGAAGGGTTTAGGTATATATATAACGTAATAATATACACTGCACCGCGCACGGGTCTGTGCGGTAGTGACCTGCGTGTATCGAACACCCACGCGTCCCTTATTTTAAACCTCGCTTCTCTTATACCGAACGGTATAAACTACCTAACTACACTACACACAACCTTCACGGATGAATAAACCAAAAAGCCATGAGCAGAGGTTAGAGAGAGAGAAAGAGAGGGAAAAAAGAGGGAGAAAAGGGAAGAGACTACAAAGAGGAACGTTACTGTATATAGTAATAGTATATAGTATCACGGAAACCGATGATCAAGGGATTCGTCGCGAGACGAGGCGGAGTAGTAATGGAATTTTATATGTCGACGAACGTATATTATATACCTGAACTTCTGCAGTTTGAAATATATGTGGATATATCTTTATATCTTTACTGTCTATAGTCCTGAGTCTATAGATTATTCATAGTCCGGAGTATGACTATATTTATAATCAATACATATAAATATACTTGGACAAATAATCTTTTTTCTGCATCAATTATATATATATACACAGATTTCCTGAGTTGTTGTTCGCTGTGTACACGCGTGACTGGTGAAAGTTCTAATCTAGGTATAAAGTGTACAAAGGCCACGCGCGATTATGCATGTATTTCTATTCCGTACCTAATACAGTACATCAAATAAAGAAAAAGAATAAATAAAGAAATGAATGAAGAAACAATTAGAGTAACAAAGTGTGAGGCGATTCGTTAACCCGCGACTCAGCTCGGAGTTAATTTCCCTATTATAGGTATATATAAATAGAAACGATGCAGAGGAGTGAGGCGCGAAGTCTGAATATAGACCGGTCGCCTCTGTGTCGGCGCATCCCCCTGCCCCGTGTGCATTTATAGAGAGGTTTCGAAAAGCTCCGGTTATAGATTTAGGGTTCTTCTTCTTCTTCTTCTTCTTATTTTTATTTTTATTTTTATTCTTCCACTTCCTCGTCCTCCTCCTCGCACTTACGCGTTTACTGCAAATTATACTACGGCTCTTAAAATTCCAAATTCCAATATAAACGCAAACTTAAACTTAAACTTAACCCTGTAGATGTTTATGCAGATTTTCAGGGCCATGGAGTGAAGAGGCCATTACACGCATATATGTGCGTATAGTATAGTAGCTTCAGTATATAGGGTCAAGTGATTTGTTTAATGAACGTCAGAATATAAGAAACTACACTACACTGAGCTCTTATTACATGTGTACCTACTCGTCTGTGTTACACCCTTTGCTTGGCGTTTAGCCAGATTACGAATCCCACAGGATATACTTACCGCACTTCTATTTTTTTTCTTTTCTTTTTTTTACCCTTTTCTATTCTCTATTCCAAAATTTCTATGAACAATGCAATGATATAATAGTGATGTAATTTTTTTGTTCAATTAAAAATCTTTAGCTAGGAAATTATGCATATTTATATATATTTGTACAAGATGCTAGTGTAAAGTTCTTCAACTTTTGCACACATGTTGCTATAGGTACGTATATGTATTTACAATAAGAAGAAGGGTTAATATGATCGAGCCATTGCATGTATATAAATAAGATGAAATACATATATATTATGAGAACCTCTGAGACAACTTGGTCGTCTAAATATAGACCGGGGTAGTTTTATCTTTTCCTGGAGATATTTCAGGCGTTCGAAGTTACTTGTTCGGTTGTATAGTAGTATTGTTTCGAAGAAGATGATGATGTTCATGGTCTGTTGCACGCGTCCACGAGCTACGCATCCCTTCTTCAATCTGTCTATAATATACTCCTCTCCCATAAACCCGGGTTTCAAATTTAAAAATCGCAAGCATGTATTTGCCTGCGTTGAAAAAAAAAAAAAAAAAACGAAGAAAAAATACAAAAAAAGGAAAAGGGTCAAGAATCATTCGTTTTCTATTTTTATTCCCCAATTTTTTTTCCTTTTTTTTTTGGTTTCATTCATCTTAAATCGCAATTATAAAATACGGACTGACTTATTTATTCATTTATTATTATCATTATTATTAGACTGTATTGCTGGAATAACTTGCGGCTGCCCTTTCCGGAATTAGGGTTATCGGAAGTAAGATATAGGTGTATAGTATATATATATGTATGCTAGACGGCGACGCGGGGGATAATTTAATCTGACGATGAGGAAAAAAAAAAGGTCATAGAGTTCAGACATGTGGAGTATAGAAAGATAGCTTTTGTGTCGGTATTAGGTGATATCCACTATAGCCGCATAGGCTAGAAATTAGTTTGAATTTTTGTCCTATACGCGTATGAAAGAATAGGAGACAAAAATTTATCTACGATTTTCAAAAAATCTATTCAATTTTCGAGTAAATATGATTCGATGAAAAATTTGATTTATCCTATACAAGAATAATGAAAATATACAGGCTTCCGAAATAAAGTTTCAAACAACCATTCGACCACCGTCGTAAATTTTATCTATACTTATTATCCATATATATATATTATAACCAATTGAGTAATCGAAAGAAATTTCCTTCACCCGTGAGTATCTGCAGTCTTAACACCACGTATGTATACGTACATACATATCGATACATACGATAGAAAAAAGCAAAGGAAGAAAGAGAAAAAAAATGATCTTATTCGCGTGAAAGAAACAATAAAAAAAAGGGGGGGGAAAAAAAACGAATTGGGGGGGAAGAAAAAAAAACCGCGAATTAGCAACAATATTTCTTCCAACTATATATCGCAACGAGGGAGAAAAGAAGAGGGGAAAATGAGTCATTCGTGAAAGTGGAATCACACGCGCGGCTAGTCGTATAGTATAATATAGTATAGTATATATATAGTATATATCGAGATATACGTATGGAATGAAATCTATACATGTGTATATCCATACGCAAGAGTCCGGACAGATTGTGTGTAGGTACGCGTAAACCTCTGCTCAACTGGATGTATGAATAGAGACTGATATATCTATGTAAAGAAAAAAGGAGGGTTTAAGAAAAAAAAAAAAAAAAGGGAAAAAGGAAAAAAATAAAACCATTCAAGGCATCTGAGCTTGCCTCCTCCTGGCAACGATCGCTGCGCGTTATGCGTTAGTTCGTTTATTCGTTCGTTCTCACTGCTGCAGCAGCAGCAGCAGCTCTAGCTCATCGTCAGGACATATAGATATGTATATATAGGTATATACATGCTGCTGCCGCTGCTGTTGCTGAAAGCTGAATAAACGTGAGCTGCGAAATAAAACAGGCGCCTGGGTGCCACGAATATTATAATAATGATAATTATAATAATTATTATTATTATAATTATGGTAATAATAATAATTCATGTCTGCAGCGTCGCGTCTCATCTAATCGCCATATATATTATGTATATAGTATACATACATGCAGTTCGAATTACGCAACCCACTATATCTATGTATTACATAATATAGGTACCGACTCATTTTTTTTTCCTTCCTCTTTCTATATTCTCTATGAAAAATGGACACATCTATACGAAAATTTTCTCAATACAATAATCTGACGTTATAATATATAATATGCATACATATGTGGAAGAAACAAATTTTTTGACATAAACATGTGTTTTTGAATTTTTTTTCATTCTATTTTTCTGTTTTCATATTATTTATCATCGTTCTCAATTGCAGCTAACTGCGATTATTAAACCACGATAAAATACGGCTTATGTTATTTTTTGTACATATTATAATGATATTATCATCGCATATTCACTGCTATAATTTTCACGGTAAAAACTCTATATATATATATGTATATATTATGTTATATACCTATAGGTATAATTATGTATTCCGTTTAGTGCGTGGTCAGACTATGATTCACACGATTCACGCTACAGCAAAACCAGCCATACTTTTTTTATAATTAAATTGAAATCATACATTATTCTTTCGCGGTGATATCATAACGCGCGCGAGCTATGGTGTCTGCACAAACATATATATGTACATGAGAAGTCTCTTTTATAAATAGCTATACCTACCATTGACATTATTGATTCACAAGAAATGTAAGTAAAAAACAGATAACACTCATTCATCATTCGATATGTGGCCGATTAACGATGAATACATACATCCATACTATATGCGAACGTGGTCGAATCTATATCCGGTTTTACTTTTATTGAGTACGATGTCATTGTACTTGTGAATTACCTTTTTAGGCAATCTATACTATGGAATTATATCGAATCTTGGAAATTGAGTGATTGATAATAAATTTAGTGTCGTTCAGAGAGGACGGGTTGAAGTTTTGGATTTTTAAAGCCTCGAACGGTAAATTTGGAAAATTTTGGAAAATATTCTTCTGGAAACGAAGAACACCGGAGGGTTCAGAATTCCAAAGGCTAAAGAGCCGAAGGGCGAGACCTACGAAACATTGAAATCACGCATGTATTTATTCGATGTTCAAATCGATCGTCTTGGATGTAATTTAAAAAAAAAAAGTTCAAAGATTCTATAAATAATTTATGACATCGAAGTTATCGATTGAAGTAAATGAAATAGGTTTTCGTAAATAGGGTCTCGATTGGAATGAACTATTCTTAGCCTTTACATCCTGAGAAATAGATGTAGATTTTGAATTTTCGGAATGACTTTCGCCCGGACTTTCGGAATTCTAATGTTCCGAATTTCACAGTTTCTAAAAATTCCAAATCGTCTCAAACAAATTCGGGATTTCGACTGTTCGGAAGATTAGTGAGCTCGGAACTTAAGCCCAGCTTCGTTAAGCCCAGTACCTAATTAAACGAGGCGATCTAATCGTAAACGATTTAAAAATCAATATAGCTATCGATCGATCAGTAATATAAAGGCGATATTAGAGACGGTTTAACAAGATTGATAAAATCTTTCTACACATGTAATGTATTAATTAAAGAACAAGATAGGAACTAGACTATCCACGTACCTGTAGAAACATAATTAATGAACTATTGCAACAGCTAAATGTACGCAATAATTTTAAACGATTAGACAATTTTATTATAAGGAAAATCGGAAATTTTCATTGACTGGTTGATATACATGCTACATCTAATTATATTATGTATATAGGTATACAGATTGTGCATATTTACATGTATACGCATTATATACATAAATACGGATGCGTGTTCTACTACCAGCTACTTAGCAAGCAAAGATAATAATCTTTGTCGTCGTAGCTTCGTGTATTCGTAGTGAAAAGCAGTAAGTTTAGCCGTATACGACCTAAAGTATGTATGTATATACGCGATGATAACATGCTTGCGTGGCTACACCGAGTATTTTACCTGTCGCACGCGTTTCTGGTTGCATAAATTAAATTGCATTATACATACATACGTATGTATACGCATATATCTACGAAATTTCAGATTATTGTTGTTATTAAATTCCCACTGTCTTTATACCCATACGATAATTATCGTTATAGAATTTGTCCAAATTCTTCTTACTTTTCAATGATAATTTTTTCCCTATTTTTATTTATTTCTCATTTTTTCATTCTTGTCTTGTTTTTATTCAATTCCGAGACCCGCTCTTAACACACTAATTAGGACTTTACTTCCCGAATTGATTTGATCGATTAATCCGAATTATATATTTCTGTATTCTATATACGATCTTTTATCATATTTTTTTAAAAATAAAATTCCCACGAGTCTATAACATTTCCTGTATATCTAGTTATATAGGTATATGTATTAACGCGGGCCTCAAGACTCCGTGAACAATACGCACTTATCATAATTTAAAATTCCTCTGGGCCGCGTGGGTCGCGCGCGCGCGTTCCAGAAAACTATATTATACGCGTATAATGTTCTACATGGTCTCATTACCCGATCGTGTCTGTCGGTAGACTATTCTTCAAACATTTCACGAATTTGTTAAAATCTTTTTCTAATTATTATTAACTACTTTAGCTATATTCTTTATTTAACTTTATTTCTGAAAATCATATCTCGAATTCTTTAGAATATCAAAATTGACAATAATGAATAAATGACTGAATTGAGATATAATTCGACTGCGAGGAAAAAAAAAGAAGAAAAAGAAAATCATGAGGATGTTTTTATTCGTCAGATTATTCAAACGATTTACAGAATTTTTAATATCTCTTCGGTATTTTCCGGGTCACTTTACTTAGGACAATTTGTTTCAGTATGGATCTATGCCAGTCAGAGAAACGCGGCGTGGAATTGTCTTGAATTAAACAAAACACGCTCGTTTACGTGCGGTCAGTGTTTCGTAGATATAGGTATATACAATAATATGTAGTATCGTAAAATGATCGGAACTTTATAAAAAAAAAAATCTCGCGTGTGTTTCTAATTCAAGTAGAAATTCAACAACGTTTTTATGTTGATTGCATCCCCTAAAGAAAAAAAAAGAAATAGAAACAAGAAAAGGGATTCTGTTTTCTACCCCCTGATAAAAGAGAAATAAAAGAAAAAAATGAATATAGACGTGTCCAGCGAAATTATCAATCATTCTAAACCCTAGAAGAATTATTAATGGGAATAGTCACGCGAAAGAAACTACGAACTCGGTATATAGGTATACCTATATCGTATCGTCCTTTAGTCTATACGTTATGAAAATACTATATCAGACGCAACGAGACAGACATACACACATACGTAAGCTGTAATAATACACTGGTCTCGAGAGAGTCGTCGAAACAGTGGGTACATTCATGATGATATATTAAATCCATTGAGTTATTGCTTTAAATTGGATCGACGAAGGGGAATAGGGGAATAAGGAAATAGTATAGTCGCGTCGTACGTACAATCCATGTATGTATGTATGTATGTACTTCGTACTCGATCTCCTCGCTCCTCTTTTTTTCATCATTTTCTTCCACTCTCACCGCGAGAAAGACGACTGGTTGATAACGAGAACGACAACACTAACGTATACTTATATAAGAAGAAGCTAAAGCAGTCACAGACCGAATAAGGGCGAGCTACACCTATACTGGTAGTAGTCAGGGGTCTTAGAATAACTATGGTTGAATGGTTCTCTTTGTTTTCAAAATCTGGTCGATATACCGCGACAGATAAACTTTGCGTACATTGAATAAATCAAATCCACTGCTATACTATTACCATCAATCATTAGTTTCGCAGGCTATAGACACGGAACACGTGTTTCTTTTAATCTCTTATTTTTACGCATATATACATCTACATAAAGTAAGAAAAAATAATACAAAAAATTTATCTACTCTCTTTCAAGTTCTATATACTTGTTTGTATAATTATACAATATATATTATTTTAATAATATAACGCAAAGGGCGGTAAAGGATATCCGAAGGAATTTCAACGACGTGGTGACGACTAGGCGCGAGAAAATCAAAGCCTGCCTGTATACATCATGCAGGCATTCTTATACCGGGAAACACCCACGCGAAAGAATAATAAAACCCCCTCGGCAATCGCGGCATTAATTATTATCGGTGGTAGGTAAATTTATGAAAGATGTTTGTATGTTAAAAAAGTCGGGAGAAGATCAGACAATGGATTGATGAATGACTATCTTACCAAAACTTTGGTAAAGCGTCTTTCGAGTTCCATTGCGTCTGGCATCGGGAGTCTAGGTGTTGGACTGCGAACGCTTCCAGCTCGGTTATGGGGGCTGCCTAGAGTCCCCATTCCTGTACCGATCGCTGGTTGACAATGATTATTACCGTTTCCTCCTGCGCCTATTCCTACACCTCTTTTATGAACACTTGTAACACCGGCGTCAGAATCTCTACGGCTTTGCATGATTCCCATAATAATTGTTTAACCAAACCTTTGCCGTAGCACTGGCCTCACACTAGACTTTCACACACAATTTTAGATTTACTTAAACACACCGGCACATACGTGCGTCTTTACGTATGTATAAACGCGTAGGTTACGCGTGTTAACGTCACCGAGATGTCATCTCGTTGTTGTTGCAATTAGGAATAATGGAAACTATATTTTGATGTATTTATTTATTTGTTTATTTATTTCGCTCTTTATTTATTTTGCTTTTATCTATTTTTCGACACGAATATAATGTACGGTATTATAAATCACTGATCAAATCACTCAGGTATTAAACAACACTAACTATTATAACCCTGCATGCGCAGAAGCGTGCAACAGGTACCGACGACCACGACTACCTCCATCCATTGTGGACAATGAAACAAACTCCCGTCGTCGAATAACGACACAGCTTCTCGAGCGGATCCGGCAACCGCGACTGAGTCCGAGAGCTCAGCTCAGCGGCACTTCGAACTCCCCTCACCGCTCGACGCTAATCATACGTAGCGCAGCGACATCTGTTGAATTTTATTCATGCTGTTGTTTTTATTTCTACTGCAACCCTTTCGACATCTCGATCACAGCGCTGCGGTCGTAACCGTCGGTAAAGAAGTTTTCTATCATTACGACGAGGTTAGGGAAATAAGAATATCGGCTTAAACGGTTTAAATTCAAGTATTTAGATTAAAAGAGATGAATAATTAAGCAGTATTATTCACGCAATGTCTCTGAACAGTTTTTACTCTTTTTTCTTACATTTTTAACTCATTTTAAACATTATTTGTCCGACAGATTGACGCTGTTTGTCTTACCCCCGCTTTTCGTCGCCATTTTGAATAAAGGAATGGAATCGATTATCGTTGAGAAATAATAGACTCGAAACGACTATCGTTGAATCGTTTCTAATTCGAGCTATCGGGTTTTCCGATAGTTGCGTGTGTTTGGAGTTGAACGTTTCTTGAAAAAAAAAAATAAATAGTATTTTTTGTTGGCAAGTAAACAAACAAATTGACCAACAAACAAGTAATTTGATAAATAAATAAGATGCGGAAGTCTCCTCTAAGTGCACCGGGCGGTAGCTACGGTCGTAAGAATAATTACGATTGGAAATCGCGTGACCGTCAACAACAACACGGTTACGACGATCGTCCGGGTTCAGGAGGTTATGGCAATCATTTCCAACGGGATAACAACAAACAGGCGAATTTTTCTCCCGCCAATAATCAAACATCATCGCCGCAGGGAACTGGCGACGATTTTATCCCACTTGGATACAGTAGCCCAGTTAATCAAAGGCCCAGATATAATTCTCCGAATTGGCGAGGGCATGGAAACGGATACAGACACCGCGGCACCCCTCCTTCCGCCGGTGGCGGTGGAGGATTCAACAATTCTTACAGACACAATTTTTACCACGATTCGCCTAAATCGAACTTCAACGATTCTAATTCGCCGAAGTTTTATCAAAAACAACATTTCGGACATCGGAGGGTGAGTTACTCTCATATTCTTCACTCGCAGTTATTGCAGACGACAGTTTTCATCATTCGTCATTTTCTTTTTCTTTACCTCTCTTATTTCATCCCCTATTTTACAGTCTCATCAAAAAGACTCGCACAGGCACATCGACATCTCGAATTACCTCAACGTCAAATCAATCCTGGAAGATCCTTGGGCAGAATTGATGAAAAATTTGGAAAAACGCAACACGGGTAATGGGAGTAGGGTCGAAACCCCTAGTCATACTTCTGTGAGCGGAAGTTCGTGCGGAAGTATTCTCATAGGGGATCTTACCGTTGAATCGAACAGTTCGAATCTGGACCCGGTTAGTCCGGATCTCCCGATAACCGCTGATGATAAGAAATCAGAAACAGCGACGGCAACGACGAGTTAGTAAAGCCGAAACACAGCTCCGGGCTGTAGATAAGTCAGACGTGTTTATCTTGTAAATATTATATAGTCTTCAGGGTACGGCGGAGATATTGAGAAAATTTATGCCATTCGACGAGTTCTTTGTCTTCTTTCAAAGGCGATAGATACCATATCAAAAAAAAAAATAAGAGAGAACAGAAAGAAAAAATTATATTCAGGCTGTGATGAGAATTAATTATTACAGTTTTGTGTCAGATCAACGTGCAATTAATCTGTTATTTCATTCATTCAGTTCATTTTACACAGTCGAAGAAACCGGAAGCTTCTATATGAAATTGGCTCGATTTATTCAAAGAGTTACAATCATGCAATGTTCTTCTTCGTATTATATTATCAGTTAATTCTGAGTAGTATTGAATTGAGTATTAGGATGAAAAAAAAATTATGATTTTAGTCTAACACGAAGCAAAAAATAACAACGGGCATGGTTCAATTTGACGTTAATTTAACCGTGAAAGATATGAATAATAATTTTAGTGCTTAGTTTGTACTAGAAATATTGTTTCAGAATCACAAGATCATGTCGATGAGTTTTATTTCTATATATCTGTGTATGTAGCTCGAAGTAAGCGTTGAGTGCAATTTAAGGATAAAAAAACGAGGTTTTTTCAATTGTAAATAGTTACAATAATAATTATAATTATACTAATTGGCTGTATGTATGAAAGGCATTTTAGAGAGTTACTCAACAACACCGGAGACATTTTTCAACAAACGTCTACTATTTATACATTTTTCTATCTTCGATGAAAATTCATTTCTTATTCCTCAATATAATGATTAATTGCAAGCCAAGATATTTGAGAAGTAATAAATAGCTGTAATTGCAATGAAGCGATGAAGCCGAATGTAATTGGTTTGATATTTTAATAAGTGCGTATATACATAGGTACTATACGTAGTACATGCAATTATTGATCTAATAAATTGAAATTAATAGTCTAACGATTTATAATGATTGTAAAAACTTTAAAATACATATATATTATAATGTTTTTAATTTCTATAATTTAATGTTCATTTTATGATATCAAAGAGAAAAATCTACAATGTTTTACAATTAGCGTGCACAATATTAATAATTATAGGTAAATACTTATTATCCGTTGGGCATGATTTACATTATGTATTAACGATTCAATTAACGCGATATACTTGGGTAGTTCGGTAAAAGAAGTTCCACGATGGTAATTTTATATTATCGCATGTACAATGTTTTTTATACGATAATGAAGGAAACTGGTACATACACCTGTGTATATCATTTTATTATTTTCCTCGTGTAATTAACTCGCGACAGAATATTATAGAAGCTTTTTCACTGGTTTTTGCATTGAATTTGAAATGCAATATTGAATAAATGAGAAAAGTGAAATGAGTACAAATATCATTGTAAGACAATTTCAATTAGGTGGTTTTATAAAGACATCTTACCTAGGCATACATTAAAAAAAAAATTATTGGGCTGTTGTAAAGCTCTTACGACAAACGTATAGGTATAGTTATATCAAATTTCTATTTACGTATAAAACGATTGTTCGTTTATCATTCTCTTTCTCTTATGTCATGATATTATGTTAATGAAACTAAAAATGAATGAAATAAAAAGGAAACTAACGAAAAGCAAAAACCAAGAATATCTTTGACTTGATCCTTTATTCTCATATGATTTGGAGATTAATTACTGTACATATAATGGGACAATCTGCAGGTATGTATATTAAACATGTATGATATAGTTCTGTTACAATAATTTTTAATATTTGAATGTGCTAAGCTTAGATGCGCGTATACCTATAAGGTGAGTTCTTTTACCATGTCAGACTTGGTTTGTTGTAGTTTTATCTTTCGTTATAATCTGCACGATATGATAATATTTATACAGTATATAAGTATTAATACTAACTCAGTCCTTGTGAAATACGAAACGTTAAAAAAACGTATTCGATGCGAAATTTATACCCAAACTAACTATTCGGATTAATTGTAAAGAAATAAGAAAAGGAAATATTCAAACCTTCACAATTATTTCATACAATAATTGTTATATCTAAATATATATAAGACATAATATAACCGGCACAGTTATCTTATATCATTATTATATTATTATTTTTTTTTTTCAGAAATAACGAGTTATGTCGTTTTTTTTTTTTTTTTTTTTATATACACACAATCGTCACCTGATGCGATATATATATTTATACATATTTATTTTTGCATATGAATATCATTTCAGGAAAGAAACGGGCATTATATTATAATATACTTAAATCAACTATCTATTATACAATTTTACTATAATATTTATATATCGATAAAAATTGACCACGTATCTTATATATTCATCATTATTACATATTTATTTATTTATTTATTCATTTATTTATATCTTGGACCCGAATGACAGATATAACTCTACGTACGCGAATTTAATTTTCCACGGAAAGATATATGCTCCGATATACAATATTTATCATTCTCTATAATACTATACAATAACTAGACTACGATGTAGAGCGGTAAGAAATTTTTATACACGATTTGATTGATAATCATCAATTTACGAAACGTGTTACAATAATTTTTGGTCAGTTCTATGCGTATTATTAAACTGGAAAACAAAGACGAGATCAAAGCAGATTTTGAATATCCATATACACATAATATATGGATACAGCCCGTCTACCAGACAGAGATAGCTGTATTATAAAGCTGTCTATGCACTATTGATTGATTGAGAGCTGCATGCCAACGTTACTTGACGGTGCACCATTAAGTAAACATGAATATCGTTGCTGGGGATGTTTGTCGGCTACACAGCGGTATAAAGGTTTGCGATAGACACATTACCAATGATTGATTTTCAAACTGCATACTATGACTTTACGTTACAACTTCATAATACACGTCACTCAGGAGTATATAGTGATTGACTTGTATCCGAAACGGTTTGATATAAATAGATGAAATTTACAGGCAATGATGAGACGATATGTATCTATCGCGTAAACTACGGATATTATTATGCGCCAATTATCTTGCGAGTAATAAATTGTTTTTCATAAAATGAGGCAAGTTCTGCTTTCGCATCGCGGAAAGTATAGTATGAATAAAAGTTGTTAGGGATCCGTAGTCTGGGCGACAGGGGGATTTCCGCTGACTCCAATTCTGCCCAAAGAACAAATTTTGTAAGACTTCTTTAGGCGAAATACTGTCTGAAGTGATGAAGTGGAGAGGGTCTCATTGAGTCGAAATCTACAACCGCGAGAACCGAATTAAGTCTCGTCTGATATTTCTCAAGTTTATGAGAATTGAATTCTGGTGAAATTGGGCGAGCTATATAATCGGCGAAGCTTTGTAATATTAACTGCCTTTGTGCTGTTTCTTAAGAGTCTTTCCCTCGAACTAGAGACTGAAAGTTATAAAAGAGTAAAGAGGCTGCTGCCGAGTTGAAGAGCGGCATGCACATATACACCTAGACTAAGATTATACAGGTATATTTTGACGTGTGCGTTACATGCAAAGAACGTAGCACTGGCTACGTACGTACGTTGAAGTGGATTCTATATCGAGCTAGTATGGTTAAATAATTGATTGACTCTTGAAGGAATCGATATACATAACGTGTTGCGAGAAGTAGAAGGGGGAGGTGACGGAGCTAGAAACTCGGCCAAAGTTATGCACACTATTCTACCTCATATACCTAGACAAATTATATAATATACACGTGAAAATAATTACACAAATTTCTACGAATTGTAATAAGGATATTAGTACTTTTTATAATTTTTTATAATAAATATTAGTTCTTCTTTATGGTTTGAATTACGATAACCCCGAATCCTAATCATACGAGGAACAATGAGATGTTCCAATTTTCCGCAATTTTCTGAAATGTTTTCAGGAATCTCGTGGGAGCGAAGATTTCTACCAGGGTAGTCGTGGAGTTTTATTAAAGCATTACAGATGGTATGACTCGTTCACGTTTCAATTTTATACCCTCGACGTACTCAGACAGCAAAAAAAATGTCAAATATATCTTATGGACGTCCTTTGAACTTATAGACATTTTATGGAGTTGTTATGGGTG
The DNA here is from genome assembly GCA_944452935.1 of Rhogogaster chlorosoma. Classification (NCBI taxonomy): domain Eukaryota; kingdom Metazoa; phylum Arthropoda; class Insecta; order Hymenoptera; family Tenthredinidae; genus Rhogogaster; species Rhogogaster chlorosoma. The sequence goes on along the minus strand of OX101800.1, from coordinate 25,589,738 downwards.
TCTCTCGAAGCTTCTCTTTGCCTGGGGTAATTTTCGCCCGGTGCACTTTAGCGGAGAAGTAACACCTGCGTGTATAACAACGCTGTTATATCTTCGCAAATTGTATATCGTCTACGTACAGGGTATACCTACGCGAGTTATAATATCTTTATGGAAGGGTTGAGATCGGACGTGCCTAGGCATAGAACTCGACTATCAAGGGACATTAGGTGTAATATAGGTACCGCGTTTGAGGATATAGGCACTACACTACTGCTCTTCGTAGTTTCGAATAATTGGCTGCTGACGACGATACTCAGCGTTTAATATGGGTGAAGATTTAGGGCAGCTGGAGTTATCGATTGTCCAACCGTCAAGCAACGTTGGAATAATTAATCAAGTTTTATAAATTCTGACATTAGGTAGAAAATAATGAATAGAAATGATCAGTTTTAGCTATAAATAATAAACAGCTATTATGTAGGTATATATATCACGATTTTTACTTTTATTTTCATTTTCTTCTCTCTTACTTCATGCATTGTAAATAGACGATATTTATAGGTATAATATATATGTATGGGAAATTTATTTAATCTTTATTTTCTCTCGATATACTATTCATATATGTATATATATATATATATATATATAATTAATATATATGTATGTAGAAATTAGAATTATAGAAAGCGGATAGGTATATATTCAATATACATGTATATATATGTATAGAAGATTATGGAAAATAGTGCACTTTATGGTATATCTATAATATACGAAATAACTGATGAAAGATGAAATATTCATTTTTATCTGGCACGGTCCCCTTTTACCTCTTTTCTATCTTTTTCATATTTCAATCCTAAAAATAATCAATAATCAAATCAATTTCTTGGATATGAGCTATAGCTGTTGGCCATCTGAGAAAGCAGTTATTATATAGTTATATGTAATATAGGTATAGCGATTTATACACCTGTTTTTTAGTCGGTTATACTTTGCATAGTATATACGTATAGAATTTTCGATCAGAAAATCATACAAGACACTATAACGATTATATTATTATTATTTTTTATTTATAATAGTTATATTATATTACCAAATTGTTTATATTATATATTTATAATATATTATAGGTATATATATTGATGGAACATTGACTTTGATTTGACATACGTTTGTCATTCTTCTATATACATGTATAACAGATGTTATATCATATCTACATATAATGGTAATATTGGTACGTACGTATTTACAATATTGACTATCTTGTAAATAAATAGATACTTCAATTCTCAATAATAATTATTATTGTTTAGTCACGCATATATATTGTGGAATATTAAAAGAGGCAGATGCATGTATGCATATTTGTAATACACGATATTCGTTGGGTACGATCATATATGATTTATATAACTTCAAATCAGAAATATATATATGTGAGTTTAATAATTATTGTACCTTATAAAATTAATGTGCATATAATAATTGGTCTATAAAAAAAAAAATAAACTATAAAATATAATTCAATTTGTAAATAATTATTCAAATGATATTTCGTTAGATTTAATTCTCCGATTTTTCCATATAGTTTTACTTTGGAAAATACATAAGCTGTGATTTCACGGGACTTTTTCTTTCGTTTTTATTTTTAGTAATTAACATACCTATATATTATATATATCCGGATTATGTATTCTCATTGGTCTCATTGTTATTAAAGCTATAAGGTATATGTTTAACGTATTTGCAGACGCAGGTAAACATTTATTATATTATTACGATTAATATATTTATAAGGTAAAGGGATTAAACAAATTTTCAGTTTCTTTCTTTCCTTTTTTCTCTTCTCTTTCGTTTCTCAATATTAAAACTTATTTCATTATTCATATAACTATACACCATATATTTTATACATAATATATGATATAATAATAAACTACATCGTGTGTGGACCTCGTTAATGTTTATTTAATTTTTATTTTCAACACCGACCGTTATAGTATATACGTATATACCCTGGTGAAAATAGTTCTACAAATTTCTACGAATTATTAGAAAAATTTCCAATTTTTTCCTACTTTTTCACAAGAAGTTGTTAGTCTGTGTTTTTTTTCTTCGTTAGCTTGATAGAAAAACAACCGCACCAATAAAAATCTATAGGTACAATTTTTTCTTCTTCTTTTTCAACGAGAATCTGTATGTATATAAAACATTAGAAATTTTCTAAAAATTCGTAAAAATTCATAGGATTAAAAATTTCTTTCGTTCATATATTATTACAATAGGTATATAATAGCATCTTTTTTTTCTTCATTTTTTCTTCTCTCTTTCTTCTCGATGTTATTATCATATATTATTATAATGACATTACAATGATTATAAGTATATAATTGTTATTTACAAGAATTCATCTTCGACTTAGATCATATAACGTACAATATGATCTTCTTTTTTCCCCCTATATGATACGTTGCTTGTTCCCCATATGAAGATTACAATATAATTATATACCTATTAATCTATAGACTTCTGTGCAACCTAAGCAGCACCAGCTTTACCCTAATATAGTTAGTTCTCATAGTACATTCGATCAATGACTAGCGTTACGAGGGAATACACATCAAGGTTACCGGTGCTAAGGCTTTGCGATCGATCCACAATTTATTTCTTTACCCTATATTTTCGCGACAATATAATATACGCGCTTTATACCCATATAAAACTTATTATGTATGCATGTGTGGGTTTGTACGATCGTCACGTACGATTCGTATATTACAACTACGAACCCACATATATTTATACATAAATATATTTATATGTGAGCCATTGACGAATTAGTTATTAGCACACTGCTGCACTGTTCGACTATATCGCGTATAGTTTAGGTATAAATAATATGTGATTAGCGGGGATAGACTAATCGCCGAAATGAAGAAGTTCGTAACTTATACAGGTATATAATATTATGTAGGTGTTTAATGAAAGAAACAAAAAAGAAAAGAAGATTTCACTAATCATAGATTATTCGTAATTATATACTTGCAAACTTTGATCTGAAGATTTTTATTTCTAAAACTTATTAAGATTATAGATTTATGTATGACGGAAGTTGGAAAGATTACCGACAATATTTAAATATATACCTTTGAATATATAAATGCGAAATAATAATCTTCGGGATAATTAACGCCATTTTCAGATTCTTTTCTTTTTTTTTTTTCTTCTATATCTCTTTTCCTTACGCCTGCTTGTATGAAATTCTTTTGCGATAGAATAATTAGAAAAATAGTATAGGTACACTGTGGGCCAAGATTGCCAATTCAAAACTATACAATATACATATATAGGTATATAATACAACCTCAGGCTTTATTCGGGGGTATAACACTGATCACTATATAATTATACAATATTGTTTCACAGTTCTTATTATTCTCTCATTTTTTTTCTCTTTAGTTTTTCTTTTTTCTTTTTTCTCACACCTTCTCTTTATCAATTATTATAATTTTATCGTCATTACTCTTTCGAATAACTCGTCAACACACTAACACGACGTATCACATCACGATCAGATATGTTTTTATAAGATTCACCGCAAATTATTATTATTATTATTATTAGGTATTATTATTATTATGATTATTATTATTAATTCTCGTTCATATTTCCGTTCGATTTATGATATGATGATATGATATAACATACATATATGTATAGGTATAAGGATAATTTCGTCGTAGTTAATTTTCAATTTTCTTTTATATAATAATTATGTAATTGATGACTATTTTATTTCGCATAAACGTGATTATAATGTTTTAAGATTGATATATATAATTAATGAATCGTGACATTTATAACGTATATTTCGTCCGTCACACGAGGAGTTCTTCAATGAACTCCTCGGCAAGCAAATTCTACAAGTATTCATCGACTCTGTCCATTTCGTCGGGAGGACTTGGTTCGGATATGCTAAGTATTGGGAGACCGAAATGTTGCGTATCGACACTTGCCTCGGGTGTACGTCGCGCGTAATCACAACTTCTCGAATGATGGTCTACGTGGTGGTGATGACTCGTTGTTGAATGATTGTGGTGACGAGTTAAACGTCCGAAATCAGGCTCGCAGGAACGGCGATAAAATCTGCGAATAAAGAAGAAATAAAAAAATTAGAAGAAGAAGTAGAAGAAAAAAGAAAAAAAAAACAGAACACGCTTCCGTCATTTGCAAGGCATAATTTATACGGAACGTGTTATGAATGAATAAATCGAAAAAAAGATTTATGGATCCGACGAAGAGGAATTATAAACTTTTAATTCCTTTTTTGATTAATTATTTAATTAAATTCATATAACGATATTTTTATTCCTCATTGTAATTAAATAATTAATTACCCTACACGGTTTTTCGTACAGTATATATCTCACCTCTCGTCCACTGAGGCTGGCTGACGCACCGGACATCGTACGTATTCGTGGCTTCCGCCGACGCGCCAGCCACCAAAACGACGAGCCACCAGAGACGAGGCTGTTCCGGGTTCCCTGTAAATCGTCACTCGATATTCACCCTTTTTATATTATCAGATAAAACTGCGGTATTTTGTCTAAACCCCCGAATTATGAAATTAATTAACGAAATGATTGATTAATTAATTAATTAATCAATAAATATCGGTGAGGATTTTTTCCTAGCATCCAATGAGGTGAATAATTTATAAGATTTTCGTCCGAGATACATTATCGCGAATTATTCATCAAGGGTTGAGGCAAAGTGCGGGCAGAAAGCTTTAGCTGAATTTCGGTTTTAGGTCCGAGGTTCGTTTTACAATTAGACTAATATCACGTTGTAGCACCTTTTCGAGGGATCACTGATTCGAGAATTTATTCTGAAGCGTTTTAATCGAAGATTGTCAACCTTCTTCGAGGTCGAAAAGTACCAGAAGAGGCTGATAGACGCCAGGCGAAACTGGCAGTAGGTTGTTCTTAATTTTCTACAATCCGTAGACGTAGGGGAAGGCAGCGATTCAACGTTAATAAAAAACCACAAGTAAATGACTGAGTAGGTAAAAACGGAGAAATTGATAAGCGAAATAAAAATCGTGCAATTTTTATCACCCGAATTAATTTACCTCAAACTCTGCTGCTGCTGATAGGGCGACTCTTGCACGGCTACATCCGCATCCTTCGGGACGTTTTCCTGGTTAATCTGCGCGTACGAACTGACCTCTTCGTCTCTGCAGGATTTCCTCTCCTTCGAGTCTCTCGACGGTTTATTAATAAATGTTTCGTGGTCATCGGGACGATCGTCCTCGCCCAGATCGTCGTGGAGGTTTCTAAGCTCCCTCTGGTCGTGTTGCCGGCCGTTTGAAGCAGCTAATGGCAAATTATCTGCACTGCGAACTTTTCGACAAAGTCTCGAAGTCGAACCATGACGACGCACAAATTCCTTCAGGAATATCGAAATCGTTAACGATCTACAATTACGGTCCTGACATTTTCGGGTAATTAACGATAAGCTACGAATTTTAAGTTTTACAAGTCCTAAGACTCAAATTAAAAGAATTAAATTCACCCGGGTCGCACAAAGCGAAGAACTTTCGACACGGTTACTGTTTCAGCTTTAATTATTAAGGGATCAGAGTGAGTCGTTAATATTTATCGGCTCAACCCGATCTCTCGAGACTCAAGTTGCGAGGGAAGGAACAGGCTTCGAAAAATTTATCGCGATACTTATTCCTCCGGATGTTTTTCAGCTTTTCACTAATTTATCCCAATGATAATTCGGACGATAATTTCTCCTCTGTCTTTCCTCTTTTCACTCCGGTTTATCGGAAATATGCGAGAAGCCTTACCTGGGACAGGAAGCCGGCGACGTCTATCGCGCTGTTAACACGAGGCCTGGTAGGTCTTGGCCAGCCTAAGCCACCCCCGCTGTCCAAAGAATCTACGTGATGGTTCGACCAGTGCAGATGCTGAAAGATTATCATTTTCATTTATTCCTTATCACAATTAGTACCTAGAGATACAGGAATGAAATTATTCCAGCAATTATTCTCAGCGAAATCGATATGTTCATCGATAACCGAGAGTCTATGTTTCATTTTCCGTTTACCTACTCAACGCACGAATATCAACGAGAGGATTAATTACGGCTTTGAAATATTCTTACCTATTACTTACTTTCATCAGATTGACTAAAATTTAGTTTTAGTTTGTCATATCTTTCGGTATATTCTTTATCTGTATCGTGAGGTGGAACCATCGTTGATTAATTGATTGATAAAAGTGGAATATTATTATTGTATAAACGTTGTTCAAATTTTTAGTCTTATCGTGTGACTATTTAACCTATTTAACGGTGACTCACACATCGATCGGTGCAGAGTTTAACGATAATGCGACACGTTTCGTGTTTTATAAAATTATAAGACATATTATCATTGTGTTATAATTAAACATCGAATTCCAAAAGCAAAACGGTTGTAAAATCGAAGGGTCAACGACGAAGAATGAAAAAAAATCGTCAAACTTTTCTGTGCGATATTTCAAAAATATAATTATACGTATTAATATCGTGTCGATTTCTATAATTTTCGGTGAAGTATATATAAATCACTTGCAATGTGCTAATTACAATCGTGATTAAATAACGAACAGCTGCGGCGTGGCTCAGGTGCTGTGCTCGATCAAGTGCCCACAAGTATATATATATGTGTGTATATGGTGCTTCGAAAAAAACTGCAGTGTCGAAGTCAGACAGGGGAAGCATTGAGGGTGTGTTTTATAGAATTTAAGAAGACTTGTCTTTTGTCTCAATTTTTTTTCCTCCAAATTTCAGTTCGGACTTTATAATACTCTGAGATAAATGAAATGAAGTTTGTCTAGGGTAGTTATAGTGGCATGGAAAAAGTGGACATTGATCAATATTCTGATCTTGTACGATATAGAAGAATGGTAGAAAGACAGTAAAACGATGTACGAAATTTAGGCGAAAACACTGAATACTGGACTGTACGTGTTAATACTCAATACTCTTGAACGAATACTGAATATACCGGTGGTCACGCGATGTCTGCCCTGTGGAGTAGAGCGAATTGACAGCCGCAATCGCGCGGATCCCTCGCGCGTCTCGGATAATGGAAGCACTGGTCCAGGACACAGCAGCCTCCGCCGCCGCACTGCATCAGCACACACCCGATAGGTTTAGATGGTTACTTTCTATCTACTTATTTATTATTTCGAGATACAAGAAAAATTAAAAAAAAAAAAACAAATGAAAAAATCCCATCCCAAATAGGGAAAAAATTTCGCAAAAAAAAAAAATCATCATCATCATGCAGATTTTTTGACAAAAAAAAAAAGAAACAATCTGATTCGATTGGAAAAAAATTTCTTTTACAACAGAAAAAATAATAAACCTGTATGATCACTATGTGTAAATGATAAACGACATTAATACATTATTTTAGATTATTTATATTGTATATGTAGATAACGCTCAGTGCTGTATATATATGCGGTAGACGTATACTATGTATTGTATCTTTGCTGTAATTCCACACATTCTACAATGACGAATAAAGCTAACGTAATTAATATATAATTATATATATATGGGAAACGACATGTAATACAGAGTTGATATTTAATGTAATGTATATAATTATGTATATTTAGGCAAACACAAAGCGACATATCGTAGTGGATAGGTAATATTTACCAACTGCGTCTGTCAAATTCAAAACTCCTCTCATCCACGAAAACCCGGTCGCTCTCTCTAAAATGAAATTAAATATATCGATTTACAACTATCATTGTTTTAACAGATACAGAGCTGAGGTAATGACAAAAAGTTCGATGTGAAATCCTCATCTGAAAAACGTTTTTTCGTTTTCTTTTCCTTCGTCTCCTTATATCTTCGATTCCAAATAATTTCCAATATCAATTAGCACAGCACATTTTACATTCATATAGAAAGAAAGAAAAAAAAAAAAATTGTGTGTAACGCACGTAGAACACATAATAAATGATCATTTGTTTAAATATATATTTCGATATGTTGATATCAGTTAATTCACAAAAAAAAAATTACAATAAAGAAAGAAAAAAAAATAAAAAAAAAAAAAATAAATAAAAAATAAAAACGGAATGAGACTCGCTTTGTTTGATAGACGTCGTTAGGCATCGCTCGAAAAAATTTACAGATCACTCTGTATTACCTGTCATTCTCGCGTGATAGGGGTGAATCGACGTTATACCTGTATACACTATAGTGGATTATACCCATATAACTCATAAATCTGTACCAGTCGTATATAAATTTTAGGGTACGATTATTCCCGTCGAAGTTATATCAAAGGGAATAAAAAATATATATATATATGTATGGTTTATCGAAGAAATTTAACGAAAAAATCGTATAGGTACAGCTGGTAATGTGTGTAAAATAGAAGAAAAATTATGTAGGAAAGAAATAGAAACGTGAAGAAAAAAAAAAAGAAAATTTCAATCTAACTGAAATTTTTGATAAATTTTTTCCTTCCGGGAAGTATAAAACCACCCTGGGCACCGTATTTCGTTGATAAAAGATACTCAAGGTAGATATTTCAGTATTCGCAGAACGTTTGACCTGGCGATCAAAATGAAGTGTTAAAAAAGAAATGCAAATTGGAAGAAAGAATAGTCTGAATTTTTGTTCCAATTTACATTTTCGTCAAGCTTTCTCCTCACGTTTTCTGCAGTATATAATATAAGTATGTACTCACTCACGAATTATTCTATGTATAATATGGTAATTTTTTTTTTTTTCTTCCAAAACCTTTACTATAGGTGTATTCACTCATTCATTCATTTATTCATTCGCTGACTGTTGAAAAATTGTCACAACAGAGCCTCGATTCACGGAAACGCGGCTAGCTCATGCCAAAAACAAAAAGACTCACTTAAAAGAAAAAAACGATAACGAAAGACGGATAAAAAGAGAAAAAGAATAATAAAAATAAAAAATGGAATTCGAAATATATCGACGTGGGTATTGGAGGTTTTGAAAATCGCGAAAAAGCTGAAGAGTTAATAGAATAGATGTGATCTACAACGTTTTTGGGGGAATTATAAAAACTGATAGAAAATGGAAAATGAAAATGAAAAAAGAAATGGAAATAATGAATAAAAAGGGAAGAAAAGAAAAGTCTGATTGCTACCTGAGAGCAGGCGTGCTGCGTCGAGTGTTGATTACAAGTGGTAGTAGTAGTTGCACAGACGCCGGTTCCTGGGACTTTTAGTTGCTCCTTATAATCCGGTTGATAGGGAAGTAGCATTCTTATTTTTCCCCAACGATTGAAAAAAAGCGCTATAGCACCGGCCCATACCACAAGTACTAGGACGACTATCCCAACTTCTACACCTCGTATCTGGAACAGGAATGCCGAGATTGTGTATAATCGGGGTTTTACGTGGATGTGCAAATCTCAAGTATTTCAAACCGTAGACCCGTGGGATTCCACGCTTCTTTTTTACGTCTCCATGGAATTTCTAGGAATTTCCTAAATCCTTCTAGAAGTCTATCACCGAAACTTTGAAATTCAGCACTCTATACTCTCAGACTTTTTCCACCCCTATTCTTTTCCGCAACTTTCCTCACATCCATAATTTAGAGTCTGAACGGGCTCGTCTCAAACCGCTAGAGTCACTTTCGGTTCTTCACGTTTTACAGTGCGAAGATTTCCTCCGAACAATTTTCCGTGTATAGGGCGACTTTCGGAATTTCTATTATTCACCAAGTTTCAGAAGACGTCGAATCCTTTTTACATCAAAAATGTATTTTTTCTCCTCACGATTTTTAACTCAACAAAAATGACCAAGAAGGAATCCCTTCCCTGCGTTTCGTCGAAGATCAAAAACGAATTTTTAAGGCTGAGAATCTACAGATCTAAGCGCGTTTCATGATACTCCGAATGTTCACCGTCAGGACTTTTTTCACAGAGAATAAACCGGCAGGAAAAACCGAGGAAAAAGAAGGGTCGCTCTATTTTGAGCTCGAAACATGATATATCTCGGCAACGCGCGAGGTTCAAAGAATATCTAAAAATGAAAGGTGACAAAAGTTTCACATTTCGAAAACTACTGACCTGAATATAAGGCTGAGGTTGTTGCGCCGAGGGTGGAGGCGGCGGGGTAGGACCTCCAGTGACAGCCCCAGCCGCGTCCTGCTGAGGCGAAGTTCTCGGGGGTTCTAGAGGCGTGATGAATACGTTACTTGTCTAATTTTTCTATTTTTTCATCTACTAGGTAAACGGGGATAAAAGCTCCGCGATATTTCGCCAAATATGATCCCAATTTTTATCTCGCAGACTTTATGCCGCTGATCCCGAATCCTAAGGACAGGTATTAGTTATTCCGAGACATCTGCCGACCTGGGATCCCCGGAATGACGCGGGTCCTGGAGGAGCGGAGGCGAACATCTAGTAGCTCCTTGAATTTATAGATTCTACTCGGTTCCTCGGAAAAGTTTGTTAAAGCACCCGACCCGTCTTGAAGAATTTACGAGCCAGAATATCGTCGCGGGGATCTTTTGCGGGCGTGAGAAAAGCCTCGAAAGCTTACGCTCCTTCCATTCTCAGAGCCTTCACCCTATTTCTATATTTCTATCCCTCTCCGCCGGCCACGCTTCCGATCTTTCAACCATTTCCAACCATTTTCAACCCCAATACTTATCTGCGCCCTTCTCCCCCGATATATTCAATTTAGAGGTCAGAACCTACGGGGACTTCGCCCTCGCCCTTCTCACCTAAAGTTCGGAAGACGATGGGTCGACTTCGCAGCTTTTTTCCTGCACGAACTGCGGTGACCACCAGCTGATATTGGGTATCGGCACGCAGGCCACTTAGCGTGACTGCTTCGCTGTTCCCAGCAACAACCGCCACCACCCTGTAACTAACCACTTTTACATCGTAATGCCATCTTTGATGACCCGAGCTCCAGGATCTTGGACTAAAGTTTTCAGCCTCGAAGGATGATGGGCGAAAGTAAATAATAGCAAAGTTTCTTATTACGCGTGTGCGAGGAATTAGGAGTGAAAACAGAATCCATAAATCATCCTTTCTTTGCCTAGGAATGTTTATAATGATTAGAAAAAAGACGTGATAAATGATGAAGCAATATTTGACGAAGTTATGTATACACACGTACTACAAACATCTAACCGTGTACGTACCTATACCCGGGCTGTTAATTGACTTGTAAATTGGGTTGTTTGGACCGGAGTTTCGTCCGCCCTAAGGGCATCATCCCTGCTTGTTTAAGGGTGGGGTAAAGAAAATATTTTTTCAATTTTAGACGGATATATTCTACGTGCGGGTTGATCATCGTTTACATGTATATTACGTATGCGTTTTTCACTCCCTACTGTATTTTCTACCCTCTATTTTCTATGTGCACTTGAAATTCGCTAGTTTTCGTCCCGCGTAAGTTATTATTAAAATATAGGAGGTTCGAGGGAAGAAAGACACGATATTTTTTGTTATTATTTGCAAAATTTTCGGTCAAATATTGGAAGAAAAATATCGACAATTTGAACAAACTTTACGGGCAATAAGGATACCGGTATTTTCAACCCTCTGACGACGCGAGGGATGGATTTCCGAGCCTCGTCAATATATCTTGTGTCCCAGGTGCGTTTGACGAAAGCACGATTACCCCGAGAGATACGTAAAGGAGAGTACAGAAATTTGGTGAAAAATGATCGCGGTTAGGGATCCGATTTACGAGGAACAGGGATCGTGTACTTATCGGCATTTTTCGATCATCACAAAAAGAAGAGAGAATAATAAGAAAAAATGAAGAATGAAAGTGAGCTTTTATATCATCCGAATATGTTTGTTAATGCTTGCTTTAGATTTGATCTCGAGTGAATCGCACTTTTCGTAAATGATCAAAAATGATGACACTTATCGACGAGACTCGTGGAAGAATATCGTGTCTCTATGAAACGAATCTAAAAACTTTGACAACGTGGAAAGTAGGAAAGAAAATAACGAATCTACGCCTCGGAATCAGCAATTCTAGCTCAACTATGATAATTAACGTGCTTTTTAAAGCTGGCTAACGGATGCTGGGAATTTTTAATATTTTTTTAAGTACCTGTCCGGGCTACGCGTCACACCCATCGATGAAGGTAAAATCCGTTATTTTTAACACGCCGCAGGATAACACAGATCGTACATATGCATATGTTTAGTCAGCAATTAAAGGCAATGAAATGCAACGAAAAAATAATTCACAGTAACTTCAGGATGGACTCGAAGAATGTTAACTCTTATTACATTTTTTTACTCATTACATATTTCTCTTTAACTGAAAATTTACTCCATGTATATGAAAGGAAATAGGCCACTCTTAAACTCTGTCCTATTATCGTTTCTAAGTGGCTGCATAGGTAGAATAGAACTGAAAGTTTATGGTTCGAGATGGAATGAGACTTTTCAGCCCCTTTTCAATTTTAATGGGTCTTTGAATTTAATGCTTTTTCTTTCACTGTCGTCTTCTTCGTCGAAGACTATAATGTCGAAGTTTTGGTACGAGAATTAAGCTGCACTTCGACTAGTAATCAATTTCGAAGCTCGTTCGCGACAATGATTATTCGAAAAACTTGATGAGAATTAATGAACGGATTTTTAGGAACGCACCTGGCATCGGTAGGCTTGTAAGTCACGTCGTATTTCTCAACCTGATCAACCTGGCTGGTGCTCCAAGACACGCGGACAGATGTTGGGTTGACAAACATCACAGTTATGTTCTCTGGAACCCCTGGAATACCGGGCATCGAACCTTCGGAGATAAATCAACAGGATTTTAGAATTCTGACCAAATTTTTCCAGCGAAATGTCTCGGGGAGCCTCTTTCAATCTATTCTTTGAAAATTCGCAAATTTCTCGCGAAAGCTTCCGCCTCTTTAAACCGACTTTCGACTCACCGACGAGGCCAACTCCCTGCAGAATTAGGATCGTGGCCAAGAGGACCATGCCTCCAGGGTGGCGGGCCAGGACGGACCGCGCCTCCTTGGAGCACCACTTCCGGTCAGCCGAAAATTCCAACGGAGAAATACTTTGACCAGCGTTTACTGATCTCGTCGAATTCGTACATTGAGATTAGATCGTCAGCCTGTGTTTCCTAGACGTTAATGTCAGCGGATTTCTTCATAGCTTGTTCCGCGCAGGATCCTCCGATACCTTAAGACTATTTCATCTGAAACAGAAATCGTTTTCGTCATTCCTTCAGACTTTCCAATAAAAAATTCTCAGTCTCAGCGATAAGCCTGGTTTCTCATTTCGGACAAAAGGAGGACGAGATCGTGCGGGCCAAAGTAAATCGAATTGATTCCGAAAGGCCGATTCTCTCCACTTTGGGGTCAATACTTTCTGTTTTTAGGCTTCGTACTAAATCAACAATGAACGATGCTAGCTCCGTGTTCGGACGTGGCAGGGCATAGGAGAAAACGAGGCGTACGAAGAGGTGGCCGATATACAGGCATGGGCACGAAACTCGGTTTCCCAGGTATAAAATACTGCGAGAATCACCCTGCGGACTCTGACAATCGATATCAACAGAGGGTGTAATTTGCCAAGGAGAGTGGTGACACCGGACTGCGGTTGGGGTTAGGTACATGAATCCATTATTTATCGACACATGCATATTGTAAACGTCGAATTTTCCCTTAGGCGGACATAATTTGTGTCCAAATTAAAGTGGGCCGAGCCAACCGTTTGTCGTCAGTTAGTTTATTCGAGGAAACAAAAGTAACGAATATCCACGATACGTGGGATGCTCATTTTTCCTCCGTTTCAAAAATTACTATCCGCACTATTTGCAGCGGGAGAAATTTGCGAAACCGCTTGTCGACGCCAAGAGTAATAAAATAAAACTGCGCGGTATATGTCTGCCAGAAATATTGCGAAAACAAATAAAAACTGCATTTTATCGACGCATGTATATGGGGGATTCCACGTCAAATCGAACGAAAAAACGAGATTATTTTCCTGACCACTCTTGATGTTTTCGCCCTTTTACCCATTTGAAGTTTGTATTGAAAGCATCAACTCTGAATTTTTTCAGATTTTTCCGACCAAGCATTTTTTCACCACAGCTGGTGGAATAATTAGCTTTTAAAGATTTTTCGATTTTTCAAGTTAACATAGTTTGAAATCCAGATGTCAAATGGAAAAAGTTCTAATACAAAAGCTGCACATCTTTCTGTGAAATTTCTGAAAATAATTGTTAGTGGTTTTGCATGTCCCGTTAAAGTGTAGTTTTGATGAAAAATCTTCGAAAATCTTCTGTTACAAAGAAGTGCCCCAATCGAATTGGCTGAAATTTTGACACAGCATGTCTTTTTCAATACCAAAGATTGTCTGTAAGTTTCATAGTGGGCCGAACATTAGTTCACAAGTTACAAGTAATAATTTACATGGAACTGTGGAATTTTTCAGCCATCCATATGGCGGTATAAATGTTAAAAGTTATACAATCAGTATTACGATACGCAACGCATAGTTGAATCCCTACCTTGATATATAAGCTGCATGCATGGCTTCACTCTCTATTCGTATAAACAGTGGAGAAAATGAATCTTTATTGAGGAGTGTGACAAAATTTTTGCCACACTATCATGGCGTCGAAAGCAAAGGTTGCCATGCAGTTGTCATGAAAAACAGTATGTAATACGCGTGAAGACAGACACCTTGCACTCGTGTGATGTTTTCAGCTGCACTCGTGCAAAGTCCCTGTTTCTCCACATGTATCACAATCTACTAATCCGGCAGTTTGAGACTCACATATCATGTCAGGAATTGTAATGAATGATAGACTGAAGTACATAGAATTCTCAAGAAAAAGTTTTATTAAGGTAATATTTCCTGGTATTTCAACTACCTATTGATAATTATTGACCAGAGTTGCCAGTTTTTTAAATTTTATGTACGGCTGACTCTGTCGCATGAGAGAATATTTTGCTGCTCATAACACCTTCAGCACCAGGGACAGAACAATGTTTTTTTTTGCGTACCCGGAATCGACTTTGCATTTTTGAATCTTTTCAGACATTCAAACATCGCGCTCGAGTTTGCAGCAGTGCCACGCGCAGAGTAAGCAAATAACTTGCTACGCCGCGAAATTTAAATCGAATAATCGCCGAATTCTTGGCGACGCGCGAATATTTGTTGATATATCTTCTGAACCACTACTCGGCCCACTCTGAAATTTTCAGACGATCTTTGTCATCGAGAAAGGCACGTTGTGTATAAATTTCAGCCAATTCGATTAGGGCACTTTTTTGTTACAGAAGATTTTCGAAGATTTTTCATGAAAACTATACTTAAACGGGGTATGAAAAATGCGAAAAAAATACTTTCGAAGAGTTCACAGTAAAACCTTCAATTTTTGTACAACAACTTTTTTCATATGTCTTCCAAGTTTTGAGCTACGTAGGTGCGAAAAATTGAAAAAATCAAAAAATCAATTTATTCGATGAGCTGTCGTGAAGAAACACTGGCTCAAAAAAATCTGAAAAAATTCACAGCTCATCCTTTCAACATGTACTTTCATTGTGTCAGAGGGCAAACAAATCGAAAGGGGCGAGGGAAATCGACCGTTCGATTTGACGTGGAATCCCCCATATACATTCCTTTGAGAAACAAACGAAATATCAAATCTAGAACAACTATGACAGATATTAACGATAAACTCGTAACCCGCGGCGATTTATACCGCGTAATTATATACTTTGGCTTTTCTTTTATACATACATGATATGCTATACTATCCACAAATCACCTGTTTTTATTCTCGTATAAGAGAAAGAAAGAGAAACAAAAATGTTAAATACAATTTATTCTTCTTTTGTTAAACAGAAAATTTAACGACAGCTAAACCGTTTCACTTCGACTTTATTCTCTTTCGATAGCTGTTAGCACGGCTTGGTTTGAATTAGTAACTTTATGTTAATTGGCGTGAGAAAATTTGGGGATGATTTTTTGTTAATTTTAATTTTAATGGGTGTACCTTTTCATGTAATGGACTTGAAGGGTATACGCGTATCTGGGCTGTGATTAATTGACCCACAGTTATTTTCAGTGGTTTATTTGTGCTTCTGTATATACACCATGTGTTCCACACATGAAATATACGCGAAGCTGCCAACTAACTGCCAAGGCGCCTGTGGCGAAGAAACAAACACCCTGAAATAACAAACTTGGCGGTACGGAATGATTTGTGGCCCCCGTGGGTCAGCTTCAATCGTTAATATCGCAAAGCTGTGAGTTACCGATGTACTGAATAGCCCCTTGTTGACGATTCTTCACTCTCTCATTGTTCTTTTCTTCAATAATTTTTCTTCATTTTTTTTTCCAAAAAGCTAGAGAAAGAGAGAGATTAGGAAATTTTTTTTGGAAACGGTGATAATTGCGCGTGAAACAATAATTAGTTGTATACTTCGAGAACGGACTTGCATAGTGTGACTCTGACGTATAATTTCTACGCACGAATTCTGCAGCGTGACGTAAAACGGCTGCAGAATTATTAATTATCATTCCGTTTTTAGTCACGCGAGGGTAGTTTGCACCCTTGGAATCATGTCGCATAATTATAAGTGTAAGAGGGTGTAATAAAACCGGGAATCGCAAGGCGTGTTGAAGGCAGGAGATTATTTTGATGCACTAACTTCAAAGATTTTAGTTATTTTTCTTTTTAAAGAAGCTCAACTGACTTCCTAAATTGATTCCTCGTTAATCCGTTGACTGGTAGCATTTGGCAGGGGGGAAATTGGCATCTGCGTACGATCTTTGAAATCGATATTAATTATTCAAAAATGACCACTCGTCTATGTAAGCATCTGACAACCGGACACAGCTATTAACGGATGACGCATGTATGCGTATATCCACCGAGCTACTACATTATACAGCGAAATTTAATTCCCTTAACAGCTTTTAAAATAGCGCCTAGTTTGCTCATCGTCAAATTTTATTCACAGAGAATATACCTACGTGTATCAGACGCCCATAGCTTGTAGGCTTATGCAATGTGTACCGTGAATTTTGTTACACGTATCTAACATCTGATACGCGATCCTTTTCTCAAAATACCAGAACAATTCGCGTTATAATCCGGCGGATATTGCGAATTTCTATTTACTAAATTTCGGCTGAAATTTTTTGAGAAAGGTTTGTATCGATCCACCCTCTCTTATCCGTTATTCAGGGTGGAAAAAGGACGCGAGTGCGACGTGGGCGAACTTTATAATTATCAATAAAGTAATTGCTCATAGTGTTCTCTCGACACGTGATGAAACTCCCTGAACGTAACAAATTGGCTTTGTGTGTTATACAGGCATACGTGTACACGTATAGTTATTAGGTATATGTACTCAGATTCCTGCCCTGTATAGGAAAGTTACATATGGAAAGTTCTATAGCGATGTATGTCCGACCTCAATCCGGGCTTAAATCGAACATTAGCCATCGCACCGTGGATCCACTGTGTCACAGCTACGGCACTGTCGCAAAGGTGTATAAGCGAAATGGGTGGAAATTTATTGCGCAATAAATCCAACTTATGAAACCCCCAACCCCGCGCATTAGTACTGACAAAGATTTACCCCCTAAGCCAATTTGAACTTACCTTAAACCTCTCTCCTTGGCTTATACCCATAACTACTAATAATCGGATTTTTCCGCAAATTAATTCACGCGATTTGATGCGTCCTTATCATAAATTTGCAATCGAAACAATAAGCGACTAGACCCTTCGACCCGTTTTACTTCGCTCATGATTTTCAGACTTTCACAGAAACGCGGAAATCTTTGCATGTACTGCGAAATGTATGTACCTATATTCTGCGTGTATCTACTACCTTTACTCTGTGTCCCGGGAACGAGGAACCGGCTGAATCGATTTGCATAATCCGATGGATAAGCGTTGCTTCATACATGTATATTATACAGTTCGCTATACGTTCCGTCGCGAGTTTGTTAGATGTGTTTGAATTTCGTGCCTACATCTGCGTACGTGACAAAATCCGCTACCCTCTTATACAAGGGTCTTTCAGGACCCGTGTCTGTTCATTAGCGAAAAAAAAGCTGCTCTTTGCGTGCGGATGGTTTTTTTTTCTTCTCAAATCCTAGTCTATCATTCCGAAGCTTTTTTCTATTTTTTATCCCAACAAATTTATACTTTTCACTATTCCCTGACACATTCAGACTCATGATCACGGATTAGGACGTGGTATCCTTGCGGATGACACGTGTAGAAGCCACTTTAAAGAACTCCAAAATCAGCTATCTTGAGGCCACAAATCACTGGGAAATTGATTAGTTAAGCTTTCGCAATGCATTACGAGACGTCAGAAAGCTAATTGCTATCGTTTGCGATGATTTTTGTAACTTATCGAGTAGGTAAACGGTCGTGAAATTGACTTGACTACTTCGTGAAACGAGGTATAACGGGCATAACTTTACGAGTGAAAATTTTCGCCGGAGAATCAAGTGAACGTTTCATAGTCTCTTCGCACGCGATCCACGAGTCAATGTCTTGTTTAAGCAAACGACATGCACTCACACGATATTGGGAATCATTGGGGCTGTTGCCCGATGGAATAATAGAGGCGATGGAGTTCAGTGAATTTCGGAAAACTCCAGAGCCAGAAATTGCTCGGACAAGATTCTCTGTCGCGTTAAATATGCGCGAAATCGTCGCGAGGGAATAGCAGCTTAATTATTTTCCGACAAAAGTTTGGAAAGCAGTTTACAGAATTAGCGCTTTAGTGATTCGGGGCAGGACTTGTCCTGTGATTCGCGCTTCTTGATGGCACAACTGCTGGCTACGAAGGAAACTTTTCCTCGTTGTCTAGGGTACAGGTATGTACGACGGGGAATTAAGAAAGGCTGAGAAATTCGAAGCTGCGGAAATGAAAAGGGTCGTTCTTCCGGAAGTCAAAATTATCTGATAAAGAGCTGCCCTATCCGGGCTGGGATGAGAATAATTGAAAATTGTAGAACAGTTTTGGAGGAAAAGGACGCGCAGTGGAATCTAGTCCGGTAAAAATGAACCCTCGCGTTATAATGCGAATATTTACTGAATATGAGTGAAATTCGATTGACTTTTTCGACGTTTCAGTTACAGACACGCGTTGCATTTGACGTAGAATAAATTGGTCCCGATTTTCGAGAGGGGTGAAAATGATTACAGAGTGAAAAAAAAGGTGGAAAGGGGTGAAAGTCAGCTCAAAGTCAATTTTTCAAAAGCTTCGAAGACGGGATTAGGCGTATAGAAAGAGGCGAAGCCCAAGGGTCGTAATTCGGAGCAGCATGCATATTAGGGAAAGTTAAACTCTGGCTTTGAATAAATATTAGAATACCGTAAGGGCGTTGAGAGTCGTTTGTATTTCATACGAAAAAAGCGAAAAAGAGAAGAAAAAAAAAGAAATAAAAAAAAAAAAAGAAGAATTATTTTACGCAAGGGGATTTTCGTCCCTCAACGAAATAGGGAGCGCTGCCCGAGTTGGCCATCGTTTAATTCGGCTTACGTCGTTAATCTTGTTACTATGATCAGTTCGTGTCAGCGTTGAATTTAACGAGTTTCAGGGCGAATTACAAAGGCTTTTTTCGTCCTCCTATTTTTACCTCTGCCTTTTCTCCCGCAGATAAAATGAAGGGAAAAAAGAACCCTTGGCAATACGACTTCGGACGAATTGTACAAAAAACTTCAAACACCTCTGGCAAATGAAATCAATTTTTTACGTCGGTTATAAGAGCGTGAAAATATTCACAAATGAGGAAATCTTCAGCCAGTTTAAGACCAGTTATACTCTCACGTATCCGCAGTTTGTAAAGGACGACAGACTGCTATCGCCCCCGTTTATTTATCTTCAATGTTGACCGGGGCTTGGCCCTGGCCAATTCAATATGGAACATTACGCAGGCAGAGTGACCGGTCAGGAAGAAAATCAAACGGACAACAGCCATAGGGCTGTGGGAAATCAATTGCAGTGGGTTAAAATGGGGTTTGAAAAACGTGAATTTACGTTTATGGAACATATAGCGATACGCAGCGTACTATCCGTCGAGCTTTTCAATTTTCTAAATTAAAAACTACACACCTATATGAAAGTTGATATCATTTTTTCATAGTTTTATCGTGAATTACTTATACGCCACTGCATCCTGAAACTTGCAATACTTTCAGAAAATTAATCGCGTGAGACAGCAGTTTGTAAAACATCTATCGATGATTAATATTCCATGAAATAGGGGCGAATTTTATCGACAAGTTAACAAAATTCAAAATTAGGCATCAAACCGCCATTTTGCTATAGGGGTAGCAAATTTCGATTTTCTATTCTCCTTTTCTATTCTTCTATTATCTATAGAAAATCTTCTATCTTCTATCTATATTTTCTATTCTTCTATATTTTATATTCTCTATTTCTATTCTTCATTTTTTCTTGCATTCGGGGTAGATGGTTAGATTTCCTATCTTCCTTATTTCCTAATTTTATCCACTCCTCTCATTCATTACTTCGTGTAGTATACGCGGTATATTCTCGCCTCTATCGTGTACTTCGCCTATCTGTAGCGTGTGTGTCTATGTGTGTCCTGACATCACTTCATCTCCCTTGTGTACCACGTTTGAGATGTTACTCCAGCGTGTGACAGTTTCGGACGTGTGAGCCTTGATGCCTAACATTCGGTCCCTTCCCATGTAGTCTGTCTTCCGGGCTTGTTTCCGGGCCTTTAGGTTACCCGTAGACAAATTTCGTCCAAGTACTTTTAGCTGCTCCGTTAAATTTGCTATCCGAAACATCCCTTGTTTTTCGAGATATCTTCCTCCCAGCCCTTTTTTTTGCCTTTTCAATTTATGCCTGCGTTTATACGACAGGCGGCAAAAACCTCGGCAAAAATCTATGCTTACTAAATTTGCCAAATAATCTCAGGATATTGTTAATTTGAAGTTCAATTTATACCCGAAATTCCATGTCCCGGCTTTTATACTGGAAAAGCAAAAAGCTGAGTCTAGTTTCATTGATTTCTGTGCTTTTTCAAAGAAACTAAGGTCTTTGAAAAAGTAAAGTCCGCAGAATTTTGATGAATGCAAGAAGAGCGAAAAGTGTTCAGCTATCTAGGAAGTTTGATTAAAATAGCTACCTGAGACGATACTTGTGTTATTTTTAAGCTCAGACTAGCAAAGGTGTTAAAAAGTTTGAAAAAAGTATCTAATTGGTGCGCAATATGTACCTTGAGAGGTTCTAGCTCTGCGTGTGATCCAGCCAGAGATTATGGTATCAAAGTAACCTGGAGGTAAAGACCCTTACGCTGAAGTATGTGTATTATATATAACCACGTGGTAACAAACGTAGGCAGAGCTGGTATAAGGTAAACGCCGAGTTTTGTTATGCTTTGTAAACATACTACATAGGTCCAGTAAATAATATATAATATTAGAGTGTTCCACAGTAATATCGTCTCTGTTTGTTGAAGGAACTGGGTGGGTAAAATAATCACGAACAGCTGTTCAGCAAACTAACTTATGTAATTATAACGTATTATACATATACGTACATACATATGTAAATAAAGAACTTCCTATATACTAGATTGAAATAGCTAGTTCAGCGACTAAACAAACCTCGCAATGTTTGCCACGGGGATGAATCACCGACCCTGAATGATAGATGGAAGGTTGTTTAAAAAATGTACGATCCTTTTTTTTTTTTAAACCAAAATCTCACTCCATTTCACCCAATTCCATTTGACAAAGAGAATACTGTCTTACTTCAAGATCGAGACATGAACGTGTCCAGTAAGTTTTTTTTTCCAACAACCCTTTTTTCTCCCACGGATTGAATGTTACTTCTTTCACACGGGCAGAATTTTTTCCCTTCATTATGGAATTGCTTTCGGCTTTATTCCCGGAATATATTTTCTCACAGTTTTTCGGGAATCCCTTATAGCCATGGCTCAGGGTTTCTGGCTTAACCGATTTTTTTTCTTTTTTCTCAGCTGCCCTTAGCTGCCCAGGACCTCTTGTTATCTAATATTAAAAGCTGATAAGACGTCTGTTCGCCGAGTCCATTGCTGTGAAAAATGAGCAAAAGCTGAGAGGATTGCTGAGGCTGAGTTACTCACATTGAGGCAAGGAGTTTTTTTTCATTCCAGAGTACAGGTGTGTACACAGCCCGGAGCAGGACTTTTCTCCATTTGTCTGACACTTGAATATTTAAGGAGAAGCCGCGAGCTTCCTTATTCACGGGATTTCGGAGCTTGAAATACTCGGGAAATTTGAATGCTAATTAGATCCCAAAAGTTTGTATTACGAATAATCTCGACTGAGGTCAATCGCGGTGGTTCCTCTCTCTTCAGCTGTCGAATTGGACGCGGTAGGGAGTTATTTACATCTTTAGGGATGAACTGAAAGCTGGGATAGAAAATAGAGAGAAAGAAGCAAATTTTGGATCCCGGTGAAAAATTTGAATAATGATTTTAACTTCGCAGTATTTTTACATAATCGTATAATTCCGGGTCCAACTCATTCCCGTAGACTCGCGGATGCGCCAAGTACCCTCTCACCCTCTTATGGCTTGGTAAAGCCCAAGGGTACGGAGGCGAGGAAACGTTTTACGGATTCCGATAAGAATAAAGAGATGAGATACGAATTGGAAATATTTACAATTTATTTTCATCAATCGGAGAAGATCGCCAGACTATCGTCTCTGTAACGCCCGAGGGAAATAGCGGAATAAAGCGAGACAATAAAAAGGAAATATGTAAGAATGAAGACTATATTCGTAAAAATTTAGATACGGAAATTGAATCGGACTATTTTCTATTATATTTGAAACTTAGTCAAGAAAATATGGTTTTATTTATCTTTAGATAAATTTCGAGCCTTCGTCCTAGCCCTATAATTTTTCGGGCCACTTATTGTTACCGAAGTGCCTGTTTTATATTGTATACTATCGACTAGTCGCTGGATCGTGAATATCACTTTGTCGAAGAGGCCGAAAAAAGTACATAAAGTGAAGTAAAGTCGAGTCCTGCCTTAGTCTCGGCAGTGACAATAAGTACAACTTGAAAAACTCGGATTGAATTTGACGTCGGGTAAAACTTGTTACTTAAACTTTATATTTGATCAGAGTTTTCGGGGGTTGCATAGCGACATCGTCGTACACCTAGAAGCGAAGAAGATTCACCGAGTCCCTCGTAGTATTTGTAACGCGCTTTTATCTCAGTCAAAACGAAGTTAGTCATGGGGTACTAGGGGGGATGTACTGTAGGGAGTTTGGGGATAAAACGAGAAGAGAGAAGAAAGAAAAAAAAATTGCTAGGGAGAGAGCTGGGAAATAATAAAAATGAAAAGCCGGTCTCGCACGTTGGAAAGATGAAGGCATAAAGCGGCGCGAAAATTGTCGTGAATTCAGACAAAGGCGATGATATACGTGACTCCCAGAATTCTTTATCGCGATCTTTTTCGCGAACCCTAGTTTTCCCTCGCGAATAAAAAAAAAAAGGAAAAAAAAAAAAAAATGAACGGTGTTGCGTCAAAAAATTACCCAACGAACTCTTCTTGGCTTAAAAAAAAAGTATATCGCTGTTTTCTATCTTCTCTTCGTCCTTTTTTATAGTCGAGATGAATCTTGAGAGGATTTTAGTCCTTCGTACTTTGGACACGTGAGTTAGAATAACTGGAACTAAATTAATTAACTATGTATGTATTTTCACGCTGCTCTGCCTCCAGACGAGGATATTTTAGCCACAGCAGAGATACACTTTACTAATTACCAGCCTCTTCTGGCTCTGGTTCCTGGGAGTGAATAATTAAACTCTTGTCCCGAAATCATTAAAGAAATTTTAATTGCTGCCGAATGTAATCGACGGCTCTGAATATTTACAGGAGTATAGAAATTCCCGAAAGATTTTTCCCACCAAAATTATTATACCATCATTTATCTTCGGGGTTGATTCAGAGGCCGAAAAAAAAGACAATCTCAAGAAAGATATCAGGTATCGAACGTCGAGCAATACTCTTACATATCGAAGGATCAACTGGGTTAATTTCGTGCCTTGGAGTTTAATCCATTTGCAGAGTTCTTGACTGTGAAATCCTTCTTATCGTAAATTAGTTCAATGTTTTCGTCATAACATACACTCAGGCGGAAATGAATAATTTATATACAAATTTCTTGCGTTTTGAGAACAGAGAAGGAAGCATTTTGAAATAAAATTGCGACGTCAGTTAACAATGTTACTGTCTAGTATCAGTGCGGAAACTTTTTCTTATTATTACATCGGAACGAATAACCCGAGGCGTCGTAAACGAACGTGCAATTTCATTCCCCTTGGGTGAATATTTTTTCTTTCTTCATCCCCACATACCCAGAGTCGAGGATCCTGTCAGTGAATTTATTTTCTGACCTCAGTTTACTCCAGGTGTTCGTAAACATTTTTTAAACTCATTGTTTTTCTCGTACTGAACGATCCGCAAAAAGGCAAGCTTTTTGTCTCGAAGGGTTGATTATACCATTTCTAAATAAACTTGGCCTGACTTCGTGGTCTCTGTTGCTGAAATGGGTTTATTTTTCAAACAGTCCGGGCCTTAGGGTTGTTAGAAACTTCCTTGAATACAAACAGACCGGAATATTTTTTGCCCTAAGCATATCCCTGAAATAAACTGATTTAATTAACCCCGTACAGGACTGTCGTATGAACTTTTCAATTACAAAAGTTCGTCGGATCGGAAATCAAATGAAAAAAAAAATTGGTTGCAAATTTTCACCGGCTTAAAAAAAAGAATCTCTTCCTTTTGCTCACCGAGGTCGAAGTCGATACCCCAAATTGTTATACTAATACCAATATAACGATGGTAATCGGCTTATCGTTAATCGCACTTGAAACATCGCGATTCCTGCACAGATCGTATTTAATTAGATATGCCGGAGGTAGAATCGTCGCGATTTTTCTAAGGTTATTTTTGTGCGTAAAAAACTTTTCGGGTATTACGCAAACCTCAAGTCATAGTTTCCCTCGGTCGATTTTATCGATTCTCCTATGGACTGCTTTGTGCTATGCACGACACGGGTAGTATTTTGCCTTTTGCTCGCGTTGTAATGCGGCATGCGACAAAACCGGGCCGATATACAACCCCAGATTACCTTGTCCAAGCATCTTTTACCTGCTCTATAAATCACCCGTTGGGTTTCTTTAAAAGCACTTAGATAACGCATCGGGGACCTTGATTTTTGTACAATTTCCATCCAGACGTGACTCGCCCCTCATATTTTATATTCGAAAAATAATCTAAACGGTGATATGAAAAAATGTAAGTTTACGACAATTATATCCTTGAGCTTGATGATAAGTCTTGAATAATTACCGAGCTGGTTCTGGGTGGCGGAGATATTAATTAATCAAACATGTGGGTGTATGGAAGCATGCAATCAAGTTCCTCCCTCCTCTCATTCTCTCTCAAAAAAATTCGAACGTATTTATAATGACGGAGGCCTTTAATCCCGATATATATATACGTCACGAATTTTGTCAGCGATTTTCTTTCCACACACGTCAGGATCGAAACAGCTTGCGATAACGTGGGACGAGAAAAAAATATGGCTCGTGCAGCGATCGTGGGTTGGTAATAAAATTGGATTCTATATTTTCATGGCAACCGCACATATGTCGTAGACTTCTTTTTTCTTTAAATCATTATATTTCCTTCCCTTCTTATCGCTATACCACGTTACGCCGATATACATATATGTATATCCAAATTTTATTCCCAAGGGGATCCATTCTGCTTCCCCTTTTTTTATTTTCGGATTATTGGGCGAAAGTAGAGAGAGAGAGAGAAAAAAAAGAAAATGAAAAAAATGAAAAAAAAAGTTACTGACACCCCTGAAAAAAATTCCAAATTTTATTGCCGAGTCTGAAGGGCTGGGGGAAACGAAAAAGTTGAAGAAATACTTGTTGCAAACGTATTGTGACGTTCAACGAATCAAGGGGGCAGGGCATCTCTTGTGGCCAATTAGTTGTATTGATTCAGCGCTGACCTACCAGCTACTCTAACCCCCGTCCCCTTTTCACCTTTCCACCTTTACGTAG
The DNA here is from genome assembly GCA_944452935.1 of Rhogogaster chlorosoma. NCBI lineage: Eukaryota > Metazoa > Arthropoda > Insecta > Hymenoptera > Tenthredinidae > Rhogogaster > Rhogogaster chlorosoma. The sequence continues at coordinate 25,563,601 of OX101800.1, read as the reverse complement.
TCCGCGGAATTGCCTCGTGTCCGAGCATTCGCGCGTGCTGTGACGTCACTCGAGTTGATGGGATGGGTACTTTCCCTAAAATTAATCGCAAGTCAGGATTAAGGGGAAAGCTTGTTTTCGGCTAATTATATATATGTCATTAGGTATCAAGTGCAGGGGTGGATTTTTATTTCATTTAATTTTCTCTTTCTTTTTTTCCAAAAGGGGGAAGAACAAGAGGTACTCAAATATCGTTGAAAATTATCATTAATATTGCGAAATAATGTTCATCGAGTTTTTCCTCGATCTTTTAATCAACTCGGGGTCAATTTTAATGCGCACTTGAAATTCTGCTGGTTTCTTCGGGTTCTTTCCCTCCGGGAACAAACAGGGCGAAGTTTTGGGTCTGGCAATTGTTCCTTGTAAGTTATTTGGTCCCGTGGCAATACACTCCTGACTAATTAACCCCTTTACCTTCTAGGGGTAATTCGGTACCGTCTATTAACCGGCGATATGATTTCGTGGAGAAATGTTCGCGTGTTTTATACAGGCAATGTTCTTTTATAAATAATAAGGACGAGGGTAGAATGCGTAAGAATTTGTGGGCGATGATTGAGTTCATATTATTCCATATTCGATTATTCCATTCCGGGTGTATGTATGTCCAGGTATATATACGCTGTATAATATAACCGTTCGATTTCCAATTTCCATTCCTAGTTGATCGATTTAATACCAAGGCCGGTCAACCACGCACGCAGAGTTACTAGAATCAGGGAATAAACCTCTCCCACGTTATTTTATATTCTAACGTAAATTCGAACCTCTTTGAATATACCTTTGATCACATTTTATTCCGAGATGGAAAGAAGTTTTTACTTTATTCAGTAAAAAAAAGAAGGCAAATTATATTCCGATACGTTCCGCTGAAAAATTCGAATTATACCAATTCTGATGAGATTTTTACAGATTAATAGAACAACTTTTTCATGTAGCATAAATCCAAGCTCCAGGCTTTCGGATTCCCTGAATTTTTTATTATTTCATGTACAATTAAAAAGGCTCCGGAACTTTCCGTGAAGATTTTTAATCTGAGGAGAAATGTTTGCAGGAAATTATCGAGGGTTGCTTGGAGACAATATCGCACTCGATAATGGCGATATCGAATCAGTCTTCCGATTGCAGTCCATTATGTAAAATTCCAAACCACTAGAGCCAGGCAGGATCGGGTTTCGGATTTTCAACAGGAAAATCGTCTCGCTGAATGAATGATTCGAGAATTAAATTCACGGTATTCGAAGCTGATTGAAATACGAATCATCATGAAATTCGAGCACTAAAATTCTGCCGAAAAATCTGAAGCAAGGAAAATAAATTTCGGATCCTTTTTTACAGAGGAAAATTTAGTCTTCGATAAGATTGCCGCAGCGTATATACTCGTTGTTAATTCTCGTCTTGGAAATCGAATCCAACTTGTCTCGTTTCACGATTTCAAGTTGGCAAACTGCCTGGGGCGAGATTTAGGCTATATATCCATGGTCGAGCGTACAGATCCTTACATGTACGTATAATTGAATAACCACAGGCAAGGGGTGAGTGTAATTGGTCATGTCTTTGGTAATATCGAACTTGGCAATTTCGAAGTTTCATGTAGCGATAGATGAGGTGTATGTATCCATATCCTAACTAAATTTTGGTAATTCGCGAACGATGTAAGCGACGAGCCGCTTAATTGGCGATTTTAGTAACTTTATTGGAATTTCTTTATGTATAGAAGAATTTTGTACCGTCTCGTTTAAACTTTGGCGTTCTTAACGATCTTCCAAGCTTTCAGAACCCGAGAACTTCTTTCGAAGTTTAAATTTACTCGAGGTTTTAGAATTACTAAGGCGCTCAAATGACTGACAAATTCGAGTCGAGGAAGTGAGGAATCAGAGAAAAAATATTTCAGTTCGTTTATTCGAGCGAATGAAAAAATGACGGGAACTGCAGCCGAAGTATTTTTGAAAATTCTAACCATCTACTTTATCTGAAGCCGCTTTTGAATTTCACCTCTTTATTTATGCTGCAGCTTCGAGCTAACTCGTATTCTATATTCGAACACCGAATGCCTACACACAATCGACAATACATAGTCAAACAGAAATAGAATAACTCTCTTCCAACAACAAGAATCTACACAGTGGTGGAGTAAAACCTGTGCCGTTTTTTTTTTAAAATGAAATATCACGTCTGTACGATGAGCTAAATAACTCATTGCTAAATTTTTACTTCTTTCCGCCTTTCAAAGAGCCTCTCCTCACTCTGGGCAGAGCTTTTAGTCAAGATCTGCGGTGTATTAGGTATGAATAATAGAGAACCAGCGAAGTAAAGACAGCAGAGGTGTCTCGAGGTTGTTTAGCCCCCCGGCGATAAAGTCTTGAACTTATTTTCCCGGCTTTTATTCTAATGGAAATTTCTGTTTGTAAATTTGTCGAGCTTTGCCTGTCTTCATTTCTTTACGACTGTCTGGGACGTACTCGGCGATCTGCACATGCCTAATGTCGTACATCCGCCGGTATAATATAAGCTCTTTGCAAATATAAATGAAACGACTTTACCGTTTGCTATACCGGAGGTAAAAGTCTGCCTGCTTGCTTAGGTACGACAGTTATTACAGGGGTAGTTTTCGCCTCACTTTGAACAGCGCCAATAATAGACAAGAGTAAATAGGGAAATGGGGGAAACGCGAGGAAACAATGAGAAGAAAAGTATGCGAGATTCGCTCCCCGGGTTTCTGGCCGAACTTTTTTTACGGATAAAAACCCTAAGCTCGGGGATATAAGACGAGTAATTTCTTCCCGGCATAGAAATGGCCATTTGAGAAAGTCTCGTTTGTCCAATGTAGGGTCGTGGTGGTGGCTAGGTGTGGCTTTATGACGTTCGCGTTTTATTCCCGCGAGTTTCATCAGCCAGATGCTTTTGCATGGTGCGAAGCTCGTTCTGCGTACTGTACATCCCATTTTCTACTTTCATTGTTCTTCCGAGTAAAAAAAGACGCGGAATTATTCAGCGCGTGAATTCGTTGACCTGTTTGTCAAGAATCATCAAGTGCACAAGCTCCGGATGATGGAAGTATACGTGTAAATACGGTTCTTAGATCATCGGGATTCTCGCAATTTTTTACCGCGAAAATCAGCTTCTGCTCCTAACAAGGGAGGATTGCCAGACTGCATGGGAAAATGAATTTGTAATTTTCCTTCCTTAAAAAAAGTGAAAGAAAAAATGTAAGAAGGCGAAGTACAGCTGGCGGCCAGTTTCAGCAACGTTTTCGGTATTTCTATCCGCGAAAGAAGTTAATCTCCGAAAATATCTCCAGCTTGTACCCAGCTGTGGAGAATCTGCAATGAGTCGTTTTTCATATGAGAAAAAGAAGAACTCCTGTTATTACAGGACTGAGACTACCGGATAAAGAAAATATAAAAGAGTGGAAAGCAGGGGACTGACAGCAGTGAAAAAGAAAGTCTCCCCGCGATCTGGGCGTCTCAATTTGGCCCGACAAGGCGGATCTTATTCTCTGTAACAGGAAAGTCTGAAGGGTTGTATGAAAGACGGAATTTTTTCAGTCCTGAATATACAAATGTTCGGAAGAACGATCTCCAAATTTTTATCATAGAAATAAAAACACGACTTATTGGTTTATTGAGTAATCGAGGCGACCGTGAGGCTCGAAAATTGGTCTAATCTACTACACAGAATGCTTTTTCCAACTATCAAGCCTGTCCTCATTTCCAGAAGTTTTTCGTTGAAGAACAAAGGCTGTATGAAACTTGTAAGTATCAAAAGAAGAGAAAAAGTTTATCGGATATAGACGCCCGTTTATTACCCAGACAATGGTCTTGGATTTTTCATCTTTTATTGTATTTCACACTAAGACCAAGCCGCGAAATTGTTACGGTGATAAAACTGTCGAGGGTGGAATTTCGAGTGACGATTTCAATCTTTGAAACAGTTTTACACTCCCAGCTAGATATTTAATATACTTCGTGTCTGACCGTCGCCGGACCGTATCTACTTGCGCCGGGTTTCTTCGAGACATAAAATAAGATTTACAACTCGGGATAGTTGTCACAACTTTTCAAATAATCGCTGTCCAAAGGAACTGCTTCCACCATTTCTATTCTCGTATTCCAACTACACCGACGAACACAGAGATATACCTATATCTCTTTCGAAACGCTTCAGAATCTTCTCTCATTTTTAAAATAAAAGAGAAATACTAGGTACAACCAGTCACGTCGACGTGGACAATTCTAAGGATCTTAAAGCTGGTGAACTACTATTTCAACTCAGATAATAAATGGAATCAAAAAATGAAAAGAACCTCGTTTTATTTTCTTTCCAACGGCGAACCACTCCAAAGCCCTTATTTCAGAGCCTGGCGAAGAATCCAGCCATAAAAGTCTGCGTGGTAGTTCTCACCCTGATCCAACGGCTTGGGGTAGATTTTTCGACGACGCGATGAAGGTGGATGCGGTGTTTACTCGGCTCGATGTTATCCGGCTTGTAATCCGTCAAGATTTTGTATAAACTCTCGTGTTTAAAGAAATCGTAGAGAGGGAGGAAGAGCTTGATCGGTCGGCTGTCTATACGACAATACTGAATTTCTACAGAATCGAGAATTGAAGGACTCATGGCTTCCAGGCGACGCGGTGATAACGGAAATCGATTTCGCGACTCGTCCTTGGCTCTAACGACACGATGTACTTTCCCGAAAGCATCGAAATCTCACCGTAGGGGCTGGGGCTTTTCTATACCCGGCAGAACTCGCCCCGACGGAATAATACACGATTTTTTCTTCCCCCCCGTTGGGCAATAACCCGCAAGACATTAACTCGCTCATAAATAAAGTCGCGATCAAACGGCGCGAATCCGATTTGGAATATTCGACTCATCCCCGAAATACTCAAAGCTCTCATTTGTCACGCTGCGCGAAAGCCCGGAGTTACGGACTAGCTGTACATACTCGAGTCCTTCAAGTCCCTTTTATCTCTCCTCTTCTTTATTCGCCGTTTCTTTTACCTCTAAAATCTCCGGGGCGAATCCTCGCCAAATTTCACGAGATAAATCTCACAGTTTCGAGCAACGCGACGCGGGGATTTACGCAATGGGTTTTATACCGCCGGCAGTTTCCCACCTTTAGTGTCAAAACTCAGGGTTGATTCCGAGGGTGACCATAAGCGTACAGGACAGTACAATGACAAATGGCTCTTGCCAGTTTACGTCTCGCCAGCAAAATCGCCTCTAACCAACGGCTATTACCCTAAATTCATTTCCACCGGCTGTAGGTACACTTGCTGACGAAATATTCGTAATTCTGTACCTGCCTACCATTCGCACAGCCACTTCTAGTTTCCACCCTAATTATTCATATTCTCGTAACAGACGGCGGTTTATTACCTTGTGTATCCATTAAGAAGTCTGGGGAAACTTCGGCTGCAATTATACTACAGACTCGACGAACTGGGCCAATTTTACACAGACGATCCTAATTTCGGGATTCATTCTTTTTCTGTTTCGCACTGAAAATTTTCGAGCGTCAATACCGGCGCGAAATCGCCTTATCTATATCACTGGCGAAAATCGATGTGATGCAACACATGGTGGACTCGGTTTCATAGCATAAACGTGTCGTGCTACTAGGAGCACGTATCTGGTATCTGTGTACTATGGATTTATGGCAGGTATAGATATACCGAGGGCATGTACACTGCACAGAGATCAGAGAGATTATTTAACGTGTGGAAAATTTCCAATTAACTTTATCCAGCTTTTCTGAGCTCGATTTTTTAATCAGGAAAATGATCGACGATATACTAATGCATTTTGTTCCTTCCCCAAGGATACGGATGCCTATACGTGTACCGTGTCTGATTAAATTGAGTATTTGTCTTTATTGTGTATAGGTATCTACATCGTTTCTTCGTGGATATGACAAAAGTTCTTTCCCTCTTATTCCTAATGGATTTTATATGCTCGTAGAATTGTGAGTCTAGTAAATATAAAACGACCTTGCCGACTGTACAAAACGGGCTTGATAACGCAAACTGAAGTCTCGTGGGACTGGTAATGGGATTAATATCGCTCTTTGTGGGTTGTACACTTTTTTGCCCTTTCCAGACCTCGAATTATTCCATCATTTATTAATACGGGCCTACGGGGTCGCGTTGTATCGCAAGGAAACGACTTAAGGACCAAGGAATCTTGCCGATTTTATTCGTCAATATTATCCTCCCCTGCGGTTTTTCTTCCAAAATTTTGTCAACCTTCGTTTTTTTAATTTTTCTTTCTTTTCTTTGAAGAAGAAGAAAACTTCAACTCGACACACAATGCATGCCTCATTCTCGAGGCCTTCCAAAGTACATATTTACTTCCCAAGTATACCTAACGACGCACATTATAAAAATAAAAAAATACCACCTCTTCCTCTGGACTTGAAGAGATTTTAAAATTCTGGTTTAATTTTAGGGAAAAATACCCGACGAGAGAGAGAGACGCGGATCGGTCATGAGTAACAGTCTACCCTGCAATCAAATCATACTTTCTCCTTCAAGGATCCCCGGATTTTGATCAACCTGTAATTTCAGGCTCCAACGGGAACGTGATTTATATCAATGAAACGTAGAGCAAATATTATGCTATCGTAATCCCATACCCTAACATCTTCGTTACAAACGAGTAATAAATCAGGAAAGTTATTCCTCCGGAAGATGTTCGCTGCTTGAACAGTTCAAATTATCTTCTATACTAATTGCGAATTATAATTAACTGGGAGGGTGGAAAATCGGGGATAAATTTGTACAATAATTGAAAGGGGTGACTGCGACGCATTTATTTAGTCATAAATAGTTTTCGGAGCGCTTATTCGCCGAATTAAAAAACGCTAAAGGGGTACAGAGCGAAGTGAAGCGAAGCGAAGGGGTGGTTTTTAAATATTCAATTACGGACCATTTTTTGAACACCCTTGTTTCCCCAATCTTTTTAATTAATCTCTACTACCTCATGCAGCAATCACGGCGAAAGATAAAAGCCCGTTTTCTTACCTCGCTATTTTCAACCGGAGTCAATTTTTCCCCGAAATTTTTCTGCCACACGAATCTACAGAATCACTTATGCATGTTATCTCAACACGTGAAGTTCACTCTCGTTAGAAATGAGGCTTATTCGTTATTTAAACGTTGATTAATAGTTTAGCGCGGGTGCTGATCGATTCGATCGAATTTACAAAAGGGTGGAATTCAAAAATGAAACTTTCCAGCGAACTATCGAACTTCGGGAACTACAGCCCCGCTTAATCGCACCTCCTAATTGGATTCACTTCACTAATTGCGACGGAATTTTGATGCGTTTGAAAACCAAGGCGGAGAAAATAATTCCATAAATTGTTTATTTTAATCGTCCGAATTTGAACAGGTACGGATTGATTGGCGGGTACGCGAGCACTGAGTCAGACTTTCCGTCGACGATCATCGTCGGGGAGGTCGTACTGTGACGAACCTCCGACGCACGGCGCCACCTGCTAGCCGTCCCGACGCCGATGTAATACACAAGTCCAGTCCAGGGGGTAGCCACCCCGTATGGAAATCGAATTACAATAAAAACAGGAATGAAGATCGATTATCTACTAGTTTACATATAAATTGCCAACCCCCCGGTTCTTTTCTATCTTCTTTCCCATTTTTAATCAGATTTCGGTCATAGCTCATAAGTTAACTTGTTGCTGGTAAGAATTTTTCTCCTTTCTCAACCCCTTCTCCTCTCAAAAGAAACGATCTTACGATTAATGAGGTCTTCCTCTTCATCCCTTCTACTCGTTCTTATACTTTCCTTCGTTTTTTCTATTCTTAGATACAATACAACTATTTGCAAAGCACCGAGATTTTATACTGCGAAGGGTTGTTTGCCCCAGATTTTACTGTAAGAACGTAAGAAGAATATGAGCTTTCAGGATCTCAATCTTAAATCGGGACTGTCAACGGCACGAGCATTCATTGCCGTTATATGTCTCGCTCTGGTTGATTCAAGGAAGTTCATCGCGTACCTTAGCCAATTTCCGTTTTCATTTTATGGCCCATCGATCGCGAGGGATCTGCATTTTGACTCCTGGGTTTGCTCCTCGAATCACAGTACCGGAGATAAATTTGGTTCAGCTTCGAACTCAGTTTATTCTACAATCTTTGTCTCGTCTGCTTTTTGACTCCTGAAAATTCGCGGACTGAGATACTCTTCGCTTCATTAAAAAATATGTCGAAGCGTCACCTCTCCGTTATGGGTTTGAAAACCTACATTTTCTTGCTCTCTAAGGGCTGAATATACCCTGAATAAATGAATCGTGTTTATCTTACATTATGACGAATGAGAATTCCATCACATCTGCATACCTACCATTTGAAGATCCTTTTTTTAGTTAGAAGTCTTCGGGGAGTACGTTGTCCTCATCTTCGACTGTCCTTGCTCATCTCTTTCACTTTCCATTAAAATCGGGGAAGTATAGGTACCCGAAAGAATTCGCCATTTCAATTCATTTCACATCCAATTATCAAGTACATTAACTCTTCTGTAGCTCGGGGGTTTGATCATTTATTTTCTTTCGTAAGAAAATTCTTCGTACATTATTCACAACGCCATTTTTCAAGGCCAAAATTTCTTCGCAAACCTTTCTGCCCGAAAATTCTAAAGAAATTCAACCTCCACCCAGCGTCTAAGGCTTCTTCAAAATCAAATCACTCTTCAATTATAACGACGTAAATGAAAAATAAAATCGTATCATTTTTGTTTTCTACTCCAATTACTTCGCCGATTAATTTCTCCGAATGCGGTTTTCCACAGGGATTTATTATGCCAAGAAATTAACCGTCTCCACTGCTTAGGTTAATTGAGCGACAAAAAGCCCACAGATTAAAGCTCGCAATCGGTTTATTCACGACCCATGATAATTAATCACGGTTCATTTCTGCAAAGGATTCATTAAGCTTTTATACCACATATTTTTTCTTTGTATACAATTAAAGTACAATTATTTATCATTTTATTATCCCTCGGAAATAACGATCCGTTTTAATTCGTTCTCGTATGAATACGCCTTCCATTTCTTATTTGTCACCCCCTTTTCTCCCTGATTCGTAATTTCTAATTTTATTCTCAAAAATCTTCTGTATAAAGCTCGAACAAATGTTTTCTAAATATCGTCATGCAATTTAAACCGCATTGTAATCTCTCACATTCGTACAAAATGCCTGCGAGCTTTTCTCCGCAGGCTAGCTTTAAGAATTTCAAACCAAGAGACTGAGACGTGATATTTTTCCAGCGGTGTCATAACAGCAGAGAATGTTGAGCGGATTTATCTACCCTTTATTCGATCTGACGTCTGAGAACTCTTATCATTCCGAGCTTTCCACTAAACGTAAGTATCGTGCATATGGATAGCTTCGAGTTCAAGTTCAAGGTCGCAAATTTCACCGATTTAAACTCGTTTCATTTCGAAACACGTTATCTCCTTTTTTTCCCCCTAAATTTCCATATCAAATTCTCGCCGGTTTTATTACCGCGTTAAAAGAGTAACGAGCGTTACCTGGCAACATATCCATTCTACGTAGAGCCGGAAGTTCGTACTGCCGATGCAGAATTTTAGTCAAAATTGAGATGAAATTTTGAAAAGCGGTCAGTTTGTTGTTTATCTTCTATATTGCATTCGACATAATTTGACGCAAGGGTGATAAAACTGGAAGATAAAGAACAAAATAGAGAGAAAAAAGAAACGAGGAAACACACGAGAAGAAAATACACTTTGACCCAAGAAGAGATATCATCCCACGACATGGTCATGGCTGTTGTATAGTTGGCCCAGATAAAATTCTTTCTACGTGTCGCCGTTCCCGCTTATTAGATTTTCCTCTCCGCGAAGTAGGTAGGATACATAGGTATAATACAGGTCTGGTTGGTCCTGTCCCTTGGAATTCTCACGTGGTTGAAATGGGAATTTTTTCCACCTGCAATCTCGTATATTATATAGTCTACACCTGTATGTAATCAGGTCAGATTAGAACGTAGAAATTTTTCTCTCCACGCCACGTAACAAAAGCTCTGATTTCCACGTGATTACTGTTCACCGGGTTATCTCACGCTCGTAGCTATTACGCAAAGAGTTTTATTCTTTTCTTGTCGAAAATCCCTAAAACTACAAAAATCCGAGAATAATTCGGGGCTTGTGTTATATCCACAGAATTCAGCGAAGCATACTACGAGAGAAATAACGCTTCGACAAGCAGAAGAAACTCGGCCAAGAGTTATACGATAAGACAAATAAGGCGTATTCCCTCGATTATCTTCTCTATATCTGTATATCGACGAAAATCGAAGAGAATCTATATTCTTTCCATCGAATAGCGCGTTTCTGATTCACTCCCTCCGATTCATCAGCAAAGGGCTAAAATCGCCCTGTTTTACGCGACTCTTAAGTAATAAAACGCTCTTTGGGATTGGGCCGCAATAATCCCTTTTTACTCGTTTCGTAAAATTTCCTGCTTCCAACTGCCGGACGTAAAATGACGTGCAGGTTGGTGTGCGTGTAATAATAGCACAGGGAATTAGTGTCAAGTGTCAATTTACTCCTGGACGAAGCTCTGGCTAATTTATTTCGTGTGTAAAATTGTTCTAGATCGGTGGACATCTTTTCCCTCTTTTTATCTAATTTGAGAAAAATGCGCGCCGTCAATCCGACACGATCACTGCATCCATAGCTGACCACGTAATATGATAGACGTAATTTTGTTTATTCATCTAATATTTACCCGATGTCTAGCTAATCCAACAAGCCTTGTTCTACGAGCTGAGAGAGCGGATCGAAGGACTTCGGAAATTAATGAGTCATACGTCTACATCGTGGGTATTCGCGAGAGCCAATATTCTCGTTAGTTGATACAAAGCTGCTCTTCATACTCGGATTACAAACACATGTTGCGCGAAATTGTGGTTTGGGTAAACCGCATCAGTCCTCGATAAGATTTGGAAGATTTCATCCCCTCGAAAGAAAGAACGAAAGATAATATCCGAGAACTTTTGGCCTTATGCAGATTCGGAAATAGAATAATTATACTCTCCGATAATTTTCCCAGGCTATGTACATACGATCTAAGTTCTACTGTATGGGGATGTTTCTTGGTTTAATTAAAGCACTAATTAGCATTTAATTAGGGGGCTGTTTATCTTAGGCTCAAATTCGGCTTGCTGACGTACCCTAATCTGTATAATGTACTCGAGACATTCTCGATTTTCTCTATGTTCAACATTAACCGCAAGAGTCGTTATCGAGTGAGTAATTTCCATTTTTAGATCACTTTTCCTCTAATTAATCCGTTCGTTATTTTCCATAATGCGTGCCAAATGAGTTTGAAAATAAAAATTGTTGCTTTCATTTTTTTATTTTCCACACTATCGTCCACTCCCTCATCAAGTTCGGAAACTCACGTTCAGGTATCAGGTTTACATACCTTACACTTGTCAAAGAGTTCTTATCGCCCGACGAGTTTCCCTCGTCGCTTTAGACGCGATCCTCCGCTTTACTTCCCCATTATTTACTACAGGTAATTGAAAACGAATTTTCAACCGTATATTATCGGCTCGATTTTATCGCCTGATATTTATTTCCAATCAATACATAGGCCACTTTGAGGGTGGGGATTAAAACAGGACTGCGAAGACAAAGAGTCAGGGAATGACTCCTCGACTCGGGGTTATCTGGGATACAATTGCATTTAAGAGAAAAATGAAAGTTTGAAAAAATCCCTCGTCATATCTTCTGCGAGCACTTATAATCGTTTCAAAGTATTTTTAACGGTGCCATCTCTTCGATTATACCAGGAATGGTAATGTTTGCCAGTGCTTGATTTATCTGATCTTTGATAATCTGCTCGATCGTTGGTATAGCATCGGTTTTTATTCCGTCAATTATATTGGCGGTGATTATTGACGCCAGCCAATTTAACGGCCCCAATCCAGTCAGTTGGACAGTGATGTCACTGAGTGAAGAAAAAAAGAAATAATGATTAATTGCAGGTCAAGATCAAAAGTTCGCTTCAATTACCCGAAACAATCGTAAAGTGTTCCGGTAATAAAATTGTCGGGCTGAAATTTTCGCTGTAAACTTTGACTTTGCCGGCTTTTACTGCTCGCCTTAAGGCTATTGTCATTTTATATGCTTCAGGGTAAAGGAAGCGGCTTTATCACAGGACGAAAGTCGAGAATTTTCTCGTCCTTTGAGACAAGTGAAAAAAAAAGGAAAATAAAACGACGAAAATTGACGAGATACAGGGAAGAAGAATTTGATTAAAATTCATCCATATACCTGAGGTCTGTTATCTCGAGATTGCTGAGGCTTATCGATCGATTTCTCAGGTCTATCAGTATGGCTAGATCGGCGGAGTTGCTGCCAACTTGCCCGGACATATCGCCGGAAGTAGTTACTCCCGCTACCTTAATCGAGCAGACGTCATATCGGGGCTAAAAAAAATGGGATTAAAGTAATCGGTATACAGCCGTTAACCGGAATTGATATATTTTAAGGCGTCCCAATCGCCCGGAAAGCTCACCCTCAATTCCGTCAACCCCAAACTGCCGAAGATAATGAAATTCAGAGACTCGAGGCTCAGGCTTATGGATCCTCGTCTCACAAGGGTAGCCAAGTTTCTAAGCCAACCTTCGGATCCCAGTACCTGTCCATTAAAGGTAATCCCCAAAACCTTGTAGGATAAGGGCATGTCGAGATCTGGTAGTTCGACTTCAGTCATATTCCTACGTTCGATTTCTTTGCTCAGTTGTTTCAGGAGTTCGTCCACGAGATCGTTGTAAAAATCGTCCAAATTTAACCTGCGATTAAATTTACAAGGCTCTTAATTAGTCGGAGTATTCAGCTGTCTTATCGATTCATATGGCATACTGACTTTGCTTCTGAAATCTCCGATTGTTCGATCCCGAAAATATCGTTCGCGGAAATTTTGGCCAACGCTTCGTCCAGGCGGTTTTTGAACAGGGCATTAATCACTCTGCGAATTCCTGCTTTCAGCTGGTTTTCTATAGATTTTTTTATCCGTTTCAAGAACGTTTCGGGAAGGTTATTTTTCTGAGCTTTTATTCGCTTATTAATTGGAATTGGAAGTAATGTTTAAAAAATTTGAGAGGAAAATAACGCACCGGGAAATTGAGGGCCGTTGAGTTCGTGTTGGACCGAGTTCTCGTCTTTCCATGCAAATTCTAGCTCCGTATAATCTTGGCTGTAGTTAATGAAGTAATTCGTTGAAACGAAGCTTCCATCGCTATTCACGTCTAGACCAACGAATCCAGAACCTTTTACATTTCTCAGTGCGTATCTGGTAGAGAATGAGAATTTAGATTCGTCGATTCGTTCATTGGACTTCGCCGATATAATGAGGGGAGAAATTTCACCTGACATTTCCAGCTGGTTTTGGATCCGTGTTGATATAAATTTGACCGGAAAATACTAGGTCTTCAACGTCGATACTGACGCGTGTTGAAAATAAGTTCAGAGTTGAATTCACCGACGAAATACTGAAGTTCGTTTGCTCAGCGAGTTTCAAGTCCCTCAGGATACTTAGAGGATAAAGATTCAAGACAAATATTACTTGTTCGTTCTCTCGCGACGAAGAGAAGAAAAATCAAATGAAAATAAAAAATGAGGGAAAAATAAAAAAATTATCGTCAATTCAAACCCACATAAGATTCTTGTCTTTTGTAAATGCCGCGATGTCTTCGATGACTTCCTCTTCCCTGGGGGAAATTGGAATATTTTTACCGTCGAATTCCTGTACGAAAAGAAGGAAGAAAGGTGAAGTATTCATATTAAATTCACTTGCGTTTTCGACCTAGGTATCTTTACCTTCAATAAACGTTTTTCGAACTCTCCTTCATTCTTTTCCACAATACTCGGAAAATCCTTGCGTCCTGTTGAAAAACCGTGTAAATTAAATGAGAAAATTTCTCGATCGACTAAAAATTTCGACTCCTATTTCAATTACCATATTCCGCCTGTCCAATAGCCCCTGTAATTAACAAGCAGAGAACAAAGAACCACATTGTAATTAAACACGTTTAACTATACCTCTCCGATTCGCAATCCATTTTATTTATACACCCGATAATGTTATCGCCGTGTCACATAGATATCCTATTTTTACACTTCTTCTATTCCCTGTTTGTCACGATAACTGAATTATCAATTATTACAAATAACTACATGAGTGATTCCTTCCATCTCCAAGTCCACAAATCAGCACAAGCCACAAAATTGAATTCGTAGCTCTGCCAAAATATTGATTACATTAAACTCAAACCATTAATTAGTGGACAGATTTAATTCCAATTTAAAAATTCTCTCACGATTCGTTATAAGAATTGTCTCAAGTGTAACGATAGAAAATAATTGATATCAGCAACATAATATCAGAGAAGTTGATACTTCGATTAAAAAATTCTTTTATTACTCGAGTGAATTATTTTGCGATGACATACTGCAGTAGCAACGAATGCAGGGTAATGAAAGTAAACATCAAGGCTTTTGTGCAGGTATCAGTAGGGATATCCGAGTTTTATACATTATTTTTTTATCGCTGAGGGTATCTTCCGTCACACGCGAGATATGCGGCAATAAAAATCAGACTTCAAATGCTCCATTTAACGTGGGACGTATTATAGTCACGTGAGAATTGACACAAGAGGAAATAACGGAGGGGTAAAAATTCGAAGAATTTTTTTAGACGAGAAGCAATTTTTTTTCGAAGGAATTTCCGCTTTATTAAATAAGGAAAAAATTTTCAAGCTTCGCAATCCTTGAGCTTAACTTCAACTCGCAGTTTATATTGTCGCGGAGATAACGTGCCTGTCGAGATAAAGAGATAAGGATCGAGGAACGAGGATTGATCGAGCATGCGAATAGCGTGTAATTACGAATTTTAAAGACTCGTTATAGAGCGCGGGATCGCTGTTGAAAGATTAGACATCGATGAAACCGGATTACCAGAGTTGTGCCAGTGCGTTGCGGGAAAAAGTGGGCCAGGCGCAAAACGTTACCGCGTGCGTACGTGCATGTAAAAACGAGCGTTATACTCGTATAGTCATAGTATACAGGGTTAGTGATCGATTTTTAGCCACAAAGTTGTTCTATATTTAGAAAAAAATAATGTCCAACAAGGTGTGCAGCGTATATACGCATGTATTTAGGTACATATTGTATACTGGTCGTTATACCCACACGGCAGGAAAGTGGTGGGTATATTAGCTACGAAAGAATGAACAGTAAAGTCGGGTCAAACGATGATAAAATAGAAAAATATAATGAAGGATACACGAGAATAAGAAGAAGAAGTAGAAAGAAAGAAAAAAGATATTTAATGAAAGGTGACTATAATTCTCAGAATTTATGACCCATCGAAGAAAACTGTTTACGATAATCTAAGAATTTTTTTCTCTCTCAAAGGATTGACGATATTTAAATTCTTGTATCATACCCGACTATCTATGAAATTACATATTGGATTAGTCAAACTGACATACGAACCGTTCGAATGAATTAAGTAGCGACATTCTTAACGCAAATTGTATGCATGAATATTTCAAATTCTCAATCTTATATTTCACTGCGTATACTTATATCTACTAGCGTATAATTTTTGCGGGATTTGAATTCCGCAAGGAATTCACGTGAATTAATGACACGTAGATTTTTTTGTTCTTTTTTCCTTTCTTTTTGTCGCTCAGATATAAGCGTACAGTTTCAGTTCGCGTTCTCTTTCAGGGGATAATAATAATTTGCCTGGTCATTGTAAGCGAATAGATTGCTTTTTCAAACATATACTATACATCGTACCTTTATTCATTATATACCTATCCATGAGTAGACATTTTTTTTTTTTTTTTGTCAATTTTTTAACGTCAGATACTAGTAGGTGAAAAATAAAATAAAAATAACTTGAATTTTTTTTTTATTTAAAGTGTGAAATAGGGTCAAATATACTTACGAATTTGCTACGATATAGTATGTAGGGTATAAGTAAGGATAAGCGGTGTCACATACACGACAAATAGGTAGAATATGTTTTCTAAAATTGAAAATCTAACGATTGAAAAAAAAAAAATAATAATAATAGTAATATATAGATTAAACCAACAGAGTTTACCGTCACGCATTCTTTGATCAGTTCATTGATAATTCAGCTAGCGTATGTATACCTATATACATATATATGTAATACTACATACCTGTGATGTGTGTATATAGAAATAGAATAATAATTGTGTATCTGTCCGTTGTTCGAACGATTCATCATACGTATAGTAGGTACGGTACAATTATGTTCTTTTTCTTTTTTTCTTTGTTCTGTTCCTTTTTTTTTTCTCTTTCTTCTTTATTTGGTGCAATTGTAGGTATTTCTCGTGTGTGTACACGGTTTTTATCCGCGAAATTATAGATGATCTACGAGTCTATGCCACAGTGAATGAATCTATGATAAGAGAATCGCGGTTTTATACATTTTTCGCGAATTTTTTTCTCCACGTTTTTCTTATCCTATACAAAATAACTCATTCAAACGTTCAATTACGAAAAGCGGGCTTTAATACAACGCATTTTGAAGCTTCGTTTCATAGTTTTTCAAATCGGTCAAGTACACACTTCCGGGGAAATATTCTTTCTCAAAACTGTATACAGTCACTGTAATATTGAAATTCGGAATTTTTTTATCGCTCAGAACTTTTAAAATTCGGAAAATTCAATCCGTTTATTTTTTTCTTTCAACGTCGCTGTTATAATACAATTAACGAAGGAGATGACGTCACCGGTTCTGTTGAAACACAAGTTTTACAAATTTATACAAGAATTAAACCGCCGGACATTTTTTGCTCTCATTTAATAACGATTATAATTTTTCTACCGATGTATTGTCCCTTTGGCGCAGAGGATAGCGCGTTGGACTTCTAATCCAAAGGTCGCGGGTTCGATCCCCGCAAGGGATGGTTTGTTCTATTTTAACTTTTCTTTGCGTTATTTTTACTCCGGAAATATCCAAGTCTTTACAATCTATTAATTTTTCCGCAAAAAGTAGCAGCTTTTTGATACTAAAAGATAACGAAAGGCTCAGGAAACGATCTCTTATACCGTTTGCTTCGAAACTCTCGAATCTCCCGAATGGAAAGAACTCATCAATACGAAATTAGGAGCGCGTAAAAAAAGAACGAAAACTAATGTTCTTGAACGTAAAAGTAATAAAATAACAACGAAGCGATGCTTCCACAGAAGGCAGTATACATTGAATCCGATATACCTAAATATGTACAACAACGCGTGTAAACAAAGTTCAGAGACCCGACTGGCTAGTAGATAAATTATTCTCGAGTTCGTGCAGGTCCACCCAACACAAGGACTCCCTGGCTCGTATGATGGGCCTGAAACTTGGGTCTGAAGAATTCGCCCTTCACCTTTCGGGGGCTTCTCCCTATCCCCACCAATCCCAGGTAGAGTAAGAAGGAAAAAAAAGAAAGAAAGAAAGAGAGGGAGAGAAAGGGAAAAAAAAATCAGGGAAAGAGATCGATCTGTACGAAGCGGTTAAGCCGCTACTCAACGTGTTATTATCGACTGTTGATATCCCTTTTGCTACGACTATATGCACGTGAAAGTTTAATACCATAGGCACCTATTCGCGAGGAGGTTGTGGATCTTTTTTCTGCTGTACATTAATAAGGGTCGATAAATAATCGATCGTGTGTCTATACGCTTGAAGCCGAAACTCGGATGATAGTTTCTATGTATATAGAAACGTCGTTGCGAATTAGTGCCTTTTACGGTTTGGTATTCTAGTGTATAGCTGTACATAAGGAGTAGAACGAGTAGGTAGGTAGTGGTGAGGTAGGAGATATAGACTGCGTTCTAAAAAGA
Organism: Rhogogaster chlorosoma; assembly: GCA_944452935.1. NCBI lineage: Eukaryota > Metazoa > Arthropoda > Insecta > Hymenoptera > Tenthredinidae > Rhogogaster > Rhogogaster chlorosoma. The sequence continues at coordinate 25,545,642 of OX101800.1, read as the reverse complement.
ATTTAATTTTCTATGATTTATTCGAGTAATTTAAGCCCTGTAGGAGTTAGCGATCAATCTACTCATACGGCAGTTCATATATCGTAGAGAAAATATATAACGAGCCATTTAATATAAGAGCATATGAGCCGCACGCGAACCTCGTTACAGAATGTTAACCAAGAGACGAAGAGACGAGGAGAGACTCTCCTCATTCCACATGCTGTATTCATGAATCGTTTGAATATATTCAAAGAGTCGAGATAAAAAGCAGAGATCCGAAATAATTTATTCCAGTATATTCATACCCGATGCCATTTCTGAGCGGCAAAAAATTTCACTTTTTCTTTTTCAAGATTACCTTATTTCACTAATTCATTCGCGCCGTAACTTTGAACATCATTGTTTCGTGCATATGGGTACTACGCGCCTCGCGGGACCGAGGGTCGCACCCCTGTTATATTTACGGGAAAAAGGAAGCGTTTCGACCGTGACAAGGGGGAAAAGCGAGCCAGTAAGGGCGTCGATGAAACGGGTATAACAGAACGGAGCTGGTACCCTTATGTCGAATTTCAAACAGCTGCATTTTTTCTTTACGATCTTTTCATTTTCTTTTTTTTTTTTTGCCTTTTGACACTAGGGCTCTGTGCGTAATATTTATCAACGAAATATACGCCGTGATGTGAACGAGCGGAGCGACGATAGTCTTATCGCATAAATTACGAAAGCCCTATGAAATTCATGTCCGGAAATCAGTTCGACTTTCCTCCTCTATTTACTCATTTCTCTTCTCTTTTTTCAGTCAATATTTCATCGTTGTATCGTGTTACAGAACTTGAGCAACTATACTCGTATAGTAATATTATTGCAACACCGATCATCGTACGATATGTGGGCAGTATTACGTTACCGTGATTGGAGCCGGGTAACTTCTTTCCTTTTCTCTCTCTCTTCTCTCTCTCTCTCCGTTTCCGACTTTCAATACTATTAGGAGGCGAATGTTATCTTTATTACGCATACCGGAGAAGGCAGATATTAGCTTCCGTCGTTCAACGCATACCGCGATGATATTTACCATCGATTAACGATCGGGATTTTCGAGGTGATTTCTACACCGTGAATTATCATTTTTTTTCTCCAAAAATTAGCTTCAAATTTTTTTTTTTAACTAGAAACACAAAAATCTTGTATTTCTAACGGTTTAGAATCCTAATCGTCATTCTAGAGCTCGTCTACGATCCGGTCTGTAATAATTACATTTCGTAGTATCGGTTTTACCTTTTCTTCTCTCTTTTTCTCTCTCTCTTATTTTTTCTTTTTCTTTTTTTTTTTTGAAAGACCGATCCTAAAGCGGACTTCACGGCACGCGCTAAAGTATACCTGGTGGCTCGTTCAGGAACCTTTCCTCGGCGGGATTAGTTCAAAGAGTTGGGGAGCCCCTCTCCGTCCAGGCCCGCAGGATGGAGGGTCGGTTAGTACGATCTGATCCGTAGACGAGTAAACATTTCAGGTATTGTGTGCCGTGTTAAAACGCGTGGTTTCTGTTATTTTAGTACAAGATATACATGTGTGTAGGTATGCGGGATCGAGAAATTTACCTAAGCCGCACAAAACGCTCATTAAACCCGTGAACAAATTCACCTGTCTCATTAAAAGTGAGTTTATACAGTGTCCTCCTTGTTTTTTCTTTCGAGTGTTCTAATCCTACAATTTTACATCGGAATTTAACAAAGTGACACAAGGGATTATATCACGCAGTTTCCATTAAGGTGAGAAAAAGAGAAAAAAACAATTCAATCAATTTATCAATTTACCTAAACTTTGAAAATATCAAGTCCTTTTTGCATCTCGTACAGAGTTCGGTGAAGTTTGAAAAAAAACAAAATATGAATGTAGATATATTTCAATCTCTTTTTTGACTTTGACCATTTTTTTTTCTTCTTTTTTTTTCTTCTTCTCTCTTACAGACGCGCGTGGTCGAAAAAACTTGTCACCGGACTCTGTACGTGGATCAGGATATTGAGATGACGAGCTCGCGTGGTGTGAAGATGAAAATAATCGGCGATGATAAGGTCGGTGTCGCGAATCGTCGGGTTAATATTCGCCAGTCAAAGTACGACGACCTGAGGCAACTGGAAGCTGCAATCCGCGAGGCTTATGTAGCCAAGGAGCTTAAAGCCCAGGTCGTCGAGGCAGAGGCTGCGCGAGTCGCAGCGCAAGCTCGGGAGAGGTTGAGAAATGAGATGTTAAAACGCGCGGGAGAAGAGGCTGATAAAATAACGGCGGAAATAAATCGAGCCAAGAAATCAGCGAAAATAAAATACGGGATTGAACTACAGGCCGCTATCGATTCGCGAAAAAAAGACAGGGACTTAGCGGCGGAAATCGAACGAAGAGAGCGCAGGATCATCGAAGAAGTATCCAGGGTTATCGAGGAGACTCAAGAGGCGAAGAAAATCAGCGAGAAGCTTGAATTAGCCGAGAGAATTTTGCGGGAATTGAGGATCTTCCAAGAGGTCAAAGAAATACGGCTTCAAAAGGAGGCGGAAGTCCTAGAGGCTGCTAGAAAGCGAGATTTGAACTACCTGGAGGAAACCGAGAGGAGAATCGAGGAGATAAATCGGGCTAAAACGGAGCAGAAAAAGGCGAGGGAATCGGTGATAGAAACGGTGTCAAAAAGCCTGCTAGAATCGCGGGAAAAGCGGGTGGAAATTGAGGCGATAATCGCGGACCTTATTGCCGAGGAAAAATTGTTTGAGGAAGAGGTAAAGCTGCGGGAAGAAAAAGAGAGGCGTAAATTAGCGAGGGATGAAGCCGCGGCGGATATGGAGAGACACCGAATTCTCATGGAGGAACGGAAGCTGCGGCACGCGATCGAGGAGGAGGAATTCGCCGCTGCAGTTATGCGGAGGGTCCTGGAAGACCGGAGGATCGAAAGACTGACCGTTGAAGCCAGGAAGCGAAAGCAGATCGAGTATCGCAGGGCTCTGGATGAAATAATTGACGAACGGAGGGCGAGGCGAGCCGAGGAGATGATAAAGCTCGAAGAGTCTCTTCGCCTCGAAAGAAAACGCGGCGAAGATTTCCGAAAGCGCGTTAAAGAGATGCGAGAAAAGCTGATCATAAAGCACGCCGGAAATGTCGCGGAATTTATTTCCATGGAAGCTCTGAGCGACGAGGAAAGAGCGTTCATCGTCAGGCTAGTTGACAGCGAGTTTTACGATAGGGGACATAAATAGTCGATAAATATTTAAGTGGCGTGACTCAAATTGTTGGCGAGAAAAAAGGTGTTTTAATTGCATTCGCGACCGGGCGGGATAGCGTCGACTGCAGATGTGGTAATTAATAACATCGACAGCATCGTATATGTAATTCATATCCTGCATCGAAAGGCGTGGATACAGAATGCGGAGAGAGGCGGTATAGCCCCGTTGAAAAATCGTCAAAGAAGTTACGTAACTGGTTAATCTTCTCTCGAGGAACCAGTCTGCTGGAAATATTACGAATGTATCGTCGCCCGATCTGCACCGCCTGCATCGCCGAGACAAATTGATTTAAACTTCACCACTGCAGCTATAAGCGTGAACAAGAATTATTGCCATCATTTATTTATCGTTAAAATTTTTTTAAACGTGCAAAAATTTTCGACAATATGCAATATACATCGACGCTGCACTCGATTAAAGTACTTCAATCAATAATAATCGCGTCCAATTCATTACCACTGTCAATGTCAATAGTTTAAATTACAAGACAATAAAAGTTTGGAGTCAGTATTTTAGACAGATTGTCCATTTTACTGCGACTCGAGGGCGAGGGTGTAGAAAATAGTCTATAGTCGTTAAACTTCCGACTTGTTGCACCTGTCGACAGGTGTGTGCATGGCTACGTCAACGTTTCAACGGTCACAAGGTGGCTAAAGATCGTCGAAGATTTGATCATTCGAAAAAGGGAGAAGAAGAACGAGAAATTTCCTGTATCATGGATTATAAACTTGCTGAATTTTTTGTCTGAGAATCCTTGCCCATTTTTAGCTCTGTTCGTTCCAATATCTCGATCGTTTCTTGTATAAAGATGAGTTCATATTTTATTATTCATACTATCAGATGCGGTAGTTGAAAAGATAAGAACGCAACGAGCCTGCTGTTAGCAACGAACACCTTATCTGCATTTGAAGATTATACTTTTTATTTTTAGTCCGTCGCGCACCTGTCGAGCAGACGCAGAATGCCGTTTCGCAACCCGAACGAGAAATAATCAGCAATTATTTTCATTCGCAAATTTTAAACCCTTTATATACGCCGGTCTAAGGATCGGCGGCTATTTTTATCGAGGGTTGTTATTTAGAGGTGTAATTAAAGGAAATGCGATGATTTTATCGCTGCGTTATTAGCCTGTTATTACATGCAAATGTAATCAACTTTGTTAGTTTGTGTATAAGCAATTATATATTAATGGAGATAATTCGTTGTCAGCTTCGTTCAATCTTGGACCGGTGCTGTCGCGTTCTGCTGCAACAAGGATAAGAGATATATATGTAGGGACGCCGGAGATATATAAGATTAGGATTAAACAAGACATGAGATTAAGCGAACGTTGGGATCAGCCGTTTTCGATATTTTCAGCCAAATTCCGATCTCTGGAAAATTCATTCGGGCACCAGCATCGTAACGAATTGGATTCTGCGACTTTTCACAAAGAGAAATTTCAAAGGTATCCAATGTCTTGACGAGAGCCATTTTCATCTGCTGCTCAGCGAACCGTAGACCTGCGAAAAGCGACGTTAGTTTTATCTTGTCCAGAGGCAAATTGTTACGAGCTCCACGATTTTTAATAACAATCCTATACCTATGCAAATTCTGGGTCCACCTCCGAATGGAATATAAGCAAAGGCTGGTCTCTGGCTTTTGGCTTCGTCGCTGAACCTCTCAGGGTCAAACTTTTCCGGGTCAGGAAAGTATTCCGGGTCATGATGCAAGGCGTAGATCGGGATGATGCTTGTTGAACCCGCTGGCAGGTCCACGTTGGTACCTGGGATTCGGTAAGGCTTGACAGACTTTCGTTCGATGTGTGGTACGATTGGATGTTTTCTCAAGGTTTCTGGAACGACGAAGTAAGTCAGAATCTAATCACGTTGTGTAGTCTTCCGTTTTTCATTTTCAACCCAAATTGATCAGCTATTCGCACCTTGAATGACCATTTCAAGGTACTTCATGTTCTTCAGACAGTCCCAGGAGATTTTTCCATCATTCGCAGCTTTCATCCGATGCACTTCTTCTCGAAGTCGATCCTGGATGTCTTCATTGACAGCCAGTTCGTGGAGGCAATAGCTGAGCGTTGTGGAACTGGTCTCGAAACCAGCAGCAAAAAAAACGAAGGCTTGAGCGGCGAGGAGTTCGTCGTCAAATTCTGAAAGTAAGCGATTAGGGAGTCACCGTTTCACGGAAGTTAAAGGCTCCCGTTGATTCTCAACATCGAGATTAAACTCACCCACTTCATCTTCGCCCAGAGACTCGCCAGTATTTTTCAAGCCTCTTAGAAGGTCCATGAAATCGTGCCTCTGGACATTGTTTCTCTCCCTGTATTGGAAGGTCTCCTTTGTAATTTTGAGGAAAAAATCTGAGACTTCCCGCGGTATTGTAGAAAGTTTTAGCAGCTTGTACAACCATGGAAAACCGAACAGGAGCATGTCGACTATCCGTCTTGAGGGCGTCGTTTCAAAAATAGCCTTTCCCATCTTGCGGAACAAAGTATCCTCATCGTTCAGTGAATTCATCTGAATCCCGAAGGCGCAAGAGCCGATTACGTCGGTGGTAAACTTGGCGTTTATTTCCCTGACCTCGACGGGTTTTCCACCCGCCGCAACGTCGTCTAGATACTTTTCAAAATTCTCCCCGCACTCCAACAGGAGGTAGTGCATCTGCTTTAGTTTCGCCGAGGTGAAGGTCGGCGTCAGTTTCGTCCTCACCGACTTCCATTTTTTACCGTCGAGGTGGGCGAGGTGATTGTTGAGCGGATCAACTTCCGAATTAACGATTACCCCGCGGTCTGACCACGTTCCGAAATCTTTCACCAAAATTTCGCGGACCAGGTTTGGATCCGCGACGAATAACTTCGGCTCGAAGCTCTCCCAGACTCCGCCGAATCTTTCACCCTTGAACTTGCTGTACAAATTCGATATCACATGCCCCATGGAGGTCTTCTTCGTCAGAAGGTCCCCAAAGTTACCATAAAAAAAGTGAGGCTTTATGAATGGGACGTTTTTTCTTTCCCAGAACGTAAAACGGTGTCTGATATACAGATAGGCGATGATCAGCACACCTGCCAATGCCATGGATACGTTAATCGCACAGTGGATCCACATTTTCACGCAAGAATCGAGCTCAACGTTTTTCAATTTTTGGTCCTCTTCTATTAGAAAGTTTCACCAAAGACCTGGGCGACGGACTGTCGCCTGAGAAATTGGGTCTATAAGCTTCGCAAAGTAAAGATATGAATTTCTTATCAGGTTGACGTAATGTACGAACTCGAGATTTCTTTGCTCAAAGTCGAGTGAAGGTTAATAAGTCAGTAATATTTGAACTCAAGATAGTAGACGCCAACCAACATTGGAAGACGTGAATTGGTTTGATCGCCCCATGACAGAGCACGTTCTTATGTCTGAACATGGATTTATCGAATGAACATGAAAATATCCTGTATAGAAGCCACGTTTTTCGATTTCTAACGACCTTATCAGAGTTAAAATTTCGGAGCTTTAATCGATTGCAAACTCTATACGTAAGATAACGAAGGAATTACAAACCTTACGTTGGATAGTCCTGAATGTAAACTTCCGCTTTAGATTGTTATCATACTTGACATATTGATTTTATCTCAAATTTTTGGATCAGTCACGATGAGACATCCAGAAACTATCGAGATTAGTCTAGACGGATATATTGTTTTAATATTCCGGTGATACTTGACGCCCGATAATCTCCGCAATTGGTGAATATGGATAACGAATATAGGTCTTATCAGTATATATTGGTTTCGAATCTTAAGTCTATAGATAATAATTATCAAAACATATTGCTTGTTATTATCTCGCGTATTGATGCCGGCAAATCGTCCCGCAGCTGAAGCTAGATGAGTTTTAGTTGACAGCGATGCGAGTTATGTCCAACCAAATTCCACCCTCCGGACGTAGTATCCCGTTATCAGCTTTGAACTGGACTGGATTAAGCGTCCTTTTGGCTAGAGAAATCTTGAAGTTATCCACCATCGTGACTAGAGCCATCTTTGTCTCTTGTTCGGCAAACCGTGAACCTGCGAAAAGTAACGTTGTTATTATTTTCATCCTGAAAATAGACTCCTGCTATCGCTCTCGTCAGAATATAGATCTTTCACCTATGCAAATTCTGGGTCCACCTCCGAACGGAAGGTAAGTAAAAGCCGGTCTCTGGCTCTTAGCTTCCTCGGTGAACCTTTCAGGGTCGAATTTTTTCGGGTTAGGATAGTACTGCGGGTCATGGTGAATAGCGTAGATTGGAACAATGGCTCTAATCCCAGCTGGCAGCACTACGTCTGTGTCTGGTATTCGGTAAGGCCTGACAGACAATCGATCAACGAATGGGGCGATCGGATATTTTCTCAAAGTTTCTGGAAAGGCGAAAGATGTTGAGTTGAATTTTTACTCCAAGTGATCAGTTTTGAGGCTCGTGAAACTTGATCAATATCGAGCATTGAAAGAGTCCATACCTTGAAGGACCATGTCGAGGTACTTCATGTTCTTCAGGCCATCCCAAGTGATTTCCCCGTTGTTCGAAGCCTTCGTCTTGTGCACTTCTTGTCGAAGCCGTTCCTGGATATCCTGATTGACAGCGAGTTCATGTAGGCAATAGCTGATTGTCATAGAGCTTGTCGAAAAGCCGGCACCAAAAAACACGAAGGCTTGAGCGGCCAGGAGATTGTTAGTAAACTCTGAAAGTAAGCGATTAGGGAGTCAGCATCCTAGGGAAGTAGATGACTCTCGTTTATTTCTAATCAAGATCAGACTTACCCACTTCACCTTCGCCTAATGGCTCCCCATTGCTTCTCAAATTTCTTAGAAGGTCGATGAAATCGTGTCTCTGAACGTTGTTCTTGTCCCTGTGTTCAAAAGTCTCACTGACGATTTTGAGGAAAAAATCTGTAAGTTCCTGCGGCATCGTGGAAAGTTTCAATAATTTAAACAGGGACGGAAAATATCTTTGCACCGACAAAATCATCATTTTCTTCCGCGTCATCCCAGTCATTTTTTTCCCCATTCTACGGAAAATAGCATCCTCATCATTCAATGAATTCATTTCAATCCCGAATGCACATGAGCCGATCACGTCAGTAGTAAACTTCGCGCTCATATCCGTGGCTTCAACAGGTTCGCCCTTTGTCGCCACAGCGTCCATGTGCTTCTCTAAGTCCTTCGCACACTCCACCAGCAGATAGTGCATATGCTTAAGTTTCGCCGAGGTGAAGGTCGGCGTCAGTTTCGTCCTTACCGCCTTCCATTTCGGTCCATCAAGGAATGCTACGTGTTCTGACAGCGGATCAACGTCGGGATTAAGGACTGCTCCGCGGTCTGACCATGTGGTAAAGTCTTTGACCAAGATATCGCGCACGAGGTTTGGATCGAGGACGAATAGCTTCGGCGTGTACAGCTCCCAAACCCCGCCGAATCTTTCGCCTTTGAAATTATTGTACCAGTTTACCATTACTCGATCCAAGGAGACCCTCTTCGACAGGAGACGGCCGAAGATTCCAAGACGGGAATAAGACTTGTCGAACGGAACACCCTTATTAGCCCAAAAAGCGAATTTCCATGTCGTGTATAAATAATACGCGACGGTCAGCAAACCTACGGCCAGCACCCACGTGGGATCGCCGATCGCTTGGTAAATCGACATTTTTATGAAGCTATAAATCGCCGTAGATCAATAGTTAGAACGAAGTCAACTTCAGTGTCGAGGACTGTGCAGGAGAATAAACTGTCAATGCAATAAGTGGACCTCCATCTTTATATGCGATTTTTGACCCGTCATGATGACTCTGTAAGATTCAATTCCGGGAAATTGATAGCCGTTTATCAGCCAACAAAATCGTGGTGAGAAGATCTAAGGAAAAAATAAATAATCACACACACTCATGAGGTGTTGATGTATTATTTCATTTCCATTGGTTCAATCGAATGATAACTTATCTTCAGAATTTTTTTCACAATTTTCCATTGACAATTGTTGGTTTGGTAGTGCGAAGACGCAAACGACCCAAGTTTAAGGAATTGTACCTCAAATACCTTCACGGATTGAGGGTAAAATTATTATTATTTTACAAGTAATATACGTGTTTATAATATAGTTATGGAATGTCTAATGATCAAAAATGAACATAACAATTGTGTGATTGATGTATCGATTTTTATCTCGACTTTTCGGCTCAGTCACGATGAGACATCCAAAAGATATCGAGATCCTAGTTTAGACGTAATTATTATTTCAATATTCCTCTGATACTTTACGCCCGATAATTACCGCAGTTGGTGCATATGAGTAATGAATGTAGGTATTATCAGTACAGTACGAATCTTTATTCCAGAGATAATTGTTATCAGAATATATTGTTTATCATTATTTTGCGTATTGGTGCCGGCAAATTAGTTGACAACGTTGCGAAATATGTTCACTCAAATTCCGCCCTCCGGACGAAGTACATAGTCCATTACCAGCTTGGAACTTGACTGGATTTTGTGACTTTTCGGATAGAGAAATCTTGGAGCTGTTCACTATCTTGAAAGGTGGAAAATGGTGAGTGGAATATAGTGGATGAAAGGTTATTTCCTTTCTCATCGTCAGATACCTGGATCCGAGGACTGAACTAATAATTATCGGTATTAAGTTTCATTTAGATAAGTGCATAACGTAAAATATTGATTAGGTATTACTATATTAGCCACACATCAGTTCCAAAAATTTATTCTACAAGTCAAGTTTCAGTTGACCACGTTTCGGGTTATATTCAGCCAAATTCCTTTTTCTGCTTGAAGAAGAGCGCCGCCTGGTTGAAATCGCAGTGGATTTTGCGACTTTTCGGAAAAAGAAATCTTGAAGGTTTCCACTATCTTGAAGAGCCCCAGCTTTGTCTGCTGTTCGGCAAACCGTGAACCTGTGAAAAATAACATCAGTTATAATTTAATCCTTCGAAAATAGACCTTCGTCTAGCTACCCAGGATATATTTTCGAATTCCCGGTACGTTCAGATGGGAATTCATTACCGATACAAATTCTGGGTCCACCTCCAAACGGAATGTAAGAATAAGCCGGTCTCCGGCTCTTAGCTTCCTCGGTGAATCTCTCTGGGTCGAACTTTTCTGGGTTGGGATAGTACTCCGGGTCATGATGAATGGCGTAGATGGGAATAATGGCTTTTATTCCAGCCGGAAGCTCCACGTCCGTGTCTGGTATTCGGTAAGGCTTGACGGACATTCGTTGAACTTGCGTGGCGATTGGATATTTCCGCAAAGTTTCTGAAAGAGTGAAAAGTTCAAAGTTAAATTCTCAATGCATAGCTATAATGCTTCAGTCACTCGAAAAGATTCAAAAAGTCCACACCTCGAAGCACCATGTCAAGGTACTTCATATTCTTCAGGCCATCCCACGAGATTTCTCCATTATTCGCGGCTTTTGCCTCATGTACTTCTTTGCGGAGTCGATCCTGGACGTCCTCATTGGCTGCCAGCTCATGAAGGCAAAAGCTGATCGTCTTGGAGCTGGTCTCAAACCCAGCAGCGAAAAAAACGAAGGCTTGAGCGGTCAGGAGATTGTCGGTGAACTCTGAAATGAAACGATAAAGGAGTCAGAATTTTACGAAACTGGCAGGATTCTGTCGATTCCGTAGTCCAGACTCACCCACTTCGTCTTCCCCCAGCGGCTCGCCAGTGTTCTTCAAACCCCTGAGAAGATCAATAAAGTCATGTCTCTGGACATTGTTCTTCTCCCGATATTCGAAGGTCTCCTTAACGATTTTAAGAAAAAAGTCGTTAATCTCCGGTGAAATGACGGAAAGTTTCAACAGCTTGAACAACCACGGAAAAGTGTTTTGCACTATCGGACCGATCCGCTTCTTGGCTGACAATTCAAACATCCTCTTCCCCATCTTGCGGAAAAGAGCATCTTCGTCGTTCAGCGAGTTCATTTGGATTCCGAAGACACACGATCCGATAACGTCAGTAGTGAACTTGGCGCTTATATCCGCGACTTCAACGGGTTCACCCTTTATCGCGACGTTGTGCAAGTATTTTTCGAAGTCGTTGCCGCACTCCAACAAAAGGTAGTGCATCTGTTTAAGCTTCGCCGAGCTGAAAGTCGGCGTCAGTTTCGTCCTCACGGATTTCCATTTCTTGCCGTCAAGACTGGCTAGGTGTTCCGACAGCGGGTCAACGTCTGCATTAAAGGTCATACCGCGGTGCGACCACGTGCTAAAGTCTTTGACCAGTATGTCTTGCACGAGGTTTGGGTCCACGACGAATAGCTTCGGCGATAACAATTCCCAGACCCCGCCGAATCTCTCGCCTTTAAAACCGCCGTACATTTCCATTAGTACCTCTGACATGGGCTTCCTTTTAGTAACAACATCGCCGATGTTTCCATAAAAGATGTGTGGTCGTTTGAACGGAACACCTTTCGCGGCCCAGAACGAGAGGCGTCTATTGAATAAGTAATACGCTACGGTCAGCAGACCCAACGATAACACCCACACGTTGATTGTGTCAAAGATCCACATTTTTACGGAGTAATTGTGCTCAATTTTACTCGCGATATTCAACTGGGAGCCAGACTGTAATCAACTTTAGTCGCTGGCATTGTGAGATAGACTGAACAGTCGGTGAATTTAACGCTCCTAAATATAGATAGAGGGATTTTTCACTTATCTTTGCGATAAAGCGAAGTTAAAGGCCGGCCATCGTTCAACAGTATTGTAGAGAGAAATGTAATTCCTGGATAACAGATATGCGTGCTTATTCATGAGGTGAATCATTCGAAAGTCGACCGATCGATTTTCATTTATATATTGATTGTTATATCAACTTTTTGCATAAGTTAGGACGATTCTGCAACGAGTTATTAGATAAGCTTGGATTAAAAGCTTCGTGAGATATCTTCAGCCAAATCTCAAGTTCCGGGTGAAGGAGGGAGTGAGGTTTGAGCCTTTCTATCAAGAGAAACCTTGAGGGTTACAACTGTCCGATGATTTGTTGAATGGCCCTTTTTAATCATTTGTGGAGTAGGTACACTTATAGTATCGGATAAGGTGTAGATAAGGTATATATTTATTTCGGATGATAATGTCAATTACATAATACAAAAAAGCAAGGTCTTGCCTTACTCTTGTCAGAAACGCTAGACTTCGAATGAATTTAGATTCTCTTAACGATAGAATCATAACGATAAAAGATGAAGCTCCCATTGTCAAAAGCGGAAGCAATTTTCGAGCTTGATTACTTTATGATTATAAACGTGCTTTCTTAAGTCCATCTCGAATTCGAATTTTGAAGAGATGAATTTTAAGTGACAACGTTGCGGGATATATTCAGCCATATTCCAAGCTCGGGATATAGCAGTGGGCTACCGACTTTGAACTGGAGTGGATTTTGCGAATTTTCGGAAAGTGAAACCTTGAAGCTGTCCATTATCTTGACGAGTGCCATCTTCGTCTGTTGTTCGGCGAATCTCATGCCTGAAAAAAGGAAAATCGATTTCATTCCCGTCCGATATCTTTTGAGTTTCCGAAATTATTTACCTATGCACATTCTCGGTCCACCTCCGAATGGAATGTAAGCCAAAGCCGGCCTCCGGCTCTTAGCTTCCTCGGTGAATCTCTCTGGGTCAAACTTTTCCGGGTTAGGAAAGTACCGCGGGTCATGGTGAAGAGGGTAGATGGGAATGATGGCTTTTATTCCAGCCGGCAACACTACGTCCGTGTCTGGTATTTGGTAAGGCCTGACAGACAATCGCTGAACTTGTGAGGCAATTGGGTATTTTCTCAAAGTTTCTGGAAAATTAAAAAATGTCGAGTTATACCTATGACTTCATCAAGCATGTCTGTGTCAGCTCATATTGAAAGAGTCGCCATACCTCGAAGGACCATGTCGAGGTACTTCATATTCTTCAGGCAATCCCACGAGATTTCTCCCTTATTCGCGGCTTTGGTTTCATGCACTTCTTGTCGAAGCCGTTCCTGGATATCCTGATTGATAGCCAGCTCGTGAAGGGCATAGCTAATTGTCATAGAGCTTGTCTCAAAACCAGCACCAAAAAACACGAAGGCTTGAGCGGCTAGGAGATTGTTAGTGAACTCTGAAAGAAAACATCGATGGAGTTAGAATTTTGGAGTAGTTCAAGACTTCCGTTTATATGCAGTCAAAATCAGACTCACCCACTTCATCTTCGCCAATCGACTCGCCAGTATTTCTCAAATTTCTTAGAAGGTCTATAAAATCATGTCTCTGAATGTTGTTCTTATCCCGGTGTTCAAACGTCTCGCTGATAATTTTGAGGAAAAAATCGCTAACCTCCTTTGATATTGTCGAAAGTTTCAAGAACTTGAACAACCATGGTAAGCTGTTTTGCACCAACGGAACTAACCGTCTCCTAGCCGACAATTCGAACATCTTTTTCCCCATCTTACGAAAAAGAGCATCTTCGTCGTTGAGTGAGTTCATTTGAATTCCAAAGACACACGAGCCGATTACGTCAGTAGTGAATTTCGCCGCCATATCCGCAGCATCTACAGGTTTACCTCCTCTCGCCACACCGTCTAGGTACTTTTCGAAGTCTTTGCCACATTCTAGCAGGAGGTAGTGCATATGCTTAAGTTTCGCGGAGGTGAAGGTCGGCGTCAGTTTCGCCCTCACTGCTTTCCATTTCTGGCCATCAAGACTCGCGAGATGTTCCGCCAGTGGATCAACATCCACGTTGACGGTTAAGCCGCGATCCGACCACGTGCCAAAGTCCTTGACCATGATATCGCGCACTAGTTCTGGATCAACGACGAATAATTTCGGGGAGAACAACTCCCAGACCCCGCCGAATCTTTCGTCTTTAAAATCATTGTACAAATCTGACAATACGGTAGTCATGGGGGCTTTTTTCGTAATGAAATCACCTATGTTCCCGTAAATGAGGTGTGGCTTTCTAAACCGAACACCTCTCTTGGCCCAAAAGGAGATTTGTCTATTGTAGAAGTAATATACGATGGTCAGCAGACCCACGAATACCACCCACACGTTGAATGCGTAGTAGATCCACATATTTAGTGACTCAATGAATCATGCACTTTATTCCTAATTTGATTGGCGAAGTTGAACCAGGAGCTAGACCGTAATCAACTTCAGTTCCGAGTACTGCGCACGAGACTGAACTGTCAGTGGAGAGAGCGAGAGCAAATGTTTATGCGTATAGGTGGAGAATCTTTCGACTTGTCATGATGATACGGCGGACTTTGGGTCTAAGACTTTAATAACTGGTAATCAGTCGGATAAATAATTTCTGAACAACACATGCACAGGCACACTCACCGACTGTTATTCAACTTTATTCACGATATCACGATCATCTAGATCTCGATTATCTTCCACTTCTAGTCAAATGTGGAAAGTACGAGTTAGTAATATCATTCTTCGTCCGTGGAGACTGATTAGATAATAATTTATTGATCCCAGTGAAATATCTACATTCACAGATTCACTCTTCCACTCTTATTCCAACGTTTGATGACATTTGTCCATTTGCGCATTAACTCACAGAGATGATTCAACACTCTTTCAATTCGGTAAGTACACACGCTTGACGAGCAGCCTTCAATTACCACACAGGAAACAAGTTATTCCGCCAATACAGCGAGACCGGTTTGACAAGCAACAAACTGACCCATCAAGCATAACTGAGTTCCTAGTACGAGTATTCTGTCAATGGATTATCTCCAGTGACAGCTAGTATCGCAATTACACTTTAATCACAGCCAAACATATTGGCTGAACAGATATAGCCTGTCCAAGAAGTTTCTTATAATAGGCCATGTGCTTCCTCACCTTGGCATATGGTCTAAGACGGAAGGTGGAGATCATACATTGATACAATTGATCGTACAAGATGCGAATTAAATTAGGTGGAAAATTAGAGTGCGTAGATGTGTGAATGAATTTGACCACTCTGATGCATAAAATCTGAAGAGTCTCAATTCGACAACCGATTCCGAAGTATTCCGATACAGCTAGTCGCGATCGTACTAATGAAGTAGTTTTTCGTCACACTAATCTGCTAACGGAATTCTTCAAGTTTCGATGTACTCGTGAAACTTGAGCTTGAAATAGAATCGATAATGTTATTGCTTGTTATGCTGACTACACTAATTTCTCGGTTAGTATAATTGGTCTGCCTGTAGTATTATCCCGAGGGCTCAATTATCCACTATATCGTTCGTGTTGACGTAAGATAGAGATAATTTCAGAGTATACTGCAGTTCACTCTTCACCATGTGGCAATTAACTCAAAGTTTAGATTGTTCTTATCAGCTACTGCATCTCAAACTTGAACTCTGGATCTGAACTACGAATCACTTCTTCAGAATTTCTTTTTATTTCCAAATATCGAGGAAGTTTGTTGAAATCATTTTCTTTACTATCAAAATTTGGAACAACCTTAACTTTCCCTCTGCCTTTTTTACCTTTAGTCAGGGATACAATACCGGTTTAAAACCACTTCCGGTTTTCTCGCTGCGAGAGGAGAGCACAAATGACTCCTAGCAACTGGGGCGAGGACTCTGTATAGTCGAGGGGTTCGTGTCAACGTTTTATTTGACAAAGAAACAGAATAATGGGCGTTCATTGCCAAGGTATGCTGCCGAGTATCAGCCCTACGGAGTCCAACCCTTCGTGCAATCATTCATTTTTCCCTCTACGTCCCGTACGAAACACCCAGCGCGGGTAGAAATCACAGGCATCGTGAAATCGCACCGATCATTATAATACTTGGTATCACAATGCACGCCATCAAATACGTATAAATCAATGCAATATAAACTAAGGGGCGTGAAATGCTCCAAATTTATAAATGCAGATCAATCAGCATGACTGCATAGATTTTAGAAAGGATTCGTTAGATCTCTTTGAGTACCGTATGTCATCTGAAATCTGGTTGATCTCTCCACGCCGAAAGCCATTATCCAAATGTCTACATTATGCCTTCTGGTCTTCACTCTGACCGAGTTTTTTTCTAGAGCATAATTGTTCAAAAAAGATAGGCTTCTCGTGGTCCGCCTTAGATATAAGATCTACGCACAAAACATCGCATCGACTGCATACTTTGAAATGCTTCCTGAAATTTTGGGAAATTACTGAACGCTGTTATCAGATAAGGTGAAGATTAGGTATATGTTTACTTCTGATAAGAATGTCGGTTACATAATAACAACGAAAAAGCAAGATCTCACTTTTGTCGGAAACGTTAAACCTCGGAGTAAGGAAAAACCGTAATCGAATAAATTCAGGTTCTCCTAACGCAATAGAATCTTAATGGGAAAAGGAGGTGAGTGAAAAGCGAAAGTCATGACTTTGAGCAACATTGGTTTATGAGTATTGACGTGTTTTTGTAAGTCTATTTTGAATTTGAAGCCTAAGATGAGACGACTCTTATCGCAACCCATTGATTGTTATAACTTCAAGAAATTGTCCGGCAATTGAAGAGATGGATTTTAGTTGACAACGTTGCGGGATATCTCAGCCAAATTCCAAGCTCCG
Source organism: Rhogogaster chlorosoma (assembly GCA_944452935.1). Taxonomy (NCBI): domain Eukaryota; kingdom Metazoa; phylum Arthropoda; class Insecta; order Hymenoptera; family Tenthredinidae; genus Rhogogaster; species Rhogogaster chlorosoma. Next base: position 25,528,850 of record OX101800.1, on the reverse strand, counting down.
GATATAAGAATGCGCCACCAACTTGGAACCGGAGTGGATTTTGCGAATTTTCGGAAAGTGAAACCTTGAAGCTGTCCACTATCTTGACGATGGCCATCTTCGTCTGTTGCTCCGCGAAACGCATACCTGAGAAAGAGGAAATTGATTTCATTATGAAATCCGATATGTTTTGAGATTCCGAAATTATTTACCTATGCACATTCTCGGTCCACCTCCGAATGGGATGTAAGTCAAAGCCGGTCTCTGGCTCTTGGCTTCCTCTGTGAACCTTTCAGGGTCAAATTTTTCCGGGTCAGGATAGTACTGCGGGTCATGGTGAATAGGGTAGACGGGAATGATAGCTCTTATTCCAGCTGGCAACTCCACATCCGTGCCTGGTATTCGGTAAGGTCTTACAGACAATCGTCGAACTTGTGTGACGATCGGATATTTTCTCAAAGTTTCTGAAAAAGTGAAAGATGCCCAGTTTCATTTTCATCATGAAGTGACGATCTTTCAGTCTCGAGACTATACGATTATCGAGCATGTCTGTGTCTGCCCATATTGAAAGAGTCCATACCTCGAAGGACCATGTCGAGGTACTTCATGTTCTTCAGGCCATCCCACGAGATTTCTCCCTTATTCGCGGCTTTGGTTTCATGCACTTCTTGTCGAAGCCGTTCCTGGATATCCTGATTGGCAGCTAGCTCGTGAAGGAAATAGCTGATTGTCATAGAGCTTGTTTCAAAACCAGCGCCAAAAAACACAAAGGCTTGAGCGGCCAGGAGATTGTCGTTGAACTCTGGAAGAAAACGATGAAGGAGTCAGCATTTTAGAGAAGCTCAAGACTTCTCTTTATTTGCAATTAAGATCAGACTCACCCACTTCATCTTCGCCTAGAGACTCGCCGGTATTCCTCAAATTTCTCAGAAGATCTATAAAATCATGTCTCTGAATGTTGTTCTTATCCCGGTGTTCGAACGTCTCGCTGACAATTTTGAGGAAAAAATCGCTAACCTCCTTTGATATTGTCGAAAGTTTCAAGAACTTAAACAACCATGGTAAGCTGTTTTGCACCAACGAAACTAACCGTTCCTGAGCTGACATTTCGAACATCTTCTTTCCCATCTTACGAAAAACAGCATCTTCGTCGTTGAGTGAGTTCATTTGAATTCCAAAGACACACGAGCCGATTACGTCAGTAGTGAATTTCGCCGCCATATCCACAGCATCTACAGGTTTACCTCCTCTCGCCACACCGTCTAGGTACTTTTCGAAGTCTTTGCCACATTCCAGCAGGACGTAGTGCATATGCTTAAGTTTCGCGGAGGTGAAGGTCGGCGTCAGTTTCGCCCTCACTGCTTTCCATTTCTGGCCATCGAGAGTCGCGAGATGTTCCGCCAGTGGATCAACATCCACATTGACGGTTAAGCCGCGATCCGACCACGTGCCAAAGTCCTTGACCAAGATCTCGCCCACGAGGTCTGGATCAAGGACGAATAGTTTCGGCGAAAACGAATCCCAGACCCCGCCGAATCTTTCGCCTTTAAAGCCATTGTACAAATCTGACAGTACGGTAGTCATGGGGGCTTTTTTCGTAATGAAATCACCTATGTTCCCGTAAATGAGGTGTGGCTTTCTAAACCGAACACCTCTCTTGGCCCAAAAGGAGATTTGTCTATTGTAGAAGTAATATACGATGGTCAGCAGACCCACCAATACCACCCACACGTTGAATGCCCAATAGATCCACATATTTAGTGATCGATTTGATCATATACCTTATTCTTAATTTGATTCGTAACGTTGAACAAGGAGCCAGACCGTAATCAACTTCACTACCGAATACTGCGCGCGAGACTGAACTCTCAGTGGAATAAGCAGACGTATGTATAGGTGGAGGAACTTTCGACTTGTCATGATGACAAGGAAGACTTTAAGGGTTTCTACAATTTGATAATTGGTAATCATTCAGGTAAATAATTTCTGAACAACAAATATGCACACTCGTCAATTGTTATCTAACTCTATTTGACTTTATCTACGATATCACGATGATCTATATATCATCTTCTACGTCCAGCCGAATGTGGACATGTCCGAGTTAATAAAAGTGAATAATAATAATCAGTCACCCACGGAGACTGATTGGATAATAATTTGATGATTCCAATCAAATATCTGCATAGATCACAGATCACAGATTCACTCTGTTACTCTTATCCCAATTATAGATGATCGCGTCGACTGAATACTTCCAACTGATTCGTGAAATTTCATTTCATTTTATTTCATTCATTGGATAATTTTTATAGCCACAAATCCATCCGAATCCGAATTTATAGATTTCTAAGTTAAAAAATAAATTCTGTAATTTTTACACATGTAGAACGTACGTGAGCTTGCAACAAAAATTCGAAGTGTACAATTTCAGTTCAACGAGTTTTTAGTTATGCGAATCCAGATTCCACTTTTAGGTGAAAGCAATACGTTATTGGGGTTAAGTCGCAGGGGATTTTCCGACTTCTCAGTCAGCGAAATCTTGAAGTTGTCAACCAGCTTGACGAGAGCCATTTTCGTCTGCTGTTCTGCGAATCGTAAACCTGAAAAATTGACAGTATCTATATATGTAAAACTTCAAATGACGGCATTAGGGTCAAATTCGATTCGAGCTGATGGCAAAGATCAAAATCAGGAACATTTGTCGATAATTGAAGGCATGCCTCCTCACCTATACAATTTCTGGGTCCATTTCCAAAAGGAAGGAACGCGAATGCCGGTCGCTGGTTTTTAGATTCATCAGTGAACCTTTCCGGGTCAAACTTTTCCGGGTCAGGGTAGTAGTCAGAATCATGATGCAGTGCGTAAATGGGGACGATAAACTCCGTTCCCGGGGCTAAATCCACGTTTGTATCTGGGATCCGGTACGACTGGACGCAAGTTCGTCCGACGATTGGAACGGGAGGATATTTTCTCAGAGTTTCTAAAAATGTCTTTAAGTTACGAGACTCATCTTGGCTTATGCAAAACTATAAACAATCCAATGGATCCACACCTTGAACGACCATGTCGAGGTACTTCATGTTATTCAGGCCATCCCAAGTGATTTCTCCGTTGCTCGACGCCTTCGTCTTGTGCACTTCTTCTCGAAGTCGATTCTGGATTTCTTCATTGACAGCCAGCTCGTGAAGGCAATAGCTGATAACCGTTGAGCTGGTCTCGAAGCCAGCGGCAAAAAATACAAAGGCTTGTGCCGCTAGGAGCTTATCATCGAATTCTAGAAGCGAACAATACTGTAGGCTTAACACTCTCGGTGAAATGTAACCCAGACCTCGACTCACCGACTTCGTCTTCACCCAGTGGTTCGCCCACATTTCTCAGGTTCCTTAGGAGATCAATGAAGTCATTCCTTTGCACGTTGTTTTTATCCCTGTAGTCCAAGCTTTCCTTAGTTATCCGGAGGAAAAATTCGGTGACTTCCTGATCGATCAAGGTGAGTTTCAGGAGCTTGAACACGGGCTTGAAGCTCGATTGGAAAAGTTCCTTTATCTTTCGCTTGAGAGTTGGCTGAAAAATTTTCCTCCCCATTCTCCTGAAGAGAGAGTCTTCATCGCTGAGCGAATTCATCTGAATCCCGAAAGCACAGGAACCGATTACGTCAGTGGTGAACCTGGCGCTCATTTCTCTTGCTTCGACTATTCCGCCGGCTGCAACTAGGGTGTCGAGGTACTTCTCGAAGTCCTTTCCACATTCTAACAGAAGGTAGTGCATCTGCTTAAGTTTACCAGAGGTAAATGTTGGCGTCAATTTCGCCCGCACTGACTTCCACTTCTTTCCATCTAAGTTGACGAGATGAGCGGCCAGCGGATCAACGTCCAGGTTTACAGTAATACCGCGGCTTGACCAGATGGCAGAGTCCTTGACCAATATGTCGCGGATCAACGCTGGGTCAATGGCAAACAATTTAGGCGTGAAGAACTGCCAGACTCCGCCGAACCTTTCGCTTTTAAACTCTTGGTAGATATTCACGCTTAATTCAGCAAAGGAAATCTTGGATTTAATGAAATCTTCAAAGTTTCCATAAATCCAGTGGGGTTCCTGGAACGGAACCCCCTTCTTTTTCCAATACGAAAACCGATTCCGAATGAACCAGTAAGCCACGGTGAATAGTCCCGCCAAAACCACCCACACATTCAGAGCGTTGAAAAACCACATATTCGCGTTTTGCTATAGAAATCGAGATACCAGTCGACCGACTTCCAAGCGAGTCACGATTCTACTGATCGAACGGTCTTATTTAACTTTACTCAACCAGCTAACGAGCTTCATGCGTAAACCATATCGTGCAGTGTCATCGTATGATGAGATAATTCGAAAGTACACAGCCATTCGCTTTTGAATCATAGTGAGCGCTTTATGAGCTATGATATCTTCAGGTTTACCTTAGGATTCGAACTATAGGTGCAGTAAAACTCCTTCAATAACAACAGATATAAGTAGTAATCTTGCGAGTAATCTTGCGAGTTTTGACGCCACATATACATATATATGAATTTCATTTCAATACGAAAGCCATGCGTGAGTTTATCACAATTCGAGGTAATTAAATGCGCAGATTTATCACACATCAAAAAGTTCAGAGTTACGACGATATTAGACAGTACATATTAGTTCAAGAGCTGACTTCTCAATTTTTGCGTTCTATTTTCACCAGAATCTCATTTAATTTATTCACACCAAAAAGATTCATTGAATAATGCGGACGTTGCGCGAGTCAAGAACCGCAGAATTTTCATTATTCGAATGACAGAACCTCTTGTGAGTTACATGATGTGTCCCGAGCTCGAAGACTGGCGGTAGACAATTAATCTGGCTACCGATCAGATAAGGGAATTGCGTTTAATATCAGGCATCGTTTCTTCAGACAGGAAAGCTTATATGATAATAAATGTGGAGTATAATCATGACTAAACATGGAAGAGATAAATAGACGAATACTTTATTGACCTTAGATAACAACGTGAGTTAGAAATGAAAAGTGACGCTAGGCAAATTCTTCTTCTTCTTTAATACATCTACACTAATACCGCATATGGAATTAGCAAGGAATTGACCAACGAAATTCTTTCCTTTTTTTTCATGCAGTTGAACTCTAAGCATAGCGATTCGCATTATACTTATGAACTTCCAGATCCCGACGAATCATTCGCACTCGAATTTGCTACGTATTCATCAATACCTGGACAATCTTGCTTTGATCGAAATTATCGAGTGCTGAGTGAACTTTTCAAATTATTGCAGTCATCGATTCTAATCTCAAGCGAAAACAACAGTCAACTAGGTCTTTACTCGTGCATTACAATCATTGTTAGATATGACAACGGAACATAAATTCATTGTGATTTACTTGCAAGATAACAATGTACATTATATAAATTATAATTAATGGATAAACTTCGAGGTCTAAGCTTCCACTAAAAACGTAAAAATTATTCGATAATTCTAATGATTTTTATGAGTAGTATGCACGTATAAAGTATACAAATGTAATTATAAGTGTGTCAAATCAGCTGGAAGAGTTTTTAGATATGCGAATCCAAATGCCACCTTTAGGAAAAAGAAATCTTGATTTTGGTTCGAGTCGCAGAGGATTCTGCGACTTCTCAGTAAGCGAAATCTTGAAGTTGTCGACCAGCTTGACCAGAGCCATTTTCGTCTGTTGTTCTGCAAATCGTAAACCTGAAACATAATCAGTCTTGCTTATTTTTATATGGCACGATCCATGTTTAACTCTTCACAGAAAGTTAATGAGAATCAAATAATTACTAGCGACCTGATTTCTACCTTTACCTTTCATCCATTCACAAAAGTACTCAATTATCAAAGGGATATGTTACCTATGCAAACTCTGGGTCCACCTCCAAAGGGTAGAAACACGAAGGGCGGACGCTGGCTTTTAGATTCATCAGTGAACCTTTCCGGGTCGAACTTTTCCGGGTCAGGGTAGTAGTCAGGATCATGATGCAGCGCGTAGATGGGAATGATGAACTGCGTCCCCGAGGATAGCTCCACGTTTGTGCCTGGGATCTGGTACGACTTGATGGAAGTTCGCCCGACGTTTGGAATGGGAGGATATTTTCTCAGAGTTTCTGAAAATTTGTTCAAGTTTCAAGACTCTCCGCTTTCGCAAACTTATGATTAAATGGATTCGCACCTTGAACGACCATGTCGAGATACTTCATATTCTTCAGGCCATCCCAAGTGATTTCTCCGTTGCTCGAAGCCTTCGTCTTGTGCACTTCTTCTCGAAGTCGATTCTGGATTTCTTCATTGACAGCCAGCTCGTGAAGGCAATAGCTGATAACCGTCGAGCTGGTCTCGAAGCCAGCGGCAAAAAAGACGAAGGCTTGTGCCGCCAGGAGCTTATCATCGAATTCTAAAAGCGAACAATACTGTAGGCTTAACACTGTCGGTGAAATGTAACCCAGACCTCGACTCACCGACTTCGTCTTCACCCAGTGGTTCGCCCACATTTCTCAGGTTCCTTAGGAGATCAATGAAGTCATTCCTTTGCACGTTGTTTTTATCCCGGTACTCCAAGTTTTCCTTCGTTATCCGCAGGAAGAAATCAGTGACTTCCTGCTCGTGCACACAGAGCTTGAGGAGTTTAAACAGCGGCGTTAAACTGGTCTGCATAAATCTGACCATCGCTAGTCTTAAGGAGGGCTGGAAAATTTTCTTCCCCATTTTTCTGAAGAGAGAATTCTCGTCGCTGAGCGAATTCATCTGAATCCCAAAAGCACAGGAACCGATTACGTCAGTGGTGAACCTGGCGCTCATTTCTCTTGCTTCGACTATTCCACCGGTCGCCACTAGCGTGTCAAGGTACTTCTCGAACTCTTTTCCACATTCTAACAGAAGGTGGTGCATCTGCTTAAGTTTACCAGAGGTGAATGTTGGCGTGAGTTTCGCCCTCACTGACTTCCACTTCTTTCCATCTAGGTTGACTAGATGAGCAGAGAGTGGATCGACGTCGAGATTTACAATAACACCGCGGCTTGACCAGGTGCGAAAATCCTTGACCAATATGTCGTGGATCAACGCTGGATCGACGGCGAACAAAATCGGCGAATAGAATCGCCAGACTCCGCCGAATCTTTCGCCTTTGAACGCGTTATAGATGTCCACGCTTAGCTCAGTGATGGAAATTTTGGATTTAATAAAATCTCCAAAGTTTCCGTAAAGCCAGTGTGGTTTCTTGAACGCAACGCCTTTTCTCTCCCAATACGAGAACTGATTTCGAACGTACCAATAACCGACGGTAATAACTCCCGCCAAAAACAACCACGCATGTAGAGCACTAAAGAACCACATATTTACGAAGCGATAGAAACGGAGATCGCAAACGTCTAACCGATCTCAATGTAAGTCACGACTCTACTGACGAGATAGCCTCGTTTCACTGGGTTAACTGAATCTTGGGTCTGTGGTCATAAAGCTGATTTCTCAACAGCGCTGCAGGAAAATGGAATTTTTTCCTGTTTTACGAAACTAGCGGAACTTCCATGAAATGATTTTTCCGACTGGGAAAGGTCAATGAACTATTTCACGTGCAGGGAAATAGAACAGATTATTAAAGGTCATATCGATTGCATAGCCATATGTTGTTTATGTTGCCACTTTCAATCATACAATTAATTTTTATACGAATGCGTGTGTGGATCGTATTGTCGAGGTCATCAAGCGCGAGTGTATTGGTTTGTGGTCTGTGGTCATAAAGCTGATTTCTCAACAGCGCTGCAGGAAAATAGAATTTTTTCCTGTTTTACGAAACTAGCGGAACTTCAGTGAAGTGATTTTTCCGACAGGGAAAAGTCAATGAACTATTTCACGTGCAGGGAAATAGAACAGATGATTAAAGGTCGTATCGATTGTATAGCCATATGTTGTTTCGGCGTTACTTAAGTCAGGAATACAATTCCGGTTCAAAACCACTTCCGGTTTTCTCGCTGCGAGAGGAGAGCACAAATGACTCCTAGCAACTGGGGCGAGGACTCTGTATAGTCGAGGGGTTCGTGTCAGCGTTTTATTTGACAAAGAAACAGAATAATGGTCGTTCATTGTCAAGGTATGCTGCCGAGTATCAGCCCTACGGAGTCCAACCCTTCGTGCAATCATTCATTTTTCCCTCTACGTCCCATATACGGAACACCCAGCGCAGGTAGAAATCACAGGCATCGTGAAATCGCACCGATCATTATAATACTCGGGATCACAATGCACGCCATCAAATACGTATAAATCAATGCAATATAAACTAAGGGGCGTGAAATGCTCCAAATTTATGAATGCGGATCAATTAGTGAGATAAAACTGTATGAGCTATAGATTAGACACGCCAACCCGAATATTTAGGAATCTTTCAATGCCGAAAGAATACTTGGAACGGCAAAAGCTGAAGAATATTGACATCCATTCTTCCAATGACAATGCATTACGTTAGCTGCATCATGTTTTTTGACCTGTGAGACAGCGGCGGACATAATTGATCCGGCAATGAACGCGATAGCGAGATAAGACTCTATATAAAAATATTCTCATCATTAAGTGAAGCAGGGCTGCATAGAGAGACATAAACGCCGAGTGTAATCATTAATGAACGTGAAGAGGATTATTTATTTCGTATCGTTCATGACTTTAGATAAAAATGTTAAATATAAGGTATAAAATGTGAAATATACTGTAATCAGCTTCTTATGTTTTTTCTCACGGCGATGACGCGTGTATGTCGGGAATTATAATGCACAAATGAATCATTTCAATCATCCTTTTAACTTCTTAATCGCTTAATCACTCGGCGAGTAAGATGAACACGTGTGTGTTCATTAGTTGGACGAGTTTTTCGACAAGCTAAGCCATATTCCGTCTTTGGGCGAAAGAAATCTTGCCGCGGGATTGTGTTGGAGTGGATTCTGCGACTTCTCGCAAAGAGAAATCTTGAAGTTCTCGACAGTCTTGAACAGTCCGAGCTTCACCATTTGCTCGGCAAATCGACCAGCTGTAAAATAAATAAAAACGGTGTTAATTCTCACAAGTTTTACGACGAAAGTCTCACGAGGTTTCCAAATCATGGAAATGCAATTTTACCTATGCAATTCCTAGGCCCACTTCCGAAGGGGATGAAACACGGTGTCGATCTCAGGCTCTTAGCTTCGTCAGTGAATCTCTCGGGATCGAATTTCTCTGGATCAGGAAAGAATTTCTCATCACGATGAAGAGCGTAGATGGGAATAAGGCAGGATGTCCCAGAGGGTAGCTTCACGTCCGTGCCCCGAATCTGGTAAGGTTTCACAGACCTTCGAGTCGATATTGTGATGGGAGGGTGTTTTCTCCACGTTTCTAAAACATCGGATCATAATATTTAAGTTTAGATTAATCTTCACAAAATTCCATCGTTCAATTATTTCCGTGAAATATATTCGCAACGAGTTAAAGCCATGAAGATCAGAGGAAGAAGAAGAAGAAGTGCAGGTAAAAGAGGCTCAACCTGTCTAACGCACCTTGAACGACCATGTCGAGATACTTCATGTTCTTCAGTGCATCCCAGGTGATTTCTCCCTCGTTCGCAGCTTTCGTAATCTGTATTTCTTCTCGGAGTCGATCCTGGACGTCCTCATTAACAGCCAGTTCGTGGAGGCAATAGCTGATCGTTGCAGCGCTGGTCTCAAATCCAGCACCAAAAAATACAAAGGCTTGAGCTGCCAGAAGTGCGTCGTCAAACACTGTAAAAAACGAAAGAAAATAAATCCGCTTCCTCTAGCTCCTGCAGATATATGAACAAAAAAAAAAAAAAAATCCTTGACTCACCCACTTCCTCTTCGCCCGACGATGCACCGGTATTTTTGAGCTCCCTGAGAAGATCGATGAAGTCGTGTCTCTGGATGTTGTTCTTTTCTCTGTACTCAAAGCTCTCCCTGACGATCCGCAAAAAGAATTCAGTCAGCTCCTTGTCGATCGAGGAGAGCTTCAGGAGTTTGAATAATCGTGGAAAGCTGGTCTGCAGCAGCCTGATCATTTTTCTTCTAAACGTCAGTTTGAATATCTTCTTTCCCATGTTCCGAAAAAGGGCGTCTTCGTCGCCAAGCGTGTTCATCTGAATCCCGAAGACACACGAGCCGATAACATCCGTGGTGAACCTCGCGGCCATGTCCTTCATCTCGACTGGTTCACCATTCGCCACGACGGAATCCAGGCACTTAGCAAACTCCTCGGCGCACTCCAAAAGCAAGTAATGCATCTGCTTAAGCTTTCCCGAGGTGAAAGTTGGCGTGAGCTTCGATCTCACCGACTTCCACATAGTGCCGTCGAGATTTATGAGATGGGCGGCCAACGGGTCCACATCCAAGTTAACAGTGATCCCTCGGGATGACCAGACGGGAAAATCCTTGACCATTATATCACGCAATAGATCGGGATCCATGACGAATAATGTGGGCGATTGCATCTGCCAAACACCCCCGAATCTCTCGCCCTCAAACTCTTTGTAGATGTCTACCGAGATCTCGGTCAACGAGGATTTGCCTTTGACGAAATCTCGGAAGTTACCGAAAAGCCAGTGCGGTTCTATGAACGGAACTCCTCTCTCAGACCAGAACGAAGACTGGTGTTTGATGTACCAATAAAACACACTTATCACTGCGACCAGCAGCATCAACAAATTCAACGGGTCCAAAAACCACATTATGAAGTTTTCCGCGGATTCCATTCCGCCGAGGATCTAATCTACACTAGCTGAGCTCTCTCTTCAAATTTTGTTCAGTTCCGATCTGAAAATTGATCTTTGAGGGCGGAAGATGACTTCCTGATTCTTTTGTAAGGCTGGAAATTAAGTGAACTGATCGATACACAGCTGAAGTAAAAACGTCCAATCCATTCCACGGCGATCAGAATACTGAGTCAGAGAGAGAACAATATTCACACCAGTGAAAGAAAGTGCGTGTACCGAGAGTCAACGGCTTACAGGTAAACACGAGGTCGACAGCGTATCGTGCAAACAAGATATCAACGCCGTGGCTGAATGTTCGAGTTCGTTGGAGAGTCGAATTTGTAAGATTGGGTAATCGTGTTTACCTTAGTTGAAATTTTTTCATCATAAGTTAGGTATAAGTCCGAGTGAGTCATGCACGCGCTCGATTTTGTATGGGATACACATCGACATACTGTATGCTGACGGTAGATCTGGTTCTCTGAAATAAAAGCTTTTGTTGATCATCGAGGGGTTAACCCGGGTGAAATATTTCATCAAAATATAATAATAGGGGGTAGATTCGCATTGTCAAAGTTTACTGCTGCACACATCTGCACTACCGAAGGGTCCAGACCTCCGGAACAATAATTCTCTACCCCTTTCATCTCATATTTACGGTACGAGTCACCTAGCCATAGAACACCTACCAAACGGGTTAAAAGCAGAGCGAGGGGTTTGGGGAAACGCCATAGAATTATTATCACAACCTCACCGGGCGATATTAAATACTCGTTAATCAGTTATGTATAAACTGAGGGGAGTAGGAGTCTGCAGAAAACAAAATTCACGATGGAAGTCCGGTTCCGCTGTTATCCATGGTTTTTATAGAAGCTGAAAAAGTTTGTGAAAGATAAAGTATTGGATAGTAATGAAACAGGCGAGATTATATCGGTTAGAATTTATTATTTGGCATCGAAGATCGACGAAGTGCTGGTTTTAGAATTTTATTTTTCCTTCGATTGAGCGTTGATTCAGGTCGTTGGTGAACAGTGAGATAATCGAAGCCAGATTCCGCCCTTTGGGAGAAGAAATCCAGCCCTAGGATTGATCTCGAGTGGATTTTTAGATTTCTCACAAAGAGAAACCTTGAAGTTCTTTATCAGCTCGAAGAGAGCCAGCTTTGTCTGCTGCTCGGCAAATCGCATGCCTGAAAAGACAATCGTTTTCTATAATCGTTTTTAAATCGGCATCGAATTAGTTAGTTGGTGTTTCCTCAATTTCTGCCCAGCAATTTCGGGACAGCAGTTCAAATGATTAAGAAAATATATACCCCTCCCTGTGTTGGATAACTATAGCAATTTTAAATCGATCCACGTGAACTTTAAATTTCCTGAAAGTCGCATGAAATACGAACATTTTGAAAGCAAGATGACGTAAATCGCTCAACTGGTTCGGAAGTTATAGCACTTTGGAAAAAAGTAGATTTACGAAAACTGTGAAAACGGGTGTTTGCCAAAAAAATTGTCAAATTCGTACAGGGGGACACAATTTTTTTTAAGCAAAATTACAAAATACGGGTCACCTCAATTTCGCCAAAGAATGACACATATTTTTTTCGAATCTTTTGAATCGTTCGTCCTGACATTGCCGAACGATTTGAAATGGAGCGCAGCGATCATTACAGACCGATGGAAACGGCGATTCTCTTCATTATCGTAAGGCAAATTTATCAAGTTATCACCTATGCAAATTCTGGGTCCTCCACCGAATGGTATGAACGTAAAAGGCAATCGCTGGCTCTTAGCTTGATCGGTAAATCTTTCCGGATTGAACTGTTCCGGATCTGGATAATATTCCGGATCGTGATGCAAGGCGTAGATAGGTATGATGCATCCGGTTCCTTCAGGCAGTTCAATATCGGTGTCTGGAATCTTGTAGGATTTAACAGACGTCCTTCCGATGACCGGAAAGGGTGGATATTTTCTGAGAGTTTCTAAAAATTCGGACACAATACAGAAAATCTGAGCTACCAGCTGCAGATTGCTTCTTCTTGCCTGAAATAACGGAAATCTTACCTTGAAAGACCATGTCTAGGTATTTCATGTTCTTCAGGTCATCCCAAGAGATTTCTTTTCCATTATTCGCCGCTTTCGTTTGGCGCACCTCGTCGCGGAGACGATTTTGGATATCTTCATTGACAGCTAGCTCGTGGAGACAGAAACTGATCGTCGATGAACTGGTCTCAAAACCAGCACCGAAAAAAATGAAAGCTTGGGCAGCGAGGAGTTCGTCATTAAATTCTGAAAGAAATGAAAGCCAATGAAATATTTCTTCGGAACGTATGCAAGGGATTTAAGAAATAAAAAAATTATTCAAATAAAAACAGAACTCTACCCACCTATATCGTCCTCGCCTACTGTCTCGTCCGTGTTTTTAAGACTTCTTAAGAGGTCCATGAAGTCGCCTCTTTGGATGTGGTGCTTTTCCCGATAGCTAAAGTTTTCCTTTGTTATGTCAATGAAGAAGTCAGTAACTTCTTGGCTCCTTGAAGATAATTTCAGGAGTTTAAACAGCCGAGGAAAATGCAACTGCAGCGCTTTAGTTACAGCCCTTTGTCTCGAGGGTTGGAAAATCTTCCGCCCCATGACGCGGAACAAGGAGTCTTCATCTACCAGCGAGTTCATTTGAATCCCGAAAATGCACGAGCCTATAACGTCCGTTGTATATTTGGCGCTTATTTCTCTCACCTCGACGTCTTCGTCCTTATCCACTACGCTAGAGAGGTGATTTTCGAACTCTTTTCCGCACTCCAGGAGAAGGTAGTGCATCCGTTTCAGCTTTCCCGAGGTGAATGTCGGCGTCAGTTTAGTCCTAACTGATTTCCACTTCTTGCCATCAAGATTGACGAGATTTGCGGCCAGCGGATCCACGTCCAGATTCACTGCCACTCCGCGACTTGACCACGTGTTAAAATCCTTGACAAAAATATCCCGCAGCAGCCCCGGGTCCAGGACGAATAATTTAGGGGAATAAAACTCCCAAACGCCGCCGAATTTTTGGCCTTTAAAATTTTTGTACATATCCACCGTTACCTCAGCCATGGAAAGTCTACCCTTCTGAAATTCTTCAATGCTACCAAAAAACCAGTGAGGCTTACGGAAGGGGACATTCCTCTTTGCCCAAAATTCAAACTGGTTTTTTACGTACCAGTAAACGGCAGTTGACAAAACCACGAATAATGTCAACCACGTATTCACAAGACTCCACATTTTTTTCACTTAGTTAGATATTTCCGAGCAAATTAAACTCGCTAAACGAATAGCACCTTATGCCACGACGAAATGATACTAATAACTCGCATTTCTATCTGGCCGACAAGAATTTTGGGATAATTTTTATCGCTCGAGATGTTTTATCACTCGATTATTATCTTGTTGACGAAGTGAGGATATTTTAAACTCACTGCGAGGTAGGGAAATTGATTAAAATAATCAAACTACGTATTTACGCAGACATTTACTCTGAACAAGATTTCTTCTGATTTTGGTCCGAATTTAATCTTTCGCGTTGAATAAGGAAACGAAACGTTCTTCCCTCCGTGTAGCTGATAGAGAAATCTGGGAGGGTAGACGTAAAGGACTAAAAAACGAAGAGATTAATGATCCAGCGTAATTGAATCTGGACGTTACAGTGCGCTTTTACAATGTACAATCTGGCGAACAGATCGATCCTTCAAGCCCGTTTTTAGATCAGCAGGCAATCGCCAATTAGGAAGTAAGAACTGCGCGAAGAGAAATAAAAAAGACCATTTTTCTGCTTGGAATACAAACTGCGTACTTCCCCAAGCGATTGGCCAGGGTTTGAGCAGCCCCTGGGTGCTAGGGGTGCAAAATTATGCCCCGGGTGAGGATCGAACTCACGACCTTAAGATTATGAGACTTACGCGCTGCCTACTGCGCTACCGAGGCCTGTGCTAAAAATACCGCGAATCTTCGTGAGAATGAAAACTGTGTCATTTGTTGGAAAAAAGATTGTCAGGTCTCGACGGAATGGCGCGTAACGAAATAAGAACACACCCAAACGCGCATCAATCCGATTAAGAAAGCATAAGCGGCTCGGAATATTTGATCACCAATTCACCGAGTCCCTTAGGGTAGAAAGTGAGACGAGGATAAGTGACGGCCGTAAATTGGTGCGTTATATCCTCGGAAATATGGCCATGAAAATTGTAAAGAATTTATAAAAGAATCCGAACGACCCTGCTTTGATATGCATATCGTAACCTGATCATTTCGAGATTTTACCACCGGCTCATGTACAGATATACGAAGAAACTCACAGCGTAATAAATTCCGCATCGTTACACAATATACCTACTTATGCCCATATATGTATACGCGTGTGTAGTCATAAACGGCAACGACTTAATCTTCGTTTAGCTCGTCGACGTGGTGCACCTGGATCGAAATATTTCCTTGTCATTAACTTACTGACGAATGGATTTATCGGCATTCGAGAATTCACCAGACTCCGAATAATGGAATGATTTGAAAATGATACGAGATGAGATGAAATGTTCGAGTGGGTAAACGGCGTGGCGTGTTTATGAATCCAGAATTCATGACTTGAGGGCAGAATTTCTGACCGTAACAATCGAGGCCTGTGGGAACCGCGAGTTTAACATCCTGATCTTAATTTAATATCAGATCCCCGAGGCTCAGACACTCGCAGGATTGCGTGTCGCGGATTTTACAATACGATTCGACGCTATATACGATCCGTCAAAGGTCGTCAGCTCCGCAGAACGGACACGCCTCGTATAGCCACTGCGAATAGTCCGCATCCAGTTATCCGTTTAACCGCAATAAATTATAAACGCTTCGGACAATCACGTAATTTTCATTTTCGTCGGGTTTGCAAGTTGATGAAAAGTACTTCCAGTTTATTTTACAAAATCTGAAAGCATCCTCGTAGTATTTTTTGATCTAGACTGGAAATTGCACACGTCTACCTATTCTAATAATAAACTAATTTGTAAACTAATTTGTTATTATTAGGTCAGAGGGTTAGATTGGTTCCTAATTGGCAATGAAAACGTAGTATTTCCCTAGAGTGAGGCGGTATCGCAGTTCCGAATTTTCCGTGCGTTATTTGCAGCCTAATAATCGTGTGATAATTATGTATGTCCGTCGATACGCTCGGAGCTGAATCCTGCCTCATTCTTAACGTGTGCATTACAAGGATCGCCGTGAAATGTTCCAAGCATAAAAATGCGACGAGTTTTGTATTGCTCAGCCTCCAGGAGAGCGTAATGTATTAATTAATCGCGTGGGGAGCGGGGAGTATAATTATTGTAAATTTAACGGACAAGAATTTATTCTCCTCCTACTCAAAGCGAAACAACGCCTGGCGTGACTGTTGCGGTTGTTATGTACATACACCTACCACTTCGGAACGACAAACCTGTACCGCGTAGTTCCTGTCTGAACCCCAATCCCCAGGGACGGTACGAAATTTCCTAAACCCCAACGAGAATTATAATAAAGCAGAAATTCCACGATATGGGAAAATTTGAGTCCTCCAATTCCTGCATCCGTCTGTATAATCGCTACGATTACATTTCAAATATTTCGCTGAATTAGTCGAGGGAGATAGACAACAGCAATTATCATAGCCATTACTGTAAAGTATCGTGAGTACGGTAACGATTTTTAAAACACCAGCTAGAAACGATCCTGACTCAGTATCCCGTCTGTGGTTTTAACACCACCCACAGTCGTCACGCTTGTAACTCGAAGGTATCGTTAGGCTCGCGTGACAGAACATCGGCAAAGAGATATCGATACACGAACCACCGTGCCCGAAACTAAATTGGAATATCGCTGAAGGGATCTCGACTCCCCCACGTTGAAAAAAGTCATCGCAATTAGCTGCTACGCGTGATTAAAATCGTTCATTTCTGGAAGAACCCATAGCCCAAGAGTCGGAGTAAAAAAACGTAGGTTCATAATGCGATCTTCTACTGGAACGATTTTCTAGCTGGAACATGTTCAGGGGTGTCCCCTGTATGTAAATTCAAGTTGGCGGGACGGAGGGGCTTGTGCCTTAGCCGCCATCGTGGAAAACACGTTTTATCAAATATCTCGCGAACCGTGCATCGCACGACAAAAATAGTAGGAATCATTTTCGTAGGTAATAACATTCCCTAAAACTTTTATTTCAAACTTTTTCCTGTATAATGCATAGTTTTTGATTTGGAGCGCAACAAACTTTTCGATTTTTACTTTCTTACTAACCGTTAAGTGTATACTTACCATGTAAGGAAAAGTTTGCCACGCTATAAATGAAAAATCATGCACTATACAGGAAAAAGTTTGGAACAAAAGTTGTAGAAAATGTTATAATCTACGAAAATGATCTGTACTATTTTCGTCGTACGATGCACGGTTCACGAGATATTTGATAAAACGTGTTTTCCAAGAGCGTCATTTTCCACGAGCGAGGCACGAAAACTGATGAAGTTTTTGAAAAATTGTACCAAACTTTCCGCTCATCTCAGTCATATCCGATTTTCTATTTATCCCATTCACTCGCCAGACGTGCAGATAAATATGTATCTTATTCCGCACGATGGTATTGGCGATGTTCCAATCTCGTTGCGGGATCGTTTTGCACGAGGAAAACGTTTCTGCGGACAATGGCAGGGCGTTTTTTTATTTTCGTTCGTGTTTTTAGTCCCGGTGAGTCACTCGTTCGATCTCTGAGAATCGGATCTAAATCTACACGCCGCACGATATACGGGACCAAAAATGAGTGGAAATTTTTTCGGCTTTGCCACCTGACTGACAGCTGCAACTCTTGTCGTCACGCTTTTTGGACACGGTTATTGCCCCGGGTTTTGAACTTCGCTTGACCCCTGAACAAACCACGATGCGTACCCTGCGTGACGGTCGAATCTGTCAACTCGCGTCGGTTCCAGGATGTGGATTTCGAGTTGAGGCAACCGGTAGAAGGGCAGGAAATGATTTTTCAAAATACTTTAGACGTTTCAATCCTCAGAAAAAAAAATTTCGAACCATTCTTCCCTCCGGATTTCACCAGATTGATATTCGCCTCTTGCTTAGCCGGGGATAATTATATTCCGACTTACTGAAGAGCTTATTGTTGGTCGTTACGTCGTGATATCCTACGCTGGAAAGCTTTGAATACATCTCAGTCGAGATACGATTTAGCGGTGAAACCAACGGCTTTAGATTCTCGGGATTTTGGAACCGCGAAAAAATAGGAACAAAGAGGATCCAGGCTTGACTTTGCGCAGTGATATAGAAATAGCTATATATCTAAACTCGCGAATAGTAAAGCGAATAAGAGTCGAGAAAAGAAAGAACGGAGAGCCGTATAGATGCATGTACTTTGGCGCGTATAATAATTTATGCAAATTGGTTGCAATCGAGTATTGTCTAGCTGGTTTTATCGGATATTCACAGCGTGGGCAGCTATCTGACAGGGAACATTATAATGCGTGCCTGGCGCCTCGGTTCTTAGTCCTACATAGCGTATAATATTCTTTCGTATTACCGAGTCATTGAGTTGTGCAATTGCTACTACTACATACTAGAGTGGGTAAAAAGAAGAGAAGTGTTAGACGGTGAAAATTTCGAATTTGAATAGCACCGAAAATCTGATGGTAAATGAGACACGAACCCCTCGTTTTATGCGACTAGAGTACTACGACTTTTTGCAATAATTAAACGAGAATTAACCCGTTAACTCGGTTGGGTTTAAACAGAATAAATCCGTGTCTTTGACCCGGCAGGAAATACACAGAAACGATAAAGTGCCGAGATAAAGAGAAGCGGGTAAAACGTGGGTGCAAAATTTCCCATGAATCGTGCATTGTTAGCAACAAACTATACCGGCTGTATGCAATTAGTGGTGGCTGACGTATGTACCTACTACGTTATGTACTACGTGCGTGGAGTGTGGATCTGCTGCAGCGCTCGGTTTACATCCACAGCTAATTATTACCTATTCTACGAGTTTAACAAAGATTGTATAGAATTAGTCGCGAAAGGCGGCTGCTTGACTCCCGCAGCTCAAAGGACTGCTATGATGCGAGATTATCCCATGATCCTATTAACGAAATAACATAGAACTGCGGTTTTTACTCCGTTATAAAAAGAAATCCTCGTTCCATTCTTCGGACTAAGATTCACGGGATTCCCTTCATAATTACAGAAAATGACGTGCAATTTGGGAGGCCTGGATTCCTTCAGGACCAGGATGCCACCGCCATGATCAACCCGACTGGGAATCGATGCTACGCAGGCATAACAGCTCCTATGAACCATCGCCCTTTCGACCGGTATGGGAAGACACTCAGGTGAGTTTGAGTCTGATTGATGTATAAAAATGAACGAGGATAAGTTTTCTCCCCGAAAATCTCCCGTCTTCGATCAATTATTGACGTCGTAGTAGGTGTGTGTTCCAGGGGATCAAAGAAAAGCGTGCTTCTTTACACAACGGACTGCGGCGACGATAGCAAGGAGGATTTTGGACTGAAGATACAACAGCGTTCGATTTCTCTGGCAAGTTTGAAGAGATTTTTTTAACTACTCTTACGGAGAATGACTCGCATGAGTATTACGCGCGATGAGCAAGACGCACAATAAATCTGTGCTCATACACTTTGCATGTAACTATATACCGCACGGTCTCGGCATCGCTGAAGAGAAATTGTGGTAGTTAGTTGGTACGTCTTTGCCAGGTTTGTAGTATATGTACCTATGCACCTACCTACCTACCTACCAATCGACCGTGAAGTTATATACCAACGTGTAACTGAAATCGGATTATGCGTCTTTCCCCGGCATAAGGAACGGCGGAGACCTTACTCGCGACTTTATACTCGATAAGATCCCGCGGCGAGGTACCAAACCTTGAACTTATACTGGCTACTACGTCTGTATACATGTATAAAAGCGCCGAGCTCAATTTAACCAAGAACGAAGAGAAATAGGGCTTATCTTTAAGACCCGCGAATCCGCGTCTTTAGGATCTACTGACCACTTACGTTAAAATAGAACCTTACAATGATGGGGATTGCAGGGATTCGAAACATGCATAAGGGGTGGATATACGCGTAGAACGTTTATTATTCTTGCAGTATTATCTTCCACTCAGTTCCTGTTTCATCTCCGCCGTAGGATACCGCACCCATCAGTGACTTTATGATATTATTTCTGCTCTCTGATGTCTGCCTCGCCATTCTCAGGCTGAGAGCGAAAATGAGATTGCAGATTGCTTCAGCCACGGTGGAAATCATTGCGAATCATATTCATGGAAATTTCAAAGCTCAAGCTTTTTAGCCGCACGGAGGAAGCGACATTTTTCGATGATAAAAGGGCGAAGTTTCACGAGATCTGGAGCAAGTCGTCATGCAGACGGTCTTGGGTCTTGGTACTTGTGCTTCACGTTAATTACTCGACTACCAAGTGCAATTACATGAGAAAACGAGGTGCCGTGGTAAACGATCAAGGTGAAGGTACAGTTAGGTGGTTCTTTACTCTTCGGCTTTTGCTTGAACCTCTCACTCTGTAAGGGTCAGGACTTGCGACGTTTTTACTAAACCTTTTTGCCCATCGCCCACCGCAACTATCGCTCCGTTCAATCTCTTCGCTCCTTGTTCTACACGGGTGTATAATTAGTTTTGCACACCTGTGTTTAGAGAAATAATAACTCCGACACAGGTCTATATATATTCAGAATCGTTTCACTCCACGAAACTTGAAGAACGAATGCGAAGGTCTACCTACTCCGAAGCTCTGAATCATCCGCGTCTTCGAGGCTTCAAACTTTCGATCGCGATGTAAAAATCGATGGATACCTGCTCTGAGGGAAACGAGAAGAGAAGAAAATAGATCGTTGAAAATAGTAAAATTACGGTAACTGGAGCGATGGTTCTTCGCAAAGTTATGAATAACTTCTCCTCGCTGCTGTATGTTATACCGTTAGATACTTAGAGATAATTGCAGTGGATGGATGCATTGTAGTAACTTTAGTTCCCGGGGTTAAATATTATTAGGAATAGCGCCGTAAATCAGACGGCAAACTATCACTACTGGACATTACTGCCTTTCAAGACTCTTGCTTGACCATAGCGTGTAATTATCGTATACGTGTGTGCATACTGTACCAAGAAACGGGACGTGGATTCTGAAAATTTGAAGATACCTAATCCGCTTGGAAGATATCAATTTTCTTCTTCTTTCTTTCCTCTTTGATGCTCTATCGCGACGCGGGAGAAATTTTATAGCTAGCTACCTTCCTGTGGGAAACAATTACTTCCTCCACCTCTGAGAAGGCATTCTACCCACGCGAGTAACACCTTCGACCCTGGAGTCAGCGAGAATGCCTTGTGCCTGTTTCTACGTAGCGTAGAGAATCGGAGATCTCCTCTTTATACAATACGTATGCGTCTTGGTTTTTGACCCCTGGGTTTTATCGCCTCTCCCGTTTCGTGTTGTAAATTCAAATCACGAGATTCTTTCACATTTCTAGCATCATGCTTGTGCCGGTTATTAAATATTGGCAATTTTGCTACCTTTTTTTACGTCTCATTTCATTCGAGAGACCTGATCCCGACGTTTACAGTTTTTCTCTTTAATTATCAAGGCTCGCCTTCCACCCGCACGAAACCTCTTGCGTAATCGCTATCCATCTTTACTTTCTGGGCCGGTAATTACTTCTTCAAGAAAGGCAAAGACCGTCAGACAACACGTACCTACCTACCTACCTACCCGCCTCTACCTTTCTTCCTTCGTTACGAGATCAGAAAATTGATACGCTCCTAAAAACAGGACTGAATACCACACGTCCGATTCCACGGTTCTTATAAGCGTTCACGTCTCCAACTCTTACGTTATTATCTCTGTTCAACCGGTTAATAGTAACAAGTAATTATCTCCGCTCGTTTTTCATCAATTATAATTCTGCCGGACCGTCGCAGAACGCGTGCAGAATTGAATCATGTCCTTAGAAATAAACTGACATGTAATTATGTATCTACACAGCGACGATTACACGCTCTGCACGGTTTATAAATTTCAAAAAATTTACGGTATGAAAATGAAATTTCTCCCGGCGAGAAGAATGGAAGAACGATAAAGGCTGTTCATTGTTCGAAAATCTCGTTATCTTTGCGAGATGAAAAACCGATGTAATCGATTTTCTATGTCGTGAATATTTCATGAATTTTCTTTCAACTCTGCTCTTTGATCTGCTCGGCGTTCTACACGCTGTGGGATTGTTCAAGGTCTTGGGATAAGGTGTCGTGACCAGCTCATCGAAATGTTGTATGTCTAGATATATACCTATATATATCTCCGGACTGCAATGCAAGACATAACCTTCCGCTATCGCGAATCCTGCAGGCGCGGCCAGCCGGGAAAACCACCCACGCAGTCCCGGATCCACTCACGATGAACTCTCCAATGCCATTTCTGATTCCCAACTGATTTCGTGCTAGGAGTTCAAGATATTTATTTTTGAATGGATTTTTTTAGAATCCCTAATCACACTCGGCGATCGAGTGTCTTCATTTTGTTTGTAAAATAGATGAATAATATTGTCTTCCTTTCGTTTTTAGACCGCCTTACACCCGGGGAGCGGCAACGTTCAACAGCAACAATTTCTGGAGCCAAGAATGGCGCAGCTAGAAACTTTGGAGGCCAAGGTGAGGAGACCAGTCTCTTTTTATCTTCTTCTAAAATGTTTTTTAAATTCAAATTATGGAACGTGCCAAGAAACGTAAACAATTTAATGGGAAGTTTTCAGACAAATAAAATATACCCAGCTATACTTATCTCATACGTTTATTTTAAATGAACCGTTAGAAATACGATAAGATCGAAATCCACGAAAGATGTATAGTTTTTATAAATAAATAAAACGCCAAATTAAAATACCCCGAAGTCGCCACTATATGATAATTATAAACGAGATACGTTCTAACGGTGAAAAAACAATTTTTCTTTCAGTTTTGGCTCATAACTTTTCCCTATAGTTTATATTATAATAAGAACGGTTCGTAGCGGAGAAAATCATCTTCATCGTTTTTGTCCTGGACCTGCTTTTGTTCCGTGTATTTCTTTCTTTTTTATTTTATTTTTTTTCCTTTTTCTTCGTTTTTTGGGTAAATTTTTTTTTCTCCGGACCCAGCCGAAGGCAATGTTCAGCGGTGATCGGAGGCCTGCTGTATAGCCCCCGGCTACACACAGGCCTGTCCAGCCAGTGATTTATATGCAGATGCGTGGACCAAACGCCGATCTTTCGGGCCCCGAACCTGAGGGTCTGCTTGAGACCCATTAAAACCGCCCCACGCCCGAAATCGGGCCTCAATGGCGTAGGATTTGATCCTGTTTCGTCCGTAGTTCTTGAATTTCATTCCTCTTCTTATTCCTCCAATTTATTTCCCCTTCTCTTTTTTTCAATTGATAAATAACTCTCGCATGTACATACGCATCAATTTCAAACCGATCGCCACCCTTGTATTAATCGCAAAATATCTCATCATTTTATTTCACCTGTAGATTTATACGCGATGCGTCGTGTCAACAGAGGCGTGGATAAACTCGTGTATAATTACAGGTTATACCATATCTTGCCCACGTTTCTTCGAGCGTTAGTAATTGATAATTAACCTTTCCACCGGAGAATATCTGATCATTTTTTCAACTCTCTTATTATTTCCCTTCCATATTAATTCTTCTTATTCTTATTTTATTACACATTCGATAAGACAGTTTAATGAAAACGCGATTTAATTTCGTAAAGATTATTATCTCAATTAAAACAGGACCTCTTCCTCCTTCCTTGATTTTCTTCTCTCGTCGTATACTCGATCATTTCCAATATATCCGTTTTCTGTCTTTTCCCGCGACTATTTGAGAGCGACGCGCGCTGTATAGGGGAAGCTGAAAGGGTCCTTGAAAATTGAGGCTCCAAAGTTGATTTCAAGTCGGCTTATTGTACGCCCTTGGTTCTCGGAACGTAGACAGATCTGCCCGGGGAGATTGTGAGTCCGCAGAAGTCAGTGACCTTTACTGTCTGGACGGCGGTGCCAACTTGGGCCCCTTTTACAACAAAGATGGGGATCGCAGGTCCTTAAAATTTTCTAAAGGGACCAAAACGCGCCCCTCGCATGCCCCCGACATTTCAACCGATTCACACATCTGTTGATCGTCTATTAAAAAAATTTTATTCAACGGTGACTGCAGTGGCCAAATTTCAGAACTTCATTTACTCGCGTCCAAGACTAACGGATAAGATAAAACCTTCTCGGTTTTTGGAAGCCCAAGTCCCGAGGCTCTTCCACTCCATGGTCAAAGTTAAGAATTTAGTAATCACCGGGCAGCTGGCCGCCGCGTTCTTCCTTAACTACCACCGAGGTATAATTCATTTGAGTAAGTGCTCTGTAGTCTGCAGACGCGTCATGACACAGGACAATTATTCCTATCCTGAAGGAATACTGCCGCGTTTACCATTTCGTGCGGTTAAAATCTACCCATCTAAAAGCTAGAGTATCCATCAACCTAGCCAGCTGCATACACATACAGTCGTGGATTCTGATAAGGATTATAAACTCTCGAGTAGGTGTTTTGCATCGGGACTTTTCCGCCATTTCTTTGCTAATCAAGCTACCTGGAGTTCATTCCAATCACCATGGAATGCCGGTGTATAAACCGCCGCTTTTAATCCGACGAAGAATACGACGGAAAAAAGAACCGACAAAGAGAGAAAAAGAAAAGAAAAAAATGAGGGTTTTATCATCTGCTGGGACGGTAGCGGATGACGCGGGGTTGAATCGGCTGTTATATAGCGTTAAACGATGTGTGGTTCTTTATTATTCATTGATCGTAAATTATTTCTCTATAAAAATCAGAGGAATTAGTCACGGGGGGTCTGATTATTTTTTAGATTCGTAAATATGTATCGTTTATTAACGCAGCTGTAACGATCTTTCGTGATTCGGGGAGAGACGCGGTTGATTATTTCGTGACCGAGGTCTCGATTAAAATTAATAGTCGTATATAAATATAGGTCACCGTAATTGGAGCAGATTAATAACTGTTTGCGATGGAAAAACCGCGACGTTCTATTTTTGAAACCTTTTGTTTCGAAAATTCCGATTTTCTTTTTTTTTTTTTTTTCTTTATTTATTATTATATTGAGAAGAAATTCAAGTTCAGTATAAATGAACAATGAGTAATATTGGAATGAATTTCACACCTTAGAATCAAAATGGTTACAGATATTTGTTCATCCATGATACTACCATTCATCAAAAGTTTATAAAAGTTATATTTTGATAGCAGAAGCACCGAGGCTGTTATAAATCTTCTGAAATATATTGCGTGACTTTGAGAAAAAAAAGATAATAACAAAAAGAATTCTGGGTTTAATATTTCTCACCTGCAAAGATGCCGTGAAAAATAAATAAAGTATAAGTAGAAAAAAATGGCTGTAAATTTAATTTCAAATTGTACGTGTAATATGACGAACTGCGAAAAAGAAGAAAATAAAGATCGTAGAAGGTTTGAAGCAAAATGAAAAAATTAGTAAAACTAAGGCAAACTCGTTGTCATTCTTCGCTTTTGAATTACTTAGGCTAAAATCGTACACGTGTAAGACCTGAAGACCGTATGCAGTAGATTCTTGGGAAAACTCTCACTTCCGTGGGAACGTTGAAGTTTTAACGAAAGAAATACTCCGCGAGCAGGTCTCTGAAACTGACGATGATTATTAGCTTTGTTTCAAAGCCGGAATTATACAGAAACGTGCGTGTAGGTATACACATTACGTTTACACGCACGTGCGTTATCGCGTAGCCACCGTCTGCACATGCGGTAGAAAAAAAAAAAGTGTGACGAAATAAAATGACGGAAATTTTTATCTTTCAGGGTATGTTTCATAATTCGTCTCTTTATTCTTTCTACTCTATCGCTTTTGTATTTTTTAGTTTTTTTTATTTTTTTTTTTCCACCAAAACTCATCACGCTGCTGGAAATTAAGGTAGAAATTATTTTCATTACCAGGCTTATAAAACTGGCTCAAGTCGAGCCGAGGCAAGACGTACAAATGTAGGTATAATAAGTAAGTCAGACCCTCGCGGTTTGGGTGTATTTTTTCATTAGGAATAATTTTCAAATTTAATTTTCTCCACTGCCCGGAAGATTTCAGGTTCAAAACGGATGAATATTGCCCCGGGGGAAGCATAAGCAGATAAACGAATGGCTTCTGCATCTATAGGCTGCTGATTAACAGACAGACGAAATTTTTCAGCTTGCTAATAAGCAACGTTAAAAATGTTGTTCGTTTAGGCTTACGATTCTGAAAATCTGCGGATTCTCATGCTTCGAATTGCAAAACGCGAGACTCGCCGATCCTGCGACACGTGGATTTTGCAAGCCGTTAAAAGTCATGCGAAAGTAGATTGCAGGGTCATTAAAACTGCACAGCAGCCGAAATTATCGTCTCGATTTTACGCCTCTCTGTAGGACATCCCTATTACACCATGTCGTGGCATTTCACGTGAGAATTATCTCTGGAAACAGAAATTTCTGTACAAAGATCATAAATGTAAACGGCCGAAGAAAAGAGCCTCGAATCTTGTGTAGCAGATGTTTAATCGGACATCGCGCTTTTCTAAGACGATTTTATAAAGTCGGGGGGATCAGGGCGATTAACTTCACCCAAAGTCGTAAATCTCGGTTCATTATCCGGCTCAGAGTCGTCGAGAGGCAGTTCCAACTCTTAAGGAAGCTTTAAAATCCTAAAAACTCAAACACGGCAGAGAAAACGTGAATTCTAATCCCTCGCGGCGTATAGATCGCAAGTACATCTACCGTTTAATCACTTCCCCATGGGACCCCGGTCTCCTGAGAGTCACGGCTGAATTCAATCGTCCCGGTCCTCGACTCTAATACAATTTCCGCCACGTTTCATGGCCCGAAAAGTTCAAAGCTGAGGTCCCTAGGGTCACGGCTCGGATCCTTTTTCTTAACGTTTCGACTCGGTTCAGAGTTCGGGCTGAGTCCGGGTCAAAGATACCGCCTCGGACGCACTTTGTGAAAGATACAGTCCCGTCGAGGCAAACGCCTCCCGTAATCGACGTAAATCAAATTTACTATAATAGAATATCAAATTTATGCTCTCGGTCAGTTAGGCCCGGGTACATGTATGCCCGGCGCGGGCAGGAAGGCCTCGAGAGTACTCCGTATTTATTGTATGCTGAGAATCCACCCAAAGCATCTCTGGTAAGGCACGGGATAAACCGGATGTCTGTACTATAATCCCGTTATAAAAATGGGATGAGAATACACATAAGTATATCTAGTCGTTAAATGGGATGAGGCCAAATTATTACGTAACAGGACTTTAAGCGCGTAGTCCCACGGCTAAGGTACACCAAAGCCATAACTCAGCCGGGAATGAATTCGTCCATAAACATCCACAGGAGAACGTAGACCGTATCTTTTGACCATAAATCTCGTTGTATTGATAGAGTGGATAGTTTAGGCCATTACTCTTTGCTTTTAGCGGTTTTCCCGGTTTTATATACCTACCCAGCTTTTTCCGGATCGCTCGAACGTCGAGTTAAATTTCGACGACTATATTACTGCAGCGTCTAGTTAATTATTGACAGCTTTCAAATTGAAAGGACTGCACTCTTCGGATCGCGATTAAATTTTTACGGGAAAATCGAACCCCTCGACTACGGGGATCGAGGGGGATGAGTATTCGATTGATATTATCTATGCATCGATCATCGACGGTCCTAATTCGGTTAAACTGTGTACATACGCTGTATACATGTATCCGATCCCTCCGATATACATAAAGATCGCTTTAGGGCTGCGATTAGATAAACCTCTGCGGGTACTCGGTGGTTAACATAAATTTTACTCCTAATTATGCAGATTATTTATAGTCTCTATCATAGTTTATGTATTACTAAAAGGCTTTTAATACATACAGCAATACGTGTATATACATCGTATATACGTATATACTTAGATGTTTTAGAAAGAAATATTTCCTCGGGCTCTCGATACTCGCCTTACTCTGCAACAGTTGATGTATGCCCATTACGCATTATTATAGTAGCAGATTAATCCAGCGAGAGAAATATACCTACGATAGATTAGGCTAGCACAATTTCTATAGAGACGTATGGTTATAGCTGTATATTTATTATACACGTTGATTATGCATGGATATGTCTTCATTCGATATTTATAGAAGAGATCTTGCTGCCTATTCCATCATTAGCGAATTTTTGTATACACGTAGGAATTGTGGCGGAAGCTGCTTCGTGTTATATTATTCGACTTTATAGAGTTGACTGTCTAATTCCATAGAGTTGATAGATAAATGATTGAAAGAGAAAAAAAAAATTGCGGAATATGTTGTAATACGTAGTACATTTATGCAAAACGAGCGTAATTGCCTTGTTTCACGGTCCACGGTACATGCGTATTAGCTTGGCCAGAAATTGTAACACTTTGCAAAGATGAAGAGAAAAAAGAATGGAAAAAAGGAAAAAACAGTTATTCAACTGGAGGCGTACATAATTCCTGGTCTTCTTATGTACAGCTCGAGAAAACCTGCACTTCCTTCCCATTCTTATACCTACGGTACAGCAATTCCAATGTTGAGTCTGTGCTCACAGTTCATTGCGAAAAAGCGATGATAGACGCGAATTTTACCATTGTTTCAGATGGCTAGCATCGAGGTGTCCTTATCAACGACACCGAGGCGTAAAAAGGGAGGCAGTATTACTGGCGTCACTTCTTCACCAGCTGCTGGACATCGGGCTCGAGATGTTGGGAAGGAATTGGACGCCCTTAGGATAGCTCTTAGAGATAAAGAGAATATAATCCAGAAGTAATTATCGTTATTATTTTTACTGTAAATTTCTTCGAATTATAATCCACGAGTGAGCTAGAATTGTTCGAACTAACGAATTGAAAATTTTTGACGGAAGGAGCTGTCTGAAACTTCGAAACTTTCTCTTCTCTTGTCTAATTCGTTTTTTTTCTTCTAATTCTCTGATTTCAGTCTTAAAGGACAATTGTGCAATACGCTTAGCAATCGGTTATCCTTACGGAATGGACCTTCCTTGTCGGAATCGGACCGCAAAGCGGCCGAGGATCGACTCCAAAGATTGCGACGCGATGCAGACAACAAACGACTGGCTATAAAGAACCTAAAACTAGCTCTCGAGCGGCTAGATATCACGGAGTAAGTTATAGGAACGATTAAAAAAAAATTATGTTTCTTTCACGAAATCATCTTCCTTCGAAATTCTGTTAATTTTCATTTTCTTCTGGATTGTTTCAGCAATATAGACGTTAGAATTCAGCAAGCAGAACTGGAGTATCGACTCGGCAGGGAAGAACTAGAGCTTCTAACTCTTCGCGAAGAGAGTCGAGCCCTTCAAGCAGCCCTTGAGCTCGCCGATACTCAGGAAAAGCAGAAAAATCACACGATATTCAGGTGGGATATAATCCTTTTCAACTTATCATAAAACTTCACGATACGTGTAAACGATGAAATTTCAAATTCGAATATTCTGATATTAAGCCTCCCTTCGTCTATCCTACAGCTGCATTTCCGGTTCTACTCAGGTCACCGTTCACGCACTCGAAGTTAGCGCGGATCCTAAAAGTCCGAGATTCGGTGCTGGTCCCAGAGACGATGCACCGGGTCTTTACGTCGACTGGGCAGTCGAAGATTCGGGACTTTGCAAAGGCGATAGGTGAATATGAAACTTGAATCATTAATTAAAGGGTTGGATGGCGATAATTTAAAAGATCTCTTGGCAAAATCTAAAACACTTACTCTAATACTCGAATGTTGTATTTTTTATGAATTTCTCACAATATCTGAAGACACACAACTCACCTGCTTCGAAAATTTATTACGCCCAATCGGTGATATTCGTGTTAATCGATACAAAGTCTATTTTATACCGTGACTGAGCATACTTGAAGAAAAGATCGCCCGAAAATATCCTCGAGTGAATGAATGGTCCGTTTTTCTTAATTATCTCGAAACTCGCATCGCGAACTTCTCGATTATTATCAATAAGTCAGAAATGAAACGACTTTCGAACATAGAATACTGTCTCGTTTGTGTTTTCGTGTCTGGCATTTCTTATCTATATTATCGTGACTTCAAACAGCGAGATTATGGCCTTTGCCTGTTATTTATTCTTGCTCTAGTTACTCCAGTTACTAGTAGTTGTTTCCGAAACCGGGATAGGTAGAAAACCCGGGATGAATGACACGCGATATCATGTATGGCCTCGCGCAGGACATAAGTCACGGGTTTTATCAACCCGAAGAACAAAGAATAATCTTAGCGGTCAGGTTCCCAGAGAATCGTTCTAGCGTAGCCCGCAGGATAAAGTCCACCGGAAGTTCGCCATGTGGTTCGACTAATTGCCCGGTATGCCTAACGTTCGCACGACCTCGTCCCCAACTTGGTGTAATGTCTGTATAAACATCTGTTTGAGTCTTGTTTTCAAATCGCTTTTCGTATGGAGCTTCTGATCTACAAATCCGACGACAATATCTTCCCCATTCACGATTTTTTGCCTCTCGTTTACAGCCGCAAACGCGGTCTTCCGGTGTTCGAAATTCAAAGATAGGAGAACGAAACATTCGTCAAACCCCTAAAATTTCATAAAAACCCCAAAACATCATTCCAAGATAAATTCGGCCAATTATCTTCGACCGTGAGCTTGTTTTCTCATCAGTATATGTATACATAGATATTACTATTCAGTTAATAGTAACACAGAGTTAACGATCCCGGTTTCCTGCCGATGTGCAGTGAGCAGTCAGAAATATTCCAAACTCTTATTCAACGCTACTTTTCTTCACGATTCAGAATCCTGGAGGTGAATGGCAAGCTGGTAGTAGGCGCCGGAAGAAGCGACCTGGCCAGACTACTCGCCGTAGCTCCAGACGCGGCTCAAATAGTCGTTTTACGCAAGGGCGAGTCTCTGGCAGCTCTTCGCACCCTTAGATCCGACAACCTCCGGCTAACTCACAGGATCGGATACCTTGAGGAACAAGTCAGGGACTTATTGACCCCTTCTCGTCCTCCGGCACCGGCTGAACCCCCGCCGAATAGACAAGAGCAGGTGCAGGTGAGCGTTTTTGATTTTTGGATGAAAAAGAAGAGCGTTCTTGTCTCATTTTTGCCATTTTTTTTTTTTTTTTTTATGTGCAGGTTTTTCAGAAAGGACCCCAGGTCACTGCCTTGGTGGCAAATTTGCCAGGCTTGAGCGTGAAGAGCCCCGCAGAACTTCGGCAGAGTTTGCCAACTGTTAGGACCAGACACGGAGATCATCAACGGCGCATAAACGAGACGAGGAATTCGAAGGAAGCAGATTTTGTATCGGATGGAAACACGGCCCATCATCACCATAAGTCGAAAACAAGACAAAGACCCCAGGGATATCAACTCGCTAGATCCACCGCCAGCCTCGATTGCAAACAGTCCCATTCGCAGATTCAGAGACGACCTCCTAGGGCGGAATCTGCTATGGAACAAGTTCACAAGAGCAGAAGGAACGCGCCGTCCCTGCAATCCTTGGAATTCGACTCGGAGCCAACGTATTATCGTTTGCAGGTGAATAATTCGAAAAATAAAAGAGAACTGGTGCTTCCAGTCGTTTTGGGCATTTTGGAATCAGTTTGTCGTTTGGTTTCTCAATATTTCTTGCTTTTTTCAGGACTCGCAATCGAGGACGTCGGAACAGTCGGACGTCTCCATGCTATACCCAAGTTCTCATGAATTAAGAACGCGACCTACGCCGCCAAAAAAGCCGCTCAGATTGTCTCTGCACAGAGCAGCGAGTCTTCAATCGGTCGAAAGTGCTCCGCCGACCCCGCAGCACGATATTAGTAGCAGAAAACCAGTGAAAAGAAATTATCGCGGTGATCCACCGATCGGTTTAGAAAGGGGTGAATTATCTCAGCATAATTCGGACCGGAATTCTGACATCATTCAGGCTAATCAAAGCAATAATAATCAACCGCCACAACCGCCTCCTCGAACTCCTTCGAGGGCAGAATCCTGCCAGAGTGCTCTTAGATGGCCTTCTCCCAGACCCAGACCACAGCTCGCCTCTGTCCCCATGGAAAAATGGTGCTGATGAAGAATAGGCTGGATTTTATTTACGAAAGAAGTCTGACCCGATGATTAAATTGGGGGATGAAAATTCCCAAGAACCAGAAGCTCTCGGGTTTATTTTCGTCAAGTTTTATCGTGAGGATTGTAAACTAATTTTCGAAGGATTTGATTTTGAATTGATTCTGTTCTGTCTTATTGCATAATTTGCTCAACGAATTAGTGATTTGGAGTGAAAATTGAGGATATTTACAAAATTTTCAAATTTTCTGATATATTAGTATGTCACTTGCTGATCTTGCCGGTAGATTATTGAGGAAAAACAAAAGTTGATACAGAAGACTAGGAGTTTGCGAATTTTGAACGTAACTAGTGTAATAAGTCACACAAATCGTGGTTATCTTAGTACGTATTTAACATAGTGTTTACCCAGGATTTAATTGATAATTTCATAACGATATATAGCTAGTTAAGTTATAGTGATAATATTAGCATTTATGAAAGATAAAGTGTAAAAAGTCACGTTGAAAGTATTAAAGTATGAAATATATTCACTAAATGCATGAAAATATGCGCTATTGAAGCTTGGAATACGTTTCTCTGTACAAAATACGTTTATTATTTATAAAACGGAATGATTATGCAACGATTTGTAGCTGTCAGAATCGTAATTCGTCGAATACATAACGTTATCAGTTTTAGAAAAATTAAATATACAATAAAGACCTGCGTAGACACGTAAGATTGATTATTATCTTCCGACAAATTATATGAGCTAAAGTTTTTGGTATAATGTTATGATATCGATTTTATACATACATAGAAAAATTGATTTACGGATGCCCTGCGGGAAAGAATCTCATGCTGCATCTGATAGTTTCAACTGTACTATCATTTTTATAATAAAAGTAATAGAAAATAAAAAAAATGAAAAACATTGTTGAATAAGCTTTTAGAAGACTTGAGCGATTTTCTGCGTTTCCTGTTTAATTACGGAGCGTAGAATCGAATCAGGATAATAAAGAACGAATTAATCTACGTATAACGACGGTATGTTAGTTATAAAAATATAAATTATTTTATTAAACTCTTAGAATAACGCGAATTCATCTTCTCATCGTTGATTCAGACAAATTTTTAGTTGCGTAAAGGCAGATCTCTGTTTGAATCATTTCTTAAGAGCTATACGACACATACGTGCCAGGAGACTCTGCATCTGAAGCAAGCTTCTCATCCCGTTAACGATGGCTAGATGTGTTATTCCGATTTCCTGAAACAATAGATTTCTTTAGCTAGAAGAAAATCCGGCAGAAATATTAGGGAATTCGATTCTCAACCGACCTTGATGAAATCCAGCTTCAGTTTTTCGTCTATATCGAGATTCTTGCAGACTCGGAATATGTTACCGATTATATCTTCCGCCGAGTAGCCCATTCTCCACAAATACGCCATTCTCTGTTGATTGAAATTTCTTTTTTAAATATCAAAGACATCTAAGCATCCGAAGTTCGAATATCAAGAAATTCGGAGTACTGAGAATTGAAATACTTCGAATTTTCCGAATCTTTCTGGTTTATTTCTCAATTCAGAAGCAAATTCTTTCCTCAACGAAAAGATCCTCGTGAGATTTCCGGCGATTTTTAACACAGTAAATAAAAACCGTTTCCAATCTCACCTCGAAAGATTTTTCGATGTTTCCTTTCGAGCATAATTCCAGCATTTCCTTAACCACAAGAGGATGTGGTTCATCGCAGACCTTGAACACATTCTCCCCATTCACATGCCCGAACCCATTATGAGTGGACTGA
The DNA here is from genome assembly GCA_944452935.1 of Rhogogaster chlorosoma. Lineage (NCBI taxonomy): Eukaryota > Metazoa > Arthropoda > Insecta > Hymenoptera > Tenthredinidae > Rhogogaster > Rhogogaster chlorosoma. The sequence continues at coordinate 25,495,112 of OX101800.1, read as the reverse complement.
AGATTATTCAAAGCTTGTCGCATGTCTCCTTGGGCGGTGAACACAATTGCTTCCAGTCCGTCATCGGTGTAGGATATCTTGAGGGGAAAATAATCAAACTTAGAGAATAAGAAGGGGAATTAGACTTCAATACAAAATTTCAGCTCTAATCATTTCCTGAGACAAAAGAAAGCGGCTAAAGTTTGAGAAAACGTTGTTGACTGAAAGTTAATAGCATTTAAGTTAATTTAAGAAGAGAAATATCCTGAGAAAAGAAATAAATAAAGGAATAAAAAGCACCGATTCTATCTTACTCCTTCTTTCTGGCAGACTTGAATAACTTTGGCCAAGACTTGGGCGTCGGATAATTTCCCATACCGCAACATGGCGCATCTGGATTGTATAGGTTCTATAATTTTCTCGCTATTATTACAGGCGAGAGCGAACCTTGTAGTGTTGCTGTATAACTCCATGGTTCTACGCAGGGCTTGCTGAGCTCCGTCAGTCATGCTGTCGGCTTCATCTAAGATAATGATCTTGTGTCTTCCTTTGGGAAGAGTTACCTTTGGTTGGAATAATTCTGGTTATACATTCGAGTCTCTGTGACAATGATTCCTTGCTTTCTTTTCTTTTCTATAACTTTCAGCACTAAAGCTACCCTTTACCTTCTGCTGAGCAAACATCTTGATCTTATTTCTCACGACGTCGATACCTCGGTCGTTAGACGCGTTTAACTCGAGTACAGCATCCTTGAAGGATGAGCCGAGCAGGACACGAGCTAGACAGAGAATTGTCGTGGTTTTTCCCACCCCTGGAGGCCCTGCGATTATTATATTAGGCGCATTCCCATTCTGAGCAAATACGGCCAGACGGGCTACGGTATCCTCGTTTCCTACTATGTCCGAGAATACTTGAGGACGGTATTTTTCTACCCTGAAATAGGTGATGTTCTTCTATGATATTCGAAAGATTGTTCTCTTTTCTCGGGAGGGTTAAATTTTCCATTTAAATTATCGCCGATTTAGGTATACAGGTGCGTAGAAATAAAACGAAAACTAACCTATAAATACGATTATTTATTCTTTTCATTATTTCCGACTATTTACGTATTTGTGTACAAATAAAATAGGGATTAAATTGATCTAGATCAGTTTTTATCGAGTATAATGATTCTTCATGTTTCGTATATTCGTGCATGAATGGAAGGAAGATTGATCCGATTCAATCTGATCTAACCTCAAAGTTAACCTAACCTTTATATCTTGTTTCTTGCAGAATTAGTGAGCGGCGATATTGAAGACAGGAAATTCCTTACCATGGCAGATGAGCGGCTCTATAAGCTGATTTATCTTTCAAATTAACACCGCTAGTAGACGGTAATACTTCTACTTCCATAGGTTCATCTTTTTCGTCGGCTCCAGCCATGCTGAGCAGTTGATATTGTTTACTAATTACAAGCGGCGCGGGAAGCCGGAAAAGTGTGTTGAAAGATGGCGCTATATGGTGGAGGCGGCAATGCGTGCGCAGGAGGGTTCAAATTTCAAAATTGACGGTCTAACTTTTGAAACTAACTCACATAAACTTTGTCATAAAAGTCTAATCTAACGATACAACTGTTTCACAGATGTTGAAATTGGTGTGCCCATTTCAAAACTATCTCAGATAGCGCCTATGCTTTATAAATTCGGGATAGAGGGCTCGTTCCGAGGATTGACGGGAAATCAGGTTGTTTGTTCACTACAATACGATTCTTAGATCTTAAAATGGGAATTCGCCAACTTCCGGGTAATCGGTAGAATTTTTCTGAATCTTCGCTACACAGTATAAAAGCCGAGAAATTCTTTTTGAACTCAGTCACTCGAGGCTTTGACAATGGTAGAAATGAAGTGCAGACCCGCATTTTGCGGTAAGTGAAGAGTAAATTTTCCAATTTCATTTTTATTCTCGTAACTTCACATGTCATTTCCTGGCCGGTAATGAACGCAATGCACACTTTTGATGTTTCCGAAATCGACGGTACCTTTGAATTGATTATGCATGATTGGAATCAATAACCAGGTATGGAATTAGTTTATCCGGCAACCGTCAAGTTTGCCATTTCGCGCAGTATCCTGCGTTTAATCTTGCTGGTGGATGTTCTCGGTAAGTTGTCCACGAACCTAACGCCAGCGTGAAGCTGTTTTCTGCTGTCCTGTAGTTCAGCCTCGACAAGTTTCATTATGTCCGTCTCGGTGACCTGAAATATTAAAAGTCATCAGTCTGGCTATTCGGCTTCGGATCTTTTTTCGTTTCATCGTGAAAATTTGCCTTACTCTTCAGTCCCAGGTGACCGGAGGGGCCACACCTTTTGTATCCGGAAGTTTATGGTAACTATTTTTATAGTGACACAGATAGAAAATTATTGTTCAAAGAAAATCACCTGTTCGCCAGTGTAAGAGGAATCATCGGATCTGACCACGAAGGCGATTGGGAGTTCGTCGTCGTTGGGCTGAAGTTGGCCCACGACAGCAACCTCCTTGACTCCAGGATGAGACAGGATCACGTCTTCGAACTGTGATGGTGAAACTTCGATCTCCATGTACCTGAGTACATCCTTATCTCTCCCAATTAGGAAAATCTCACCATTCTCGTCGTAATAACCAATGTCCCCAGAGTGTATCCACCCTTCAAAAACCAATAAGCTGTAGCTGTGTGCCTTTTGTGAATGCAAATTACTCGATATATGTACGTTTTTTTTCACACTTTTGTGGTAGCGCAATTGAGATTCAATGTTTGAAACTTGAGCGAAGGGCTTCAAGTAATATTCTACCAACTGAAGTCCGGAATATGGGAAAGTTTGTGCTAAATCTTGACTTTTGAGCAATACTGCCAAGTGCTTTAGGGCCGGTTTGTTGTTGTTTAAAAAATGACGTCGGTACATCATATTGCGATACTAACGTACCATCTTCGTCAATGAACTGGGCTGTAGCCGATGGATTGTTGTGATAGCACATCATCATCCGAGGGCACTTCAACAATAGTTCACCCGCTTGATTTGCTCCTAATTTTAGTCCTGTATCACGATCGATTATCTTGACTTGAGAATTCTCTACGATTTCACCGCACGAGCCAGGCTGGGACTTTGACGACTGTATTGATACGAGACCGGTTTCCATCATGCCGTACTCCGAGATGATCTGGACTTTGGGGACGAGCTTTTTCAACGCTCTGTAAGAGTCCATAGAAAGACGGGTTCCGGTGTAGTGAACCTGACTCAGGGAGGATATATCATACTTTAGGGCCGCATCGCTTTTCACCAATTTGTCAATTAATTCGGTAGTGAGAGAAACCCAGTTTGCCTGAAAAGAGGAAGTTTTGTGGCATCGTGAGTTTAATTCTGTGAATCAAATACTCGGGAATGATTTAATCCGCTTGGCGATTATTTACTCTGTACTTCTCTATCAGGGCACATGCTTCGTACTCCTCAACTGGCGGCAGTATCATTCTAGGGATGTTCAGCAACAGAGACATGAAGATACAGTCTGTCGTGAGGTCCCAATGAGTGGCTCCATACTCAAAGCAGACCTTCCCGGCCATACCAACCTTTTCCGCCATGCCCATTCGCAGGGTGAGAATTCTGTGGCTCAATTCAAGACCTTTAGGATCACCTGTCGTCCCGGAAGAGAATTGTATCCACGCAATGTCGTCCGCAGACTCGATCGGGGCGGAAACGAAATTTTCGACCTCGTCGAATCCCGGCTCAGCGATGATACTATCAAATTCAAGAAATCCCGGAACATGACCGAGAACTATTATCTTCACATCTGGTTTCACCATTCGGGCAGCTTCGCTGACGAACGCAGTCGAACCTTCGCCGACGAACACCATTTTTGGCTCGATAACGCTAATTCCTTGAGCACAGTCCTCTGCAAGAAAAGTTTCCGTTACAATAGGTGACGTATGGGATTATTGAGGCATGATTTACTCGTGTTCGTTGGCACAGCCATAATGGAGACGGTGGCATTGAGATACAGGGCTGCGAAGCAGGGCATAGCAAAATCCAAATGGTTATTCGAGCAGATTGCGACAACGTCCTTTGGACGCAGTCCCTGCGACTTCATCCACAAGGCGCATCTCACACTCCGTTCCCTCATCTTCCCGTAGGTGTACTCTTCATCGGTGACAGCGTCGATCTGGAACACCGTTTGAATCGTGACTCATTCCCCGCAAGCTGTTCAATACCGATACAGGTATCGACTTATTTTGTCATGGACATGCGATTACCTGGCCCACCAGATCTGGGCTGCCTTCGAGTCTACGAAGTACGAATTCTCCGAGACTGGCCAAGTCTTCGGGATAGGAGACTTCTTTACCCTTGAGTATATTATCCTCGATGGTGAACTGGGGATCATTCTGCAAAGAGACGTTGAACTGTTCATTCCGATCCTCACAAAGCGAGAGGAGTGTCGGAGGATTAAAATACGAACGTGACACGATGCCATTATCAACGGGGCGACTTCCTCGAACTCGTGCTGGGGTTGGAGCAAAATCTTCTCTTTTGGCGAAGGAGAGCCGTATTGGGATGTAACACAGTCGGGTTGTATATATTTGTCGGGAAATGTGAAAAATCAGCAAAGCTGGGGTGAATTGATTTAAGGGGCGGCCCGGAATTTTTTCTTTAACGACCACTCTAATAGCATGTATGATACAAATTATCTAAAATTCATCTGTACCGATTAAACAAATCTCATTAATAGTAAATAGATGACTGTATAGTTAGTAGGGCGACAGATAAGTTCGGGCCTACAGGCGCTTCCGAGTTAAATCTGGCGCGTGTTCGTCGTAGCGTCACCGACCTCCGATTATAATGAAAATGAAATAAGAAATTCAGTTAATTTCTCTCGCTACATGCAACTGAATCTTCCCAAATCATCAACTTCCAAACGAACAACGGGCTTCGTATAGCGCTGTTCCAAGGATATTCCAAGAAACGATTGATATCGGTAAAAATCGGCTATAATTTAATCAATTGAAATCGGTGTATCGGCCCTTAATGAAATTCTTAACACATTTCACTTCATTATCAGTCTAGTTACCTTCAAGGTATCGATAAGCTCACACGTTTTCTAGTTTCGCTTGAGATCCCGTATTGGCACGTCCAGCCACAATGATGATGAACTTGTACTCCCATGGCTGCAAAGCAGTGCAGAGCTATATACGCGGTCCCACCGCGACGCTATAAAACTGAGATAAAATTCGGGAAGCAAACCTAGATCTTCGGGATCAACATTGAATCGTATTATGTAGCCAAAGTAAGCATCTTGTTGGCTACGTGGGGTTAAAGAGCACGAGCAAGTGTATGAAAGATAGCGCGGTTGCTAGCACGATCCAGATCCAGAATCGCTCTTCAGGCTTGATTTCAGTAGCGCGACGTGGCAGTGGTTTTGCCTTTATCATTTCTTACTTTCAATCTATTCCAAAATAATCTGATTTTCAGTGAATTTCTTCGAAACGTGCTCTCCGCCCTGAACTTATAAGGCATAGGTCGTATTCGAGATAGTTTAGGAATGAGCACACCGAGTCTGGAATACATTGATGTCAATTACGGCCTGTTGGAAGTGTTACAAGTCTTGCGTAGATATTTTGTCCTATAGACCTCATTAGGTATCTGTCGTTATCTGAATTCGTTTTTTCTCCAACAAAAAGTCGAAACGAAACTGTACACTGTTTCATAGCCTGCGTACGACAATTCGATATCGACTCCATAATACATCCGTGAAACCCACGAATAACCCGTTCATTAGACTGAAATCATTATAGCGATTGAAAAGCAATTGAGGGAATGGGCCGAATGACGGTTTAAGCTGAGTTATACCAGTTTTCCGGAGATTGCATAAAAATTATCAGTCATCATAGATTTACATTATAGATTGATTTGATGAGAATGGGTCGAACGTTGAACGGTATAACTCGAGTTATTTCGTTCTCTCTAATATACAGATAAAATGAGGCCATATTATCGGCTGTATGGTAAAGCGCCAGCGGTTAGATATAGTTTTTTGAATTGATTTTTCAGATGTATTATATTTGTAATAATTTTTGTACTTTTCAATGATTTTTTTACATTTGAAAATAAAAATGTTAATTGAAATATCTTCAATGAAACAAATAAAAAAAAAATCAAACTGGTAATAAATTTATTTTCTACTTTAGACTTTTATACAGCCAGAATTGATCAAAAAGACGAATAAAGGACAGGCAGGAAGACCGAAGTACGATCCGCGATGCCTTCAGTAATTTTATTTAATGGTGTATGGCGCACATCTGATCAATTTCATTTGACTTCTTATATCGAAATGTTTTGTTGCTTTTATTACGAGAATTTATTTTTTATATATTGAATGAATATTGCTGCGTTTCCATCATAAAAATCAACAAAAGCGCAACAGGCCATTGACACCTAGTTGCGATTTGCTATAGGTGTTTATTCGCAATATCTTGTTACACAGAGATTCGTTCATACTACAAGGAACGTCGTGTAACCTAAATTATAGACAACAGTAAAACGTCAAGTGATTAAAATTGCTTGTAAATTACAAAAAAATGTGATAATATCGATCGCGTCTATGCAATGTAACCGTTATATCTAGATTGAAAAATAAACATCAAAATGTTTAGCGTATTATTATGTGGAGATCATCAAGGAAACTAATAGCCGATTGCATTCATTTTATATTTCGTTGCGGTAGGCATAACCTAGACCTTGATGATTTACAAGATATTCCAGAGTACGATCTACACGATGTTCCCGGTAATATATCACATCTGATCTATCAACTCGCTCTATTCATTCAGAGAAATTGTTAGCTGGGATTGCCGAGCGAATATAATATCAAATGAAAGCTTATACTCGGGGAGACAGGTTTTAAATTCAATTTATTTCGCAGTTCATTTTCAACCGCAATCATTCGGTGCCTCGCTTGTACCAAGGCAGGATGATTTGCATCACAGACCAGACGCCCCGGGTTTCAGACGTTGTTCACCCCCCGAAGTAGTGACAAAGGTTCGACTAGCCCTCGAAGAAATGGGGGAGAAAAAACCCTCGGCTAAAGCGCGGGGCGACCATCATCTGCCTTTTCAATCCGGTGTTCAGGCAGCCTCGTCAGAAAATACTTGACCAAGGATTGATCCTGTTATATGATTAAATTTTATTTAATACCCTTGAAATTCCGACCATTGTATCTATCCCTATACCTATGTTGATCAGTTCACGTAATTTGAACCGGTTGAATTATTTAAATAAACTGTCCATCGTGGTGTGAAACAGTTTCAAAGTCCGACCCGTTACTTCGACGTTTTCAGCTAAATAAGTCCTCGAAAACTTGATATATAATTAATAAAAAACCATGGAAGAACCAATCAATATATTCGATTCTCGGCAGCTCTACGATCTGCTAAAATAAGGTCAAAAATTTACTTGCTAAGTGTGGGGTTCGAACCCACGCTCCCAGACGGGAACCAGAACTTAAGTCTGGCGCCTTAGACCGCTCGGCCAACCTAGCTGTTGAATCATCGAACTGTAAATGCTTATATATCATGATGCAAAATTCGATAACTAACGATCGTAACGAGCGTTTGATTCGACCATGAATCGAAAACTCGCAAGAATCATTCGTGATTAAAATGAGTCGTGCATTGCGTCGTATTACATGCAACTCGCAAACGGTTTCATAGATTATTCTACGCAGTATTAATTCTTCTTCATCAGACCTCGAGCTTATGCTATGCGAGTTTTCTAGTGATAAGGTCAATAATATAAACAGCGATGATAAATTTCCATTGATTTCCACCAGCTTATTTGCGGCTAAGGTAGTTTGTAAGGTGAGACGAGATGGCACAAGTCTTCGGACCGATTGGTAGCTCCATCTAGAATTTATTCGTAGAGTTTCCAATGGCTTGCTGGTTGCATGCAATAAGGCTGTGCGCAGAATGTTCGAAAATTCATAATTCTTCATCTTTCCTGCACTTCTTGTGCGAGGTAAGCCGTTTCAATGATAAAAACCAGGAAATCGATTAGCTTATCTTCTGCATAAATTGAACAGATGAGGTGAAAAAAATTCGAAGGTCTTATGCCACGTAGTTATTATATGTTTATTAATTTATTTTGCAGAATCGATCACAAATAGCCCTGTTCATCTTGCGGATAATCGACGTCGATTTGAATGTAAAATAAATGATAATTATCAGAGTCACACAGATCATTATGATAGATAGTCAGTCCTCCAAAATTAATTGGTGCATTTATTTTCTGATTATTTCGAATTAGAATGAGCAAAAGAACATGATTCTTGTATGTCAGTCTGATGTGAAGGAAATTGTGTTTAAATATGTTTCGATACCGGGCGTTCGAGTGATACACCTTGACATTTATATTGTAAGTTTTGTAAAAGTACAGTATATGGTCGAAGAAATCTATAACGCATCAGCTGTGAAAGTTCAAATATTTTATACCGCAATGTTTTATTACTGCGTCGTTTACAAGAATCCAATTACGCCACAAGCCAAACGACCTCCTGCAGAACCAGTTTTTAAACTGTCTTCAGTTCCTCCGCGTCCGAAGTCGTCGGCTTTAGCATGTACCACAATTGACCTGCCTATCGCACCTCGGACACCTATTAGTGTCAGGTAATGATCCATACCGTCTATGTTGGCCACGCCGTCAGGACCAGCTTTGATATTGCCCAAATCACCGACGTGACGTAGCGGGTCGTTTGGAGCCCCGTGATTAACCTGGAGTCAAGTAATTCTGAATGAAATACAAATTTCCCAATTGTTATTTATATAATACGGGAAAATAAACGTGCAGAACGATTCATTCTGTTATAATAAATACGGGAGTTGAATTGAAACGCCTCTAACCATGTAGGGGTTGAAATGAGACGACACGGAGAGACATCCTTTTCGCAAATCTCCTTTCTCGTGGATATGAAGACCATGGTATCCAGGGGTGAGGCCGGAAATACTTCCCGTAATCCTAACTCCTTCCGGTTTTTGTTCAAGAGTTAATTCTCCATGCGGTCCTGATACAGGAGTGCCGTCTTCTCCGTAAGATTTAAGCTCCACCACCCCTTTCAGTCCAACGGACTGTAATCAGGGGTCAATATTTGGAGAACATTAGCCATAATTTATTAAACGGAATATGGATACGATGAAATTAAGCCGTGGAAATTTGAAGTATACATACGAAAAGGTATGGTTCCATGTAAACCTCGTAAAGGTCGCTCCTGGAGCCAGGATATCCCGGAAGATTCCTGACGAAGAGGGTCCTGTCGTTGACTTGAACTGCCATATCGTCCCAGTGGTAACCGGAGGTCAGGCATATCAGGAAAGCGATAGAAATACCGAACAACACTTTACAGCCACTGAACCACATGATTTGTTTTAACAATATGTCCTATAGCTGAGGCAGAAGTCGTCCTGCGACGAAGCGATTCAACGTATTCAACGTTTTACCTACAAGCCAGTCTTTTATGCTATTACACAACTATCATCTCCGAAGGAAGAGCTCTTTGTGTGTCCCTGCGAAAAGGCGCAGTACGTTTAAATACCTGGATGGTGGGTCTCGAAGACCTTGGTAAACGATGAGCAACTCGTATGTACCAAGTCGTCTACGGTTGTCGAGTGTGTCTATAATCCGTAGCGGGGAAAATAAGAATAAGAAGAAAAAAAAGAAGAAAGAAGAAGAAAAAAAAAAAATTTGCACGAATAATGATAATGCGTGTAACTTTGTTCTCTGATTTCGCTGCTTTATGTGCGGAACGTGAAACGCACAAATTTCTGGAGCCACTCTACTCGGTACGGAATGACACACGAAACTCGTTTCTCAAAAGGTTCCTTGCACCATTTATAAGTTGCAATATCTTTGATATTCGGATCGATTAACACCCCCAGGCTATAGACTATAAACCGCACAATCGCCTTTTCTGAAGAGTGAAAGTTAGAAGATAAATATATCGACAACGGAGTGGTTGGCTCTAGGGGAATAGTTCCTTCTGATCATTCTACGCTCTCGTTTCAGTCGTACAAAAATTCGCGACATTTATTCCGTCTTCGGTTATCTGCACGACACGACATGACTTGATCAGTCGCGAGAGTCACCGCAGTATTTGTTCTACAATTTCAAATGTTTGAACGTACCAAGTCGACTCTGCATCGCGGACGTGAGTACATATCTTATTGTGTGGATACCCTTCGACCTTCCACGTAACCATTGCGGTAATTACCGCTCGAGAAAATTGTCGATAATTGCCGTTAATCAAACGATAATGACGATACGATCGGATCCTAAATCTCACGCGAAGGGGAAATGGCATACGATGCAAGAAATGGTTGGTTTTCTTGCTTCTTTTATTCAGGGGATGATCACAGGCGGTGTTATCGGATACTTTTGATCGTCCAACGTATGAAGAAATGGGAATTTTTTCACTCAAATATGGCCATAACTATGGAAGAATATTATCGCGCTAACGCACAAAGAACGTGCCTTCAAGGCTGCTCGTAAATACCTCCGGGCCTTTGGGGTCACCGATGATGCGAGTTTTCTTACTTCTTCTATCTGATTGCAGAGCTAGCTAATCTGCCATATGTCGCGATTCCGAGAGATATGGACTTCTGAATTAATGTATATCTTCAATCTAGTGTTCTTTGACGGAATAAAATAAATAAAGAATAAAAAAACTATACGGGAATTATTATGTTTACAATATTTTCGACCAAGTATATTCGCGTATTATTAAACAGCAATTACTATTTCGATAGAGGAAATAGCGTGGTTGATGGAACCTATAATTGTTGGTGGGAATTCATACTTTATTACTTCCTTGATAGTCGTGGGTAGGTATTGACTCGCGTTCAGAATTTCAAGGCAGTAAAAACGAGTTGGTAATAATCGAACCGTCTTCATTGAGGACAAATATCGACTGTTCGTACTCAATTGATTGTTTGCCTCGGAGTTGATTGCCATAAGCTATCGTTTATCAAGTCTTCAATGGGATCCTGTCATCGAATAGACCTCGCAGTTTCACAAATTTTAATTACTGCGTCTTCTCACTCTCGAGTTTTAACGAGCTTCGAGAACCTCTCCTATTACATTACGGCGTCGATTCGTTCCGACTGTATCTAATGACCTGATCATCGTATCCTAAAAATTGCAAAATTCAACGAATATAATTATTCGATTGTCCGATTGTACGGCAATGCCTCCTCACCTTCGTCACATTCCCGATTACCTTGCTCACATAAATAAGGAGATCAAGGACCAGGCGTGTGGTGGTCGAGTGTTTCAGGTTTAAAACGTCTAATTTTACTTTGGCATTTAAACATGTCCAATTATCGTGCAAGCGATTAATCACCGCGAATGTAGTAGTGTACAAAAATAAAGTGCAGAATTATTTATACCTCATTCATCAGCGGGAGTGCTATTACTCAAAAATTGTAATAAAAGAGACACTCGCCAGCCTAAACCCAGACGCCCGAATCCTTAGCCGAGGATCCAAAAATCGAAGAATCATTCCACTTCGTCGATTAATTCAGATCACCTTGCCCTAGTGCCTTTGGAATAAATAGAAGGCAATGGAAGTCTAGGAGGTATGGATATCCAACTAGGATTTAAAAAGTCGCGAAGGTTGAGCCAAGCACACGTGGTACCACGTGTATCTATGAAATGGTTGTATAGATTGCAGAAGCACTGCGAAGAATACATTCATATAGGCTAATGTAGGCATTATACTGTACATATACGTACCTGCTTTCATACGCAGTCGTAAGTCATATCTAGGCCATAATCTCACCTTCGTAATGTTCTGCGTAATTTTTTATATCCATTTTGATATTCGGAGGTGGAATTGAAATTTTTTTCCTCCTTCCAAAGCACGTAATTGTTAGAAATAAAGTTGCCAGACCCTGTCGTAAAGGAATCGATGAGGCTGATCAGCACCTCTTATTGTTAGACAGTTATCGACATGCAGCATGTGGTTAGGACCTTCCACTTTCCTGCCACCTTCGTCTAGGCCGTGGCATTCGTGTTATTAAATAATTGCGAGACATGTAGACACTAGATTGATAAAACATTGGCGTAAGCTGGCGAGTAGAGGGATTTGAGAAAAATGTACGTATGTACATTCTCGCATGCCAAGAGTGGAATGAATGGTGGGGCGCCAACAAGTGTCACGTCACTGACTCACTTCCAGAGAGAATATTGCTGGCGGATACGTTTCGACACAATCAGTAGTGTTCGGTGTCTTAGGGACTGACTTACAGTGTGATTCCCTCGATTTAAACTCCGCAGTGAAACTTGGGCATACGCATTCATATCCTTTCAAAAAAGTGCTCGCAGGACATTTTCGAGTGCATCAAACCCATCCTCGATCTACAGGTGAGTCCCTTTCACTATTTTCGAATTAATACATTCAAAGGTAAAAAAAAATCAGCGAATGTTTTCTTGCGTTCGCCATATGCAATTCCATTTCATATGGACCCCAGGCTCAGGTACCATTTTCGGCACATATTCAACAGTTTAACTAAAACAGGGCCAGCTCGTTCCCTGCTCGTCCCCATATTCATTCGGGTTCAATTATGTTATAAAAAAAACTTATTCAGTGAGACACATCTCTTCTTCTTTTGGTCTCATTGCTATGGCAAAAGTTGAAACGCTTTTGGACTCGAATAATTGTATCAGTGGGTCGATTTCTTGTGCTCTATAATATGACGGTGCTTGAAACTTGACTCATCGTTGGGCAGAAAGTAGGTGAATATAGTGGCTGCAGTGGTCAATATTGCATACGCTTGGGAGAAGGATGAATAGCAATGCCTGACAATGAGAATGACACGAACGAAGTGATGTACTTTCGACGGTGACTAATTCATGAGTTGTTTCTCTTATCGAAAAATCGCATTAAATCTTCGTTGAATGCGGAAATAGCGTCATATATGCCTACGCCAAGTTCATCGAATGCAAAGACTTTAGCAGATGTCCTTTCTGTAGTCCTGAGATTCTTTTCGTACGTACGAGGAAATCCTGCTGTTATTGAAGGTGAACGACCGTATCTGAAATTTTCCAGTCCCACTACCTACGACTTTAATAAAGTAAAAATATAATCGATTCCAAATCGCAGAAGATAATTATGAATGTTTCAAGTAAACATGTCGAATCGGAAGATAACAGGTCTTGCATCAAACAATTCGATTGTCTTCGATCCAAGTGGCTGTTTTTTTTAATCTAATCAGTAATTGCAGTCTAATATGCAGTTGCTTGCGGTTTTCACATTTGGCTTTCTTTCTTTTCCTGCCACATTGGAATCGGCATTACTTGTGTTTGTCTATATAGTTGCAAAGAGAAATAAGGTTTCTTGTGTATTTATTCTAAATGAATTACCTCCACATTAGCTGATAAGTAAATCATTCTCGCTGAAGTTATACGTGGAGAATAGGTAGGTCTAGGTCATCGTTCACGGATAAATACACGTGTGATATAAGAGAGGAGTTTGAGGCAGAGAAACTAACTCTAGTATGAAAATCCAAATACTTTCATGTCTCGAAGATAACGATAAGCGATTTTATGGATCTCCTTTCCATGCAGGCTTTACACTCTTCTGCATACTCAACCAGTCCGTGGACTCTTCGTATAGACTTGCCAAGCGCGATGTAGTATATATGAAAAAAAAACGCTGTAGGTATTGATTTCCGCCAGCGGTGGTGACATTCGGTGTACATAATATAACACATCCTGTATGCTCACGTGTGTGCAGCTGTCCGAGCACAATTTGCCCGTCATATGTACGTAGAAGAGAAAATTGCAAAGCCCGAGACTAAATTTCTCTAGAAAGGTATTACCTCGTACTGCAGGCACGTGTTTCCGCACGTATTTAGTTACGTCCCGTTACATCCACGTCGTATAATAGATGGATTTGTGTAATTCGCAAAACCGAAGCCTTGTCGAATCCCCAGCTTTGTAATTATCGCCAGCAAAGTTCTGCGGTATGGAGAGGCGTACCTTAATCACGTAATGAAATACATACATACTCGAAGACTTTTCCTTTCAACCTGAATCTGCGTGCGTTATACAGATTGCGAAACTTTTCTAAAGAGGTAATGAGCAAATTACTAAATATTTATCACTCCTCAGCAGCCGGGTAATACCCCCGAATCGATATGTCCAGTCGATCGTATCTCGCGTCCAAGAAGCGACCGAATAGCTGTTGAAGATTCGTCGAAATAAACTACGCAAACAATCAGGTTTCAGGTGAGAACTGGTAGAGGGGATCAACCGATTCAGTGGGGATGAAACGGGACGCTCTGTTATATAGACGTTCACAGCCTCTCGATTCTTGCAGTAACTAAAATTCACTCTCACCAAACATACACACTCCGTTGCTTTGTCTTATAAAAGAAAATTCACTGGATAATTTTAGCCGAATTAAGCGAAAACGATAATCGTAAGTATTCCCACCTCGTCAGATATTTCGCACGATCATCGATCCCGGAGGTCGTTCACTGCGGCGCAGAGATTCGAATCGGTTTAACCATCGGGAATTTAAACTCGTATTTTCTTCAGAGAGATTGATGGCAATCGGGGGAAAGATTCCGGCGGAAATGCCACTCGCATAAATCATCGCTTTTTCCACCCCGCCTGGTTTGCCGATTATTTATTAACCCGTTGAGTGTGAAGTTCGAGTTTTCCAACGCACTGTGTCGAGGGAAACACTATGTGTTTGATTAGCCACGGTTCTTCCTTCGATTTACAACCCTTGGGGAAAAAACACGTCATGCAGGTGTTTGATGAACCTTTTCCAGGGCGAGGGATCGATATTCGTTTAAACGCCACATGTCACAGGTCACAGCTCCCCATTGTTTCCGGCTGTGACATATAATCGCGTAGATCGATCTTGGCGCGTGTATATTAATATATACCGAAGAAATTTATTATTGATAAAATTCATTATTTGCACATCGCCAATCGAGCTATACGCGAGATTTTTTACCTCCGTTGCAGGCAGGCACGTCGCGATATAGTTCGAATCGTATATTAAATCGAGCCATTAGTTTATTATACGATAGTACCTCCGAGCTAGACTCGACATCACACGTCACGCGAACTGGACATGTTATAGGCGGTTAAATATTCGGGTCAGAACTGCTGGTATAATTATATACGAAAAAGTTTCAGGGACGTTAAAACGCTGAGGTACTAGTCCGAGCCGATAAGTAATCAATGCAATCAATTCTCGCGGACAGTTTGATTGCCACAGTTTACACGAAATAATCGAACGCAATTCGATCGCCATGATAAAATTCGGCAGAATTTAACTACGAGTATAATTCGAGGAATTTCGTTGGACTTTAATCGAAGCAGAAGAAAGTCGTCACAAAACCTAACAGACTATTATCTCATGAACTTGCGGCTGAATCTGAACAAACAAGTATAATAACAACATTGACAATGATAAAATTTACGATTACACTGCACACGGCACTACTAGCCACTGACCATTGAACGTTGACCGCTGCTGTAATGAACTATAATTCGTAGTCTGAAGCGTACCACTTGGTCAGGAATATTTCAATGTCATAACGTCTTTGAACTTGGTTGATAGCGGTCTCCATTTTCGATTCTTAACTTGGCGAACAGATAAAAAGGTATTCAAGTCTGCGAATTTTCAGCTCATTGCATTACCGCGAATAGTGAGATTTTCTGACTTCACTCTAGTCAGAACCAAAATCGAGTATTCTGTTTTGAGGAAAATCTTTCCATTGATTACAATCGAACTGTTTTTTTTTTTTTTGGAAGAAGGAATAGTTCCGAATTACATTCAACCAGCTCTAATTTCTTTCCACGGTGTTTTTCCTTTCCAGATATAAATAATGGGGATTCGAGTAATATTGTCGCTTTTGGCCCTGGGAGCTGCGGCCGTCGTTGCAGTGAGTATAGATCGCCCACTTTCTACAGATGATTAATTATTATTCGGAACGAGCCAAGGTGAACGTGTATTGCCATCGGCTGTAATATTTTCGTACAATTTATAAGCCTGGAGGCTTCAGATTTCCTGGAGTCAATTTTGTTCTCTTCTTCCTCTTGCATAATCATAAAAGTCGACTGGTCTGACTACAGTATCGGCCCGATTATACCACGCATCAATAAATTATATCACGCAGGCTCGCGATTCCCGCGAATAAACAGCATGCAATTTTTCTTCAATTTTAATTTTTCACACCCAAAGGACGAGGAGCTTATCGCAGTCGTACATCTAACACCGCATGATATTACCAAGTACAATGTTGTCGGGGAGATCAGATTGACTCAAAGTACTGCCGGTGGTCCAGTCGTGATAAATGGTACAATTTCCGGACTCACCGAAGGCCCTCATGGTTTCCACATTCATCAAACCGGCGATCTGAGCAACGGATGTCTTTCCGCCCTCGGCCACTTCAACCCCGATAACGTAAGTATCGATAATCCGAATGGGAATTAGCTCGCGCGATTTCATTATGTAGATCAGTTATCAACGCGACGTTTTTAATCGGCGATGAACGACTCGTTGCGAAATCCGCCAGAGATAACCTTCCGCGTTTATTGATTCGACGGAGTCATCGATGCGGATAAACTTCAAGATTTCAAGTCTCGATTTAATTGACCGTTAATCATTTCTTCAGCACAGTCACGGGGCTCCCGAAGACAGTGTGAGGCACGTTGGCGACCTGGGAAACATCGTGGCAAACGCCGAGGGTATCGCTGAGGTCGATATAAGCGATAACGTGATTTCCCTGAGTGGTAGAAACAGCGTTTTGGGTCGCAGCATCGTGGTCCATGCACTCACAGATGATCTGGGAAAAGGAGGACACCAGCTGTCCAAAACTACCGGAAACGCAGGAGACCGCGCTGCCTGCGGTGTAATTGGCATCCTGTAGGTTACTCACGCAAATATAAATAATCACCCGAATTTCATACCCTCCTGCTTTATGTCTCGTTCCATTTTTCGCAAGTGCGAAATTCGCGTAGCTAAAAAGAAAGAAAGGAATTTTTTCACTGTCTCGTTCGCGCGACTCGATCCATCGATCGGTCAGGTAACAAGTTTCGTGGAAAGGAAAATTTCAGAGCTACGTTGTACCTCCGTAAGTGAAAATTCTCCCATGACATATGAGCGTGACATTCGCCTGTAAAAATTCACTGCATACTTTATGTGCTGTTTGATCAATGGAGACAAATGGGTGTAACAGCTCGGAGCTAAATTGCGTGACTTTTGGCTAATCGCTGTATGGATATTGCGATTATGAGCCATTGCGTGCCGCAGCCTTCGGCCAATCGTTAATTGCACTTCGCGCCACGAAGCCTGGGAAGGAAATTTTTAATTGCAATTTCGTCCGTTCTGATCGTTTCTGTGTAATTTACAGCAAGGCCTAGAGAACCGCTGATACATCGGCTCTGAGTATGTCGACGAGGAGATCACTGCACCTCGGAATCTTCAAGCTTGAGATTATAGTTATACCTAAAACTATGTATTATGTATTGTACTACGATCTGACTAGGCTTAGCAACGCTTAGAACCAATTCTCACTGTTTTGATCAAATTTTTTCTCTTCTTTTGTTAACATTATATTCTTTGTAGGCTATGTATGCGTACGATCATAACTCCACTGTGTTTCGTTAATAAATTGAATAAACGTACACACATTACATACCGTATCAGTAGTTGGCCATGCGGAAATTCGGCGATTTATATTCTGGGCAAGAGTTGTAATTTCCAGATTGACCAGGTGTAACAGATCAATTTTACACAGACTTGGTATAGTCGGAGGATTTAATTTATAGTCATTTTGTTATTCCCTCCGCGCTTTGCATAACAGGTTTGGGTATTGTTTACGCTGTATAATTACCGACGTCTTACCGTCCTTCTTTTTCATCTGTTCATTTTGTTTAATCGAATCTTTTTCGTTTTCTATTTTTTTGAGATTCAAGGGGATCGGGATAACCTTGGATATGTTTTTCCTGTATATCCTGCAGCGTCTTATAACACCGGGCTCAGGATAGAAACGACTTTTACTTTCGACTCAAACCTGACTCAGAGTGTAATTTATTCCAAACTGGCCATTCGTTTTTTCCCACCATCGTTAAATCTTCGTATTTCAAATTACGCCTGTCTTAGGCTCATCCTTCTCAGACTCAAATCAACAATTCAAAATTACGCAACTACGACAATTATTGCACTCCTGATTAGTCATTGATATCAGATACAGGATTCGGAATTATTATCATGCCTATGCTCATTGGTAGAAAAATCAATACGAAAAACCAGCCTGGATATACCTAGCCATACGTACATATATAAATACATACGCAAGTGGTTAGTCATGGGTTATCGATTGGCATTTTTTCCTCAACATAAATGTGAACCTCATGATACACCTGAAATTGTTACCGCATTCGGGGAATCGATTCCACCAGTGAAACGTGCTAATGCAAACGAGCACTCTCATCGATTGAGGAAAGTGAATAACGAATGAAAATGTCCAATTTCACGTATATAAAGCTTACGTATGTATACTAAAAAA
Organism: Rhogogaster chlorosoma; assembly: GCA_944452935.1. Lineage (NCBI taxonomy): Eukaryota > Metazoa > Arthropoda > Insecta > Hymenoptera > Tenthredinidae > Rhogogaster > Rhogogaster chlorosoma. The sequence goes on along the minus strand of OX101800.1, from coordinate 25,476,551 downwards.
TTTACATTCATTCGTATACCCGTTAATGAGATCGACTCATCTATTCATTTCTCTAACGAAGTTTGCGTGCTAGCTGGGCCATCGAGTTTGACAAATCAGACCAATACCTGATACCTTGAGCACGCGAAAAATAGGAATTTCGTTTGACTTCGTTCGAAATCGAAAGAAACGTATAGATTTCTTTTTTATTTCTCTTTATAAATTATCCATTGAGTATAATTTCACCTCTACGCTTTAATATTCCGTAGGTATGATTAAAGTTTGAAAAAAAAATTTTGCCTCGTATATGACGTGTTTGTCTGTAAATTTCACAGCTATGTATAGTCACAGACAAATACGTGCGTGTCATTGTCTCGTCACGAAAAGGTAACCCAGTTCCACGCGAACTTATCGATCCTCGTATTATGTTCCCAGGTCACCGGTGGATAGGTGGGGTTCAAATTCTGCCGGATCTATTCTCTGGTCCAGTTCTACTTTCCTGATAACAGCTGGGACAGGGGCTCTTCTAATTCAGGATAAATTTTAATCCCGATAGCAGAGTTCTTCGTCTCTATTCGAAAACAAGGAAAGATATTACGTATACTTATGCCTATATGTGTCGATGTAACCAGTACACTATGTCGTTAATTATGCTAGTCGATTATATCCTCCGCCGCCACAGTTTCTTCAATTCTGTTTTTATCAAGAAGGCTATACATATATTTTTTTTTGTTCGATTTTTACTGTGTTTTATGCACAGACAGAATTTTCGCACTATTTGTATTTTCAGTAATTATCTTATCGCTTATCGGACAGCGACAGTTCTGAACGTTTTTATTCAGCTCTACTGATGCACTATAGTCTTATTGACGGATATTCTCATTTCTTCGATCATCCACTGTATATGGAACGGATAAATTATTCACACTGATCGTAAGGTGGAAAAAGTGGGAAACTAGAACGAAACAAAAAAAGAAAACAGAGAAAACTACGAATGTATAAATTTTTTGTGAACCTGCAACAGTATTTTACCTTCTAACGAGAAGGAAGAAGTATTTTTTTTTTTATCATTATCGGTTTGAAGATGAGCTTTATATCGTTTTATATTTATGAATGCGCAGACTATAATACTGAATATTTAAATTATATTTTAGAAAAAACGAGAGTTTTCATGTACTTGAATAATTTTTAATGAGTTTGCTGTACAGCAATTATTATCTCGAGTCTTAAAAGTATTAATACGTATCTATGAGTCTGTCATTTTTGAAAGGCACTATTATAACAGTGCCTTTAATAACGTATTTAAAAATTCTGTAAAAATTTCAACGAATTAATCGTACCTATTATCTCATTATCTTCTTGTATAGATTATAGTAATTATTTTCTTAAGAATCCTTGCTGACACTATAGTCTCTCCTCGTACCAGGACTAATGTTGTATTACATAGACCGATGTATGTATCAATTTTATCAGTCTATAAAATATTTATGAATACAAAATTGAACGTATAATCAATGATTAAAAATCACGATACCCATTTCATTATCAGGCTATGAATATTCGTATATTATGTTATACCCGTACTGTATGTAACATGGAAAGCTATCACTTTAATTTTTATCGAAATAGAAAGGGTTGGCTCCGACCGGAAGAGTAGGGGAAGGTCAATTTGCGCCACGAAGCCTGTTCGCAATATATATATCTGCATGTTACACCTGATGGTATACAGTATATAGAAACGTTTGAGTGTAACTGTGTCAGTTTGTAAAGAAGCGAAGCCGAATACAAGTTGAACGACCTGACCTCATTTGATTATATCGCTAAATTAAACCGACTTCGTATCAATATTCGCAGACTTGAAGAGGAAACGAAAAGGACAAGAAAAACTGGCGTTCATCTCTCAAAGATCATAATTCTCTTATCATCGGTATGATCATTTTTGCGAATAGAAAATTTCCACAGGGAAGATAATGTGAACTTTTAAAATTGATTTTTTAGCTGTATAATTCCAGGCCTTTAAAATTCATCGTGAAATAATACAATTTCGCACGGAATTGTATTTTCATTTTAATAAATTTTACTATTTTCTCTCCGTATTTCGGCCTCGCGAAATTATAACGACGTAGCACGCCTTGGCGTGCACGATTTCGTCTGAAGATATGCAAATAGTTTGTATCGAGCACTGAACTCTGACCTCAATAGTCTGCCCAAGGTACAATCAATGTCTAATTTCTTTTTTTATTCCTTTTCAAAATCGCGGGTTTTATACTTCCCAACATTTTATGAGACTGTATAGAAAGATTCTGCTTAACATTTAGAAAGAGGCGAAAGGTGAGTTCCCTTTTATAACAAAAAAAGAAAAGAAAAAAAGGTACCATTTGAAATTGAATGAAATTTTTTTGTGATTTATGTAGGGTTTGAAATTTCAAACTATTAGGGAAGCATTTTTGGTACCTAATAAGCGAACCCTATCCACTTTAATGCTCACCCTACCTTAAGTTCTTCCCTACTGCGTAGGACGTGCAACGTTCGATCCTGCATCTGCGACGCAACGTCTGCCCTTGGAGAGGACCTCTAGTCTCAGTCAATACAGTCTAGAACGAGAATCCGGGAGTGAGAAGCTGGAGAATTTACAGGAAGACGTAAATCGTCAAATCCTCCGAGTTTTTACCTATTTTTACTTTTATAATTAAAATTGTCCGATAAAATAACTCCCTTATCATCACCCCCTTACGCATTGCAGAGGAGAACTGCTTCCGTCACAATTCTAATTACACATAAGAAAAATAAAAAAAGATCGAATGAAACGTACAAAAAAATATTTTTACAACGAGATTGACCCCATAAAAATAGTCCTTTCACCTTTTTTTTGCTTCCGTCTCCCTCATTTTAGTTTGTTAATGACAATCGTCGTAGAGAGACACTATATTAGGGTGTCTTCTCTGCACCTAGGTCGTTCTAGTCACGCGATCGTGATCTAATCAAAAGTAAAGGATAAAAGTAGAGAAAAAAATAGAAAAAAAAAAGAAAAAAACGAAAAAGAGAAAACCAAATGGTCAAAGAAGGTATAAGAGAACAGGAGGTCTGAGGTCCTCAACAAAGGATGAATTTTTTTTTTTTGTTTTTTTCTGTTGGGTCGATTCACCCCGTAGATATAATCGTTATATGGTTTTCCATTTATCCGTTTTATGTATTCCTGTACGTTTTTGCGTCCGTCCGTTTGAAAGCCTAATATGAATTTTATGTACTGTACATATGTTTCGAACCTGTGAAATGTTTCTGACCACACGGTGGTCATAGCAACGAATTCGAACACAAGACCGTTGTATCCTTTCGTCCAATGAGAATAGAGAAAGGCGCGCGCCTTGTGCCTTATAGACCAATGGGAATATTCGCGCCCTATAAACCCCCCTGACATTTGGATCGAAGAATATTTTTATTCACTTCCCATCTTCTTGGTGAAATTTCAACCCTAGACTCCGTCGTTGCGCATTGTGCGAAGAACCTTCCTCCGGGAAACACCTCATCTGTCTTATTCATAATCCTTAATTCGTGGCTCCGTAAGAGCCCTTAAACTGCTACTAATTAAAACACTGCGCGGTTCTTCTTCACGCGGTTATCACTCTCGTTGTAGAACCGGTCGTGGTTACATATGTAAACCTATTTGTTGCTATTACACTAACGCCAGTTTGACCGATATCTTAAAAGTCATGGAGTCATGCGGGATGAGTGTTATTAAATACATCCTATTTTTCTTCAATCTTATTTTCGCAGTAAGTCGCAATTACGCTCAAAATACTAATCGTGATTTTTCATCGAATTGTCAAACGAAATCGAAAGGATTTCCCGAAAAAAAAACAATTCATTCTTCAAACTATTCATCCCCTTGGATGAGTTTTCCAACTCGATGAAAGACGCGACGTCCTCTTTTTCCTATTTTTTTGTTCAATTTTTCAATCCCGTTTAATTAATCAAGAAACAAAGGAGAAATCTTCAAGTTTGATAAACTCTGACAGATATCCGGAATCGGGATAATAGTTGCCGGTGCTCTGGTCCTCTCTGATGTCGGTGAATTCAGCCACTTTTTAGAGGGAAGAATCATCGCGCCACCGGTTGTCCTGATAGTAGCCGGCTCGATCGTCTTCTTCATCGCGTTCCTCGGCTGCTATGGAGCTATCAAGGAAAATTACACCATGCTCATCGCGGTGAGGAGATTTGATAATATTTTATTAAACAAAATGAAAAATGCGCGAAAAATATTAGCGAGTAAATTTTATTAGTCCGAAATATAATTCCCAAGTTTTTAAAAATCTATATTTTTCATACAATATTTTTGCTAATAAAATTCTCACAGTTCGCCGGGGCTTTGGTCGTCATCTTTATCGTAGAACTTGCAGTCGGGATAGCCGCAGCTGTATTCCAAAACGATTTCAGTATGGCTATGAAAGACACCCTAAAATCAACCATGACTAATTATACAGAAGCTGACAGGCTCGCATGGGATAACGTGCAGAAAAAGGTGAGTGGAATTTCGATGAACAAAACTGAAAATCGGAAACAAGCGATATTTGTTTTTGCTCCAATTCACCAAAATCATCCCTATGATAAATTACTTAATTTTTTTCGTCATTATTCTTTCATCTTTAGCTCGAATGTTGCGGCGTTGACGGACCTCAGGATTGGGAAACAGCTAAAGTGATCTACAGTGGTACTTTGCCTGAATCATGTTGCGAGGTGGTTTCCGAGCCTAATTCAAAGTGCATTATGAATGGAGGGCGCAAGGTGTTCAGCAAGGGTTGTTTCGGGGAGCTAGAAATGCGCGTTGAGAAGGGAGCCAAGGTCTTGATCGGCGTTGGGATAGGAATAGCTTTTATCGAGGTAATTTCTTGAATCTAGAAGAGATGATGATCATTTTTTTCTGTCTAATTTCAATGTTGTAAATTTGATTTTTTACAGATAGCGGGAGTCGTTCTAGCCTGTTGTTTGGCAAGTGCGATAAAACGAGAGGGTGACAAGTGAGGATAAATTACGTCTCATTTAATCTCGTAATACATATATATATTCATTAATTTATTTAAAACAAAAAAGAGAGAAAAAAAGAGAAACAAAACATTTCGGTACATAAACGAGTATCTAGTATATAAACGTATTTATATAACGTCTACAACTATTACCACATAATATAGATTGTATATTTTATTTACCTTGACATTTGAACAGTATATATATATATCTTATTTTTTCGATGTATAAAATATGTTTTTATGTACCTGCATCGACAAGTAATAGTGTATTTATATTATCAACGTAATTACGTGAATACCTGGGTATAATTTCATCGCATTCGTGTTTCGAGCTATTATATACCTGTATCGATCTCACCTTCAACGTTTACTGGATAGATAAATGATAATATATTAAATATGTATGCCGAGGTAATTAATTCGAAGCAATATAGTCGATTGTTCGTATAATTATACATCTATGTTACTATTCATTTACGATCTACTTATATATGAATATATTATAAATATAAATATATAAATCATTATATCACAGTACGTACACACGTATAAATAATCAACGGGGCAACGTGTATACCTGTAGTTTAGACATAGTGAACTATATACCTAGGTGTAATAATATAATTATTTATAAATTTTATCTATATCATTAACGATCAATATTCAATTATTATAAAATTTATATTATAGTTTTCAACAATTATGTACAGTTAGATATTTCTTTTTCGCGTACATTATAGGTCATAAGTCGTTTTTATAACGTGATATCATATATATTGAATAATTAATTGTTTTTATTTTCTTTTATTTTTTCCATATTTTATTTCATAGGGCGGAATAATATTCACACAGCTTCTCATCGTTCTCGTATTATTATCTTTTTTACATCTATGTATCTATACAGACCTATTTAAACGATATATTTATATACATTTACGGTTTATATTATTCTAAATATAATAAAATCGGCGGATTTCAACTGTGCAACGTTTATACCTATTTAATGCAAGATATAATTACCACGAAACGATTCTAATTATCACTCATTGCGTCGGTATAAAATGCGATAAATGTAGCCATTATAGAAAGAGAAGAAGATCGACGATTTCTACAATTTTTAGTAGTGTCAAATCAAACTAGTCAAATTCGTAAAATGCTGTAATTTTCGCTTGACATGTCCGAAGGGGACGGAATTCTTTATCCTTTTCAGGTCCCACTGAACGTGGGTAAAATTCTTATTCCAACCTCATTAATAATGAAAATGATGTAAAATCGATTTTCTCACCAGGTCAAAATCCAACAGGATATTTCCTGTGCGCCCTGGGAAGTTGCGGAGCCGATGGGACGACTTGCTGTCGCGGAATTTGGTTGTAATTAAAAGGCAGGTCTCTGTAAATGCTGGGATTTTGAAAACTATTTTTTCGCACTGAACCCAGAGCCGAAGGCTCCGGACTTCCCAACATCTTTCCTGTCACGGGATTATTCGCGTTCCAAACACTGCTCGATTCGTGTCTTTCCTTCTCGCGAGGAAACTGCTGGTTATTTCTCACACCCAGGGGATTCTGAACCCGCGTTACTTCCGGTTCCACTGTCTGACCTCCCGCCACTATACACGCCGATATTCTTCGGCGGTAATCAGCGATTCCTCGAGCTAGGAAGAACGTTATGATCATCGCCGTTACCTGGGGTGCGAGAAACGAGGAAATTCAGATTAAACAGATTAAGCCTTTTTTTTTCATTTCTGCTATTTTCAGTCACAGAAAAACTCGAATTTGAATTCTGCGTTAAAAGTTCAGAGACTTATATACACGCACGTGAAATGAGTTACATTTTTGCTTTTTGAACAAGACGAATATTGGTTTCGGTAGAAAAATGAGTTTTGCTGATTCGAACGAGTCTTAGAGTCTTATCGCTGATTTCTAGAATCCGAAGAGAAAAAAATCATGTTTGACTATTAATTTCCGACTGACGACTCTTCTAATTTATTATACTCAATTGAAATGAGTCAATTGATTTATTGATCAGAATATTTGGCAGAAAGATTCATTAATTCATTTCTACCGTTATTTTGAGTATGTTTTTACCTGAAGAGCAGCCAACACGCCTAAAATAATGATAAGATAAGTGATGAGGTAGATAATGAGGTCTTTGAGAGCTGCGTAGCAGCCTGTTTCATTGAGACTAATAACATCAGCGAATCCACAAGCGCTATCAGAGTCGCAACAAGATCCAGGAATGTATCCCAAAGTCGAATTCCAATCCGTAAAATCACTGATACCACAGCAATTTAGCTAATAATAGAAACAAATAGCAAATGTCATTCAGAGTTTTCATATCCTCGGTAGTATAGTGGTAAGTATCCCCGCCTGTCACGCGGGAGACCGGGGTTCGATTCCCCGCCGGGGAGGATATTTTTTTTTCTATTTTCATTCTGCGATGAATTATTTTTAATTTTTTTTTAAATTTTAAAATTTTATTTATCTATAGAAAGAATTGCAGAGATTTGGCTAGGTATATGGTGTATAAACCTGTTGCATGTGTTCAGAAAGTATATCGTAAATTGAAAAGGAATAATGGTATTAAAGTATGTAACATTTATACTACAAAACTCACGTTTGTTTGAATATAATCAATCGGATCGCTGTATTCGGTGTAATTATCCATGTGAGTTTCCAACGCCTGTTTAACCGATCTATCCGCTGATTCTAATACAGCTAAGAAGACAGCTCCCATTGTGAGTTCGAACATGAATAAACCGAAGAGAAGAACTCCATACTATAGAGATATCGAGATATTCATTTATTGATGTACCTGTTATGCCGGTGTAAAATATCGGAATATTTTAACGTAGCTATTGCCATTATATTGAATAAATTTTCTACAGATTAGCAAAGGCACCAGATAAATTGTCGAAAATTTTTCTCACCGTGACAATTCCTTGGTAGATATTTTGAGCGGATGCAATTATACCGAGGCAGCTAAGACAGATGAGGATTATAGAGCCGAGAATTAATACGAGAACTGGCTTGTCCAGGTAGTAATAAAGGAACGGTAGATAGTCGGAAAGTTCTGACTTCACTGTCATTGCAGTTAGGAGAATTCCCACCCCATAGAGCTGTGGAAATTTCGACAATTTTATTTTAACAAGAATAACGAAATTATTTGACATTTTTTTTTTTTTTTTGAATCGTTGGTATATCTGTATATATCTGTTTTATTAATATAAATTTTTTAAATAAATTATTAAGACTCGCACATTTTTCGCGATCAGAGAATTGAAAAAAGATCAAGATTCGAGCTTAATAAATCTGAACCTGTTTAATATATTTACCGTCAAAATAGTGCTGAAGAAAATATTAACGAATCTTAGAGGCTGAACGTGTACGCGTTTTCGGAGCCTTTGAATCTCCGCTAATTTTACTGCGTCGTCTGCCATTCTCGCACTATGTATTTGGGTTTTTTGCAGTCACTGTAGATTAGCGGTTTCAAGTACTTCCTGTTTAATATGCCGAAAACGGAAGACTGGATTGTTCTCGGCCACTTCCTCCACTGCCGCGATAATCGTCTCCCACCGATAACAGACTCACAATAATTAAACTCCCGCTATCGTTAATATCTCGTATTATCTATACTGATATCATTAGCTATTTTGAACGAGTGCAATATTATACGACTATATAATTTATAATACGAGCGATTTTATATTCGCAAACCTTTAATATTCTAGATTTGAATATTGCCTGAGAAATAATTGCAATTCATATTATTTTGTCCCTCACTTTTTTTTTTTTTTCGTTTTTTTAAGGTATTTAATTTCAAGTAATGAATTTATATCGCCTCACGTATTATACGTATCGCGAAAACCTTGATATAAAGCCGGGGTTACCCATGTTTGTTTTGACGGTGAGCTGAGAACTCGTTTATTCCTAGAACTAGGCGCATATTATATCTATTCATTCTTATCGTAACGGAATATAATAACTGAATAATACTTTTACCAGCCAAATAAGGCGCACGATGATTAATAAGCACGAGTCTTATCAGAATCTTAGTAACTCACCCGGATATTGCGACGTACTAATACATTGTTTTCATGAATAAAATAAGATTCTATACATACATAAACCTATTCCGATTAGAATTAAACAAAGTTTATAAATTTCCGCTCAGCACGATGTTTTTCAGAATCTGTTTTCCTGCTTTAATTTATTTACATACTATCCGAAACAGTAGATAATCACAGTTCTTATTCCCTAACTAATAGTATACCATTTAATCATCATTGATCATTCGCTTGTCTCCGAGCTCCGGAAATTTACCCGCGTGTCATGGAATCACATGTGTTTGAATCTTTTCCGGGCTCGCAGTGTCGCCATCTATGATCAGATCATTGAACATTAACGACGTGAGTCGGTAACTTACCGGCCGAGTAATTGATGTCGTAGAATCGGTAAAGAAGGCGAATTTATCAATCAATGTGGTTTTTAAACATCAAAAATCTCAGTCAGGATCAAAATTGTCATTTTTATAATGGTATAGGCGGACTAAGGTTGCTGCAAATTGTATATTCTTCCAATAATAACGAGTTTAAAATTGTCACCATTTGGTTCGAACATATTATTTACAAGCGGGTTCCGTGGTGTAGCGGTTATCACGTCTGCTTTACACGCAGAAGGTCGCCAGTTCGATCCCGGCCGGAACCACATTTATTTTTTGTCTCATTTCCGTAAACGATAAGAGACTGAAAATATGACTGATTTATAATTTCAATATGAATGAAATTCGTTGTAAATTTTGAGTCGTTTTTTTTTTTTTCAAATTGTATTTCTCTATACCCTTCGCAGTATTTCGTCTTCTTCCTTTCTACCATAGGGCAATAATTCCGAATGAAACTCAACGGCAAAGAAGAAGATAGGTCAAGTATGATAAGAAGAATGCTCCAGCGCATCTACCGACTCGAGTACATGCTCTTAAAAACTACGGTTTCAGCTACGCCGCGTCGAGTGCAGGCAAGACGGAAACCTCGCAGGGTCGATTCCCTAGATTCTACTCGCTCGTTGTTATACTTCGAAACACGAATGTATATAACTTGTCAATGACCAAATAAAAATAATATCGTATACGAGTCCAGCTAGTTTCGGAAAATAAAGATATTAAAATCAGCCAATTATCATTATACCTATACAGTATACAGTCCATTATTTTTCTTCCCAGTCTCCGAACAGTCTTTCAACTATTCCAAACCCGTGCCCACATAATCGACAAAATAGACTCAATATTCTTTGTGAAGGGGTAGCATAAGACGCTGTCTTATGAATATCGAGTTAACCGGTCTATAGCCTACCTATACCTACCCACCTACCTCCCGCGTAGAGCGATCAATTTCAGTGATGAACGTGTTCTTGATATATTTTCGGAGTATGGTGAAGCGCCTGTGCGGTATATTATCCAGCTATACTGTATACAGGACCAGGCAAAGAACAATAGCCGCGTGGCGAGTCTCATATTTATCAATATTATATTATATACTTATACGGTATATAGTAAGAGATTTATTTTTCGGTTGGCGGTGCAGTTGTTGCTGGGAAGTGTATGTGTGCCGGGATGTGGTGTAGATGTATAGATATATACGTACAGCTCGGTTCGAAAAAAGAGTTCGTATCGAGCAACCGCGCTATTAGGGCCTTGAGTTATTTTCATTGCCGGGCAATCAATTCCAACAAATTTCGAGACCGCGTCGCGTTCTTTATACTTTCCTTCACGGTATCTCTTTGTGCGTATATATATATATCTGTATCTTTATATACCGTATGCATATACACGTATATACGCAGGTATGTACAACCGGTTTATAAATCGGTCCGCGGTAGGTATATTAATTGCAATTAAAGACACCACCGCGGTGCATTTATAATCGTATACACATACCTATATGCAGGTATGTGAGTATATAAACGCATTAATAAAGTGCGAACACGGAAACGAGTCGGTACGATTTTTCTTCTTTTTGTACGAATTAATTTTCCTATATACATACACAGGTTTAGCAACGGGATTAAAAAATCATTATCTTGCAACGATAATCAGTAACTAAATATAATTTGCTGTGAAATTTGTCCAAACTTATAAAAAATAAATCAAAATCAAGGTCATTCTCTGGTACGTTCCCGTATTTCCAACGGTTATAAAAAGAACGAGTGGAACGACGAGCGAAACGCCGCCCCACGAAGAGATACACAAGTCGCATCTTCGAGTTACAGAGTGAATTTGACCTCTGGAGTTTGATGAGAGCTGTAAAGACGAAGGAGGAATAATGACGACGAAATGAAAAAGAAAGAAAAAAATCGATCCATAGGAGACGACGACGCTCGCAGACCGCGCAGCGAGTGGACTCGGCCACACAGTATATGCTCTGTATATACCGTCGGCCTACCGTGGCGGCGGGGAAAGGGGGGCGACAGGGGCGAACGCCAAGCGCGTGTCTCCCGTCTCTGTTTAGTTTAGTTTGAGCTCGGCGAGCCACCGGTGAGCGTCGACTCCTCGCAGGGAGGTACGCGTGGCTTTTTCAAATTGCGTATTAATAAATAAATCATCGTACATGCTTGCTATTCGGAGAATAGTTACAAGTATGATATAAATGATAAAATATTGCGAGAGATGCGATTCCCTAGAGTCATTTCATTCTTTTACGTCTTGTATACGCTGTGCTTTTGAATCGGAGTAGATTGAAAGATATAAGAATAAAAAATGAGCTGGAAGTGAGTTTTTAGGTTTTTTTTCCATTTTTTTCCAAGCCATATCTTTCGCAAATTTCAGAGCGCGGATGTTAGGCTTTTGACGTTTCAGCGCGTCGACATATTACGCGTCTGATATACCAAACAGTGAAAATGTAGAGTATATCGACTAACAGTGGAGGCTATAAAGAGCGGGGAATGTAATTCGTTCTTATACATTGATAACGAAGACGTTTATCAGCTGTGTTCTGTGCTTGTGCCTCCTCAGCCGTAAGAGAATCGCCGTAATGCTCGGGGTGCTAAAGCGGCGATGGAAGCCCTCGAAAAGGTAAGAAGATCCTCGACAAAATGATCTCGAACGATTACATTGCATACTAACTATAAGAGTGTGTTTGTCGTCCGATTTTTAATCGCTTAGTATTATCTAAAATCTATATTACGATTGTATTTCCTTTCCCAGAATGACTTGCGCCTCGTTTATACACATAGCGGGCGAGATTCACCTTCTTGTTTCTATACCTAGGCGTATAAGTGTAGTTTCATAGGCAGACGTAGACATAGGCCGGGAAATAAGTCCCCTTATATATCGCGCTCGCGTCCGCGCCGACTTGGAAAGCTTGGAGTTATGCAAACCTGGGCATACATACTTACATGCGCCAGCGCCCGCGCGCAGCGTTCTCTAAGTTTAGAAGTTACTGGGTTATCTTCACGAAACCACACTTATACGTATAAACAACTGACAAACGAACAACAAATGCGTACATACATCCGTACGCGTTTGTCTCGTAACAACTGCTTTTGAAATCAGCGTTAAGCCTACATAAAACAGATATAATAACATAGATACAGGAATTATGATTAAGTTGACTGTTTCTTTTTTTATTTCATTGAAAAACGCATACTCCGCGAAACTATCACTGTTTTTCATATGCTCATAATTACCTAGATTAATTGTTCACTGATAAACTCCACAGGAGTTAATTCCTGCCCGGAGCGATTCTGCTTTTTACATTTGTACAAGCCACGCCGGTTTTCTTACCTACCGCTTTCCACCGCCTTCATAGACGTACGCCTATACTCGACTGACATATCGCGACGATTCTTCGCGGACAGCTTATTGGGGATCGCCGTTTATTTTATGAATGGTATACACGCCGAGCGGTAGGTCGTTCGCTCGGTCGCGGGGGGTGCCAGACGTACTTACGTACGTCGTAGTGAATGAATCGAGCGGAATGAATCAACAATGAGTTGGCTAATCGGTTAGCTCCTGCAATGTCGCAATAGCTGCACATGTACTTATTGGTATTAAGTATCAATCACGCGGCGGATCTTCGCTGTTAGTTAATATTCTATTCTTTTATCATAGATTTCCATATCAGTTCTTTCTCATTCCTCTCTCTCTCTCTATCTCTCAAATCTCGAAGATTACAACTGTAGAAAGAAGAACGCGAATAACGATAATTATTACGATTCAAGTTTCATTTTCGGAGGGCTTAGAACTAATCGTGAATAAATTCTCTCTCTATTATAACTCACTGCAGTTGTATAATACGATCGTTGATTCATAACACTCGGGTGTATAACATAATACACTTATATATCAACGAGAGAAAGAGAGAGAGAGAGAGATGTATCCGTGCGCTCATGGCGGGGTGTTGCACCAGTCGAGCTTCGACTACTATACTGAAGATCGTGAAACTGAATTATAGCCGCGATGCAGGTGCACGGTGTAGGGCAGCCTCCTCGGCCCTTATTCCCTTATAGTATACCTGCAGCTTCTATACATGCATACTATAACTCGCTGTTATACAGAATTGAATAATACCGCTTATGCCCCGACCTAACCGAGAAGAAGAAGAAGAAGAAGAAGAAGTAGTTAATGCAGCTAGGGCGACGCAGGGCGTCTTTTTTGTATAACTTTATACACGTATAACATTGCCATACAGAATATAGATCTACAGCTGCACTACATACCCGAGTAGACTTAATACTATTCTTACGTAATTCACCCGCAAAAATAATAAGAAGAAGAAGCTAGCTGTAGCTGGCTAGTTTGCATTACGTTTGAAATAGAGACTAAAAGTGGGTCGCTTATTTTCTGATCAACAAATTTTATAGATCATGAAATGAAACTCGTCAAGATTACAGAACTACTTTTGGTGTGTGATAATTGTATAGAATATTGTTCAACGATATCCCACTATGCATATAAATGTCAGAACGGTTCACGGAATACGGAATACAAGGTTGAGTAATAAAATTTAGGATTTTTAAACCCTAAAAAAGAAAGAAATGTATATCACAGTGTTATAACGGTTACTCGTTTAATTTACAATAAATTACCATACGTGATGTATATTATACATACATCGCGATGTAACGTAACGCGTTCATCAGCACGAGCGAGCGGGGGCTCGCGAGATAAGAGACAACTTACGGTCTGATATCTAGGTATATGCTAGCGCTGTTGCACACGCCCCTATCACCGCCCTTGAGTAGATACTGATAAGACCACAGCTCTCGCATCTGTCTCTATATAATAATATGGAACGTAGGAACTACACGTAGTACCTACGTTTAAACTTTTTTAATCTCCTATATGTACAAAGTATATATGTAGAGGTGTAGTATATACGAAGTCGAGCCGTTTAATGTTCATATTTATAGTACATGGGCCTTTTATATACCCTAATATATGTTAAGACATGTTTGATAATGCAATAAAAAATTTTAAGATCCTATTAAATATTATTATACATATATATTCATATACTATTATTATTATTATTATGTACAATAGGAATAACCTGTATAGGAGTAAATCGTGATAGTTTCTCACACAATATATAATACAGTCAGGTTGGTTAAATCGAGACATAGAAATTCCTTAAAGTAGAAAGTTTCTATCGTTGTATAGCTGCACTTATGTACATTGTACATATATACTTATAATCGCGTTATGGCTCAACGTCCGCATACATGTGCATATACCTATATTTATATACACAAATCCAAAGCATTGTGTATGTATATAATAAAATAGAAAAAATGCCTTTTTGTTGCCTCAAATATTTAATAATTGAACCGAAATTAACCCTGTTTTTTTTTTTCTTTTTTTTTTGTATTTTATTATTTTTATAATGAGGGGTGGAATTTTCTCTCTTGTTCAACCCACTAGTTTGGTGTAGCCTGGCTAGGGCGCGAAGCCTGGAGTCAGTCAGTCAGTCAGCCAGCCGTGCGCACTCGCGGCAACCCTCTAAAGTTCTAGACTATAGTCCCGCGAGGCTCTGGTGGGACTCGAATAATTTGACTAATTATAGCCTCTGTCGTACTGTATAGCGGTATGCATGCATCCATGCATGCGTGCATGCCCTCTTGTCTATTAGCCTAATTTGTTCACGATTTAGAGAACATACTATTTTACACGTATATTACAACTATTTATAACCATATATGTAGGGTGTAAATCTTATAGATTTAGGCACATATATACAATATATATAATTACTCAGACTACTATACGTGTTCAAATTATAGACTAAATTAAACGAAACTAAACTTTCTCACTCAAAGTATATATCTTTTAGATAATCTAACCGCGCGATTGTTTACCCTATACCTTGTACCGTGCACCCTACATCGGGGAGTATATAACACAGTAGTTGACGAAAACTTTAATTATCATAGGATCTAGTGAAAAGATTTATAATTATAATTATGTACGTATATCCCTTCTTTTTTTTTTTCTTTTCTTCTCTCTAATTATCGCTTTAATTATTCTATATTTCTTAATGGCGAAAATTCTTCCATGTATAATTATATATACCACGTAATTTTTACATAACACATTTCATACGATTATTTATGATAATAAAAATGAAAATAATCGTATGTATATATATATGAATTATGAAAGAAAATTTTTCGTTATCCATACATAGATCCTCTCCTCATATTATATGCATATATACCACTATATAATACATTATTCCACTTCCGGCAACGATAGTCTTTTTTTTTTTTTGTCTAGTCTATTCCGGAAGTATCTGCCCGCCTCTTGTCAACGTGCCAGGTTATAGTTATATAGTTAAATCATAGTGAGAGATCGATAACAAGCCGATACTTCCGAAACGAAATACAATACCTGGTTTGTCTTTTTTACGGGGCTTTAATATCCCCATCAATTTCTTTTCCTTCATATTTTTCTTTTATTTATTAATTAATTAATTAATTAATTATATCTACATTTATTTATTCATCTGCTCTTGTTTATTGTATCGCGGACGGATTTTTGTTTTTTATACAAAAAGATTAATTTCTCGCGGCGAGGCCTGGGGGTTGATATGGAACAAAATAATATTTTCATACCTTGACGAAAATAAAAAATACAAAAATTTGATAAATGTATAAAAACAACAAGATAGAAAAAGAACGAAGAAATTGAATCGAAAAATTGGAGAAAAAAAAAAAAAAAAAAAAAAACAACAAAACTGTAACGAAAATTTCGAGTGAAAATTCATCCCCGTCGAAGAACGTGTAAAAGAGATGTCGAGCTGTGAGGCCATGTGGGACCTCCGAGTTCCCATCATTTTTACCCTCACCCTAATTTAACTCCCTCATATACAGAAAACCATAAAACTCCGAGTCCCCTTTATTTTATTTCGTATCCGGCGAACCACATTTTTATATGGTATCACCGCGGATAAACCCCATCTCTATATCTATTCAGCCGGCTATTTATTTCAAGTATAATTTTTTCGTTTCGTATATATGTACACGTTGTCGGATAAATGAGGGGGGGAGGAAAAAAAAGAGACGACAGAATCAATTCTGTGTTACCTGTGAATTTTGTGTGAATTTTCCTAGTTTTTCATAAAAAAATAAATCTAGATTTTCCTGGTTTATCATGAAAAAAAAAAAAAAAAATGAATTTTTTTTATTATTTGTCAATTAAACTGAAAAGAAGGACAAGGGAAGAAAAAAAGAACCAAATTTCTTATGGAAAATGATGAAAAAATTTCGAATCTTCTAATAATTTGTAAAAATTTGTAGAATTATTTATTTCTACCAGAGCCTCGACAGTATATTATGTTGTATAATATATAGGAGAGATTCTTAGCAGTGAGAAATGGGTCATCCTGCGTATAGATATGCTCGTATAATATGACGTAATGTATTATTTTATACTTTCATTTATATTCAAACGAAAACCGGGATTATACAAGTTCCCCAAGGGAATGGAACGTCCCGGGAGCTGGATGAGATGGAAAGAGGCTTATCGATCGTTTCAACACACTGACCCCCATCCACGACGCTGTTTGTCAGTCGCGCGCGCAATACTGACCTATCTATGCCGCCCCATGGCGGATACATATATATTATATACACCTATGTATGTCGTTATCAAGCATAGGTATGTAACAAATATCCATATATGTATAAAACTGATGACAAATACGTCCCTTGTGGATAAATTCAATGGGATTATTGTTATCGTAGCTGCAGTATATAGGTATATAATATATATATTATATATGTTAAATCTTATATTAATTGAAATTGATTTCTTTAATAAGAAAAATAAATTGCAATTAATGAGAAAATAAGAAAAAAAATGTAGGGCTTAAAGATTTTTTTTGGTTTTTTCTTTTGATCTTTACATTTTATATCAGGGCAATCGTCTTATCTTCTTTTGGGAAAATTGTTTAGGTACAAAGGAAATTATTTTTGATCTTTGAATTTTTGGTTCGTTGGACTTGTCAGTAGCCTGTGTTAAGGCTTATAAAGTATAGGTATAGAAGTATAACGTATTACGGGATATAAAGCGATGAAACGGGGTCAATTATAACCTTTGTTATACCATCGGACTAAAACGGTTGAAATTTGTTAGATTTTATTATACACAGTATCTACCTACAAATTAGAATATAATTCTAAATTAATTTCCGAGATTTGAAATTCGCGCAGAAGTGGACCGAAGTTTTCGGGGTTTTTGACTTTCGGAGTTTTGAGTTGTCTGAAAATTTTCGTTTCTCAAAATCCGGCATTGTGTCAAATAAAATTGGAATTTTAAAAAATTCAGAACTTAATCAAACCGGCGCTATTCTCTTATCAAAGTGTTTAATTCCTTACTCTAATCTCCCGGACACTTTTACACTGTAAGAGTCTAATGGAATCCGTTTCAAAACCTTTTAGGTCCGACTCTAAAATCGAGGTGAAATTAAAACCACGGTCAGAGTTGCTTTCGCTTCGAGATATAGGTACGACCTTTTTTTTTCTGTCATTATTATTCAAAAACCTTTTTATACGCGTTTCATTTTTTTACTTATAGTTTCTTTTCTCTTCTTTTTTAATTCTTTAATTTTATTTCTTGTCAGTTTTTAACGCATTTTTCAAAATCCTACGTCGATTATATTTACAGCAAAATACACGAGGTAACATACACTATCGATTCAACGCTCTGCAGTTGGTCTATCCACGTTAAACGGCTTCGCCGCGTTAACTAATTGCATTTTCCACGCGACTGCAGCACCGCAGATATCGGAATCAAACGACTTATTATATCCGCGTCGGTGGACGGCTCATTTATATCAAATAATTTCCAGCTGGTAGAATCATTGAGATTAAATGACCTGCGGATGAAAGAAAATTCAATGTTTGAATATAAATATATTCTTTTTTTTTTCTGTTTTCTTTCATTCCATAAATTTTTACTTTTCTCGTAATATTTCATTGCTTTTGTCAATCTACTCAGTTCGTTTATATTCACAAGTGAAAAAATGACAATGAAAATGAAAATGAAATGAAAAGAATTTGAAAAAACTTCAAACTGTGAAACTAAAAAAGTGAAATTGGAATTATTTTTCTTCTTAATCACTCCGCTCTTCTTTACTTTAGTTTAATCACCGGAAGGGACTAATTACCACAAGCTAGGGAGCCCAGCTTCCCTTTCTTTCTCTTCCCTATTTAGCTCTTACAACGCATAAGACACGTCTTCACTGGAAAATAAATTGTTAATCGTAGGCGTGACTCAAGAGGTCAGGTAGGTAGGTAGATAGGTAGCTTCTTCATTTACCACCACAGAAATAATTGCCTCCATATCCCGTTAAATCCTGAGAAAATTAAACGCCTTAATAATTTACATTAATTGGCGAACGATTATCGGATTAAAGTTTAACAAAATTTCGGATATTCAGCTTTTGAAAATTTTCAAGACTAGACTTTCGGGGGCAAATACATTTTTCGAAAACTGTTAATCGTCCGTTATTTTCCAAAGTTCTGAACTTCAACTGATCTTCTCAAAAAGAAAAAAAAAAAACCGTATAAAGTAGCATCAATATATTATCCTAGCAGCACTTCGTCGCTGTTACACAGATTTCTCATTAACATTATCGCGCGATGATTTGACAGCACTTGAGAATAATCGTTAATCAATCGTTATACAGCTATACCTACAAGCTTTCACAAAGTTTGAAAGAATCTATATAAACCCGGTAGGCTTTCCCCCCTGAATTTCAACCCGTTTTCTTCCTTCTTCGAAGTTTTCCTAATTCCGAGGAAAAGCAACGAGAAGAAAGAAAAATAAAGACAAAAAAACGAAGGACAGCATAAAAGAGATTTTCACACACTTGCATACGTAAGCATACGTATACCTGCACTATCTATTATCTATGTGTGCCTAAGAATTCTAGTCTTTCATAGTCAGAATTTCACTCTGCAGCACTCTCTGCCTATCTGCATTGTCTCGCACTCTCGTTTCCACCAGCTACTGGCAGCGCATAGTGCAGTTCTTATTCCTACAGCTGAGCCTCACATGCTCAGACAATTTACTGTGTAATGCATATATGTCTGCATTCTGAATGCACATAGAAACATAGAGACGTAGGTATGCGTACTGAAATACCTGCAATGCTGAGCTAAGCTCGTTCAACGTTTAATGCTGTCTGTACGAACATTTGTATATTATATACCAAAGTTATTTTAATTAATCATTGTTAGTTAATTTCCGGGTTTTGCAGCAAAACGGGAAAGAAAATTCTTACAATTTAATATAATTTTGGAAATATAATTTTTCGGAAATTTATACACCGGTGAAATTTTGCAATTTTTGCTTCCACGACGTGCTAAAGTAAGCGAAAATTCATCTCATCAATATTTCGTGCGGATCCTTTATCCGCAGGTTCGTACCTAGAGCCATGATCCATAATGGCTCGTATACCTATACCATAAACCTTTAACAATCTAGCCGGTAGAGACGCGTTAACACTTTGTTTGCCTGTTGAGTTTGCGCTTGATAAAGGGAGATATTTCAGACCAAGGGCTTTACCAAAGGCGTTTAATAATTCCAAACTTTGCTTCTCGAGACTTGGCGTTAGCTCGTGAAAGAGGAAGTCTAGCTCCCGGTTACCGTGATGAAAATTTCATTCATTCACCAATGAATAACGGCTTTTACTTCATATACCTGCTTTAGTTCGGGATATACTCCAAGTTCGTCTCACATTTTTAATACCATTTTTTCTTTTTTATATTAAAAGAAACAAATAAATTTAGCTGCTCCATTCTGACGTTCATTATACACAGAGTCTTTCGGATATATACCCACCTAGATGTGATTACTTCATTCCTCAAGCTTTTTTTTTGTATATATATATTTATATTTTTTGTTTTCTTCCTTTATTCTTCGTCTTTATATAATAATGAGGGACAATTTATACACCATCGCGATGTTTATTCAAGTGAATAAGCCGAGCGGTTGCGTATTCTCACTATTTCTTCATTATATTATACTGTTTGGCTGTTGTTTCTTTAATTTGATCGTTTCTGAAATTTTTCAATTTATTTATTTTTTTTTCTTTTTCCCCCGGTGTTTGTTCTTCTCTTTCTGTCAAGTGAAAACCGCGAGAGATTTGATACCGTCCGAATCAATTCCGTAGAAAATCACAATTGATCTACCTATACATAGAGACGAAGAAAATAAAAAATCACCTACTGATTCGTACCATAAGCGATATATACGTATAAAATCTCCAGCGGTGATCTCCGTGCGGTATAAAAATCGATAGTAAAAGAAAAAAATACTTTTTACACTGCAGACTCTAGAGTTACAAGTTTCTCTGTACGAACAATCGTTCGACTTGTATTGAGATTTTTTTTCTTCTTTCTTTTTTATTTTCAACTATCATTATATCGACGTGGGAGAACCGAGCTGGGCTATACCTATCTAGTACCTACCAGGACCGCAATGATGGATGATCTTTCCCTTCTATATTGTATATTTAATACAACTATACAGACTTGAGTATAAAACTTGTGTATTTCACGACAGGTAGATATTAGATTCTTATCTATGATCGTCGTTCATCCAAACAACTGACTCAACGAATGACGGATGAGACTTTATCCTCATAACGGACCTCCCAATACCACGAGTAGGTATAATAATAGCTGGACCATCGGTCTAGGGTCGCTATATTTAATGCATTATGCATTATAACTCATCGGAAATTTCCTTTCCTATTTTTTTTTTTTCTATCCTCATCACAATTTCAAATTTCAAATTTGGATTTCAGATCTACTATGCATGTTCGTTGCTGGAAGAAATTGTCTTCGAGCTTTTTCGCCTCCCACTCGTATTCCCTATATACTATAACAAAGTCTAAGCGTTCTACCAATTACTAAAAGCTGGTTAAAGCTCGGGAGGGAAGTGAGTCTGTAGGAATGGAAAATAGACGGGAGTTTAACAGCTGTTCGCATTTGAATAAAGCCAACCTATGTATGTACACCTACGTATGTATAGATACTACGCTGCCTTGGTTCAGTTATCTCGGTTGTTATCCTACCAGGTTCTTCTATTCCCCATGGGTTATACGCGTAGACGTTGCTTTTCGAGGATACACATGCTTGCACCGCGTGAATACTTAAGTAAATAGGAATAATGTTGGTTCTAGACGGAGCGGAATCGGCCGACTGAATCCTTTAGCCTTAACAAAAAGTCACATATCTAGCTCTACTAGCATTTAGGAATAAATTAACATCAACATTACTCCAACGATGGAGAGGAAATAGAGTAAAAAGTCAATCCTATGCTCGGAGAGCCGCTAATTTCACAATTTATCATCCTAAGTCATAGCCATGTCCCTAATAAATTCAACGTTCAAATGACGAACGAAATTTCTTCGACGCATATCTATACTAGAACATGATATCAGTCTTGCGTTTAGGATTAATTATAAAAGAAATTTGTCCCTCTGTCTGTCATTAGGACACGGCTTAAATTAACCTGTAACTTATCGCCGTTATACACATTCCGTCAAAGTCTTAAGTTCTGCAAGGCATAACGGTACGTAGTGTACGAAACCGTTCTATACGCAATAACTTTTAACTCGCTCCGTTGAACCGGGTTGTTTCTAATTAGACGGGCTGTTAGCTTTCCTCGGTGCAAGTATATAGGTATAATTACTTTCTCTAAACTAACAGTAACCCGCAGCTTCGACGAGTCCGAATGTACCTTGTACTTGTATATAATACACTTTATGAAATTTGATTCGTGTAAACGTAGGCATACGATTTTGGCAGATTTTTCTTCCTTCCTGTTTCTCGATCAGAGAAAAATTCTTTAAACGTGACTTGGAAATTTCTCAAACGAAAGATTAGGCAATGTAGAATTTTTCCATTGGCCTCAAATCACTTCCGACTGCAGGATATAGGTGGTATAATTCGACACAAAAGAAGCTCGTTACTTAAGTATTACGTTAAGACACGGGCGCCCGCACTTGGGCTCGGGCTGCGACCATGCGTGTCGCTTTTTGAGTGACAGTTTTACGGTATGACTTCATTTCCGTTCTTCACTTTATCTATAAGTACGTAACTATGCACGTAGGTAGGTAGGGTACGGACACCTTTGTTCAACGCTATACATCGCGCGGTGGTTCTTGTAGCGAAGAGTTGAACGAGATCAAGCCTTAGCTTCCGGCCAAAAAAGAACGACACGAAAAAAAAAAAGAGAAGGAAAAAAGGAAAAAACAAGACCCCGGAAGTTTTATGTACTCTTCAGTCCTGATCATCTTTCTTCGCCATCTTGAATCGCCGGTTGGGCTAGAATCTCGAATGCGAATCTTTGAACGTAGGTATACCTACGTCGTCACCTAACTGTAACTCCAAAGACGATGACGCCAAATGCAGCGGTGCAAAGTTCTCCCTCTCTCTCTCTTTCTCTTTCTCTTTCGCATTTTATTTTTATTCTTCCTTTTTGTTACTTTAAAGGAAACCTGCAGGTGGGAGAAGCCAAGACTGCAACGAGCAGACGGGCTGGCGTCTGTCTCTCCTTCGCGGCTCTATAATGCATGCATCTTGCATTCTGATCGCTGCAGCTGCTTACATCAACCGAAACAGGATGACACTCTGTGGAATGCATAGCTATCTTCATTAATAAATTCCGAGAAAAAATTCTTACACTTTCGTCATCATCGCCAAAGTCCTTTTTTCGAAATACCTAGACACACCCTGAACAGGAGACTGTTGAACAGTTCGTCAAACACGGATATATCACACGCTCGAAATCTCCTTGACTCAAAATCGAGTACCAAAACTATGCGCTTTGTCGGTCCCACGATTTCTCACGGTCTTATCTTCGTGGAATCGATTTGAAATCCCGAGAACCTCGGGGTTAGGCGGTAGATTTGTGAGGAGGTTTAAGGCCAAGGTCGGAATCTCTAATTTCCGTTTTTCATTTTATTTATCGCAATGAAGAACGTCGCAGGTTTTTTCCTTGATCTTCTATCCCCGTGTCCCAGCTTTAGTCAGCCTCTTTGATCCCTCGGGTGCCTTTAGAGCAGAAAATAGCTAGTTGTTTGTCCCTGAGGGTGTTTTGACGTAGTTTTGATCAAAGGCCGGAATTCCGTACCCCGTTTCCGACCAGCGTCTACGACGGCTACCCAGTTTTCTCATTTCGTAGAACTAGTTCTCGGGGGTTCGTTATCGCCTTTCATATACCGGGAACAGATGTATCAGATCGTCGTAGACAAGGTAGGAAGTGGCTTCCGAGTACAACCCGATCGATGAAGTTTAATACTAGCCGTGAATCCCGCTAGGTTAAGGTCCGCCCACACCGAAACTTCAAACTCTGTTGCTCACGTTCCCAGACGTGTATAATGTCCGGCGATTTTCACTCGCCGGAAGTGACGCTCCTAGCTCAACGGGGGACACACCTCAGTAATTTTCGACTCATTTTAAGAACGCTTTTCGTCTTCGTCTTGTTACACCAAAGGGCTACGGTTTTTCTCTTCCTTTTACGCTTCTTTCATTGCCTACTCCAAGTTGTACCGAGGGAAGAAAAAGAGACTCGAGTTTTCCACTTCTTGCACCGGGGTTTTCTGTTTTCTTAAGAATGTCGCCCACCGCGTTTTACAACTGGGCCTGACAGCCGAAGGGCTAAACGTAAATCGTGTACGAAAACATCCTTGAATATCCCATGCCGAAAGATGAACTAGACTCGGCGAAACTTTGGGGCAAATAATTTATCGCGTAATTATTGAGTTTCCGCAGTTTGGCCACTCCGAGATTGGCATGTCGTGTTCCGGTGCAGCAGAAACGCGGGAGACATAATCCGTTACGTTATTATTATACCTACCTACCTACCTACTCTCGAAGAGTAAAACCAGCCACCAGCCACCAGTCAGCCAGACCCCGACAACACGAAGATCAATAAATTACTGGAAGCGCCAGATGGCCGGGTAGACCAGCTCGACCTGACCTAGGACGACCTATCCCTCGCGGCGAGGATCACGAAGGAACATTTACTCCTGACCTCGACCTTATGCGCCAGAGTCGATGTCCCTTGGTTCGATATAGAGTCCATAAAAGGAGGACTCGAACTGCACCAAGGGAGATGAACAGGAGGTTTAATTGCTTCCTTGAGTGCAACGTTCGTGTTCCTTATTCCTTCCTTTCCAGGATAATTGACTTTTCGAAAAGTGATATGTGGATTTGTACTAATTCAGCTTCCTTGAGTCTTCGGTTGATATCGATTTCGCTTCTTTCGTGAATATGCGGCGAAAATGTTACATGATAGATTTTCACGGTGGGATGGAATTGGCGAATACCGAAGAGATTTATGACTGATGAGTGGATGACATTCGGTGATGTGACCGCATTTCAGGAATTTTACCTCGAACTCTCGGTGCAGTATCGATTGGTGTGCTAGTGTCATGCGCGTATAAATTTACCCACAGCTATACCTACCTCTGCCAGCTATACGAGTAGAACTGTTCTGAACGGTTCAATTCAAGCGATGTTCTATTTATTCATTTATTCGTTTACCTCGAGGGAAAGGTACCAGCTACTGTGTAGACAATTAGCATCAACTTGTACTTCGTGATGTTCATGCTAAAGAACAAGAAATTCATTCTACCTCTCTTTCTTCTTCTTCTTCTTCTTCTTCTTCTTCTTCCTCTTCTTCGCCCTTGTCTTATACAGCCCGCTTACGATAGTGGTGGTTATAGTTGGTATAGTGGGTTTGCGGACCCCTGGGTATTTATATCCGGGACAGGCGTTTCCTAGTAGACCCGGAATAGATCAACTTTAACAAACCGCGGTCTGCCATGCCGTACGGAGGCACCTACTGCCTCGAAAAGAAGAAGATGAAGAAGAAGAAGAAGAAGAAGAAGAAGAAGAGGTAGAAGAAGAAGTTCTTTGGGATGCTGGAGGAGCGTGTGGATCCATACCGACGACGAAATAAGCGACATTGTTAATCACCATTTGTTTTCTTTTCGAACTTTTGAGTGCCGAAACCGAAGGCACACCTGTCACGTAGGAAATACTTGGAAAATGAAATCGTTAAGGGGAAAAGCGAGCAGGAAATAATACCGGAAGATAGAGTTTGGATAGCAGCAGTAGGTATACCAGCGTTAACAACAATATCAGAAACCCTTTGACTATTCTTCTTTGATATACTTCATCTACGTTTGATCATTTTTTTATTAAACTAGAAAGAAAATTTCACTCCGCGGATACAATTCCGGGATAATTAAACAACATCGATTACCTACCATACCTTGTCAATTATTATTCCTCTTGAATTGAATTGGATCAAAATGAGAAGCGGAAAAGTAAATGAATAACCATCCTATCTCAGACTACGACGACACCACATGATAACATAATATCTTCTCTTGAGTAAATCAGGGCGGAAATTACTCCTCACACTCTTTATAATCCATCCAGCACTTCCTAAAGAGAGATTATTGTTATTAGTGCGAGTCTGACTACTCGTGCTCCTGATCTAGACGGGAAAAAGAGAGAGAACGATTGCCTGTTGTGGTTGTGAAAATAAACTGATATCAAATACGCAGTGAATCTCGTTCGTGATGTCGTTGTGCGCTGTGCACGGATAGTGGATAGCGGGTATTGCTTGGTAGGTGGCGTCCGGACCACACACGAGTGAATTTCCCTCAGTATATGTGGATTTCGAACGTATGTACAAAGAGCTATCTAGATCCGGTCCAGCAGAGTCCTTTGAGAGTGCGGTAAGACGTGGATGTGTGAGTGTGGTAAACTTCGAGCGATCTTTTTCCCCTGGTTCTTAGAGTGTCGTGTCTCGGTGTGCGGGCAACAGCTGCTCTTCCAAAGTTCAAGAGTTGTTTGTTTTAAGTATAAGAGCGCGTAATATTTCCCGGCATATCCCTTTGAGCCATGGGAGAGAGAAAACTCCGATTGTTGGCCCTCCGAGTTACACCCGTCTTGGCTTACAACCCCCGAAAACCATCTCAAAGGATCCTCGACACCGCGGAGACAATATACAACAAACGATCGCAAACTTTTCTCGCCGGGTATCATCTTCGTCTTTTTTGATACTCTCCTTCGGAGAAACTGAGATTTTACGCTTTTCTGGAGTTTTTTTAGTTGGATTCAGGCGCGGATTTCGTTCTTGGAAAATGATTGACTAATCTGCCAACGATACCCTCTGACTCAGAGGTCTTGCCGGGTCACCGCACCTTGTCCCTATTTCCGCACGTCGTTCGTCGTTCCCGGGGCTCGATATTCGATCCAAACTTCTTTATTTTCGTTTATTTTTTGCTCGTGTAAGAGGCGGAGTAGTCTGACGTAGGTATTGAGTGGCCGTCCGGTCGCGAGTGAACTTCTCCACGAAAATGAAAGGATAAAAGAAAAAAAGATACTCTTGGCCACGCCAGTTGGTGAGGAAGATCGATATAACGAACCGTTTCATAGTTCGAGTGTCAAAGTTGGAATTTCGCCCGGATAAAGAAACTGGGCTCTGGGTAGCTCCTGTCTTCCTCTGATCAGTTGTGACGAAGATACAACAGCATCAATGCATGGTGTTCGAAGCTCGTGAATAATTCCGAAAAATTTTCGAGTATTTTTTTTTTTCTTTACACAAAAACTTGCGTATAACCGGATCACGTTTTTCGGGGGAATTTTGTTTCCGAAAAAAGATAAGAAGAGAGAAGAAGCGAGATCCTTCTACCTCGGTCCTGTATCCTTGTATTTTTACCATCTCATGTATAATTTGGTACGTGCACCGCTTCGTGGTCGGATATTTTCATCCGTATGTCAGTTTTAGATCCGTGTAGTAAAACAGGACTTTAGAGAACTTCTCTCATTCGCATTCACATCCCTCTCTACCTACACACGAAAAGTTTACAACTCAGATTTGCTACCTGAGAGAAAGTAAGGAAGGGAATAACCGAGAGAAGCGTTTAGTCAGCTCCTCGTCTCAGGTAGAAACCCGCGTGCTTTGCATGCCTCTCTTATATCTCGGGATTTGTACGTTTACTCGAATCTCTGGACCCGACCACCGCGTCGGTTTCAATCAGACGAGAAGAACGGGCGCCACTAATCGGCGTTATTAAGGTGTTCGAATTCCTTGCACCAGACTCCTGACGGGAGATAAGGTATACACAGAATTTTTAGGGCAGGTCAAAAGGTCCCTACTGTACATACATTTCACGGATCGATTCGTATATATCACCGTTACAGTTCAACGGGTCGGGAATAAATTAAATTCAAACCACGCAGGGTACGTGGTGTGATGGAGCGACTAGTCCGGGCCTCGTCATCAACCGTGAAAAAAGAAGGAAGAATAGTAGAGATTCAAGGATCGGAGAAAAGAGAAGAAAAACTAAAAAGGAATTAACTAGGTAGTCCAATCTCATTGATTAATGAAAGGGTAAAAAAAATGAAAATAAAATAATCCAAAAAAAAAAAAACGAGATAGAACTCACAATGAGAGGATAATTGAAACTGTAATCTTCCAGTTGACGGACTAACCTGTTACCTCATCTTGCTGACTATCGTTTTCCTTTCTACTCTTGACGCTTGACACTAATTGTACGCACGTGCTTCGTCTACAATTCTTTTTTTACTGCACTATTCGTTTTATGGATATCAGATTATGAGATGAGGCGGGAATGGAATGATTAGATACTCGATTCCACGGTGCTTTAATGATGTTGATTAAATTTTTGGTACCTTCTGATTCGAGTTTCTTTTGTTTTGATCATTTTTTAGTCGTTTGCTGATATGGGATCGTGCTAATTGGACTCTAATCAGCTTATGTCAGCTTATATCTGATCGCGAGTTTGCAGATGATCTTGCGGAAATGAGTTTACCAACGGATAACGTATTTGACTAAAAATCAATGCGAGCATTAAGTCGATACGTGGGTATAATTCGAGGCGAAATTGCACAGTGCAAATAGCAATTTTAACCTGATTGGCGAGTTATCGATCGCGGAGAATATATCGAGTGGTTTTATACCGCGATGAGAATAACGATTTTCATCCTTATCTCGTCTTTCACGAGAGCTAAAAGAAACGAAACATTTTCAAGATTGCTTATTAACTATCGCGGAAAATATAGAGTCTTAATTGCTGTAGAATTCCGATGAAAAATTTAGGCAAGAGTTTGCTGTACGGATTGAAAATAAAAAAAGTATCGCGAAACGAGACGATGACGAAGACGCAATGGAAATAAAAAAATATAAAAATTAGATCGCGGATCTTTTCAGCGGGTGCAATCATTTCTGATCAATTATTCCCTGTCTCCCTTCGACTCCTCGGCTCATACATCTACGTATGCAACGCACGTATGTACCTGCCTATCCTTGGAAATCGAAATAGCCTCCCTGGTCGCAGACCACCCGGACAATCTCGAGATTCATTTGCGATAAGATTAACCGATCCTCCCTCGAGCATATCTTCGAGAGAATATATTTGTGTCTATTAGCGGGCCTTGGATCGAAGTATAGGTACATACCTACTGGAGTCTGGACTAATTAGACTCAGTTATACCTTCTGCCGAGTCATTAGCAGCTGGAAAGAAGAATGGAAAAAAATGTGTATAAAATAATAAAAAAATACACTTCGCAAACACACGAGTCATGTTGTAAATTCCGAATTGACTTTCTTGTGTAAATTATCGACTCCGATTTACACGTGAATTATATTTTTATTCATTTTTTTCATTCGTAGGGGAAAATAAAAGTTCAACTGATTGAGCTGACAGAGGTAATTAATTGGGGAGGAAGTTCTTCCATAAATGCATATTGCGTATATTATATACATGCACGTAGTACACGACATTAAAAGCTAATCACTTTACGTTCACGCGATAACGTTTAATAATAGTAATTACTAAGAAGTAAGCTTCCTTTTAAGCGAATTCTGAAGGTAAGTTTCGCTCGCAGTGTAACCTCATCGTCTATTGCAACGTTCGCTAATAACTCCTCGGCTACTTTCATATTATCGACGTCGCTTCGCTGTTGCTGATGCTGCAGGTTTACCGTTTTCTTGTAGTCGTTTTTCAACGGATTTTTACCTTCTTCTTCTTCTTTTTTTTTTTTGGTTCTTCTTTTTCCCCGCGTTCATATCGCTCTTTTTTGCGCCAATGAAAAGGTTCGCAACTGTATAACCCGTCCGCGTCGCCACATGACAACTCCGGACCCAAAGGACAAGATAGAATCTCTGATAATTAAGACGTAATTGACAACGACATATCCTGATAATGTTAAGAAAAAATGATGCTAGATTATCGCAAGTTATTCACTCCACGCCACTTGGACATAACATATATCTTGAAACTCAAAAATTCTACACGTCGGATTATGGAAGACAAAATATTGTTGAATTCTCTGCTTTTTCAGGTCTCTGTAGTTTCGAAAAATCATGAGACTACTTTTGACCAGGATTTATCATCAGTCTGCGAATATCCTCCGCAGGATTCGCGTCTCATTCTATTTTTCACGTGGTCCTGAAATATTTTTTTTGGCTGACTAAAAACCTGGAGCTATAAGATATACTCGTATACGTGCTCGCATGCTCGTGTATATAGTTTGACTGAAACTGGTTTTCTCTCAATACGTCTTATATTCCCTCGCCCCAAAGGAGGCGCCTCATCTCAGAAAGATCCTCGTTATCCCTAGGGACCCGATAACCTGTCCATCCAGCGTCCTACGCGCACCTGTCACGTGTCAATATTCTATCTTCTTATCGGACGCGAGTCTTGGTGTCCGTCGAAGTCACGCGCGAGTGAATAATAATTATTTTTCTTTTTCTTTTTCTTCTTTTTTCGTTTTTCATATTTTTTTGCCTACCTTTCTGTATCGATTGATTAGTTATTTGATATATCGGATAATTAGGGATGAACGTGCGGCTCGATGGCTTGTCGGTTAGCGTTAATTATCAAAGATTTATAGCTTTTTCACGAAAGAATTATAATTTCTCGAAAAAATTGTCTATTTTCTAACTGTGTATTATTTCACGGCTAAAACATATATTATTAGCTTCATTAATTTGTCATCGTAGAAATATATACAACGTTCCTTCAACCTGGCAAGAAGTAAAAGAAAAAAAAAAAAAAATAGAAAAATTCTAAAAAAACAAAAATACAAGAAAACATAAAAAAATTAAAAAAACTAGAGCAAATTAACAAATGAATACGTAGGAATATATATACGAAAGAATGCGAGTCTCTAGGGACGCTGGGGACGTTGACAGTGCATCGCACTGTCCACTCTTCACTCGCGTGCTTTTTAAATAACTTCCCAGCTAATTATATGATCATTATGTTCAGGACGGTGATTAATTTTGCTTCCTGTGGAGTTGAGCAGAAAGAGAAAAAAAGAAAAAGGAAAAAGGAAAAGTAAAATTAAACAAGGCTGTGTTGTTCGTGTATACATATGCGTATATATACTACAGAACGTAAATTGAAAATAATTACTGTATCGTGCGGTATAAGTATCAACTTATTTAACAAACTTCAACGTAACTCACACACCCGTCTATTATTATGAAACTGATCATTTGTCAGTTGTATTCATGACGAGAAATGACTATGTGACGGAAGTATGATACATGGCGATTCAGGCTATTGAGGATAGATTCCTCGTAAAAATCTAGGAATAAATTTACTTTATCAAAAATTCGTAGGACAAATAGTTTTCGAGTTATGGAAGATGTCAGTTGACCAATCGCAAAGCGTATAGATCGCATAGACGGGGCACCGTTCAATTCGCACGCATAGCCGGCCCTGGCAAACTAAGATCTTTCATATCTCGGAAACTATTAGATCTAGGAATTTTTGGTAAAGGAAATTTAGTCTCAGAATTGTATAAGGATTCTATCCTCAACCTGAATCACCGCTGAAAAATCTGTTGCAGAACTTTAGTTTCTAATTTCTATCTTTTTTTGGGGTTACCAGAATTTTATTCGTCATAGATTCTTATCTGAATCTATAGTGACCTACGTGTCTGCTATTAGGTATATAGATATTTACATTGTACTGGCAATGAGGTAGGTACAGACGTCGGTATTGACTTAACAAATGTTTAATGCTAGTGTAGATATGATGTATACAAGAACGACTCTGGTGCTTGTCTCGTAAGTCGTATACGAGGTACATAAGGTAAGGTAAGGTTGCCTAATATTTTTAACATCGTTGTCGTGGACCCTTCCCTTACTTTTCTTTTTCCTTCCTTCATCTTAGTCTTAGTCCTATAGTCGTCCTTAGTCTTCTTCTTCTTCTTCTTCCGCTTCTTTTCTTCTTCTCCTTCCTCTTCTCCTTCTCTTTCTCTGTGGGAGATAAGGTTACGGCATTGTTATACCCGAGTAATATCTGATGGTCGTACCTCACGATGAAAGAAGAATACGAAGAATAAGGTATTATAAAAAGGCACACGAATATCAAACCCAGAAAATAACCGGAGATATTGTTCCCTGTATATTATCATGGTCGATCTTATTGGTTGTCAATAAATTCTCGTAAGGGTCAAGCGAAGTACTTGTAATATCTACTTTATAAACTGTCTGAACGTAAAAACAAGTGAATATAAAAAAAAAAAAAATGAAAAAAGAAAGGAAAAACAAAAAACGAAAAAACTGGTAATGCTGCAGTAATATATTTCATTGCTGCAGTCTTGATGATAGTATCTGATGGGCCGAGATATCCTGCCGTTTACCAGCTACTTGAAAACCTGAAGTACGTGCGCATACCTACATACCTATACCTACGTTGGCCACCAACGTGACGTAAATAATGAATCTCTAAATTCCCTGCAGTTTTGGCCGATCGCCATTCGCCTAGGAACACCAGAATTCGTTTCAAACTGTTTGGGATCAGTAGAACTGTGCCAAAAGATATCCAACCGATGAAGCAACTATTGGGAGATGCGGTTTTTCTATTTTAGGTCTAGGAGCAATCTTCACGGCCCATTTTTTGTCGCTTCTTATTTTTTTTGTACAATCGTTGGTATACATATATCGTCGCAATTAGTCCAATAGTCTTTCTCGATTCTTATTCAGGGACGAATTTCGAGATCCTTTCTTATTTTTTTTTCATTATCTGTCACTGGAATGGATAATTCTATTCTGATATCGAATCTTCACGGCCGCTTTTGCAGATCGTATAGGTATACATAAAGGCTTACGTAATTCTCATATATATACCCTCAACGGTGGCAATCGTCCAAATATCTTTGTCCGCATAGGGTATAGAATTTTGTCGCATTTTAACTGCACTACTTTAATTCTGCGGCAAATCACAAATTATATTACATTGGTAAGGAGGCATAGAGTCGTTTCCTAGAAACGTTGTTTTCTAACATCATAAGCCGTCATCCATTTCGACTCTTTTCGGAAGTTTAGAAATTGGAAACTTCAATCCTGCAGGTCTGATACTCTCCTTGTGAGTAGGACTCCGTATTCAACAAGAATATCCCATTTTTCATTGAATATATAATACGAATAAAGAAAGAGAAAAAGAAAAAAAAAAAAATGTTTCATTTTCATTGTGCGTCTCCTTCTTTATACGTCGTTTATTTTGCATACATACGTATTCCCACTCAGCAGCTCCAATTTCGTTGAAATATATTTTTCTTTTTTCTTTTTTTTTTCCTTTTTCTTTCTTTCTCTTTTTACTCTGACGTTGCGATATCGCGAGGAAAGTGATTACCGCGATATTCCCGAGGCGGCTGTCATGCAAATATTACTTAAAATCCAACCTAGCCCTACTATAATCTAACGCCTACGTAGCTGTAGGTATATATACGTACCCATCTATACATTTCCTTTATCTCACGTAGTGGGTATAAAGTATGGTGGAGGGTAAACCCGTGATACTATCTAGTCTACAAGGTTTTTTTGAGCCGCATTTACCTTTTCTTTTTTCCTTCCTCTTTTCCCAATTTCTTCTTTTTTTTTTTTACTTCTTCACGTTTTGCTTTTTCCTTTTTTATATACTTATATATATTAAAGCAGTATAGTGAACTGGTCTTGCGGCAACAAAGAAGGAGGACCTCTTAATGGGATTAGTCGGATTATCATCTCGTCCTCGCTACTCAGAGTCCAGAGTCCCGTTTCATCCCGTTTCATCCCGTTTTTGTTCCCTCATGCAAGCTAAAGAGTCGAGAATTATTATTCATGCAAAGGAGAATATAAACCACGTTGTATTCTGATCGCTTCAAACACACGCACACGCATACTATTCTCTTTCCATAACCAGAGGAGCTGATAGCTTAAAGGAGTCACGACCGGGCCTGGGAGCATCTGGCAGATCGTCGAGAGAGTGAGAGGAATTCGAGTGATTTTTGAGATCCGGTTACATCGTCATCTCCGTAACGAGACCCTTGGCTTCTTGTATTAATAACGCTAGACCGACCAGCTGAGTCCGTGTCCTCAAGTTTCAACTTCTACTAGGTGTTTGAGCAACTCCTTCATCCTGCAATCTGATTTCTTTTCACTATCTTCAAAACCAACCTAATTCTTATTTTTTTTACTATCTCCACTGACCGTGGGACGGTTCTTTTTTTTATTCGGACTGAAGAAAATCGGGTGTTACATCATTCATTGAAATATATACGCGTATTATATACATTCACACTTTCGGTATAGTATACGCATTAGCCAGACTAATTTCTTTCTGTCAAGATAACGGTAGGCGCGTGCAGGTTATTTGGTAATTGGTACTCGGGCCACGTTCTCATTAGCTTCTCAGAATAACTGACTGACTTACGCGGGGAGGAAATAAGAAGCAAATTGACGGGACTGACAATCACCGTTTCGTCGCCTAGGAGAAGTCTACCGGTATCATACCATCGCGTCGTGACGAGTGATGGGATGGCTTTATGTGAGGCACTAGGGACCAGGAAACAGATAGCCAATCAAATGATAATAATAAACTAAACGAATAAGTATGATCAAAATGGCACAAGCGTCTCCCGTCATGAATACACATCGTCATTTTCATTATTCGTTTCATTTTCGGAAAGGAGGATAAAAATATTGTGACAAAAGTTTAGGGGAATAAGATGAGTGAAAAAAAGGGAAGAAAAAAACAAAATCGATATAGTTTGATTTCTGTAAAGAATCGGAAAGCCGGGTGATTCTCTCTTTTTTTTTTTTTTTTTTAA
Source organism: Rhogogaster chlorosoma (assembly GCA_944452935.1). Classification (NCBI taxonomy): domain Eukaryota; kingdom Metazoa; phylum Arthropoda; class Insecta; order Hymenoptera; family Tenthredinidae; genus Rhogogaster; species Rhogogaster chlorosoma. The sequence goes on along the minus strand of OX101800.1, from coordinate 25,441,896 downwards.
TGTTTTTTTGAAGCTGAATTGTCTCAGGCCCCGGAACAAAGGTTCACCGTGTTCTTACTTCGAGGGCAATTATTTCTCGGTCTATAAATCTCAGGGTTGTTTCTCCCGGGAACCTCGGCGAGAAATAAGCGAGAGGATCGCGTGCGCTGTGCAACACTTCCACGTCTCACACCGAGCTCCATTATACAGAGAGTACCAGGTCTCAGGGTATCGACTGCACCTCATCGGGTCTCAGACCTCAGCTACACTCGCGTTTCTACCTTGACCATTTCGCAATGCTCTTTTATTTTTCTTTCCTTTATTCATTCTTTTTTATTCGTCTTACCTTTTTTTTTTTACGTTTTTACCTTCTTTCCTTCCTCTTCCTTTTTTTTTCTTTTTTCTTTTTTATTTTATCGTCGTCAACCCGTGAGATCATATCTCCATATACACAGCGAATGATCTCAACGCTAATCCATGTTAATGATAGCTGAGAGAGGGAGAGAGAAAAAAGGTGGATAAGAAGCCGTAGGATAATCGAGAGATTTTCGCACCACTACTTAAAATCTTGTTTCTTTTCTTATTTTATAACAAGAATTTCGTGTCATAAATGATCCCAGATTAGACATTTAGTTTCTTTTCCTTTTTCCGACCGAATACTGGATCCAGGTTTTATTCCTCAACGACGCCCAAGCTCGGAGGGAAAATAAATCACCGCCACCAGTTTTCGGAAAAAGAGATAAAGCGAGGGGGAAGGATTATCCAATATGGTCGAGTTGTAAAACGGCGTCGAACTCTCGCTTTATTAGACGGTTCCCGCGAGGGCGAGAGGCATATCAATTTCGTATAGGGTGTAGGTAAGGAGGAAGGTTCTTGCACGTGCTGTTAAAAACCGGGGTCTATAAATCTGCACAAATCTCAAAGAGATTTATATTCTTTTTTCTTCATCCGGGCGAAATTCGAACTCGAATATATATTTCTTGGTGAAAATTTTGCCACTTTTATACGAATTCGAAGAAGAGAAAATCGTATTCTCAATCTGGTCAAGATTTTTTGCAAAATCAAACCTTCGTCGTCTATACAGGTACGCAACGGTATACGTTGTTTCATACTGACCTTACCATTTCTTACATCAATCGGTGCAATTTATTACCGTTTCATCTTCGGAATGCTCGACATGTAAGTACGCGGTGCTATAGAGATAGAACAAAGTAGAAACTCGAGGAATAATTTATGGTTTTATCCGAAGCGAAATGAGAAACGAGTTCGAGTTTCACAGTAGCGCGAAATTCTTACCTGTCAGTAATAATTGCAGTTCCAATATATCGCACGGTTACTTTTTGTTTTTTATAATTCTTTTCCCTTCTTCTTTCTATTCGGAACAACATTTTCCACTTTTCGTCCTCATTCGTTTGTAACCAATTGCTCAAGACAATTTCTATCGATTCCACATACCGAAAATGGCAGTCCTTCGAAATGAAAAGAAGCGATTGAAGAAGGGGTTCGAAAAACCCAAGAAAACAAAAAAAAAAAGAAGAAGAAAATGAAGACCTGCGAACTCCTCTCCGAATTTACCGCGAGACTATAATATCAAAACGGCTAAAAACAGCTCTCAAAACTTTGGCAATATGCGCGAAGAAGATCCTCGAAACTTTAGGTATGAAATTTCGCGTAACACTTTGTGGTTATTTTTCATTTTTTTTATTTTTCTGCCACTGCTTCATTTCGCGGATATTAATCCACGTTTTTTTTTTAAATAGAAGGGAAAAAACACTGACGTATAGATTGAGAAAAATTAAAAGATTCGAAAAATAAACGAAAAAGGAAATAGGCAAGAACGCTACCGATCTCTCGACTGGCGGACATATGCACTTCTTATGTGCAGGAGTCCCCCACATGCATGCCTAACACCGGCAATTATAATTTCACCAGTACTTCGCGGCTGAACGGATTCGAGTCTGATGTCACGTCACGTTCGTATTAACTTTCTTGTTCTTCTTTGAGCACCGACGTCTTCCTCAATTCCGATCCTTCAGTCTCTTTTTCTCTCTCTCTCTCTCTGTGGTTAATTCCCTATCTTTCCCAACCCTTTTTTTTCTCTTTCGCACTACATCCGCGAATTACCGAGCTCTCTCTCTGTCTCATATTTCGAGAGGAAGAAGAAGAAGAAGAGCCCGAGCTACTAGTAGCAAAAACTTCATAAATGCAAGGCCGGGGAATGACGTTTAAATTATCGGCACAACTAGACAAGGCGACATGCGGTTGCTAAATATCCGCGAAATTCTGATCTCTGAAGGAGGTAATCGAGCTGTGGCTCAAAAATGAGAAAGGGAAAACCGCTTCTGATACCTGAAGCCTTTTCTGCACAAGATTTCTCCCTTTTCTTCTTCTTCTTCTTCTTCTTCTGCTTCACGGTTTCAATTCAACTTCGCTATGGTCCGTGCTGCTGCCATGTTGCTGCATCATCACCAGCCGAGAAGTCGAGAGCCAATCCGTCGTGGGTATCGCAGCCCTGGATTGCAGACAGTATGGCGCTCCGGGAGTTTCTCGGGAACGCTTGAAATAACTGTCTAATATTATATGCATCTCACATTCGAGGGACGACTGACTAGAACATTTCTCATACCTCGCATCTGTGCTATTCATCTCGCTGTTGCAGCGGCATAAGAGCTAGCTGGTCTTTCGGTTTGTTGATGGGAGTGGCAGGTGCCAAACCGGTAACGCGGATTAACCCTTACGCTTTGAGGGACCGAATGATATACTTTAGTTTCGGCAATATCCGGATATTGCTTTGCTTTTTTCACATTTCTACAGGAAAAGATCGCCTTTGATGACAAGAATCACAAGCCAAAGAAATTTCAAAGGATTCCAAAAGAATCCGCGCAGAAAATACAAAAACTACATTCTTCTCTGACTTGCTGATATTTCGGTTGAAACTTGACGCAAGGAAATTATTTTGTCTCTTATCTTCGGTCGCAATACTCATTGGGTCAGTTTGTATAGTTATATCAAGGGACTAACCCTGCGAGAGGGTTTAATCGTGTCTGTTGTGATGCTTGGACGAAGATTGGACCGAGGATGAGGAACAGTGTCCGAGTTCGATGAAATAAAACAATGAAAGGGCCGGCTACGGGGTGGACGACTAGTTCGAGTGGAAGAACTGGCTTCAGTGACGAAGGTACAATGGCTTCTAACAAAAGCGACAATACCCCATCGGCCACAATAGATGTTTCGAGGCTTTAGAGTCTAGGCCAAAGTCTGGCTGAGAAAAGCTTGTACAACGAACCAGAATGGAATTACTAAAGGAAAAGAGGAAAGAGAAAAAAAGACGAGCGCGAAGGACGAGAATAAAAAATGAAATTCAGTCTCTTCTTCTTCTTCTTTTTTTTTTAGTAGAAAAGGATCGGACGTATGTTTTAGGGACGGCTAGTTCCTTCAATAGATTATCACTATCATTTCGGAGTAATTTTTTGGCCTGCGCGAGTTCGACTTAAAGATCGTACTTTCTCTTTTATAATTTAGTGCGACTCGAGGGAATGGAATCGACCCCGATCAGATAACGTAATTGTAATTAATTTCGTAACAACGTTGTAGGTACCGAACGATCCGATGCCCAGCCGTCTCATAATTGCCCCTTTGTCATCGGGTACACTGGAATTAGTATTTCCGTAGCGTACCTGTACTACTAGATCAATTAATTACCTAGATTCCTCGGGCACTAACTCCGCCCCGGAAAATCAATGCTAGATATTCCACTTGTAATTCTCTATGATTTATACACAAAATTAAATTTCAATCCTCATTCATTTTTCAAATAATCAAAGTTCAGGCAAGCCGATAGTAGAATCTATCAGACCAGTGAAATCAATTTAAAATCATTTGATTTCTAAACCTGTGGACCGATCCGGTTCAAATTTGCCACCAGGCCTGATAATGATTCGAGATATTTCTCTGCCAAATTTGGTAAAAATCGGTCGCTTCCTTCGGGCTTTATCAGGCCCTAAAAAAAGCCGATTTGTCTTCGAGCGACTGCAGCGTTTACTCGAAACGTATAATAGTATAAATCGGGGTCATATCGCACTTGCACTTTCCCTCCACCTTGCCTTAGCTACCGTTCATGGTTTATGGAATGGGATATGATGGTGCACGCAAGGTTGCGGGTAGACAATACTTCGATCGTTACAGGTGGGCTGGAGCGTTTGCAGTAGGCGTTATTGCGAGTAAATTCACCCATATAGATCAATATATTTATAGAAATGAAATAGAGACGGAAATCTTCTACCTTCTCGTTCTAAAATCGAGAAGTAACCACGTATGTAACGTCAGATGACTCAGCGGAGGAATGTTCCGCGCACCCGTCATGATTGCCTATCAGACTTCTCTGCCTCTTGGCGATCCCTCGGAGCCTTTCAGCCTAGGCAAGGCTTCTCTCTCGTCCTCCATATGGTTTGAGGCTATGTACATCTATGCACGTATATATACCTATGTATCTCTAATAATCTCTACACTTCGTATTATGTACAGGGTCCGGCGTCGTACAGCCATACTATACACGTAGAAAGGTTATGGGATTGTATAAGTAGGTAGGCAGTGTATCACCTCGATATGTGTGTAAGTAGTCACGTATATCGGTGGGCATGTATTCATCTATACAAAGGCAAGCAGCACTAGATACTGGACAGTACTGGAGGAAATTGGATCTAAGGTAAGGTAAGGATGTCGCGAGTTAACGGTTCCCTGGAGACCCACGTTACGGGACGGCGCGTGGAATAAGGGAGATTTAATGAGGGGGCGAGATCATGCGGACTGATTTCTTTAGCCAGTTATAGAAATCCGGAGACGATAAGGAACCCCGGAAGCCGATTTTACCAAATCAGAATTCAAATTCCACGCGCAACAAGTCTGTGAATCCGACTGAAGAATTTATAGGAAAAATTAAAGTCGTCGAAAATTTGGAAAATTATCGAAAATCTTGAAATACAACACGTTGTGGACTTTCGAGCGACCAGCCAAGCCTTAGATTTGATCTAATCTCGTCTCTAATGCGATTAGAGGGAAGAGAATTCCTTTCGGTTAATTTGTCACACCTAGATGTTGCCCGATTAGATTTAACACCGTGGCGCCATGACGTTATCCCTCAGATAAGCGATATTGATAAGATTCTCATTCGAATTCGAATGACGTGTATAAATTCAGCGGAATTTAGTCGGATATCTGATGCACTAGCTCAGCTGAGAAAAAGACCTCGCGTTATCATCTTCCTCGACGATTATAATACGTACGTAGAAAAGTGGTCGCATGGTACGTAGGCGCGTGGGTTCGCTTGCAATAAGACATAACAGCTTGCTGACGCGCGTAATAAAATGCCTCTGTACTCTATCGCGAGCTTCTTCAACCCGAGATATCAAGAGGCAAGCGAGCTACCTTCGTACCTCGAGGCCTTAAGGCTTATAAGACTTAATAGCTAATAGCAGGCATTCATGTAGGTGCATAAATTTGCACAGTATCTCAGAGACTTGAGCCAGTGTCCGAGATCTTTGAAGCAATTATTTCCGTTTTATTAAAAAAAATAAAATAAAAATGAAAGTAAAATTCGTGAGATTTTGCCAATCTTTCTTTGGACCCTGGGTTGCAAAACTGGGCTGCAGCTCGCGGAATATCTTGTCGACATTTCGCGCTAACTCTCTCGCGTCTGGCTCTAGAGACGTAAATCATTTTCGCAGTTATCTCGCTTGTTATATCTCGTAGGAGGTCTTCTCCCTTTTTATACCTATATACTTTTCCTCAGCGTCTTTTGGTGCGCCCCTTGTCCTCCTTATCCATCGATGATGGCGCGTCGCTTCTTCTTCTTCTTCTTCTTCTTCTTCGTCGTCTTTACTTCACGTCAACCCGATACGACTGACTCTAACGACGACGCTAAGGAGTTCTCCGCGAAGCGTGACGATCGACCTGTCCGACTGACACTTTGCTAGTCAGAAGTAGGTAGGATATACTGCGACGATGAATGCTTGGGTAACCTATAAATGAAAACGGAAACGTCGGGTTAAGGGACCTAGGGCGCACTCATGACGACAGACGTTACAAACGTCAAATGACTATGAGCTATTTGAAAAAAGGAATAAATATCGAAACCACTGCGCCCACTACTTCCCGTTATAATTATCGCGACCGTTTCAAGATACGATATTTGACCTGAATTTCAAAGATTTAAATGCAGATTTTTCATTTCAATTTTTTTTTTTCCCTTCACATTATAAATGAAATTTTCCAAATTTTCGAATGCTTTGAGTTAAATCGACGGAGTTGGTGGATGGAATCGACGAAGGAGCCCGTTTGCTGGCTTGAATAGCGTTTCAAACTCTCTTTAAACACTTAGAATTCCGGCCGAGTGTTTCTCTAATCTTTCTAGATCCCCTGAATGAAAATTGTACAAAGTGTGGATATAGTTTCCCTGAACTCGTTCAATGTGGAACATTTCGTTGCGGATTTAACAGACATTTAGATAACAATGGGATTTAAAATTCTGATCACTGTTCGCTCTGCTCATTCCGTTTTAAACGAGGAACGAGACGAAGTGGAAGAACGGGGGGAATGGAAACCGTTTGAAATTTATCCTTTTCTATGAATTAATCAACACTTTCTGATTCTTATTTCGTAACAATTCGAAACTCTCGCGTTTTACTATTCACAATAAATTATGCTATGGGTATAATATAAAACTGCAGCTCTAATAGCTCCGCTCTGGTGAGATAGAATCGGAAAAGTTTTCTCATCGCGTAAACCGTGACGAGCTGCGAATAGCTGTAGATTTAAAATAGCAACATCTGTCGAAATCCGAGATGCTCCGGGCATTCTGACACGCTGCTACCTACAGATGTAAAGATTTACTGCAGCAGTGAACGGGGCCGGGTTGAAGTCCGAATTTTTAAATTTCTGAACGGTCAAAATTTCGGATTAGTTTGAAACGATTTCGAATTTTCAGAAACGAAAATATTCAGACAGCTCAAAACTTGTTTATTCTGATCAAGAACTTCGATTTTAGAAACGATTGATAGGATTTTGACATTCTTTTTTCCGAAAATTATATCTAATTTTATTTTACTTTGATTGTAGGATTAGAAGAATGATGATAATAAAAAATGAGGAATACTTTCTGGATTGGGAATTATTTTCGAGTGCAAGTTGTTCTATATAGGCAATTTTCTTTTCGACATCTTGAACCCCTCGTATGTAGAAGCCTGAGGCCCTTAGCAAAATAATCCGTTTCACGTTGAGCGAGTAATTCTCATATGTGTTTCACTCTCAGTTAGGGGAATCCCCCTAAAGTTTATTAGCTCTTCGTTTTGGCGAACAATAAATTGACGAGTTGGGTAAAAATTGGTTGAAAATTGGCCCCCAAAATCTCGGCTCTATAGGGCGCTACGTGTCTATGTAATACATAACCGAGTAACGAACATATCTTCGTATGAATTTTCATGAAATGGCCAATTTCACACCCGTTTCACAAATTCAATGTCGAAGACTCGCCAATTTTTTTCTTTTCTTTCTTTCTTTCTTCACTCTAGTATCGCAGAGGCAGGAAATGGAAAGAAAATATTCATTTTGAAAGAGACGATAGCCAGAGAAACTTTCCAGTCAATATCCCTCGCGGATCAGAACGAAGTAGACACGTCCGCCCTATATAGATGCAAAAATCGAAAGACTTTAGGAGATAAGGCTGTGGAGCTGATATCACAACTGGTCCTGAATACATATCTTATTCTTGAGAAAACTCTGCACAGAGGAAGCTAAGAGAGGCAGCCATGCAACCAATGGAAAAAAAGAAGAAGCGAAAGAATGAGAAGAAAAAAAAAACAGAATAAAGAAAGATAGAAAAGAAAGAAAAAAACGTGGGAGGCATCAGGCGTGGTTAATCTTATCGCTCAGGGTTTATTTTGGCCTTGCCAAGCTAAGCGGGGTCGGGCATGGCCTGCCGTAGGGCACATCCACGGGTTTTTAGTATAGCGATGAATCCACTCTGCAGGGTCTCCTCTGGGCACTTTGCATCGAAATGGAAGAATAAATCATCGACGGTATACCGTGTGTGTGTGTGTATCGATCGGAGGGTACGCGAGTACGTGAGAAGGGAGGAGAACGGGAACGAACCAAAATATGCCCGGCAACGTTTTCGCTCAATTATTACAGATTAGACCCTCCGGCGATTGATTTCTGAACGAGTTTTATACCATCTTCGAATCCCATCTTAACCAACTTACGTACTGCCATACATAATAATGATTATACATCTTGTAGACGAATACGTTGCCCTAGAGTCACGTGTTACACCCGTGTTGCAAGAATTCGAATTAACGTTGCACCGGGTTTGAAAAAAGCGCAGGGCTTTTTTCTCTCTATTTTTCGACGTTTGAATAAGTTTTGTAGGAATTTCTGTCGACCCGTGATAAAAACCATCCCTGAATCACAGTCGAGTACCGACGTCTCTCGACCTCGATTGGGAATCCCGTTTCTGATATTTCCGTCCAACTTTTTTTTCAGGTCGAGAAGGATTAAGTCTGCTCAAATGAATTTTCACGCTTGGTATAAATTATCGTCAATTAAGGTGATCCTCAATAAGCTGTGTAATTAACATTTGTAAAAAAAACTTTATGACCGTTTCTATCCAATACGTGTACCACATCGTTTCTCGCTTTGAACTTTCACACTAGAAGCACACTTCGAGCGCCGCGTCGTTCCTCAACAATGAACATCTCTGTGTCATATTTTGAAACGAATCTCGAACGCTGGTTGTTCGCTAGTCAAAAGCCCGTTAGAAAATATCGGACTGAAATATGGCCCGCGTATGTTTCGCCTCTGGATTATACTTCCGGAAAATTTGACACACGAGGCTAATCAGAGAGCGTCCGATCGCTGAGAAGCGTGATTCATTAACGTAGAGGCTTTTCCAGTGACCTTTGACACTGCAGATGCCGATCGGACCGGAACAACAATCGATACATTGTTCAAAGTCAGGCTTACTAATATCAAATAAGGAATTCTAGAGACAGATATGATCCCTGCACGGCTTGATGCAGGCTTTGTACTCGACGACCGCCCATTGTTCGCCTTCTAATCATCGCATTAACTGCAATCATAGCCGAATCATTGTTTCAGATAATAGTAATTCACTCCATTGAAGGAAGAACACCCATTATTCTTAGTGAAAGAAGGAATGTGCCAGGTACAGGTGTGCCAGAAGATGAAAACCGCCTTTCGTAAGTGTGCGGGATCTACTAGCCAGTGATTTAGGCCCTTGTCGGCACATCCCATCCTCTGAGAGAAAACTCCGTTTGACGTTTATGCGCGATATGGTATCTTGTGCAGATAGGTGCGATTCATCATTACCAGTCTCTTCCGTATGTGAATATATGTACATAGAGGACTTGCTCTCTCGTCCTATAAATAAATCCAACTAGAATATTCTGAAACGTTGGAGTATGGAGGTTGTTGTGTGTGGGGTCCGTCGACCAGTTCATTCATACGCCGCGTTAGGTTAAGCCGGTGTTTCCTCGCTGCTGATGCCGATGGTGTAGCTTTGGTTCATGTCCCATTACCAGTCTTGGTTGCCTTTGAGCTTGCCGCTGGAAGAAAAAAAAATACGTTTAGGAAATCATCTCGTGTAAGCGATAAGTCATGAGACGCGAGTTTCACCAAACTAGAGAATTATCAATGAGTATAATGGACGGATCTGAGTGCCCGCTATTTTTATATGCTTGGAAATAACGAGCGTCAACAAAGAGACGAAAATGTAACAGGAAATTCTCTCAACCTTGATTTCAGAGGATGAGAAAATACGGCTTATACACTCTCCAGACCTTCTCGGTTATAATTAACTCTACAGGGTTTGACCTAAGCTGAGAAAAAACCGAAGGTCTTGGGTCAGGCCCCGGGAGTATATACCCAAATAAATTCAAGACGCGAACTTTGACGAGCCTGGTGAAAGTTTTTATCCGCTAGCGCATAAAACCGCATGTTTCCTCTCCTCTCATTCCTTTTCAGATTCAATCATTGATCAGACAAATGACTTTAGTAATTACAACGATAACACATCCCCCGCATCCACTCGGAAGTTTTATACCCTGTCTTTATCAGACTGCGGTTGGGTAGGTCAAAACTTTGAAAAGACTGCCAATTAAACTCGAGTGGGACCATTACTATTTTAGACTGATAGAAGAACCTTTCAGGATTCTTTTTTTCATGATAAAAGTTCCCCCATCCCTACAGGATGTTACAGGTGTGAAAACGCTTTCGATGGTCTTCTGCTTCCTTCGCTTTGACTCTTTCTCGTCGTTTCTTCTCTCGGTCTAATTCATCTCTGATCTTCCCACTCGGACCAAATGATGGCACACTAAAGTCCGAGCTGTAACGATCACTGTCCATTATACATTAGTGGGAATGGAAGTTCAGGGAGCGCCGCTTATGCAAGCCGCGAGCCGCGAGCTAGGCTAAGCTAAGCGTTCGCCGCCGACAGGACAGGGCAACCTACATGGCCCACGCCTCGCTGAAGCACGAAGTTGAGCCGTGCTCGACCGGCTGCTGCCTCTCTCTAATATAATAGGTACATAGCTGATATTACTCATAGGCCAGAGGCGAGATTTATCGACACTTGCTTCAACGGCGGTATATCTATGTGCGAAAATATCTCGTAGTGGGTAAAAATCGTTAGCTACATACACGAATAAAAATTGGAAAGGAAGGTTACAGTGGCTTAAAACAGGTTCGAAAGAAATCCTGGCTGTATACTTTCCTCGGACGTTATCGCGAGATATTCTTCGACATGAGCCTGCAGCGGTCGGCTAACTAAGGTGTACAGTTTTGCCTGTAATCTGGATAACAATATATTCAAGTATTCCCAGAAGAGGAAGGAGACGGAGAGTACGAATAAGAAGGAGCTTGCAGCGGAGCATCAGGCCAGCATCGTCCCTCTGTAATTTGTTGCATCGCGGACTATCGAACCGTGTAACTTCGTAATGACGTAATGGCTCTGTCCGAGGATATCACGCAGGGCTTGAGGCTTACTCGAAGGATCTTGACTGCAGTCAATCCACCCCCAGAGGCCGGGCGAGTGAGACGACTCGTAATTACGAAACATGAAATGCAAAGGTGCAGCGCGAGCCCAGAGGACCACAAACTTCTATCTTCTAGGTTCAGGCTTGAATTAAGATGCGTATCTCTGCCTTTGAAGCACAGAATGGGCGGACTTACTTCCTTCCTTTCTTACTTGCGGGACCAGTTTCGTAAGGCTAAGATAAGACGAGGGCTAAACTGATAACAGACATGCCTAATTAGATGGCTCTACCATCAGGCTAATCTGCGATAAGGAGATCATCTCGGAACGAACAAATGTACATCTACGTGTTAATCATAGATTATTTTCACTTTTATCCTCAGTGAATATCCTTTCTGTCGTTTCGTCCGCATGACCCGGTTTCCGGTTTATCAACATTATATTTGTATCGATACGAAAACGTACGGAGGTGAGATGACGAGGGGTTTTCTCTCTCCCATTTGCCGACTGTCTCTTAAGAGTAAAGCAATGTTTCAAACGGCACACCGATAAAGATAAAATTCAAATGGAGCACTCCACTACGGCTGGAAGTTAACGCGTGGGCTGGGGTCCTCCTACTCGCACTCTCTCGACGTCGCACACGACTGCACGATCTTCGACGCCCTACCTTCTACCTTCAGCACTGGTTCAGTAATATCTATACCTATACCGTTTCCTCGTAGGTACTTACTACTATTCTACCTATACCTACGTGTATGGGTTATACCTTTGAGAAACCTCGCTTCAAGCGGCCAACACTCGCCACTTCCTGTCCTGAAGTCCTCGGGGCGACGACCCATAGCTCCCCACCGATTCTTTCGGACACACATACGTGTTATACGTGTACATATACCTCGTTGCGATATCCTGTCATTCGCTTGAAAGATCAACGGGAGCGAGTCGAAATAAAGGAGGATGTGGCGGATACGGAGACTCGGAGAAGTCTTTCAAGGTGGAGATCATTCTCGTGTGGATTTTTCAACGACTTTAGGACTACAGGAGATTTTGGAGAGCTGCATGAGGATGACGGATGAATTGCCAATTAGAGGATAGCCGATAAATGATCAATCGGCTATGCTGGCAGCTGGAGGTATTGGAGGAGGATGAATTCATCTTGACCGTAGAAATGTGATTTATATTCGTCTCTGTAGAGTGGCACGCGTTCCTGTCATCGGACCAATGACTCAGACGGTATGTGACTACTGTTTGTGCACCACTCGAGTTATACAGACGCCAAGAGGTGCTCGGTCTCTTAAACCTGGGGGCTTATGATTCAGCCAGTAATTATATTCCGCGCTAGAAGTGGCTAACTGAAATAGATTCACGGGGACCTAGAATCCGGCCTTTGCCGTTGCAGGGATTTGACGGTAAATTAGAAACTTGAGATCTTGCCGTTGGGAAATGGGAAATGGGGGAAATTTATTAAGGAAATTTAGCACAATTTTATTATTCTTTTCTAGCCGATTATATATTACCTAAATATATACATATATTTATATATATACGAGCGAACCTTTTCGTCATAATTTATTCTCAGTCTATAATCGTACGATTAATTACACTATATCGTCAATTAATTCAATTAACAGATAACTGTATAAGCACACACATATGTATATACACAGATCTTGATTGAATATGTTAATCTGAACGTAACACTAGTCAGACCTGTTTTTCAACTGATTATTTACTCGGTTTAAATTTGTTTAGTAAACTGAGAAAGATAGAAGAAAAATATATATATATGTATATATACGTGTATGGGTGCATAAATATACACGTTTCATTCGTTGACGCAATCCAGTGTATAACTTAATGTCAAACCCAAAGCAAACGGTGATTATTAGCTACTTGATGACCGCAGAGTAGGTAGGTAGGCGCTTATGGCATTAAACTTTGGTAAACTTAAGGTATAAGTGATATTTTACTTTCTATCATCGCGACTCACTCCCAACTTCTTCTTCACCCTTTCAAGTTTCAGCAAGACATGAACTGAACTCTTCCTCAAGCTTATGCAACTCGCCGAGTTTCAAAGGTGACGAGTGCTTGGCTAATCGAGTAAACTTACACACGGCAAGTCGAAGCCACGATTTAGAATAAGTTTTAGAGTTTCTGAAGTCGAAAATGTGAGGCGGTAATATTTCAACTTGGAAACTCTGAAATCGAGTGATGAAAATTAATAGTTGGATAAATTTTTGGTAAATTTTGAACTCTCAGAGTCTTGTTGAAAAAAAAAAAGAAAAAAGAAAAATTAACACCTAGAATTTTCTCCCGCAAAATTCGTTGCCGAGTTGTCGAGAGTTCCTCTCGCGGTTTAATTTTTGGCATCGAGTCAGACGTTGGAGTGAAATATCTGGCATGGGTGACTTTGATCTTAGAGTTTCGACCGACCCGAGTGCGCCCCGTTGTTGCGTGAGTAACGCCCAGGGAACCAGGAAGAAGATGCCAGCGTCTGCCATCCTCCACGCGATGCTCCAGCTGGCTGCTCATGCCCGTCCTCGTCCCCATCCCATCGAGTATAGCATTCACCAAGTGAATCACGGGCTCAGAAACTCGCCACACATACATACTCGAGGCTTTTCTCGAAATACTATTACTAGCTTTTGGCTCGACAAGTTTAGAAATTCTACTCCGAAACAAAAAAACAAAAAAAAAAAAAGAGACCAAAATTTCGACCATTCTTCTTTCAGTTTCTTCTCTTTGTCTTTCACCTCATTATAATATTATTCCATAGAGATTGACCATCATTAATTACATCCCCGTGACATCGAGTATGAGGCAGGCGATGCGGGATTGAATTGTGAACCAGATTAGCTACTAACGTCATGAAACAATGCGAGTAGGAATAATGATTTAGCAAGGCCATTACTGCGCTACCATTACCCGTGTTGAATTCACTTTGATTAATCCTTCGTCGTTACGCTTCGTTTTTCACTCCTTGGTTTCAACCCGTTTTAACTATCCCACCGCTGCCACCACCGCCAGCCCTCTTTCTTCTGCTCTGATTACGGAATTAAAGCCACCCGAGAATATAATCCCTGGGTTTGGCGAAGGTCAAAGGACTGATCCCTCTTCTCCTGTTTTACTTAATTACACCGATTCGAAGCGTCCTGTTTTCAGGCTGAAAAAGGCACCCCGATCGTTCCGAAAACGAGAATAACTTCGGAGAATTTGACCCATGTGAAAAATGAAAAATGAGAAATGAGAAATGAGAAAAATAAGAGGCGAATGTTAACCTGAATTTGGAGCGAAATGGAGGTGTATTTTAAGAGTAAAGTCGCCTCAGTAATAGGGGCCGACCTGGAGAACGACTTCGCGCTCGCTCCGCCGGCTCCAAGGAAGTGCCAACTTCTTGGTGCCAATTAATTTTACGTTTTGGCGAAGCTGGACTAGAACCGAGGCAATGAAAATTCCTTGGCTCCAGTTCTCAGCCATGAGTTTAGAATCGAGTGAATATTAGGGAGAACATGGAAATGAGGATAAGGATGCGAAAGGATTGCCAATGATTGGTCCAGGAAGTTTTTTTAATACATATATCCGTCTGAGAGTAAATATGTATACCATTTTTATTCATATCTACCTACCTTCGACGGTAGGTATGTAGTTGTACCGTTAACTTGTACCACTCTTAACCACATATATGTATGTATACGTAGAACGTGGATATAGACAGCCGGGTTAATGTCACGGAGAAAATACGACGGTTTGAAACTTATCGAGCGAAGGTAAACGTGTCCTGACAACACTGGGCCCTCATGAGGATGCAGGACCGTGATACCAGGCGTTTCCTCCCGGTCTGTAATTCCATATTCTTAATCCTCGTGGAAGAGGAATTTTATAGGTACACACACTACGCACACCGTTCGATACCTGCTCCCCAAGGAGAGGGAGGATTTTCATTCTAATAACAGGATTAACCTCGATCAACATACTTTGTGGGTGTTCTTTACTTTTCTTTAGCAAACTTATAATAACGGGTCAAAAGTTCAGGTCAGGTCAGACCAGACGAGAAAAGTGTTACTCTATTGAACACGGAGGATTAAAACGGATTGAACAAATTAATGCTAATTAAATTAGCAGCTAACGCGATACCGTTCTTTTTTTTTTCTCAATTATAAATTATTCTACAAACAAATGAGAGGTCAGCATTCTATATCTGTTATCTCCAGCTGGTAGGCATGGATAGTTTTCTCCGTCCCTCATTAGCGAGTTTAGCAATTTGAAGAGTCAAGAGCCTCTATAGCTGATATGCCGATGCTGAAGTTTAAGTTTAAGCTTAAGTTTAAGTTGAAACTGAGGTTGTCGGTACCGTCAAACGACCCTCGAGAATAGCATGATGCTAATTACTCCTCGTGCCCTAACAAAGATCTTGTCTCAGTTGTATTCTATCGTAATCTCTAGTCCTGATTGATTACCGGCACGAGACGGACAACTTCTCTCTCGACAATGAACCAACTCAGAATCCAGTATTCAAATTACACAATGTTCATTCCTAATCGGTACAACGAAGGTATACGTGGATTTATACACGTGGAATTGCATTTGTCAGGCGATTTCGTCCTTCGAAAATTCACATCCCACATTATTTTCGTCCAATTTTTAATTCTACGTTCAGGAAACTCGGATTTTGGAATGTTTCTCGTAGTTTCTAGGTCTGCGGTGTGATTTATAGAATCCTCGGTCGTCGGGATCGTTGATCATTCACAAAGGCTGTATAAGATCGGCGTCCGCGAGTAGGGCATTGCCTGGTGATTGTGCAGAGCGAGTTATACGCCTGTGCGTAAACTTGTGACCTTTCATAGTTACCTCAGTGTAGAGTAACGATGGTTAAACTTTGATATGTGTTTCTTGATAATGGTTGACACCGAGCCATAAACCACGAGGTATAATTCCCTCCAAACCTCGTCTCTGCACTGTTTAGCAGGAAGCAATTATTTCCTTCTTTCCATATGACGTAAGAAACCTCGGGCTGTGCGGTTGCAGGTCGTCAACGATAACGTCTTTCTTTCTTCTTGTCCATTTTTCTTTATAATTTCACGATATTCATTACCCTACTCAATTATAACTTCAAGGAAGTTATAATTAAGAGACTCCTCGCTAATTAGTCGCGATTAGTAACGCGTTGTCGAGCTCTCGCATTCTTAACAGTAAACCATATACTTCGTTTCGAGATAATTTTACCCCGTACTCGTCATGCTTCACGTTTAATAAATTCAAAGACTGATAAAAACTTTTCTAGTCTCTATCTCCCCCTCAAATTATATCTCCATCTTACTTCCTTCGAGTAATTATGATAATCAATTTATCAGCCTTCTTCGCAACGCGCGCGCCGAGTCTAGCTAATAGATTCGACTCCTTTCCGCAAACGTGTTAATATTTACCTCCAAGGTGTTCGTTCTCGATCGCAAATACGTCTTGGTGTTAAATGTGTAGACTTTAACAGGTAGATATTTAATATTTGTCCGACAGCAACGACGAGTCCTATGTGTCGTACGTTTTCCCATTCTTCTTGACCTCTCGCTGCAGAGATGCATGCATGACTATGTACCGCGACATCCACACAAGATGAGTTATTCCAACGATCTTTAGGTACCTAGGCGATACTTCCTCGCGTCTTGGGACAAGTTTGATATCTCTAAGACCCTTGAATGAAATTTATGCCACGATATTATCGTTGCGTGAAATTTATTCGATAATCGAAAGAAAAAAAAAAAGAAAGAAAGAAAATACTCCTTAATTATCGGCATAAGTGATAAAAGAATTCATTAATCAAATACCGTTTCGCCTCAGCTGTGATGGATAATATCATTTGAATAATTTCAACATAGACGAAAGCCTGACTCGAAGACTTTTAGGCAAACTTATTTATACGTGGGCGGTCCAGCGTGGAAGATGAGGTCGAGGTCATTAGTATCACGGCTGTAGGTATACCCATGCGAGGTGGAAATGTCGATTTGCCCGCATCTCCATAGAAGAAATTATTTCGAATCGCTAATACGAACTCTCCTTGTTATATCTTATTTGGGAGGGTTACAGCTGTCATATTTCTATTATTTAGCATAAATGCCAAGACTTGAAAGGCCGCGACTGATGCGATTAGAACGATAGGTGTATTCCATTGTAAAGGATACACGTCTATGACGGAAGAAATAAATTATTTATCATTCAAATGCCATTTCTTGACACATCGTAAAGCAGCTGGAGTACCTAGTGAATGGTTGGGATGAATTTTGTCTCGAAAATTCGTAAATGAGAAGAAAGAGGAATTTCTTAATGAATTAAACATGAATTATTTTCACGCCTTTTCGTCACATTCTCTATTTACCTCTCGAACCTTTGACCTCACAGTGATCAGTTGACTAATCAGGATTGGCGTGTGAGAATTAACGAGTATAGATAGTAACCATCGACAGACCAGCGCATCTTCGGCTCGTTTATATCCAAAGAAATCAAAGTTTACACCTTGACAGCCCGTCATTAGCGAGAGTTTATTAACGTTTATGTGTCAAAAATCACTTCTACTTGATTAGGCTAATTATTAACGAGGTACGAAGGTCTGCCTAGTCGTGCCACGAAGTATAAAACCCGTAATCCTTACTCTATAATATATTCGTTCGTTATTAGGCCGAGCATTTATGCCTTACTTTCTACGGACTTCTATTTCTCCTTTACCAAAATTACGAGAAATGAGAGAGTCGAATTTTCCGCGAATAATTAGAAATTGAAAAATTGAACCATTTTTCTCATTTCTCGAAGATCGACGCGAAATTTGGGAAAATAAATTCTTCCCATTCGCGGATACGCGTTATATCAGTTTAATTAACAACGTATTCAGGTCTACCGATGTGTACCTAGCTCCTAGGGCGCATTCACCCCGTTTCTACCAGTCCACAGTGGCGCATGTTATACTGCCTGTATTTAATTGCCTTTGTCTTGTTGCAGGGCTTCGAATGGCCGTAGTACCGAAGCTAACCTGGGCGCAGACCTGGCGCTCGACAAACCTCGCCCGGTGGCTTCCCCCAGGTGAGTTTACACCTCAATTATTCAATTAATCAATTAGTCAATTATTTCCAGGTACCTATCTATGCGTTTAAAATACACTCGCAGCATGCCTAGGCGAACGTTATCATACTATACGACCGTTTGGCATTTTAAACATTTTAAACATTTTTAAAGGACGTTGAAATTGGAAATTAGTCAAGTAAAAGGCGAGACGTTTGCTTTATCAGGTTTTCCAAATTTTTTTTCTTCATCATTTTCACGTAAAAAAAAAATCATACGACCCCACCTCGCCGAAATCTACCTTTTGGCGATATTCTACGGTACTTTTTGTGAATAATTTTTTAATCATCCCCCAGAGCGAAAGAAAGCCGGAATTGTTGCTTTCATCTCCGTCTTCTTGATCAATGCTTGCCTCCGTTTTTATACGTTCGCTTTCTCTCTGTACTTCTGCATCTCGCTTTATATACGGGACTTTGTTCCTGCCTTTTGAATATTTAGTCGGGAAAATTTTACTCGCTATTATCAAAATAGGGATTATTTTTTTACCCGAGCATTCAGTTTCACCTTGAGGATCTTTACACGTCTGCGGTTTCCTTTTATTTCTATTTCAAAATTGATAATTTATAGTCAAACTACTCGAGGGGTTAACCTCTGGCCCTTTTCCACCTATTTGCAGAAAATTGGGCGCCGTTATTTTCCCACCGTATAAATTTTTATTCCCTTTTTTTTTTTTTTTATTCTTCTTTCTTTTTGCGTCCCACCGCATATTCTGCCTGTATACCAATTTTACATAATCGTCTATATAGCCGTGTATGTACACGTCTGTGTAATACAAAAGTCGAGAGGGGAATTCGCGATCAGTAGAAAGCGAGGTAGAAAGACTTTTCCAAGCCAATCTAA
Organism: Rhogogaster chlorosoma; assembly: GCA_944452935.1. Lineage (NCBI taxonomy): Eukaryota > Metazoa > Arthropoda > Insecta > Hymenoptera > Tenthredinidae > Rhogogaster > Rhogogaster chlorosoma. The sequence continues at coordinate 25,422,932 of OX101800.1, read as the reverse complement.
GGAGCCTGAATATATTTTGACAACAGTAACGCAGTTAAACCTAAGTAAACTTGACGAACGAAATTTTTGCGCGACACTTCAACCCCTCGACTTGCTAAATATTCAACCCTGAATCTAGTTGAGCAAAGGAGCTAATATTTGCTTAGAATTAGTTCGGTCTTAGACACACACGAGTCTGTATATATTCATGAGATTCCCTGATGAATTTTCTATTTTCTATTTTCTATTGTAAATGTTTTTTCTACTCGCACTTATCTGCGGAAAGTAGAATTTTCCTCACTTTCTGCATTTCCGACGGTTCGAGTTTCATCGATTTTCATACGAACGGGGGAAAATCGTGAAAATTCAAGCGTCAAGGGGTAGAGAATACCGCGGTTTGCCTTCCGTGGTTAAATTTTCATCCCTTATACTGAATTCCTCGTTTATCGACTGTTGCAGACAAATTCATCCCTTGTATGGGGAGAAAGCTGGGCTTCTAGGGTACTGCGACTCGGTTGGTAATACCGAGAGTTTTCCACCACCTCCAAATATCGTCGTCGAGGGTGGTCGCATAGAGTTTGTTCGACCATCGCAGGATATCGCTACGACTCAACGGAGAAACACCGTTTCCAGAGGATCACAGACTTTTACCGAGCAACCGGAAAAATCTGACCCTGCTAAGGTAGGGCGAATTCAATTGAAAAAAAAAAAAAAACTGCATATTTTTTTTCATTGCTTCTTTTCAGTGACAAAAAAAATTTGCGATACACTTCCATGCAGAATTTTCCAATTTCTTTCTACTAGTTGAAAATAACTCGACTGATATGCGAAACAAAAAATTGAAAAAAAAAAACTATGGACGAGTCTTTAGAAATAATGAAATTCCTCAGCATCTGTGTAGTCGTAAATGAAACGTGCGGCTAATTTTGTGGTAATTGTTTGACGGGTTAGATTGAGGCAGTGAAAGCCACTGTTTCGAATTAAATATGGAAATCGCGGATTCTCCCTATGGAGAAAATCAATTATTTCTAATGAATATAACATGAATGAATAAAGGGTTCGTATAATTCCTTAGCTGCCAATCTACTACTGTACGCATTAATAATTACTCTCACGAAATTATTATCGTTTCTGACTTCTGTATAGGTAGTACCTAGGTGTGATTCACGCAGCGCGAATCAATCTGTGAAAATTATTAGGCAAATATAATCAAGATTTTAGCTTAGATTAATTATTCCTATATATACGTATAAATTCGGTGTAAATTTTTGTTCTTCTGTTTAACGCAGAAAAGCAGGATTATTAATTTGGTATTTATAGCTGAAGGGCTAGTTAGTCGACTATTTAGTCAATTTTCATGTACCTACCTAATCCCCGAATTTGGAAGCTAGCCAAATTCAAATCCGCACGCTATTGCAGATCTGCAGGAGCTGAGGGGTAGGTAGATAGGTAGGTGTGTATGTTTTACGAGGATACTATTTTGCACTATCTTGTTGCGACCTCAGTCGCATATATATTTACCGTGAATAAATCATTAGGACGTTGCCGTTGTCGACGAATTTCTCTTCCCCAAATATATATATATATAGGTATACTACATGAAAGGCGACAGATTTAATTGACATTAATTGAACCATTTGATTTCGTCACTGTCATGAAATTTCATCTCTACGGAGATTTCGCATACCGGTCGTTTAGATTCAATAACAAATCGACAAATAAAGAATGAGCAATTTTTATTCCTGTTCACGATTAGCACACAGTAATTTTTGTTTTCTTAGTTAATTAATTATTCACATCCGGCTATCAATTACCGTCTGGTTAGTATACATGTATATTGGAGTGAGATATCTCGGGATCGGCGGTGTTTTAAATTACGGTAACTTTGAACGTGAACTTTTTCTTTTTTGTCTTAATTCAATTAGTTAAGGTTCTTTGAATTCGGCAATTAGCATACATTAATTGACGGGAGTTACTGCGTCGCGGGGTACGCGGTATATAGCTATACTATGCGTAGTTTAAAATAACAATAGCGCAAGGAACTCCGTATACTCATAATTCCAGGACGTTACCAAAGATACGCGAAGGACTAAGCAATTATTCAACGTTTCATCCCCAATTTTGTAAATGTATTTATTTTCACTTCGTGGAGTAATTAAAATTATCATAATTGAAACGTTATGCAAAAAAGCTCCCTTTGTCTCTCGAACAGTTACTATTATTATTATTATTATTATTATTTTTTCGCCTTCATCGAATGGCGAAAATTAGCACAAAAAAATCCTTCTTTGTCAATTTTGTCTTTGAATTTTCAAAAATGAAGAATTCTCATCCCTAAAAAAAAAACGAAGAAAAAAGACGGAAATGCGACATTTTCGTAGTTATCGTTTAATTTCGCCGAGGCGTTCGGCTATGAGCAATCTATACGCACCCCAACTGCAGGTTGATTTAATTCAATTGTTGTCGGGGTCGGTGTGTCTACCTACCCCGTTAATTTAGTTCCGGATGTTCGCAAACGGTTCTACCGACTTCTAATTTCTATGATTCGAAAGCCCGAAGGGTATGGGAATTTGAATTCTGTTTAAAACCGTGGATATATACCTGTATGCGAAAAGACGTGTTTGTTTTCTCTGTTAGTTAATCAGTGCAAGAAATGATCTTAATTTTATTCTGCAAATGAAAATCAGAGCGAATCTTTTCTATATAATTCTATATAATTGGATTTATTCACATACAGATCGTGTTTCGTTAATACATCTGCGATTTTACACCCCATAAGCAACGAGGGGGTCGATTATTTTTATTCCACTAACGTAAACCATATCGTATGTGCTATATACGCATATATATATACCTAGATGTATGTCTCGCTCGGTTTGCACCGAGAATCTCGAGTTATGGCCTCGTATCTTGTCCTAGTCTCATGCTCAACGTGAGATAACGCACGGAGCGCGGACCCAGCATCCTGCAGGATCAATGGATTCCTCGACTCCACAGGTCAAGCGAAATCCTCGATATTCCTCCGCTGTCAATAGTAATTCTTGATTCAAGATTATTTCTTACTTACACATATCTCGCGCAGACTGGTGGGATATAAAACCGTTTGTTCGAATCGACGAGGAGAAAAAAAAAGGAGAAAAAAAGAAAACTAGTTCTTTTATTTTGATTTTTTTTTTTTAAACAAGAACAGAAGCATACATTTTTTTCCCTGTGGATTTTCGGACACAGAAATGTGTGTGTTTCCGTATAAAAAGTGTTTTCACATCTATAGTCGGATATTAAACGAGCTATGGAATCGAGATGAAAATAAAAGGGAAATAAAATGGATTTGGTGGTGTATGAAACAGAGTATAGATAGCAGTATAGAGGCATAAAGAGAAACGGCGATAGACGATGCATTGCGGAATTGGCGCAGGTATTTCTCTCGTCAAACGACAAAACCAATATCGTAGTGATTGCCGGTGCGCTAGCAGGTAGGTATAAATGGCCAAAAGTCGTATAACCAAACATCGGGGGTACACATACATATATCTCTTCAATTCACATGGGCCATTTTCGTTTATTGACAATGTGGAATGCGAAAACGAGAGAGGAAGAGAAAGAGAGAAAAAAAAATACGAATAAAATAGAAACAAATGTATGTTAAAATAACGATTTTGTCTGCGAATTCAATCGGCGTTAAACGAAGTGCAATTAGGTGTAGGTACCTATTTATACATATACACCCGAATCGCGATACACGGTTCGCAATCAACTACATCGATTAAATTGACGATTTAGTTATCGGTCTGAATTTCGATGGCGTTAAACCGTGAAATAAGTACCCGAAAAGTATAATACCTATGGGTTCTCCTGTAGCTGTAAAAGCTGGGGGAATCGATTACGCGAGGTTTCGAGGGCAGTATAAATCTTCCGGTCGAAGATATAAGAAATATATATGTATACCTATACTAAACCTCGTTGCGAAAAAATATATCTGCCGGGGTGATATAAATAAAACAGTGGGAACCGCGTTGGACCGGAAAGTCGTCATTTTTTTTTACTTTTTGGTTTTTTCCTTGGGAAATTTTTCTATTTTATTTTTTGGATATTTAGCTTCCGTCGCTTTCCAACCTCTGAGAGATATCTCATGCTATATACAGTGAACTAAATTGATTGGCTACCGTCAACAGCGGGTATAAATTGCCGGCTTCGTACCTAATTGAAATTCTTCGTCGCTTTGATGTAATCGTGAAACGTCAGAGAATTAAGCCTGCCGATTCCGCGGTGCGCGCAGGTAGATATAATATCGTCGTAGTATATATAAATTTATAATGTATCCATGTATATGTATGTATACGTCTAGTCGCATATATCTAGATACCATGTATGCTGTTATATACGCATACCCGATCGTTTCCGTTCTAATTAACGATTTATAATTAATTCTTGCGCATAAATTAGTTTGTTAGAAAAGTTTTGAAACGGGTGCAAGCACCCTGTAGCTTCTGGCTCTGCCAGGCCGTAATTAACCAACGGATAAATTGCTCTCTTTAAAACAACATTCGTTCCAAGTTTCCATTATCTCGGAGAATGAGAGAGAAAAAAAAAATAAAATATAAAAAAATATTTAAAAAAAAAATTAAAAAAAAGACAAAATTGATGAAAATAAAACAAAAGTAAAAAGAACGACAGAAATACGGGGAGATCCTAAAACTCAACTTTCCCACTTTTTTTTTTTTAGTTTTTTTTTATTGTCTTTCATTTGTTTTACGGACTGGAATAAATTCCGCGGCTGAGAAAAAAAAAAAAAAGAAAAAAAACTTAACCGCAGCTCCACCGTTCTCATCGTTGACTTAATTTCTTTTTTACGCGTTTATTTTTCTTTAGTAAATTTTTCGTCTTCTTTTTGGCAAGAGAATGAAAATTGAAAGGAGACCGCGAAAATTTGAATTTACAATCGAGCCAATATTAAACTCGATGGAAAGAAAAATGTCTTTATTTCCTCATCGAAGTAGAGCTTTTTTCTTTTTTTTTTTTGACAAGATTCTGAATCACCGGATTTAATTCAGACATTTAGTCACTGCAGGTCCGAAGTTTATAGTCTCTTATCCAGCTCTGTTTCGGTAGCTAATCTGGCCCGTTTCACCTCACCTCGTTCCTGTCCATAGCCAGCAATCCACGTAAACCTAATTTACCTCCAAAGCGCCAGGTCGTCGTCTAGGAGTCAATATATAAGCGTCCTAGAGGAGCTAGACGACGATCAACGATATATTTCAACGGATTACCGATTAAGCTTAGGGCATTAATTTATCGAGCTTCCATCTGTGTAATACATCTATACATATACATCTATACATACACACAACCGCGGAGACAATCCATGGCTTTTCTAATGCAGTTTTACACAACTACACGTGTCTAAGTATCGGCGTGTATACAGCTGATTGAGTGATTGACATTCCGCTCAAAGTTAAATTCAATCTTCTTAGCCGATCACGTTTTAAGTACATAAAACACTACAGTATATACAGATACGTATATGTATATATATATATACGAAGTCCGGATGTGATCACATGCCGTGCGTGCGTGCCTCAGCTTCTATTACCTTGATTAGGTTAATTAGTTCGGAGCTTCGTCGCCGTTTTCATTATCAGCATCTCACTGTCGAAGATGTTAACGTCGGTCTTAGTTTCACGTAGAGTTTACGCTCCTTATCGATCTATCCGCCATCCCCTAATACAACGTACCTGTTTAAGTAGTCAACGGGATTTGCATCCTATTGAATTGAATCATTATTCTATTGTCTATAAAAACAGAATTGGAAATCAATTTTTTCCTCGCTTTAATTGTTTCCTTTTATTACTCAATCGGCACTGATCGTTCGTTACTGAATAAAGTTCGAATTTTTTTTTCTTCATTTTTTTTTTTCCTTTTTTACGAACGTTTCAAATTTTTGCAACAAACACTGAGCTGTATATTATATCAGTTCGTAAACGTGCGTGTAAATGCTTTATTCAACCGGTTAGCAATTAACGTAGAGGCCTATGGCTGAGGTAGGCAGTTGTAGGTAGATACGCTGAAAGCACGCATATTGCGCGTCGAATCGTTCTAAATTCGCGATACTTTATGGGCCTGCAAGCTCCACTCCTTCATTCGTTTTCCACTTCTTATTTCTTTGCCAAGCATCGACTGCGAGTATAATTTCTGAATAACGAACGAAACGGTGACTGGAAAAAAATTGACCAAAAACAAAAAATAAAATAAAAAATAAAATGGGGACAAAGAAGGAAAGAATACGGTTAATAATTGTGCAAAACACGAAGCGGTTAAACGCAACACGTAATTAGCAAGGGAGAGGCAGGCCTTGTTCTAAAACCACTTCGCTCCGCAATCCTCTAAAGTTACGGTTAAAATAGTCTCTTGGGTTTCCAGAAATCGTGCGAAACTAAACCCCCGAAAGTTAACGGTATTAAAAGTTGCGGTAGTCTAGTGTCGTTCTAAACAGCAGCCTCGCGGCCTAGAAAATTTCAATTAATCATCTGCTAGTAAGAAAAAAAATGTAAAACAAGAATAACTCTGTCAAAATTTCTTCATTTTTTGTCAAACAATTAACAAACCAGTAATCTTCTTCCGCGGATTTACTATAGGTACTTCCGTAGTATTACGGCTCCATTATGCATACCCTCGTATCTAATCTGAGATAGTTTGTGTAATACCTATACACAGGTATACCGGGACCTACCGGTTGGTCGCGTATGCATAACGATAGACTAATTTCCTCCTATTCCGAGTCCTGATTGTCAGGAGTGCAACGGTGCGGGCTAAAGCTATCCTGAGGCAATACGCCACGCCATGGTGCTGCATTGCAATCGAGATCTCTCCGTACCTACGGGTCGCACAGGTGGTCGCAGCTAATAATAGTGTTTTGCCGGTCGGTGTACGTACACACGTATCTACCTGCCTAGTGTATTCGTGTTTGCAGGTAATCTCTACGATGCACGCGCAACCGCGACTATATATACAGCACACCTGTATAGGTACGAAGATTGCAAAGATCTCACGCGTTATGCACCTATCTATGCATTAATTTTCGTTAATTGGAGTAAATGATGAACTTTTTGGAGAAAGGGAAATAACTACCCCTTAAACAATTTCATTGATCCAACGGATTCTTTTCATATCCTACGCAATGTGACCAAGGAGAAATCTCTTCGCTTTGATTGCTCGAAGACTAAGATCGAATTTTTAAGGGTGGAGATCCATGGAATGAGACACGCTCGTTCGTACTTTAAATTGCCAATTAAAATCGATAGCTGCGCGTCTATACATTTATACATGTCCCTATATTCCTGTTTGTTTCTTTCAAGGTAGTTTGCAGAATCGAAAGGGTGGAATCGTAGCGTCTAAAGACTTTCTAGTAGCTAGTGCAGAGTTGTATATATGCAGTTTGTTTCAATTTCGCGGACCACTGGCCAACGCGATCTTTAAATTCGATTGTTTCCCTATTTTTCTCTCTCTTCTCTCTCTTTATCGTCGCATTTATTTGTTGCTCGTAAGTTTTTACCGAATAGATACCTACCCCCTACGGAATTCTCACTTCTAATTCTAACCCAGAACATCCTATACCTACTTCGATTTTACGAAATCGAAATACATGAGAAAAAAAGAAAAAAAGAGAAATGGAAAAAATTTACCAGGAGGACATTGAATTTTTGCGAACAACAAAGTTCTCCCCGAACTCAAAGTCAATGGCTCAACGGTTAACCAAAGCAATTGTTAAATTCCTCTTTTCATGTTCTCGCTCGGGTTTCGCGGGGCGAATTTAAGACCAAAACTCGTTCCATTTTATCCAGACGCTGTCGTCAACCGGTCGTTTGTGGTGTCAGCTGCAATAGCTGTGCCAACGTACGTATTTACAATGCGTTTATGGTTTTTGCACCGGACTGTGGCGTCGCATGCAGTTCTCTTCTCTTCTCTTCTCCCCGACGTTATTCGTTGCGAAATTCCCCCTTTCGCCTCGTTGCAGGTTTTCCTCCGCTTGCTCTCTTTCGCTCATTCAATTATACTCGCAGCTGCAGTAGCAGCAGTTTCACCACCGTCGTGTATTCTTTCCGCATGTGTCTATCTATCCCTATTCTTTTCCTTTTTCCTTTTTTTTTTTCAAACTTTTTTCCTTGCTGTTTGGTTCTAATTTTTCCAGTCTCTCGCTCCTCGCAGCATTTTCCTCTTCCCTTTCAGCCTTTCCACCCCTTTGCTCGACCCTTATCAACCCACGCCTCCTCTCTACTCTTCCGTTGTGGTTTACGGTCGTTTTAAACACCTATTTTCTAGAATCTAGAGCCCTGGCGTCCATTGATAACGAGTATAATGAACCTTAATCCAGCTGCAGGGTGGATTAAAAGGTACCATGCCAAAAATTCTCTCTTCAAGTTCCCCGGCTCGTTCTTCCCTTCCCCGCTTTTTTTTTTTTATACATATTTTTTTTTTTTGTAGAGAGTAAGTTCATGCTCCCTTTCACGCCACTCGCTTCACTGGTTTCCGTGTAGCAACATGCAATTTTACCTCGCATATAACATATGCGGAATCAGTCGTGGCTAACCCCTCCTATTATTATACAGAGCTTTCTTTATAAATAATTGGAATCTTTATACTCCTTCTCTTGTTTTTCTTCTTCAAATTACTGCAATACCGTTCTCGAGAGTAGAAAGTTTTCATAACATTGTATGATCGAATTCCCAAAGAAAAACACCACGATTTTTACTAAAATCCATTAAAACCAGAATTCACGAGAATAAAGTATACAACTATCTCTTCCATCCCGAATAACAAACTTGTAATCTCTTCGCTGGCTCCTTGGATACTTGTACGGATAAAATATTCTATGAAGAATTATTGCGTGCCAAGATTCAAACCCCCTTTTCCCTGTTTTTCATTTTTCTATAATATTTTTTTCTTCATTTTTCTAATTGTTTTTTCTTTGTTTCTTTGCCGCTAATTATCGAGTTCCCTTTAACGCCGTGTGTAATACACATATATACGATCGGGTTACACGAGAAACTGCACAGATGTATTGAGAGATATTTTTACGTCGGGACAGACTCGTTTTCTCTCTGACGCATGGCCACTGCAGGTAGTTAGGTAGGTAGGCAGGTATACAGATGAAAATATGTGCGCTAGAGCGTGACTTAATCAATGTTAATTATAACGCATTGCACAGGGTAGGTAGGTACATTATATAGAGGTGGTGCACGTATAACCAAGGCGACAGCCAGAGTATAGATGTATACATTTATGTATATGTATATATGATCCTGCAGGGTTAGTTCATAGGGTGGAAGAGCGTGGAAAGCGCGAGGACCCCGATGAGGGTGCAGGTGGTGCGCGCGCTTTCGATTAAAATTATTATTGATTGCCTTTTTTACGCCGAAGGAAAGAAGAAAAAAAATTTAAGAATAATGAAAGAAGAAAAAATAACAAAAAGAACTAAAAAGTTCTCCTGCACTCTGGCCTCTTCGAAAATTGCCTCCAGACTCTTCCGCAAGCTAATTCACGAGACTCTTTCTTTTTTTTCAAATTTACTCTTTTTATTTGAAAAGAATAATTGCCACATGCCAGACTTGCATACAAGTTCTCGTAGAAGGTGAGAAATCCTTTTAATTTTTAGGCGAAGAAATTTTTCATTCTAATCGAAGAGCTTGAACGAAAGAGAGGAAAAAAAAAACACCAAGGATTATAGAAAATGATTTGATTCCGTTGATACTTTTGAAAGAGAATTATTTCTGTATACTTTATGCTTAAGCTTGGATGAAATAAAATTTTCTACTTTAAGAGAAATTAAAAGGTAATTTGATTGAAGAATTCTTGAAATTCTTCCACTTATTACGAAGTCGAAGCTTCTTCAGTCTCCGGGCTCAGACTTTAGTGCCTATAGACGTTGAAGAGATAGAAGACGGTGGTGGCGAACCCCTTTGGAATTCATTAGCCTTTTTCTCTTTGACGAAAAATTCTTTGGCAAAGTCTCCACGGCATAAAGATTTTTAATTGGCTACTCTGATGATCGCTTGGCTTTCTTGGTGATTACCGCTCGAGAGTTTGTAGCGAGTGGTGTGCCCATGGTGCAGGTATAAGGTGTACATGTATAACTGCCGGCAATATAAAGAGGATGAAAGCAAGAAAATGCTGTGCGAGCACCGGAAGTTCCGAGTCGACTCATTTCTAACTGACTAAAAGATTTTGTAGAAAATTTTTCTACCGGAACTGAGACTTCAATCATCGCTGTGAAAATCTCTGCGGTTGATCAGGACAGTCTTATCTTCCTTCAGAGATACACCCAGTTCCAAATTTGGAAGCGAAAAAATGTCAGATCGTAATTCATGGAATTCGGAGAACGAAGGGGATGAAATTATTGTTGGTGAAAATGAAAAAATGAAAGTTCCGAGAGGAATGAGAGGGAATCAATATTGAATTACGACGGTCCACGCGGCGTTGAAACACAATCCGATATAGTGACGTACGTTACACCCTGGTTTGGGAAACGTTAGCTTTAGTACCAGGGGTGAAGAGGAGACGAGAAAAGGGATGGGATTGAAACCGGCGCCGGGCGTCAGCGTCGCGACGTTATCTTTCGCCCTCGTATAGTAGTAGACCGTCTCCTCCTGTCTCCCTACCCTCCATCATAGCCCAGTCACGCGTCCACCGAGATAAGAGTCAAGGATACCTCCTGCCTTGGGACAATGCAATGCCTTTACTCGCACAGTAGCCCTCCGATTCTCTCCTGACTGGTGCAGGGGCGTCTTCGACCCTTGCTAAATGCTGAAGACGCGATTCGGCCGCGATAACGTCCCTGAGATGTGTCATCCTAATAGTTTTGACTCCTATCACCCTCGCCGTCTCCAAGCCTCTTTAGAAGGCCCGGAAATTTCGCTCTGACCATTTTATTAGGAAATAAAGAATCAGACTTTTTGCTATATGTCTACTAGGGTGGGCCGAAAATCCCATTTTTTTTAATTTCTTTTATTAATACAAAAAATATTGTTTATTATACTAAAAAAAAGAACACAGATTTTTTTTTTAGTACTAACCACCCTGATGTCTACCTTGTCCATGAAAATCGAAACACTGAACTCTCTTCGTGAAACGTGTTTCCAGTCTTTGTCGCTGTCATCTATAAGCGAATTACCTGGCAAAGACGAGCCAATTCGTTCTCTGCCATGGGGCGAGGTATGGGTATTCAGATATCCTTCTTATGTATAGATGTGTGTTGCACCCTTGAGGCAGAACGGCTTGTGCTTTCATATGAAATAAATTCCGTGAAGATTTTTCACGCCGTTTTCTATACAACAGACGCGAAAGTGAACGCGAGCGAGTAGACTGGAGCTGTAGGTTTTCATAGTTTGAAAATTCCCCCGCAGTGTTCAGCGGTGTGTTCGTGACAGTGTGGAAAATTTCCTTCTAAGGTAACGGGCGTCGGCGTGTTAGTGTGCACAGAAAATAAGGCTATTTATCAAAAACTGACTGAGCTGTTCGCCGCTGTGTTCTATACATAAAGTCTGGGTCTTTAACCCTGGGCTGTCTCGATCCTGGTGCTTCCTGGCTCCGAACCAGACAGAGCCAACCTTTCGTTAATGGATTTATAAGGATTTACCAACCTGCAAGTATTGTGCCATTATTTCACTCCGAATTCTTCACCAAACGGTTAAACTACCCTCTTCTCATCCCCAACGACGAAACACGACGGTTTCATGAACGTTTAGCCTTTCATTAAACGCAGATAATGCGGATCGATCACTCCTTTAAATTTGAAACATTACAAAGAGTCCGCTTCGTCGTCTTCTTCTTCTTCTTCTTTCGACTTGTTCTCAGAATTTTATGGGGCTACGAACGACTCCTTTGTTACGAGGGTTAAAAAAAAAAATATGGCGTGGTTATAACGACGACGAGTTTGGTACTGCACGACGTCGTTGTTAAATTGCGCTCAAGTTTTGCTGCCTTTTTATCGAGTATACACTCCGCGATACACTCATACCTCTTCACCAGGATACACGCAGCGCGGCTTGGTTCCTTAAAGCCAGCCACGTTTTACAAGCTGTAGTAAACCCGCGTCCAGGCGGTTCTCCGATCGACCTTTGTGTGAGGAAGTCACCTTTTTACACCGCACCTTTTACTCTCGAACCTTAACGCTCGCTGCACACTTCTATGGCCTTTACTTCATACCTCTCGCGCTTTTCAAACGACTCCCAATTTTCGACATGAATAATAATCAATCCTGGGTACAACTGGACTGAAATCATAGCTAATCTTCAGCGCTACCATACCTCGTCAAATAAGAGGAAGACGAGAGACATAATAAGTGATTGAATGAATGGGCAGCTGGTCTTTCTGTCCATTCATCTCGCTTTCCATTTGCGGAAAGCGGGTCTTGCCCGAGTTTTTTTTTAGCATCGCCAGCCTTTAAACTGGTTCTCATTTCTTCGTCGATGACAAACGCCCACCTGGCAACAGATCGCTGATCAGAAAACCGTTTTTGCAACATCCTCGGGGCTTTTTTGGCTCGTGATTCGCCCGACTTTTGCCTCTCCGCAATCAAAACGGCGAAAACTGATGCCATGTGATCCGAATGCCTCGTTAGCGAACCGCTGCATCTTCGTTATCGAATTCTAACAGCCTACGGGTGACGGGCAATGAGAAATGTTCCTGTCTCAACGGAAGAGGATCTTCGCCAGGGAGACAAAAGGTTCCGGGGACGATGGGCGGCTCGGGGTGGGTCTGGCCCGTCAACGAACAATGAGCACAGGATTAAGATAATTTATGTTGCTCTTCAGGATTGAGAGGAGGATGGAGCCACGGGATCAGAGGATAGATGAAAGATACTAGCCGCAGAGTTTTTTCAACTCCAAGATCACTCTTAATGCCTCTTCCGTCATCCCGCGTCTCGCACATATATATGATTGATTTTTCGCCGTTTTATGGCAGCCCGCGAACCCGGCGAGTACCATCGTCACGTACCAGTCAAGCAACCTGCCATTCGCAGCGGCTCTTTTCGTCCAGAAGAGTTTTTGCCCATGGAAAAGAGGTCTCTTATGCAACCGAGCTGGGGAGATCGCTTGGATGAGCTTAGCCTCGCCTGTCCGCACCAGCATTCGTGAATAATGACCTTTACCATTCGTTTCTTTGGTCAGTTTACTGGGCTGTGTGCAGAGTATACGTTCTGCGTCGTCCTGTCTCCGTGGTGTATTCAGATTCGCATTCGCCTTCGCTCTTATACTTGGGGTCGATTCTTCATCCGGTGATTTAACGCACCCAAAAAGCCCGCACATGAGTATTTCAAATTTTTACACTCCCATGCCTAGCAGCGTAGATTCCCGAAGGGGCTCTGCGTCTTCTTAGATTGTAAACAGCGGTAAATTCAATACTGTCAGGGCATGGGACTCCGTGGAAATAAATAAACTACTGCCTACGGTGGTATGATACACCGACTCTGTCATCCCATCAGCACATTGCGGTAACTCTCATGCAAAAGTAGTGCTCTTCGGTTCTTAGATAGAGTTGAACTATTAAAAGCACATTTATTGCTTTGCAGAGTACATTGATGGCCCGGTATAACCAATTATGACATTTAGTCTCTCCTTGGAAGAGGACGAAGGAAAATTGATGTCCCACGGTCGTGGAGGCTTGTAGAATTTTCGCATCCTTTGACGGGCTGGTAACCTCGCAATTATAGTGATAACGATATTAGCGAGGGCGTTCGGAGGGGCCCTCTTTCTGGTTGATCTCTTTAAACGTCCGACAAAGGCGGGTAATCGATCTGAGAGATAATATTTCCGGGGAGTTGGATTATAGTTCGGGTCTGGAAGAGTCTCCCCTAAAACTGGCGGGCTAGCCCCTGCCACAAGGCTCATTCTCTTTTTGCCATGAGTTCCGCCTTTCTCCTGTCAACGCCAGACGCCGACCAACGACCTCCGTCCATCTGTACATCGCGATGTGGTCGAGTGGCCGGATTCTGCAGGCCTTCTTCTTCCACTTCCATTTCTCAATCTTCTTTTTTTTTTCTTTCTGCCTAACCGTATCATGGCATAATATTATTTTACGGCAGGATCTGCACCCGAAAAGCGGCTCAGAGTGGAATAGGAACGCGCGGATGAGAGGATTTTACTAAGTCGTCCAGAATGGGACGTTTATCCTTGCCAGCCTTCAACCTGGCCCGGCTTTCTTCTCCTTCTTTTTCTTCTCGGCTACTGCTTATTTTTCACTTATTTTTACCCATCGAGCAGCGACTTTTTCGCGTTCATTTCGCCGCTGGTTCATCGCTCCCCGACTCACCGGGAATTTTCTGTTCCAACGAAAGTATAAATTCCGAATTTTTAGTTACACGTACCTATAGCTATAGTCATGTACTAGGCGGATAACTGCGGCCAAGAAACCGCTCTCGTGGTTGAGAGGATACTTTCTGAAATCACTACTATAAAACCGGCTATACTCTAGCTAACAGTATACCTACGCCAGAACTATTAGGCAACCCCTCCCGATTTCAACCACCTAACGATACTGAAGTAAGACCTTCGGCTTTCTTTCAGTCTTACGTATACCTACACTTCTTCACATAACATTCTACGCGGTTATCTACACCGTAAAACTGTGAGCATCAGTCAGTTTCAACATCCCACAGATATCTGACCTCTGACCTAAGAGATAAGCCGACATTAGATTGATTTTTACCATTCTATCATAATTCTAATGAAAATTTTCGATCGGACACGCATCATCGTGTGGAAGATATTTATTTCTATCGTGTGTAGAATTATTCGAGGTAAGAGGGCTCGGAATAATAAATTGAACAAGTTGAGTCGGGGTGATATATAAAGGGATAATTAATTAGGTATTTAATTTAGATTCTATCTTTAAAATGGTCGCATCATGTGGGCCGTTCAGATCGTGTTTTTAGTTTTATCTCAGGGAGTAAAGGCGTCCGGTATGCCGGGTCTCTTTTAGAATGTTAATTACCCTGAGCTGTTTTGCTGTTGGATATTCTCTGTTTACGGCTTCGCAGCTTCTCATTTTTACGCGACAAGCATAATTATGCCTCCGGGGCGGTTTTCCCCCCCAGCTGCCCCATTCCAGTTGCTGCTGAAGGTTCTCGCCATACGATGACCTCAGCAAGATTGTAACAACGTTGCACGGCTATAAACGCTCGAATTAATTATTGCGATCGAATCGACCGAAAAATAAAAACAATAATAACAATAACGAAATTTACTTCCTAATTATATATTCTTTTTTTTTTACACAAAATTAGGTCCACGACTTAATTGAATCACCTTTAAAATTCCCTCTCGAATTCTTCTCTTTATACTTTCATCGATCCCGTGCCAAAACGGTGCAGAGTCGTTCTACGGAATCTCTCGTCATTTTAAAGCTTCTTTATTCGAACGTGATTACCTAAACAATTTGGGTGAAAATTCCTCGGGTTTTGTCCGCAGTGTAATTTTAATATTGATAAAACTTGCCCATAAAACTTTGTCCATAAAATACAAAAGCTTAGTTTCATTTCATTTCATTTTCCTTTCCTTTTTTTTCTAGATGTTAGGAAAACTGGGAACTACCCTTCCACATTCATTTGTACGCTTCTCCTTTGTATAAGATGAACGTAGAAATAATTAGTCTTGGGATCTTGTTTAACGCGGGGGATGCGTGAAGAAGGATCGTTTGCGTTGAGAAGTTTAGTTTGAACGTCACTAGAGAAACAACCATTCTAGCTGGAGAAACGACGGGATCTTCACCGTTGATGCTTTTCCTAGGGACTCCTCCACTACGCAGGCTTCCTTCGTCCTGAAGGCTGAAGGCTGAAGGCTGAAGGCCTCCCGTTTGCCCTACGGTAATTGTAGCAGTTAGCGTAGCGCACCTAATGGCCAGAGTTACGAGAAATCCCCAGCACAGTTTCGGAGCTTCTCTCCGGCTTTCTGTGATCACGGATTTACGGGAGAATGCGGACCAAACTGGACGAATCCAACCATCGTACGTTACTTATCGCGTAAAGACACGCGACCTCGTGGTTTCCTTTCTTTTTTCTCTATTTATTTTCGCAAGGGAAAAGCACAAAACTCCTTTTATGAGTACCTGGTCGAATGTCTGCAGAAAAGGCTAACGAAACGATTTTTCAACGACACATTATCTCAATCGATAAAGTCTAATTCGAGCTGCAAACCAGTTTCTCTTCTTCTTCTTTTTATTCCCCTCATCTTAATGCAGCGAGATAAAAGTACAAAGATTTATAAAAGCAAAACGATGATCGAACGCCGAACAGGTGGACCCGCAGCATCCATCGGGGTTCAGCAAACTGCGTTCTTCGATAATCAGGACGCGGTGACAGCTGGCTGACGATCATTTATGACGCTGTGAACGGTGTTCGTCTTAAGAGCGATGATATTACTTGATCGAATCGTGCCTTCTATCCTCTTGCGGTGTAACAAAAACAGACAAACAAAAAAAAGAAAAATTCAAGATGAGTAATAAAGTAGAGAAACTATCGTTTAAACTCAAGATTGCCGTCTCAATTCTCATCGTCAATGGCTGAGGGAGATGAAGATGCGGACGGATCTTCTGCATCTACGGGTCTTCACGTTCGTCGCGGTTCAAGATCCGACGTTATTGATGTAATGAGGGAAACGAGAAAATGAAGTAAACAAGAAGGGAGCAGCGAGAGATTATTCGACGTCGCGTGTAGCTAGTCAATCTAACGTAAGCTGAAGCCATTGATTTTACATTCTGAATCCGTAGAAAATACTACAGTCTAGATTATACAGCAGTGCATGCTGGTCTAGCCTTATAGATAAAACAGATCTTAGACTAGAGAATTTCAGCTGCATACATGCACGATGCAATGCCTCGAGGCCAACCGCGGGCTGAAGTGTACAAGTACATTCTTCTCATTCGAAGGAAGTTAAGAGTTCGCCTGGTGCAGGACAAGTGGCAATTACCGTAAATAAGACGTGGCATCCTGGCCGCAGGACAGACCTCTATGGGTGTAGCCGGTAGCCCCGCGTTTTTAGACAATCGGCAATTCTCAGGTTCGCGGATTCCGCTAATATATTCTTGTATAAACTTTCCGAAAACTTTTTGCAGATCCTTTCACTCGTAGATTTGCTTTATCTGGACGTTTACTTCATCCTGACGTTTATCCCGGGCGCAACGCCTGGACTAAATAATTATTCGACTCTAATTGGGTTAACTTTACTCCTTCGGGAAATTTTCTCTTCAAGTTACTGAGCTTAAGCGGTGATATTTCTCTCTTTATTTTTCGTTCTTGTGTTCCTTCGAGGGAAACCTGTGTCCCCCATACCTCGCGCCGGACTCCACTTGACCCTTGCCCCGGGTCAATGTGCGTGGACTAGATTGGAAGTTGGCTTTTATTTTGCCAAATCAAAGACGCGAAATTCTATACATCGTATGTGTGCTCAAGAGCGAGACGTCGTTCTATGGTATTAATTGAAAACTGCCTCTGAAATTGTACGTCGATTTATACCCTCGAATTGAATTGAATTTTCGCTCTATTTCTATCATGGCGAGAGAAAATTTCACGAGAGTAGTTTTCACCTGGCTAGAACTTTTAATAAGTTTTTAAACGAACATCAAACGGCACAGTGAACGCAATTGCGATGAAAAATGATGAAACTACATCTGGTTTATTGTCGAACGGTTATAATCGCTTCAAGGAAGAAACTGCACTGCGCTAGTTACACGCTCGACTCGCTCTAAACGGAGTTCATCAAAAACTTGAAATTACTATTTCTTGCCCGCGAAAGATTCCCTTATTATTATTTTTGAGAAAAAGAAATTCTATTTCTCACCATCGCAGCGTCTAGTGGTCTCATTCCTCTATTTGAAAAGCGTACCGTCGCGTCACCGGTAACAGCTCGCTTTTTAATTTCAAGTTATGAAATTCTCCCGACGTTAATAATAAATAAATCCCAATACTACCGCCCCGGACTTTACCGGCTCTTAAGAGATTCGCATTGATATTAAAAAGCACTTCCTACCTCTCTCTCTTTCTCTCTCTCTGGGACTAAAGAATATAATTACCATTTCACATGAAAAAAGAAGAAGACGCGTAAGCAAAGAGAAGAAGAAGAAAAAAAATTGAATCGGTACTAAGGGTGGATGAGGGCTAAAACCTTTACATAAGTAACGAGAAAATCGTTATTCGCTTTATTTTCTAGCCGAGGAAATAACGATTTTCACCTAATACTATGTTGGGATCCTTCGTCATCCTTCACATAGCAGATTATCGCCTTAGGATGAGCCCCACACGCAAGTTAGTAGTTAGTACATCGTTGTAACTAGTTGCTGTTCGGCGATGTTAGAGGAGCGGCAGAAAGCAGTGTGGAAGGTATAGAGGGCGAGGAAAGGGACTGAAACAGTGAACGTTGGATAGTAATTGGCTTGGACCCTGAGAACCAGAGTAGAATAGAGTAGACCATGGCAGATCCACGTTCGTCCTTATCCATGGCATGGAACTTTTGCTTCCATTCCATGGAGGATAAAGTCCTGAGTGAAGGGAGCTGCGAATGATTAATTGAAGTTTCTCGACGGCGAGATCGCGGCCTGATACAACTTGGTTTAAACTTAGAACGAAGGGCTTAGAGAGAAGAGGAGCTTTGGGAGAAACCGGAGATATGTCGAGGGATGAATTTCTGTCTAGGGCTTTCGGTCTTATCCTCCAACTACCTTGTCGTTGAATTTTTTAAACTACAATCTCACATAATTTTCATTCTAATTCTTCCTTTCTTTCTTTTGCTATTTCGAAATCTGACCAAATTAGATCTTTCCTCGATTTCCCATCGCGATTGGACGGAACAAGTAATTACATGGCATACCATGAATGTGAAGATAAATAAGGAAAATAAAGTTGGCGCTTTTAAGCCATTTCAAATAGAGGGCTAGGGCGCAAGAAAGAAGGTATAGTTAATGAAATTTATTCAAGCGGAAGTCTGCGAATGTCTCGTTGAATTTTATTTGACTTTGCCTTCTCCTCTTCGCGTCTTCTTTTCCTCAGCGCAGTTTCTCTAATTCTTATTTCTCGCTTTCCAGTGTCGTAATTCTTTAAATAAACACGAGAAGGAAGAAGTAGGCCGTTCGCTAAATGTCTTCTGGAGACTCGAAAGTGGAAGGGTACGAACTGCGAGTAGGTTT
The DNA here is from genome assembly GCA_944452935.1 of Rhogogaster chlorosoma. NCBI lineage: Eukaryota > Metazoa > Arthropoda > Insecta > Hymenoptera > Tenthredinidae > Rhogogaster > Rhogogaster chlorosoma. The sequence continues at coordinate 25,403,783 of OX101800.1, read as the reverse complement.
TCAAAACTGTTCGAGCAAACCGGGAGGGAAAGTCTTTAGCCATTTCGCAGATTCCATGCCAACGAAGGGCCGGCAGCTGCCTCAAGCCTCCCTTAAATAAGAACACAATTTTTACCCTCCGCATTGCAGTAATCGTGCCACACCAACCCCCGCATTCCGCCTCGTTTACTTTGCTCAAAATTTCTAGAAGAGAAAGAGGAAAGAGAAAAAATTCCTATCATATATCTAGAAGCGAGCGAATGACAGATTCGAAAAACTTCAAGAATATTACTTTTCCTTCTTTTGCAAAAGCTGCAAACCGTAATTTGCAGCTCTAACAGAGATAGAGCCGAGGGTGCTGCTCGCCTGCTGTTAGTCTGCCGCTGGCATGGTAGCTCGGAATTACCGGGTTGCCTTTTAAGGAAAACAATTACGTTCAATAAGGTTGTACATACCATTTCTCGGACAACCTTCGTTGGATTGCCGTCTTCGGCTGTTATAGGTGCGAGGCGACTGTATACGCGTTATTAATTACGTTATAGACACCGCCAAAGCCAAGGTCACGGGCAATACTGTATCCAGACACTGTGTACTTGTAGTTTAAACCGCCTCATATTCTGCGGTTCATTGGCATCGATTGGTGAAACGATTTTTGTGAATCATATCTGCGCGCGATTAAGTCCTCGACTTTTGCATGCGTGTAGGTACGGGGGAAATGTAATTCTGAAAGGAGTGCTCGGGGCACCCAGATCTAATAGAACAGCCGAATTCAAGTCATCATGCGAAACCGCAGACAGGAGGAATGCGAAATGAGCTAGACAGCCACTTGGGTGTAATCATTTTCATTGAAACAGTTTCGAACAAGTTTGAAACTCGGGTAGCCGCTTACGGCTGTGAGTACCTATGATGGAAATTGCGAATTTCAACGTCAGAGTTGTATTATGGAACCGTGTGATAGTTTGTGATATTCAAGTTGTCTGAATGAAACTGTCAAAAATTTCATCAAAATTTGCCAAACCATATCATATATTTGCCGAAAGGGTTGAAGTTATATACTGACTTACAATTTTCAGAAAAGCTACTTCTCCGATAGTCTACATGACCGATTTCAAAAACTTTTCTTTTTTTCTTTAAAACTTTGGAATTTGGAATTCGGTATTCTGACCGTTTGAAACTTTAACTCGGCCCCTAGCAAAATGAGAAAATAGAGGAAAGGAAAGGACATGGAGGTATGTAGGCAGTACATGTGTATTGCGTTACGTGTTGGTGTACAACCAGCTCTTCTTCTTCGCTTTGTCTCAACAATTTACTCGGTTGCGGGATGCGCACTGGTGCATTTCTCAACCTTTAAAATTGCTCTGTTGGAATCGTTGCCAGGAATTATTATCATTTTCTCGTTCTAGATCCGCATTCGTTCCCATTACAAAAAAAAAAAAAAGAAACAAAAAGAATAAAAATAAATGAATGATAGCACCAGTATAACAACCGCAATCGCAATTACTCCAGTCATTTGAAATTTCGTTGCTAAAAGATGATCCTTCGCTACTTAGATCAGGTAGATGCCTATTCCGCATTCTCCGTATTTTTTCAGATCCTTTGAAATCCGAATAGGGAGAATGAGGATTCAAATTGTCAGTGTGGCTCTGAGATTTAGCCGAGGTATCATTTTCCGTACTTGTTCTCGTTGACGGCTATCATACCTAAGAGTTAGGAAATTTTAGCTCGCCTTGAGGGTACGGTTACACTTGGGTCTCACCGTCAGATCCTGGCGCTTCCGAAGACCTTATAGCCATCAACTGCAGCAGTAGCTTCAAGGCATCTTTGTTTGCCGCCTTGCCCATGCCTCTGAAACGGAGGAATAAGAGATAATGGATGGACTAGCGCAGAATCCGACGCCCCTGAACGTCTACAAGACTTACGCGCGTGTATATTACGAAAGTTGCTTAAATTACACGTAATTTTCACCGCTCACGGAGCTCCTATTTGCCAGGAGTACGAGCCGGACTAAAAAGGGTTTTTACGTTTGGGAAATTCGCATTTTTTCATCTCCTCGCTCTCTCCGGGATCTCGAAACGCCCAGACCTGTCGGGTAAAGAACGATCGACGTTCCGATATTCGCTATCGCCCAAGTCTATTGAATGCAAATTACAAATCTGTAATTGAAAACTGCTTCCTGAGTCGCGCTTTGATCCTGGACTCCGATAGCTGCAGCTGGACTTCCTGACGGACTTTAGCGCAAGGTCATCGCACCACGTCGTGGAATTTTTACCAATGGCTGTATCAATTTCGCGAATGAGTTTCTGGACGTCTTGCCCTTCGTTAAAACTTGGTGAAATAGAATATTCAAACTTTCGGCCCTGGTTTTGCTGTTCTTCGTCTTTTCAGCGCCTTTCAATTCTGGGGGTCGTTTAAAATCGGGAAAATGAACCCCCGATCGTTCCGATGATTGTCGTTTTCGTTCTCCCTATTCATACCGCGTTAATTAATTACCCGACCGCGAATGACACGGGTCGGATATTCTCCGGGAAATTTTTATTCATCTTCGAGAGTTTAACGAGGGATTAATAATTAACGGAGTTCAAAACCGGGCTTACAGCCAGTTTCGTTATTCCACGTACAATACATCGCCGGCTAATATCAGCCGCGTAATAAACGTTAATTATACGAAATTATTAGAAGATTTCTAATTAGCCCTCGATATTATCGATTGCTTATCGCAATTTATCGACGTACATAAATACGTCTGCGTGCGGCATGCCGCAACCCTTCGAACTCGAACCTTTATTGTACTCTCGGTGTATTCTTATCGGATTTTGTAATTAATCGAACTTGATTAACACGCGTGGATAAAGAATAATAATTACTGACGATGCCTAATCGCAAACGGAAAGGCTTAGACGCGGTTTCGTTATTCCATGATAATAAAAATGTGAAGAAAAAAAAATGGAAAACGACAAAAAGAAAATACGAGATTTGATCGGCAACTAAAGAAACTTTTAGCATACGTATACCTATATTATACTGCCTCCATGTCGTATGCCTAGGTATCGGTATGTATGGACGGTTTCTTCGCATTGCTTTATGCCTCAATTGTATTCGAGATTTATGGCCTTGCAACATTCGCGGATTTCTACAGAGTTTCTGTTCGCTTATACTCGTAGGGAGCCGAACGGGGAACGATAAGATCGCGAAGAGATCGGACGTGAATGGAATAGAAGTGGATATTGGGTCGTTGAGAGGTCAACTATGTGGCAATGTTTTTTCATTTTTAATTTAAAACCCCGCGGTGCGACTCAGCTGCAGAATCGTAGATACATTTTAAGAAATTTCCTCCTTCCCATCTGGCGAAGAAAAATCCAATCTCTATGTTCCCTGCGAATTTTGTATTTTTCTTTTTTTTTCCCTCGATTATTCTCATTCCTTCTTTTTTTTTTTTGTTCGAATTTTTTCGATAAATACAAAAAATATACCCGGAAATTTAATTCCTGTGGCTTTTTAATTATTCGATACTCTTTTTTTTATTATACGCGGGCTTTAAAGTTTAAACTCGTCGGTAAAATTCAATTTCACGCGCCGCATCGAGATATCGGTGAAAAACGTACGCTGCAATGCGTGCTGGCAAATATACTTTGATTAAAATTCTGGAAAAAAAAAAAAAGAAAAATCGTGTTTTAGAAATGTCGACAAAATTTTACTCTCTCATTTATTTCTACAACGAAAAAATTCGACGATTAAGAGTATAGGTATATGTACTAAAAACCACAGGTTTCTTCAATCCGATTCGAAATGCCTACCTGGTTTGCCGACTAACGACAACGCGTGCAGGTTTGTTTTTTTTTTTTTCTTTTTTTTTGTCGAAAAAACAAAAAATCACCCATGGGCAGCTGTCCGTTAAACTATACGACCGACGTCTGTTCACGAAGCACAGCCTCTTCTTGCCTCGACTTGGTGCAGGTGGAATTAAAGGCATATACCTATACCTGCGGCAAATCGCTCCATGAAATTACCCACAAGAATTGAGATCCTTATCTAAAGATCAGGTATTTGAGATCAGAGATACACCGCCTTAAACTGTAGACGCGATTAATTAACGTACCGACCTCGGAGAGGTCTTAATTTCTCGGCTTCGCCTGCCTCTTTCAACTTCGGGATTCTATTGTCAAGCGGCACACGGTGGAAAGTGGAAAGCGTTAAAGTGGTAAAGTGCGGTAAAGAGGGAAAGTGGGAAGGACCTCCATGACTTTTGGCCGTTTATCTTCGCGGCGCCGGAAGCAAAATAATTATACCGGTAGCGGTAGCTCAACCGGGGGGATGGAAAATATTAAGGACGAAGATCTTCGAGCGGGGAGTAGAAGAGAAATAAGAAAGAAAAAAAATGAAAAATGAAAAAAATAAAAAGCCTATGTAGATACGTTGAATTAATGCACGTAATCGCATGGAACTTCGTGACGTTTACTTATATCTATGCGAAACCGCGTCGTTATTACTATTCGCGTTTAACGTCGCTCCGCGTGTCACTCTGAAATTAAACGCGGCGTCGCGACGTTACGGGCTAATTTTAATCCGCAACCAACTAACATCCAACAACTTCGAGATGACGGACTTCGCCGTTTGTTTTTTTTCTCCCGTTTTTACACTACTTTTTTCTTTTTTTTTTTTTTGACAAACGCAGACGTGACTCGACACTCGATTCTAGGTACTCGCGATTCCGGGTAGAAGACGATCGTCCAGATCCCGTTTCGTCTTCGAAATACGATTTAGGATCATTTAGAACATTTCCACTATAATCGGTGACGCTAATTCATCACGAGCTCTGAAATTGATGAAAAATTCGAATTCTGTGAAAATCGGAAAGTTTGGAGTTTAAACAAACTTCGGACACTGTAGCCTTGAAAAACAAGACTAGGGATATGATTGATGGGTTGAAAACGGGTAAATCGTTGAGGGTATAATCCGATAAATCAGTGTAGTTAAATCTGGTGTATCGTAAACATAGCCTGAAGTTATTATCCGATCCGAAACCTGGTTTTCCATATCGTTCAGGGATCATTTTGCACCCGGGTGATTTCCTGGCCTATGCGTACCTACCCCGCCTAATTCTGGCTCAACAAAAGGGTTGCACCCCGCATAGCGACGCCATCAAGAATGTGTTGCTGGATACATACGTGTATGTATATAATATATATATATATTGTGTACGTTGGGCGTCGCGATGTATACTGTAATCCATCACACCCTGGGACTATAACAGCTATATACTCCCCGTCGAGATGCCGCAGACGACGCTTGGCGTCGCCGCATGAATCAAACATACGAATACCTACCGCAAGAGCTGTAACTCATAAATATACGAGTTTGTGAATGGCGTTTAGGTGTCGCAGATTGGCATGGTAGGCTTTGCGAAATAGCGGATTGATACTTTTTCTTCTTTTCTTTTCTATCTCTATCTAATCATTATTTTACATGTCCGGTTACGTTGATAAGTTCCAAAGTCCTGAAAGGCCAGGTGATGATGATACACGACTTCGAAGAGCCGAGCTATAAGTTCTCAGCCACTTTACATACCGGAATCTATATTCCCGTATGTTTAAACTAGTTTTATTCATTAATTAATAAACTTTATTAACAACACCAATCGCTCTCGGTTTATCAGTTGAAACTCGATTTATTATCAGCGAATAACACGACTAGTACCTATATAAAACGTGTATAGTAAATGGAAAGCGAAACATTGGCTAGGAGACTAACATGCCGTGTTTTATAACCCTGAATCAAGATCTTAGAATATCATTTATCTTGAAATTGTGTCATAAATCTTTATGCAAATGTCCATCAATCATGAAACAGCATAGATCATCTACGGATTATCCTACTTCTATCCTTAAATCGGATTTTCATAATGACGAAAAATTTTCAGGCCGAATTTTCGACTCTGTCATTACATGCTATCTATCTTTTTGAAGAGGCGAATTTCCACCTTTCCAGAGGTGCAAAATCACAGTGTAGAGGCCAGATACTTACGGAGGGTTAATTTTAAAATGGGAAGAAACGACGGGGCCTGGAAACCATCCCCGTGTTTTTGGTTTGATTAATTTTTCAAACAAAGCATCGCCGTTGTTCTCTCATCTCTCGTCGCGTTATCCGATTTTTTATTTTTTCCAAACGATTATTATCGCCGTTGGTGGAAAAGTTTACCACCTAAATTTAACCGGGAACAGTTTTAATCAAAGGAAGTTACCTACCCTCGGCCTCGTTCCGGTCGCGGTGCGGTTTTCTGCCTCTTTTGTGACGACCGAGAAGATACTCTTCCCTGTTCAGAATAAGAGCAGAGAGAGAAAGAGAGGATTCGCTCATCCCCAACAGTCGAGAAAGTAAAGACGCTCTCAGCGCACACTCAACTTTAACTTTTCATTGAATTTCCGCTCATAATTATTTAAGATGCTCCCTAAGACGCACCTATATACTCTTACTACTCTCGGCAAACCCTCGGCAAAGATCCGGTAATGGTTGGCTATCATTACCCATCAGGGGGTTTAAGCAGTCTCTTTCCTCCTTCCGCCTTCCTCCTTCCTCGATCCTCTCCTCGTCTCTCCTCTCGTCGTTTCGCCTTTTACTTTTGATGACAGAGACAAGAAGGGAATGGCTTAATCACTGTCATACCGTTATCGCCGTACCTGACGAGCAGTGATCTATGGATAATGGGATTGCAGAATACCCCGCGCATCTTTAGAGCTCTTGATAACGTTGATCTTAGCCTCGAACGGAATGATGCGAACTTATCTGATGAAATAAGAGTACGTTACGTCAAGGGACGAAATCTGCAAAAAACATTCATTTCATCTCTTCGATAATTGGGCTTGATTAAATGATCAATTTTCATTCCTTTTTCTCATTTTCACCTTTGTTTTCTTTCCTCTAATTATTCGTTGAAAAATTGGCAAAAATTTCTCTCCAGAGAATCCCAGAGTTTGAACTTAATTCCGTAACTCGTTGATATACTGTATTGTACGGAACTGCTTCGACCCAATCCTCCGGTTATATTCCTTTGCTTTGGTTTCAGAACAGAGGGAGGAACGATTATTATTAATCTGTGCAATTTGTATTTGCCTTTCGCATCCGCGCACCTAGTTGTTTCATAAAGATTTAATAGAGAGGGAATCAGGGTTGTGGATGAGCTCATTCGCCCTTTGGGTAAAAATTTATTATTGAGAATTACAATCTGCAATCATTAGAGAGGATCGCAGTCGACGGGCTTTCCTCGAGGAATTATGACCCCTCTCGTATAAACGGGCGATAAAACTTTGTTTAATTTTTCATACCTCTTACAGGTGATCAAATCACCTTAATGAAAATAAACCTCAAACAGTGCTTTGCTCTCACCTCGTTCCAGAGCGGTATTCACTTAAAACTGACCCGATTTAGTTGCAGATTTGCGAATATAAATATAAATTCGCGCTAAACTTCACCGCTTTTTCTTCACCCGTCAAATTACCATATCGCGTGTAGCAATTAAATTTGCTTTTTATTATAATTCTAGAACCAGCACTTGCCACACTAGTTGCTTTGATGTGATTTTTAATTCCCTCACAAGCAGTGGATCGCTAAATAACAAACATCGCGGTGATCCTTGACGCCACGCAAAGCTAGGGCTTAACGAAACTTTATCACGAATTAAAAAGCCGGCTTATTTATTTGTTCAAACGGGGATAGAGATCGATCGACGCTGCTACGTCTCTCCCGTTTTTTTACCTCAATAATAAAAATCGCCCGATCGAAAGCTTTGAAGTAGATTAGATCGCGCCTGGTCCAGACGCTCGGATATTGAGCCAAACGGGGCGCTAAAAAGAGGGTGAAATCCCTTGTGGCACACCGTCGCTGATAGGCTAGCAACTGGATCGGTTTGATTGACAGGAACAAATACGAAACGGTTTATTGTCCGCTCGAGATAGCGCAGCTTTTTCACTGGTATTAGCGCCGATTAGTACGAAAAAAATATTGGAAAACGTTAAAGGCGCGGGGGAAAGGATCTGAAAGGAGAAGAAAAAGAGAAATTGAAACGAGCTTCTTTTGGGAGGGAATTCTGCTGACCCTCGGGGTCCAGGATCCACGGATCCTGCAAAAGGGAAATTCTTTTTGGAAAGAATTATGCCTATTTTGAATCCGGCCAGAAATAAGATGAAACCGTCACGAGGACGGTGTACACAATGTCCTGGGTAAGGAGCGGCCACAATGGGGCTTGTCGCTTGGTGATTTTCGTCCAACAATGGCTGCCAAGAACGGAGCACCACTGGCGTAGTAATGCTCTGATCCCACAAAGGGAGCCAAACCTGAACACAATGCTGTACCCTCCCAATTATACGACTCCGAAACTCCGTGTTATGGCCCTCCGCGAGATTCCCCGCCTCCTTAGTCCTGGTCCAGGATCAAGACCAGTATCAGTACTGGGGCCCACGAGCCGGGACCACCCTCGAAACACGGGGATACAAGCCGCGGGATAAAATCGTCAAAATCCAAGCCGGATTGAGGCTCTGTGTTGTTTGATCACATGTGCACTCTGGTTGGATATATTCAGGGCGAGCAAGATCGTTAAGGAGGTTAATGCGTCGACGAATAAGAACAGGATGTCTGAGCCGTGGTATAATCCGTTTCGAATAATCCTGAGTAAACCGAACGTACCTCGAATCGCGTTTCAAGCAGAATTTCAACCATCCTCCCCTCATTCTTTTATCCATAAAAATTCAAGCACTGAACTGACTACGGAGGACAATGTATTCTAGGAATCTTTTTAAACCGAGGATATCTCCTTTCCCGGTCCCCCATTCCGTAGGAAAATTCCATTCCCGTTGAGTGAGCTTTTGACAAATGAAATGACAAAAATGTTCGACGGTATTCCTTCCAGGATTCATGTATAAAGGAAGCAGCTAGTCTCTGTGTCTTGAATATCATAATTGCCGATAGCAGGGCGTGCGAGGACCAGCCTCGATTTTTCTTCGCTCGACACCGCCTTAGGGATGAAATTATTGACGGATATCCAGCCGTCAAACTAGCGTGAATGTGTGACGGATCAGGCTGTTGCGGTATTAGGCAACCACCAGCAACAACAAATTTCCTTTATTCAGGAGCATTTCTCTTCACGCTGTTGATACACGCCCCCCATCAATCAACGTCCGCCGTATACTGCAGGGAATTTTTTAACTCTAGGGGGGTCCTTCTTCCTGTTTATATCGTCCCGGTATTTGCCCAAGGTCCAGGAGTCCTGGAGGGGAATTCACGGAGTCACGATGTCGGACAGGCAAGTCTGATCGATCGCATCAAATTTCACAAAAATATGGAATTATTTGCGTTCTCAAACGGCCGTCTGCTCATCCGCGAACGCAAACCACCCTTAGGGCGCCCGTTGACAGCTTGACTAATACGGCTAGACCGCGAGAATGTTACGAGGAGAGAGAATTCTAACTCAGCTCCGTATACTATATTCCTATGAGGTATTTCCATACATGTTGCCTGAGCTTAAGGTATAGATTTACACGACTTTTTTTTTTTTACTTTCTCCAAAAATCTTTACCCCTTTATAGGAAATCCGAGAAAAAAACTGTCTCGACGTAATTGCGCCCGCTATAAGATGAGACAGTTTAGTGTCCGCGTCGTTATCTCGAATCGTCAGTATAGCCATAGCCGAGGAGAATCGATAATCGATTTAGGTATGTAGAGTCTATTAGCTGAAATGCCGATTCCCGATGCCGTTCCATTAACCGTTCGGCAATCGGTCATTTTGTGGAAATAAGAGCGCAGGCCGAATCCCCGGTGCACCTAGACGTAGACGAGGGTCTGGGTACCGGTTAAATTCTACGATCTTCCATCACCCCTCTTGACTTTGGCAAACTGGATATTCGCCGAAGATCGTTTACTCCCGAAAGGGAGTAGAGGGCGATAGATGCCCGGCGATGAATACGCTGATAAATACTCACTGATTACAACCACTTAGTACATATCGTTGCTGGTTCGCCGCCCGGGATTATCGCTGTTGGAATTTATAGCGAATCAATTTTTTCTTCTTTTTTTCCTTTCCTCTTCTCCCGATGCTAACGAACGCTTTTCATTTTATGTTTCAGGTATGTGAAATAACGCGGCTTTAGTTCCGAACCCGAATAGCAGCTGGTATGTGTGAGTATTTAAACGCCCCTTGTCCTAACGAGGGCTATAGCTAAACCGTCCCAAATTAGGCGTAGGGTATAGTAATTAATCGCGAAAGTTTGACGAGTCTAGAATTGGGAGGGACGGAGCCAGCGGGATGGCATGTTTTATTCCGGGTATAAATTCGGGCCGAGATTCTTCCCCCGAAAGTGGAAGATTTAACGTTAGATTATTTCGTTTACTTGAGCTTGCGGAAGAGAACAAAGGATGAAATTTCAATTTAGAACGAGATTTAACGGTGATCCGCAACCAGTTTCGCATAACTTGAATATCAACAGCGAACGTGTAACACAGCTCGGTGTATCGGGGAGATAAATGTGGAAATAAGTGCGAGACTCCTTCCTTAATTTTCTTTCAAAGATTTTTGGCTCTTTAAAAAAAATTCTGCAATCGACACGGGGGAAAGAAAAAGGTCGGATAAAACCTCCTGAAAATATAGGAATTCTCGCCGCAATCTACAGAGCGTATTTTCTCCGAACGGGAAAGTGACGTCCTGCAGATTTACTATCTCCTTTATCGTTTCCCCCAATCACTTCGAGTTCTCAATAAATTTTATGGACTAAAAAGGCCCGTTGATTAATACCTTTAGAAGTATTTCGCAATCGGATCGGTAATGAGATGATAGAAAATTGGAAGTAAGACATTCTGCCACCTCTTTCATTACTTTGGGGAGTCTGTTAAGACCGGGATAAGCCCTTCTTTCCTATTTCTCCACGTCTCTTCGCGACGGTTCTTCCCTTTTCTTTTCTTTTTTTTCAGTTTTTCTTCTTTTTTTTTTTTTCCAAAAGCCGCAAAGGTGGAATAGCGCCGGGGAGGAGAAGACAACGAAGAAAAAGTTGATGGTGTCGGTGATGGTGTTTTAAAGTTTTCCAAGCGGCACCTGCAGGCGAACTCACTCGTCGACAGGCAGCCTCTTCATTTCTATTAGCCCAGCCCAGTTCACCCTCTGAATTCCCGACGCCCGACGCCGTACCCTCTGCAACCCTCAGCCCTCCGTAACCACCACGAAACTCGAATCTTCCTTCTCTTCATTCCTCATTGTTCTTCAGGGTTTCCCCGCCTAAACGCAAACCCCTCAAAATCTCTCGGTCCAAGTTAAAGCCGAGCTACGAGAAGCGGACTCAAGCCTTTCGCTGGGGTACCTCTTCTTTCACATTAATATTTCAAGTGGTTTTACTTACTCTCCTTGTACAACGGTGGCTTTTTCTGGAGATCTGCAATCCTTCTTCTTCTTCCCGCAAAAAAGAAAAGAAAAAAAAAAAAACGAAAAGAAAAGAAGAAAAATGAGGAAAACCAGGAATGAAAATGTGGAGGAAATCTTTTCCAAATCGAGAGGAATCCTTCGGTTCTCGATTACTTGTTTGACAATCACTTACGACATCTTGCCTCGCAATTCCTACTTTCTGAAGCGGATATAATACCGGGAGCAAGCCAATATTTACTCAACTAATGGGGACTGTAGTATCTGTCCTAAACTCACTGCGGGAAAGACAGGACCAACGATGCGCGTTCTTCTCGTACCAATTAGGGTCTCTTCAAAGATGTATGTAGGTAGGTAGATCGGTACATGTATCAATGTAGAATGTGGAATGAAATGCCCTTTATATACATACACCTGGCCATATAGGTATTTCTTTGTTTAGTACATATAATACTATGTAGGAGATACATAAGAAAATAATTTGACAGGTAATTTGAAAGGAATAAATACCGGAGGGTTTATTTGGATTGAAAGAGTCTTAGCGCGAAGTCAAAGCCTGTAAGTAATTGAACCTTGGGGGATTTATTTTTCGACATAGCTGCACCCCCTATTCTCCCTGCAAAATCTTCGAAATATGAATCCAATAGACGGTCCTGGGGATATTCTATCTCGATCCGCCATCCTATCGGTTGGGGAGCGTAAATTAAAATGTCTAAAACGCAAGTGACTTCTCTCCCCCCTATTTTACTCCTTCGGATTTTCTCGCAGGTGAGATTTCCCCGTTTCTGTTTTCCATAAACCGGATCGATTCGATTCTTGGGAATATTTCTAAACTTCTCTGAACGCGCGGAGCGGAAGTTTCGCGGAAATAATAGCGAGAGGGTTGACTTGGGAAACCGGATATCGAACGTCGTTTTTTGACGACCCTGTAAAATCGCGTTTCCCAAACGCTTGCAGATGATTCTGTTCATCTTTACGTGCTCAGAGCGGAGAGAACTCGGAGATTATGGGTCCTAAATAAATTAAAGTAGCCGTGAAATATTGCGGAATCGTTTATTCCGTCAGAAATGACACTGCAGTTAAGGTGTATATCTCACCCTGGCACACACTTTCGCGCAGTGAAATTTTCCTACCCTATTTAAGACGCGGCGGGTTTGCGGAAGGATTTTACTGCAGTAGCTCCTTAATATAAAGCGACGAGACAGTTTACACCGACAGCATCTGGGTTTAATATAACCCAGCCCAACCCGACTCAAAAGTATCCTCAGATTCCCTGAATATGACGCGAGCTTTTTATGCAAATTGAATAATGTATCGGACGGAGAAAGTTCCCCGGGATTGAGAAAATCGCGCTCGTGATATAGAGGGCGTGAAATATTTGAAATATCACCGCGATTTCCGGTGCGACGGACCTTCCGGCTTGGCATTACGCCACTAGGAACGAAAATAAGTCATATAAATCAAAACGCTTCCGAGATTCCCAGGAGTGAGACCCGGGATCTCCCTCTTCTCCACTTTGTCTCTAAAAACACACAGAGTCGATGTTTGTTCCCTCTCGAGTATTTTTTCCTGGACGCGGAAAATCCCGACGAACATTTCGAACAAAAACCAAAGGCTTCTCTTTGCTAATTGTATAATTTTCGTCAGTTCAATTCGAGCTCAGTGATGGATGATCACTTCTTTCATACCAGAGCGCCGGTTTGCTGGGATATCACACACGCCTGAGAGATTTGGGCTGCCGACTGCCAGGCTGAATTTTTTTCTTCAAGGACTTTTTCCTCGTCGGAACTCGAACGGATGAATTGCGGATTCGAACAGGGATCAGCAAAGCTTTTAGTTTAGTTTCAATTCCCGAACTTTTTGATTTAGTATTTTGGGATATGACACGCTGTGAGAGGAACGAGAATATAGGGCTGTTTTCTTTTCTCTTAATTTCTCCTTGTTTTTAAATCGTGAGGATATTTATCGACGTTCGATCTTATTGATCATGAAGTGCATTTTGCGGGTTGTTCATTTATGCCGAGTTGCCGAGTCAGAAGTGACTGTCGAGGTTCGACGAGTCAAGAGAATTCAAGTGGCGCTATACTCGGGGTGAAATCATGCGCGGCGAGGAAGCCCTCGGTATACCCGCCTACACCAGGACTGGAAATGTTCGCTTCCTCGTTTTACCCTACCACAAAACTCGATTAGGGTCTCCACGGCCCTTTCGGTCCTTTTGGTACTTGTTCCTGGATTCTGGTATAGCCCATCTGTTCCCAGGGCCTTCCTTGCCAAATCGTACAGTTCCCTACACCAAACCAAAGCCCGAAATTCCCACAAAATCTGAATATAGATGTTCGGCTCAATTCACTTTGCCGCGCGGTGAATATGAAACATCGTAGCGGACAAGTCGCGATATTATACCGTTTCCTTTTACTTTTCCTTAAATCCTCTTCTTTTTTCCCTACCTTTCCTTTTCTTTTCTTTTCCTCTCCAATTCTTTCGACGAGTTCTTTCCTCTCGGTAATTCACTTATTCAAAAGATTCTCTCTCATCCATCCGGAGTGTATATGTAAAGTGCATTTTCCACGCGAATGACCAATATGCAAAGCCGGCCGGATGCATATCTCCGAAATTATACTTTATTCGCTTCTTTCATCCCCCTGCAAGCAGATTTGCGAAATGCTTCGCTTCGCTCCGACATCCGAGGCTTTTTCAACCCTTTTCACGTATACATATCAGATCAGCAAACTCCACGTTACAAATTACGCGAGTCTTTGATGTCCACACTGCAGACATACGGGCGGTACTAATATATTTCTAATTACTGTAGCCGCTGTATTCCCCGACTTGACCACTCCGCACATCGTCACTCAAAGAGTCCAGAAATCCTCTTCAAATAGGGAGCTTTTTTTTACACATCATTGCAATTAATAATACCAACAGAATGAAAAAGAAGAATGCTCCGCAAACAGTTGTACCTCGGTTTCAGTGGCTTGGTTATAGACCCGAGTTTCTTTTGATGTACTACACGCCCCTATAGATTTTTTCTCTCTTCGAAAAATCGATCCGGAACAGGGTACAAAGAGTTACTGATCGTTGCCCCGGTTTCATCGTGTGAAAGAACCCTCTTCATAACTCTTGTGTTACTATATCGATCCCAACTTTCAACATAATACGTTATTGACTTTCAGATATCCCGGCTTCTGCCACATACATATATATATACATATATACACGATCACTTATGCCCTATATGCCGAGGATGGAGAATTCACCGATCGTATATACCTAGTTGCTAATTATCTGTCGCATTTATCTCTCGCTCTACGCACGGGTAAAATTTCTACCACCTTTTTGCATAGTAATTTAATTCCCCGATCAACCTGGCGGTTTAATCCTGGCCAAAAACGGTTCCTGCTAATTCCTCTGTTAATTAGATTCAACGTTAGGTAATTATTTGACTACGGTATACCGACGAACCTGTGGCTATTAATACTCAGGTAATTGCCCAAACCCATAGGGCAGATAATCGCCACCTGACTCTTGAATTTTGATGATTTTTGGATTTCCGTTAATTGAAATATACCAAGCAGTTTCAGTACACCGTCGCTAGAGTGACAACTTTGATCGTTAGCTTTATCGCGGTTCGCACATCCACGTCGACGGAATTTGCCAGCTTTCTAGATTCGTAGGTATAACAGTATTCAGTCGTATACGCCGGGTCTAGTAGAATCTACGTAGTGATTTTGGCTTCGGGTAGGTATATGGAGCTAAAAGGGTCTCTCATATACCTCGGAGCGAGTAACCGCGCGAAATTCAACGCGGAGCTCTCTAGGCGTCAAAGTCACGTCAAAGAGCTTTGTTTGACGTGAGTTGAGAAATTGCGTAGGTTTACTGTCGCAAACCCAGGGGTAATACATGGTGTATGTATATACGTATGCAAAACGTTCGCTTTGGCGTTAATAGATCGTTAAATGTATCCTGCGCGGGATAAACAGCCTTCGCCAAGTACACCCACCCCAAACTCATTTCCCTACATAAAATATACGCGCTCCCTCGATATTAAAAAAAATTAATATCAAACCCTTCCCATTTTACGCCGTAAACCAAAATCGCATTAAAATCCCCGCGCGCTTTTATTCACGGACAGAAATTCTTCCCTAATTTTCAACTTTCTACCGCCGATCGGAGAGGCTCGAAAAAATTTTGACTCCCGGCATCGACGCGATCGGAAAGATCCCTTATTCATTCCGCGATCCCACTGCAGATGCTTGCTATTTGATAAGGCAAACAACTAGCGCGGGTTTTGCGCATTATCTGCAATATTTACTGGCCATTCGGTTCGGCATACTAATCAGGTATGTCTACGGGTATGTGGAGGACGGCGGGCCGAGGGCGAAACGATTTGACCGTTAAGTATCGGGGCGATCCATTAGACTATGGAGAAGAGGTTTTAGAGGATGGAGTGAATTCGTATGCTTAGGCACGTAGTCGCGATTCATTCCTCTCCCTCTCCCACTCCCGCTCTCTCTCCTTCTAATACCTACTCATATACTTTACTCTCTTACTCTATTGTTTGTCGAAAATGTCCCTTCGGGAGACGGAAGGGTTCCGTGTTGCGTGCTGTGTAGCTGTACCTACGCTACTATGAGAATGGGGTAAAGGGGATTCGCGCGAATTAGCATAGGGACTGACGCCGTTTAGCCCAAGTGGCGAGTCCTCCACATTTCAGGGTAGGTACGCGTCATCCACGTCAAATAGCCGGCAGCCCTTCTTCGAATTTCTCTTTCTCTCCTCGCGCATAAATTCTGAAGCAGAATCATCATCCTCGCCGTTAATAATTTCCCCCGGAAAGCGACCGGGGATCGGGAGAAAAGTCACGACACAAACTTTCAGACATTCGTGGGAAGAAAAATCTCCGATATTCCATCTTTACTTTACCTCTCTCACGCTCTGTTTGCTCCTATTAAACGCTCTGTTAAATCGCCTCTGCATAAACCTTCGACAAACACTGAAGCCGGCGATAGATTCTGCCAAATCCACTGCCCACGACAAATGTACGCGCCCAAGCAAACCCGGCAATTACCGTTGCGGTCGGGAGAGTAATGCCTTTGATATTGGCTTTCGTATGATTCCCATACCTACCAGAACCCATCGAACAAAGGATCTCTCCGTTGTGCCTCGTCCTACTCCTCTTCACTGAATTTTGATTCATTTCTCATAGCGACTATAGGCTGCAGTCTCGGTAAATCTCCATCAACCGAATTACAATTTGCGCAAAATGATTCTGATTTAGATGTGTATACCTGTATATTCCCGGTCCGTTGTGTGTCGTAAAGATTTTTATTCCCTTCTCATCCCTGCTCCTTTCTTTCCACGGACATAATTTATCTCTCTCGGTTATTTTTCTCTATACTTTAGAGGATATATAAATTTCTCAATTTACTTACTCGCTAACGTATGGCTACTACATTCCTCGTCGAACGGGGTTGACCCTCTGAATTTTTCAACGCTCGTCTATTATGATGAAATTACACCCCGCAGCCCAACGACGGAGATAAACTTCTCTCAAGAGTTTCCTAACCTTTGAAATTTTCACGACAGTTGCGGCGATTAATTGAAATCAATTTTTGACACGAGGTACCTATTCACGAAAAAATAAAAATGGATAATACCTCTCAAACAACACTCTCTAACCTTTCGCATGTCTGTATTGGTTTCAGGAAAGCCTCGAGGAACGTGTACACGAACTTGAACAAACATTACAGGCGGAAAGAGCTGCCGCTCAACGTGACCGCGCTACAATTACCAGACTTCAACGCCAAATCAACAAGGTGAGATTCTTTCGATGATGAGATCCCGATTTTTGACTAGATTCCCCTTTTTTTTGTTCCTGCTGTAAATTTTAATTCGTCCAGATATTCTCGTCCCTAAATATTTTGTCGAATTCGGAAATCGAGGGAATGATTTTTCTGGCGAATAAAAACGCAGACTGGAGTCCGAAAATTATCCGCGTGTCAGGCATTCGGCGTCGTGTGCAAAGGCAACGAACGCTATCGGGTAACCAAGTGACCGGCTCGCGATCGTAAACCAACTCGACCGCCCCGATCGTGTAATCACGGGTCTCCTGTTTCGAGCGATTTATATGCATTATGTCACCCCGCTGCTCCGCCTTCTAATACCAGAAAACCTACCGAACAGCCCGGCAAGCCACTGAGCTCCGACTTTACTCCTAGTGATTTATTCTACTTTGCATCCAGGCGCCTGATATCGTGGAAAGATTATCTCCATGCTGGTACTTGCCGTTGGTCAATTACTTCGACAATTTTTTCACCCGATCTGCAATGCACCGGCTGGCTCTAGCCGATCTCAAATTTCCATTGGTTCAAACGGAAATGGAATTCATTTTAATCCACTGGATTTCCAACATTTGTTTTCTCCCTTGTATTAATCGACGCAGTTTTTTCTCGCCTTGGAACTGATCAGATTTTGGATTTGATCGGTTTGGTGGTTAGCGAGGTATACGAAGAGCAATATTTTGATGACATAAATTACAATTCGTTATTTCTCGAGATGCGATCAATGGATGTCGACGATTCTAGTCCCGATCGATAGGATTTAAAAAAGATCGTTTGAAATATTTCGAGAATATCGTGAAACAGAAAAGTTTCTTGATTCCGAAAAAAAATCTGCACAGTAGCTCGGGCACCTGGTTATTGAATCGTGTCTGCTATTCGGTTTTCAAGTGCATATCAGCGATGTGTATTTTTAACCTGACTCAGGTATAATAGCAAGCAAAGGTATCCGGGAGTCGATAGTATAATACGTAGTCATGTAGAGAACAGAGAGAAACAGTTAGCTATTTACGACTCGCCTCGATCGCGCATACTAAACGCGTGCTAAACGCACGCGGTCCTGGCATTGTTTCTTGTATATTCGCACACGTGTATATGTATACCTAGCATTAATTTATTTGCGGTATACTAGCCGGCCTGTAGAGAGGTGTTGAAACCGGTTGCAAAGATCTTCGGGATAAGCCCTGTGCCTACCTTAGGTACCTTGTACTAATATTTCCGATAGCTTGAACGCCTGACGTTTTAACGAGCTTTAATAAAGATTTTCGTCCTCGCAGGCATTTCGCAGATTATGTACGAGCTGAAATTGCAAAGGTAAAAAAAAATTTTTCAATTACAAAAAAAATAGAAAGACTACTCAGAACTTGTCTAATCCTTGAAGATATATAAAAAAACGCAAGGAACTTTATATTCGCTCTGCGACGAATTGCAGCCAACGCCAATTTCATTCTTTGACCTAAAGATTGAGGATTTTTTATTTATTTTATTTTTTATTTTTTCGTTTCTCTCTCTCTCTGTCTACTTTACCTCGTCACTCAGTTTTTTTCATCGTTTTTCCGTACGCTTTGCTACGTTCACGGGGAATTCGAGGCAACCGAATTGAGAGACTGTTTCCTGATGGGGTAGGCTTGTACATACATATATATCTGTATACATTGTACATAGGTATGCGTAAGGTATATAGCCGTATACATAAAATGGTATAGCGTTGTTGTTGTGACGCGCGGCGGACTGCTGCGAAAGTAAAGGGCAGAGAGTGAAGTATGAAGAGGGATATAGGTCTGTTTTTGACGTCGAACCCCTCCCATTTGCAAGCCTATAAAATATTACGACGAAAACAGGCCGGGAACGGAAAAGGAAGAGGTAAAGGGAACGGGAACGGGAACGGGAACGGGAAAGGAAATATATACTGGGTTGGTAATCTCTAGCGATTTATGCCCACCGTCGTGGTCGTGATCGTGGTCGTGGTCGGGCCGAGTAGTAGGTAGTATCAGGGCGAACTGCGAAGCTTTAGAGTTTCGATCAAATTTGCACGTTGGGAATCGAGCCGAGAGCAAACGATTTCGGATACTTTATTGTTGGGAGTAGTTATAGCTATACAAAAATGAAAAACGCATTGGTTTTTATCGTCGAGTGTAGGTAGCTGTATAGTAGGCAGTACGGAGTGGGTATCGATTAATCGAAAAATGTATACGACGAATTTATTTTCGGATATTTTACGTCCCCGCGATAACGAAGGCATTTCTATTTCTGTTTCTTTTTTTTCATTTTTATTCACATCCGTTTATACGAACCCCCGAATATATTTTCCGAACCTACTGCAGCGCAGCTTCAACTCACTTCGCTTCTTCGGAGTCCAAAGATCGAGGGGGAAATGAAATTTTCCACCTCCGGCTTGTGCAATTTCAAGTTTACCAACTAGCGAAGCTGGTGCAGCCACGCCGTTATATTCGTCTTGGTTTAAATCAGTTTCAAACAAGTCGGTCGCAGCTACGGCGGACAGGACGAGGTTGAGAAAATTTTCATATCCCTGCGATAACCCGAAAAGGGAATTAAAATTTCTTTTTTTTACCACCCCTAAACCGCGCGCACATTATTCTTTGCCCCGTCTCTACTATTTTTTATTTCATTTTTTTCTTCAGGGGGAAAAACGGCGAGGGAATTATTAGATTTAGATTAGGAACGAATCCCCGCGAAGTAGACACTCGCGTTTATTTCCCGAAAGAGGTAAAAGATCAACGATATCGGCGTGCGGGGTGTGACGAACCTGGAATTAAATTCAGTGGGTAATAGACGAAAGGTCCATTTAACCAGAGTCATAGTTCCCGGTCCCCTCGCCCTCGCTTTTCACTCTCGTTCTCCTCCCCGAATCACCCTTGTCCCTAGTTCTGGTAGTTCCATTTCGTAGGACTCATATTCATTACATATAATAGGCCATTTTCAGTGTAAAAGCACTCCGAGCTCTTCCCCGACGAATGACAGCCGAGTGTTTATTATTTTCTCGAGACGAGATATCGCGATGTAATTATTACCCCTCGTTGCTATTCGCTCTCGCGATTATTCTATCTTCTAGTCGGCAAAGGAGCAGCCGTTATTCTCAGATTATCGTGTCTATAGCTGTCCAAGACTCTCGGAGGATCCAATTAAACTTTTCCACCAGACTTTGGAGAAATCCGCGAGATTTCTTCCGGGGAAAACAAGAGCGCGCGATATCTAATGTCGCGTAGAAAACCAAATTGAATGTATGCTCGGAATGGAGGAAACAGTATGGACGGGGAAATAATACCTCAGAGTACGTTCTAGGAGAGCTAGGAAACGCGTACGAACTTAATGGGACGCGAAACGCAGTTGAAACCAACGATCTGTACGTACGTATGTAAGTGGGTAGGTATATACGTACCGAGTGTACCTAGGCACGACGGATTATACCAACGTGGAACTATTATATACGCACGCGGATGAATGGGGTGCAGAGAAAGACCGAGAGACACGTAGCTGTAACAACCCTCTGTCTGTCCTCTGCCTAGGAAAACGGTTAATTCCCGGAGGATTGTCAACTGCCCGTATCCAGGTAATCTTATTAGTGAAATAGAGATTTCCCACTTCCCACTTCCCACTTCCCATTTCTCTGCCGCTGCAGCTACTCGTGGAAACGTATCAAAGAACGAGATTAAAGCTTTGAAACAGCAATGGACAAGTAGATTGAAAGGAGCGAGGAATCTGGAGGGATGTTATCCCCGGAATTCACTCTCGAGCTAATCCTATTCGTCAAGTTTAACTGGAAACTGATGCTTCAGCCGCTGCGATTCCCTGAAAACATCCCGGTCTTTGGTGACGATCGGAAAGTAGCCACTTTAAGAAACTCCCTGGGATATTTACCCCAGTCTAGCTCGATTCCGGGGGGCAGCTTACGGGAGCGGTAAACAAACAATAAACAGAGTTCTGGTATTCTCATTTTCCAAGGGTTCCCCGTGCTTCCAGATTCCTTTTTTCTTTACTCCAGGGCTTCCGCTCGCTGTTAGCTACGCGTTGTTCCAACGATATCCTTCCAGGCTTTGTCTCGGACGCTATACCGACGCTGATTGCATCCTGTGCTTCCATTTCTTTTCCGCCAATATCCTCCAGCGGATTGCGATCGTGTCCTTTACGGTTATTTCAACTTCTCGTGTACACGGAGAGCTGCAAAGCTCGAAAGATCTGAACGGGGATACCCTGCACTTTTCTTACCGCCATACATATACCTGACCTAAAAATTGCTCCATACGTTCCACGATCGCAGTGGCGAAATTTCAATTTCCACGATCGCCACAGGACCTGGTCAAACGCTAGGGAGGTAAGACTTCTGATCGCACCTTGCGATACCTCGACGTACCTCTTACGTGGGGAACGCATTCAGATTTAACGACTGGTACTCCAGACACTCGACCGGGCAGTTACAATCTCGTAGTGCTGATAAACTTTCGTGATAAAATTTAAAGTATACTCGTAAAAGCGCCACCATCACAGACCACACTGCCCGCCCTAGTCTACAATGAAACCAGAGGCGCGCTATTTTCCCTATTGCAACTGGGACCGATATCGTTCTTTTCTCGCGCCGCAGACTCTCGGAACTAGAGATAGAAATGTAACGATTTAGTGCCGCTGGGAACTGGCAGAGAAAAACTGGATTTGTCAAGTAGGCTGTTTAAGCAATCTCTGCAAACGAGATAAACTCGTCCCATTCTGACACGAACTTAAGTGATTACTATCAGCAAACAATCTCTCCCTCTCCTAGCCATGGAGTCTCGTGTTATAGTTCCCTGCATAAATTCGTCACAAAACAGACCAGGACTGCCCACAGATGATCAAGATATGAAGATACGCGGTGCAGAATTACACTCAGGCGATAGTTTTGGCTCGGAATTAGTTTCGGACGACAAAATTCCCCGGAGTATAACGCCGGTTGCACCGGGTATCTGCATCGAGTATCGTTACAGATGTTGGCAAATGGTGGATATCGCGGCAGAACTTGCTATTCTGTGATCGAGATTTTGATCAATAGGTAAATTACTCAGACCTCGTATACTGTGGAAATATCTCTTTGTGACTAAATACTGTACGGGGAATGAGGGATAGGGGCTGACCGCGTACCAGATCCGGAATCCCCTTGGAATAGTTGTTCGACTCCGGTTAGTTCCGGACCAGAAAGATTTATCTACATGGCTCGATAATTCGTACGCAAGAAAAGTTGAAGGGTGAAGTGGCTGAGGGTAAATGGCGTGAAAGAAACTGAATCTTGTTTTGAGGAGACTGTGATCTTTCGCGAAAGACAAAAACACGCATTTCGAAACCAACAACAAGAAGTATAAATATATAAGCGGTATTCCTCGCTCTCTACGCCAGTCCTTCCATTCTTGGATGAATTTATCTGCCTCTCATGGTCTGGTACATCGAACGGAACGAAGGCTGAGGAATTTCCTCTGCATAGTTTCACTCGCTTTGTTCTAGGCCACAAAGTTCTCGGACTCACCCTCCTCTCGGCTAGAAATCGGAAACGGCGTTCGTTCGCTCTCCGCAGTTTGTGGCTGTTGGTTCCATTAGGCTAACTGATGTTCTAAAAGGGTCCTTTCGCCTCTTAGGACTAAAATCTGCAGGGATGACTCGGCCCGTCGACTTAGAACGAAGTTACAACTTCCGCAAGGACTTACTTATCGCTTTTTTAAACGTTTAATTTTTCCAACGCGGTAGTGATTAGCGAAGACGTCGCACGGTCTTAATCTCCTCCCGTCTTTAGATCAATATTTATTCTTCCTCTCCCGTGGCTCATGATGAAGAACTGCGAAGATGCTTGCGCCTCGGATAACGCCGGTTATTATACTTGTGTGCGTTCCCGTAACGAGGAGGGTTCCCGAGGGCGATGAGGCCGAGAGAAGGAACGGGAACGCTGCGGGAAGAAGAGGCAGGAATCGTGTGGTTATGGCGTTAGCGATCAGGACTTAGGCGTATATATCTATATGGGTATACTCTTACGTACGTGTCACATCTAGGCACGGTGAAGATAAACGTAATTGAAACCCTGTCCCCTACTGCTTACTGCTTTTCTACCACTACTATAAGAACTATCTAGATTCAGAAGCGACTTTAACGCATCCCAAGGACTCGGAAGACTTTGTGGATGTTTTCAACCCTGGATATTCTCGAAGTCTCTAAAACGCGGGATTCTCTTAATCAGAACAACCCTTCATCGATTTCTAGTGGAATTGTTTTTTTATTTCAATTCATTTTATGGCCGATTTCACATTCCCTTTTCCTCATTCTCGTAGTGCGTCTCTACGTCTGCAGGCCTCTCATTACCATGATACGACCGCGGCCATGAAAATCGTACGACCCTTTGCACTCCGTTCAGAAATGTGTGTGTTTTTTTTTCTCTTTCTATTTCTTTCTTTCTTTCTTTCTTTTTCTTTTTGTCCGTATACTATGTCAGCGAATATTCCAAATGGCAGACCATAAACGGCGCCTTGGTGTCGCGCCAATATCACCTTTCCAATACACCAGAGGATCGCCAAATCTGAAATCGCGAACTCTGCAAGTTGTGGGTTGATGTTAAATTTTCAATTCTCTGCCAGTCTGAAACCAGACTTTTGCCGCATCTTAACGACCGCGGAGCAAAGCAGGTAGCTTTACCATAGAACTCTGACTCTTACTCTGCAGGAGTTCGTGAAGCGGAAATTAACAGGAATTTGTAGGCAGGAATTAACTTAGTTTTCATACAAACTTGGCCTCGCCCTCAGAACCACGATGCCATATTGTTGGTGCATTACACACGACTTTAGTCTAGATACGCGGATCTACCACCTCTACTCATAAAAGTAGATTATTTCGTGGAGTAGATAGCCGGTCAAATATATGGAAAATGATGGAGCGAAACCATACGCGGTCGTACTCTCCCGCTGAACCCACCAGTTCGTTAATTTCCACATGAAACTGTAAGGTAATTATGATTTCCTACTGCGAATAGGGTTGGGTCTCCTTCTCCTCTTCCTCCTCCTTCTCTTCCTGCTTTTCCTCGTTCTCCTGGCAGAGGTCGCGAGACCGGACGTTACTCTGCACATCGTACTTCCGGCCGGTAGTACACGGGACAACGTAAAGCCTGGCGTAACGCGTAGTATGATATACGCGGTAATATAATTTGCATGACACTGTCATAAAAGCGAGTAGAAGATCACGAAACCCCATATAAATAACAGTTCCAGTTGGTAGCCAGCTCACAGACAGCTATTTTCTACTCGCGATCAAATTTCCTCTTGATTTTTTCAACCTTCTATTATTACTCGATGATAGATAAGGTCGAGATGAGGAAGTCGTCCAAGATTTTCGGGACAAGGATCTTCCATATGCCTGTGATACCAGGGAGGAACGACTTTCTTGAACTTGGGCGACTCTCCTAGGGCTCAATTGCTACCCTGAAAATTACAAACTGGTATAACAGTCCTGCAGGAGTAACCAAGGATCGCATCTGTCTGTCTGAAATGGTGAACGTGCACAGTGGTGGGCGGGTATTCTCATCTTCCCTAGGGGAAAGGAATGACTGACGAGCATCTCCTGAGTAGATGTACCCACCTTACACCGGGCCAAGTTCGCTCTCTTGGTAATTCCAAGATTCACTTACAGCTACGACACTCGGGACAAATTACTCTCGTATGGAAATGTCCTCTTCACTTGCGGACACAACGATCCGCAATTCGGATGGACGAAAAAAGTTCCTTGCGCTCGGAAGGAAAGAAGACGATTTTTAAAACGAGGAAAAACTCACTTTATTCACTTCAAGGAACCGGAAAGTGGTGAAGTGACATTTGGACCAGCTTGTATACCGGAATTATGATAATGGATTTTCCTTAGAGGCTCATCCCGCCTTAAGGTCGTTACGACCGAGGCCTACGGTTATAACGTTTGAATTATTCATTGGCAGAAGAATTATCATTATTTTATATATGAATGTATATTTTTTTTCTCTTTTTTTTTTTATATCCACAGTTTTTCGCGCCAGAGCTTTTCACCTTTTCGAAACGTCGGATGCTCGGGCTTTTGATGTTTCTCTTCGTATCTGAATTCACGTAGACAGAAAATAAGCAATAATCGGTCGCGAGGGGGAGCAGGAAACGCAGTGATGTCTGTGTACCTCGTTTCGCGAAGATTTTGAGGTAGAGGAATGAGGAATCTGCGGGAGCTATTGCAATTGGTTATACCCCTGCAATTTCCTCGCCCAGTGAAGCGCAGCTCAGCCTTCAGCCGGCTCTTCGTCTGCACGTTGATAACAACTTGGGATTTCTACTGGAGAAACTTTCCGAAGTACATCCTGGCGTGAAATTTTAATCCACTCGACGTGCCTCTCATACCTTCTTCCTTTACTTGGTCCTTTTCACCCTCTTCTACGCTCCTCTCAACAGGCGGCTGAATGCCCTCTTCTCTCCCCCCCCCCCTCTCCTCGTTTCTCTCTCAAAAGAAGGATGGATAAAAAGTTGCGAACCAGGAAACAAAGAATATTAGCACGATTACCACCGGCGAAGGCGTTCTCGTTGTATGTTGCCTGGTTCTCGGGATTGTTATTTCGCTCTCCTCATCTCCCCATTTTTTTTTCCTTCTCGGCTAAACTCCGCAGTCTTAAGAAACCGACAAAACGGTATTCCGCACGACGAAAGAAATGATGAAAGACTAAACAACTAGCGAATGGTATACCCCCGGGGGAAATCCGTGAAAAATTATAAAACACCTTTAAAAGAAATTTTCCTCAGTTTCTGATCGCAATTTTCATCAGTTTCGCGGAAAAATCCCTGAAAAAAAGTTCGAGTACGCGATTTTATTCGTTACATAACATGACAAAGACGCGGTAAACGTTGCCTGGATTTATTTCATGTTTATTATAAAGCACGAATTTTGACAACAAGTGTACAGTGTAATTTTCCTATTCCAGAAACTCAGATTAGAAATACTTGGACAAAGTTACAGCACAGTCCAGACAGTTAATTAATATCCAGCGTGTAATTACCAAGCGCGCATTTCCATACCACCTCAACTCGCGCTTCGAGCTAGTCCATTTCCTAACCGTCCACACGGAGCGGCGCGAAAACTCATCCACGTTACAACCGAAGTATTTCGTACCTTGATATAGGTACCTCTGTGGATTTAGCTGATCGAATACTGCAGAGAGGATAATGAAAGTAATCTTTATCCAATTAAAGTTTGGCTCACAATTAGTTATTCTTCAAGCTTTGCTGAATGAAAATAAAAATTTCATCATTTTTTCTCTCTTTCTATCTTTTAAGATTGTTGAACTTTTCTTTGAGTTTTTTTTTTTTTTTCTTTTTTTTAATTATACAGGATTCTATAATTAATCTAAACTTTTCCGATTATTTATTTAAGAAGTCAAATATTTGACGGCTATATAAGAACCTGCGGGAGCTTTTGCCTCTAAGATCCTTTCGTCGAGGAGAAAAGGGTGAAGCGACGCGACGAGGAAAGAGGAAATTAAAAAGAAAAAAAAAAAGAAGAAAAAAATAGAAGAGAAGAGAAGAAAAATGTATGAAAAAAATGAAAACTGGGACAGACCACAAAGGTTCGAGGAATGTTACATCGGTGTCAGGGTTCGCTCGTAACCGTCGCAAACCACGGGATGAGATATGGTAAGCATTCCGTCGACCTGGCGCACTTGAAGACAGCTCTTCCTTGAAGGATGATAAATATTCGTAGGAACAATTTACATCCCACTTTGCGAGCAGAAATCCCTATGGTACGTCCCAAATTCTCTAGTCCCTTGGTCCTGCTGCATACCTTCTCCCGTCCTCAGATCCTTTTCAAGGGTTTTGCGAGCCCCTGCAACACTTGAGGCCTCGCAAACTCAACATCTGCACACTTAGCTGTCAGCCCTGACGTTTTACCAAATTGCCCAAAGTTTTTATACCCGCGCTGACACGACCGAGCTACGTATGTTTGTAATATAGGTACGGTATGTATTTTCCAACCCTAAACCGTCGCCTCTCTCTACCACGATTCTCCATACACTCGCATCACGAACCAATTAGTTTAATTGATCCCATCCGAGTCTCAAAGGGACAATTTATTTCGCTCTTTAATTCCGAAAAATAAAGTCCCTTTCGAAAACCGTATGGAAAATCTTTTCCTTCATCGATTAAATAGCCCGCATTATATCTTTTCAAAACCATAACGTGCCTGTATATCGCTGTATACCATCCGATAAGAATTATGCGGGCAGTAAGTCGCTTTCATCGATTAGAATTTTACGGACAGATTGACCCGCGCGGCGCGATTCTTCACAGAAATTGCAATACTACTCACTTGCACTGCGGTCGGATGCAGTCCGTAATTCCGACCGTCTGTCGATGGATGTCGGTTTGGCTTTGATGCGGGATCATTATCTGGAAAAGCGCTATTTCCAAGGGCCGATGAAGTCCGGAGCGAGAAATCTAGCCGAATATTATTTTCTTTTGCTCATATTATCCCACCGGTTTATTAGACAGTTGTAGAACAGCTGTTAAACATTCGGGATTTTCTTTCGGTTTTAAGGCCTGTTTGATCTCGCGCGTATCCTGTTTCTAGGAATATGATCATTACCGGCATTCACGAGGCATGGAGTTTATTTATCGACTTCCTCCGCACAGCTTGAAGTTAATAATTGCGTTAATTATTCAATTTGCGGAAGAAACAGCTGACGTATTTATTCTACGGATGATATCGCGCGGAGGGATCCGATCGCCCAGACATTTCTTCATTTATCCTCATACGGGACCCATTGATCAACTCTTCGAAACATAACGCAATATATCAATATTTCGGGCTCGGAAGGCGAGAACTGAATTCAGAGGCGTCGAAGATGAATAACTGCGGAGTAGTACGAGGAAGCCACCCTCGTAGAGGGGTGACGACGTCGCGCGAGCGTCAAGACGGCGCCAGAGCTTCCCGTCTCCGAGTTTTCTCGCCGAACGTCGACGCAACGACGGCTTACGTCGAGACGTCAAATTGCAGATGGTGGTCATCAGCGTTAAAATAATAGGGAACAATCGTAATGTGGAAGGAAATTCATCCTAACGAAGCGCATTTGCATTTCATAATATGGCGGTAAAAATTCTACGGCTTAAAAAACCCCACTCTTATTTTCCCCATCGGCAATGAGTCCGTTACCTCTCTTCGTCTAGAGCTAGATATGCTTGTGAAATTCCCTCGTGATCTTCAGGGATGAAATTTGTTTTTTTCATCTCGTCGCTTGTTTCTTCTTAATCAAAAATTCCGAGATTCAATCGGGTTGATGCTGAGGTATAGACGAGGTTGAATAGTGGTACGCGTAGCGACTGAAAAGGGTCCATCATACTACTCTATGCGAAAGTGTAGGGCTGGTTACTCGACGCATGTCCTATGAGCGGAGATATTTCGACAGGGTTCCTCGCACAAAGCCTGCTAATGGATTTCGAACGCAACTTTGAGTCCGGGGTTTCAAGTTGGCCAACAACAATCCACTGCAGTTAATTCACCCGAGTCGACCATTGTGCTGCAACCGGGGAACCGAATGTAATTTTCACCGCTTCTCACACTAACTAACACCCTTCAAATCGTCCTTTAACTTCGACTATCGGACTGAACAAACTATTCAGGAATCAACAATATACATCTGTATCCTTCACGCTTCGTGATTGGAAAATAATTCACTATTCTACCGCGTCTAAAAGACAAATGTGTGAATTTCGGAACAGGAAGTCTTCTTAGAAGAAAATTATTTAGGACACTGATCCTGTCCGTTCCTGTGAATAATGATTGATATACTATCTTCGGAATTTGATTTGAAGCTTGAAGAAAATGGGAAATGATTTTGGCGAGGAGAGACGAAGGTCCATAGAAATTGGTAGAAATATTTTTTCCATCCTGTTCCTTTTTCGATCGTATATCTATAGTCTCGTTGTCGATTCATTGGGTTAGAAATCTTGTTGTATTCAAGTCCGAGTCTAAAGATGACAAAGCTTTATCCGTTTGGGAAAGAAACCGCAGCAGCATATGTGGGAGGATTTTCTTTTATTTCTTTCATTTTTTCGAATCGAGAGATACGGGTGTCTCGTAACCTGAGACCTTGAACGTTCGAGGCGATTAATTCCTTTGAAATTCAACGTCTCTTCTAAAACTCGAAGAAACGCGAGTGCAAACTCCTGTCAAAGTCGTAAAAGTCAAGCTGAGCTAAGCCTCTGCTCGGAGTCAGAGTCGTGGCGAGGGACAGAAGCCCGTGAAACTCGCGCGGGTCAAACAACAAAGAATTGCAAGATGATCCCCCAGCTCCTCTCGCCTCTCTTCTCTCCTTGCCGCGTAACTTTTCTCCCGCGAAATAAAATATTCATTGATTTGAATCGCGGGGTTGAGAATAAACGCGATGAATTATTGCCCCTCGGTAAACAGTAAACATAAATAGGGAAAATATCTCCCCTTGGTTATTTAAAGCCTGAAGAAAGGTCCTCGAAGAGCTGACTCTCCGATCCGAATCCGAATTTCAAACAGACCCGATTCTACGTTGTTTCAATTTCCTTGACCGCACGTTCATTCCCGACTCTCCCTCTGATTTCACTCGCCTTGTACACCGGCGGAAGTTTGGCGAACGTGTATACCCGTGGTCTTTAATTAATAGGGTAACATAGGTGCATCAACCACCGGAATTATTCGGCGTACAGATCGAGCTAGGGGCTTCCATCCTACCCTCTAAAACGCGGGTGGTATATGGACAGGGGACTCCCAGGGTGTATACTGTCAGCGTATATATGGGGCGTGTTTTTGGGGGCTCGATCGCAAATAAAGGGTAGAATGAAACTGCAGCAGCAGTGACCCGCTGAAATACTGTTTTCCTTCCTCTCACTTCGTCCCGATTACAACGCGACTACCCTGCTGCACCCTTACTGATAACCGCGTTGTACCTCAAAAGAAAAGAAAGAAAAAAAAAAAAAACACAAGGACCTACAGGATCTACTCATATATTTGTTTTACTTAGAAATCCAACGGGATATGATCAGTCAACGGAAATCTAAGCCTTGTCAGTTGACTGAAATTAAACCTCGAGCTTTACCGGTGCTTTACTCATTGATCATCGACTGACAGAGCACAAACTCTGGCCATATGGGTACACGCAACACGGTATCGGAAACGGGTGTATATCACTCTGGATTATCCTATCGTTGTTGGATGCATGCTAATTGCTGCCGACACAAGCCCTCCGTGGATTTTGGGGTGGTTTTACTGCAGACATACCGTTAGGGTCAGAGTGAAAAGCGTAGGTGTAGTAGGCCCGGGGATTTTCCCTGCCGTTCGCGCCCGAAGGACAGGATCGTCCTAGAAAAGGAAAACCTCGAATGTGCGAACGTGATGGACCGGTCAATTCAGAGCTTAGACTCCCAGCTGGTTTTATTCAGGACTTTATGCCTCGCGGAAAATTATGCAGAGGTTATTTTTCCGGTTTCTATAAGAAAAAAAAAAAGAACTGGCGACGCAAGCCAGATCTCTGTGATTTTCCCTGAAAGGCTAGCTGGATCCTCCGTTGTCACGACGACCGACGAAAGCCACTCGAAGTTGAATAATCAAAGAGTTTGACCTTGGATAGCCGAGCTTTTCACTGAGATTCCGAGGGATTTTATCTCCCTGGTTTGCAACCGAGAGTATCGGAGTCCTCTCTTCCATTCCGCGAGATATTCTGTCGGGTTTTCAAATCCTATACTCAAAGGTTGGCTCGATCGAGGTATAAAATCCGTTCTGTTGTATACGAGATTATGGTTACCTTAACTCGAAATCGAGTCTTCCACACATTCCGATGGATATAATAGTCCCTCTGTGCTTTGTGACTGTAAAGAGGGAGATAAGGTATGCAGAGATGAACCGAGGAGGGAGTCTGCACCGCTGAGGGGATCGCATATTAAATTGTTTGCCTCACAATGTCTCCCGCGGGGTAACTGCTAGGATGGAATAAGAGGAGGAAAAGGGAGGGAGAAGGGGAGGAAAAGGGAGGAAAGGATCCTTCGAGAGGAGGTAGCCCGTTCTGATATTGGCAACTTGTTAATATACTTTAATAGCGGCGACGTTCGGCGCCCTTCCGACGTCGTTTTCACCCTGGGAGGGTAGGTGCTCGAAGATCGATCGGACAAAGACGACAGACAATGGTATAGGTACCTACCTACCCTCAAAGATCCTTCAATTTATTACGACTGTTACGAATCCAAAGGGCGACGAATTCATCTCTCAAATAACAACGTCTTGAAGATTAATTAATCAATTGATTAATCAATCAAAATCTGAGTTATTTCTTATACACCGTCCAGAGACGTACGAGTTTTATTCAGTTTCGGGTAAACTGGGGGTGAAAGAAACTCGGAGAAATTCAACGCAACGAGCACGGTTATATACGTCTGCCACCGCCGCAGGTCGCAGCTTTTGAATGTGTTAATTAGTTGATTAATTAATTAATTAATTAATTAGTCCGATCAATTAACCAATCGTTTAACCAACCGCGAAGCTCTTTTGCCACCGATTACATAGCACAGTATGTCTGTGTGTAGTAACTTTGAGCATATAGCGTAGGCAGTATGTCCTGCGGATACGAGGAAAATCCAATTAGGCATCGTAACGCAATACGAGACAATGAAACCAATTAGAGAAAATATTGTTTTTTGTTAATTAAACGATTCCCGCGTTATTGCGAGCGATTTGAAAAATCGTAATCGTTCGTTATTTTCCTTATTTCCTTTTTTTTTTCATAAAAAACTGACGCGATTTAAACTTCTCGACTCGTCTCAGGGACCTTGAATCCTGATTTACTGCCTACTACTAGTCGAGGGTAGAGATCTCCGGCGACCCTTCATTTGTCCGAATAGCCAAGAGCGCTGATTGCTAAAGTAAATTATATGGCGAAAGGTAGCGCATTCCGGGCTCGAGAGGAGGAAATTTTGAGTAGTTTATACGGAGAAGTGTTCAAGCAATGTTGAAAAAGTCTTGAATGAAATTAAAAAGCATACTTTACGAGCCCCGCACCTAATGAACAGAGACTTTAACGCGCATGGTATATCCCCGTCCGTCTAAAAGTATAATATGATAGCGATAACGTCGTCCAGTATCTATATCTACGAGAGGTAGGCACCTACTGCTACTGCCGCAGTAAAGCTTGTATAAATCCCTGATTATACCGATATAATCTTGTTCGAAGCGAAACCTGTATAGGTACTACGAAACCTCGCCTGACCCAAGTAATAAATTCATAGTTTCGATTGGGACGGACCCATGCCACGCCGTTCTAATATCCTTTATGCGGGTGTAATTCTGGTTATGGGTTTTTAAAACTAATTAAACGCCCTTTAAACACCGGAATAATCGAGTCGCGCGGTTACCTATAGGTGCAACCGCTCTTTTTTTTTCTTCTCTTATTTTTTGTTTTGTACAACCCCTTTATTCGAGACAAAAATTATCTATGTAGACACGTGCTTTATTTATCTACGTATACACGTACCGTGGACATACAACGCTAACTCACTCGTGTATTCGTCCACCCCACGTATAAAGTCACGGAGCGCAACTCATGGCGAAAATATACCGCTATGTATAGTATACCGTATATACTTTCCGTTTTACATAACCCTGCAGTTGACCCTGCAGGAAGCCACATCCCTGCTTTAATTCTAATTGGATAAAAAAGAAAAAAATGAAATAAGAAAAAAAAGAAAATATATATCTTACATATAAATCCAGTTTTACATATTTATTTACAACAATTTCTCGCACGGTATTCAACTTTTTTTTTTTTTGGGGGCTTTTTACAAATCAATCAGCGGGGGGTAGGTAGGATTTTTTTGTTCTTTCTTGACTCTTTTAGATTCTCTCCTTTGAAAGGTCCGAGAAAATTAGTTCCATGCCGTGCTAAACGGAATACTCGAATCTCTGATCTACAATATAGTTACAAGCCGTCCGTACTGGCGTCCTACCACCCGCACATCGGGTTTTGGTAAGCTTAAACCGACGCCGTGACGCAGGCGCGTCTCGAGGGCGTCGCGGGGTGGATGCGTGACTCACGGCGCCGCGATGCCGTTCACTTTCGACCAGTCAGCCGGCGTCCCTTAACCGTGATGCACGCGTGCACAAAAACGTCATCCCTGGACCGTATACACCGCGAGGTTAAGACTTTACAGATTTGTTGACAAACGGGGATTGATCCTCGCGCTCTACCATCGCCGTTATAAAAAATCGGATGTTTTACACTTATTAACAAAAGAACAAAAAAAAAAAAAAGAAAAAGAAAAATTATATGATAGTGTTTTCTCTCTACGATTCTAGTCTCGCCTCCCTTTATATTAACACGCGATATGTGAACCTCTTTTTTTTTTTATAAGGTATATTATCATCGATGTACATGAAATTTTTTCTAATCATATATCTTAACAATTTTTACTATCTATATATTCAATCCGTTTGTCAATCACTCGTATATAGGTATATATTCTTGTACTCGAAATATATAAAAATAAATGAATAATATAAAACGTGTAACTAATTGTTAAATTATTATTAATAATCAATCAATCAAACGTAACTGTATCGATAAATAATTCCGCTAATATTTGATACTTAACATTTACACAAACGGGATATGTAAATAGTATTTTTTTAGCACTACTACCAGAAAGTGAATCACGCTATTATGTCGTATTGGTATAAGTTGTAAAAAGATACGAAGGAAATCGCTAAATATGAATGACGAATGGCTCGTTTCATCCCTGATAATTAATTCTAGAATAAAAACTAGCCGACTGTTAATAAAAACGATACGATTATAAGGATTTTGAGCAAAGCCTCGACGTTGTTATACCTAGTAGATTACAACGTCGTAGTCGTAATCGTAATCGCAGCATCGTATAAGACGAGAAAACGAAAGAGCTCGGAGATAAGTGACAAGTGAACCGACCATCTGCTTTTATTACCATCTTAGTTGTATCGTGCATCTTGGTGCTTTGCCTATCTTCGTTGCAAGGAAGACCCGAAGAAACGAGGATACATAAATTAAATCCTTCGCTCGTTATAATCGCCGTAACAAAGTGCAGCTGATGATTGTTTCCTCGTTGGATATATATACGTATATATACCTATAGCGCATTTATTCCACCCTCTATTCGTCGGCTCTGCTATAGCCCTACGGGCGAGAAGACGCACATGGATGAATAGACGATCGGAAACTAGAATAACCGAAAAACTATTTCGAGAGTTTGGAGTTAAATCGTCGGAGAGACTTCTCCCTTTCTCTCTCTCGTTGAATCTACGACTCTGCAGAGGAGAATAAGAGCAGGAAGATCAAGAATTCGAAGCGATTGATTTCACATCAGACCTTCTGTACGTGCGAGTTGATGTAATCAACCGCATATAGATTCTCGTCTCTGAGTAGGAATAAGAAAGAGGAAAAAGCTGAGGAGCGGAAGGGGGCAGAGGGTGAAGCCGAATTGGAGGAAAATCTCGCTCTCTATTCTAAAATAAGTGCAGCTGCAACAACAGGCGCTACAGCCTCGAACCGTTTCTCTCCGGATCCTGGCGCGTCGCGGTCGAACCCTCGACGGAAGGGCTGGGGGTCCAGGGGTGACGTCTCGCGGACTCGCCAGTCCACGAAGGGCGACACGACGCCAGGGTGGCCACAAGGGTGCACCGCTGGGGCCCTGCACCAGGAGGGGTGTCTCCCGCCGCCCCCCCGAAGAGGGGATGCCACGCTACGGACGACCGCCCCCCCCTGATATCCCCAAAAAACCATCGTCCCATGGGCGCCAACCTCACGAAACAGAGTAGGGTGAGTATAGAGAGGAGTACGCGTGTACGCTCTCTGAGTAAAAAAAAGAATTGTAAAACAAAACAACAAAAAAAAAAATTTGAAAAAATTATTTTGACACGGAGATGAGAGAAGCTTGGCTCGAAATTTCATCTATTGTTTATTTCCCATAACATATCGGGGCGGAAGGTCGAGCAGCTGCCTTTTTAGAAAGCAGGTGTAAGCGCGCAGCTGATCTTTATACATTTTCAAATCGTTCCCCCCGTATAAGGCATTCTCCATCAAACCAGTGAGTTCTTCTCCTGACCCTACCCCAAATTTTTGAAACTTTGCCAGTTTGTAGAACTAGTTGTAGAGACTTTCACTGAATTATTTCAGATTTTTAAACCTGAACGTTTTGGTTTTGAAAATATGACTCGCAGAAAAAATATGGTCGGGGATAAAAGTTTTAGTTTTCTATCTTCTTTTCAATTAAATTTAGGTCAAAATTTTATCATAATTGTGAACTGGATTTTTCAATAAAGAAGGTAAAACATATATTTTTATTTTGCTGCCAAAATTACTAAACCTTTAGGCACATGATATGCAGATTCGATTTTTATTTCTGCTTTGTGCGGAAATTCGGGGCGAATTTTACCTACGATGAAACTCGAGGCAAGAGTATATGACTGTTCGACGAGCCTGATTCCAAATTTAACAAAAATTCGAACCCTTCAACTCTGTAATTTTTTTTCGAAATTCTCCCAACTTCGGGTTTAATTCAAAACCGTTTTTGACTCGAACCGGCTCGGTTGAAGAGGAGCCTGGATTCGTCCCACGCGATAACTGGAGTCGTACGAGAAGGGACAAATAGTCCGAAGAGAAAGCCGGAGTATAACGGTGGGCGCGAATTTATTTGTATCGAGTATCTCGCGGATGAATATTTAAGAAGAATAAGGAGAAGAGGTAGAGTCGGTTTACAAGTATATATGCATACGTGGATTCACGTATGTTACGTAGTTATATCTTGACGTTTGTGAACCTCTGCTTCTCGCAGCGTGAGAGCGATAAACCGGAAACGTATCTCATCCAGAGAATAAGTTACGCGACACGTACGTTTCGTTCGCGGGGGAAATAGTTGCGAAATTAATATAGGAGGGAAGATTTACGCAGTTTCTTTCTGTTCTTTTTTTCCTTTCTTCCTTCTTTTGAGAAGACGAGATAATGTGCATATATATACATGCTTGTATGCCGAGGAAGCCCGAGAAGCCCATAAATTGAATCTTCTTCGTTTTTACTTGAAAATGAATTAACGGTTAAATTTAGTCCCTCAGCGGTTTCAGCTTCCTTTAGCTCTTGAACCTTTTTACATTCTCTCACTCTTACAGATACGTATTTACATTTACATACTTATTTACGTTGAACATATTTCGTGTCTTAAATACCTACCGCTTACGCAGCTATCGCGATCTGTACGCACACATATATTTATATTTACATACGTATGTACAGACATCCAACTCCGTGAGACTTTCATTCATAAGAACTCTCTGCATCCAATATGGCGCGTTCGTTTTGATGAATGAAGCATTCATGCACGTGCCTAGAACCGCAAATGTAATCTTCACGATATTTCCCGTTGACAGGGCGTTGCCGTCACTCTATCTTTACTCCTGCTCCGAAAATCTTTCGTCTAATACAAAGCTATTATCTGCAATTTTACTTTATTGCGATTTCCATTTACCATTCGTTTCATATTCGATTTAATAATGCTTGAAAAATTGACAAAAATTATCAGAATCCTCGTCGTAATGATTGATAACAACGTAGTTTCAGGCAGTTGTAGTAGTCCGCGATTACTCATAGCGCGAGAAGTTTTTTTTCTTCTTTTTCTTTAACGACGTTTTTCTTTTTCTTTTTTCTTCCTAGTTTCTTTTTTTTTTTTTTTTTCGGTTCGCGTGTTCCGCCCGTGGTACGATTCTGTCTATTACTTTATACCTACATGTAGGGAGCAAATTTGTCTTCACTTTTGACGTACCCTACACACGCGACGACTACGTAGACCTGTACTTACGTGTATCTATAATTAATTTCCTAAACGCGTAGGTGCATCAATTTTTCAATTTTTTTGTTTTTTTTTTCTTGTAAACTAAGATATCAAAAACTACACAGAGCCCGAGAGTTCATCGGATACAGAGATGATTATAGTCGGGAAGCTACATACTGCGAGAATGACGCAACGAACGTGTGTAGCAAGTGTGGGAACGAGACTCGCGACAATCGAGGTTCACGTGACGTCGGCTAATTTTAGAGCGGGAGAAAAGACAGAGGAAGAGAGAATAAGAGAGGATTTTTAGAGGAGGAGAGAGAAAGAGGCAGACACATGGAACGGGGCATCGAACACAGCCGACAATGCGACACGTGCTGTAAATGCTTAAGCTTCTACGAGCTCTGAGGGCTACCGCCTGCCTCATGCCTCATGCCTCATGCCTGCTGCATTTCTCTCTGCCTCACGCCGAGAACTTTGAACCCAACTTATGCCGCTTATGCATTTCTGCTTCCTTTTGCTTTCGCATGCCATACCTAGGGTGTAATCTTGTATAATGCAGTGTTTTAGAGTTTAGAAAAAAATGAAAAATAATCATTATCCCATCCAGAGACGAGCCTAGGTATGTACATACCTTTTCCCTCCTTTTCTTTTGCCGAGTAAAAAATTTTGCCCAAAAGTACTAAGGCTTAAGGAGTTTCGGGGTGGCCTAAGCTCCCGCTAATCCGATTAAAGGATCGAAACAAAAGCACTAGAGAAACCTGTGCCTAGGTATACATCTAAACAAAAACAATTCCGGATATACAGCCGTGAATTAATTCTAGTTTATCTAGCCTCATACTTTAGGCGTAAGTGCTTCGGCTTTATGATAGAAGCAGAAGAAACGGAGATATATACTGTCTTTGGAAACTTCTCCTTTGAATCTCTACTCGACGCTCCGTTTCGGAAAGAATTGGGCTAGTCGGAATCATTGGGAATAAAATTTGGAAGCTCGATTTAAGAGGAGATTCGAAAATTTGAAATTTCAATGATTCGGAATGAATTCTAAAGCAATGCGGTTATAAAACGCGGTACGACGTCTAACGAAGTTGTAAATTAAGGGTAAGGCGTTGGAATGGTGTAGACGCTATATCAAGGTTGCAATTTTCTTTGAAAGTTTCTTTGACTCGACAGGATTTAATGATAAGCGGAAATATTCATGCCTCGTAAATCTTTCAACACGTTGAAAAAGACACTGCACCAGTGCAGCTGGAGATACGTGACGGAGCTCTTCCCCGCCGCTTTACTATTTGACGAAAATAACGTGTCACTGAACCTCGGGAATGGCATTAACAAGTGTTATATAATGTTCTCCGCCCATCCATCCATCCATCCATCTATCGCTCGGCTACCTTCTTCCTGCTTCTTTTCTTCACTCCTTTTCTCTTCTTTCGTGTCACGCACATTTCCCATATACTTATTCCCACTGAACGCGTATGCCCCTATGAAAACAGATGCGTTCGGGACTCCCCAATGCTCACGCACTATCGCCTAGTTATACTCATAGCTCAATGACTCACCCAGTTCATTTTCTGCGTATGAAAACAAGCCAGGGTTGGGATACCCGTTTTACGATCGGTATATGGACTGCGTGCACGGGGCACTTCGATATGCCCGTAAAAATAGAAGAAGAAACGAAAAGAATCGATGGAACTGAAGCCCGATCACCTCATTTATTTATCAGTTTTATACTTAGAATCAGATAAGAAAATTTGGGGCTTTAGATGCGCCCGAAATTTGTCCGAATTTAAGGCCGACCCGGGCTATGATTCCTAATTGCTGCAGAGCGCGAGGGTTAATCTTAAGGTATTTTGTAGATTCGAGTAAAACCATAGCGTAGAATTAGATTGCGGTTTGTATACCAGTATGGGTCGTGGTTGGCCGGCTCTATTTCTCCCGGTCTAATTTATATGTCCAAGAATAATCTTTGCCCTACTGCAAAAGGGTCGAGACTCTGGAGGTATCGCTGTCTCTATCTTATACCTACGACTAAACTCGGGCGGCGGGTATTTAACCATTAAGGAAACCAGCGAGATTCTAAAGTTATACGATAATCTAAACTGTGACAAAGTGCGTCGGTACAGTGCCTACGTATCCGCGGTTTCACGCCGCATTGAACCCGTCCCGCGATTCACTTTGGTGATAAGATAGTAATCACTTTCCGAAACTAGACGCTCAAAAGGTGTGCAAAACTCGCGGCTAGAGTCTGAAACTGGTTTTCATCTCCCGAAGGAAACTTGGTTGATAACTTTCCATTGAGTCGACGGATTTTGACTAAATCTCGCCCAGAAATACCTCGAACGATTCTCAGATCTGGTGACGAATTTGAGACGAATCGGTCCGAGGGTTTGGAAGCGGGAAAGGAAATCGTGTTTTCGAAGAATTGTCAGTATCTCGTCAACCGCTTTCGCGATTTGGGTGAAATTTATTCCGCTGATATTTATCGAGGCACCGAACCTTTTCGCCAAATATCACACGATTTCGAAATCAAATGATCGAGGGGCAGGAGTTTGAAATTTCATGGTGGTAAATTTACTGTATAGAATCATGTTTTACCAGTCACCTGGTTATTTCAGAGAGTATAAGTTATGTGACTCAGACCGCACTTTACCTGCCATTCTGTATCGTGAATAAAAAGCGTTTGAAGAGACTAAATAAACGTACATCACTTCTGAGTATACAAAAGGTAGAATTGCAGAAAAGTCGTGGGAACACGTGGCGATACTGAATGAACGAAGGTTCACACAAGGCTGCAGCAACACTTTATGTGGGTAAAAAAAGACCTCTGACAATTGTAATGCTAATAGTACCTGCGAGGCACCGTGCATTGAACACAGGGCAATGTGACGTGGAATATTTTGAATAATTTAAAAAGTAAATTTACTTCTCTCTCTGTTTCTTCTATCTTTCGACTGAAAGTTCCTCCGTAACAAAGCCTCTGAAAACGTGCCACAATCTGTTTAATTATTTCTCCAAATGGCCCCCATATCTCTCCCGTACATTGCTCTGCCAGTACTCAACATCGCCGAGTGTCAAATGCGTTTGGATATACGTGGGAGGGTCGGTCCCCCGACTGGCTTCGCGATGATGGGCCACGTCGTTGTAATCAGGGCTTTATAAATTTCTAAAACGGAACGGGACGCCTACGCCGAAGGCAAAACCGACCATGGTTAGTCTCGAGTGGAGGCATAATCTGGCTATGCCTAGTCTCGTTTATCGTTATAGTCCGACTCTGACACAGCCAGAAGGAAGTGTCGGAAGATTTATTAAGATTTGGTATGGACGAGTGGCGACTGCAACTTGAGCTTGCAACGAGCATGCAACACCCGGACGGATCGCTCGTACGTGTTTCTCCTGTCAATTCCGGTCGCATATATATTCATATCTTTTTTATTACAGACACAGAGACATGAAAGTTGTAGTTTTATCACCACCCGTGGGCCATTGTGGCCGAGGAATTTATCCGAGAGTCTGATAATGGCTCGAAGGAATAGAAGAGCTTCTTTAATTATTGAAGCTTTCATCGCGCCGGGTTTCATTCCCCGATCTTAATCTCGAGAGCGAGAAATAGAGAATCAGAGACGCGCAGTGATCGACGATGGATGCTGCGGCCAGATTCCGCGTTCATTTATCTACTCGTGCTGTTGCCGCGAATGAAAATTTCATGCCGAAGTTAAGCTGGTAACCTTGGCATAAAATCCCTCTGCACGTACTTGTGCAACGAACCAATGGACCGCGGCGCGAGGATCCTGAAACACATTTCTGCTGCATCTAGACTCCCGGGGATTTAAGACTCTCATAAATCCGCTTACCTACCCCTAAAACCTCCGCTGGGGCCGGCGGTCAGCGGCTTTTACCAGATTGTGCTTCGGCAACCTCTCTGCTCCCTTGTCTTCTTTTTTTCTTCTCCCTTTCTCTCCGACTCGTAGCCCTGCTTCGCTAACTTATATAACATCTTCGGTTAATTCCCACCCTTCTTAAGATTTACACCAAACTAACCGCACTCAAAGCCGATCGCCTTTGTCTTACCGTTAGAATCACGACTGCAGTATCTCGACTATGTAGCCATACATGTATGGATGTATGCCTGTGTATGTATAAATTTGCTAAGCCTTCGTCTCCGCCTCCCCTAGAACAGCCAAGTTATATACATTAAACATAGCGATACTCGCTGAGATTTTGCAGCCCTCTTCGAGAGAGGAGATCAAGACCCTCGCAGAAATAGGCACATGTACCCCACGCAGTAAGAAAATTGCGTTATCTATGCCCACCGTTGATATTAAACATTCATCAAATGTGGGAAAAGTCTGTTAGAAATAAATCTCCAACTCGCATCACCGCGGTGCAGTTTCCCCTGAATACTGATAGCTGATAAACATCGTTTCAATATTGATAGGAACCGCAGGTAGTTCACAGACGGATTTAATATCAAAGGAGGAATAGGTATACATATGTATATGTATAAGCGGCTAGCATGGACCGTAAAGCTCGCATCGGGACTGCGGAATACTGTCATTGACAGATGGGTGTATCTGTCAATAAAGTGTCACGTTTAACGTAGTCGCGGCTGACTACTTCGTTGGACATAGTTGATCACCGCTTTGCCATTGGCAAATACTGTTAGGGGGATGTTTGATATTTGACATTTGACGACGTCCCTCTAGGTACATGGAGATATGTATGTACGGATTTGCAGTGTAATACTTGTCCGGAAATCGATTACACGTATACCGGAGTATGGCGACGTGTATAGATATCGGAATAATATGATATCGTGGCTTTGATACGGCTCCTTGCTGCGATGGCGATAAAGTATCCCCCTTTTTTTTGTTAAACGTGACGATATAGATATGAAAACGTCACGGTGTTAAATTTAGATCGTAATTTGACATTTTATCGATCAATTAACACTTCGATAATATTTTGTTTTTTTTTGGTGTTACAGAGGGAGGCGACGCAGCGCGATGTCGAGCGAGAACGACGTCAGAGAATGGAGGCAGAAGCTCGGGTCCGTGAAGCTACGGCCGAGGCAGAACGCGCACGCACCAGGGTACATCATCTTCAAAGAGAACTCGTCAGGTATGTTGTGGTTTTGAGAAAATTGGA
This sequence comes from Rhogogaster chlorosoma, assembly GCA_944452935.1. Classification (NCBI taxonomy): domain Eukaryota; kingdom Metazoa; phylum Arthropoda; class Insecta; order Hymenoptera; family Tenthredinidae; genus Rhogogaster; species Rhogogaster chlorosoma. Next base: position 25,361,592 of record OX101800.1, on the reverse strand, counting down.
CATTTTTGGATTTCCCTTCCTCGGAATGTGGGGTGAAAAGTGAATGAGGCTTGATCAAGAATGGCTGATTTTATAACTTTGAAACGCAGATTACCGGAGGTTCGAAATGCCGAAAGCTAAAGATCCAAAAACGAATTCGGAATTTTAACCCTTCCAAACTCGTCAAATTCAGTTGACAAAAATTTTCTAAATGTGGAACCACCTGCGGGATAACTACCCCGCGATATTAACATTTCTTCACCTTTTGGCTAGCAGTGGGGATAAAGTCTACTATACGGAAACGGAAGTAATATTTCACTTCCGACTGACCGATAAAGAAACGTCCCAATGTGTATACCCACCCATAGTATAAATAACACGACCACCTTACCCCTGAAGGCAATAACTACCAGATTCAAAGGTAAATCATCAATATTGGACGTTGGCCAATATACCGTACAGTATTCGCCATTTCACGGTCCTGCGCTACTGATAACTTACAAAATAGATAGCTCCGCTGTTTCGATGATGAAAGATTCTGAAGACATGGAATTACTGTCACAGATCTAAGCAGAACACGTCTTCATCATTTCTCAGTAAGCCGGGAAGTAATCAATCAGCGTTAAACAGCCCACAATTGTTCAGATATTCGTCTCACGTCCGCGGGACATCGTAGTATAAAATAACTTTGCGAAACTCGCTTTACATTCGCGTACTATACTGCGAATCTTTTTAATTTATCGTCGCTAAATCAGAGCCAAGATTTGAGGATCGGGTGAAAAGTGGAAAGCGAAATAGTTTTCGTTAAACGAATTTACTTCTCTTGATAGCAAAGTCAACGTGTCGTGTCAGAGTGTCGTGTAGAATTTGATTTAGGAATTGTTTGACGAGAAAAATCACCTCTTATTATAGGAAAAGAGACGCGATGGGAAAAGAAAGGTGCAGCTATGCAAGTAGATTGTATCCGACTACCCGGGAAACATTGTGTTGGTTAAACAAAACAAACTAATGTTTGTCTCACATGTCCGGGGGCAGTAACCGCTGATGATTTGCATGAGAATTGCACTCCGTTCGAAACGTGATCATCAGCCCTCTATTCTGCGCCGGTTTCTCTTTTTCTTCCCTTTCTAATTCCTCAACCCTTTGATGCCTGGTTCCTTTATTCCATTCGTTTGTTTTCGCTTTCATCAACCACCGCGTCCTTTACCGTATCGCTATACCAACATCGAAATTGCTTCATCAAATACTCGATCGGGAACGAGGTGTTACAATCATGTAATTAACAAACGGGGTACATGACGCTACGGAAGCTCTTCGAATGTTCCTGTCTATAATTTTTCCATCATTTCTTTTCCCTTTGAAGCTTTATCAAAAATCGCTACAAGTTTCAGTGTTCTTGTATACCTACTCCTTTCGGAATCGCTGGATGCAAGAACGTTAATCAAAAGACACAATAGATCCGATGGAAAGAGCCACTCGGAATTTGCCCCTCGCCTTTATGCATGGGGCAAAATCATTGAACTACGCATTGCTCTCTGTGCAGAGTAAATGACAGTTGTTAGACGTGCCACGTGGCTCGTGCACCCCGATACGTGCACACATACGTCATATAACTTCGTAGTTTGAAAAGAAGCCCGTTTCTCTCGGTTCGCGGGGCATGGAAGGGCTCAACAAAAGCTCTTCTCGGAGTACTGCGCGTAGGTATAATAGGAGTTTTCTACACTGCAGCTGTCAAAGCGTTTTATCATCCTATGACTGTGCCTATAGGTACCTGAATGAACTCTCTTCTAGATAAGACCGGAGGGATGGAAATATCATCTCTGATTTAATGCCAGAATTATACAGACACGCAGACATACGGTGAGAGAAGAGCTTCTTATTTGCGGAGAAATACGAAAAGGAAAAATATTCATTTTCCCAAAGCTCTCTAGTCAGCCCTGGGGGCGCAGCTAACGAGTCGAGAACAGAGGGTTGATGGTATATATATGTATTATTCTTTCTTTTTTGTCATTTTCCTTCTTCGTTTTTTTTTTTTTGTTTTCTGAAATAGAGAGAAATGCGAGGAACGTTACTTCAGACACGCGAACGTCATAGCTGACAGGTATTTCGTGCCGAAATGTTATACAGCTAGGCATGGCTCTATGACTCTATGTATACGAATAGCTACCCTTAATTATGTTCGCGCTGGTAAAGGGCGCCTTTATTAAACTCGGCTCTCGTGCCGTTGAACATTCGCGAAAAACACTTATCGCCAGTTATTTAGGGGAGGACAATACCTCGGACTATGTACTTCCTCTATTTCACATCAAGAATTGGGACATAGTTTCTATTCTTATTACTCGAACTTATTTTTCAATAACTTCTTTCTGCACGCGGGTAGAAGGTAAGAAATAACGACACATCCGACACGTGGTTGTGAAAGAAAGAAGAGTAAGGGGAAAAAATGGATTGAATTGCGAGATCGAACCGTATATAGATATATTCGTGTAGACGCCTCGGAAAATACAGACTACTGTATCTATACTCTACATTACGATGATACTCCGGCATAGTAATATAGCCATTGAGAGTTCAATCAATCGCTGGCGTTGCTATAGAGAGAAAAAGCTATATAGGCGGTTATATTCGACGTCGACGTTGTAGTAGTCGTCGTCGTTATGTAGGGATATCTGCCTAGCTGTCGACGGAAATGACAGTCTGCGCAGACTTCCAATAAAGCACTCGAGATATATATGTCTATGGTACACATATATATCCAAGACGTATATAGAATATGTACATAGATATATCTGCTATATATCCGCCGACACGAAGTCCTCAATTTTACTTTTTTCCTTTTTTTTTCTCTCTTCTTCTCTTCTTCACCCTACTCGAACGTTTATAGCTTCTACAGAAGCCAAGCTTTACGATTCTTCGATCACATATTGCCGGTCTAAATCCACGACCAAAACTTTTCCTTTCTCACTCGTTTGAATTCTCTCTTATAAAACGGTAGAAGAAAGGGAGAAAGAAAACGAGAATCACTCTTCATTGAACGTTTCTAAAAAAACGAAAAAATTGATAGCTTCTTTTTAGCAAACTATTGATTTTATCACATAATCGATTCGATGCTCTGAAAATTAATTGACGAGGATGGGAGAGTGGGAAATATTCTTTCTATAGTAAAACGATGAGACGAATCTGTCTACTGATTGAGAATACGTAAAATTCCTGAATCCAACGTGAGGAATTGCGTCTTTTATACATATGTACATATTAAAATAGTCGTTATCTAACTAATTTAACATTTGTTACACGTGACTCGTGCGTGTAGTGGCGATCAGCAAAGTAGGTAGTATATAGTTATATGTTAGCTACAGCTACCGGTTGTTTTACACGACGTGTTACATAGGGCCGGATACGACGTCGCGACGCTAGACGTCGTGAATGAATAATCGGCTTGGACCTAGTGCGTCCACATCCACGTCCACGTCTATGTCCCCATGTCGAAATGAATGAGTGATGTATCGAACGCATCGAATGCGTATGTATCTAGAAATACGTAATGTCTACACCCCTCTTCCTCTTCCTCTTCCTCTTCCTTTTCACATCCCTTTCGGAATCCTGTACACGTTTACACATACCCTACCTAGTACCTAGGATACCTAGGCTCGATTGGCGGTGTACAAAGCATCACATTGATTACAAACTTCACCGCCAAGAGAGAGATAGAGGGATGGGGTTGTCTCTCCCTTTGCCAATATATACTCGAATCGTAATTAATCATTTACACAAACAACGGAATCGCTCGTTAAGCCGAGCAATCTAGTCGAAACGTCACGTCCACCATATACTGAACGATGCGAGATGATCAACTGCAGACTCCCGTTGATTGACTCGGTCCAACTATCTCATGAAATTCACACTGCGATGGTAATAATTAATTAACACGCGTTTCTTTTCGGTTATTATTAGTAATATGGATTCTAATTTTGTAGATATACGTATGTCTATATGATTTCGTATGTTAATTAAATATTTGCCGAAAATCTTACTTTTCCCAATCGTCGTGGCGTTGGAAAATCCGGATTACCGTCAACCGCGGTCAGGTCGTTCCACCTAGAACTAGGTAGCAGCTACCATGCACCCCGGGGTAATTAATAACCCCGCGGTAACGCCTGGCGCAGGAATTATACTCGCTTCACCTTCCTACGACAACTAAAATGCAATTTAAAGGGAAACGATAGTTTAATTATGCGCAACCACGTAATAGCTCTTACCATCCGCAAAACAAATTGCGCACGTAGTTTTGATTACGGAATGCTCGGTGTAACAGCTGGCGGAGCGTCCTCCTCGTCGCAAAGCTTTACGCAAAATATTATAATCAAATTTAATTTCAATTAGTTGCAGAGCGGAACAAAGAGTTTGGGATTTTATAAAAAATTTGGAGAATCGCTGGTCCGAAGTATTTGAAAAATGAAAAAAAAATAATTACTCCGTAATCGCGGGGGTGACGTAGGTTTATATTTCGTTTTGTATCTGTAAACTCATAGTTGAGGAAATGAGGCTTTCCGTAAAGCGTTTAGAGCGCTAATTCTGGAAAATTTATCTAACCAATTACCACCCCTAAGCAATTTCACTTAACCGGGTAGATGCTGCTCGTCGACCATTCGCTCCTTCGGTGGGATAAGTTATACTTATTCTCGGGTAGGTAATCGTCCATCCACCGTCCACTGGCCTCACCTAATTCCTAATTCTGAAGAAAACTCATCAGCTGACGATAAGAAGTCCAAATTTCCTTTTTTGCTTCCCCTATTCTTTTCTTTTTTTCTTCAGCTACTGCGGTATATGTGTGTAATAAATCCACCGCGAAATGACCAAAGGACTATCTATATCCACCTTTTTCTTCTACCCCCGTGGAAAAGGGACAGAAACTGCCGATGAAAAGAAGGGACATTTATTTCCTCGGACAACCAGACGCGCGGTTTACGCTAGAACAACTTTTCATCTTGCGATAAACCGGCCGCTTTACTTCATCTCGCGAATTAGTTACTAGCAAATAATTATTATATATATATATATTATTATTATTATATAATTATTATGTAATGAAAAAAAGAAAAAAAAATATGGAGCATCAATAACGGAAAATTTTCGAGATTTCTTTCGTACATTTCATTTGACTTGATATTCGTCGATTCCTTATTGCGTGCGATCCCGACGTCCCCATTCAATTTATATCCTCCTGACACTTTATGACGGTCAGTTACCAGCGCAGTGGCAACCATTTCATTGTATTAGCCAAATACGGCATCGTTTATTACATGCTTTATGGGGATTCTGAAGAGGACACAGAGTCGAGGGTGGAAGAGGGCAGAGAGCTCGAACGATCGAAGAACTGCTAGGGACGCCCACGTTTATTGCACTGACATAAACGCGATGTACGCTTTATAGCAGATAACAGCCATCGACATGTATGACAAAAAAAAAAAGAAAAAGAAGAAAGATTGAAAAATTTCTTCTTTTTTCTCCGCAATTTTTATTGGATTGCCAAAAATAGAGTGGAAGGTGATTAGTCAAATTTTGAGAACACCTAATAGCGTGCATCTGGTCGAAGTTATATGTCTGGAATAATTTACATTCGTTCATATCTTTATTATTTCACGAGTTATCGCGTGAGTCCTGATTGCCAGGATATTATATACCCACTACTCTGTCTATACATATATTTAACAGTCGTAAAGATATTATACAAATCCAGTTATTTCTTCGAGCCCTGGGGCTTGATTAGAACCTAACTTTGAAATAGGGCCTTGACACGCATCGATCTTAATACTTTAGTCGATCATAAGTCTCACGTTTCCGTTCGCTCTACTTGCAGATACTTTTCATTCGACTTTAGAAATTATACCTGGAAGAATGAACGAGCCTGATTCTCTCGAGTCGCTATTCTTTGCAGGAGAATTAAAATCATTTGATAACTTCTTTGACAATAGGAAAAGTGGAATCAGACTTTATTAATACGTCAAAGTTCCAGAGGGCGTCTAAGAACTTTTTCAAGTACATAAGTAGGTAAATAAATACACAAGTTCTTGCGATATCTAGCCAAGCGACGCGGAGAACGTCGCGGTCGGGTAATTTGTAACAATACCAAAAGAAGTCTTTTCTTCTGGCATCTAAGGTCGGGACCAGGACCGGGATAGCTAGGATATCTCGAAGGCGTCAAGCGATAAAGCAAAGTGCAGTTGGCGCCAAAGTTTCTGGGCTGCCAACGTCACGTGGGAAATACATAGATTCTATCCGCGTTCGTCCTTGGCACGTTTTCGAAACGGTTTGTTTTCATCACGCCCAAGAAGTTCCTGGCGCCAGACGTCGCGACGCCAGTTATCTTCCCCCGTCTGTCGCGATCTGATGCGATATGCCACGCTGGTCCAGAATCCCAACCCTAAAAAAATCGCTCGCTCCTCCATTCGATTTCGATTCCACTTCGCTTTATTTTCTTGACTTTTTTTCACTACGTTTATACTTTCGCAGAGTTTCTAAGAATTCTATGCTGCACTTTCAGGCGTGTATCTTCACCGATACGTCATACTTTCGCCGAATACAAAATGCTTCGGGTTATTCAAATTCGACATTTTTACTACCCAAATAAAAATCGCAGTCTGGAGGTTTTGCATGAAAATATAATAAATATAACTCGGTTTGGTATAATGCGGTGAACGGTAAAAGTTTGATTGAGTATACACCGCGTTTGGCCCTGGGGTTCGAATCCTATTTTCCGTTCCACGTATTTATTCAGAAATTTTTCTCGCTTGATTAAAAAAAGCGAAGAACGAGAACAGCTGTTTGAATTTTGAAAAAAAGCCCAAAATAACGACGACGTCGTCTTGTTCGCGAGCATGAAGATCGAGCTGGCAAATATTGTGACGAGGAAGTATTGGATGAGGCTGTCGGTGGTTTCATGGAAGGTATCAGAGTGATCATATTTCAGGGCAATATGGTCTTGAATCATTATAATCGAGCCAGGTCCGCAATAGTTGTAAATCATAGTGGAGAATGGTTAGTCGGTGCCATGGCATGGCAGTAGCCATGTGCCAAGGGGAAATTGGTTTGGTGAGGGTCGTTATTGCCGGCGTAGCGTGGATTCTGCGCGTCGAAAGTTCTCGAGAAATTGATTGTATCGAACGACTGTTTTAAGCCCCGACCACTTCAATTGGACCCGTTTGTCTCTTTCCGCGTCGAAACTTGCCCGTTAGATCGACCTATACAATTACTTACCCTATTTCGGTTCGATCCACGAACGAACAACTTCGCTTCGTGATCACACGTTCTACTCATCGGATCATCCCCCAACCATTCGCGGGATAATCGCTCCCATGAATAACCTTTTCCTTAATTATGGGACCTGGAAGCTGGAAGACATTCGGCCGAGCATTACGCCGGATAAACCTGAGCCCTAAACTCCTGTCTCTTGTCTGTGAAAGAGTTTCCGCTTTCTAGACGACGAATGCGCCGATATAAGGAAACAGAGGGCTTCTGACGAACCACTCGACTGTTTGCACTTATGATTGCTATTTGCCCGACATTGTTCTCAGCCCTTTTCGCGTTCGAGTTCTCTCTCTGGTAATTTATGCAGGATCGAAATCTACGAGGCACCAAATGCAAACGCAGCATCATCTCTCGTCCCATCCCCTATTCTTGGTTTCGTATATATACGACCGCGAGTTGAATATCGCAGAGACGTACCCTTTCGTCAAGACCCCAGGGATTAGGGTTGAGGCTGTTTTTAATCATGGGTTTCAGCAATGCCCTCGAAATGAAATAAAAATCTTGCTGATTTTTATCACTGCCAAAGCCGCACGATGCGAATAACCGCTCAATAAGACTTCGCCTGGGGGAAATACCTTGGGACATCCTTCGAGTCAGGTGGCTGTAACAGTTGGCAACAATGCTAATTATCACGTAGTTAATACACGTGACCAAGGGCGTTGCCAGGGTGGCTGATAAAGGGTTGTGCGAATAGCGAACCGGGACCGAAAATGGGTTGAGGCGCGTCTTCATTACCTCAAGAGTTTGCGGATCTTTAGCCCTCCCGCTGCTGCCAAACTTTAGATCATATTATAAACAGGAAGATTCCTAATTAGTTATTATGTCATGGGGAAGTTCGCTCCGTCGTCGTATCGTGATACAGCTTCACCTCTGCCTCGGAATAAACGGATTAAGTATCAAATTTAGCGAGAAATTTTTACTGCCGAGAAAACTTGGAGTCAAATTTTTAATCACCTGTTTGCACGCATGAGCTACTCGAAGGACGCGTTCTACCCGCACGCCTCGAGACTCAGAATGTTATAAACTCGGTAAGGATCGCTTGCGATTCGCCGGTTTATATCACGATTTACATTAGCTAAGAGGCAAAGTTCATTTCGGTATTCCGAAGGACGAGAAGTTTAAGGTCCTGGATAGTTGATGAAGTGAATATCGCCGCCGTGGGGTTTCTAAGGTCAACGATAATGCCGCACCTCGAATAGAGCCAAAGGTTTTCTTTGATTTATGCAGAAAACTGACGCGAAGTAGTGTCCTGCCAGTTTTTGATTGATAATTTTATTCCAATTTCTGTTTCAGGATGGAGGAATCAGCCAGAGGAGTTTTACAGCAGAAACAGCGAGCGGAACAGCTGAAGCAGGAGAAAACAGCTCTAACTTTATCCTACGAGGTGAGATTGCGAGTTGAATCAGTATAAAGTCTGCGGGTATTTTTTTTTTTTTTCTTAACATCGTTCGAAAATCCGATGTATCGATTAAAGCTGTGGAATATGGAGAGTTTAAAAAGAAACGGGGGAAAAAGGACTTCAATCCGAAGTGTTATTACAGCGTGCGAACTGGCCTCGCCACTTTATGCAATTACGTGCTAAGCTGCTTGAGCATATTTAGCTAGTAGTAAAACCGAGCGTTTTAATTGAGTCGTAATTGAAGCGTTTAATTAAATCTCTTGAAAGAAACGGTGCGGCGTACCTAGTTCTATAGCTCTCTTTGCCATTTACCCTGATATTAACACCTTCGTCGAAGCCTGCACCGTGAGCTTACCACTGCAGCAGGGTTTCGTTTTATCCAATAAAAGCCAGTTTCCATACCCGTTTACCATTAACCGCTTATCCCCGTTGCAGCAGCTCTCTATCAATCCCATCATGCACACCTCTTCCTTTTGTTCATCATTTCATTCGGCGTGAAATGAAGGAAAATTAGAAGTTAGGAAAATATGCTTCGGTGAATTTTCCGTGGTAATCACTTGCGAAGTTATATAGTCGGTTTAGTACAAAAGGGCATGAAATTTGTAGAGAACATCCCTTCTCCGTTTATGAACAAAAGCGTTCGTGTGGGTTTGGGTGGAAATCGGAACGTTTATTTCATAGCCGAGGCACATAACTTCGGGGATGGAATTCCCGGGCATTCCATACCGTTCCATACCATTCTATAATCAAAGCACGTAGATAGCTATGGTACAGCCAAACTCGACGGTCTGGTAACTTGTAAATGAAATCCTGTCATCGGTAGATAGGTAGGTAGCTGGTAGCTAGGTATACAGGATTTTGCGGCGATCGAACCTAATGTCGCGCGAGAGGACAATGCTCGGTGCGTAACGGGGCGTGGAACGGCATAACCCTACGTAACGCGTAATAAATTCATGCTATCGCGTTCACGCGCGGTTTGACGCCAAAAGAGTCGTAATTTTGGCCTGCAGCGTTAGCTGTTCTCCATTCCCATTCCCCTCCCCCGCGTCGCGGTCGTATCCATAAACTTGGTGCCTGCAGTGGGATACGGGCGAAAACGAATCTCGTTAATTTGTTATCGACATTATTTCCCCGATATTTTTTCTTGGGGATGAATTCCGACAAGAATTGAAAAAAAAAAAAAAAAACGGGGACGAACTAAGCGTCAGAAATTATACGAGGGGAGAAATTAGCTGGGCAGAAAAAAGAAAACTTATCGCGGAACGTGTCAATTTTCATCTCGAAGGCAATATGTCAAGAGTCTTTCGTGCAAAATTCTATAAAATGAAGAGAAGAGGAAGAAACGAAATGAAAAAGTGAAGGAAAAAGAAACAAAAAATTGGGGTGGAGGTTTGAATTCTTTTGAAGTGCAAGCGTCAATGTGTCGCGAGGTCGGGGGTGGCTGTAGCCGTTCGCACCCCTCGCCTACTAGAAGACATTAGCGAGGGCTGCAGGGAGTTCGGCCTCGGTTTGTACGCCTGTTATAAATCAGGCACACGCTTCCACTATTAGCACCCCTGTCTCTGACAGCTTCGTACCCTAATTTAACGCTAACCGTCTTTCTCCTAATAACGCCTAGCTGCAACGTTATTGTAGTTAACAGCGGTGCAGCAAGTGCAGAAAATGTATTACACCCACCTATTCCAAAATACCACTCGGCCCTCCCAAAGCCTCGAAAGAAGCTCCTTTAGATCCTTCAGGTTCAGGGAGGAGATGAATAAGTTGCGCTCTTGAAGAGCCGTAATTCGCTTCATCCCCAAAGTCAGGATTCATTCTCGTTTCGCTTTTCATTAGGCTCGAGTGCATCAGTATCAAGCCCAGATATCAAAATTACAATTGGAAAGTGAATCCTTGCGAGGTCAACTCCGAGGACTCGAAGCTGCCTGTGCCGGAGAAGTACACGCCGCTCTAGTCGCCAGACTAGCTACCCTCGAAACAGAGCACGCAGCTTTGGCACGAGACGCCGACGCCCAACGTCGACAGTACGAACGGTGTCTGGATGACGTCGCTAACCAGGTGGTCCGCGCCCTCCTCTCCCAAAAGGTTCATTCCGCCTATTATTCTTCATAAAAATTCGATCAATGCCAATCATTCATCGCCTAAAATCATCGAAGGGTTCGGGAGAACAGGAAGAGGCGCGTGAGCCTCCCGACTCATCTTCTTCGCGCTCTTTTCAGGGTCTGAGAGAGGAGATTGGCGCCTTGCAGAGGCGTATTCGGGAACTAGAAGCCCAGAATCGAGCGCTTTCGGGACTCCTGGCTCAGGCGACGAGTCCTGGTAGTCCGACTGACCTCATCCACGGGATCCTTGAGGCAGGTCCAGCCGCTCTGGTGGCTGCCTTGAGCTTGGATAGCGCCTGGGTTCCGTTGGCACGACCGAGGTCTTTGAACCTGCAAATCCCAGTGATGGCAACAGCGAAATGTCGCAGAACCAGGCCGCTAGGTAAGACAGTCCCGGTTTTTGACCAAGGTAGAGGTTAAGGATCGAAGAATCCGGCGTAAACGAGGCTTTACTTCGTCCCACCAGGTCAGAAACCCTCGGAAGAAGAGGGCAGCGAGAGTCCAGAGAGCGGTAACAGGGACGAAGGGTATTCCACAATGTCTAGTGACGTTCAGGGCGAGGGAACTCGCCAGGAACCAGCTCGCGGATTAGAGGATCTCAAGGAAGCAACGGATGAAACTGAGGCCGACGTTTCGCCCGATGCTCGTCTAGTCACTCTCGACGCTGGCGATCCGGACGTACTTTTTCTACCGCTTAATCTAACCGTTGGAATAAATCCCAGACACAGTTATCCACCGACCAAAGATCTCCTTCCGTATCAACACGTCATGCGGAGCTTTTCCGACAGCCATCTCTGCCTGAAGTTAACCACCACTGCTAGCTTATCCCCATACAATATCGCCAGTCCTGCTGGATCCTCGGTTCTACTCGTCGAGGAAGAGGGATGGGATGCTGAATACGTTCAACAATGGCTTAGGTGAGTGCGAAAGGTTGTTCTTAACTTTCGACGACTTTTCAACGTGGTTTATTACGCAAGAAATAAGCACGCGTAGTGATAACGCCGATGTATCCAGGTTGGACGACACTCGTAGTGCTCAACAACACCGTGATCTATTAGAATTAGAATACGATAGAGCGGAGCTAGAGGACTGGAGCTTTTCTCTATCGACCGAAGACTTAGTGCAGAGTGATGCGACGTGGAAAGAACCGGCCATGACTCCGGCGCTGCCTGCTATCAAGGAACAAAATCCGTTAGAACTCGAAGAGGACGCTAACGAGTGCTTGTGGAACGGCGCTAGCTATCTGGCGGATAGAGCTGGCGGCGAACTTGTGAGTATAAAAAAATTCCGGGAGGTAAATCCTGGGGAAAGAAAATCCTGATAGCGTGTTCCCCCGTTATCTAAGGTCGCGTTACTCATGGATGCGAGAACCAGCGGACCATGGCCTTACGCTTCTAGTCCCGGGGCGTCTTGGAGCAGCGAAGAAGGCGTCCCGGAAAATTCCAGCAAGAGATCTTCCGCCGCTCTTTCCGGCTGCAGCGACGATCCCGACTCGCCTTCGGTGGGGACGGACTTTACCCGGGATTTTTACAGACTCGTTAAATTCGAGAGCACGAAAAGCCTCGCCAGCACATCGTCGAGGGGCGGTAAACCGCCGGATAGAGAACAGGCGCTTCAAAATGTCCTGTCTTTTATCGCCGAGCAACAGATGTACCTGGCGGAATTACCGCATCATTGTCACGACGCCGCGACGGATCCGCCGCCTCCCAGCGAAGGTAAGATGACGAAAATTTCTGCTTCTTTTCTTTTTTTTTTTAACACTGGGTCCTTTCGGTTCGTTTCATCCCCTCGCTCCCCGAAACTTTTCGCAGCGATCGCAGCGTGTCCTGGACCTCAAAACGAGCGAATATCCGAAACAGTCGAGTCGAGTATCGACCATGAAAATATTGGGCTCGAAATGGAGTCTGGCGACGATATCCTCGAGCAGATTCACGTTCCTTCTTTGGCACCTGATGAACGGGTGATCAGTGCTGTGGCCTGCAACGGTGGAATTTCCTACACCACCGTCGCTCCTTCGGAGCTCGGAGCTGTTCCTGAAGAGGATGAAGAAGCGGCGACTTCCTCGACTCCCAGCACCGTCGTGAGTTCATTCGTTACGCTGATAAAGCTTGGCTATGAATCCTGTCCGCTTTTATTATTTACTCGCTTTTCATTTCTATCCTCTTTCGCTTCAATTTCTCAGGTCAGTCCTGCCAGGGCGCCACTTTTGGTCGAGGGGAGAGATCGCACCTTGAGTTTTCACGAGAGAGCTACTTCCAAAGATGTGATTGACGAACTGAACAGAATGATACGGAAGGGGGAAGACCATCCGGCTTCGCAGGACGCGGCGCAGACGGTTTTAGAAAAACTTGATCTTGCCTGTTGCTGTCCTACCGGATGGGTTCACGTCGAGAGAGACATTGACTTTACGGATCCAAAGGTACTTCCATTAAAAAAAAAATTAATACCAGAGGAAACTTTCTCCACTTTTAATCAAAATAAGACAATTTTCTGACTAAAAAATTCGAACGAATTTTTACAGGCCAGAGCTAATTTGCTGGACGTAATGCTGGCGAGCAGCGAAAGTTCGTCTGCAACATCTAGCAGCGGATCAGCAGGCAGCGATTCCGGAGACGAACCACCAGACTATCGACATCTTCATAGGCTACATCGATACCGACGACAAAAAAAAGGTAATTATCTCAGTTCCAGTTATCGCTTGCTGTTAGCGCCCTTCCTTTCCACGGTTCTTTTCTTCTCTTCTCTATTTTCTCGCTTTTCACATCATTTTTTTACCATCATTTCTTTTTTCTTTTACTTTCTTTCTTTCTTTCGTATGAAACTATGAATTCGACATCTCGAATTCTACACGCTTATGCTAAACGGGGGTTTGGGAATAGCCTGAAGCTTTTTTACATCACATTTTTTTACATCACACACATTTCTTCATTTTTTTATTTTTTGTTGATTCAATTCAACTTTTTTCTTATCACTTTTTTACTCAAATGTGTTCGTGAATCTGTGCTTAAGTATATTTACAGTAATAAGGTGAAAGACTTATAGTTCTCGCTAGCTGCTCTCGCTGTACATACATAGCCACTCGTATTTTCTGTTCAGATGGTAGCTCCTGCGCGCTCTGCTTTGATTGTCACAAGAAAAGCTACGTAGTTCGGCTTAGTGATGATCAATTTCTCTAACTTTGTGAACGTGACGTTGTTTTTATTTATTTACATATATATAATATATATATATTATTTTTTTTTTTTTTCGTATTCTCGATCTCTAAAAAATGACCAAATCGTTTTTTATATACCTTGTCAAATTAACTCTACATAATCATGTGTGGATTTGGATCAATTATTACATACACACAAGGTATTAGAGTCTTTGTTATTTCAGAAATTTATCGCAGTTCACATATTCACGTATAGTACTAACAGACCCTTAATCCCGATTACGGAGATGTAACGAATTTACGCGAAAAAAGAATTTATCAAATAAAAAAAATAAAAATCCAGTTGGAGAAAAAAAATTCCATTCAGAGAACATCGAAAAATGTACGAGTCCGAATCCTCAGTGAATTTTAATCTTTGATCTGTTTGACGAAAATTATCCGGCATTGAATATAATTATTAGAATAATATTTGCGTCAATTTGAAAAAAAAAAAAAAAAACCCACCTAATTATCGGAAATACTATCGATCATCGAATTATTTTTCTCCGAGGGTTAAATGTCTAAATTGAACGAGATGTGGACATTTTTCATGCCCATATTGTCATCTCTGAAAGTCAAAGCCAGTGAATCCAGTTATTCACTTTATCCAGTCGTTTTCTAGATCCTTACGTCGAAAATTCGAATTTACAAATTTGTAAAATCTTCTACGGTCGAAAACCCCATTTTATTTATAATACCGCCTTTGATTTCGGGAAGTATTTTATTTCGAAGAAGAAAAAATGATACGTATAGAGACTGTCGATCGTCGTATCTGCAGAGATAAAATTCGGTGAGTTTATCGAACAGACGCGGTCCTCTTTCCAAAATCCGTAAAATTTATTCTTCCACAAAAACCGATACTTTTCATCGAAAAAAATTTCTCGGTACAAAATAAAGCATTGAAAAAAATATAAATGGATAAAAAAAAAGTCGAATTCTTGCAAGAATTTGTCAAATGAAAAATTCGAAAGAAATAAAAAATGGTTACATCTCCGTGAAGGCAATGAAATTGAAGGAGCCTTTCGGAGTTTCGTATGTCGAACGAAGGGAGATTAACTTTAACAAAAGAGTTAGTTAAAAGGCTAAGCCGAGCTACCCTGTGTCTGCTAGAGCCGGTATAGGAGAGCAAGTGGTCTGAGGCATGTTGACCTGCTGCTTGGTTTCCCAGCCTCCGCGGCCCAGGCGCACCGAGTCCTACGTCTGCCAAATGCATGGGGTGCAACCAGACCCTCGATAATCGGCCGTGATGACTTCTTCGTTCGTTACGGGGACAAGGAGCGCGAAGCCGTTGCCACCTTCGATTTCTTGAACGAAATTACAATCACATCGCCAATACCATCGCCGAGTGATTCGAACACGAGTCTTTTGGATCTCATCGATTCTCCGACCGACAAGGACCAGAATCTCATGAAGCTATCTCCGCTCTAATCCGCCGAGAGATCATCGTCGACGTTATTCCGTTGATTATTTATTCATTTTTATCATTATTATACCTCCTCAACGATTCGGTCGAGTCACTAAGTTCGAAAATCGAGACGATTTTTTATATCTTACTTTATTTTTATTCTTTTTATTTTCCTCTCGTTTCTCTAAACACGATTACCTTAACATCTTCTTATTCTTTTTTTTTTTTTTCACATGTATATGCTGTGTACTGAAATCACAACTCTATCCCTTATTCCGTGGATAATAATTATATGTATATAAATGTTCGATAGGGTGTATAAAAAAAAAACGAAAAAAAAAAGAAAAAAAAAATAATATTATATTATCAATTATCATTATTGCGATTATTTTTATCCGACGTATCTGTTGTTTGGTGTTTTCAGAATTTTTTTTGTTTTAAGGCTGTTTCAATCGGAATTTCTATATAAGGTTTGTATAATTTTATTCCTTTTTATTTCAGCATTTGCGAGTAGTTAATTCAGTGAAAGATTTGCTGGATGAAATTCAATTCAATTATGAATCTTGAGTCTTCTATGAGAGCTTTTTTTCTCAATCTTATATTATCTAGACATAAAAATGCGGAACGCTAAAGATCTCATCTTCAAATGATTCTTATTTGCAAAAAAAACAAAACAAATTTTATCAATTTTACAAAACTCAATCTAATTACAATTCTCGAACAGAAACGAGACAAAACGAGGAAATTTTACCAAATTAGAAATTTCAAAGATTTCTTTCCTTTTCTCTCTATTATTCTATAGCACCCTCTAAATCGCGTTGAAATCACTAACCGAATGAAAGATACCGATTCTTCTTCATTCTCCTGGCTATGGACGCACGGCGGTAATGCGGGTATCGGATAATCAGGCGCGACAAGTAAAGGCTTACGAATTCAATGGATTAAGTACTGCGGAAATTTTGATCAGTAAAATATGTACTGACGATGAGCTAGGATTTTAATCGTCTATTTTTATCCCTGGTGTCAGATGATTAATCAATTTATTGAAACGAATGCATAAGCCGCATCACAGGATGAACGCATGTTGTAATACAACGAGTAGGTATACCCAAAATGTTTGTATATTAATTTGCTGAATTTTAAGTAGAGTCGTCTTTGAATTATTTAACAAAGAAAGAAAGAAAGAAAAAAAAGAAGAAAAAACGGGCTAAAATCACTAATTAATTATAAGAATTGAGTATTATTAATCAAAGTTTGTAAATAGATATTATACGAAAATTATAATCATGTATATTACGTTTACGATCTACTAGTTATATTTACGAGAAGCTTATAAAATCTAGTACGTTTATCAAAGTATCAAATCGATCCACGTTTCGGTTATATACATTTTTATGCCATATTTTTGCAAATTCATATTAACTTCTCTTAATTGTTGAACATATCTAAAATTTGAATGGTGAAAATTTTTCTCGTTCAGAAATTCCGAGTGTTTCCGAATATTACCTATTAGCGATTTTCTGATATTTTCAAAATCGGATACTCAGTGATTGAAAAAAAGAAAAGAAAAAAATTGTATTTTGAGACAGTCGCGTTGAAATTTACAACGAAATATACCGTAAATACGTCTTCCTGTGAATTATTTTCTTTGTAAATAATAATATAACGCGTGTTTAATCGCTAATAAAAACGACAGACTGTGGGCGAGATACGTGGATCGCATATTATTACGTTATAATAAAACGTAGCAGTTCAAATATTGGGTTACGATAAGTGATTATTTATCCCACCTACGCACGGGCATGTTTTCGACAACCATATAACATGTAACGATAAAGAATATATTACCAAAGTTTTATCTTAATTTTAGAAGAAAAAAAAAAAAAAAAAAGACAGAAAGAAAAAAATTGAACACATAAAAGATAAAAGAATGAAATGGCTTCCAGAACTTACGTATATTGATACAATATACAAACTGCATTATAGATATATTGTCATTATCATGATTTCTTTTTGACAGTGCCTGCGATAGAAAGAAACGAAGAAAGAAAGAAACAAAGAAAGGATTGAAAAAGTATTGCATGATGCCTAATATAATAATTAATATATCTACATCGATTACAGGGTGGAAAGAATAAAAAGTATTATTAAAAAAAAAAAAGAAACGAATTATACACTTTAACATATTAATTATTACACGAGGTAGGCACGTTTCGAAATTCGATTTCATCTTATTTTATTTTATTCATTCATTTATTTATTTATTTTTTTATTCTTTTCGATTTTTGTCACGAAATTTTGAATGATAATTTATATAACCGGAGATAACGTGATATTCTCGCGTTCTCAAACACTGTGTTTAATGAAACTTCCAAGAGAAAAAGAACAAATAATGAAAAATAAAAAAAAACTGACATGAGCTTAGAGAACGTAAGTATATAGTATATAGGTATAACATAATGGTAGGATTAAATATAAGTCTGAGAGATTGATTTTATAAATAATTAAAAACAGAAGAAATAAAAAATAAAAATAAAAATAAAAATTGAAAAAAAAAAAAAAAAAACAATATATATACATAAGACAAAGAAGCAAAAAAAAAATAGTGGAAGCAAAAATAATGACAAAAAAACATAGGACTTTATTTTCGTCAATTATTTTTTAATCGTCGATTGTGTACAACAATTATAAGCCATACGCCATATACCATACCATTGTCATACGAATCAATAATAATTATTAACGGTATTTAGAAACTGAACAATTGTGTGGAAAGCAAGCGAGAGAAGGAAACAAGAAAAATGTAAAAATGGCATACATACAATATATATGTATATTAATAATATAAAAAGGATAAACGCGTAACGTGTAAATAATTTTTCAATTTATATTTCATATGATATTTTAGGAGACAAAAACGGGAGTAAAAAAACTTAGTGAAAAAAAAAAAGCAAACGAAGGAAATGATCGAGAAGAAATAAATAAGATAAAAACAAAAAACTTTGAAATTGTATTCGGACGTAAGTAAAAAAAAAAGAAAATTAATTGCGTAGATATGTTACACTATAGATATATCGTTGTAGATGACATAGAAACCAATTGACGAGTTCCCAATTGACACCGCACTAGAACTTATCTCACACGACGCGAATTATAATAGACACGAAGAACACCTGCGATGAAAGTTGCAAAATTTCGTTTGTGGTATGCAACGTGCATACTTGATCATATACGATATTAGAAGAAAAAAAAATATATATATATTATATATATATACAGATACGTATACATGTACTGAACATACGTTTATAATTCGAATAAATATGGGTATGTAGAATCGAAATAAATAATATAATATAATATAATATATATATATAATTTACGTGAAATTATTATATATGTATATCAGGAATAAATATAAAAAAGAAAATTTGAGGATGTAGGTGTATACCTACTTTGATCGCAAAATTATATGTAATTAATATAATTGAATTGTCGCAAGGATAATTAATAATGATTTTCTGAAGTGGAAAAGAAAAAATTGAGAACCAAACAAACAAAAAAGAAAAAAACGGAATGAAATGAAATGATAGAGAAAAGAAAAAACGTCGAATTCGATAAGAATTGACTGGTAATAACAACATAAGTAATAAATTTATATATATATATATATATGTATACATATACATATATCCTATAATATCATAATAGAACTTGAAAAAATTAACAATAAATACTATATGTATATAGGTGCATGTATAGGTATATATACATATATATATTATTACAATGATAATATAGTTCTGAGGTAAAATAGTAATAATAATAATAATAATAATAATATTATTAGCTTCAGAATGAAATCGATAATTGTATATAGAATTGTATTATAGTACGAGTAATATGACAGATGTAAGTTATCTTCTCTTGAACTTAATAAAATAATGACAATATATATAAAAAATGAAATGGAAAAAAAAAAAAAAATTGACAAAAATTGACTACATTCAATTATTATTTATCCATTCGCAAAAATAGATGGAAATATAAAGGAGAAGGAAAGTGAGTATGTATATGTACACGTATAACATATATATATAGAGTAATAATTATTTGCGATATTATTGGCTCGTTTATTTTTATTTTTTTTATTTTTTATTTTTATTTTTTTTTGTTTTCTTTTAAAATAATTTTATTTAAAATGCATATAATATATATATATATATAATAAACGTTCAAGTTTACTCTTACAAATGATCACATAATAAAGTTTCATCTTTTCATATCGTACATGTATAGCAATTCGTGATGCGAGGAATAATAAAGAGATAAAGACAAGTCGAGCGAGTTTTACCTACAACGTGCGATACATGCTTTAAAAAAAAAAAAAAAATGATAGAAAATTGTTATAATACCGTCGATAGGTACTATATAATATATATATATATATATACTTATCGAATTAAACCTGAATCAGAGTAGAAAAAAAAAAGAAAAAAATTAAAATAATAACAATAATAATAATAATAATAATAATAATAATAGACAAGAATAATAATAATAAAACATTGGCAGAACTACTATTAATGAATTATTCTAATCGCGAGGAATATTATCGCAAATTTAATGCGACCTTTTATAAAACCAAATCGTCGATATCTTCCATCCGTATATTGTTTCATCGTGCATAAAATTTGTTGATTTTCATCGATTCGTGAATAATTGAAAATTTAAAAAGGACGTAACAATATGCGATGCTGTTCACTTGTATATATATATATACGTAATGGTACCACTCCTCTCTTGCCGAAATGAAAATGTGCAGAAAAACTTTATAAACGATTTATGTGAAAGCAGGTTTTTCAAGTTATCATTGCTCCAACCCGTAGGTACGCATGCTGGCTTTTTTAATAATCAAAATATTAATTCCCTTGATTTTTCGCTCGTTTACTTCCTCGTGGTCAATTTTTGCGCCGGTCTTGTGTCGATTTTTTGCAATCTTAATGAAAATATTAATATCATAGAAATATACGTTTCGGAATGAAGAAATGGCGATATTATTTTCTTCACAATTCTGAAATCTGCGCAGTGCAGCTACGGGGTTGGAGCATGTACCATATATGTTCGTTTATTTAACTTTGTTCATTATTCTCCAGCCTCTTCCTTCCTCTTCTTATTTTTATTCTTATTCTTCGTGTTCGTCAGTCGACTCTCAAATTTACACTCTGTATCCTCTTCGGTCGTCGTTCCTGATCGAATTGGCCAGACATAACGCGAAGATTATACCAACCAGCTGCAAAAACGAGAAAATTCACGTTCCGATTAGCCGAATGAAATCTTTCGAATTACTAAACAGATCAAAAAGAATTCGGAAAATTTCCACGAATCTTACCTCGGTCACGGCAACGCCGATCAAAACTGCTGCAATTATCGTAGCAAACTGCGAAAGCGCGTCAGTCACCTTCGAGGCACATCCGACCGTGTAGATTCCCGTTGTGCAAGCAACGTTCTCCACATTACCGCAACAACTCCATGGGATTGTGTTGTTATTGGCACCAGCTAGCCCGATGAAATCTGCGGACGAAGTAACTCCGCAGCAAGATAGCTGTATGCCAAAAAAAAGGAAAAAGAAACCAATTAAATTTCAAAAT
The DNA here is from genome assembly GCA_944452935.1 of Rhogogaster chlorosoma. Classification (NCBI taxonomy): domain Eukaryota; kingdom Metazoa; phylum Arthropoda; class Insecta; order Hymenoptera; family Tenthredinidae; genus Rhogogaster; species Rhogogaster chlorosoma. Next base: position 25,340,558 of record OX101800.1, on the reverse strand, counting down.
TATGAGGCGTGAATGAATCTGCATTTTTATATAAATTTTTATTTTTTTGTTTTCCAAACTTACGCCACCCTGGACAGTGTCCACTATCGCACGGTCAGTTTCGCTGGTCCAATAATTGTTGAAGATCTCGGTCTTGTATTGGTCGGTAATATTGGATACGGTGGTGTCGGACTGGACGTTGCTGCTGATAACGAAACCCCAGATACCGAGGGCGATTTGGACGATAAGAATGGTCAGGAGGAAGACGGCGTACTGTAATTATAATGGAATTTTTATTTTCGTTAATTTGACTTTTCTCTTTCTTCTCATTTCTGATGATATGATATACTCACGGTCACGACCATGCAGTGACTTTCCCGAATCGCACCGCAACATCCGAAGAATGCGATCACGAATACGATCACGCCAATTACGATGAATGCGATCGCCGGCGAGCTGACGATGTCGGTAATTTTTTGGAAATCATTCAGTTCTAGATGCACCCATACACCAACGGCTAGGATAGCTATTCCAAGTAGCTGAAAACATGAGGAAAGAAGAGAAAATTATACTCAAAGTTCGGGTGTTTTTTGAGACTCGATAAACGGCTGAGAAACGTCGTTTGGTATTCATTAACTTCGCCGAAACGATCAGGGCTCTTTGTTATTCGAGATTTATAGATTGACTATAATTAGGCGAACTTAAGTGGCTCGGAAAATTGACTCTAGGAATTGAGTTCAGTCTTTTTTCTTCCATTACATATCTAACGGAAATTGATAACAGTTCGGAGTCATAAAGTTGTCTTGGAATTGTAATTAATCGTCTGATAAGTGCAAAGATATCGATCGATACATCGATACAGATCTTTTTTATTTCCAGTCAATTCGGTCTTAGATTTCGTGCCGAAGAGTGTTAACCCCTTTATTTCAATTATATCGAAATCATTCAATGAAGAACTTCTCTAATTTAATTCTTTGCGAACGTCAAACCACACGCTGTTTCCTGCCGATTGCATTATCTACGCTTGTAGATTACTGCAAAAGGTATACAGCATTACTCGTATCCGCTATTGTAAGGAACTCGCGGTTAAAACCTATCAAGAAATACGACGCTGTACGTAAATGTGACATGTTTTTCCTGCAAAAAAACAGAACTACCGCAATATATAGACCGCACGTGTTTCCTAAACTTTTTCCCAAGCTTCTAAGCATGAGTGTGTTATGCTTGGTCTGACTCATTGCGTACACGCGATAAGACTCGATCCGATAGATAACGAGTAGTTATTTTTCCGATATTTGTAAGCCACTTGAAAATTATTCAATATAAATTTAATGTCCGTATGAAAAGCGATGGATTATAAAACGAGGAGACGATCTTGACTGATTTTCGATACACCCAATCGGTAAAATTGCGTAAAAACTTAATAAACGTGAAAATAGTTGAGCCCGAAACAAGGCCAGAAGTATTTGCTGTTCGTTATATCTGGCAATTAGGTGCTTGACATTTTGAACAGTTCTAAGGCGTGGTAAATGCGGAACGTTTGTTTCCCTTTCAGGATAAATATAACAGAGTACGTACGTACTCTCCGAGCCAAGAGGCCTTGACGAAAATTTCAGTTCTTATCTTGTTGTCAATAGTCTGAGTCAAGATAAGAGTTATCGCCGTGACTAAGCCGAGTAACAATTCAAACTCTTGCGGTTAGTCGAGTCGTTTATTGTACTATATTCGGTGAATAACACCCCGCGATAAAAGACGAGTTTAAAAAACACGTACACCGTGTATCGCCCGATCATATATAATTAGCCTCGAGATTTGCAATGAATGAAAATATTATTAACAATAAGTTTCATGTGCCGCAGAAGGCGGGGAATTTTTCTTCTTCGCTTTCTATCATCGGATTAAAAGAGTTCATGCGGAATGATGATTATATTAAACAGCATGAGTGCTCGCGTGACGCGCCATCCCTCTAACGAATTTAATTGACAAAATTAGATCGCGTGGTTTCTCGCCGTGTGTGGTGTTAATTTTCTAATTGTCCGCATCACCTACATAACGCGTTATTTTATCCTCCCAACAATCCCGAGGGACGGGGAGTATGCGATAAGTTTAAATCCACAGATTCGAGCGTATTAGCGAATGATTTGTCATTCGAATATATAGATGATTGAAAATGATCACGCGGTGAGATAATTCTAACCGTATCCGTGCCCATAAGAATGGGAAAAGGAAACGTGACGTCACACCCAAGCGTCTGGTTTATAGCTGCAGATTATTCTACTCAAATGATATAGCGGTTACGTAATAATCTCTGTCGACTGTTAAATTAACGTACATTCGCGTTCTTTCGTTTATTCGTTAAACGAGAAATATTTGACAGTGTTGAAATATTATGAATTTAGGTGGAAGTTTTCGAAAGGACTTTCGAAACTGCAGAGGCGCAAGGATCCCGCGATATATATTCGCTCGCGGTATCGTCGTCCTTGAACACTACTATTACGGTCTGCCAACGCGCAATATAAATATCCAGGCTGTACCTAAATGTATTGGACTGTACTCCGAGGAGACGCGATGGTGTGGCAAATATTGTCTTTTCAACCAGACGGATACTTATTCGCAATTCGAAGACGAGGCAGGAAAAAAAAAGGAAAAAAACGTCCAATTAAAAGTATTCGAAACATCTGTGTTTATCGGAATCCTCTTGTTTACCCGAAACGAGACTATCTGTAATTGACCGCAAAATAAATTCAAGTATCTCTCGGCGTAATCTCTGCAGTAATTAAAGATTCTTCTAATCACTCGCGCGATAATTTTTTCTCAGTAGTTATTTTTTCAGGCAGATAATACGAGAATAAATGAACTTTCGGGGTTTCACGATATTTCGGAGTTCAAAACGAATTTTGCCATTTTTTTTTTTTTTTTTTTTTGTCGATATACTCTTGCTCTTGCTCTGACCTTTCTATGATCGTGATATATACGCCGTTAAAAAAGAACACTGTTCAATTTGCTCGTTTCAATCCGATGACGAGGGGTTAAAAATAGACTGACGATTACACTGGATAGCTATCGATAGTTTTTATTGTACGTTCAATTTGTAATCGCGACGGTGTTTGTTTCTCTGGTTGTTATTTTTATTCTTCTATCGATTTCCGATTACTTACGACGAACAAGAAATTGAATATGAACAAAATCCATTTGATGCAATCGTAGACGCAGCTCATCTTGGCGATTTTTTTTATTTCTTTTCTTTTCGGTATTCCAAAAGGCACTGTAGATACAAGAACTGATTGATACGGCGGCTACACTGGACTCGGACTTATTACTTTAGTGCTTAAGGCCCTGAGCGGCTAGTGGACGAAAAGTGTGACCAAAGTCGTCGGTACGAAACGATTGACTGAAGAGCCAAGAAACATATCCTCGGCAATTATACACGTGATTCCCCTCTCGACGTATACGAATACGAATGGGAATAGTCTCGGGTAGGAGAAGGAACAAAGTTATTCTGATAACCGTGGGCGGGGAATAGAAAAAATTAAAAAAAAAAATTACGAAGATATTAGCAAATTAGCAAGAACGTCCTAGCCACCCACCCATACGTAGTAAAAATGATATTTGTAAAGCTCTTGTACAATAAAAATCAGATAATGGTGTGTACATTCCTTTATTTTACACCTATAAACGTATCGTATACTCGCGGATCGGTCATATTATAAGCATACGTGACGTACTGGTCCGAGGAGCGCAGACTCTTCTGATTGCCAAAAATATTTTTATTTTAAATCGAAGCCGAGTTTCTGCTCTCCTCTTCTTTCAATTCAATTAACCTCATGCTTCAATCCTGCGACGTTTTTGTTCAAACTGAATAATTGTCATACGGTTTTGTCTCATCAACCATATAACGATATTAACACATCTAGACAATAGAAGAGTGACGTAAGATTCTTTTTTCTTTTTCTTTTTTTTATTCAGTTTGCGGCTCACGCTTCTTCCTAACTCGCAACCACTGGCAACACTGTCTCGTATTGTTCGTGGTATCTGCTATTTGACGATGACAGTAATAGTAACGACTAGTTTTTTTCTTTTCTTTTCTGCTTCTCTCTATTTCTTCGTCTACCCGCAAGCCGGTATTCCATTACTACAATTGTTGCGCGTCTATATAGCCTACCAGTCGATATATGCGGGCTGTAAGAACCTTATTTCTAGCTACATATAAGCAGACCAGTTCATTCGAGGTTAATACCAATATGGCGTCTCGTCTCGAGCTCTTTCACCGCGCCATTTCAGCTCAATCCCGTGTGCGTGTGGCTCCGAACTCCACAAGCGAGGCGAGGTAATACCTGTGCAATCGTCTGTGTGGAGGTTGTACACGTGTGTAACCTTAGCCCACACTTGGCTCAGCGTGTACACTATTTCTTCGAATACCAACTGGCGAAGGGGGCCAGTTTACAGGTCGAATAAACCTGTTGTTCTGCTCCCTTCCCTCGTTGTTATACTCGGAAACGAAGAGCCGAGGGGTAAAGAAGAAGTCGAAGACGAAGAGGGAGAAGGAAAATGAGAATAACAGAGAACTCGTTCTCATTCAAAAGCCATGCTATATTATGTGTCTCTAAGGCTGCAGCGGGAGTCGGGTTTGGACTAGCGACTCGAGTCTCAAAGCTGAATCTAGTCGGCGTTCGACCGCGAAATTCAAAAGCGCGTCGGTACGAATGTGTAATGGAAGAGGCTCGCAGCTCTGGAAGCGTCGCATACAGCCAGCTGCGTATCTAGGTATCTCGTCGCTGAATCCACGTCGACAGAGAGGCGCCGTGAGATAAACAGAACGTTCCCTCAAATCGATAGCCTCGTCGCGTCTCTTTATTACCGTTACAAGGGCACACTGGCACCCGTGGACCAGACACGGGGTAATTCGGGGTATACAACAACGGGGAGAAGCAAGGGTATGCTTTTCCAGACGCGGATGGCGCCAGGGTTTAATGGACTAGGGGTGGAAGGCGGAGGGCGGAGGCCGCAACCGGGACAAGGCCGTTTTTCGCTAATTTTATCAACTCTGGAATCAGAGGGTCGTAGGTTTGATAAAATGACCGGTCCTTGGGCCGGCCTTCGTGCGTCCGTTACCCCGTCACGCTAAAGTCAAGTCAGAGAATTTTTCTGACAAACAATACGTCAACTTTCGCCATGATTAACGCGCGAGGTTCAACAGGCCACCATTTCCGGTAACGAAGAGTAATAGAGTGTGAAGTCACGAAAAAACCTAACAAGAACACGCAATTGCGGTAAAATCGTGACGCCATTATTCGCAGAGCGTATCATCCAAGCGTGAAGGGTTTTTGGAAAAGTGGATAATATATAGACGGAGTAAACAAGCTGCAGGAATTTCGGGGCCCGACAGAGGCAGCTGCATCTCGTAGTTATTTCACGCTTTATACCTGGGGCAACGGGGGATTCTAGCCGCAGGTAGGCAGGGGGATTTTATTTCGAATCTCAGGTAGAGACGCGATGCGATGTAGACTGTAGAGTCGAGCCGCTATAACGATAGGAATGCCTTTGGCTGTTCTAAAATTATTTTCAACTCCGGGTAGAGAGGTGCTGCGATTTTCGCGCGTTTTGAAACATCCACACGCGTGTTTATGACCGGTGATGAAAATCATGCGGATAACGGAAATGGATGCGTAAATAATCGAGGAAATTATACCGACGAGTTTTCAAGGCTCAGGTTCAATTTCACATTCGCTTAGCGTAGGTACAGTTGGATCATTTCCGCTCGCGGAATATCGCGGTGGTTGAGAATAATCTTTATAGATAAACGCTGGCCACTTTCTTTGAATCTTTTTCAACGTTAGATGTAAAGTTCGTCGGGGTACTCACCGCGAAGACGAAGTTGAATATGAAGAGGAGGTACTTGACCATCGATATCGCGCAACCCATTTTTAGGCGGTTTAGTAATCTTCCGTTTCTTCTAGTTTAAACAATCTTACTTCCGGTTTCACTCCTATATTCGATTCACCTCGATCGGGTACGAAAGTACAGATTAATCAACCGAACGGTAAGCGTCGCGCGTCTCGTTTCTGCAGTCTGTTACGGACAGTGGAACGACTTCAACTGAACTGACTCCTGCCGGTGATGCGTGCGAGCTGGTATAACCTGTGGGTAGATACCTACAATAGAATCTGGCCCCGCCTGTCTTATTATCTTATCTTATTGAAAAAAAATAGAAATAAAAAAAAGAAACAAAGAAGAAACGAAAAAAATGTATATATATATATACGTATGTTGAAAATGTGTGATAAAAATTATCGCTCTTAGATATATCACTCATACACGCCAGTTTATAGGTTCGTCATATCGAAATTTATCACAGCGATAAGAAATTTCATCTATATATCCATATACCTATATATTTCTGAATTCGAAAAGCGATAAAACATTTATAGCAAAGAATTGAATCATTCTTTATGTACTTTCTGCTCGCAGATATTTCCTCAAATCGATAAAATTTTATTTCGCAATATTTCGACGGGTTTTTTTGAAAATACAGGAATTTTTCTGAACTGGTGGTATAGCTTAAATCGGTGGGAATTTTCTTCTTTTTCTTTTCCTTTTTCGTACAATTTTGTAGGTCGACGCCAATGCGTCTGCTGGCTGTTGAGATTGGACAAATTTTGTCGAAGAATTAAGGGGACCCGCTTATACAGCTGTACAGCTATACTGGAATTTTTCTCCTCATTCAGTTTAGGCGCTCGCGGCCACCTCACGGAAGATGACGTCATGACGGAAATGTATACTCGTAACTAAAAATATCGATCGAATAATACACACACCCACGCTAATGAATTTGGGGAGAAAATTTCACTCGGTTAATATATATGTTGATTAAAATACATTCGTGCAATTAACATTTCAAATTATATTCAGACATTCATTTGAAATTATTCTATCTAAACAGAAAAGGAATCTGACCACGTGTTCGAATTTCTTGCTCCAATTTCCTCATACGTTTATAAACGTCTCTCCAGTTCTTGCGATAATCGCTGAAAGGTACTGCGAATAGCAGAGGTTAACCGACGAGAAAAAAAGACTAATAAGAATAGCAAAGTCTCTCAAACAGCAATTTTTTTACTATAAGTTATTAGCAGAAGTAGGAACAGACACGTCTGTGCACAGTTTCGCAATACCACGCGAATTATAAGCGGGTTTATTGTGATAACACTCAAATATTTTTGGTGTGCAGATATTTTCGGACACTTACGTCAAAATCGCTGATCGGTTCACTGGCAAAGCCAAAGTTTATCTTCGTCAACTTATTCAGGCATTTTTTTCGAGAATGTAAAAGTTTTGTGAAATTTCATCTTCCTTAAAGAAATGGTTCTTCATCTTTCACGTATGCATTGTATCGGATACAGTTGCGCAAACCGGTATGGAACTCTTTATTTCATCGTTCTTTTCACGCGCTTTTGTACCCACTCTGTTCTCAAGAAACACACGTATACCTACTTGCGCAAAAGTTCAGTCAAAGCCTACATAACAGCCTTTCGCTCTCCGCTTCTTTATTCCGCGACAGCATCACATCATTTTATTTGCAGCAGTTCGTGGCCGTCAAGTTTCTCTCGCAATTATGTCATGCCCATTTTAGTTTTTGCAGCAGCTATATTTCGTCACTGAACTTTACGGGAATGAGATCCGAGTCGGAAAACTGATCCGTTCCGATAGCAAGAACATTCCTTCACGAGGTGAACGAATTTTTCGAATCGTTTTTTAATAAAATTGATCAAATTTCTTTTCTTATTCAAATCATCATCATGATCTATAAAAAATTATTCTCCAATCTCGGTGTGAGTCTTCCAGCACGTAGTCGGCTTTTGAAATGCTAAGTAATGTGATTCATTAGAGTATTAATACCGTGCGGGAATTCCCTGCAGTCAGTTGATTAATTATTGCTGGTATTAAATATGAAGGCGTTTGAACGGAACGTTGTATTTTTCTTTGGCAAATTTTCGATCTTTTGAAATGTCGACCGCGATCTTGAGTGATAAGAATTTGGAAATATTACGCAACGATCTTTCGCGATCGCTGATTCAACTTCGTTGACTTGGTTATACAGGCGGTGATAAAATTCGCCGTAATGATATTCGGATGACTCTTCTCACCGCTGACTAATCCTCCTACTACGCAACTCTTGACGTCATACTTTCGTGCCATCATTAAGTTGAACCGGTTCGACGAATCCTGAGCATCGTCGATGCAATAAAAAACAGCGTGGTTATCGTGGCTAACCTAAGTAAGAGGAAGTTTCATTGTTTATCAGGAAAAATGAAAAATCCCATCGTGTAATTAATGGGGAAATAATTCCTTGATATAGTCGCTAATTTTTTAATTTCACGCAATAGAAAAGAATTCGATATTTCTTCGAAAACTTGCAAAAATTCCACCATGATAATTTTCGGAAAGAAACGGATGAGGTAACGTCGCCTTACAGAGGCAGTAAAGATTGAAAAAAATTCCGGGAATCACTGCAGGAATAATTTCTACCGCGATAGTGGATGTAAGTTATCGTAAACCCCATCCTTCTTCGTCGTATCGATGTATGATAATGAGTCTCAGTGAGAGATACACATAAATCTGTCAGACGTATCCATATTCGTATTTCCTTTTCGCGGTAGCAAAATCTCGACTATAGATAAACCAACAATGACCGAGAATCTAGATGAGGACAAAAAGTGAGTGAGTCGTTACGTGGCGTTGCAGAATAATTTACGTCAATGTGCGCTGCAGACTTTGATACCGTTGCTCATAATAATTAATTGTGAGTTTAGAACTGGGACGTAGGCACCATTCTCAATTTTCTACAACGTACGAATGTCATGCTGTCAACATGTGTGAAATAAACGTGGGAATTTCATTCAGTCATAATTATACGGTTTATTATTTGATTGGTAAAATGACAGTCGTTCATACATACATGAAGATATGCAGGTTAATTAATGATACAGTTACACGTAAACTAGGCTAAAAATCAGTTCGGGGAACAGACCGATACTGTATTGAAGAATCGGCTCCTCCTAATCGCTCCTACGTCTTGGTCCTCGAATTTCTTCTCGGTTTAATTACGAGACGAGAGTCAACCTCTGTCTCCGAAGCTGGCTGTAGATTTTGATGCGGACGTGATAATGTCGGGACGTTTTGTACGCTGAGCATATCTCGCCGCCTTCTATCAGTGCCCTCTTTAATACCTCGAGCAAAGAAGCAGGCACTTATCACACCGCATACCTATTGGGATGAGAAAAAACAGATGTTCGTTATGTAACAAGGCGAGTTGAAAGCGAGTTTGAAGATGTGGTTTGAAGTGGGTCTACATGTTTTTTGTTTGTCTGTTTTTTGGGGACTGATAAGCGGGCAAATCGTTGAATAATTCACTATCGGTTCAGGTTATAGAGTGGAATTTGAATAACAGCAAAAACACGTGAAATGCGGAATACAGATGGAAGAGAAAAAATAAAAAAATATCGGGATTGGTCGTAGAAATAATTTTCGGAAAATTGAATTTACAACGACTTGAGATAAGCTTCGGTTCAAAGATTGACGAAAATTCTATTAATCTTTCGTAGAATTGGCTAGTGGCCGGATATTTCAGGGAACAGCAGAGGTCATCAAATTGTACCGGCGATTAAATTTCTCTAAATAACCCCCCGGAGTTTGTATAATATTCCGAATCAGATATACATGAGCTCGAGCAAGTGGCTTTGGAAACGCCTTACCACAGGCAACCCAACTTTCCTGCCATTCTCTGAAAAGAGGTAAAATAGTTTTTCCTCTTTCCGCAGTCGGTAAGTTTCCCAAAATTCTCTAATTTTTTTTCTTTTCTTTTTTTTTACTCTGAGTAAAAAAATCAGTGATCGTTTTACCTGGACAGCGACGGAACAAAGAGCGAGTAAAAAAACGTGGAGAAGAATGGACCGAGTCCGATTGACGACTGGATGCTGACATCCCCTGGCGTACATCGTGGTGCAAACTCCAGCCGTGTTGCTAGAACTCGCCAATGATGTTGTATCGCAGCAGGACCAAGGCACAGAATCAATGACTCTGTAGTCTGCGGGTCCATCTATGCCGCAGCACCGTAGCTGTAAAATATTTAAAAAATATATTTTGTCAACTCTTTCTTTAATAATTCTAACAGATGTGTAGATATATTTGTTTTTTTTTTTTTTCTGGCGGAAAAAATGACTCATTCAAAATCTAATCTTTATATTATTTTGCTGCAGGAAGTGAACCGCGATTAATTAACAGCTGATAATGTTCAGGCTAATAATCGCAGCCCCGATGATTTATCTTTCATTTCTAGACTGTCTTTAACGCTCCGGAAGTTGTGCTTGCCGATCATGAGACAGTGGTTTATTTTCTTTTCGTATAAATTTGACTTCGCGTACAGGTACTTACTCTCAGCTGCATTCGGTCCCAGATTACTTTTTCCTCCGAGATAGCTAGAGCGAAGGCCATCTCGAGGGCTGGGGTCCGCAGGGTGTCGATTTCTTCGTGTTTTATTAACGCCCAGATTCCAGTTCCTGCCTCGATAGTCGCGACTGTACCTAAGGCTACGGCAAACTGCGGGAAATAATGATTAGAATTAATTACCGTTATGATACGAGTAATCGCAGTACCTATACGCCGTATAAACTTTGCCTATACACGTGGGAAAGATAAAAGTTATGCAATGGAGTATTCGGACCTTGTTAACATTAATGATTCGTGAATTTAACGGAAGCGCAATAAATTAATCAGATCGGAAGACGCACGAGCTAAAGACGATAACGTCAAGGTGTTGAAAAATTTGCGACGGGTTTTTCCTTTGAAAGAAATTGCAGGCGATAATAAACCGATCGGTATAATACGACAGGCTTATCTTGTGCAATTCGTTTTAATAATGACTCCTCATACGATTAAACACGACGAGATGATCGAATGTCCGCAACTAGGAAAGATAGTACTTCTCCTTCTCCATTAAACGCAGGTGTTGTTTCTTGCGATCTTATAAGTTTTTTAGACAGGAAACAAGATAACCGATATCCGAGTTTTCGAATCAGGAATGATAGCCGGTAAACGAGTCGTCAGCGATTGGCGGAAATCTGTTTTTGCAACGTAGGTAACGTTACTCCATTGTCAGAGAAGCTGTGAAATCCTGTTCATTGACCGTTTCCTGTTTCGACCACGCGAAACAACGTCCTGCGACTCTATAATAATCCAAATCGCAAACAGAACTATCCATCGATGATTTTTCTTACACATATGACCTGGACTCTGTGAGTGAACTCCATTATATGCCAACCGCACCATCCCATCAAAGTGGTGATCAGTCCCATCACCAAAAGCGTTATTGCAGGGGCGCAGACACCCTCCGGGGTCAGGGGTCGGTATTCCTTAACTTGGTAGATGAATATCCCAGATCCAACGGAAACGATCAATCCAGATATCTGAAAACCGGAGACACACGCGTGTGTTAACGAGCGTTTATTATCTTACTTAAGGCGGGAGTGAGCTCGGAAGATAAGCTGATTAGTTATCACTCATATTAATCACGATTATACGTCGTACCCAGATATCCTTTGATGTTTTAACACCGATTTACCAAAGACTAAGGTAAATTCATTGCGCCTTATATATTTATTCAATGTAACTTGTACAAGGCTCGCATGGCGAGATCCAAACGCGAATGTAATAACAGGCAGGAATCCAACTCGGCCACACAAACACCTGTTCTATTTTTTGACAAAGCGAACTGGCTTCTTTAGCGCGAGTCAAAAGCGACTTCAGTTCATTTGAGAAGAAGCGTCGAGCATCTTCAGCCACGATAACGCGATCGTGGTGCGTCTTGTATTCGGAAATTCTAAAGGAATTTGAAATTCGTGTGTCGCACGAGATACGACGATGGATATTCTCGGGTGGGAGTCTGCGGTACTGAACAAGTGAATATGAGGATATCTGTATCTGTGAAGAGACTTACGCCGAGCAGGATGACGTAGGCTAGTAGAAAATACCGGAGGCAGATGACGGTCCGAGCCATCTCAGGTTTATAAATACACAAAACACCGGCCGCCTGCACTGGGGTAGAGAAAGTAAGCTCTGGCCGTTTGGCTACGTTGCCATTACCGACTCTCGGACAAAATCGGTTTCACGAAGACCTCGGAGCAACTACGGGCGACACTAGACCAGCGGTACTCACATTCTCTGTCTTATCGCGACTCATTACCTTCTCAGACCCTGCATGACCACATGCTTCTGCTATGATCGCGAAACTACGCTTCTACAACCGGATGACCGTATCCAAAACAAAATATGAAGAAATCGATACCAATTCTCCACCATGTAACCACGCGTGTGGATCCGGAGCTGCATATGCTCACGTGTCACGAGGGCAGTCCATCCCCGTTTCCCCAAACACGTGACGGTCGAAACTATCCCAGAAACTTGTCGGAGCGAGGTAAAATCTCACGACCCATTTTATCGCCGATGAGTTTGCGAAAGGTGTAAGCCGATCTTTTGAGTGGAAGAAAAATGAGCTGCGCGGTTTACGCTGCAACGATGTTGCTGCAGCTGCTGAGGTTTATTGTGTTATTTTTCTATGTGAAGTTACACGTACCACCCGCACAGCGATAGAGTCGGCAACGCGCAGACCGAGAGCCGGAGACCGTCACGGGTTTATGACTGACCCTGATTAACCGTCGTTCTCCATACTACGCGCTCTGACTGGAACTCGGCTCATGGAACAAAGAGAAGCGGGCAATGTCCTGAGCGAAAAAGATCCGAGACGGCGGCGTACGGCGTCGGTGATACAAGGCCGAGCAAACCATCGCTTGCTAATCGCTAATCGGCTTAAGTTTGCCGTAAGGTTCCGGGAAACATGTTCAAACTTGGCCTGGGTTTGCTTTGCCAACTTTTATTACGGGCCCCTTATTGATTGCCCGGGTCTTTCACCCTCTGCATAGTTACGGGGACAGGTGTGATTCTATGGGGAAATACAAGAACGCGGGTACCTGGCCTCGGTCGCGAGGGGTAATTGCTCGAAACTCTGAGTCATTTCGGGCTTGAATTAAACTAGGAGATACTAGTTTGCTATAATCTTCAGGTAGGCGAGCGGCTGAATGGGTTTCCGGGAACGAATTTTTCCACGAATCATGAATTTTTGTATTTCTTTCATGAAGATTTCAAAGCGCGGAGTCATTGGGTCCAGGCAGTGGCGCCTTGGCCGGTAATGACACAAACTAATGGAGTATAATCGCCAATCATTTATTTACTGTCGCTAAACGTGATTTCTACTTCAATAAGCTACGCTCATATTTATACGAAAGAAACGAAGGCGGATAAACAGTTTCCATCGCCATGGGGAAGCCGGGAGAAATTTTGTTAGTTATAATTCTCTTCAAAAATGTCGTCCTCCTCGTCGTCTAAGGGTACGAGAAAAACGTACAGTTTCGAGGAACGCGAGATACTCATTACGCTTATAAACAAACACGAGGATGTTGAGGACAAAAAATCCGACCCGACTTCTATGTGCAAGAGAAAATCGGCCTGGGCAAAACTAGCCGAAGAGTATAACTCGGTCGTTGGTCCCCACGCTACAAGATCCGCTGTCCAGCTGAGACGCTGTTGGGAGAATATGAAGGCCTGCAAAAGAAATCGGGAAGAAAAAAGAACGGGGTTAGTAATTTTCCCCATTTTATTTCGCCCCTCTGCTTATCAATCTCGAATGATTTGTCACCGATCGTTGCAGAACCCCGAAAGGCTTGAGTCACATGTCGAACGACCGGTTGCGCATGAGTTTGGCGAGCTGGCAAGACGGCATAAACTCGGGACAGAGTTCCCTGGACAATTCAGCCTCGGCGAGCACGGTCGGTCTTCCTCCGAATGTTGTTTTCGAACCAAAAGCATCGGAGCCGTTCACTTTGCAGAGCGTGTCGTCGTCGAAGGCTGCGAAGCTGACCCTGAGGAACGCGCAGCGAGATTACGAGGGTAAAGAAACGGGCCAGAGTTCGTCCAAGCAGATGAATATGCTGGGAGATTTTTCGGAGACGAAAATGGAGCTGCCGCCTTCGATCGGCCCGATGGGAGATTGTCCGGAAAAATTTATGACCGATCAGGAATCATCGACGGAAGACAATCACTCCGAAAGAGAAGATCGGGAGTCCGCAGCTGACCTGAGCCTCCCACTTTGTTCCAAGACGAATGCCACGCAGACGATCTCCTCCCCGCGCAACATGTTCCAAAGTAATTTGCCCAACGCTTTTTACAAGGGAGACGAACTACACGTGTTGGCACTTTCCGAGGCTCAGTTGAAAGTCGACATCGCAGTTATGCAGAAGGAGGAGGCTAGGGTTAAACTTGACGAGGTGAGGTTCAGAAAGGAGGAGGCTAGACTAAGGATGCTTTTTTTTACCTACAAGCTGGATAGACTCAAGGAAGATTAAGATTTTAACGAAAGACTGTGACACGGGTCTATCAATTACGAAGAGTCACTAATTGCTCTTATTTTCATTGCTGATTAATTTCACGTGGTTATAATTATTTGACAATCTCGTTCAGTTTCAATTTCACCAATTCAAACCACAAGACAATAATTTTCTGGGATTCGTGATCTCCAAGCTCGTGGATTTCGAGCTTGAAACATGATTGCAATTAGCGATTAATACCCTCTTGTTGATTATTCATTTTATTACCATAATTCTTAGAAACGGAATACTCGTACAGTTATAATAAATATAAAAAAGAGAAAAGAAAGAAAGAAAGAAAAAAAAAAAACGATTTGTATTTTTATCATATTGGTTAATTTGTACGGTCTTAAGCTTAGCTTTAGTGTTAGTAAAGTTTATGAATTATTAATTAAAATTAAGGCACTTTATTTCGAGCCTTGTTAAATATTTATCCTGTTTATTGTTCGAATTATTAAATAATTAATATTCATTAATTGATTTAGAATTTTACAAATTGTTTAAAAAATTAAAATAAAAAAAAAAAAAATCCTCTCTATATTATATATTATAATTAAATAAATGCGTAAGACAGATTCACAGTGTGCTTTATCGAGCTTTGCGATACCATCTGATTAATCGCAATTCATTTAAAATTACTACTCAGCATTCGTTAATTATATAACCTAAAATATAAAATATACGCATACATTTATTCGTACGAATTACTTTCCACGTTTGAAATATTTTTTTCTGTTTCTTTTTTTTTCGGGTAACTTTTCATTACTCTATATTATTCTCAACTATTCCAACACTGTTCTTTACATATAGGAATTTATTAATCCGCGAAAAGTTCGTGAAAAATTCCAAAACGCACAAATGCCTAAATAATAATGAAGCCTCACATGAATCTACTTTACGCTGCAAATGCATTGTCATTTACTCATAATTGAAAGAAAAAAAAACCATTTCTTATCACCCATTAGGCGAGTGCAAGAATGAGCTACTGTTTTTTAATAATTGATCAAATCAACAGCTGATTGCGAGTCGTTTCATGTCGATTCTAAGACCAGGGATTGTTCAATTCTTGACATAACTCGCCATGGTAAAGATTTCAAACATGCATATTAACGAGAAGTAAAAAAGTAAATTGATAATGAATGCTTAGCAATGATATACATAGACAAAAAATCTTCAGGCAGTCATTGTCGGCAGTAGCTATTACATATTAGTGAAATTGATAAAAATTTGTTTCAGTGATCACGTCCGAAACTGTGATAATATTTATGTTAGATCGGATAGAATTAGATCGAGATTTTTCCCCTCGTTTATTAAATGTCTGATTAAATGTATCGCAGACACTTTCCAGTGTGGCATTTAAAATTCTTCCGCAATTGCCATTATCGAATAAATTCTCTCCCCCCGATTACATAAGATGAAAGTTTTCGTTCCTCGCTGATTTTGGTTCATTTCCCGAACAGTGAGCGCTTTCGAAAAGCGATGGATCGGTATAAATCGGCTCGCTGGGGTCAAATCCTCCGCGTCTTGGGCTCGCCAGACCTACAGCACCTTCGAGGCCACCGGAATTAGTCAGTCGGTGATTAATCACGTGACTTAACGACCTGGATATTGACCTGGAAAAAGAACAGTATATATTAGCAACAAAGACCCACCGATGCTATTCATTAGCTTCTCGAATCGCTCACGTTGATTGGAAAGGCTTTTGGAGTCCAGATCTCAAAAATGAGAAATTATTCTGCGCTCTCGTGCTGTACGCGTCTTCAGGGTTGCTACTACGATGTGAAGTCTTATCGGCGGTTCTATTCTTCACTATGATCGAATAGGCGTATTTCCTTTACAGAAAAAGAAGAAAAAAAATTGGGATTTTGAATCAAGAAATCGCGTTTCATGTGGTTTTCTAAATTACCTGTAAACCAGCATAGAGAGTAAGACTACGGACACCAGGAGAACAACCAAAGCAACAACTGCTACCACGAGACCGTAATACTCGCTTGGAGTAATGCAGACAGATTCTAAGACCCTCGTCTGTTTCTCCACGATATTTTCCTCTATCATATCCATCCGGGAGTCGAAGACCTGAAGATTGAACGACCGTCAGTAATCGGGTTTAATTCCCATCTCTAATACCTCACAAACCTCGATCATTTCCCTGACGTGTTCCTCTTCGTTTTCATCTTCCTCGTCAACGCGGGTATTATTCGGAGTTGTGGACGTAGACGTAGTGGTCGTAGTGGCGTTGGATTCTTCAGCGTCCTCTTCAGCGCTCAAAGTCTCGTTACCAAGGTCTCTTCTCTTCCTCCCAAACGAAGGCTCGCTTCGTCCAGCTCCTCCAGAGCAATAAGCGGGCTGACATCCGTCTCTACAGGTCCGAACGGTCGCCTCGAAGACCAGGAAATTCGACTCCGGTATTTTGAAGGCATTAAAACGAGCCTCCAGACTGTCTTCCCGAAGACGGTCGAGGCCCGGGAAGACGTAGTTGTCCACCGGGCAGCTGGAAAGTCGAAAAACAACGAGAGCTCGGTTCATTTCTGCTCCAGGAATTATTACCGATCGTCAAAAGTACCGCGGAGCATTTTAATTACCCGTATCTATCGATCAGCTGGACACTTCGTCCGGAATAAGGATCGCGCGCTATCACGTTGGTCGCGAATATATCCGTGACGTAATTGTACCTGAAAACGAGAAGAACAAAATATTCGCGAGCTTGTACAACGGATGAAATCGGCGATTTGGTTCACTCACCCGTCTTGAGCCTCGAGTCTGAAAGTAAGAGGATCGCCGACGGCGATGGTAGTCGTTGGCCTTCCTTGGTACAAAATCATCAAGCGGACCCTTGAGCTCAGGGTATTTTCGGCGGGAAGATATTCTATCGGTATCGGGGACCCCGCACTGCTGGACGAACTTTTACAGGTTAGACAGGGGGGAGAATTAGTCAAATTGGCGAATATACTGCATTGTGCATACGTGCAACGTGCGAGAAATTCGGGGACATGCGGAAGGACATGGGCACAGGAAGTACGGAGATAAAGCAGTGTGCAAACGTGCGAAAACACTCAAGAAGCTATGACCTGGCGTACCCGGCACCGATGTAGCCGGAAGTGACGACAGCCTCGCCTGGTCCTCGAAATAGACAAGTTAGATTGAAACGCTTGTCTCTCCCCGTCTGGACGTAGTCCGAAAACTGGACGACTACTATGTTCGTCATGGTGTCGCCGTACTAGGAATTGAACCAGATTATTAGATGGGATCGTGATTTGACCGGAAAGAATTCGAAACAAATTTCAAATCATCTACCCTCTGGGTACCGCACTCCGGATATCCTTGGGCTCCGCTAATCCTGAGGACGTTAACGGTCCCTCCATTACCCCGGAAGAAGCAGCGGTCGTAGTAGCCATAGGTGTAAATGCGTCCTATGAAACCCTCGGGAGTTCGGAGGGTGAACTCCATGCCTTCTTCGCTGCATACTTGGCTGACTAAAATTTTAGACGGTTGATTTTTCCCCTGGGAATAACGACGGGTGAATATGCGGACTTACCGTCTAGACACTCGTCGTCGGCGCCCTGCCTCCCGTTGTTTCGTTCGTAAAAATCGTAGTCAGAACTCCTGTCGTAGTAGACGGGATCCCCCATCTCCATATCCCTCGAATCCCTGTCGCTCAGTTCGCAGTTGTCTCTTTCGGCCCCATAGGGTGCAGCGTACGGCCTAAAGTTGAACGATCTGCAGACGAAGTCCCTCGCATCTGCGCATTCTCTTTCGCAAACTGGGAGAGAAGACGCGGTCGTGTATCTGCGAACGAAGGGCTTTCGCACTCGGGTTCTTTGACCCACTTGGCGAAAATTCTCCTGGTCTTCGCAACGGGATATCAACGGCGGTCTTCCTATTATCGGACCGCCGCCGGACGCCCCGAATGGTCTTGTCTGGTGGACACCCCCTTCGCCGACGTAGCCTCCACCCATGATTCCGTTGTCCGCGTAGCCGCTGTCGTAGCCACCCATGGGTCTCGAGGAACCGTGAGGACGGCCACCCAGACTACCGCTGGCTCCGACACCCCCGAGTCCTCCGTAGTAAGGACGACCTCCGTAGCCTTTTGTTCCACGAATATCGTCTTCGAAACCACTCGGGTATATTCCGTTCGCACTTACGCCGCCGGGATAGCTGACATTCGGAAGGTTAAGTCGAAATAAAATTTCTATACAGGGTGAGTTTTACGCCAGTAAAACCGAAAGAAACTTACCGATCTCTGTCTCGGTCTGGGTAACGATCACCGCTTGGATATCGATCGGGTTGTCTATTGCTTCCGGGTCCGATCGGATAACGATCTACAGGATCTTCCGGATATCGTTCAAGCGTGGTTGGATACCCGCCGACAGGATACCGGTCAGGACCAGTTGGGTATCGATCAGAGCCAGTAGGATATCGATCGGCAGGTTCACCGGGGTACCGATTTCCGCTAGGATATCGATCGTCGATTCCATCCCCGATCGGGTAACGACTGGGTGGTGCACTTGGCGGATATCGATCCCCTGGTCCGGTAGGATATCTGTCGATCGGGTATCGGCTTCCAGAAACTGGATACCGACTACCACTAGGCGGATATCTATCGTCAGGATATCTGTCGTCGGGGTATCTATCGCCGGGTATTGGGAGCCTGTTACCTCCTGGGGGATATCTGTCGTCAGGATATCTATCGCCAGGTATTGGTGGCCGGCTACCCCCGGGAGGATATCTACCGTCGTCGGGAATCGGGAGGCGGTTACCTCCCGGAGGATATCTGTCGTCCGGATACCTGTCCCCAGGTACAGGAAAGCGGTTACCACCAACAGCGGGATATCTGTCGTCCGAAGGATACCTGTTATCGTAGCTTGGATACCGGTCGGGGTATCGATCCCCCTTGTTGGTATTAGGGTAGGAATTATCGTCGGGATACCCTGGGAGAGAAATGAATTTCTTTCAGTGTCGTTATGGATCGGATGGTCTTGTTTAGCTATAGAATTAACTGAACGCACCAGGTCTTCCCAGAGAAGGTCTTCCCTGGTTGGTGTCCTGGCCTAATGGATCAGGTCTGTATCCAGGACCGTCCCGATCGCCGTCTAAATATTGATCTACAATTTGCGAGGGTTAAAAAATCTTGTGAAATACGTAAAACAGGGGAAAAAATTGAGCAGTTATCACACGACCCGTGACTATATTTCATCGTGACGTCACTCGTCGAGAGCAACGGCCACCGAGTATTGCACTTGAATAAAGGGCGACACGCGTCGCTTACCACCTCACAAATTTACAATCCCGTGAAATTATTGTTTTTACGTTCATCCAGCGTATTAGCATAGCTATTCGAAGCGCATGGTCTTGTTCTGTTCTTTCCGGTAAGAGCGTGGAGTCGGAATATTGACCTTGCGATTCGAAATTCTCTTTTCTTTAGAAAAACAGAAGAAAATCTTTTCCAAATTTCCAACTCACGCATAAGATTCTCGTAGTAGTCGTAGTCGGCGTCGTATATAATCCTGTGGCCATCTCGCTGGTTGAATCTGCTCAAACGACAGGTGTGAAAGTGTTCGGAATAGACGGCACTCCGACATTGGAAGCTGGTTTGTCTCAGGCATTCGTCGAGGCATTCGCTGAGGCTTCTACCGGTTATTTCCGAATGAAATTCGCCGCTCAATCGCGAGTTCCGGTAACGTTGGAAGGCCGTATCGGGTCGACGACCGT
This sequence comes from Rhogogaster chlorosoma, assembly GCA_944452935.1. Lineage (NCBI taxonomy): Eukaryota > Metazoa > Arthropoda > Insecta > Hymenoptera > Tenthredinidae > Rhogogaster > Rhogogaster chlorosoma. Next base: position 25,320,399 of record OX101800.1, on the reverse strand, counting down.
CAGAAAAAAGATGGGAAGTCACGCTGTTGTCTGGATATTCGGACCCCCTCGCTATGGACGGGTCTACGTTTTATTAGCGGGCAACGGACGATTTTTGTTCACCAAAATTACGAGACGTCAGAAAATCGCGAGATCGATCGAGTCGAGACGAAGGAAGAGAATAAAAAGTAGAAACTTACGGTTGTCCAGGCAGACCAAATCATAAAAATGATAACTGGGGCTGCTGCTTATCCCTATGTCGTCTTTTTGGGACACCGAATCCTCCTCGGAGATGACACACTGTCTTGTCTGTTCGTCAAACTCAACGCTACGGCAGAAATACTTGTCAGCTCTGAGGCAGAGGGCTTGGCATTCATCTAGGGTGAGATTGGTGTAGATATCGACTTCGAAGGGGCCTCGGAGCCGCTTGTTTTCTTCTTTAACGAAGACGGCGAGTCCATCGCATCGTCGCTCGGCTGTGAGAGGGTTAATTAGAAGCGTGTATTCGAGATCATTTTTTCTCCGGGTTTAAAATCGATTCCTGCACTCACCGTTCAGACACGTGTTTTCAAGGTAGTCGCAGTTCGGATCATCTTCGAGTAATTCAGGATGAGTTCTCCTCGTGAAACGACTCAGCAAGCAACTCCTGAGTGCTGCATCGTACGTTGCTGATCGACAAACGAAGCTGAACTCGTTGAGACATCTATGAAAAAAAATGAAGCTCGTTATTTCCACTCCGGAAATCAAATCCCAGATTTATCTCACCTATCTTCGCAATCTGTTCTATTAGCGGCGCTAACTTCCTTCAAATCGGTCATTGGAAGCTTCAACTTTTTTCTCGGATGTCTTTCGAAGACGTAGCGACGGTTTGGACATTCTCTTTCTATCCGGTTGGCTGGAAAGACGGAAACAGACATGAAGATGACCTGTTTCCAAATTTCTTCATCCCCATGAAATGAATTTCGACTTACAGGTGAGGCACACTTCCGTGAAGTGTACACTGTTCGGTACAAGCATCAGGTTACCGATTCCTTCTGGCAGAGCCTGCTCCCTGGTCAGATAGCAAGTGCTTTCTTCGTACTCCGCAGCTCCGCTGAAAGAAGCGATTCTGCTTCCTGGCTGAAAGTCGAAGCTTGTGCAAGCCCGCACTAGATTATTCGTCGCCGTTCTATCGCGCAGGCAAAGTTCCTGGCACTTTTCTAACACCCTGAAAGGTGGGGCTGAGTCTCTTACCTGTGAAGAGGAAATTTTCATTCAAAAAGCTCTTCTATTTATTGTCTAGAGCGACGTAAGCGGTTAGAAAAAAATGACTTACTACGTCGTCATCAAAACCCTGCAATTGTTGATCGGGTAATCTTTCGTAAACTACTCTTCCCGAGCCACCATTGCAGGTCGTTTGAGCTGTGGGGAAAAGTAGGCTAATTGTAGAAACGTCGATTATGTGGATAATGGTTGAATGAAACTTTCGAGTCGACGGAGGATTAAAATGATAAATTCAACAAAAGCACTGATGAATTGCATGCCGCAACGGGATACATCTCCAGCAATTTTGCAACTATGTGACATCGCTTTATTCATCTACAGTCTACACCAATTACACGTCCGGCTATGTCTGTTCGATAAAACTTCACGAATTCTACAAGCTTTGAAGGAATTCAGTTATTCTCACTTCTCTAGTCGTTTTCAATTTGAATTTCATCGATACATTATATCGACGATTTTTCTATACATATATGTATCTAGGTATGGCGGAATACATTGATTCTGGGTACAGCAAGCGGCCGGTCAAGCACGCGGAAATTTCGAGAGAACCGTGGTTCCACGCGGGTACCGGAAACGGAAGTTACGCCATCAGATTTTGACAATGTCAATTTACACATTCCTTTGTCGGATTTTTAATGATTCACCATCTATACTTTCGGACATATTTTCTACATAGAATATAAATATACAAACCACGATGCCACGGAATAATATTAATTCATTTTTTAATCTTTTTATCTCGAGTATAGAATTCGAAACTTTCACTCATGAAGTGTAGAACTCGTCCTGTCCGCCCTGAGCGGTACTCTTACTACTGCATTGTCTTGTACTCCTTAATTGCCAGACTCTGTCGGACTAAACTACGGACTACTACTACTTGGCGTTCACAATTATTTTTTACAGTCAAGTTTGGGATTGATGGTAAAGTACTTACCGTTGGTGAGCATCTTGAGAATGGTGAGTACCGTGATAGCTTGAACCATACTGAATAGATCATGAATTTTTCTCATTTTGAAAGTTGGATACTCCCGGCAATCAATCAAGTGGTCATGACACTTGGAGTACTACCCTGTAATCAGAGGGTATTGCGTCAATATCGGATTAATTTTTCAAAGGGGCAAGATCCTGCGTGCACGAGGGAATATCAATGTCCCAAAACGCGAAGAGGGTTAAAAAAAAATGCAGAAATAAATGAAATTCTATTTTGTTTAACGTAGGAATACGAACCAGTAGTAAATCCATTTGCACGATTGAAAAAAGCAATTCTTCACTTCACTGAATCGAAGCTATAGCGCAAAAAAAAAAAAAAAAATATCGAACGTTCAAACTGGTGCAGTTTATTCGAATTCTGTGAAGCGAAAACTTGTATCAATGAGTATATTTGAAAAAGTAAAAAATTTAAATTTAAACTGAAATTGAAACTCTGTGACTATTAATTTGACTAATTCGTTCAGTGACTGTAGATGTACTGCGTCGTCTGACCAGTGGTCAGTTTGAAACTAATGAAATTGGTAATGGTGGTGGAAATGTTGGCCATAACTACGGGGCCGGGTGACAATAATTATCGGTGCCCCCCATCTGACGATTATTCCATAGACCCGCAATTTTATTATTTATGTATGCCTATGTGTATAAATATATGTATGTGGGTATCTATGTACAATAGTCCAAAGGCCTCGAATCATTGCGGGAAAAATATGTCCGATTTCTCTTTTTATCTCCACCGTCAGATCTGAAATTTTATTCAAATCCCAGCCTCGGTTTGGCCTTCGATTCAACGTCAAGGATTAACCAGATTTTCAGCTTCATCAAAGTTGCAGTATATTCACGTTCTCGTTCAGTCGATGCTTTCTCGCCCCTTTTTTTCCAAAACGTATAGCCGTAGCCCTCGATTTTCGATGGATTAATTAATTGACTGATTAATTTCTTCCCGGGCAAAAAATCTTAAGGAGAAAAGAAAGGCGTATAATTTTCATCAACTCTTGTCATAGATTTATAATCCAAGGTTTTTACTCGCCGAAGGTGCTAATGCAGGGGTAAATTATTACTAACACTTGTCGAGAGCAGCTATATCCAGCCTCTCAGTTACCTACCTGGAAATTAATTAATATTTCAAGCACTCTCTTGCCCCGGACGTATTTTATCCCGAACCTTGTTGCAATATTTAACGAGCCCGCTAGATCCAGCTGGAAAAACGAGCTCAATTTCTTCCATACTCAATCACCGAAGAAAAATAAGAATTCATCAAAATTTCATCGCTTTTTACATCCACAAATTCTCCGATTACGTTCAATAGCCTTTCTATCAACGCCAGTGTACGATGCGTCTCTTTGCCGCATGCGGTACGTTACACATCGGACATAGGTACTAACAATAAGTCATAGAATTCCTATGGGACATTTGCCCTGAGTTTGTACTCGATTATTCTGCCCTGGCACTGAACTATACAGCTTATTACGAGGCACATACACATCCACATGTTGGCGTATATATAAAGCGCCAAGGCAACAGAGCGTAGTTCCTAAACTCCATCGACAGCCCGGTAGGACCTCCCTGATTGTGGATGGAACGCAGACCTCTGCGACCCGCACAACCGCAGGAAAGTCAACGCAGATTAATCTTGGTTTGGTACAGATAGATACCGAAAGTTCTATTCGCCTTTGACTAGCGAGTAGGACTCAATCACTTCGAAAGGAAATCCTCGTTGGGAATTAATCAGATAAAAATTGTATTTCTGTTTAAAAAAATGTCCAATTTTCTCGAGTATTTTATGCGTCGAATTATTGACGATTTACTTCGCGAAATTGACTCCGGTATTTTCAATTAAACCGAAATTATATTCGGGGATGAAATTACAGGATTCTGTATCGCCATGGGGCGGGTATGGCGGTTCGTCTTAGTTTGATTGAGTCCTTAGCCTTTGATAACCCCTTCGGCAGCCCCGGTGTCTTAGGTAAATTGGGTTCCAGGTTTCAATTACTCGGAATCGTAAGGATCAGCGGGTTTTTCGTTACGAACGAATTGCCAATTCTGAGCCACCTAACTCATCGGTAATTGCGATTTTCTACCCTCGCAGTGTCTCGCACTGAACACACAGACGCGTAAGGGTGAATACATACGCCCATAGCTCGCCAGGATCAATTCAGTCGAGGACATAAATTAGTCACGTTAGTCTTCCGCTCTTTCCCCTTTCACGCTACCCGGACGTTTTGGATTAAAAAATACCTCGCACCGTGTCTCCTCATTTTCAATCGTCAATCCTTGCATTCGATTGAACAATACAAATCGCCGGTACAGTCGTTCTGCTGATTTACAAACATCCTGCACAGTGACGAAATCCTTTATACGAGAATTTTAGGCTCTTTTCCTTTTCGTTATTTTCCGAAGTTTAAATTTCCACGGGGTGAAAACTGCGGAAACAAAAAACGCATTTTCCAAAGTTCTTCTTTCCCTGACGCGTCGAAATCCTCGTTGTACGCGTTAAAAGCGGGTTCTATAATCATCGGTATATACAGTTGGAATAATGACAGCTCATTGTCGCGCTAACAATGTCATTGTGTTCGACTGATAAATGCGGAGTGTCGCCGGGGCGGGCGATGCAGGGTGTCGTTACGAAGTGAGAAAAGCGCATCCCGATCGTTAGACGCCTTTTACAACTATGTAATTACCCGTAACTAGCGTCGTTCGCAAGTTCTCGATCGACGATTATCCCTCACTGCACTTTGGAAGTTTACTTTATTCGATTAATTCGACGGCGTTAAGGCGTGCGATATACATATATGGGCGTGTATATGAACTCTGGGGTATAATTAACGCGCAAATTCAGAATTCCCACACATCTATGCATACATACACCTGCGTGTACGGGCTAGACACATCTTATTCCGGAAACGGAAGGATATTGTTTGCGATTGACGTTGTCGGATGGTCGGGCTGCCCCGTACACGCGATGGGTAATTCTGTGGGATGCATAGGTGACAGCTTCAAGCTCGGGTCTAGTAGAGGAGCATATGTACTTGAATAAAATAATAAGGTATCACATGTGCGTCCTTGATATTCTTATTAAACCGGGGCTCGATTCTTTCGAGTAACTCGACACTGACATCGAGTTCTCATTTCTATTTTTCGAGTAATTTCATCTCGGATGTTTATTCCGCGGATTTATTCCCAGCCTGAATAAGTTTTAAATGAGATTCGAGAGTTGGGGATTGAATTTCTCGTTTTCAATCGAGCCTGCGTGCACACCAGCTCGAATTATTAGTCGACTATTATCGCTGAAAATTCATTGAACAATTACGCTAATTGTTTAGAGCTAATTACACTCTCATATCATGGCTGTTTGAAGCTGGTTGAATCAGTGCTCGATTATTGAACCGTGAAATAATCACTGCAACGAGGCGATCGTGGATCACCGAGTCGAATTCAGCGAGGGTATGTATTTCGATGGACTTAATTCTATTCAGCTTTTTAATACTTCGCTAATATTTTTCATTAATAATCAAATTCAATTTCAATCTTACCTTTCTTTCAGGCTCGTTACACCAGTCGATCTTCGAGGGTGATTATGAACAAGTAATTATGAGCGTGATAAACGGAAGAAAGAAAAAAAGATGAAATTAAAAAATAACAGCAACTAAAATCACTGTAGGTGCCAAGTATGGGGCACGTCCAACACGAATGGCACCTGTAATCAGACTGAGTGAGAAAATCATCAGTGGCAATAAAATAGAAGCTTGGTTACACGTCGTGATTAACCTGTGAGTCCCAGGTGTAGCAGGGGGCCCCCGACCCCCGCAGGGACTCACAGGGGTCCAAACTGGCCTTGCTTAGGCCGGAAGTACTCGCATTGTTCCCTCGGACATCCGGGAAAACGCATCTAGCCGAAGCCGATGTCGGAGTCGATCGTGGATATATATGTATGAATCTGTGTATAAAACTCGTTTAAAAATTCACAGAAGAGCTCTGTCATGGCGGAACTATGCCTTGATAGTAACTCCGGGTCATCGGGAATGATGTTCATACCTAAATTTGTATTTATATTACAGATTTCGATTCGAATCATTCCATTTTTTTGGAAATAAAATTAGAAATATAAATTATCAAGCCTTCTGGATCAGTTCATTTGAAGGTATGATTCAGTAAAGCCTGAAATAAAATTCGGGAATCGATTTATGGAGTTCTTGGTCTTATGAGTAAATTTGGTGATCGATAATTGATCGATTAGCCCTGTTTGTTAGTATAATAATGGACTAACGATGAAAGATGTTTGACAAATTTTCTTATCACTCAAGGCATCGTGGCATGACAAACTTATTGTGTACTTAGGTTCTATAACCTAATATATCATTCGTGTTTGAATCCGGGTCCTTTTGTTCCTCTCCCTTTCAAATAGAATTGCTATTTAGCATTTTTTCATGGCCACTCAGAGCGGGGGACGAAATAAAAAGGATTGCGAAATAAAAATACACTTTCCGTCAAATTTCTAACTCGCCATTTCGCTGCTGTATAGCAGCTGTAGCGTAAGGCTCGCAGGAAGTCGTAAAAACTGGAATTAAAAATCGTTTATTCAATACTTTGTTCAGGTTAAACAAAAAAGAAAGAGAGAAAAAGAATTCGCGTACGTTTTTTACACCGTGAAGAAATTTCAATTTCACTTTCGCAAAATCATATAATGTTATTTACAATTCTGATGAAATGCGAATGAACATTTTTTTGAATTAAATCTTCATTCGCAGGCTCACGATATTCTCAATTTTTTCAAGTTTTTACCTCCTTTTCATAGTGACACACTTTCGAATGGGAAGGGCCATTTTTACGTGATAGAGTAAAAAGCGATGCTTATTCTGTCTCTATAGCAGGTACAGATAGTAACTGCTCGACTTGATGATGCGGAAAACTAGATTAATTTAAATGGTAATTCCTCGGCTCATCGATAAAGGTACAATGCCTAAAATAAATTACAGAAATTGTGGAGGAACGGTTTTTCTCAAAACTGATTATCACAATTTTATTTTATTTACGATATCTCTTTTGAGATGTACATACACACGTATATTAATTTGGTCCTGAATTGGATCATATTCGAATTTCAATGCTCCCAAGTTGCTATATTATTAGGTATCCTGAACAAGTAAAGTACAAAATTAATCTAAAACATCAGGAATTTTTTTTTATACAAAAATGTATAAATATAAAAATATGTGTATTCTATAAATTCATTCATATTCATATACTTCTCACAATCAGCTGCGTTTCGTTCTTTCTAATTTCACTGATAAACGGTATAATGATCTATGGGGAAAAAGAACACACGTCTAAATAGGAAAGCGCAGCATTGAAATCGTCATTTATCATCCTTATTTTAATTACGTGATATCTGTGATCTAAAACTACGCAGTCGGTAAAACAGGAGCGTGGGTGCGGAGATATTTGCGATAGCTAAGAACTATTTTTGCTGACGTATCATCGGGGAAACGTTTTATTCCAGTCGGTAATCGTTCCAATATTTCTTACTCGCTTGCTGAATCTACCGCAAGAATTACTGAGGGGGCGCTAATTCCGAACAAATTTCATTCGGGATCCTGCGTATTTCTACTATTCTTCATTCAACGAGCGAGACGGAGCGTTCCGAGCTGTGAGCACAACACACCTGTCAAAGTGTCAATTCTGCTTATTCGATAACACAACAACGTCAGTTTTCGCCTAAGTAAGTAGCCTTTGATCGTATGCTATAATATTTCATCGCAATGAGGGGACTCTATTAATCCCAGTGTACATCCAATATTCGCGTGGAAAGACGCGAGGAGTGTAATTCTATAACCCAAATTCGTTTCCAAAAATTCCGTCCTGGATTCGGACGATTATTGATTTCCCAAACTTCTCCCAACGACCCATTTCGCAATTCATTAAATCGAATACGTCAACATTTTTACACGTAGTATTCACCTAACAGCCTCATAATTATAATACATAAAATCGATCGTGCTATAAATACAGGTTGACAAATTTTTTGAGGTTAGACTTACGAACTCAGACGCGATTTATTATCTCAATCAAATACACCGATGTATAATTTATAATTATAAGAAATACAATCTTTAGGCATAAAGGAATGAATTTTAATACTAATTTATTTATTACACTATTTTTATTATTATTATTATTACTATTATTATTTTTTTCTTGTGTTTCAGGTAAAGAGAAACAACGATTCTTCTGGCTTGACGGAGACAGAGAACGTCGTCAAGATGCCTTTGAACACAGGTGAATATGATTATTAGTGAAAAAATGATTAAAAAACCAAAACAAAATAACATTTTTGAACTTTATTAACGAATGCAATTTATCCGTTAATTTTTTTTTTTATGCCTTTTCACATGAAATAATATTTTCCAACAAATTTCTATCTTTTTTAACAAAAAATTTAACCATTTTTTTTTCGCAAAATCATTAAAATCATCATTGGATACGATTCGCTAACGAATTTTTTGGCGAACGAAATTTGTCTTCTCTTTTTCCTGGGAAAATAAAAATAAAAAATTTCTCCCAAAAAAAAAGAATAAATTCTTATCGTCGATTAGTACGAAAATAAATTGCGAAAATTTTGAAAGAAAGAAAGAAAAAAAAAAAGAATGATAATGTTTTATAAACTTTTTGAATCTTCTTTTTCAAGATATATCCGCGGCTCTGCTATTGCTGGAACAGGTTCAAGAGAGAGTCGAAGAATGCGACGATCCGAAGCTGCAAATGCACACGAGTCAAGACTTAAAAGCGTTGATATCCCTCCTCGAAGATCCGGTGTTCAGAAGCATCGTAACTATTCAAGATTCTCTGACCGATTTGAATTCTCAACTCGGCCAACACCCTTCCATATTGCCGGGGGATTTCGACATCAATCTCAGCGGTCAGCTGGAACTATCTCTACCCAACACACCCGCTCAGCCTCTAGGACCCAACATGTATCAGGACATGTATCAAGACAGCAGCGAACTCGACGATCAAAGGGTTCCAGTCGCCAGACTTGTGCACAGTAGTAGCGAGGATACCAGCGCTCAGGTGAGATTTCCATTAATCTGGAAATAAAAATGGAAATTCTAGTCAATTTCTTTCTTTTGAAAAAAACTTCTATTCTTATTACTTTGATTTTATTCTTTCAGGTGACCAGTCCCAGCTTGGCTTCTGAAGATCTGAGCATGCCGCCTATAACTACCCCGACTTATGCCAAAGAATTTCAAAAGGTTATCGAGGCTGCTTCTAAAGGACGTCAAATTTATACCGTGCAGGTAATCGACTTTATTTTTCTTTTTTCTTTTTTTTTTTGTAAAGTTTCGTTATTTTATTCAATCGATTTTTTCTTTCTATGGTATATTTCATATGCATCAATAAACCAGGCTTCTTTTCAGAGAACTTTTATTCTCTACTTGTAAAGAAACCTCGCCTCGTTCAACTACACTACATGCATATATCTTCCCTTTCATGTTTCAGCTATACAAACCTGAAGGCACTAGCTTGGGATTCAGCGTCGTAGGGCTTCGCAGTAAGGACAAAGGGGAGCTGGGGATTTTTCTTCAGGAAATTCAACCCAACGGTATCGCAGGCTGGTGAGTCTTTGAGAAATTATTTAAATAATTATTCATCGCTGTGATTTCGGCCACTGTTTATATTATTAACTCGTAAAAAATAAATCGATGTATGCCAAAGAATTTTGGAAAATTAAAAAATTCTTGATAAAAAAAAAAAAAAGAATATTCATTACAGACTGAAATATTCGTTTTTCTTTTCTTTTCTTTTTTCTTTACTTTGGATAAAAAACAAAAAGATTAATCAAAACTTTAGTAAACTTTGTTTTTCGTCAATTTATTAATGTAAAGATTTGAACTTTCTACACAATATATTGTCGAATTATTCGCTTAAGTTAATTAAGTCAGACGATGAACTGCGTGCAGATTTAAGCACGTACGTTTGTCTATGGTTGGGTGATTTCATTCCCTCGGGAATCCGCGTGGATGGAACCCAATGAATACGTCAATGTTTTACTTCTGTATAAAATCGTAGGGATCGGTATCGTAAAGTGTAAAACTACGGGGACTAAAATCCCTCGCGATTCTCTGATCTATACTTGAATTTAAACGGTTATTGAACCGTGATTAATTGAGTAATCGATTCATTTATTTTCTTTTACTTTTTACGTATATATTTATGGATATTTACTCAAAATCGTGGAAGGACCTTAGTTTTATTTTTTATTCTTATTCTTATAGTTATATTTCGATATCGCTGACGGAAAAACGTATTCATGTCACAAGACAATCTCGCCAAATTATCCCTATCATCCCTCGAAATTTTTGCTATCGACTCTTCTTATTTTCGCGGACAAAAATGATTTCCCACGATTTTCAATATAATTATTCGTTCATTTCTGAAGTTTAATTAATTTCTGTCCCAAAATCTCGCTTTTGGGATCAGGGTGAAGCTATATATAAATATCGGACGTATGATAAAAATCCCACGGCGAGACTCGAGCTAAACCCACGTCTACGTTTGCTAATTTTATTTGTTTCGAATCAATTAAAGAAACACAATCGTTTTTCACGAATCGTGAAAATATTTGACTCGGTACCTGTACAAGGTGCCTGAGGAAATTGTAATTCTCTGGAATCAAAATACAATTGAATCGGTCGAAGAATAAAAAAAAAAAAAAAAAAGAGTAAAAGAAAAATATGATTTATTTTTCGTCTTTTTTTTTTCTTGTCTTTGATTAAATAATAATCGTTGGATAATTTATTTTCCGTGTCCGTTATGTTTATTATAATTTTATTTTCATTTATTTTTTATTTATTTTTTCTTCATTTTTTTTTCTTCAATTTTTATATCAGACTTTATTTCGCACCCTCGACGAATTTCCCGGAGCAACTCACTCGACACAAAGGTATAAGGTGTCCGACGCGACGTTTGATTTAAAAGCTCGATTGTTATCTAGGAAAAACCTGCGACCGTATAGAGATCGAGAGACGCGATTGATTTTACGATGTATTCGAGAAGCTGTAGCATAGCGGTTTCAATTTCCACCCTCGAGATACGTTCGATTCTTTATATGTAGTAGCAGTCAGTCGTCGTTTCAATTCGGACTCTTTGAGGCTTTTGAGGCCTTTATAATAATTATAGGTAACCCGACTACTTACACATACATTGATGAATCATTTTTCATTTTTAAAAGAAGAGTTGAAGAACGAAAGAAAAAAGAAGAAAAATGAGAAACTCTGTCAGACAAGGAACAAGGACTTGTTTCTTCTTTCCTAGCTGCAGTTTCCTTTTTTCCTATACCTTCTTTCTGTCTTTATATTTTTCTTTTTCCTTTTTCATACTCATTTTCCCATTTTTCCTGACCCTGCTACAACTAAAACCTGTAAACTTTATATCCAGTCGACGAAGGGTGGCTGTAGATACATCCCGTGATTCAATCCCAGTCCATTCCTTGGCAGGCTTTACGGTTCCACGTTTCTGTATTACCGCGAGAGAGGATTTTCCCTATCCTTGCATCTTTTTTGTAAAAACACGTCGCGAGATGTTTTTTTTAAATTCTGATTTTCAGCCTGGTTCAAATTGTGAACAAAGAAAAATACATAGGTAATAAAAAATTTAATATATTCCATATATTAATACGAATATATTTTTTCGGAAATAGTTGTATGCATATAATTAACATACTCGATAATTATGAAGTAAAAACGGGGGAGAATAAAAAAGAAATTCGAGTTTCTCTTCGTTATCCTATACCATCTAACTTGATTGGCGACTGCCACCGAGGGAGGGATGGATGGATGAACGTTGCGTTCACGTGACTCGTGTAATTGATTGATTTACAAACATTTACCATCCGCATATATAGTTATACACACATCAGTCTGTGCGGAATAACCCTGGGTTAATGAGTACGATCGATTGTCGGAAAGGTTTCATAGGCTCTCGATAACATTTGGTTTCAATTTTTCGCCGCGTTGCACTGTGCAGACTCTAATTATAATTTCTGACTAATTGTCCGACAAAGAGACAAAAGCGTGAAAGATAAAAAATGGAGAAAAAATAAATATAAAAATTTGTAATTCCAATTAAAAGAACTTTTTCACCCTCTCTATCTCTCGCTTCCTCTTCTGTTCTTTGACAAATTCGATGCCATGTGAAAATAACGAGAAAAAAAGAAGAAAAAAAAAAACATAAAAATGAAATTTCAAACTTTCGTTAATTTCAAATAAACATTTTTCTATTTTTCCTCGCTGTTTGGTTTTTTGTATATAATATTTAATATAGCATAGCGAAATTTTTCTCCTTATAGGGAGTATTATATTTCCTCGGGGTTTAAAAGTAGTCGTTTGTAGAGATTTAATCAAGGCGGTAAGGCTCGTTCGTTTTTCCAATATTAAGAGAATCCCGTTAATTGAGGTATTTGTACGTGCTTGTTACCTCGTCTGGCCAATATGGGTCACTTATACTCAGGTAAAGATACCCGGTAACCTAATACCTCGCGTTGTATGTCGCAACGATTCAATAACCAAAGTTTATCGCAGCTGTCGCGTCGATCGGAATTTGACTAATTGCCGTTAAATTTCACCTAACTTTTTGTCATCGTCGGCGTACACGCGCGTATGTCTCATTAAATCGTATTTCAACCTATTTCACGGATTGAAATGTTCAAAAATCAATTTTTTTCTCGAAAAGATGAAAAAAATAAAAATATATAAATAAATAAAATTCAAAATTCTCATTGAAAATTTGGTGAAATAAATCTTTTTCTTCGCTTTCTCCGGCGCTAATCGAGTATATGAAACATTTGGAGAAAATCGTCCTGCGGTAGGCTGTAATAAAGAGTAGGCAGGACTTTACGTCACTCGTAAAACGTAATTTTCTTTTTCATACTCGAGCGACGGGTAGGTATTTTTGCCCGAACATTTCGCGTCTCGGATCGGTAAATTTTGTCGTATATATATGTATATACACATACCTATATAGAACGTACTATGTAGGTATATGGGCTACTGTGTCTTTCGGAATGTTTTCTGGCCTCGTAAAACTTACTTGACTCGCCCGTCTGCAAGTTCGTAAATATTCGTTACACGCCCCCTGTATAGGTAATTTTCTATTTTTCTTTTCTTTTTTTTTTCTGGTATTTTAAACTCATATGAATATATATCGCCGATCTTCTCCTCGGATTCTTACGATTTTAAAAAAACCGCGATGATAATACGCGAAATCTCGCTGAACGACGGGCGGAAGTATATATCTTCTATTATATATCCTCACTGTATATAATAGCTGGATGTGTACCCGTGCAGTTGTAATACGACTTTTGCTGAAAGCTTCTCGCAACGTTTTTCGCATTATTCAAAAGCTCCTGCAGCTTCGAGTAGGTATAACACGTGTTTGAAATACGTATGCCTCACTTTCGTATCATATCTTTCTAAAGCCCTCGGATACTTGCCATTAAGAGACAGATACTCCGAGAAATTATTCCGATAGAACGAGTCCAAATTATCGATAATCATTTCTCATGATTTCTGGTCCATTGAACCGCAGATTTATAACTTTATTCAAGAAATTCTCATTTTTACGAATGAAAAGAATCCGAAGATGAAGAAAAAAATGAAACATAATAATAAAACTCTGTCATTATACCTTTTTCATCCAAGTCTCACGGCTTTGATGAATTTTTTTTTCACTTTTTTTGCAAAAACTTTATTCATTCAAGACTTTAATTATAACCAGGTGTTGATAAATTCTCGTTTAGTTAGTCCCAGACTCAAAGCAGTATTCGCTTCGGTTGGCATAACGATGCAGATTCTATAATAAAAAGGATTTTGAAGAAAAAATGGAAGGAAACTTTTCGTTTTATTTTCTTAGGATGATTAATATTTCGTCATTTAATTTTTCATTTTTGTGTAAAGATATTCATCAAGGAAATAAATAGAACGGATCTCGAGACTCGCGAGATACGCGACTGCGCGGTTCCTATATAATGAATCACATTAATTATACGCGAAAAGAAGTGCAGGTATTGTACTAAAGATTTCATTTTAATTATAACTACCGAGAAATAGTTCATCCCGAGTTTCTTGATACAGACTCGTAAGTTTGAACAATGAAAACAGAAGGCAGAAGAATTTAATTTTCATAAAACTGTGTGGTTCTTGTTTTCATCATTTTCTGAAATAAAACAAAATTCCACTCCGACTCATGGGGAAAGAAACATAAAAACACTTATAAGCGAATCAAGAACTGTAAGCTTATCGCGTATATCGAGATTTGATAGCGTTTGATCATCCGTTAAATCAGCTCAAAGATATAACCGCGAGCTTAGAAGCGATATCACGTCGTTTTGGTTCGGGTTCAACAGAAACCAGACGATCTTTCGGTCCAACGCGTCCTGGACTTGTTAGGCGAATCTCGAGTCTGGCCTCGGCCATCACAGTCGAGATGTGGAGCCTGTAAGACATCCCCAAGGATTCGAAGGAGCTTTCTACAGGCTCGTGATCTCCTAATTACCTGCAACCGTGTTCAAAGAATTCTCAAAACGATGACGATGAAAGGATGTTAGATCGTGTTCGAAATTCGAAATTTTCCTGTTTTTCCAAATTTGGCTGAGTCACGAACGAGAGAAGAATTTCCGAAAATGAAATAAATCTGGAGAAATCGTTGTGAAATTTGAATTTTTTCACAGTAAAAATTTTGTGGTTTTATCCGCCGAAGCTGATCTCTGACACTTGAATCAGTTGATCTAGTCAAAATCGCGAAACAATAAAACGGCGATAAGTGAAAGTCTGGTGATGTTGTATATATCGGTGGCTTTTATCGCCTATCAGTTACTCCGAAATACACGTTTGGCACTCTTCCAGATCCTACATGTTGGATTCTCTATCTATCTCGCGTATACGATGGAGGGAATCGGGCAGGAATTGAATCAGCGAAATGAAAGCCCGCGGAAATTATTTAACCGAATTATCTCATTCTCTCGATCATTGATTTTTCATTCATTCTTCTATTTTCATTAGTCCTCGTTTCGGAGTCGAATATTTGCACAACACTTGACGAACTAATTTCGTCTTTCTTCATCCCCCGCAGCAACAGCCCGCAATTTCAATTACAGGGAGTAGGTACTGTACATCTAGATATCCCGAATTTCCGCAAGCCATATACATATAGGCTTTCATTCCCGCAACTAATCCATCCGAGATAGTCGCGTGTAATCGTTTTAAATGGGTCAATTAATTATTGGAAACGTAGAGCCTAGCTCGCGAAATTCATCCGTTTCGCGGATGCACTCTCGGCTCTTTTCACCCTCGCGGCCAAGGGTAATCGATTATTATCGCAACGGCGAATTATAGTCGGTTAATAATCGCTAAGAGAAAGATAAAGTATTGAAAAATATCGCGAATTTTTCGGGAGTGAAATTATTACGCGATTTTAAATCGGCGGAAGCTCGCGACTACCTCTTCGATACGGATCTACAACCTCGTATTATTCCGGGAAGCAGAATGTAGGGATGTGTGTACGAGGAAATAATTAATCAATAAATGAATAATTAACGCGATAAAGGGACGGAGAAGAAGGGCATATAAGAAATATGAAAAGAAGAAGGAGGGGTGAAGCATGAAACAAGGTGGAGGTTTAAAAATCTGACCAGGCGATCGGGGAAACCAGATTTCTGGATGAAAAATGAAACAAACATAAAAAACTGAGAAGTTCATACCGAGCACAACAACTATCGTGGGTGGGGACCTACGTACGTCGGGTTTGTCTGACTATATACCTGTCGTACGGCGTCGCGACGCATGCCCAGTTTAACACGGTAGGCAGAAACGGATTTCCAACACCGTCGCAGTCCTCGCCAGACCACAGAGGTTGGTTGGCAATATCATCGCGAATGCCTTATAGAGCAAATCGAATGAACGAAAGAAACGGAAAGTTTCTACGTTCTCGCAAGCTGTATTAAATTCGCGAAAAGTTTTACAGTGCGAGGTGTTAATAAATTGGTATAATTAAAGAGAATTAAATATCCTTTGAAGATGGCCACTCCGTGTTTAAATAAAAGGCAAAATGATCTTTTTTCACTTTCATAAAAAGAGACGAGGGAAAAAAAAGATCTTCTGATCTTTAATCATTTTTCATCCCCTTTTCAGTTTTTCTTATGAAACTATTATGATCAATAATGAACATTTTGATGCGATAATTCGTACAAAACTCGGAGAATAATTTAATAACGGGGTTAACTAGTCTGAAAGACAAAAACTTCATCCCTTGTACCGAATTTCATATTATTCTTTTCTTTTTTTACACGAAACCTCGTATTTGTTCAATGAGTCTTCTTTCCTCTCCTTTAGCGAATAGACTTTGCATATATCGACACATGTATGTATGTGAATGAGATTCATTCGTTAATTGAAAAAGATGAATTAAAATTTGAATATTCTTAATTAAACGTATGAAATCTTACTCCGATTTTTCTCCTTCTTTCTTTTTTCTTTTTTTATTCTTTCCTTTTTATCGAATTCGTGGTCCAGATATATAGTCGGATGATGCTGGCGATTGCTGTGACGTCAGTAATCAACGGGGTCTCCACGTGACAATCGATATAAACTCTTGAAGAGAAACATCTCGGGAAAATTATATATAGGAAAAAAAAATGAAAAAAAATTTACCAAATTAATTAGATCTGACGTTTTGATCGAACAAAAAAAAATAGATTTCTTCTTTTTCAGTTGCTGCTAATATTTTTTATTCATTTTACTTTCTAATCATCAATTATTAGATAACAGTCATCTATATATTTCATCTCTCGTATTCATTTATAATTAATGATCTAAAGTTTGATTAGCGTGATCGGATAATAAACGCGAATGTTTAAACGATTCGTAAATTTCACGTCTATATATAGAAATATATTTTCAGGTGAAGATTTTCTATCGTACGGCAGGTATATCCACGATGTGAGATAATCAACTTTGAAAATTTGTGTATTTATTATTTGTCAACATATATTATATTATGGCATATGTCGAAAAACGTGTGAATTTTGTATCGATAAAAAATATCATCGAGTTTAACTTATGCCGGGTTGTGGTGGAAGGACGAAAAGTAAAACGACTCCTCTGCTGCTGCACCAACGCAGGGGGAAGTTCGCGTTTGTTGGTTAGAAATTATTTATAACGTTTGACTTTCGTTGATTGAAATTTTTGTAAGAAAAAAAAGAAAGAAAAAAAAAAAAAAAAGGGTATAAAATTAAATAATAAATGAAACGAAAATCAGTTCTCCAGTGCGCACGTTGACCAAGGCCTATATAAAAAATATTTTAACAATTATCCCTATTTCAAGAATATAATTTTTATATATCAAAACGGTAAAACATCAACTCACAGACGTTTTAAAATATGAAACTTCAATTTTCGCACAGAAATTTCTCCGTTCTTTATATCTTCAACATTACGTGCAATCAATGGACCAACCACATATCGAAGATTTTCTCTGACAATCAAGAATGATTTTTCAACGTACCGCAATTAGCTGTTAACAGAAAAAGAGGCAACTCTATACGAATGGTGAGTTGAAATTCTTTGACAAAATTGAAAATCGTTTATTTTCTTCTTTCTCTTTTCTCGTATTTTTTCTTTCTTCTTTTTTTTTTCTTCAAATTTTATACAATGACGGATATAAATATTGAAAATTTAATTAACTCGCCGTAAACTCTACGTCCCGATGATTTGGTCTGCTGTATAGGTTCAGTATTTCTTGATAAGTTGCTAAATCGGAACAACACCTTATACCCTATTCTGGAATAACATTATCTGATAAAGCTTTCGTGTCCTCCGCCCTATAGGGTACCTATATCCGCAAGTTGAACACGTGAACTCCCGATTATCTGACACATGCGTGTTCTCCGTAATTAATATATATATTGGATTTTGGTATAACCGTTGCACGACTAGTCATAATCGATCGATGCATATAAACAGCGTCGTTGGCTGTTTCCCCTTCACTGGCAGAAAATTTATAAGTCATCATTTGTTTTTTTTTTTTTTTGGTTTCTTTTTTGTAAATTTTATTCTCGAGTCTTTTTGTTGCAAAAAAAAAAAAAAATAGAAATAAAAAAAAATTGCCGAGACACGTATATATATATGTATATACCTACTATGTACTCACATGTCTAAAATTCCAACTGCGGTTGGAATACAGACGTAGACTGTAAGTCGGTACGTATTTATAGAAAATCGAGCCACCTTGAATAAACAATGAGATCTGTTCGTAGTTTCCCGTCTTATTATAGGATTCGGAATTTTCTTACGTGGTTATGTATAGGCATATTAAGACGTAGACCGTAAGACCAGCGATTTCTTACCTATATACGAGCTCGTATCATTCTCATTATATCGCTCTGCGACGATACGGCAATTACGTATCTACCCGCTTTAACCGATGTTCAGATTATCGCTTCCACTGCTCATATGACCTGCCCATTAAAAACAGCCTTTTCCCTTTTTCCCCTAAAAGCACGGCTGATATAATTAGATACTTTTATACCCTTTGATGAAGGGAACTGATGCTAACCAAACCCCGTTACAAATTTACTTATATGAATGGAGTTTGGCTCGATTTCCCACGTGCAGATATCTTGGCCTCTAATTCTCGTCCGATATCTTTGAAATTGATCGAAATCGTTGACACCCCTTTTTTAAAAAACCTAACAGAACGGAATTCGGTTCTAAAACCAAGGAATACCGTTATACACGAAAAACCTTCGTTCTCCACAATTTACGGAATCGCCAAGGCGGAAAGCCGGCCACATGATTCGCCCAGCTAACTACCTAGGGCTAGTAGCTGATTTCTGCTTCAGAGCACACACGCAGCCACGTAACTATATATGTCTGTAATTTTGCTTGGCAGGGGTTGAAATTGAAACGATTTTTTTTTTTTCGTGTGTAAATTTCGTACAGCAATTAGCGTGAAATTGTGTAAAAAAATTATTACTCATTTTTCAGTCTTTTTTTTTTCAAAGAAGAAAGAAAATAAAACTATATTCTTATATATAAATATATGTACGTAGGTATACACGCTAGTCAATATAACGGGAGGGAAGAATTTTTACCTCAAATATTATTTCCAGTCAGAGAATGACTGAGTGAGTTACACATTCAAGGGGTTGGTGCATTGTGTGTATGACGAGGGCTCGGAAAAATTCTCAGTCGTTGCAGCAGCTAGCGTATAGAATATGAAATGAGATGTTTCAGAGAGGTACGGGAATTCTCGCTTTCAGTTTTATTCTCTTTTTTTTTTCTTCTTTCTTTTTTTCTTCTTTTTCTTGCGGATATTTTTATCCGCTGTTTACCACGACGGGAAAAGAAGGAGAAGAAGAAAAAGAAAAAAAAATAGATTTTTCGTTGTACAGATTCGAGTTTTGAGAGGAATTAATTCAATTCTTGTATAAATAATGATGAATAAAGTAAAGGTCATATGTGTCATATCAAAATCAATTGACGTTTAAAACTGACAGAGTAGACGGAAATTATACAATTTTCAAAATAAATTGTGAAACAAATTTATTCTGACGGAGGGAAGATGTCCAAATCTCATTAATCCAGGCATTTCGTCCTCCACGTATCGATAAAGTTATTCAAACGCGTGGGTGTAGCACAGGCAACTGGAAAAAGAACAAAAAAAAAAAAAGAATTGAAAACAAAAATGTATTCATCGTAACTCCGGGTTTTGTCTTTTTTTCCAAAATCTGTCGAACTCGTTAAAACTTCCGCCTGTTAGAATAGATATACTCGTATGTAGGTTGATAAGAAATGACATAATGTATCAACTTGCGCCAGTTTTGTCACGTAGCGGGTTGATACTCCGTCCCTTGCTATGTCCGCGAAGAGCGTGGGCGGTGGACACAATAGGGTTGAAAAAGATGCTACCCATTGTCCCATTGTCGGTTCCTAATGTACAGGATTTAGAAAGTCTTAATCTTCTATGGAGAAGGAAAAAAGTTGAACGTATATAGAGTAATAAAAAGGCGGGTTGGGAATCGTTTTTGTCAAAATTTGTCCTCGCGTAAAGAAATGATTGAACGTCACGTCGAGACTTTTTTGATCTCCAGTTCGCAGATATATAATATATATATATGTATATCCGACCTTTTCACGAATTCAATCCCTCAGCTCGCAACAATAATAATTCTCTGATCAAGCGGGTAAATTCATCGAAAAATTCTTACTCCTTATCCAACCATAAATGGGCTCAAATACCCGAGTCCTAATCGGCTGACGATAATATTCTGATTAAAAATCAGAATCTGACAGCTAAGGGCTGCAGATCGCTGAAGGGGTGGGTAAACTTCCAGGGAATAAAAGTAGGTGAAATTCATTGTGATATAAAATTATTACGGATTTAAAACGTATATAATCGAATATTAAACTTTCAACGTCTGCTCTTTACTTTATTTCTTATATTTTCTTAATTTGTTTTTTTTTTCTTTTTCATCTAAACTTCTTCATCCCTTGTTGTTACATCTTTGTTTCTACAGTTTGTTAATTGTCCGTTGCCTTTTTCTTTCCGGGCAAAAGTTATATTATTAATTTTAGTCATTAGAGACGGAGTCTTCCTTGTCTCTAAATGTCAAGTGTGTCCTTCGTTTCCCAGTCTCTGTTCTTCTTTCTCGGTAGGCGTGCTCGGAACCTTCATTCTGACGTATACGTCTCATCGTAGTCCCAATTCTCCGCACGAGTACGATAATTTCTTCTTCCACTCTTGACTCTGAATGAAGCTTATTTTAATTTAATTTCTACCAAGTTTAAATATAAGAATAAGAATAAATATGTAAATGAAAATAAAAATGTATATAACACATAGAAACAACCCCTAAATTCGTCCAAGTAATTTCTCAGCGTCGAAAATCTCGGAGAATATATAAAACTAAAAATTGGATATCTCGTTTCATAAAGAACGACACGACCTCGCGTTCTTTCCTGAAAATAAATCCAAGAGTGAAATTGAGACGGAATCTATACAGGGTTGTAAAAAATGACTCAGAAGTTAAATTAGCCGGAATATAACCGGCCAGGTTCTTCATCTTTGTAATTGTAATTATTCATTCCGATCACGTATACATCTCCGAAGAAATTGTCATACATGATAAGTGGACGCGGTGCAGGGTCACTCTCATTGGTCATTTTAAGGGCTAGAAAATGTTTTCGATGGTCGCGTGGTCTCGTAAACAGCTTAGGGGCACGGGAGGTTCTCTCTCGTCGCATTCCAAATATAGCACCCCTACCTACCAAGAGAAGGGATCGATATAGACCACACCGCGGAACCTACCACGCGACCAACGTCCTCCTCTCTCTTCTGGTGCCAGCGATGTTTATAAAGCCCCGTTTGCACCGTTCAAATTGACCGAAACACGGGGAAAACGCGTTAATCCTACCGTCAAAAACTACCCTTTTTACTTTTTACTCTTTTCACGCAACGAGCACATCAAACCCTTCCGATTCCGCCGTATAAGTCTTTTCCAAACAGCTTTCCGCGTCCAGCCGCGAGGATCGTTATCCACCGTCAAAAATCGACGGTCTATACTCTCCTCGAAATATCTTTTGACTTTTACGACACCTGGGAGTAATTTCAGACATTTTTTCATCCCTTAGATCACTCTCGTAGATATTTTTTCATCGTCTATTTTCGCAACCCTTAAAAAGTCCAATTGATCGATTTCCAAGCTTTTCTATCGGTTTTTTCTGTCTCCATCAAGTACACAATAGTGCCGGCGTGAAACCATCCGGCTTTTCTGCAGCCTGGAGTTTAATCTTCTCATTCTGAGGCTCCTCGTAACCCTTTAAGCGTTTAAGCCGTTCAAAGGTAACCGTTATAATTTAAACCGATTCTTATGTCATTTTCAAAGCTGAAACAATCCTACTCAGATTACTTACCCTTTGTTCTTTAACTACTATTCGCGAATTTATACCATCTGCCAGATGTTAGAACGAAATTCTGCCTCGTAAATGTGCACTGGTTTTTAAAGAAAGTCTTTCAGACTTTTAAGGCTCCAAAATATGAGAGAATTTCATCGTTTTGAAGTCTCGATGAAAAATGAATGAAAATAAAAATAAAACGTAACTTTGGGATTAAACATTTTTCTTCAATGAATTATCGGGCAGTCGGTACAACTTTCGAGTACTTTTTATGCAGGAAGAAAATAAGTTTTTTCCATCAAGACGGAGCGCGCATCTACGGGGTGAAAATATGGACCAAAGATGGACTCGGTCGTCATTTCTGAATCGCGCTTGACGGAAAATGTTTCCACAAGTTTAATTGAAATTTTATAAGCTTGTCAAATTCAGGAATCGCTTTAACTTTCGTTGAAAAAAAATGGAACTTTTTTTTCTTGCCATTTAGGTACCGCGAGAAATATAATGCGTAAAATTTGCGAATTATTCATGTCAGAAGAAATCGCGCGGAAGAAACTTTTGGAACTGGTCCATCTTCGTCGAGTTTATTCCACTTCTTTATCGCTGAATAAAAATCAGCTTGTTATATCTCCAGGGGTGGAGAAGAGGCTCGGAAAAATCTTGCTACTCGATTTTACAGACAAGAATCTTCTCGACGTTCGAGGGAAATGACAGCACCGAGAAATTCCCATACTTGTTGCTGCAGTCTTTAGCATTCGGTCTCCGTTCTCCCTATCGTGGGATAGTAGCAATATGTTCGAGATTGTCTTTATGACTTTGCTCTTTGGGCTAGCAAGCTCGAGAAGGATGGATGAAATTAGGGGCGAGCTTCCGAGACGTAGAAGGGCTGCTCTTCGTCCTCCCTTTATACTCTCGCGTTTCATCCGATCCTCGCTTGCCTGGGGAAGGAAGGACATAATATCTTTTATACCAAGGTTTATTTACTCCCTCGCACCTACTTCCCTGCACCTCGCGCCTCGCTTTCCCTAATAATGAGTTAAATCCCGAAATTTCGTCGCCCGTAGCCGTATAACATTTCTGTAATTAAAATTCTCATTTGTTTAACGTAAATTATACACCTGTCTCGATCCCGGTCAAATCATTCTCGGTTATTTGTTAACCCTGCCCCGTTACACCCTTCCCCATATACCTATGTACACATTCAGAAATGTACATATCCCGCGATGGTAAAGGTGTGTACGAAATTCGCGGTGAAACATTTATTACGGTAGAAACTCATCAGCAACATATTCACCGCATTTACCTCAGCAGTTTCCAGCAGTCAGGAAGGAAGGAGCAGGCCAAGGGAAAACATTAATTTACACATACCTCAAAACGTGAAGTTTTAGGCCGACTTTACCTGCGAGGCACTTCGTGCAGTTGGAAGAAAGTGTTGTTGCTCGTTTTTTATTTTTTTTTATTCAAATGCGAAAGTTGGGAGAAAATTTGCCAGCTCGTAATGCGAGAGTTAGAATTGCCCCGGAATTACACAAACGTTGCTAGGTTCCTGTTTCCGATAGAATGTAGACTTTACGTGACCCGGAACTCGAATGAGAAACTAACATATACACATATGCGTATTGATCTCGGTCTTAGATATTCAAAGTGGTTATACTCCAGTCGGTTAAATGCTACCCCTTCAAGCTAACGGAAGCTTAACAATAGAATCTAGACTCATGCGTGATAATGTCGCTGCTTTTAGGCCCAACGACTCTCGGAGTTAGGTACGGTATGTAATTGATTTAATTACTACCCTTGTCAAAATAACCCTCAAAATATCTCTGGCGTGTTTCTCCTCTCGTCTGTGTATTCCTCGTGAAAATCCGAGGCGATTTTATCCCAGCGAAAAAATCGAGAGTCTAATAGTTTCCGAATTATAATTCATTCAAACCGAGCCAATCACGGATCACGCAAGTCGTAACGGTCGCTCGGGCAGACAGCCAGTCAGCGCGCTTCCATCAGACTGACAGCTCGCAACGTGATTGGCTAAACTTGAACCAGCTCTCATTCAAAAACTATAATACCGTCGATATTTTCGCTGATGAAAAATCGACGTCAATTTTCACGTAGTAAACGACGCGTCTAGGCTCGAATCGGCAATGATAAAAATAAGTCTGAGTATCTCATACGGCTAAAAAGCGATGCAATTTTATTTCTGTTGTAAAAATATATGGGAAAAGGAGTATAACGGTAGGGAAGGTACGTTTTCCATATCTTATGTTGTATTACACGCTTTTTATATTCATCGGGTAATAATAGCCGCAAAAATATTGTTAGCTGTATCGTTATTGTTGTAATCAGAGTTGATGTGGTCGTAATAATATGAAGCAATTGCCAGCTCGCATCCACGCCGTTTCATACCACAATCATGAGCATTTTATACCTATGTATTATGCTAGTTGACATTTTATCGAGTACTCTAAAAGAATATTCACTCTCCTTATATACGGGGGTATAAAAATCTCTTTCGTATTCAAATGTCTCTTGAGGGAGTCGCTAACAGTGTGACCGATATACACTCGCTTCTACCCACCTACGCGGAGGTATATATACATATTTATTTACTATACATATACATACACGTGTATATAAGCATATGTATATGTGTGGCATATACGGTCGAACAGGACACCGTATTCAAGCTCCGTCGTATCGTTCTATATTCATTTTACTGCCAGGCAACAAAGTCCCTGCAGATCTGGCTTCGCCGTCCATATCCAAAGAAACGAAAGTAAACGAAAGCTCAATCTTTCCTTTCCACAAGGAAAATAAGTTAGAAGTACTTTCTATCAATTATATGTGCAGTCGAAAATTAGAAGGGCCAATTTTAGTCTCGTAGAAGCAGACTTGCAGAAAATACGAAATCCTGCCATTTTCGAATTGGAATTGGCAGAAGTAATTTTATTATCAAAATGACTGGTCGGTGCAACGATCGTACGCCTGTTCTCTCTGATGCGAATAACCGCGAGTCTTGAACAGCTGCAGGAATCGAGTTAGAAGGAAAACTGAGTTAGCTCCGACTAGGTAGACAGATTATTCCGTTAGTGTTAGAGCCGGGGTTGCTGCAGCATCTGACTTGGTGAGTGACAAACTTTAGCAGGCCGAGGGTCGAATTCAGTTAACACTGTCCTGTCCGAGGACTAGACGAAGAAGAGAACTGGCATCTGCCCTGTAGTCGATATAATCCTCGCAAAAACTGAATAGACGATCGTTTCAAGTGACTAGAACAGCACAGCCTCCGTTACGGCTTATACTATAAATCGGTCAATTATTATCTTCGACGACAAAGCGTTCGATAGCTGAAAGAACCCGGGTATAAGTATAATTCCCTGTTCCTTTAGAAGAAGCTCGTAGCATCTTGAGGCAATGTAAATTAGCTATTGTGAAGCAAAGGCTAAAGTCACTATAACTTGACTCGGTATCGGAGCTCGTTATTTTTAATTAGACACTCGGCCAGAATCATGTGAGATTCTATGAGGTGGGTTAGAGCTGGTTAAACTATTGATCATTTTAATTGTAAACGATTCGAACCTCGACTCGCACTCCACTTGAAACTCGGTTAATATTTCATCCAGAAGTTTCTCCGCTGGGTTACCGATGCTGTATTACGTATTAGGGTTTATTATTCTAGAAAGCCAGTTCCCGGGTTCCCTCGGGCACCCACCACCGCCTCCGCCACCTTCTCAAATATTCCTGTCAATAGGGTGGATGAAATATGTACGTAGATCGGGATTTCGCCTCTGGAGGCTCGCCTCGATCGCATATTGTCTTCGATCTATTTCGACGCGTGGATTTTTAATCTTCCATTTATAGAAAATTGGAAAAACGTCGGGCCGTCAAAACGTCGAAATATGATAAGTTGGATAAGCAGATAAAGATTGTATCGGCTAAACTGCTACCGCCGCAGTGAGAATATCCTGGAAATGTGAAAACGGGGTAAACATGAATTTATTCACGCCCTAAAAATTTCGCGATTATTCGCTACGTGCATCTGCAGTGATACACCTTCACCTCGGACAGTTAGAAGACGTTTTTTGGCGCTGTACCAAACCGCGATCGTTATACACGTATAGCTGTGCTACTACTGGCTTGTTTTTGTCAATGAACTTTGCCTCGAGTCACTGCCTCGTGAAATTGATCATTAAACACAAGCACGTAGGTGTAGTAAGGCAAACAAGCCAAGTACGTGGTTATTATAAAACGAAATTTGATATCGAAGAGATTGGATAAACGTTCTCGACATAATTAGTCGCTATATTTCTCTTCGTTTGATCCGCTACATGCTCTTCAACACGAAATGCACAATTTTCAGTAAACTCTGTCCAGCTCGTCTAATTAGTTAATTATAACAAACGAAAAAAAGTCGTCGTAATTTTTGGAGCTAATTAATTTTCGATTCATGTTTAATTAGAATCGTATGCAGTTACGTTGCATCACCGATTAGCTAACCACGTAAATGTTGAACAAAGCAAATAATGCTCACGTTCCTAATGCCAACCTCTGCCATCACGAATGCCATTAAGTTCTGTTTGCGCGTTTGTCCATTCGCTGCACTTTAATTGCGTTTCATCGCAGGGCAGGGTAGCATTTACAGTACGGAATGTGCTAGGAATTAATTTCACGGAATTTCTGACGACATAATTTATATACAACGGTACATAGACACACCAATGTATAGTGTAAAAAGATTCTTAATTAAAACGAGACTTTGATTATAATAAAATGCTTCTGAATCGCTAATATTCTACCTCCAAAGTATCTATATACCTACGTGTCTTGATCATAGATTTATGTTGTATTCCCGAAGTATAGATGGTAATAAAATATTCATATTTTTCACGCTTTCGCGCTTCGCTGTTTATAGTTTTACTCGTATAAATATTATTTAATTAGATCTCAGATCTCAGATCTCGTTAGCATAAATTAATTACCTACGTAACGTTACAGTATAGAATTCTGAAAAGCCAGAGCTAGCTCGAAGAGCGAATTCTAACCCCTTTACTTACTTAGGTATATAGATTGCACGCATTAAGAACTCGGGGTGTATACACTAGTCTGTTGGAAGTTCTCGGTTCAATTTATTTCCAATTTGATAAATTTGACAAATTTGACGAAAGGGCTTCCACCCTCAGCCGTGGAAATGTATAATGTATAGGATATATGCCGAATGCTCATTCCTTCGTTAATTATTACCTCCTCTCAGCAGATTAGGTCCCGTTTACGAGAACCGGACACTGTGTCTGTATCCTGGCAAAGTTTTGGGACCCGGCTCAATGACACTCTCGGTAATTAGACCCGGCGAGACTTCTCCGTGAAAATATTCATCCCCTTGTTAGGTGAATTAGTGTTTCTCTAGGCAGTCGTCTTGGAGATGATGAGTTTGGGGAAATTGAAGCTTTATTATTCCGTGTATTCTTTTTCAATTTCACTTATTTCTCGTGATACCTTTTCTTTTTTTTCTCTTCTTTTTTTTCTATCTTTCTTTTTAACAACGCCGAATTTAATTCCATCGATCGTATCTACCGCGGGAATATTAATTAAAGTAAAGCTTACTTTATTGACAAAACACCGAAATGCGCGAGCAGGTACACCCTCGTATTTAATATTGATAATATCAATCGCTCGGTTATACTCTGTAACAGAACTGCCTACCGCCTTCATCTGACAGGCAAATGTTAAGCAAACAGAGATATCAGCTCCGATTAGCTATGTACAACGTTGGTTTAGGCTGGCTTGATATTATACAAATTGTCAATATACCATTGATCCCCCGGGTTGAAACACTCGGATATTTCACATTGGGAGTATAAAATCATTGATGAGTCAAGAAATTGAACTAGAACCGATTTTTTTGCCTGCTTTCCTGCTATCAATCTTCGTCTTCGCTTATTCGCTGACAAAGTGACTTTAATCTATACGTAACTCGGGAATTCTCGTCTATTTCGATAGCCTGGTTATAAGGTACGGTATTCTATACCTACGTTTATACCGAAATATCGCGTAACGAGCTTCTTCTCGTGAACATCTTTTTATTTCAGGTATATACGTACTTAGCAAACTTTGTTAACGACTTAATGGCAAAGTCTCGTTTGTCTTTGGCAGCTCAGCCTCAGCCTGAGCCCCGGACTAGGCTAAGCTGCGGTATTCTCTTACCGACCATTTTTCACGTCTATCCTAGTAGTAGGCGAGTTTCGCTTTCTCCTTTTCTGACAAACGAGAAGTTTACAACTGTCGCGCTGTTTTTTGCCTTTATTCTTTCATTCACTGTGAGTTAAAAAAATCTCACTAAGAGATGGAGAAGCGGAAACCAGGGGACCAAATGACTGCTTAAACCGCCACGATCAAACCCTTCGCAATTTTACTCTCGCGATTGCCAAGGTCAGCGCGAAACCGTCAATCGCAGACTCAGCCGCTTGATGTATGAATACCAACATCCATCTAGATCTACCTCGTAACTAGGCACATAGATATTCCTATGCGCACGTAGAGTTGGAGAAATGTTCTGAGAAACGGATCCTGAATTTCTGAGAGACGGTGACACGAGATGCCTTCAGTTTCGGCTTTAGTTTCCAGCTTTGTGTCCCGCGCCATATCAATCACAGTCTTCATTTCCTCCGCGGATTCCTATAGCTTTCAAGATCTAATTTCTTGGTGTTATGACAGATGTTTCCAATTCTTTACGTTTATAATTTTATACAGGGTGAATTTTCCAGTTTTCGATATTTATTCAACATTTTTGAGGCTGAAGTTGCGAAAAGAGATCCGCCATTGCCCCCGGGCGAGGAAGGTCTGAGCTCTGACAACCCGGCACCGATGTCTATCGCTAGACAAACTATACCCCGGAGCAAGAATCGCGACGCGATGTCCGTGAACCAAAAAGCCCCAATCACCCGCTTCCTTGACTCTTGGTTTTTGCCTCGCTTCAGCTCGTCGCTGACGGTTAACTTTTTTGCCCATTTTATACTGTATATATGGGCAGTTTAACTCTCGTTCATATTTCACCCGGTGAGTACCGCTGCCGTGGCGACTCGAGGCTTGAAAACAGATTTTTCAAATTTAAACGCGCAGGTATTTGTCCTGAAATTCACGTGAAAAGTTCGCATTTTCTCAGACTATATACGGAAATCTAGAGTAGTTCGAAAGTTCTAGGGATTCAGAAAAATACGTGAAGCTCAAAGTTCTCTCTCTCTTTCTTTCTCTTTCTCTTCTCGTCTCGTATCTCATCGCTATTTATATTCCGTCTACCAATAAATTATATAGAAACAACATTCTGAGCGGAAAAGGTAAACGCGAACTACGACTACGACTACGACGTTAATCAATCTTGACTATCTTCCTCTATAAAACTAGGCGCGTATATAGTTATACAACCAACTAAAAATACCCTTCAGTCACTTTTGCATATTCATATCGGATAATGGTAAAGTTTTGCCCGATCTAAACCTGAGATAAAGTATAGAATATATTATAAGTTGATTTTAGATCGAGATTAAGTTAAGCTCGAACCTCCTTGTCTAAACAAATAATGAAACACAGAACTCTAACCGATCATTAATTGGTTCACATACATATATGTGTGGATAAAATTAATTCGTTTCTCTTTTTCAATGAAAAAAAAAAACTAACGACCTTATTTCCTTTTCTGTTTCAGGTGAGTGTCAATACCTACATCAAAGATAAAGCAGTGAGTTATAGTGTGTAATCACCTTTTGTCGTGGTTTTACGTTGCCATGCAATTTCGTTTTTTTTTTTTCTTTCTTTTTTTTCTCCCCTTTTTTCACGTTTTAATTTACTTTGCGCGTATAGATGCGTGAGAAGGTTTCGTTTAATGGGCTACCCATTTATTCGAAAATGATAAAATGCCTTTTTCCCTTCTTCTTTATCTCGGATTTGTAAATTTAAACCCCCTTTTTTTTTTGTATAATAAATTAATTTTCCAAATTCATGCATCGGAACGAAAAGAAAAAAAAAAAACGTGATATATTATACGTTATTATATTATCTCGTATCGGCGACAAAGAGAAGGTGTACGCTGTTGTTATAATGAACCGTGTGCTAATGACTATCCGTGCTCATAATTATCCGTAATCAATCAAATTCTGTATAACGATAAGTTTACGTCACTAAACGCTGACACTCTCACTAATTTAACTTAACTCCTTTATTAAACTCATTCTATTAAATATATGAAAAAGAATTCTTCACGCTTCATCATATACCGTATAGCATATCTATCGGTATTATTATTGGATTCATCGACCCTAACAATTTATATCAATTGATTTCATCAGCAATAATTGATTCCCTATATCCGCACAATTGACTCAATTCTTTCTTCATCGTGTAATTTACTTTTTTTCCTTCGTTTCTTTTTTTTTTTATATTCTTTATCTGTATGACTATATCGTTCTCACGTCTAAAAGAGATTTTCTTCTTTCCTCTTTCAATACTGTCTGTGGATTTTTACAGCTGGTACGTATACGACAGATATATATATATATGTGTATGTCTTCTGAAAATTTATTCACTGCCTTTTTGTGCTATTTATTATTTCTTGCATCTTTTTTTTTTTTTTTCTCTTGTATTCCGGGGCTTTTACGAAGGCGAATACACGTATAGACGTAATAAAAACAGGACCTGGTTGCCTCGGCAAACCACAATGCTAAGAAACCTTTATTCCGCAAATAGGGTAGATTACATTTCCGGGTCTACCGTTATTTACGCACGCTATGAGGTCTGACCACACGTAGTTCTAGGTATTCACACAAAGACACACGCGCGCATATAGAGAGAGAGAAATTCCAATGGCACGTATGAGCTTACGCCGAAAATTCCTTGGATTCCATTACGTTTAGGTATTGCGATTTCTGGCCGGACAATTCTGCGTCCACGCGTCTCTAAAGCTCCGTTTATCCCCAATCCCAATCCTATGTACGTAGACTGTCGTGATCAGAAGTATTCGATATTCAATTCAAATAAATTTCCACTTCTTATTGCACAAATTTGCGAACTTATTGTATATCACAAAACGATTCTTCCCGCTCGCTATACGATATATGGAAATCCAAAATGGCACAGTATTGCTGAAATCTCATTCATACGTATGAATGTTTACTTTGAAAGTACGATTTCCATACAGATTGCTTTTTGAAACTGACCAAAAGACAGAAAACAATGATTCGCGTTTCCGTTTAATTGGTTCGTTAATTTTGACCAACATTTTTCGACGATATGATTAATTGAGTTCTTTTAATAATTACATGGAAAATATTTGGCATGAAATTTGACAGTGAAGAAAATTCGGTATAGGTAGAGGAGGGTTTCGCAAAGCTATGTTAGACCCGGGACTTAGACTCTGTTGAATTCAAAACGTTTACATTCACTTGAGAGAACTCGGGGCTTAAATCCTTTCGAGTGCGTCAAGAATTTCTGCTGTGGAATCCTTGACAATTATTATCCCACACAACCACTAAGATATCAGCGAATACCCCTTCGCTGGCTTTAAACAGCCTTCGAAATCAGACAATAAAGATTTGCTCGAGCTTACAGAAAGGGGTAACTGATTCATATCCTATTAACTATTTGGGTGGCTAGGCTATTCTAATGCAGCGCTAAATTTTCATACATAAATACTGCAGTGAACAAACTGCGAGGGGAGCCATTAAAATTATTATTATATGTATATACATTGTGGATTCTGTTCAAGAAATTTATTCAGATATGAAAATTTCAACGCGAATTAACCGTCGAAATGAATTTTTCGCATTATTCTTATTGCGATTAGTTTCATTCAAGATATTCGACTGAAATTTCTAAAGTTCTTTGAGGAAAAACGTCGCCTTCCATATGGCGTGGGCAAAGGATAGGTATAAGGCCAAGGGTCGTACGACAAGAAACGATAAATAAATCACAGTGCGACGTTTCGTTTCGAAGTTTTATCCCATTTTTTTTTTCTATTTTATTTTTTATTATTACTATAGCTACGTGATCCCCGATGGCGAGAAAAGAAGGGAAAAAGGTTAAAATCGGGAAATATATCTTTGTGAGAAATTTTGATTTTTAATATTTTCCATTTTTCTTTTTCTCGACATGTAACGAATATAATTTATTTTCTGCACGAACGTCACTGTGACATCAATTTAATAGCGGGTGGATATATTCGCTCGAATGTATACGGGGAAAAGCTTTTATCATTTTTATTATTAATCGCATTTATTCGAAGCTCGTCGCGCGGTTTGTACGTTTAAATTTCCATTAAGAATATTGATAAACGCTTCCTTACTATATTCATTCTGAAAAAAAAAACATTTTCTCCAATTCGTATCATACCTAGCTGCAAATGAATCGGAATAAAATGAAAAAAAAGGGCTAACTAAAGAATGAAAGAAGATCGAGAAAATGGAAAAAAAAATATTCCCTGAATTTCTTCCCTGACAAATATGCAAATATTTGCATCCCCGTTTATACGTACCCTACGCATCCGGGGGATTATGGGACAGCGGTTTTTATCGCATCTCTATATCTACAACACGCATGCATATAATTGGACACATACGGCAAAATACGTGGCGTATCTTTACTCGTAAATTTTACGTTTATCAGATCCGTTAAGCGAAGTTTAGCCCCTCGACCAAACGAAACAGACTTGATACCTAAATACGTTTAAATCCTGATTTTATCATCTAGAGATACGAACCTGCGAATTTTCCTATTTGGTTAAAATTTGGCTAAAATCATCCCCAGAAAAGAAAGAAAAAAAAAAATAAGTAACCAAGTTTTTATGCCTCAACAAATCCGGAAGACACGATTCTTCGGTAATAATTCCAAACTTCAAGATTATTTCTCAGCAAAATAATCCGTACACATGTACCTACCATTTTTGAAATTGGTCATTTCATCGAGCTAGACCGAGATACGCAGCTGTAGCAAATCTGCTGCAGCAGTAACAGCAGCAGCCTGTGGTAAACGGATATTGGGGGCTGGGGGATGCAATTTTCGTTCTCTAAACGAGGAACGTCCGGGCTGTCTAACGCTTCGAGAATAGTATAAAAAGGTGGTAAAATTGGGTGAGAAGAATTCAGCTTTATGATAGTCAGTCGAGATAAATGAAGAAATCTCAACGGAAGTAAGTATAGTTTAGTTTTTCTAAATTCGTCGAGTAAAAGCTCCCGATGGTTTTTTTTTCCCACGAATTCGATGAACAATAATCATTATGTCGACACTCGCATCGAGCCTGACATAAGCAGCTCGAATTCCCTGATTCGTTTTACTCGTTCGCCGATTCTGAGCTGCTTAAATCACGCCGGAATTCAACACCCCATTGTCTTGTCGGAAGATGGCTTTTTTCACATTTTGTTGTCCTCCCGTTCGTTTAGCTTCTTTGCTATTCATTACTAATTCCTGGCTCTGAGATATACATAGGTGATGGAAAAATTTGTCGATTTCATTTCGCAAGGTTGTTTAATAATTTGACGAGAATACGTTCGAATTTATGATAGGTCGATAAAATCCAAGTATAGTTTCAGTTCTACCTGACCTTTAATTGCTGCTGGCAAACGGAAGGCAAAACAATTTCTCTCGATCGTTGTGCCTCTGCGGTAACTTGCTATTATGTATTTCGTACAGCTGTGAAATACCTGAAATTATAGGAGAAAACTGTCGAGAATATTATAACGTCAGCCAGAGAATTTCACCGCGCAAGTCCTCCCTCGGCTATAATCCCTAGCATATCTCTTTGTAATCCTAACGTAATATAAACTTCAGCTTGACGAAGGATTTACTCCTAATCCAAATATTATTATCCCCCATTGCATATGTATTACCGATATCGCGTTATATCATCTTGAAAGGGTTGTAGTTATATCAAATTTGATTCGCTTGGTGAAATGATCTAGCTACGAAATTGAGTAAACCGAATGTGTTCAGTTTGTTTAGAAAATGTTCAGAATTTTGAGATAGGCAAAAGAGGGAACGCGGAAGTTAGGTACCGATATATGCAGAAATTTATTACCGCAAGAAGAAAATTAGGGGTGTAAGTGCGACGGGTGGGGGGGATAGGGTGCGAAAATTCTCGATTCTAGAGAAAACACAACCACCTCGAAAGCACCCACTTTACACTGCGGTTAAATAAATTGCCGCCTATTTGCGAGACAATTAACATTCACTACCCCGACCAAGAGAACGAATAATCCCTGTGGTGACGCTCTGGAACAGTTTCCACCTTTTCTCTACCTCTGATATTACGCGAAACGAGGCACTTGGCGCACGTAACATTCGCGAATCTGTTGTTCCCACTTTTTATTCATTTTTTTTTTTTACATTTTTTTTATGGAAATGCGATTAAAATCAAAATTAGAATCATTAATAAGTCTTAGCTAATTGCGAATTACAAGAGATTTTATGATGGGATATTCGGAGCTCGGTTATACTCTTTGCTATTGTCTTTTTACTTTGACAAAATGTAACCTCGGAATTTTGCTCCTATAACTTTTCCCTTAGTTTTCCTCGCGTCGGTTTTCTCCATTTCGAGATAAGCAACGGGGGCAAGACTGCGGACGTCGAAGTAGGTAGTGAGTTTGAACCAAAGTCTGGTAGAGTTAGACGAGCGCAAAAATACAGGGTAAATCGAGTCTAGGAAGTTTGCAGCTGACACGACGTGGTGTTGGATATACAATATACCCCATACACCCTTATACGTGTGATAAAACTACTAGACGTAGCTCATATCGTTTCTCCACATGTATGAATATAATTATCTGTGCATATGTAGGTGTGACTGCATCGTGTTGAAGAAATAAAAAATAAAAAATAAAAAAATAGTTTAAATTTAATTAACCTGAGGCAGGAGGTTAATTAAAGTTGAAATTAATTAGCGAAGTGATGACATGACACCGGTCTCTACTTTCATACGAGAATATATCCCTCCTGAGACTTGAATCATCTCTGGGCTATAAATAATCGTCGAATAAGTTACGAAGGAAGAAGACACGAACAATGTATACATACAAGATTTGATGATTAAATATTAGGAAATAATGACGATAATGGGGGAAAAAATTATGTATATATATTTTATAAGATCGCATGAAGATAGTCAGGATTTTTTTTTTTCTTTTTGATTCGCTTTTCTCTCTTCTTTTTTCAAGCTCAACTTATTTCGAACACACATACATACATACATTTTCATTTTCATTTTCATCTCTATTTTCATTCTCATTATTAAACGAGAGCTTATAATCTGACGTACGAAATACCCCCAGGGTTCTATATAATATTAAATAGACAGAGAGAAACATAGTAAATAAGTTTGCGGATCTATGTATATACCAGAGAAAGATGCAAGATGCCTGCAGACTGAGCCAAGAACGCCTACG
Source organism: Rhogogaster chlorosoma (assembly GCA_944452935.1). NCBI lineage: Eukaryota > Metazoa > Arthropoda > Insecta > Hymenoptera > Tenthredinidae > Rhogogaster > Rhogogaster chlorosoma. Next base: position 25,284,815 of record OX101800.1, on the reverse strand, counting down.
GTAACGCATGGTAATTAGAAGACGTCGTTAGCCACCTGATTCACTTGCCTAATTGAATCATATGCCACTGCTACTCAATTTCTAATCCATATTCTCTCAATTTTCGAACGGTATATTATCGTCATAATCATTATTACTACTATACTATATCTGCTCCAAAGTTTCCAGAATTTATAACTTATCGTTAGACCTTAGGTTGCAAACTGCACATACGGATACTTGGCGAAGAAATTCGCAGGGTTAGTCTGCTAATTATGATAGAACTAATCTTATCTCAAATCTATTTAATCACCCGGAATAATTATACAATTATTATTACTCGATTGATACCGTATTTCAATTTTTGGAAACGTCAAGCCCTGATATCGTATCTGGAACTATGATATGGTCAGAAATAGATCTGTATCTGTGTCTGTACGATAATGCGTTGAGTGTTTAAATTCACATTTGGTGAAATTAATTTCATACCCTTTTTTTAAAAACCTTTTTATGCCGTATAATTTATTCGTATATAAATCTGTGGAAAAACGTGGCCGTGGGCTTGGAGGGTATTAAAAATCCCTCATTAACGGGTCTACGAGCGGAATATTTATCCCTCGGAAAGAAAGTTTTGGAAACTCGAGTGAAGTTGGAAACGTAAATTATTCTACGTTCATGTCGGTAATTAGTATATTTACAAACTCGTTTATTACACATATATATTTGGTATACATGCGAAATTGCTATCCATGATTTTTCTTTTTTTTTGTCAAATAACTTGAATTTCTCGCCCTTTTCTACTGTTTTTGGAATTTTTATAAACAAGGTTTTTTTTTCGCCCCCCAGCAAAGTAAAATATAGGTCAGCAGCTGCGACTGAATGGCTCTTCAAGATCCGTATACCGCGACCCCGAATCTAAATCGTTGTCACTTCCGCGCGGTGTGCGAAAGTCTTATTGTCCCGATACTAAAGATAAAACGGGGAAGAGAAGGATTCTCACGGGGAAGAATATATTGAACAGACAGCTCGCTGAGATCGACAAAGAACGAAATACATATGGAGAATCTAGTTTCTCGGGTAGAAAAATAACTTTTTTTTGAGTCGTGGGATATTTCGTTGTTTCTGAAAATTGGACGATTTTTTTTTTTCTTTTTTTTTTTACATTGCAATTTATTCTTCCGAAAGATATAACCATGTGACCTTTCAGCCGGCTGGCAAGAGGATTTTTATACGAAATAAAAAATGATACCAGTGTCTCGTTCTTTTGTCAACCAACCAGCCCGCGAAACGAGGGAAAATTCGGTTCTGCGATTTTAAAGAGAAATAAGGAACGCGGATTTTCAAGCTTATAACTGAATCATATTAACGAGATACCGTGTACCAAGGGGATGGTCATTATCGAGGAATTGTAGGTCGAAAACAAAGAGGTATTCTTGAACAAAAAACTGGCAACAACATTTATATGCCAGGGAATAATCAGGGTACCTTGTTTCCGACGACGAAATGAGAACATTGCATTAAACCCCGGGGAAATTGTTAATAATCTTGTCTTTTTTTTTTCTCCTATTCTATAAAGAGTCGAGATTTTCTCTCTTTTTTAAATTTACTTTTTCACGAGCTTCGCCATTTACAATATTCTCTTCTTCTTCTTCTTCTTTTTTCTTTCTTCACTTCTCTTTTTGAGAGGAGAAAATTTATCGAGGTTCTTTTTTGAGATATCACATTGAATTTTGGTAACGATTGATGAAGGTCGTGAGCTCTGAAGCCGTGTTGGATAAAGTTTATCAATTTCTTCGAGTCGTAAACGGAACCGTAAATTTCTAAGGAAATCGAGGGAAAATCTTTTCCATGTCTTTCACAGGCTAAAGATAGCCCAGTGACTTGAATGGAAATACATTTAAAAAAGAAGTTCATTTCACGTAGGGGTATATATATATATAATATTTCGACGAATAAACCCGGTTCACAGAAATCTCTAAACGTTACTCGAGTGAAAATACAATTTCAGCCTCCGTCATCTTCATTCAAATATTTTCTCACATATATACTACACCTTATGTATAGGATACACGTTAAAATTCACGAGATCAAATCTCGCGTGAATATCGAAACTTTACAGCCCTTCAAAAGTCTTCAAATACGCGTTATACCCTAACGAGATTTGGCTTTTGCAATATTTTCTCCAAACACCCATATTCCGCAGATTCGTTCTAAATTTAAAATCATTCGTAGCTGCCTTCAAAAGGATTGAAATGTGGAAAGCGATTCCTCGCCCTGAGGCCATAAGGGGTGAGAAGTCGTAAAATATGTTTGTCGTCAATCGGACGTGAAAGATTTCAGGGATGGCATATAAAAATGGAAAGATCCATGGCTCGAAGAGCAAAGCGATTTTGCATGCTGTTAGAAATTTCTTTCATTCTCTCATTTATCTGATCCTTCTATAATATATCATTTCTTAATCCCCAAAGAATACCTGAAACGATAAAAATTACATCCCTTGAATAATTTTGTATATAACTAAGCAACGCGTCGCCTGAATCGAAAATTTTGCATGCCTGGAGATGATCGAATGTCAAATTTTTCAGACAATTAACAATATTTTTGAACAGCTTGAAAAATAAAACTAGGGCAGAAATTTCGCGAAAAACGCGATTCTACAATAAATTTCTTTGTAAGGCGAAAAAAGTTCGATCCCTCGATAAGTATCGACGAAACATACATTTCATCGAAATCTTTGAGACGGTGGTAAAGATATTATAACACGCTCATTTAAAAACAAGATTGTCCTACCTGTTTGAGAAGTCTTCGGATTGATTTGGTGGAAAATTTCTGAAATTGATTTGAAATATTATATTCGTCGTTAAAATTTTTCGAATCGTTGGAAACGGTAGGTACAAAGCGTGTTGAATTTTTCTTTCGTTTGAAAACTGAGAGCTTTCGTGATATCGGAGAATCTGAATTGAGCGAAGGAAAATTTCGAGTCGCGAGACGAAGATAAGAAAAAAATAAAAGAAGGTGAAAAAAAAATAAAATAAAAAAAATGGTGAGAAAGTAATTTCCGATAATTTTTCATACCTTACACGCGAGGGTTCGATGTTGATAAAAATAATCACTTCTCTCGAGTGGCTAATGTTCCGCGTATCGTCACCTCGCGCGACTTTGCACTTCTGAGCCTCTTCGATCTTGTCGAAGGTATATTGAACGACGCTTCACATCGCTAGGGTGTCATCTCATCTTGCGAGCTTCTCGCTCGGGGCTCATCTCCATAAATTCTTTACGTCACATCCGAATGATATCACAAGGAAAATGTGGGTGTGGAATATATACGCGTGCTATATGCAGAGGCAAACGAATCTCACCGGATCTTCGCGAAATCTCATCTCTTGCTCGACTTCGCATATACGTATAACGTAACAGGTTATGTATATTTGAAACCTGAATAATATATGCAGACATATAGCTATTCGTAATTCGAGAAGGATGGATAACAACGTATATATTCAGAAATATTTTTTTCCCGGTAAAAATGAGGCGGAAATTTTTTACAAAAAAATCGCCAGTGTCTTACTGGAATCGACTTTCATATATATACAGACACGATTCTTCCCCGAAGTTTGATTGAACATAAACCTAGAATCCAAAGGCTCGGTAAATAATCAAAGAACTTTTCCTGACACGAGGAAGGCTCCGATATTGCTATAGAATTCGATTAGATCGAGTAACGCATAATCATAAAATTTATTATTCTCTAGTCAAAACGAGGCAGAAATTTTTGAAGAAAAATCCCCGCTGTCTTACAAACATATGCGAATTTTACCCAGAAGCGATTCTTTCCTTGAAATTTTATTCGACGAAAATCTAGAATCCAAATATTCACGGAAAAATCACAGACATTTTTCCTTAACATTGACGAGCGAACTTCTATACCAGATATGAAAATTGCTCCGAGGCACGCCGGGGATCCTCTCTTATAATGTAACATAATATAATATAATATAATATAATATAACGGTATAGATAATCCTCGAGGATTGGGATAGAAATTGTCGTTGACTTGAAAAGTCGAGTTTATTCGTCCGTCTCCGACGAAATGGAACCATAAAGAAGCCTTAGATTAGACAGATTCAAAGCCGTAAATTACCTACCCGACCTTCCAGAGTCGTTCGTCATCTCGAGATGATCACCGGGACATAACAGGCGCCCTGCTAACGCAGGTGGATATTTTTCGCCTCCCTTGTAAAAGGGGAGGAAATCTTTTGACAGGTTATTCTCGATTCTGCAGATATTGTGTTTTGAATTTGAATTTTTTTTTGAGAAAAGATATAAAGTTTACGATTTCGAGCGACTGTTCCTATTCATATTCTCAGATCTCGGAGATTTCTCATGGCCCATTGCTCGCAGGAGAATAAATTCGTAATACGTCGAGCGAAGTTATTCATGAAAATTATTATCCTCAAGGTAATAGGAAGAATATGGAAAATGTATATCGCAAAAATGAAATTTCTCAAAAGCTCGATGAATTGCACCTGGAGGCATCGATCCGGACACATACATCGTACACACGTAGATAGTATTGTTCAGAACAGGCTGGAAATGGCTAGAAAAATAAGAGAAGTGAAAACTGTTGATTATCGATTGCCGTGTGGCCACCTCATTCCCGACCTACCTCTGAATAATATACCGGGTATGTACGTAGAGTACCCGGTCCGGTCTCGGGGATATTTATCACAGAGGAGATCGTGCTTTTCTAGAAAAAAGGTCACGAAGTCAACGCCGTTATTCTATCTCTTTATTCCTATGATGTAGTACAGTGCACCTACTTTCATACGTATAACTTCTCGTTCTAGTTCTTTCGCTGACTTCTCTTTTACTCTCGACGCTTTTTATTTTACTTTGGTTAAATTAATAGAAATAGAATTATTTTCTCTGAAGTCGATTCGATTTCATTCAAAGACAGTGTCGAATGTTCAAAACTCCAGAATCATACGGAGATATTAAACCGTTGTCGAAAGAAAAGCTAATCTGGAGAAATAATTGGGTTAGAAAAACACCCCGGCTTTAGAAATGAGAGAAACAAAGACAAGGGGAGGAAATGTAGAAGTTATTATGATGTATAGAGTATTGAGTGAACTAGATAACCTGGCTGACAATTTATTTATGGGAACCTATTTCCCCGGGAATATGAAAGAGAGAAAGAAAAAGTAAAAGAAACAGGAAAACGAGGGCGGAAAGACTTTTGAGTGGTATCAAAAATAGATACGCTCCTAGGGGTAGCGTAGAAAGTTTTGCGGCATATGTCGTTGTGCGTTGGCGCGGGACGGATCCCTCGAGAACTTTTCAATTTGTGTATAAAAATAAAAGACGAAATTTTGTACCGACGCGAAGCTACGCGCACTGTTCGTGGATATTAGAAATAGGTTAATTTAATTAAGCAATTTTCCGCACGACCACGAGTGACTAATTGATACCTACTTACTTGGTGCATATGCGCTTTTGCTCGCTCAGGCGACCCGGGGTTTCAATTGGATTCTATTCGTCTGCGGTGAATAGGCATGTCTGAGCGTAAACTTTTGGGCAACTATAGAAAAGCACTTTAGAGAAGCAGTATGGAGTAGGCGACTTGGAGCGACGATGTAATTAATCTTGTTCAAGATTGTTTTCGTAAACTACAGTCAACTATACTCAGTTAGGAAGTTTCACTTTGGCAGTTTTGGACACTGTAGGGAATTCCGTACAGAGTTAACCGAACAAGACGCGTTAACCACCATCCGCATACCGTGTGCTATTCTTTGTCAAATTTGCGACAATTTTTTAACACTCATTCCGCGAATTTTTTTCACCGCCCTTAGTCACATCTCTTTTTTTTTTTTTTTCATGTACTACGGAATTTCTCCTACAATATTTCTTCAACCTTGTTTATGAATTCCCCGAGAGCATTATGGTGCTCGCTTTAAAGCATACATAATTAGACAGAAAAAAATGTAGAATAAAAATAATATGGAAAAGAAGAGGAAGAAGAAGAAGAAGAAGAACACAAATTGTTGTCTTACCGAGGAGGCATAATTTCCCTTAAAATTTTCTTTTTCTTTTTTTTTTCGTCATTCGCGAACGTATAGAATATTTGTACGAAATAAATTCATCTTCTTGAAGAGCTTTGATATACCGATAATTCTCTCAATTTTCCCCTCTAAGTGGATTCGATTTTTCTTTTCAATATATTTCATGAACTGAGGGAATCAAAATTACTGCACGCTTGTTGGAAAAACATGAAACACGAGTACCACCGACTTATTTGATCCTACCTCTACTACACCTGAAAATCATACGGCGATTGCACGTATAAAACCGAGTTAACGAAGCGTACAAAAGGTCGTAAACGAATTACACTGGATTCCACGAGACTTGAGGCGGATTTTAAAAGTTCTAGGTTTAATTAAAATCAAGGAACGTAGGTACGTCGACAAAGAGGGAAAAGCATTTTTCACCGCGTCGCGAATGCATTATAATTTGACGACAGCCTTGGAGTTCAACAGTAATAATAATATCTATAATTTCCAGGAATCTGCAGTTTGCAATCCTTTTTTCTTCTCTCTGTTAAATTTTCTGCCGATTGGTTTGCGAACTTACAATTAAAATAAAATCTCACGAAATCCCCACTCGTTGATCGAAATTGACTGTGACTCGGTATACTGATTATCCACAAGAAAACAAAAAATAAGAAATGAAAAAAAAGAAAAAAAAAACACTCAGAAGAAATTTTAATTTGAAAACTTGCTTTGTTCCACGAAGAAGCAGCTGTCAATGAAAAGAGAAAAAAAAAGCTATTTCAAGTTTTATCCGGAGGTGAACTGCGAAAATAAACCTAACTTTCTTCATTTAAACTGACTCTTAAATTTTCGCTTTGAATTCACTCCGAGAATTATCATTAGTTTCCTTCTTTTTTCCCTGCTTCTTTCATTGTCATTATTATTACTATTAATTTCCGACTTTTCGGAAAGAAGACAAAAAAGAAAAATTTTATACCTGCAGGAGTCAATGAAATAAGGCTTGTTCAATATATTTTATTGACCTAATATTTTGAGGGGAGAAAATATCCTGGATTCTTTAGGCATTGATCAAAAGTTGTAACGAATGAAACTCTTAATCGGATCCTAACTTCTCTTGAAAAGTACGTAAAGCGGAGAAAAGGGGTAAAGGGGTAAAGGGGTTGGGATTGTGTCTATCGTTCGTGTATATAAATGTGGAAAGTTGTCGTTGTCAAGCTCAGAAAGGGGTAACGCGGAAACGAGTGGAGTAGGTAGTAACTTCAAAGTGACGTTAGGGGTTCTCGCGCTTGCGCCCCAAAACCCTCAAAGTAACCACAGACTGACGTTGCCAGCCAAAGCTGACGTGTAAAGTCCTACTGGATGCTGGAAGCTAGTTGAACCTGCGGGGATGCTTGCTCATGTATATAAACTAAAGCATTTGCATAGACACCTTTGTATTATGGAGAAGGGAGACTGACATCACTGTCGTCTCTAGTTCCAAGTCTTGAGATTAGTCTGGGCTGGACCGCATATATATATGTCGTGTTTCTCAGGTCATTTTCGATAATCGATAACAATAATGAATGAAAATTAAATTCATCAAATATCATAGAAGGTTTACCCCAAAATTAAATCAATGTAGAATATTTTGAAAAAGCCTGTACCTTAATCAAAGCTCGCGATAAAATGTAAAATAAACAATCGGAATATTTCTTCAAAACGTATCAGTGATTCGAGAGAGAAAAAAAACGAAATGATTTCCCTCGAAGATGAACGTCGTACATATTTTCCTTTAAGTTTCTTAGGCTTAGGCGTTTTTAGGCTTTGTATTATACATCGTCTTTATAAATTTCCGACTTTTCCTCTGTATGTACCCCTCGATCGAAAGCTTTTAGCATGGCTTGAGACAAAGGGCAGCTGGTAGATAGAGAATAGAGCCTCCTCGCTGCAGCTTCAATCTTTTCACTAGCGCTGAGATTGCTGAATATATCTTTATACCTAGATCCGAAACTTTTTTTCATTCCAACAATCATAATGTCCCAATTGTTCATGATCCGAGCTTCAAAACTCTACATCTACGTATAATAGCCGAGATATTTTGTCTCGCGGTAAAAGCTCGCGACTAATCGCGTTTCCTCTAACCGAATCTTCCCGGATTAATCGACTTTCTATTTTCCCACTTTCCGACAATATTCTATATCCGCGTCTCACACGGCAGCATCACGATTCCGACGTTGGAAAAATCTGCGGAAATATACACGATGCAGTTCTTGGGTCTGCGCGTTGCACATTATCATTCCAATATTCCGGACAATTCTTTCCCCCCGAGATCTTAAATCGTCGGAATTTTATCCCACGTCTTTTGATATGTTTGCACAAGTCGGTCAATTTATCACTTGGCAAACAGCTGTTATATCGAATCCCTTAGGTATGCTGAGATGTAAAATGAGATATCGAGTGCTTCTAGGAGCGGATATCTGATGTTGGGTTAGACAATCTAGGTCCGCCCCCATACTTGACTCGATAATAATGATAACGGTATAAAGTCAACAAGAACAACCGGAACTCAGTCTCCCTTTTCATCCTGTTTGTTTTACCCGAAAATTCGATCAAGGACCACCATTAGTCGACTTCTACTTTCATCAAACATCCGCTCACATAATATGTATCTTTGATTTACCTACCCGATTCGAGATATCGAACACCGGATGCTGCCTCCGGGCATCGATCAATGTCTACTCGCGCAGATGAGGTAGAAAAGCGATTAATTCTTCAAGTTCTATTTCCTGTTCAAAATTGGGACGAAAATTTTTGGAATATATAACGAGAACGCTGCAGCGACTGATACTTCTAGATAGCGAGCGACTAATTTGCGTAATCTCGAATTAGAGTCGCTCGGAGCTCTTTTGCGACAAGGTGTAAGCATTGTTCTCGACAATTACACTCGCTGTGGTTCCCATTCTAATGCAGCTCACGATTCACGTTTATCTCAACTTTCTTTCTGCTGTAGTTAGGTAGGTAGTTACTTTTTAATTTTTTTTCTCTACTCGTTCATTCGCTCTAGAATTATGTTTACATTTTTTCACAAACTAATTGCCTTATCTGCCTAAAAAAAAAAAAGATGAAGAAAATTTCGCTACTTTATTTTATTTTTGATTTATTTCTTTTTTTCTATTCATATACCATACGCATAATTTAACCCTGGAAAAACTTTTCCTTCGTATGACAGTCGCGCTTTGATAATGTTCACCCCGCGCAGGAGAGCGACGATTTTTTGAAAATATATCGGGCTAAAAATTTGAGGATATAAAGTTTTGGGTAATTTGCATTATATTTCCGTCGACGCACGGTGCCGCGTGATTCCGACTCTATATACGCAAACCCGGATTCTTTTTAAACCCACAGAAATCACCCTCATATAACTACGCGGCTTGTTCATTCGCTCAGCTTTTCTCTTTTGAACTCGCATCTGCGGCACGTTCATGTGAACACACGAGTGTATGCCCACATATTATGATTTACGCTTTCTGAAATTCACTCCGACACCATAGCTATACAGCATATAACCATACACTACATTCTCCAACCTTTCACGGGGGAGAATATAAATTCATGCTAACTAATGCGTCATGACTTTATCATGTAGAAACGAAACCAGAACTTCTTTTCGTCTTCTTTTTTTTAGTTTTTTAGTAAGTCGCGATGGTGTCGGAGGCTTTTTTTCAACCTCTCCGACAGGAGCTGAAGATGAAGCGAATTTCGATTTATCAATAATGATTAGATACTAAATTTATGAACCGTCTCTCAGCGGGGGTAGATATTTTCCTTTCCTTTTTTTTCTTCGGGGCATTTCTATCAGTTTGGAAAAATCCTAATCCATGATTTTACAGTTTTATTCAATTTCTTTAGAGTCCTACCTTTGTCTCGACGAGCGAAGAGACGGGGCTTTCGCGCAACAGCTACCCTTCACGAATATATATATGTTTACACACGATGATAATATACTTCTAAAGGGATTAACGGCCGACTAATTGTTCCTCGTGTACGTTTACACTTTGGCTGGGGGGTGAATCCTTCTCGTTTTAGTCGTCCTGGGTGTCAAATTTGGTGTAAAATCAGTGTTCATTTTAGCGTTACACAATTACGAACCCCTTGCATTATTATCCATGTTCGAAAGTGTGAAGTAATTACGCTTGCCCTTTTCTCTTCCGCACCTAACGACGATGAATTTATACTTTTTATCCTGTTTTTTTTTTTTTTTCTTTCTCTTTTTTCTCTCTCTCTCCTTTTCCCCATTTTCTGAATCGGCACAAAGCTTCGAGTTTTTTTTCTTTACTTTTGTTTTTTTCTTACCAAGACTAATAGGGGTTAACTTCGTCTTTCCACGTTTCTTTTACCTCTCTAACTATACAAAACCGTTTAATGCTGAGGCTGCGGTAAAATTTTCCGTCAACTTCATCGGTAGATACGATGATAAATTGGATTATTATTAAGTTTTCGTGAGAGGGTTGTTCGATGCGGATTGTCGCGAAAGCCAACGACAATATCGTGTAATGTATTCGTGCCTGGTTTTATTCATAAAATATAATTACCCGAGTGAAATGCCTATACTGTTAAACTAAATTTTATGTGCGAGAATAAATTCATTCCTGTCCTTTCCGCTAACAAGCCCTTTGAACCCTGAATTTTAACCACCCACAAAAAGGAGGGAGAAAATAAAAAAGAAGAAAAAAAAAGAATAGAGAAAAAAAAAATGGCAATTAGAATTCTGTTCCGAGAGAAAATCGTGGGTAGGTTGATATGAAAAAAAAAGAGAGAAAAAAAAAATGTCCAGTCATTTTTTTAAATTCTCTTTCACCGAGCTGTATGAATGTAACCAGTTCATGAAATTACTCTCAGCTTAACGTGCAATTTACATGAATATATACGCGTATATACGTATACGTATAATTCATTCAAAAAAAAAAAAAAGGGAAAAAAGTTGAAAAAAAAATCGGAACATAATTTCTATAGCTAACTGGAAGTATGGGGTTCAATTCGTTACATGCATGTATGAAAATTTACCTCGATTTGTTGTTTTTAGTAAAATAAAGGTTTTAATAATAATGCATAATTCATTATACTTAACAATTGGGGTAATTTTGATTCTATATCCGTAATGAAATAATTTGCAATACTATTTTCTTTGTTTAATGAACGTTTCTCGAAATTGAATTTATCGGGAAACCAAGAATCGCCTAGTCTCTTCGTGCTTACGGTGCAAAACAAACAAAACTTCCCTTTTTCCTTCGCCTGCTCTATTTTATTTGTCCGATGTGATTGACCAAATGTGAAGTTGACTTTCGCTCTATCCATCGTACGACAAGTTTCCTTCTTTATTCTTTTTCTACAATTTTACACTTTAATGGAGTAACAGTTACTCGCTTACTCGTTCATTGCGTCACATTGTATATAATTGACCTAAGAACGCGTGAGAATTCGAGTCTCAGTACGTTTCACTTAGACTTAGACCGCAGATCTCTTGTACTAGAGCTTGTCTCGATTCCGCCGATTTTAAAAATTCAAATTTTTGAATTGTTGCGGGTCTTGTGATACTGTGATAAACTCTAAACTCTCCGAGTGTTCCTCACGATCTTTGACTCTGCCTCGAAGTCGTATGTGTCGCTTTTTCTTCTTCAGCGTATAAAAAAAAAAAAGGGAAATGTTGATAAATGGAGAGTTGGAAAAGGCCCTGGAACGGGACTACGTATCGCTGTAAATATAAATATTTTCCATTCCGCATGCAGAATGGAAACCCCACGGAGAGCCCCACTCTAGCGGTAACTTTTTCCGTAACCTGGAGGAGTATAGAGGTTCCCTCAGGAATGCCTCTGAGAGTTTTCTCCCGTTTTTTCTTCCTCCTTTTTTTTTTTTTTTCTCCTTTCATTTACCTTTTCCTTTTTCTTCTACTATTTTTCTTTCTTTCTTCTTTTTTTTTATTTAGTCTTCTTGTTTTCATCCCCTTTCCTTTTTCCCTCTACCCTTTTACGCTCGGCTCATTTCAGCCCGACACCCTCATCTGCATTTCAAACCTTATTCCACTCCTATTTTATTGCCTCCTGTCCTCGCGGTGTACCCTCGATATTTTTAATCTTTATTTCTGGTAGAACGGAAAAGAAAATTCGTCGAGAAAATTGGCAAAAGAAAAGAATTTTCCCCTCGATATGAAGCAGAAGCAATTTTTTTCTTTTACTTTTACTTTTTCTTTATAAGTATATTCCAGACTTTTGGAAACCTCTCCTTTTTTTTTTCGCTCCCCGAAGCTCCCAGGCTCGTTTGTTATCGTATAATACCTTCGTCAACAACATCGTTAGAGAAACATTGAATGAGGAATTACGTTCGGACTAATTTCAACGTACCAAACTACGTCTCCTCCAAGTATAACCTGCAGAGCTACTAGAAACACAAATCAGCTAATTTGAATGTACGCCTCAGGGCATATACCTGCCATGAATCAGAAGTTGTATTGTTATCCGAGATGTCCTAAGGGCAGGAAAATATGCCACTAGAACCGATCCTGATTCAAACAACCATAGCTATACTGTCCTCCGGAAAATAGCTTCAGGGATACAAGTCTCGATGATAACAAGCTCCTTATTTTTGAAAAAATAAAAAAATAAATAAAAAGACACCCAAGAAACAGAAATCTCACTTTTTCTCTGACTTAAAAAAAAAGTAAAAAACATCGTAATATACATTCCCTTTATATTACAGCGACGGTCGTCTACTCGAGGGTGATCAAATATTGGCGATAGATGGACAGCCCTTGGATTCTAACATATCTCACGAGCAGGCGATTTCAATACTACAAAAAGCCCGAGGGCTTGTTGAGCTAGTCGTTGCAAGAAGCGCCCAAGGTAAGAAGCGGGATAATAACAAGGGTTGATAATTTCGCGTGGAAATATTCATTCGGCGATTATTTTCTATAATTTTCTTATCTTTTTTCAATTTTTTATTTTTTAAGAAGTTGGGAGCTCGTTAACGCCGGATGAATTGTCCGGGGCTTCAAATTCGACAGCGACAGCAGGAGGAACGTCCGGTGTCGTTGCCGGTACCGGAACTGGAAGTCAGACACATTCCGAGAAAGATCAACAGTCCGTTGGTTCCGTCTCTGTGTCAACGGCTATATCCTCAATTGCCACTGCAACTCCGGCTGCAACATCGAGCATCTCTAGTGTCACGGCAACGACACATACACCGACATCAAATACTGCACCGGGTCTCGTCGTCGAACGAAGTCCTTCGGCGGTTAGCGACGCCTCAAGGACTGGCTCTGACATGGTGGTGAGTTTTCTTTATTTTATTACGTTTTCACCTAAAGCCTTTCGTATATATATTTCCTCCATAAATTGACACGTGTATAGAATTACGTGTGACACGAGCTTCTCTCTGATGCGAAATTTTGACGTACAGTTGATTTGACGTTGATGAAACGTAGGTATATGTACTACGCTTTGAATAATCTCGATCGAACATCTTCGCACAAAGTTTCCGCGGCTCCTTCGTCAACTTGAAATACGCGAACGTCTATCAAAGGAGAAGTTGAGATGTTCGAAGTTTCGTATACTTGCCAAAGATTGAGGATAATTTAACGATCTCGGGAAATCCCACTCTGAGAGGATACTTTGAAAAAGTTCATTATTTTATTTTGTTAGGTAAGGATTTCCCGATTACCTATATAACTATTATAAATTTTAACGATATAGAGATACAGAAAAGTCACATTAGCCACTATTTTATCATATCGACGTTCACCTGTCTGGAAAATTATGTTCGTTGAAAGGTTGCAGAGGTTTGCCAAAGGCCATCTGTGCCGTGAATCTTATTTTATACCGCAACGTATTGCTTTATGTATTTCGACCTGGGGTAAATATATTCAATTTTACGATGACGCGCCAATAAATTTCACCTCACGAAATAACACAGAAGAATTTCAAATTTCGAACTATACTTATACCTATAGGTATACCGATGCCTACATGCCGACTTCACGTTTCAACCCCATTTTTTTTACTTATGAGCATCTACTTTTCTTGCCTTTACCCCATCGTGCATATATCTATCTCGTGTCAGAAATCTTTAAAATAGTGTAAAATACTGTAAAAAATGACTTTCTGATCACTTCTTCGTCTCGTCTAAGTAAAATATCGAACTCGTTAGACCCTCCCTTCGCTATTTTGCGGCTGGTTGATTTAGGGGTGGTTTAATAGATCGTCAGAATCGAGTGTGCGCCGTGTATCTTTCGAACTAGTGAAAATGATTTACGTATAGCGACGAGTGGTCAGCTATCACAGCCATACAGGGTCGAGTAGGTGAACCTACAGGACCGGGGACGGTAAGTATAAAGCTGAAATATAGGTAATTAGAAGATAAAACCTCGCCCTATCGCTCCAGCTACGGCCTGAGTGGAAACCCCGTTGCCTCGTTTCGCTCAGGGTGGTATCAGCCCTCGATTTTATCCAACGGTGAGAGTTTCCGCTGACGCTAGCCTCCCGGAGGTTTGTCCGGGCATATGTTCCCCCAAATGGTCGTCGAGAAGCTAGATTCGATTTCCACAAAAATCCCCCTTATATCCAATATATATAATACAGGGAAAAAATAAGATAAGAGAAGAAAAAAAAGAAAATCTATTCCAGTGATTTTTATTCTCTCTCTCTCTCTCTCTCTCTTCTTCTGTTTTCACGAGTGAGGATTATAAATATATATTATACCTATAATATCGGGTCCCTTTTGTCGAGAGGTAGGAAAGGGACGGAGGAAAAGTTTAAGTCCGAAGTAAGAAAGTTTAATGAAAGTCGGTTCGATGGTGACTCGCCCCGAGGGCAATGAAGTTTTAATGTACCTTACCTTACTCCTTCGAAGAGAGAAGAAGAAGTCGCTAGTAGATAATCACGATCGATTTTTTTTCCCCTCGCTTCAACCGTACCGGGTAAATTATTTATTTACCCCATTTCTCTTCGCCCGTTTATACATGTGCGGTATATAATTATTATACCACAAGTTTGTTGGTGCTGGTGGTACTGGCGGTGCTGCTGATGTTAACCAATACTATCTTCTTTTTCCTATATACGCAGGGGTTTTTCTACTATATACGCGTCCTGATGCGGATAAATAAAGTCTCGAGAAATTACACCCTCGGGGAAATGAATGTAGGAAAACACGTCTCGGCGTTAAGTACCGTCAGGTAACCCCTTACAGCTTTCAGACTGATTGGAAAAAACTTCATACCTAAGACTTCGCGATGAGGTCATAAATCCGACTCTTAATATCACTTATCGTCATTCTTTTATTTATTCGTCTGATCATTTTTCAACACACAACTATCCTGGCTGTAAATTTAACCTTATAAAACCACCCGCCGTTTCTTCCAGCTACCTTGAACTTGAATTTTTTTTTTCTTCTTTTTATGGATCAATTCGCAGAGCTTACGTTTGTGTAGCAGGGACCATTCATAAATTATACAAGTTGGAAAAGAAAAAATGGAAAAATAAAAAACCTGACGTTATTCAAGGACCAGTTCCTCTCGCGGTTTTATTTACGAATTTACACAAAGCACGCGCACTTTTTTTTTTCTTCTTTTTCTTCTTTTTTTAGTTTTACTTCAGAATTTATTCTTCCCTTTCTATTATTAGGGGAATAAGGTAGAACCTGCCTCCTATACGAGGGAAGGACCTGCGTGGTTTAGATTTAGGTTTAGGTTTAGGTTTAGGTTTAGGTTTAGGTAAAAGCTTAGGCTTAGGTGGTTT
Organism: Rhogogaster chlorosoma; assembly: GCA_944452935.1. NCBI lineage: Eukaryota > Metazoa > Arthropoda > Insecta > Hymenoptera > Tenthredinidae > Rhogogaster > Rhogogaster chlorosoma. The sequence continues at coordinate 25,269,025 of OX101800.1, read as the reverse complement.
CAGGTCAGGTTAGACAGGTCACCTGTTTCAGGTCCGGGCCACTTGTCTTCTAGGGTTACTTACAAACGTGTTTCGGGATTGTAAATGGCGAGTGTTAAGCTCGGCTATGTTTCCTATACCTACCTGGGTAACCACTTGCTTTTACCTTACGTCAGCTATCGATTTTACCTTTCGACTTCGTCCACGACGACCACAGCTGGACTACGTCTTCTGTTGAAAATAAATACACAGAAAAAAAAGAAAACGAGAAACGAGAGAAGAGAGAAGAGAAAAAGAAAAAAAAAAGAAACGTAATACCAATTCAGATAAATAAGGGAGAATTAGGGTTGAACGAGACTGAACTACCTCCACTAGCTTCCGATCTCTTCATCGGATAGATTCCCTACTTTTTTTATTCACTGTCCACTCAGTCTTATCTACTCCCTTTCCTTTTTTCTCAAATATTATTCTATTCTTCGAAGAATAACGTTGATATCCCTGGCTGGTCTTCGCCGAGGCGTAAGGGTATAACTCGAAGCACTTTTTAATGACTTCTTCAATCCTCAGTCGCGAGATTTACATTTTATTCTTGAATTAATATGAACGTGTTGCTTTTTTTGGTGCCTCGTTTAACGAGCAGAAAAGAAAATAAAAAATAAAAAAATGAAATGAAATGAAATGAAATGCAAGGTAAAGAGATAAAAAAAAAAAATCTCTCGATTTCAAGGGAATTTCTTATTTTCTTTTCTTTTTCCCTGTTGTCGTTATTTCTTTTCTTTCTTTTTTTTTTTTTGTTTCGTATTATTTTTCAAGAACACGCAAAGAGCTAGAGGGTGAGTACCTAACTGGCTAATTAATCTTTCTTATTTTATTATTCAAATTCGAATGCTATCGCGTTTTAAATGACACGAATGATACTTGACAAATAAAAAAGAAAAGAAAATAAAATGAAGGAAAGAAAAATATACAACAAGCCAAATCGCGAATAAAAATCTTTAATATATATGTATATATATTTTTTTTTCTTTGACTCAACCCCTCAGTTGCAGGCAATCCGAACAGAACAGAACGAAAATTTCCATTCCGAACAAATCGCGGGTATACCTATATAAGCCTTATACCAAACTGCGCACCCTATACTCCTATACCTATATAAAAAGTGAAAATGAGGCAGAAGGCGGGAATCAAGATTCCGGACTACAGAACCCTCAGACTTTAGAGTGGTGAGAGTTTCGGTAAGGATTGCTTGATAAGCTTAACCCTGAATCCTCGCTCCAACTCAAGAACAGGTCAAGTCGCTACTAGAGTCAACCTTTCATCGATTATTTCTCAACTTCCTTCATGCCTCGGATTAGTTTCTAACAATCGCAGCTTTTCCTCACCCCGCTTATACCCTCAACTAAGGACGAATTCCCATTCAGCTACTTTTTTTTTTCTTCTTCTCTTTCCATCCTTTTCAAATAACTCATATACTGTTTTCACTTTTCATCGCCTTGGTCCTTTAAAGAAATATTGCTTTCGGTCGAAAAATGAATTTCGTTCATTTCAACGTTCATTTTCCTCGCCTCTTCCTGCCTCGAAAGTATGCGAAAAACAGATCGAAAAAAAGGTTTTTCCACGTCTTTGAAAAAGTCAGCAGGGACGAGATGAAATCATCCCAAATTTACGGGATTTTAGATCTCGTTTCTCTCTCTCTTCCCCCGTAACTGTTCTTCTTTTCTTGTTCGAATGAAACGTAGTTTCCAAAGAATGAAAGAGAGAAAAAAGAAAAATTTCTTTTTCCACACATTCTCTGTCATCTTATCAATATAACGACACCCCCGAGATAAATATTTTTGTTTGTCTCAGAAAAGTAGATTTGAACAAAAGTTTTTTTTTTTTCTATACCCTTACAATCGTAACGGACCAAATGAGCAAAGTTTTCTTCGTTGGATATATTCCGGGTGTTTAACCGGTGGATTAATCGTCGAAACTTAGCGGAGAGTGGATCGTTGCGTTACACTTTCGGCTTTAGCATCACGGTTCGTTGGTCCCGAAAATATATCCTAACTTTACTGAAAATATACGCGCTGTCCCGGCTATAATAATATACCTAAAAACTTATTCTTATACTGCAACTCGAATCTGCAGGGGGTGAAGTAAAACTGGATGAAACTATCGCCCTCGGTTCAACTCAGTTCACTTCAGTTTTCCGATTTAAATGAACCATTTAAAGATATATATAGCTGAGAACATGCCTTTTCTTGAAACTTTTCAAACTACTATACTTTCTGGACTATCGGGTACCGTGAGTAAAATGCCTATCTATAAGCACTATATGGTATAGCCGGTAGATATACATACGCCGTTAGTACGATCACAGAAATCGGTATCTACCCCCTTTATTTCTCCCTCAATAATCCTTCTTTCCTGCACAGTCTGCAGCACTAGGTACGGAGGGTTAAACCGTGTATACCGAATCGAAAATCAATATCCAACCCCCGTATATATTCTCGAGACAATTTCAACGCTAAGCAACGAACGTAGAGACGAGCTGAAAACAAATCTGACAATTCGGGGGCCGTGAAAACCGGCGTTATACACCTTGGAAATCACTTCTTTTTTTTTTCTCTCTCGTATATTTCGATTTTCCGACATGATTCGTCGATTCGTTCGCTACGAAATGACATCGTCTCATAGTATTCCCTCGAAATTTGAAAAAATTTCGATGTTCAATCTGTCCTCAATTAAGCCGAAGTCCATAAAATTTGAAGAAAAAAAGCGTAATCAACCCTCGCGTTATAATATGTTCGATTCACTTTGTTGCGGACACGTCAGTTTCCTCAATTTCTTGTTTAATTATTTGCTTTGTAATACCTATAGAGCTGGCTTTGAACGACTGTTGTTAGGACATATCTTCCTGCGGTTCAAAGTAGAGTTACTTGATTAAAAGGGGTGCTTTGTGTCGTTACTCAACGACTGTCATCCACTTGCTGTTAATAGGAGAAAGGCAGGGCTAAAAGCTGTGGGGTGAGGTGGAGTATGAGTCTCCCGGAGTGATTGGAAGAGCAAAGGAGTAACGGGAGTGGTTGATAGTGAAGGGCAAAGGCAAATTTGCCTATTCGATTCAACCTACGCGAAGCTCTGTGTCGAAAATTAATTGTTTTAGTCAAGACGCCGGATTCCTAAACCTTAGCGGATCCTGAATCATCATAATATAACCACGCGGGCTAATAAGGGCGAAGAAAAACACTAATTGTATACGAAAGCTTTCGGTTCAGTATCGCGAAAATATTTAAGGGAAAAAGAAATCGACTAGGTATTAAAAAGAAGAATGTTGTTCGTTTTTCTGTCCAAAAGATTGGCGAGTCTTTAATTACCGCTTCAAAGCTCACTTTTCGCTTTTTAATTTCATGCCGAGATTTTTCCTCCCTGGACGTTTTCATGGAGTAAAAAAATGGGCTTAGTTTAACGGCGCGTTTAACTTGCTAAATAAATTATTTGAAAAGATATTGAGCGAAGAATTTCAAAGAGGCAATCTTAAGCTTGGAGAAATGGGGGATGGGGCGGAGAAAGAAAAATGTGTCGGAATTCTGTGTCTTAAATCTAAGGTAGATTAGAAAGTCCGCAAATTCAAGGAGTTAATAATATGGTCGAAAAAATTCCACCCATTTTTACGTTCTTCGAAAGACTCGATACACGCGCTTCGCTTTAAATCTGTTTTCCTCAAATTTATACACGCGTAGTTATATATACGCCTGCCGCCTTCGTGTCAAAGTTTACTTTACGCCCTTGATCTATCGATATTTTATATGAAAAGAGGAATAGACGCTAGAGTTCCGAAGAACGCATCTAAAGGCAAACAACCTCTCGTAAATTTTCTCTCGTTTTTATCGATACTATACGCTGCGCTGTGATATAAAAAAAAGAAAATCTCGAGCTTTCGTAACATCGGGGAGTAGTTTGGAGATGATAAAACGAAAATAAGAACAGGTATAAAATAAGGAATGAACAATATCGTTTCGTTTGATATTTATATCGAGGTACTAAAGATTCGGACAAAATATATATTCAATCAACTAATAGCTGCAGTATAATAACCTTTGCTTTACACCTGACTGAAAAGTCACTTTAATTAACTTTTATAACAGTTCTCACCTCGTTTATATCTACTTACTTACTTACTTGCTTGCTTACGCTTACTTTCAGCCGTCGCCTGCAGTAACTATGTTAATTGCAAATAGCGACAACACGAGTATACCTATATTCATTATACAGGCTTCGTTTAAGTATCCAAGATTAATTAATATGGGCCTTTAGCCATGAGCTTTTCGCCCTGTTACTCGCGGCTACCTTACTCCATATGTCTCACCTCTCTTGGCACCCTGTTCGTTATATACTTCCCGCATGTCGAGGAGTATCGTAGAGCAAAATATCTATACGTTGCTAATTTACGTAATTAAGACTTGATCACGAACTCAAACTAGGAACACTCCTGCGGGGTAATAATAGCCTGTTTGTTTCACGTTTCCGATTATCGATGTTCATTTCTCCAGAAATACTAGACATTTGATTTATTTTATTTTAGAAAGAATGAGAAAATGGAATCTTTTTCGAAAAAAAAAAAATAATTAATAAATAAATAAATAGCTCGAGGTCCGGCGGGGGTCTAAACTCCACAGCCTATCGATTATCGATATCCCTGAACAGATTGAATAACCAATCACTGCGCCTTGTTCTGCGCACCAATTCTAATCAATTATTCAAATCATTCCGCCGTAAAAATTACCTTTTACCTTTTTTTTTTTTTTTGAATTTTTCGCTTTTGGCTTGTTACCTTACTTTGCCGAGGCATGATCTCCAGCTAACCCAAAGAGTTTGAGATTTTCTTTTTAACCCCTGCGCGTTTAGGGGACCTCCTCGCTTTGGTTATTAGTTTGAATCATTAATTCAGCTAATTAGTGCCTCAAATTTAATTGAAATTGATTTAACGAACGTTGGACTTCTATTCCGCGCATGAAATATTGAAGCGGTGAAACTTTTCACTTACCAAAAAGAGAAAAGGAGGAAAATCGCTTTTTGTGTACTTGACGCGGAATCAAATGTGAAAGAAAAAAAAAAAAGAAAAAAATTCCATTATATTTTTCACTCTTTGTTTCTGACCAAGTAACGATTTTACAGAGTTTAATTACCCTATGGTAATATATACCAACGCTCGACCTTTTTTATCCTTATCCTCAACAACGGCGAACAGTACGAAGCGCTTTTGTATTTTGTATTTTTTATTTTTATTTCTTTCAATAACGTCCCTCTGCAATTGATATGCTCTATCTTTACAGCAGCAATATGTTTTTTACCTTTGTACGAAATCCGATAGATACAACATACGCGAAGATTGGAAAATGAGATACAACCATGTTAGCGGAATTATTAATTAAATGTATCGCTTTTGAATTGTTTGTCTCGCTTCTTCTCTTTATAGATCATGTTTGTATGTTATGTATGTACCTATGGCGAGGAAAAAAAAAAAAACGAAAACTCAGTTTAAATATTCAAAAGGATCTGCAGTGACGATAATTTTACCCATCTCAAACTCCCCTAGCTCTTTCATCCTGCAGCTTTCGTATAAAGGATCCATTTTCAGCCTGAAAAATCGCGACCATCTATTTTTAGAGCGAGTGCTTTTCTGTTATAGATGAAAAACTTATTTAATACATGTCGCAGAGGAAGTTATCAAATTTAGAATCTGCTTTTCTCATTTATATTTTACAATCAGATCAATCTTTCGTTTTTCTTTTTCTTTCTTTCTTTCTTCGTTAATTTTTTCTGCTCGCGAATCTTCATAGAAAAGAGGAAACATGTATACCGCGAGCAAACAGCCTTGAGGATTATTTGCCAAAAAACTGAAATCGTGATTTACGTATATATATTTTTATAAAAAAATAAAGAAAATATCAAAAAGTTTTTCGTGGCTTGCAGCAGTTACACGGCACAGGAATAAGGCTGGCATGTGATTCTGACAAGTTTATCTGACTGAACGGGTATTTTTCACTTCGTATTTATCCCTCTATAGGGGATATTCCGCTTTTTATTTTCACATTTTTACAAGCTTTTTCCATTATATCAATCTCCTCTTTTAATTGAACGAAGTGATTAATTTACCAACGTTTTAACGGACGCTATTTATTATACGGCTAGAAATTTCAGGCCGTTAATTGTTTATTAATTAGGTCAACGTTATACGATATCTCCGACTACATTTAAAACTCGTTGAGTGAAATGATTCATTGAAAGTTTCCTCGTCGCATGGTTTATAGGAAATAATTCGAGAGCTTTTGTCCGCAATTTCTAACCGTGTTTCATATCACGTTTTGTCAGATGTTTGATCGATGTAACCCGTTCGCCTACGTTCGTTCGTGCAAATTAACGACTTTAAAGACTTTCTTGGGGCTCGAATTCAGTCGGGTTTTAATAATGTGATATAAGTAATAAACGGAGATATTTGTGGAATGTTTCACCCCTCTTACCTCTGCGGAACAAATTTTGAATATAGGTAGAACCGGGGGGAATTGGAATCCCGTACAAAGTGACTTTGATGATAATTGACGAAAGGCTAATTGCACTTCGGAACATCGAACACGGTTTTATAAAATAATGTATATCAATTTTGGGGAGTGTATTTATTTACGCCATTATACTGAAATCTCGATTCAGACGTAAAATTTTTATATCAATTTATGATTCCCCAGTTTTCGTATTAATGAAATCCAAAGGTAAGGAAAACAAGGAGCAGTTTTCATCATTTTTATTATACGAAATTGAATTGAACTCGGGAAAGTGGAAAGAAAAAGGTGGATTCTTCGCTTGAATGGTGAACATATTACATCATACCTATATACCCCGTATTCCTATATTTCTATATAGTTAACCACCGGCACCGGAATGATGTAATATAAATTCCAGTCCTCGATAAATTCTGTATTGCACTCGAGCGAAATAAAACTCTCGGATAGAGGAAAAAGGAGGCGCGAATAGCAGAGGGAGAAAATAAATAAATAAAAAATGAAAACGAATAAAAAAATAAACAAGAACAAGGCAAATATTGGATACACGAGACACGAGGAAGAGTTAAAAGATCCTTATTAAACCCGCAAGGATTCACAGAGATCTAAATATAAGCTGGAAAAGCACGTCGAATTTAATACCGGATCGTGTCACGTCTCCATATTCAAAAATCGATACCCATTGCACGAAAGAGCTGAAGTTTAGAATGAAATTTCGAAACGTTACATACACGTATCAGTACGGTGTAATTGCATTCTTGAAATACTGACGATGCACGTTATTAGCTAGATCTTCGATTAAAGCGTATAGAGGGAATAACTAAAATCTGAAATACATAATAATTTTCACTTTGAAATATCATAATTATAATCGAGAAAATTCTTCTATCTAATTTCTTCTCTTTATGCGATTTCAGCTGAACACAGAGTGGGCACAGGTTGAAGTGATCAATTTGATCAACGATGGAAGCGGTCTTGGATTTGGAATCATTGGTGGACGAAGTACCGGAGTCGTCGTCAAGACAATTCTTCCCGGTGGTGTTGCCGATCGCGTAAGTTTACTTTTCAGTAATCAGCTTATCATACATTGACAACGTTTTTTTTTATCTTTATTTACTTCCGGTGAAAATCGATTTCGTCATTTGAATCGCGCGGTCGTAAATCCGGAGAGGAAATTAGTTTTTCTAAGATATAGGGAAGACGCGTCGAATTCTTTCGAGAAGCAGAATCGATACGATTTTACGAAACCTAAGTCCTGTAGAAATTCAGGTAAAAAACAACAAAAAAAAATGGGAAGAAATTCAGGCTTCAAAGGGTTGAAAACGAGCCTTGAAAGAAAAAAGTCTTCAATCGACGGTCTTTACTCTGGACACTGCAGTCTTCGCTACCCATCTCAAAGGAAAGTCTTTAACTTCGGGTACTAAGGGACTTGGGTAGATCGTCTGGTCCATATCAGACGCGAGGGAGACTTGAGTGTTTCTTTTCAGGGTATACATAATATACCTACTGAAAAAAGCTGTGCGTAGTCGATCTTTCAAAAGAGACGATTAATATCTTCAACCAATGCGCGATATCCTCCTCGTATTCCGTATAATATATGCGATATGAAAATTTCTGAAAATTCGATTCTGAGTTTAAAACGCGACAAAAAAAACTCGAATTTTATTATTTTTTTTTTAGTTTCTTTACGCTTTTTCTTCCACATTTAGGATAATAGACTTCAGAGCGGAGACCACATCCTACAAATCGGCGATGTCAATCTACGAGGAATGGGGAGTGAGCAGGTTGCGGCTGTCCTGCGTCAGTCCGGGACCCACGTACGCCTCGTCGTTGCTCGTCCCGTCGAACCAACGTCACCGGATTATCAAGTGAGTGTGAAAAAAAAAAGAAAAAAAAATATATATATACACGCCAAGAAAATAAACTTTAACAGCTTTGAAAATCCTCTTATTTGGATTCGGTAATTCATGCACGCACGCGACTCGGAGATAAATTACAAATTTATATCTACGGAAATTTTGGGTATAAAAAAAAAAAAGAAAAAACTTTTCTCCATCAAATTGACGATTACAGTCTTTTCTTCCTCTTATTCTTACCGTTTCTAGTTTATAGCCGGGGGTTTGAGTAGAACGAAAATAGGAAGTTCCGCGTTATTATCCATCGGAGCTCTGATTACCATAAAATAATAAAAAGTATTGATGAAAACGAACCGTATATATATATATAACCTACTTCGAGAAAAATTATCGAAAAACTATTCCCTCGTTTCTGGAGTCAGTTCTCGTTCTTTTTTACGCCTCCATTCACCTATACTTCGTATAAATGAAATATTAGCATCTAAATTTGCGGGAAAAATCAATAATTACGTAAACTTATATCGATGCAGAGAATTTCGTATATTTATAACCCCGGGGTCCCGAGAATAACTTCAAGTATATGAATAATTTGCAATAAAATTAGTGAACATTTTCACCCAAGAGGCTTGAAATGATGAAATTTTTGAGTGAAAATAATAATCCCCTTCACGCGCCGACTACTGTGTGTAATAATATTATACACCTAGCCAGTCGTGGTAATTTGTTCGTACAAGTGATCCCCGGGGTGTCTATGGGCTATCTACACGTGCCAATGTTACGACCAATTACTTATTTTATGGTCATCGCGGTTTATTTCTGACCCGTAACTCTTCGAACGTTCTGGGGTGAAGCATTTGAGAAATGTGAATTAGAGGTACGTGACGCTGCAGTCTCGGGGTACGGAGTATAGGGAAGTTCCGGGCGTACTTCCCCGCGTAAAGTCAGGCTATAAAATCGCAGAAATAACATCCCCTAAATCAGCGAACGACGTCTTTACCTTCCATTAACAATTAATCAATTCCCGAATGACTTTCTTCCCTTCCCTTCGGGCTCCCGAATTATTCGGTCAGCTTCACCTGGCGAACGAAAGCTCGTCGAGCCATAAAAAAAGATATCGTTTTATTAGACGGAAGGAAATAACAACAAAAGGGAAAATGAAGATGTGAAATATCGTATCAATAATTCAGGAGGCTTGGGGCTAACTGCCGACCGAATAACGATCCGGAGTCTATACGCCTTTACTGTTTAACATTTATTCCTGCAATTTGGAATTTATTTCAACTCATTTTACACGCCAGGCACTCGGAAGCCACGCGCCTATCGTTCCAACGAGAATTCTCGGTGATCCTGACGAACTTGAAAGACACCTTGTTCATAGCGTGCCAGAATCTTGTAACCGAAACGCTCAGACTGGCGAAACGAATTACGATAACGGCTACATGTATTCGCAAGAACCGGAGATCGAGATGCACGTGAGTTTAACGGGATAGAAAAAAAAAAACAATAATAATGCATAAAGAAACTATTGAAAAACGATTATTCGTCGGATTTATAGGCGCGTTCGGGACTCATTATGGACGCTGTTCGTAATCCTGTTCCAATTACAACTGTACCAACTATTCCGGCGACTCCAGGTTCTCAGATACCAAATTTACCAGTCATTTCAATGGACCCATTGGACGTCAGCAGCCTCCCAGAGATGGAGAGGTTCACAGTCGAGCTTAAAAAGGATATTTACGGTCTTGGAATAACCATAGCGGGATACGTATGCGAGAAAGGTAATTTTCGAAGAAGGAGGAAGAAATTTTAAGGACAAATTATTGTTTTTTCCTTTCTCTCCATAATTTGCAGAAGAACTTTCGGGAATTTTTGTCAAGAGTATAAGCGAGGGTAGCGCGGCTGATTTGAGCAATAAAATCCAGATAAACGATCGCATAGTCGAAGTCGACGGTCACTCGCTTCAGGGATACTCCAACCATGAGGCTGTCGAAGTCCTGCGAAGCACGGGACAAAGCGTTACTCTATGTCTTGAGAGGTATCTACGTGGGCCCAAGTACGAAACTCTTCAGCAGGCAATAGCGGCCAGTGAACAAGGCCCTCAACAGCCAGGATCACCCTCAATAGCGAGCTTACCGAGCTTCCCAATTAGCGCGGTAATTAAATACGGTTTTTATTCAATTACGCGTACTTTGAATATTTTTCAACGTCTCTTTTATCTTACTCCTTCGGATATTTTGACAACTTCTTTTACAGGACGGTGAGACAACGACGGAAATTGAAGCCGAGGGCGAGTCTCACACCACCGTCGATAGCGGAGTAATGCAGGAAAGAGATCGCGAGGATTCGGTCGAACTTGACGAAGCTTCTAACGTCGAAGCATTGCTTAGCGATCCGTCCACTGAATTAACGCCGCAAATTAGAGCTTCGATAAAGGCTAAGTGGCAGAAGATCGTCGGACCTGATACGGAGATTGTTGTAAGTAGAATTGAAAATTATTCCGAATTAAATATAACGACGAAAAATGATACGACCAAAATTCCATGATTTAATCTCTGCTCACTGAACCCTGTGCGATATAATCGCGAAGTGGAGGAAACGCGTAACAATGAATAACGGTACTGCATTGAATACCGAATTCCTCTTTCACTCGCCGTGCGTTTAGTTCCGATTTTATTACTCGAATTGATCGAAGCCGCGGAGATGGTCCTGCGTTTAATTTCCAAACGTGAACGTCGACCGATCCTTGAAATCCTTTAATTTTTTCCAACGAAGGTAGCACAGCTGAAGAAATTCGCCGAAGGAAGTGGACTCGGCATTAGTTTGGAAGGTACTGTGGACGTTGAGGACGGACAAGAAGTGAGACCCCATCATTACATCAGATCGATTCTTCCCGAGGGACCTGTCGGACAAAACGGATGTCTCAGAAGCGGGGACGAACTTTTGGAGGTAAATTTATAGATTAATCAAAACCTGATCTTGTTTTATCCAATCGTTTCATCATTTTCAAAGAGCTTCCAAGCAGTGGAAAAAGGCTCCGAAACACTCCAATTAAACCAAAAAACTCTGAACTCGTTGTTTCTAGGTAAACGGATATCGCTTGCTTGGAATTAACCACATGGAGGTGGTCAGTGTCTTGAAAGAGCTACCGCTTCACGTTCGCATGGTATGCGGAAGAAACATCGCTTCCCAAGACCCGCTCTGTCCTATAGACACCGCTCAGCATCAGGCAGCTTTTCAAACCAGAGTAAGCAGCGAATTTGACTTGATTGCATCCATTTTTATTAATTTTTTCTCATTATTGTAAAGCGGATCTAAAGATATGTGGATTTTTTTTACAGAGTATCTTAGGCGGCTCTCTGCAGAATTTATTACCAGCAATGGATCGTCTAGTCAAGGCAAAGTCCGACGGCTCATTGGCTTCAACCACAACCACGGCCACAGTCACCGACGCTAGTCTCAGCAAAATGAAATCTCGATCTTTAGAACCTCTCACTGGTCTTGCTATGTGGAGTTCGGAGCCGCAAATTATCGAATTGGTTAAGGGAGAGAGGGGCCTTGGGTTCTCGATTTTGGATTATCAGGTAACACCGAATCTCGGGGATAAGCGTTGCATGTTTTTGGCTGAGGTGAAAAAAGAGCCCGGAGGGATTTGGGAGCGAAATTTATCCAGCGAAGGTGTTTTTCGCTCTCATCTTTCTTGTTTCATGATTTCTCAGGATCCGATGAACCCCAATGAAACTGTGATAGTAATTCGTTCACTGGTGCCTGGCGGGGTGGCTCAAGTAGACGGTCAGCTGATTCCTGGAGATCGTCTTTTATTCGTGAACGACATTGCCCTGGAGAATGCGACGTTGGATCAAGCAGTACAGGCATTGAAGGGAGCGCCTAAGGGAACCGTTCGCATCGGAGTAGCTAAGCCACTGCCTATTCCAGATAGCATTGCCCAGGTGAGCGGTCAGGATGATGAAACTCAAGTCGAACAAACAAAGAGAAATTTTATACCCGAAATCACGGTCACCGATAGTCGCAGACAAAGGCAGGAGTATTTTAGGGAGAGGAAAATTAACGTCGTTCAGCCACCTCATCATATGGACTTGATCGAGGGGCTGCAACACCAGCATAATCTCGTCAAGTCCGAAAGCTTTTGAGGATATTTAAATATACTATCGAACAAAGCTTCGGCATACATACTCGGGTATAGAAATTAGGATGTAGAAAGTAAAAAGACCTTGTCTCTTTTATTCATTTTTCTACAGATTACAGAAATATTAGCAATTTTTTTTTTTTAACTACATTCAATTGTGGCTGGGAAAATAATTGATTCGTTATAGGAGTAGAGATTGACGTTTTTGTTTTTTTTTTCTTATACAATACAGCTTTCTCCGAGCAAACGCACAAATATTTTTAAAGTTGAAGAGTTTGATTAACTGATAAAACAGTATTTTATGGCTTCTGACATTCGCTGATATGAGAGAACGCGATTCTTCGATTCTTTAATACAGAGAATTATCGACTGTTCACATCGAAAGAATAATATCGCGGTCTTAAATTTATCTTGTACAAAGCTAGGTGTTTGATTTGACAGGTAAATGCAAGTGCCTTGTAATGAGCGTCGCACTTGAGATCTGGAAGTTCGTTTATAGATTGAAGATGCTGTAACAGATCTGTAGGAAATATTTGACGTGTTTTCAGACTCGAAAAGTGCCTAGAACGCCTCGTGGTTGAAAGTTTGATAAAATCATAGGTAAAACTCAGGTATTCATTGATCGATCTGATTGATAAGAATTTTTATTATCAACAACGATGGAGAAGAAAAGATAGAAAGAAAGTATTTTATATCATAAAATATAGATTATTCTACCTAAATATAGATCTGCGATATTAAACCGCAGATCAAATTAAACGCAACAGAAGAAATATTCATTCGGCTAAAGCACGAAAGATTTTTATCTAAAGTTTCCAGTTATAACGGATAGCACAAAGTTTTATAGATATATTTGAAGTATAATTCGTTATTTAGGAGGAGCGCACTATTAAAACTAGCGATAATATAATCTACGAAGAAACTCGTCACTCATTTTATACTTTAAACTAGGATGGTAATTGATTAATCGTTAGAATTTAGATCTGGATGTAGATATACGTATACACGGATATTAAAATATTGTATTATGAAAATATTATAGGATCGTGGTCGTAGCGAGAAGACTAGATGATACTTATCAATTCATATTATTCTTTACTACGTTTATCTTTTATCTTCTATTATAGAAATATAATGCCTATAGATAGTTCCGACTATTATTAATTATGGGATAGAGCGAAGTTATTGATCAACAGTCATTCAAGAAAACGTTTAGGTACGTTTTTAAGTTTACAAGTGTTACATTCTTCTAAAATCTTTTATAAATAACAGATATATAGATTATACATTTATACATATACATATATATATATTTTTTTAGAACATGTTAATTGCTTATACATATACACATTCATATATTATAATTAACTTACAACGATCTGAGAGTTTATCGCTTGAATCTTATCAAAGAAAAATCGTGATACAGGCCAAGAATCTCGACATCGTTTTTCTTACAATTATTCAAATAGAATTTCCGAAAATAATTATTGATAGATTCAAACATCGAATACTTAATCGACAGATATTTACTTCTATTATTTCCAATTATCAGTATTCTCGGGCATTAGTTTAGAGTTTTAGATAATAAACGTTTAGGTGCAGCTATTTCTCTTTTTTCCAGAATATAACACAGTTTATGAACATTTTTTCAATATTTAGGACGATAATTCAATTTGTGCAATTAATTATTACAATTTCTAGCACATGGCTTATACATAGGTATAACATTTAAAAAGGCAGGTATATACATATATATATTTCACGTATTTACTATGTGTGATTCCCAAATCCTGTATAAATACACGTATATGTTGTCAGTTATTTTTGTTGTTGTTGTTGTTTTTCGTTATTATGTATTTATAATTACGCCTCTGTCCCACATTACGTTTTATAATTTTACTATTTCGTTTTGTAAATTTTTCTATTACACAGCACGCTACATAATACGCACCCGCTGAAATCGAAGACAAAAAAAAAATAAAAAAATTGAAAGACAAATTTTTTAAAATCAAAATCATTTTCAATAAAATTGAATAAAATATGTTCCATCTTTTAATTTATAGAAACATTGCCTTGAATCATTGTTTTAACATTTTTATCGCGACTGGAAGAATGAAGTATGCAAAATTTATCGAAAAACTTGTACAAATATATGCAATAAGATTTAATTGGCTTGAAGAAAGCAAAATTCATTAGTTTTTAAATTCACAATCGCTATAATTCAAATTCATTCAATTCACGAGGCTTATTTTCTGAATCTATTACATAATTATGTGCTTTGAACAATGTGGAGTAATTATTGACTCGTTGGAGTACATGAAAATGGTATAAATTTATTAAAGAAATATTTATACTTCTGTGTGAGATATTTCAAAAGATAAGATATTTATTGAGTGTGCAATACACATAAATATATATTTATGTAAGTACACTTGCTTAAAGATTTTGAATTAATAACAACTGATTATATGTACATATAATCGTTTTGTAAATACACTTAATTAATATGCATACTTTTCTTCCACTATATATGCATGTCTGTGTTTTTCTTATTTTTTTTAAATTTTTTTTCAAAATACATTCGTCACTGATTAAAATTCGGTATAATAAAAATAAAAAATAAAATAAAAAATTCACTTATAAATTATATTAAATACGTTATAAATCGTAAGCATATCAAATTTGAATTGTTAAAAAATAATCGAAGAGAATAGAAGAAAAATTGATAATTAATACAAATTTTCGTAATTACACACATACATACATACATACACATCGGAATATAGTAATTGTTAACGATTGTAACGATCTCGGCATTTACAATAAACGGGATGCTGTATAACTGCAGTACAATTGTTATGTTTCGTTTATTATATACCCCTTGAGTCTGTCTGTTTGTCCACCCATCCATTCCTCTCTCTCTCTCTTCCATTCTTTTTCCATTTTTTTTTTTTTTTTTTTTTTATTTTTACGTATCTTAGTCATTATGATTGTCTTATTTTTTCCACAGTTTGATTGTTTCCCTCTATAAATTTACGATCATTATCTTATCCAAAATCATCCAGGATAATCAATCAATTATAGTATCAGTATAGAATTTTATGAAATATACCAAAATAAAATACAAAAATTAACTTTAGGCAATACTTACTCGTACGTAAATAGATAGATGCACAGGTACTAGGATTCTGCACATGAAAATCCGGCCAAAAATAGATCCTAGCGAAAGGATTTATAATTCATCATTGAGCCACCTTATAAAATACGTTTTTGACGCTATCCTTCCACTAGGACCTCTTTTCGGTTATATTCTGAGGAATTTTCAAGTGTTGTTGCTAAAACAAAAAAAAAACAAAAAATATATTGGACCAACTCCAATATATAGTCATACTGGATAGCGAAATTAGGTGAGAATAGAAGGAGAAAATATATTCATAATTGCACTTTATACACGAAAAAAGGTACCTCGAAAAATAATACGATCATGGTAAGTATAGGAATAAAATATATCGCCACTATATCTAACCAACTGCTGTACTAACGATCTACAAAACCATCTTTCCATCGTAAAATTCGAATTATTTTCATCCGCCGGAATGAAGAAGATTTCGAAATTGAATATTCGAAATATTCAATCAAAAGGGTTGATAAATACCGCATCATTATTTGTCTGTAAATACCGATGTGTTTCCCCCCTTAATCAATATTGCGAAATTGCGTGGTGGCTGCACGTGACAGCTCCTCGTGTTCGATGAATTTCGCAGGAAGGTATATAGATGAATTGAATGAAAAAGGTAAAAAAACAAAAAGAAAATAGAAAAGATCTTCGTGATGATAAGAATGATAAAATGTTACGAGATTATTCGGAAATATTGTGATTATTGGTAAATGTGGCAAGCGGAGATGAAAATTTTTAATTTTTTTACATTTTTTATTGTGTATAATATAAGAGCAAGTAAGTATAATAATAATAGTGAATGAAAATTGCCTGGTAGAGTAGAAAACTAACTAAATACTAACTTAACCCAGGAGATCAAGCATAGATCTATATAATCGTTCCGAAAATGATAATTTAATATACTAGCTTCCAACAACGAATTACTAAGCAGTGTATAAAATTGCCTTTATCTCTTTCCAGTCAGGCGAAAGAGAGAGAAAAAGAAAATGTGAAAAATGAAAGAGAGACAGACTGAGAGACTGAGAGACTGAGAGACAGAGATACATAGCAAAATGAGGGAAGTCAGAAAACAGAAAACCTCAGCCTGTGATATCCGGTAAATATTATATACTCTAATAATTCTCTTTTTATTCGTTTAACCGATCTTAGATCGAGACCCGTAATATAAATTACAATTAACATGTCTAAGTTTTTCACCGTCACTTTTTCTACATATAATAATACGTATTATAAATTCCATATATATGCTATGAAACACTAATGTATATATGTATATATATATAGCTTTCCACTACTCACTGGCACTTTTCTTCACTATTATTATTATTATTATTGTTATATTATTCGAAATTTTTATTTTATTTTTTCGTTTATACTTATAACCGAGACTGAACTCTTTTCGTCAAACTATACGTCCAGAGCATGAGGGGAGTTAAATTCAAATTTTTCGTTTAGAGGGTTGAAAAATCTTGATCGTGAAAGAGAAAATGGGGAAAAAATGTGGATGTATAACTCGGTCCTTTTTGTGTTAAATCTCGTTTACTGAAATTCTTGTAGAATTTTTTCCCTCGGAAGATATATAGTTGAGTACAATAAGCTTTAAACTTATCCTTGCTCTGATCAGACGATAAAAATGATGTACACGTGCGATAAGAAGCACGTGTAACCCTAAGAATAACGAAAAGATTTTCCAGCCCGCGTTTCGGAGCCACTGAATCTTTAATTCTAGACCCAGCTTAATCTAGTCGTCCAATATCTACCCTGGCTCGACTATAAAACCCTTTTACGAGCCAAAGGGTGTCACTTCTTAAAGAGAAACTTTCTTCCGACAATATTCCTTCGTCCCTGAAATTTTATCCTTTGCTAAAAAATATTCAAATTTTACAAAATTCTATTCTCCTTATCCCTATACAGACTATTTGATCTTTATTTTCCCACGGGTTTTTCGTCATCAATTTTTAAAGGGTTAATATTCAATTTCTGTTCTATAACAAATTCGAAAGATAACAATAAACCACTGCCTTTTTCTCACGTACTATTTATATACGTATGCGACTACCTATGGCCTCTGATTTTGTATCAAAATATTTCACGTACTCAAAATAATTAACAATAAAAATGAAATTCGAAAAAATATGAAAAAAAAAAAAAAAACGAGAGAGTGATTATACATTGAGTCATGAATTTTTTTTTCTTATTTCTAATTTATTCATTAATTCTTACAGCCTGTGATATGTAATAAGTCGTAATTAATCGAAGAGCGTATATGATACATGGTACATGGTAAAATTACTGACTAAATTTTGTCTATTTTCTGTCTTTTTTTACAGAACAGGATGTAAACGCCGATAGGAATGCGGAAGGATAATCATTATAATACTAAACTATCGACCAATGCGATATTGTTGTTGTCACTATACACATATATATAATAACAGTAATATATTGTAATGTTAACGGTGTTACGTGTACCAAAAAGTATCCATTCCATTCCAATCCCGAAACTTGATATACAAATAACCATACAAATAATATACCTACGTATTAAACTATTTGGAGATCAAAATTGAAAAAAAAAAAGAAATACAAATGAACTAAAGTAAAATAAAACAAGCCATATTCCCAAAAACCAACAAAAGAACAAACCGAATTAAAACATGCCTCGTCATAATTATTCAATGGACAAGGATTGAACATTTTTATAAAACTTTGTAAACTTATTTCATACGATCGGCAGCTCACATATCTTTAAAAGAAAAATATATATACATAAGTTGTGAAGGAACGTAGAACTTCGAAATAATAATAATAATTATAATAATAATAATGAGAATAATAAGAATAATGTTAATAATCCATTTTTAAAATTGATTTTAAAGAAAAACGAAGACGAAAGAAAGGAACAAATAGGTAACCGCGAATAAAAAGTTATAATAACGAAGATTGAAATAAATGGGATCAAAAAAAAAAAAAAAAAATCATTATTCAAGTACTGAAAATTATTCGTTGAATTTATAATTAATTAACAAATCTCGTGTTTTGACAGAAGTAAAAGAATCGTTGATTATAATATATTATAATTAATCGGTATAAATTTTTGTCACGAATTTTCAAAAAATACATATATTATTATATGCTTCCATACAGTTGAAATAATGAATGAAAAATTTCACCGAGTAATGAATTTAACGAATCTATTTCCATATGTACCTATACTTTATACCACGTGGTATTTACGTGCAATAAACATCTACGATAATTTATTATATTGACAATGATATGATACACATTGAATCGACTAATTACTTAAACGTAAAAATAATTCTTTACATCTTCGATATCGTATTTGAAAGTGACGTGACTTTGATTTTCCACACAACGATAGGACGTGAGCAATATTCATGTCCGAATCAGCTGCCTCGTTATTAAATTATTTAATTGAACAATAATTGAACTAGTCTATTAATTATATTATAAGTAAAGCCACGTGGTGTCTAACGAATTACGCAATAAACATATGCCAATAATGTCAAATCTGATTGACTACGACGGTATTGTTCAAATCGAGATATAATTCGGTTTTGATTAATTGAAGGTACGGCCAGAACAAACGAGACTCTAATTTTTGTAAATTCAAAATTTACAGCTGTCGTACTGTTTATAAAATTTATTGAAAAACTTCATCAATTGCCTTGTTAATTAATGATATATCTAAAGTTGAAAAAATTCGTTTCAAATGATTTACGACATGACTCACATGCCTGTTCTTTCGTTCCTGCCAACGATGAATTTGGTAAAAATGACGGAATTTACGGACACTCAGTATTCGGGTTCGTCGAATTTTAAATTCCCAAATTTCAAGAATGACTTAAAACTTAAAAGGTGATTTCAAGCAGTCATACAAGTAATACTTAATATTTAAAAGAGGATAAAACTGACGTAATCAGAACGGTACTAGCGAATAGTATATGGCGAAGAATAAAAAGTTGAAAAAAATTGGTAAACTAATATTTGTCCACTATACCTATATACCTGTAACTTCCTTGTGTGAAACCCGCGACCTTCACCCTTCTAATATAAAAATTGATGACTTGTAGAAGATTCTTGACCTCTTTTAATACACGCGCCTATGGTTGATGCTCATGGCTCGATTAGCTCGTATAAGAGAAAATTAGACGTCTAGCACACGTGTGTGAAAATTGGTGATGAATGAGTGGAAGAAAAAAAAAAAAAAAAAAAAACGAAGATAAAAGGCAATGAAATTCTATCAACGTTCGATATACATCTTTGCATGTTACGATTCCTCGAGACTGTAATAATAATTGCAGGTTTGAAAAGATATTTTACAGAGCACGTACGAAGTTTCCAAATTCACTAAGCTACACATAATATATAGAGTATATTTATTACTATTTAATTACAATCCGGCCTAAGGATACGAAAAGAGGCGAAAAAAAAAAAATGTTATCTATTTTGCGAATGGATCACCTCGCAATTATACATATACAGTTATTATAAAAAGGCATCAGTTTTTTCTTGTCGTCATATTATATGAATTGTATTATCAAATTTGTTTTAAAATTCGACAAATTTGACGAAATCTTTAATTTTTTGATTCCCAGCTGTCCAGATTTCACGCGTATCTTATATTGAAAAATTCGTGTCATTGATGAACAACGATAATAATTTGTATATTAATACACGTAAGATAAAACTGGTTACGCCTGAAAGTATACTCTTATGCTGTAGCAAAAAGTGAAGAAAAAGAAAAGAAAAAAAAAAAAGAAAAAAAAACGAAAAAAAAAGAGAATAATAATTATGAATAGAATCAAGTAACAATAAAGTAACAAGAATTGAAGAAGAAAAATATTAGCTCTGTATAATTCTATACTAACATTAACATTATACATATATATAAACAATCTGTTAAAGTATTTTACCAAAAAAAATTTACGTTGATGTATTTACCTCTATTATTGTTAATAAATATAATTATGAGAGTAAGTGCATATTGTTATAGATATACGTGGATAATTATTCCGAAAACCCCTCAGTCCTGTGAAATAAAATTCAAGATTCGATTCTTTGATTAAAACATTCGAACAGTGGAAGTGCGACAAAACAGGTAATGCAAATATCTAAACCAAGAACGTTTTTTGCCATTAACTTGTATGTAAATAATCCTCCTAGCCACAATAATTAGTAGCACATGATGCGAGACCACGTTTACACGGATACACCATCGTATAAATAACTGGTTAACTCCTTTAGTGAACAAAAAATAGTCTGCTGTTATAAGATCGGGATTTGAAGTTAGGTAATCGTACTCACGGTAATGCTAACATAATCGGCCCAAGTTTTTATTGAAATTTGTTTCGTTGATGGTCCTGAAATCCTGTTCGTATAATTACGACCTTCTACATATATATATTTGCCATCTAACATGAACAACAATAAACTATAACGATAAAATCGGGGATTTACCGCGTTATCTCATAAACTACGATCGTAAAATTTTTGAGAAATCGAATGATTCCCTCGTCGACTTCTTCTACCAAAAATCCAAAATCATTGATCATTCTTTTGTCGATATATTTTACACGCGAGACCAAATTCATGCAATATGTAAACTCTTTATTCCGAGTAAAAAGTAAACGGGAATCGCGTATTTTTGAGAAATAAAAAGCCGTATTTTCTGCATGAAAAAATGTGCAAATTCTGCGGTTAGATTCAGCGAGTGTTAATCTTTCGATGAATATCTCGCGGGGTTAGATATCGGAATGGATAAGCCGCGATCGCCGTTGAACAGATGAATTCTACGATATAAAAGAAAAAGAGGTGAGAGAAGATCCGAGGAAGTTAAGAGGGAGTAAATTAAGCGGTGCAGACGTAAAGAAAGTTTCTTTGCTATTGGTAGAACCGTTCGTTTCAGGATTCATTCCGGACCTCGAGAGTCGGACAGTTACACTAGCTCGTAGTTAGCTACAGTCTCTCGTTCTAGTATACAGTGTTTTACCAAGTGTCTACGCGTGTAGGATATATTCACTCGAGAATACCATTTTCGAATTTGCATTTTTTACAATGGATCTTTTGGTCTTGACACGCGCCTATTTCAGCTACGCTTGGAACGTTCCAATCGTGAGTGTTTCCCTGATACGTTATTTCCGCCAATCTCACGGTTTTTCGAACCAGAACTTACATCAATCGCACAGATTCGTAATCGTGAAATCACTCGTTCACCTCACGTTGAAAATAATACAGTATTCTCAACCACACTCATGAATTAAGACGCTAAAAATAACTGCTTCTTACGTACTACCTGCGTATCTTCAACCTTATGCAAAGATATGGTCAGTGATTAGCACAGTGTACTTATTCCCGTACAATAAAGCGACCGAGGCTTTTGTTCAAACGCACAATTCTTGTAAATTTTTTCCTCTTTTTATCTTTCTGAAAAACTCTACGATTCGGAATGGGACGACGCTGTGTGTAATTCAGTGTGAAATAAAAATCTATAGAGGCTCCAAAAAACGAAAAAAAGAAAAAAAAAAAAAAAAACGGGATACAAAACCACCGAAGCCCTTAAAATCGGAAATATCAAGGCTGAGATCTTTTAGCTCTGATCTTCACCTAGTATAGTTACATAATTCCTAGCATCTGACGAAACGGTGTCGTCCCATTGCTTCCTCGTGTAGAAAGTTGTGTGAAATAATTATTCCTTCGTTTATTTTCAAGATGAATATAAATTCACAGTGTCGTAAATCGAGAGCCTCCCTTGTCAATGTACAAAACGCCTTGTGGAAATTGAGCTAGTTATTGTAATTATTCGTAAGCTTGATAAATGCGCGATGATCTTAGGTTGAATAATTTCTACAGCTTGACTAACAAATTCCTATTTTTGTGCTTTTCCACTTGTATCTCTCCACGGCCTATCGACGGATAGCTTGTCACCCCTATCTGCATCGTGAGAAGAAGTCGGAGTCTCCCTGATGACAGCGAGTCGACAAATCAAGCTCCTGACTTGCTCGACTTAGCAGACCTCAATGATTTGACGTCTTCAAAATCAGGTGCGTTCCAGTTTTTTCCATTCTTTAAACACTCCGACCTCCTTTCTCATCCCGCAGGATTTTTCCCCCGTCAGACGAGCTTCCCTTGCTTACCGCAGGCCAGTTTTCAGTCACATCAGCGAAACCCTGGACCTCTTTAATCGAAGAATTGGACTTTTGTCCGGTTATTCAGTCAGTCAATCCTATATACTCGTATCCGTTTAAAAGGTGTCTGACGTAAGGCGTAAACCTTAGTCAGCATTCCATTCAGTCTTACATAAACATTGCCCATCTCCATTCCCATCTCCATACCGTTATACCATACTGCATAGTGAATCGATGTAGCTGGCACGATCCCTACCGCTCACACACGTGGGATTCTAGTGTACATGGGCATATGTGTATTTATACATTCGAGCTGTGCACTCACGTGCCTGCATATAGGTGTATATATGTACATTACACATATATACAACATTTGACAACGAAGCCCACTGCGCTTTGAAGAACACGTGTATAAACGAGCGGGAGCTATACCTACGAGTACATAAAAGTTCGGAATTATTAGTTCTATGTATAGACGGGCAGTGGGTATATAAGAGGATATATATATGCGGGGTGAATCACCCCGCGGTAAATGATCGACTTGAAAAGATGAAATGTCTTTCGGAGATACGGGGTTGTTTGCCATTGTGAAAAATAGAAGTTATAGGTGTAGAATTTTACTGGAATAGATTTCTACCTCGTACTTTTTTCTTTTTTTTTTCTTCTTCTTCTTCTTTTAACGTAAACCAAGAACTTCTCGAATCTATACGCTCGTTGTAAAACTTTGAATAAACTGTTCAAACTTTGCGGACGTATAGAGAGATTGAATCAAATTGCAACGTCAAATGCGCGAGTATTTATCGACTGTAGAATTTCATCTACCCAGTTAGACGCGGGGGGAGCAGAAATCGGATTTGTAAGAGTAAAAAATCGGGCAAACGGAACCTCACCGATTCGCAACTCGTATAGCAAAATTTTGGCCAATTTAAACGACGCAAACACCGAATGATGTTATTCAGTAGTAAAGTTGTTGTTCCGAATGAAAATTAACGCCGACATCTGCGTCGTGATCGATTGCATAAATATCATTAATATCGAAGCCAAGTCAGCCTTCAATAGCTCAAAGTGGTCCAGCCGATACCTATACAGTCGTTCCGAGACGTGGGCAGAGGGGAACCGGGAAAGTATATACGTGGATAGGACGGGTGTGCAAGATTTCGGTTGGGAAACTGACTCAGTGTTGAGAGAGTGTCGGGGCTGAACTGGTGCTGCTGGTCCAGAACCAGTGTAGAATTTTGCTATGCTACGTGAAGCTGTGCAATGCGTTGGACTCTGTTGTCCCTTTGTCAAAGGTATAGTGTACTGTGTCACCTGTCCGTACCCATTGCAAACGTTGTCAGTGAGTGATTCGCCTCGATTATCCTCGTCCTCACCTGGATTCACGTACTACTTTTTATACTCATTCTCAGAAGAAATTCTGACGTGCCATTAGTCAGAGGAAAATTAATCTCACGTATAGAAGGAGACGCGATTTTTTCACAAATATTAAAATCTGATTAGTTCAACTTTTACGCGTGTAGAAAATTTGTAAAACTTTTTTTTTTTTTTTTAGAGAAGCAAGCAATCGATCTTTTTCATCGGGTATGAAACTGTTTAATAGATAATCGGGGTTTATGAAATAAACGTGGGTATGCGTAAACGTGCGGATATCGTTGAATGAAAGAGTAAAAGAACTTCGTCTTTTCAGTTTGTTTCCGTTACTCTAAGGCCGAGTAAATAGATCAGAGTGGAATAATGGCTGCGGCAATAAAGCGATTTTATTTCCGTTGTACAGACGCAATCAATGGGGTAGTAAAACGAGATAAAGAGATATCTCACAGCTGGATATTGTCTTTAGAAAACTATAACGCTATTTTACAACAGGATTTTGGCTCAGGGATTTTCACGTATAAATTTTAACTAATGGGACGTATCGATCTAGATTTTATTCTCGGAGCACATGAGTAGGTACGTCTTTGCCCGTTATTCTGCAATGATTCATATCCTAGAACCAGGGCATTAATTACGGCCGTTAATGATTGGAATGGAAAAACAATTAACATTCTTTGAATTAGTTTAAAGCTTGATCGTGTAACACAATTAATTTTCCTCATTGAATTACATTCTTACGGGAATATTAATCAACGCGTTTTATTTCCGCGGAGGTGAAGATGATTAAGAACGTTTATTTTCATCTCGAATTATTCAACGGTGTAATAAAACTGGTAAGAAAATATAAGCATGTTAGTCCAATTCCATGTCGATTCTGACATTCAAATTATTCCAACTCATTCACAATCGACGTCTGTTTTTCCAATACATTTTTAGACCTATAGATAAACCGATGACGTAGCCTTCGGAACGATTTACGAGCAGTTTTATTTTCGTTTCGAATTTTCAACCCATCCACAACCAGTGCTAAAATAACATGAAAAATGTAAAATAGCAATGAAACTCGTGTGTCAAGTTCGATTCTTCATATTCATTACAGGAGCTAGCGGTAATTCAATCGACAAACAGGACCCGGATGCCGACGAGGAGGCTGATCACTTCGAGGACGCTTCTCCCTTGACGCCTGTCCACTCTCCAAAGAAAAAGGCGAGTTTGATACCTATTCAAGTATCCGGAACATCAGCTTCGACAACAAAGTCAAAAATATCTCCGGTAGAAAGGACGATATCATCCTCGGAAAAGAGCAGCCCCGTTGCTGTTGTACCGGAGGAAAATACGACGCGTGATCTTTTGCTATTTACTGACGGAGTTGTGCCCGTTGTCAACGTCACTATTCTCAGAGAAGTTACTACTCCCGAGTCAAGATCATCGCTGGTGAGAAAATCTCCGCCAAGTATCGAAGGGGACTTGGAAAAACGGTTGGAAATTGAACGGGATGAAATTGCGAAGGATTTTACTGCCTATGATACAGGACCTTCGACCTCGGCGGCTACCTATCGCCAGGAGAGGAGGAAGAGCATAAAACGTCAGGGGAGTCTAGTGAAGGAGAAAAGCGTCGAGGAAGGAGCGATACTCGGTACAACGGATGATTTCACGGGACGAAAAGATGCGGCGGAGGATTATAACTCGGTGGAGGCCGCGTCAGCCTCAGCGCAGTTATCTATGCATGAAGTGCTCGGCGAGAGGAGGAAAAGCGTGAAAATCGAGGCCGCGGAAGAAGCGTCGAGAAAGTTGGCCAAGGATAGGAGGAAAAGTTTGAAAGAACAAAAAAGCATCGAAAGAGTCAACGAATACTTGGCTAAACACGGCGCCGAGTCGTCCGCGAGTATTCAGAGCATTCAGGACAATCAAAATCCGGAATTGGCTAGTTTGGACAGGAGGAGAAAAAGCCTGAAGGAAATACGCCCTGTGAAGCAGGAGACGAGCGCTGAGAGGAGGCAGTCTCTCGCCGTGGATATGGGGCTGCTGAAGACGTCGTCCGAGAGGCGGAAAAGCCTGACGAAACAAGACCACGTTGAGATAGTTAGCGACAATCAGGAGCGGGAGACGAGGGACAGTTCCGCAGTTTTTGACAAAGAGAAAACCGAGGGGGAGGGACAAGTCGAAGGGCTTAATTCCGCGGAAGATAACGGGGGCTCGAAACGCCCGGACAACCTGGCAACTTTGAGACCGGAAATTACGACGTCAACGGTAAAACAAAGTCCGGATGATGCAGAAGCCGGGAGATCAATCAGCCGGCGAAGTTCCATAAGGAAAAAGGAGAGTCTGCAAGGTTCGATGGAGAAGGATGATACGCGAGGACAGTCCCCCGGGGAAAATGGCAGAAAGGAAGTGAAGATACGGGAGAATATCGAGGAGATTTTTTACGAAGATTCGAACGAACAAGTCACCACAATACCGGAAGTACAATTAGTTAGGGCTAAAATAATATCGGCCGAAGAAGCGGCGGCCAATTTAGCCGGCAGAGTCAAGTGCAATACCAAAGTGGAGCTCAACTCGCCACCGGAAATAGTCACTCTTCATACGGCGGATGATAATGCGGAGAGACTTAACCCGAGGACGAAAATTCGCAAGGCTGCATTGTCCGCCGAAGAGCACGAGGACGGATTCCTGAATCTTCCTGTATTGACGAAATCGACGTCGGAGAATGTCCTCGCCGAAGCTGAGGAGGAGAATACTATTTCCGGGAAAAATTTCAAGCCCGACATTCTCCTAGATCTCTCGAAGGTTCTCCCCGACGAGATTGATAAGCCGCAGGAAAAGTGTCGAGAATTGGCGGTAAGTTCGCCCAAGGATAAACGCGTCCTAAGCAGAGTTGGAAGCGAAGGATCCAGGATTAGTCAGGACGCGAAACTGTCTTCTCGTATTTCTACAGCGGATTTGATCGCGAGTGCGCCACTCCCGTCGACGAGTAAAGATAAATCAGAAACGACGCCCGCGTCCAAAGCGTCACTGAAAACTGAAGATAAAGATTCGCCAGTTACTCAAACCGCGACAGACATCGGACCGAAGGAAGCAAGTGCCAGTGATGAACCCAGTGTTGTGCTCGCGGAACAAGATGATGTGAATAATATCGTCAGTGAGAATTTGAACGCCGATGTGGATTCGAGGAAAATTTCAACTATTAGGTGAGCGAAATCCGCTTAAATTTCTTTTTTCTTTCATAATAAAAACCGCATGCTTTTGCTTTTCGAATTCGCGCGTATTAGTTGCCAATTACCCGATTATTCGCACGCTCGTTTTAACCCTGTAGAAAGCGTCCATCGACAGTATCCAGCCAGTATCTCTGGCCAATAACCAATTCTCTGTCAGGTGTGTAATGCTCTCGAATTCACCTCACGTGTTTCCTCCGACACGTGACTTGTATCGGGAACAAAGATTGCATCGCCCACGTACCGCGTGACTGCAGCAAATATTTGCCAACTAAAAACCGTGGAGAAACGTGAGATTCGCTGACTAATTACGACGACATATATTGATGATCGGACCCCGTTCATTCGGAGCTGGATAAGCTTTTGATAATCGAATTTCTCTCCGACTCGAGTTCGTTCGTACAAGAATAACATTGAGCACTCTTAATCTTCGCCCCTTTCTCAGTATTCAAAGATTGAAAATTCCCGTTTGGTTATCGTGTCACGTGGTGCAATTTCATGTCCTCGTCGAGCCACTGAGTATATGAGAAGAGAAAAGGCACAGACTCGTATCCCGATCCGACGACCCTAACAGAGAGATAAATGGACACGTAGATACGCACACGTGCACCAATATGTAACTGGGACATCCGTTCGTTTGTCAGCTATTGTGAATTGGATGAGGTGATTACAAACCGACTTTAGGTACCTCTGCCCGTCATGTCATCCACACACATGCCGACAGGTAATGAGGCGTTATAGATCTATTACCGCGCACGTGATATGAATTTAATACCGCATCACCTCGCGACTAGACCTTCGGTAGATCGCCTCCGTCGCGAATCATTCATACGTTGAAAACGAATCACCAGTCTCTTATCACTAGCTGATTGATTGGCCATGAAAAGATTCGATTTCTAACAAGAGTCTCTGTTCTATTCAAATCTGTTCTTTATTTCTTATACTATGTCGCGTATAGATTGAAGCTCGAGGGTGTAGATGGCGGAGATTTGTGCAAGGATTATTTTCGTCTGATTTGTTAGCCTCCCGAAGCGCGAATGAACGGATCAATTGACGTAAGAGGGGATATTAAAATCGGAATTGTGTACCGCGCGCTAATCCATGGACAGTATTGTTACCCAAGCACGAGACATTAAATTGAAATAAATTCTTACCAAGCGACAGTTTGTTACATAACGTTTTTAAACTTCCTCTGCAAAGTTACGTGAACAGGCATTCATTCGTTCGATCAATTCGGTCGGATTGATGATCGAGGAAAGAGGCTTCTCGCCCCTCTCGCAATTGCGAGCGTAAAAAGCTCCGCGAAGGAATTTTCTTCTCGCGAATAAAAACACAGTTTTGTCCAGGCCTCGGTGAATGAGGGATTGGGCATGGGGGTGGGCGAAGTGAGAGAATGAATCATTCAGTGAAATTGATAAGAAGGTTTTATAGAAAAAAAATTCGACGAGTGGGCGGGCGGCAATAGCGATTCATTCAATTCTTACTTCGTGTCAACGTATACTTTCTTCAATATGTACATACTATTTTATCAAAATGTATCAGTACCTTGGGCGATACTTGAGTATGAATTACTCTAATGTAGGTAAACAGAGCAAAGACTCAAAATGTGTTTGCCCAGCGAATACACGAGGTAGACACTCGTGGGACGAAAGCTATATGTACAAGGTGGAACTAATTGAATTACAGAATCTGTAAGGTTTCTCTGTCCCGTGTTCAGGGTCAGCCATGCTGCCTTTATTCTCTAAACTCTAATCTCCATTCCTTCGGGTAGCCTAATACTTAGCTTCATACCTGTAATACAGAGAATACGAATACCTATACCTATGTAATTCAAAATCCCGCGGCTGACGTATTTCAGCTAATCGAATGATAGGATTAAGCGCGAATAATTAAAGACAATTAAATTACGAAACATTTAACTATATTTATATTTTTCCAATCTTCGAGGTACAATTTTCACCTATTTTTTTTTTTTTTTTCATTTATACGTCGTTTACCTGCGTGAGGAAAAGTGAAGCTTTTCTGCAACTGACACGGTTAAGCGATCTACTTTCATAAAAACGCTCGCCTTATTCCGCCTTACTCTTATGTATTATTTTACTTTTTCTTTTTCTTCTTCTTTTTCTTCTTCTTTATTTCCCCATTCTTTTCCCGAGCCCAAAGGACCGGAAAGGAAAAAGGTGGCCACAAATTTCTTGGATTCTTTACCGAGGTTATTTTCTGGGTCGTGTGACCATGACGGCTGATAGATTAAAGGTGGATTGCATATTCCGTGTCCGAACTAAAACACACGCATGATCCTTCTTTTTTTGCCCAGAACGCTTTTCTTTCACCGAATCACCGGGCTCAAATTTTCCGGAATAGATCGAGCGTGCGCTGCGGCCGGTTTTATACTTTTTCGATATTCCATAAATCTCAGCAGAAAGAAAGAAAGAAAGACTGTGACAAATAATCGTCACCCCCGTTCTTACTTTCAGCTAATTCTTTATCCAATTTTCATTCGACGTAAAATATCGCGCAGGTTTCCTAATTATCAGAAGAGATTAGAGCTTTTCTCAAGCTGTAAATCCGCACACATCCAGCTTTAAGAACGAGGCTAAACCGTTTAGAAATACACAAATTGTCGAGAGGACTTTTAGCGGTGGTCGTATTCCCGATTACTTCAGTTCGCCGGACTTGGACCTTGTAAATTCGGTTGTTTTAACTGATTTCGAAGCTCTCCCTTGAAAGACAGAAGTCCAAAAGTCGCATTGATTAAACGCGGTGTCAAATTGGCGAATTAATTCCTACGCCATAATTATAAAGCTGATCGTCCAGATCCGGCGAATCGTTATGCAGTTTGACATCGAGCATTCCAGCATGTAGATTACCCCAGAGGTAAATTACATCTCCTCTCGCAATCACCATCCGCGAATGTGAGGAGTTTAAGCAGGTAGAAGACCCTAATAAATTTAGCAAACTATCAAGGTCAGAATTGCCCTGTGCCCGTAAAACTTCCGGCCCCATTTATTCGGGAGTCTTGCAGATGCAGTCGAGTTAAAAGCCACCCCAGGAAAATTTTCATCCATAATACGTCACCCTTCGGATTTTAGTTAGCTCGGATTATGCTCTAACGCGATTAGCCGTAAATTAATTGGCTAAATGTCTGCGAGATTATGTCCGCCTTTCTCAGCCCCCTGAATGTATTCCTTAGAATGAATTTTTCCTACTTCTGTCACGATAAATCTCGGAATCGTCGGACCAGCTCCGAGTCTTCGTCAGAAGTAATAAAACTTCGCGAAGTAGTACTCGTTTTCTTGGCTAAGCGAATTTTGATACATTGACGTCTTTTGGATCACGTGACACGCGATGTTCGTGCGAGGGAGGCTTATTGGATCAAAATAAGCCAGTTTGCATCGATGCACGACGCAAGACGGACTGACGGATAGACCATAGTCTCCGTCCATTGACTTTGCTGCTTAGTTCTCTCGGCGGTCAGGTTTATATTAGAAAATTATTCTTTTTCAATCTTCTCACGGGGATAGATACAGTTTCGAACTTTATCGATATTCTATTATCAAAGAGTTATCGGGTGAACCCCTTGTGCCCCGAAGTAGTGAATGTTCATTGGATACGCATATTTCCATAGTATATCAAAGGTACGTGATAACCACCCTCGAATCCACTCCTGACTCTTCGCATTCGAATTAGCATTTTCAAATTCATATCATAATGCGGTGGGATCGTAAACTTGAGGGACTTTTATCGCACTGATACGACGCTATGAATTGGTGAAATTTTTATAAGCGCGAGTAATTTATTAGGCGATGAATAATATCGCCTAAGTTCATGGCCGGTGCGATCCAGGGACATTAGAAAATAGATTCTGATCGTTGGCCGGCTGATTCTTTTAGACTCGCGATGAAAATCCTAGACGGGAAAAAAAGTGATGTAAAATTCTTTATTGCAGCCTCGAGAGTGGCTCTTGAGTCATGAGATTAATTGAGACGAAGAATTTCTTCAGATCTCATCAAAGTAACCGAGCTGCAATAAGATAAGATGTAATGTTCGAGTATTTGGGTCGAGTGCGTAACCTCAAGTAGAAACGCGTGCGTTGATATGAAATATATTTGGACAATCGAGTCACGTTGGCACACATAGCTATACCACATTGCAATATAAATAACTAGATGCTAATTCTCGAAATACGGAGTAGCTGGAGAATTGAAAATTTCGCAATAATTCTACTTCAGGAGATACTCGCGCAGGATCCGTCCGTAAGCTGATTATACTAAGAAATCGTATAATAATTACGCGACCCGTCTCTACGTCACAGACACACGTTTTATTGCGAGGTAATATAAAATTTACGCTCTTCGTGACAGAGTTTAATTATTACCAGGATTGTCTTAGGGGACTGACTATATACGAGGACGGGTATCTCGCCTCTGAAAAATAATTGCCTCCTGAAAGAGAAGAAAAAAAATTTATAAAGAACTAATACATTTCGCTTTAATTCACGTGGGGAGCTGATTAATCGACCGCTCTTGTGTATTTGACACGCTGGTTTATAGCGAAGCTAAATAATGACAATAATAATAATAAAAATAATTTATACAACCAAAACCGTGAGCCGGGGGGGAAAATTTTCGCGATATTTCTATACGTGATTTGGTCGATAACTCGGATTAATACGATCGTATAATAACGGAGCGACTAATCAGGGAGAAATTTTGCTGTCAGATATTAATATGTAATTCGTGATATGATGTGCGATGCATGTGAAGCACGTATCTCATAGAATTACGAGTTTCTGCTTGACATTTCAATGATTTCCCAGAAGCCTTAAATTATTTTGTTATTTTATTAGCGCGGCTTAACTTGCCCAGTATGTAACTACTTACTACTTATTGTTACCTATTACACCTAAGTATACGTCTGGACTTTTCTTCGAGTCTATTTTCCAAAGTCTGGGTTAGCGGAGACTTTTTTATTCTCCTTTCCTGTTTCTTTTATTCTTTATGTTTTCACATACCCAGTGGCGATCCTCGCCGTATTTTTTCCCCGGTTATACACAGCGTGGATAATTTATCTCCTTGCAATTTCACTCGCCGTATAAACAGGCCGGAATTGTCAGAGTCACTTACTCTCATTTTCGTAAATATTTAAGTTAACTTCAGCTTCGGGGCTTTGCACGTTGACCGCACAAACTCATACTCTCCTACGCATCATAATACGTCGATAACACGTCACAAATGACGTAACGAAACTGTGCCACGTTACGTAAACTAGTACGTATAGCTCCAGAAAGCCGCATAGGATATACGAAAATATGATCAAATTTTTTGAACCGGAAAAAAAAGAAAAAAATTCGAAACTCATCGCTACATTAGCTGTCGTCAAAAGATTAGAAGAGAAAAATCTTCTGAGAATGAATGATTGCCATCTTTCGAAGCGAAATTTAATTAGAATATTCAGATTCCGTCATTTGAATAGAACATCCGGCATTAATAATCTGAACGAACTGTTTATAATCTCGTACGCTAAAAAACCGCCCACGCTAGCTAGCGGGCGAGCGTTGACAAGATAGTAAAATATGTCAGAAGTCAAATTACTGTTGGACAGTATTTATTTTAGCACACCGTATGCTGTCGTCCCTCGTTTTTTTCTTTCAATAATGATTAAGACGCGAGAAGATCGATCGTTTCTTTCCTATTTTCGTTTCCTTGTTTCTCTTCTCTAACTTGAATCATCCACTTAAATTTATGCACGTTTCTCTATTTAAAGCTCTATTTATCCTTGTGATGTTAATAGCTGTGTGGATCATTGATCCGTTGAAGAAATTCGAATTTTAATCGCCGATTCGTTTCAGAGACGATTCGGAGTCGGAATCCGTCTTCAACTCGTCGTCGAAGACTTTGTCTGATATTGTTCAGATCGAAACGAAGGAGAAACGCGTCGAAGAAACCGAAGTGAACGGGAAATTAGAGGCGACAAAACCGAAGGAGTCTGCTCCGAATTTCTCGAAACCGGAAGTAGTTACGAAAACTGTATACAAAAGCGATTTTCCGCTGAAAAAAGGCGATTGCATCGGTTACAAAAGCGTGAACCAACGCCTTCGCGAGAGGGAATTCAGTGGGTCGTTTTTGCAAAAGAGTGGAGAACCGTTTACGGGAAAGGTTCAACAGCCGTTGGAAGTATCCGCGGATGTTAATTTAGGACAACATAGGATACAGCAGATTTTAACGACAGATAAAGAGGCCGAAGAGCAGCGTCAAAAAGCTCTCGAGAAGCAGAGGGAACACGAAAAGTTTCTTCAACAAAGACGGAGCGGGGTTCTTGAAGAAGAAAGTTGCACGCATCAGGTGATCGTTGATCGAGACGAAGATAATCTAATTGGCAAAGAACATTCCCTCGAGTATCAGAGTCAGACTTTGGAAGCTCGGTTCGAGGGACTTGACGACAAACAGCTAACCAGATCTTCGGAAAACTTGTACTCATCGTCGGAGGATATACACGAGCGGAGAGTACCCAGCTGCGATTTTGAGGCGGTGAAGGTAAAGGCTGCGGACGAGGTTTCATCGGTGGAAAAAAGAGAAGCCGAAACCCAGACGCAACAAGAGACGAAAAGCACGCAGTGCGGAACCGACGAGGCTTTTGAAAGCGGTTTGAAATCGGCAAAGCATAGTTTATCCAGCCTCGCCGAAAGCCCGGAGTACTTTGGCAGCCCGAGAAAAGAAGTTGAAACCCAAACCCAGGGCGAGACAAAGGGGACTCAGTGCGGGCCCGACGATTTAGCAGAGACATTCTCCCAGCTGAAGACATTTTTTCGACAAAAAAGCTTCACCGCTTCTCTCGGATCCCTCGGAAGCCCTAGGAAAGAGGTAGAGGTCCAGACCGAGCAGGAGTCTAAGAGCGTTCAGTGCACCCCTGAGGATATACCCGAGAGTCCTTTGAGATCGTCGATTCTTTTTCGCCCCGGTACAACAAGCTCGGATAAATCGTTTGACCATTACCGAAAAGAAGTAGAAGTCCAGACTTACCAGGAATCCAAAGCCACACAGTTTTCCAGCGAGGATATCTCCCCGAGTCCTTCAAGGACTTCCGAATCGAAGCATCAGAAATTTCCGTTCAGTCCTGAACCCATACAAACCGCTTCGCTCTATACCTCCTCGCCAATCATAGTTCTCGTAGACGGAAGAACGGACATGACTGTGACTCACAATTATAAAGACAAGGATGGAAACGTTGTTTGGGCGAAACATTGGGGCCCCGAAAGAATGGTGGAGATTTATCGGGAGCCAAAGTCAAGTCTGGGTCTCAGCATCGTCGGAGGAAAGGTAAGACGTCGTTCCAACAAATCGAGCCTAGATTTTATGAGCCGATGAAGTAAGAGTGACGAGTTTATCCCGGCGGAAATCATCCTTCGAAAAGGAACAAACGCAACGAATTGATTTCAGGTTGACTTGTACCACGGAGGGCCTAACACTTCCCAAAACATCTCAGGGATCTTTATCAAAAATGTTCTGCCGAATAGTCCAGCAGGACGAACTGGCGACCTTAAGGTAATCGGCGGGCTAGTTAAGGCCGACTTTATACCCATTTAGGTAAACCTTTTCCCGCGCCACCGAGTCGCCATATACTTGTATTAATTTTAATTACTGTATATAGCCTCGGAGAAATTACGGGTAATTAATGCCGAAATTTATGAGCGCCTAATCGGATCTCCTTAAAGCTAAAATTTTTCGCTTGAGACTCTGGCCCAGATCTCCGAGCCTGTATATTCGTTGAATATTAAATATTCACTATTTTATAATCTTACAGACTGGCGATAGAATAATAGAAGTCGATGGCGTCGATCTCAGAAACAGCACCCACGACCGAGCTGTGAAAGCGATTCAAGCTGCAGGAAATCCGGTCTGTCTTTTGGTCCAGTCGCTCATCCACTTGGTGAGTAATTATCGAAATACGAACTCGAGTCTTATTTCTTTTCTATTTTTATGAACAAAATTTTAACTGAATGGATAAATTTTTTTTTTTTTGATAGAATAAGTAAATAAAATTGTTTAGATGTTAACGTAAGTTTATAGCCACGTTAAAGAAGCGAGGAATGAATGAATGATAATGAATAACGATATAGAATAGCTCGCGATTGACACGAATGATCCGTGACCGAATTCATTAGAATTGATTAAGCGAGTTATAAATTTTATGAATTCTCTTTCCATGAATCCGCATATCGTCGGTTACATACCTACACCGTCCCTGACCCCAATCAATTGTAATTATTTCCTACACGATTAAGCTGTCTGAAAATGTCGCATCTAACGCAGCTGTTGACTAGTCCTATTGTGAAACGTACCAGTACCGGGTGAGGGGTATTTTCGAATTGATTAATAGCCACGAAGAAACAATGAGCGACGTACAAAAAACGCCAAAACCCTTGTCATTCGTTTTTTTCCTCGACACATATTTCGCACATATTAATTCAAAACTGGCGGTAATTTCGAACCCAAAACCACTCGCAGATCGGTATTAATATTATCTCATAGCTCTACCGAAAGTTACTGCACAGTCCACCGAACATGCAAGCTCTAGGCCTAGTCCCAGGCCTGGGCGAGGGTTG
Source organism: Rhogogaster chlorosoma (assembly GCA_944452935.1). Lineage (NCBI taxonomy): Eukaryota > Metazoa > Arthropoda > Insecta > Hymenoptera > Tenthredinidae > Rhogogaster > Rhogogaster chlorosoma. The sequence goes on along the minus strand of OX101800.1, from coordinate 25,232,987 downwards.
AACAAACGGAATTCTATACAGGTCAGCTAATATCAAGGTCTGGCATAGCTTCGAGCCCGAAATGAACTGGAGCTATCCAATAATCGCTTCTCCCACGTATACACGACTCTATACCTATAGAAGTTCTGGCGATGAGTCGATATTAGATCCATACACGCGTTTGCTGTTAGATATATATGCGAAGAGCAGCCACCCGGCGATATATCCGTCGGTTAGTTCGTACTTTCATCCGTCCATCTATCCATTCGTTAGTTAGTTAGTTCGTTCATTCGTTCGTTCGTCATCTGCACTATAAACCACAACGAAACACCCTTCCCTCTGTTCGCGTGGAAGGCTAGCCGCAGCTTCGTCCGCGGGGTTGTCATTCGATCTAGTAAAGGTTTTGGTGCCGCGATGAAAAGGCTGTTCGCCCGGAAGCGCGTATCTTTCGTTGTCGTAGGTGTTTTCATTAACTTAACAAATCTTTTCGGTGATAGGAATCCGCCTGTACAAACACGCGGCGCGATTATGCTAAGACCCCGCGATCCTCGGGGGAAAATAAAAGCTTGAATATGAAAGGGAAGGGGGACGATATCGGAGCCTATTTTTTCGTCTAAGACTCGAATTTCTGCTCGTCGTCTCGCTGGCTAGAGACAATCAAGGCATTTCGATGCTTTCGAGAAAGGTTCGGGAGTCAAAGTTCTCCGTCTTGTTTGCAAATCGGCTTAGAGCTACTCGAAAGCTCGAGTATACATTGGCGTTGACAATTGGAATATCGGGTTTAGAATTCGGCCAGAAACCGCAAGCTCCTATATCGTAACGTCGAACAACTGATTCGCAGCTAGGTAGTTCTCGGAGTAACGAAGCTTGATAATAACCGGCGAACTCGGTAATTGAACCTAAGCTTGCGCCGAACTTTGGCAATAATTATTCTAACGAAGCCCCGCGGAACTTGACGCGTTTCACTTTCAATTCGATAATTTCGCCGATCGTTGCACAGCGTCGTATGAAAACTAGAAAAAAGAAAAAAGATTCAACGCCGGAGTATAGATATACCCGTGTGCAGGTTGAAAGCGGAGAAATTTCATATTTCTCACATAAAACACGATATAAAGTTGAATCGACGAAAAGGTGAAGGTGAGGGATCCCCGATCTTCGCAAAGTTGTTTTCTCGTTTGGTCAAGGGCGCGGAGCGCGTGATCTTCGTTCCAGAATGACTTCTTGCCTCCAGGCATCTGGCCCGAAGGAATGCTGGGATCGTAATATACATTTTATTAACATTTATGGCTTGGAGCTGGAAACGTAATAAATCGATGATCGTATCCCCCGAGGATCCGTCATTTAGATTTCCGCCTTTCCCTCTCGGAGATCTGCCCTCGTTTTGTCATAGAGATAAAATAGACTCGAAAAATTCTCGGGTGCATTAATGGGACAGGATGAACCTTCTCAAACGGCTTTCTTCAGGTTTAATAATAAAATCACGTGACCCATTTTAGCCGACGTTATATATTCGCTGCTCTTAAAAGCATCTACGGTTATAAACGCCGCGATGCAGGCGTAAGCTAGAGAAGATACGTGCAGCATATGCTGGCGTGATGAAATCTAGCGTGCGGTTCGAAGGATAACATAGCCATGACTCCGAAATGAAAAGAAACGCGATTACTTGTCGTTTTCCTTTTTCTATGATCGATTTTATGTGAAATTGAATTGAAGCTTGTGCGAGGTACAAGACTACCCTTAAAGCCCTGAAAATATCTTTCTAGGCGCGTGAGGTAACGTCGGAGAGACTCTGACGTGACTCTGAAACAATTCGTTTGTCGCAGAGTCCCGACGAGGAGAGAACTTCCTCCCGTGATACAGACGAAAATGTCGGTGGTCGTGGTGTCCGAAGACAGGGTACCAGAGGACACGGTGCTATCGTCGGAGGTGCACCAGCTTCACCGACAACTTCATTCCGGCGTAGATCGTCCGGAGTATCTCCAGGGAGGACGATAACCCCGGAATTGATTCAGGTTCGTTTCCAACGCCAGATTTTTTTAACTCTACATTTCTTTTTTACTTTTTGTTCGCATAGAAAAACGCTGAAACATCGCCGTTCTCAAATCCGTCCAGTTATAATCATAATCCCCGAAGAATTGAATTCTGGCCAAGTTTCAATCGCGGAATTCAACCTATACGACGGGATACAAGCGTTGCTTGGTGTACCACGTACCTCGCGGGAAACACGATTTATCAATAGATATATCCCGCGGACCTAGGGCCGTGTGTATTACGAATAGTTTCTTTTTTTAACAAGGAATCAATTATTTTTACACTATTTATTCGCTTATATACGTGTTGAAAATTTTATTCATTTTCTTCTTTTTTTTTTTCGATCGAAATACGTATATCTAGATCTATAGTCGGTTCTTTAGATTCGAGTTCAACGTTCCTTACCGTCGTTAATAAACTTACGCATTAATGGACGTGTTACACTTTTTTACATCCCATTTTATTCTTTCATATTTTGCACCTGTATTTCGATCGAAAACAAGTAAGAAAGCGAAGACGTATTCTCCACGCCGCGCTGTTCAAACAGACCTATCATGTGTGCTACATGTCTGCAATTGTTTATTAGCCTTAAACTCTAATTGCGTAACGTGCAACGTGCCTGAACACTGTATGTACAGATACATACACGCGCGATGTACAAACCACTGGCGTCGACCGTGGGGAATTTTATACGAGTAGAAAAACCGCATGGCTATTAGATAGTAGGCGTTGGTTTCTATATCAGTAACTTCGAGGCCAATGCCAAGTTAAGTCGACGTTCGGCACAGTCAGTATTCTCTGTTTCGAGACGGCAGTAGTCTCACTTGTTTCTGTCTGTCAAAATTTTCCCGCGTTTCTCTACTAGTCGAAATTGAGAATTGTAAAATTTCAATTTTTTTTTTATCTCCATAATTTTCATATATAAAGAAAACTTTTTTCTCCTTGAGATAGAATTTCTTCTCATTAATTCTTCGGTTAAACAACTGATAAAAGTTCGTCTCATTTCCGTTGGTCAATCAACAAGTGTCGTGTCGTGTTCTAGTTCGCTTTATTATATTCTCGCAGCGTCTCAAGATCGACGGAATTTTAACCATGGGATTATTATCCACAACGAAACACATCGCGCCTTTAAATATCGCGATTAATTACGCGATTTGGTCTACTTGTTAATTTTTTTAAACATCAGTCACGATGAAGCGAGTTCATCGATACTTTCCTAGAAATTAGAACGCAGTGCGGTTTTATAGAAAGAGTGAAGTGATCGAGTAACTCGCGTTTGTATAGTTGAGATAATATACAAAAGGGAAAAATGTACCTCTACGTCGTCCACGCCGTTTGCAAGTGGAAAAACAAGGCTGTAAAACACCTAAATCCAACAATAAGTATACTTTGTTCATCGAGGACGAATCCTTATCCTGGAATCCTCGTCTCGTTTAGTTTCCATGTTATCATTATTGCCCGGTTTTATTTTCTGTACAGGAAGGGATTGAAGATGAGGCAAAGCAAGGAACCAGCAGATCGGATTACCGGAGACAATCCAGCAAAAGTGATTCCGACAGAGCTGGTCCCAGCGTTAGAAGGTAACGAAATATACACCTGTATCGTTTTTCCACACGACAATATCCGTTATACCTAATGATCTCGGCGACGATATGACTCGGTCAGTCACATATCGAAGAAAACTCATCTTTCGTGAAAACCACTCTGCGGGAAAATACACGGAAAATTTTCCACCGTACTTCCGTTCTAGACAGATAAATGGTCTCGTAAAGAAAAAAAGAACACTCGTTTCACCGCCTAGCTAGCTCTTCGCCGTTGCACCAGTGTCTATGTAAACTATGATCGGTTCGGGCTATATACATACTAGTCTCGTTTTTTGGCCGGTTACCAAATTGTGACATGAGTAAGCGCCTGGTTAAATACCCATTTAATTGCATACCGCGATGCGAGATGACGTGTCAAGTGCATAAGTCACGTCTTTGAAGAATTGAAAGTCTAGAATAAATTTTCACGTTTAATGATTTTTTTTCCTTACGCTCGAAAGTTCGTTTAAGAATTACGCAGATGGAACGCAGGTAACTCGGATCGGATCCTTATCCGAATATACAAAGGACTCGGGGCGGTTAATTTCAGGTGAAATTGTCAGGAGCACGGAAAGCTCATCTGAGTCGGAAATTTTCTTATATCGAACGATCGGGAAGATAGGACGAGGTTCGTGCTGGCCGAGAATATTGACTCTGTTATACGTCACGACGGGACTCCTGGGTTTTATGGCACAGTACCATGGCTTCAAGGAAAATGGAAATTACCCTGATTCATTAAACGTTTTGAGCAGGCATGTAGAGTGGACTCGCTTTTCCCCGGCGTATTTTACCTAATGAAAATTGACGGGCGGCTCGGGTTCTGACTCGACGTACCTAGCGTAGATATACATTGGCGTATCGATTTATCGAAGCTTGTTTTACGGGATGAAGAAATTTAGTTTTTAACATAAACTTGAATGAAAAGTCTGTATTGAATTTTCTTCTCTTTCTGCTTTTTTGAAAAATCATTCAGATCCTCCATGAAACAATCCTTAAGAAAGAAGGCACCCTCGCCTCCAAAAGGGGCCGGGATTCTTCGAGAGGTTAGCGAGGAGGGTGAGGATCAGCCTCAACAAGCCAAGCCAAAGTATTCCTCGGACGAAAGTTCGGACGAAGAGGACACCAGAGATTTGGAAGGAAACGTTTACACGAAATCTGGAATCGAGGTGAGAATTCGAAGAATTTCATATCTCCAGTCACTTCCAGTTCTTTTCTTTCCTCGGTCAAATCGAAACTCGCGAGACTCACGATCTCCGAACTTTTATTTTTCAGATTTCAAGAAAGAGCGCCGGGAACGTGAAAAGAACTAGGGAGGAGATCGAGGCTGATCCTGAGCAGGAAGATGAGTTTGGCTACACCGCAAGTGAGTTGCACTCTCTCTATTATTATACTGTTATTCGTCGTTGCAGTCATGCCATAGCAAACATGAATCCAGCCAACAGAAACACTCGATTTTGCTATCGTGGTTATACAGACGAAACGGCGTCGTAGAATAGTTAAATCGATCGGTGGGATGCTGCGCTGCATCTCTCGCTTATATCGCATTCAAGATTAGTTGCATCGAAACTGCAAAGACAAGAACTATAATCGAGAGAAAACTATAAATGCTGTCTAGACCATAAAATAAAATAGGGGGAAACAGAAAAACCTAAATCCCATACCTGCGAGCTATACATAAACTCTACTTATATAGGGTATCCTGCAGCTTTTCTATCACCTACGGTGCACTATATATTTATTATCGGATTCACTTAAGGTTACAGTCATCGTTAACGCCTAGATACTGCTTCCATATACATTTATTACCGATCTTATTGTTAAGTGAGCCTGTGCAGAGGCGAGAAAGAAAAATTACATCCAAACGTGTCGCTGGTTATTCCTTACGCCCCGTTTTTTTTTCTTTTTTTTTTCAATTTTTACGAGGACTTCGATATTTATATGTTGAAGTATTTTCATTTTTTCTACTTCTTCTTCTTCTTACCTTTTTTTTTTGACACTGGCTTGCGTCCAAATCTTTCGCCTTCCGTTTTCTGCTACTTTCTTTTTAACCTATTCTTTTCCGTGCATTCTGCTTCAGAGGTAGAAATTTTCTTGATCTCGTAACTATATGCTGCGTTAAACAACTTTTGAATAGATACGGCGAAAAATTCTCTCATTACTTATATTTTATTCCGGTTTCTTGCGTCACGAACCGCGGAAGACGTAGTTAGGGAAAGAGAGAATTAGCGCAATGATTGGCCTTCCTTTTTCTTTCTCGTTACGTAGGTTCGCATTCGAGACGTTAATTATTTGAGATAAAGGAATGTTCCGCAAAATTGATGTAAATAGTTTTACATTGAATATTACGACGCAGACGATTCGTTTCACGATATTATTAGACAACTGTATTTATACCTTGTAGAATTTTGTTTGATCAGGTAAATTTGTACGATGGTTAATTCTTCCCATGCCTGGATAAAGAGAGACAGAGAGAGAGAGAGGAGAAAAATGAATAATAATTCCATTCATTCATTTACAAACGAATGAATAATCGAATAAAATTCTTTCTGTTATTTCTGCGGCTGAGAATTCGATGATATCTATAAACACTAAAAATATTCGAGTACGTGAAGCGGGAAGAAAGAGAAAAAAATTTATCGAAAATTTACCAATCATGTTTGAATAACAATGAAAATTTCGAAATATATTTTATCCGCAAGTAGCGAGAGATATGTGGAAAACGAAAAGTAGAAATAAAAAAGAAAAATATGAAATGGTAAAGTAACGATTTACAGGAATGTAAATATTTTCGCGAAACGAATTTTATCGTGGCACATGAGCTCTCAGCTTTTCTACTTTTTTCGCTTTAGTCTTTCACTCTAGTTGAGAAAACAAAGAAAAAATTAAAAATTAAAATAAAAAAGAAACACAAATTCTCATTCTATTTCTCGTTCGCAACGCGGAGAGTATCTTCTTTCCACGACAAGTACCTACTCTACCTACCCATCTCTACCTAGAACCACTCAGGAAGACTTCACTCCGGAATTAGTGTCTGCTGCAGTAAGGAGTGTTTTTGTATCTCCGAAATGAAAGCTTGTCACTCAGATTGTCGTCGGCAGAAGAAAATTTTACTAACAAAAAAAAAAAAAAAACTCAATGTTCGTTTTGAAAAAAGATTCGAGAGTTTTTGAAATTCACTTCTAAGCCCGTTACACATATATGAGCGAGATATAAATTATTAATACGCTTTTTTTTCTGTATGCAATAATTTGATTAGATTTTGTTATTTGTTAATTTTTTTAAAGTTTTTTCTTAACTAATTTTCGTCGAATCATCACAATTACGTGTATCTAATTAAATCCTGTTTACTGATATTCGAATACAACATTGGGATATCAAATTCATTGACGTGTCAGATTATTCGTTACAAACAGGAATAGCTAGTAGGTATATATATACTTCTAGGTATATAGGATCACAGGGAAAGTTTGTTGATGAAAGCCGAGTAAAACTGCCCACGCAAGTTTCTATTGTTTAGAATTAACCGCTCCTACTCCTTATCCTCCACGCTCTCATTGTTTTCCAACGAAAATTCAAACGAGACTCTCGCCTCTCGCTTTGTCGAGATAGGGTTGAATGTTGCTAGGGATCGGGTTGCCGGAGTCTACCACCAAGCCACGATATTCGCTTTTATACATATACCTATGTATTATACCTTCCTATATAGTTATACGTATGTTAAAGTGCCAAGCTGTCTGTTGCCTACTATTCCGCGTCATGCCACCCGCATCTACTTGTTTAAATTATGTACTTATACCAACTATATCTATACATACTACGATCTGTTTGACTTTTAACGTTTTAACTAACCTCCAGGATTTCTCTTACTCCTTTTTCCTACATCAGTATAACTCTCTCGGTCCACAGCACGAAAAAAAACGCAAAAAAAAAGAAGAAGGATTTTACCTCGTTTCACTCATTTTATTTCCCGTATTTTCGAACATTATTAAATCATTGAGTTATGTATACATATAGGGGGTGATTCACTACAGAATGTTTTAAATTTATAATCTAATATTTGCAGTTTGATATCGTATGAGCTTAGGTACATATAAAACGATGAAGAAAAGATACGAATATATAAAAAGAAAAAGAAGAGAAATTTCATCCCCGAAAAAAAATCTTTCACGTATATATATATTTATTTATTTCTTTATTTCGCCATATTGAGAAATCGTGCAAATAAAACTATGCGATTTATATATGAATTCGTTTATCGAGTTAAAAAAAAAAATTTATTTTGATTTTGATTTTGATTTTATTTCTCTTTTCAATTATTTATCGCCTTCGAGTGAAACGTCAAATATTATCTGATCGAGACGATGTGAGCTACGTCGAATCTCTGTTTACTCTCCTAGAGGCGAACGAAATTTGTATACTCTGTTCATAGTCCAAATAGCTGTCGATATATCCAAAGAAGGTGAGGATTGAGTCCGGGGAAAGTCTTTGGGACGTTCTACTTCCTAATATATTTACGATAAACATACCTACGAGTGGAAGAAATTATCTCACGACGTAAGCGAAGCGAAATCAAACTAACTTATTTTTGGAAAAACGTTTCGTCACCGATACGAACGATTTAGTATATCGTTACGGAACGATAACGCGATACTCTGGAATTTATTTTAGTCTTTTTATCCCTAATTCTCGAATCCCGACTAATAATTAATTGGAGATCGTGAAGATCTTTTATCTCTTTGAGGAACGCAAACCCTACAATTATAATCGTTATTATAATTTCTTTGGCAATGGATGAAAATGCGAGGGAAAAACTCGGCTTTCGTTAAACTGGCTATTTTCTAATTTATATTATACAGTTTCGAAGATATAAACGCAAGTTTTAGTTGACCCGCGAGTCATTCAGCCACGGTAGTGTCTGCAGTTGATGCCAACTAACAAAAATAATCGCTGTTTGTCCGCGAGCGTAGAGTCTTTGAAGTTCTATCTCGATATAATTTAATCTCTGGTCAACCTAGATCTGCTCGATTTCTCTTCGTCTGACGAAGAATTATTTCCTGTATATCTATTAATAGTACGAAAAATTTCTTTCAATCAAAATCCAATCAACTCCAAAGAGAAGTTTTCTCGTTTTACAAAAGAGCTAATATCCAGTTGCCCAGGAATCGCGAAAGAATTGAAATAATATACGTTTTCAGAAACTAGGAATCGATTGGATCGAAGAAGGACCGAAGGCAATAAAAACGGCGGATCATTTCTGTTATAAACGAAATCACAGATTATACTAGTGGCTTCTATTTCCGAAGCAATTCACCCTTATTTACGAACGTTAAAGGGGATGGATGCCCGTTCGAATATCTACTATTATACCTGCAATTTAGGGGGTGGTTTTACCGCGACTTCTAATCGACTAGCTGATAGAGAGATACTGCGTTATTATCTGCCCGCGGTAAAGAGGCCTCGAAGTATTGAATATTCATGGTTCTTAAGCAAAGAGAAAATCCTTTGACAAACTGCTATCAGAATTCAAATAGTCTGCCTTCTGAAAAATATATCTTCACGTTATATATTGTACATAGGATAAAGACGAGAATAATTTTCTCTTCTATAATATATTGAAACGAAGAAGTGAGCTCAAAAAATTCATCCCGATGCATACTAGACGTGTAGACGTACGGATATTATCGCAATTTAAACTGAGCGAATTTTTCGAGAAGGGGAAAGAGGTGATTTTCGGCAAAGCACGTCCAGACGTTTTATATCCTTTCGCGGGGTGGCTACTTGGCCGGAAAATTAATGCTGCAGATATCTTGTCGGGATAAGATTCTGCCTCTAATAATCTCCTGGTACGTATTTACCCCGCGTACCTGTACCCATGTCTTAGTTTTACCCAGAATTTGGGAAATCAAGTTGGGTTTAATTGATGGGTACATTTGGTGTAACGAGTTCGCAGCCCATCGCTACGGTAACTTTACTGATTCAGGTATTGATAATTAAATTTAATCCCAACGCAGATTAGGGATTAGGACACGGCGTCGTTCCATCTTTCAGAGCTTCGCTCAATCTCGATTTGCCGCTCCGACTATCTCCCTATTTCATATTTACATATATATCTGTACAATTAACTAGAAACTGTATCAGTCGTACTTCCACGTCGAACTTCCTGCCAAAAGTTACTCGAAATCGATTTCCGATCAATCGAAGTGACGTGGAAATCCGAAGGCGAGTATCTCCGGAGTGAACTGTAACTTTATCGCCGATTCTCATCGGCCCCTGACTGCATAAAATACGTGCATATTGCATTTATTTATATAACCTACTCATCTTGACGGAATAATTATTCTAACCGTTTTCAATTTTGCTTGAACAATTTTCAACGGTAGTTAAAATCTTTCCGTTCATTTAAACAATGGTAAACAAAATGAAATCATACCTGATTCCATTTTTTAATAAACATATAAAGATCAATCTATACGCGATACCTAGTATATTAATCGAGAAACGATTCTTCAAGATTGTAAGAAAATTGAAATACGTCTTTGTCAGCGAAAATCGTGATTCTTGATCCGTTCAATCAACTGATTGGCGGTTTAGGTAAAGGCCTGGTAAACTCTGGTATTCGTTAACCGCTGGACGGTTTGACGATCTGTTACAGCTGTTGTTAGATTCGAACTACGGGCAGTTTGGTAGCTCCCGGTGAACCTATAGTAGAGAATTTTAGTGCTTTCAAGATACTAGCCAGCTGGCTGCATGTGCTGCTGCGGTTTATTATAGCGATTTAAGCTCTGAGAAGAGAATTTCATACCTATTCTCAATGGTTGAAGATAGGTAGGTAGGCGGAAGGCAGTATTGGCAAACTCCTTGCTTTAGGTGCGACAAGAAAGGGAAAAAGAAAGGGAGAAAAAAAGCTCATAAAATTATGTGGATAATAACGCGGACGTGGGAAATAATAAAACCGAGGAGAGTTAGTATAGAAAGTTATCAGGGATGAGACAGGAGAGGGATGGGGGGGGGGGGGGGGGAATTTATCGCCGAAATATTTTCAACGTTGCGAATGAAACGAGAGCTTGCGAAAACTTGCGGTAAAAGTTAACCGATAAATATTAACCCGCAAGAAGACGACGCCCTGGCATGGCATGGCATAACCCTGCGAACCCTCTACGGCATGAAATTTCACACTGATATATACATTTATCGTTAAGAAGGCGTTTATCAACCCCGTTGCACGCATAATATCTTTATTTATTCCCTCGAATTATATTCGATGATAAAAAGCTCGAGGCAGAATCATCCTTCAATGAAAATTGAACGAAACTCCAAAGCTACCCATTTTTTCTTTCTCTCTCTCTCTCTCTCTCTCTGTCCTCGGGATTCAAAACTCAAATTTTTCTCCTCGGTTATAAGGGTAATAAATTTGAAACATTATCTACAATTTTTGCCACTCAAAGACTGATTGGTATTTACTACACGGCACTTGGGTGGTCAGTGGTCATTCTCGCTACCCAGAGGCTAGAAGAGAGAAATGAACGTGGCCTCGTTTGATTAGGCGATTGGAGCACAAAAAGCTCGCTATAACAGACCGTGACAAAGACATACGATTCCTCGTAGCTTATCTAGTCAATTGGGTTCCCGCTGAGAGTTACCTACTCCAACTATCCACCTATGTACATGGATGAACACGTATGGCTGACATGGTCAGCGATCCTACCTCCGAGCCTCGGACCTTGTTCTTTACTTAATTTAAGAGAAAAAGGCTCAGTTTTATAAATTCAAGTGATTTATACCGACGAATCTCTCGGCTGTGGTGCAGGTGAAGATACATGAAAATATATGGAAGAAAATTCTTTACGGAAATAGGTAAAATATGGAAAATATTGTGGAAGGTTTTTTCTCGTCTGAAACAATGGGCTTTGAATTCATTCGTGCAGTTTTCATTATACAAACTCTGCGTAATAGATATTCTAGAGTAGAGAGAACTAGGGCGATGCACGTTATGGCAGAATTGCGTAAACCGTGTAGCCGGCTTTTCTGAGCTGATTGAAAATGTTTTTAAAAAGTTTTTTTTTTTTTTTTTAACAGGAATAGAGTCATTCTTACAGAGCAAATCTTTCCGGTTAGCTACCTAGTCGCCGAACCCCGGAACCCCGCAGGTACAATTATCCTTCATCCTTAGAACCGATCGCGGAAACTTCGTCCGGGATAAAGCAGCTTAATCTGCGAACCACCGCGACTACGTGGTTTAAATCTAACGAAGCTCGAGTCCCTCGGTAGAAAAGCAATTAACGTATACCAGTAGTTTCTCATTAGCGACGACTGAGAACTTGCAAGCTTGCATTTCCGGTCTGCAGTTAAACCTTGACGTCTTTAGTTCACGTTTTAATTCGATCCACGTGCTAAACCGCACACGATGATTCGGTGATTACGATCATTTTCTACTAATTGCGTTATTCTTTCTCCATGAGTTTTCGACAGGTTCTCTAGACCGAGGAGATTTACGCTCCGCGTATAACCCGGAGCTTAGCTCAGCTCGTGTAAGATATAAAAATTTGTTTAAATTTGTATACCTAACTCAAGAGATGAATAGCGATCCGCGATCTCTCAGTTAGTGTAAATGAGATAATTTATTTCTCTCTATTTTTTTGTCCTCCGTTTAATCCGCCTAGATGGCCTCCCCTCCCTCTCATATAATTTGTGGAATTGATGGATTCCTTCCTCCACAGTGACGTGAGATTGAAACCGATTTAATAAGTTTTGGAGAAAATTAAACAGCGCAACACAGCTGCGTTCGAGATTCTTTCCGTTCGTTAGAATTAAGTTTGAATTTTAAGATCGAAATTATAATTCGATACGATACCTACGATTCGTATAGCTTTTAATTAAATTTGGAAACAGCCCTCTGTGATTCAGATTTTTTTCTTTCTTCTTTTTGTTGTTGTTGTTCTATACAACGGCTATCGAAGTTTAAACTTTTCTAATATACTTATTATATAAATACTTCCAAGGGATGAGAAAGAATCTTTTCATTCGCTCGACGAACTTCTGTCAGTTGTATTGACGGGGACGCGTAGGGCAAGCTGCAACCCCTCCTTTCGCTACGGAATATAGCAGTGGCGTAAAGGGATGAGCGGACAGACAATACGAACGTACGAACTACGCAGATATACATAGGTATGTATATACGAAGACTCCGTGGAGGGTATAATATCAACGAGAGAGTAGACACGCTGATAAGGCGACTTGATCTCGGCGCATGCGTTCGCAAACGCGAATATCGCAGTTCTGCGCGAACCAGCTTCGGACGTGGTTCGTAGCTCGGTCTTCGCACTCATCTCGAAAACAATAGACGGATTATTACATGTGACTAGCTAGGGTTGTTCGCCAGGGAGGAATATAAGATGATTTTAAACTTGGATCATTCGATCGCGTGACGTATATTATAACAATAATGAAATTCGTTATAACAACGAATAGGAAAGGGAGCTGACAATCCGCTGCAAACATCATTATAATTACATATACCTATATAATATACGAAGTGCCAAACTCTCATTTTCTTCATTTCATCCCTTAACGATAAGGGAATTTAGAAAATTCGTAATTCGCAATGGAATTGCAAGACTTTTTTTCAAATTGACTCGTTAATTATTCTCGCAAATTTTGTCCGGTGATAACGCTATACGTGTATAGTGTAGTTCGTAGTTTGGGAAAAGTTTTAATCTACCTTTTACAGTTTATAAAGTCGGTTGTTTTTAACCCCTTGTTAAAATTTCGTCAAATTAATTCGTTGAAAAAACATGACATAGAGTCGAGTCTTTCTTCTCCCTTTTATCGGTTTCTTTCATTCTTTCCGTTTTTTCGTTTTTTGTTTTTTTTTTACAAATTTTCATTCCAATTCAAAGGTACGACATGTCGCAAGGGATTTGACTTGGCGAATGAAAGAAACTTGTGAGAATTTTCTTTTTTTGATTTTTTTTTTTTGCTTCAGAGCTTGTTAAGAAGTTATTAACGTTTATCAAATCTCAACGTCGAGGTATTGCTGTTTTATTAATTAAACATTTTCAAAGCTAAGAAGATCTGAACTGCAACAGATCAAAAAAGAAAAAGAAGAACATCCACTCTCTCTCTCTTTCTCTCTACTCTACTCTATCTATCTATCTATCTATCTATCTATCTATCTATTTCTGTTCTTGATCTTGGAAGTAGATCTGAGATTCTTTCCTGAAGTTGGAAATCTCCGTCTGGCTATTAGCGTTGATAGTCTGGCACCAGGTTTTGTTGCGAAAACAAGAAAAAATTGTAAAAAACAAAGAAAAAACAAATTCCTCTTCCTCTTTCTTCTTCTTCTTCTTCTTCTTCCTTTACAAACACAGCGAGATTTACCACCTGGTTATTTCTTCTTTTATCACTTGTATACCGTCTTTGGTTACACGCAGAGCGTGTTTTCTGTTAATAAATCATAAAGTTGGAAGATGAAAAGAAGGCTCTATTCTATGCCTATCCTATACGCAAGTATGAGAGTCGAATCGTACCGATTTAGTCAACGACAGAAAAGAAATTTCGAGACTCAGGAAAAGTAACGTTATTTTGGAAATATAAAAATATATACGTTTTTAACGAGAAATAGGGAGATGGAGAGAGAGAAAGAGAGATATCGATCGAATTTTATATACCTACCTGCACGTGGGTATCTGGATTCACGTATATATAGCTAGTTGACAAATATATTAATACAGTTACAGCAGGTGTACGGGATTATAAATTTTGGTTCTGAAATATCGTTGTGGTGCAAATATCTCAAGGTTATTCGGAGTAGTCCGTTAATCCGGGAATGTGTTAAGCTTCTTTAAAAATAATATTTGGCTAGTGAAAATATTATCAAAGATATATAGAGATATCTGTCTATCCCATCTATATCTATCCATATGTATACATATATATGCCCGAGGGGTATGCTAAGTGGATTGTATAAATATTATTGAAACAAGTGGAATAAAATAAATGAACTAGTATAATCAATGATAATATATAACCACGCATGTGGAGAAGAAAAACGAGTCGGAATATTCAAAAAAATGGAAAAAAGCTCCTCGAGCTTTTCTATTCCCTAAATACCTGTAACCAAAACCGGGGCAAAAGAATGTGTAAAAATGTTTAAACGGTTTTTAAAACACGTGATAATCTCAACCCCGAAAGTGTTAATCACCTTGTAGCAATTAACAGGGGATGATGTTAACCCCGTGACAGATAATAAAGGTGATAAAACAAAATACTATGAGGATGCTGGGTGGCGGTCAAGGAGGTATTGTGAGGGGTTCGCAGCCTCAGATGGAAACAATTGCTGAACAGGTGGACGATGACGATTATGAATTAGGTCAGTTTTAATTCTTGCCAATTAGTGAAACTCGTTTAGCTCCTCTATACGTCTCTTCGTTATGCGAACAGTGGGAAAATAATTAGTTGGTGTAGTTATATCCAAGGAACAATATAAGGACGAAAAGTGGAGAAACTGAAGTCCTGCATCGCGGTTGAAACAAAGAAAGAAAAAAACGAAGAAAAAGAGAAAAACTTTTTAATCAAAACTCCAAGCATTCAGTTTCTCATTTCTATTGTCATTCATTACTTCGTAACTTTGATACTTTTGATTATACTGTCGGATTTTTAATACACTCCGAGTTTATCTTATGTCACGTGCATTACGTGATCAAGTATATATGTATTATGTATTCAAACGGTTCGTCACTTCCTTTGTTTAAATTATGTTTAAGAACCTCGGTGCAGGAGGGAAACTATTAATTGTTTGAAATTCGATTGAAACGCTCTAATTTTAACCCTCCGCAGAGCAATTTCTATATCACCGCGTGTGTAGAGATATAGCTGTATAATATTGGCTTGCATTGCTGTAGGCACGTGTTTAACGTCAGTCATTAAATCAGAAGAGTTTATATATATACAGTAATCCCTGACGAGATTTGGTCAGTTTATTTGAAAGTAAAAAATAAAAAAAAAGATTCAAAAAATTGGAGGGAATACATTCGACGCTGGTTTTTTAAATTGCTAAAAATTTTGAAAATACGCTGATCGATTTTTACATCGATCATTTAAATATACTATACACGCTCGTATATCTTCGTACTTTATATACTTCTACTGTACATTGGATACGTTGAAGTTGAAATAAAAATTACTGTGCAGAATAAAAAAAGAAAAATGTCAAGAAAGATTTTTACTCAACTAGACTGAAAATATCGCGTAACTCCCTCGGACACGCCCTTGTATTTTTACTGGCAATGTATAGCACGGTATATACTGTGTACGGTATCCTATACACAGCCATTACTTTACTAGGTTAAATGCCTGTCAGCAGTTCGTCGATAAAGACGATCGATTTATTAGCAAAACTTCTCAAAGCCCCGCTGTCAATATATATATACATATACATACACACATATATATATAATATACATGATACCGCGAAAAGGAAAGAAGTATCATAAATATCAAATTGGCTCCAGATCGCCGGACGTTACCCATACCCATCATCCCGATGGGTATTGATAAATCGGAACAGATTTTATACGTGATTTTCACATCATATACTTTTCCCAGTTAATAAATGATTCTGAATCGATAAAAGAAAAAAAAAAAATCATAAATAATTACAATAAGTAAAAAAAAAACTGAGTCAATATTTTTACCCGAATCTGTAGCAAAAAAATATCCTCAATTCTGTACGTTTACGTTCGTTTTTCGGCTCGACACGTACCAGCAAGATACATAAAACACAGGTAGATTACATTGCCGGATATGTATCCGTGGGTATCATCGAACGATACTGATATATACACAAGTTTGGTAAAAGCCCGAGCGAGAGATGAGGATTCGTTCTGCCGAAAATGGTTTATGATCGTTACCGAAAGAACTTCCTTTTCTTTTTTTTTTTTTGTTCTTTTCTTTTCGTTTCTATCTTTATCATCTTTTTTCCCCACTCCGTACGTATATATCTACAAGTTAGATTCAAGAATAAAAATAATCCATACAACCCATATGTGTGGGTGGAGAAACTTCCTTTGTCCGATATTAAGGGATGAAGCGTATACAGGCCGGCTCGTTAAAATCTATACGCATGGATACGATGATTCAATGGGAAGAGGCGTCTTCGAATAATTTTCCGATACTCGCGGAGATCAGACATGATTTTTTTTTTTTTTATTATGTTTTTGTTTTTCGGATTTTCCTCGTACTTACTTGAGAATCGAAACCTGCAGGTACGGTATGTTTGTCGTTAGGTTGCCATGACGGCCGCCTCGTAGCTCCGTATGAACACTAATGTGTTTCTCGTTTTTTTCTTTCTTTCTTTTTTTTGTTCCTACGTCCCATTTGGGTTTCTCCCCAATTTCACCCGATCGTCTCACTACATTCCCTCTCTACTTTCTAAAGAGCGTTTAACGCCCATCGGGCAATAAATCTGCAGAGAATTTCACTCTCCTTCTTAAATATATCTTGATTCGTCTATTTTCTTCGTTCCTTTCGCCGACTACATCTGCGAATGATGCTGACAGGCGAAAAAAAGAGGAGGAAATGAGAAAAAGAATAAAAGAAAAGGAAGGAGACTTTAAGGGAAAACGTACTACTGCAGACAATCGCTATACTCAGGAACCAGGCTCGACGAATGTTCCATTTTTATCGAAAAAAAAATGATATATTCTATCTTTTTCGTGACGAGGTTTGAGTATAATAATCCGATTCGTGAGAGGTGATAAGGGAATCGAAGGTGTGCAAGGGTTGATTTATTGCAGATAATCAACTCGCTTGATTTAACCATAAATATATTAAAGCCTGCAAGTGTAGGTTGATTCAACGAAGCGTAGAAAATTCTACCCTTGTAATCCACACCCGAAACACCCTTTACGTGATCCTCACACTTATACGGACGACCTGTTACGAGGTTGGGGGGGCGTGAAACACGTACACCATAAGATATAAGAAAGTCTCAGCTCTAGCAGTGAGAAATTGCCTCTGTCCTTTTATACGTCAAACTGGCTGAGTTTAGGAGGCCGCAAATTTTTCCTAAAGATGATGGAGCGTTACTACATTTATTATACTTTACCCAAGGCGAGACCTAATTCTTTGGACATGCTCGCGCCGAGACGCTGAGCAAAAGGAAAAGAAGATGAGAAAAAAAAGAGAGAAAAAAAAAAAAAAAATTGCTCAAAACAGAAATCGAGTGACGAGAATTTATGACCCAAGCTTCTTTCGCTCCTTTTTCTTTTTTTTTCTACAAGCTTTGAAGGATTTGAAGTTGCTGATTAGACGTCAATTATATTATAAGTTTTCTTTTCAAACTCCATACGCGTTGGCGATTTTATTCTCAAATCGTTTAACGATTCACGGGTGAATAATGTCGTATCTAGGTGATATCTGTCGTTGCATAAAGCAATAATTAATACTAGTATACAATTATATCCTCTGTAAATTAGATTACCAGTTAAATTCAGCCGTGCAAGTGATACGAGAACGTATATATCCGCGGTGGTATTTCTCGTGACAAATGGCGTCAGTCTGTGCCAAATGGAATTACATTTGGAAAATTTATCGTTATAACACCACCTCCGTCCTATACAGGTTTGAATCTGCATTTATTAATCTCTTTTTCACTTTTTGGTCAGCGGAAATTTTCAAATCTTTCAAATATTTTATCCATACAAAAGATTTTTGAACCACTAACTCACGTGGTTATTGCGTACATAGAGTAAAAATATTGGATTTTCCTCCTATTATTACATAGCTGTATATTATTCTTAAATGTATTTTTGAAAATTGCTAATAATAGAAAGTTATGGAGGCTTACTTACTCAGACTTCATTCACCGTTGAATCGAGGCTGCGTTGAGTTGCTTTTTAGATTTATACAGTTGAATGGCACGCGTGATTTTACGTCGATATTTCCGATTAGCCAAAGACGATAAAATTTTAATAGCATATTGCCTTTCGTGAGATTCAAACTCGAGCTTGGTTCCCGCAGGTGAAATTCTAAGGGAATGATATCAACCCTCCAGTTCCCGCAGTCTAATAGTTACGACTCTGTCGATTCCTCGCGCGTCATGAATCCTTTTTCCATTTTTTTCCATCATTTTTTTTTTTTTGTTTTGCGAGGGTTTTCTTTCGTACAAATTATTGCATGGGATAAAATAAAATTTCGATTATATTCCTGTTTATTTTCTGAGTATATCGTACGTGAAAAATAAAGGAAAAATTATGGACTCTCGGGTCGAAAGGGCAAGAGCTCTATCTGTCAGGAACAAATGACGGTCGGGTAAAGCTGGAGCAAGGAAAAATAAGAAAATTAGGTTTTTATACTTGAACTCACATTCAATTCGTCCGGAAAATACTTATTTTTCGACATAACGATCCCAGGGCTGCAGCGAGCAGCGACTAATGTCGATTATGGCGCCGGGAATAATAAATCTTGTTCGAGGGATGATCCGAGGATCAGATAGCTGCAGGAAAAGCTAGTCGTTTATTTTAAAATACATTTTTCATAGTCGATCAAAAATCACAGCCGATATCGGAGATAAAAAGATAAAAATAGAAAGACGAAAAAAAAAAAAAATGTTGGAAAAACTTTGCACGCTATTGACAATTTTTCACACAGTTTTCAGCAACGAGGTGAAAAAGAGAAGTAAAAAAAATTGTCGTTAAAAAGTCTTTAGTCCCTGAAAAAAAGGTCTTTTCTTTTTCTTTTTTTTCTTGTTGTTTTTTATTCAAATTTGTTGCGTTAAAGTTTCTGAACTAAAATGATTAAATAATATGAGGTATGAAACGGAGCTCTAGGATGTAGACAACGATTTTTATACTTAGAAAAACATACGCGAGAGATATAGCTCTCTGCTGTACCGTTTACGTAATATTTGAAAAGTTTGACAAAACTTTTAACCACTCCAAAGCGGAAGTTCCTTTTTTTTAGGGCTTAGTAAAAAAAAAAAAACTTCACCACCTACGTACATACCCAGCCGGAGCCAAGCATTCATCGATCTTACGTCAGGAAAGCATTCTGCAACGTCTGTGCACTAAAGCTCTTTGACCGAATCACTCAGTTACACGTAATTCCTATTGTGAATTTTCTCCAGTCTCCTGGCTTCCTTCCCGCACTTGTGTATGAAAAATCTGCACATTTTCTAACCGATGTAAAAGGAAATTTCTTTATTTTCAATTGCATAGAAAATACTTATACAATATATTATAGTCGAAACGACTTGACGACCGACGCCTCCGTCCCGTAATCTCCATAGATTTGAATTTGCAGACAGCTGACAGTTGTTTCGACAATATACATATCTATACTCGAATGCCAGAGGCAACACCACACTCCATTGTCCCTATCATCTGTCGAGTACATGTCCTGATATGACATCAAATATCAAGAACGTGTAGCCAAGTTCAAAGACTGAAACGAGTCCCGGAAGTTCCTCCACTTTGGCTCTTGAAGAGAAAAAGTTACTTTCATTTTGAATCCCCGAAAATTCTGCAGCCAAGAAACTCACTTTGCTTCCGTTTTAATTTCTGCATTGATTGGTACGCTGTCTGGTTGTTGTCCCCCGAGATTCGAGTGGGATTTTCAAGGCTTGAATGGAGAATGAAATACTGAAAGGAGTAGGTCTTGCGAAGGCTCGTTATCGAGCTGTTGAATGGTCGTTTATAGTGTTCAATAAGGCTCGAGAAAGCCGAACTCCACGCGGGTGAGATTTCATTAATAGGATTTAGACTTCGCTGGAAGAACGTTGAATCGCTAATTTTCATTTCCTATTCGGGTTTCCGGCTTTTCAATCCACAAATATCACCTCCTCACGATCTGCCACACCCCACGGAGACTGGGAAACCCTTGTTTGATCATTTCTCCTATAATCCGAGGACACCGAGACGAGTGAACTAAAAGGCAAAAAATATCGCATCTCATTGATTTTAGAGACAATTTATTATACATGCGAATTCGTCAAACGATAGCGGGAAAACTCGAGGTCTGTAAAGGCAAAGGTTGGCTAGGGACTTCGCCGAAGATCTGAATAAAACATTGTTGACATCGACTAGTGGTCGCTCCTCAAAGTCTGACGACTTTCGGTCAACCTTACTTCAAAGCTGTTCTCTAAATTTATTTTTTCATTTTATTATATTTGCTTCGGCAATTCTGTCGCATATTTCTCCTCTTTCTTATTTCTCCTAGAAATCCTCGTGTCAATTTTTCTCTGAAAGTAATTCCACCGAAGAGCAAAAAGAAAAATATTCCTTATTGACCAGGCGAGTAACTGGAAAAATAAACCGATTTTGAGTGTCCAGGAAACCCGGGGGATTCGAGGCTTACAAAGGTTGATTTACTCTTTCTGTTGGTCCATTAGGCGGCTGGAAGTCTGCAAACGGAGTTTTGACGTTAAAGCATAGGACACACTCGGTGGCTGCTGTGTAACCGGAAGAGTGTTGGCTTTGGTGCTGTTTTGGGGTCGTGGAAAAAGAGAAATGGCCGAATTTTTCTCTTTAATCTCCAACAGCTGCAGAGACATATGAAAAATATAGTCAGGGTGTTAAATCTCGAGGTTTTTTCGCGTGCTTTTCCCCAAAGCTTCGTATTTCCCGATTTATTCCCCGGCTTTCATAGCATGTAGCGAAAATCTGGCCCCTTAAAATTTTTCAATAAACTTTACGGAACAATCAGGAAAATCGCCGCCTTCATTCCTTGAATTTCACCCCAAATTTTACCCCCCAAACGAGTCTGAATATTCCGAGCTTTCAGGCAGGAACTTGAGTGCGTGTATTATCAGGAAGTTTGGCTATGGCGTAAAGGCGAAGCGAGTGAGATTGTAAAGACATGAAACACAATATCCCAGAAGTAGCGACGCGGCTTAGGATAAAACTCCCTTAATCTCATCCCAAAGCGGTCCTCGTACCTACTTTGAAATTTCGGATGTAGATCCGAGCTCTGCAGTTTTAGAAGTCCGCGACAGGTCGTAGAGACCTCTGGAAATTAAAAGATAGAACGAAATTTCTCGAAGCAGTGTCGAAGAAGAAGAAGAATAAGAAGAAAAAGAAAAAGGATGAAAAATGTAATTTCCTGTCTTCAGATTCTCAAGAAGTTTCGAACGTGAGACTATTTCATCCGCTCGAATGCTCAGGAGAAATCCAAACTCCACGATGGCCGAAAACGTCGGGGCATTACGTGGCCCGTATACATAAATACACATATACAACCAGAAGTGTTACATATGTAAATATCTGGGATAAAGTGTCGGGAATACGGCCGCCATTAGAGTTGCCTACAGCTTCTCTACCCTCGCCTCGTCCCTGAATCTCCATCGCTTTGTTCGCTTGTCAGAATCTCGTATTCGTATGTCTTGATGGTTTTTGGGGTAATCCTTGAAAATGTGTGGACGCGATGTTTCTCCCGTTTCCGACTAGTCCTCCCTCTTATTTTCGTCCTCATTCAAGTCGACAGTTCATAGTCCTGAGCTTGATCGTCTCCGAGTAATTTTCGTTGACATACGTATGCGTAAAGTGAAATTTATTATTCAATTAACCCTTATTACACTTGTTCAACCTCTTATCACAATTAATTGAATAATAATTTCCCTTAAAGATCACGGACGCGGCAGCTAACGCAGATAACATAAATGGCCCGACGTATTAAGGGACAAAAGATGAAAGGAGGTCTAATTTATAAGTCAAGAATTTTCCTCCTTCATCATTTTATCTCTCGTACAAAAAAAAGAAAAAGAAAAAAATCACAGCGTGGCTATAATTTTGTCATTAAAACATCACAAGGAAGTTCAACATTTATCCGTCTTCATTTTCCTTCGCTCTCGTCAATTTTGAGTTATAAGTCTTTGAATAATATTCCAATTAATCATCAAAAAAGATGCGCTAGATTTTATAATTGACTGAAATGTAGACATTCTAATGATCGCGAGGAGTGAGTTTGCAGCATTATTTTACCGCTCGTAAAATATCATTTTTATAGTATTATTTATGAACTTAGAGTATGATATAACGCGGAATTTATTAACCAATTTCATTTCGCCCATTCGAAATCGTAAATTGACCTATATTCCGAGTTATTGATTGCGAAATCTGACGATGCGAAGTACCCACTCCGACGATTGCTTGCTTGTACCTAATTAAAAGGATACATCTCGTTACACGTGACGTCGATCTTATTACTCAGCTGTTATTCAATCTTTGTTTAATGATTTGAATTTTCATTTAATTTTCTTCTTGTTTCTATGTTCTCTATATTATGCTCCAGTTTCTCTTGATCCACTAACTTTTTAACGATCTGAATAAATTTGAAGAGCGAATAGCAGCCAGCCCACGGAACGAAGAAGCTTGGTTTCCGTGTTTACAGCCTGTTTTCTCTATCCAAAGATTTGTGTCTCGGTATAAACACGTCATCGTATAACAAACTGTATATATATGTATGTATATATGTATAAAAGTACCGCGGGACATCATGAGGA
The DNA here is from genome assembly GCA_944452935.1 of Rhogogaster chlorosoma. Taxonomy (NCBI): domain Eukaryota; kingdom Metazoa; phylum Arthropoda; class Insecta; order Hymenoptera; family Tenthredinidae; genus Rhogogaster; species Rhogogaster chlorosoma. The sequence continues at coordinate 25,209,899 of OX101800.1, read as the reverse complement.
ATAAATATGTTGGCGAAGAACCTCCGCGATCTCTACCCACGTAATTTCTTATGAGATAGAAAAAAAGAAGAGTCAAATCGGATTGAAATTTATCGAGAATTCTGCGGAAAAGTTTGAAGATAAAGATTTTCGAGCTGTAAATTTTCACAGGCAAGTATACATCTTCCCGTGATTAAGGTTTAATGAATTGAAGGTCGTACCTTATCTCCGTTAACAAACTCTTGAACATCTCCAGTTCTATCCGCCATTAACCCTCCGCTGAACCAAACGACGAAATTTCATTTACCCTCGTCCTGGATCACGTCTCAATACCGAGTTTTCGGATAACCCAATTTTCTTCCTACGTTTCAGCCTTTAATCGATTTCTGCATCGTTATTTCGAAAAAATCGCAAACTGGTATACCTACCCCTATCCATATCCCTGTCTCTATCCCGATTCTTTCGCTTATCAAACCAACCGGGATAAAGTAACGAAGATGAAAGAGTTTTACTGGAGAACGATACGATTTTTCTCTGATTTGAAAAATCTCTAAAAGATACGAGAGATTCATTACATCTTTGTAAATATGGTGGATTTAGGTACGATTCAGAGAGATGTTGAAGGTTTCACCCTTATTTTTTCATTCAAGAGATTAATTTCTCTTAAATATAAAAATGAATAATGACCGCCGCCTTGTCGCCGAAGATATAATTGAAAAACAACTCCCACTCTCGTTTTTCATTACCTTTGTTTGTCGCGTATTACGGCTTTCGGGGAAATAGGTTAAAATTTATTTAGTACTAAGAAGCAACGGGCAAAAGGTTCGAAAGTTATTTCTACAACGAATAGCTGGTCTTGGGTTTTGAGAATCTTTCGGGTGCAGAAACTTTAGTTCGGTAGCCTAGATCGACCATGAAGAATTCAGAGCGTCAATTTATCAACGTCCTGGACTCACTGAAGTAGTAAATTTCTTCCGATTTCACGTGAAATTGAATATCACCAAGTTATCTTGTCGGGTTTGATCTGTGGCAATTTTAGAACGGAGATAACGACGACGTACCTATCTACGTCTATAAACTAACTTCCTTTTAGCTAATTTATTCCTTACTGCTTTCATGCTAACAGGACAGTAGGCCTTGATCAAGATTTCAGGCAATAATAATAACCTAGATAAAGACAGTTCCGGTTTTTCCATTTTTAGAACCAATACAGTCCTTCTACGGCACAGAATCCTGCAATTAATTTTCAACCACACTCTGTCCATTTATCGAGGTACAATTTGTTCTAGTGATTAATTCTGGTCACGTAATTCGATCAGCTCTGACCTTTTGCTATAATTAATCCAATTGATTGAAAGTATTTCTCCTGAGCGGGAATTAGATCCTAAAGTCGATTGTCAATTTACTCTAAACGCCCCGGGTGTACGGAATGAAACGTGGACACTGCAGTGAATCGTAAAATCATCTTCAAAATTGTGCGAAACTATTTTTTCTCACATTCATATCCACGGGGATATACCGTATTTGGTTAATTGCCAGCGAAACAGGATCACAGCAGCTGGATATTAGTGATATGACTGGTATAATCCATGCTGTCGGAAATTGCTGACGGATTTTAGCGGCGCTTTCTCGCTAATAATTAACCATAGAGATTTCGCAGTACATGCGGAACAACACCGCCGATTAGCACCCTGGCGAATAACAAACTCTTGGAATCGATCCCAACGCGTGACACTGTAGCCGATATCACGAATCAACATCGTGATTGGTGTTCGACGTTTGCGAATGAAAAAATAACATTTCGAGTCCAGGTATAATCATATGGATACAGAAATTGGAATGCCGGATTTGTTACAAACCAATCATCGAACTGTGTCATTTCACGGTAATTCGCGTTTCTCTGAGCCAAATTCTGGCCAGTTTTGTTCCAAATCCAGTGACTCTGTTTCATTAAATGCAGGATGCACTCTCTGACTAGAGCAAAATCGGACCTGAATCCTGCAGCTTTTCCTACGGCGACATTTACCGCTTGGAGAGATCTTGACCTAGTTACATCTCAAGCCAGCACATGCCTTCATTCATTCCGCTCGTCTTAGCTTCCGGTTTAATGTAGCGGGAAGAATTTTGCGTTGAATAGAGCTGCTCTTGTTCAAAGAAAATTCATACCTGCCAAGATCCTCGAGACTAAGTACACATACTCGTGTGCAGGGTAATATCAAATGCATTGAATCTACCCAACCGCTGTCCACACTACTCCTCGTCAAATTGACGAAGATTGATTACCCACGATGGAGTCGTGTTGTGTGGTTAGACGGGTTAGCTGGTCGGGTCCATAAGGAGGCTGAGAAGTGCGTGTGGAGTTCTTCCCAGTTCCCGTGGGAGATGGGAAGAGATTAGGTTAGATATGCTCTTGGATAAGATATACAGGGTGAGCTGAGTGATAAAAACGGCTAGCTAAGGGATGGAAGGGATGAAAGGGGGGAAAACGTCGATTGATAATTTCAAGGACCGATGAGATTGGATCAAAAGATTTCGGCCGTGGCTATAAGTGCGGTAATACGCCGCATGATCATCCCGAATCATCCTGTGGGAGAATGAGCCACGTGAGTAGAACGGAAGTTGGCTGAAGTGGGCTGCTGCCAGTGCAGGGATGAAGCGAGATTTCAGTAGGAGAACTTTTTAAGACCTTTTAAGACTTATCCCGGCAGTCTTTACTCCGCTCACTTTCCACCCTCGCCTTTTGCCGATTCCTTTTCAGAGCGCAGTAATCGCTCTTCATAAACGTCAAATTCACAATCCCATCTCCGTACCTCCGTCGCCATATTCATCTGACCTCAATAATAATTTTCATTGATTAAGTGCCACCCGACTCCCATTCCAATCTGATCGTTGTCATTATCGAAGCATTAGGGAAGAAGCGAGACATTGAAAATCCGCAGAGAATCACACAAAAGGAGTCTGTCCCCGGTGTATAAAGCGGAGACAAAAAATAGTATCGAGCGAACCTCGACTCCTCGTTTTCCTGCTGATGTTCGACTCCGGCTTTTGCGACTTGACCGAATGCCAAGTATCCGAAATCGCGGGGTAGCTGACCCTCCCGAGTCTAGGAGACACGAAGAAACGTTGGGTTCATGCCGAAAAGTTAACCAAGGGGTGTTGGGCTTCGTTAGTGCTACGGGATTTCGGGGAACAAAGTAAATTGTTGAATGATTATACCTAGACCGGTGTTTCATATAGACAGGAGAGAATATCTGCGTTAAACTCGCGCGTTTTCTCGTCATTTTTTACAACTTTCTAGCCTCGAGACTTTCGACACACCCTTAGACTCCGTACCCATCCAATACCCTTAATGGCACCCTAAAGAAGGTCAGATACGCGACGTCGCGCGTCGGCTGCGATTCAATCCCACGTGATGCTTGTGTAAAAAAAGTAATAAATCACCCGCCTGTCATGCATCTAGATAATAGATTTGTCGATTACTATGAGCCGATGTGCTTTGCATGTGGGTATAAGCGGCTATGCACACTTTGGTGCAGGTATAGGCGTCTGCGAACAGGAAATAACTTTACGTAGGTATTTCTCGAAATTTCATCATTCCGATTCCTCCTGATACCTCGATCGATCTTGTATACCTCTATACTCCCGAAGATTTACGAATTAGAAACTGCTTAGAACACGGGATGTATTTTTTGTTCCACGAACAGATTTACTGCCGTCCCGAAATCTCAATGGGCTGTACGTGCCCGTAAATCTTCCTCTTGTTCAACCGCCAACCTGGACACGAACGGGAACGGTTAGCATATATCGTTTTCGAGTAGTTAAGTCGATAAATGACTCTCAAAAGTATTCAGGGGCTAGAATATCACTGTATCAGGGTCTTCTAAAAGCGTTAGTGAATCAAAGGGGCCATACGGATCTTGGAAGCTGTAAAGTTGCCGGAGGAACTAGAGTCTTCCATAATTTATTCTTCATTTTTACGTTTATAATGAATTTAGTTCGCCTATTATCGCCGTCTTAACGTTAGAAAATTTCTTTCACTACCTTATTTCACACCGACTATTAAACCATGGGCAAAGTTTCATCTCACGTTGAAACGACTGCAGAGATCAAGCGGTGCTGAATAAATTTAGCAGCAAACTAGTTTCTGCCTTTGCAACCGAGAAAGCGGGGACTAGCTTTGGGGAAAGAGAAACGAGGAGGGAAAAGGAGGGAAGAAACTTTCGGTCACAACTTACAGAAGCTTAAATCGGTGTCGATTTGAGCTTGAACCCTTCTTCTTCTTCTTTACCTTTGTTCTAGATCTCTGCTCTGCTCGGCGTCAGTTATTACATGCACTTAGGTACCTCGACTCGAAACTTCTCCAGGCTTCGACCCCCTTTCGCACTTCTTTGGTTTATTAGGAGTAAAATTCAAGCGATAGTCACGCACGTAGGGAGTAGTCATTTGTGAGCTTGAGACGCGCTTGGATACGGTGAAAAGCTTCTTTTATAAAGTTCCCTTTGACGTCCCTATAGAATATCTTCTAACTGGCTACAATCTCTCTCGCCTGTATATAATACGCGAGCGAAGAAGTTCCGCGACCGACTCTATACCCTGCGTTATTATTTATCGCATTTTTTCGATCGAAGAACCTTTGACTAATGTAAAAGCGGAAGTTTGTCCCTCGGATTCAATAACACCAACAACGCAGTTTCTCATATCGAAACTTTTCCAACCTTTTCAAGCCCTGGAATATCACAGGCCTCCTCGGGGTTCATAACGTCGATGAAAAAAGGCAGCTTATCTTTCCTTCTGCGCCGTACCTATTGGCCCAGACTTTTCGCGTTTTCGCACGCTTTAAATTTCTTTGTTCGCCTCAAGTAGCCTGTTCGGTGTTATACCTCGGAAAAAAGTGACAGATAAGCGACTGCTGACTGTATAGAAATAAACTGGAAGGTGCAGCTACGATACGAGATACATTCATGGGTGGGAAATAGTCGAAAGATTGTGGGAAATTGGAAAGAGAGAAGAGACGCGTTGATGCAGAATCGAGATTTCAATTTTTAAACATTCTAGGCGAGTCGAGGATGGGAAAAATGAAGAATTCTTCGAAATAGCTGTTGTTTATAATGGAATACAGCGAGTCAGATGTATTGCTATTCTCCCAGCGAAGGTTGGGAGAAAATCTGAGCGAGATATTTCTACCAAAGGTTGAAAGCGAATTTTATTTCAGAGGAGAGAAGAGTGTTTGTCAGGAGTCAGACAGACGGAGATGTTTTTTAGCTTTCTTTTTTTTTTTTTTCTCTCGATATTTTTCTTCCTTTTTTCTTTTGATATCGTTGGACTATTTTTTAGGGGTTTTAGCTCGTAAATTGAGACGCCTTTTGAGTGCATCCCTCCGAATCCACCACCGTGCCTGGTGCTTTGACGTCGGGGCTCTTGTCCCAAGGGAGAGGGGTGAGAAAGCTTGAAAACTGTATCCACACACGTGGTGTAGGTACAGCGCTCGTCGTATGTACATACCATCCAGCGAAAGCTCCTGGGAATGTAGTAGTCATATTGTAATCCTTTTTACGTAACATGAAACAAACGCATACGCAGATATCTATGTACATATATTTACGCCAAGAAACTACTACCAGCAATCGGAAAACTGGCTCGAAGATTTCTGGAAATAGCGACTTGCAAGCTCCTCTGTTATTCACAGCATTCGCTCAAGATTTATTCCGTTTATTCTACGAATGGATTCACTCGATACTCCGCAGTAACGCTTTCCTCTACAACTCACAATTGCAACTACTTTCACGGTGGAATTTCACACAGAAAAATATCCAGGATTTTCGTCATCCTTTCGCAATTTTGTCGCCAATTTTCTCTTTTTTTCCAATTTCATCTTAACTCCACGTTTTTTTTGCCCATTCAACGCAGGCGCAAAAGTTGGATATTAGCAGAAGTGGAGTACAACCAAGGTGCCAGTCGCTTGCTGGCAATCAGATGATAGACATTGAATGATCCTTGAAATGATGAAAAATTGTTCTAGTTCATAAAAAAAAAAAAGGGCGAAAGGGAATGAGGGCTGCTCTTGATGCTTGTCGAAATTCGTTCTCATCTTATTTTACTACTTCATAAGGTAAAACATGCATGAGATGCAAGTTAGGTAGACTAGGTCTACGCAGAAAATTCAGATTCAACTTTACAGCTGAGCGAGGAAAAGCATAAGTTAATTTTTATGTAAATTGGAAACGACGGGCTACGTTGTAGTACAGCCTCCGGTAATAAGGGTGCTGCTACTCCAGCAAGGTTCGAAGGTCGTTTCCATGCCGCTTGCAAGGGTGCGTGATGTGGAAGTATTTGGTATGTAGTAGGCGGGTATATTTTCGCACGCTTAAGCGAAATATCACCACCCCTTCGCAGCGAGGCCCTATTTCCTTTACGTTCTCGAAGCCATCCAGAGACAAAATTCAATCGATATAACACGTGGAAATTTATTTCCTTATACGATACTCGCCGAATTTCCGCAGTTCGTATCTCACGTATGAAAAAAGTAGTCAAAAAAAAATAAGAAACAACCAAAAAAAAAAAAAAAAAATGGATACAAAATTGAAAGATGGAAAATATAAGAGAAAAAGTTGAAAATTCCTATCGCAATTTTATGTATAGTTTTTCTCACAGTTTCTAGGAGTTGTTTAAGATCTTGTTACGCGAACTCGTGTTTCAATTCTAATAGGAAACTCTGTCAGTTCAATGATCATACATATGGCAGAGTAATTAGAATCGGAGAAGCTAACGAAGAGAGGAATGAAAAGTTTGTAGTTGCCTAGAGGAAGTTATAGCACGTGTACGAACATGCCGTGAATTTGTAACGAGATAGATGACTGCAGTACTGTTGTTTAATCGATACAGATTGCATTTGGGAAATAACATAGTGGTATGATATCCACGTGGAGATTATTTGCGAAATAAACTCTCGAACTTTCGCCTATATATCAAATTCCGGAAATCAAAGGAAATTGAACCAAATTAAGCCTCTTAATTAACCAGCTACACTATTAATCGCACGGAACCTCAGGCCCGAGGCTATCCGAGCTTAATTGGATCAACGCAAATACAAGAACCGTGCGTACAATGGAGTCTAATCTATCCTCCTCGCTCGTGTCAGTATCGATATCTTATCGGTTGTTATAAATCAATACGTAATATCAGCCTCAATGAAGCGAAAAAGTTCAATTTTCTTTCTCTCAACGATGTGTCTTTCGTTTATCAAAGCCTTTCATTTTACTTACATTGTTATCTTTACTTTTTCAGAAAAGATAAAGAAACGATACGATGCCTTGGGGCATCCGGTAGTCATGGTCAAACTAGAAAAGGACAGAAGAGGACTCGGCATTTCCCTCGCAGGTCACAAGGATCGTAACCGAATGGCTGTTTTCGTCTGCGGTCTAAACCCTAAGGGCGTTGCTCACAAGACTGGAGGGTTGCACATCGGAGACGAAATTTTGGAGGTTTGTCAAGATTTTCAGAGAACAGATTGCCCCATTCTACCATCGATTCTTGCCCTTTGTTTAGCCCCCACTTTTTATACTTCAGACGGTTTTATCCTCCGCGAAATAGCTCGAGATTTTTCATTCTGTGATCAATTTAAGCATTACTTTACTTTCATACTGTATTAATACATTTCAATTACGAAATAGCCAATTCAAATCACTTAATGTCGAAATTGACCTCAGAAATTCTGTTTTCGTTTTCGCCTCGTTTTGTTGAGAAGTAATTAAGGAAGTCGCGGTATACGTGAGTCGAATAATCGAACAGTTTTAATCGTGTAATTTTATTTCAGGTAAACGGCACCGTTCTGCAAGGAAGATGCCACCTCAATGCATCAGCGATGATAAAAGGAATGGCCGGGACTTGTTTCAAAGTCATTGTCCTTCGGTAAGATAATTATTTCACTATAAAATACCTCCCTTTCAATTTTCCAAGGCTGATTTACTTCCAGAGATTAATTTTCGATTTACAATTGATTTGCTAATCCGCCAAGTACTGCTACGGCTAAGAAAATCAGAATTGAATCTTTCCCCTCAGTCTTATACACAAGTTCTCAGACTTTAGTTCATCTCGGGTCTTGGCTCGCGCTGAAACCAGATCGATACTTAATTGGTTACAATTAATCAACGCTTAACGAGTCTCGACTCTCAGCTCTTCGGCTCTCTGGTGGCTGGAAACAAAGTTGGACGGAAATATCTTAGGGATCAATATAGCTATCGATGCGTGGGTGACGTTGATGAAAATTTTCAAAATTCTCGTAGTTGTGGGACAGATTATCATTTTTATTTCGCTAAATTCACATTACCCATATAGTTAAATCACAGATTTCATCCCAATTATCGCAGAAGCTACGCCCGCGAGACGCAACCCAAATCACATACGCTCCCGTTTTCGAAAGATCAATAAATTCGTAAAATTAATGAAGAAAAAAGAGTGTAAACATCCAGCAGAAAAATTTCTTCACACGTGAATTTCATTTCATTTTATATTTGAGGAAAATATCGGATTTACAAACTCGACAGCTGCCTACCTACGGACGGTTTGTGGAAGTGTCGCTAAAACAGAGCTCGCGTTTTTTACACACGATGCTTTTTCCTCAATGAAACTAACATACGTAATGAGCTAGTAGGGTGTTAGGCTACAGCGAGCATTTTATGAATGATTGTAATTACTTTTGACGATAATTGAAGTTCCTATCGTTAATTGATGAATTAATGAATAGATAAATTAGTATAATTAATCGGATGAAATCTGACCGATGAAAGTCTCGAGATATACTTCGCGATCATTGATCTGTCAGTCGTTGAAGACAAAAGCATCCGTCTGACAGTCAGCAAAGATCTGCTGATCCGGGGTGATGCACTTGAGTTATCAGGACTCCATCCTGGAGGGATAAAGAACCTTGAAAGATGTTGAAGGGGGTTAGTTTCTTCCTTCCTCTTTCTTCTTTTTCTTACGAGTCAGCTGTAGGCGAAGCTTGTTATTGGAAAAGTACACTCTGCCGTGAAAGTTTCTCAAGTTAGGGTCATTATAATAACTTGATAAGCTCGGTCCAGTTCCTACGGTTTTATGAGCTTTAACTTGAAATAAAGAGATTAAAACAAAAAAAAGAATATAACGTATGTTACGCAATAACCTGACGAAAATATAGTTTCTCAAACTGTCGTCTCATTTTCCAAAAAAAAAAATGAAACTGTATCGTAAAGCTATTATAGTTATAGATAAGTTGAGAAGATAATGTATCTATATGAGCGTGAAATTTCTCCGTTGCTTACAGGAAAGATAAATTTTTCGAAAATTGTTTTCTCAACTCTATTATTCCCCGCAAAGTTGAACAAGGATTTTATTTGTAAGCCTTTCGACGCGTCGGTAAACACGTTGATTGAATAAACTGTCCCAAAGAGTAATTAGCCTGACTCGGTACGGCTTTGTAATGAAGAAAAGTACCAACAAAATTCTATACCTGCCCACGTCAATGCAGACGCTCGCATAACAAGCCACTATAGCGAAACTCATAATCATTAACAATCCCATTGTCTCTTGTCTATTATCTATACATTCCGCATAGTCTAAACTATAACCCATTCAGTCGAGATCCAAAATTCTTTAAAATTCGGAGCTCTTCTTCGTTATTTCTATTTTTTATTCCTTTCTTTTTTCGTAATCTTCGACCCTGAGTCTCGGGATTTTTTTCTTTGATGATGGGAATGACATAGCGAAGGTTCAAAGGCGATTATTTGGCCGGCAAAAATTGATTGGGAGTGAGTCCGGTATCGAAAGTCAATTACCGGGTATATACCGGAGTTATTTCAGTTCTGATAACATATTGGAGTTTATTGTCGAAAATGATATCGTGCAGTAAGTGGATACACAGATAGGTGTACACGGGCGTGCGTGTATTCGCCAATGTCTATATGCTTGCAAATGAAAGTATAACGTCAACGCGCGAGCGCGGCGTACAGAGTCGCGAATCTACGATCTGATTGCGAACGAACGGGGAAATATAAGGAATTAAGGTGCGTTCACAGTGCGTAATGCGCGTGCGCTTTATGCCACGTGCGGGAACGACTGGTGACGCTTTTCTTTTCAGTAAACAGAACCTCGGCAGGTCGTCAACGCCAACGTAATCCGGACGCGGCCGGGAGGCGGCTAATACAGACTTCATTAAATACATGAACCGTACGAAATTAGTGAAAAATTGTCAAAGGTACAATCGTGTAATTAGTGGACCAGCTCGCGTTTTCCATAATTTCCTTAAATTCCTCGTACTCGTTGATCAGCTCGTATTCATTAAAAAAAACTAAAAAATCCACACAAAATACGGGACAATAATTAATGAATGAAAAGACGAGAAATCAAAGTGTGAGAACTGCAGATTTTTCCCTGTAACATCGTCAAATATATGAGGTGTTTCGACGGAGCTGATGTTTGGCTAAAAATGATATAAGAGACGTCGATCAACTTAGAGGAATAATTAATTACAGGATTAATTAAACGTTGATATAATGTGCCGACAGGTGTTTGACAGGAACGTGTACAGTTACGAGTCTCGTATGTATGTACCGAGTTGTGCAGTAATTAGCGAGACTAATTGAACCCGCTCTTTATTCCCTGTTCAAATGTTAATTCCCTGTTAGTTGTAATTCGCGGTAATAACTGTATACGAGTAAATGTAGTACGGTGGATGAAATAAAATTGCACCGGTGGTGATATACCTGCCTTAGTAATAAGTGAACGTGACCTACTCCTTTTGTTACGATATGATAGGAGCATATATGTTCAGGCTAAGAAACAATCAACCAACAAATTGCACGTGACTCGATATCTCGAGTCAAATAATACCGCGTAGATATGCATACGCGAAGGAAGGGAATTCGTTCGTAAATAATTCCAGTTTACTTCCGTGGATTGTGGAAACCCAGTGCCGTTTTTCGACGAGAAGGAAAACAAAAAGACTTTTATTTAATCGGTTTTACTGCAAAAGGATGCTGGCTATCAAGATCTGCGGTTTAAATCGACCTCGACTTCTTTGAGAGCTGCAAGATTGCTACACCGCCTGCATTTATCTACACCAGATCCGGCCCGCAGAGTAGAAGTTTTTGATATTTATTTAAAAACTCTCCGACTAGGTGAAAGATTAGATTCTTATATGGAGAAGCCAGTGGAAGAAAATCTCCTGAAATGATACCTGGGACATAAAATGCAGCTCAATTGTGCACGCTTCGAATGGACGTTGCCGAAATGCTTCAATTTCGTGTACGATTTCCTGAGAACAAACACATTATTGATAATCTTTGAAAATTGGGATTCAGTTTCGTTATACTCCTTCCTTTTCGCGTAGTCAATCCCGCGAGCTTTGGAATGAGATTTTGATTTCCGTCGAATTAGGAAAAACTCGACTACAATTCCGCGCCAATTACTTAACCCATTTTTTTACGGGGTGCGATCATTATTGTCGTAGGGTTTATTTGGGTTGGGTTCTTTAGTGGAACACCTACAAATTACGTCACTTTCATGATGAGTGTGGCGAATTGATCCTCGGGAATAGTTACAACGCACGAGACGAACTTATTTCCGATTTTTGTTAATTACATTTTTACAACACACGTGTTCGACGTCTCGATTAATGCACTGTTTAGATTTTTCGCTATTTCATTATTCATTAACGGAAATTAATACAAGATTAAGTCTCACCCTCGTATAATTCTCGAATATAGTGAATTTTAGTAAACTAATTCCCACTCCGTTAGCTCCAATTAAAAACAGCCTAATTAATTAACGATTAATAATTTTCATTTTATCATTGCAGAAGATCGTCGGCGGTTAACGACCTCGCAGTAAAACCGATAGTCCAGTTTCCGCCAACTCTAGACGAAGATGTGAGTCAAATATTTCCAACTTTTTCCTTATTCCGCTATTGACTCACGAAGGCTATCAATCGCCATATTTTTTGTATTTTTACTAACAAATGACACGGTACTAGGAATCTTATCAAATGTCATTCATTACATGGTTTATCATGAGTTTTTTTTTTTCAAGTATGTTATAAAAACGATTGCGTAAATTATATATCCGCTGTCTTCGATACCATGTGATAAAATTTTATTGTTTCATTTCAAGTGACAAATTGCAGATGAAAAATTGGGGTCACAAATTTGATATCGTATTCAGTAGCTGCCTCTCTCTCTCTTCTTTTTTTGTTTTGGATTTGTATAAAATCGAATATTGTTCCAAACAAACGATTCGATTCAATTTACGCGCTGACGAATTTGTTGTTTCTAACTTTTCTTCTATCGCTTTTTAATTTTTTATTCATTTTTTTTTTTTCTTTCAATTTTTTAATTTATTTGTTCCGTTGTTTTAATTGGGTTACGCAGGGCCACAGGTGTTATACAACACATAATATACTACATACATACATATACTTATATCGATTTCTTGAACGGCCCAGAGATATGAGAGTAAACAGTTGATATTTGGCTAAATTATATATTCGCGTAATTTGACCCGCGAATTGACACTGATGATTCCGGAGATTGGTCTCTGTGTTTGTTATCTGCTAATTGTTTATTAGAAACAAAAAAAATCAAAAAAAGTGTTAATTTTCATTACGTACGGGAGAAAATACCGTAAATTATTTACTCCCATTTATTGGGAAGTCGTAAGTTTTTTGATTTTAGATACAATCGTATCTTTCTTCGCATCGCGTTCGCATCGCCTAGTTTTTTGCAGTTCTTTGAAATCCCGTATCTATCAATTATCAAATAAACATATATTCTTAACTAAGATTTTGATAATAAAATTGTATGAAAATATTTGATTTTTTCTTATATTTTTCATGTATTTGCGACGTTTTTCTTCCATAGCTATAATACACAAGCTCTTATCATAATTTATATCGTTGTAAATTCGTATCGTTAGACAGTATAAATACCTCAGCATATTATACCCATGTTCGATGTTAATTGTTAACCTCTTGAAATCATTAGTTATAATAGAAACTGTGTATAGAACCTTGAAACCGGAGTTTCCTGAATTAGAAAAATTCCTGCTAAATCGATGAATAATTTACCCTCAATTTATCCCTAATTGGCTAACTACGATTTAGATCCTCGCAATTCGTATTCGTACCTCTATATCTGTAATACGGATCTGACAAGGGGTTCAGATTCTCGATTCAAAGTTTTCGAACCGTGCTCAAAGCCGGGTTAATCGAGACACAAATTTTCCCATTTTACAAACACACATGATATCATTCGCAAAGCAAAAGTTATGACGTTTAAATTACAGTAACAACATGAATTTCATCGTCAGTTCGAATCTTCACGTGTAGCGAGGATATGTTTTATAGAAATCCACTTTTCATCATATCCCATCTGAATCTTTGAAGCCATGCAGAAATTTTTGGGAAAATCGATCGCGAAACAGATTTATTTTTCTATTTCTAATTCGCGGGGTTTTCTGAGAAAAATAATCGTTCAATCGCCAGAGATTTATAACACTTTCAATTTCGCTTACTCCGGTGATCTCTGGATCGGGATTGTAGCGTGGGCACTAAACACGTACATGTCGCACAACGTGTCTTTGAACCTTATTAATGTTTGCTCGTACGATAACCTATTTAAACCCTACTTTATACCGGGTTTCGTTGAGTATACACAGATGCAAATGGCACTAAAATTAAACAAACATCGTGTACCCAGGGCAATGATAATTATATCCTATACACATGCGGGTATATATGATAGGATCGAGTCTGGATCTGGTCACCGCGGTGTGGCGGTTGATTCTTTTGATACCAGCTAAACAAACCGAAACTTTGCATCTAGGTACATATTGGTCGACGGTGTAGATAGCGGGCTTCGATATCTCGTATCTTGTTTGAAAAAATTATTCCACGTTCTATTTCACGTCGGTTAAAAATAGGGGAAAAGTTTGAGAAATTATTTCCGTTTCTAATTTTCCCGGAAATTTAATCCGATCATTGAGTGAGATAATTTTGCTGTCAGGAGCGCACGCAATCATCGAATTATACTTTGACATGAGCACATCAAGAGCCTTGGATTTGTCTCCTATGGGAAATACTCGTGACTTATCAAGACTCGTGAATTGTGAATTTCACCCCACGTCTGAAAAGTCTCGGAAATTTATTACCTTCTCATTTTTTGTCAGACGTGAAAATGCATATTGTTTCTCTCGCTTTTTTCCCATTAATTATAGTTAATGAATCTTCGAGCATACTTATGTCCGAATCGTCAATTTATTCCACCATAAACGCGGACATTTCTTACAAAATTACCGATCAAACATATCTAGTACTCGGTGTGTTTGCCTAGGTCAAGCAGACCGTAGGACACGTAACTAGTTGAGGTTGTAAAAATCCATAATCAATCCAGAACTGGATTATCAGATCAATTTGGAGAATTATATCCACCTTTTCTTTCTCGCCTTGAATTGAGTGCTTTTTCTCCTAAACCCGATCAGCTGTATCGATTTGTTTCATATCAGTGATAATCCTGCCCCTGAATATTCGTATTCAATCTTTCCCTGATTTCTATGATTTCATTTCATGCCATGGCTATTCTGTTTCAGGACCCAGACAGGTTCAACCAATACAAAGGCGTGAGAACTGTCTCGATAAAAAAGGTGAGTAAGAGTTTAATTTGTAAATTAAAAAAAAAAAAATTAACGTCTTTATTGTGATCTGAGTAGGCAAAAATGGAGCTAAAATATTCGACTATTCTATTTTTATACACAATACCGCCTCTACCAAGGTCTGCATATGAGGAAACTGTTCTTCCGCAATTCTGGGATTAAATTTGCAAATATATTCGCTATTATCGATGCCCATTTCGCTCTCATGGATCTGAGGTATCCTGAGGTTTGCGTAGGCGCAGGTAGACATGCCGGAGGCGTAATGGCAAGCCGAGGAAATAAAGCTATCCAGAAAAAGCGCGAATCTGAAATACCGTGCAGCTTATACGTCGCGATCATTAAGACGGTCGATCCTATCCGATGACTAACCACGTTATTATCAAACAGTTTTTTTTTTTTTTTGTTTTTTTTTTGTTTTTGGATTTATAGCTCTTCGATCTATGAATAGAAGTGCTTAGAATTCCCCGAAATGTCCTTTCCACAAGCTTTCGAAAAACTAGTTCTCCCTTTTTTCTTTCACTCATTCTACGATCGTAGAACTCGTACAGGTATAGCCAGGGCTGCTTTAGCTACCCTCGGGAAAAGGTAAAGACCAAAGACACACGTGGGGTGGTGAGAGACGTGCAAATATGTCACACTACCCGATGATATCTCCGACGAGAATGGCTAGGGCGAGGACACCGGTGTAAGTCTTATCGCCTCTACCCTAGAGGGTGAAACATGCAGGAAGGTATTCGTGCGAGGGTAGAAGTTGCTTTTTGTGTACCAAAGTTTCTTTTTTTAGCTGTGAAATGAGGCCGGGTATTTTCCAGTTACGTGTATCATTCCATTCGGAGTGAGAATTCGAATCTCGTCATTTCCTCTTCTATTTCTTCAAACATGTAATAATTACAGCCATTAAAAACTGTCCAGATCGTATTTCCGGGATTCAATTCATGACATAAAAAGACTTAGCGTAGGCGAGAATTTTCGGGGCTTAATGTTTCCGCCAAATTAGCAATAATTTCGCAGGCTAAGGATTAGAGGGAATTAGCTGGGGCCGTTTTTGTCGGTACTGTTTTCAGCCGGACCTAGTTTAATTAAGGTATAAAGTGGGAATTAAAGTTGAATTAACCTGCCGCGTAGTAGTCGGATCTTCGTGTTCACACAGTATTACACATAAGGTAAAGTCCACGATGGATCCAATCCCATGACTTCTACTAGTCATTAAAAATTAAAAATTAAAAATTAAAAATTAAAAATCAAATTTCACTCAAAGTCTCTTATATTTTGGAGACATGGAATCTCGATGGTCCATCCTTGTAAATCTTATATCTCATTAAGCCGCAACGTAGGTATGTGCGGTTTTCGATCGCGTCATTCCCATAAGCGCGAATGCTGACTACTTACTTTCATGCTAGATAAGTATAAGATACATCGATGTATGCGATAAGTTTAACTGAGAGTTCATACCAGTGTATGTATCAATGCGTCATCGCCGTTGCATCGGGTTGAGCTAGGCTACAATCAAATATTGACCATGACCCGTTACCAGATTTACTTTTCCTTCGTATATATCGTGATACATATTTACATTGTTGAAGCAGCGATCAATCCAATGATAGAAACTGAATTCTAATCAAAAATGACGGACGCAGATAAAGAGACGGAAATTTTTCTCGCATGGGATCAAATGTCAACGAATAGAATGATTCATGATTATTCTGTTACAGGGTCAATATGGCTTGGGAATTATGATCATCGAAGGAAAACATGCCGAGGTTGGACAGGGAATATTCGTGTCCGATATCCAAGAGGGCAGCGCCGCGGAACAGGTGAATAAAAAATGGGAATTTTTACTATTAGTAATAATCAGAATTTGTATAGAGCGATATATTCGACAGCTTTCAGTATCATGAAAAGTCCGCCTTGCCCCGAGCCCCGCGTCTGCCCATAATGATGGTAAAGCTAGTTTAAACTTCGGTACTAATTACCAAAACGTGTTATACTTATCTCCCTATAAACTTTTAGCTACTGAGTTGGGAATAAATGACTTAAGAATTTTACAGGAGTTGTTTACAGCTCGGTTGTTGAATTTTATCGTAGCCGGAGATACACGCGTTTAGCTGAATTTCAGTCATTCATTAGAAAACTTTATTGACTGTCGGATTAAAAGTTTTTCTCATTCTCCAGGAATTGTAAAACCGTCAGAAAACAGATATACAAAAATCTCTCGTATCCAATTTGTGATTTTTATAAAAATCAGCATTCTTAATAATTCTGATATCTTCTGTCTTAAAGTAATCGAAATCAGCTATATCTATCGCTGATTATTCGCGACCGCAAATATTGCTGGCTGACGATTGCCCGACAGATTTATACACGCGATTTAATTAGACTCGAATTAATTGGTTAATTGCCGCGAAGAATGAGTGTTCTAATTGGGATCGGAGATCTCTATCGTCGAATGGTAATTGGGAATTCTATCATCGAGCTGAGATCGTGATTAATCATTATGAATAATTTCCGCACTCCCATTTATGAGTTAGACAATTACAAATTCCAATTCAATAATTTCTATTCTCATTTTTATCCCTCAGGCTGGACTCCAGGTTGGCGATATGATCCTCGCCGTTAATCTAGACTCTTTACTTGGCTCGAGCTACGACGAGGTAATTAATCGATTGAAATTCTCGCAATAAAATTAAACCGGAAGAAAATAGGCCGATCAATCTTATTTCACTTTTCCAATAAAACAGGCGACCGGTCTGCTGAAGAAAACCGAAGGTGTAGTCACCCTGACAGTCTGCAATCCTAATCAAAGTAAACTTGCCAAAGAAGAGGAGGAAAAAGCTAGAGGAGACGGGACGTCGCCTAACGGCATTGACTCCGCAAAAACCGGTGAGTCGACTTCCTCGATTAGAGTAAATCGTCGCATTTCATGTTCTTTTATTTCATTTCTTTTTTTTTTTGAATGAGATAATTTTTATTATAACTTCTCGCTGATATTGCGAATTTTCTGAAACCAACACGTTTATCCTTATCGCGTCGCGTAGTGAAGAGAGAAATCGGCGAGATAAGAACGGGAAATGTATTCGCATTTTCGCAGAATAATCTGTTCCGCGTATAGATATACATGTGTGTACGCAAGTTTATCCAAAACACGAATTTCCAATTACACTTTGAAAGTTCGTCGTTCTCCATTAACGGACGTGGATCAGCTTGTTTCGTGTAATCTTTCGACACGATCGTAACACGTGAAAGCAACAGGGCTATAGAATAGTTATCGGGAATTAATTTCGTAGAAAATATAATCACGCGGAATTTAATCAGCCATTTTACCAATCGATTGTTAATTATCTTCCTGTACGGAAAGGGAAGTAATTTCTTTCGCAAAACGTATGTCTAGGTCTGTTCGCTGATATCTATTCATTGCCTTTCAGCAAAGGAACCGGAAAAACCCAAGGAACCCGAGCCTCCGAAAGATCCAAAAGACTGCGAAATATCCGTGGGAAGAGAAACAACAATCGAATTCCCAAAAGAAAAAGACAAAGCGATTGGACTGAGCATAGCTGGCGGCGCTGGAACACCTTTGGTAGGTAGAAACCAGGACCTTTTTTTCTTCGATCGAATTAATTCAGAAGTTGATTGAAATTGACCGATGAATGCGTGAAAGTTGAGGTTTTTTAAATAACTGACTAGGTGGTGACGCCTGATTAATTATCGCAGTACTTCGGGCAGAGATCTGATGCACTTGGGCAATTGTGAAATGAATTTTGCTTCCAGGGTGGCATCGTGATACTGGAAATATTCCCAGAAGGGGCTGCGGGTAAAGATGGACGATTAAAACCTGGAGATCAAATTATCGAGATGTGTCACGAAAGTTTCAAGGCGATAGAACACGCCAAGGCTCACGAAGCAATTCTCAAAGCCGTTGGACCCGTGAGTGATAATCATTTTATGCTTATTCCAAGCGTAGAGACAAAGTCAAAGTCCTTAATAAGATTTTAATCGATCCTTCGGATTCGAATCTCCGTTTGAAAAGAAACAGAAAAAAGAAAAAAAAAAAATGGAAAAGAAACAAAATTACGTAAAAATTCTCTTCAGATTCTTAATTCAATGATCAATATCGTTTTGATATTTGTATAGATACACATGGTGGTATTCCGCGACGACAAACCTCCGGATGAATTCGAGGTTGAACTTCCCAAGAAGTCTGGTAAAGGAGTTGGCCTCTGCCTGACGGGATTTAAGAGTGGAAAAGGTGCCTACGTCTCAGACATGGTAAGAATAATACTGAAACAGCTATGCTGTATGAATAAATTTGAATAATCTATAATAATTGTTGATTGAATATTATTAAAAATGTTTTCAGTTGCCTGGCGGAAGCGCCCTTGAGTCTGGAAAAATTACGAAGGGTGATTTGGTCGTAGCCATAGGCGGACAAGACCTCCGCGAAGCTCCCGTAGAGGATATTGCCCTTCACGTAAAAGTTGCGAACCCGGTGCAGCTAAAGCTGGCCAGGTACAAGACCGTCAAGCAATGACAGGTATGGGAAATAATCGCCGTTGATTTTCGCAAATTTCAGTGATAATTATTCATTTTATTTTATGTTTATTTTTATGTTTATTTTTATTTTTATTTTTACAGGGTTCTGCTGGCGGAACCCAAAGTCAGTATCTCACCCCGATAATCGCATCGTGTCGTGACCGGGGATCCTAGTGTGATATACAACTATAGTTGATAATATAATATTAAGAAGTAAGAATTATAATGATGAAATTAAATTTAGGAAAGAAAACGAAAGAAAAAAAAGAAAGAAAAAAAAAACATAGAAAAAACTAAAAAAAAGAAAAAAAAAAAAGAATTGATTTATTTATTATTGATAAAAATAATAATAATATATAATACACTATATATTATATATAAAACTGATCTGTACCATAGTTATTATACTGTAATAATATTTACTAAACTTAGATATATTTTTACTCGACCCTACATAGATTTTCTCGAATTATTAGCTTATACGTATACATATATACATACATAAATTATATTATATAGAAATATATAATATATAGAAAAAGTGTCAAAAGAAAAAACAATTCGACTTATCCATTTTTTTTTTTTTTTTGGTATAAGTTTCTAGACGGTTATTATCATTATTATTATTATTACTATTATTATTATTATTATATTGTTATTTCTGTTTTCTTTTTCTTTTTTTACCAAAGAGATCATTCTTCACCCTCCCATAGAGATTCCACGATAAGTTATATTAATATATATACATATGTAGTACATATATTATAAATAATAGCTATTGCTTATTTGTCTGATCATTTATTGACCGCAATTGATTTTCCTTTTTTCAATATCAATGCAACATAATATATAGGTACTCTTTCGGACGGATTTTACCTCGTATAGCGAGTGTAAGGAAAGATTGTATTTTCGAAATTGAATTATCTTTTTTTTTTCTTCTTTTTCTTTTTCTTAAACCTATACTGCGACGATTGTTTATCTAGTTGTATCGATTATATTAACTGTAAGAATTATTGTGTACGTGTTTTCATACTGTTGATAGGGTTGCTTAAGCAAATCGTTGAAAAGTTCTATTTATTACTCTGATAGTTGAATATAATCGGTATTTTGAATACCTATTGGTTAACGTAGTTCAATTCGATCTTGTATTATTATTATTATTCATTATTCTAGTCTGTAGGCTAGGATTTTTGCAGAAATTTATTGAGAAAAAAAAAAGAAAATAACAAACTATAATATATACCATAGAAGATCGTATATTATATGTATATATATATTCACCTAAAATATATATTTTAAGAATAACTTATATTCTTGAAATATAATTATATATTATATATTATTATATAATATAGGAATAGAAAAAGAAGAGAAAAAAAAGTGAAGAATTAAAGAAATATATAAAAGAGAAATTTTTATTCGTATTCAAAGTCTTTAGAAAGTTAGATATATATATATACACACACCTATAAACTATAATGTATATAGCTAACCGTTTACAATGCATTTTATTTATGTTCACTACATTATACACAAGGTATAACAACAACAATAACAACAATGATCATAAAAAGAAAGAAGTATATAAAAAGATAAACCAACGTATCTAGTCATATTGAAATATTGAATAATATCTATACAAAAGAAACGATATGTAATTTGTTCATTATTACCTATAAATAGATTATAATTTTTGAACCGAGAAAATCATCTAAAAAGCTCTGATACGAAAATGAAATGGAAGAAAAAAGTATATATATATGATAATATATCTTCATTCTTCGTCTAAATATTCATATATGCTATACCTATACATATAATGCGATTTCTTTTTTTTTTTGTTTTTTTTTTACAGTCGAGAATGAGTTTATATGTATGAAATAATAAGAAGAAAAATTGCATTGATTAATTATCACTGTGGCAATAATGTTTTCATTAAAGAAGATTAACCGCTTATACCTTTATCCATTATGCAATTATACATATAATACATAATTACTAATTGTAGATATTATTATTCATGTAAATCGTGAATATAGAATCGTACATTATATATATATACATATACATAGTCAGCTATACCTGCTTGTATTCAAAATTGAAAATTTGAATTAGAACTTATATACGTATAGAACAGTTGAAAATGACGTTGTCTTTTTTACTTTTTACTTTTCTTTATTCAAAATTCATTATTACGTATACAGTGATTTGCTAACAGGCTCGTCGTCCAATTCTCCGCGAAACTATCGGTTCTAAACATAAAATAAAAATCAAAGAATCGTAAAATGACGATGATGCGATAGTTACCGATCTTGATGAGGCCAGTAATAATAATTCCCTCAATGCTGTGTTCAATTTTATTGTATATTTGATCGTTATGATTTTTCCTAAATGCCAAAGGTATGAAACGTAGGTAAGCTGTTGTTGAATTTTTGTTTTCTTTCTTCGGTATTTTTATTTGATTTGTTTCTTTTTTTCTTTTTTCTTTTCAATTATTCGATAAACTGGTGTGGGAACAGCTGTGTGAACTGTAAAATGGAAACAACTTCAAGAATGTGATATGATATAAAGATTATGACGATATAAGGATGGAAAAAGAATAATATAGGACTATATAAATATATTAATTATATAGGTATAGTAATTCATTACTGTAGATTTAAATTATATAGTCTGACCACGCTAAAACTGCAATTTTATCTGATACGTCCATGCTTTCAAAATAATAGAGAAATATTAGAATGAATACTATAACAAATATAAAAATATATAATAGTGTAATTATTAATTAATAAGTTATTCATCATATATTATCAATTATTATAATTATAATTATTATTATTTAATTAGCGAATAGTATAAAAGCGCGTACGTATATATATATATTGTACTAAATATACATATATATATGTATAGTTGAATTATTGCCTACGTTATGTGTTATTATTATTATATATCGTTATTATGTATATTGTTACGTCGAATAACCGCGTGTGCAGTCGTGATATCAACTATAAACTGATATTGATAGCTGTTGGAATAAATTTATTCATATATTATTGAAAAAAAAAAAAATAAGAAAAAAGAAACGAAAATATAGAATGTACAATTATTATAACGGAAGGAATTGTTGTAAAGAATGATTCAAAAATCCGTATATAATAATACGAGAAAAAAAAGAAAGAAAAAAAAATTCTAATCCCTACATGTTATAATATGACCAGCTCCAGACGCGTACATACATCTAGACATACATATACATTATACATACATTAGTATATTGTAGAATAAGGTTTATAATAGATAGATAAAAATTCCGCACTCTAGCCTTACCCAATTACAACTATATATATATATTATACCTATTATAGCTAAATTTCGTATATTATTTTCAAATAGCGTAATAATTAATATTATTCATAGTAATAATAATAATAATAATAATAATAATAATAATATTAATAATTGTTGATAAACGTGAATGAAGTTTTTTCTGTAAACAGTACGTATAATATTATTATTATAATATATCCTATATAAAGGAAGAAGAAGAAGAAGAAGAAAAGGAAAAAAAGCAAAAAGGGTTATAAATGCTTATTTCGTTAACGAGATGGGTATATTAATTATTATAGTGTATATTATAGAGACGTATGTATTATTAATTTTCAACTTTTTATCCATTATTATATCGCATCGTGTATAGGAAAAACTTTTCACGTCTAATTAAAATAAGATATAGAAAAATAGGGTTTATCCTTTGCTTGATCAATCGAGATTTATAAACTGCGACATAATAATTTTTTCATTTATATGCTGCAATCGATCCTATAAACTACCAAATAGCGGTACGTGTTTCAAATTATCATCCGTAGCTCCCATATAGGAACTATAAATTATAAATTATAATTAATTAAAGAGTAATCGTGTTTTGTATGTGCGAGTATAAATATATTTCGAATGTTTCTTTTTTATTTACAATTAGATTGAATGCTGACAAGAAAAAGCTGTCGACGAATTTGAGAACGCATTACGTCATATACCTAACTCGTTTGTAAATTTCATCTAATTAACTAAAACAACAGTCGCGCGAAAGATGATTCGATCAAGGAGTAAATTTAAATCATATATCGGTGGTAAACGACGTGAATTTTTGTTCGCGAATCGTTATTCTCGTAAAGTCGCGAAATAAGTGAATACATACATATTACTATAATATGTACGCCTATATGATGATTATAATTAGAAAAAATTTCATTTAAAACTGAAACACACATGTCTGCTGCATTTTACTGTTATAATACATAATATAATATACTGTCACACAATTTCAGTAATAAATTATTTAATATAAAAAAAATATATATATATATATATTCGTATTTTGTCAACGTCCAATATAACGCTTCGAACATCTATACATAAACCTATAGTATTATGTTCTACGAGTAATTATATTAAATCAATTATATGGGGATAGAAAGAAAATTAGTCAATTAAAGTCGTGATTCTTTAATGGCGTATTAAAATTAATTCTTTCACACGTTCCTATAAAATTATATACCTAAATTTATCTACAACGAATAGGTTTTATATATACAAAAGCCGATTAAATATGAAAAGAGACGCTTAATGAGTATGGGGGTTTGATATTTTTAATAATTACCTAGAATAGTGGCAAGTGTTCAAAATAATGACTAAATTATTCCAAACTCTAAATTCAAAAGTTTTCAAAATCTAATTAAATTCTAATTAACTAAGAGGAAAACCATAATAAATAAGTAATAATTTATCGTATCAGTTTATAAATGACAGTCAATATTCAAGTGGAATCAAAAAATTCCTGTTGTCAAACCACTGCCAAGTCTTGTTGCTAAAAGTGTCGAATTCGTACAGCATGCACTTCTTCGGTCCAGGCAAACTGCTAAGGAATAAAAATAGCCGGTTTTAATTGCACGCCGAGAAATCGCCGTCAATTTAAAATCAATTCAAATCACCTCGTGTATCTGATACACCGTTTAACAGGATATTCGAATTTGAAGCACTGAGGCTGCAAGATGTCGAAGTAAGTCGTGCCGATTTTCTTCGAGATCAACGTACGAGTTTTTCGCAAACACCGGTGAAACTCTTCGTCGCAAGAGCAGTGCGATCTGAAATAAATGAAAAAAGGAGTTGAACGCAAAACCTGTATCAAGGGTGAACGATTTCCAAACGGTTTTAAACCCGAATGCAACTGTCCGACCTCTTTCTATCCTTTTCTTTTCAGTCTTGGGGACTTTGCCATTACAGCCCCGAGCCAAACTGACGCAATTGCCATTGTTATCGACGGCAGAGTGGACAGGACTTTTATTTTTTGTCGTACAAGCGGCATCTTGACCTTTAGAACTCGATTGAAATTAGGTAAAGAGGTAATATCGTTGAACTTTCGCACCATAGCAGAAATCATTTTCCCTTTATTAAGCAACAGCGACTTGCAAGTGCATTTCCCGCAAAAGTATATACCTACCGTTGCACTTTGCGCATTGCCTTCACTTTCTCCGTCCTAAAGGCGTATAAATTCCCGAGCTGATTGTACGGTATGAAAAATCGGCCGTCAATTATTCTCCGAAGCTACCGAACGCTGACGATGTTGTTAAAAGATTTTATCGTCATTAGAACAAAGTCTATTTATAATCGATAATGAAACGCTACTTTAGCGTTTAGAAAGCCTCGCGTTTCGTCAGGCTAACTAATTTCCTAGCCATCCCGAAAACATTCAAAATTTACGTTCCACAATCCTCCTGTCTCAATTTTTCATTCAATCTGCCTCTTCTCGCGCCAAGGTTCTTCGAGTCACGGTGCATCGTACCTTCACTCGATCTTCGGCTGCAGCAGCTATACGTACTCTCGTAAATGTAAAAAGCAATTTGGTCCATGGCCTAGTAGGCACACAGACGTATTACAACAGAGTTTTCGGAGTCTGAGTGGCTGCGAACACCGCTGAATTGTTGCATCAGAGAGACCTTGGATCTGGTGGCTTCATTTTTCACCGATTACACTTCTCCGGTGTGAAGTATCGATTGGTAATCGTACGCGCGAAGTTATTACGTTTTGCCAGCCGCGTTTGAGTCCGCGAATCATATCCTGCCCGTTTCCATATTCGCGCTCTAATTACCTCGCAAATATCCCGTTGTTCCTCAGCCCTCTGCTGTCTTCACCGGCGTTAATGTACTCCGGACAAGCATCGTGGGTTCTACAACAAGTGTCAGTGAGCTTGAAGATCCCTATGTCGTTCGAGCTGCGAGCCACATCTCCTGTTCCACACCAGCGAGTTCCTGTGGGAATAGAAGTTCACATTTTTCGTCTATACGGGGATAATTTTTGCGCGAAAATTATTCCAACTTAAATTTCTTGAATATTTAACGGAATCCTGGAATCGAGGGCGAGTCTTTTTTTTTTATATCGAAATATAAACGCAATCACGTATGCTGCTGCAGGGGAATCGAATTAGCGTCAATTATTTGGAAATTTATATTGCATTACGCGTATTTAGGATTCCCCATCGGTCGACATTATTTTAGCAATATACGCCGCCGAATTGGTCGATTGGCTCGAGGTTCATGCGTCGATTAATCCGATGCGACTAGTAATTACTAATTGGTCTGGTAATTTATGGACAATAATTGTGCTCGTCAGGGTAGATACACTATTCTGATGAAAATTAAACGTGACACTATAATTTCCGAGCCAGTTTTAACGGCTCAATTACTCATTTATGATCCCGGAGACAAGTTCCTGTTTTTTTCTTCCTTTTTTCATTCAACATGGAATATGGAAAACTGATGAAAATCGTTAATTTATTAATTTTCAGTGCATAAAATCAAGGTGATAAAATCCTGTGTGACATATTTCAGCGAATGTGCGAACAATACTCCATATACCGCGACAGTTAGCTTGTTTATTTCGTTCGATGAAACTGTGGCAAAGGCGGGGGGGGGGGTGAAATGAAAATTAATTCAAAGCACGAAGTGGCTTGTGGAGTAAGTTTTATGAGCTGCAACATTTTTATAGCCCAATTATTTGGAAACAATGGACAGCTTTCACAATGCAACAATTTTACCGAGTTTACGTCTAGCTGCATATGATCGCTGGCGCGTAAATTACTGCTTTTCTAAAAAAATAAAAAATAAAAATTAGGGATGTTTCGAAACTTGATTGAATTATTTTTTTCACCGAAGGTGACGATGAAATTGAAATTCGTAAAAGACGCGAGGAAAGAATTGTACTTTGATCGCGGTTTATCCCGTTTTGTAGTAACGCATTTTTCACGCTACGTGTTCTGGAGCGAAACAGCCCTAATTAGGTAAAAATGTCACGCGGTTAAATCTAGTGTCACGTGAAATCACCAGTCAAGAAGGCTGCCTCCTGCATAGCAATCAGGCCAACAATTTAGTTATTATTCACGTACGCGATCCGTTTATCGAAAATTATTCTAATTAGCTTAATTGCGAGAAAAATAGCGGCGAAAAATGTGATTCGAGAAAATCGAGCCCGCTGGGAGTTGGGAGTAGTACCTATATTTAATGCGAAATTATCCAGATTCATAAATTATGTAAATCAAGGTTTTCAAACTTGCCAGGAAAAATCGCCTGAATTCGTTTCTGGTATTGATTCATGACTCCGCCAAATCCTTTCTGCGTTATAGCTCGTCCAGCAAAAAACACGTCCCGAATACCCGGTGGCAAGCCGAGGAAGAATCTTTCGGTATTACGGTCCAGCTGGTCCACAGGACGGTTGAAAATCCGGAAGGGGTTTGAAAGGGTGAGTAAGAAATCCTCCAAAGGCGATATACTCGTCGATACCAAATCGATCGCGTTGTCTGTGTAGTCTTCATCCTCGTTCTGCTGTCCATAAGACATTGCATACGATCCGTGAGAGATTAAGACGACGAGGATAATCGCACCGCGAATCATTCTGTCCAAAAATTCGAAGGGTTCAATATACTCAATTCATTTAAGGGACGAGAATTACGAGACTCGGAACACGCACGGAATGTCACAGTTTTAATTACGTTTTATTAAAATGTAAATTCGAGGCGTAAAATTGGACGGTTTAATTTATGAAATTACACGTTTTATGATGGCAATTAAAGACTTGATAATCAAAGGATTATTATCATAGACACGCGCGATTTGGCGAGTGTGTAATAACATGTTGATTAATAAAACACACCGATGAGAACGCCCCCGGGTTTAATTCTGCATCAATAGCCTGACGGTCAGTAACTGAGCCTATGAATTTCTCGTCTTCTGGGATAGAGATATACCTCTCCTACACAGACGTTTGGTTGACAGGTGTTTCGTGGTCCAGCTATCTCCACACAACTGACCAGTGAATAATCATTCTTTCACTGATATTGAACAAGAGAAATAAGATACGAACACACGAGGAAGCTGACACTTGAGACTATGAACCTTCAAGACTCAAGGGCGGTGTGCGGTTTCAACTTTATTTGTCAAACGAATAAAGGAGAACTAGAATAACTCACAGAAATTTGTTTATTCGGATTACCACTCGTAGAAAGGCACGCCGTGTGACATAGCCAATTACAAAATTAATAACAAGATAGTCTCGGCTCTTGCGGAGAGTAAAAGTTGCGGTAAATCTCGTTAAAATTATTTTTATGTAGGTACATGCAGTACCTCGGCTCAGGCATGTAATGAGGGATTTATTAGCCCCATTATCTCTAATCATAGAAATTCCCTGTAATAATCGAAAGACAAGGATTGCTTAATTCCCGCAGTTATCTTCGCATACCTATGGAATTATTATTAGGCCATGTGATCAAATCACGAAACTTAGTTGAATAATTGCTTGACGAAATACAAATTTCGAAATTAGCTTCCATATCAGCCAGTTTTCACAAACGCGTGTATAAGCATATATTATGAAAAAAAAATTCTTCAAGATGCTTTCGAGAAAGTGAAGTGATAATTCGACCTTATTAGCTCGGCGTCATTCATTAAACTGTAACTCGAATACACTTATATGGTAATTATCAAATTCATTTGCTTATGTAACGCGCTATCCCGCCTCGTGCGGCGCGATTCTCTCAAGCAGATTAATATTCGATTCTAACTGTAACGCGATTCGATTTTATTCCCAACCCATCGACTTTTAACGATTGCGAGTTTTTGCTCGGACCAAATAGATCTTCGCCATCTAATATGTTAATTCAGTCCTCAATAGCGAGAAACGACTATTGTTAATCTATGCTATGGCGAAAGATGTTCTATCGGCCATAACCGACAGACATGGCATTTGGTAATGTATCTTTTGCAAACTTTGACATTTCGGACCCAAAAGTCTTACTTACTTGACCCTCAAATTTGTCAAACGATTCTGTAAGGCGAATGGAAACGGGTTCGATTGATCTGCATGAAAATCTTGGAGACCGTAAATATCGGCTGTTATACTTGAACTAGATTCGGCAAGGAAACAAGGCTGAGAAGGAGCGCTAATGAGTAAACGTGCAAAGCCATGATACAGCTGCGCCTTTGTCCCTGCGCTATAATGGTCAAGGTGTAAACAAGCGGTACGGTGGATAATTAGTGTTGAAGAATTTCGACATTTTTTACTCCGAAAACGGAGTGGTTGACATTAGAGTTGTTATAGACTTAGGCTGCAGGCTGTTTGAACTTAGTAGGTACCTGAACAGCGAGTGGGCTTCGGGTAATTCGACGCTAGTACTGCAGCAGCCGAACGAACAGGTTTCCACTATTTACGAAATGATAATTACAGAACAAGCAAGAAAAGTAATTGTACGGAAAAATATTGCTGCAATTCTATTGAGACATTGGAATTCTAACATCATAATTCGCCGATGTTTTCACTGTTACATCCTTTCATTTTTATCATTTCATTTGATTACCATACATTATGTACGATGTATCGGATAATTATGACTGCCTTCAAATACCTTGAGAGTAAAATCCCCATTTATCAAATACTTTATCCATTTTTTATCCCACCCTGCGGTGGCGATGATTATTAATTTCCTCTCCGTCCTTTCAGAACTCGTACTTTTCTTCTGCTGCGTCAGCAAGGCCATTTATACGATTTTTATTAACACTTTGTAAAAAAAGTGTGCAAGAACAGTACTACAACTTGTTTCTTTCTTTCTTTCGTGCGTGGAAAAAATACTTTCAACGGGAATCAAAATTATTGGGTCAATCTCGCGATGTGAATTTACTGATGTTTTCGATTGGATGCTTTCATTAACCGAATGAGAGCGAAATTTATTCATTCATAAATCCTACATATAATTATCACAAGTTTTTATCCAACGCTGGGAATAAAGCATTCGTGAAGACGCGCGGAGCTTACGTCACAGTAAAATTGCGACAGATTTACCTACTCCGCTCTATTCATGGACTGCGATAACTCTTACAAATTTCGGAATCTGGTAGCTAATTCCGCTTTGTTTACTCTCGCCTAAAGTTCACAGTTCTGTTACACACGACTACGTAATATTTTGAAGAAATGAAGCCACTTCTGACACTATGATTCAAACCCGAACCTTGATTCCACAGTTATTCAAAAAATGCGGAATAAATATCCGCGGAATTTTTGGGGACTTCAAACGCGATTCTGATCTCCAATATTTCGTATAAACGCAGTGCTGTATTCCTTTCATCTGTTTATCCATTTTCACCCACCCTTGATCGATGGGTGATTAAAAACCGTTATTTACACAAAGGAAAATGGGAAAAAAATTGAAAATTCAAATCATAAAAGCAACACGGAGCAAGGAGGCGTACAGTCCTACTGGTTATTTCGGTCGATGCACTTGCGGTTAATACAACACTATGAATTTACACCCACCTGAAAGTACCGGCTCGGCCAATCACTCCACGACTACTTCTGGACGATTCCACCATAACCTTCACTTTCGATTCTCTGCACGAGAATGCCTGGGAACACCCTTGAAGCACCGACGATATAATCATTTTTGAATAATTTCTACTGTTCTTAAGTACTACGAGGTACTAATCACCGTGGCAATAACAGAGGGTAGAGGTCTTCAATCCCCGATTCGGTCTTCAATTTCTAAGTCAATGACAGACGAGAGAAGAAACCGCAAATCTTAGGTCTGAATATAAACTGAGTCGTGTTTACCGACTATTTAGGATTTTGGAATAGAAGAGATTCGCACATCAAACTTTGGATACAAATTTTGGTCGCTTCATTTTGCAAGATTTTGCAAGCTGATGAACTATGTTCGCTCAATATTTCACCCGAAATTGCAAACTTACGAGAAACGTGGATAGTTTCATTTGTTCCGCGAATCTCCTCGCTGATTTATGGTTTCGTAAGACCTCGCGGAATCTGTGGCGTGTGCTAAATTCATCGAAATTTTTTCGAGATTGTTGGACTTGTCACAGTCATTAAACTTCGCGTAAGAAGAAAATTACTGTGTTTTAAGCGATTCGATCATAGCTCTTCTTCTAGGTAACGCAGAATAGTGATTTGTCCAATGGCCTTGCCTACAGACAATCAGTGTTCTTAAAATTTATAGAACGTATAATGGCAAAAGAAACGCTCTGCGGGCTTTTACTGCCACTTTTTTAAACCCAAAGAAACAGTAGCTGCAGTGGGTCAATGTTACTTCTCCAAATAACATAACAACAAGTACCCTCGGGCGTTGTGTATAATTAATAAACTATTTTTAACGGTTGTAATGAATGATCGTAGTGGAAAAATATGAAACAAGTTGGTAATTTTCCGCAAAGCCGTATATATACGTACCTACAGCATACATACAAGTTTTTTTCTACACAGTCTAGTGTGGAAGAAAAAACAATTAGTCATACATCGAGGAACAGGATGAACGAAATCTGATAAAGTCGTAATTACTTCCCTTTCATAGTTCGTGTAATTATTTTCAGCATTTATAATTGATAAGGGATTGAAAATTCGTTGATAAACTGACCGATACTAGGCGTGTCCTTTGTCAGAAATTATCGAAAGTTGAATGACATTCGTCTTTGTAGAAGCAAAGCTGTTTACTTACACCGTGAATTTCAATGCTAATGTAAACTTTGCCAAATCGTAAATTACCCGCCAACGCAATTCACCTTGAATTCTTATAATAGACTATCAATTACCCTACATAATAGATTCTCGAGTGCCAAGCAGAAACCTATTCCGAAATATTCCTTCAACGTTTAATTTAATGTTCGAAATTCTTTTACATACTTCCAAAAATATTCCGGCGCTTTTTGCCTCCAATTTCGAAGCATTCGCGTATATCGATTTCCCCGATATGGTAATCACAAATCCAAATCCTCTCCGCACGATTCATTTCATCGTCCTAAGCCGATCGGTTATCCACGCAGATGACGAAATCTCTTAAACTCGTCAGAATACAAAAAAAAGATTAGGATTCAAAAAAAAAAACATCATTTTCTTCAAATTCTCAAGCAAACCTATTGGTTTGCATTACGCCACAGAGATGTCAGAGCGTCTGCGAACCGGTAAATAATTCGTGTTTGTCTAGTTGCCGGTAATCAGGCGTCTGAAAGCTACGATGTAGGTAAACTCAAGGATCAGGACGAAACGTGTAGCTGTTTAATTAATTGATTAATTAGCGCGATTGATAAGTTTCTGAATATAGAATAGGGGTTCGGATAATCCATTAATTGATTATACTGTTTAATGAGGTATTGTTGAAAAACTAGGTTTAATTTAGTGGCTGAAAGGTTTGGGGAGTGAAATGGTAAGCGCGGTGGTGAAAAATCCCCGAGGTAAAATTAGCTGAATTCCCTTGATAAATTTGTAAATTAGAAATGCGAGTTTACAAAAAGTACCTAACCCGATGCAGAGCTGGAAGCTCCATAAATTCAGAGGGTTAAAACGCATTTCACAGCTCTAGGAATATAATGAGGGTTTAACACGCAATCGTGATACAGCGTGGGCTCACGCACCCCGTTTGCTAATGCCAAGGGAAACGCGAACTCTTTTGCCTTTTGACTGTCACTTGATTCGAGAATTTTCTCCGTTTTATAGGGGCGGATATTCGCCGTGATTTTTCCTCCACTTAACGCCTTGTCGCTTTGGGGAAGTTGGAAAGAAAAATCTGACGCTTATACAACGTCAAGAAAAAGTAGTCAAACGTTTCGTGTTCACTAGAATTTCCTACACACAACAACTCGCGGCCCCTCGGATGAAAAAAAAGCTAGGGGGGTGGGAAAATAAAAACAACGCAACCCTCGGTATACACAAACCCCCAAAGTCTAGATTGTAGGCCACTAATTAAGACTAATTGACTTTAGGTGTTCGGTCTAGCCTCATTTAAGGCCACTTTATCTCGACTCTACGAGCTAATGATGGAATTAATTACCACCCCAACAATTTATCACCTTTTCAAATATATATACACGAGGTTACACCCCGTTTTTTATTTTTTTTTCATATTTTTTCTCTCTCTTTTCTTTCACGCCGTTTCGATCAATTGACCAGCGCCGGCTACGATGTCCATCAATTTGTTCAGGCGATATCTAATCCGCTACTTTACAAGATAACATGGTTCTTTTCCTTCTTCGATCAACTACAAACGTTTAAGCTCGAAATATTCTCCTATATCAAAGAAGAGGAACTACATCGGTGGAGAAGTACTACATTTGCCGCCACCGATTCCCTCTTCTTCTTCTACTTCTTCGGACGACTTATCGGAGAGAAACATCGCCGCGATGTTTTATGTATGAAATACTGTGTTTGGTAAAGAGACCGAGTCCTCGCGCATCACAAACATCACATAGATGACCCAGCTCTGATCAAATGCTTGCTTAAACCATAAGAACCCTACGATAAGGTATCTGATCGATTCTCCTCATGTGTGTTGGTATAATTAGCTTTTCTTTTCTTTTTCTTTTTCTTTTTTTTTTTTAATAGCTGGGAACTAAAATTCATGAATACAGGGAGACTAAAGCCTCCAAGATGATCTTTTGTGGAAGATATATGAGCATTTACACGCTGTTGGTACTCTCGTGAAAATAAACGATGATCTGCTTGTCACGTACCGTCGATCTTCTTGATGGGAACCTTCCGCGCCCGGGGTTCTTCGCGACGATGGGTATAGAGCCCGTAGTGTATCCTACGCCTTCTACGAGCCGTGGAGTTTTATCTCGGAATTCACATCAGCTTAAAACTTTATCCCAATACAGTCGTGAGCTGTCCGTATAGGATATCAGATCAGAAATTTACAAAACGACGAAACGTGCGGCCAGTAAACATCAGGCTTTAAAACAACGTGTTTGATTCTATCTAAGGACAACTGCACGACGCAACGTGTCACAAAAATACCCCGTTCTACATCTTACTCGATATCCACGGTGCGGAAATAATCCCGAGTCGAAAAACCACGATAATTAAATCAATTGATTTTCCCACTCGACATCATCGCGAATCCAAACGCCATCGATAATCCCAGCTCGTTATTTGCTCTGGATCCGACCGTCGACGTTTATCTTTGACGACTATCTCGCATTGATGAAAACTGGACGAAAAAATGACTAGTTTTTTCATTTCTTCTTCTCTCTTTTTTCTTTTTTTGATCTAATATAATTCACCGGTGGATTACGGGCACGTGATTCAAACGGCTGGTCAGAGACGTCAATTACATCAGAGTGACCAACGTCTGTCATGGCTTCACCCTTTATCAGGAACATCAAAACCGGTTACGTCGGCGTCGAATAGCCGATCTGACCATCCGGGCGCCGCGGAGTGGCAAAGGGGATCAGGGATACGAACGTTATATTACATTTTTATCGGATTGCCTCGTGCACCGTGAAATCGGGATATAAATAATGGAGGACTGTCGATGTATAGGTATGTACTAGGCACATACATACCTAGGCCACTGTAGGTCCGAGAGGACAATATTCATGCAATATTTGTACCTTGAGGATCCTTGGAAATTTTTTGATAAATTAATCAGAAGATCGTTCACCGGGTCGAATCGATGAATCATCAGTCAAAGAGTCGGAAGGCATTAGGTAAAGTGAGGAAATGCTTGGATTGAGGAATGGGAAGGATGATAGATCCAAAAACTGTTCATTCTCGACGAAGCAGAGTGCGGAATGAGGGCGTAAACAGTTTTCTGAAAATTGTTAAACTGGAAGTGATTTTCTCTGCAAGCGGTTTTGAATGATCGAGAAGATCTGGTAGACTAAAGACGATACGAGATCGTAGCTTGATGTTTTTGACGTTGAAAGACGAGCTTTGGTAATGAATACTTTCGATCACTGACGGCGTAACTGAAATTGGGAATAAATCAAGAAGCCTGTGAAATTTTGATTCATTTATTTACGATAGACACTCTTTGACGTAGCTTCTACCCCGAAATGAACGATTCACACTTCCAAGACTTGGCGTAGTATGGTTCGTATTTAATTGAAATTCTCGCACGATATTATAGCATAACGAACGTTTATTAACACACTAGGGACAATACATTATCCGAAAATATACAGCCCATGCTTTTGATAGAATCCATTAACGTAATCAATACCCCATCAAACCGATGTGCCGCCTATCCGCACCTACGCGTGTGTCAAATACACGTGGATCGGCGAAAATGGAGACGGGATAATCAGCGGGGAAATAATTTGACACTTCGCGGAAAAAAGAAGAAGTTTTGGGTTGTATTGTTTCATGGCGTTATTTCACCTTGGTGTTAATTCGGGGAGAAAAAGTTCAAGGGTAGAGCGCTAGGAATCGGATGAACCAGAATCAGTGTTACGTCTGAAGAGCGAGGAGAGATGAAAGGGATCGCGCTGATTGGGAGTGAAAAATGAGTGAAGAGTTAGTCTGGCGCATTTGAAAACAAACAAATGAAGATTGATTATTTTGGGCTGAACTGAAAGCCTTGAAATATTCCAGTATCGTAGATATTTAT
This sequence comes from Rhogogaster chlorosoma, assembly GCA_944452935.1. Lineage (NCBI taxonomy): Eukaryota > Metazoa > Arthropoda > Insecta > Hymenoptera > Tenthredinidae > Rhogogaster > Rhogogaster chlorosoma. The sequence continues at coordinate 25,174,783 of OX101800.1, read as the reverse complement.
TTATTCACACCTATATACATTCATTTGAATACGCCTGAGGCGATGATTTTGTAATTTTTATTGAACAAAACTTTCTTCTTTTATTATTAATTTTTTCGTTTATTTGTTTATTGTTTACGGTTATTACTTCGCGTTTCATTCCCATTAATTACAGAGCATTAGGGGGCCCCGAAATTTTGTTAAAAAAAAAATTATGTGTGCGTAGCTAATAAATAAAGTTGACCTACGTACTACGTATATTATGTATACGAGGATATGTATTTTCCAGCCGCAAACCAGCCGTCCAGGTCCGTTTAGCTTGCAGCTTTTCGAAAGCAAAATCCTCGCGAGTCGAAAAAACAAATACGACATACGGAAAGCCGGGTTCAACTAATTTTCAAATTGAAAAGTCAGAGGTCTGGCGAATAGTTCCGGCTGCTATTCAGAATATGCGCGCCTCTACCTGCAGCTCTTGGTAATCCAAGTGAATCTGGAAGCATAAATTCGTATCAAAATTGGATTTATTATACCGCAAAGATATTAGGGGATGAATTTTTATTCGCAATATTTATATATATTTTCTTTTTTTTTTTTTTTCTGAGTTGAAATTTTCTCACATCAACAAGTGCATCTCCATAATTGAGGCTTTTAAAACCCACGTTACTCTCCTAATTCCTTGCAAAGCTCGGAGTTAATCCGCAAGCTGTTCTATTTTATAAATCCAAGGATTTGGATATAATTAGTGGAAACTGTTGGGCATACTTATCTTTACATCTTAATTCGATAATTGCTATTTCCAATTGAATTATGCATCCAGAAGAACAGACCTCAGTTATACGAGTCTGCCTCTTTTCTATGGGGCACGAAAGTGAGAGAAAAGTGAGAAAAATAAACAGCTACCTGAAAAGGCGAACGGGATGAAAATCAAAGGGTTTAAGAAAAAGAAAAAAAAATAAGAAAACAGGAAAGTTTGGCCAAAGCATTTGAAAGAAACGATCCAAAGCGACGCCTTGAGGCGAAATATTAATACGCTGTAGAGCGTCAAAAGTTCAGAGGTAGGAAGGTAGGTATACCCACTTGGAAAATATAAACGCGCCAACCCCGGCTAGCGACTTGACGTCGAGTTATTAAGATAACGCGGGTACTCTCTGAGTTTTTTTTTTTTTTTTTTTTTCTTTTGCGTTTTTGTTTCTTTCGTTTTTTTCCTTCTTTCCTTTCTTTACATTTTTTTTTTTTTCTTTTTTCGTGTTTTTTTTTTTCACGGATTTATACAGAGTAAGATAAAAAGTGGAATGGGTAAGAGCCGGGGCGGTAGGAAAGCAAAGACCAGCTCATTTTTACAACTTTTATACAGAGATGTGAACTCGATTGCCGCTTGAAAAATTCGAGTTGCTAATTTATGATTCTGACATAAAAGAAACGGCGGGAAAATACTGCAGCGAATAACACAAATTAATTAATAAAACGGTGAAACTTCATTTTTAATTATCACACAATATTTCCGAGTCCCAAATGACACGCGTACCTACGTAGGTACACATCGCGAATTTTTATTCCGACACGTTTCGCATCTAGCCTGAAACTGTTCTCAACATATGCTCTATTCGTCTACCCATTATTCCTTGGAATATTTTCCAAGAAACGCACCGCACCGATCGACTCTGCGGTTTATATTATACCGGAATCGTCTGCTGGGTACAACTGACGAATTGGCTTGCCAACAGCAAGTCGAGATCCGTCGTGGACTGAAATTGAAAGGTGGTTAAAGTATATTACCGCATTAGGCAGGAATTCAAACTACTGCAGCAATTTCTTGCGTCAATCAAGATACCCCATGCAAACCAACTGCCCTCCTGCATCGGCTTAGTCAACCGGAACTGGAATTACAGGGGGAATCCCTTTTCCCCGTCTGACTAGGAGAGGGAAATAGATCTTTCCTCCCTGTAGAAAGAAATTACAAATTGTTCTGTCAATAACATTAAACATGCTGACCTTTAATTTTCCGGACTTCCTACCCCATGGAAATTTTCCATTCTAGATAAGATAAAGTGAAAATAAAATCTGGCAAAATTTTCAATATTATCTATCTCTCAAAATAGGTAAAGAGAACATCAGTTCTCGGACCTACAGAATCCCGAAAAGACTACGATATTACGTAGTCTGCGGGTGTAAGGTGAGTAACGACTATAGCTGGCCGGATTTCCCCGTTCCAAATGTAAAATTCATTTGCGGTTGTGCCATTCGAGCATGAGATTTTCCAGGCAATCGAGCAGCCAGGCGACCGCTACCTCGTTGCTTTTAGTTTCAGTTTTGAATGGGTGAAATATAGGCATTGGAGTTTCCAAATTTTCCCGATAAATTATGGTAAAAGGTTGGGACAAGTGTTGACGAAAAAATGGGAACAAGAAATCCAAGTTTTTTACGTTATTCCGGCTAGTATAAACAGGTGTCAATAACAGAGGAAACGCTTAACAGCTGTCCGCGAGGAAGTCTGGTTTTATTATCGTCCATACACACACGGCCACGACGCAGACGGTGTGATATAAACTAAAGACAATGGCGATGCTGACGTCATTAGTAAATTCTGGCCACTTGCCAATGGGAAATCCGACGAACCGCGTATCCTACAGCGAAATGCCCCTTGCCAAAACGCGTTAAACACTGATTTGCTGTGCGATGAATTCTTCGGGAATTTTACACGGTTCTGGGTTATCAAAGGGAGAAGAAAGAATGATAAGATTGTGGGATTTCGCAAGGGCGAGGGCGGTGGATAGAAGATGAGAGATTTTTCTCTTTCTATTAAACCAGGAACGGAAGGAATATGAAACGCTATAGGCACGTGAATGGAAGTCTTAATTGCAATAATTACAGCACGCGTTATCTTGGGTAAATTGTTGCGATCACGATATGAGTCCGGGGTATGAAATACGCGGAATAACGTTAAGGAGCGAGAATCTCGGTATATAATAACGGCAAGAATGACAAAGCGCATACCCTGCAGCCGACGTGGAATTCCTCGAGTAAAAGCTATTTTGATCCACTTCACGCGTGCAGGACCCCATAATTCTTTCATCGTGCGATTCTCCGCTGAAGAATTCGACCCGGTCGTCTCGAGGCCGGAATATACGCGTGGGATCAATCGCTTATCAAAAATGAAACGCCGAATGGGACAGAAAATAAATGCCCGGGAAAAAGAGAGACGATCTCGATCTCTCGATTTACCAGAATTTTCGATTCAGCTAAGAGTTCGGTGGCGCGGGATTTATTCGATCAAAAATTCATTCCAACACGTATATGCATATCTGAGAATAGTCGACTACTGAGAAGGACTTTCGATAAGGGATATAATAAAAAGGAAAAGGAAAAGGGAAAAGGGAAACCAAGGATTCGATTCGATCGTTTGGTTTTAAGAATGTAGAGACAACCGATTGAGTAGCCAACATCAAACGGAGTCGCGTTTCAAATACCAAACCACCGCCAGCTGTCAACAGGCGAACGTTTCGATCACTATTCGGTTCTGTTGTAAAGTCGTAGAGACCGTGGACCAGATCCGTATAGATTATACGAGCAACAGCATGCCTTGCATAAATTGAATTCCTTGATGTACGTACGCCGTTGTAAACAGGACCAAAGTGGGTGTGTGGAATGAAACAGAAGAGTATTCCCACGGTGTGGAAAAAAGAGTAAGAAGAAAAACGAAATGAGAAAAGACAGAGAGAGAGAGAGAGAGAAAAAAAGTCGAGAAACTTTTCTCGTAGGAAATTTCGTAAGGTTACAATAGAATTTTAATAAAACTGTCGTGTTTTATGATCGCTATTTCCGGGATATAAAACTTTCGGACATCTTGATTCTTGACACGGACGAAAAATCGAGACTCGATTATACTATGCATGATTTTTCTCCGTCATTATAATAATATACTGAGTAGGTAAAGCCTCTCGTATCTGACCATGCGGAAGATATTCATTAAAATTGTATAGGTAAACTTGCTGTTTTACAAGGGATGAAATTTGATGTGCATAATATACCCCGGGTACACCCCATCCTATACCTACCCCTACCTACCCTCGTGCAGCGCTGAACTAGAATTCCGTTTCGGTTAACCACGGGGCGAACAAACGATACATATATGCTCAGAGAACTGTGCAGCATGGAAAGTTTAGTCACTTTGGTATACAAAGCCAACTACCAACAGGATCGAAACGTACACCGTGTGTATTCGCAGAATTACCTAAACGCATGCATAGTTTCTGCAAAATTTCACCCGCGATTCTTTGTAGACAATATATTACGTAATTGTAAAATCAGCCATTTTCATCCCTTATGTACGTAAAATCGGCTTTCTGATTGCCTAGAAAATTTAGCAGCATTTAGAACACACGTCAGAGTTATAGATGCGGAGGAAGTGGCTACGAGATTGTGGGGTCGTTTAGAATAAAGATGGTTTGTTTCACGAGACGAGATTTGAGGAGGGCCGAGTTTTCCTAGACATGGTTTAAAGTTATTTATAAATAAGAGGGCTGGCTGGCTAGCTGGCTGACATATATGACGTCGAGTCTCGTCGCGACGCCGAAGTGCGTCTTGACGTGCGTTAATAGCTGTTTTCAAACCGATGACGCGATCATGGTAGACGGAAGAAGCCAGTATGAGCAAAAGGAATCCGCTTTTCTGCAACTTTTTCAATTAGAAATGAATAACGATTTTCGGCATTTAGTTTATCCGAGGGACCTATCATCCACTTTGTAAAATGAACTGAGAGTTAAAATCAGTCCAGTTTGTTCGTCGAAAGAAGTTCGACCCATGTACAACGTGTATACCTGTACTTACGTACGATAGCAGTATAGTAATTTAGCCGAGCAAGTTTTCGCGAGTTACTAGAGGGCCATAACTCACCGAGGAGTTAAGTCCGCCTTTAAGTCCCACCAGCTGTATCTCTAAGGAGTTTAACCGACGTACCCGCAAGGAGTTATTAGGTACCTGTAATTGATTAATGATAAGGAAGCCGGAGAAAAATTCAAAATTAAATGAAGAATCCGCGTCGTAAGAGGCGGGCATCGCTATTAGCCCGAATCGTCATCCTGCAGCGATCCCGATCTCAACAAGCTAAACTGTGTCTAACCCAAAACTAACTCCGAGCAAACTCTGATCTTCGGACATGGACCAAAGAGGGGCGCGAACCTCCCTCGGGACTGTTAACTGGAGTTGTCCCTCGTTCTCTGAGTAATTAAGAGGGTTAGCGAATAGGTGCCCTGCAGGGTGAGAGAAACTAGAAAGAGCGAGTGAGGCCAGAGCCGGGAAGCGGGAGGAATAAGGGAGCCGCTAAGTCCACCCTGGGCGCTAGTTGAGTATGAGCACTGCATACCGGTCCCATTGTAATTAAGCTGAAGAGCGTGCAGAATGCGCGTGGTGTGTTGAAATGAAACCTTTCGCCGTGGAATAAAAACGGCCAGATTTCGTTCCGTGTAAATTATCGATTCAATGAAGCCATCGTACTTTTCGGGGCTCCTCGGATGACGGAGCGATAAAATGATAGGATTGTAATAACACAAGCAGAACCCCTTCGCAGCAGGTTGTCATTGCAGTCTCTTTACCCGACTAAATTACTCCCGCACCCCAATCACATCCTGTGCCGAGTGGAACAACGAGGTTACATTAACCTGAATCGTATGAATTATACATGGGGCGGTGAGAGGCACGGGGACGGGGCAAAGAGACGAGCTGGGAGAGTCATTGTCTGACTGGAGTGAGCCGTGGTTCAAGAGTGTAGCAGCATAGTCTGCGTCTAGGTATATCTGCAAACACCTATATGCACGTAGGAAGACGAGGAAAGGCTGTAATGTAAACGGAGAGTGATGATCATATAGAATGTCGGGGTGAAACTGCTCGACTCAAACCTTACTGTAATTGTAATAAAGTTTGTTAAGTTTGCAGCGAGTCTTGTACGTGCTGCACCGATTTTGAATTTCGAATTAGCGAGGAGGAGTGGCTGCCCCATTACCATGCACGTATGTTGTGTTGCGAAATGAGGATGGATGTGTGGGTGGAGAGCTCTGCTACATGTAGATATGTCACCCATACACAAGCGAAGACACGGGTACTTACGTAAATGTAGCTTGGAAAGGTGGGTACTCTGACTTTCATATCGGGTTTATGAATGGAGATTGCTACTCCGAGATTGGGCGGCATAATTACCAAGGGTTGCCAGCAAAGTGCATACTATCAAAACGATCTATAAAATAATCCATGCGATGCACTATGGAAGATTGAGTCGTTTTGGGACCGGGGGATAGTCAAACACGCGAATTGGTACAGCGGAGTACAACTCTATACGTTAATGACGTAAGGCGACAAGTATATCCAAACCAATTCCATCAAATTCTATGATCTATGAGTACCTATGCGTGTATCAAGCCTGTGTGAATCAAGATATTCATATGCGATGATTTCCGAACGTCCAATCGAATGTATAATGCCTACGGAGAGAGAGAGAGAGTCAATTCGCGTCGCGAATGAAGGTAAAAAAAGAGGATGAATGAAAAGGAAATAGAGAGGAAAGGGGGAAAAAACTAGGGAGGAAAAACGGTAAACGGAAGATGGAGGTGGGAGAAAAAAGCCAAACAAACAAGATTGGCAATTGAATTCCCAGCGCGAACACGAAGAGGCACTTTCCATCAATTTGCAAGCAGTCGTGAGGCAAATGGCTTTGTTTGTTAATAGGGCCTCTCCAGAAGAGTCGATATTAGTTTCTATATCGAACGAGTGTCGCTCTTCAGCCTTTGAAAAGTTTTAATAAATATCAGCGTCGAAACTTTTGCCTGTAATTATAATTGGGAGGAAGAAAAAAATCGTTCAAATTTTTCATCCTTTCGTTTTATCTCCTATTCCCTCATACTATATTTATACTCGTCTGCCCCTTATCTCTATAGGTCAAGATCACGTTTTCCGGTGTAAACGGGTACTTCCAGCTGTACACATATTAGATATGTGCATACGCTGTGTCACTTCCTGTGGGGCGGAAGGCAATGCAAGGACACTTGAGTGCCTTGTTTATCAGTTTACCCCAAGGAGCGAGGAAGATGTTTTTCTAGCCCGTAGTGCACTTCAGGTCTGAAGATGCAGCGGTAAATTGTTCATTGTCAGTAGCACGTGATGAATTGCACATGAAAAAAAAAAAGAAAAAAAAGTCAAGTGTATGGAAAAGGACTACATTGAAAATTGCCATTTATTTATTTATTTTTATTTTTTTCCCCGCGACGTATTTCAGGGAAAGGGAAATGAAAATGAATGAAAAATGACGAAAAACGAAGTCGAAGGTAATATATAGCCGGAGATAAACGGGGTTTGAAAAATTCAAGGCTCGAAGTAATGACGGGTTGAGTAAATGCTCGTTTTACGAGTCATATCCTTGAATTTTCAAGTACTTTGCACCTACCCACACTAGAAACGTACGTACGTGTACCGGGATAGGTACTTCGGAATGCTTCTCTTGGGACACTCTAAACTCTCAAGTCTAATATAACAACTATGCATTCTGATGATTCACGAGCGTGGTAACTTCGCGGGCTACGGACATATCGCGTGCGAAATTCTGCAGAGAGATTCAACGCTGGTCTTAGCGAATTAAAATCTTATGGACAGTTTTTTGCTGAGTTTTTAAAATTCGTCAAAACGTTTTACTGCCTTCTTGATTAGCTACTAAAGCTAGGTCGATGTAGAACGTGAAATAGTCAATTCCTTGGAAACTGTATCATTGCGATGCTCAAAGCGAGTATAGAATATTTACATATTGATCTGCGACAGGTTTGTTGGAATCCTAGATCCGTTGGCATGTACCGTCGCGTCAGTATCAGAATATTAATGGCAAATGGAACTCTGCCTAAGGCTACGCCCACGCGAAACCATACGACTAAAAATTTATCCGAATTTACCGGAAAGAAATTATTCCGCATCTACAGACTCGATATCAAATACGTTGCCAAGAATAGATGATTTCAGTGGCTAACGTAGCTACTAATAATACCTGATAAAAAAAAAAAAAAAAGAAGAAGAAGAAAATAAGACTGGCCTTAAAAATTTTTCAAAAATATTTACGAAATTGAAAATAAAATTCATTCTGCTGAGACGCAAATTGGATATTGTTTTATTGTAATGTATAAATTTCTGCTCGATCTCTGGCTAAAAGTTATACGATGGAAAGAAAGAAGGAAAATATAGGGGAGGATTCGGCTTAGGCATTTCGAGAGCTTATATGGCACGTAAAAGATCCATAAAAGGGAGAGGATCCGCGTACTCGCGAATTAGACAGATCGCAGAAATTGATTGCGAAGAGAGAAAGCGTCGATCTCCCGAGTCAGCAGGACGAATCCTACCAAAAACTATTTAATCAGCTCCAAGTATACCCATACGATAAAGTTATATCCGCAAATAGAAACGGCGATGGAAGAAAACAAGTAAATGAAATAGCTCGTAATTCTTATCCTGCACGTTTCTCACCTGGAAGTCTCGAGTTATAGGTATAATGAATTATCCACGCTCTAATAGTCGATAATTATGAATTTTAATCAAGTTTAATATTCACTTCATTATTTGTACATAAGTGGATTACCAGCCCCCACGTTCGCTCTGAGCACGTAGATACGTGAAAGGATCAGAGGACGTGGAAGCGAGTAAAAAAGGAGATAAAACTAAACGAAACGAAGTAAAAAACGCGATATTCCCACTCGCGTATCCTGCGATGACTCAAACGGAGTAGGTTTATTATACTCGTGTAGAAATGAGAGCTTTGAACGTTCCGAGCGCTCATTAACATGATTACATTCTTCCGTGAGGTACGGGTATAATACTAAGACAGCGGATATCGCCTTGCGGTTTTTATCAAAAAGAAACTGTCTCGCTATCGGTACAAAAATTGACAAAGCTTACTTTTTACCATTTTTTATTCATACCTGCATCCTGCACACATGCAAGGATATTGCATTACCGTTACCTGCAGCCATGAAGTACGTAGTCCTACTTTGAACCTCGCGCACTGCACTGGCCATAGACGAGGCTCTGACTGAATAGAATTTTCCGAGCCAAAGGCTTGCAAGAAGGTTTTCGCATTGGGCTGGCCTGGGAGCTTTCCAAGAGTCTAAAACTGCCGAAAATACGTGCCTTCGTATCTGCGAGTACCTACATCGGCAGAATCAAAGCCGAAGGTATACGGGCGTAAAGGAAAGCGAAAAGTTTAAAAAAAGGGCGTCGAAAAAGTGGAGAAAACTTGACTTGACCCAACGCCACGCTACGGTCGGAACAAGTTTATTAAGTTAATCAACGGTGCAGGACTCTTGACCCAGTTACAATCGGCGACAATTAAACGCGTTAGACTTCCCGAACCTCTTCATCTAACTGCTTCAATATCTGGCACGGATCAATATTTACCTTGAACTCAGAGCTGGACTAATCGTAAACCGAACTAGAATAAACTTTTGATAATAGGTAGAAAGCGCCCGCGGCAGCCGAACGCACGATCAAGATATTAAAAGCTTAAGGCGCAGTCGAAATGACAGAGCGCCAACAGTTTCACCGCTTTTTACTGCCCGACCCGTGATCGGACCGGACCTGGAACCATATAAATTATACTTGACCATTTGATCCGATAGTTTTTGCCTCGATGAATCTCGGGAGCCGTGATTTACCCCGGCTATATCGATATCTTGCAGCCTTTGGCCCAGGCTGGCCGATTGTGAGGAGAAATGTCAGCTTCTCGAAATTTGATTCACGGATTGATCGCGTTTTGAGAAAGGATGGCTGAGATATTCTTGGCTATTTATACAGACGATCTATTATACTCACAGTTTTAACGATCATCATTGTTTTCACGGGTCATCAAACAGCGACAGAAGCCGGTGGGGTCCGACGCTTCACGCGTAATTTGACGTCCGATAACGGATGAAGATATCCAAGGGTTCGCTAGGATGACCGAAAATTTGGTCTAACGTGGGTACCTGCCTTCCTCTTCTTCCAAGAGCGACGATCAGAGCGGTAAATGTGGCGAAGAAAACTTGTCCAATTTTCTGTATAACGTATAGCCGTTTATTGGAGATTATCCCTGAATGTATGTACGAGGGATTTGAAGAAGATACAATAATTTGTAAATTGGAGAGCTTTCGAGGGTTCTAATCAATGACACAAGGGTTTCTTGCCTTGTCTTTATACCAATTGAGAAAAAAAAAAAAGAAAAGAAAAAACAACAGAAACTGAGAAAAGCTAGAGTAAATCTGGTTTGAAATGAAATTGGAATCTAGGAGTTAGCAGCTGATGCCAGATATCAATTTGGGGTGATTAAACGCTGTAGGCTGATTGGATCTTGAGACTGATTACGCAGAGATATACGCAAAGCCTTGAGGATCGAGGCTATGGGTCTGGCAATCAATAAGGAATTAGAACGGGTCGCGCGGGCAGTGACTAATTGTCCGGCGACTCCCTTGTTTGTTAATGCATTCGCATCACCCCTTCCCTCTTGGCTTCTGGTACAACCCTTGTATTAGCACACTATCGCCCGTACTCGCGTATCATTCTACGAAAGATTCCCCCTTTTATTCAGAAACTCCCACTCGAGATCTTGTGTTCAGTGTTCAGTGTTCTTCCCTGAGAGAGAAAGAGAGAGAGTATGCATGCGCTATCCACCCGATGGTATTACATATGTATATATGTACGTGTATATCTCTGCATGAGAAGAGGGTAACTCTCTACCTCGATCCTCGACGTACGCGTGCTTAATGAAAGGTTCGAGTTTACGACACTCCGTTACAAAAATTTCAATATACACTTCCTCTTGAAGAATTTCTGTTGAAAAAAGGTTGACATTTACTTGAATCAGGCGAGACTCACTTTCTTGAATATAGTGGAAATATATTTGGTTAAAATGATAGAGTCGTACACGTATGGCTAGGAAATAATAAAATATCTCTCTAGGGAAGAAAAATAATGGAAGACCTATGCACGTTAGCATCGACATATACATATATGCGGCGGAGGAAAAGGAGAGAATATGGGAACTGAGAAATGTAAATGAATTTTCTTAGCCTGTTGAATAGACTAGATAAAATCATCGAGCTCTACGGAATATATTTGAAACGCTAAATTTTTCCATACATATTTTTCCCGCTATTCAGGATGTCAAGTGAACGTAAAGGTAGCTTGACTAGATAGCGATAAGTTATAAAAAATAAGACATGCATGAATGTACGTGGAATACCACTTTTCGTGTATTTTTCTTTTTTTTTTCTTCCTCATTTTGTTTTTTTTCTTACTCTCTTTCGTTCTCTTTTTTGTACAACTCTCGGAAATGTACCGCGTAGGAAAAGCTAGGATGTCTCGTCTCTGAAAATACACGAGTGACACGCTAGCTATACATATGAAGAGCATATTTAATGCCTATGCATTTTAAATAAACAAACATCATTCGAGGGATGCGAAAAAACGAACTAGATTCATACAAGTTGGAATAACTTCCCTTAATAAAACATGGAATTGAAAAGAACCGGAGCCACGAGCTCTTTTTTATCTCAAATCTAGAATCCGAGGTATTCCTCGCTTGTTCGATCACAACAAAGCTCAAATACTTCGCTATGACGAGCAGTACCTTACTTTCCGAAGCTCACAGTGGCTCTCGTCACTTCGCGAAGTGCCCTCTAGCCCTGATAACCCTTATCGCGTTCCCCGCGAGGGACTCGGTCCCGGTCCTCATCGGGTCTCTCTATAGAACGTAACCCTTCATCCTGGAACCACGAGCCTCAAGTTCTCCGAACCTTTACCCTTCACCCTTTACCCTCCGCCCTTCACCCTTCGTCCTGTACTCTTTAGTTTTGCTCAGCAATGAGAAAGAAGGAAAGGAGCGAGCGGTGGACACGCTCTGGTACTCGTAGATGAGAGGTGAACACCCCGAACGCCCCCCAAGTAAGGGATTGACTAGCTCTTCTCCTGGCAATCATGGTGCAGCCAGCAGCACACCAGTGATGAAAACAAAGGTTTTCCGTTCGCAAGAGAACGCGGGGGTTCCGCGGAACAAAGAACTAAGAGTTTTAATTTCTTCTTTAAACCAGTAGGGCCAAAGGTCACTCGAATAGGTACAAAGACCTCTCGAATACAACCTACAAGCATAATCTTAACGATTCTCCTTGCATCCTTAATTTCTTCTTATCCTCTTCGCGGTTCTCAATACACGCCAGTTATTCGACTGCTTTCGCAGTAGAGTAGAAAAAAGAAAAGAGGCGGAATACTTGATGCAATTCGACGTTACCTGAGGGCACGGAGGCCCGGAGCAGAGAAAAATAAGTAGCATCGATCAGCCCCGTCATCCCCCGTGCTTTTGTATACTGTGCAACGAAATGAATCTGTTGTGCAAAGTTCTCAGGGTATAGACGTATGCACGTATGCGTGTAGATATGCATGTACTACAACGCATACGAGAGTGGGTATTGCTTCTGCAAAGGCTCTTGCACCCTTACCACTCAGAACGTACCCACCTATCTACCAAAGAGGAACGAAGAGAATAGTGAACTCGGAGATATGCAGGGGGAGAATTGCACCGTGCAATCTTCATGAGAGCAAGTACACGCGTAAATACCTACCCCCAAAGCGAACTTAGGAAAACAGGGTAGGTATAATACACAGGTGCATTTGTCTTTGAATGGGATTTTTGAGAAGACTTTTTTCAACAAGGGATCAAAAAAAGGGATGGTAAACCTCGTTCAAAGTATCTCGTTTAGGATCTATCATTAAATACTCCGATTTTGGATCAAACCTGCATCTTAATTTACAGTTTCTAGTACCACCATCTCCCAGCTTCACTTCCTACAGATCAGCTCTACGTTATCCGGTCTACTACGACCTCGACAGCATCGCTGGCCCGTTAATTCACAAGAAGCAGTACCGTGAACCGCAGGTGCAGGGAACGACGTTTAATGTTTATGGAACACATCCTACCTCGGGGTTCCCAACCGAATACGTATAGCTAGGCGGGTAGAAATCTTATGCATCTTTTATCCAGGCGTGAAAATTTGGCCAAGTACGATTTTGCAATTCGTAGAAGACCGTGTTCAATCAATAAATTATACCAGATCGCGGAGTCCGCACTCGGCGTGTATCACCAACGAGGCTAAACGGAATCGGAAGTAGAGGGCAGTTTTGATTTGTGCAGGTAAATTTGTTCCTGAGGTTCCTTGGCCGTGGGATTTACCTGCTTCGTTAGTTGTTCCGTAGTTAAGTAGCCGGATGTAATAAAGCACGAGCCGTCAACCTCACAACAGGAAGATAGATATAAACGGCATCAGGTCGCCACACCGCGCCCATATCGCCTGCTGACTCCAGGCTACAAGGTATAAAGAATAATAATAAATAGCCTGTCATATCGGAGCTGAATGTTGTTTTATTTCTCGACCAAAGACAGGACACAGACTCATCCACGCCTTCGACATACTGGTCAGCTCTTAGCGCTGCATAATAATGAAAATTATCAGAAAAATAAAAGAGAGAAGTTCCTCAAGGCTTACATCGCTCATAGTCAACCTGTCTGAGATCTACTGCATCGTAGGAGACGCGAATGACCCTAAAACATTTCACTATAAAACCAGGACGTTCAACCTCGTTTGAGCAAATGTCGCGATACAGGGTGCGAGGTAGGTGGATAGTACAAAGCGAAGACAGAAGGAGAACACCGCGAAAAAGACAGGGATGAGTATCGGCCGAGAATGTATTGCAGAATGCGGTGCCCAGGCTGAACAGACAGACATCGTTAGGAATGAAACGTGTGCAGATACTGTGACAGCCTATCCAATCACCTACGTACACTGTATGCCTAGGTTTCATCCGACGTTGACACCATGGTGTTAAGCAAAGGGTCTGAGCTTCTATAAAACATGATCAACGGCGGCGAACTGCGAGAGTAGTCGATGATTAGGGGTGAGAGTTAGAGAGGGTGAGTAATCGCGGCTTGTGTTACGACAGTTTACTTTTAATTGTGTCTTATGATTAGAGGATCGTAAGATATAATCGAGAAAGTCGCGGTTTTAATGGGGGCAGGATTGTGGTTTGTTTCCTACTTTTCCTATTCACGCTATTTGCTTTATAGTCACACATACCAGCTGAGGGTAACATTAGTGGTATCACCCCACATCTCTGCAGGGTTGGGCGCAGGGGATGAGAGATCCTGCAGCCAGCCATCTAACTACGGATCAAAGTGTCAAATGCACCCTGGTGGAATCGAGCCGACTTTAGAGGCTCACGTAGAACCGCAACGACCTTTGTTGTAGATCTAGATTTTCCACGTGCTGGATATCCCCTGGGATTCTACAAGTTTTCGTCTTCTCCAGGTGAGATCGAATCAACTGCTGCTCCACGATTTTTCTAATACATTAAGTTTTCATCGCGGAATCGGAGATCTTATGCAACTGATAATTAAATAACGTTTAGGTATTCGTATAGAATAAAAGAAAAAAGAAAAAAGGGAAGAAAAGTTTCAATTGAGAAGTTTTAACAAGGAAATTGGTCGAACTTGCGTGAAACAATTTTCTTCCTCCTCTATATGATAGTCGTACATAAATTTAGCTCTTATAAATAAAAAGCGCCCCTTGCGCATCGCTTTTACAAAAACCTACCCCCAGCCCGGGCCAAGGGTTAAGTAGCCTTCGGCCTCGATGTTCTATGTTCTTGTGGTGATTTTTATACATCGATCATTTCGCGTTTAATTATTTGTCAAAAAAAATAAAGGGATTTCGAGGCAAATAATTAGGGACAGTTTGGTGAAAAATAATTCCATTATTTCCAACCGTTACCAAAAATTGCCACAGTTTATGACCCTTGAAACGTGATTATTATTTCTGCTTATTGGTAGAGTCGTAATTCTCATCTTGGCAGCAGGGTTGATTTCAGTGTTTTATTTTATTTCGGACGTGAAAGAGGCAAAAACTTTCCCATGAAATTTCTGAAAGTCGCAAAAACCTGGCGAATATCTCAGGTAGAAACTAACATAGAAGAAAACTCGGGGAAACCGGAGCCACCGCGTTGCCCACTCGTATAATAAATCGTTATTTATCTGAGTTTTGATTTATTGACAAACCAACGGCAGCCCTTTGAGTATAACTTAGAGTTGAACTTGTTCAATTCAGATTCTCTGGCTAGGTATGGCCTCCGCTTCGTTTTCCAATACGCAATGCTCCAATTCCGATCGCTCCTTCCTTATACCCAGATGATTTTTCGCCGTCATTAAATGCGAGATCTTTTAATGACACCATTAAAATCACCTCTAGGTCAGCGTTAAGCATGCCCGAATAAATCCCGAACTGTCAGATAAGAACACCTTCCGCCTCGAGGTGTTTACACGTTATGATTGAAATCTGGGTCGCGCGGAACAACCCCTGGGGTCTTTTTTTTTTCTTCCAATTTTAATCAACTTATCGGTTAAACGTCCAATAAATTTTCATATCGCATTCGGTGATAATTACTTGGAAAAATATCAGGCGAAAGGGTGAAAATATAGTGGACAGAAAATTATTTAAAGCCAGGATTCCGCCGGTCTCTTTTCATTATCTATTCCTTCCGCCGTTGTAATCACTGTGCGCGTTACACGCCTATACCTACCCGTTACCCGTGGCTAGCCATCGGGTTAATCAAGGAGTGGAAAAGAGGGGGGATTTTATTCTTACACAAGAAATTAATGAGTATAGCGAACGAGGTAACAACAAAGCTGTATACTCGCCGCAGGGATGAATTATGAAGGTTCGGTGCCGGCGAATTTATGATTCTCTTAGGCGCCGTAGAAACGCCGAGGACAAACGTGCCGGATATGAGAAAAGGTCGGGCGAAAGGAAAAGTATCGTATCGCGATCTCGTCAGAAAGGGCGATTTTTCATTGTCAAATAATCGGACTAACGACTTGGCAGATTGGGTTTTTCAAATTCGTAGAATTACTTGAAAATCGATTGAAAATTCCTCGGCATCAATAATCTGAGCGTTTTGTAAACGCGACTATACGTTTGTTTTACGGTGAGAATTTCTTTTTGGGCCTCGAATCGTAAAAGCGGAGTAAAGAGTCTATTATTAGCGAGATGGGGAGAAATACTCTACAGTTTTTTTTTTTTTTCCTCCTTCTTGAATTTATCTTTGATCTTTTTCACGGGGTGTAGTCAGCGACTGATTTTTTTTTTTTTCCACAATTTCCAGGGACGGTTTAGGTGATTTGTGCGACGTGTGAGTTTTAATTATTATTTCACCACGGGTCGTGAATCAGCGAGAATGTCGGTTGAAAATAAACACGATTTCAACTAGGCCTGACGAAAGAAAGTCCTCTTTGTTTCGCGAACCAGAACATGAAAGAAGTAGATCAAAAATCATCGCGGGAAGCGATCTGGGACGTTTTTAGTGGAGAAAGAAAAAAAAGAAAAAATCGAGGACGCGCGAAGAGAGAAATGAGGAATAAAATTGAGGTTTTTTCTCCGCGTACCAGTTTTATACGAATTCAAGCTGCGTCTAGAAGATCGGGGGACATCTTGTCTGATTTTCTCCCCGAATGAAAAGGGGGATGATCCCATCCGCAGGTGGGAACGTTGACCTTCTTTCAACGATAGAGGGAGAGCAAGGAGCGCGTATAGTGAGGTAGGTTCCAACCCCTCGAGAAACTTGCGGCCCGAGTGTCACGGAACACGATCAGGGTTTTGGCTCTGGATTCGGAGGGTGAAACGGGGAAAGAGAAAAGGACAGAAATGGAAAGGGAAAGAGAAGCGGAAGAGAGAGAGAGAGAGGGACAGTCAGAGCGGAGAAAGACGGAAGTGAGTGTTTAGGGTCTCTGACTAGGGTCGGAGTATTGTCACGGTGATTTATATCTCGAGGTAACCGATTTGACAGCTGAAACCTCTAATTTGTTCGCATTCTTGTACCACCAATTCAGCGTTCTTCCATTTCCCTTATCTTTCCTTTCCCCCGTTATCCCCATCTTTTTCCTTGCCCCGCGGCTCCTTCAGCTTAACGAGACCGACCCGTTTCCGTTTACAACTTACACATCCGATCTGATCTCCACCTATGCCATAAAGGACGAGATAAAAATGAGAAAAAAATAACAATGATTAATTCGCGGGCGTCATTTTACGAATATTATTGATGAAGGTAACAGCTAGGGTCGCCGAGGGCAGGATCAAGCCCGTTTACAAAATTAAGATTGGTGACGCAGGTACAGCCTGCGTATATAGACTGACAGCTGATTAGCGAGGATGATATAATAATGAGAAAAAGCTGTATACGTTTTAAAAAGATGAAAAATTTCATCACCTTTACAAACTAAACTCATTCATCCGTATTTGAATCTTGTGCTAAAATTGAAGCTGTCTCGATCCGCATTAGCTCTTCGCATCGCCGTTCAACGAGTCATTTAACAATTGTCTCGAATCAGCTCGTCGCTTGAACGGACAAGAGGCCAATAAGTCAGACGTCTTTGTGATCATCTAATTGGCGCAACTGCCTTGCTACACAAATGTAATATACATCGTGTCTAGTGGATCGAGGCTGCAGCTCTGAGCCAAAGTTTGAGATTCTAGAGTGTTGAAAAAAAAGAAAGAAAGAAAAAATAATGATACCTAAAATCTAGAATGCTGGAAACACCAACTTTTCTGTAACAGATCCTTCCGATCGGAGTTTGAGCTTGTGGTTCGTAGTTTCTTACTTCGTTTTACCTGACCGTGTATCCAGGGTCTGAGCTCAGCTCGTCCTTTCGTATTCTCATCTTCTCATCTCCTCATCACTACCATCAGGCGACTTTTTCCTCCTTCTTTTTACAAATGATAATAAATGACCCACTCTGCTAGCTCAGCGACGAATATAGGTCCGCTCAGTTTCTTGCCGGCTTTACCCTGGCGTAGAATTCGATAAGAAGTTGCCTCTGGAATTTGGCGAAGAAAAAAAACCGTTGATAAACCAAGGAGAGAATGTCTGATATGATTGTCCGTAGACAATGAACTGGGAAAATGAAATTCAATTCAATTAGGAGTAAAATCAGACGCCCATCTCCACCGAGGCGTGTAAAGAGCTAAAGGATTTAGGCGCGTATCTAATTCAGGTCAATCTAGCCGCAGACCGCGTACCTAGATAGCAATCCCGTTTATGCATCATGCACAACGTTTGATGGACTTAGCTTAGCGAGGAAATATATAGGTTTAATGACAAGCGCGGGGATTTACGCGTGGATAATCTCCGTGCAGCCGTTTTGTACGAAGCTTAAACCAGCAAGGCGCCAAAAGATTGAGTATCATGATACTTTCACCTAATGACCGCAAGCTCTTATGATATGTATAGTATACATAGCGGTGAAAGACGAGCTCCGAAATGAGGTGCATGACCATTATACTCCGCGAAGATAATGCGGAATGATTACAGCTATGGAAACTGTGCGATTCTTGTTTCGCAAAAAAAAGAAAAAAAAGAAAAAAAAAAAAACTTGACAAATTTGATCTCATTTCTTGTTTTACTCCGATTTGTCATTTTTATATGCGCGCATAGTGGAGAAAATTAGCGAGTCTACCTGCACATTCTACCTTTGTGAGACTGATGAAATCATACAGATATTTTTACCTGTTACGTAACGAGCTAATTGCGTATATTAATACGCAGTCGCATATTTATTAACTAATTTTATTCGC
Organism: Rhogogaster chlorosoma; assembly: GCA_944452935.1. Classification (NCBI taxonomy): domain Eukaryota; kingdom Metazoa; phylum Arthropoda; class Insecta; order Hymenoptera; family Tenthredinidae; genus Rhogogaster; species Rhogogaster chlorosoma. The sequence continues at coordinate 25,156,136 of OX101800.1, read as the reverse complement.
CACCGGTATTCTTCGTCGCGAATATTTTCGCGTGTGATTCTTCGACGTATTATGTTATTTAAATCCATTTTTTTCTTTCTAATCCCGTAAAAATTATGTGTATCAATCATTTCATTCGTTATTTTCTCTGTTGATTAGACAACGCGAAGACGTTTCGACGCGTAAATCATATCCGCGTAATAGCTAGGTAGCAATTTTATAACATTTGCATGTAACAACTGTACACTTGTATCGTAGACAAATAAGTTGCGCAAAGACTCGTCAATATTTCTCAACAACGATATTATATTTGCATTTCACTCGTACGAAGTACTTATACAGTATATTCATCTCTTCGTATCGAGTAACTATAAGGTCGGGAATATTTATTGATAAAACTTTTCAATTTCTGATCTTGACGTATTACGATGATCACTTATTTCATTTTTCCCCCAGTTGCTCAGAAATTCAACATCTTCCAAATTTGTCGACCTTATTCGCCGATTCTTATCCTCCTGAAGATCCTCGCTTCGTTCTAGACGCCAAAAGGCACTCGGGACATGAACCTGCTGGACACTGAGCAAATGTAACAGGTACATAGAAAAGTGGGGGCGTCAGAAAGGCGGCGGTGGTCGCTCGACGTCGCGACGCCTACTCGCCAGTCCCTTTGCGACCGCCGCGTGTTCCGCATCGCGCTTTACGAACCGACGAAGTTTTAAGCGCCGACGCGACTATATACGAACGTTTTATTTAATACATAACACCTACAGTGCAGTGTGACAATTATTACTCGTGAATTTTTTTATTTTCTGTGTTTCTTTTTCCCCTTCTCTCACGCATGTATCTAGTAGATAGTTACGTAAGTGCCTAATATACTATTTTGGGTGCAGCTTAGCCCCCATATCATATACCTTGCCGAAGATATATATTGGATTTATTTATTTTGTGTATTTTTGTATATGGATTATCTTCGCCCTATTTACCTCCACCGATAAAAATCCAAGTAAGTAGATATATATGCGGATAAAAATGTTCTTTTCATGTTTGAATTTGCAGCTTGTCAAAGGAAAATTTTTTCCAATTTTTAAACAGAAATTAAAAAAATAAAAAAAAATAAAAATGGATTTTTTGATTGAATTTTTTGTTTCATAAAAAAGTATTAAAAAATTTAAAATTTCATCATAGCTGGTACATATGTATAAGCAATTGGTTCTTTTTTTTTATTTTATAAAACATCAAAGTCTGCGTGTATGGATCATATGTACGTATGTAATACATAAGAGCGTTAATTCACGGTTATAAAAACTAAATTATTCCTGGTAGGGTAAATGTGGAGTATAATACAGGGATGATATAAAGGGAGAGGGAGGGATCAGCAAAGAAGAAGAAGAAGAAGAAGAGGAGAAAGAATTGGAAAAACGCGGCGGTGAAAATTCGCGAAAATCGGAAAGCTCGCGTTTATTAATCGTCGACGACAAGCAATTTTATATTTCCATTGCTAATATTTTCATAACCGTAAGTCAAAAGGTTTTTTTTCATGCCAGGGGGTCCCCGCAGACCGCCTTCAATTATATTCCAGATTCATATCTTTCCTCGAGGATATATAGGGCACAGAAAACGATTCCAAAGAACCCGAGGAATAAAACGATTTTTCTCTCTCTCTTCCTCTCTATCTTTTTTTTTTTTTCTTCTTTTTCTTTTATTACGAATATTTCAAGATTCGAGACCAACGAAGAAAACAAGATTCTGCAGCTTGCACGCCTCCACTTTGCCAAAAATGACGTAGCGGAATAACGCGTAGCCTCGCCACGGTCTTATACCTATACTAACTCGCTCGAATCGCCACCTGTTCTATCTTGTTTTTTTTTTTCTCAACAAGTAATTTCTCTCCTCTTTCTTTAATTAACCCCAAGCAGCGATATCTATCTGCATCCTCTCGCCGGTTTTAAGACAATAAGGAATTCTACTTCCCGTCTTAGATTGCGAATATGTAGTTACACACAGGTACACATACGTAGTCGCAGGTACATCCTCATGCGAGCCAAGACACCGAGAGAATAAACGTTCGCGAGTATAGAAATTCGTGGGAAAGTTAACAGATGTGAAAAGGAAGAGGAAAAGGAGGAGGAGGAGGAGGAGGAAAAGGAAGAGGAAGCTTGCGGGAAGATCTTAACTGTGCTTTTGAATAAGTGCAATGCAATTTCTTTGAAAGTGGCCATTGCAACCGCGTCTATGAGTCTCTATACGTCTCCGCGCGTGAGAGATGCGAATAATGTTTCACCATTGCCAAATTGTCTGCCACCCTGACGAGGGCGAATAATAGATAGATGGGTGGTTCGGGTTACTGAACGATCTGTGCGCGTGTGAAACTATAACGTTTTCATTCAGCAGGCGTAAAATTTCCTCGAGAGTTTCATCAAATATCGGATAACGTTTACATCCTATTATTATTCCGGAGGTTTTAACGTAAATTGACAAATTGACATTCGACTTATATACTAGATATGTAGATATGTAAATGTATTGTGTAAAAAAAAAAAGAAAGAAAGAAGATAATAATACCCTAATCGCTTAGTAATTCGTTTCGAAAAGCTCCAGTTTACCTTTTTTTTATTTTTCCACCCTTTTTCTTTTTGTTCCATTTTTTTTTTTTATTTCCTTTATCTCCCCGATAAAAATCATCGCTCTACGATCGTTTATAACCAATAAAGTAGAATTCTATAGCTAGCTAGCGGAGAATATATTGACGAATAAATATAATACTTGTATATATTCCTACCCTATACTGGTGTACGTATTTTAGCAATATATTTACTCGTACAAATACACCCGGTTGATTGGTCAAACAAATAGCAATTTGATCAAATAAACTCTGCCGTTAAATCGATGGTGGATATGTCGGAGAATAAAAAGCAGAAAAACGAAACAGGGGGGAAAAAAAATCGCAACAGTCGAGTGGGGCATCAACGCGTACACGATTAATGACCCGTAACATATATTTTATAGAAAAAAGAAAAAAGTGAGAAAAAAAAATCGTTCCAACCGCATACTTGTATGGCGTATAATGCCTATATTGAAAATTGGAAATTGAAAATCTTCCAAAAGCTTAATAAATATTTGAAACATCAATCAATACGCTACGTTCGATGTATATTATATACAGATAAAAGGGATGAAGTAGACTAGGCAATTTCCAGTTATGAACAAGAAATAAAAAAAAAAAAAAAAAAAGGAAATCAGGAACGATTGATTGAATTCGTTTTTTTTATTAACTATGACTAGAAATGGAGAGAATCGGTGATTGGAAACTCGGGAGAGTTGTTCGACAAATGAATAATGAGTATAGGAGTGAAAGAAGTTTGTAAAAAATAATTTTTAGAGCAATGAGAGAAAGAGAGAGAGAAGGCGATTATTAATAATAAAAATTTTTTGTTGTTGTTTTATTTGATGCTTTCATCTCCCTCGAGTTTGAATTTTATGGCAAACAAACAGAGCTCTGATTCAGTTTTAATTTATCGCATATTACCCTACATAGGGGAAATACATGGTTTGGGTGTAAATTACCAACGTTTTTGAACGAGCAAACAGTGATGAATGCAATTTTCAACATGTAAAAATGTAAAGTTCAAACGACGAACGGGTGGAATATTTATCAACCCTGTCTTTCACTGTTTGCTTAAATTCGTTTTACTCAAACGTTAAATGACCATTTTCCAGTTTATCACCGCAAACAGTGAAGTAATCAACGTTACACCGAACGTTCTCACATTCACAGACTATACATATACTACTATAAACTTCAAAGCGATACGATTCCATTCTTTTTTAACACCCACGTTCCATAGATATCCGATACAACTACAAACCGTTTCTTTTTTCTTTTCCAATTTTTTTTTTTTTTTCTTCTCTTTTTTACAACTATTAATAAATCAGCTGAGAAAAATTTCAACACATTCATTACATAGACCTACGATACCAGAGCTTCTGTTTAAACTCTGTACACCCATAATTATTTTTATTAATCATGACCAATGTTTTTTTTTTATAATTTTTTTTTTTATACTCTACCCTGACTCGCAGCTTCGTTAAGAACAAAACTCTTCAATACCTGGATGTTGAACCGCGGAGTGGTTTAGTATAAAAAATTCAGGAAAGGGTCTGTGAAAACTTTGCTTTCAGGGGGGGGAGCTTCCCATTAGTTAAGTATAAGAATTGGGTCGAGAAAGAAATATTTATCGGCTATTTACTACTTGTCATGAATAATTCAATTATATATACCCGAATTAGGTATACAGTATATATATATATATGTATATGTGTATATAAAAATATATGACAGAACTGCTATCTCTCTCTCGTAGAAATTTTTGGGCATAGGCGAGGAGGGCATAAATTCATGATCATTGGTTGTTTGGCCACAGCCTTATATCCAACATCGAGGAACAAATAAACCCCCGGCGTGATGAATAATGAAAAATGAAAAATTTAAAATTTAAAATTTTCTTCGGTCGCGTTAGGGTATACTCGTTCATAAAACCGAAGAGTGGAAATGCAAATGAATACCTTTGCGAGCAGGCCTGGGCAACGCGAACTTTACTACTTAACGTCTTATCACAACCCCGTAAGTGCACTTTCGGGAGTCATACGTGGGTACAGTACATTAGAAACTTTAGCCGACCAGACTCCGCGGTCTAGCGTAGGTAATATTTACGGTTAATGCGTTTACGCAAAGTATACAGACTCGTTTTTCGTACCTATAGAGTATCTATCTTTTCGCTCGGCTCATTATGTCAGATAGGATATATATATAAATATATATGCGAGTAATGATACATACGCGTTTTGTTCACCTCTATTTTTCACACCTATTATGGCTCACTTCATTTATTTCTAAACAGCATTACCCCCACGCCCCACACCCAGATATTACGTAATTAAGAACGCGAGAAATTTGCCTCAATCGACACGACGACGCGACGCCTTTAAAAACTCATTCGCTAAACACGTGGGGGCCGACTACGAACGATATTTTACCACTTTATTCGTTATTCGTCACAGCCTTGTAAGGGGGTGTTAAATTTTAACTTTTTTTCAAGTTTTTTTCTATTTTTTTACGAATTTACAGTTCGTCTCCATTTCAGTAGATGGAAGCAATTCTTTCACCATTTTTTCAACGCGTTCGTATAGTTTCTAGTGACTGATTACCAAGTTTCAAAATTTCGTTTCTCGTCTAGCATGGCTTTGGAATACGAAACCAGCCCGTAGAGTTTCTCCGTTTCGACGTCCCCTTTCAGAAAAAAAATACTACTTTAAAATTAAAATTAATTTCGGCTGAATTACGGTCTGGTCAAACTTTTGGGTACTCTTTACTGAACGGAAAAAACAAAGAAAGAAGTTCCCCCAAGGTTTGTCTCCCGCTTCTTAATGGCTTGGCGAAAAATGTTTTCGGGACTTAAATTGAAACTGTATAAAAAAAAAACTAGTCGAAATTCACGAAATTCCATAACTTTGATTGAAAATATTATACCTGGAGGCAATAATGAGTGAAATTTCATGCTTTGAAATGTCGTTTGATCGATCTTTTCGAACTGGTCCATTGGCGTCTATACTTTACCCCAGATATGAGAGTGGAAATTAGTTCAGTATTACACGAGAGGTGGTAAATCAAACACGTGCTAGACGAGGAACCAAGGTCAATTATAAATCGCAATTTATATTTCCATGTTAATAAATCACGGTCACGGCGTAGGTAGATGGATAGAGATACCTGCACATGTGACTAACGGTGTTCCAATTGCCTCGAGTCATTTTACTCCTTGTTAGGTATATCAAGTATACAACTAAATAAGAATAAAATTCATATTGCAGCGTCATATATATTAACCTAGTCAGACCGGTTCGAAAATCCATTCTAAACTCAACCCCGTTAGAAACACAAAACATTCTATATATCTACGATCTACGTATATAACTATGACCTGGGACATAAATTACAACAATTAAAAACGAGAAAGAGAAGAAAAGAAGTATCATTACCTAGTGGCATAGCCGTAGAAACTCTGCAATGACCAAAAAAGGCATACAAATGATCGTAGCTGTCGTAATCATCGTCAAGTATGAGCGAATGAGTAGGTATACATTTTTTAGTAAATAAGGTAAAAGCGAGAGTCCAATATCGCGAAGATTTACTGGCCTGTATGCAGAGGGTTGTAGCTGCAAGTGGATAACTTTAGGCAAGGTAGAAAATTACACCCTTATATACGTGGCGCTCCGCATATATACCCGAAATATATTTAGGGAAATATCGTATCGTTATGGACATCTGAAAGTGAGGTAAACCACCTGACTACCTGCCACGTAGGTCTGCATACATACCTAAACACACATATGTGGAACACGAACTCTACCCTTCGATCGATCCATTAGTAAAATCAATTATTTGACCTCGTGAAAAGCGCGCATTCACCCTGTCCGAAATTCGCACTTAGTAGATAATAAATTACGAATTCAACCGTACAATGAAAATGAATATAGTCAGTGTCGAATTTACTCGGTCGAAGGATATTTTTTCGTTTCATTTTTTTTCTTTTTTTTTTCATTTTTTGGTCATCGTTGATTGGACTGACCACGGGGTTGAATGTTACGTAGATTTTAAGTGCGGTGTGATCAAAGGGTTCCGTTTTGCTAACGAAAGACAGTTGATGGGACATAATGCATAATTTATTGACCAAGATAAAGAAGTTTGGACGTTAAGAGGCTGTAAATCTAGCGATATCAGCGCACTAGGTAACCGTAAAGTAACTCGAGGTACACCCGAGGTTGGGAAAGTAAATTCCACGTGGCCTCCGAGGTAAAGAGAAGATTTTCTCCGGGTTTGTCCAGCTTCCATTGAATCAACGCTACAGATAAACGCAGGCAGCTAAAATCGAGGGTATAGAAAAATTAGTTTAGTTCGCTGATTAAGTAAATCATAAAACGTTGTTTAATCATTCAAGTGGAAATCCAGCCAATGTCCAGATTCGAGTTGCTCGTATGTCGTGTGACAGCTAGCAGAGAGGCTGATTCTCCTCCGAGTCAAATTACCCGACGAATAACTGTGCGGCACGGCATAATCTGAACGTCAACACCGATCAAAACGCAGATATTTAATCGCAACGGACACCGCATTAGTAAACGAATAGATCAGAGAGAATGTTTGACCTCCCTCATCGTCTAACGAGATCAATTCGAACCGTGGATATAATGTACAGATCAATTCATTCAATATTATACATCGAAATGTTCATTACAGATCGAGAAAACCGAGAGAGAAGTTCTCTGATATATTTGACCATATTTTATCAAAATTCGTCTTCATTTTAAGGAAAAACGTCAGGGCATCATCGGCCACGTATTGGGTTTACGAAAACGTGAAACCTGGTCAAATGTGACTCAAACTATTCAAAGCTCCGTGTTATTTTATATATCTGCGGTTTCTCGGATGGTATAGATGAACTTTATTCTTTTCTTTTTTTTTACGTAACAAATTTGAGACATTTGATCGGTATTAGACCAGACTATGGGTAGATATGTTAATTATTTAGATAGGAGAAGTTGAGAATTTGAAAGTCTTCTTTAATATAGCTGTATATAGGTAGTACAAGCTGGTGTAGCTAGGTACTTATTGGTTTTGAAATTTAATAACCTTGCAGCCCGAAAGGTGCTCGGCTCTAATGACTTATTCAAATTTATCGATTGGTCAAATGTTGCCTGAGTGAGAACCACGACGTTTCTTTTTCTTTTTTTTTCCCCTTTTTTCCTTTTTTTTTCCTGAATATGTATCTATTATTATTATCTCTAAAGGCACTTTGGACAAACGTTTCTAGTCTGTTTATCCTCCACCTACTCGCAATCTGAAAAGAAATTATAGTCTCCTTTTGCGTGGCTGCGGTTGATTTGAGTAATAACAAACATTATTAATATAACCACGAGAAAAAAAGGAAAAAAAAAAAGAACTCTAGCTGAGTCAACGAATCAAAAGATTAAATAATTCTACGGGATAGATGTATTGGGGTAAAGTAAAATCAATATATTACATAGCTAACGAAAGACGAAGCTCACGATATATTATATAGCTGAAAGTATCGGGTATAGGTCATATTTCAAATTCATGTAATAATCTTACGATGAAGAAATTCATGTAATGAAAAATAAGAAGTAACAGAAAGACCAACATTGTGAAAAATACTCTGGTTGTATAATATTTTGTTACAATATTTCCACGAAATTATAATAAGGAAACCTTAAACTTTCATATGTATAAAGGCGTTATATATATATTTACTACGAGCCTTGATCTTTGTACGACAACCTGTTGACCCTGGCGAATTTTCTCAAAGAAACTGAAATCGAACGTTCTTTTTTATTTACATTTATTTTTCTTCAGTTGTAATAAAATTCCGAAATTCTAAAGAGAATAATTAAACGGGATAGACCACCTGCAGGGAGTCTAGAGTCATTATGACTCCTTTTCAGACTTCGAGGGAGTTTCTACAAGTACGTTGAAAATAAAAGAGGTCTTGTTCGATACGATTACAAAAGATCCTCTAGGCGATATCGAATGTCGTGAAAATAAGGGAAAGAAGAAAAAAAGAAGCTCGAGTAAACAAGCGAAAGATAGATACATTCGTAACGAAAATTGGCGAAACGGAGCGGATAAACTCGCTAATGGAAAACCTCGGTTCTATGCCATCCCCTGGCACACGTCATTCACGTTTTTGCACGAAATACGGATCTACTTACTAATATTAATGTGAGACAGTCGGGGTTGTGATGTGCAGAAAGATCCCCAATCCCGTGACGAAAATAAGATGAATTGTCAAACATGATTCGTAAATTTGGAAAAAATCTTCAAGTTTAGAAATCGAATGAAAAATGAATGGCGAAATACCGGATTAAATGGAAATAACATCGCCTTGATATTCGTCGAAAGAAAGAAGACGTTTTTCGCCCTTGTATAAGAGGGATGCAAATGAAAGCTGTTCGTTAGTCGTAAGCTGTAACGTGGCCAAATTAACTTCAGATCGAAAAGGTCGCTTGAAGCATAAAGTGAAGAGGGAACAAAAAGGGACGTGTCTTCCATACTGTATAAAAGGTTGGGGTGTCGGATAGACACTTCGTTCCTTTATACACCCAGAGCTAGTATGCCTGAAGAAGGAGGTGGCTATACCACGTGGGTAGGTACAGAGAGAAGAAATACGTACACGGTGAATTCGTGCGTTTCAGATTTCCGCGGCTTACACCGATCTTTCGGATCACGTAAAATAGCGAAATCCTGCGGTAACAGAAATTACATCTTTCGCGCTCCACGCCGCGGATAGATTTTTCTCAAAAAATCGCTAAAAACTACGCGGAACTAAACGCAGACGAGAATTAGTAGCCAGTAATGATTTCCGGAGCCAAACCACGTCCGACAGTATAAAATATTCAATTCCGACGTCATTCATACGGATAATTATAAAATCTGTGCATAATTTAACGCCGAGTGTCAAAGCGCTAATCGAACGTAATATACGTTTTATCAACAAAATTTTCTACCTCCGATAATAATTGTATAATTAGAGATGTAGGTGTATAATATGTACAGATTGAATAGAAAGAATTGAAGCAAAATTATCCGCTTAATATATCTCTAATTACTGTATAATAACGATAACGGTGTTAGCTCGTCTAGCGTAACGTGATATTTTCTGGTTTGAATTATTCTGGGCAATTATTGGAGTGTAATTAATACGGGATTTATACCTGTCGGTTAGAATCTATTAATCGGTTAACAATGGGGTAATTCGATATTTTCAAATCTTGAACGAGCGGTCTTTATTTTCGAAAAATAAATGGATATGAGGGTCGTCCTGTTTTACGCTTTGAATTTTCAAATTTACGACCATTTTATAAGCGCGAACGCTCATCCCTGGTTATCGTCTCTCGCCTAAAGACTTCTTCTTCTTCTTCTTCTTCTTCTTCTTCATCCAAAGATTTTAAAGACAATCGAACTTTACTTCAGAAACTCGAATTCTAAAACTTGCTATCGAAGATTCGGGCGCCGATTGGTTCAGGACTTCCAAGGACACGAAGAGTGAGAAAAAGTTATCCCTTTATCCCTGATCCCGTTTTATACGCCGAAAGAAAATAAAAGACAACTCATACTCGTACCGTACGCCCGAATGCCCTAAACCTTGCAGGATAAATATTTGTCGTTAATTCTAATCCGCCCTGAGGACATCTATGACGGTTTCACCCCCTAAATCGACAAGGACACATGGCACACGATGGTGCAGTCGTTTGGTGCAGATGGGATGCCCAGCTCTAACATTTATACGGCTTTTGAAATTGGTTTTGCCCTCCGCGAGGGGAACAAGCGATGGTCACGGCGGTCAAACTGCCCAGAATACGGGGAAAAAGAGGAATTTAACCGGCGCTTATTTCGGTCGCAAAAAATGCCTGTAATACTCGGTTAACGTCGTATATGATCGTACGTTCGTATATGGCACGAGGAAGCACAAGTGCCAAAGATTTTTCACACTTTTTCACCAAAGACCATCTCTGCCATCTACAAGCCTGATATTCGATTGTAACGGTTCTCGCCATGCTGCAATGTGTAACCGTACTGGAAATCTAGCAACGGTACAAAAACCGCGCGGTAGTTCTTCTGCGTCTTCGACGTTCTGCCCGGAGCTTGTCGGATGAAAAATTCTCGGACGAGGGCAGCTAAATCCCGTAAATAACGGAAACTGGGAATTTTATATTCCCTCTTATTTCTCTCATTCGAGTGACGAACTTCGAAGGGTATATTCTGAACCGGAAATTAGATCTTGAGCCGAGGATATCAGATTCTGATAAATATCGGACAGTTTTACACCAAGACTTCACCTTTAATAGCGTTTAATGCCAGGCAACAGATGCTCATCGCGCTCGAATCGACCAAGAAAAAAATTCAAAATTTGTGCTCAAATGCATGCTCGAAAAGTTTCGTATATCAAAACGAACGTACGACGTGTCAGTGCAGGATAAGTTTTCGAGTAAATCTTTCCTTAAAAAAAAAAAAGAGAGGAGTAAATAAATTTTTGGAAAATTTCAAATCGAATGAAACTTTAGCCACGATACGTGTGTACGTATGTACTTATGGTGTAATATACACGTACAGTTCTGCGATCCAGATCTTCTCGTACAACGTTGTGCTATCGACTTATATACCCGCAACACGGTACATACGGATACCCTGGAGAAATTCCAACGTACGACATGTACGGTTAGGAAGCACCTGCACCTCGTTCCCTGGAGAACGAGAGTGGCGAACCAGAGCCAAAGGCATATTCCCGGCGTGACCAGGTCCCGGGTGTCACTGAACGGTACCCCGACCTCTGGACCACGACTTGCCGTTTACCGAGTTTGCTTTTGGTATCGGTTTGTCCTCTTTAAAAGGCGCTTTAAAGCTCCGCGGTCTTTCGATCTATCGAGATATGCATCTGTCCGATCGAAGAGAGACGAATGGAATTAAAGAACAGAACGAGTTGAGAAAAAATCAGCCGCGTTTTTGATCCTTATTTTTTTAATTTTAATTCTTTTTTTTCTTGCCATTCCAAAGTTTCGTTTTAACTTTTTATTTCCATCCCACTTGGAGAGCATCGGGTGCTGATACCGCAGCGAGGAATCAGTTAACCGTAAAGTCCTTGGCAAGGTACCACGCTAGCATAAACTCGTCAAGTGGAAGGATTGCTTTTGGGCTTTAGAGATGTTTTCCGGTTCCTTCAGAAGGGTGGCTCGTCCTTCGTTCCTCCTTTTCTTCGCTCGTCTCATCGTCAGTCAAGAGTCGAGTTAGCCACGATTACGTCGGTCAGATGTCCGTTAATTATTCGAGGTGTCTATGGGATTAATTCGATTGAAAAGGGATCGCGATCGTGAGAGAGAAAATTTGAGAGATCGGAACTCTTATTCCCAAGTCCGTAGACTGGACCCACGCACGCGATTCTGCCAGGAAAATTGAGATGTATTCATTATTCTTGATTTTTTTCTAAAAATGAACGGATTTTTATCCGATAATAATTCATTGTCACGTACCTACATACCTACCCCGTCACTCTGGCTATAAACGAACAAACAAAAGCTCGCTAAACACAGGGCTAAAATAGATTTAGGCATCGTTTAATCCGCGAATAAATCGCACCGAATATATATCACGGATGTGTGCTATAGGTCATTTCATCCCCCAACGCAGCAACAGCCATTTTCAATCCCTTCTCGTACCTATGACTATCCTTTTTTTACCTACTTTGTCGTTTTTTCCTTCCCTCTTCCACTTTCGCCTTTTTCCTTTTTTCTTGTTACTCTTCAATTCATTTTTTGCCACTTTTTATTTCATCCCTTTTTCTAGCCCGAAGGTCGACGAAGGAGCCTGAAGTCCGACGTGAATATATATCTTTCATATTCTAGTAGACATACTATATCAAAGAGTGGGTATTTTTCCCTGAATATCAAAATAAAAGTGTCTTTTTTGATCGTCGAGAATTGAATATAGTTTTTTTTCTTCTTTTTTTTTTTTTCTTCTTCTCATATCCGAACGAAAATTTGTTTAGCCCTGGGGAAAAAAATCATTTCATATAGGTATATATTCTATTAAATCCGTGATGAAATTTTTTCAAACTCGTCTCTCGATCCGTTCAAATCTCTTTTTTGTCATCAGTCGGAGTATATCGTAGAAAAATATTTTACTTTCTCCCCATTTTTTTGATAAACGGTATAATACGATGAATTCTATATCGAATAGCTTTCGTACGATTTAGCCAATTTTTTTTGAAAATCGATAACATTCCTCAATATATATACCATGCCTAATCCAGAAATTTCTTTTCGGAAATGTATAAATATTCCTCAGAAATTTCCATCCTCCAACGCTCCACGTATCGCTACGTATCACCAACCCCGTATACGTCCTATACCCTGCAGGGTGCGTCTAAACCTGTATAAATCATCTTGCCTCGTAGATCACCTCGAGCTTCGTTGTATCCTGTGCCCACATCGTCGTATATTGTATTATATCCAGTGTGTTCCACTCGTATGAAGTTCGAGTAAGGTTACTTTGCACATACCGAGATATATGCGAAGAGACGACGTGTGATGTGTACATATATTCATATCTTCAACCCTTTACATCCCATTTCTGTATCCTTTCGTTGAAGTTATTGAAAAAAATGATACATGCCAAAATATTCCGCGGTAAGGTTTATCACTAGGTGATATAGTGGTAAGTTTTTTGTCCGGGGATAGGGGGTCCATGGACAAATGAAGGCAGAGGATAGTTTATAGTTCCCTCGTAGAATATATACACTTACCAGCCGTTGGATAAGGGATGTTACTATTCTCTGCATCCCGCAGGATGTATATATATGTCATGTACATGTACATGTATACGTATACTTGCTTTTCTTATTTTCTCTTGTATTTTTCTATATGACAAAGGGAGAATATTCTTTCGGGTCACAGTGCTCGTATCGGTGGCTATATCGATTCCCGTTATCGCAAATGAGACCACATTCATATCCTTGACAACATAGCCTCCTCCGATACCCGATGTGCGCTACTAGCCCTATTTTTCCTTCCCTTCCCTTCCCTTTCCTTTCCTCTACGTTTATTCTTATTCTTTTTCGCAAACTGATTGTGAGCTACATTCTACTTTCGTTTTCTACAATTCTCCAGTTTACCATGTTTCGTCCACGTGTTTGAACGGAGCCAATTATTTCCACCAGAAAAGAAAGAGTGGAAGAAAAATATCTCTTTGAACCACGGAAGGGATTCTTTGTTTTTCGAAAAATCCTACAAGAATCAAAGTGTCCGTTGTATTATACTTGCAGAGAATCAATTCCACCGCTTCCTTCTTCTCCCATCAGACACTCAATATCGCTTCTACGATTCCCCAGGGACGAGACTACGAAAGATAGTATCCACGGGTCGTCTGCTTTCTATTCCTTTTTCTCTTTTTCACGTGAATTGCCATTCCCTTTATTCTTTCACGTCCCCGTCATCCGTCACAGGCTTGTATCGGTTTCCAAAAATCGACGAAACAAAAACGGCGAAGAGAAAAAATCGAGGAAAGATGTAAATTAGTCCCGATATTCTCGCGGGAAAAAATGAAACTCGCTTCGCGCGTTATAATTGATTCCGCAACGTATGCGGCTAAAATTGCAGCAACTGAATGAGAGGCTGCTACCGTAAATGCAATAGCATTACCCGCAGCAACTTACGTTAGCTACCGTTAACGAACCGTAAATTGACCCGTTCGAATGGGTACGTATCGAATATTATCATGGCGTAGAATCGTGTAAATCGGGAACTGGGCGAGTCCGTGATATGCAAATCCATCGACCGTGAGTCCCTCCGCTAACGTTTAATTATGGGTTACCGTTAAATTTCAAATTCCCATTACCCGAAGCTTTGATTGCCGTTTAATCAGATCGGCGTGCTGCTCCAGTTTCAATATACTATGAAATTTGTTATAAACAGGAAAACAGCCGAGCGAAATTTTTCGAATCTCGAATTTACGAAGGAAGGAAAAATGTTTTTGACTTTTTTTTTTTATTAATTTCAACTCGGTTTTCTCGCTTTCCGAATTGTCTAGCCGAGGTGAAGTTCAACGGTTTGAATTAAACAAGGCGAAACGATTCCGCTCGTATACCAAGGTAACTATACGTCGGCATGTATCGGGGTAACACGGCATAGAAGCTCGTGTAACGGCTTGCACCGCGAATTGTAATTCCCGCGGTTTTGTTTCGCCATATTTTAATCTGTTATTCTTTTGTTTCCCGCTTAACGAACCTCGTTTCCATTTATCCAGAACCCTGCTATTACCAGACGGGGCCGTTCTTTGCTCAAGATTCTTTGCCCATTACCGGTCTACGTGTATTACAGCATTACGGGTGTGAGTGCACGAGTACATTTCTATCGTTCGTGAAACCAGACCCCCGAAAATCTCTGTATTCATTATCGTCGCATGCTTCAACGAGAATTGCAAAAAAAAATTTAAAAAAAAAAATTGCAACACAAAACTGAATTCCAGAGACCAGAATTAATTGATACATATGTATGTATGTACGGTTTTTAATTATTATACAGGAGAAAAAAAATTTCCGACAAATTTTCAAAGCACCCTCTTTATAACTACCGTATATATAGGGTAGGTACTATTAATCGTAGTTAGTGTTTCTCTGCGAGGATTCAGACGCTCGTTCAAATCAGTCTTTTGTTTTATTTTTTTGGATAAAGAAACTTGTTTCACTTCGGCATTTTACTCGGTGAGAACAAGGGGGCAATAACTTTTTAAGGAAATGATTAATTTTCAAACAGGATACGCTCGAGAGAAAAGAACTACAAGATGTAGCTGGATCCTGAAGAACTACTCGGAGTCTGATCCCCTCGTTTCTTCATTCTAAATAACGGTGAAATCGCTTCGAAGCTTTTGTATATAAAATATCGAGAGATTTCAACCCCTCGTAAAATTAATAATTGCGAATATTTGTTTGATACAAAAAAAAATAGGGGCATTCTAATTTCTTCTTCGAATTTATGACACAGGACGTGCACGTGGTTAAATTTGCAACAAAAAAGGAAAAAAAAAAAAAAAGTAATTATAAGTTGAAAAAGAATGAAAAGATTTTTTATTTATAACAAAAAAAAAATTGAAGAGAGAGGGAAAATTAAATTGTCAGAGTTAAAATTGGATTCTGCAGGAGCAAAAAAAAAAAAAATTGTGTAATAAATCGACATAAGTACCTGAGAACAATTCGCATTAGCGATATTGTAGCGGCAAGCTTTTTCGGGATTATGTATGGTACCGTGTGTGCTATAATATACATAATATACATGTGTACATATAATTATGAAAAATATTTCACGTTCTAATGATGATTATATAACAAACGAGCACACGGGTTAGCGGGTGGAAAAATAATACTTAAATATATATGTATCCAATCTTAAAAGATCCATGACCCCGTAAAATCGAAATCTCGCATGCATTGTTGACATTTTATTCGCGCTCGGATTGGTCCACGATGACCGGATCGAATCTCGAGCTTATCGAGGTTCGACTGGTCGCCGCGAGTGAATTTCGAGTCTTCGGCGTTTTTCGGCGGTGAATTCGACCGTTTTGTGATTTTTGACGGATGACAGATACGTCGGTCAGTTGATGGATGACAGATAAGGTATGTTGGTTGTGTTTGATCAATTCTGTTATCATTTTATACAATTTCTTTATAAATCTTGAGGAAGAAGCTTCGAGTATAATTCAAAGATTAAACAAAATTAGAAGAATTGTATACAGACACCAAACCATATCCGAATCTACCACACTGAAATAAGATTGCGCGCTAAAGCAAATGTACTGTTTTCACTGAATTATAATGTACTATTTACTGTCTATTTTGTATGAAATGCTACCTTTTTTTCATTGTCATCTTGTGATAATTTGATAGATATAAGGTGAATTGATGACATGTGCGTACAATACGGTCAGCACAGCACACATTTGAATAAACTTGGGTGTGAAACACTCACAATCAGTGTACTCTATGTAATTGTACGGAAGTGTGTCCTTGAAGGGTGCACGATACTGGAGTACTGAAGAATATTAATGAACATAGTATATTAATTAACATAGTGAACTATAATTAAATCAAAAATGGAATCAGCTTCAGCACGCGTGAAACGCGTGATCTGACCTAGTATAGTATAACACACAGTGCTTCCGTGAGAGAGAGAAAAAAATTGTTACCGTTGGTTAAGCCTGCAATTTCATAGCATGCAGACGCCACGCTATACGGTGGCGCGGTGCTCATTATTTTTATTTTAACGAATGAATTGTTCATATTGTAAACGAACGGATTCATTAATTGCTTAATTAATACAACAATTAAGATTCTCACGGGATTATAACCGGCGGTTGGTGTATTTGCGTTAATCACGCATCCGCATCTAGAATTATATAACAAAAAGAAGGGAAAATAAACCGGCAAGAAATTCTTCATTTTTTCTTTTTTTTTTTACTTTTTTTCTTTCAGAACCCAATTACCGCGACTTTACTATAAAAATATCACGCCTATACCCTAGGTGAAAGAAAAAGAAAAAAAAAAAGTAACTCTTAAAAACTTCTACGGCTATATCATTTATCAGCTGTCCATAAATGTGACAAAACATTCTCGAGCCTTGCGTTTATGCCTCGGTGTTAGATCATGACTAAGAGGAAGCAGTAAAATTCATTGTACGAAACTCCGAGCTGGAGGCGTTTTGGTAAATATCCATACCCACACGTACACCTATACCTTCTTTAATTCTAAGATGAGAATTCAACAGATTTATTGACCTTTGTCAGGTCTCGTGCTCGCAACGTGAGTCCAAGAATGCCTATTTGAAAAGAGTTGCCTTATACCTCAAGAGGCGTAGAAAATTGGCCTTCTTCAATGTACTACGGTTGAAAATAAGTTTGAAAAAATCAACGATCACTTATTTATAACAGATTCATTCATTCCATTGTCAGTGGTAAACAGAACTGATTTGGCTCAGCCAATAATCATCTGAACGATACGAAGGGTAGAGAATTGAGAAATGATTAAACAAATCGAGAGGCGAAGTAGTATATTGAATTTAATTCGCCACTCTTTTTCCCCTTCCAAATTACCAAATTTCACTCGCAAGGCGTTACTTCGATCGGGTTATCACCGACGGTGTGCTATTAAGAGAAGTTGGGGGTAGATAGCTGGTAAGTCGATGTTGGTATGGGTATAAGGTATACTACTATCTACCTATCTCGCGGAAATAGGAAATTGGAAACTCTCGCGGAACAGTGGCGCAAAGGTGTTCCCTTAATTAAGTTTAATTAACCATCAGCTTTTCCGGAGCTAATCTTTTCCCCCCCTTTAATCCACGGGTTAACGAGATGTTCAGAATTTATTTAAAAGTATCTAGATATTGAAACGTGGGTAAGAAAATTCCTCGGCAAATTTTCACACGGAGATAGCAGCAGTGGGCGCTGCGAAAATACGAATGATCCGTTCTACTTCGAACTTTGACACACATATCGGATATATCTAGTATCCGAAAAAGAAGCCACTATAGAAACGAGGAGATAAATACGCTATTGTCCTTATAATAGAGGGCTAATAGTCGTAGTGCTACTTATCCAGGTCAATTGGTTGGAAACTGGAATTAGTGGCTCTGAGTTCAACGTGGCGAAGTCTGCAGCGTGCGATTGTGTATGTGAGAAGGAAGCTGAGTGAGATGGAGACGGGGAGCGAGGGAGAGGAATAGGAATAGGAAAGAGGAGAGGAGAGGAGAGCCGGAGAGAGAAAGAGGCAGGGATCGTGACCATCCATTTCCCAGCGATTTAGGAGCCCTCCTCCGGGACATCGTGGCGCTCTCCAATTAGGGAGGACGCGGGTCCGCGACTTGTTTCGCAAAATTGCCGTGTTCGCGTCCACGAAAACATTTCCGTTCCTGCTGCGAGTGATGGATGTAGGATTCTCACGAGGCCACAAAGACTGATGATGACGCGCACGCCGCCCTCTCAACGATACGTAATATACCTATATAGGTGTCACGATTTATAAACATAATGCATACATTACACAAATTCAACATCCCCCTGAGACAGGGCTTTGCAACCCTTGTACCTAATGCTTAACCATGAATCTTTTCAATTAATAAATTCGAAACCGAAGATATAGGGGCTCCTCAACCTCCTCCTCCTCCTTCTCCTTCTCCTCTCTCAATTATCAAGTGCGAAGGACATCGCTGTAGTGCTTTATTATATGGGACCAAACAATACAGGAAATTCAGGAAGGACACGAAACTCGAGACTCTATGGGGCTGCCTGCAGGATTTAGCCTCAGCTTTCCTAGCCGAATAGAAGGGTCGTCAGAGCCAATGAATGCATCGTCTTTTTTTTCTTTTCGTTCCTATTCTTCTTTTCGTTCCTCTTAGTTTGAGGATTAGTTAACGATAACGATAACACGTTTACAGATAGGATTAGGATCTTTGCGGAGGGTTGTTTACCGCTGGTAAAATTCTAATCGCGTTTAAACTATACCCCTATAGATAAATATTAAAGGGGCAAATACTAGAGCGCCGTACGTGAATGAAATTAGACGCAGAATTTGCAAGGGGATTTTCACCGCTACGCCTTTGCCTCGGTAATTTCCCAATTGTCAGAGTATATTAGAGAAGTGGAGGGGTCTAACGATTCCTAATTTTCAAACTCACGGTCGATGCCGAATCGATTTAATTCTCTCTCGCCTCATTGCCTCCCTCAAGTTTCTGAAGGTCGACGTAATTGGCGTCGACTCGATTTGCCGCGTTCAACGATACTCCAAAGTCCTCGGCATTCGTAAAAGAATCGTTTTTTCTTTCTACTCTTTTTTTTTTCTTTCGTTATTCTTCTCCTTTTATCTTTATTCTCTGCTCTTGTCAATTCAAAGCTTGCATTGAGGGATCTGCGAAAACAGATAACCATTTTTTACCACTTCACAGCAGGTAGGCGTGTGCCTGTGCTCAGATCGTTACGCTTATTTTCACTCCAAATTGCACAGCCTTTCGCCTCGACTATAATACCTACTCCAAGACGCAGGCGAGGGATGAAAATAGAAATAAAACGAATAGATAAAGGGTAGAAGTAAGAATATTATTTGCACAAGTTAAGAGAAGCGAGAAAATGGGGATAGATATAAGTAAACGAATGAATAAATTAAAGGATAAAAAGTGTTAGGATACGTACACGATTTTATTCTCAGTCACGTTTTACCGAAATTTCAAACGTCAGCAAGTATTTACACACCGAGATCTGTGAGTAAATAACGATGCGGTGGTATATGTATACGATGCCATTGAACCTAGATCAAAGTTAGTTTTAGCTAAGTGGAATCGATCGAAATACCCGCGTATCCGCCCGTTAACAACTTCTTGTTGCACCTGAGGTTCTCAAACTTTTTGCGTCAATTTACTTCCTCGATAATCAACGGCTTTTAGCCCTCTATTCGCCACGTGTAACTATCGTTAACCAGCTCATTGCTCTCTCGTTATTTCTTGTCGCGGTCAATTCGCCAACTTATTCAACTCCACTTTGAACGTCTTTACTTATTGTCGTTTTCGCAAATTACTTATACACTCGATCGAGACCGCGATCGTCCCAGGATCCCAGTCCCGGTTCAAAACGACGAAAGTTTTCCCTGCCGCGGAAGAAATTTACTCGTAATTCTTTTCAATCGATAAAAATTCCTAAATCTACAGACACTGTCGCAATATTATTTCATATACTTTCTATACATTATGTACACCTGTCGCGGTTGTTATTTGCGTCAATGTAAAACTGAAACGAAATGAATCGAAGTCCGTTTTTATCTCAACTCTCATTAAAATAATGATTAGCAATTATAATGATTCGTTCATATCTCAGAACTATATATACGCGTAAACTTTTAGCTTCTGAAATCAGCGAGTCTCTATACTCGTTAACAACTGTCTTCAACAATTTATTATCTTTTGCCCAGTTGGAGAAGAAAATTAGTTCAACTTGCAAAGAAATTACTTAAGTTTTTTCCACTTAAGATATGCTATATATACGCCCGGGTATAACGGACACGTTTAACTCAGCTTGGTTGGGTAAAAACGAAATAAGAATTTCCTCCCGATCCTTAGACCTAGAAATATAAAAACCTGATTCTAATTGACATACGGCTTACGATAAACGTCGTTATGAGAGACGGATTGGTACTCGTATGTATTAACCATTCGACAACCGGTTGTACCGGTGATCGTTGTAAAGATCGAGATTGATTGATCTCCGGAGATTCTAAGCGTGCTTCCATGTAATCGGTCAAGAATTTTCCACCAGTGTCCCATAGCCTCCGGGTGTAATTGGATACCCGGTTTAAACTATGCGAGGACTAGTTTTAGTTCAACGACATGGAAGTAGTCGAGTATTGTGTGAACCTGGAGTGAAAATGGCATATTCGCGAGAATTATACTACCGCCAAATTTCTTGACTCGGAAAATGGCTGAGCGCAGAATTCCGGGTGGAAAACGAGTCTCCGTTTTTTCGGTATGAAAAAAGTACGGTTTGCAGAAATGATCATTCGGATAGTGAAATACGTTTTCGCCGAGCTGAAGAACGCCGCGAGAAGAAGTTCAGCACGTGAGTTTACTCCGGCATGATCACGTCTATCAAAAATAAGTTTGAAGCGTTGAATCGATGTCGATTTTACCCTCTTTCTACGTCCTTTTACACCCTTATTCGCATTCGGTCTCGCTCCTTTCTTCCCTTACGGTGGCAGCCAGCGCCTTATTCTTCTTCTTCTTCTTCTTCGTCTTCGTCGTCCGACGGGAAATAAGTTCACCGTGAGATCGTTACGTGCCAAGAAAACTAGAGGGCGGTTATATACGTGCAGAGGGATGACGGAGCGAGAGAAGACTCAAGGCGACGTGGCACGGTACCATAGCTATCCCGCTGGTGTAACGGTACTGCAAACTCAATATGGGCCAATCGAGGAAGATCCAAGCTAAGGCTGGCCAATCAGTAAGCATATTTAGGGAACCGCGTTGGCATGGCATGCCGGTACCTCGGGCAACCTGGAAATGTTTCGTACGTGCTTGAAATTCTGAAGGCTAAAAGCGCGTGGGTATAACTATACGAAACTTCCCTTCATTATCCACAATTCGTAGGTTCTGATCCGGGACTGGCCTGCCCTGGGGTGCAGGATCTGCCTGCTGTCGAGGAGAAATTTCTTTCCTCTCTTTTCTTCCCTGTCCCTAGACGGAGAGTCCTGAGGACGCAATTTGCAGATTGGCTATTTTCTTTGATCATTTTTATCAGCGTGAATGTCCCCCAATGAACGCCGAACGATGCATTATTTACGAAGGATACTCCCAGGCCCAGGCCCTATACTTCTCGAGATATGTTACTCCCACACCACCTCGCGTAATGCCATTCTCTCTATCCTCCACGGACTGGTCACTTCTTCAAGTTATTCGATACTACCGGACGTGACTTCCACTCCCTTCACTCGTTTGACAAACTGGCGACACCCTAACGTCTCACCTATCATCAACTCCCACCTTCCGTCCGTATCAAGAGGACGGTTCAAAAACCTGGAAATATTAACTAGAAATTTTCAACAATCATCTTTCCTACGATTCGTCCATAATCTGGTTATGGTGATCGAACTAGACACATGCCATCGTAGAGAACCCCTACAAATCGAAAGGTAGGACATACATCGGTCTTGGAGGGTAGAGTCAAAGGTTCTTCCCATCTGTGAATAGACGTAGACACGGGGAGTTCCTCTGGATGAGGAACTTTACATCGGAAACAAACCAGTCCCAGGGGCAGCAGACAGTCCGGAGACGTGCCCTGGGAGATAAACTGACCCGGGTAAAATGCCTTTCCGGCAACCAATCAGCGCTCGAGTATTACCGAGCATCAACCAACGGCCGTCAACCTTAAGCGGCCGGTTTCCCCGGAGTAAAATAGCTCATTGAATAGCGTACTACGGTCAATCGAAGACGTGAGTCGAGCACTGATTCGAAGACGACCTCACGACGTCAAGTCCCGTCGAGACGCGACACGGCGGTCACCGTACGAAGACAAAGCGACGCCTGACGTCGGCGTCTGTCTATAACCCCTGAGCCACCCCTTATTTATACCGCTTCTTTCTACCCTTCGAAAGATTATCAAAATTGACCTCGTCGCGTCTCGTTTTTTCCTTGATGTTCTTTTTTCTCCAGCTTCTATGAGTTATTTTCAAACGAAATTTCACCTTTTCACCCCCATTTTTAGTGGGGCAAAAAGTTGTCTGATGGTCGGATCGAAAAGGGTAGAAAAACTGTTGAGGATTGCGCTCGATTCTTTGTGTACGTTTTACGCAATATCCAACATCGTCAAAGAGTTTGGATTTCGGTAGGATCCGACACCGGCTTGGATACTAAGTCTGAAGACGTTGAGACAGTCTCGAAGTTCGATTCTGCGAGAATGGGGGAGGGAGAGATCTTGAATAGGCGTGAATACACCTCGTGGTAAAGCTGAAAAGCTCAGTGAGCTTATATATTTCTTGAGGTGGACCTCGGCAGGCCGAATCTTGAAGAGATCTGAGATTCCAATATACACGAGAATCTATATCTATATATAATGCCCGCCGCGTCAGACATGGATTCATATCGAGTCCCTTGGTAGACGGAAAGTCCTCGCCGAGCGCAAACAGCGGCCTCGGCAAAAGGTCTCGACGAAAAGCCAGTAAATTCATATCGGCGAGAAAGAGGGCGAAGCAGAGACAGAGAGGGGAGAGGGAATGGGGCAGAAAAGTCCTGTGAAGAAGAGACTTTGGTATCAAAGGATTAAAGAATTCCGTGCAACGGGAAGGCATCGAATTTTTCAAAGAGAACCCAATGACGCGTGGGTGAGTCTGCAGCTGGACCAAGAAGCGAAATTCAAACGAGAATTGTCTCTTGTTTCATTTTCGCTTTCACTCATTTACCTTATGTTTATTTTATTTTATTTTTTATTTATTAATTCATCCATCCATCCCTCACAGCTCTGTCCCTCTCTGTCCCTCTCTGTCCCTCTCTGTCCCCCTGAATACTCTTTATTCCTTTTTTAGGGTGGAGGAATATCACGTGCGAGTGATTCGCTCTCCAATTTTCCTTTCGACTTGAGTTTCCGTCGGCGAAGTATAAGAATGAAAAATAAAAATTAAATGTAAAATAAACTTGCCGGATGCTCGACATTCTTTCGTTTTAACGTAGTAAGAAGATCTGTATCACCATGATTAAAACCTTAGTAATAATTTTAATTAAAAAGTTCGAATACGTAGGATATACAGGGACTTTCTGTGGTGGCGGCACAGCTAGTTCCATCAAACACACGCACGCTTCGTCCGTGTGCCAGGGATACCAACCGAAAAAAAGAATGATGCAGCTTGAACAGAGCAAAGAGTATAGCAACCATAAGCGTGAAGTCTTCGGTTGTCACATGGACGAAGCGAGCTTGTGTGTAGTGGCGGTGGCTAATGGAACTAACTGTGCCGCCACCACAGAAAGTCCCTGTATACCTATACGTAAGTCGACACGATAATTGGATGCTGAAAACAAAGAAAGAACCAAAAAAAAAAAAAAAAGAATGAATGAAAAATGAGAAATAACAAATGGAAGAAAATTCGTTTATTAAAGTTGGACAAATTTTCTTTCTTTTTCTTTCTTTTTTTTTTTCTACCACCTTTCTAAAGCAAGAAAATACATTTGTAACTGTAAGCACTGCTAGTATCGCTGCTAGAGAAACGGTGAGTACAAATTTTCTCTCTTTCTCTCCTCGTCTTGGCAGCAAATTATTCTCTGCCACATTATAACGAAGGAGTTGGGAAAGCAGCCGAGTTATAGAGGAAGCTAGGGGATGGAAAAGGATAAGGGTGAGGGTGAGGGTGAGGGTAAGGGTAAGGGTGCGGAAAAGGGAAAAGGGAAAATGGCAGTTGTTGTCCAAGGAAGTCAGGTGGGTTGGGTTGTCGCAAGAGATTGCTTCTCGTTTGTATTCATTAATTTCAACTTTTGTTTTCGCCTCCGTGTTTAAAGCAACATGATTCTTTCATTAAGCCTTTTACTCGGTCGTTATCTGCGGCTGAGATGTTATAACCAACGAACATGCCGCAATATAACCCCGGAGCCTTTTCCCATTTATATTTCTATATCAAAGTTATCTCTGCACATATCTTTGTCTTAATAAAACTCTCTTATATTTCTCATATTCCTCCTTCATTTACCATTCATCATTTTTATCAGCCCCGACCGACTAACCGCAATCAGTTAACCAAGAAAAAAGAAAAAAAAGATAAGAAGAAAGAAAAAGATAAAACAATCCATTTAACGCGAGATACAAAAATCTTGTATTAAAATATTGAAAAAAAAAAAAAAAACGAAGATGATACAAATCTGGCTACTTGAAAAGTTTCCCGAAAAGTATAGCCATAGGGGGGAGAGAAAAAGAAAGGGAAAGAAACAAGCATAATAAATGTATAATACATATGTACACGTAGCCGGTGTATTAGGCGAGAAGTTTTCTCTCGGCGGTGGAAATATCATTTCCCCTTTAGAAGAAAAGTTTCGCCGTTCTATTTTCCCTCTTCGTTCCCTATACCAGGTTCTTTTACGAGTAGCTCGCTGCAGAGTTGAAATGTTATAAATTTACATTGTTCTCGCAAAACATCCTCGGCCCTTGGGCTCAAGGAGTAGAGCTACACCCGAGTACTTCTCTAGCATCGCATTTACGTCGAACTAACGCAATGGCATAACGGAGAATAAGTCCAACCCACTTGAGACGACGCGGACAAGCTCGCTGCAGGACTGTGCGGTAGGTATACGTACCTACGGTGTTTTCTGCTCAAGTCCCGAAGAGGAGAGTAAAGGCGAGCCAAAGAGCCAAGAGAATAATGGAACGTCATGATTCGTCGAGTCCTCTCAAAGCGCCGATCTCCCTTATATCAAATACCTCCATATCCTCCGCGTATGTGAACGTGGCTATGCATTTGCACAATCGCGACGAGACAGAAGCTCCTGCTCCTGTAACTTGAAACTTGAAACGTGAAACACGAGACGGTGCGCAGCAGTCCTTGATTAACGCCTAATGCATCCGTTAAATGAGTGAAGAATACGTTTTAATTTTTTTTTCCCTTTTTTCCTTATTCCTTTTTATCAAGGATCTGACAATGAGCGAGTGCTGTGAGTTAGGGGAGTCCAAATCGTCGTATAAGAAATCTTATTTATTAAACAAGCTCGCCGGTTCGAATAAGAAGTAGAGAATTTTCTCAATCATAATCGAGCTCTAAGTTTCTTCGGCGAACTCGAATCGTTGCAGTTTATAACGTTAAAATATGAGAAATACGGGAATATCTACGTACAGGACTCCCGGCTTTATAACATACGCGAGTTGAGACGATGAGATGCTGGGGGCTCTGAGAGAATCTTTTTCTTTACAATAGGTATAACGCGCTTTACCGTGCTTTGAATGAATTTTCTTATATACCTACCATGAAAACTTTTGACGTTTGAATCGCACGCCGTACCACCGCACATATATACATATACTATGTACATGTATGCGGATTTTTTTGCTTTTCTTCACAATACCGCAACGTACGTACCAAGAATAATGATGATGCAACGCATTGTCATACGGCTAACGTGGGGGTGAAATTTAAATACGCTGCAGTATAAGGTGTACGGGGGAAAACTAATTTGATGAGAATAAAGAGCCTCTTTACTCTTTGCAAAAATAAAAAAAATAAAAAATGATAAATATGAGAATTGTTATTTTCTTTTCGTTATTTCTTAAGAGGGAGGTATTCTTCCACTCGAGCCATACGTACCGAGTCTTGATACCTGGGATCGTATTGGAAGAAAAACGGTCGATCTACGTATTCTCGATCTTGGGAAACGATTCTTATATGGGGGTTGGGAGGGAGGGGGATAGAAATAATATAAAAATATACAGGAATTGGGGAGAACAGATGGTCAAACGATTAGGGATTGCGACCCCGAAACCCTACCAGAACTCTCGCTCTCGCGACCCTCGACTAAATCTGATTCAACGAATATCGCGAGCCATATAGAACGATTTTTATGCTTACCAAGGCGAGACTAAATTGACCGTCGAGACGTCGGAATTTTACCGACTATACAATACAATGAAATAGAATGGCAATGGTTTCAGAGGTAAAAGACTAAAGGCGACTATATTATCGTCGAGGAATTTACCGAGATTTGGTTAAACTGATTAGGCCGGGGGAAGGAAAGAAATTTATAAAGTTCCTTTTCCCGCTGAGAATACGCCGAAAGCTTTTACCATTTCAATGTGAAATCATTATGTGTGTTACTGTATATACATACACACGTGCATGTGTGTGACACATATTCATACCCGCAATACGAGTAGCTAAAAGCTGGACTATAGCTGCACATAATTCACACTCATTGTCAGATTCGTGAGAGCAGGGGTTACCCGGTTTTCGAAACCACTGTGGGTAATCAATTACATTAAGAGGAAACGGGTGTAGCATATACGCATCTTCATATGCAAGCTTGGAAATAAAAATTTCCACCTTTTTTCTTTCAAGGATCTTTTACAGACGAGACTTTCAAAAGCAGGAGTTTATAAAAAGCACCGTAAATTTTTTTTCTTTTTTTCTTTTTTTGAGAAAAAAAGAAACACGAAATTTCTAAACCCATGAAATTTCAGTGTTGAAAAATGAATTTGGAAGGGAATTATCGGTTTGAAATTTTTTTGTTTCGTTGGAATTTAATTACCGATTCCAGGATTTGTTGCATTTTTTTTTTTTTTTAACAAGCCCACTTTACACAGTGTATGTATCCACACATAAAGTTTCCCGCGTATAAATACATTATTTATGGACTTTCCGGTTGGTATGAGGTGCGCTCAGCTAGCTTGTAGAATGCAGAGTATTTCGCATGTTTGCAGGTTTACGTGTTCAAGCGTTAAAGGCACTTCCGTTGAATAAATTTACTGTCTTCTCTGTATCTCGCCATCTCTCTTTCTCTCTCTCTCTCTCTCTCTCTTTTTCTCACTCTCTCGATTTGTCATCTCGACTTAACGGATCTGAGGGAAAAAATAACAAGAAATACAAGGGATCGGAGAAACGGAAAGAAGAAAGAGGCGGAAGGTGCGAGCCGGGCCGTCGCCCTTACTTCCGGTTTATCTGTACCAACGGTTTATGTTATTATCTCACGTCCGCCTCTCTTCTTTCTCTTATCATTATTATCACTATCCAGTTTTTCGTTTTCTTCTTCTACCCAACCGAAGGCTAAAAAATTGAAATTCGAAATGCGTGAGGCGAAGTGGGCCGTTATCGAAGCCTTCTTATATTCGGGGGCTAAACTGGGTGTGCGTGTTTCTACCATTTGGCTAAGTTGTTTCGGGGCTTCGTTTAGGCCCCTTCTTTAAGGGAAAAACTTCGATTTTTTCTTTTTCTTTTCCTTTTTCTTTTTCTTCCCTGCCAAAGAAACTCTCTCTCCCTTCTTGCTCTTCGGAGTACTTTTTGCAGTTTGTTTCACAGTCGTTCGCCACGTATATACATATATACAGTCTTGAGAATATGGAAATTTTCTCGAGCGAAAACTGCACACGCGCGAAACGAGGCAAGAAATTTTTCAAGAAAAATGTTAATATACACACTCGCTTGTCGTTGGGCCAAGTATTCTCGAAAGTTTTCAACTTATGATTTTTACATTCAGTTCTTTGAATTTTTTTCTTTTTTTCATCTGCCACTTCGCGTTACATTATCGTCATAATTTTTCTCATCTGTCAGATGCATTCGTATTTTTTCGCACAATCGTTTCTGTCTTTTTCTTATAATATATTAAATGACAAAGTTATCGTAGAAAGAATTAACTCCCCGCGTACTTATCTCATTATTTCTTTTGATTTGCTGCGCCAAATTTCCCTCGAGTTGAAAAAGTTTCTTCGACGAATAATATTGTCGCAAGTTCAACTCAGCTGAGACCTGAGACCTGAGACCTGAGACCTTGGGAAAGCTCGGAAAAAGCTCATCCAAATTCCAGCTAACCTTCTACGACAACCAGAGCCCCTCGTATTAATCTCCTCGTACCTCTATATCTCCTCCGGGTTCTCCACAACTTCCCTATCAATTTCCGAGCCCGGGAAAGACAAGAAAAGTGGAATCGACGTGCCTCCGTCTAAATATATCTATATAGATATAATAATAAGAATAATGAAAATTTTCTCAATAATAAAATGAAATTTTTGTTATAATACGCGGAATAAAATCCTTGAAGAAATAAACGAGGTAAAAGAGGGATTCAACTGATGGAAAGACGAATATCATGATTGGATAATTATAATCTTTCGCCAAGATCTTGGGACTGCATCCTACTGGTATGGGTACTATACCTATGTATAACCGCGAGAAGAACAGCCTTTAAACTTTATCCCGTTAGATAAGAAAGCCGCAGGATCTTGAGACGAGGTGGCTTTCAGAAAAGTTTCTCAACTGTATATACCTATCTCGGAAGGTAGAATTTGCGGTGACCTAGTAGAAAAATTGTAGAGCTTTCACGAACTGGGTTATTTCCTCTCGAAACGGCGTACATATCTGCAATCAAATCATCGAATAGAGTATAAGAAAATGAAAAAAATAAATAAAATACAATATTTCTGACATAATATACGGCTGTGAATAACTATTGAAAATAAAAATGCCTCAGTCTGTATTACGGAGAAAAAAAAGGGGGAAAAGGGAAGAAAAGAAAAATCGGGAAGGAAAAGAGACTACTTTCGTTGTGGTCCGCGCCGAATCTATGATCAAACAACTTCGAGCCGCTTAGAACACGCGAGATGCCAATTATTGTACCTACCTAGCTACTTTCGGCTCGAGCTCGCTTCGTCGCAACAGCAAACTTCAGCCTTCTATTCTATTCAGGTGTATAGCTAGCCGAAATAATCCCTTGGCTACCTGGTCAGAGCTTCGCGTGGTAGTGGATAACTCGCTGAATGTAGGCAGGTCATAATCGTCGGAAAACACGAAACAGAAAGAGAATTTTGATCCGAGAAATTGATCAATTTTTTCCGAATATCGATAGGCGAGAAAGAAAATCGGAAAGACAATCTACGAAAATGAGTATTTAGACTTTGGGAATAGCCCAAGCTCGTCCATCGTGTGAGAGCTAATCGAGTCACCCTTTTCCTCGGTCTCTTGCGGTTGTACAAAGTGCAATAGCCTCGGAGCGATGGAAGGGAAGATAATTAAAATTAATCTATTTAAATAATTTTCTCCTCGGGGGAATGAAATTGAATCGTATTAAGATTAATCGTGGATGTTATTCGGCTCTGTTATTATACCCGTACAATATGACGTTTGATGTTTCAGAATATATGATCATGGACGGTGCTGTATCCGGCCAGTGTACACTTCCTAGGGTAGATATATACGTCCATGCATGACTCCTCGGAACTGATAGCTCCTCGTCATCCCCGAAAGGATCGGGATTACGTTGATAATAAACCGTGGATTTTTGCGGATCAACAATCGTGAGTAAATGTTTAAATTTCACGTCTCTCCGATTGATTTTACGCATTTATTTCTCATCGCGGTATCTCATGGTGAAAAATTGCCGAGGAACGGCTCTTTTTTATCGGCATAAAAAAAAAAGAAAAATGGGGTGGATTGATACAGGCGAAAGTAAACAACCGAAAAGCGGCCAAAATCAGTTCGTTAAAAGTTGGAAATTCGCTTCATGTGGGTACCAAACTTTAGCTTCGGAAGATTCAGCTGTTTCCAACAATCCGGAAATGTTCACGTCACGCTCCTACAGGATCCTAACTTAGAACTTTCCAATTCAAGTCTCGATACGTTCGTTCTTAGTCTTTTACAAGGCATTCAATATATTCAAACGACGAACATATAGCGATGGAATTAATCTATGTATAAAAAAAGAACAAATTAGGCGTATGATAATAATTGTCGATGGAAAACTGAGTCCCTTTATATTTATTCATTAATTATTCATTAATTCATTCGATTGGGTGAGAGGAATATCTGAATTTCGCAAGGATCAGTTCCCTGCGATTTTCGTTACTAAATACAAGCCATAGAGCTATTCCGTGAAGCCCAGCAGCATGCCGTCAAGATAACATAGAAATTCCTCGCCTTAGGCATAGCTCAGTTTCGAAATCGAGTGGATATAACCCGAACAAATAGCAATAACACAAATCAAGACAATACATATCCATTTAGAGTTGGTATAAGCGTCGAGGTCGAGAATCTAAAGCTCGTATTTGGCAGCCTGACGTTTCGGAATCGCTCTGAATTCGGCAGGGGTTTTTCCCCGGTAAACTATTGACCGTATCGTCGATATTTTACAATAATCCTTAGGCATTAGCTCCAAATTGAGCGACGATGGAAATATATGGCTCTGAAGGGTGCTCTGGTAGTATATAAGTATTTGGGGGACAGATTTCTTAGATTTTATGGCATTTATACCGATCCTCGATTCAAACTGCAGATGATTTACTCGATGGATTTTATTCGCGAGAAAAAAAAAAAATAAAATAATACGAGTTCAAATACATATTTTTTTTTCTTTTTGAGGAAAATATCAGAAGACTACTTTTTCACATTCATTTTGTAATTGAAGCTCGGCGGACGATTTTCGCTCCTCGAATATCATATCTCGCGCGATCGTTCACGTTCTTTTTGAATGGCAATTTGATTCGTATCTGAACCACCCCCGCCTATCTGTACTGCGTTAAATATACACATAATCCTGCAGTAGTCACCCTCCACGTGTCACGTCCGGCGTATAAATTTTAACTGACTATTACCGCAGGGGGAAGAGACAAAAAAAAAATGAAGCAATCAACGCCGCGAAGTAGGCACCTACCCCAAAAACGCAAACATCAACTTACTTTGAACAAGCAGCTGTTTACGTTAGCAGCGTCTTAATTATTCATCCCCTATGCGAGTATTTTCACGGGAATCATGAGCTCGATTTTATATTTTTTCTCAAGTCAGAAAGGCTTTTCAAGGCTGGTTTCGTTCTAAATTTCATTCTATAAGTCGATAATAAAATTGAACTTTTGAGATTATGAGTAGAATTTGTAGATTCATTTGTATCCAGAGACGCTAATGAGAATTTCGAATGCAAGCACTGATTCTGATTCGCATTTAGGTACATGTAAATCCTCACGTTGCACGTAATTCTACCTAAACCGCATAGTTTCGCTACTTCGACTCTGGAATCCATGAAATAATAAAAAAAAAAAAGGTCAATTATTGCATTGGTTAAAAATCTCCTTTCCCTCCACCGTTAAAAATCATTAAAGCGTTAGTTAATTCCATCATTATTTTAGGTACAACTTTAGGTAAACTCGGTATACCCATAAACACTCTGCATTTTTAAATTGGTACGCGGGAAAGAGCCGTGCATAATCTCTGCGCGTTACATTCATAAATGAGTGAGGAAAACTCGAGGCGTATACCTACACGTGTACCTATTCGGTTGATGATTTTTTAATGACGAGTAAATTGAATATGCATGTTGTAGGTCTAGATCCACAACGACCAGGTATGCGGGTAGGTAAATGCAGGCATAATACATTAGAGCAGAATTTTTCTAGTGCTATAATAATTATATTTTAGAGCTGTAGAATTTTGGTCGTTAAAACGAAGAGGTAAGAGAAATAGTTGACGTTTCATTTCGCTTAGTTTTCCCAATCAATTTTCTCTGATTTGAAACTAAATTATTTGACGATTTTTTGTAGATCTTCAATCAATTTTCTATACTATGTTGAAAAATTGATCAAGAAGTTGGAAACCTCGACCCTTACTTTTCTCGCATCGTATAAAAGCTAAGATCACAGAGAATGGGATTTTGATTCTACGAATTCGCAACCCCCGTAGGCCGAATCACTCGACTCGCTAGCTTTCTATCGTTTACTTTTATCCCGGACTCCCTGGAGACGTTGAGGATGTACATAGATACCTAAGGGATGTAGATATGTGGTTGCTAGATTGATACATACATATCCGTCCATAGCTTCGCGTATATATGTAAATAGACACGTTTACACCGTCGATATATATTCGAAGGTGAGAGGAAAGAAGAACCAGAATTGGGACCGATGATACGCCTACGCAAATAAATTCGCATGGCATATTCGCCGCGGGGATGCATATACACAAGGTTTGTGAAAAATGAGAGGAAACCAATTCCCACTATACTCGCAACACGTACAGGACGTAGGAGGCAAAAGGTAAAGACGGTGCAACGCTAGTCCCTGACAAATCGTATTATAATATTCAAGCGTCCCGTTTTACCTTGCAAATGTTAATAAGAAAAATTGGATCGAATGAAAAGTCAGATATTACTTCTCCGAAATCATTCTCCCTTCTTCTGGCGGAATTTTTTGTCACCTTTGAATATTCTTTCCCATTTTCCGTCTACAATGACATCCTTTTATATTATATCCATGTGAATATCGATGTGTATGTACTATATATAGGTATATATGTAAAATATATATATATATAGGCCGTTAAGCCGAATAAATGGGGTTAATCAATTCAGCCCCGCGATCCTGTACACAAGTATAACTTGAGGCAAATACCAACTCGATTCGCGGATCGAGGAAAGCCCCGTCCTTCCTTCCTTCCTTCCTTCCTTCGTCGATTAATCAAACTTTAAACGTCGCCAAATTCACTAAGCGATTGCAGGACTGAGGGAGCTGAGTAAAATAGATGGGCAGGTCTTAGGATGTCTGTATGCCAGGTGCGTACATAAAATATAGGTACCTAGCCGAATTCCCCTAATCCTTTAGCCAGTAGAAATTTACGTAGACTCTAAATAAACACGGTCAATATCCCAGGTGTTGAGGAAAATTGAATATTTCATGTAAAGATATCAGGTGAGAAAGGAGAAAGAATATTTCTTCATAATATTTGGTTAATCGATAAAGAGAAACTCTGCGCGATAGACAAATAGGCTCATCTATATAATCTATCGACGGATTTCACTCGCCTAGATTTTGATTTTAGACGGTATCATTCCCGGATCGCGTTACTGACCTGGTAAAGAATCCCGTCACCGCGTTGGCAAATCACTGGCAAATTTATACCCCGGCTATAATGCAGACGTGGGTATATCTATTGCGGGACTGTCAGCTGAGGGACTTTGAAAGACGATATCTTCGGCAAATATCCAGTTTCTTCTAATATACATATACATATATACGATTCCCTTCGATTCCCTTCCGTGTGCGGTAATGCTACTAGAGCGAAAAAAAGATTTAAAAGAAAAGTTCTATCCCATTTAATTATCGATCTTTTTTTTTTTCTTCTCTTTCCTTCATTTTATCCAATTTTAAAATAATTTCTCTCTCTTCGTATAAAAGTCTTACTTGTTTTCCATCCCCAGTGATAGTATAAGGTTAACAAAAAAAAATAAATTAGATCAAGACTTATTGTTCAACGTTTGAGAGAAATATTTCTCCCACTTTTATTGATGTAACGGAGAAATGAATGAAAAAAAATTGCGTTCACTTTTCTGGTAATTAAATAAGAAAAAATCTCACAAAAATTGAGCTATATTCTTTTTGCAATTAATATCTAGCACTCCGAGTAGTACCGCAGTTATACGGGGCTTTGTGTTGGAGAGGAAACTCTTGAATTACAAGATAATGAAACTGGTACACGCGGTTAACCACAACTGGATAGGTACTGCATGCAGTTGCTAGAATGACGTAACGGTAAATTAGCGATAATTATTAGCCCAGAAGATTCTATAATGAGATTCACCGTCTCTATGTACAGAATTACGTTTAAACCGTAGCTGTAGGTAGATAGGTAGGTAGGTAGCAAGGTTCTACCTAAGGCTGATGAACTAACTTGAAGAATGTTTACGGTCCGTTTACTGAATGACTGTCGGATTCCGTAATACTACTGTTACGTGGATCTAGGAAAAACGACGAGGAATATATTTAATCGTAAATTTAACTGTTCAAAACTTACCATCCGAGATACCTACGAGTATCTGTACACGACTTGATTGATACCTGTACCTATACAGAGAGAAATAGCCTCGGTGACACTTTAACCGCAAATCTTAATGACTTTAAGTATTTTCAGATCACTTCTGGAGCAAATCGCGGCTCGGTTAACTGTTAGAACAAAAAATAAATGCCCAAGGTTATCTGTATCCAATTAGATGTATTTATAAGAGAAATGATATAGCTATATATATCTACAGCGGCGTCACCAAGCCGTGAAAATTGATTAAGTGGAATGAATCGAAATATTCTATAGCTAGATGGACGCCTTGATGAATTATTTCACCGGGAAGAAATATGTAAGAAAATTCTGAAAAGGAGGCGCGGGTTACTTGGAAAATTAAATAAGAATTATAATTAATTATTTTACGATGATAATGCGCAAAAAATAATCAGTAATGATTATAAACGATGAGCGAATCGTTGTTCGAATTGATCCTTGATACCTTGAGCTCTGTGACTTGGTTTTTGTGAGAAAGGATAGAATGAAGAGAAAAGTGATAAGAAAAATTAAAAAAAATAACGATGGGATAGATTCAAAAGTCAATTTTCCCAGGATTGGGTAAGGCGTGACCAAAATGAATCTTGATTAAAGCGACAAAAGATGGTTCCAGCAAAAAGGTATTCAGGATAGAAATAAGCCGGCAACCGACGATGGAAGCTAAGAGAACCATTCCGAGAATCATTTTCTCGTCCACTAACCATTTGGATCTCCATACATATAGCTTATAAGCTGCGTTGTTCATGCATGGAATTTTTTTTTTTTTTTCTACTTTCCTTTTTTTCTTCTTCTTCTTCTTTTTCTTTTAGGCTCTTTTTTTTTTAACCCTCATCTTAAATTGGCCGAAGCGTAGCTAGCGAATCGCCGCAGGATCCCGCGGGACTTTAGAACCTCAGATGTCCTGGGTTTTTGGAGGACCCACCAAAAGGAATAAAAAAAAAAAGAAAAACAGGGAAAGAGAAAGAAAGAATAAAAAAGAAAAAAAATTGCCTCGGGATCACGCGGGGGTAGGCAATAGAAGTAAAACCCTGAAAAGGAATGGGCTCTTACATTTTCTTAACGCTTCACACGGCCGTAAGGACTTCTGTAGAGTATAGTAGCGAGTTCTTGAAGAGAAACACTATGGGAAACTATAATTTCATGAATATTCAACAGCTTTCTACCCGCGGTTCGGGTCAAGTGGACAATTCTCTTAAAAGATATTCAATTTATATATATATACCTACACCAATCTTCGGAGAGAATCGTCGCGCGGATCTTCGACAAACCCTAATCGTTTCCTCGGGAGTTGAAATGAATGAATAAATAAATAAATAAATATAACGCATGATATAATGATAGAGATAAATAGCCGAAGAGTTTGGTGTCAATGAACTAGAACGATTCTAGACCACAAGGGCAAAAAATGGTCAAGTCATTCACTCCCGAGTCCGAAGTTCGATCGTTCGAGTCACTCGACGTAATGACAGTTCAGTTTTCGGTTCCCTTTTCGTTCCTGTTTTATCCATTCCTTTTCTTTTTTCTCTCTCTCTCTTTCTTTTTCTTTCTTTTTTCACTCACTTTGGTCAAGTTTTTGTCCCTCGATGCGGTCGCTCGATATTGTTCCGGCGTTCGTCAAGGACTCTCGAGTTCACTTCCGAAGACTTACTCGAGGAAGAAGTACCTCGTTTCCTCGAGGAGACGTCTTTGCGCTAGTGTTTTTTTAATTCATTTACCATCGCGCGGGGGGATGAAAAACTCACGGGGATTGGAAAATACCTATTCTATGTATGTCACTGCATACCTACACCCGTACATATACCTGAATATCCCTCATCAACAAAACTCCTCATTAATCAAACGAATCGTAAATCGCCCTCTCTCTCCCTCTTCCGGACTGACCCCCTTATCGCGAAATACAGTCCTAGCAAATTAGGGTTACGGGGTAAAATCAATTCCCTCAGAAAGCTATAATCTTTTTCCATATCTGACGCCGCGCCGGGCAGATAAGCCAGCTCAAACGACGAACGATTTATGTGGGAGTTCGACCAGCGCAGCGATTAGAGAGCTCTTTTATTCATTTTAGGTAAAAATTATGAAGTGCGAGTGGGATTTTTCTCTTTTTTTTTTTTCTTCGATAATCGCAATGAAAATTAGAGCTGAAAAACTACAGGCATCAGTGTATATAGCGATCATCTAAACGTACGTTTGTCTAACCGTTAGCAGATCCCGTCTGTGCGGTGTTTCGCAGGTTATTGGCAAACCTGTAATCCTCCGAAGCCAGTAATGGCAAGTAAAACGTAGACGAGGGATTTCCGAACAAGACGATAGAATAACGTGCGAGCTAGTATCCGATGTCCGATAACATACACGAGAGAAGCGTTCGGAACACTCGAAACTTTATACTCTTTCGTAAGTGAGAAGACTTTCGAGAAGAGTTTGGGAATTTTTTATTTTTTTTTTATTTGCAGAAAATTGACAATTTGATGAGACAAATTTCTGGTGATTAAATTCGAATTCAGAAAAATCGTTTATAGGGAAGAAATTCCGAGTGTGAGAATGTGTTTAATAAAGTATAGCCTCCTGCCACGAAACAATAACGTTTTGCAAATTTATATCGAAACGCGCCTTGGCACATTACGATTCGAAACACGCCTCGGAACTTTACGACACATCGCATAGCACATCTAATATTCAACCACCCCCGTCTTCTCTCTCTTTCTCTCGCCCCTCTTTTTCACGTAAACAAAAATATCGCCGACCATTTTTATCTTATGGCGTTTCTTGATATTCGTCGATATTTCTCAGCGATATTTCTCGCACACTCTGCACAGCGAGAAAGAAGAAGAGAAAAACGCGGCGGAGAGAGAGAGAGAGGTTTGGTAATTTACTATTTCAACATAAATTTATCGACTTTATCTTGGCTCCCCGACGATGTAACGTAACAAAGCGATAACATAACGGAAAGTATAAGATAAATGAAGGGGAATAAAAATCAAGAAAATAACTCGACTGGGGTTAAACGGCTACACAGATGTTATTACTAAATCGTCAGTTTCGTATTATCGATATGATACGCGATCCTCGCGGGATAACGCGGCGATATTATACCTAAGATACGATTTGCATCTCCTCCTCGATATTCAAAGCAGGGTCGATCTAGTCCACGGTTGATTCGCCTCGTTTTATCTCGAGCGAGAACCCGCGTCGATGCTATAAAATTGATTATAAATTGGACCGAGTCTCGCCTTGGCAGCGAAACGCTGGGACATTTGTCGGCTCCGTATGCATGGGACCGGATCTATTATGCAGATCAGAAGGAGATTCTGTGGTCTCCTTGGCCTCCATAAGCATCCTGGCATCCACCGAGTATTTCACCCTGTGACAACGCGATATAAACTATTTTGTACTATTTCATTATTGCCTTTGACTCCTGCAGGACCCCTGCAATTATGTCAAGACCAACCCTTCGGCTCAAACGTTCGAGGAAACGCGACGCCCTGGAGCTTTGAAAATGACGAGTGTAGAAAATTGAGGGATAATCATACGTCGGGGTTGGAAATATCGTGGCGCAAAAAAACGAGCTTATCGACTAGCCGTAAGCTGGCTCAATCTTTTCGAAAACGCTTTACTACTGTAACTTTTAAGACCGGTGGATCGTTAAAATGAAAATTAAGATACGAGCGACGGAGTAGAGGCCTGTGTGCGTGAAAAAGAGGACGAAGAAGTAGAAGGGAATAAATTACCCTGACCTTAAACGTGTTCTGAAACTTTGTCTCTACGTATGGCTAGGACTCAGGCACCTGCTTCGAGAAAAATAGATACCTACGTCGTTAGATACGTGGATTCGTACGTCCGTGTGCGTTTTATTCATTGTGTAAACGAGATATTCGGATATGATTGCATTACGTGGAGCTCTTGCTCGGACATATATTCCACGTAGTTCTATGGCCAGAGATTTTTCAAGCAGTGTAATAAAAAGGCAAAGAAACCTTAAGACGGGAGTACAATGGCTCGAGATACGTATCTTCGGTTACACTATAAATTAACCAGTTACCTGTGGCCAAATTTGGTTCGAGTTCAAAGTTTCGTTGCGCAGGTTATAGTATTGTAACACTTCGTCCTCAGCCACGCGAGATATTTACAGAACTCAATAACGATGAGAGAAAATAGATCAACGGTGATTCAAAAACCGCTCAAACCACGCTCGACATTTATCCTCGTCGCCTAAATTCGTTTGATAAAAACGTCCGATTACCCATATCGCTCAACATTTCGCAACGATTTCAACGATTCCGCTCATAACCGACAGACAAACTGGCAGACATTCGCGAGCCTGTCGCCTCCGGTTTCTCGTCTAAATTCGGTGTCTGTAATTTATCTGATTAATCGAATACACGACGAGGCGCTTTTTTCTCCGCCCGCTTATTATACATAGACGAAACGCAAGAGTCCTGCGGCGAGATTTGATGGCGATGAAACGCGCGGATGAATATAAGAATAACGAATCGTGCGACGAAATGAATGAGACGTAGGAGAAAAATGGGTGGAAAAATAGAAGCCCGTTATTATAATGCAAGTGGAAATATTTCTGAGAATAAATCGTGAGATTTATCACATCAAGCGATGATTAATCGCAGCGTTATCTGCGTTTTTGAGAGGGGAGGTAATTAATCTGCCTGCAAATTTTGAGGAATAAAAGAACGGAGCATCTCTCACTTATTTCTGTTCCGACGAGAAGATATCGTCGAAGTTGATGTCAGATCGCAGGTGGCTTCGTACCTAAACCTGTTTCACCTGGCAAGTCTTAAGCCAGGCAAGTTGGCCAACGCAACTCGTGTGTATCTCGATTGAAACAGGAACCAACCGACACGCGCGTGTAGCGTGGATTAGCAGTTAGCATATGGGTAGAACCGTACAACCGCGCACGGCTGTAGGTATAATGATCATTGGAAAGGTGGCCGGACTAAATGACGCTAGTAATCTTTTATAGAAAATATCGTGAAATGATAGCCGAGTTTATAGACCTGGAATAATATTAACCGCTTTTTAAGACGGTAATTAACTACATAAGCCAGACTAGCCATCCTGCAGAGCCTCGAGCCAAGAGCCACTACGAGAGAACCAGAATGGTAAGACGGACGCGATTCATTTTTTCCACAGGTATCCGAAGGGTTTCGAAAGGAGATAATCGTTAATTGGCTCTTAAGCCCATTATAAACTCCTGGTTATATCGTCTGTCCTTTTCCTATCCTTGATTCTTGTATTTTACAGTTTTTACCCAAGGCGAGAGATATCTTCGAAAACTAACAGCTGATGCGAGGATTGGCCCGATTTCAGGCGATGAGAAAAGTGGGAGCCTGTTAAAGATCGGAAGAATGAATGAAAGAGGGTTTTCTTCGAGTCCATTGTCAGAGAAGGTGAATGATTTTGAACCCCTGGTGAAAATCGTCAGCTCGTAGTTATTCCAATTTTGACAAAGAGATTAAAAGTCGTGTTTGCCTCAAGCTGTATTTTTCCTCATTTCTCCTTCTCTCTCTTACTCTCTCTGCCTTTTTGAAAAAAACGAATAACTTGGAGGCGTTAGGCCTCAAAGCATGGGCGAGATCCCCAAAGAAAGAAGAAAAACTTGAAATGGGGTATACTACGCGCGTATACCCAACGCAGTATATAAAGAAGCGGGCAGATGTTCAGTTCATCCAACAAGTCCTTTCACAATTTCACACACCTATACAATAGAGGAAGATACACAACGCAGACAAAGCTGGTAAACTTTCAATCTTCTTCGTTGATAAAAATGAGGGATAAAATATTGGGTTTAATACAGATATATTATCACATCGTAGACCTATGTGTATAGGTACGTGCCTCCGCGTTATTACGACTAACGACGCACTTCTTCAGAGGTTTTTAATTGACTAAAATTTTCAGAATCTAAGGCCCATTTATGTGTCAGGCTTAGGGTCGAGCCCTAAGCTGCTTTCCCTAAGGATTTATTTAGGTACGTGCAGGGAGAATCGTATATACAGCTTCGCCGAGAGAAGTAGACTGCAATTACGTCAGCTGAAATACGTTGTATAAATATTAAGTACCCAAGCCTTGAATGTACATATACATGGATATTTTTCTGAAAAATCTTATTACTTTTAGAGAATATACTTTAAAGGGAATGTCTGGTATCTTTCTCGACTTAAAACCCTGCCATATATTTCGTATTCAAATTGACTTGTATAATTGATTTATTCAATTCTTCGGACTAAACTCGTTGGATAGAAAATCTCTCCTCGTTACTTTGCTCCTTTGGTAGAAAAAGGGTTCGAGTAGATAGCCGCCTTTCCTTCACTTTTTACACCAACAATGAGTAAGAAATGTATAAAATGTAATTGGATCGCCTCGTAGAGAGGGAAAAAAGTTCACTACCTAAATACCCCATCGCACATAAGTCACTCTGAGGGGAATAAATTTAAAGTAAACAGTTAAACCAGCGCATCTGCCCAACCAACATCTACCTACCTATCCACTCTACTAGTTGACCACATTAATCTCACACTCACGACATACAGACATACAACACACCGTAGTATCTGCGAAACGAAAAACATTCTCGGTTCTTCTATTCCTGGCGCTTTAACGTCGAGCTAGAACCACCCCTTGACCCCTAGGTCGCACGTCAGTCAGGATGCAACGTTGGAGGATGCTGCGGTATCGAATTTGTCTTTTTTTGTTGTCTTTTGGAAATTTTTTTCACCTAGTTTACTTGTTTCTACGTTCTTCTTTATTTCTTTTAATTTTAGAACAGTTTCAGACCTCGCGGAGATTATAATACTCGCGTGATAATAACGCCCGAGGATATTTCTATAGTCACGCGGAAACAGGACCTCCTGCATCAGAAACTGAGGAAACCGTGAATCTAGACTCTCGAGTAGCGAGCGAAGAGCGAATCTTGCGTGGATACGAATGGAATTTAATTATCAGAACACACGACAGACATTTCGAGTATTATACTACGGGAAGCGAGACCAGGTTATATCTACGTTACCTGGCTTCTGTCTACCCTGCCACATCTACTATCTCATTAATTATTGTGTTAATTAAATTGCAATCAAATAACACTGGCGCTAACATTCCGCGGAATAAATCCACCCCACATGCTCGTACACCCGTGTAATACCTGCGTCCCACATACGCGTACGTTCTGAATGTGGAAATTGAAACCATGATTTATTCGAAACTTGAAAAATTGGGGAAATCAAGGATCGCAGGGGTGGACGAAAAATCATCCGGGTCGATTTCCTGCAAGTTGTTCACTCCGTCTAGGTCAGTCGGCAAAAGGGACGAGCGTATTCTTCATAGCTCGTGAAAAACGAGAAATAAAGAGGAATATGAATAGAAAATCCTGGGAATTTATATGAGGGAGGATATTTCTATGGGGCTTTCCGAAAGTATGACATTGCTTCGTGATTATTTTTACCCTCAACTTTCTTCCAAGCTCGTTTACGGGTCGGACGTCGCTACTTTTGTCTTTGCTACAGGGTTTAACGCCCTCCTGAACTCTGAACTCTGAATCTATATACGATACTCGATGGCGGGGTCAAGGTCTCTTTAAGGGGTTAATAAATTCCCTTTTAATAATCCCATCGCATGCATATATCCGGATATACGAATGTACGTTAGAAAATCGTCGAACTCACGTTCAACAGATCAAATTCAACCGGGACTCGATTCATCGATAGTGCGTTTATCACAATACATTTATAACGCTTCGGTATACCTCCAATTAATACCTACAAAAAAAGGTAGATCTGCTCTGACTAAAAATCAGTGATTAGTAGATTGGCCAAGCCACACCGAACTCGTTCACGGGCTTAGACGAAACTTTTTACATCTGGTTAACCAGACTAATTAACTCAACTCATGATATGTAAAAGCGATTAGCAAACTCGACTAACACGTTAATAATTACTTGATTAACAAGTCGTAACAGCCTAACTTTAAGTGGGGGTAAAAAAATCTTTCTCATTATAGAATTTGATGAAGTTTTTCTTCGAAGTTATCCGAACTGTATTGAATTTTATAACGTAGATCCGTGAAAGGAGAAAAACGTAAGAAAAGCCAGAAATCCGATGGGATACAGGTACGCTGTTCCCTGAAATATTTCGCTGATAAGGTCGAGTATGTATAGGTACACATCTGCCTAATGCATGTATAATATTTCATACGTTGTACATACATGCACGGGTGTACATCCCGGGGGTTAACAACGGTAGAGAATGTCATATAAGTAAGATTGCCAACCGCTAACAAGCTGAGCCATTATAAGTTGGTTTATATCTTTCTTGGCTTCCTCGCGGATGGCTATGTTCTTTTTTTTTTCTCTCTTTCCTTCTGTCTTTTCCTTCCCTCTTTTGCATTTCTTTTTCTTTTTTTTTTTTTTACAACTGTGGCTATTTTTCTTCCTTGAGGGAAATACGTGACACCAATCACGCCAAATTGGGTGTGTCGTATAACTTTTTCAAGTAAATACCCTATTCCTTACGATCCTTACTGTGCCTTCAGGTTTTTCCCTCGTACTCTCCAGTTTCTTTGCTTTTATAATATCCACGCAGCTATATATGACGTATACATATAGTATAGTATACGCTATGCTACAACTGATTGTCAGAGAGCTATACAGTCGGGCGATTAACCCTACCACAATCCACCGGTTGTTTTCGTAAGCGGATTAACCGCAGCTCTATACCGTCTCTCCAGCTTTCTTACGTACCCGAGATAGACGCCTCAAAGTCGTTAAATTTTGTTTGCCTAGATTATGGTCGGACGCTATCTAAGGCTATAACCCTTTCCTCGCACACCGCAGCGTAACAAAATCAATTAGTGTCACCCATATACCAGGAATTGAGAAATAGACGTTTCTACCAAATTCAAACTACGAAAAGATAGCCACTGCCGTTTTCGAGATTAACTGAAAATTTGAAAGAATTACATAGAATGTAATTTTCTCTTATACGAAAGTGGAATCGCGTTACCTGATTTCCTCATTTTTAGCAACTAGCTCAGCCTCGAGTATTATTCTATAAATTTTTTTAAACCATTCGACGATCGAGTTAATGTCGATAATTGATCGTTCGATCAATGGAGGATCTGGTCAG
Source organism: Rhogogaster chlorosoma (assembly GCA_944452935.1). NCBI lineage: Eukaryota > Metazoa > Arthropoda > Insecta > Hymenoptera > Tenthredinidae > Rhogogaster > Rhogogaster chlorosoma. The sequence continues at coordinate 25,112,395 of OX101800.1, read as the reverse complement.
AATATCAGTTGAACGAAAACGAGAGGAAACTGAGCGTGCCATTCTATGAATCGCGTAAATTGAGTTTTGAAACCTCGTTGACTGACGATATAAGAGATGTGAGATTGAAACGCATTGTCATATGACCCGCAATGGAATATAGAATCAAATTTAATGTTTACCGTGCAGGTTTCAAGCCGTTGTACCTGTACCTCGTTGATATTGTACGTACTGAATAATACCCACATGTATGCATAATGCATGTTATGTAGACCGTGTGTAGGTATGTATATTATACTGAGAGGGCAGAACGAACCTCCGAACGGGGCTTTACAAGGCAATAATAAAACTCAATTATGAGATATTTCATTATCACGTCACGGAAAGCTTCAGGCTCTAGCTGCAGCTTCTATGTACGTGTGTATTTATTCGTGTATATGCCGTAGGTCTGCGATACTTTACACTGTGTACACACTTCTCTGCTGTATAATGAAATGAGAATATTCTTCCTCGAAGGAATTAACTTTAATGTTGAAACCAAAAAATGGAGATGAAAATGAAAATGAAAATGAATATGTGCAAATATCGTCCAGCCTCTGGACAATCCTTAGAGAATTTATACGACGGCCAGTAGTTTGACGAGATAAGAACGTGCCTCGCTGCCTGAAATCTATCTCTGCCTTTTTCGTACCCCGTTCCTTATTCCGTATTCGATTTTTCTTCAAATCAAGTAAATCGGAGCCGAGCTAACCCACATATCGAAATTGATGTATGATCTATTTCCGGGGCTGGAGGTCGGGTCACGTTACTTTGGTTCGTGTTGCATTGCGTGAGGTGTGCCCAAGACTCGTGGGAACGGTTTGCTCGCCACTCGACTCGATCTAATTCGTACCTATATACATATAGATAAATTTTATTGGTTCATTGGTCGGTTGTTAAATGAATATTGTACTCGCGAAAGCGTCGATCTTATCTTAGAATTAAGTTTCCTTTACCTCCTCGGTGTTCTCGTATTAAGTATATATATCTTATGCTCTTGCTCGCCCGAGTACAAATCTGTGCCAGTCCTTGCTCAGCTTTAGAAAGATTAGGATATATTTAAAAGGAGTGAAATAAAATGATATAAAACGTAAGTTTTTTTTTTTTCTTCTTCTCTTCTCTTCTCTTATTTTTTTCTTATTTTTTTTTTTTTCTTTCTTTTGGGTAAGATCAAAAAATTCTTGCGAGATTAAATCCACTAAAGCTTAAGCGAGGGCCGCAACGGACGCCGTGGCCGCTTCATCCGAGGAAGACGCCTTGTTATATGAAAGTATAGAGGGCAAAAGATGGAGGCTTGAAAATGGCTCGTTTTAGGTATATACCTAAACCGGGAAACTCGAGGCACTGCCAGGGTATGTAGAAGGATAGGAGAAGGAAGGCGTAGGTATGTACATACTATACCCTGCACCATACCGAACCGAGTTTTAAAGAACCATTTTCTTGCAACGGCTCATTTTCCCGTGGAAAAAATCCACCCCCACCCCGCATCTCGACAAGGTAAAAGAAAATAAGAAAACCTGAGCCGCGGGAAAAGACTTGAGCCCTTAACGGTTCGTTATTATTTTAAGCGGCCGGTACATGGCGCTCGAGATTAGCTGGGAAACGGATGATTCCAGAGGCCCTAGCCATTTCGCGGGTACAACCGAACCGTGTTATGCCTTTGGACACTTTACTTTTATTTTTTCATACCTTCCTTTTCCATTTATCACGCTTTTTCATCCATCTCTCAAGCTACTCTACTATACCCCCGGATAAAGCGAAATGGTCTTATTTTTCCATTTTCGTTATGTCTTTTTTTTTTTCTCCATTATTAAAAGGAAAAGAATAATTTCTGCCAGAAGTAATTTGAACAAAAAAAAAAAAAAATAAAATAAAAAAATTATCGCCAGAGATCCGATGTGAAGATTTATCCCTTTAATCTTCTTATTCTCTTCCCTTTCTTTGGTTTTCGGCATTATTTGAATACGGAGAAAAAAAGTTTATTCCCTCTTTCCACATTTTATTTCCTTTTTTTTTTTCTTCTTTTTTTTCCTTTTTTTTTCATACAAAATAATTATCTCGAGAATTTCGCGAGGCGTTTGAAAGTTGTTGAAACTTAGATGGTTTAATATTATCCCGTTTCTTTGGACATAATTTAACGTAAACGTCACCGTGCTTCGGGAATGGTTCAACTTTTGTTAAGTGTCATCCGGTTAAAATACTCAAGACTTTGGGAGTTTCGGGGGTATAGCGGGGCAGGGAAGGAGAGGGGGATGAACGCGGACCTTTGGCACGGTCCTTTAATTAAGACCTTTAATTAAGTTTCGAGAAAGAAGAACAACTTCAATCTTCCCTAAACGAATAACGGTAGTATATGTATAAGATGTACCTATACCCGGACTACCCTTATCTTTCCTACATTTATACCTCTCCATTTGAGATTTTGAACCGCGTGTTATATACCAATGTTTACAACCCTTTCCTGAATGTGCGGTACACCACCTTAAACTTCGTGTAAATTCTCGCTCGAGTCACGATCTACAGATTTGAAAATTAAGTTTCTCACCCCTGGGTTTAGCAGCTTCCCCTCGTTAACCCAATATCCGTTGTTTAATAACCAATAACTTTGACGGTATACTCCGCAACCTCCACGATTCAAAATCCAAGGGAACAATCCAACGGAAAGAAAAAACAAAGTCAAACGAGGGAAGGAAACTTTTCTCAATCATCGTGTAAATTCGACGATTCAATTTAGGCAGAAAAGTCATCTAATTTTCTAAACTAAACCAACTTCTTTCCTCCAATTTTCACTCGTCAAATCTCTTGAGCTCTTCATGCGCCAAGATAGGTACGAGGTGCGGGTATATAATACTCGCAATTATACCATGACTTTAGAATGGAGATGATACGGTTGAGTCGGGCGTGGCTCGCCAGGTCTTACAGTTGCTGTTTCTTGCTGGCTCACCATGAGGTGCACTGAACCCAATGCATTTCAACCTGCAGCTAGAAGATATCAGGAACAACCTGGCGCAACCAGTACAACTCTTGGCTTCACATACGGCGTTTATTTTCCCTACGGAATATGTAATCCTTGTATAAACGCTTACAGCTAATGAAAGGTTTTTCCACTCAAATTATGAATATACAATATATAATAGTCTTTATTCTTCCCGCATAGGTAGTACCTACGTAGAAAGGCCGAATGAGAACTTCCATGAGTTTCGAACTAGATGATTAATTGAACGTTCGTGTCTATCTTACCTCTTTGTGATACAGGTGACTGTTTTTGGGCATGTGGGCATAAAGTCTAGTCATAGTGTTCGTGTATTGGTAGACGAAGACAAAGGCGAAGTCTGCCAGCTACATCAGGGTAATCAGATATTCAGTCTTAATGTTTCCTGGATGATGGTCGACCGCCACTAACTGTTACCTCCTTTTCCTGCAGGCCTTCTTGCGACTCCGAAACCTACCACACGCCCGTTTAACTATACAAAACTAAATGGTATGAGTATCATATACCCAGATACGCGTACGCGTGTATTCGTGCCGTAATACAGCTACGTGCTGGAAGTAAGTGCTTTAGTCAACCTGGAGGAAGCAGGAGGCTCGTGACTCATCCTGAATTACGAATACGAACGCGAATTGTCAGCGTGACCATGACGGAAATTTCACCACTAACAAAACCTCCGAGGCACGGGTCACTATCCGTACAACGTATTAAGACCGTCTAATTACAGCATGACGTAACGTGAGCTCGTGACATTTTAATAAGCGACTGACATCGCTTCTTCATCCCTTAATTTTTTTCACACAAATCAACCTGAATCGCATTTCTAATCTAACGCGGAGGAGAAATAGAAGCAATTATCCGAGGAATCGGCTGTTGCGGTTCTAGCTATTCCACACAATCAAGCATCGATATTCGCTCACCTTTCGCCGATTCTAGAGTCACATTAATTGCTATTGACGTGTTTCCACGATGATAATGGCGCGGGGGTATAGATAGAGAAGGGGGTCACGAGGGATACAATAGATTCGCGAATTGAATTGAAATACTGAAAGGATCCTTGTGCAATATCGACTAATGCGAAGAAATCGTAGGTACATGTACATAGATTATTGTTATAGGCGAGGTATCGATCTGTGCGATCTATAGTCGGCAGGTACCTTGATTTAGCATCGTCACGTGCGCCTGGGCTCAAAGCTTTGTGGTCGGTCTTCGATTAAAATTCACTTTTCTAAGTGTACAGCTATACCTTTGTGTGTTTAGTCGTGTATGTTCATGCCTCTATCCTATATCTATGCGAAGACAGGATAACGAACGAGCAATAGGAAGAATAAGAAGAAGAAGAAGAAGAGCCGATCGTGACTCGCGACTTTAAATTACCTATACTCAATTTTAGCAGATAACAAACCCTCAGCCTTTCGTGCCTAGAGGATGCTAGCCAGGCTACCTGGGCATGGCAGATAGGTAACATGCTGCTTATTGATTTCGCCATAAATTGCATCGCCTTGCTCGCGTAACTTCCGCCAACACACCTAGACCGCCGAACACAAGACTACTTCCGGTAAAAATACTAAAATGAATCTTTATTCTAGCACCTCCGGTTCTAGCTATAGCTCGTTGCGAAAACCAATCGTGATTGTTTCCGGTTCAAATTTCGAATCTTTTTTTCTTTTCATAATATATGACGATACCTTTCTAGAAATAATTACCTCGCCATTCGCAATTCTCTGATTTGAACAATTTTCAATTCCACACTGTATTCGGTATCATAAAGCCCCCCGCACCCAACCGATCCCACACCTCTTTAATGTACTCATTTTACCTCTCACTTCGACACGCGACGATTTCTGGTTGAAATTAGGTTTTTTTTTTTGTTTTGCTCTTCTGTCAACAGATTTTTTATCGCGTGAGATCGCCAGCCACGTGTAAGTGTGATAAGTTAGAGAATTAATTATTTCGAAAGGAATCCCGTTTCATTGATAGAGGCTAGGCTATCCGTTATAATCGAGAAACTGGGATGACGCTATTCAGCTATGATAATATGAATGTATAGAAATTGAATAATAATTTGTTCCGATAGAATTTTATATCGGAGGTGGATAGGTAGGTAGCTGGTAAGTATGTAGATATGGGTGCAGGAACCTGGCTCGTAATAACTGGTGGTTAGACAGGTCGTACTATGCTATAGATATGGGATTGAATGGAAGTCGATATGGGCAACACGTGGGCCCTGGGCTATTTTGAATATATATTGGTTTTCAAACGCAAAAGATAGAGAGAGAGGAAAAGAAGCCTTGGTTTTCGTGTACCTATATACATATAGTGTACTGTACATAACAGGATGAAAATGAAACCGGCGTGCTAAGAGGAGCTGGTGCGAGACCCCGTTCGAAGCGTTCAAATTTTAGATTTTAATAACGCTAGAAAGAACGAAAAAAAAACTTCACGTTGTATAATATATCGAGAGAAGCGGAAGAGAGAGAGAGAGAGGGAGAGCAGAGAATTCGATGAAGTATACGGCCACGAAAAACGCAGATTTTTGACGAAAAGAAAAATGACGAAACGCGACAGACGCGAATGTCTCTTAGAGATGGGAGAAATAACCGTCGTAGAAAATTGTAGAAAATTGATGAAATATTTTCGTCTAAAAACAGCGGAATCAGGTTCTTTCCGCATCGGTGATTCGACCGCAAAATACAGGCAAAAGGAATTGGAACGTGTTAGAGGTGCAAAACCACGCCTCAGATCTCGTCTTTCACTCGGAATCTCGGGTCGAATGTTTTATCAAGTATAATTGCACTTCGCTTCGCGGTAACGCGTGTATCTAGAAAATCTTAGCGATACACATATGTATAGGAAAGATCCTGTTTAAAATCAACTGCCGTCACCGCGTCAAGAGCTACCTGCAGGCCGTCAATCGTCCTCGATAACTTTATCAAGATTTAACGCCCGCGGCAGGAAGTATGTACACATGTGTAAATAAGTGAGTAAAGATAATTATTGCAATAGTATATAATCGCGAATCCCGCGTTTTCTTCCGCATTCAGAAATCAGGCGAAAAGGACGAATTTCGATGATCTAAACTCGTCAGGATTCCTGGAGAGAAACAGCAGCTGCTGCTGGATGACGGAATGTCGTTACGAATCGTATTACAGAAGTTCGTGTATAACGAGACGACGAGATGTGGGTACATAGACCGCGGATGAGGATCTGAACCGTAACTAGAATAACGCCCAACGCGCAGTTGTTCAGGAAGGAATACATTTTCTTTTGTTAGTTGATTGCGACTAGATACAAGTCGTGTATCTCCTCCTACTCGGCCTCATCCTCTTCGTCATTCGCCTCCAAGGACAGGCTCTTCAACCGAGGTTTGCAAACTGGTGTAACCCGACCAGCAATCAATCAAGCATACCTATACCCACTTCCTGGCGTTCTTAGTTCTTTGCAAATTTACCCAAACGAGACAGATAGATCCAAGATAGAGACAGTGACGATATCTATATCTTCCGGTACAGATATAGTTGTTATATAATTACAGCATTGATCCCCTATAATCTCTAAGACTTGTCAAAAGAAGTTTGTAACTATCAGCGGCAGTAAAACGGACTTAAACTTTTCCCCGAAAGGTCAATTGCGGATAATTTCTTACTTGGTTTCCTCGGCCAGATGATATCCTTTACGCATAAGGAGTTAGCCAATAAACCAGCCGCTCTTTCCTCTGCCTTTGCCTTTGCCTTTGCCTTTGCCTCTTCCTTTTATTCTTCTCTCTTTACGCTCGAGGATTTTTCCGCATATTATTCGAACGTTGGGAAAGTGTGCGTTTGTGTGTGCGACGTAGGAATATAAAATGGAAAACGAGCCAGGGATGGCATGTGTGTGTAAAGGCGTGGGAGAAAAAGCATAAGGGATAAAAACCGAGAGGTAGAAGCTGCCGAAAAGTAAAGTAAGGATTTTTTACAGGACATTATTACGGTCCTCCAGGTACGCGAGATCACCCCTACCGTTTATTTAAGGGTTTTTCTACTTTAAGCTCGAGAGATGATGAGTTTTCAGCCTCTACACCCTTCGACGTATATACGGCTGGGGTAGAAATGAACAGCTCGTGTGTGAGCATAGGAGATACGTACGAGAGTCCTGCGAAGGTAATGTAAAGGAAATCTGATGACGCACTGATTCGAAAATATTCACAACAAAATTATGCCAGGAAGCCGTTCACCCGGCGCGAGGGAACCGCTGAACCGCGATCGCGAATTAACATCATCCCCACATGCGATATACATACATATACGTCTATGTACGGACATTCGTAAGTGTTCAGCGAAATACTCATTTAAATATATCGATCAGTCGGTCAACTTATTCCGAATTTTTTTCTGATTAGCGCCAAAATTTTTTTACTTTTGAAAAAAAAATAATTGCGAAACTTGACCTAGTGCATTTGTTTTTTGTCTTTCTTTTTTATTTTGTTCTTTTGTGGTCGATGAAGACTGCAATCATGGGGAATCCCGGTGCGTTGGTGAAGTAGGTGAGTCATGAAACGCGCGAATTTAGCAGAAAATCAATTCTGGTATAAGAGCGCGAGGCAAGGATTTTATTAGAACTTGCAATGGGTCGGTTTTTGTTGTGGCACACACTCGGTGCAATAACGGGACAAATAAGCAGCGGTAAAAATTGGCGGAAAAAGTGCAGTCGAGAACCGTACCTTACAAATTCAATAAAGCCATGAGATCGGTGGTCTCATTTTTCCGCACGAAACGAATAGAGCGTTTATTAGATCTTTACGAGTCGGAGGTGTGCAGTGGCTAATTGAAGTTCGCGAATTTATTATTGACCATATTTTTATTTTTCCTTCAAACATTTCTACACGATTTTCAATAATTTTAAAATATGTTTCGCGAGCAACGTACGTTCAATCTTAACTCGTAACTATTATACTTATTATCAAACCATTTCGTATTCCCTCTGCGGCAGCTTATCGAAGACCTTTGAGACCGGAAGGAGCCAGGGAGTCACAGGAAGTTTACTTTCCACCGGGACAAACGAAGTTATCAAGGTCTTAGCGGTACATCTATCTGTCTACTATCTGTCTACACATACTTGAAAATTATTCTCCGCCATATGTAATTATTGATTGTTTCAATATATAAATAAGATAGGAAGAAAATAAAATCTCTACGACAAACTAGTTCCAAAAATTTTATCTACTTCTAGTTGACGAATATTTTCTACGTAGTTTTTTCTTTTTTTCTTTTCTTCTTTTGATTGCTGTCGTTAGAGAAATATTCGTGTATGTATATGTATCGTGTACGAGAGTCCGATTTAACGAGGTCAGTAGCCTTAACGACTGATTGTAAGGTATCCATTCCCGCAAGTTTGCACTCAGAAAATCAGTGGAAACATTCAGCGATTCTAACTGTCTAACGAAACATGTTTCAATTATTCCCTATAGTGATTCAAAGGTTCTTTATACCACGGCTGAATACACGCAAATTAAATCTACAAATCGTGAATGGCCAGGTTCCTCATTCGTAAACCTAACTGGTCAATTATCTTCGATTGAAAGATTCGACGTTAGCCCAACGTCGCGGAAGCGTATAATTATTGGTAAAAAATGAAAGCAGAAAAGGAAAAAGAATACCGCCTTCAATTAAAAACACCATTGATGAGACTGAGAACTTCGGAAGATGTTTAATCATCGGAGAAGATTGATCGGAGAAAAATAATTCCGACGTCTATCTCGTACCTATTTTCTTCCATTTTTGTCTGTAGCAGATATCTCGACGAATTGATACGGCGAATGAAAATAAGTAGCAACAATGGAGTGAAAATAGCAACTATTGGCAAAAGATGAATCGTACCGTGAGCGAATTGTTATTTGCCACGATATGCGGTGTATACCGACCAGGCACTCTAATACGATATCCTCTGAGTGCACCTCTCGACGAGGATGGCAAACATAATAATCTTTATACGAGCAATGCTGTTAGGATGATCAACTATTTACCCCTCATTGGGGGATAAAGCTTTTGCGAGAAATGACGACGCATAGATATACCTCTATGGATAAATCACGATGCAGGGATGACTCGAGTTCGAAGAATTTTTTTCGAAACGATTAAGGAAAGAATTGAGAAAAATGTTTCCCCTGAATTCCCTCTGGTTTTTATTGAAGGGAATCTGCGAAATTGGAACAAAGAATGAACCGCGTATCTCAAGAGCCTCTTAAAGATTGGAATGGGGAAATGAGGTCAGACATTGAGACGGTTTGTAGTCGATAGATAATTGGGAGTAATCCTGTTCCTCGTAAAGTTAGTAATCACTGTTACGAGATGGGGGTGACTGGCGAGCGTTTGGCCATATATATCCAGAACGCCTGGGCTCAGTTCAGTTCCGAGTGTTTAATATTGATTCTCGATCAAGTGGTGCCCCATACCGCGGACGAAAACACGCGATGCCTTACCGCCGTGATCTAAAAATGGAACGTTTCGAGGAGAATCTGGTTTTAAACTATCGCCTAACCGAAAATTCTTCTTCGTTATTAAGCGGGCCGGACGTGCAGCCATTCCAATCCGCGTTTAGCCCCGAGCTTTATTATATAAAAGCTGGAAAAATGTCTATCGACATAAGTATACCTATACGTCGTGGGGTCTTACACGCGAGATTTATACGATGCAGTGCAATTCATTAAACGCCCTAATTGGCACGCGACTCTTAAATGAAAATTAAATCACTCCCAGACGTTATAAATGAGCGAATTGAAAGAAAGATTTTATTAGCTTGCTCAGAGTTAAGCCTATACCTGCGTAATGTTACTGTATAATTATATTTACACCAAAGACCTAAGTTTATCATTATTTGTGCCCTAGATTTTTCACCGTTTTACTACATACGGGGCAGACATGGGTACGCTGTCGTTAAGTTCCCATATATACCTACGCGTCTACGTATATGTATATATTCACGGGTAGTCCAGCAATCAGGTCAAACCCTGGCACAGAGTGATGAGCTCGAATGAAGTTTCAAACTGTACTCGGGCGGCTGGATCCCTTCGTCAAAATAATTGGTCGACAAGTCGTGAAAACGGTTCAACGTTCAATTCCTACACACGAATTTAGAACGTGAAGCAATCAGCTTTGAACAAATCGCCAAACTAATTGAAAAAACAAAAAAAAAAAAACAAAAAAAGAATTTTCAGGATATAAAAGAAATTTTTTTTTCACAGGACTGGGTTCTCGATTGTTGCTGATTCGAAATTCGCCTGGACTTGACTCGACTCCAAAGCTGTTCGTGAGTAAAGCATATTTTCATGAAAAAAATAAAATGAAATAACATAAAGAAAAAGAAAGAAAAAAAAAAACGGAAACTTTTCGCCGAAAAATATCTCCTGGCTTCGTGCCGAAATCGGTACGTGCATTTCGCAACTCGTGCCTGCGATTCTCGGATGGTAATTGATTGCAAAAGTTATTATAAGAGGGGGCGGTTCCTTATACCGCGACCGTACGTATTTCATTCTCCACTTAAAAAATAATTTGTAACGTAAATCCGTCCCCGTGACCGCACGACCGCGTCGTTGGAGGTTTCTCCTGAATAAAAGTAGCGAAAAACTTTTCATAGCCTTTTCTTCGCGGTTTGGCCTCCCGAGCTGGGTGAGGTTCGCCGTTTCTTTCCGCGAGCTAACTCATACCCGCACACGTATACCTATCTACCATCTAAAGTGGGTTCTTTCCAGTCAGTGATACGAGAGAGTTCTGGCTAACTAAAGGAGCCGCAGAGGAAGGGCCGGAATTACTCGGCTAGATTCTAGTCATTATATGAATTACATTTAATGCCATGAATCCGAGCTAAATCCATTCAGCAATGAAAGCGGCGATCAAAAATGGGGAAATACATCCGCAGTAGATTTATTCGTTTAGTTTCACCGCCGCCCAAAAAAAAACAGCCCCATCTTTTTACCCCATTGCCAATGCCAAACGGCTCTTAGACCCGTGACGTTATAATATCGTCTGAAAATATCAGTTCGAATAGAATTATGGATGTCTGAGTTAAGTTTTAAATCGTGTATTTTATCGGGACGATTCTTCGAGCGCCTCCGAAATACGTCTATAAATTGTTATTCAGTAGCAGAGACCAGAGTCGAGGTCTGAAAGACGTGATATAGATAACAAATAATAACTAAGATATCTCCTTATGTATCTTGACTCTTAACGTAGATAGGTATGGATACAGTCGCGGCGGGTCTCACTTTACCACATCATAAATGGTTTTACAACCAGGAAACTCCCCGAGGCACCACCGCCACCCGCATAGAGAAACTAAATTGCAAAACTAACTCTATTTCACACCATATAATAAACTCAAGGTTGACCTAGCCAGCCAGCCAGCCAGCCAGCCAGTATCTCTATCTTTCTCTCCTCTCGCTGCTGTTTCACCGGTGTAAAACTTCCGTAAATAACGTGATATAAAAGCGGGTTGAATTCCGGTAAAAATTTGTGCAAATTCGCGCCATTTTTCTATCCAGTTTTTTTCGCTTTTATTTTCTTCCGTTTTTATCAAAGGCGAAAATTTATACGTATCTAGCAAAAGCTCGCGATCCCTGTCGACGTAACTCCCGACCCATACGTGCTTATAGAGTCAAAAACGAGCTGGCAGTGATTAAAGTAATAGTTATAGTAACGCTGTGATCACAGGGGCTGAAAAGCTTTGGGTTTCCTGACTCGAGTGATCAAACGGGATGATATGTAAAATAGCCGAAAATTTACCTACAAGCAATGGCTTCGGTCTATTTCCATGCTATGTTATTCCCTGATCAGTTCTGCCTGTTTTTGAACAGAAACGATGATCGAGTATATCAGGTATTAATTAATCAATCAATTGATAGGACAAGGGGGTGAGTGAGGCTCGAGTTTGAACTGCGGAGATCAAAGTTGTTCGTATACCTACTGAACAAGTGCACTGGGGATTATTGTATCTTAAGAGTCTATCACGGGCTCAAAAGCGAATGGATTATTGGTAGCCGAGTTACCGCCACTGGGTTGAAACTCCCTCGGTTAAATTTAATCTGATTTCCCTCGAGACGTAATACGCGTCAGGCTTATTACAGGACTGCAAACTATAGGAACGGGGGTAGGTAATGTAACAGGCAACAGGTAGACGGTACGACGAAGAAACAACCCCTGATTAAACCTCTGAACTCGTTGATTATATGTGCGAAGAAAGTTTAAATAAGTTTATATACTTTTATTTTACTCCGCTTTCTGTACGTCGATGAATTTATTCGGATTTCTCCACATATTCTTCGTTCGGTTTGCTTCGATACATTTAGTCATGCGTGCGGGTATACGGCGACGATATGGATTCATACTCGAAAATGGTACACCTTTATCGTTTTATTATAATGGCTCAGTGTAATATTCCATAACCGTAAACCGTAACCCATTTGCGGATCAGTTGAAGGAGTTAATGGACCAACGCGACGATGAGGTTGAGCTTGCGGCTGGGTCTGGGCCTCTGTAAAGAGCTCAGGGTCTGTTCTATCAACCCGTTCCTCTCCGTCTAGGAGAGATTTATTCCCGGACGTATGACCGGCCTTGGAAGATTACTGCAGGTTAATCTTTCGTCAAAGAGACCTCAAAAGCTCGGTTCAATTCGACGAATATAGCATGAGCTATACCCAAAACTAACTTCAACCAGTCGACTAAATTCCGACGTTCAAATACCGGCTTAAATTCCCGTATAAGGAAATAAAATTCACGCCCGACAGAATCCTGCTCAACAAAAGCTTAAAACTCGCTGAAACTGAAAATCGTCCTTAATGTAAATCCCAGATCGTGCAGCTCCACTCGGACAAACTTGCTACCTCTGCACACCTAGCTACTGATTTGAATAAGTTAATGGCACTTGGTATAAGGCTAAAAAGAACCTTATGCTACGGTATACATGTATAGTAGAACTCGTATTGTCTTGCCTCTCAAGATTGTCTGCCTTCGCCATTATACGCTCTAACTTTTCTCGCGGTACTTTTCCCCACTTTTCTTCTTTCTTTGCTATTCTTTCTTTTTCTTCTCTCTTTGCTTTCTTTATCATGTGGCAATTTCACCGTTATGTAGTACCATAATTCACGAGTCAACGTAGTTAGATTTTAGCATTGAAACCATGCGAAAATATTTGTTTCTAGATCTGCTGTAATTTTATACGCATTATAATGCGGAGATAACGAAGAGGGAGGATTGGAGAAAAGGAAGGGACAAAATGATGAAAAGATGACGAGAACCGGTAATACGTGTAATCTCGAATGCCCGTTGGTCATAACGAACGGGAATCAGGTTTCGTTGAAAGTTTCTACTCGTTAGTTTTGATCGCAACGACCCTGTAATCAGTTAGGAATGGACGACAGGTGGGTATTTAGGAGATATATAGACTCCAACAAGTTTCTATATGCCCAATTAAATTACGAACTGATTTGTTGGATCATGTACTACATTTCGATGCGAAAATCTAATCCAAGGATTAGGATTTGGATGTAGAAATTATGTCAACGTATGGGATTTATACGTCTTCGGAAAATCAATTTAAACCGAAAATCACGTCGGTATATATATATGGTGCAGTGAAACTAATTCTTTTCATATACCTACACCGTGTCTTTCAAGTTCCAGTTTCCCTTTTAGGACATACAAATTTTCTACGGTTGATTTTTCAAAAATAGGTATAAAAAGTTGTGCAAAAAAAAAGAACATATTCAACCGTTCATTTCCCTCCTACATTTTCGCACTTTTATTACTGCAGCAAAGCAAATAAGGTACGAAATGAAATGATAAAGGAAAAAAAAGTTGGTAGGGATTCCCCGGAGATGTCCCAGATGTCTCTTATCTTCGTTGCTTTATTATTATTTCTTACCACCGTCCGCATATTCACAGCAGCTGCGTAGGTGTAGGTATAATTACGATTTACGAGTGAATTTTTATTGTTCGTAATTCTTTTATTTTATTTCATTTATTTATTTTTTTTCTTCTTTTAACAGGACAGACTTTTTACCCTTCTTGATCTCCGGAGTATAAATTTGCACGGAATAAAAATTAGGTATCCGAAGAAAATCTAAATCCGGTATTCGTCGTCTTCTTTTTTTCTTTTTTTCTCTCTCGTTTTTGCGAAACCGAGCAGAACATCATCGAGGCAATAACGATAAATCGTCAAAAAACATATCAAACAAGGTGACTGCGATCTAGCTATTCTCATCAGTCACGCGTTGAACCGTGAAGTATAAAAAATATATAAAAATAACTAATTTGCAATTAGTTCCGAGAAGTGATCAACACTGAAGATAAAAAAAGCGACAAATATTGGAAGAAGTTAAAAAGCCGCGACTGTTCTTTTATCCTGAATAATCGATAGACGAATTCACTGGAGATCCATACGTCTTGCTTGTTAGCAAAAGGCCGAAAATTTCTATACACGTACGGAACAAACATCGCTTATCGAAAGGCGACAGATTTATCTCAGATTTTAAATCTGTTTTTTTTATTTTATTTTTATTTTTTCCTTTCCACGGTTACCGCAAAAGATCGTTTCAACGGGCAATTTCTTTTTCTTATCTTTCCACTTTTCTCTGACATTTTTATGTTTGTTTTGTTCAAGGTAGAAATCCGTCAGAGTTATATATTTCTCATGCGAAGCAACGAGGCTTGAATTTCGTTCTTTTCTACCATTTTTATTATCATTATTATTATTTTTTGAAAGGAATTGGTGTACGGAACGAGAATAATTAATCTAATGAATGAAAATGGAATTCTTCCTCCTTGGTTAATCCAGAGAGTTGAAAAATCTCGTCTCCTCACGATTTTCACTTTAGTAAAAAAAAAAAAAAAAAAAACCAAATCTCTTTGAGCCTGTATATCAATCTTCTCACGTTTCACACGTATATCTCGAAAATTAATTCGCTCAAACGAATTCCCAAAGATTCTCCGTACCATATCTCGCTTCTGTTCTATCGATAAGGTTTGAACCGTACATCCAGCTCAAAATCAACAACACTCAGCCGTGCGAGTCATTAATTCTGAAAATCTGTATCAATCAACAATCATCCTCGAACTATATGGAATTTTATTTGTAAAAGTAAAAGTTATAGCCAAACGGGTGTCACGCGTGTGCAACACTCCTTGGAACTGTAATTGATTCATTGCACAAATAAACACGCAAGGTTTGTGTCCGATAGGGTATATAGTGCTGCGTCACTTTTGCTAATAAAAGTTGCTCAGTGATGGAGATCGCAGAAATGAACAATGCGATTTCGTGACGCATTGTTAGGAAATGATTTTTCCATTTCTTTTCTCTATCCTGATAATGCGTCTCTATATGTATGTAAGTATAGAGGCAACACATCTACACGTTTCTGAGCAAAAGTTTAAAGTTTTTAAATCCCAGAAAGTATTCCACTCGTATTCCATCAGCACCCAAACCATTCCGCAAAATAATATGAAACAGAATGAATAATTCATCGTGCGGTTTACCCGCGCCGAGGCCGTCTACAGAACAGAGTCCTAGCTTCCGCTGTCGGTCCTAATACAGGGCTGGTTCAAAGGGCGGGAAATAGAGAGGAATAGGTATAATATAGAAATGTTTGAAAGGGCTGAGAATGGAGTAGGTTAGAGGTCAATGGGTGTGTATATATGTAAGGTTGAAAATAATACATGGGAAAAAAGTATGGAAAGAAAAAACGGGAATCCCTGGAGAAAGGAGTGGGATAATATATAATATATATATAGAGGCATATGTCGCACTGCGTTTCGTATTATTTTATACTATATAAAGCCAGGACGATAAAACGCTTTTATTATTAAACCATAAATATCATTTACCGCAAAACGATACAAACGGCACTGGAGATATTTGTCGTGTTTATACTTTCACAGGGAGGAAAGAGGGAATAAGAACCCTTGTATCCGAACAGGTACACATACATACATACATACGAATCTGACAAGCAGAATACTCGTTCGTGAAACAAGAAAAAAGAAAAAAAAGGAAACGTGCCAGACGAAAAAATTAGCAATTCAAAATCGTCATTCAATTGTAATTGCAAAACGTTGAACGAGGCCCATGAACAGTTATGCAATTTATGCTGTTTCGAGCGCGCAATACTGACGATAGGTCAATAAGATTTACTTTTTTTTTTTGTTTTATCCTCGACCTGATTTGAGTTCATTATTTATAAATTAAATTTTTTTTTTTCTATCGTTTAAAATGAGGTAATAAAAATTAATTGAAAAAATTAATGTAAAATCAGTGAAAATCGATAAATAAGACAAACCACATGGCCTCTTAAGACCATCACGGTGGTAGAAGAGCAGTAGTAAAGGGAAAAAAGGGAAAATAAGAAAGGAAAACGAAAGAAAGGAAAACGAAAGAAAAAAAAAAGGTATATGTATAATAAAACACTTGCTGTCAGAGAGTATCCGTCTTTCTAAGGATGCCGCGGTCATCACCTGCCGCGCACCTGTCCTTACCCCTGCAGCGCGTGCCTTGTAGCAGAGATCTCGTATAACGATGATGAAAAAAGGTGAAGAAAAATGTGTGAATTTTTTTGAAATGTTCAAATTTTCAAGACGTTTCTTGATTTATAGAGTACGAGATTTAGGATTCTATAGAAACAAGAGGTAGATTAACTTGGCGGAAAATATTGCCGAAGAGAATTTATAGGAAAGTTGAAATCGGCGGTTCGATGAATCGTAACAAGGATCAAACGCGAGGAATATAATGAATTATGAACCCAACAGATAGATTTAAATTACATTTCGTTGATAATATAGAGGTGGAAATTACGCCGGATGGAATGCCAGGAGAATCCCGTATACGTGTATCTAGGTACACCGTAGGGATCATGTATGAATGTATATATAGATCTGCGATGCGGCTGTGGATGGAACAAGGAACAAACAACGGTGATCCTGAGGCAGGAACCTCCGGCCAAGGATGCAAATGCAGATGCACCGTGCCTGGTTCATTCGTCGAGATAGATATACGTGTAATGTGTATCCACGTGTAATGGTTCAAACCTTTCCCTGATAGTGTAAACATTCATACATTGATAGACGAATAGAATGAAGCAACGTAGTTGAATTTAAGTGAAAAGAAATGGAAATCGAATCATCATTCTTCGTTAAGAGTCTCTTTCGATTCTTTGGATCAATTTAATGAAATGATGAATTATTAGAGGAATGAAATGAAAGGAAATGAAACGAAATCACTTGAAACTTGACTTGCATCGTCGACGTATGATGATTTCTGTCGGGTAAAATCTGGATCGACTTTGGTGTAGGAAGCTATGAGGTGGGTGGTGGATATTGCAGGAGAATACGGAAGCGATCAAAGTGAGTGTTTTCGTCGAGGCAAAAGGGTTTTTGAAAAATGCTTGAAAGATTTTAATTACCGTGTGCTTTAAAGGGAGATATATGAAACGAGGCTGGTTGCCACCAATTAGAGAGAGACTCGGCTTACTTGGGCCCCTGCACGTTCCAATTTTAAAATCCAATACCCTTTGGAGAAAGGGGAGAACTCCTTTGGCCACCTTCTCTACCTTCGCGACTATTTGACGTATAACACTTTGATATATACGGATTTTCAAGCTGCTTGAACTCCCGGAGCGCGAACGTGCGACGAGAAACAAACCGTTCCAGTTTCCTTGACGTATTTAATTACGTTGCTTGCATTAGAGGGATTACGAAGAAACGACGTCGTCGCCCTCTAATTAGAAGATATAAGTCGCGTGATTATAAAATCCCATACAATACCACCGCCAACACTGCCACCTATAACCACCCAACGTTGGGTTAAGCGCACGAGCTTTGGTCTGCTTACATTAAAACAGAAAAAGAATAACGCGAAAATGAAAAAACGAAAAAAATAACAAAAATGGGTCAGAGCAGCAGACCGAAATGCCTGAATTTCAGTAGATTTTAAACAGACGCACATTACCGCAAATTCAAAAGCATTGGGAGTCATATTTTAACCTGACTAAAGTCGCGATGCAATGACAAAGGACATTTTTTATATACCTTCATTATCAAGCTGTATAAACAAAGGAATAAAAATAAAACTATAAAAAACTCTACCAGTTTTGGTAAAAAAATTGTCAAATATAGATCGATAAAAATGTCTGAGTTGAAAGAACAGTCGACTGTGTAAATTCTTCGCGAAAAGGAAAATAAGATGAAAAAAAAAAACATGAAAGAAGGATAGGGTATAATAATTGGTTGAAAAAACAGGACGAAAAAATATATATAAAAACATGGAATGGCAGGGGCTACAAAAGGCTGAATTAAACCTACATAACCGTGTTTTTGCATTTCTAATTACCACCATTCATCAAAATTAAGTTCTTTTTTTTTTCTTCTTTATCTACCACGGTTTTGCCAGGGGCGCTTGGGGAACCCCGGACTATTTTCCCTCGTCCCAAACTGCGGAGGGCGTCTAATAAACCTTCTGACTATTCGAGCAACGAGGGGTTAATCGCTCAATCTCACCTCCATTGCAAACAACGCCCTCAATCAGCGTTCTTTCGTAAATCTTTGCCTCGTCGAAATGGTTCGGTTCGTAGAGTAAACCCAATCTAAAGAATTCTGCAGGTATAAAAAAGGTGATTGAAACCTGCAGAATCCCAGCACTGACAGATCTATCTCATTTAACATCAATCACGTCCACTTCTATATAACGATCCTACAGGATAGATTTCAGATGGACCAGAATCTCATCCGTCTCCTCCGCAAGCTTCTTGGTTCAGGGCTTTTATCTCCTCTCGAAAACTTTTCAAACCTCCTATTCTCACGATAATTTCATAGAAAAATATCCAAATCGACTTCCCTCTGTTCGTCTTAGAAAATCCACATTTTTCATCGCTTCGTGTCTGTCTCCTATTTTCAGCTTTCCAACGAACTCGGGACACTTGTGAATCTTTCATTTCGTCCATCCCCGGTCAGCCTTTCGTCTGTTGAATTATTTCCGAACAAGTGGACGGATTTTCTCGAAATTTCGTGGAGGAATACTTTGAATAATTTGTACATCCGTTTGCCAACTGTTGGAGCGATTTCACCGAAATTCGCGCGATTTTCGTACACAGATTCGCGGACCTGATATGACGGGATGAAATATTCATTCCAAGATAAATCTTCGAGCTTTCTGATTCTTGATGATACACATTTGTAACTGAAATCCTTCCGGCTTTGGATTCCTCGAATTTGTCACGAAGCAAGAGCCTCGTGCCTTCGTGCCTGCAGCAAAGGCGCAAAGACTTTGAGCCTGAGATGACGCCATGCAAGTGAAGGTTGGTAGGTAACGTTTGATATTCCGCGCAGGGTAAACCTTCACCGAGTACGAGTTTGAGCAAAAGCCTTTCGGCCTCGCCTTTGGTATTCTACCAACTGGCTTTTGGCGCGCGTATGAAACCTTGTCACGATGCAACGGCTCCTGGAAAGTGCAGACGTATGCACTATCCGCACGGAAGTGAAGAGTAAAAAGTAAATAAATAATCTTCAATGAAATACATGTATAAATATTCATCAGATCCAGAGCCATGTCAGACTCGTGAAACGTTATTATACTCAAAAACTTCTTCTTTTTTTTTTTTAATCTCTTTTCATAAGCATATCGCTCATAATCGATGCCCAGGACCTTTTTCTTTTCTGTTTATAAAAGAGCAAGGTATAATCCTTGCCCGATTCTGCTGATCGATTACATTCAATACACCCAAAGTGACGGCCCCTGTATCGAACAATCTGTGCCACCGGGAGTTACGAGTTAGTTATGATTGATCGGGCAACGTTACTCCCACAGCCTTGTATCCAGTCGATTTCAATACCCATAGAGAGCAAGAATTCCAACGTCAGGATTAATATCCATTGAAACTGACGACGACGGTAAAACGAATCGTGTAATCCTGATAAAAACACTGAAATTTCATGGCCAAACCGATATAATTACCGATTAGCAAACATGATCTATTTATTCAAAACAGTTTCAGAAAAAAAGTAGAAAAATCAGTTAGCCCTGGGATTTTGAAAATTGTAAATTCCTCTTTCATCCAAAAATCGAAGCTGGTCTTGTATCAGGAAGTTGATGAGGTACAAATCGGTTATCTTCTTGTCTTCTTCGGAAACTGGCGACTTCCGGTTGTCCGGATGTACCGGCGGCAACGTAATACATCCTTTTCAGGTAAAAGATACCTCGGTTTATGCCCGAGAGCTTTTTCCCTGGCAGAATCGAGGTGTTAGTTTTACGAGGTGCAGTCCGAGGTATGGGTACGGGTATAGATATAGGATACATAGTTTACGCTCCGGTGGTTTGGCGCCCTGCAGGAACGTGTAGCCTGCATTGACAACGATTTCCCAAGCTCGTGTACTGGAGCTAGGACGGAAACGCGACACCTGTTCTCAGCGGAAGTAAGAGAGAAATAAAGTGAGAGTAAATGAAAAAAAAAGGCGAATAATGGAAAGAAGTTTAGAAGTTTAGAAGTTTGGAGTTCGAGTTAAGAGACTAGCTGAATTCATTCTTCCCCATAATTTTTGACCAATTTTAGAAATCGCTTTCCACTTACTTGACGAACTCTAAACTTCGCCCTGTTTTCTCCAATCCCTAAACATCTTTGATTTTAGTATATATGCGAATCGAACGACGACAACTTTTCGAGGGAATAAACGAGGGCAATAGGAAGGAAGACTGGGTGGCGCCGGTAACGACTGGAGAAGCTGTATGCTCACCTATTACCGGTTGGTACGGCAAATTGGGCCAGCGCATCGGTCGATGTTTCCGGTTCCGGAAGTGCACAGAGTTACCTCGTAATGACGTGGTGTAACCACCCGATAATCTGCCGGTACTCTATAGTAACGGTTATTTTAAGTGTAGGAATCCAGGAGCAACTCCGAGGACATAATCTTGGAGGAAAAAGGAAAAATAGTAGAGTCGGGATGGAATGGGGCATAGAATTCAGTCGATGTATCTTTACCCCAGTTTTCTGGCTCCGGGTACATCGAGGTCCATTCAGAATTGAGTACAGAGCCGGGAGGTTATCGCGAAATTAAATTCCTGAAGAAAGGAGAAAAAATATTCCCACTATTCCGTTTCCAACCTCTAGCTCCTATTTTCACGGGAGATAAATGATCCGAGAGTTCTGAATCTTTGTGTCTATCTTACGCGTGTGGGTAGATCCGTACATAGGTAGGATACGACAGAGATATTTATACGCTGTACGCGAAGAGATCCACTTTCGCAAATTAGATTTTTATATTCCTCTAATTTTTCACGACCTCTATGCGCCGTCCACGGGATTCAGTTCTTTCATACTTCTCAAGCCTGGCTTTATTCCATCGAAAATCTCTCGTACAAGGACCGGGAAGCCCGGTGGACAAATTTGGGAATAGTTCATCCATCGGTTAGAATAAACTTCGCTAAAATCTGTTCAGATATATTCGACGAGAAGAACCCGATAAACTAACTGCAGTATAACATAGTCCTGCACTGTCCAGTCGCAGGGTTTCGAGAAAGGTTCAACGACCCGATCGCCGATGACTAACAATAGTTTCTGCTTCGTCCTTGGGGCCGAGGCTCGATTAGACCGATAAAACCAGACGCTCCCTTTAAGGTCCTTAGCTACACGCCCAAGAGCACGAAGCTTGTCGACCCGCGTGATACAACATCGAACTTTAATCCTTGAATATAGGCTCGAGGTAAGTGCGTCGAGGACTTGAACAGAGGACTGTTCACGTATGTACACTCGCACACGTTAGAGATCTACAGAGTGATTCAGAAAGTATTTGATCCAGGGATCTAAAGATCTGAAAGAAATCGCGTCCCGATTTTAAAATCATCGTTTTTCTTTCTCCAATCAATTGCCCCGTCCTTTTCCCAGCCCTTTTTGCAATACTCAATGATTCGCGACGAAATTGAGAGCAAATAGATAAATTTTGAAACGAGGTAGAGCTCGCGGCACTTCAGGACTGTCCCCAAAAGCCAGTGATGGATGTTGGCTTAATAATACGCCCACCTCGGCATCCACTTTACCCAGTGAAATATCCCTCTTGGGAGTTTGTCCGCGTCAAGGCGGTTTTCCGACCTGTAGGACAAGCGGCAAATCCGGGACAGGATAATAGCCGGGCTGATCGAATACTATGAAACAAATGCAGCCCGAGGCGAGTCGGGCTTTTTTGAAAAGTGAATAAATTTCGAATCCTAACCCCAATACGCTCCGACTTTGCGCCGCGTTTTGACCCTCTTTCACTTCTTTCCGGGCCGAAAAATTTCCGGTGTTAATTCACCGCCGAAACACCTTCACTTCCTGTTCGGTTTCAACTGCTTCTCTAATTCCGTTTCGCAAACCTAAAGGCATTCGTGTTCCAGATCCGTGAGTAACCAGATTAACACCTGACCGATAGACAAACGCGACTAACCCGTCCTCGTAGCTTTGGGTAAACACGAAACACTGCGGCGAGCCTTGACTCACACCCGACACTCTGCATACACCATGCAGTTTCTGTATCCTCTTATACGCTATGCAGGACATGTTATCTACGGATATATAGTCTCTCTGGCCATTCGTACTTACGACGACAGAACACAGCAGGTATATGGATTTCAGCATACAAGGTGTTCTGTAGTTTGAATAATATTGATACGAAAAATTCCTCCGACTCTGAGGATCCTTGCGGTTCCTTTTTTCTGATATAGGACCTCTTCCAAACGGGATTAATAATTCAATGACGAATATGATCATAGGAGAAACTGAATTCTTTTTTTTTTAGCTACTTTTTTCCTTGTTAGAACTGTTTTTGAACGCGAAACAATCGACCTACCGGTTTTATATTGGCAGTGCAGTCTGCCCGGTAGGTTGGTTGGCTTTTGCTGCCTATATACCATATGGCTAATCCTGGCCTCCCTCGCGTGTCTTCTGGTAACTAAACCTACTTATACAACAGCAGGCAAGTTCCTATGCAGTTTCTCCAGATACTTTTTACTGAAACGAATGAAAATTTACGAGGATATACCCGCGCGCTTGGTAATTTGTTAAACTTATTTTTAGGAGATAGCTAGGATCGTGCTTTCGCGAAGAGAGCAGTAAGGGACGAAAAATTGTCTTTTCCGGGTCATAAATCCGCTTCAAATGAATAATCTAACAGAAATTGATTTTGAGTGATAAAAACGGAACTGCAGCACTTGTTATTTGTAATAACAGCTTTCTCGTTCCCGTTTCAATTCTAGCCAAGTTTCGATTCGCCAGCCAAACGCGGTCGACTTGGATTGATCGAATTTTAACCACGTATGTTTCATCTCGAATTATGATCTCTAGCTTGAGCCCTTTAAGCAAATATCGGAAAAGCTCAGGGCTGTAAGTTTCGATCGAATAATTCGCCTCGCAGTTTATGCAGAAAGTGACAGCACTCTCTCGGGGTTCAAAGTCCTTCGCGGAGAAGAAGCCTCTCGGGCCTTATAAGCATTTGAATAATGAAGAGAACCATTTCTCTCCTTTTCCGAATGACCCAAATCTCACAATTAGTTAAACAGCTAGCAATGAGAGCGTTGAAATTTTCCATCGGACATTATAATATCTACCTGGGTTTGGCCTAGTCTGGTTTAATCTGGCCTGGTCTGCGTGGAGAAAGAGACATGGGCGCCCCGCTGTCTGGCATCGAGACGCACCTGTTGGCAGGCACCTCTGACGCGAACAAATGATACCCAGTAATGAATAAATTAGTTGGGCATAACCCGCGGCGTTCGAAATTCCTTAGAAATCAGACCCGTCGCGTGTGAGCTGGCTTTCATACGCAAAGGCTGCGGTACTCGTAATTACATGTGAGTATGTATGAAGAGAGAAAGAGAAGGAGAAAGAAAGAAAGAAAGATGGAGATTTGTATGTGCAATGGGCATTCGTATTCGATCAGGAATTATACCTGTACCATATAGGTGTATAATGTATATGCTTATGTACATGCAAAGGAGTGCCGTTTTAACCTTGGTCTCTTCCCTGCAGACTATACCGAGGGAAATTGCCAAGCCATATTTTACCACCTCGACAAAGTTCAACGCCAATATCAACGCGATGAAAAATGATTCGGTCCGTAACATGCATAAAAGATGACTGTGTGGCCAATATAGGCGGAGGAAATAGATATACATACATACATGTAGATCAGCAGCTGACGAGCTTCGAACAAGAAAGCACAGAACTCGGGCTACGATTTTTACCACGAAAAACTGCAGTCAATTTTCGGCATCGAGAAATGAGAATCCTTTTTCTTAAAATTCATTTGGTTATCTAGAAAATCAATTGAGCGAATATCTGGAGCCTTCAACCATGTAAAAAAAAATTCGATATAGATGACTTTCCGACAGACATTAAGAAGCTTTTCAATTTACCTATTGGATGATGAAACGTCAAGTAGTGACGCTTTACATGAGATTATTTTTCTGATTAAAAGACGAATGAAAATCTTGAAGATTTTTAGATTTTTGTGTAACCGATCAGCTTCTAAATATTGGATACTGTTCAAGCTCTGGGATTTTATCTGACCTCGTTCGAAGTATGAGAGCCAAGAATTCTGGCTGTACCTTATACGTACCTTTTTCTCCGGCAGTAGGTATAAGGTAAATTTTAACGGTTAGTTTCTATAATAAAATTCAGTGGGATGTACCTCGGCTCTGGGTAGGTATTGAACGTGTATGTGGTAGACGTGAGTGTATTCGCGTCTAGATAGCTTCCTCTATTCGCGAGAACGAGAACTAAATAGAAGTTGAACTGGAAAGAGCAAGGGAGAGAATATATCTACGTATGTAAGACTCCATAGAAGCTACGGCATTATCCGCGGTAAGAGCTTCTTGTACCGTTTCACTCCTGCCTCGTATTCTGACCTCCGACTACGATAGCGTTTTAGTCTTGATCCACCTGACCCTAATAGTATCTCCTCGAATCCGAACGCAGTTGAAACTGACCCAGAAATAAATTTTCATATCCTTTGAAATGAATAAAATTCGGAAAATACTGAATAGGAATTGAATTGTCAGTCATTCGAACGTCTGAACCAAGGATCTAGCTCGACATATACGTAACATGTACACAGAGATAACTGGCAAAGTATATAGAAGCGATATGTGTGTGTAACATAAAGGCGAAAAGAGTTGTGAGTTTTTACAGCTCCACTCGTCAACCTCTGGTTATGACCGAGCTTTTACTTCTTTAGAGCTTCAGTCAGTAGCTTAGCCTCTACATCGCAAACTATTGTTCGTAGTGCTTCAGTGGTATAGGATACGAGGGTGAGGTGGATGGGATACGTACGTAGATAGGTACGTGTTGCAGTGGGAACTACAGGATAGCGCCAATCGTACGAAGTGCTTTTTTATAATATGTATAAAACAACGTCAAGGAACGTAGAAAATAAGTCAACGAAGCTAGGGAGCGGAGTTGGTGCTTCGGAAAACTTTTGTTGCATCAAAAAGTTGCCCTCCTTTCAACTAGACGCTCAGGCATTACGACGCTACTCATTCATCGCCTTGTATATTACATCGCCGCAGCTACTTGAGCGAATATACGGTTCTACAATTTTGACCGTCATTCTATTCGTCCGAAAAAAAAAGCGAGACTTAGATAACGCAATTTATCTAACAAACTTCCGGCCTGTCAATCCGAATAGAACTACAGCAGGCGGGAATAACAGGTGCGCAAAACCATAAGCCGCGTTTCATACCAGGTGGGCGAAGATAAGGCGTATAATTCGGTGCCTAGAATATATGCACAACCGACTGCACTACTGCATCGTTAAGTTTCTGCGTCTTTCATTTAGCTCTGTTCTATTCATCCCGACGCGTTGTTGCAAAGCGCGAGATAGAAACGAGCTATTTTCCGTCAAACGGGGAACACTGAAGCGGAGATAAGCCCGAGCTGCAATTAGCGCTTGGCGCATGGAGTTAATTATTGTCACTTTTGCTCCAGGACACGCGGTCAGAAAAACGGGGGTTATTACCTCGCCGCGAATGCTCTTCTTCATATTTGAGGTAATCATTTTCCAGATTTTACAAGTCTACAAGTTTTCGTTGTGAAAATATACCTAGTCAAAGCCAATCTCGTGGTGCCTATAAGGTATATTCAAAGTGAAGGTAAAGATGAGATATTTCAAACGGTTTACCTCGCTGCCAGTGCTGCAGCACTTTGCTCTGCAGGAGCTGCAGGTGCAGATCCCGAGGGAATTTCGCGCTGGAAATTTAAGCTGAAATGAACAGTTGACGTTATACTTTGCGCCGGAAACTGCTCGGTGATCTCGATTCTCGAGGAAGGAAGAATTGAGTGTAGGAAAATACGTCTGATAGCAAATTGCGGAGGCAAGCTTTTGCAGAGCTTCAAGAGCGGGAGACGTTGGCCTAGATATACCATATTCCACGAATCGAGAACGATATTTGACTCACGATACGTCGCGAAGGAGCTGCTACTTTCGAATCCTTTGTTACTGAATTATTTATAATCCGCAATCTGGCTAAGAATTTTCTCTTAGAAACGAATCTCGGCTTCTTTTCTAAAGTCTCAAGCTCGCGCAGGTGAACGAAAAATATTTAAATAACAAAGTACAATAATGCGAGGAGAGACGGAAAAAGGAAGTCAGTTTGCGAAATACACGCGAAAAGCAGAGGCGCAATAAATCTTGTCAAGAAGAGTGGAGTAGCCGCGGTTGAAAAACCGGGCGCCTCTGTTGCAATGGACGTTTTACCCTGTTTCTGGCATATATACTTCCATTTATAAAAATCTACTGTATAAATACGTATGAATATATGCGTCCTGAATTTTGCAGGATTTTTGCAGATTTTTGTGTCTTAATTGAAATACGCTGGTCGAAAAGGATCTTGATCGTATTCCTCTCGCATTGCAAATTTTCATACATGACATAAAACCGTTGATAATTCATGGGCAAAAATTGAAGAGAATCGAACAATGAACGACTCGCAGTATGTAATCAAGCCACGCCATTTCCTCTGCACGATATGTAATCTGCTGCGGTCAGACAACCGGACAGTGCGACGAACGCAAACCACCATAACGCGTCGGGTACATGCAGGGGAATTTGCAGAACGGCATGTGTCCCCCTTGCATTGAAGGCAACGCATATGTGCGTATCGGAGCAAAAAAAAAGAAAACGAAAGTAGGTACGTAGATACGCTAGGCAACAGGTTCCTCGACTTCTGGGAGCTTTCGGGTAAATTTGAAAAAAATTCGTCGCTTTTTTTAGTAGCAGATTTTTTATTTCGTAGAAAATTCCGCGTGAATTTTCAACTCAGAAAACTTTAATGAACATCGCGTTGTCGAGATTTTCTTTCCGATCGTAACGCCGCCGTCCGACCATCTAACGTGTCTATAAATATCCTCTAAGATGCTCGTCGTTTATCTCTGACACGAGTCATGCCTCGGCGAACGCCCACCGATGACGTAATCATTATTTAATGAGCTCGTGGCGGTGTAATTGATGATAATAAATGATGGGGGAAAAAAATCTTGTCAAAATGTTGCATCTGCAGCAACGGGGCGGGCCGTAAGACCGTTGGAAAAAATCTTTTCTAATGTAACAGAATCCACGTGTATATTAAGTGGATATTAATCGAGCGTGACGATGCGTGAGAAATTATTCAATCTTTCGATGTGTGTATTTTTAATTATCAAGAAAGCTTCTTGAGTTTTGTATTGCCTATTCCAACCAGTTTTTTTGTTTTCGAAAATTCTATGTATGTTTTAATTATTGTTATTAATATCAAACCTTTTTTTTTTTTTGTTTCAGGCCTCGATTATAGCCGAGAGATAAATACAGAGAGGAGAAGAAGAAGCTGTCTGATCGTAAGTATAAAGTGAATCCTGACGTTAACGATTCGGATATATATACATAAAAGAAGAAAAGAAAAATATCGGAGAAGGAAGCAGGGGAAAAAAAAAATGAAACGAATAATTAATTCAACAGCTTTTCGCATGAATATTCAATAGATTCAATCGCAGACACAGATATTAATTAAGAGTTATTCAATACGAAGAATGAATAATAAAAAAAAAAGAAAAAGAGTATTAAAAAAGAACTGGCCACGGAGAGACAGTGGGAGAGAATTAACTCGTTCAGAATATCGCGGGTGGTAATTAAGCGAAAATTTTCATACTTTATTGACGATTTTTATTCATTATCAGCAGTGGGCAATATCTATAATTTAGTAATAACCAATTTGGGTTAATTACCTCGTCGAGATGTCGATGTGTATTTTATACACTTATACCCCTCGCCACAGAACAAGCAGCGTTCTCTAATTGAATAATTTTCCATTATTAGTTCCGAGTTTACCCTACAAATTTTCACCATCGATAATAATCGGTCTTCAATGATCGAATTTAATCTCAAACCACGTAACGGGGAGGGAATGATAAATTGAAAAAAATCATAATTCTCGATAAAGAAATATAGAATTGCGATTTATGATCATTACTATATTATGAGGAGCCAAAAAAAAATTTAATTATTGTTATTCTCTATTTGTGAATAATTTTTTTTTTTTCTTCTTCATTTCTCTCTAAGCGTTCAATTAACAGCGATGATATTTTGTTTCACGTAAATCAAGTCATCCTCAAGGGTCTATTAAAATGAAAAATAGTTTAATTAACGTTCAGTCCGCGTTTACAGAGATTTAATAAGTTTCTATAATTCGAAGTATAGTGTATCGTGTGTGTTGTGAAACACTGATTCGTTCCAAGTACGGTTCCACGGATCGCAGCATCCAGGATCGTGAGGTCGTGACATCAATTAACGCGTGTGAACTCCTCCGGCTGTAAACCGAGAGGCGAATGTCCAATATACGTATGTATACACGTGGTACAGGTATAACAAACTAGAGTTAAATTAACCCGCGTGTGAAAAACGTAAACCCTACGATTATAGAAATTCAGGTAATTTATAAGTAAATAAATTCCGGGGATCGGTAACGAGTTGACTTACACCCGTACGCCAGCTCGCCTCGCGTAATACGAGAGATAAGATTTAAAACGCCTTTTTCTCTACTTTATTGAATAATTTACAACTACGTGGACGCTTAGTTCTTTCCATAGGTAGGTAGACGTCGTCAAGGAGTAAAACCTCCGCGAGTAATATTTTCATTAATTAATTTCTTTTTTATTCTCCGAATTGCATCTTGTATACATATATATATATATCTTATGGTTAAAAATTAACTCGATGATTTATTTGTATACGTAAACGTTGGCTGGAGAGTTGAAACTATATTTATTTATGTATGTACAATGTACATGCCTGTATACAACGATTAGGTGCACGTATATCTTTAATAATGCATCGATGTCGCACACACGTTCATATGTAACGTAGATATACACACGTGCGTGGGTCGTAGGTAGTGAGTAGCCATTTCGTATCACCATAAGCCACAGGATTAGTTTAAACCGCTTACTAGAATACAGACATAAGTACGAACCGCCGCATTCTCCGAATGTACATACCTATGTAGATATACATAAATAAGCTCGTTTAACACCGCACTCTCATTATACTCGCCACTAATTGAGTAGAGGATATAAACTGCACGTTGATATATTCTAGGAGAATACTCGAGACCTGTATAACAACGAGATGGGAAAGTGTTCACACTAATCAATTTAAAGGGGTGAATACACCTTGGAAATCTGTTTTTTTTTTTTTTTTGAAATATTTGTCTCAATTAATTTTGACTTGATTTTGACATGAGCGTATTAGTTTTCTGATCAGGTTCGCGTGCATTGATGGATACACGGCTCGTACACGTGTAGTATAATACAGTATTCGGCTAGGGTCGGAAGTTATTCACGAACCTTTATGCAACATAGAAATCTATGATACGCAAATGATCCTCGAGGAAAGAGTATGATAAATTGTCAGTACCTAAACACCGGCCCCGATTCGTCATGCAGGGATACGTAACCCTGGTATAATAATAGATTTGAATCAAGACCGCATGCATATACTCACTATAATATACCTACTTCACGTATACATCAGATATTTAATTGCATGTTTGAATAACGACTGACAAACTGCAGCTAATGTTTGTATTCGATATACTATATAGTATATATAGGAATACATATCTCTGGTCGTGTATTTTATACGCGGAGAGATTTATCGGGGGTATAATATACATATTCTGTAACAAACGCGGGTGTTAATGAAACGATTTCACTGTTGTAATGTGAAACTATACGGCTTATTATCATATAATATTACATCAACGAGATTCAATTATAGTTATCATTAACAAGGAAATATTCACGCTTTCAAAAGTCCGTAGATCGGTAGCTTACACCGTACACTAATTAGAAATTCGAGACTGATTTAAACCCAATCCTCCCATAGACTATTGTGTAACGACCTATTAATTTCGTTATAATTTCAAGAAACGCTCATCCAAACTCCGTTTCATTTCAATTATATACAAATTTCTCTGCGTTCCATAACGATCGTTGAAACGGGAATCCCGTGTCCGGTACAAAATACGATCCTAAATATTATACGTTGTAACTACTATAAATTGAATCGAGGCAGGAACCCCGGGTCGAATTTCTACCCTTAACCGTAATTAAAGAAAATTTTATCGACAGCGATTACGGTCCGGGTATAGGTGCCCGAATTTTATTCCCTCCCTATCCGATGCTGCGAACGAATCCCGTCTAATATTATCCTATATTTATCCATAATTATTCCGTTTGAAGCAAAATACTCGACAGCGTAGACAGACGCTTTGTTACGCTACAGTTTCGTTAAAACTAGACGCCAGACGTGTAGAGTACTCGCTACTTATAATTACAGCACTTAATTCAGGAAAGGTTAAGTAGCACGGTGCTCCTCGCACTTACTTTTTTATAAATAGACAACTGACCGTGGCACAGGTTATCAATTAATATTACGTAGGCTCTGCGTGCGGCGATCGCTCTGTAGCCCGCAGTTAATAAATGATTATCAGCTTGGGTTTTTACGGGATTAGATGTAGCCACCAAAGTATATGCAGATAGTCGGAATACGGTTTTATAATCAATTCTAATAGCGCGTAATTAATTATACAAATATACGTGATAGTATCTGTTCTGTGCATAATACTTAATCCCCTTGCACTCATTTGGCCGTCAATTTCGTTCGCGATCGATGAAACGCGGTGAAAAGCATTGAAAATTCGAATGCACTGCCTTCTTGTGACGCTACTTAGTTCCCCCTCGCTTTTCAAAGCTCTCGGAAGTTTCGCGCGCGACGCCAGCGCGCGGTGGGGAAAGTTGGAACAACTTGCGTGCGGGAGATTCGGAATTCAACAGGCTGAATATTCGGCTAGTATCAGCTGTGCCTCGATCAGAGAAGGACGTGATACTCGCGTGCGTGTGATGTGTAATCGCCGCGTCAGTATAGTTCGAAGTAATTATAGTGCGGCGAGGAATCAGAGCTTGTAATATTACTGCGTATTGAATAATGATTGAATTTTACAAAAAAGTCTCTCGTGTTTAATTCGCTTTAAACACTCGTTAATACACCATCTTCGACGTTTAAATACGTGTACTGACAGTGCCTAAAGTTTTTTTGGATTATAACATCGGCAATGAAAAGAGTGAGTAAATACCCATTAAAATACCCTCTTCCTTTTTTTTTTTCGTTTTTCCTTCTTCTTCGGTTTTTTACGATTTAACCATACGGCGCCCGTTTTATTACCGCATACTTATCTTATCTCGAAAACTCAGGTCGATAAAGTCAACAGAAACATTTCGCTGTACAGTTCGCACGCACCTGTAGAGCGAATCGAAATTTTCTACCGATACTTCATATACCCGGCTTTGTTGCAATTCACAGCGTGTAAAGGAAACTGTAATTTATAAGTAAACGATATTTGAGAAATCGGCTAGAATTTTACAAGTATTCTGTGTAAATTTCTTTCGCAAACATCTTACCTCGCGGTTGGCTTACCATTCATCATCAGCTGAACAGACTAGACGCCGTGGTGCAGGTTGGTAAACACTTTCGCACCTTGCAGTACGCGGTCGACGATCTTTAGCTGTGCATATGTTTACTCCTTTATTATTTATCGTTGGAATTAGCGGGAAAAAAATGAGGAGAAACAATTTCGAAATTAGATATTCTTCGCCGCAGATAAACGTTGTAAAAAAGAGGAGTTCAACGCCGTTTAGAATACCCGTTCTAATGGATTCTCGAGAATGATTTCCTTATTCAATTTCCACGATAGTTATTATCCTTTTTCTCCTTGTTCTCATTCTTGTTCTTTCTCTAAGTAGATCTACTTATTTGAGTAACACGTTGAACCGCGATAAGCGCCGGGGTATCTCTCAACGCTTTCGACTCACGTTCTTGATAAGAAATAGACGCCACATCATGCTTCCAGTAGGTACTGTATCTATTCTCGATGTATTATTGCGGTATCTAGAACGAGCCAGGGCAGGCAGGGCAGAGTGTTGTTTGAGGGAATTGTGAACCTTGTGACGGTTCGAAGTACCGAGAAATCGCTGATTTCGGGAAAAAAAAAATGTCACGGTCAACAACAGCAGCTGTCCGTTTCACCTTATCTTCACTAAAGCCAAAGGAAAGAATGTATTCGACGATAAGGAAACCAACCGGGAAAGATATACAAGCTAAGAAAAATAAGAATCCGACATACATTTATATTGAAAAAATAATAAAAATGAAGAACTTCCATTTTTGTTATAAACATTAAATCCGGAATAATTCTGGAACCGGTGAGCATCACAGAGTCGCGTACGTAACTATACACACAACTTTATAGATGAGGGCTGTGTAACGAGGCGAACAACCTCATGCAGTGTTAGCCGTTGTTCTTCTCATTATTATCACGCCTAAAATCAAGAAAACAGGTTAAAAGTTTCCCCCATGCGTAGAGCCAGGCTGCATACGCGTATACGTCGATGTCTCTAACGAGCCAGAGGCCAAGAGAGTGAATTAGTCTCTTAAAAAAAGAAAGATCGTGTCCGTATAGGTATGTACGTCGTTTTCTTCTCTTTCTCTTTTCTTCCTTCCCATATTCATGTAATACGGAGATATATAGACGTGCTGATCGAAAGTTAATGAATAATAATTTCACTATACGATGTCATCTTCTCTCTCCGCTGGCTTGTATAATGATTTATCGTTAAATTTTAATCTACGCGATGTCCTGCGATGTTACCTATACAGAAACGAAGAGCCGTATATTGTAATAAGTCTTGATCGCGTCTTAATTTTTTATTTTATTTTGCCTATTTTTTTTTTTTTTTTTCTTTTTTTTTCAACTCTTGATTATTGGACTCGAGCTAGAATTTTCCTTGCCACAATTTTCAATACCCATCTACCTTATATACCTACTTCGTATGTATAGATATAGCTGATGCCACCGCGTGCTCTCAAAGCTCTATATTTCGTCGGGAATATCATTCCGGACGAAGCAAATAATCGATAATGATATAGACATCTATATCTACAAACCGACCCCGAGAGTCAGGACTTACATTATATATCATGTAGATTATACCACAGAAAGGCGAACCTGTACTCATCTTCGCTTCCCTTGTGTGATCAGAATTTCAAATTTCATTTGTCCATTTTACTATAAACCTGCAGTATGAAGCTGCACTGATTCGACAATTTTATTTCCAATATCACTACACGAAAATGATTCTTCTTCTAGTCTAGTTCCATATAATCAGCCTTGACTCATACGACGCTGTAGACGCAATTTGATGTGTTCAGTCTCTCGCGTTATCTAATCAGTGTCAATTCTATGAATTAATAACATTAACACATACACCGTTTCGTCCTAAGTCATTGCTCATTAACAAATCGCTTATTGATGTGTTATGAATTTATTGCGAGACAAGACGTTTGGTGAAATGTTCAATGCACCCTAGAGGCATTAAATAATCACATCGTATAGATACATATTATCCAGGTTTGTTTTAATTACTTTCACTCATCGACTAGCATGTATAGGTATATAATGCATAATAGCCTCAAGATATGCTTACTGCATATGAATAACTTTTGTATTTGCAAAGGTCAACGATTTATTTTATCTACAATTTTATAGACACAGGATTTATGCGTATCGTTTCTCATTTTGTGAATAAGATGAGACGAAGAGGGAACTGGAAAGAGAGGATAAAAATTGCAAGATCGAATTCAACGAAGCTATAATAACGGGGTAAAATTTGATCGTTTAATTTCTGCAGTTAATATACTAGTCAAGTTTTGCAAGACATCAACGAGCGGAGTTTCTTGCATATGTAGGTATATACCGCGCTTATTGGTATACGGTATATTATATATAGCCAGCAAGTTATTCTTCAGAAAATTTCAAGTTATACGGAACAATCTTTTTCCCTCTACTCATATACCTCAAGCTGTTTTCATAGACTTAATTATTAATCGGCAAGGAGCATTTGGAAAAGTTCTCTTAACATAGTAGTTCTTGAACTACAAGCAAACCCAGCTGTTCAACCAACTCGATAGTTTTAAAGATTTTATATTAAACCGGGCGATGAAGAATGAAGAGAAAATTCTATTACAGGTTTATATATATGCATATTTTCTCATTTCTGTATATAATACGTATCAAGTATACCTACATCCGCCACCAGCTCCACCACGCCTTCTGCAGATCTACAACCTCCGCTCTTTCATTACAATTTAATAGCATGAGAGTAGAATTTTACTCGACGGATAGGATTATTTTTGCAATTAAGCAAAACCGACGTCGTGTATACTATATCTACGTACTACAACTGCGTGCCTTCAACATGGCCTAAAACTAACGAATCTTGTTTCATCATTCAGACATACAAATTTCGTCTAGTTACCTAGCGAAAGAGAGAGAGAGAGAGAGAAAGCGTGGCGTAGGTTCCAATTTAAAATTAACGCCTCAATGAATTCAGTAATTTTTTCTTTTCGTTCTTTTGCAAACTACGACTACTTCGGTCGAAATTTTCTTGCTGGAATTGGTATTCGCATTAAATAAATACACGATCCTCGATCCTATTTCACCGCGGGTTAAAGGTGTGATAAAACCAGCCTACGGGGAACTACGTCTCTTCAATCCTCGTCATACTTATATCTATTATTACAGAATGTAGTTTAATCCGAAATATATCTGAGAAGAAAAAGGGTTTTTGGCACTAATTCAGCTAGCCGCGCGGTGCGTGGGTACGTGCGCACAACAAATTTACTCTTGTCTCACGTTTCGAATCATAAATCATCCGGACACGTGCCCAGGTTCGCGTACGCACGCGCCATTAAACAAAACGCAACGGGACTCCCCTGTAGGTACTTCAGGATTGTAGACTAGATAATAAATTTTCCATCAGAAATGTGTGCGACAAGACTTTTTTTTTTTCAATTTTTATTTCTATTTATCCGTTAGTCGATGTAGCGGCTCAGCCGACAGTATAGATTCTCAGCTCCAAAAATTGATTCTTCTTTCTCAATCGTATACTAATGAAGTCGGATAATTCAAGAGCGTAGAAGTATAAAGTGATTAAAGTCTACCGATTGGTACAGAGTCCCGTTTCTCTGTACCTAAGGGAATACGGAGATAGTATAGAAGTCGCAATGGTAGGTATAAATGGGAAGCCGGCATGGCAGTTCGATTGCCCGGTAATTGAACTGCGGAGTTTTAAATGAGAATAGAGATGCAGAACTCTTTCAATTCCCATCCAGGTCATTAACAAACTCTTTTCATTCTTGAACGACTACGAAGACTGGGAATACTATGGAGGACAGCCAGCGTGGAGGCTTCTTCCGCGAACAAATAAATATCAGATAGCTTAAAAATACACTGGCTGTCTACGCTGCGAGCTTTTCTGCCTCTATTTCTCTCTCTCTCTCTATCTCTGTCTATTGCTTCGCACAGATATCTCCTCGGAGGCTGCTGGTACTGCTGCTACACATACTCTAGATCGAGAAACAGCCGAGACTTCAGGTCGGAGACACTGCGTTCCAGGTTCCGCTCCGCAGCTCTAGAATATACACATGCATAGATTTATTAGTATGCATACGCCTATACCTATGACGAACATATTTCCGGCACGGATATGCGAGAATAGAGACCCTAAGAATCTTGCAGAAGACTTTGATCGGCACGTAGTATCGCGGTCATCTCAAATTCGTCAAAAGCTATCTGGCAGGTCTGATTCACATTATCGAATTATATAAGGATTGCGGAAGAACCGTTTTGGAGAATCTTTGAACTCCATTTTTCGAGATTCACGTGTAATTCTTTCAGAACGCGCGATGTAATCCTTGAGAAATGATTCTTCAATCGTTGACAAATTCCGAGACAATTTCTCGAGGGAGATGCAGAGAGAGAGAGAGAGAGAGAGAATAGAATAGAATAGAATAGAATTTATTCACATGCCCATAACAATATTGGGCAACTAAGTTAAGTACAGCAAAGAGTAGAGCTAGGTTAAAGTAATTAATAACTAAAGGCTTAAAAACTAGAGAGAGAGAGAGAGAGAGAGATCGGGCGTTGCTATTTATTGCTAGAGCGAGATCTTGCTTTTAAATGTTAAATTGAATAAATACCAATCAAGAGGGACAATTATGTAGTTTCTAAGCCCTTCAGAGCAATGAGTACCAATCTACATCTATTGCTACGAACAAGCTCTTATGATCAGCAATAGCATAATCAAACAAACAAACAAACAAACAATTAATGGACGAACAAACTTGCATCCAATTATCGCAATTATCGATGACGTGACAAAACCGCGAACTCTTCAACTCACTGGAAAAAATAAAAAAGAAAAAAAATCCTCGTATGGACTTCATAATATGTATACGTAATGTGTATCTATCGTTGAAACAATTCCGCTGCTTAATACCGCCTCCTCGCTACTAGCGTTGTACTCGCACGCTCTTCAATTGCGGCTAAACGGTGTCAAGTGAAGCGAGAAAATATCTCTCTCAAATTCCTGCTCACTGATATCATATACGATTGTATTGTCGTTATGTATGTATGGCCGTTGTTATTTCTTTGACATTCTTTGCAATGTATATAGAACGAAAATCTAAAGGGTTGAAACGTTTTCTTTTTTCCTTTTCCTTTTCCTTTTCTTTTCTTCTCTTTTGTTTCATTCAGATTATTTTCGTTATATTTCGTTTCACTTTTACGAGGTCTGCAGAGATCTAACAATAAGTGATAAAAACTGTATCGCAAACAAGCCCCTATCGAACAGCGAGGTCAACATATTCGAGGTGTGCGGTCAACCGGTAGATTTACATGCGGGGTTACCCGTCCGAATATGCGTTGAATGGGGAAATTTGTAAGAACTTCTGAAGTATAGAGGGACGTGAGCTTTTGCGCCCTATCGTATCGTTGCCTAAGGCTAGCGCAAGCTCCCACATTCGCCCTTGTTTTTCGAGCGTTTTTTTTTTTCCTCTTTTTTTTGTTGTATTTTTATTTATATATTTTTTTTTCCTTGTATCGCAAAAAAAATTCGCCAGACTTCTGTTCGTTCTACCGAACGGGTAAATAAGCAGAAACAAATCGTGTATCGCCGGGTATAATAGAATACCTGCTTTTTGCGAAAGTAACAAATGTATAACGTATAGTGGATCGCGAAACAATCAATCGCAGATTTTCCATTTCGCTACTATTCGGATTATCTTTGTTTACACATTTTTTTTGTTACGCGGTATATATTCAACCTGGGTTCTACACCGCATGCTCATTAAAACGAGGAAAAAAAATGCCTGAGGTTACCGAAGAACCGTCTTTTAGTCTCGTAGAAATTTCCATACATTCATTGATCCAGGGACTAGCGCGAATTCTACACGTGAAAATCCGTGCGTTCAGTTTATCTGAGAATACGATATTCATGGGATTTTCAACCCATTATATACCCAAGCTAAAGTCCTGCAGCGAGGACGAATACCTGGTTTCCTCTAATTAACTGAAAACACATCATTTTCCCCCATGGCGATTTTGGATTCGTAAGATCGAGTATGAAGATCAAATGTTCGGGAGAGGAGAGGGAAAATCATGGCTCTCAGCTCTCTCCTTGTTTATGAATTATTTTTGAATTCTGTGGATTTTCAAACAGTCATTCCCTCGTGGATACGTTTGTACAAGCACCTGACGATCGTGAATTCTTCTTTTTCCGAGTCGATTAGTCTGTCACATTGTATTGTGGGTAACTTCGTATATTTCCCGTTTTTCTTTTTCCTTCTGCTTTATCCTCGTCTTTTTATTTTTCTCTTCCTCTTTCGCTCCTTCGTCTTCCTTTTCCTTTTTCTTTTTCTTTTTCTCGACGTCTCGCAGCGGCGTAACCTCCCACGTCTAATTTTATCTCTGGTATGGGTACAAAGCTGGGAAAGATTAACTCTGAGTTGAAACAAACGGTTAAAATCACCGCGGAAGAATACTCCTTAATAAAAGCTGTCTGGACGAGAATTGAGTTCGAGCCAAAGGTTCACGGGACCGGGTTTTACCTCAGGTAAACCTAACGAAAAATATGCCAAAGTCAAACTCTGCAGGCTCATTATCTACAATACACCACCATAAATTTTAGATTCTTCGCTAAGAACCCACAGTACGTTAAATACTTCTTAACCGAGCCTGGAAAGAACGATATCAACCTAGACGCCCTCATGGTCGTCAAGTTCACAGTAATCATGGAAATATTGGGTTACCTGATACTCGACTATCACAATAAACCTAAACAGTTCAATCAGATGGTAGGATACATAGGAATGATGCACAAGGACATGCATCTCGAATTAGAAGACACAAACGTATGTACGCAACACACATACGACATTCGATAAGCCATTGACATATAGATTCTTCACTATCTTTAATCCAGAACTTTTGCACGACTCTAATCGATTACTTAAAAGAAGTGATGAGTGACCTGATGACCGAAACGTGTGAGCTGGTATTCGTGGCTTTCTTCCGAAACATTCAAGAGCTTATGATGAAATCAATGGCGGAGGAGCGTCAGCGGTTCGCTGAGGAATACGACGACGAGGAGGATCGTGTAGTCGTAGATTCTACGCTCAAAGCACTTCTGGTAAGTGCAAGACAGGTGCACGGCCGACATGGGAAAAGATTGTGTCTGCCTTGTGAAACTCACGTGGATTCAGGGTGCACCTTGATTCTATCTCCATCGACGTTGGTGCGCCAACGCAACGTCAGCTAAAGTGTTACGAGCGTCGCGTCGCTTCCCGTTGCTTTTGAGGTCGAGAAAAGTACCTACCTACATGGTAGAAGGGCTACTTCTATCTTGCCTTCATTTAGGGAATATGCGCATGTATTAAGTTACGTTTCTTAGCCATGCACCTGGCCCGAACATTCGAACAAACTGATCTACGGTCAGCCGAGGGAATATTGGATCCTCAGACAGCAGGAGTGGAGATTTAAGACGGAGTCTTGGAAGCAGGATACGCAGCTGGTACCGGCCGCTCAAAACGTTCAAAATACCGTCGAGAGCACATCCTCGGACGACGATGGCATAGGGAAAGTCGAAGAGATCGAGAAATCGGAATCTGAAGTGCGGACCAGCTATCCTGACGATGAAAATCAGGGCTCGTCTCTAACTTCCCAGAGGACGAAATACTCGGATGTAATAATCGGACTTGGATTTTGGTGCATATAATTATAAGCAAATCGTTGGTTTCATGGCCTATTTTCCAGAACAGAGGTCAGCGTTCGACGCTACATTTTGACCAGCATGATTCCAAGTCTTTAGGAGTTGTTGAGTCTAGTGATATCGAAGAATCTTACCTGATAAACAATGCGGAAGAAAATTCTGCCGGGAAGGTTAGACAGACACCGAGAGAACGTCATCGCGCTGAAGGCGAGTGATGGAAGAAATTTTTACCCAACTTTTACGTGAAATCGGTGGTTACTGAGATTATGATAACTTGTTCAGCTGCCGCGGTGAAGACTCTTCATCGGCAACCGTCCGGGCGTATTATATCGAGCACCGACACCGGCAGTCCTCGATATTCCGCAGAATCTTCGGCCAGGGAAAGACGTCGTTCGACCTGGAATTAAACTTGTGAAATTGGCGGAAGCTTAGCGAATCAATCAAAGACGTCGTGGAATTAGCAATTAAAAAAAATGTCGAAAAACCACCCAATGATTATTCTTTATTCGCTTTTCCTTCCAATCCCGAAGGCACTGGTTTTTGGGAATAATAATAAAAGAATGGTGGATTCTTTTTTTTCATCTACAGCTAACTTCCCTGTGTTAATATCCGTGCAATGTAACCTATTCAGATATACAAGCGCGTTGAATAATGATAATAGTTATTTTTATTAAATGGGAGGAAAATTTGGAATGTTTCGTGATCGCGGCAGAAGATTTGGCCCGCTTAATTTGAGCGATAGAGATTATGATATACTTAAGAAATTGTGGTCGGAAGTTGAGACCAACCCCCGGGAATATGCTCGTGGAATTTATACGCGGTACCTACTGACGTACTAAAGTTCTCACATTTTAAACGAGGGAACGGCTCCCGAACATCCCCTCATATGTATATTCTCTTGATTAGCTAATAATCGGTGTCAAGGGACTCGCGGGGTTTTGTGATCCAACTTTTGCGTTAAGCGGTTAGCTGCGCAGTTGGTCGCAAATTATTCCCCGAGGTGGGGTTCCCTCTTTGGAGCTCGATTAAAGGGACTTCTTAATTACTCGTTCACACAAGAGGAACAGATGCAGGGGATGGGGCGACGGGGGAAAATACTGAGGGGATGATTTCAACTGATTTTCATTATTTCATAATTTTTTTTCCCCTTCATTATCAAGAGTGATTAAGACAGTATTGAAGAATCGCATACTAACGAGAAATAGCTGTTGTTTCAGATTTTTCACTCAATTTCCTCAATACGTGAAATACTTTACCGAGGAGAAATCTGCTCCGGACGAAGATTCTCGTCGTATAAACGAAACCTTCGGAACAATGCTCACTGTCTTGGGATACTTGATAATTGATTTGTATAAAAAACCGAAGAAATTTGACAGCATGTTGGAATACATCGCGATGATACATCAGGACATGAATCTAAAATTCGAAGACTTTAACGTACGTACGTTTCGCGTGAGCGGAACCCTTCGCCCCTTCAAACTCGCTATAATCAAAGATTCAAAAATCTAACACGCAGAATTTTTCGCACGCCATTATTCAGCATCTGAAAAACGCCGTGCCTAATATTATGACCGAGGAGTGTACCCAGATATTCAACGACTATATGGAGGATCTCACACACCAGCTAATTGCCAAAATGGCGAAGAACAGAGCGCAAATATCGAGCAGTATCGAAGGCCGAAATTCAGCTCATCACGTAGGTAGATAATGCCACTGATATCTTATTGACGAAAATTAAAGAGATTTTATCGCATCTGTGTCGAACTCTGAACGTAAAATCTTTATCTTGAACATATACCGCGAGTAGTCAGGCAAGTGGCTCGGCCGCGCCAGATGAGTGACAAAGTTATTTGCGGTCATGAGCAAAGCTACTGGATAGCGAGAAAGCAACGATGGGAAGTCAAAATGCAGAAATGGAAGACCGGGGCTGTTCTTCCGGACTCGAATATTGTTTCGAACTTGTCAAATACCGAAAATGGAAAGGAGCTAGCCGGTAGTTCCTTGCCATTGGAAACTACCGAGTCGCATGCCGTGGGATCAGTGATGTCAGAAATATTGCAGGAGAAAATCTTGAGGGTAAGAAGCTTCTTGCATATTTATAAAAGCTCAGAAGAATAATTTCTTTGACACTGTCAAACCGTGTAGCGACAAAATAGCACAAAAGCACCTTTCAAGATCGGCAGAGTGCACAATCGATTTTCACAAAATCTGAATGAAATCGATCGACAATCGACGATAGATTCGGCCAGTGACAAAGACGCATTGACCCCAGAATCGCAGCTGACTCCTAGAGAACGTTTTCGAAATCGTTCCAGTAAGCTTTTGTTGAGTAGTTATCAACCCCTGTTCTATAATTCGTCATTTTTTTAGTCCTCAAATATTGTCAGGACGAGGCATCGACCTCTGATAATCGAGGGGTTATCTTACCTCGGGAAGGGATGAAAAAGTTCGATCTGGATTTCGCCAGACGTCAACGACGTCGACGATCTTCCGTCGAGCAAACTAAAGATAAGACAGATGACTAGTGGAGCTTGACTGGTGGTCTGATTGCTCCAGTAATTTATTTTTATTTCTTATTTCTGCTTCTTGTTCTTCTTGCTTGTTCATTTTTTCGTCTCGCAACTCGTCCGCGATTTATTTTTCAACGTAGTCTAGCGGGAAGTCCACCATCCGATGGGTGGTAGTGAACCAGCCATAACTTTATTCTCGGAGTTCAAACACTCGCCTCCCGACTTTCGAACACCAAGTTGTGCAAATATCACATATCTCTGTATCGCGTATGTACCTGTCAACCGTTTCTGCAGCCGCGGAGATCCCGAGGGTCGATCTTCCCTCCGCCCGGAGTTGCGGTTTGCTCCGTTTTCCCGCGGGACGTCGACCCTAGATCAAGGAAAATTGGACGAAATCGAACTTCTCTAGATGATTTCAAAGACGATAAGAGTGATAGATGTGCGGCTAGACTATCGCGGGTACAGAAGAGCGGAATCGACTATTTGATGCATTTTATAAATAGTAGCGCGCTTTATATTTCCTTTCGTTCCTATATATTCTTACATATTCATATATCGTGCGAACCCGTCCATTCATGTATGAACGTATGTACGTACGCCACAATTATTTCACGAAATAAAAGGCAGACTGTGAGCCATATTGATCTGAATGAGTAAAATACTGCGAAGCGGATGAGGCAAAGACCCTTTATCATTCTAGTGTCCGATAAGACCGGATTGGCGGACTGGGATATACCCATTCGCCATTTGTGCGAGTGTAGATAACAGCGAAGAAAATGTCCAGATATTAAACCCCGGTTTCTGCATGAATATTAATTACCCTTCACTAGCTACACGCTCTTTGTGGCTGCTTTATTATACCCACCTCATCCTCTTCCCACGCAGGATTCAGATATCAAACGTTTCATCGTTTGATGACGAGTACCGTACGTAGCTACCTGATTAATAGAATTAAATCCCCATGACTGCGAGGTGATTGAATATCATTTAATTAGGACGTCTAGCTACCGTGTCTGATTAAATATAACATCGAGACTATACATAGATTGATAGCAGCAGCAGTTATTTTGTTATTTTATATTTTTTTCAAATTTTTTTCTTACAAATAAAAAAAAGATTTTCGAAGGATCTGCAACACCCCGGATTTCGGATGGATGATTAATTCAGATTTTACCAAGCGAGTGACCTTGGTTCGGGTTAAACCGCAAGGGACTTTTAATTCCGTTGAATTTATTCATTCCGTAGAGAGAAAGAGAGAGAGAGAGAAGATGGGGGGCGAAGAAACCTGCGGTGCCATAAATACGGATAAAACAGTCGGATCAACAATTTAATTATGTTAAGTAGATCCCTGGCCCTGTGCAAAGGCTCCCCGTCG
This sequence comes from Rhogogaster chlorosoma, assembly GCA_944452935.1. Classification (NCBI taxonomy): domain Eukaryota; kingdom Metazoa; phylum Arthropoda; class Insecta; order Hymenoptera; family Tenthredinidae; genus Rhogogaster; species Rhogogaster chlorosoma. Next base: position 25,068,833 of record OX101800.1, on the reverse strand, counting down.
TCCTTTCGCTGAACCCTTCTCTCCATGGGCAGGGTCATGGAATTTTTTGGAAAAGGGGTAGGTCATGTGATCAATCACGTGGGTGCGGCCATGTCAACAAACGAACTTAGAACCGACCTGGTAACTTCACGCCTTGATCCTGCGCTACGTATACCTACTAGGTGGACACTATATCCTTGACCGTCCTGCTACCCCTGTTCCAGAGTATGGATAATTATTTCACACCAAATATTTGCCAACGGAGGAAAATTCCCCCACATCATAAAACCTTCCTTTCCTTTATCACCTGATAAAAATTCCACTTGGATTTCTTTTTAAAAAATGATGAAAATGGCTCGAATCGCTATGTACATATAGAATATCTTCACACATTCCCGTATACCCATATCATACATGCTCATGCAATATTCGATCGACGCGGATCAACCGTGTGATTTTCTCTTTGTTGTGCCCGTTTTCGGGTTTGTTTGAATAAAATTCGACGAGGGCGTTCGGTAATTAGCTAACAAACGCGGTTGGCATCAACGTCAATTCTGTACGTCAAATGTCGATACGCAGTACAGAGGTGCAGTGCAGAATATGTCGCATCGGGCTGTTTCTCACGCACGTTTCAATGCATAGTTAGCCGACTACACGGTGATAAATTTCAACATAATAGGCGTGTCTGTATGGTACCGAGCCGTCGTTGTTTCCATATGTAATATTATCGCCTGAGTAACAATGGGAACAACAACAAGAACAATATCACGAAGATTATCAGTCCTCGGGGCACGCGGATCCCGATGTTGAATGTCTGCTAATTATCCCATCTCCGATACACCGAACGTATACCTTTGAAACCCAAGTTATATCGTAGAAACCCGAAACTGGCCAGATTTCACTCGCAACAAGTACGCGAGTAGCAAGAAAGCGCCGTGACCCCAGGACTCGGCGCTGGTCAAAATGTCATTTTGTCGTTTAGCGAATGAGTCGAGAAAGTTTCGTCGCGATCTTTCGATCGGAAAGCGAAAATAACGGAGTGATTTTTTTACTTCTCGAAATGTGTGACAGTGTCATGAAAGAGATTGAACCGGCTGCTGCCCGGAATGTGATCATTCACTGGGTGCTCTTCCCTGTTTCTCCTTTCTTTTCATTGTGTTTCACTTTTACGAGTGTATGTTAACGTCCCATAAAATCGTGGAGATATTCTTCTGGCATAACCAGAATGACAGAGTAGAGAGCTGCTGGCGCAGGACTCGTCGGTCCAGTGACGATGATAGAAAAGAATGCGATACCGTTCTTATATCTCGAGTCTTGAGACACGGTGATCTCCGCTGACACCGGACAACGATAGACGAAATGCGTGTTTGACGTTGCGGGGTTCCTGCGTAAAGCGTAAGCCGTAAAGTGTAAACGTAAGCTGTAAACCGTTACCTGGACCTCGTCTCGTATCGCAAAGAGGGTCGCGAGACCCTGGACCAACTTAGGGCCTCTTAGACGCGTTGTATATTTTTAATGGGTCATTTGCGGCGCCCCATACCCACGAAACCTTCTTCTGGCGCCGAAAGCCCGTCCAGTCGGCCATTACACTCTTCTCTTCTTTCATTTCCTTTCCTTTACTTTACTTTCCTCTCTCATTTCTCCTCTCCTCTCTCTCCTTAGAACCAGTAAGCTGGTAAGCGAGATATATTTTATTCTCGCATAAGCAGACGACCGACAATTACCACAGAGTGCTTGGCACCAGGGTTCTCCAGTACGGTGACGGGGCACAGGAAGATGAATTACCAAAAACTTGGTAAGCACGGAGTACGTGGCGTAGAGGTTCGCGATACTCAATGGGCTAGCTACACTAACTCCTGCACACCATCCCGGAGTTTGAAGCTCTCGGTAAACGTACTACCTGATACTTATACTAGCTAGGATGTCTGTGTATGAATACGCGAAAACGTGTGCAGTGAGTACCCGCATCAGAAACTGCACTACCAGCTCTCCATTTCGTATACGAGGCCATTTCTCCCCACGCGCAATGCCATTCCTCTTTCTACCATAACCCGAGCGAGACCAAGTCTCGACTATTTCTCTATCAACCCGACCCGACGCGACGCCACGACACCTGCGTCGCTAAATAAACTCTATCAATTACACCCGTCTCTGAAAATCGGCTTAAAGTGCACCGAGGACAATGACTGGACAGGTAACGATTTTCTGACCGGTTAGAATCCCGAAATTGAATACCCGGATACTCTAACTCTTGGAGATTTTCGACTAGGGGAAATATTCGCACGAAAAGTGGAAGTGGGGGTTAATTTTTATGCCCACACGGTCTCTCTAGTTATCATTAATATTCACGTTCGCAAAATTTGACTCGGGAATGGCCGCCCGTTGAGGTAATCATGTCGTTATACACGTTGCCGGTATACAAGTTCAGCGAGTGATACAAACCAGAGATAGGGAGAGGTCCAGTATACACGAGTGGCCAAAGTATGCTTATAAGCTTGATATCGAGCCTCGTTATGTTTTATTCATCAAGTACCTGCGATAACTAAACCTTGCAGCCGGTTTTAATCCGTAGGTTGAAGATACGTGACCGATTAAATAGCCGGTAGCTGCGTTGTAAGCATCATCAGTTTTCTCTACACTCGTTTGTGGAAAATTAGTCTAAGTAAATACAATTAGCCTCCGATGTGGGCAGGTAAGTATGCCCATATACTCCACCCTGCAAGATACTGCTAGAAACTTCTATACCTAATAAAGATACACGCGTTTTCTTGCAATTAGTTAGCCGCGTGCGAAGGCAAGGAAATATTATATGTAGAAGAGCTTTTCCTGCCGTTCAAATTTATGGCTTAAAAATAGTGAACAATACATACATATGCATTTAAGAGTTGCTGGATACTAACGGGCAGAGGTATGACGTAAGTATTTATAGTGAACGTCCGGTGGGTTTCGTGTCACGTAGAATATTGAAGACATTTTTCATCCCCGTCTATACAATCAAGCGAGCCCAGTCTATTCCCCTTCTTTCTATGTGGCGACCGCATCACGCCTGCACAAGGCTGCGTGTCCAATTTTTATTTAAAGGTACTTTCAGATTCTGAGGATTGTACCTACGCCGTGAACTCGTTCGGATAGCTACTCTCAATAAACAACAGACTAATCGAACACTTTTAACCCGTCCAATTTATCACCTTGCTTTTAATTGCATACTCGCATAGGAAAATCAACCATTCCCAGTTGTAGATTAATTGGTATGCTCGGTCGCTTCCCAAACATTCCATACTCTCATGAAAGTGAAATACTACTAGCCGCTAGAATTTCCACTTCTACCTATTTGTATGGGGTGGCGTACCTCCGGAAGATTGACGAGACTTTGAAGCAAAGAAGGTGTACAGCCTACACGCGTCCGTCATTATCGTTATACATTCAGTGTCAGCGTTCAGACGTTCCTGGATGTCCTGTATCTATATATGACAAACTTTGATCAAGCTCAAGTTACTGTCTGCAGGGGGCGGGAAAGGGGGTCACCAAATCAGTGAGACTTTCGGATCTATTTGCATAGGATGGCGCGTCTATCGTAGTATTTGGCACTAGCAAACGTGGCAGAGTATTCCTCATGTTCATTATCAAACATCGCGCGCTGCTGCGCTGCCTACTAATTCTCGTCTCCCCGATAATTAGCGGATACTTAAACATTCGCTAATGGGACCTGGGAAAGCAAACGACTCCGATAGGAGTTTCCAGCCGAGACGAAAGAAGAAGACGGGGAAAATAGAGAGGAGGATATCTCGTTTCCTCGTTCTACAACACGCGTAATTCTGACGCGTTTATGTCACTTGAGCGTAACGAATAGCCGAGAGGCCTGCCGACAGCCAACCATGGCCAATTGGCCAATTACAAATTAGCGAGGGAGGGTAGGGTCTCGGATGTAGCTGGGGATAGGGAAAAACGCTGCATCCACCAGACACTGCACCCCTGCCTTGGCAGCTATCCTGAAAAGTTCATGGAATCGATAACCGGTCGCCACGTGACCCTTGGAACATGGAATTCGCGGATAATCCTAACGGACTAACTTCGCACTGTGTCAACTTACAATTAGTCTAAAAGTTATCCCCGATACCTGAGATAATGAACTTATCGTTGATTGTTTTTTAACCTGGAAACCTCATCTGGAATCGATTGGAAGAAAAATGAAACTGATGGGAAATTTTGTTTTATTTCTGTTACAGATGTGCAGCAAAATCGATCGCTGAAATCTTTGCAAAGGATTGAAAATCAGAGACGAAAAATACTACGATGAGTTTACCACCGAAAAATCTTGCGGCTACGTAGCGAGAGTCTGGTTAAAATTCAACGGCGCAGATGATGCCGTCTGTGCTGCTGTTTTTCACCTCACTCGCCCTTATAACCGGGGCGAGTTTCACTAGGGCGTTTATCCCCAGTCAATCATCATCGGCGATAACTCGCGTTCCCTGTCACGTTCACAACTCTATAACGCGATGTTACAACGTGGAAATACCAGATCTGGAAAACTATCTTCGCGTGGTTGAAGAGGACAGCCATACCCTCGAGATAACAAACTCGAATTTAACAACCCTGAGCAAGGAACCGTTCCATCTTAAGAGAGACTGGGAGGTATTGTACATGGCGAGAAATGGGATAGCGGAAATTGAGTGGGACGCTTTTTTGAAGCTTAATAAAGTCGTGACGATAAATTTGGAGCGAAATCAATTGAGGAGTTTAAACCCGAGGACATTTTCGTACTGTTATTTACTTCTTAAGTTAATTCTAAGCTACAATCCGCTACTGCTTACCGAAGAGGTGCCATTCCTCGAAGCAAATCAGCTGGAATATCTCGACATCTCTTTCACCAATATAACAAATCTGCCTCTGCAGACTTTTAAGCTTCTTCTGAAGCTCAAGTACCTAAACATCTCTCACAACCTACTCGAGGTTTTAGACAGCAATATTTTTGCCCCTCTGCTTCAACTCGAGGTTCTCGACATCACCGACAATAACTTCAAAGTCATCGACTACAAGGTCTTCTCAATGTACAGCCTCACACAACTTAACAACGAGTGGAACTGCGACTGCGATTTGAAAATCGTATTTTTCAAAATATTCGAAAATGTCACTCTCGCACCAGACGCTGTACGATGCTCGGAGAACTCGACGTGGACAGAGATGAAGACGCTCGAATGCAACAATCATGTGCCCAACAAAACCCTCTATAACAATCTCGAGGAGTATCGGGCAGCCACTGGCGTAGGGAAGCAGATGTCACCCCCGGAGGAGTCCATCATTCCTCCGGATATACTCCTGGTGATATTGTCCTCGGTAATCGTCGTCCTGATTCTAGTTCTCGGTCTTGTTCTGATCTGCTGGTTCCGGACAAGGAACAAGGTGAAGATAAATCACCCCGAAGAGCACAGCCTGGATACCAGTTGGCAGTACGGTACGGTATCGATGCACAGAGCGGGCTACGACACTGCGAAAGGAGGCGCCGGTGGAACCCTGACAGTTTCGGCACCAATTCTCCAAAATTCAACAATGGAGGGAATCCCTATGACCAGCATAAGGCCCACGGCACCAAGGATGTCGGATGTTTATCAGAGGATAGATCCGGCGGAACCAGACGTTAGTTATTCCGATCAGGAAGCCGACGACGTTGCCTTGTACGAAAGGATGCATTGAAGATATGGAGATGGGAAACGCGCTGGAGAAATTTTTTTATAATATTGTGATATGAGGAAAGAGAAGAGGAAAGAATAATAGAAAATACTCTCGCGTGTAATCATTCACCGTCAGTGCTGCTTCTTCAGCCCTAAGACCGTAAACTAGTCGCATAGAGAAATGAACTTGATAAACAAGTAACTATAATCGATTGAACTTTATAGTCTGGTCTATGACGTGGTATTAATTATTTTTTTTGGCACGAAATTGCGTCGGGTATATTTCATTTCCGGTCAGCTCATTATTCGGCATCCGTTTCAGCCCGCTCTTATATTGTAATGTGTCGTATTTCATGCTACATGGTCATACACTCCGTGGAGTTGCGGAGCAAAACGAGTCTTGAGGAGAATAGGAAGAGGGGCTTATCTTCACACCGTGGTATACACATGCCACATACTAATATGGACTTTGACGTTTAAACAGTACGACGTAGTACCGACAGCCGTCAGGCTTATCGAACAACACTTTTTACTTTTATACAGATACGCGGTTGAAAGAGCTCTCGAGAACTCTCGATACGATTTAATCAAAGAAACTAACTCTCGACATCTGGAGATGGGAATAATAATTCCCAACTAGCTTTCCCTTACGAACTATATTATCGATAAGAACTACAACTGTGCACGGGTTGTTCCGATAGACTCAGGGTTCATTTGGCTGGGTACGCGGGTATATTTTCCTCTGAGGTAAACTCGGGGTCTGGTTATAGGGTAGGGATATGATCATCGAGGGGAAAATTGGTGGGTTGAAAAGCTGTTGGCCTGGGTCAAGCCAGGTGGAAGAGCAGATTGGTCGAGAACGGAACGGAAGAATCAAGTCGTATATAGTATACACACATACCTACCAGCTATACGGACGTGCGCGCACCCGACCAATTCCAATTTAGTATACGTAACTGGCTTTAAACCTATCCAGCCGAGCAATCCTCTTGGTAATGATATCGAGCGAGATGGAAGGACGTATATCTGTCTACTACTTTGCTTGGGTGTCATTATTTTTACGATCATTATGCCATTTGGGAAATTAGTCAATTCCTTTATCGCGCGTAGTTGGTATGACCGCTAGTGTAAATTATCGGATACATTATAGTTTCGATTTAATTAGTTATGTATCTAGTGCATATGTACCTTACATACATGTAGCTACGTGCGTTAGCTTTATCATACCATAGAATTTTCTTTCATCGATCGTGTTACTTACCTCGTATATATAATAGATTGTCAGAAATTAAGCCATTGGTAATATATTAGGTATAAGTCCCGGGATGATTATGGGCCTCGTAAAAATCGAACTGGAATTATTTCTATGAGAGGAAAGATCCGGAGGATTGAGAGCGATAAAGAATATGGCTAAGAGTCAGCTCGAGTGCCAACCTCCTCGAATAAAGTAGCGTTGTTTCATCTCAGATATAATGTTAACCAAGAAGGAATGAAAACGATATGGATGTCAATTACGGATTTAGAGATGATTCATTCGGCTCGAGACACATTTTTTCGCGATGAGAATCTAATCGAAATGATTTTTTTTTCACATTTTTTATTCTTATTTTTTTACTCCGATAGAACTGCGGCAGAAATATTTATTAGACTTGAATTTTTTCATCAATTTGCGAATAAATTCTTACTGAATGATAATAATATCGCATCTCAAGTTTCGTACCGTTCGATTTTATACGAAATCGGTGGATCTATATTTTCGTTTTCTTTTGTTTTTTACCTCATTCTATGATTGTAATGAATTTTTTTTTTTTTTTGTTTTGTTTTTACGATCGAACGAAACTTATGATGCATTAAATGATCGGTAGCGGAAAAGTCAATTTCTATTGAAAAAAAAAAAGAAGAAAAAATAAAAAATAAAATGAATAAAATATTGGTGGTAAGTTTTTATTTAGTAAGAAAATTTCTATCGCATACCTGCTGCCCACTGCAGTATTTGCATGATAAAATTTTCGGGAGACTGATCGGTTGCCTGCGTAATGAAACTGCGTTTTACTGACATTTGGAGCGGATATAATAACGAGATGTACCTATATGTACGATAATCAGATGTGTAATTAAAGTAAAATATAAAGATATGTAGAATTATTATTATCATTGTAATATAGTGCGAAGATTGTCCAATGTCGGTGAAACAATTTAAGTATACATGAATAATTATGGAAAAAAAAGTTTCTCCGCTGTGTGCCTACATATCGCAATCCCGTGGAGTTATTTTTAATTCTTATATTAAATATGGATATCTTATGTATATATATAGGTATGCCTAATTGTCAATTAATAATCTACACAGTATAATTATTTTTCTTTCCTTTTTTTTTTGTTTTCTTGTTTCACCTATTCGAAAGAATAAAATAAAGAAATTAACCGATTGTGAGCTAGGAAGCCTGTATGTGTAATACACCTACGTATAAATATTTCGTTCGACTTGCACCTACCGCGAAGTAACACCACGGAATTAAAATGTAAATAATCATTAAATTAAAGTAACTAAGTGATACACAGACGATGTACTAGTTCCTAAATACGTACCCAGTTCTGGAATGTTAATGATAATGGAAAAATGTCAGAAAAAATAAACCGATATTCAAGTCCAAGAATAATTACTTGGCTCGCTAATTTCTAATTACATTCAACGAGAGATTTTTTCTTTTCTTTTCTTTACTTTTTTTACGTTTTGTCTTTCAACCACTCTCAGTTTTAATTGAGGTGTTTTACTTTCAACCATGGTCATATTTTTCCATGTTTTTTTCTTTCTCTCTCTCTCAAATAACTGTAGCGAACGAGATGACTTATTATTATTATAAATTTTTGTTTGCTTAAAGTTTTTTTGTTTCTCGTTAATATTATATCTTTCTCCGGGCGAGGCAAGAATTATTTTTTGATAAAATAATAATATTTCGATGTCTCATGTGAATTGAATGTCCAAATACCTACTCGGTTCGTTTAATGTTAAGGAAGCTTTCAATGGTCACGTCATCTGTGATTTTTTTTTTATTTTTTTAATTTTCAATTCTTTCTATATATATATATCTGAATCATATGTAGATTATAATTCTTTCCTCCGAGATAATACATGCGACTTCCGTCTGATATAATGTAAAATAAGGTCACTTTTTACTCTGTACTATTAACTATATCTCTACATGTCACAAGCTGAATATAATAATGTATATCAAAGGAATTCAAGCATCAATTTGAAAGAAAGAAAAAAAAAAAAAAAACAAATACAAAAATACGTATAATTATATATGTATATTAATTTTACTAGAATTAAACAGTAAAATGAAAGTAAGTCCTCTCTTCCATCCGCATTTAAATATCATATATGATTAAAAAATTAAGTCGCCTCAGGCGTATTATATTTAAATTGCTGAAATTTCCGCGAAAGAGAGGAAAAACGAAAAAAGAAAAAAAAAAGAAAAAGAAAGATGTAAAAAATGTAATTCATATAGTAAAAACTATAAAACATACATTGCATAACTCGTATACCAAAAACTACTAAATGGCTCCGTGAAATGGAATTTTTTTAAATTTATTTTCTTTTATTTTCTTTTATTTTTTCCAAAAATTCCTCGGATACTATATAGATAGAAATATATTATAATAAATAAAAAAAAAAGAAAAAAAAAAAACGATAGCTGTTAAGATTACGAAGAATAGAAATAACTTATTATTATTATTATAAACCTCAAATTAAGCGTATATAATATATATGTAAATAAGTTAACATTCATGTGTGTAAATACGGATATTATACTATATTGATATATATTGTTGCCCTGAGTCTTCAGTCATGTTACTATAACATACTATTTAAATAATAAAAAAAAAAAAAAAAAAGAAAGTGAACTATATCGCTACGACGACTGTAATATATGTACATATATGCATTTTAAGCATGACCTAATAAATATATATATATATGTATTTTATAAAATTTCAAGCCTTTTCAATTTCTATTATTCCCCAAGTACAGATACAGATCTATATCGTTTCATATAATTGCACTCGTATAGACTACCTACTGAAATCGGATTTCGACCAGTATCTATCAGTGTAATAAAGCTCAATTACATTTTGGGATTGAGATAACCGCGGCTATTGCACATTTAACGCCAGCTTATATTAATAAAATATTTTCTCAATTGAATTTATAGCAAGCGTTTGATTACAACGCGAGTTTAGTCTTTATTTTTATACTTTTTTCTCTCTTTATTGATCCCAACCCACGACGTCCCTAATTAATCGACTAATCAACCAGGTGGTAAAAAGAAAAAATTTATATATATATACATATATGATCGTAGAGTCTGATCGATAATTCTAACCACGTGTTAGAATGCCTTTAACAGTTATACATATGCTGCTAGATAATCGTGACCCGTATACGAGACAGACTATCGTATATATTACAATACGTTGTGGCTACGTGCGGTTATCGGTTTCACATTTTTCCCACACGTTACGGTGTAAAATCCACGTGAACTTTTTGATAAAAAAAATTTCTTTCCTTTTCGCAAATTCGCTGCTTCCAAAATGACGATAGATTCGTTCCACTCCTACGCTCGAATGTATATCAACTAATTGTTGCGGATTTGAGCATAACGTTGATGTATAAATATTTGTATAAATCGATACAAACTTATTTTGCAACATCTTCGCGTTAATGGATTCTCAATTCAGTTTGAATTTCCCGTCAACGCGTTCCGAGCGCTCTTTCTAGTTCCAAGAGCTACCGAATCACCGATCGGGGGCAGCACCTCACGGCGCGCGTATTCAATGTTGAATAGAAATTGACGATTCGATATTTTTCGTGTAGATAAATGATGGAATAATATTATGGTACTTGAATGATTATTCCCTGAGTAATTAAGAAATATAAATACGAATTTTATTCATAAAAAACGAAAAGGCTGTACATGGTAAATCTTAACAATAATTAGTGTAGGTGTAGGCATCCGTATAACTTATTCAAATTTTTCAAATTCACTGTCGCATAATCTACCACATACATTCAATTTTCAAGTTCTAGAGATTTTGTACGGATTTTAATCCTCGTTACAATAATCATTTCTTATAAAACTGACTATAATCTTAAACGTAACATTTATCTTACTCGAACTAGTCACTAGTCGATAACTATACAACTATCTGTGCTACAGTGACAGAAATACTTTCCAGTAATTATTCGACTGTTAAATGTAGTATGAAAGTTTCGAAAAATATGCCATTTGTATGAGATGATTCGTATTTTCTATTTTTCCTTCTTTCTTGTACTTGTACAAAGTTCCTCTCAATCAGCTGAGGAACCGTTTTTATTTTTTAATAAATAAACCGAAATCGAATGAAGACTGGACGAGTTGCCTCGATGCCTAATTAAACATAATTTTTGGAATAATTATTCAAATAGACTATGCGACGTAGTTTTTTATCGCATTCGAACAATAAGCGTGGTAATTCGCTTTCATGCGTGCCACGCGAGTTTCGAAAAGCGTGTTTAGTCAAATTTCCCTTATTATGACTGACAGAAAAGACCGCTTCGAGCAAACCGATAAAAGTAAGGAATTAGTTTAGTATTTCGCTCGCAAATGCGATCTCGGATGTCATTTATTCCTCGGACAAGGCTGCTGCGCGTATCTGGAAAACGCGGTGTGTGATTTCCCGAGGTGATATGAGGCAGAAGTCATCGCGTCTTTGAGAACGTCTAGCATCACGTCGCGCTGCTGGCTGTCCCGAGCTTCTCCAAAGCGCTCGAGTAAAGCCAAAGTGATTTCGGAAATCTCGTTCAGATCTGCAGCCTCGTACATCGCCGAGTCAAATTCATTGACGAAATCTTCGGACGGGCGATTAGTCGAGGATCTGGAGAGGGGCGAAATGCAGAGGATTAAATATTCGTCTGCTGTTTCGAACTTCTTTTTTTTTTTTTTTTTTTTGTTTCAGGAAAGTTTCTCTCGACAGAATTTTCGATAGCTTTTTCAATCCACCATTCGTCACCCTGTCTAATAGGTACTCGAAATAATATTTACACGCAAGATTCCTCCCTCGAAACAATGCTGCTACACCTTTCGTAGAAATCGAGACATTTCGGATCGTCCCGACGTCCGCCTCGTATCAAATACTTCCGCAATATTTTTCTTCCGATTGGATCTCGCAGTGTTTGTTCAATATTTTGGGTTATTCGGCTCATATCGTCCAGCGATAAACCGTAGGTACATTTTCCTATGCACCCGATGTTTCGTGCCATCTGTGGGAGCAGCAATTTAACAATTATTCACAAATCTCAAGGCATTGATAAAATTAATAATAATAAGAAGAAGAAGAAGAAGAATTTTTGCAACAAGAGAATCCACTGTTTCCATAAAATATAATCACGCGAGATAAGAGCTGACCGTTGATCATTTCTGCGTACACAGATACTCGATCAAATCTTGATCGAAAACTTCTTTCAAATATTGATAATTGATTGTGTAATACAAACCTGCATTGACTGTTCAGCGATCACTGGGAATGATTACAAGCAGCGTTTTTATGCACTCGATGATTTCGTTCGGAGTAATTGATCCAGTTTTTGGGTCTTTGGTAATTCGGAATGTAAAAATCACTATATTTTATTCCCTTGGGCGTTCTTTGATTTCTTTTTTCACGCTCGATTGTCAAGGAAGTGAATCAATGTTTGCGAGGAATTTCTTTCCGCTTACGTATGTACTTCTACGTAGTACACAAGTTGTTGTATCGATCGGCACGTATAGCCGCCATTGAAACTGGCCAACAACGACTCTGGGATATCTTCAGAGCTTTTTTTGTCAATCGACGATGTATAGGCAGGAGATTATGGCGTTTCTGTTATTCTGCTGTCTACGTATTCCCAGAAAGACACAATTCTCTGTATAAAATTTACAGAAACACCGGCCTGGAGGCCGTGAAGCGAAGCGTGGTTCCTCGGGGAGTAAATCCTCGTGACTGACGCGCTTAAAATAGGCCTCCTCGGCGAAGAACCGCGCCGGCGTAAGAAAATCGTCGAACCGTAAGAATAGCGAGTAGAATGTAGATATTTTAAATTGCACACTCTGACTAGGTCCAGGGGACTTTGCGGTTGGCTAAATATCCCCGTAGGATTATTTTCGACTTTTTATTACGGACTTATTCTCCTCTTGGTTCCTCAAAAATGTCTGTAATTCAATCCAGCGTGAAGACAATGAAACGATATCGTATTTTCTACGATATACGAAACATAGAACGTTGTTTCCATTGCAAAGTAAACGCAGCAGAATTTATCACTTTTCGTCTAAATAAACGCGCGTCTGAAGCGCAGCTCACTTTCCGTTATAATAATAAGTTCAACCAGTCTTGTGATTAGCAGCGGTTATCGCGTCGCTGTGATAACTGGAAGTATTAAGTAATGAGAAATAAGTCAGCCAGAAAGTGTATAATACGAAGTTTGTATGATAAGTAAATGCATATATATAAATATCAATGTGTGTCTTATCACACATGTATAGAAAAACATGAACATAGACGACGTGTTGATTCATACAGGTACTAGTATTCCAGTTTTAAAATCAACCTCAGCCTAGGTAATTCGCTTTTTCAGCTCACGTTCGACAAGTTTGTATTTTTTATGATGATGTAACAGTTCCAGCGGTCAGGGGTCTGTACTCTATAGCTATAGCCTCTGTACAGGAAGAAGAAGGCGAAAACTAGTCGTATGATAGGTTTATTATCATTTCTACGTACGTGTACTGAGGCCAGAAAATTTAAGGGGCAAATGTTCAGGGGCGAAAACACCGCGATACTTTTTACTTCCGAAGCATGAAGTAGGAGGTATCTCAGCCTGGGTATACAAAAGCTATGGAACAAATGAGGAGATTCGATAAATTTAATTTGAAAAAATATTTGAAAAAATTTAAGTATTTATCAATCTACGAAAACGGACAAGAATTTCGACTGTAGTACAGCAGGTAATGTAATTTGGCAGGATGATCACGAAAGCTGTTGCTCAACAGAGGCCACGAGAGTCTCACGTATGGATGAGACACTCGAGTATCCCATTGTTGTTTAAAACACTCTTGAATGCTGTGTACACGTACATTACATACATACAGCTATGTTACGTGTAGAATACACCGTCCCGGTGATATAGCAGAAGCATAAAGCATCGTGCGAAAGACAAGGTAAAACACACCGGTAGGAACACGTGAACTGTAGAACATCACCAGGTGGAACAATCACCTGCATACTAATGAATTTCATTACCAGTTGGTATAATCGGTCCAAAATCTATTACAACGTTAAATATTTTCTTTTACATGTATACTTGTTTACTTGTAACATGAAAATTGAACTTTCTCTCATCCTATCCTTCGGTTCCGATCAGAACTTGTCGAATCTTTCACACTGATGACTGTGTGTGCTTACAGAAAAAATCTCTCATACTCCAAAATGTAAATAATTATCTCTTCGAATATTGAGACGTTGAGATAGACCTATACTGTTTATATAAAGATAGGCTCGAGTGTGTATACGTTATAATAGACTGAAGAGATGCTGGATATAATATGCAGATTCCAAGATGATCATCATTTTTGTCATAATGACTAATGAGTGAGCTCTGAAAAAGAGACATGCCCTCCAAATCTTGAAAATAAAGTATTATATACAGTTTACAATACCCTAGTCCCTGGTTACAATAGAACTTTGATTGCAGAATGCACTGCAGTTTGAATAATCTCGTAAAGACGATTTCGGAAATGTGAAAAATTCAATTGAATTTATAGGGCTGTCGACTCCGAAGGAATCGAGTAATGGGACGAGTTGATCGTGAACTAAATTGATAAATTATGGAAAATAATTTTGTCTTTGTATCCTTGAAATGAGTTCAGGGTGTAGAAATGTGTTTTTCGTAAAACAATTCGTGACTCTAGATCATTTAAATGTATATTTACAGCTGACATACAAACGAAATTTTTTTTTTTACCGCAGAGATTGCAAGTATGTGGATTCGTGTCGTTGAAAAATATTCGGACAAACAATCGGCAACGTCAACGTCAAATGGTCTTTGAAAATTTATTATTGAGTCCAAGGTACCTATCTGATAAAGCACGTACGAATCAGTATTCAAAGTATAGAAATGCAGCTAGAATCGTTCGCAAGAATAATTTTATGCATATTATTAATAGCTAATATACGAAACTTTCGAAAGGTTCATGCAAATTCTCAAATTCTTATTCGTAAATTGGAATGTACTTATATATTTTGAGAAATATATATTCGTATCTGTTACAATATTTATTACGATCAATAATAATCATTCGATACAAATAAAATAACGCACATACATAATGACGGTAACTCTCGAACTTTATAGCTGATAGGGAAGATCTTGAACAATCAAGTCGAGTCAATAGGTCAATGAGTTTCAATGGGACCCATTGACTCGACTTGATAGATCAAGATCTTCCCTAACAAATAAAAGACTGTTGGTACGGGAAATAAAATAACGATTCCCATTATTCCAGTGTAAAATAGTACTAGTCTTAATAAGATAACGTATTGCTCATATTTGTGGTCCGTCTAGCAATGAGCCTCTTCAACCGATGCATACACTTGAAAAAATAAAGTTTATACTGAATATCGGATCATTCCTCGATCCAAAGAAATCAACAGCCATCTCTGATCGAATAGTCGTCTAGAAGTTTGTATATTGTCTTTGATAGTTTTGCCGAGAGTTGATAAGTTAGATGTATCGTAAATCACTTTTTTGACTCGTCCTTTTTATGTCCGAAGAGCAAGTACCTAATTGCCTTCACTTGAGTTTAGAAAAACGTTAAAAAAAATGAGCCGTTCCAAGTCAGCGGGCATCTGAAATCAACGTGGGATCATCAAGTTTCCAGGGGAATCCCAAAATCCCGAATTCCCCCATCAGGGGTCTTCTCGATGGAAGCAATGACGTATCATTCGTCGGGTATATAAGATGAGATGTTTCGATGCTGCCTCCAGTACACGTTCTACACATCGAGCAGAATGATGCGTTTCGCAGTATTGCTGTTCTGCCTCTTGGCCGAGAACTCTTTCGCTGGCAATTGTAGTGAGTGTTCATCAAACCGTTGAAAAATTTTGATCATCATATCATTATCCACTTGCGTATTTTATCGAGAAACTTCGACCCATGAGTGTTTCTCATTTCTTTTTACACCGCTTCCTTTTCAGACGCGAATCAACTAGTGGACATCACCTGGTTATCCAAAGCTTACAGGGAAGCCGTGAGATCTCTTCCAGTTCCGAGTATCGAACGCGGCGATAACGCGACCGAATTTAGGGAAGACTTCCTGGACGCTGTAATAAACTACGAGGACCAGTTGTTAACTATCATCGTTAATCGGGTATGATATCTCTTGGAATTGTACTCAAATTTCTATTAGAGGCACTTGAACTTCCGTGAAATCTTATAAAGACTACATTGAGTAAATCGCATATAATTGTGCTTCTTTCCATCCATATGCAGGCTGAAGAGATAGGCGAACAGCTGATCAACGGTGTGCGAAGACTGACAAGCAATTTGCAGAAATGTATAAAATCGATAGAAACTGGCAGTCACGACGCAGTCTGCGCTGAGACCATTTTGAGACTATTAACAAATCAGTATCGCGAGTTTTTGAGCTTGATTCCTGGAGACGCGCTCATCAAACGCCGAGTGAGTTCTCAAGTCGTGAACGTTCATTAATTTCTCAAAGACAGCATGAGATATTGAAATATTTTCAATATTTTCGACATATAATTACAGGCGCTACCCGAGTTGCCGGTCCAAACGGTAGAGATTGTATCCAGAACAGAAAAGCTTAGACCAACCGAGGTGTTCGTAAATTTGGCCGAAGAGGTGGACAATGATTTCAGATCCTTGTACGCGTATGTAAATAGCATTCTCATCGCAGGTTGGGATGCCGCAAGACTAGAATTCAACAACTTCCAAACAGAAATACGCAATAAGGTAAATCGGAAGTTTAATCGACGCTGTTGTTTCCGATAACGATTAAAGCAAGCGAATATATTGAAAACTGTTTTCTATCTGCTTTACAGATTCTCAATGACAAAGTATTGAAAGTATACAGAGAAGTTGCGGAGGAAATTGTTAACTTAGGGACTCAGCGTCATGTCGATCCAGAAATATGGGGACCTTTCCAAGACATCATTGATCAAGTCCGCGCGATTTCTGACGACTACAATGCGTTAGAAAATCGCGAGTGGAGTTAATAAACTAATTGAATTATTCATTGTATCTGAAAACTAAAGATTGCAATAACAAAATTGACTCAATTATTTCGAAATGAAAAAATTTTTACCTCGGAACACTACGTCGCATCGGAAAATGATGAAACTCTTTTATCAACTGTATTATACCGTGCAGTCTTTAACACTAGAATTAATACAACTATATATTGTATCCCAATAATAAAGATGTGAACGATCATTACAACAATGTAATTGGATTTCAGTAAAGTTGCTCATCAATTCATCATGCGGGCGTCACATTTTGTTAACAGAATTTTGTTCGAAAAAGATAAATTAGAAAACTTGGCAAATTGAGATTTCATTGTATAGTAATTAAAAAATGATAAAATTGTCATGAAATTAATTTACTACTAAGATCTTCTGGAGTCTAGCAATGATTACCACGTTATATTGCCATTAATATCAGATTGGTAATCAAATTTCTACCCAAAATCTGTTCAAATCCATTAATTTTCAGTGTATTTATAAGAAAATGCGATGGAGACGATTTCTCTTGGCTAAAAATTCGAAGAGTATTAGATGGTCGATCGGTTGCCTATAATAAGGCGGATTGTCGATCGTTCTAAACACATCGCGCAGCTTTCATCGTGCGGAATGTTTTACAGTTGATTCGCGATAAGTTTTCGAATAAACTGATACAAACAGAAGAAAGAGCACATATTATCGTCGATAATGAAATTTATAACAAAATATCTTCTTAAATAAAGAAACAACCAGTCTGCCACGTAGAATGTTACTCAGGTATAGATCAGGAAAGTGATACATTGCTGGAGCAGCCTGTCCAAACAACGTGGGAATGTGTATGTAAAATGTTTATGCGGGGCTACTAATTTTCCAGGGAGCTTCAAGATGTTTTTCTTCGATTTTATTCTCATCATTTCTAGTCACCTTATGGAGTCGATAAAATAACGGACCTCAGTGTACTCTCTACGTTTTAAACAGTATGAAGTATTTTGCAATTTTATTCTTCGCCCTTTTGGCTGAGAACTCTTTCGCCCATAAGTGCTGTGAGTGTTTCGTACATAATTATGTATAGAAATCTACATTTCCAGATCCACTCGGATACTACATCCTTTTTCTCGTTCATCTAGGTGCCAATAACACATTGAATGTTACCTTCATAGCCATCAAGTTCCAAAGAGCCATGAATGATCTCATTCTGCCAGCTCTTCAATGTGGCGATCGAATGGCGGAGCAATTTAAAAATACGAGTGCCCAAGCTATCCTTGATTACGGCTTGTATTTACTGGGAATCGTACGAACTCAGGTATCTTAAGCTACTGAAACTACGCGTGTCTTTAAATAGTTATAATGAAACAGGTCATTCAGTTCTGAAATTGATCGTGAAAAGAATCGCCGATGGGTAGCTCCGTTCACTGCAGCTCTTGCATTTCATTTATAGGCCCAGCATCTAGGAGACAAACTGATCGAAGATATGCAAGGAGATTACGATAGATTAGAACGTGCGATTGAATTGATATCGAGATCCGATCCCAAGCCAATTGCCTTGGAGAAAGCTGTTAAAAAACTAACAGATCAGTGCTGGGAATTTTTGAAATTAGGGCCTGGAAATATCACGATCGACCGCCAGGTGAGGTGAAGCCTGTATAAAAATCGCAGGTCTTGTCATTGTTTCGAGTTTTATGTGCATACGAAATTGTCATAATTACTACGTAGATATTCTTACATTTCTGATGAGCTGGAGCAATAAATAAAGAAATATGCCCGTTGTAAAATAATATTTGACAATTATAAGAACATCAGGTACCAGTCGCATGTGAATTAAAAGACGTGGCCTCAGGTTCAGCCAACAATTTAGAACAATAAAAATATTCCGTCGTTGAAGGTGCTGCAAGCTGTGCCAGCAGAACAAATACAGCTCAAAACTAAAGCTAGAAAACTAACTGCGGAGAACATATTTGTAAATGGTGCAGCGACTATGTTCAACGCGTCGCTTCAACAGTACGCATACTGGACTTACATATTTCGAAGCATCCGAATGGAAACAATATCAACACCCGACATTATTCAGACGCAGATTAACGATGACGTAAGTGTATAAAGTAATCTTACTATACTGAATAACGTCGTCAGTGGAGAAAAGATTTCTGGCTTGCTTCGTCAAATGCGAGAAATGACGGTCTATGGGTATATTTATATCGCGCATTACACGGTGATCAATAGACCATCAGGTACTATTATTAACTAGTCAGTCTTTTTTTCTTCAGGTTCTAAATTGCCAAGTAATGGATGCCTACAGGAGAATAGTGATTAAAGTTTTTGAAAAAACTTGCTTGATTCGGCCGCATGTTTCGCCAAAAACATGGAATGGTTTCGAAGACGCTGGTCATCGCATTCTAGATATTTCGAAAGCATATTGCGAAGCGTTAAAAGGTGGTAAAGACTCGACTGCTGGTACTACTCCGCGGTCCGATGACACCCATGATGATCATTAAATTGTCGCCCGAAGAACGTAGTTGTACGAAGAACTTCTCCCTGGTCACAATTAAATTTTAGATCCACTGATCAACAGCTAAGTTTTCGAAAACTGTACGTAACGAATGTTGCTAATTATGACACGAATTAAGTTAATAAAGACCGATCTGTGTCATCAGAAATTACAATTTTCATCCACTTTCGATTCCCATGCGACGTTTTGTGTATAGATTAAGTGCATCTGATTTCATCAACCGACAATACATTTCGTTATATCATAACGTATGATGAATTTGCAAAATCGTAAAGAAATATAACGTTGTGTATTAAAATTACGTGACAAAATTGCGTTTTCTTTGCTATGGCCTAATTTATTTGCTATTCTAGACGACGGTTACATCTGTTCAAACCCGAAGATATTATGTAATATCTTTATATTTGATACTTCCATAAATAGGGTGACACTCTAGCCTCGATGCCAAAAAGAACCGTGTTCACACAGGTCAACAAGTAAACGGGTAAAAGCACAGTGAAAATGTGTGAATACTTGCCACATCTGAGTGGAAGAGTTTATGCGATGTCGAGGACCGATATTTTTGCATTACCTGCGATTATATAATTCCTTCAGCCACCTGAGTCTACACACGAACCGCCGAATTCCGCAGGAAGACCCCCTGACTGATATTGATCAGGTCATTAACCCTCTGTGACAATTCTAGTTTGGCAGGTATATAAGGAGACGCAATTGATGGTTGGGTATCAGTGTAGGTACTACGATCCGCGCTCTGGGCAACATGAAGTACAATTTTGCTGTTCTATTCTTTAGCCTCTTTCAGGCGGGAGGGTCTAATTACGTTGGAGATGACTGTCGTGAGTACGATCCGCAGTAAATATCTCTAAAAACATCAATTCTCACGATTAACACGTATACTTCTTCATCTCCATTTCAGTGTCCGGCAACGAGGTTGACATCAATATTGTAAATGATCTTTTCCGAAGTGCCGCAGAAGAATTCCCTGCGCCGAGTCTGGCGTATGGAGATCGATCAGGATCACAATATAAAGAAATGTACCTCAATGCTGCCTTATATTACCGCCAGTATTTATATTATAATTTATTGAATCAGGTATGATTATGTTTTCACACTTGCCACATATCCGCACGGCGTCTGATCTTCGAATAACTAGAGCCGCGCGATAAGTTATTGACTCAATTGCAATTAGGTATTGTGAAATGAGTCGGTGATTGGAAATTTCATATATTAACTTTCTTTTCGTTTTTTTTTTTTTGTTCGCAGGCCAGGGACGCGGGTGATAAGCTCATTGACGATATTCAAAGAGCCGTAAGTATAGTAGAAGAATCGATACAATCGGCAACTACATATGGTACGGAATCAACTTTCTGCGACGAAGCTCTGGAACAACTTACAAACGACTTAGAAATATTCTTGGCACTGAAGCCTGGAACTACAAATTTCAGAATCGCGGTAAACTTTCAATTTTTAATACAATTACTAAATATTCCCTTTTCTTTTCTGACGCTCTGGGCAGAAAAATCGGAAATACAGCCAGCTGTGAAATAAAATTTGATAATTATACCGTAATGTTGTTCAGGATTTGCCTCCTTTGCCCGAACCAACAATGAGGCTTCAAAATAAAACAACGAAGTGGACTCCGAAAGAAATTTTTGTGGGTCATCAGCTAATTATCAACTATTTTGCGGAACAAGTATTATCCTACACAGTTGCCTTATATATAAATTCGTGGAGTCAGGCAAGGACAGCGTACCCAGAGTCTCAAATGCAGTTCTACGATGAAGTGCGAATATACAAATTATTCATATCATGATTTCGATTTGGATTTCGATTGAATCACATAACTATATGGAATTACTGCAATTTTTCCTCAGATTCTGAACGGACGAGTACTAAGAGCTGTTAGACAGGCCGTGAAGAGCATTAATGACCGTAGTGACTCGATTCAGCAAAACGTTTCACCGGGAACATGGCTATCCTTCAAATTCGCATCTCGTCGTATCGACGCGATTTCAGTTGAGTGCAGAGCGCCCCGCAATGAGGTAGAAAGCTGTGCGTAATTTCCAGACTCCAGTACCCGTGTGGAAAGTGATCCCGGAAACTGGCCGGGTACGAGCCGGGAAGCCCGGCTTTTAACCGGGTTCTGGCCGGGCGTTTTGGCCGGTACCCGACCAGAATCGTCACGCTCGGTTGGCCGTGACCCAGTCAGAATGCTTGGCGGGGATCTGATCGGCTTGTCCGACTATGGCCCTACGAGTTTTTTGACAGGGCTACAGGATTCACTCCTTATAGCTTATTATAGCGTTTTCCGCTGAAATTCGCGTGGAATTTGACATCTAATATATCCCAGACGATTAGAGAGTTCGATCTTATTTCTAACACTTAATTTATAATTGAGATTGCCTGACATCCAATACTCGATCAGTTTTTTCATAATCCCTTGGCAACAGAGATGCATAAAATCCAACACGAAAAAAGAAATCATATTTATCATCACTGTCCGTAGGTCTAGCTTGAATTTCTGACCCAGATTCGTCTGCAGTGGTAGAACTCTCATCGTGACCATTTCGTCTTCTTCGTCCGATCAATCTCATTTTTTTTGAACGAATTCGGTTCTGTCTACGGACCAGGGTTCTTTTGAGATCAAGGAAAGTGACAACGAATTTGAGGTTGTGTCAGAAATTATTAGATGAGCTAACTCGTATCTATGTTCAGATCACCCGCGTCTGCCTCTTGCGGTTCGACTTTCTCGTGACAAAATTGCCGGACTAGCACCCGGCCAGCGCCCGGTTAGGCGGCTTGGCAAAAATATTGCCCGACAGGGCCTTGAACAAACAAAAAATGCTCAACCACGGCCCGGTCAGCACCCGGTCAGCGCCCGTTCAGGCACATTGACGAAAATATTGCATGATTAGCGCCCGGCCAGAAACTTTGTTGAAACAGGGTCAAACCGGGAAATTTCCACACGGGATACTACAGTATAAAATTATGTACTTTCAATTATAAATGAGTGTTAATAAAATCTAAAAATTTTACAAAATGACTCGCAGACTCATTTTTTTTTTCTCTGCAAAATTCAATCATAATTCAGTAAAACCCAAATAGCTGATGTACTGTGTCAGGGCTGCATTGAACATGATTCAGGATCTAAATTGCCAAGTAATGGATGCTGACATGAGAATCGTGATTCACATTTTTGTAAAAACTTGCTTGATTCGGTCGCATATTTCGCCAAAAACATGGAATGGTTTCGACGACGCTGCCCGGGTAACAATTTAACGTGGCAGCCATACGGCCGCTATATAGCCAACCCATCTAACCAATGTGGCTGCCATGTCAGCCGTGGTGGGTTTTATCATGGCTAGTACCTGGCAACGACGACCAAACTATGTCACTCCTTGATGGCAGCTAGGTGGCTAAACAGCATAGTTTATCTATGGTTTCGACCTGGCAGCGACATGGCGGCACTTTCTTGCTGCCATGTCGATGCCAACTAGCTGCTGGGTGACAATTTAATGTGGCAGCCATACGGCCGCTATGCAGCCAACCCACCTAACCAATGTGGCAGCCATACGGCCGCTATGTAGCCAACTCACTTAACCAATGTGGCCGCCAAGTCAAAAAAAAAAATTTTCTTCAAATTTTTTTTCTTCAAAATTTTTTTTTCTTCAAATTTTTTTTTCAGAATTTCCTCAGAATGTCCATGAATTTGTTCGAAATAGGACAAAAGTAAACTGATTTGATGGTTGAAAGCCACAACGAGTAACAACCCGCTTAGGGGGGCCGTCTTGCCCCACCCTCCCCTACTTTTGAATTGGGCAGATGAAAACTTATTGTTTCCATTCCACCTAAAGTACACAGTTTTAATTCCAAAAGACTGTTGTGAGATATCTTGCTCATAATAGGTTCAGATATATATAATTGTGTTTGGCTGGCAACGGGTATGTGTAGCCAACCCAGCGTTACTTTACTTGCGAGCGTTGCCGTTCATCTACCGACATGATAGGGTACTAAGCAGGTGGCTACTCAATGTACGGACCAGGTTAATGCCAGGCTACTCTAGGACATGGCAATGCCAGGTTGGCCCACATAAAAGCCATATAGCATCGCGAGGTGGCGGCCAGGTAGACGCCAGGTCGCGACTTAACATGGCAATGCCGGGTTGGCCCACATAAAAACCATATCGCATCGCGAGGTCGCGGCCAGGTAGACGCCAGTTTACGTCAAGACATGGCAGTGCCAGGTTGGCCCACATAAAAGCCATATGGCATCGCGAGGTGGCGGCCAGGTAGACGCCAGGTCGCGACTTAACATGGCAATGCCAGGTTGGCCCACATAAAAACCATATCGCATCGCGAGGTGGCGGCCAGGAAGACGCCAGGTCGCGACTTGACATGGGATGGATATTAGAAAGCTACATCGGCTATCCACGTAGTTGCCACCTCGATTCAACATTATCAAACTATGTCGGTTAGCCGGATTATTGCCATGACAGAAACCCATACTGAAGCGACATTGCCGCCACATTGTTATCGAATCTCGACCTTTAATATGGTCTGCCGATACTATTGCCATGCTAATGCCATGTGGCTTTAATGTGGCATGTGGGCTGGCCATGTAGAATGTTACCCGGGTGGTCATCGCATTCTAGACATTTCGAAAGCATATCGCGACGAGTTAAAAGGTGGTAAAGGCTCGACTGCTGGTACTACTCCGCGATCCGATGACACCCATGATGATCATTAAATTGTCGCCCGAAGAACGTAGGTGTACGAAAAACTTCATCCAGGTCACAATTAAATTTTGGATCTAGCGATCAATAGTTAAGTTTTCGAAAACAGTACGTAACGAATGTTGCAAATTATGACACGAATTAAGTTAATAAAGACCGATCTGTGTCATCCGAAACTACAATTCTCATCCACTCCCGATTCTCATGCGACGTATTGTGTATAGATGAAGTGTATCTGATTCAATCATCAACCGAAAATACATTTCGTTATATATCATAACGTGTGATGAATTTTCAAAATCGGAAAGAAACGTAACGTTGTAGCAACGTGCGTTAATCGTAGACATATCTTTTGTCACAATTAATCATTCGCTCCGTAGACGAAAAAATGACTTCATCGATTATTTCAACTTTCCAATGACATAGAGTTCACTTATAGATCCGAAGAGCGATACATTGCCAGAGCGGCCTGTCCAAACAACGTGGAGATGTGTATGTAAAATGTTTGTGCAGGTCTGTTAATTTTCCAGGGGGCTTCGAGATGTTTTTATTCAATTTTATTCTTATCATTTCTAATCACCTTGTGGAGTTAATAAAATACCGAGCCACAGTGTACGCTCTGCATTTTGAAAAGCATGAAGTATTTTTCTATTTTATTTTTCGCCCTCTTAACTGAGAATTCCTTCGCCAACGAGTGCTGTAAGTGTTTCGTACATAGTTATGTGCAAAAATGTACACTTCCATATTCACAGCTCAGATAATACATCTTTTTTTCTCACTCATCTAGGTTCCAGTAACACAGTGGACCTCACTTTCTTAGTCAATTATTATCAAAGAATCGTAAATAATCTCACTGTGCCAACTCTCCAATGTGGAGATCGATCGGCGAATCAATTTCGAAACACGAGTGTCCAAGCTATCCAAGATTACGGCTTGAATTTACTAGAAATCGTACGAACTCAGGTATTTAAAACGACTGAAAAAATAATGAAGCAGGCCATTCATTTCACTAAAATTCATCATAAAAAGAATAGCCGGTGGGTTATAGTTCGTTCACTGCAGCTCTTATACTTCATGCACAGGCCCAGCATCTCGGAGACAAACTGATTGAAGATATTCAACGAGATTACGATAGATTAACACGTGCGATTATATCGATATCAAGATCCGATCCCAAGCCAATCGCCTTGGAGAAAGCTGTGAAAAGATTAACAGATCAGTGCTGGAAATTTTTGGAATTGAAGCCTGGAAATGGGTCGATCAACCGCCCGGTAAGCTGTGGCCTGTATAAAAATCGCACATTTTCTCATGTTTTCGAGTTTTATGTGAATACGAAATTATAATTACTTGCCGGATATTCTTTTATTTTCGACGAACCGGAGCAACAAATAAAGAAATATGCTGTAAAAGGATATTTGACAATTATATACTAGCATCTTATGCCAGTTGCATCTAAAACGAAAAGCATGGTTTACTGTTTGGCCAAGAATTTAAATCAATGAAAATATTCCATCGCTGAAGGTGCTGCCCGATATTCCAGCAGAACAAATACAGCTCAAAACTAAAGCGAGAAAACTAACTGCGGAGGACATATTCGTAAATGGTGAATTGACTATCTTCGCCATGACTCTTCAAATATACGCATACTGGAATTACATGTTTCGGACCATTCTATTGGAAACAATGTCCATAAACGAGATGATCAGGACACAAATTAATGCTGCGGTAATTGTATAATAAATTAAATAATCGTACTATCTCGTTATTGAATTACGTATAGTCAGTAGAAGAGAGACTTTTGGCCTAATTCTTCAAAACCACCTGGTGATTCTATATTGATGAAATGATGGTCTAGGTATAAGTATTTCCCGCACTATAAGATGATCAATAGACCATCAAGTACTGTTATTAACTAGTCAGTCTATTTTTCTTCAGGTTCTAAATTGCCCAGTAATGGATGCCTACAGGAGAATCGTGATTCAAGTTTTTGGAAAAACTTACTTGATTCGGCCGCATGTTTCGCCAAAAACATGGAATGGTTTCGAAGACTCTGGTCATCGCATTCTAGACATTTCGAAAGCATATTGCGAAGCGTTAAAAGGTGGTAAAGACTCGACTGCTGGTACCACTCTGCGATCCGATGACACCCATGATGATCATTAAATTGTAACCCGAAGAACGTAGTTGTACGAAAAACTTAACCCTGGTCACAATTAAATTTTGGATCTAGCGATCAATAGCTAAGTTTTCGAAAACTGTACGTAACGAATGTTGCTAATTATGACATGAATTAAGTTAATAAAGACCGATCTGTGTCATCAGAAATTACCATTTTCATCCACTCTCGATTCTCATGCGACGTGTTGTGTATAGATGAGGTGCATCTGATTTCATCAACCGACAATACATTTCGTTATATCATAACGTATGATGAATTTGCA
The DNA here is from genome assembly GCA_944452935.1 of Rhogogaster chlorosoma. Taxonomy (NCBI): domain Eukaryota; kingdom Metazoa; phylum Arthropoda; class Insecta; order Hymenoptera; family Tenthredinidae; genus Rhogogaster; species Rhogogaster chlorosoma. Next base: position 25,042,196 of record OX101800.1, on the reverse strand, counting down.
AAATCGGAAAGAAATATAACGTTGTGTATCAAAATTACGTGACAAAATTGCGTTTTCTTTGCTATGGCCTAATTTATTTGGTATTCTAGACGACGGTTGCATCTGTTCAAACCCAAAGATATTATGTAATATCTTTATATTTGATACTTCCATAAATAGGGTGACACTCTAGCCTCGATGCCAAAAAGAACCGTGTTCACACAGGTCAACAGATAAACGGGTAAAAGTACAGTGAAAATGTGTGAATACTTGCCACATCTGAGTGGAAAAGTTTATACGATGTCGATGACCGATGTTTTTGCATTACCTGCGGTTATATAATCCCTTCAGCCACCTGAGTCTACATACGAACCGCCGAATTCCGCAGGAGGACCCCCTGACTGATATTGATCAGGTCATTAACCCTCTGTGACAATTCTAGTTTGGCAGGTATATAAGGAGACGCAATTGATGGTTGAGTATCAGTGTAGGTACTACGATCCGCGCTCTGGGCAACATGAAGTACAATTTTGCTGTTCTATTCTTGAGCCTCTTTCAGGCGGGAGGGTCTAATTACGTTGGAGATGACTGTGGTAAGTACGATCCGCAGTAAATGTCTCTAAAAACATCAATTTTCACGATTAACACGTAATCTTTTTCATCTCCATTTCAGGGTCCGGCAACGAAGTTGACATCAATGTTGTAATTGACATTTTTCGAAGTGCCGCAGAAGAATTCCCTGTGGCAATTCTAGAATATGGAGATCGATCAGCATCACAATATAAAGAAATGTTCATGGACGCTCTCATAGATTACGGCCAGAATTTACAATATAATTACGTTCATCAGGTACGATTATTCTTTCACACTCTCAACATATCCGCACAGCGTCTAATCTTCGAATAACTAACACCGCACGATCAGTCATTGACTCAATCGCAAATAAGGATGGTAAAATGAATCGGTGATTGGAAATTTCCTATATCAACTTCCATGTCTTTTTTTTTCTTACAGGCAAGGGACGTGGGTGATAAGCTCATTCACGATATTCAAAGAGCCGTAAGTATAATAGAAGAATCGATACAATCGGCAACTACATATGGTACGGAATCAACTTTCTGCGACGAAGCTCTGGAACAACTTACAAACGACTTAGAAATATTCTTGGCACTGAAGCCTGGAACTACAAATTTCAGAATCGCGGTAAACTTTCAATTTTTAATACAATTACTAAATATTCCCTTTTCTTTTCAGACGCTCTGGGCAGAAAAATCGGAAATACAGCCAGCTGTGAAATAAAATTTGATAATTATACCGTAATGTTGTTCAGGATTTGCCTCCTTTGCCCGAACCACTAATGAGGCTTCAAAATAAAACAACGAAGTGGACTCTGAAAGAAATTTTTGTGGATCATCAGCTAATTCTCAACTATTTTGCGGAACAAGTATTATCCTACACAACTGCCTTATATATAAATTCGCGGAGTCAAGCAAGGACAGCGTACCCCGAATGTCAAATGCAGTTCTACGATGAGGTAAATATACAAATTATTCATATCATTATTTCGATTTGGATTTGGATTAAATCACATAACTATATGAAATTACTGCAATTTTTCCTCAGATTTTGAACGGACGAGTACTAAGAGCTGTTAGACAGGCCGTGAAGAGTATTAATGACCGTAGTGACTCGATTCAGCAAAACGTTTCACCGGGAACATGGCTATCCTTCAAATTCGCATCTCGTCGTATCGACGCGATTTCAGTTGAGTGCAGAGCGCCACGCAATGAGGTGGAAGGCTGTGCGTAATTTCCACACTCCAGTACTACAGTATAAAATTATGTACTTTCAATTATAGACGACTGTTAATAAAATCAAAAAATTTTACAAAATGACTCACAGATTCATTTTTTTTCTGCAAAATTCAATAATAATTCAGTAAAACCCAGATAGCTGATGTACTGTGTCAGGGCTGCATTGAAAATGATTCAGGTTCTAAATTGCCAAGTAATGGATGCTTACAGGAGAATCGTGATTAAAGTTTTTGTAAAAACTTGCTTGATTCGGCCGCATGTTTCGCCAAAAACATGGAATGGTTTCGAAGACGCTGGTCATCGCATTCTAGACATTTCGAAAGCATATTGCGAAGCGTTAAAAGGTGGTAAAGACTCGACTGCTGGTACTACTCCGCGATCCGATGACACCCATGATGACCATTAAATTGTCACCCGAAGAAAGTAGTTGTACGAAAAACTTCACCCTGGTCACAATTAACTTTCGGAGATAGTGATCAATCGCTGGCTATAAGTTTTCGCCAACTATATGTGACGAATGTTACACATTATGACACGAAGTTAATAAAAACTCGTCCGTGTCATCAGAAATCACAATTTTTATCCACTCGATCCCCATTCTCATGCCACGTCTTACATGAAAATGAAGTGCATTTAATTTCAGCTTGTCGCGATTAATTATTCACTCCGTGAAAAAAAAAAATGGATTCACTGATTGTTTTCCCGAGAAAAAAAGGTGGTTATTTTCACCTTTCAATGACAGAGAAGTATACTTGTTTCACTCAGAGATCCGAAAGCAATATATCGCTATTTTTCTTTCGGAGAGCCTCTGACATAATAAGCCTGTCCAAACAACTTGGAAATGTACTGTATAAAGAAGGTAACGATCTGCCAAGTGAATTTCGAGCAGTTTTCAAAAATGATTTCTCATGATTTCTTGATAAATTATACAAATGAATTTCAAGAACGAATTCGTGTCGGATTGTCAGGCGAAAATATTTAGTTTAGATAAATTTTCAATCGAACTCATGAAAATCCTTCATAGACGCTGCTGATCGGAACAATGCGATTTCCCATCGATGAATGAAGAACCAGCATCAAGTTTGAATGAATCATATGATTAATTACTTCGATGAAATAGAATGATAACGTTTTTATCATCATTCGAGAAAGCCTGTAATTATAAAACTGAATTACACCTCTATGCCTAGACGTCGAATAAATTGAGAACTTCAAATTTTATTTGCACTTCGAATATCGACCCGAATCCACGCAGCTGACAGTAAAACGGGGTCGACACGTGTGTATTAAAATAACATAACAAAATTGCGTTTTCTTTGCTGTGGCCTAATTTACTCGCACTCTAGATGATGGTTGCATCTGTTCAAACCCGAAGACATTTCGTAGTATCTTTATATTTGATATTTCCAAAAATGGGGTGTCACCTTAGCCTCGATGCCAAAAAGAACCGTGTCTACAGTGCAAATAGGTCACATACTTGTCACATCTGAGTGGAAGAGTTTATACGATGTCAAGGACCGATATTTTTGCATTACCTGTGGTTAAATGGTTCCTTCGGCCACCTGAGTCTACACACGAACCGCCTAATTCCTCAGAAGGACCCCCTGACTAATATTGATCAGATGAACAACCCTCTGTGACAATTCTAGCCTGGCAGGTATATAAGGAGACGCAATTGATGGTTGGGTATCAGTGTAGTACGATCCGCGCTCTGAGCAACATGAAGTACAATCTTGCTATTCTATTCTTCGGCCTCTTTCAGGCGGGAGGGTCTAATTACGTTGGAGATGAGTGTCGTAAGTACGATTCGCAGTGAATATCTCTAAAAACATCCATTTTCACGATTAACACGTATACTTTTTCATCTTCATTTCAGCGTCCGGCGACCAGGTTGACATCAATGTTGCAAATGACGCTTTCCAAAGTGCCGCAGAATATTTCCCTGCGGTGATTATAGAATATGGAGATCGATCAGGATCACAATATAAAAAAATGTTCGTCGACGCTGTCATATATTACGGCCGGAATTTGCGTTACAATTTATATAATCAGGTATGATTATATGTTTTCACACTTTCAACATATCCGCACAGCGTCTTATCTTCGAATAACTAAGCTCGTACGATGAGTTATTGACTCAATTGCAATTAGGTATTGTAAAATGAATCGGTAATTGGAAATTTCCTGTAATAACTTTCGTTTCGGTTTTTTTTTTTGTTTGTTCACAGGCCAGGGACGCGGGTGATAAGCTCATTCACGATATTCAAAAAGCCGTAAGTATAATAGAAGAATCGATACAATCGGCAACTACATATGGTACGGAATCAACTTTCTGCGACGAAGCTCTGGAACAACTTACAAACGACTTGGAAATATTCTTGGCACTGAAGCCTGGAACTACAAATTTCAGGACCGCGGTAAACTTGCAATCTTTAATACAATTATCATATATTTTCTTTTCTTTTCGGACGCTCTGGGCAGAAAAATCGAAAATACAGCCAGCTGTAAAATGAAATTTGATGATTATACCGTAATGTTGTTCAGGATTTGCCTCCTTTGCCCGAACCAACAATGAGGCTTCAAAATAAAACAACGAAGTGGACTCTGAAAGAAATTTTTGTTGATCATCAGCTAGTTACCAACTATTTTGCGGAACAAATATTATCCTACACAAATGCCGTATTTATAAATTCGTGGAGTTATGCAAGGACAACGTACGCAGAGGCTCAAATGCAGTTCTATGATGAGGTAAATATACAAATTATTCCTATCATTATTTCGATTTGGATTTTGATTAAATCACGTAACTATGAAATTACTGCAATTTTTCCTCAGATTCTGAACGGACGAGTACTAAGAGCTGTTAGACAGGCCGTGAAAAGCATCAATGACCGTAGTTACTCGATTCAGCAAAACGTTTCACCGGGAACATGGCTATCCTTCAAATTCGCATCTCGTCGTATCGACGCGATTTCAGTTGAGTGCAGAGCGCCCCGCAATGAGGTAGAAAGCTGTGCGTAATTTCCACACTGCATGAATACTACAGTATAAAATTATAATTACTTTCAATTATAAATGAGTGTTAATAAAATCTAAAAAATTTCCAAAATGACTCATTGATTCATTTTTTTTCTGCAAAATTTAATAATAATTGAGTAAAACCCAAATAGCTGGTGTACTATGTCAGGGCCGCATTGAAAATGATTCAGGGTCTAAATTGCCAAGTAATGGATGCCTACATGAGAATCGTGATTCACATTTTTGTAAAAACTTGCTTGATTCGGTCGCATGTTTCGCCAAAAACATGGAATGGTTTCGAAGACGCTGGTCATCGCATTCTAGACATTTCGAAAGCATATTGCGAAGCGTTAAAAGGTGGTAAAGACTCGACTGCTGGTACTACTCCGCGATCCGATGACACCCATGATCCGACAATCCTATGATCCATGATCCATCAACCGACAATACATTTCGTTATATATCATAACGTATGATGAATTTGCAAAATCGGAAAGAAATATAACGTTGTGTATTAAAATTACGTAACAAAATTGCGTCTTCTTTGCTGTGGCCTAATTTATTCGCACTCTAGATGACGGTTGCATCTGTTCAAACCCAAAGACATTTCATAATATCCTTATATTTGATATTTCCAAAGATGGGGTGTCACTTTAGCCTCGATGCCAAAAAGAACCATGCACCTACAGTGCAAATGTGTAAATACTTGCCACATCTGAGTGGAAAAGTTTATATGATGTCGAGGACCGATATTTTTGCATTACTTGCGGTTATATAATTCCTCCAGCCACCTGAGTCTACATACGAACCGCCGAATTCCTCAGATGGACCCCCTGATTGATATTGCTCAGATCATCAACCCTCTGTGACAATTCTAGCGTGGCAGGTATATAAGGAGACGCAATTGATGGTTGGGTATCAGTGTACTACGATCCGCGCTCTGAGCAACATGAAGTGCAATCTTGCTATTCTATTCTTCGGCCTCTTTCAGGCGGGAGGGTCTAATTACGTTGGAGATGACTGTCGTAAGTACGAACCGCAGTAAATGTCTCTAAAAACATCCATTTTCATGATTAACACGTATGATTTTTCATCTCCATTCCAGTGTCCGGCAACGAGGTTGACATCAATGTTGTAAATGACATTTTTCGAAGTGCCGCAGAAGAATTCCCTGTGCTGATTCTAGAATATGGAGATCGATCAGGATCACAATATAAAGAAATGTTCGTCGACGCTGGCATATATTACGGCCAGAGTTTACAATATAATTACGTGAATCAGGTACGATTATTCTTTTATACTCTCAACATATCCGCACAGTGTCTAATCTTCGAATAACCAAAACCGCACGATCAGTCATTGACTCAATTGCAATTAAGTATGGTGAAATGAATCGGTGATTGGAAATTTCCTATATCAACTTCCATGTCTTTTCTTATCTTACAGGCAAGGGACGTGGGTGATAAGCTCATTCACGATATTCAAAGAGCCGTAAGTATAATAGAAGAATCGATACAATCGGCAACTACATCTGGTACGGAATCAACTTTGGCCGACGAAGCTCTGGAACAACTTACAAACGACTTAGAAATATTCTTGGCACTGAAGCCTGGAACTACAAATTTCAGAAGCGCGGTAAACCTGCAATCTTTAATACAATTACTAAATATTCCTTTTTCTTTTCTGACGCTCTGGGCAGAAAAATCAAAAATACAGCAAGCTGTAAAATAAAATTTGATAATTATACCATAATGTTGTTCAGGATTTGCCTCCTTTGCCCGAACCACTAATGAGGCTTCAAAATAAAACAACGAAGTGGACTCTGAAAGAAATTTTTGTTGGTCATCAGCTAATTATCAACTATTTTGCGGAACAAGTATTATCCTACACAATTGCCTTATATATAAATTCGTGGAGTCAGCAAAGGCCAGCGTACGCAGAGTCTCAAATGCAGTTCTATGATAAGGTAAATGTTAAAATTAATCGTATCATTATTTCGATTTGGATTTTGATTAAATCACGTAATTATGAAATTAATGCAATTTTTGCTCAGTTTCTGAACGGACGGGTACTAAGAGCTGTTAGACAGGCCGTGAAGAGCATTAATGACCGTAGTGATTCGATTCAGCAAAACGTTTCACCGGAAACATGGCTATCCTTCAAATTCGCATCTCGTCGTATCGACGCGATTTTAGTTGAGTGCAAGGCACCCCGCAATGAGGTAGAAAGCTGTGCGTGATTTCCACACTGCATGAATACTACAGAATAAAATTATTTACTTTCAATTATAAACGACTGTTAATAAAATCAAAAAATTTTACAAAATGACTCACAGATTCATTTTTTTTTCTGCAAAATTCAATCATAATTCAGTAAAACCCAGATAGCTGATGTATAATGTCAGGGCTGCATTGAAAATGATTCAGGTTCTAAATTGCCAAGTAATGGATGCTTACAGGAGAATCGTGATTAAAGTTTTTGGCAAAACTTGCTTGATTCGGTCGCATGTTTCGCCAAGAACATGGAATGGTTTCGAAGACGCTGGTCATCGCATTCTAGATATTTCGAAAGCATATTGCGAAGCGTTAAAAGGTGGTAAAGACTCGACTGCTGGTACTACTCCGCGATCCGATGACACCCATGATGATCATTAAATTGTCACCCGAAGAACGTAGTTGTACGAAGAACTTCTCCCTGGTCACAATTAAATTTTAGATCCACTGATCAACAGCTAAGTTTTCGAAAACTGTACGTAACGAATGTTGCTAATTATGACATGAATTAAGTTGATAAAGACCGATCTGTGTCATAGGAAATTACAATTTTTATCCACTCTGGATTCTCATGCGACGTTTTGTGTATAGATGAAGTGCATCTGATTTCATCAACCGACAATACATTTCGTTATATATCATAACGTATGATGAATTTGCAAAATCGGAAAGAAATATAACGTTGTGTATTAAAATTACGTAACAAAATTGCGTTTTCTTTGCTGTGACCTAATTTATTCGCTATTCTAGACGACGGTTGCATCTGTTCAAACACAAAGACATTTCGTAATATCTTTATACTTGATATTCCCAAAAATGGGGTGTCACTTTAGCTTCGACGCCGAAAAGAACCGTGTCTACACAGGTAAACAGGTAAAAGAACAGTGCAAATGTGTAAATACTTGTCACATCTGAGTGGAAGAGTTTATACGATGTCGATGACCGATGTTTTTGCATTACCTGCGGTTATATAATCCCTTCAGCCACCTGAGTCTACACACGAACCGCCGGATTCCGCAGGAGGACCCCCTGACTGATATTGATCAGGTCATTAACCCTCTGTGACAATTCTAGTTTGGCAGGTATATAAGGAGACGCAATTGATGGTTGGGTATCAGTGTAGGTACTACGATCCGCGCTCTGGGCAACATGAAGTACAATTTTGCTGTTCTAGTCTTTAGCCTCTTTCAGGCGGGAGGGTCTAATTACGTTGGAGATGACTGTCGTAAGTACGATCCGCAGTAAATGTCTCTAAAAACATCCATTTTCACGATTAACACGTATACTTTTTCATCTCCATTTCAGCGTCCGGCGACCAGAGTGACATCGATCTTGCGAATGACATTTTTCGAAGTGCCGCAGAAAAATTCCCTGCGGCGATTATAGAATATGGAGATCGATCAGGATCACAATATGCGAAAATGTTCGCCAATGATGTCGTATATTACGGCCAGAATTTACAATATAATTTATATAATCAGGTATGATTATATGTTTTCACATTTTCAACATATCCGCACAGCATTTGATCTTCGAATACCTGAAACCGCACGATCAGTCATTGATTCAATCTCAATTAAGTATTGTGAAATGAATCGGTGATTGGAAATTTCCTGTATTGACTTCCATTTTTGTTTTTTTACCTTACAGGCAAGGGATGCGGGTGATAAGTTCATTCACGATATTCAAAGAGCCGTAAGTATAATAGAAGAATCGATACAATCGGCAACTACATATGGTACGGAATCAAATTTCTGCGACGAAGCTCTGGAACAACTTACAAATGACTTAGAAACATTCTTGGCACTGAAGCCTGGAACTACAAATTTCAGAAGCGCGGTAAACTTGCAATCTTCAATACAATTACCATATATTTTCTTTTAATTTCCGACGCTCTGGACAGATAAATCGAAAATACAGCCAGCTGTAAAATAAAATTTGATAATTATACCGTAATGTTGTTCAGGAACTGCCTCCTTTGCCAGAACCACCAATGAGGCCTCAAAATAGAACAACGAGGCGAACACTGAAAGAAATTTTTGTGGATCATCAGCTCATTATCAACTATTATGCGGAACAAGTATTATCCTACTCAATTGCCTTATATATAAATTCGTGGAGTCAAGAAAGACCAGCGTACGCAGCGTCTCAAACGCAGTTCTATGATGACGTAAATATACAAATTATTCACATCATTATTTCGATTTTGATTTTGATTAAATCACATAACTATATGAAATTACTGCAATTTTTCCTCAGATTTTGAACGGACGAGTACTAAGAGCTGTTAGACAGGCCGTGAAGAGTATTAATGACCGTAGTGACTCGATTCAGCAAAACGTTTCACCGGGAACATGGCTATCCTTCAAATTCGCATCTCGTCGTATCGACGCGATTTCAGTTGAGTGCAGAGCGCCACGCAATGAGGTAGAAAGCTGTGCGTAATTTCAACACTGCATGAATACTACAGTATAAAATTATTTACTTCCGATTATAAACGACTGTTAATAAATGTTAATAAATCAAAAAATTTTACAAAATGACTCGCAGGTTGATTTTTTTCTCTGCAAAATTCAATCACAATTCAGTAAAACCCAGATAGCTGATGTACAATGTTAGGACTGCATTGAAAATGATTATCAAGGCTCACTCTCATGCATAGAAAGTGATGAGCTGTTCAAAACTTACATGTTACGATAACAGCACATATTTATGTAACTTGGTCGACAAAAAAATACTGACAAAAAATTAACGAAGTAAAGACCAAGTATAAAAGTACTGCTACCAGTGGCAACTTTCATAGGCTCGAACAGTATCTGCAGAAAGCATTTTCTATAGTCGTGTTCCAAAACTATATTAGGTATCAAATTCAACAATCAGTACTTACGCTCCGAATAATATGAAGTACAATCTTGCTATTCTATTCCTCAGCCTCTCGCAGGCGGGAGGGTCTAATGATGCCGCAAAAACCTGTCGTAAGTTCAGTTTATCGTAAGTATATTTGTAAGAACGTCGATTTTTACGATTGCATTTCACGCATGATCTGCTCTGAAATAGTATTCATATACCATCACAGGCACTGCCTCCTTTGCCGGAACAACAAATAATGCTTGAAAATCGAACGACGAAGCGAACGGCGAAGGAATTATTTGTAAATTTTGACGAAACCATCAACGGCCTTCCTGGCCAAATATACGCCTACATAACTTCGATGTACATAAAAGCGTGGAAGTCTTTACGGCCAGAGTACAAAGTCACCCGAAATCAGTTTTATGATGAGGTGGGTACATGAACTAGTCGTATTGTCCTTCCATTTTTCATTAAAACGATTGTTTCTTCAGATTATAAACGGTCCAGTACTGAAAGCTTATCAAACAGCCGTGAATGGAGTTTACGAACAGAAATACTTGATCAATAAAGTCGTTTCGTCGGAAACATGGATATCCTTCGATCGCGCTGGTCGTCGTATAATCGCGATTTAAATTGACTGGAAAGCATCCAGCGATGCGGAAGGAAGTACAAACTGACACTGCGGCTCTTATCGCGGAATTAATTAATTAATGGTAGATTTTGTTTGGCGGTAAAATTCAACCATAATATAATATATCAGAATATAAGGGATAAGGTAATTGGATAGGGTGTTTAGATAACTGGTGAATGTTTATTTCTCTTAAAATTATTATAACACTTCGATAGTAACAGTTTTATTAAAATTCATTCACCTATATACGCGTGATCGTGAATATTAGAAAATTTTATTTCATACAAAAATAGGTAGATATATTCGCTTGGATTGAAAGTCCCCTCCCAAGGTTTGTTAATATTTGTTTCGGTTAATTTACTCGTTGTTAAACTTCGGCGCACGTTTCTCAATGAATGCGGTCATACCTTCCTTTCGATCAGCCTGGAAACACAACATGGTTTCATCACCTTTCATTTTTCAACTAATATCGACGAAGAACAGCCCCGAGAATTATTTGTAACAGTCACAGTTTCTAATTTTTTTAAATGACACAACGATCATTCGGAATCCATATCCAACTTTTGTGACCGAAATCCTCTGATCTCGACAAAACGAAAAAACAAATAACGAAAAATTCTGTATTTACCGTAGCGAAGGTCCCGTAGAAGATCTTCTTTTCGAAGTGAAGTCCTTCCTTCAGCGTTGTTTCAAAAGCTAAAGGAGAAAAGAAAAGTAGCAACAAATCATAGCCTTTTTTCACCCGAAGTATAATTCGCGGCTACTTTTGTAGCAGATGGATGAAGTTTACCGGGTTAATTATCGTTCGGTATTGTTATTTTTGTGCCTTCTATAGATTGGACGAACTAAAGTGGTAATATATCGGCGTTCGAGGTATTCGCGTAAAAATACAAACCTGTGTTAACCGATTCTTTAGCCATAGAAACGATCAGTTGAGAATGGGTGGAAATTCTCTCTCCAAGTTTGATTGCTTCGGCTAATAGCTGATCCGGTGGAAAAACTTTGCTGACCAGACCTGCGAGGGAAATAAAAATTTATGTAAACGAGTGAATTAGAATTTATTTGATGATTGAGAAGTCCGGTAAACGAAACGCTGCGATGCTGACCAGATTTCTCGGCTTCTTCGGCAGAGATCTGGTTCCCGGTCAGAACCATTTCCATTGCTTTACTCTTTCCGATCGTCTTAGTCAACCTCTGAGTACCACCGGCTCCGGGGATTGTTCCGATAATTATTTCCGGCTGGCCAAAACGCGCCTTTTCACCGGCGTATATGATGTCGCACATCATAGCCAACTCGCAGCCACCACCAAGCTGGACAGAAGTGTTTTCCGTTAGCTCATTCATACTTTCGAAAATGAGTTTCGGAAGATCTTATTGCAAATAATCTTCGATAAATAAATATCCGAAGAAATGATTCGACTAAGAATGAGGAGATCGATTCGGCGATTCGGCAATATATGATAAACATGGAAATGTATATATTTTACGTACAGCGTAACCGTTTACGGCGGCAATTAAAGGCTTTGAAGCTTGCGATATTCCGTCCCAGCTAATAAGGAACTTTCCTTTGATAGTTTGCGCGTAAGTGTGATTTTGCATTTCCTTTATATCGGCGCCTGTAAAGTGAGTAGAAATAAGAATCTAAATTTCGATCGGCGATTCTGCGGCGAAAAAGCACTTCAACTATAAAAAAGGATTGAGGAATTCGGTTGCAACTGACCCGCGGCAAAAGCTTTTTCACTTCCAGTTATGATAACTGCGCCGACGCTTTCGTCACTATCGAATTTAGTAACGGCATCGTTCAGCTCCTCTACAAGCTGGTTGCACAAGGCATTCAGAGCTTTCGGTCTGTTGAGAGTAACGATTGCGATATTCTGCTTCTCTCCGGCCCTTTCGGTTTTGATGAACTCGTAGCTTTGGGTTTCGCCTGCAAACAGGAAAGTTTCTAAACGTTGAACAATTCGTACGCTCACGACGCGGACGAACAGATATTTTGACGATGTTTTATCCATCGCGGGAAGGGAGGTAGATCAAAATTCACGGATTTCAAAGTTCGCTCATAATCGTCGTACAACGAATTTACACTACTTCAATCGCCGGCCAACTTTATCGATTATTGCGCTAAGAATTGCGCAAACTAAGCGATCGTCGCAACGGTGACTTCGTCTTTGGAAACGGTCGGATTTCGAAGCGAACTCAGGCTTCGTTCCTCGCGAATTCCAAGACAATGATTACGGCGATATGAGATAGTCTTAGGCTGAATTAAGTCCGTCATAATATCTCGTTGCGATATGACGGCGGTTTGAACTAAAGGCGAAAACCGCGGCGAAAATTACGCAGGCTTTATCGCCGTCGGAAATCTCATTCCGTGAATATCGTCGGCTACGGTTATAGACTTTGAACCATTCGCCGTTGGTAATGACGAAAGAAGTGCAACTACTCTCAGAGAGAACTAGAGCCGGCGAAAATTTCGTCGTAAACGATCTCCGAACGAATAAACGAAACGGAATAACTGAGCGATTTACCATTCCTAGCGCATCTAACTTCCGACGTGAAGTTCTGTACATCTTCCAGAGGAACTTGAATATCAAGTTCTGGCGACCCCGGATCTCGCCATGTAGTTCTTTCGTGATCATTCGTTGAACTGATATTGGTCCGTATAACCGAAAGAGTTTTGGTACGAGCTTTCGCCCGTTTCGCAGCCGCGGTCGGCTTCCCACTAGAATTCCTCGAGTACTGGTGATCAAATTTCCTCCTATTATCGACGATCGGAACCTGGGGATCGATCAGCTCGGGTCTTAACTCTTCGCTCCTATCCTCGGCGACTTTATTAGCAGAATTAGCGGTAAGATTCTCTTCGGTTATGATCGGCGATTCAGCCCGAGATTCGTCGTGATAATTATGATCAAGATTAACGGCGCTTTGACCTTGCGATGTTTCGCCGTTATCATCAGCACTTCCGACGACGAATCCTTCGATTTCGGTACCGTCCGGAAGATTGATCTTTATTTTATATTGGCTCATTCTGTCGGCGTCCATCGTGCTGACGCTGGCGTTATCGCTGTTGCCGAGAAGTCTGTTAAAGCAAGAATAATTATCTAGCTGATCGATATTCCACGTATCGGAACTTCCGCGAATTAAGCGGCTCATCAAATTGCCGAAACCGTAATCTTCGCCGGTTTGTTTTGCGTTATTCGTCGGTTCGTCGAAATTATCGTCGTCGATTCTACCGCGGCTGTGTTCCAACTTGATTTCGGCAAAAGCTGGTCCGTTCGCCTTCCAGTGAACGGACTTTAGGTGTTGAAACATCCGGCGTATTTGTGGACGCGCTTGAAAGGAAGCGATGCAGAGTTTACATCGCCATGTACCACCGCGGTGTTCGAAGTTTTTCATGACTCTTTCGCGCATACAAGATCCCAGGTTATGACCGCGACTCGATAACGTCGGCAGCGAACTTAGGCTTACTAGTCCCCTCTGCTTCAGCGCGTGAATGTGTTCCAGGTGCCAAATCATCGACGATGTATTGCCCTGTCTGATTTTCATCTCGTGTTGGCAAACTCGACATTTCACCTTATCGCCGATACGCTCGAAATAGTGCCATACGAACGATTTGAACTTGCAACCTTGCGCGGTTACATGGCGCCTGGATTGCTTTCGCAACCGACACGAACGCCGAGCGGTAGCAGGTGAGTGATTCATCGCCGAGCTGTTGAAGCTTTCGATAGAGACGAGTATCGAAAGTGCTTGCGATAACTTTCTCGCGTGATTTCCGTCTCTCTTATTATATACGCGCGATGATTCCTTGAACTTCGCCGAGCTGTACGAACATGAAGTCAGACTCTCTCGGTATTGATTAACTCTTGTCGCAATAGAGAACCCAAACGGATAATGTTACTATCGGCGGAGAGCGGTCGAAGCGACGACGCCATTACACGCGACGTTTCGGTCGACTACGACTACTAAGGCAAGTATAATGGAACTCCTTCAAACTCGATATTTCAAGCGGAATGTAGCGCCCTCGCACTCGGTGCGCTCGGTTTCGTACTATCTAGTGGCTCGACTGGGTAGAATGGCTGATCAAACAGATAGCCGCGCGCAAAGTTACCATTCGCAAGGTCGGAATATACCCGAGTTCTTCGCTATTCGTTGCATTTGCGGGGATAGTTCGCAACGCAAGGAAAACTCCTTTTTTTAGCTCTGTAGCTCATTACATAGTCGGTTTTCGATACTATACCGGCGAAAGAAGCGAAAACAGTTTCATTTCTAAAAGAAGGCAATGCTCTCCGCGAACAGAAGGTTCGATATGTCCGACTGAACACGGAACAAACATGATCGTGACACTATCGGCTTAAATCCGAATTATCCATTCGATAAAATGACGCGATCTTTATCAACCGTAGTTCTTATGGTAATCGTCCCATGATCCAGCGATACGACGAATTATGAAGAGAAAAAAGAGAATATTCGAGCGGGCGTATATTTTGCTTCGTTTATTGTTAGACACAATTGCACGAGTTTTAGTCGCAAATGTTACAATCAATTTGTTATCTGTAGATGTGTTGCGTGCGTACGTGTAAACAGACGAGTGACGAGGGAGTAGGGATTCAGTTTACGCAATGATATAAAGTTCACGTTCGATTAATGGGAGAATTATTCAAATATTTGTTGGAGTCGAAAACTTGATTTTCAAACTATTTCTACATAAATATTTTAATGATAACTTCTAATATTGCAAATAGTTGCTCTTTCCACGTGTCAAGAATCGATACACTTATATCGTTGGACTTTAACCTGTCTTCAAAAATCTCAAGAAGCGAAAACATCAGAAGATGACAAAAAAAACTGGAAGAAATTTAAAAAAAAGCGTTTCACTTACTCGAGTAGAATTTCACCGATGAAAATCTAGGCACATTTCTCGCGATTTGAGAAACCCGGCCAAACAAAAGTCGACCTACAGCTGTGGTGGCCATTTTCCAGTCAGTCGGCACTAGCGAGAGATGGAATGAAGAGTGAATTGATATCAGTCAGTTTAATGCTTCGGTTATATCCGCCGATTCACGGTTACGTAAAGGCGCCAAGGACCTATGATGAAAGTTATTTTACTGATAACAATCCCGAAGTCTCGACTTACTCGACAATTATCTTACACACGTTATCACTAAACTAATAAACCGGCGCGCAGGGCAACTTCTTATATACAGTTAAACTAGTATAACAACATTGTTGTTTCTTTTTTTTTTTCTTTTTTATCACTTTTTTTTCTTCTATAGCTTACGTTCTTTTCAAAGCAAATATTAACATAACTGAACTGCCCTGCCATCTAACGGCGATTTACAAAAGTAATTTCAGCGCCTCTTTCTCATCTCGCCGTCTGATGCCGTTACCAACATCTAAAACCGGCCTAGGCTAACCTAATAATACACGCGAACGATGCATTAAACTCATTTGTGTCTAAAGTGTTTATATTAAATTTATACAACAGGATTTTGTTCACGCGGATTGATGATATCTACAATTTTCACTGACACATTATTCATATCCAATCATGGCAGAAGGTAGTAACGCTCAAATAATCGTAAGTAGTACAACGAATACCGGCGCCTTAATTTCTAACCTAAATTCAATTTCTATACTGGGTTTATATATCCAATCAAATATTTCCTCATTTATTTATTAAAGGCTATACCTGACGACGTTTGCAGAAGGGCTGGCCTAGCCGCTACTTGGATTGGCCCAAATAAGATCGGGGTTCATGCCTATAAACATGTTAACACACACTCCAAGGGTGAGGTTATGTTAGATCTCTTGATTTCTCACGTTCATTATTTCATCATTATGTGTTTTTCTTGCTTTTTCGTGATTAAAAAAAAAAATGGAAACAGAGAATTTCTGCTTGATTTAGATTTCTCCAAATTTTAGACACTGCCAGTGGTTTCGCCCCCTGCGAGGCTAAAGTACACTGCTTGAGGCAAGAGGTGATACTGTTTAAACCAGCGCTGCGCAAGCTGGTCAACGAGAGTAACGGAGTCTTTTTGGCCATACAAAAGATGAAGAATTCAAGCGGTGACAATAGACCAGAACTTTTG
Organism: Rhogogaster chlorosoma; assembly: GCA_944452935.1. Lineage (NCBI taxonomy): Eukaryota > Metazoa > Arthropoda > Insecta > Hymenoptera > Tenthredinidae > Rhogogaster > Rhogogaster chlorosoma. Next base: position 25,025,545 of record OX101800.1, on the reverse strand, counting down.
AAGTTCAGTAAACATTATAGGTCTATATTGCGGGCTTGCGTAGAAAATCTGCAAGATGTTGTGGAAAAATCGACGCCGGATAAAAAATCGACTTTCGAAAATTATCTGACTATTTTTTACAACGTCGAGTGCGTTTGGCATCTGACAGAAATTTTGTACGTCGATGTTGTGCCAGGTGGGAAAAATTTTCAACAAAAGGAGAAGAAATTATTGAATTTTTTGGTCTTTCAAACAGAAATTAATCAATAATACTTTTTCGCCGGTTTTCTTTCAGGAGATGTGATACTCCCGCAATTACTTGAGTGGGTGAGGTTCCATTTTCCATCCAGGGATTTACTGGCATCTAAAATCCTTGCGAAAAAAAATCTTGGAGCAGAGTTGGAGAATTTATATTATTGGGAAGCTGTGATAGGCTGTGCTTTGCACGGGAAATTAGATACCGTTAGATCCCTACTTTCTTTGCATACCAAGGCTGACACTCCTGCCTTTAGCGCGGCTGAAAATGCCCTGAGAACAATGCCCATTTACAATGTATACGGGGGATATTCTATGAACGAATTTAACATGAGATGGAAGCATTGGCAGCTCGATTTATCCTCGAGAATCGAGAGCAGGACTTTCACTGGCGAGAAAAATTTGGAACTACTTATGAGGGTGGGGTTTGAATTCTGAATAATCTGCAGACGTTTCATTGATTTGGTTATTCTAAAGAGGCGAAAGTATTAATAGACACTCATTCTTCTTCCATGAAAGCTGGTCGTCGGCGAGGAATCTGTTCTCTGGGAATTTTCAAAGTACACAGAAGCCTGGTACGAGCTTTTGGCTGCACGTTTGTTCTACTCTGCCCCCTGTAGCAAACAGCCAGAGCTCGCTAGACACGCGAATCATATAGCAGAAAAATGGCAAGCCGGTAGACACTTGGATCACGTTATTCTGGCCCTTATGGAAAGCGATTTACATCAAGTAATAAAAGAGATTCAGCACATGAGCGATAATGGATGGTTCGCGGCCCACCTAACTAATTTGTTGTACAACTGTGGGAGGCTGGATATCATCGACAAACATCAAATCAAGTGAGATTCCTCCTTTGTTTTTCAGATTCAAATCCCTTCACTCATTTTCGGAGGCATAATTTGACCAGAAATTAATATTATGTAAAACTCCGATTAATTTTCAGCGTCACTTCCCAACTTCACGAATCTCTGATATTAGACTATGCCAGTACCTTGATGGGCCATCATTCTTTATGGCAATGTGGAGCTAGCTATTTTGAGCACTGTCCTGTGCAGGGATTGACCAGATTGGAGACATTGCTGCAGTCGATTCCACTTGGGAGTGAAGCTCGAGTTAATAAAATCATCGATATTGCTTATGAAAAGAACATGAACAATGTTGGTAGGTCTAGAGTTGGGGGAAGCTTCGTATTCTATCTTTGAATTCAAATCGCTTCGATTTCAACTCTGCAATTTTTCTTTCAAATTTCTTCCAGTTATCAGTGTTTGTAAAATACAAGGAATGAAGTACATCAGACAGGGTAGACTTGGAAATGCACTTGCATGGGCTTTGAAAGCTCAAGACGGTGCCTTTGCTACCTACATCGCGGACCAATTCTTGAAAAACTATGCAAAACATGGAGAACTTGAATGCCAAGACCTCCTAGAGAACTTGGGAAGCTGTATGCTGATCAGCGATAGACTAACGTTTCTCGGTTCGTTAAACAAGTTATAAAAAAAATCTCGAATCTACTTTAAATTGCAATAAAATTAACTCCGAAACTTTTTTCCAATTCTTTTTAGGGAAATATTGCGAATTTCATCAAATGTACGGGCTAGGAGAATTCAAGGACGCAGCTGCTCTCCTCGTTTCTTTGCTAGTCTCTAACTTGACGCCTAAATAGTAAGTGTCTTAGTTTCAATAGCGAAATATTCATTTTTCATTTTAATTCAAGGTTGTTTAATAAAATAATTTGGTAATAGGATCAAAGAAGTAAAATTATGTGAAGCAAGGCTTCTTGCCAATTATCGTTTCAAAACACATATTTGTATGTTATATATTCATGAAAATTGCAATCGCAAATTTCATGATCCAAAAGAATCTTCCCAGAATATTAGAGACTCGAAAAATTCGATCTGTGAATAATTTTTTTCCAGTTTCTGGTCGATCCTTTTAACGGACGCTATTCCGCTCTTGGAAGCAGAGGACGTTATTCTATCGTCCGACGATACTTTCCAGCTTTTACAAAGCGTCGAAGAACACGGCGACGACCCAAAGTTTCAGAATAAAATTGATGTTTTTCGATTGGCGGCCGCCCGAAATTTAGCGAGAGCCTTAAACGTGGAAGGCTGTCAAGGGGACTTTTGATGTATATGATTATACCTAAATACAAAATCAGGCTTGTATGTTATACGCGCGGAAGTTTGAGATAGATTGATTCCTCGTTGATCCTGTGGGCCTAACGAGTGATGAAAAATGTTGAGAATACAATTTTTGATTAAATCAATATTAGACAATGATTAGAATTTGCGAATTTTCATTTCGGTGAAAATTCAATCACTGCCATTATTGAGCTATGCCCAATAAATGTACGTTTAAAATGCGAATAATCTGTCCCTGGGTATTCCAGTATTTCATTTATTGATAAATCGTTCTGATAAGCTAGTTTTGTAAGATGATATTTGTAATAAAAAATGGAAAATCGACAAAATCCTGTCACTTTATTCTTCGATGTTCAAACCATACTATATAATATTATTATACTATATTTAATACCGGCTCTGAGGTCAAGCGTAATTAATAATAGTGATTCTACAGTTAAAACAGGTTTTCATTTTTAGAAAACAACGCCGGTAGGATTATCTGGAAACGCGATCTCATTTGAACTGGAACTCCGCGGACGCGTAGATCCTCCACATTTTTTTCAATCTAATAGACTTGACTTGTTACGTAAATAATGTTACGCAACTGATTTTTTCGTATAGTATATATTCAGTAAACAACCGCGATGCAAAACTACATTCTAATACTTGGACACATAAATTATTTGCAATCTTCTTCATTTTTTTAAATTTATTATTCAACATTCCATAAACAATTCATAGAGCAATAATAATATCAATAATAATCCAAAATCAATTATACCAATTACTAATTCCTAGTGGGTTAATTAATGAGCGGATAATTAATTATAAATTAATGTATTTCAATTCCTCAGCGCGCGCTAAACACGAATTATTGAATTAATTGGTGCCGACCTCTGTCGACGCGTTAAATGCTCATATGCTTATTAAAGATGGCGTCGAGTGATGTCTTATGTCAGTGATACGCGTGTTTGACAGTTCGATTTGACATTAGAATTAACTAATCGTGAAATGATGTTTAATTATTTTAACTTTAGTTAAAATTAGCGTGATAATTCGTCGGGTTAAATAACGTGTGATTGTGAATCACCCGAACAGTGTGTTACTGACAAAAATCATTACTTCAAGTTTATTATTGACGTTTTCGCATCGCAGTCTCACGTCTGGCTAATTAAAAAATCGAACAGTTTCAATTGTTAATTACTAACAATCTAAAAATCGTTTAACAAACGACAAAAACATGACCACGAGGGTGGCTGATGAATGATGATCAAAGCGTGTTTTAAACACTTGGTAACATGTGTTCAGCGTGCTTTACACGCTTTTATCAAACCCATAAAACAGAGGCTATAACGCTACGGTCGCTTATTATGCCGTGAGAACACATCGTCGTAAATAAATTATTAACAATAAAATAATGAGACCGTTGAAGTCATCAAATTACTCCGAGATTAACATAAGCAAAGAAAAACTAACACAACCTCAAAAAATTCGACAATAATCAAAGAAAAAAAGAAAAAAAATTGAAATATATTTTCCAATCATTTTTTCTCGCTCTCTTCCCTCCCTCCCTCTCTCTCTTCTTAAATGAAAACCAAATAAATAAATTCCGAATAAAAAACATTAAAAAATGGAAGACTACACCCCAGTCGACGAGGACTTCCCAGGCCGTCTTCTCCACCAAGCTGCGCTATGGGACAACGCAGAGCTCCTGGAAGACCTGCTGCGTGGAGAACACGCGCAATACATAAACAGCCAAGACTCTTGGGGCCGGACGCCGCTGCATGCAGCGGCAATAACTGAGAGTTCTCGTTGTCTTGCCTCTCTTTTATCCGCTGGTGCGAATGGGAATATTCCGTGTGGTCCTAGAGGCCACTATCGTACCCCTTTGCATATTTGCGCTGAACATGGCCACGTGTCTAACGTAGAAAAACTGTTGGAATTTAACGCGGATTTATCCATTAAAGACAGCGACGGGTTAACTCCTCTAGATGTAGCGGAGAAAAGCGATCACGCCAATTGCATTAGCTTGCTTAAATTGTCTGCTGAGAGACACGAGCTCGAGAGATTAGCCACTCACGCAGCTCTTAGAGCGGCTTGTTTGCAAGGTGATTCTATAGCGGCTAGAAATATCATTCAAAGCTTGTCCAATGACTTGGAATCCGTTGTTAACATGGCTCCGAACGGGGCTAATACTCTGCTTTTTATCTCTTGCGAAATGGGGCATAAGGACATTGTTAGATTGCTTCTCGACCATGGGGCTGACTGCAGAATGCATCCGGTCACAAAGTACTGCCCTTTGTACATAGCTTGTTATAACGGGAAGGTGGAGATCGTGGAATTATTGTTGAAACAGTTTCCTAAACAGATACAGTCTCTGACTGTGGAGAAATGGCTGCCGATTCACGCCGCCGCTATAAACGGGCATTTCATTGTCATAGAATTGTTACTCAAGTTTGAATATCCTCAGCATTTGTATCAGAGATACAAAGACCAGAGCGGAGAGTTCGAATACGAAATGGCTTTCGATATTAACACCAGGGATGTTACAGGGCAGAATGTTCTTTACATTGCTAGCATGCTGGGCAATTGCAAGATCGTAGATTTACTTTTATGCTATAAAGTTAAGGCGAGGAAAGTCAGGGAGGATGATAGCGCAGATGTGCAGCCACTACCGACTTCTAAACGTAGAATTTCCAGCGGTATTCAAAGACTAATGTCCAGCTTAAATTTCAGGAGCAAATCTTTGGAGAAAAAAGACGACAATACAATATCCCCGCTTAATTTAGATTTATATTGTTATAACGATACTGAAACGGCTCTGCACGCCGCTGTGAAAGCAAGACACGCTGATGTTGTCGCGGCTCTCTTGTTGTCGGGAGCTAATCCTAACTTGCCAGTCAAAGTTCCTTATGATCAGAATGATACCGAGTTTAATTATTCGACTGTACTGACTATAGCTTGCCTAAATCGTGATATCAAAATTGCAGATCTCTTGCTGAAGCATGGAGCTGTAGATAACGAATGCAAAGCGTTAAAAATTGCTGCACAAAATCGGGATGAACCTTTAACGGCTAAATTGTTGTCGATAAAAGCTCATCCTGATTCTGAGTATAAAATCAACAAAAAAGCAATGACCGAGAACACGCAATCCTCGCATTTTTCAGCACTCTCTAATTTTGGTAACGTCACGTACTCCGCGCTTTTTCCGAACGTTGCTACTATGATTAATTGGCACAATCAGCAGTGCAGATTGTCACAAATTAGATCACAGTGGCTTGTCGACGCTGTTTTAAATGTTAATAAGAAATTAAATTCCAAGAATAATGACTTGATATTATACGCTATTACCAGGATAGATATTTCCCTCAATTCTATCACTTCTGTACCCTCGACTATATTCTATCTTCAAAGTCTTAGGTATCTTAATATGGCACAAAATAAGATAGACTCACTTACAACGGAGCCAAAAACATCCAAAGATAAACTTTGCCCTGTGTTGGAAGAAATGTATTTGCAAGATAATCGCCTGGAGCAGCTCCCAGAATTTATATTCGACCTACCAGCCCTAGAGATCATGGACGTGTCTAACAACAAGCTGCAATGTTTGCCAAATAATTTATGGAAAGCCCCCAGATTGAAGGAACTAAATGCCTCGTTCAATTTACTCAGGGATTTGCCTAGCCAAGTTGCACAAAATATCATCAGAAAACCTCAGAGAGAAGACGCCCTGACTAGTAGCCCCAGCATTAGAAGTTTAAGCGGACAAATCGGTGTCCCACGAGACGACTCCATGGAGTTTGAATCCTTTACAAAAATTGCTAATGCGCAAATAATCGAAATGAATTGCCCCCATGTCTGGACTGGTTCCGTGCAAGTCTCTGAAAAACTTTCAGACAGCACCGAACCTGGGGCTAGATCCGTCCTCGCCTCACTTAACTTGGCCCATAATTTATTCAATAGTATCCCAGTCTCGTTGCCTTGCTTAGCTGTTAGTTTGGTCAGACTGAACATGGCTTATAACTCGCTGAGATCGATGAGCCACATTACGTCCTACCCGGCTAGTTTGAAGCAGCTCGATCTATCCAACAACCAGATATCTTGCTGGCCTAGTTTGCCTCAAGTAGACGGGGCAGATTCTATGGAACAGGCCGCCACTGCTTGCTATTGCCCTGCGACTAATATCCAAACGCCTACAGGCCCTGGCAACAGACAGACAGCCACATCCTTACGCGATGTTGTTTTAATGTCAGTCTGCACACATAGGAGACACTTGAGGCTTGAAAACCTCCGAACTTTAGTCTTAGCAAATAATTTACTGACCAGAATCCAGCTGACTTCCATAGACGATGGAGAGGCTCCCAATTTTGAGGAGGAAACTTTAGATAGAGACACAAAGGTCTCTTACTCTGGTTCTAAATTGTATCTATTATTTCCAAATGTCAGCATGTTGGACGTCAGCAATAACCAACTGAAAGAAATACCCTACAACATTCACGAACTCAGCAATCTTTCCGTGTTGAATATTAACGGGAATAATGACGTCGTCGAGCTTCCGCCACAGATGGGGCTGCTTTCTAGACTCTGGAATCTGAATACACAAGGCTGTAAGCTGCAGGAGCCACTAAAGTCCATGATAGAATCGAAAAAGTATAAAACCATGGATGTAATCGGCTACCTTAAGTCTGTTTTGGAAGATGCTAAGCCGTACGCAAGAATGAAGTTAATGATCGTTGGCATACAAGGAATCGGAAAGACTAGTTTACTCGAACAACTGCGTCAGGAAGGAGAAGTGCCGAATAAGAAAAAGGCCTCCGAACATTGGGCCAAAAGAATGGGAAACAAAAATATAAACGCAAAGACTGCTCGAGGTACAACGATCTCCACTGTTGGTGTTGACATTGGGGATTGGTTGTACGAAAAGAAAGTTAGGGGCCAGTCATCTCACGGCCCGGTTTACTTTAGGACTTGGGATTTCGGGGGTCAGAAGGAGTACTATGCTACTCATCAGTACTTTTTATCCAAGAGAAGCTTGTACCTTGTTGTCTGGCGAATCACCGATGGATTCAAGGGCGTTTCTGAGATATTTCAATGGCTCGTCAACATTCAAAGTCGGGCACCTAATTCTCCTGTGATTATCATCGGCACTCATTACGACATATCATACGACCAGAGCGAAGCTCTGCAGCAATATATCCGCGATAAGTTCATAAACGTTGTCGATGCTGAGAAATGCGGGCTACCAAAAGTAATGGAGACTATAGAAATCAGTTGCAAGACAAGACATAACATAAAAATGCTATGCAATCTGATCTATGATATCGTTTTTAATCTCAGGTCACCGGGAAGCAAAGAATTACTATTAGAACAGAGAGTTCCGGCCAGCTATCTCGCCCTAGAAGATGTTGTTGTCCAGCTCGCACATGATAGGAAATTGTCAGGTGCAGATCCCGTTCTGAAAGCTGATCAGTACTACGCGGCGGTTAGTAACGAGCTGCAAAAACTTCACAGATCTTTTCGTGATCCTGCGGAATTGCATCAGGCTACTCTATTCCTCCACGACAATGGGATTATTTTACATTACGATGACGCCACCCTCAAAGATTTATACTTCTTGGATCCCCAATGGCTCTGCGATATGCTTGCTCACGTTGTAACGATCAGAGAGATTAATCCCTTTGCTCGATCAGGAATCATGAAACTTGATGACATACAACACGTCTTTAAATCTTCGACTATATCAACCATAGATACTCAGGGATACATCGTCAGCTTGTTGAATAAATTCGAAGTTGCTTTGACATGGGATTATCGAACTTTATTAATACCTTCTTTACTGCCAACAGAAGATGATATATCGCGGAATAATCAGATTGTCAAAATACCAGTGAAGACACGCGGCTGGCATGGACGCTCCAAGAAAATAACATCCCCCATGTTTTCATTCCCCAGCGCATCTGGGGAGAAAATAAACACCGAATGCGTTCTGACCTCGCGATCACAACCGGACTGCTCAGTCATTAGACTATTGCTAATGTCTTATTTTCCCAGCGGTTTTTGGTCGCGATTAATCACTAGAATCCTAGCTGATGATTCCATAGTGGAAATAGTCATGTCCTTCTTGGCACCGTTTAAAGACTTTGTCGACGAAAAAATCTTCACTAGCTTATTAGAAACACAGGCGGAATGGGTCTTGTGGCAGACGGGTATAGAGCTCAGATATGCTGGTATAACGCTGCTACGGTTGAAGGAAGTGAACTACAGCTTTAAGAATTCACCCTACGATTACAGGCAGTACAAATTCAAGCTGAAACAAGATGGAATTTGGTGTACTGTAGATTTAAAGAATTCTGCAATCCTAGAAATTTGGTTCCCCGTCGATACCCTGGTTGTAAAACAGCCCATAATGTCTGACTCGATGGAAGACGAGCCCATGGGTTACCAAGCGATTGTAGTTGAACCGCGGCCAGAAAGTATGCCGCAATTATTAGCGTTGATCGTAGACCACATCGACATTCTCCTGGAAGATTGGTACCCAACTTTAGGAACTAGATTCGTCCATACATCGGAAGGGAAATTATTAGTAACGAGATTGATCCCGTGTCCAAGCTGCTTGATTAACAATGGAGATAGCGACCTGGAGTCTAGTAGCACGGAACATTTGCCAGAAGATATTCAGCGGTATTACATGAATCGAGAAAGGCAGAGTCAAGACAGCTACAAATCCGACGGAGACAGCGGTGTTGGCTACGACAGTTCAGCGTCTAGTCGGATCCCGTCATTGGAGGGTCATCCAGATATTTCTAAACAAAACGTGAACCTCGAAGGATCATTGGCTTATTCTTGGATGGTAGAAGAATGCATCCTCTCAGCATACAGCAACAAGTCAATCAACTGTCCCAAGCACTCCGAGATCCCACTATCTCACGTTGCACCCGACATAATATTCATGGACTTAGGGGCAAAGCATCTCATAAAATCGGATGAAATAAAGAGGGGCAAAATGCTGGGAAGAGGTGCGTTCGGATTTGTTTTTAAAGGAAACTGCAGACTGCCAGGGACCAATGTGAAGACTGATGTGGCTATGAAAATGCTCCAGCCTGTTCCCCCGGGACCCAATTCTAAACAGTCTGCTATTCTGGCTTATAAAGCTGCCCAGAGCAAGTGGGACAGAGACCCTTTACAATACGCTTGTAAAGCATACTGCACTGCGAGACAAGAGCTGAACATACTTTTGACCCTGAAACATGCGAATATTGTTCCTTTGGTTGGTATTGTTATCAGTCCCTTGGCCTTGGTGCTAGATTTAGCACCGGAAGGAGCCTTGGATAATGCACTGAAAAATTACAGGAGATCAGGAGCTAAGCTAGATCCTTACACTCTTCAATCAATTATTCTTCAGGTGGCCAAAGCAGTGGAGTATCTGCATCAGCAGCACGTTATTTACAGAGATTTAAAATCTGAAAATGTTTTGGTCTGGCAATTACCTCTCCCGTTCCAAGACTACCTCGATCATCCTGTTCACGTTAAAGTCGCAGACTATGGAATTTCCAGGCTAACTTTACCATCGGGAGCAAAAGGCTTCGGCGGTACGGAGGGCTTCATGGCACCAGAGATCATAAAGTACAACGGGGAAGAAGAATACACTGAAAAAGTTGACTCCTTCTCTTTTGGAATGTTCATTTATGAACTTGTGACATTACGCCAGCCTTTCGAGGGGCACGAATCTGTTAAAGAATGTATTTTGGAAGGTGGCCGGCCACCGTTGACCTACAGAGAAACTCTGCACCCGTGTTATGCCCTGGATTTAATGGTCATTTGCTGGGCCCAGAATCCCAAGAACCGTCCGACGGCTAGTCAGATTGTTTCCATTGCATCGGCTCCAGAGTTTACCCATTTAATTGACGTCACTCTACTCACGGAGAGAACCCAAGTGACGGCCATAACAACAACAAAGAAATCTTTGGAAGAAAATGTTATAGGTGATGAAATTTGGCTCGGGCACAACAACGGAGAAGTCGACATGCTTCTGGGTACAGAAAAGGGCTGGCTGCAGCATGTGAGAATTGAAACTCCCGTTATACCATACGCTATGTGTGGAGTTGATGGATATATCTGGATCGGGGATAACGTCGGACAAATCCACGTGTATTTAGGAAGTAATTTCGGATGCGTAGCCAGTTGTAACATGGAACCTGATCATACGAAGGAGTCTAATGTTGTAGGTTTGATAAACTTGGAACAGATTAAGCAATTCGCGGTAGCCCTGCATAGCGGAAAGCTCTTTTTATTATCCAATTCTTTTACACAGATGAAAAAAGCTCAGATAAACACAGAAATAAAGGAAAACATTTACTCATTAGCAGCTGTATTCAAAAAACGTCGTATCATCGAGCTTTGGACTGGAGAAAGCTTTGGATATATAACAATTTACGTATTGAAAGATGGAAATTTAATGGAAACAGTCAGCCTAGCCCATTTCCCGAGTGAAGCAATGTCCAAGACTATATTCGCAACTTATTTACTCAGCAGCGAAAACTCTATTTTATCGTACACCTATCCCGGATGCATAGTGTATCAATGGGACATCGATTCTCGTCAGATAATTAACAAGTTAGATATGTCGAAGCTAGTACCGTGTTCCGAAAGTCTGAAGTCTATTTCTATAGAGGAAAATCTGACAACTGAAAAGTGCCAAGTAACTGCTATAGAGACTTTTATGAATCAACTTTACATAGGTACAACTTGGGGATGCATTGTAGTAGCCGAATGCAATTCCTTGAGACCGATAACGGTGTTTAGACCTTTTGAGGGAAAAGTTTGTCAGATTGTTTCGTTCAAATCTATAGACAAAAAGAGATTAGTTTTAGCAACTGTAGGGCAAGGGTACAGAAGCCTAATTTCAAGATATACAGATTTCCCGATCAGTGGTACAGAAGATGAGGATTTGAGGCATAATATGTACACGCTTTTGTGGAGAGCTGAACATTGGTCCGCTGCATGAATTTTATTACTTACATTTCTCTGAGCTGTGATTAATTGGTGGTAAATTGCGCGTAAACCTTGTCCAAATGTTTTCGTTTTTAACGATATCTGGTCATAGATCTTTAGGTGTAAAGCTAAGGTCTTATAATTTATTTATGCGGTATTAATACTTTTAGTAATTAGTACTCAGATCAGCTGTATCTAAATTTAGAGATACAGGAATATTTATACCGCGAGAAAATAATGAGAAGCAACTAATCTATCGTTTACCAAGTGTTTTTATTCAACTCTAGAAACAATGACATACTATTATCACAATAATTTTTAAATTGTAAATCTAGTTTTATATTGAAATTAGTTTACTAAGGTGCTTTTTGGTATCATCATAGGTTTCTAATTAGTAAACAAGCCCAATAATTGTTTTTATTTATCAAAAAAAAAAAACCAATAATAATAAAAGAAACAAAGAGAACGAAAATTGTCGATGGATATTATCAAGCTGTATTAATATTACTTAATATTTTAATAACGAACAAATAATAAACTAAATAATACCTAAGTAGATCGTGGAGTATTACACACACATATTATTAGTTATGTATACTTTGAACATTTATATTAATATAATTACATACTGATCTCTTAATAATTAGTAGTCGAAAATATTTAAGGAAACGATTCGAGTGATGTAGCAAGTTTCTGTAATTTATTTTAACTCTTTTATTTATTATTTAATCCAGGCAAATATCAATTGTAAGCAAATCACTTTAGATTATAAGTTCAGAATGAAGCAGCTAACTTCTATATGCAGTTATAGACTCAATGATATCTTCTTCTTGTTATATTAAACTACGATTATATTTCAGATTAAAAACAAATCTTGAGCATTATTTTATAGATTATGGAATAGTTCTTATTTCATACTAATAATTATGTCCAACTCGATCATACATATAGGTAGATAAATGATGAAATAAATAAAGAATGGCATTCAGTTAGGTAGCTTAGAGATTCTGTAGATAGAAATCATCTACTATTAAATACTTAGATATTATAAAAAGTTACTCAAAAAGAAAAATAATACTGCAGACTGAATCAGGCTGTAAGTTCTTACGATTGCTTATTTAGAACTTGGATATTATAATTTAGAATAACATCTTCTCCACGGTATGAAAAATATCCTTTGAAAAATTCCCCTCTTAGCATGTATGGGAACCAGTGCTCGTCGTCCATCCACATATTCTTGAAGGGAATGTCCTTCAAGTTATACCATTTTGGTAGCATTTCTAGATTTTTAAATATTTTATATATTAAACACTATATATATTCTTAATAAAAATTAGATAATATTATCCATAAGTGATGATGAAACTGTTGTTGCATGTTATTAAATCATTATATCCATCATTTTTCTAACAAAATTCCATAAATACTAATTTTCATTTACTAATTATCACGGATCCAAATCTTTATTCTTTGCCTATGGAAATAAAAAAAAAAAAAAAAAACTTATTACCCTCAGATTCCACTATATTTCCGTGGTATTTAGATGTTTGAAAAACATGCACTTCCAAGAGCGTGGGATCCCCTTCAAAATTGAACTCAAGAAGTCCAACGTTTTTCAAATCTTTACCAACTAGTCCACACTCCTCTTTCAATTCCCTGAAATCATTTAAAAATAAACAACCATAGTACAAGGTGAAGAAATCTTCGAATCCTATGTATTAGCTATTCTGTATTTAGTATTTCGAGTATGGTATTTTTTTAACTCTTAATTAATATAAATATTCTTGATATTTGAGTCGTTTTTAAGTGCATACAATATAGTGGTGATACTTTGTAAGATTAATTTTTCATTTTTATTTATTATTTAAACGCTTTGCACTCTATTATTGTATATAACTATAATTGTTGATTGTCAAGCTATTATTATAAAATATACAAACGTTGTTGATCGAAAATGTGATTCAGATATATTTTATTCAAATCCCAGATTTAATTTTTTCTTACCGAACGGCTCCTTCGCGTATAGTTTCACCGGGTTCAATTTTACCGCCAAATCCGTTCCACTTGCCTTGTCCAAATCCGCGTTTCTTATATCCGAGTAATATCTCCGATGCATTTCGCACGAAAACAAGGGAGAACACCTTCTTAGACGTCATTTTATAGTGAAAAAGAAAGCTCGAAATAATCTGAAACAATATCAGAAGTGAATAAATGATTATATCGTAAAAATAATAGCACTCTCCGTCGGCGAACACACTCTTACAATTACGCGCCAAAATGTCATACTTACGACACGTGCATAGTGCATTTCTGAGGATTCGTCAAATATCGAATGTTTCTTTGATCCAACATTCAGACAGTTAACGAAAATCAATCAAGCATTCCTTCAAGTATAAATCTCTGAATTACGGTTAAGCTTTACCTGAAAAATGCCGTTAATTATCGGTGATAAAATCTCGAGGTGACAGGTCCTTCGTAGACGCAAGGAACGTCTAGACAGACGGAAGCAGCCGCCATCTTGGTTCGTAGTTGGTGATTCGTCAGAGTGCTTGTGAATGAACTTGTCATAATTTTCTTATGTTATTTTCCCATCATTTTCGTTGTAATTTGTGTGTCAAATTTTAAGTGTACAAAGAGGTAAGAATCCTATAGTATTTTAGCCGTATATGAAAAAGAGTTTTCTATAATAACGGTGTGTATTTGATACGCAATGTTATGACGGGAGGTGAAATGTTTCCCGAGTCCAATGCACTCGCAGTGTTCTTTTCAATAGATTTTGGGCCAAGCGTAGGAACTTTCGCCTACGTAGACAAATCTATCTACTCAATTATCTATCTATATCTCGAAATTACTAATACGGAGTATAAATATAAGCGAAGTTTTATCCACGGTAAGAATACAGAATAAATATAAACAATCTACTTATCATATATAACCAAGAAAATAAGAAACGTCAAATTACCAGCTAACTGACATCACGTTTTTACACAGTAGTATACATACATAGTAAAGAGTAGTAAATTTCTTCATTGTATGAGTACCAAGGCTTTACATGTGTCAAAAAGGTGTGTATACTCAGGAATTTCCATACAAGGACGTACGACTACTTGTCAAAAAAAGCTTCATTATTTATCAAAGTTTTGCCTCATTTTAATCATTTCAATGATATTGCTCGGTATGCATCTCGCTGCGACGAATTCTGTACGTAAAAATTTTTGTCCTCGTCCTATCCGAAGAAGGGCGTAGATCTTTTTTTTCTAACTATTTAAAAGAGTGGTTTGTTGGATTCTTCTTACTTATTTCTAGAAAATTGGCTCGGCACTCTTGTCGTCGAAAGTTGAAATCTGCATAAATTTTTTGCATAATTGGGCAATATTTGTTTTGTCATTTATCGCCAAGATTTGATAAGAAATAAGGAGAAAAACTTTTATTCTGAAATTCTTACATCAAACTCTACCCCAAAACGCTTGAGACTATAACGACTCGCTCGTCATTTAGATGATAATGTTAAGCCGTGTCGAAAAAAGATAACTGATAAACGAACAAAACTTTTATCAACGACGTCATTCTATAATCAAGCGAAAATTGATGAAAATAACGACGAGATGAGATGTCAGGAATCGGATGATTTTGCCGCGTATTAATCTCATGTGTATTTAATTCCTCCTTGAATTCATTGTCCTACGGATTAAAGAGAAAGAGAAAGAGAAAGAGAGAGAGAGAGAGAAAGTGAATTTTTATATTGGAGAATAATCGTGTGTGGAAATCAATATGTTCACGGTCATTTATTCCTGTTACGTCTATTTGAGAAGCCCTACCTTAGACAGTATAATCAACTTTGTTACTATACCGACTGTGCAAAGGTTGATGCAACTGACGTAGGTAAATTGAGGAGTAAAAAAGCAGTAAATTATTGAGTTTACAAAGTGGATAATTAAATATTTTACTCTACTGGTTTTTTTTTTTTTTTTTGTTTTTTGCGGAAAAGGAGAAGGAGCGATAAAACATACTGTTTATTGAGTTTATTTTTAAGCAGCAGATTTCGAGTCACTTGTTTTTTCCAAATGACTTCATTCCCTCCGTAGCAATGACCTCAATATTTGACATTCAACTAAACCAGAACAAAGCAAGCCTGTATTCTTCTCCTCCTTACATCTGATTGACTAATGCTCTCGTATTCCGTTAGAAGAAAGTGCTTAAATTCCCTCTGTTAGTCTTCATTGTTTTGCCAATTCCAGAGCTGTGTATCCACATGTTCAACTATAAATTCTCACCACTTTGTTTGACTTCTTCAGTTTTCTCTGCTCAATTTATATTCTATTCTAAAAAATTAAATTCTAGTAGTTCCTGTCTACACTAGTCTACAGATTTCTGATCATTTCGTTTTTTCTCATTTAATCATCGTTCCAAACTTTCACCACATATTTATTGCCAATCATTATGTTTCCCATCAGGTTTATTATCCTAATTATAATTTTCATTAGCTAATCAAGGAAGGATTGAAATAAGTAATTGAAATCCTTCTGCGTACACCATTACATAATATTTGGTAATTACTAAGTATGCTTGTAGGGATTCTCAGCGTTTTGCCAAACAGAAAGCAGTCTACTTCTCTCCAGTCTCTATTGTCTTGCAATTTTACTTCAGTCTCTGTGCTCCACTTTCTTTGACATTAAGTTCTGCACATTTATTAACAGTAACATTGACTCTTCAAACAACATGAGATTAATTTGTGGGTCGTGAAACTGTGGCAAATGGTATTTTCCTACTTTTCTATTCTCCGCAAATCCAAATTCGTACAATTTAAATATAATATAATGCATTATACTCTAAACAATCTTGTTGAATTAATTAGTCAGTGTCTAGTAGGGAATAAAGATGAGTATTGCTCCTCTTCGTATCATTTCGAACATATGTTTCCGCTCTTTTGTATTGTAATATTTATCGGATAATAATATGGTGGGGGAATTTACTTGAGTAGATATTATTCAAGTAGATATTTCCTCACCAGACACGTGCCTTAAATACGTCATGAGATAAGGTAGTTGTTATTTATTGAAAGTGGTAAGAATTTAAGAGAAAAATAGATTAGATTGACTTCAGAGAAGTAGGAAGTTAATTTTGTGCCAAGAAAAGAGCGTGAATTCAAAGGAAAAGAGAGAAAGAAAGAAATAATTAAGTAGTTTCATCACGTTTCACTAACGTGAGGAAAGTCCTATAATAATGTGATAAATAGGAATGGAAAAGATGCGAAAGGACTACTCATTGGTTAGTTGAAAATATCGTTAAGGCGTTTTTGTGATACGTAAATGTATGTTATATATATGAGTTCTTTGTACCCTTGAGGTATTTTTGAAACATATTTTAATTCTTTGTCTTGCGAGACACACACGCGATATCTAGATCTCACACATGAGATAACATGCTTTCTGATAATAAGTGATAGGCGCCCAGAGTGAATCAAATCTTACCAGTAATAATTTCCAATTACTTACAGCTTTGCGGCAACATTTTGCAAGAGTGAGGTGCAAATATAAGAACTTATCAAAGTGAGTAAAAATAAGTCATGTAAATCATGCTTCACATCCCATTGCCAATAGATTAGAAAACCAGACATTTTTAAATCGTTTTCAACAAACTAACAGGAATAAAACTCTGCGAGCTTCTCTCATATATTCAAATTACGCATGAAGATTATGTTTTTTAAACTCTATGAATCATTGTTATTCTTGCTTTTACTCACATGTTTCATTCCCAATCTAACAGACTTATAACGTCATTGAAATTCAATTACAGCTTCTTTTGTTGCCTTATGTCTTGAAAAATCAACGGATATTCCTAGTTTGTGTATAGTTCATAATCATATCAAGTTAGAAAGGAAGATACACCTGTATGTGCATAAGATAGAATTGAGCTGCCTGTGGTAACTCTGCTACCTTACACCTCTTATCTCTAATCATTTTGTTTGACTGGATAGTGTCAGAGTATGTTTGGGCTAGGCTCAAAAATAAAACTGAGCTCATGAGTCATGTTATGCTATAGTGTATAGAATTATGAGCTTTTCTTGGAATTATACTAACGATGTAGACGGCAGTGAAGAAATATGATATTCCATAATTGGTAATTTGCAACCTACCATCTCGTCCCTCACAAGGTAAAATTAAAAGTGTATTGAAATCGTGGAAGTAATCTGCCAGGGAAATAAATAGTGGTCGTAAATATAAACTGGAACTTATCATCCGTCATCGGAAGAGTTCAATTTTCCCTCCATAACTTTTGTCAGCTGATGAGAGTTTCTTTGTGCTTTTATAAAACCTTCAACGTCAGTTGCAGTAGGCCAGGGACAAGCTATCGAAGTTTTATCCTGCATATATGTCTGAGTGTTAAAAGTCTTGCCCTTGCTTTAATAAACGATCGTATATTTCACTGCCAATTTAAATATTAGCATGAATTTTTCAAGATCGTAAATAAACCCTACAATCCAACATTTATATTCCAGGTTTTGTGTTTATAAAAGAAAACACTATGTTCATCTACAGTAGACTTTACCTAATTGATGATCCGTGACCTAGAGAGTTTTTTTCTTCATACTTCTGTGTAATTAGTAATACTAAACACTATAGTCGTCAGGTTGCTTTTAACTCATGAATTTATGTATATATGTAGTTTGAAATCTGAATAACATATAGAAATTTTCTCTCCACTGAAGAATAATTTATAATTAAATGAGCTGGCCGACAATATTTACTCAGCGTGTTATGGTATGGGTGATGTTATTCGCACTCGTTGGCAGAGAGTTAACTTTGTAGCCAGGTCAGTTGCCGAGTATACTTCTGAGAAAGAAGATCTCTTGTAATTTAGAATTGTGGTTTTTCTCGTGTCAGCAACAGTTCCAAATATTATATCGCTTCAAAACCTCTTAAAACTTTGAAACTACTTTTGTTTTTACAAAGTACTAGAGCTTCGATGCTTCTCACTAAATCTAAATAATGAATACCGCGTGTATGGACCATATAATTGTTGCTAAAAAAATGGACTTCTACAAACGATCTGATAACGAGAATCTCGAATATACACCTATGGTGGAAAAAGTGCGTTAATAATCATTCTTCTCTATTATTTACTCGCAATTCAATCCCAATTCATAAGCTCTCACAGATGCGATCGAAAGATCGTGAATAATCTTCACCTTTTATTTATCACAAGGAAAAGTATAATAACATAAAAAACAAGTAGTTATGCAACTATCATCTCCGTCTACCTGTTCGCCTTGTATTTCATATATATTACAATAACTGGTTAATGAATCGTTGATAAAAATTGAATATCCTTTTTATCAAGTCGCTTAACTTCTTATCAAGCATAACAATATCGGTTAGAATATTAAACCTTGACAGAATAAATCAACGCCATTGTGTTGAACTTTCAGATGAGAAGACAAGGCCAAGATGTGATGCAGGTAAACCTGGCGGGTATCAGGAGAGATATAAAGAACCTTGCTCATAACTACAGTGACGCTCAGGTGAACGAGGAGGAATAATATTGAATGAAATCGATCTGTTTAAATGATTATGAATTGAAATAATATCGACTCTTTAATGTATTGCAGAAAGCTGTGCGTAAAGCTACAAGCAATGATCCATGGGGACCGAGCAGTACTCTCATGGCAGAAATTGCCGACTTGACTTACAATGTTGTAGCATTTACAGAAATAATGCAAATGCTTTGGAAGCGACTTAACGACCACGGGAAGAATTGGCGGCATGTTTATAAAGCACTAGTTCTTTTGGAGTATTTAATTAAAACTGGTACAGAAAAAGTAGCTCATCAATGCAAAGAGAACATCTTTTCTATTCAGACATTGAAAGGTAGGTTGTTCTCACCGATTTCTATTCTAATTCGTACCGAACTACATCGATCTTCGCAAGTTTTAAGAACAAAAATTGTTACTACTTCTAATTTCTATTTCTTCTAAAGATTTTCAGTACATGGAGGGCCCAAAAGACCAGGGAATCAACGTCAGAGAAAAGGCAAAGCAGTTAGTTGCCCTGTTAAAGGACGACGAACGATTGAGAAACGAAAGAGCACGAGCTTTGAAAGCCAAAGAAAGATTTGCACAGTCTGTTAGTGGTTTTGGGAGCGATGGATTGGACACAATGTCGCCGATAAGCAGCGATGTGAGTTTGGAAATCAGCCACGACAAATTAATAATCCGAGTATTTGAATCATTGCCTATATTCAATTTCAGTTCCAAGACTGGGAGCCGTGTCAGCTTGCCGAATCAGCATCCAAACGTGAGTATCTATTCTAGAGAGAAATATATCCGCCACTCAAATCTTGGTGATAATTTGCTAACTTGTTTATGCTAATCATTATTTTTGTCGATGATTAGCCGAGCTAGAAGCTGCAAGGCCACAAACCGTAGGCGAAGAAGAACTGCAGCTACAACTTGCTCTCGCAATGTCTCGGGAAGAGGCTGAACAGGAAGAGCAAAGACGACGTAGTGACGATGTCAGATTACAATTGGCTCTCAGTCAGAGTCAGCAGGATTTCAAGTGAGCATTTATCATTGAGAATTATTACATCGTCAATTTCAAACATCTTTTTGAACAAAATCAAAGAAGAAACAAACTGAAACGCTTCTTTTTCTACAGATTGCCTCTTCCCGACAAACAAAGCCACGTACTCGACCTACTAGACGTAAATTTAGGAGAAGCTAGCGGAACTTCCGGCCAGGTTGATCCTTGGGGAGTACAAACCGCACCAGCTCCGCCCAGACCTCAGGTGAGAAGGGTATAATTGTATTACCACCTATTATCGAAATTGTGTTATTATTCTCTCTCCGTTTGCATGCTGCATGTTAGTCGCTGGACATATCTCATTTTTATGGCATGGAGGTACGTTCGACGGCTGCTTTACAGACAATTTATACTTCCCCACAGCTGGTTTCCTCATGCATATGAAAGAATAAATTCTTTCATTACTTAAATCTTAGAGCCGATTACATGCTTCGTATTTTACAGCCGCACACTGATCCTTGGACTGTGCCGACGAGTAGTGCTTCACCACCGGTCGATCCATGGGCTCCAGTTCCTCCGCAGAGGCCGAGTAAGCTATTTCTGATATTATACTTCACCTTTTTCTTTTATTTTGCTTATTACAACACTTTGCTTATTACTTGTATAATATTTTTCTTGCATGTTCTTTAATCCTGATTCAGGATCGTCAGGTAAATAGCCTGAAGATTATTAGTGAATATTGGTCACCATTCGTATTTCGTACTTAAATTCAATTCCATTTTGACAATGGCTTTGTTCAATTTTCAGCTGCTGCGGTAGATCCGTGGCGAGCCCCTGTCTCATCTCCGGCTACAGTTGCCCCTCGTACAGTAGATCCCTGGTCCCCATCATCGGGAGCGGAAGCCTCAGCCCTTGCCACACCCTCTCCGTCTTTCAACAATCCTACCCTGACTCAAAACATTGGATTCACAACCCAGTCGCCCCAGAATATCGGCTTCAATTTGCCTACCTCAAATATTGGCTTTACTAACCAGAGCAACGGCTTTAATGGCACTGGGACTGGATTCAATGAGTTTGCTACTCAAAATCAACACAATTCTGTCGCTAGTCCGCTCGGAGATTTGGACGAGTTTGATATCATCAGTAATAGAAGCAAGCTCGGAACCAGTCCGCTGCCTAACAATGGAGTTAACAATAACAGTAAGTTGTTTTATTCTGAATGTTTTTTCAAGGTGAAAGAAACTTCGTGTGATCTTATCCCCTCGGTTTTTATTCTTTATTAAAGGAAGTACGATGTCGCCAGATCCATTCGACCTTGTAGGACTTGGTGATAATCTTTCCGCGAGTACAGGAGCCGTAAAGAAAACCCCTCAATCATTTCTCGGTGAAAATTCAGCCCTTGTTAATCTGGACAACCTTGTTAGTACTTCTGCTATCAAACCTCCAGCTCCGGCACCCACAGGTTAGTAGAAATTCTGATTGATAGATCGTTTTTATTTATTTATTTGTTTTTCTTCTTGAACATTAGATCAAAGCAACAAAATTGATTTACTTCTCTCTATGCTATATCGACGAAATTTCATTTCATTCTAACTTCTGAATGGCGCATGAAATATTAATCAATTTGATGTTAGACTCACAATCAATTGCTTTTCGTTTCACAATTTTCTAACAATGTAATTTACATTTTTTGAAAAAGACAAAATACCCGAAAGTTCAATAACAAACGATACAAGTTCATAATGTTTACAGGATACTAATACATATACCTACTTATTTATTAAATATGCTTCTATTCACATCGTACACCAATTTCGTCAAAATATATACAATAACACTCGTCTTATGTTTGTCATCCCAGCATTTCATTGGAAGTAACTTTGTGAGTATATTGGTTCGATTTAATGCATGAACGCATGGCAAAGGTTGTGTGTTTGTGATGAACAGCGACTACTTTCAATCCAATAAATAAACTGGCTCCAGATTATAACAAGAATACATATCTCATGTGTATTTATGTGTAAATCAGTTTCGTTTGTAGTAAATATTATCGATTTATTTCTCTCAGATTACTGTTCGACGATCCAAAAACTGCTACTGCTAACTGAACAGTTTAACTTTAAAGGAAACTGTCTTTTTCTAGCTTCTGTTTGCATTACAGTACTGTAACAGCATTTCTTATTTTCGTGTAGAAATTTTGTCGCGATCTTTTGTGTCTGTGATTTTCATCAGCCGTTCCTCATTTTATCTGCCTGGACAAAAACAACTGATATTTTCTTCTCTTTTTTTTTTCATAGACACAATTCGCAAAGTAGAATAAAGTTTTTTCAATAAACATATATTTTGGTATTTTCGTTTGTTTCGAATAATATCTTGATTATTCGAGATGAGACAAATGAAAATTTGAAACAAACAGTGATGATATATTCCTAGTTCATCGTTGAGGTGTAAGATTGAACAATTTTTCAGCGGCGGTACCATATTTGGCGAATCCATTTGCAGCAGCAACGCCACCACCTCGTCCCACAATCAATCAGATCCGACAGGATCCTTGGACAGGCACAACGGCAAATCCATTTCTTTCGTAGCGCAGTTGATGAATGAATATGAACCAATGATTGAGGAAACATCGTTATTCTAAAAGATATTTAAGATTATGTAGGGAGCTTTGCTATACAGACAAGTTACAATTTGAGAATATGGTATGGATTTATATTTTATGATACAACAGAATCGACTGATTTAGCATCTTAAAGCATGAAGTTGCCGGGTGTAACGTTATTCAAATTTCATTCTCTTCGTCGTATACTATTATGCAATTAACATTATTTAATCCCATATAAAGAAATGATGCGATTATTATCTCGATGATCTGAAGCTATTATACAAGTGTATATGTTGCTGTTAATGAATACTTAACGTAATGAATCGAATGATACAAGAAAATTCATTCAGTATTCATAATCAGCTCAGATATTCTTGAATTAACATAGTTATATAATGTAGCGATTTGAGAATATTAATTGCATATAGTAAGTAGTGTTATATCATAAGAGGTTTCTCTCATGAAATCACACTATTTATTTATTTTAGTTATAGAATATATAGAAAATCTGAATAATGTTATTCGTCCAACTTCAAATTATATGCTTCTACAATATGATGGACAGATATAGGAGAGATGGTTGATATTTTAATATACGTGATCAAGTCTGCATTGCTTCAATCTTCGAAAGTATGTTTTTATTTTTACCAGACAGCCTTATCGAATCGCTTTCATGTAATCAATTCATTATTATTATTATTATTATTAATATTGTTGTTATTATTATTATTATTTATTTCAAGCTACTGTACATACATTTTTTTTTTTTTCTTTATCAGAGTTCCTCTGTTTCTCTCTTCATACTTTATTAGAAAGCATATGCAGAAGGCGTGTATAAATTGCTTGTCTTGTTAATTTCTTCCGGTTTATTTTCACTCCGTATATAGCACGCACGATTGATTCGATGCAGATTTGAAAATGAAGTTTTTTTAGGAAATGACTCGATATAAGTTACAATAAAAAATAAAAGAAATAAAAAAAAAGCCGACACTCCAGATCAATGAAGATTAACTTGAATTTCGATATAAATCTTTGAAGCCCATCTAATATTATAGATATATAGTTACGTGAACGGTTTACATCATAACGGCTTTTATAATGAATTGCTGATATGTTTGTTTCATTAACAGTCGGAGGTTTATACATATAATAAATATATATTTGCTTTTTGTAAATTAAATGAGTATTTACATACACACATGATCAGAAAAAGAAAAAGATTTCATTTTTTTTTTTCTAAGACTTTAATAGTTATCATAGTAAATAGTAAGGAAACATAGAGAATTTATTCTGGAGTATGGTATAGAGATAAAGAAAAAAAATAAAAAATATTAAAAAAATGAAAATAACATAAAAAATGAAACAACAAAAAAAAAAAAAAAACATACCCAATTGAACTAAGATAAGAGGACCAGCAACATTTGTCTTGTCCCTGTTTAAAAGTTTTATCAATTTGTGAAAGTCTAAGTTCAGCAGTCAGATATACATATATTGTCAATTGTACTGTAGTTTTCTAAGTAATCGTGTAATTTTGCATTTCAATATTCATATCTAAAAAGTAAAAATTAAAATAGCCTTAAAATTAAAAAAGAAGAAAAAAAAAAAGAACGAATAAAAAGATTATTTATTTATCCACCTTTGGATCGACCGTTAAACTTAGTCACCTTTCACAGGGGAGAAATAAAAGAAAGAGAATAATGAAAGATTAAAGAAAAAATATTGAAAAAAAAAAAACGAAAATCAACAAAAATATAAAAAGAAGTAATAATAAACAGTATAAAAAGTGAAACTAACTAATTTATTTCTCAGTATATGAGATTTACAATTTTACCTCGACGTGGAAAAAAAAAAAAAGGAAAATGAAAAAAAAAAAACAGAATTGTAAATATGTTATTGCGTGTTAATCCCTCAAATCACCTTGTTTTATACAATTATTACAAAACAATAATAATGAAAAATGAAATATAAATGAACGCTTATGGTCATACTGCTTTTTGGAAATGGTGTTTTTGCAAAAGAATTGACATCTATTGATTATTATCATATGATAATGTAACTTTTCTTTGATTATTATACTTTGAACATGCATGAAATGTGAACAGTATTTATTGTGTTGAATGTTTTGAATGTAATGCGACTACGAAGTATGCGTTATTTTACATTTAATAAGATTAATTAGAAGAAGAAAAAACGAAAAGAGAAAACAAAAAAAGAAGAAATTATGTATTATATTTTACGTATGAGTTACATTTAAATTCATATTACTTTATTATTAACAACAAATTTCTTTGATTCTTAATTTCTTTCTTTTAGAATCTTTTACAAAAACATCGTTCGTATATTTAATGAATAACTAAGACAAGGATAATCTTCTTTCAGATTAACAATCTTCAGGTCTTAATTCTCAATCTTATATATTGCAGATTATACATGTTATATAGACCTGAAGGATTTTATTGATTTAATATAAACTGAACAGTACTCAATCGATCGATTGATGCAGATATCATTATCTGCTTTCATTGATAACTATTTTATATTTAAGATTAACTAAGTAATAATAATAATTAATACAATTGTACATTTTATTTGCTAAGTCTTGAGCTATGAACATTGTTCACATAAAAATGAATGAAATATTATCATACAAGTAATACAGGGGTGTGGGAGTATTGTTATGTAAACAATAAACATGTATCGGGCAATTTTTAAATGCAACGAATTTTCATAGAATTTCAATATAAAAACGCTGCAATAAAATATGTCTGCTTATGGAATGAATCAATCATTAATTCCATTACACTCCTATGATTTTCAAATTAATATTCACACACTTCTAAGAGGAGAAAATAAAAGCAAAAAAGTAAAAAAAAAATAGAAGTAATTTATTGTGTGCTATAAAAATGCCAAATAATTAAGTTCATTTATGTTACTATCGAATAATTGAAAGGAATTGAAATGAGCGAATATGTATTCCTTATTGATAAAAAACGCGTAGCTGCGAGGTTTTTTCTAATTTGAATACTCATAACAAAAAAAAAAAAATAATAATAATTTTAAAACTAATGTGCAATACAAAAACCCAGTACATAGTAATGTACTGTGTTTAGGATATGATTTTTTGCGAATAGTTTAAACCCAACGAAAGTCTCTTTATTATTATTTCTTATAATAACTTGATAAATGTATTGTCGTCACATGAAATTAAAGTGAAAATCGCGTGTTGTATCTAATCCGATAGAATTACCATAGGTATAGGTCTTACTTCAAATAGAAGTCCAAACTTTTTTTGCCTTTGTATTATTACTTATACTTCAATTCGTGGTTTAGTACATGGCACTTCACATAACAGGACTATAAATTCTTCAATTCAGAGATAGGATATATTTCTTTTAATGTCATCTTGAATCTAAAATGGGACATAAAATATAGTTACCTACTTACTTGCAGTATTTCTCTAGCTATGGTGAATAGTTCCTGATTAAATCTGGTCGGAGCATCAAATTTTGAAAGATTTTAGATTGAGGAGAATAAAAAAGAATCGTGTTGTTATCAGTTCGAATTCTTGCCCCATTCTTTTAAATCCGGCGTCTCAAGAAAAAAAAAAAGAAGGGTATTCTCCCATCCACTTAATTCAATCACCGAGAGAGTTTGATAGCTTTATTGTCTTGGCAAGAAAACAACAGACCTGCTATCAAATGAAATAAATTGAAATTGCATCGATTATTCGTTTACTCTATTATAAAAAATCACTTTTACTATTCCTTTATTTTTCTTGCAGTGATTATACCTCTGAAGAATAATAATTTGCACGTATTATTATTATTATTAATATTACTAAATCATTGAAACATTATATTGTAGGTATAGGTACTGTTTTCGAATTATTTTCCAAATCTTTACTTTGCACCACACATCAAATTATTCATTCACAATCAGTGAATAAGTATAGAATGTATAGATTTACGTTATTGAATAGAAGATCATTTTATGTTTAAACAGTATGAATTCATTTTTATGTGAATAAGAGAAGCATATTTTCATTGGCATTGGATTATTGATCCAAGTACATTGCGGTGGAATTAACATTGAAAATTATTACAAATTTAATTTGAATATTACCTATTATATATTTTAGTAGATTATATATTATTATTATTATTATTATTATCATTATTATTATTATTATTATTATTAAACAAATAAACGAGAAAAAAAACTTTAACTTCCTTCGCGTTACGTTTGTTAATTTTAATTTGTTTTCTTATCTAAATCATTCTTGTTATTATGTTTGTCTTACTTTGCGAAGTTTGGTTCAATTTTTTTTTTTTTTTTCCTTTTCTTTTTTGAATATAATATACAATGATTTGTCCAAACATTAATGGTATACATACCTAAAACAGTTTTTTTATTTTTATCAGTTAATTTCGGTTAATTTATTACATATGACCGGGTGGAAAATTGAATGCAAAAAGAGAGAGGGAGAATCGGTTGATATGATGGTAAAGATTTTATTCACTGAAACATATATGCTATAAATTTAATTCGCGATTATTAAACGTCCAAATGATATACATATACATATTGATTATATAGAAGATATAGTGAAGGTGTTTCCTGATACTGCCCATTGTTCGTTGTCATAGATTAATTGGAGAAGAAAAAAAAAAGGGAAGAAAATAATAATTAAAAAAAATAAGTAAATAAATAAATAAATAATTGAAATAAAGATGCAATAAATTGGGTGAATTCGTCACGGTTTACCAAATCCTAAAGTTAATTACTGTTGTGTTAAATATAATATGATTGCATAACTGAATCTGTTCTTGTCCACAGAGACATGGATATATTCTGTTATGTATTGCAATTTGACATAACGTGAATTAATAAGCGTCTATAATTGATTCAAGACTGTATAGTTTTTTGATAAATCTGTTTTTTAAGATAATTTTTTGTAACATTCCCAACTCCCGGATCAATTGTGTGTGTAAAGTATTAGGAAATAGCTTTCTTTTTGTAATTCAAATTGACTAATCAAGTACACATATAGGCACTTATAATATGTATGATACGAATTTTGAATTTACAGATGTTTACAAATGTTTTCTCTGTAAGAAAAAGTCAAGACGAGATTTGCTGCTTGCAATCTCGTAGGTAATAACTAAATTTCTTTAGACAGGTCAAATGTTTAGGAATAATTCTGAATACGATGAAGAAAATAAAGGAAAATACAAAAAAAAATGGCAAAATGAAGAAAACAAAAAAATAATAATAAAAAAAAAAAACCTAATAGAGATTTGAACAGATAGCTTATGTATATTTTTTCATCAAAATTTATAGTCGTGTGAATTGATGTTGTGAAAATTGTTTCATCATCTACTACTACTATACCTACATTATGAAGTATAAATAAATAAATAAATAAATAATAAAAGTTTATGGATAACTGCTTCATAAATACTATAATGTTACTTTACTTTTATATAGTATATATATATGAAATTAAAGAAAGAAATTGAAAAATAAGATAAACAAAGAGAATAATTTAGAAGAAGTTAAAACATTTTTATTCCATGATTTGTAAGTATTAAAAAAACATAAAGAAAATCAAAAAACTGTAATTATTTATACTTAATTATATAAATAGGAGAAATCCCGTGAAAAATTTGCCTTAAAATTAATAATAGCTATATATATATACAATAGATATTATTCACTAGCTAATAATATAAGGATGTAATTATAAAACATTCATCTATATTGTATCGAATCCCAAAAAATTCAAAGATAATGGAAAATGGAAAGATAAAATAATCCCTAAAGGATATATTCTCTTTTTTTAGATGATAAAATCACTAATTCTAATTTTAAAAATATACTAGTTATCTTAAAGCGACGCTTCCGTCGAAGAACTAATAGTTACAGGTGGCAAGAAGTAGGCTCGAACCTGACCGTGAAGTTGTGCAATCTCTGGATCGTCGCGTTCCAGACTTCTGATCAGTTGAGAGAATTGTACGGTACCTAAAAATTAGAAATTAAATATACACTAATTTTACATTACATTCAGATGTCTAATTTCATTCAATTTTAGTTGTTTAATCAAGTATAAAGTGATGGAAATATCGTACCTTCCCGGCCCTCAGGAAAGCCGAAATTCTTGATAACATCCATCTGAATTTGTGTTACAATTGGAAACACGAACTGCATCATCTTCAGCATCTCGTTACCGGAATTCTCCTTTGCTTCTGTTATTTTTTGTACATTATCCGGGCAGTTCAGAGCCCCAAGAATATCCGTCAAAGCAGCTGTGAACCCGATAAAGTAATCGTCATTGTTATTTTATTTTATTTCATTTTGTTCTATCGAAGTTTTCGTTGCAATGTTTTATAGGTTAAGGCTGACTAATCTTGACTCGAAAGATATTCGAGGATTTCATTATAAATAAGTAATAAATATCCAATTCAGTTATAAAAATTCATACCCTTCGCTGTTTCGGATGTAAAAGACGCCGGTGATGCCATATAAAAGATTTTTAAACTGACTTTCGAACGTTTTGACAGGTCCTATTGATGCTAGAGTTCCATTATTATGATACAGCCGGCACACTCGATGCAGTGTGACGACTCATGAAGGGGTCGTGGGGGGGACATGAAGTGTGCCGGGGTTTTAGACAGTCGCTTAATTGCACTGACTATGAAGCAGTTGCCCTTTGGAACTACGAAGAAGCATCATCAAGTGGTAATAACGATAAAACCGCTGGTGCACGACGATGGTAGAGATATGCATGTATACCTATTTCAGTTTTATCGCGTTCGATTCTAAAATGCGACTGATTGAAGGTAATCAAAGAAAAAATCGTGTAATTATTAAATCCTTTGTTGGTTGAAGAATAATTTTTCTTCATTGGATACGTAGTCAAACATCCGAGATACAAAAATAAGAAAAAAAAAAAAAACGGGAAGGGTTTATTTTTCTTCAATAAGTGTATTAGAAAAATATTCTATAGAATCTATACACAATTCTAGATTACCTATATATATACAATATTGAAACAGCTAACAATCGAAGTAGCCTGTAATAAAAAGAATTTTGAATTACGTGGTGCAGACTCAGTACAGCCGCATTCACTGCATCGGCGATGCAACGGATAACGGATTCATCGTTTATTAACAAGTCAATTAGATTTTGTCTTTCTGAAATCGCGAAATCATTTCGGGTTCTGTAAATCCTAAATTTTGTGCAAAAATATGTTCGTCTTCGATCGTTTCATCATCAGAAATCGATAATTTTCACAAATCAATAATGCAATTTGTAGCATCATTTGATTATGGCGCCTAATAAATAATAGTCCGCCTTAGTCGTGTAACACATCCCATGATCCCTTAGACCCCCACCCGCTGCGCACCGGTCAACAGTCAGTATACTCTTTAGCCAGGGGGGATGCGACAGGTCCACGGTTGCTATCTTCACGCGAATCGTTAATCAACCGGCGATTTTTCTAAAAGTAAGTGTATCCTGGCTCATCGCGAGTTCAGCTATATAATTCGTGTCTCGACCAAAGTCAGTGAAATCGGTTGTCGTACATAGATTATCGCGACATTCGGTTGTTCAGACGTTGTTCGCCGGTAAGACGTTGGCGGGGGGCCGTGTCCCGCGCACCAACCCGCCAGAAATTTTCTCTCGTTCCTTCGTTTTCGTATCATTCTACGCGAAAAACGTGCAGAGTGCGGAATATCGGAAGTAATTCGCGCGCGGATTGAAATCGGCTAGTAAACATGTAAATTTTAGTCACGAGATCGCGAAATTCGGTTATTCAGACGCCGGCAGAGTAACGGCAGGCAGCGGGGGGGCAGAGACGCTGCATTCTCAACCTCACGGTAAAAATTTTCTTTTGTTTATCTCGGTGGTAATTTTTATTGCTCGTCCGAACAGTAGGGGATAGAAATTTCTCGAGAATGGCAAGATAACCATCGCTATATTCTTCATGCGTGAGATTCACGGAGTTGCTAAGAAAAAGAGAGATTCGTTTTACGGTTAAGTTTGTTTATAAGCCTCTGACAGCGGCCATGACAGTCCTTTGTGTCTTGATTCGAAAAAATGTAACGAATTATTGATCGGTGCTTGACGATCATCTTATCATAGTCCGTCAATGCCCGTGTAGAATTGTCTATCATTTGTTTCGTTGGAATATTTTTTCGGGTACATTCGAACATGCCGAAGCTTTTTCTGTAATATCGTTACATATACGATTTGTTGCCTATTTATATCAATTTCGCGATTCATTCAGACGTATATGTGATTGAAACGGCGCCCTGTCGCCATCCCTCGGTATCTTGTTGCAACTCTAACCGTCTTATTTCTAACTTTCAATTCACGTACTATATTTTTCAACTATAGACACTTCAGTATAAGTACCTACCATACGTATATTTGCCTTTACAGGTTCTGGAACGTATATGGTATATTTTTTCTCGATTAAATATTAATGCATATTATACTTCAATATCGGACCGTCTGGATGTGAGATCTAACTAGACTTATGAGTCTTGTTTCTAGTCAGTTACCAGAAAAATGTGATTCTATTTCATTATTCTATTTTCTATTCTTATTTTCAATACGTATCGTTGTTTCCGGACTTCATTCACCAAGTTTTGTTTTCAAGCTTTCTGAAAATAGGAAAATACAAATACGTCGTGCATTACGTAGAACATATGTAAAATCTCTGCCCCCCCCTCGATGTTCAAAATCGCGTATGAGCATACGAAAGAGACTTAAAAAAATCGCAGTACGTCGTATAAATAAACGAATCGCAAAAATAATCGTTGAGTGAAGTGAATCCTTAAATTTGAATCCCCCCCGCCCCCATGTGGTATATAATATCATGCATCGAAATGTGTAGTGAAATTACAGTGTTACTAAATCCTATTGCAGTATGGGTTCCATACATATAATACATCTGCAGTGAAGTGAAATTCTTTATATTTCTCAAGGCCAATTCAATGAAATATAGATTCAGTGTGTGAAGTGTTCCCTGTAAAAACGACCCCCATGCGAAATGCATATATAATATATATCACGATCAGAGTGTGAAATTACAGTGTTTTTAAATTCCACCCACAGCATGAATCCATGCATATAATATATTTGTGGTGCAGTGAAATTCTTCTAGCTCTCATTACCCAAAGGATTACCAGTAAATTGGATACGTTATTCATCACTCTGGTAGTGCATCCAGAAATCTAGGTTGGTAAGTTTTACATACAATTTAAAATTCCTTTTAATTATGGGTATCACATGTCTAGTAAAATTTCATTCTTCTTAAATAATATTCAATCAATTGAACACTTCGCTTTGACTCTTCTGTATTTATATGGGGGTACAGAGCTCAGAGGGGAAATAAGCTGTGCTCTAAAACATTCCCGATGACACTGTCACGCTATACCAAAAACTCTAGATTTCGTCATTATTATTATTATTATTATTATTATTATTCTTTAGAATAATCGTAAACTAAACGTAATAATATTATCTCCCACAAGATCCGTTCACTTCTATAATTTCAGGTATAAATAATTGGTATATTATACCGCATCTGTTCTTTATCTATTTTTTTATTTTTCATCCAAGTCCCAGCCGCTAATCGAAATAAATGAATCAGATCAGGGAAGAATTCGATTCTTCATCTTTCGAATCGTCTATAATTCGATCTACCATCGTATTTATCGTCGATAATGCAACATCTGCTCTAAACTTACTCTTACCACTCGAATCGTGTCCCTATAGTTTAAAGAGGCACCCGCCTTGGGGACAGCACAAGGTAGAAACTCGTCTAAAATCACGCCGTGATTAATCTCCCGTCTTATCTCACAGTCTCACACAGAGACGCGGAGTACACAGTGATGAATGAATGTATGAATGTGTCGAGTTTGCTGTTCGGCTAATCCCGTTATATTTCGTGGTAAGTAATCGGTTCGCAACGAACGGATTACGGCATGATTACCCTGAATTGAAATGTCCGCCTCCTCGTCCGTAATTTCTGTCGTGCGCCTAGTTTAGCGCATATAAACAATAAAGTTTTCTTGATAGAAAAGGTGAATAGATGTGATGGAGGTAACGCGCGCAAGTAAGTATTACTAATGCATTATAACTAATTCGCGTAACTCACGGTGTTGGGTATTCATTTCGGGATAAATAACAGACCTACAATGCAATATATATATCTTAGTCGGGTTATAAGAGCGGTTAAGTTTTCCATTGAAATAAATCCAAACAAGTTTCATTCGACCATGTCATGACCAAATTTTAGGTTATAAACTAGGGCACATGTCAAAATAAATAATATCAACATCGTATTTTCACCACTACCTACGAGCACCTACGTAGTTCATCGTACAAATCTTGTCTAATTAATTCACGAATAAATTTTCGCTTCATTTATACCGTTATTCAATTCCTTAAACAATCACGTTCTAATGTATGTATATCGCAAGTAAATAAGCATGTACACAATTTAATGCAACGATTCTATATCTTTAATTTTTTTTTTTAATTTGAAATTTTTTTTTTTTTTTTAGGTCATTGTATATACGTAGTTTGCAATTCATTGTGTACTGTTATACTCGACGTGTGTTTAACACTGTTTGATATCTTTTTATATTTTTATTGCTCGTCGTTTGATTTATTATCCAAGATAAAGAAAAAAAATATTAACACGTTTTGAATACGATAGAAAATAAACGACTTTTTCTATTTTTTTATTTTTGTTTTTTCTCACAGACTTTCAAAAAGTTCTCGAAGAAATCGATACCGTTCTTGAGAATGCTTCGTTCTTGGGAATCGACGGTGAATTTACCGGACTAAATTCTGGGCCTGATTCAAGCGCGTTTGATACGCCAGCTCAATATTATGCTAAACTCAGATCAGGTTCGATGGATTTTTTGCTCGTGCAATTTGGATTGTCGGTTTTCACTTATAACACAGAAAAGAACAAG
Source organism: Rhogogaster chlorosoma (assembly GCA_944452935.1). NCBI lineage: Eukaryota > Metazoa > Arthropoda > Insecta > Hymenoptera > Tenthredinidae > Rhogogaster > Rhogogaster chlorosoma. Next base: position 24,992,082 of record OX101800.1, on the reverse strand, counting down.
TAAGTTGGCGAAATACATTTTTTTTATTTTTTTTTTATGATAAATCATGCTTATTTATTTTTAATACCGATATCATCATTCGCGGTCATTTTTTCCTTCCATAGATACCTCCAGCAGTCATATAATTTCTACGCATTCCCAAGACCCTTAAATCGCGCAGCTCCTGATTGTCGATTTATGTGCCAGGCATCTTCCATCTCATTCCTTGCAGACAGTGGATTTGATTTTAACAAATTATTCCATGAAGGAATACCGTATCTGACTAGCGCGGAGGAGGAAAAACTCAGCAAGAAATTAGAAGACCGACAAAAGGCTAGGGAAGATAATCTGGAATTAATTCCTATCCCGGATGATGACAAGTCGCAGATCGAAGAGATATGGTAATAATTCAATTTTACCTACTGCTAATTCTTTGCCATTTTATTTATTTTTATCTTTTCTGCCTGTTTTCATCAGTTTTTTTGATTCTCATTCAAAATGAATTATCAATTTTATTGTTCCCTTAATTTCAGCTCGAAAATTGATGAGTTCTTGCACTCTGAAGCTGAGGAGTTGATCATCGACAGATGCAATGCTTTCATAAGAAGAATAATCCATCAAGAAGCCAGAATGAGATGGCCGAACAAGCTCAGATTAGAAGGTAAATCTGATATCAGTGGACAATGCCTTGTCGTTCAGAGAACCGGGACTAAGGAAGAAGAAGAAAGGAAGGAAGCCGCGAGGCGAGAGAAAGAACAAGATGAAATTAAACAGGCCGTCGGACTCAGCGCTCTGTTAAGAAAAATTGCAGATTCTGTAAGTTGCCGAAAGTATGTAAAACGAGGAGAAGAAAAAAAATTGAGGAATGGGAAAAGCCTTCTTCTTTATTTTCAAATGTTTAGAAAATTCTTCATTCTTTTCAGGGAAAATTGATAGTCGGCCACAACATGCTACTGGACCTGTGCCACATTGTGCATCAGTTCTTTGCACCCCTTCCGGAAAGTTATCACGAGTTCAAGGCTCTGATTCACTGTCTATTCCCAAAGTGAGTTAAGAAAACTGAGATCTGTCAATTGAACTCTGGAGATATTTGAAAACGTTTTTTTCACCCCCAAATACTCTGCTTGCAGATTATTGGACACGAAAATAATGTGCCAATCGCCACAGTTCAGAGAAAGCATTCCATTCTCGATTCTAAACGCTCTTCACGAAACGGTTAGCAAACCGCCTTACTGTGTACCAGAAATGGACACGGTTCCCGAACGCAGCTACACATCCCTCGTCGACAAGTCTCACGAAGCTGGTTACGACGCTTACATAACTGGACGTTGTTTTATTTCATTGTCTAATTATTTAGGTATAAATGGAGGCGGTTCTTACTCAAAATTTTACTAGCTATTTGAACGATTCTTTTTCTCGCCAAACTCCACTCAGGTTCATATATTTTTTTATCCATTTCTCAGGCTCTTTACAAAAGCCAGAATCTTCTGTCGTCCTTCCAGACTCGCCGTTGCTAAATCCATTCATGAATAAGTGAGTGATTGACAGATCGATCGTTTATCTGTATAATTCAAAATCGAGATTATTAATTGGTCCGAAAATTGTCCTTTCAGATTGCTTATATCCAGATTGAAAGATTTTCCATACATAAATCTGGTAGGAAAAGATCGTAAGTCTTGATTCCAAACTTTTTTTCATCATCACTTTGAATAGATTCGATATTATGACAAGATTATTGTTCAATTGCAGCTAATCCGACCAGGGATCATGTGTTCCATATAACTTTTCCGAAGGAATGGAAACTGAGCGATATTTCTCAATTGTTCAGCTCTTTCGGTGAGTAATATTTAAATTTGTTGAGTTAAGTTAAGTTAAGAATAATATTTAAAGATGTTAAGTTCCTTTCCTAAATTCTAACGGTTTGTGAATTCGAATACTTTTAGGCGGTGTTTACGTATCTTGGTTGTCAGACACGACTGCTTACGTCGGTTTAAATCGGCGAGACCAAGCGAGCGCTGTTAACAAGCATAATTTTACAATTCCAAATTTTCGACTGCAAAAATATGCCGAGCATCAGGCAACGCTGGAAGTTAAAAATCTGAGCCCAGGACTTGGAGATAGAAAACGGAAATTATCAGCGTCGGAGTAAGTAGATAATCGGCAATCATACTCTGAAATGAAATGTTGCATCATTGACTTGAAAGAAAAAAAAAAAGAAAACGATAAAAAAAAAAAAATTAACGAAAACTTTCCCCTTTTTCTCCTACAACAAGAATTTATATCCATATCTCATCGTGACTCGTGACTTTTCACTGTGAGCATGTTGTGAATAGTTTATTTTCAGATTTACATCGAACAGTCATATTTTTCTTTTCATTATAAGCATTCGATCAATTTTCTCCCCAAAACTCTTTCGAATCTGGATTTGTATGAAAATCTGTTTCACCCCTTCACGCCACCCCATCTGATTACTCGCAAGGTCTGCGGGTTGCATATAGCCAGGCGCAATTCATCAAGCTATCCTCATTTCTCTTCAAGCAATTAGTTTATTAATTAAAATCGGAAGACTGAAACAAGTTTGATGATTATTTTCCAAATTAATTAAATTTTGTTGCAATAAAATAACTAGGAATTTAGTTTTTTTTTTTTTTTTTGAGTTTAGATATTTTATGTATTTTGTTTTTTGTTTCTGCAACTTTCTTAAATCTTCGAAGTATTGGATTTAATGCTCCATAAATCAGAGCAAGATTTTCTCTCGACTTCCTGTACTATTTGCCAAGTAGTGGTAGATATCTAGGTATAATATAAGCTCGCAAATAAATGTTGCGAAAGGTTGGAATTTCTCACCCTCGCAACAGCGATACATAGTAGAAGCAGTTCGCGTGAGATATAAAGTTTAAATTGTTGGTAGGTATATATATACACGTAGTTGAGCCAGCCGGCTAGCCAGCTGCCGAGCAATACACATAGACCAAATACAGAATCGAATAAACATGGGAGGCTGACTGAGACTGTGCAGTTGAACTCGGTATGGAACGCGTGCGAAACTGTTCGTTGCAATACGGACTGACAATGAAATTCCGCGTTAAAAATTACCACCAATATATCATACGCAATTCTACAATCCGCGGCTAGAATTTACATACGACTTTGTTTAACTACAACGTTTGATTTACCGTCCCTATTTTCTTACTGTAGAAATTCAAATTCCTGTTTTTCTTCAATTTTCTTTTCTTATCGTGGATTTTCAATATACTAGTCAATTTTTTTTTTTTCTCCACCACGATTCTATATCAAAAAATACTTCGATGTATTCGTGCCCGCAGGGGGAAGACGAAGAATTTTTCATTGAATTATTTAATAAACGATACATGACACTCGAGGTAGTTAGGCAGGTTTGGATATGATAATATTATATATCGGGTAAACTTTGTCAGATTATACCGATCGTTGTCTTGTTATAATAATAATTGTTATGCGACTCACGCGTGGCAATACTTTCTTGACGCCTATCTGAAATACTTGATCTGTCGGCAGCGGGAGCAGATTCAAGCGCCTTTTATAGCGACGGATTTGAGCGAGGCTTGAAAGTGCTTTAATTTAAAGTTCCAAGTCCTTTTTTTCCCCTACCTCCCGCGAATTTTTAGATCTTTATTTAAATCGTGAAAAATGGGCGAAATTTTAACAAAAAAATAAAATCAAAAAACGACCAGCTTTTTCAGAATCAATTTTCCTCGTGCGGGATATCGATCTTCGAGTTGATTCTCCGTTCATATACCTTCCTCGTTCGATATATATATACAAGCCAATGTATATAAAAGTGCCGACGCGACGCACGTACCGAGCATGGCAATATTCTGTATTCAGATATAGAGATGAACGGGTATGATTTCTACCCGTGGTTATTCTCCCCGTCCGCGTACTTATCGTTATCTTTTGCTTATTAAACCAATTAACACACCGACAGCTACCAAAGACTTATTATACCCACATCGGCATATAAACCCACCGTCGCCGCCGCCGTCTCGACGCCGGGAGCATTTTGTAATTTTAACGAAGTAGACTACACGTCGACGTCGATTAGACGCGCCAGTTCTCATCGTATATCGGATAATAATTTCACCACTTTTTTTTCATCCCTCGATCTATAATTATATATTGAAAAAAAAAAGAAGAGAATAAATAATTTCACGTTACGAAGGAACAAAAGTACATTCTATTTTTTTTTTTTTATTTTTTTTTTCAACCGCATTTTCAAATATTGGAAACATATTTTCATTTTACTTTATTAATTCGAACCGAATCCCTATGTAACTGAGCTTACCGACGAACAATGAACAATGTTCTGGAATGATAATCTCGAGCTTAGATCTCGCGAACAGAACCCAGAGGCCAAAAGATACCGGCATGGATGGCCATAGCATACTGCAGCATAGCATAGCATAGTAGAGGTATTAATGAGCCGCCTACGCTCGCTACCAATTACTATGCTTGTAACTCGTAACTCCTTCGACTGGTAACTGTAACTGCTAATCCCTCTCATTGTTTTCCATATACATGATCCTTTTTTACAATCTTTTAGCCCTTTAAGCCAGTATTACATGAATTAAAGGAAACTTACAGCGGTGTGATTTTCGGCTAAAATTTAATCAGATGGAAGACTAATAGTTTCGGAAATTTTATTACATTATTTCCTCAATTCAAAATACAAAACGAACCTCCGCAATTTCTTTGTTTCCATTTCCCCTTTCAAACTAGTCAAATTCAGTTTCCATCGAGCGTAGATTATGCGTGAAATTTCGAAATTTCGCATCAACCATGTTCCCAGAGAGAGCTTTTAGAGATGAAAAAAATGATAATAATAAGCACAGAAAAAACAGTTTTGCAGAAATACATGCGGACTGTTTAGTCACATGTTTGGCGCGGCGTGGTAACCGATGCAAAGCAGCAGTAGGTAGGTAGGTAGGTAGGTAGGTGTAGGTACACGAGGGTATACCGGGTAGAATTTCTCGTGTAGAGAATGAAAAATCTGAACCGTGTAGAACTCATTACCGGCAATCCTGGAGGGCGTAGTCTCGCGTTGAGCCTGGAGCACTCAGGGTATACCAGATGCTAGGATAGAATAACAGGAGGAACGTATTATGTATGGAAATCGCAAACCTTGGATGCTAGTCGCTTCCTCATATGCCACGCATCTTATACCTACCAAGACGCTTCCTAACTGCACTGCCTCGCCTTACTTCATCTTATCTTTTCGCCATCTTTCGTAATAATTCTTGCAAAAGCTCTTTTTCTTTCCTTTCTCCTTCTCCTTCTCCTTTTCCTCCTTCTTCGTCTTCTTCTCGGAGATAACGCCGCGTTATTTGACGCTAAAAGGCGTTTCATGTCTTGACTAATTTACTCTGACTTAGATTAGCGAGCGTAACTTAGTTATACGATAGTTTCTTGCATTCAAGCAAAGTATGCGTAACTCTTGCGTATAAGTTTTCGAGAAAAAAAATAAATTAAAAAAGAATAACGTTTCGTCTTGGAATAATTTATAATCGTAAAGTACATAAGCGATCGGAGTAATATGTAAATCGTTTTCCTCTTCACTTTACACCAGCAAATTCTATCTATATATATGTATATACCGCGGTGAGTTGCGATCTTCAGTTTCTTGTTCTTCTTCGTAATACCGCAGCAAGGCATGACGGATATTTTCCTCGTTATACATACATACATACCTACCTATCTATCTACCTACTCTGTAATACCTGCAATCTAAATCTACTCCTTATACTATAATCTCGTTAAAAATTAACGCAAAACCTTTACTATCCCTAACTTTAAACACCCCTTTGAACGAGGAGGTGCCTACTTCTTGCTCATCAATCTTTTAACCTATTGTTAAATCGACACAAACTTTTTGTCGCTAATTCTTAATCCTCATATTATAACCTCATATCATATACCTTCAGGTGTTGCGACTAACAGTGACGAGATATTAATGGCCTTTTCATGAAGCTGTAATTCTATTGAATAAAAAAAATTCTTTTTGCCTAAGAAAAATGTCCGAAAAGACAATTTCAGGTATTTGTAGATCGCTGATTTACTTAAATATATTAAAAAAAAAAAAAGGTGCTGAACGATGAAACAGAAATTTTTTAAGCAAGACATGCCTGGGAATAAGGTTGTGAAAGAAATGAATGGTGATGTCGTTAGGTGATACAGCGAGGATAGTAATCGGTGCACATACGTTGATAGTTTAGCGTTCTTGTTTCTTGAGTTATTAACTCTGATATTATTCCGTGTCCTATAAGATGAGATTTATTCGGAGCATGGGTTGACGGTTTCCTAGATGTATCGTCGTTCTGGAGTGCTTATGAATATGCAAAATATAAGACAAGCTAAGCCAAGTCGAGCCGAGCGGTGTACTACCTCTATAACACACGTACGGATGTACATACATACGTATACGTAATAAGAAGAGTGTTTCTACTACTCTCCTATGAGAGTGCGTGCTTACTTCAACATAGTTAATATGAGTGATCGTTACACGAAGGTCCGCGCTTCGGTAGGAAATTCAATTTGAAATTTAGTGAAAAATGCTCGACACGCGCTTAAGGAAAACCATTAGCCTTATGCTCTTTCGAATATCTTTCATACGTCAAAGATCACCCATACCGATCCTCCACCCTCCGACTCTCCTAGTCACGAGTCACGAGTCACGAGTGAGTTGAACATTTCCCCGATGACGACAAGACATATACATATTATATATGTATATATTATACTATTTTCAATAATTTTCTTCAGTAATACTTCACCCGCAAAGGAACAGTCTAAGAAACCGGAAGTTAATGGCGAAGAAGAACCGAACGACGATCAGGGCTGGGAAATGGCATCAGGTAATTCAATAAACGTATCTTCAATTTGTCAGAAAAGTCATGTTAAGTATGGTGGAAAACAACGAGCGAATAATAATCATTGCGGCGTAGCAGGAGGCTTAGGATTTAAGGAGAGCGTTATAAAGTCGGATAAAGATTCTAAGACGGATCAACAAACGAAACCAGTGCAAAAATTGAAATTAAAAAATACACTAAGCTTACCGAGCGATCTTCGCGGCTCTAACAAAAATGGGAAGAAATTAGCACTCCAGTACACGATACCGCGACGAAGTACCGATCAACAAATTAACACGTGGAGTATCATCGAAAATTCCGAACCGCTTAAAAGTTCGGTAAAAGAGTTGAACCACGTTTTAAAAAATTCTGGTCTCGGTGTAATAACGGCGGATAGTTTTAGTACTTCAAATTCGACGAAAATTAGAGAATCGGAAACGGTCGGAAACTCGAAAATTTTAGATCCTAAAATGCAGAGTTTGGGGAAAACGAGACCTAGCATTATAGATTGTCGTCAAGGTGTAGAACATGGGCTGCTCATGCATGTTTTCGAGCAGCCGGAAAAAAGGGTTGTTAGAATGCCCGGATCTACGCCATCGGCAAGTCCCGAGGCTAAGAGATCGCCGAAAAAACACGGCAAACAAAAATTGAGCGATTTTTCATCGAGTATAAATTTGACGAATGTTACGGAGAAAATTCAAGAGAAAATTCAAACTTCGAGCACGAATAATTCGGAGAGAAATTTCGGTATTGATAGAGCGAAAAATTTCGACAAATTTAACAACGAGAGAGTCGCTTTTTCCACCGGTTTTATGGAAAACAGAAACAGAGAGGATGGTACGGGTTTAAAGAGAAGGGACAGAGTCTCGTCGGAAGATAAAATAATCGAGTTGAAAAAACCGTCTATGAAACTTTTGCGCAGCGCCCGGAAGCGTTCGGAAAATGTTATTCTCACAGGAAGTCTTATTTTCCCAGTCGCTCAGATAATCGGCATACTTTTCTTAGTCTATGTTATTACTAGATTTTGAGAATGAAATTTGTACACGCCTATATTGACCGTGAAAAATAGAAAGGAAGAGTAATATTGGTCTCTATCGATTTAACTTTGTTATAAGATCGTCGCAGATCTACGTGGTCTATAAATACGATACGATTTTCACTATACTTATCGAGTATGTAACGCTTGACGAATACCGGAAGTTTGATAAAATGTATAATTTACCTATATAATTTTTAACAATTTCTTTTTCTTTTTTTTTTTCTATCTTTGCTTTTTTTTCCTCGTTTTATACTTTTATCTTATGCAAATTTCAAAGCAACGTAATTATAATGGAGGATTATTTTTTTTTTTTTTATTTGAGTTTTTTGTTTTACTTAACTATCGCGATAATAAGGTGATAAAATAAAAACAAACAAACAAACGTAACAACGAAAAATAGAAAAATGAAACGTGCACAAGATTATATATTATGTAGATATTAGGCAATATCTAAATCGAATCTTAAACTCTGAAGCAATAATTTTGGACTTCGAAGTTACGCCTGAACGTAGGCGTAGCTTTTAATAATAAAAACTGTACTTAATTCTAATTATTAATATTACGACTGCTGTATTGTCTTTCAAATTGTAACATGTGCTCAAAAAAGATTTTCCTATACCAATATCGGGGATTAATTGAATGGCTGTTTTTTTCTTTCTTTCTTTCTTTCTTTTTTTCACTTTTTATTCTTACAACGAGATAAAAGATCATGTGCAATATCGATGGATAGATTTTTTTTTTTTTTTGAAGAGTTAAAACATTCCACGCTAATAATTATCGAGGAGACGAAACGAAGGGAATTCTTTCTGTCGCACGAAATGTATCTTACTATGACTTATACTGTTTAAAATTAAGTTTAATTTAAAAAAATTTTAATTAATGCGGGACTCATCGTTAGCCGCTTGTCACAATTTTATATATTTAAACAATTCGCTGAAACGTATGTATACATATGTTGTTATGTAGCTTTTTGGAGGAGGTACGAGGTACAGGAATCTCATTTTCTCCTTATTGAGTTTTTCTTCGGTTTGTTTTTTTTTTAATTTTCATTGCTTATTCCGTATCTTTGATTTTACAACGAATTTTACTTTCATTATAGAGAGCTGCTTTCGTGCTTTTCTTTTCTGTTTTATTTCTATTTGTTCTCATTCTCGTTTGTCGATTTTACACGAGGTCAAATAAATCGGACGGCTTAGCAATATTGCGTATATCAACGAATTAAGGCTGTATAAAAAACGTTTTTTTTCATTCAATTCTTTATACTCAAGCCACGTTGTTATTTCTGTTCATTTTTTGATATTTTTAACATTTTCCATTCGGCCATATAAAATGAAAACAATCAACAGCATGTTTTAGATTACAGGCCACTAAATGATCAAAAAAGAACAAGTTTTGTTACTGTTCTTCAATTCTATTTTCATATTAACAAAATTTAGTTTTTTACTTTTCGTTTAGTTTTTTTTTCACTTGTTTCAACGTATTACTTTTTCTTGACTGAAAGTTATTCTTGGCTATACCGTGCATATAGATTTGATGAAAAAATTCGGAGATTTTACCTGAATAATATAATATAATTGGCGAAAAATATTAGATAAGAAAGGATAACAAAAAAGAGAAAAATCAATCACGAAATTGAAAATATATTTCAGAAGAGATAATTATTATATTAGTTACTAGATGAAAGAACAAATAAAATGATCTTCGTAAGTTTTTATTTATTTTAAGATTGTGATATATACGTATAGATCTGTTCAAATATATAGTAATTATAGAATGCTGTGTTGCGGTTTTGTGAAAAGAGAAGAACAAAAGAAAAAAATAATAATAATAATTTATACAAGAGATTGGGAAGGGTGGTGGTTGTGTAACATGCGAATTACTTAATAATTAATATATATATTTATTTCATATTTTTTCATCAAATATTTATTTACACCTTGTCATGTGAAATATATTTTTACAGCTATATATATATACACTTTTATATTTTCACTTGTATTTTTTATTTAATTAAAAGTATATGAAATATTTTTAAATAATTAAAAAAAGAAAAAAGAAAAGTAAACTTAAAATCACATCTTTCAAAGAAGCACATTTTAATTTCTATTCATTTTACCTTATTTTATTCGTATTTGAAATTAATTTAAGCTCTGTTGAATGATCAGAGAAATCTAGAGGTCAATTCATTATTACTGCAGAAATTAATAAAAGCGCAACTAATAAATTTGACGGGTTATGACGTTGCGCATAAACCAATATTTCATTATCTACGTAGGTAAACGTCGGCGAAATCGTAAGGGGGCACAAAATCCTCCTGGAAATTCTGGACCAACTCGGAAGAAACAGTTTGCCGAATCGGACAGATGGTGATAGCAGTAAAGTTGCTAAAATATCATCTCAACTTTGGATTTCCAACGATTCGTTTTATTATACCGAAATAAGGAAATTATCTCAAAATTACAAGGTATAAAGGCAAAAAAACGAAGAAGAAAGAAAGTTGAGGATTAAAAATAAGGAGCTTCGAATTGAATTGGTAAAAAATTGAATAAAATATCGTCTTAAAATGGCAATAAATGTAAGTAAACGGCATAATATAGTAAACGTAACATATATTATATAGATTTATATACCTATTTGTATATAACAAAATTCTACAAATTACAGTTCAAAAACTTTCGCCGGTCAGTGCAGATTCTTAGATTTTTTTCAGAATAATGAGACGAAAACAAAAGTCTCATATAATCGGATGACTCAGACTTCTTCAAGACTCGTTTAGCTGTTGATTGCATTATTATTATTATTATGTTTGATATTTTTGATCAAAAATTTGGTACAATAAAATAATTTGATTTATTCACCTGATATGTATATACTGTGCGAATGGATTTTTTCCCCGTTAAATATTGATATCCGCTTCCTTAATCATTCACACCTAAAACGTTATAATTATTCGTCTGTCAAATCCGTTAATTAAAAATTAGTCTTACGTCTGATTCCCGTATTTTATTAAGTCGACAAAATTGACACGATGATTTACTATGACGCGGAGTCATATTGAATGACATATTTCAAATTCTACTAATTTAATCTTTCCCCATAATTTATTCGCAAATTGTAAATGATCGCCGTGAGCTTTTTAATCGTGTCACTTTATAACACGTACCTAAACATATATAGGAATATTTACATGTGTTTAATCCTGAATACGTAACTCGAAACATTCGACAAAATTTTGTTTACCATATTTTCAACGGTTTATTGATACGCTTTAACTCTCGGACTTGAAGGTCTTTATAACTGTTGTGTCTCTATCCGTGTATCTACCTACTACCGTACCAGTACTCAAAATCAAAGCTAAGAGAATCTTATTTCCTTTCGTCGACGAAATGTGACCGGTAATAAATGGTGATACGCTATCATAGTGAGTTTAGGCGAATTGTATTCCGTCATGTATGAAAACTACTCGGGAGACATTCGATTATTTATTGAATAAAAATATATATATGTGAATTAACGGCTGAATATCAATTGATCAAGGTCTGAATAGGAGATATTGAATTAGTTTAAATTCAAACTCTTTTTATTAATAGAATCTTGCGGCGTAGCTGTGTAATTACACTTACCATCATTCTAGACGTGTGTTGTGCTACGCGATTTTTTTTTTCTTTTCTTTTTTCTTTTTTATCTTCGTCTTTTGTTGTGTTAAGCTATGTTCATCTGTGTCGTTCACTCGGTCCTCCGCATGTGGTCTGATGATCGTTTATAAATCATCAAGAGAAGATGCTTCGTCAGATGAAATTTATTCTCTGTTAATTCCTGTATAGCCATGCAGCAGCTTATTCCCGAAGCAATAATCACACCTTGTATGGCACTCTTCTGTAGGTCTCAGAGTTGTACGAATTTTCAAAGTTCCAAACGTTCGAAATCCCGAATCCGTTTCAGACGATTACGAATTCTCAGAAACGTTGAAATGTACAGAAGATTTAATGCACTTCGAAAGTCAGAGAATTCGAAAATTTCCGATCTTCTTCTCAGGATGCGAAGACAAAATATAGTTTTTGAAATCGACCATGTAGAATTACTCTTCCCAAAAACTGTGAGTCGGTAATATTGAAATTAAAATTTAGAACTTCAACCCAATCCCGTAGCCACATGTATGTGATAACAGAATTGAATTTATTTGACGAAACTGATCCTCGGTCTTCGACATTCGGACTATCAGAATCCACAGGCTTTGAGTATATCAATATATGTAAATGAACATTCAAGCGTTGAGTACTTTGCTCTCTCAGTTGCAATCCGCTTAGATTGTGGGTATAATATGGCCTTAGGTCTTGCACCTTGACACTGTTAAATAGGAAATGTATGGGTTGTACGGCGCACTACACTCGAGTCCACAGACTGCAATTTTATTTATCTACATATACATATGCCCATACGTACACCTACTCACGTAAATTTTATAGTGTGTAGCATACAGGCTGGATACATCGCGATGTTCGAAGTGGGCAGGTATATATGGTTTTACGACATCGTGAGGAGTCAACGAAGATTAACTGACTTCTGTATAGACTAACAAATTTATACTCGATCAGATGCTGTAGCCAGACGCGATGTCGATCCCTTTTTTTTAGTTTTTTTATTTTTTTATTTATTTATTTCTTATTTATTCACACAGATTTATACTCTTTCCAATTTTTTCCCATCAAATTGACGATTCTTAAATCTCCGTTTTATTCATTTTTTTCACAATTTTATTTTTACATTTACTCCTAGAATTAAAAATTTCTAGAATCTTCCGAATATTGAGAGGCTTAAATCTCTAGAGCGTCTTGTCATAGACTTGATTCTGTTATTCTGGCAACACGTGACACACACTCAGCTTACCTATCGGACGTATTGTTATTTGTAAATCGTCCCGTGTTGACGTTTGGTAGCCGTGCTATAAATCCAGTGATTCAGTATCCGTACTGCGAGCGAGAGTTGACGTAAAGTGTTCTGGTTTAGATCAATCCTTCAATCAATATTCAACAAAAATTTGGAGAGGAAGAAGATCCGCCGATTGTCAATCCAAGGAATCCTAATAAAATGCTGGGAACAAATCGCGGCCGTGAAAGTCTAGGAGAAGTATTTTCCGATGGTAGTAACACACCTCTTAGAGCAGGCCTGGTCAGGTTACCCAGACTCCGTTTGTTGGACAAGCACTTCAAATTGGTGAGCGATTTATTTATTTATTTTATGTACTGTATATCGATAGGTGAAGATTCTGGTGAGTTGCGTTGGACATTTTTGGGATTTCCAAGGGCATTGCATTTTTTGATTATATATCAAGGCACATGCCGCATAGAAACCCCAACCCTGCCTCAACGAAATCCGTTTTTTATTTTCATATAATTTTTTCAACACGAATATATATCTTCGGGATATTTTCCTCCCCTGATGCGATGTGGATCATTGATCAATATGAAGACGTATGTATCTCGGTTCTTCTCGGTCGTATAGGTAGCCAATAAGTATCGCTATACCTTAACACGTAGGTATACGAAGTAGGACGTAATCTTGCGGTGCAGTTTGTGCATTTCGCACGGCATTTCTTCACGCTCGTTTTCTGCAATGAATCTTGTTCAAATAAAGTCATATAATAAATATCTATACTCGATCGTACGCGGAGGCGCAAGACCGTAACGAATCCCGGTATAATTCTACAAGACATATATTGCAATTTTAGATCAGGTATATAACAGCAATATAGTTAAACGTGGAAATGCATCAGCTTATATCCACCATGCGTGTGTGTGTCTCAAAAGAAATACATAGAAGAATGGAGAGAGAGAAGAAGAGTCCGCGATACAAACTGCAATAAAACAATTACGATATATACTAATAGCGATAGTAATGGTTTAAGAAAGTTATCCGTTGATGTATACGCGTTACAGTTATATGCATGATGTATATGTACACACGTTTTGTATAAAAGTTACAATTCACGGGTAGTATATAATGTTAATTATAAAAGAAGGGTCATTGTGGTCTCGTGCCTAATCATCTCTACCATGACTCAGCCGATTGAACGAGTTACGTGAAACACAGCTTCCATTTCGCTTCATTTCTGTTTCATTATCGGTAACAATGCTCCTTGTATAGTACATACCTATATCGACGATATCGATTAATGCCTACCGATTAATTCGACTCTGAAAATTCTCCGAATTAGTTTTTACCGTTTCGCTTTGGTATGTCGCTGTTTCTTCCCATGCTGTTTTAGTTCATTCTTCTCTCACTTTTTTCTCCTTAGATCTCTTATTGTTGCTATACTTTTTACTTTTATTTAACAAACTTGATTTATGTACATCGTCGAACGCGCGCCCCGGACATGTCTTCATTATTATTGTTTTTATTATATCGCATACCTACCTACGGATATATTATTATATAGCTATATAGAAAAATGGACAAAAGCTACATACGTGAATAATAATTATGCATTATGCATATACAACTCTGTATATTATAATATACGACCATATTTAAACTTTCGAAGATCAGCGGGGGCTGTGGGATATAATTACCGCTTCAGTTACAAGTAAATAGATTACCGATCATTATCTACTCAATAAAGAATACGGATTAGACTTTGCCAATTATCTACATCGATCAACTTCCCGAATAATCATCATATCTCTCGATCGTCGATGATGATTCGACAAAATTCCTTTACGGCAGCTACATAGCTACATATAATAATGACGCGATATTTCCATTGTTTTTAACTTACTAATCCAACCCAATCTTTGTTAATTTTTCTTCGCCTTTTTTTCGCCTTTTAACACGCAAAAAAAGAGGTTTAATTTTTTGCAAAAGAAACAAAAAGATTCTATCAATTTTCATCTGAAGTGCTGACTCTGCTTCCTCGTCTCCCCTCTAAGCGTAGCTCGATAAAATTTGGAAAACCTAACGAATGAATGAAAGAATAAATCGATTCTGAAATTATCGTGTTTGCAAAAAAGATCGTGAATCTGTAGACGTAGAAAGACGCGTGTCGTTTCTTACCGTCGCATCGCTGTGTTCTATAATACAGCATCTGCCTCTGCCTCTGCCTCTGGTCGAGAAAAGACTGTTGTAAATCTCCGGCACGTAGCGAGTCGAAGAAATCATTACTTGGTACGGTAGTATATTATCAGCGATATAGAAGATCGGTTTTATTTACGTTACTTGGGAAGATGCGACCGGTCCGTGAAACAGATATAGCGTACCCATACCGAGACACCAGCCACGTTCTCCTCGCGAAGAAAACTAGAGAATCGCCGTAAATCGTTGATAATACCTCGGAGGTGTCGTAGACGAAGTTTTGCCAGGCAGAAAAGACAATTTCTCAGTTATATTCGAGTTCTTTTTCGAGTTCCAGAAGTCGAAGGAAGCGACTTTATATTCCATGACGTTTTATGAGCTCATTCATATCGTTCCTCTCAGCTGCAGCAGATTGATAAAAGTTCATTATTTTTTCCTTTCATCTGATAAAATTGAGAGCGATCGGAATGCCGCGGCATCGTAGCTAGACTCCTTAAAGGATACTCAGATATGAGATAGCGAAGCAATCGCGCGCTTTGCTCGCCAATAGTCACAAATCATTTACAGATAAACGATTCTCGATGAAATATCGCGGATGTGACAGTATAATTTATATTCACATCATATAAGATCGATCGCAAACTATTATAAAGCATCCTACATTACGTCTAGGCGCACATATATATAGGTACATACAGGAAATCACCCAGATCGTCGTCGTTGTTTTTCTTTTGCCAAAATATTCAATGTTAAAAGTGTTTTCGTTTGAAATTCGCAAATGCAAAAGCGTTATGCGGAATTTTTCAATCAGTTGTACCCCGCGAACGCGACTTCGAAGACTACACTTTCTCCAGGTGAATTTACTCAGCTCGACACCATCTCTCATTTTGTATACCTAATTATGGGACACCGTGTATGGGTATATCTCTGTCATTATTTCATCTACCGGAGACTAGAGTCAAATCGCTCCGAAATTAATAATTTTACGTCAAAACGGCATTTTCCTTTTTTTTTTTTTTTTTTTTTAGAACTCCGTAATCTTCTCAATTAATTTTTCTGAAATTTGCGACAGAGTTCGCACGAAAAATATGGACGTAAAAGAGTAGAAAAGAAGAAAAACTTTCTTATTCTCATGTTTAAAACAATTGACCTTAAGTGCTGGAGAACAGCTCGACGCCGCGAGGACAATGGTTCCTTCGTTCCTTGGGACTCGTAGTGTCGCGTTGGTCGGGAATGCAGTCGTCTTCATTTCCTCATTGTCCGATGTACAAGAATTGTCCAAGAATTACAGAAAAAAGAGGGAAGAGCTATCTTTTAGACGATTAGATTATCAGCTTTGGATTAATAAGGTTATTACTATAAATTTTGAAGAAAAAAGAAAAGAAAAAAACCAAAGATTCATGAAAAGTACATATTTTACTTCTCTCTTTTCTTTGTTTTCCCATTTCGCACAAAGAATCGCTTCTCTGTACATTAATAATCGTTTATACATACGTATAGTTGAAAATTATAACGTGTCACTGTATATTAGCGATCTGACAGCTGCCCACCTCACAGAAAATCATAATTTATGAGATTGGCAAGCAATGCTTACGCGATAATAAACGCAGGATTTCTACGGCTCGTTAAACCTTCCGTAATTGGTGCCTTCGTGATTTATTTTTATACGCCACGATGGAGACGTCAGATGATTCTCGTCGCTCATGCATTTACCTAGCTGCATGTATACATATTAATATCTAGATCTATCCTGTACTGTCAAACCTGCATTAAAATTTTCTCTCCGATCTATTACATATTCAATAATTATTTTATTATATCAAGATCGCTCAAAATTAAAAGAGAAAAGAAATCTATTACGAATATCCACAGCTATAATAATCACGATTTTTATATCTACTCTTCTACGAATCGGATATCTATTGAAAAACAACCTATCTCAAGATTTTGTTCCCTGGTTAGACTGTGCGGTGTACACAGTGCGATACGCTATAAAGGTACCGCAGGGGCGTGACTCGCGTCATAAATGCAGCTAGCAAATATGATAAAAAGTATAAAATGAGGCGGTGTGATTTAGAGAGTTACGTCTCAAGTTTACGAGCGGTAGTTCCACCGCGGTCTTTCGCGATACGGTCCAGTAGGACAGGCTGAGGTCTTCTTGGGTTAGTTCGCTGTCACATGCTTCGTAAAGGAGATTTCTTTCGACTCAATAACAGAACACGACTTCGAGGAATAAATCCTTCTCAAAAATCTCGATGCAATTTTATTCGAGCTTCTAATATTCAGTCGACGATCTAACAGATCGAGCAAAACGAAATCATAAAATAGACAGTAATAATAATCATTTGATATTATCAGATTTTAACAGCGCCCTTAAAACCCCGAAGAAAAATACCACCTCGGTACAAAAGCAACATAAATTCTTTCGCGGTTTGTTTCTTCATTCTGTTTGCCGAGGGCACGTTTTATGCCGTTTTATTTGCTGAACATTGCTTGCGTAGCGGGTGGTGTACTCGAGATTTTTCAAAGTTCAAAAAACGCCCCAGAAATTTACCGAGGTCTTTGATCAAGTCTTCGGAAATATTTGATGCCGCGAAAGGAAGGGCGAATATCTTTAAACAATTTTTCGCTAATATCTGTGTATTTTTTTTTTCTTCGTTTTACCTACTCCGTTTAATAATGGAACGTGATCTTGGAGAATATTATTCGGAAAAATAGAGACATGCCGTCGATTTGATCTGCCCGGTTTTCTGTTATATAAAATACGGCGTTAACCTGACGACCGGTTTGCTACGATAAGACAACGCCCTCTTGGTTAACCGGCCTTGTGATATAACTCGGCTATAAATAATATCCGATTTTTTTTATTTCGTGCAGTCCTAGTCGCTCGGACTGCTCTCGAGTCTCATCGTCGAAGATATTGTGTGCAACCGTGAACCGAATTGACCGCACTCATTTCTATTTTTTTTTTTTTTTAAACTGTCAGAATTTTGATTGTATAATATATATATATAGGTGTATGAGAGAAAAGAAGAAATAAATGAAATAAAGCAAAAGGAGAGATTCTTGCGGGATTTTTTGTTTCCTTATTTTGCAAAGAAGAAGATCTCTTCGGCTTCTTATTCTTCTTATTATTATCGAATCGAGTCTGGCTTGAGTCGAGTTGACTTGGGACTTAGCAGGCCAGTAGGATTCAAATTACAGCCACCACAGGACCACTAAGGCCCAAACCACCACAACATCTTCTTCGTCTTCGATCTGAATGCTTAATTAATAATCATTTCTGTTCACGGACGGCATAATCCTCACCGTAAATGATCTTCCCTCCTTTCTTAAAATTCCGTCAAAAATCATGGTCCATTTCGTCTCCGTCCAGGTATTAATTCTGCAACAAAAATCAACGATTTTTATGACATAATGAGTTAGAAAATTCGTCAAATATTTAATACAAATATAAACCGATATTTCGCTACAGGTTGCGGAATGACTAGTCGATCCGTCGACGTATACCACTGACATAGGTACGTAGTAGAGGCAGATTTAGCGAGATCCGAATTGTCATTGATTGTGATTTGCGAGGTAGGTGCAGTGGTACGGTTACAGGCACTCGATCGAACCGTATAACTTGAACGGTGGTTAAACTATCGAGTCATATCCATCTGTGTGTTAGGTCGTCGAAAATTACAGAGCAGTTTCTTTCACGCGTACGTATATGTAGTACATTGCGATACGTACCCTATACCTATATTTACACCTCACACAGCCTCGCGTATAACAACTAGCGAACAGTTTCTAGCAATTTCACTACCACGGTGGTCCGCGGGCGATAGAATTACTGTAAAAAATAACCACGGTAAAATATGAAGTGGAAAGGTAAATACGCATGTAATAATACATGAACAATTTTCTATGTACACGATTATTCCGAAACCCCGTATATTGACTTATATAGAAAATAAAATATCTCAGAGCTGCTCTGTAAGAAAAAAAAAAGATATGGAGAATTCGTTTTAGTTTACTTGTCAGATCGAAGGTTTTGATATCATATACCTACCCATCCCTCGGTAGATTCTATGCACCATTAATTACCACGCCTGGTAGTGTCCCTTTCTTACTTATACCGATTCAAAAACTGATATGAAAGAGGAAATAGGAGTAACAGAAATGGGCTAGTTTTTATGTGTGAGAGAATAAAGCGTCGTTATACGAATCTCTTTTTTTCTTCGTCTCATCCGCAATGTATGATCCTTAAACACTGCGTTAATCCCATGCAACTAAGGGGTTGAGTGTGAGACGATGGTAAAAAGAAGGCGAGATTTGCGAGTTATAATTACGATCGTTACGAAGGCGGTTGGTCAAGTGGCTGAAGCTTTGCATCGTACAGGATATCTAGGATACAGGATAAAAGGAAGAAATGTATAAATGCTACCAGGGAAGACGCGCCGGTAGCTGGTCCAGCGACTACCGACAACACAACACCGACACCAAGACCAAGAAGAAAACGGAGAAGAGGAAGAAGAACAACAACGAAAGATTGCTCTGGCTCAGGCCCGATCTATGCACGCATGTAAATCGCGGAAGCATGTGTGCGTGATAGTTTGATGGTATTGGTGAAACGCCTCGCAAGGAAACGGCGGTTAGACCCCTCAGTGCTGGGATAAGATAGCGAGCTGCTGCTACCGATGATCAGCGCTTCGCAGGCTATCATTAACCCGCGATTATTCAGCGCTGCCAACCCGACGTGAATCTGTTATTAATTAACTTATTTTAAACAATAATTGCAACCTCGGTATATCCACGGCGTATAAATAGTACTCGATGTATGCACGTCTATAAACGATGCTGCCGCTGCTGCTGCAGCATTCTGTTCTGATCATAATCCGCGATATCGCCGTGAGAATTCTGAGTCATCGAATGAACGCCGATTTTCAATTAATACATCGTGTATATGGGAAATAGATAAGGATACGATTTTCGTAAATAACGGGATAAAAACAAGTCGACAGATGATGAGAATTTACGCAAAAATATATTCCCGCGTGATTTCTATACTTTCGTACGAATTGAGACTTTGAAATCGTTTCTGTACATCTTTTAACGGTACACGTGGATCAAGGAGATAATCCGTATTTTTACGGCCGATCGTGTACCCGTCTTTGGTATCTTTTTTCTTCTTTTCAAACCACTTTTATCCTTTTTTTCTTTTCTTCTTTTTTTTTTACGCTCTTCGTTACTCGGGATTAGCCGATCGCACGGTTTATTTTTCAGTTGTTGCTGCGCCACGGATATTGCGATTTTGATTCACTATACAGCCGGAACGAAACGGGACTCATTGTTCCTTGCAATTCGATTTAGTTTTTCCTTTTATTCGGGTTATCGATTCTCAACAAAAGGAGGAAAAAACAAAAAAGAATATAAATAAATAATAAATAAACAAAATCAAATCAAATCTTTTTTTTTCTCACGCTGGATTTTTCGGATTTTACTTTAATTTTGGATTTTTCTATTTTGGATAAGCAAATCTCTCCTATTCTACATACTTTATAATGTTTTTTTGAATCTTCCGCGTTCTGTGTCTCAACTATTCCATCTTTGACTCCTACCATCGCGATTTCTTCCATCTTTGCTATACTGCAGCCGGGGCTGCTCAATATTGAATTGTAAATTGTTGCAGCCAAGGTGGTCCTTCGTTCGTCGAGCTCTGTTGCTCCGGTCTTTCAAGAATGCAATGGATATTGCTTGCGGGGGAACAAAACTGCGCATGTACATACCTAGGTAGTACCTACTATGAAATAGGAATGTACTCGTAGAGAACGAGAACGTAGCGATCCGCCTTCGCGGTATATCCGCGTCTTGGCAACGTGCGGTATTTCAGCTAAAACCACTTCCTGTCAATATCTATTCCCATCCGAATCTGAAATATCACGGCGTTGATTTTTTTTTTTCTTTTTTTTTCGCCGGAAAAATTAACGAAGAAAGGAAAAAGAAAAAAAATTCAGACGTCTGTATAAATACCGAAGTACCTATATGTATAAGTAAGACTAATGGGCACGAATGTCTAGACGTTTTCGATAACGTGAGTGGAATAAATATATATTAAAATTCTCCGACTAAATTTTATTTTTAGAAATCCACATTCTAATTATAGTTCGATATTTCGCCACGTTTTTCTTTTTTTCTCTCACAAACACCAAGACATATGTAGCTTTTTCTTAGTTGTTCTTTATTTTATTTTATTATATTTTTTTTTTTTTTGTTTGCCACGTGTCTCGTAACACGTGTAGTAGCTTTTAGATTTAGAGAATCGTCGATCCGCGTCTATACATCCAATGCGCATGTTTTCCTAGGGTAGGAAAATTAGCTTTGCTCCGAGCCACGTTTATTTCTAGACTCTATTCTCAATCTGATAGGAATAAATAACTGGCCGAATTTTAAACAATACGAATACAATAATGTCTCTCTAGCAGATTTCGGTGTTTCGTAAAAAGAAAAAAAAAAAGAAAATAATAGACACTCAATTCCATTCTCCATTCTTTAACCAAAAAATCTTTTCCAATCACAAATTCCCTAAATTTCCAAAAAATTTCTAATATTCTTATTTTTCCACGCACAGTTTCATCCTACTTTACAAATTGCCTTCTTTAATTCAACTTCACGTCAGACAAGAAATACTAGGCTTAATTTATCGCGTCAGGTATACTCACTCGTTTCCCCGGGTACCGTAAAATTCCATATTTCCTTTCCGATCACGTGAGCACACTTGTATTTATCATTCTCAAAAATTCCACTCTTCGAACGAATAAACGCCCAAAAATTTTCAAATCCACTATAAACTACAAGTTAATCACAGATATAAGTGTGCACATATTTTTATTTCACCATGTTTTTAAACAGTCGCCCGGCACACGTGGCGGTGATTCGTACCGTCGGCGATGCATTTGAATGTGTGTAGGTTTTTTTTTCTTCTTCTTCTTTTTTTTTTCGAGAAAAAGAGTAAACTGAATAAAACTCAAATGTCCGAAAGACAATCTTTTCGCGGTTATAATAGCCAAACTGTTTCTACTTCGTGTAGTGAGGACGGAAATACATGACGAGCGAGCTACGTTATACGTTTATACGAAGCAATGCTCAGCCGCGCACTGTAGCCGGTGGTATGATAAAAATATGTATATATATATATATAAGAAGATAAAAATTAAAAAAAAAAAAAAACAAGATGAAATGAAATAAAATGTAAAGGAAAAAAGAATGCGAAATGAAATGGCGCGATATTTGAACTATGGTATAGCGAAGCGCATCTGCTCGTTCGCGTGTCAACCCTTACTTCAGCATGGACCCTTTCGTGTGACGGTGGCCTACATAGAGCGCCCTATTTTTGCACAGATCTCTCCCCTCATTGACAAAGGGTTGGAAAAAATCGATCGAGCTGTATCTACGCACCCTAGCAAGTCGGGGCTTTGGAGGCCGGAGGGTTTCACGTTTGCATTAATTTCGCACCCCTCGGGAACACCCCTTGACAAAAAACACCCTTAACCAGGAGCCTATCGTCGGGCTTTATTTAGGGTACAGCCCCTTGGAAGGTGGGGTTGGAAAACCTTTTCCACCATTCCTTGTTAAGGGGTGGTTTCCAAGCTTTCCAACAGGCGGTCATTTTCACCCATATATACCTATCTCCCCGCACGATTTCAATCCGGGGTTTTAAATTTCGCGAATGACTCACGCTAGCTAATATGGCTGCTTTTTTTTTTTTTTTTTTTTCTTGCGCAGAACAATAGATTTGCAAATGGAGATTTAGAAGCGTGCTGCAAATTTCGTTTCAGTTTTTATTTATTTTTTCTTCTCTCTCTCTCTCTCTCTCTGGTTTCTTTACTTTTCTTTTTTTTTTTCTTTCAGTGATGCAAAAATCTTCTTTCAAAATGGGGATTCGGGTTAGGGTATGTTTAGAACTATATGAGCTATGAACTCTTTTAAATATACTTTCATAGTTTTATCTATATTATATATTATACCGTATATTATAATATGATAAGGTAAGGAAATTATCTAGCTCGAGGATTTTTATAGCAAAGAAATTGATACGCGTGACGCCTTTCAAAACAAGATCATTTCCTAACCAGCGTTGATTGGTTAGAGACTAAGTCATCAAACAGTAGGCCAATTAAAGTTTCTAATTAAAAATACTTCTCTCCGGCTACCGAACGAAAGATTTATCTGATTCAAACGACGATACGTGATCCTTAGAGCCGTAAAAATACCACGACAACATGTCAGCCAAGGACTCCATCTCTCTCTGATCTTCGATGAGCTCTGGGTAACGGTCTCGATCAAGAATGAAAATTCTTAGTCGTCGCGTTTATAAGTCACTGCTCAAATAAATATCCTCGAGCTATTTTCATATCCGTATATATACACATATTCATATACAAGAAAAAGTAATTGACTAGTCCGTACAGACGCGAAATTTTAAATCGACGAATTATATCCTTCAACAAAACAAAGGTTTTTTATTCATCTATGGTACAGTTCTTTTTCTTTATCATAAAATCGCGACGAAAGGAGCTCTCCCTCTTTCGCTTATGTAAATAAGGAAGAATAATGAAAAAGGAGGAAGTAACCAAGGCTTTCTTATCTTGTTCGATCATTCTATCTTCGCACGTCGCGTCTGTGTATGTACTTATACACATACCTACGTATATATTTTATGTATTTTGTATGTATAGGTGCCTATGTTCTCTGAAAAGTTTTACGGAAGCAAATTAAATTTGCCTTGGGTTTGTTGAGTGACGTCCAATTAACAGCTACAATGTTCCCCTCAATTCCCCTGTACGTATGTACGTATACTTACGTACCGTATACCTCCTAGGTTACTCTTTATTCTTATTCTTAGTCTTCTTCTTCTTCTTCTTCTTCTACTACTTCGTATTCTTCTTTTTCAGTATAGTATTTCCTCCGAAGCTATTTCGCGCCTTCATCATCTTATTCCTTTCGTTCAACCGCATCGCCCACCATCATCCGTGAAAGCTTTACGAGCCTTGAATAAGTAGCGAAAACATTTTTTTTTTTTCTTTTTCAACTCGTGCAGAACGACTCGATCCGCGATAATTATTGCCTTTATTTATCGCCAGGTATATAGAGTTCGAAATTTGGATAATGTTCGTCTATTTTATTAACTGTGATGTAGATTTTGGAATTTATTCATTCTTAGAAATGTAGACGAACTCATTTAGGGTTACGCCTTGGGTCAGGGGATATAAATTATCCGATAATAAAAACAGAGCGTAGGTATATAGTTTTCTTCGTAGATCTATGTACCCACATCGCCTAGAAATAATCGAATCTATAAATAAAGTCTACTGAAACTGCAAATCGAATTGCTCAAGGTATGAGATAGCCAAGGGACAAAAAGCTCTTCAATCACTTCTTTCGATCTAGCTTCTCGGCGTCATCTTACAACGTCATCCTTTCACGCATGAATTCTATCATGCGCTGGCCACGTCAGAGTGTCTCGAATCGGACGCGGATTTAAAATATAATAGTTGAACAAAAAAAGTAAATAAATAAATCATCATCATCAAGGCTGTATAAATTTTCAACGAAGACGACATCCACACGAGAAATATAAAGGCATAAATTTATAGGTATAACCTATACAGTTCTAATACGAAAATACTGAAATCCAGGGACACTGAGTACGTCGGACAATGCGTATAAGGGTTAAAGTGAAACAGATCTAAAAAGAAAAGCGAATGATATGGTAATCGAATGATCCTAGTAGTGTATGGTAAGCGAATAAGATCGAGACTGTAGAGGCAAATGAGAGTAGCGGATCTCTTGGGTCATTTAGCATAGAACATGGGTGGCATTCTCGTCTTGAATCGAATAGATGATCATACGGGGGGGTTTTATACCATACAGCTATGGACTATAAGAGTATAACTATAAAATCTTATATATTCTGCAAGTATATCTAGGTGTACGTTGACGAACACCCAGTTTCTTAATCTTCCTTATCGCCGAATGAATTTATACTTGATTGACTTTTTTTTTTCACCATCGCGAAAATACTTGATTGAGGTACGCAGCCTGCGTAGTACCTATATACCTATACGCGCGACATCGTCTCCTTTTCTTTTCTCAATTTTACTCCACATAGGTATGCAAGTATATACATACCCGGCATACACTCAAGATGCAATTACACTCAGCTGTCATTGATTTAGTACGCGCGTGGCATATCTCCATATACCTATTCGCCAATGCCCAACGGCATTACCGCTGCACCATTGCATCTAGAGATTTATACCTGGTCAAATACATCTCTGTATTGGTAAATTCATCGCGTATAATTCCTATAGATTCCTTGTCGAACCTCGTGTGCGGACTATCTGCTCTTGTATTTGCGGGGAGGGAACGACGTTGGAAAGCTCTCGAATGGCCCGAGGTTTGCGTACACGTTTCTTATTCCCACAACTTTCTATTCCCAGATGATAGTTATGGATAGAAATGACGGCTGATGGTGGCTCTTTTTTTATTTCTTGTATTTACTTATTTTTTTCTCTTCCCTTTTCATCATCGTCGGATGAACAATCGTGAACGATTCTCTTATCGGGATATCGATAATGTGTTATACAGATAATTCAAGTTTATGTACCTCGCTTATAGAGGGAAACAGATCTTTGATCACTGTTTCCAGTACCTAATGTAATACCCGTACCTGGTATAGGTTATATCTTCTCCATGGGGAACTAGTTTGTCTCTTTATGTGTAACTAGATATTTATGCATATATTTATATCTTTTAATGGTCGTATGACAGAAACTTGACAGCGCGCGGTAATGGACAAGATACATATACAATACATTATTTACATTAACAAGTAGACAGTCGGTTGACTTCTAGTATTTCTGATCCCCGTCACCGAGAAGCCCGCCCGTGTCTCCGTATGCAGAGCAGTAAGTTTCATTCCGTTCGAACGGTTTGAATAATACTTATACCTTTGAGGTTTAATGGTCTCCATTCAAGGTGCCTTTCCCTATCCAAGATGAGCCAACCCAGTCAAGGTCTCACGATGTTACCTCTGCTCGTAGGTATACCTCGTCAATCTCCTCCAGATACCGGCTAACATATGTCACGTGACACCGTCCGTACAGGAATTACCGAGGAGGAGATAAGCCAGATTTTTTCTCAACAATCCTGGTTAGGGTATAGAAATCGAAGAGTCCAACTTTCAATATTTAAACTTGGTTATAATCGTTTCGTTTAATCGTTACGAGTTCTTAAAAATCGTCGAAACGATCGGATCGCTCCCGTCACGAATAAGCTTTGAGAAACAATAGAATATAGCCGTAAGGGTCGTTAAGAATACAGAATCGGGCTTTATCGCAGACCGTTGAATATTATCTCCCTATGTCCTGGCCTACAGGAGCAGGCTGCAGTTGGGATGGGATTATCATAGTAATCACAGAACTCTTCGAGTCCCTGTATCCTATAGGCGCGGGGTTACCGCGACCACTGGCACTGAATCGTTGCGCGAACAGAGGTGGACAAATACATCTTTTGTAATAAATTCCCATAAGATTATCGGAAGTCGTTGCAGAGATTTTGAACAGATCTGGGTATTTCTCGGTCTGGAAATCGTACGGATTTCAGAAATTCGAACTCCTCTGTTTTCTTCTCTTTTTTCTTCGTTCTTTGTTGAATAATAATGAGCCTCGATTCTATCGTTTCATCTATGCATTATTGCATGCATAGAGGAATTATTCCTACAAGAACGAAGCACCACTGCTTCAGACCTCGCGATCTGGAAGTGGAAGAAGAAGCCAGGGGACAGGGGAATAGAGTAAAGATAAGAAAGTCGTGAGGACGTGCGGTGCACCGTGGAGCACACAGATAGCTGATAATCATCAGGTATGGTCCGAATTAATAAATAATAATGGAATATTGCAACTGGCCGCTCGACCTCCCGGTCAACCGAGAGAAATACTCAACGAATTCCTAGCCGATGTCCCGCTAGCAATAAGCTTGCCGATCTAAACGGTGGTCTACATGAAACATGGCTTGGAAGTAGAAAAATACATTTCAGAATTAAATGATTAAACGAGATTGCGATCATCCATATGCATCTGTTTGGGTTCTTATCCATTTTCTTTCTTTCGTTTCTTTTTTTTTTTAAATTTCTCTCGCAAACTTATGACTAATGACGCATAAGTGAATATAAATCTTATTGCAGTAGTTCTAACGATCAGATAAAGATACGCGAAGGTATACATCTACCAGCTTGCAATCCGTGGATGAAGGTTTAGATTTTTCAAATTCTACGTACCCATACCCACCCGTAGGTATACCTACCATAGCTAGGTCCGGCTGCAGCCGTTGCAGCATGGTACATAACTAGGAACGAACGACGTTGCACAGAGCTACTCTCTGTTCTTATAGTTATAATAGACGAACAGGCACACGGACGCGCATGTCAAATGTCAGACAGGAGTAAGATAAGATCGCGTACTGGGTAGCAGCCCGTGAAGAACTTGAAGAGAAAACCGAAGGGTATGGGGGACCAGCCCTCACAGGTCTCTGGACCAGACATGGAACCACTCATTATATATGGTAGTGTCTGCCTTCCACGTGCGTCTTCCTCGGTGTAACCGTATGTAGGTTGGATACGTACCTACTGCCATGCCGATCAAAGATTCCTTATTCAAATATTATATAATTAAAGTGTTAAAGAGAAATGAAAGAAAAAAAAGAAAGAAAAAAATATTACATCCGTCCGGCGATGTTAACTTTATTATTCATTTTTCGAACTTGTTCAATTTTTGTATAACTTCTTCTTCTTCTTCTTTTTTTTATATTTTTTTCTGTCTTAAAAATCTCTTCGTGCACTTAGTCAACGTGTGATTAATTATCTATATAGTTTCTCTCTAATGACGTGCTTCTATGGAGATTATTATTTTTATTTTTGCACATCCAACGGGTATACTGCATATGCACGGAGTGAAGACGCGGTGATATTGATGGGCAGTAAATTGCTCTTCTACTAGTTCATGGACGAGTTTGTTTATAGATGTAAGATAATGTCTTGTTTGCATTCAGCTATATCCTCACTTATTTTTGATCCCTTAAGTACGCGTACGTATATACCCTGCCCATATATATAGATATCTATAGATAAATTTCTGCAATACGTTTATTGCTGATTAACGACACGTCAACTTACTCCTCGACTCAGATCGCTCTATTAACTCTTTTATCTCTTATCTAAACTGCCGATCGAATCATAGAATTTATTAATCTTACGCAAGTTATACCTCTATGCGCAATTAGCCGATCATTCTTTTACGATCTTAAACGCTGATCTTTCGCCACTATTTCTGTACGCCTCACTTATACCATAAACATCGCCTTAGACCATTGGGAAAGGTTAAGTTTCTTATCGTATTTAGTTACACATGTAGATATATACGAAACAATTCCATGGGATTTATGCCACAGCTAATCTGATGTTCGAAAAAGAGAAGAAAATGAAAGAGAAAAAATAATAATTAACTTGGGGTAGTTTTGATACAGATGTGACATTTATTATAGGCTTAACATTTCAATTTAGTTTCGGAATAGGTTCGATTTAATGTCGACAAGTCTTGTTTCGAATAAAGTTTAACCGGTATAAGTTAGTGTAACGAGCGTGTCTTGTCTAGTCGATGAAAATCCGTGGGTTTTGATGCGATATTACGATATTACATGTAGTACCTTGTGGGAATTGAGTTGCTTGGTAGTAGCGACTGCAGCAGTTCGCCAGAGAATTAATAAATAGTGAAAGAAGAGAGACAGGTTTGATGTGGATGGATACGGAAAAGTGTGTGTGTAAATCTTCTACTTATATAGTTAAAGCTACTCCGCGGGTTGGGCAGTAGTACGTTTCGCTGCAACAAAGAAGTGCACCTGTCAGACTGCACCTGCAAAAAACAATTACTTCACTTTTCGCAAGATTCTATTTTATATATCCAACCCACTTTATTGTCTGTATAGAACGTTTCTCATGATCGATGATTTCCGCGCTGATCTATACGTCTCTAACTGCATCGGAAACCGCGCTCGTTCGTTCGTATTGCTTGCTTGCTTGCTTGCCCTGCTATGCGGCTTCACTTTTAACGTATCGATCGCTAAGCGAATTATCCACGATATCTATCGGTCCGGGGTAAGAAAATACGCCGAGGACAAACTGCGGTTAGAGAGACGGTCACTGTATCTACTATATATATACCTTAGACTATATAGAACACAGAAGTAAATTCAATTCAATTCAATTCAATTCAATCGAATAACGCTACTGCTGGCGCAGCTGTAGGTACGGGATTGTGATCTTTGTGCTGATTGTTCTATCGTAAAGTTAAAAATGAAAGGAAAAATTTGAATTATACAAATTTCACCGTTGAAATGTACATAAGTATATTATACGAAGTTTTGAATTTTAGCCAAGATATATTCTTGAGTTGAGACGAAATATGACGTCGGGTCACGGGGAATTAACGCAGCTTCTCAAATTTCATACTCGCGGTGAGAACTAACTGCCAATCAACCCGAGGCCGTACGCGAGGTGCGGGTATATGTGTAGCGTAAGAGCGAGGATTTTAATAAAGTGAATGAAAAATAAAAATGAATAAAAGATGAAAAAATAAATAAATAAATAATATCTGCAAGAATCTGGCTGCTGATGCTGCAGCATCTTCTTCTTCTTCCTCTTCTTCTTCTTCTTCTTCTTCTTCTCCTCCTCGACACCCTTGATCACACACAAAGGTAGCCGCGCGTAAGTAGTTAAACGTGGAATGCTTCAGCCAGCTTCATCAGTTTGATATCTTGTTGGCAGATGGGAGGCGGTTCTCAAGTTTTACGAACACATATTTTCTTCCACATTTTCAGGTATAATAGTTCTACAATAACGGTCCAGGTCCGATGCTACTGCGATTTGATCCTGTGCATAATTACACGCCTGTCTTTTAAACTTTCATCAATCTCTGCTCGCTAATTTACCAGTATTCTGTTTTCCACTTTTTTCATTATATACCTAGATTTTTTTTCTTCAAATCGAACTTCACAGTCTTTGAATAACCGAAACTCATTCAATCACCGTTACGAACTAATTCGATTGAAATCCACGTCGTGCTGCTGCTGCTGCTGTTGTTGTTGTTGCTGCTGCGGCCACGACGGGTCACGTATCCGACAAATCACGATCCAATTCCCTTTAAATATGCGTATAGCTGTATAGATATATGTTGTTATGTACCCTAATAATTTAACTGATTGTAAGATCGTACGGCAGTTATGAAATGAATCAAATGAAATATGATTTCTCCTCTTTCAGGAGACCATCATGATCAGAATAGAGTCAAAAAAAAATTAAAGAAAAATAAAAAATAAATTAGATTTAGAATCTGTACAAGATGAACAGAAACGGACTACATATATAGATACTCTGAGTAGGTCTCTCCACGCTTGTAGGTATATAAACTGCGCAAAGTTCGATTGTATAGAGTAGCAGCATCAGCATCAGAGCACCAGGAAGGAAGGAGTAAAAGTATTTGCAAAATAGACGCCCCTTATAGGCGTATCGCGAGTAAGTTGAACGTATATGCTCAAAGTACGTAGACTGTTACTCTTCGTACCGGTAAGAGAGTCTCAGGACTTAAAAGCCCTGAGGAATGGTATCGGTAATTTGCGGAATTCGATAAAGATGCGATCCAACGGCTTGCGGCGCTGCGTCTACACCGGTCCTGGCTCTTCTTCTTCTTCTTCTTCTTCTTCTTCTTCTTCTTCTTCTTCCCTTGCAACGATAACGACTTTGCGTGCGCGTAATAAATATCTGAAATCCCTAATGGATCTTAAGCCTTCGAGCAACGGCAGCATCGCCATCACCACCACAACCATAAGGCGAAACTAACTTGCAACAATGCAAACCGAAGGTTTAATGGCATAAAAGATTTTCACTCTCCTTCCCATATTCGAACTAACCGGACCAGACCGGACGGACAGACGAGAACCAAAGCTAAACCGGGACGGGCTCCGACAGAAACGATCGAACGCATTACTTACCCTTATCTCACCAGGACGTTCGCTACCGAGTATACATAAGGCCGCGGAAGAGGAGAGGAGAGAAAATAGGAGAAGAGTACAGAGAAGAGCGTAAACATCTTTCGAAAGTAGAATCCTGACGCGATGGGAATTCATCTCGACGATTATAAAGCCCTTCTTTCTTATTATACTTGATCCATACACGATTTTCTCTCTCGTCAATGTATAAAGTCTATTATAGGGTAGATCGAAGCTTGCAATTTCTATGTACTTACGTGGGTCGTTTAACCTATGGAATAGCATAACGCCAATAGGATATTCCGATAGGCATATAGATGCCCACTTCGTTCGTTATACGATGTCGTTTCAACTTATTAACAATTCCGCCTATACTATAACGGCCACACAACTGTCAACGCAGGTGAGTTACACCGTCACCTATCCGTGAATTATCACTATAACGTGAGTGTGTATTGTCTCCGGGTCAAAATGACGAGAGAGAATCGTTGCTTTCATTCATTTCTCTCATGGACATAGTCGAATTCCGATTCATGGATTATAAGACTGACGCTATGAACGGTATACAAATCAGCTGCGCGTAGAAATTGAGACTGCGGTTTCATCCGGTGCCTTTGAAATTTCTAATATTCTCATATTCCCATAGGAATGTGCGAGTGACAAAGTAACCAACACCTCGCGCTTTGTTATTACACTAATGTAAAATCGAGCCTCGGGCGATCCCAAATAACCAATCTTTTCCCTCTATCTAGTTTCTACGGGATAAATTGTGATGATGTCGGTGGAGTATCGGGTATAAAGCATATCTCCGCGCATGTATACCTAGAGGTACGAAATATATAAGAGAGTAATCCCAGTGCCGCAAAGCATCGTATATATCATAAGTGTAAGTTGGTAAGGTTACGTTAGGTGCAATTTGCGTTAACTGTGCCACGGCACGCCCTCTATAGACCGTTAAACTTTTGTCCGTATTATCGGACCTTAGGCCAGATGTTATGGTCAAACTATCGACTATTCTTAGGACTATAGTTAAACAGCTTTTCCCACCGGGAGTGGGATCACAGTTCAATGATGTCCGCGGGTGTAGAAATAACTGAGCGAAGTTCGCGGTTGCCCGACTATCTGGTATCTGGTATCTGTTCATGATCGCATAACACCCGTAGGTAGGTAGGTAGGTAGGTATACGGGTAGGTAGTCGACTATATGTAACGAAATATGCACATAGACTTTATTCACCTTCAGGGGGGGGGGGGGGGGGTTTAGGAAATTTACAGACAAATCTATATCTATATAAGCGTACACAAAACCGATGATAAATTTACAAAACATATGTTTATTTACGCGGTTATCACCTTTCGCCGAGAGGATTCAGCCTCTCGAATCACGCGAGTGCAATGAAATTTCCCTCTCTCGTATATATACACATGTATACCTGCATATATAGAACACACGGTGTCGTTGACATAACCGGTGTGGTACCTGCGGTGATGTTACGTGATTCCCAAGATCGTATATTGATAAATTATAACATTCACGGCGATCTAGATAAATGAATAATATGGCGGAAAAAGTTGCGGTTATCCGAGTAAAAGATAATCTCAGAAGTCATGGAATGTGGCTTTGACACTTAATTTACTGTAACCTATTCCTAGTCGCGGCTCGTTGATTTTGACGGAAGTATGTGCTTAGAATCGCTTTAATGGCGTGAGCTGCTGCACTTCTGTTATAACACTTCTGCTTACGGAGCTCTGGATAAAAGCCATTAATTAAAAGGTCTAATTAATTAAATCTGAGACAATAATTTCTCTGGATAGTTGCATACTCTATCCGAAGTATCCCTCTTAGATCTTCGCCATAGTAAGTCGGAATTCATTGTGTGAAAATTGCAAGATCCGCGTGAAAACGAAAAATTTGACAAATATTATATAATCGATAAAAACTTGACGAAGTTTTTGCTCTAGGTGTTCAAGCCTTGGTGCAACTCGTTTTATACCTTTACCTATCGTATAAGATGTAGCATTATAAAGTCAGGACTCTGTATAGCCCCGCGCGCACGCGAATAGGAACCAGATGAGCTCCTCGTATCTGATCATGTTCACTCGACACTGGAGAACTCGAGTCTATTAAATAGCCTACGCTCAAGTTTATGCCTTCTATACTTTGTGCCCTTAACTTGTTTATTGGTTGTATCAACGGCTAATTTACCGATTCCTTATACCCAGTATCGTTGGATTATACGCGACTATCCTCCGGCGACGATTAATGTAAGACGACGACCTAACTGCAGGTAAAACCTAATTGAATACAAATTGGGTTGAATACGGGGAAAGAAACGATCTCAAGGATTCAGAAGCGGACTTTTCTTTACAGCGTGATATTTTTCAAAACTGTATTACATTGGTTTAGATTTCATATAAGGATGAGAACTAGATATAGGTACTTATCATAGGCGAATGAATGACTTGCCGGCGAGCTGCTTGTCTGACCAAATTAAGACGTCACCACTTTTTACTCCTTGTAGATAGAACGCTTTTTTTTTCTTCTTTTCTTTTTACTTCTTTCTTCCTCTCTTTCTTCTTTCTTATAGACACGACCGATCGTGATCGACGGACCTCCGTGTCTTCAGCCAACTAGCAGTATATCCTAACGAACGTTTTGTACCGGTACATACAACGCGATGATGTAGTTTGAGAAAAATTTGATTCATGTAAAAAAAAAAACGCCGCCGTAGCCTTCGATTCACGGAGAAATTCTCTCAGACGTATATCTAGTATAAAATTGCAGGACGTTCATCCGGTCTGGGATACAAGATCGAAGATATATAGATTATCCTCATTTTCTATATCAACCGCATTTCCGTTCATTGATTTCATACCATTTCACCTATAAACATTCAGATACCTACCTACAATATCCTTGCGTCGCGAAAGCGGCCATTTTACCCCGAGCCGATTAGACTCTGGTTCATATAAAACTTCTCCAGATGTTTACGGCTTCGCTAAGAGCAAATCTTCGCGAATGTTATATGCACACAGCTATTCCCAGACAATAGAACGAGCCGTTTCCAGCTCGCTCTCTTATCCAAGCGACGTTTATCCAAGTTGGCTGAAAGCGAGCCCCGGTGGCAAAGACCAGGGATCTTCGCAAGACCCGGAGATATCTTGAAGAGGAATTTACTCCTCGGACAGTAAAGTGGCGTGGAGATATCTATAGAGGTTGAAAAATGAGCGTGTAGGTGGTGGTTCGATGATGTGAAATATTCCGTGGTATGGTAGTGGCGTATATTCATAAAATTCTCATCCGGCTACCGTTCACACCGACTCGTTTAGACGTCTAGGTAGTATGTTGTGCGAAATTGTGTGTAGCTACATATCACTGCCACCACGTGGTATATACCCATCGCCACCTACGCGAAAACGGGACTTCGATACGTTCGAAGTATGAGACTGAAAAATGTTGAAACGTCGCTTTGTTCGGTGTTAAAGCAAGCCTCGCGGAGTCTAGAACGTGTTGCGACGGCCCACAATACCCGAGGGTTCGTACCTTGGGATGGTAGGATGGCCCACGCAGATTTCCACCGCGAATCTCTGTCGCGTTTCTTATTCACGGACGGCGAGACACGCGATTTCTGTTTCCTATAGATTACGCCTTGAGCTATGGGTACATCGCGTTTCTAGGAAATCTTATCTTACGCGACTACGTATACATACCGACGTCATAAACAGCCGGTGCCATTCCTCCTTTTTTCTTACTTCGTCAGCTTTATCCGGGAATCTCACGAAATACGACAATTTTTTTTTTTATACTTCATGGTTTGATCGCGAAAATTGAGTGAACATATTCGCTCGGTATAGGCCTTGAGCAGGTATCCTCCCTTAAGGCGTATCTATGTTTACGAGAACTTGTTGAACGGCGAAACGAACGTCTATCTTCTCGTGTGATTTAATCCGTAAAGATCACAGCAGGTGGTTAGCTATATACCGATTGCTATCTTATTTCAATCCACCATTGGCAAAGGTCAGTTTTTACCTGCCCATCGGCAAAGGCAGAGAAGGTGTCCTCTTCTAAAAAAGGGTATAGCCGAGCCTAACCGCGATTTAAAATAGCGTAGTATACACGCGCGTGCTCGAGTCGTTTCTATTTCTCTATCCCATCTTGAAATATGGTTCGTTCGTTAGATGGTTCATACTTGTACCAACTGAGATCGTAAGCACGGTTAAGATCTTGCGGTCTATAGGAAAGAAGAAGCCGCAATTTGTTAAGAAGTTTCGCACCGTAATTAACCTCGGAATCTTTACTTACACCTATACGCCATTAATTTACACTCCGAGGAATTCCCGCGGTTGTTTTAACAAGAAATGAAGAATACTTTATCGCCGTGTATTATACTCGATCAATTATAGAAAAGAATTGAACAGGCTTATTAGTTTTTGAAAAGTCATTTAGGTTCGATTCTTGAATTTTTGAGCGTATGATTAAGATTTTTTGTCTGTTAGAGTTTTTCGACCGTAAGAATAGAAGTGTAGGTAATCCTTGCTGCGAGTCAGCCGTCAGTTATTCGATGATTTGATAAAAATCGAAAATGAACGTGAGTTTAATTGCTGAGTTATAGCGTGTCCGTTCGTTAAGCTTTCACATAGCAAAGTGACATAAGACTTATTGTTAGTTAATATCTTATGGATTAGAATGCAGGACATCTCGAGACAGGTTAATGCCATTCCTGTATGATTCATATATCTTACGATCTGGTATTAAAACCTGTTATAACTGAGATTGAAATAAATATAAATCAACCAGTTATAATTACTATACTACCTACGTATTTTATCCGCGTGGCGATAACCAATGGCGATAATTTAGACCCTACTTCATATACCATAATCTTGAAGCAAACTTCTATAATTATTACTTCTTTTTCTCGTTTTATTATTATTCTCAATCTTCTCCTCCTCCTCCTTATCCTATCTTATCTTCTGATTATTGCAACGTTACAGAAGCGATCGACGATCGTTATTGCCGATCTTTCGAACACTGAGGTAGTGAAGTTTTCACGCCATTAGTTCCCTCTCGTGTTATGGTCTCGACTTCACTCGAGAGATGCTGCATTTAAAATTACAATTCCCAGCTATACCCTGTCGCTGAACAAATACGGCAGCACGATTATTATGATCTCCATCCTCCAGGACCTAATACGGCATTAGTATACCCGCCGAGGTACAACTATTGTCCAATCATTGTTTTCTCGCGAAATTCTCTCCGCGTCGGAACTATTTTTCCTGCCCGTTTTTCTCTTTAAATTCCAAAAACCGTTCCGAAATTGAAATTGAAAAATCTTTGGATAATTATTAATTATAAATTCTCAAAATTACCCGTCATACGATATCTTCTTCATACGTTATCGCGAAATTGTCGAGAATTACGAGTCGCGGGTTTTGAAAATCGATTACGTCCTAGAATCTCCGGACAAATTCACTGCCTCGAGTTCTTCGATAGGTGATCTTTAATTCATCGATCTTAGGATCGTCTCACGATCAGCATGCCCGGTCCTGGCTACCGATCTAGAATGATCTTCAACGATCTACATACGCTGGGAACAACCGGCTGCCTAGCTCATGCGTTTCTCGTTTCTCTACCAGGTTTAGCTAATCTCTTGATAACTGCACCGGCGACAGTTAAAGTTAACAATATCATATATCACCTGCCCGTTCCCCAGAGTCTCTCCTGCACAGCTTTCCGAGATTCTAGACGCCAGATTAATTCGTTCCTGATTTTTCATCTTCAAGGTAGATAAACAGTACGAAGCAAATTGACGTGTCAAATAAAAGGAAAAGGAGCGCGGCGCGCATAGGACAGGCATTTAACAAACGCGAACAATTCACACACAAATTGCTACACGGATTTTATTAACAATTAATTCATAATTTATACGTATGAAAGGGGGATGAAAAATTCAACCTGCAGAACTCGCGCACGCATATACACCAGGAATAAGGTAAATCTTGTTAATTTCAACGCCTAGATAAGATAACCACGTTCCCGCGGTTCGCCAAAGGTGTTGCGTACTTAGTTCTTGTTTACGTGGGCATTAGAGGCAAACCCTAGGTGTACGTGTCGGAAACGCGATGGTGGAATGTGAACGGGTAGTTAAATTTTGCATAAATTTCAATAATCGGGCTTTAATTCTAACTGACGATCATTTTTACAGGAGATATATACAAATCGTGTTCTCTCTGTCGTACATGTCGTGCAGCACTTCTTTATTTCCGCACCATTGAACCGCGGGCGATTTATTAATGGCTAACTTTGTTGCACGCGTGTTTCAAGGAAACATTAATTACAATTTCTAACTAATTGATAGAATTTTTTTCTTCTTCTGTTTCCAAATCAATATCTCACCCAGTCATACGGCATATTTTGTTCCAAATCCGCCACCGCTAAATTCACACGCCATGTTTCAACCCGGGGATAAATCAAGCGTAGAAAAATTCGCCATGCGTGAGGTCCGCGCGAAATTTTATCGACGGATACGCGTTGCGGAGGTCGCGGGCTTCGCTCACGATATCCAGGGTCAGGTACAGACTCCAGACTGAGTTAGGCTAGGTCATACAGGCGTGCGCATCGAATGCAATAAATACGTGAGGAGTCATTGCCAACCCTGGTGTATGGCACTACGGCTTGCCCCGCGTTCGTTCGCGGTATACTGTCTACCTAAGAAGCCAAGAGGGCCGTGCTGTGAGTTATGGGTACCATGGGTGAAATATAACGTGTATAACGCATACCGACATTGCATTTATATACCCACACGTTCTCGCCTATTTAATACACGTGTTAAGCTGCTCTTAGGACTCGATTATTCGACTGAAATAAGTTACGCGAGAAAAATAATGAAATATATGTAATAAAAAAGAAAGAGTCTAATTTCTTGTGGGATTTAATATAAAGACGCGATATATGTGTATCGAGGTAAACGTTTGGAAACTGGATAATTTATAATCGCGGGAAGTTTTTAGATTAGAAAACGGTAAGGCGAAGGGGCAATAATCTGGCGTTAAAGGTCCTTATAAGAAGAGGAGCGAGGGTATTTAAAATGCCCTATTAAGCTCTGCCCGGAGAAGTTAACACGCCCATATATACCTGGTTAAGGAAAAGGCGCACGGGTAGGTATGGTACGTTGCGGTAGTATGAAGAAGACTATATGGACTATATATTTTCATGCCTGTTTTAACTACGGCGAACGGAAGCCTTCCGAAGCGTTATATAGCCGATAGCGAGAGCTTCACTTATTCCCCCAATATTTAAGAGTCTAAAAGCCAGTTGGGAACAATGCTCTGCCTCAGCTCTAAGCGATGCTCTAACCCGTACCACATACATAA
Organism: Rhogogaster chlorosoma; assembly: GCA_944452935.1. Lineage (NCBI taxonomy): Eukaryota > Metazoa > Arthropoda > Insecta > Hymenoptera > Tenthredinidae > Rhogogaster > Rhogogaster chlorosoma. The sequence continues at coordinate 24,953,656 of OX101800.1, read as the reverse complement.
GAAGCCGTAAGCGCGTTTGTAAACTTGTAAGAGCAAGGATGTCAGCGTAATGAACACGAGCTCAGCCCACCCGTGGACCCAGTGGTCCATTGGATGCTGGAGGCGCCACCGATGAAAAATAATTCCCAACCCTCTATTGTCTACGGTGTATTCTATATATTCGTTGCGCTCTTCACTCTCGGCTCTTGTTTTTCACTATTTTATTCGTTTCTTTTTTCTTCTGCTTACTTTCTCTCTCTGTCTATCTGCTCGGTTCACTCTGTGCTATTTACTGTGCCTTACCGTCTCCTCCGCAAGACTTTAGACATTTTTATTTTTATCTATACCCACTACGAGGAGCTGAAGAGGAAGAAGAAGAGAAGAATGAAAAGAACAAAAAGGCGGCAGCTACGACGAGCAACCGGGTATTGTTTAGTGAGCATATATCCATGCGGCAAGAATAAGGTATGATTTAGTAGCTTCCGAAGAGAATGCTCGAATGTAACGTAGCGAAATATCCGTGGCCTTAACGTTAGCGTATCGTTATACAACGGGGAAATATTTACTTACTGAACTTATAGGACTGGATCTATACCGGTATAGAAATATTTTCTATTCTATACAAGAACTTTACTAGTATCTTTGGCAGATGACGCACTTCCGCGCTACTCGTAGTTTGAGAAAGCAGTACGATATTGGTAGCCGCATACTACATGGAAAATAAACGATCGTTAGTTGTTCAAGTAAGATCTGCGAAGACTAAAAAGGCAGAATACTCAAGCAATAAAACTGCTTCTTTATACTCGAGTAGTTATCGAAGTCTGAATTCATATCAGAGTTTCGAAAACGTGAGCACTCAGCGTTCGATTCTAAAGCTTGCAGTATTTACGTGCTTGCACAGTTTCTTGGCTGGCCTTGCCAGAACTGTTGTGGAAACTCGAGGATTGAGTTATCAAGATTAAGAGATTGGCAAAAGCGATGGAATAAAATCTATAAAATATATATACAGCTGGTATTATGTGTGCACTTGTATTTGGGACGGAGATAATCTGACTTTAATTTTCTTTGCTGCTACATACGTGTGTAGGAGATGCAATTGTCGTATATTGTGTAAATTACTTTCCTATAGATACAACTTTAGCAGGAATTCCCCACTGTAGAATATAAACTCGTCGATTCCTTCAAACGACACGAGGTAAATTCTTGACTATAAATAAGAGGATATTATATACTTCGAATTTGTTAAAATCACGAGGTAGTCGGTACAGCCGATTTATACAACTTCGAAACGAAGAAAACCGGAAGTTTGAAGATCCGAAAGATCCGAAATTCACGCATGTATTCATTCAGTACTTAATAACTCGGGCTGTAATGATTTTATCGAAACCAATAAGTGGTTGAATTAATCGTCTCGAGATGCACTTTCAAGGAAAAAAAGTTATAAAATCCTATCAATCATTTATGGCATCGAAGTTACTGATCGGAGCAGATAAAATGGGTTTTCATAAAAAGGGTCTTGATTAGAATGAATTATTATTCGTCTTCACATTCTGAAAAATAGATCGAAATTTGAAATCGTCTGAAACGACTTGGGGATTTTGACCGTTCGAAAGTTTGAAGATAAAGAACTTGAACCCAGCCCCTAAAGAAGAACATTCCTACCGGCGACCACACCACGCCATTCATTTTCGGTCTTGTCTTAAAGACACGCGCGTGTTCCTTGTTCCCATACCGGCTACCGGTCTTGCATTGATAATCGGCGAAACACAGAATCATCAATCAAACGCCTCTGCACCTCGGCGTCAGCTCGGTACATAATTCTTATTAATCCCAGGGTTGGTTGATCCCTCGGTAATATATTCTGTGCTCGGTTAAACCGGAGTATGCGTATGCACATACGTGCATATAGGCAGGTATACTCCGTTTCAAGATCGATAAGATAATATTGTTGAACATTGGAGAAGAATGAGAAGAAGAAAAAAAAAAAAAGGTAAAAGGTGAAATGAAAAATAAAAATACGGTGTAATATAAGCGGGAAATAGTCACTTTTATCTCATTCTATAAGTTCTTTTTTTTTCCATACGTTAGTATCCCCTGCCTTATCTTTTTATGCTTTTTAACCACGAACGGTGTGTGGTAGGTAGGTTTTTATCCACATATCCCCAGCCCAGTGTATATATATACTAAAGCCATAGAGGATAGGGTATAATAATGAGCGAGGCCAATTATACTCGCATAGATATAACTTTTTTATTCTCATTTTCATTCTCCTTTCTTCTTATCGTTTGCTTTTGCTTTTTCTTCGCGGCGTCTCCATCAGTGGTGTAAATTCTAGACTCTGTACAATGCGCCCATCTATGCGAAGGCGATTTTCCAGGTCGTTTAAATAATCGTGGTTGCTGGAGGATACTAGCTGCACACCACGTCGGCGCTACTATATAGCGGCAGCTGGTAGGTGTACCGTGTGTAACGCAGCGATATAAGACAATTTGTGAATTGCACCTCTACTTAACTTAATTGGTGATGGTATAACGTTCCTTATCTTTAAAACGATGAAAAATTGAGTGAAAAAAAAAAAAAAAAACAACACAAAATTAAGTAAAACCCGAGCATACACGACCCCGACGTACGGGGGATACACTGATAACAAATGATAGTGTAATTGGGATTTATTTCTTGATCATTTTCTTAATTGGATATCGCGGTGAAACTTGACTGCGGGTCAACGAACTAAGTAGAGTTTTGTTTCATGCCGCGTATCTCGCGTTTAGTTCGATAAAAACACACAAATCATTCCAGTTTTGTGTGAAAAAAGCAAACAATCCGTCCTTGAGAAGGTGAAAAGGTGGCAACCCTAAGCGTCAAGTAGTACTTGTATAATTCAAACGGCGTACTTAACGTGACAAGCGTTTTCAATTTCCCTAGTCGATCGTCGCCATGGATGTTTAAACCATTGGGAATACCAGCTGCGGAGAAATGCTATAGAGTTTTTAGAGAATTCCAATCCATGGTGAGAAACTTGAGTGGAAAAAGGGCAGTTTTTTTACTTGGGAATCGATTTTTCGAGCTTTTAACATCGGGGAATTCACATATTGGCAAAACACGCACGGAATGAATGAATGAATGAATGAATGAATGAATGGTAGATGGGAGCGGGGTCCAAGGACCAGGCACGAGTCACAGCGGGTCAGCGATTGAAATGGTAATAAAAAACGTGGGAGCGCCATGAGACTTTGTATTTGTATCGTAGCTTATAGATCGATGGAGAATCTATCCGCCACATCTATAGGGTCTCGCGACATGGTGCAGATACCCCGAGCATCGAGTGACTGTTGCTGCTTCTGCTCCTGCGCTGCTCCTGATTCTGCTGTTGCTGCTGCTGCAGTTGGGCCCAATTAGAAGGAATGCAACCCGAGAAGGATGAGTGTCTCACGCTGTGATTCGTATGCGCGTCGCGTGTCTCGTGTCCCAGTGATGCGTCGTACCCTCCATCCTTAAGCGGTGCTCACAACGTTATACAAGTGTTACCATTCCGACATGTTCCCTTTTTCTTTATATCATCGACCATTACGAAGAGGATACCTTGCGGAAGAAAAGAACGAAGAAAGAGGAAAAGAGTTATAAAAAGATGACGGTTTTTCTTTTTACCTTTTTAAAGGAAATAAGGAAACCAGATTCAACTCCTATTCTATATAAACTCTCAGCTGTTTATTTCCGGTGTGCATTCAACCCGCTTGAATATACTAACTGCATCAGAACGAAGTGCATGCCTTGCTTCGGGGAGATGGATGTGATCTTCATTGATGCGTATAGAAGAGATCGAAACCATTCATTACTTCGTTTCGTTCTGAGATGAGATGAGATGAGGTGAGGCAGTCGGATGCATCGGGTGCCATTGTGTCTACTGTAGTTCGAAAGACTCGCCGTGTGTTTAAGGTTTTTTTTCTCTCGAACTTTTGATGTACCGGTATACATATTAAAGACGAAAAGAAACGCGAAAGGATTATTTCTGCAGATGAACTGACCGTGTAACTTAGTTGCCGATGATCTACACACGGCAAATTTTATACCCCGGCACAGCGGGCATCGATGAAAGAAGAAACGATATTCTCCTGGTCTGTAGAAGACAAGAACCGAGTTCCCGAGTAATTGCTCGAGTCGCAGCAGTCCCATCCAAGTCTGTAACAGTGCAACAGAGTTTGCCATGTCTAGGTCCCTATCATGCATTGGTCAAGGGCGACGTAGGAATGCGGGGAATCTTAAGTGTACTTAATTAAAGCATCAGTACACTTTGTACAACCGACCGGTTTCATTAAACTGGTATTTGACTAGAAGACGATAATATACCGGGGCGAGAGAGAGAGAGAGGTTGAGGTGAAATCACCGCTGAGTTTAAATAAAAACTAGATATCAAGGATGACAGGCGATGTATCACTGCAATACGCGGGACATTCTGCCTTTGACAAATGCAGCGAAAATATGAAATTTCTTCTCCTTTCATTAATTGTTCCTCCCTCTTTCTTTTTTACTCTGACAAAATATAAGAAATGGAATATATATATCTTCTCGAAGCATTATACGTATAGGTGTAGAGATAATCATGTAGTATGAGATATATATATTTTATGATTCTCGCTGCACTATAGCCGCAAGTGACGGTCATGCCTACAGCAGGGCTTATGGTATGATGCAGTAAATAAGAAGAAGGCTTACTCTATACCTACGTAAGAGAGACGGAGGTTGAAAAAAATGAAAGGTAATTGCGATTAACCTTCTTTAATTTTATCGCCTCGCCTCGCGCGATTTCAACACCATGACGAGGACGCTTCTATATACTTCGGAAACCGCTCCTGTGAGCTCCTTCATAAGGATTATATTGCTCGATCACCGCGTTATTGAGCAGTACGTGCTGCAGTATACGCGGATGAGCCGAGAATGCGAAGATGCCGTTTGCCGTTTGAAATCGCGCCTCGAAGAACTTTCTCATTATAAATCTGCGGGCGTAGGAGAATAAGAATTTGAAGAAAAATGTGAAAAGATTGAAATTTGTGGATCATCGAGGAGACCACCTAAGGCAAACTATCCTCCAGTCTTCTTCCTGCAGCAATTCTACACCGATACCCATGAAGAGAATGGATATCAAAGTCTGGTGTATAAAGTTTGCTCGAGCAAAAGAGTGAATTGCGGGCACGGATTACATCGAGGAGCCTGAGGCGGTAAAAATGGGACAAGATGGCGCCCGATGCGACGAGCAATTGGCGATTCCACGTGCACTATAACCAACGGGCAACGTATAATCTCGCTAAACTACGCGACCGGATTGATTCCTGGCATTGGGGTATCATAAATTTTCTCCAGAACCCGTTGTTAGAGTGTCACGTCGAGAGGGAGCGCGCGATACCGCGATGGAAATCTACTGTGTAAATACGATATATACCTTCGTACATATACCTACGTATAGCGAGCGAACGAACTCCAACGTTATAATACAAACATCAAAATCAAAGAAGTTTGAAAGTTATCCGTGGCGATTCGCATACTTTATATATTTTAACATCGCGGGTTTACTACCTGCTTATGCAAAGTTTCTTTTTTCTTTCTCTCTCTGTCTCTCTTTTTTCTTTATTATTAGAAAATTGGAAAAATCACCCCCTCGCAACATGAATTTTGTCGCGAAACCGAGCGCGGACAACCCGTATAATATAACATATATCACAGTATTAACTCCACGTTTCTTACGTTAAGGACGTCTCTAGACGCGGCCTTAATGCCTTAATCCTCTTACGTCGACCGCGACACGCCTGACGGAGTTTATCATAATTATTGGCGAAACTGTCCGCGCCGTGATATATGCATGAATTATTATAACCACGGCAATGTAGGTGCGTTATTATATCCCGTGCATAAATATCTATGTAATACATAGAAATAGAGAGAAGAAGAAAATTGAAAAACTCGTCGATTTTTTACAACAGATTAGTGAAACTAACTTCTATCTTCGACGCGTATATCTGAGCGGCTAAGAGAGCGGAGGAATCGTACGACGTTCGATGATGGCGCCGATATAAACGGCATATATTGATCATAGGACATTGCCATTCCATGCGTGGCTTCAATTAGCTAGCAATAACAATGCAATAAAATTTAATGCTCGAGCGATGGTTCGCGACAGCCAACTGGACAGTTCCTACCTTCCTGGTCGCGGTACTTCAGCTGTGCGGAATCTATCTATCGTCTTGGCTGACCCCGACGACCGTTCGCTACTGACGGCTGCATACGTACGTCGGACGTCTAACGTCAACGTAGTTGCGTCTTGCCTCTTCGCGTCGGACCAACCGAACATCCATAATGCATTGGTTTTCTCCGCTTAATTGGACCGTGGACAGATCGATGTTCATGTTCGGGCAACAGGGACTAAATTATTATAACCAGCGTTTACTTAGTACGCGGTGGAATACGCCAGCGACGATCCTACGGACCGGACGTACGCTCTTCTTGAATGCCGGGATTGATCGACGTGTAACTAGACATCGACGACCACACGGTGCTTTACCGTCTTCCCATTCTCACGGTTCGTTTTTTTATTTCCATTTCTTTCCAAATTTATTATGCATTTGTCTGCTTCATTGATTATAGTTGAATTATCTTGTCAACGGGAATTTCGATTCATGCGTATCGGTGCTACCGATGGAATGATAAATAATAAAATTTATTGATTTTTTTCACCGTCGAGCTACCGTACCTACGTGTCGCTTCTTATGTATTTATATAAGTATATATCACACGTATATATACAGCGAGTAGGCAGGCATATAGGAACTGGTTTGGTGAGGAAATTCAACCATTTTCTTGCCGCCCAATACCCGAGCATAACGATTTTAACCAGCTAATACCTTAGGAGAAAATAACAAACAACCATAACAATTAATTTCGCTCGTTGGGGTAGAATAATTACCACGTAAACGCTTAGAAACTGTATAAATTACGTCCGTTATTAGTTTACTGTATGGAAATTGTAGCAAAGAAATGGAATAATGAATGGTCTCGGTGTATCACGCAACTGGCTCATGCACTCGAGTGATTTTATCATTAAGTTCAATTTAAACTCGAATCTTTTAATTTCTATACATTTTTTCCTTTATTTCTTAAACAGTTTCTTATTTCCCCATACATTTTTTGCCTTGTAAAAGTGTACTGCTATGGTATCAGGGCTACTATTTTTCCTATAAATCCTTTGGCTGCGATGTCAGAGTGTGAGGTCATGGACTCGGGTTCGGAAACTGTGGGGCGTTTGAATTTATCGGTCGATAAAGTATTGTAGAATGCGATATTTCACTCATAGACCGCCCGTACGGTGCGGAATAGGGTTACGTATTTCACTGCTGTTAGTGTTGAAAAATACACCGCGTATTACTGACAGTATAAATCCCCATTGTGGAGATATCGGCTAGCCTGCGCCTCAGCAGCCTTTATACGTCTACCTGCCATGCGTGCGAATACCGATCATCGGAATGGCGATAGTCCGAGATATGAAAAATTGCGAATAAGATATTCACACGAAAAACGCATATAATTTAAGTGCTGCACCAGCAGGTCTTAAGGAAGGGCGTAAATCACATTGAAATTTCACGCCGTGGTTTCGCATCGTTAAATTTGCCGAGAACCATTAAACGCCAGTTTTAGTACAGCCGGAATCAATTGTCAAATATTATAAACAATTTATTGCGAATTTCAAAGCATCACGTTCTTCCTTAGCTTCTTGTTTTTTTCTTCTCTTCTCCCTTGTCAGGGAACTTGATTGAGTCGTGAAAATTCATGTTACATATGGTTTGATACATGCTCGGGATCACCGGTGCCCGCGGTGTTCTAGTTTTATCATTATTATTACCTGAGCAATGCGTTTGATATAGATGGCTGTTTGTATAGCCATATTTAAATCCATGTGTCTGTATAGGTAATATAGAAGCTCTGCTATTCGTGTATCATGTATATATATATACATATATATGCGTATTATGTACGAGTGTGTTAGTGAGTAAATGGAAAATATATGACAAGCGAATCGATATACAAGCACGCCGATTAAAATCTTAATTATCAATATATCGAAAAGCAATTGGTAAAGCAGTAAATAGCAGTAGACAAGATTGCCCAGTTAATGATAGTCTGCTTAATAAGGAGTCCTTATTGTGAGAGTGTATGTTATAGTCGGTATACCAGCCACTAGGAACATAATTATTATGAAATACTTGGGGATCGAGACTTGAATCACATGGACGTGTTTCTGCTTAGGCTTAGTCTTGGCCATCGATAGCTTGTAGGGATTCCGATGATTTATTTAATACGGGAAAAGTTACATTCGTATCACGTTTCCTACAATTAGATTATTATTTCATTCATTATTAATAATCATTTCCGCTATAGAATAGAAAATTAAAAGAAAAATTCAGAAGTAGAGGAAGAAAATATATATGTATATCTGATTAACATTTTTCGTCATATCAACGACGAAATTTTTCCTAACTGAAGTCTTATTTTTTACGTATATTCTGTGAGGTGTGGTATTAAATTAAGTGACGCGAATCATAAACGTAATTTTATAACTCACGAAGTTCGCGTTGGTATATCTTTTCTTTTTCCCTCCACATCCTAGGCGTAGTAGGTATAAGTGGTCTTGTAAAATAATTGAAACGTACTCTTGTCCTAGACGGCGTATAGAAATCCATCATTATCACAGTGTGTAAAAAACGGCGGCTAGGATGACCAGAGGGCCAAGTTACGTCTTAATTTTAATAGCTTTTTAATAACGCCGATAAATTAGAATATTTTTATCTTTATTTATTTTTTTTCTTAATTTTTTTTTCTTTCTCAAACACAATAAGGAGCACGTGAAACGGTGATTTAGAACCGACAGATCGAGCTTTCATGTAAAAAGAATTTATACACCTTAAGGTTTATTCACACCGAATGTTTTATCCCCCACATTCGTATAGTTTTGAATTTATTAAGAAAACATTTCGACCGCGACTATATTCCGAGTAGAAATCGATCTATCGGAGCCTCTGGCTAGCGTAATGAAATCTAAATATATGCAGCGGTTAACTGAACTAGTTAGTCTGATATTAAAGATACCGTATGCACACGTATATATATATATATATTGAATAATATCTATTTTACAAAGCCCTCGGCTATTTGTATTCGTAATCGCTACCTGGGGAATCGTTTGTTTAAACATAATATAGCGTGGCTTCGATAATCATTAGTTTGACGTGTGACTTTTTGTTTTATTTTCTCTTATCATTTTATGTAAGTGATAGGTACTACAGTTCCTAACTCATCGTCAGTGAATCTCGTTATGGATCAAGGCTGAACGATCTTCGTTTAAAATTATTGTGATTAATTTGCTAAGGTATTTTGCGAATCTGTATATATATAGCTATATGTATAAACGTATGTATACCGATCTTACTTTAGTCGGGTGCAAAATATATCCAACCGCTTTCAGGTGTAGGTATAAAGGTATGAGAGTTTCCGCTTAATGAGCAGTTTCTCCTCCTGCGATCGAGTATAAAGTATTAAAGTCATTCCCTGGCCTCTAGAGGTTCTCAATTCTATTTTATTTAACGAGAAACCTCAATCGTCCGGCAAATTCAACATCAATATTCCACAATCTTATTGTTAGATCTTGACCGAGCGAAGGAGGGTTAGACCTTACACTAGAGCTCGTAGCTATGAGCGAAATGATCCAATCAATACTCTGTAATGATTTGAAAAATCCGTAAACACGTACTTAATGAAATATCATTCGGCTCTAACTGGCGGGTTTTCAGTAAATTGTAAAAACCATCCAGCAGTTAAAAGAAGGGGGAAACTAGTTTCTAGATTGCTGCGATATTAGAGGCGTTGATTGACTTTATTCACGAGACGTCGGCTTTAAAGTGAGTGGTTCTATCGGGGAGGATAAAACGGAAAAGTAAAGAGAAATATATGGTCAAAAAATAGGCAAAAAATGTAAATAGTTATTGAGTATAGCTCGATAAGGAGAGTTCGGTGAAACGACGAGACGTAAGAAAATTGAACGGCTGGTAGGTATACTAAAATAATACTTCTCTTGAATGAACGTTTCTGAGAATAACCGGTAATAAGGGTATTCATCTTGGCATCGAGCATGATGTACTCTCCTTTTATACTAATTTATAGTTCACGTCCTTCCTACGTTTCGTATAACTTTTCTTCGCTCACTATATATTGAATTATCGTACCTTACTTTGAATTAATGACATCTCGACTCTTGCCATTAACTAACAACATCCTTGCCCCTTATCCCAACGGCGACAGAAAAGCTGGACTTAATATCGACTTCAGTGACAATTATAATTGCAATTATTTTCTCATCGATTGAAACAAAATTATATAATATAAAATAGAATTGAAAAATCAGCCATCGGCCTCTGGAAATATTATCTTCTTCCTCTGGACCACCCTGCGTTCGGTGCATAGATTATAGATATCCTTTCTGTTAATCTCATTTTATTCTTCTATATGGTCACGTTTGCTGCCACGGTTACGCCAGCTAGACTCTCGAAAATGAACTCAACCGCATAGCTAATAAAAGTCGAGAGTCGATTCGTACATGGAATAGATCTTCGTCTGATCCACACGTTCTCTGTTACAAAGAAATCATTGTTATTAGTTGAATCGAGATGGCCACAGAGTCTAGCGTAATATCAGCCCAGAGTTTCTATTTCCATATTTCGAGGGTTGATCGAACCGCTCCGTTCTTATTCCTTCTCCTTTCCAGGCCTCATTTTAATATACTTTAATTACAAAATTGTACGCCGACTCTGATCATCGGATGAAAATTGAACCATCAGATCTTGTGCAACTCTGGTTTTTACATAACCCGAAGATTGTGCACTCACGACTGGTTTTATTTTTTCTCACTTTCCGATCGAATCACTTACATGTATACTCCGTCTTTTACATCGATTCGTACTTTTCTCCGGATTGATTTTCGACAGGATGATTAATTATTATAGAGTAGTTTTGAGCGATCGATGAAAATTCTTAATATCTCTAAAGAAAAGTTGAAAAAACCTTGTGATTCCTTTGATTATTAAGTTTGTATCAATTAAAACAGACGCTATCGGGACGTGCAAGGTAACTAATTACACGCAGGCACGCCTGACCCGAGAATATCACTGTCTTGTTTAAATTCTGACGTGACATCCGGCGCACAAGAGACAGGTGGGTATCTCTTAGACTTTCAAGTAAATTAGTATGCGTCGAGGATCAGATATACGTTCCTGGTTTAATTCAAGTATGTAATTGAATTCAGATCTCTGTTAGATTGTTATTGTAACATTCAAAGTCTCGGTGCAGTCAAGTTCGACGACGCGACGTTTTCCTAGCCTTCTTCGAAACGTCCACTTCCCACTTTCTTCACTATTTATCATCATTATTATATTCATACCGGGCAAGTTTTCAATGCTTGAGATCAGATCTGAAATTAATTAGACGCGCGGTTTCAATTGACAGAAGAAACTTCACATCTGTATTTTCGCGTCGTTTAATTTTTTGACAATCGTACCAAGTACCTACCAACTTCCTGTCATTCAAATATCACACTAATCTTCCACGATAACGTGTAAATTGTATTTTTATACCTACGCCTCGGAGAAGGGTATCGCCTAAATTGGCAAATATTGTATAAATTGGCCCCGCGGATTCCCGAACGGTATTTTTTCAAACCTTATTACAATAACGAAGAACTTCTTCGACGTCGATCATATTCCCGATAAAATTTCGCCCATTAGCAGCTCCTTCGAGTTTTATTTTTCACTTTTATTATTCGTTATATAAATTTCGTTCGCAAATATCAGCTGTGTAAAATCCTCTTTGGTTAAAGAGTCGAGCTGTAAAGCATGAAACAAGTTTCTTAAGGTTGAAGCAGGTGATTCTGTGGGTGCGGCGACCTGACATAAGATACCCTTAATCGAGGCGGATTGGCAAAGGTCTTTTTCTCGCCAGTATATTTTCTCAGTTAATGGAATCGTCTACCAATACCCGTTACGTACATGTATGCCGCTTGAAAATGCCCTGCAAACGCCTCAATAGAATTCCGTAATAGTTTTTACGAGACGTGCTAAAAATATCGCTATGCAGATTCTCTCTTCAACAGCTATTCGCGTTTAACATTGGATTAACAGCCCTTGCAGAGGAGATCTTTTCTTTTTTTTTTACACGTAGATATAGGTACCTGTTTATGGCTGCGAAATTAAAGATTTTCGTCCAATTAGCGCGTTTTGTAAATGACGAAAAAAAAGAAGAAAAGAACTCTATATTGACTATTTAGCGAGTCATGAAAATAAGGCATTTGATAATTGGAAGATGAAGAAAACAATCGGAAATAAAAAGAAGAAAATGGGATTCTGGATTCGAGATATCTCGGAGTGTGTTGCCCACGTGTACCAGTTCCCCGAAGGCAATCTTGTACACGCCTAAGGACGTCCTTTTCAGAAGCAAGTTTAAAGGTAGTCTCGCGTGACGAGGAACACTCGACCTGCAGGAGCGATCTTGAATCTAAAGAAGAGGTACTTTGGAACAGCATCCCACCTCGGCCTCGGCTCCTTGGCGCGAAATGAGCTTTAACTCGTTTAGTTGCAAATTTGCAGAGCGGTTTAGCGAAACGCATTTATACGGGGAGATTGGTAATTAGACCTTCTAATTAATTGTATAATTAATACGGCTTGCATTTCCACATATTTGAATGAAGAAAAAAACGATTCTGCTCACAAGCCGCTATTAGGAATCCGCAATTAAACATCTCTGTCTTCGTCTACGAATAGCTAAACTGACTTAAGAATATTTTCAGATCGTCAAAATGAATCGATGTAAAAAATTTTCAAGAAACTGAACCCTTTACCAAAATTTATCGATTGACAATTTTATTTCGTCCGCGAAATAAATACACGTACGTATAAAAACGGGGGAAGATTTAGTGTGTACGCTACTTAAAAGAATCTCCGTGAAACCAGCTGGAGATCTGACCGAGCACAAGAGTGACAGGGTCTGCTAATGATGATTGATGAACGTTCTCGCTAGAACACAACTGAATAACTGCAGAATTGCACACAACTGTATAGAATCCTGATAGGATATAGTTAGAACTGAACATTTGACCGACAAGAATAGACGAAGAAAAAGAAACTGTCTATCGAATTTTCGGACTTGTTTTAAGGCTCTGTATAGCGTGGGTGTTCGGTACGTCGAGAAATTAATTTCTTTGATAATTCAACGACGAGAAGAAGAAAAAGAAGAAAAAGAAGATGAAGATAAAAGAGAGAAGGGAGCACGTAATTTTCAGTAGCAAGTAAAAATGTGATAATTTTATTAATTCAGGATAACATCTTTTAGCCTGAAGGTTAATTTGAATAATTAGCATAAATAAAGTCTTCGGCAATTGGTTCTGGTACAGATGTGGGTATTTATAGCTTTTCCAAAGCATGCCAAACTCGACGTTATACAGAAGCTTGGTGTATGGGGAAACGGTAGCCTTGGACAGGTTCGTATAATTTCTATGATAATTCAACGATTATCGAGTCTCCGTCGATCGGGAAACGTTCTCCTTTTTCTTACCGTCCATTAGACATGCGTACGTACCGCATAGCCTAATAGACTTTTTTTTTTATTTTTTGAAAAATCGTTGCCTGATTGGCACCGTGGGTTTTAACGACGGGTAAGATCCGAGACTTATAGCTCACCCGAGCACATGGTTTATCGTTAAAAATCAAAGACGTCAACTCACTCGCCGATCGGGGAATTACTGTGGCTTTGATGTGTGGTTGACATTCAGCCTCCTCCATCTTCAAGGATTCCGTAGAAGAACTGCATAAGCGATGCATCCGGCCTGCAGTGAAATAATGCGGATAAAAATGAGTATAAAGCTTTAATCGCTGTGCAATTATTGTATCGTGTAAGGATCAATTTGATATTCATTTAAAATGACAAGAAAATTGATTCGAGGTTATTTTTCCAACTTTTCATTCGCTCGGTCTACCTAGGCGAAGGAGTAACCGAACGGGTTGTAAGTCAGCGGTGAAATATCATGAAACTTATGGCACAGCATGCAGGGAAGACTTTGCCGAGTTATATCTTTGCTCGAGATAGTAACGCTATAAGCCAGTCTCGATTAAAATTATCGATAAACCTCTGGGGTTCTCCGAGTAGGTTCGTAAGGTAAAACATACATAAGCCAAGTTCGCATTCTTGCGACTAGCAACTGGCACGACTCTCCCTTCGCAGTGGGCGTCCGTATGATTGAAAAGAGGTTTATTCGCCGTCGTATTCCAACAGAGATACATCTACATCTACATCTCTGTACCTACGTTACACATCGACGCCATAGAATAAAAGGGATACGAGTTCCAAGCCTCTATTCAACCGTCTCAGTCTCGTCGCGAGAACATCCGAATCGTTTCTCTCCATCTCCCACATCGATTATTAAAATGCTAGCATTCACCACGAAAATCAATTTCATAGCAAAAAAAAAAAAGAATCATTCAATCATTCGAGATTTAAATACGGCACCTATTATACTATCGCATAAGTCAACCCAGTGTGCAGTTAGTGTGCGGGCGCCAAGGCGTCGTGATGGCAAGAGGCCTAGTTAGATTTTATGGGATCGTGTCTTCCTATCATTGCTTGATAGGTATTTCTGGTTACGCTACCCTGCGGGGCTCATCGGATCATCTCGTTCGCAATCTTCGCAACGCCCATATGATCGCCGGCTTGTGCTCAGGGCTTAATTGGACTCTGCGTAAATCTCGCCTTCGCTCCTTCCCTCGCCTGTACATATATGCCTAATTTTCTTCTTCTCTTTTTCGTTACGTCTGTGAATTATCATCAGATTTTTTTCATACGAGGTATAATGATAATTACTCATCTTTATACGTATCTACCGTCGTCCTAAATTATTGCAAGTATAATAATAATTTATTGTACACGAAAAAATTTGTTTTTTCTTTTTTTTTCTTTTCTTTCTTTCTGTTTTTTTTTTTTCGCGTTTCCAAGACGATGTTTCCGTTACAGGCGACATCCTCTCAGCGGCTGTAATCTCGAAGTCGATGTAATTCCCATGAGCGTTGAAGGAATGTCCGGCATTCATCTCCGTGTCTTCTTAACGTTGCAAGAGCCTTTTATTGCCTCTCGATTCTAGATTCTAGATTCTTGATTCGAGATCGTTAGTCAGTTAGTGGCCAAAGGTATTTGTTGTCTGTTACGTACGGAGGCATCGATGCTTGAAATTAAATTCTTTCGTGAAAGTTTTGCACTGTATATATTTTACTTTCATCTTTAACATACCCGGTTAAATTGACGCCGCGAATTTATCACCAACAAGTGTAAAACGAAGAAAACGATGTAAAAAAAGGATAAAAAAAGAAAAACGTTCGAATCGGCAATATTTCGAACAAAAGTGACTAATTCCCGGTCAAATACGTCGAACGTAATATAGTTATCGTCGATTTTCCGACCGACTGATCAACGACGTTAATTAGTATATATCAATGGTACAAATTGATTGTATAACAGAGTTTCCGTGTTAATGTCTTATTGCGGCGGGAGGAATTTAGATCGATTATAAGTAAGTATGTATATAGGTACTAGAGCTAGCTGTGTTTGTCTCCCCCTGGGAACACGTCTGATAATTTGATCGAGTGAAATACCTACGGTAAATTCTTTTATAGCAAAAAATAGATTGTTCGTAAAACACGTAGAATCCTGACCCGGTCTTTCCTCTGTATTTGGCATCAATGAAGTATACCTGCTGCTTATATACCGATAAAAAGAAAAGCGGCTCTTCGAGACCGTCTCTCGTTGCTGATGTGCAGACAGAATAAGGCAAAAACTGTATAGGACAGGTGTCACATTCCTCTTCGACTTATAAATCCAACTTTTTGGAGCCGGGATAAAAATCGTCGACAATTACCAGCCGAAAATTAACTTTTATAACTTCATTTCTGCGGCTAAACTTATATCTACGATCTATACCAACGATTATTTATCATCTTTCAAACTCTCCACGGCGTTCTAACACAGAACTAAAATTATCTATTCAGATACGTAAAAGGTCTCCATATAGTAGAAGTGGTCACCATGTTAAACAGATGTACTTATGGTACCGTAAAACTTATCGTTCATCTTAACATAAATTATTTTTCATTACAATTTTACCGCCTTGTCAGTATGTATACATATGTTCCTACCTTTTATATAATTATTAAAAACTTTGAGTTTTTCTCTTCGTTATTCCCCATTTTTTTTTTTTGTTTCTTTCTTTTCTCTCTCTCTCTCTCTCTCTTTATTATTTGTGAAGAGATATATATGTAATTAAGAAGGAAATACATTTAGAAGCAATATTTTAGCCTTACTAACGAGGTTTTACTATGCAGCAGCATTTACGAGGATACCGCGTGTGAGATCTAGATGAGAGATGAAAGACGATAGCTTGGGAGTAGGGCCGTAGGAATTCGATTAATAATTATTTATGTAGAAACGAAACCATTCGAATAGCCCTAGGCGTGGATTGGGTAAAATTTTTCTGACGGATTACGCAGCCAGTAAAATATCAAAGATGAAGTTTATCTCGCGTGACGAGAAGTCGAATTAAGAATACTGTCAAAGCCGACAAATTAAGTTGTCGAAATAATATATTCATATTTCTTCTTGTCTTGTATTTTTCAAGGATCTACACGAAAACACGAAATAATTTTGTCTCGGGCATTATTTTCCACACCTGAAATTATCATGCGTATATATAGGTATAGACTCGTGGCTCATCGTCTGTAACACAACCAATTCCAACGCCTGTTTCTAGGCCCGATGATTTTAATTATTATGCGATTCACGATTCGGTATATATTCAACACGAAATGCTAATGAACCAAAGCCGCATTTGAAGCTGAATCCACGCTCGAGGGATTTGTCTTTCAATAATTATTGTCGGCGCCTCTCGGCCTGTATACGTCGACACTTATTAATTTCATATTTATTTGTTTGCTCCTTCAAAACCCGATTTCCTCGCTCTTAATTCCGTGAAGTATCACCTCTACCGTAGGTACCTACATTTCCGCCTCCTTCGAATCTCTTAATATCTCCAATATCGCTTACCGACCTATTCGAAGTCCGCGTACTTAGTACATATACGAACGTAAATGCGAGTTTTGTTATACGACGCCATTGTCCGATTGTTCGTATACAACTAGCGAAACAACTTCGAAAGAAGTTCGAACGAGATAAGGGACATTGTTCGGATGTCGCTGAGCTCACACAGGTACTATTCCTTAAAATACTATCATACTACACACACGATGAGGCTTGCGGTTACATCTTAACGTCGTCATCTTTTCTCGCATTGTATTTTAACGAGGTACATTTATCACGGAAAAAGATGCGTTCGGATAGTTTAAGATCCGCGTTATTGAGCCCTGAATGAAAAATTCCAAATGTCTTCGGCGCGGCGATCCTATTGCGTATATCGTGAAACTATCGAACGCTCGCGTTCGCGGGATGAAATCGAAGGTAAAGCTGGAACTGTAAGACTGATTTATACCGAGGGCAGGTAAACGTCTCGAAGTTTGTCCGCAACACAGAATGGTTTATTACGCTATAATATATATTGTAATTTCTTATGGCTAAGTACAGGCAAAGCAGGTCTTCAGGTCTTGTCCCGTGCACGACGGGCCACCCAGATGGTGCGGCGAACTTGTCCGACAATATCTTCCGTCAAGGCGGTCTCCTTTATGAAATCACCTTCGATCGAGCAAACACACCACCGTGTACGTTCTTCTCATATCTATATAGACCTCTTGTATTGCAATTTTTCATCATTTTTCTAAACATACGTCGATACCTATCTCCGTTTTATTTTTATTCCTTTATTCATTCATTCATTTATTCGTCATTCGTACATAGGTAGTCCACATAGATCAATTCTTTATTTATTTATATCTATAAATTTGTAGTTCCCTCTTCATTTCAAGTCATCCGCTATTTGCCAGGACATACGGTTTATGGCAACTATTCTATGGGATACATAAGTACAATGTTGAGATCCTCTCTCCCTTGATTTTACCCTATAACTATATATGCAGAGAGTTTATTGCTTATATGGGTTTAAGGTAGAGGAAGAAGTACGTATTGCCTATGGAGAAGATCTTCGGTGGGGTTCGGATCTCTCCGCGGCTCGCGCCAGGTAACTTAACTCTATAGAAAGAGGATGAGAAGATCTGTGCTCGTATAAGAGTAAAGAGCCAGTAGGTAGTACATACTGGTGTAAGACCCGGTGGAGAGACCCGTGCGCGTGACTTCATAGAGTTGTAACGCATAAAACAACCGTGGCTGACTTTTACGACGCTTCGTTGTTTGTTCGCAGAATTATTGAGCCGTTCCCGCACGTGTAACTTTAATTGGTTATTCTATACGCCAACTTTTTATACTTCACTTTCTCTTTTCTATATATTATATCCCCACTTTTTACACCTTTGACTCTTACAACGTTACATAAAACCATATTTATATATATATCACTCGTATATCATTTTTCTACATAGTTACATTCTACATTATATTATGCGATTATCGCATGCCTATTTCAAACCTCGACTAGACCGATCACACATTGATCTCATCTCACGAGAATTGTAGGTATACAAGAAACTTCTACAGACTTGATCGATTTATGTCTCGGGAAGTGTTTTACCCGGGTAACACCCACAGGTTTCAATTATTAAACTATAAACCTTCACGGATAGAAGTTCATTCGCGAAAAGATTTGTCGTAAATTACTGTCCATACTATATTTTACAACGGTTGAAATTTTTATTGCAAAATAAGGAATTTGTATGTGAAAATTTTTTCCATCAATTTCGTACCTATATACTTAGTAGATTTTATTTATCTGGAAATAGATTCTTTTCGATCTGCACCGAGTGATATGAATAATGAATAATTAATGAGTTATACATTTTTTTTGTTAATTTTTTAATTTTTTTTACATAATATTGCGGGTGTTGAGACAAAACTTATGACACTGCTCGTGAGTTATGGTTTGGATTATAGTATGAGTATGAGTATCTGAGTAGAATAAATAGGTAAGCAAAACTACTACCTACCGCGGGTATAATTCGTTCGGTGTTCATTCGGCAGAACAAAACAGGGACTATGTACTGCAATCACACTTGTCAATCTGTACGAGGCTACGAGGAGTTACTCTGTGCATTGTACTACGTAGAGAGAGAGAGAGAAAATAAATAAGAAATAAATGAATAAGTAAATAAATAAATAAAGAAAGAAGAAACGAAGAGATGGAAGGGTATCCTTCTCTTTCGAAATTCTTTACGATATTGCTGTGCTACTGCGTTCCTGTAGTCGCAGAGTAATTATTAATAATTGTCGTCCTATTAGAGATAAATTCTTATGCACTAGCGCCAAG
Source organism: Rhogogaster chlorosoma (assembly GCA_944452935.1). Lineage (NCBI taxonomy): Eukaryota > Metazoa > Arthropoda > Insecta > Hymenoptera > Tenthredinidae > Rhogogaster > Rhogogaster chlorosoma. The sequence continues at coordinate 24,934,182 of OX101800.1, read as the reverse complement.
GAGTTAATGCATCACTCACACACGATCTTTGGATATAATCTAAGAGTTTGTAAGCACATAGGACGATCGAGAAGAGATTAATTGTGTCATTTATACACCCAGCGTTCAGGAAATGCAATTTTTTATTTTACAATCTTACCGATGATTTGAATTTCGTTAAAAAAACCAACCAACCAGCAACAGGTACTTAGTCTTAGCCTCCGGGGTATTAACGACATTGCAGGATACGGGGGACGAGCCGAGAGTCTAGAGCGGAGGCCTGAGGCTGTAGCAACCATCTTTTAAGACCGAGTCTATTCGTCTTAAAGATAATATCGTAGAGACACACTGTCCAGGTTAATCGTCAGGCGAAAATTATCCATCTCCTACGTAGCTATTCAGTAGCGTTTATGCAGTCTTGCCAAATTTCTATGCAGAGTTTCTCTCTTCATATATACGCGACAGTTGTATTTATTAGAAAATCTTTAACCGCCCTGTGTGGATCCTTTATGTATTTGCATTTGCATCTTGTAACTATAATGTACTATGTACATTGATACATATACTCTTAGAAGAGTGGTAAAAAAATTTATCAATTTTTAGCGAGCGTATATTATGCCGCTCAGATCCCACATCGAGATCACAAAATATTCATAGTCTATTAATCCCTGTCAATTACGATCCGCGGACGGTCGACTTACCTAAAAAGGATTCAAACGTCAGCTGAGATCGAACAGCGACGAGTTTACTCATACCGAACTGAACGGTTCCTAATTTATTCATCAATTTACTTATTTCTTTTCTTTTTTTCTTTTCCTTTTCTTTTCTCTCTTTCGTGCACTTCGGGATATCAGTCGGGCTAATCCAACAGCTATACGAGTGTAATTATATCATCTGTCAACGTTTCAATTTGAACTTGTTTTCTCCTATCCAAATTCAGTTGTAGATAGAAATAATCGAGAGAATCGAGAGAACCATTGGTTTTATTTCATTTCAAATCAGGAATTATAACCATTCCGAGATACCGTATCAAATTAATTCACACCCAACTCCACCGCGGTTATTTATCTAAATTAATGCAAAGGACGGGTATAGCTACGTCAATTAGAAACTACCCATACCCGCATCTACGAAGCTGGTATAAATAATAAAATAAAAGTACAGGTATGAAACGCGTAATTAGTAAGCCACGGTAGAAATAGCCGCAATCAACGAATGGTTATTTTCAAAAACTGTTAAAACTGCATAAGCTTGAACTTTTACAAACAACATTTACTCTCGGAGAGTACATATATACCCGTATACACATATCAGTTGATAATTTATTATTCGTATGGGTATAGCTCTGTAATTTATCACCGTACTCGTCAAGCCGTGCAAGATTTCACACCATAAACCGGCATGTCTGTAGTTGATCTATTTTTCTTGTCAATTAGACTAAAGCCAGATGGTTTGTAATTAAAAGAAGAAAATGAACGAGTTTTAATAATTCCTCATTAATTTATACCTTCCTAGGCACAGGCGCGGGGATATATCTATCTATCTGTAAATTCTACTCTGTGTAGGTATATATCAGTGAAATAGAATAAAGTAAACGATTGATTAACGACGCTAAGAACTGAATCCTGCAAGATGGTCGCTGGCCAGTTTGCGCGTGTCGTTGAAACTGGCTGTAGGATATAACCAAGATATGCCAGGATCAGGTCGGAGGCCGGAGATGGAGACTCGATAGCTCGCTGAACCGGCTCGAAGTCTTGCTTGTTGCATCGTTTCTGGCAGTAGCAGGGACGTCAGATCGTTGACAGTGCTAATTTATATTATTACCTTGATTAATTATCCCTTGGTAAAAATATACGTTTTCTATACAACAGCTCTTCCCTCGGCACGTGGTTAAATGCTGATACGTGTCTCATCCGGCGATATATTCCCATCGCTATCTCCTCTCAATCCTTTCTTCTTTTCTTCAACCAAAAAAAAAAAAAAGAAAGAACAATTTCGCCAACATTTAAATTAACGTGCGAGTCGTTTCCTCGCCCTTTTTCATTTGACATTTGTCTTCCCCGAGGAGCATGATCCGTGATGCTGAGAGTCGCGTCTTCTCATCTCGCACGAGGCTGCTCATTCGCATCATTTAGAAATAATAAATGAACCCAAGGGGATTCAAGCCGCGAGGAAACGGCGTGTTTGCTTCAAGCCGCGCGCGGGGTTCCGTCTGCTATACTGCCACATTGCGTGCACAGAAAATTATCCTCTAATGCATAGCTTCTGGTATTTGCTAAACGAGCCACTGAGTAATTACCCCCTGCTTATGCTTTGATAGAAGACCTTATACACCGCTCTAAGAACATCCGCGACTATAATAAGGACGTGAGAGAAGAGAGAGAGAGGATCCGATAATCAGAAACTAGTATCCCACATGCGGATTTTTTCCCAATTTCAATTCGTTCGGAATCTTAATGACTGCGTGTGCAGACTTGTCGACAGTCGAGGTGAAATGCTTGATTATCATAGGGGAAATAGAACGCGTAAGAGAATGCGAAATAAAAAAGACTCTGAACGAAGCGCACACCTGATTCGACTGATCAATGTGACGCTACACGATCAATTAGCAATTAAGGGGTGGTGTGACATGATCATTAGTCTATCTATATACAAGATGTGAGGTTATATGCTAATAGCTAATGACCGAGGCTCATTTCACGAGCAACGACGATCGTGCGCCAACCGTTGATGCATGCATTAGTCAAGATGCTAATGAACAATAATCATTATTACACGTGCATCGATACTAGTTTCATGACTTTTATAAATCGGAGTGGTTTTTTTATACCAACTGTCGAGAATTCTCGCCACTTGTATCATGTATACGCAACGATGCGGAGCGTAGCACGAACTCCTACACAATTTTGATTACTATCGGGTGAAAAAAGCAGACCAATGTATAAATAAATAAATAAATGAATGAATAGAGTTGATGAAAAAATCTATTATTTCTATTTGAGAAACGAAAGAATTCAGATATGAGACCGGAGAGCGGAGATTAATATTGCTCGGTGCGCGTTGCTGGCTGCTCGGTTCTTTAACTGAATTGATTGACGTCTCTTATTAGTTGTACATAGCAGATTTAAAGATAAATTGCACGGCATAAAGGCAGGAGAGAAATTGCAGGAGTCAGTCGACCGAAAGTCACAGACTAATCCATGTTAATGCAGGCATATTATTTATTGTAATCTTAATTGAATTCACTTGCTATACGTGCGAAGGTATACATGTATATTTTATGTATATCAGGTAAGGGAAGGAGAAAGAGTACGACTTATGCTCTCGGCGAACCTGAGATAGGATTGTCGTTTAATCAGCTTATTTCGAAGTACTCTCGGTCTCTCCCTTGAACTAGAGGTAACACAAAACCTCTCCTGCAAATATAACGAGAAGATTACAAAGCTGTTGGTTTTAAGCCGTGAAATATATCTGCAAAATAGTGCGTTTCTACGTCACTACCGTTCTCGCGGCACCCATACGCGCGTATGTAACTATAATGAAATTCTATATTCGTAAGGAGAAATCATCGCGTATCAGGTTCGGCGTGGAAAGGCATAAAAACGTAGGCTATAATTATTTCGACTTCCTTGTCCAGATATGGATACCAGATTTAAATCTCTCGCTATCTTGTCCAGGGTCGGATTTGTTTTCGTTATTTTTTCGCGATGTATTGCCAAGTGCTGATATATCATTCGCCGGTGAGGAATAATTAGAGAGAATTAAGATAAAAAGTGGAAGAAATATAAAAAGAGAGGAAAATAAATTGTGAAATTGGTTTAGTTGGCCAAGGTTATGTAACCGTCCGTTCATCCGGCGCCAACGAGAGATCTTGACCAGCCACGGTCAGCTGTTGTCGACCGCGAGCAACGACGCGTTGTAGATCAGCCTGCAGCGGGACTGGGGAAAATAAGAGGATCGAGAAAGAATAAGAAGGAAGGTAAAAAATAAAATTCAAAAAAAATAAAAAAATATTGAGATTGAAATAAAAAAGAAATGCGGCAACGGCTTGAACCACCTGCCATCGACGCGACGCGACGCGACGTCGCGCGTCCGTACAAGGACGATACCGACGACGGGCTGTACGCACCATTATAGTATTTGTGGGACTCGGGAGTTTCTCCAAGCCTTAAGCCTGAGAACTTGTTCTTAGGAAGAAGAAGAAGAAGAAGAACGCGCGGCGTCTGTATTCGAGGCAGTCTAAAATACGCGAAGAATGAAAATCCGTTCATCGATTTTTCCAATTTTTCATAATTGTTAAAAATCCTAGTTTATATCTCGTCCAGATTGATCGATAGTGGATCTGATATACCGGCATTACTTACCAGATACTCCCATACCCCGCTACGAGGAGATATCCGCGATTCTAGATATCAGATTCTAGATTCTAGATCGTGTTCACTTTGCCGAGGTACCTATATACCGCCTGGCAACTTGTTAACGGATCATGCGGGGATCTTAACACGCACTTCTTACCTTCTACATGTCTCATTCCTTCGTGAAAATTCTTTAAACATTTCTAATCGCACGTTTATCGCTGTTTACCTCGCGGTATAACACGCCATACTTCGATACCCGGTTGAGAAGTTGCCTTCTATGATACAGAGTGCAGCGATATCCGAACGTAGTTATATAATACGAGTTTAATTTCCTTTTTATTTTATTAATTAGATAACTTTCGTCAATATACATATTTTCTTTTTTACCTCAACATTTTCATTCGCGATTATACATGACGTCGCAAATTCGAAGCCCCAAGCGCCTCGACTTCATTCCACAAGACACGAAGACGTCGAGTTGGTAGGTGACTCTCGATCGCAATTTTTTCCTAATTAACGATATACTGATGAAGGTGGTTACGCTCTTAATGAATCGCCGAAGGCCACGTTTGCGCGTCTCAACGTCCCCAAATGCCACCGGCGGTTACTGAAGCTCAAGATACCTGATACGTATGTTCATACTTAGGTCGTTTTATTTGGTTCGAAAAATCGCCTCGCTTAAAGGAAAATGAGAATCCAGTACCTGAATTACACGTTATGTCTTATTCCCTCGTTTGGTATGGTGATCGGAACTGCGGGAGTATGCATACCTATACACGCAGCTATGGAGTCCATAGCTGGCTCGAAGAGAACCCTTTGCGAATACACCTATCTCGCGTTTAATATTCAACGATGTAACGATATTATCTAGAAGGATGTCGCCCATTATCTTGGGGGACGGTCCCACGAAGAATCATGATCCTTAGTTTAATCGCTACCGTAATCCGCGAGCTCCTTGTCACCACTTAATATACGAAACCTGAATTTCTAAGCGGAATTATTTACCATAAGGTTAATATTAAAACCTGGAATTTCGTTCGAGTATAATCGGGATTCTCAATGCGTACTTCAAATCTCACTTCCTCAAATAATTAAGAAACCAATTCCAACCAATCTCCAAAATTTCGGAGATATTAAAAGAAAAAAGAACAATTTTATCTCCCATGATTCATTTCGAATTCGATATACCGGATCTAGGAATGATTCGAGACACTTCTGTGCCAAGTATCGTCAAAATCGATGCATTAGTTCGAAAGTTACGTGCAATATTTGCTCATAGAAATATCTAGACGATATCGAAACTTCGATCCTATTTCTTCACTGTTCTGTTAACGGATCTATTCTCTCGTCTTTCATTATATGCCGTCGGGTCAGTCACGCCCCTAGATCTTAAACGTATATCTTGCCGATTGAGACTAGCGTGCAACTCTTAGGTAGATAGGTACCTACTTCCCAATAGTCGAATAGCCGGATAACGAATAATTGGGGCAAAGTGAGCTGTATTGCACCGAAGCTATTACCTCGAAATTTGTCCATCAGGTCTTAGAAATCTGTAAAGTATAAAAACGTCTACCTATATATATATATATATATATATATATACCTCAACGTCGCGGTTTTTTTACTTCTTTAATTATTTTCCCCTGTTTTTATTTTTCTACAAATTACGTGCCTACTTACAGATCGGTAATTTGCTCCTCAAGAAAGCGGACTAGGACGGTTTCCTGCTCGGCTACGGTAATGGCTATTCATTTGTCTAACTCAGGCCGATAATAATTGTTTGCTCTAATAAAATCTGACGCTTTACTGTACATATACTGTATACTGTATACTGTATACCTAGGATGACGCCATTTTCTAGCCAGAGGCTTCTGGCTCGCAGAGGAAGCCTCGTAAATTTATCTTCTCTCTGAGTTTCTAAGAGCATTCAGTTTAAAGAGGACGATCTCTAGGTACGACTTGCGAGTCGCTTATAACCGCGTGGTAGTAGGTATAAGGTACCTTACGATTTTAAATCTTACGCGATGGTGCGTCTCATTAAATCTGTTTGCATTAAAGATCGTTAAATCGTTAAAGAGAGAAAAATATTTTTCCACCGCCTGAGGTAGGTAGGTAGGTAGGTAGGTAGGTAGGCTTGTTCACTCCGCGATACGGTGCAGAAGAAAACGATCTAAGAGTGCGCGGGAAGACCGAGGATCCTCAAGAAGTCAACGAGGAGGAGTATAGGTGATATAAGATCGTTAACTCGAGCGCGTATCCACCTCCATGCAACCTTATTAATTAATCCTATCAATTAAACATTACGCAGATTCTATACGTCCAGCTTCATTTCATACCCAATTAGAACCTTCCGTATAATCGATATCTTGTTTTCTCATTTTTGATCACCCAATTATCAACAATATAGGATAAGATTTGAAAAGAAATCGATCTAGTCGCTTATTCTTCTTCTTCTTCTTCTTCTTGTTAAGATATATAGGATTAATTTCCGATAGAAATTACACCGTCTATATTTCTACCCAAGATGTTACAACTCTTTACACGGACGTGTGCCACTTTGCATAAAATTATCTCTCAAGTAGGTAAGGTATACATTATATTTCCACGGATGTATGAATATGCACGCGCCCCTTTTATTGCACTTTACTTCTAGTCATGTCGGAGCGGCGTCGTCCGCCTCTGGCATCTCGTTATCGTTTCTCGATGTGTGATTCGATGATGGTTGGTTATCAGGATACCGAAAGCTTGTATAATTAGCTTTTTCCGGGTCTCTGCGGATAAATCGGCCAAGTTTATCTGCCTATCTTATTGGTCGAGGAGCAAGAAGAAGCTCGGGATCGAATGATTGTCAAATAGCGATCGAGAATTTATTACATTATTTTCCGAACCCTTCTTCCTCTCGTCTTCTTTTTATCCTTCTTATTTCCTTTCATCTCTGTCAAGTTCTTCTCGTTTAATGTTTATTCTATAAGGTGAGTTTTAAATTGAATTCTCTACCGCGCGCATCAACCTCCCTGCAGCAAACTCGCATTTCCATCGGACCAACTGACAACGCAGACGCATTGATGTAGCCATCGGAACAACCACTGCAACAGGGACGGGTCCAGTCGAGACGTCAACTGTGTGAGGGATAACTTCTTTAAAGTGAGCCGTTTGTCGCCTTTCGTTAAAGCAGCAGTTCTATACTGAAAGAAAAAGAAGAAGAAGAACAAGACGAAGAAGGGAAAAAGAATAAGAACTGATGCCAGTAGTGGTAGTAATACTAGCCAGCCTTTCACCGCTTCGACTGTATAATAAAGGTAAAGGCGAAAATCTGCAAGAGCTCATAGGTTTGTTTGAAGTTTGCGTAAATTAAGTCAACGCATGGCGACAACGTTCGAAATTTATATACGTCATTGGAGTCGTTGAATATATTCTCGCCCTATAAGTAAATACCTGAGGGTAATATTTCGCCAGAGAGCTTTGTTGCGTAGGTAAGTATAGATCCGATCTAAAGTTAGAGAGGTACGATAATATATAGTCGATTTGCAAAACTGTCGCGTCGCGTTTCGCGTCTTTGGTACGGCGCGGCGTGGCACCCCGTACGTCTACTTCGTGACGGACGACTCGGAGCTGTATAAGACAAGGTCTTTTCCACTCAACCAACTCTTCGCTCTGTGTTCCACACTGCAGTTGCAGCGACAAAAACGAAAACACCGTGTATTCTATCTTGTACATTGCAGCTCGCTCGATGCTCATGCTGATGCTACTGCCGCTGTAGCTGTAGCCTTGCCTTGCCTTGGCTTTGCTTGCTCGCTCGCGCTTCAGATCGCGCTTCTAAAGACACCGAAGGAACGGCTTAAGATAGTTGCGACATCCCATAATGCAATAGATCTTTGCGCCGTCGACTCGCCTCCGAGCTGGTGCGCTTCTTGCGCGCGTGCCTTCTAGGGGTGTAGGCTTGAAAGAGCGTTAAGAAACTAGGCGAGTTTTACGCTTGGCGAAAGAAGTGCAGTCTTCGATCTCGTTTCTTAAAAGCTTCAAATTTTTATGAGCGAGCAAAAAAAAAGGAGTCTAGTTTTTCTTCGTCGCGAAGAAGAAAGTGGAAATGGTCTCTCCGAGATCCTCGAGTTGGCTTTTTTCGGGGGGATTAATATTAAACCGTATATAGGTACCCCGGCAGGATTCAATTTTATCTAAAGTTTCGAGCGTAGGTTGTCTCGCGTGACAGGGTATACGCTTCACTGTATAGAATGACGTCTAAGCGGCGACGAACACCTGTTATTACTGTCCGCGTCTCTACGTGAATACCTGGGAGGCTTAGTCCGGTCTCGAGTAAGAAGGTACGTTTACCTGTTGCGCGTTGAGCTACAGGCGACGCCCTAGAAAATAAAGTAAATTGCCAGGCGTCGGTGGCAAAACTGACGGCCCCGTAACTATATCTATACATCATGTGCTTCTGTCTCGCGGTTTCTTGCCCGCGTAGATAATTTCTTATACCTAAGGTATACGTTATACAGGTACATACGTATCAGAGTTGAAAAGTATTTTTATTTTTTATTTTTTATTTTCACCTACAGGTATGATATATAGGTAAGAGAATTCCGTTACATTATTGCGTGGAGGCTACCGTGTATTGTAAACGCTTCCGGTTCTTTATTAATTCACGAATGAGTCCCGATGTGCCACGCTTAACTCGTTAAACGATGAAAATTGAAGAACTGGTAGCTGGTACGCGTAGCGAAGAGTGAGCCAAGAGCTCGACGAGACTTCAGACCGTATACCTACAGTTAAACTTCTTCAGTGCATTATTATACCGCGGCATTCTTGCAGGCTTCTTGGTCAGGCACGTATCGGAGTTCTTGGGTAATATTATCAACATATATGTCTCATACATTATAATACATTCCGAATGTCTACGGGGTTGAGGATAACCCATGCGGTTTACAATTCTGGGAATGATATGAAACGACGGTTTATAGTAGGTATACTAATGAAGGAATTACGTCGATTAAAGAAATGGTGAAAATAACGACGAACAATAAATCGTCGACTAATTTGAGGGCAGAAAGGAGAAGAAAAAAGCAGAAAGAAATTAAAAATTGTTTCCGAGTCGTAAAATTTTGACGATCAAAAATTCCTCGATGTAGTAATTTCCCGGGTTTAAATAAGCTGCGTGAAGTAGAAGTTGTTTAAATAAAATGGTAGCCGGGTTATAAGAGGCCGTAACATTTTACTAGACCCTGTAAAGAACAAAGTGCTAATTATCATCGCGCACGTTACACATATTCCGCTTGACTCTGCAGCCAGAACCGTATTAAATCGTTAAAGGCTCTCTCTGCCCTCAGGTCGTATAGAGGCTCTGGTATAATACGTATACGAAGGTCCGAAGGTATGTATGTACATACCTACGTACGTGGCCGAACTTAAACCGGCTCAGATTTATGGACGCGTGGAGTAAGTATAATGACTAAATTCTTCACCTATAGCCACACGTGGCTACCTTCGTTTCCCCGCACTTCTATATACATACATACATAGATATATATACAATATATTCGAAATTAACCCCATATAGGCAAAAAATTTGGAAGATAGTAGGTGGTAATATACGTATACCAAAATTATATTACGTGTTATTATACACACGTATATGTAATATCTGTCCAAGTATATGTTCTATGTAGATAGAGATTATTTATTAACCACATTATGTATTACAAGAGGGCAAGTCTCTCCATGCAAAACGAAGCAGTTCTTCAGCGTCTTTACTAATTAGCTCCGTTTATATACTATAACGTGTGACAACACACGCGAACTTGGATTTTATTGTAATTTTATATATATGCAAGAGAGGTATTCAATTTTTTTTTTTTTTTCTCTCCTTTCGCGAAGAAGTGTGATCGTTTTAGATTTTAATTCAAATATATTTATATTTATTTGCACACATAGACATACCTCTACACGCCTACGCTTGTGTATGGAGTTATTCGCGAATGTTTAACGGGGCATTTAATGCTTCCGGGGTGAAAGGGACACAGCTGTGATTTTATGATGCACGTTACACGTCACGGTTCACGGTTCACGATTCACGGTTCACGGTTCGAGTATACTGCAACCGATTTTCAAACCACAGTCTTTTGACTAATGATCTTCGATCGATTATCGCAAATAACGTTAACGGGTTAAAATGCAAAACACATATTATATATTTCAATCGCGAATTTTTTCTCTCGTTCAAAAATTCTTTCTCATTTATAGGTCAAACGTCAAACTTTTAGAATATAGTCAGTCTATAAATCTGATGGGTGGAAATAGTTTTCTTTCACTATTATTGCGTTTATTTAAAAATTTGACCCGTCCTATCAGATAGTGGAAATATAATATTTTATACATCGTCCATTTATCTCTTTACCCATACATACCCATATTTATAAATCTTGTCGTCGCATCTATAAGCATACATGATATAAAATCAGATTCGCTCATCTGCAGCAACAGAGGAGGATATATTATATTATACACTTGGAATTAATTTACTTGAATTTTTTTTCTCTCTCCGCTTACTTTAGACCGAATTATTCATACCTAGATTTATAAAGCTGAATAAATCTCTCGCTCTTACCAGCGGATAACTTTTTTTCTGCTTCTTCTTTTTCTTTTTCATTTCCTAGTACCTACGCAGTGTATCTAACTGTCACGCAATTAGGGGCAAGAATTCGCGCGTGCAACAACGCGCAATTATTGTCGTAGGCGTTGGTCTCGTCGAGCGTGATAAATCCGCAGGATTCTTAGTCGTTTCAAAGCATAGAATGATCGTTTTTATTATGGTGCGTTTTATACCGTGGATTTGCCAGCTGCGGCAAACCGTATTCGCTGTCTCGACGGTTTTCTAACTTTCATTTCTAGTTTTCCATTTTTTATGAATTTTTTTTTATAAAAATTATCTTTCAAGGGTGAGCCCTTAAAAGTTATATTAGTCGGAGCTATATTAACTTGTATTAATTAACTTGTTTGTTAAAAAAAAATTAAAAAGCTCAAATAACTAGATACAAAAAATGTATACGCTCGATTGTTGTTGATTTTCTTTTTTTTCTTCTGTTTTTAATCAGCTTCATTTCACGCGATTGACCCGGTTACTGTCAGTAGGAGGCTAAATACACCAAAATGTATGTTAAACGCGGGTATAATAGATACCGATCGAAATTAATGATAAACAACAATAATCGGTCTAACAGGTTTTAAAACCGATATAGTGTATAAAAATTTCTAGCTCGTTCGGTTAATTATTATTATTTTAAATCCGAGAGATCTATTATTTTGTGTATTCGTATAACGGTTTAATCTACGATCGAACTAATCACTAGAAAATTAATTATAAATAATCTATCATCAAGGAGTTTTATATGGCTATACCCACTTTGAACTACCATTTCTAATTATCAGGCTTCTTATTCACAATCTAATTATCTACATCCTCATCTATACACAGTTTGCTTTAGATAAACGATTCTGAAAACACGACTCACCCTTCCGGAGACAAGGATGTAATGACATTACAAGAACGCAATTTCCCCTTGCATTAGGTTAATGCTCAATGGTTTTTCTTGACCATTTTTTTTTTTCTTAACTTGTTTTATCCGAAAAGAAGAAGAAAAAGAGAAGAAAAAAAAAAAAAAACTACTACTACTCGCCCATCAATGATTAATCTCTTTCTTGAATGGACCTGATGACCGCGGAGAGGGTTTCATCTACAACAATTTACCATTCGTTTGAGGGTATAGGTATATATACCGTATAGGTACTATATTCTATAAAAGATCAGAAGTGAAGATGGTCTCGTGGAAAAGCACTGGGGCAACAACAAAGATCAATGGTAAAGATAATCCAAAAAATATTAGGGAGATACATAATGATAGATGATTATTTAAAGTAGCTCTGTAGTAGCGTCCATCTATTTTTTACCTCTCATTCTCTCAATTTTATCTATCTCTCTCTCTCTCTCTCTATCTGTCATATATACATATATATGAATATATATGTTCACCCTAGAGAAGCTCTGACCAAGATAGAATACAGAACAAATATAAAGACAAAGAGTATAGGTAAAGAAAACGACACGATTCACATTTTTGATATAAAATTAATTTAAATTTGATTTTTCATCCCTTTTTTCTCTTCACATCTTCTCTAGCTTGATAGAGAATATTGGCTATATTCTTATCCCCGATTTTACTTATCATAGAATTTTTGCCACGCGAAGTTTTGCAAATGTGAATGTAGATATGGACGATGAGTTATTTATTAGTGTTAAAAGATATGTACATATATATGCATACCTATATATGGTAGTTTGTGTTCCATACCGGGAATTCGGTGACACGCAACGAAAGAGAATTAAGAAATATCCACATCCACGGCGCTATGATCGGACTAAAGACGGGACTCGGGTACGAAGAGAGTCACAGTTAATTGGAATATGATTAATGTCGCTTATTAAAGTAAGTTTCGCGTTAGCTACGGCTGTCTTGTTATATATATATCGAAAATATATAGACTGTGAAGAGATGGTTAAGAACACGCAACTTCAAATTTTACGAACGCTTTTACCTCCTCAGAATATGCCTACTTACATATGTGTATCTACATTTCTTTCATCGTGTTTCACGCTTTCGTCTTTACAACTACGGAATAAATACCCGGTCATCTATATCAAACGAATTTTTCCCTCTTTCTTTTTTTTACTCTCTTCATTTCTCATCATTTCATCTCTCATCAGAGAGAGAGAGAGAGAGAAAAAGGAATCCTGAAATTGTAACGAAGTGATAGAATTAGGCTTTAGATTATCCATTCACAGAATTTAATTCACACGTACGATCTTAACCCAGAACTAGATTTCGCTTCGAGCTATTATGTATTTCGACCCGGGAGCTGCAGCATGCGATACACGAGATCAGAGGCTAAGAAATTATAGTACCAGGTGTCTAATTCGATGTATGAAATGATCGGCAAAAATTAATCGTTCATTTTATATATATTTTTTTGTTTAACGTAGATTGAAAAATAAGAGAAAAAAAGAAAAGAAAAAAGAAAACGAAGATAAATAGGCACTAGATCTATTCAGGTATGGGTAGATTATTTTGACGATGAGATTAGACTAATATTCCAGCTACTAGAATTAGTTGTACAAATATGAATAATTGGTAGAATAATAATCGAGTGAACGATTGTAGTTCGTTTAATGAGGATGATAATTAGTTTATAATGATACGGTGAAGTGGTTTAGTGCGCTGGTTGGTTAATGGGACTTATTAATCTCAGGTCTTAATCCCGTGGTAGGTAACAAAGCACTATACATACAACATACCTACGATATTATATTATACATACATATATGACTATAGGGAGTCTTATCTATCGAACCGCTCATTGTCAGCCAGCGATATTTATAGTATAATTAAAATTGAAGCAATAGTCAAAGGCGTTGTGGACCTAGTAAGACTTCACCTCACTTCACTTCACTTCACTTCACTTCACTTCATTTCAGTTCGTTGAAGGGAGAAAGAGAAAGGCGAAGATACAAAAGAGAAAGAGAGAGAGAGAGAAAAAAAAATTATTAAAGCACATGACGTAACGTCGATATGTGTATATATGTACCTATAGGGATAGGGCGAAAATTTCTTGGAAGAATAATCGATGCTTCTACTCGTACCTGTATACCTATACCTATACCTATACACATAGGACAGGTTCTATAAGAAACGAAGAGGATCGTACGCGTTGGGCGACCGCAGAGATCCAGGACGTGATAAGGGAAATTAGGCAGATAATTAATTACTACGTACCAGACAAGCAGATTCTGAATCTTAGATAACGCCTGTCCGTCACCTCGCTCAAGTCATTATTTGAGGCTTTATGGTCACCGTTGATAAAATTGCACGGTTAACAGTTTAATGGTAGAACTTAAGTAAAGCTATCTTATCCGCCATAATGAATGATGCGTACGCAAAATTGAGGATTAATTTATAGCTGTTCGACGCCGTATTAATGAGCCTGTAATTTACTTGAAGCAAGAAATTTTTTTCGCCGCTTAACTTTCGCGATAAATAAATAAAAGGATAAAAAAAAAAAAAAAAATCAAGCTCCTCCGCGCGCGGGTCAGAATAAATTCTTCTTAAACTATAATTAGCCGTTTTTAAAGACAGAAAAGTGGTAATTATTCAGTGTCGAGAAGTCGATGACTATTAATCCTAGTCAAAAAAGAAGACGGGATGTGGTATTTAACGGCGAATATACTCCGATCGAAAGAAAATAAATCCTTATAAATCAGGCGCGAAACGCGTGCACCTGCGATACACAATTTACAAATTTGCATATACCTACCTATACCAATTTTCTCTAACGTAAGTCACGCAACGTGAATTCCTACAGCTGGTTCTCTGCTCACCGCTTAACCCGATGAAACGTATACCAATCACCATCTTATACCTGTTGCCAGGTCGCGGTATTAAATGTCAGTTTGACGTGACAGTACGCGATTCAGTATCGGCAAGAATTCATCAGAGAAATCTCGTCTCATTATATGAATACAAGTTTTTGGCGATATTTATTCTGAACTTTCGTCTATTTTTCATACTCTTCGACGAAATTTCTCGGGTTTTGTCAAAACTCGGTTGCTTGTCGCGGACTGTGCGATATAATTCTGGTATACGCGTAGATGCAGATAATGCGAATTAGAAACTTGTGTGAAACCAGTGTACATATCGATGTGGTTTTTTCTCGATTTGCGACAGCAGGTGCTGTGGGCGGAGGAAGTCGATCCTACGATAGGATCTCGGAGGCGAAAGCCGCGTGTTTCTACCTTGGTCAGATCGATATGGACGCGAGATAAGTTGACTTTTGATTCAAGAACACGCGCGCGAGTCACTGTCCTCGACTGGCATCCGTAAACGAAAAGTTTAATGGAATTGTATTGCCGCATTTTATCATGTCGTATTTATACCACATATCAACATGACCGGGTATAAGTTCTTCGTCTCGAAATCCTACCAGCGTTAGAAAATGATAGAAAAAAATCAAATAAAAGAAGCGTGTACTTAAAAATGTTAAAATCCGATAAAAATCCAGCCATTCGACCAAAAGAAACAACTAGATGCACGTACATATCGAAGATACCTACAACCAAGAAGCCTAAAGGAGAATCAGGTCCGAGACGATCAACGAACGGAGATTAAGATACAAGAAGAAAGCATCCGATAGAATAAGAGAGAATGCAGAGGGCGTAGGGATTATGTGATCATCGAACGATGCATATAGATTATTTTTACACAGTTGAATGCTATGGAATTATTTTAGATCCGAAGAAAGTAAGAGAGGCATGAATAGATTTGAATGGTGAGAAGATTTGGTGGTTTTTAAAAAATTTTTAAATTTGAAGGGATGGTTGAATTTTTTACAAACTCGATTCCGCAGCAGGACTTTAAATCTTATCTCGCGATTTCATGCGGAGTTGTAAAACTGGCGAGAGTATCTAATCGGCGAGTAATTTGAACGGGATATATCTCGCGGCGTTCTGGATGCTAGAGCACAAAACCCCCTGTGGAGAGGTTGAGCCACCCAAGAAGCGAACTAACGCTTCGATAACTTTACAGATTGTAATATGTAGCGTGGGGCAGCAAACGAAACCCGAGCATGAACCGAGACGCGTTCTTTCTTTGACAAAGAATTCTATGTGCAATTGTTCGATAACTATATACCTACTGCGACTGTATATCTTATAAAGTATACAGGAAATATTCGCGCGGGAATTGGCTTTGCCCCGCGACCGATTGAAGAAACTAGACAAATAGAGAAAAAGAATGAAATCAGCGCGTAAAGCAATCGAGGGAATCTTTTGTCCGGCTTTGAGAAAAATGAACACCGTTATGTGTGTACAGTCACAGTATGAGAAAAAAATAGAAAATAACTGGAAATGGAACAAAAAATGAGGGAAAAATTGAACGCGAAATACTGGGAACTTGTGGGCTTGCCTTGCAGTTTTACTTACAGTTCTGGAATATCGCTTTGGTTATACGAGGGTGAAGCTATATAAACAATCGTAATACACTGCAGTAAGACGTTTAAGCGGTAGCACCGAGAAGTGCTTTTAGCTAGATACTTTATACTTTATATTACACTGATGTTAGAGTGTCGTAGAAGTTTAATGCACAGAATTTACACCACCGTTTCGCCATGAAGACTTCGACGCCAACTATCGTTATGAAGTTATTACAGCGATCCGGAATTGCTCTGTCTTTAAATGAGGCGATAAAGACCTTCAGCGAATGCATATTATGAGTATGAAACTGTCTCGTGTATATTGATATAAATCTTTGGCTCATTATGAAAAATGTCAACAGCATCCCTGGGGATTTTTCTCCTAAGATCATGCGCCAGAAAATGTGAGAAAAAAATCGCCTGGTTTTGTTACGAGTCGTAGAGTGGGATAAACGATTTGAAAAAATCGTTTCAAATGGAGTGTAATTTAATAATGAGAAGAACGCATCTCTTCGACAAAGCTTTAATTATTGTGGTCGGATGACTCGTAAGTAGAACGCAGCATTACTTCCTTTAGACGATTCGTTCCGTTGAATTTTACTCACTTCTTTTCTTCGCTTCTTGAATCCTTTTTCTATTTTTCTTCTATTTTTCTTATTTTCGTCCATAACGCTCGAGCTCTGATGAATCGGTATCGTTTCCATCCTGACATCCGCATCTTCAGTCACTGAGCCCCCGGGGACACAAGCCGTGAAATTTCAAGTTAGTTACGAGAGAGGTCAACTAGCCGCAGATCAGATTCCTTCATCTACTTCTTTAGCCTCTTTCAACATTTTTATAAACAGCTAGCCGTCCATCCCTCTACATTATACCTGCTACCTTCTCTCAAAGAAATCGGATCGATTTTTATCGATCAGTTTGTAATATCGTTTACTACAAAATTTATAAACCGCCTGATCGATGGCCTTTTCAGGCAGGGTCGAGCGAGGAAACTCTTAACGATAATTACCACACATTTCAACACCAGTATACCCAATCTCCTAACCGAGATATGGAAATAAATCGGTTCAATAATTCGATACGTGTACGTTGAAAGAAATATCTAAACTATTAATCGCCTAGTATTCGCTCCTCGTTTCATATACCTGCTCTATATTTCCTTTTCCTTTTTCCTTTTTTTTTTCTTTTATTCCTAAGTATATCTTTAGAGAGATTCGTTTCTTTTCCCTAGCGCCTAGATATCGTACACCTCTCGGAAGCGAGCCAGTCAGTTAGCTTAGCTTAGCTTAGCTTAGCTTAGCCTTAGCCCACGCGATCGGCACCCTAGCAACGTTTACCACAAGACTTCATTGCCGAGATCAAATCAGCTCTAGTATCTTTAAATGCTGCTGTTGATGCTGCAGGTATATGTATGTATGTAGTTTGATTGTATGGGTTGGACGTGGTGCACCGTCAAGTAGTTCAATTTACAACAATTACAAGGCAAAATACGATACGCGAGTATATAGATATTGTAGTATCGTTCATTCGAGAGATTTTAATCGGATATCTTATTCTGCTTCCTCTTCTCATTTCACAAAGCGTTTTTTTTATTATTCGACAAGATTACCTAAGATGTAGGATGAAAAATCGGCAATCGAATTATTGCGCATAAATATTGAGATGGTTATTCACAATTTTTCTTTTCTTTTCTTTCTTTCATTCATTTTTTTTTATGCTTCTCAACGCGAGGCTTCTTCCTCCTCGGGTTTATTATAAGTAACAATTACCTTCACCATTATCGTTGAACGATTGCGAGTTCAGGCAGCGAGCCCAGCATGGGGTATCGCAAAGCATTGTACAATATGAACCCGTTTTACCGTAGGTACCTACCTACCTACCTACCTACCTACCGATCGTTATTAACAGCCGATCTCTCGTTGCGCGGCTATTGGGCAATAGCAATTATCGATTCTTGTCGCTTAATGCGATTAATCGAAACGATTCAGGAGCAATCGTGACTACCAGCCCTTCGCTCCGGCTTCTTATAAGACCCGTAGAATCTAGCTTCTAACTTCTAGGTTTCTCAACGAGGAACTTATTCTCAGTTCGGAGAGAAAATCGGTACAAATATATACTTGAACGATTGAATCGTCAATTTTTGTGAAAGGAGTAGAAAAAAAAAATTGTATTTTTTTGTGACTTGAGACGACTTGATACAATCCTGTCTATCTTTGCATCACTTGACTCCGGACAAAAGGAAGATAAGATACTTCTTCGCTCGAGGAGGAGGCGTGCGGGTAATGAATTCGCGTGATTACTAAAACGCGCGCAATGCCTTCGGCCACACCGCAAGGCGACCACGCACGCTGCTAAGTCACCGGTCTATAGGTCTGGGCAGGTTCAACGTTTAGACCGATTCTCCGCTATGGCTGGAAAATTGTCAATAATTGCCACAATCTTGGCCATGCACCAAGAACCGACTCGCTTCGACGATTTAATAGCTCCTGCCAGTATAACCGAACTACCTGCGAGCAGCTCTGTGCCTAAGCCTAAGCCGTTATTATATCGACAGCGAAGATAACAAGCGTGCCCGGTGACACTGCCATCGTATATCTACGTCCTACGTATATACCTATATCTCATGTCATATTTTATCCATCCTTCGAAGAAAAAAGAAAAAATCAAGAAATAAATTAAAGATTTTATGTTCCTTTCGATTCCGAAATTAGAAATTGAAGAATTTTGTAATTATTCGGTAAAGTACTTGAACAATTTTTAATCATCGATCGTGAAATCGAAATGAAAGAAAGAAAGAGAAAAAATATATATATTGTTTCCGGAAACGATATATAGCGATGGAAAAAAAAAAATGTGTATATTTTTGAGTATGGATGTTGCAGGGACCGGTTTCCGTTGCTTTTCTGAAACGGTTTAGCGTCGAGTCGTATCACACGCTCGGAATAGTTGACAGGGGGCCCAGGATACACGAGGACAGATACGTCGGAATTGGTGTACCGTACGATCACACATCGTCCAAAGAGACGTCTGACGTGAGCCGGTGATCGATCACTCGGTTTATTCCCGTATTTTTACCGGTATCAAATCTCTGTATTCACTAATATATTTATTTTCTTATGATAGGTATATATACGGATACGGATACTCCGATGTGAATTAGAAAAGACTTTAGATTTTACTCCGCTCCTCGTAATATCGTAATATACTGCAGTCGGTTATACAACTGCGATAGATCGATCGATTATACAGCTACTTACCTATACTTTCAGAGACGAGGTCATTTTTTTCTTTATCTTTTTATGTATACATATTTTTTTTCTCTTTTCTCTTTTCTCTGTTTCTTCATTTTTTCATTTTTTCTTCTCTTTTTTTTTTGTGCTATTTATAACGCGCTCATGCCCGTCAATCGATCTCTAATATTCCATTTCATCAGAATTACGGGTATCCATGTACCGATAGTTAGACAGATCTTTATATCCCCTTGGTATGGCGTGGGTGGTTAGATTTCGCAGTCGAGTCTATAGTAGTCAGTCCACGATCAGCTCCGGGAAGCAGAGTGTTGCCCCAGCTTCATTCCATACCGCCATTCCAACACTACGTTGGGTGTGGTTTTTTTTTTTTTTTTTTCCTTTTTTTTTTTTATTCCATCTAGTTCCTTTTTTTTCTTCTTCATCTTTTTATCTTTTCTTTTCTTCTCTATTAAGAACGCGCGCGGCGCTCCGCTGATCACGGATCTGATCCAGTGATCTATTACAGGATCTTGAGCTGCTGTTAGGGCGTCGTCAAGTCTGTTTGGAAAACCAATCAGGATATTGAGAGCGATTATTCAACTCTGTGACTTATTTCAATACCCGATTTATTCCTTGTCTATAGATTTAATTTTTTCATCTTCTATTTATATTCATATACGGTCAGAATCGTTAATTATTAAACAAACGGACTATATTATACGCTTCACTTGATTACAATACGCAATCTTATTAGTTCTCTTGAACAATAATTGTACGAAATAAATTTTATAATACCTACGTAAAAGTCGCACAAGTATTTAATTAAACGACTGAGAATAACTAATTATGCAAAGTATCTATTAACCGTAGAAATATAGTCTAGATATAGTTTTCAGGCTATTTATTTCCACTCAATAATACCGAGCTTATGCGGTATATACTAGGTACTAATAGTATGTAATTAACTGGCATATTGGCATATTGCACTGGCCATTGGTTAATAAAGATTCAAACAACATCGCATAATCTTGTTTGTGGGAAAACAACGTTTCGGTATCGATCGGTATATCAATACACTATTTATATCCATCATATACAGTTACTATACAAGATATAATATGCACTCATTCGAACCAATCACGTTCACGGATATACAAACTAAACCGTCTATATATAAAACATATTACATTCCATGAATCATTCTCTCTAGTCAGTTCTACGACTACGTCTTTGATCTCAATGATATTTAGTTCCGCCTCGGATTAGAGAGAAGGACAAATAATCCGTTCTTTAGCGAATCAATAATTTATACAATTTTTCAACTAATATCCTGAAAATCTGTACGGAAGAATTCATCTTATAAAAGTCTGTGAATATGGCGTGAGAAATTTTAATAACGTCCGCGTATATCTTTATACCCTCGATTCGTTACAGATCGAACCTTTCCCCCGTTTTTTTATTTTTATTATTTTCATTATTTTCATTTTTTTTTTCTCTATTTTTCAACATCGTTTTGGTCATAGTTATACTCGGCGTGCAAGGTTTGGGGAGGCACACGGCTCGCCGTCCAGGAGGTAGGTAAATGAACTGGTTAGCGGTTGGGCAGCCGAGGCCCAGGCAAGGTCACGACCTGGACGTCGCCGCCAGCCGCCAGCAACAAGAGCCAAGAGTCTGGCCTCTGTTCTCCGTTCTCGAGTCAGTACAGCCTAACCCTAGGTGGTAACTACCTACTGGCTCGTATTGCTCAGCTGATTTTTGTCAGTTTCATATTTGCGCCTTGAAATTAACCTCGTTTTCATTATATTCATCCCGGTTCTGATTTTTTAGCCACTTAATTTTTTATAACGAACCTTTTCTACTATACGCTTGGATTTGCAGCTTTTTACACCCTTGGCTATATACTCCTACATGAATCGCTGTGTACTGTCACAAATCGATCTTTACCCAACTGGCAGACGATTTAAGGGACTTATTACAGCTACAAGCGACGCAGCAGTAGTATACCGAGAAGTTGTTATACACGGAACAATATTCGTGATTCTTTTTTTCTAATTATTTCTTTTTTTTGTTGTTGCTGTTGTTTCTTCAATTTCTATGAAACAGAATCCAACAGGATATTTTCTATATATATTTGTCACTCGTCCTTGCGGTTATACATGTTACGTATTTAAACCAAGTGACAAAGATTATAGTTGCAGGTAAAAATTCTACCATGAAATTCATCGGCGATCCGTACATAAGACGGAGGACGGCAAATCCGCAGCGTCATGGCCCGAGGGTGAATGATCTCTTGGTCGAACTGACCTTTTTTTTTTGCTCTTCTTATTCTTCTACTTTTTCTACAATTTCTTTTTGCTTAGTTAGTATATAGTTCCGATTTTTATCGATGCTCGAGATTTTGGTTGGTTTAAAAATTAGGCGAAATTAGTTTCCCTCAATTTGCAAGGTATGGCGTGCGATTTATATCCGACGAATTTCAACGGCAGATGACAATTGCGCGGTATTCAACGTTTGACATATACTTTAAGGTCAGCGTGTCGTCAGCAACGCGACATATACGATATATATATACCTACTCCGAGATCTTCAACGTTCGGATGTATAAACGCTTCGTCAAAGTTCAACATCTTGTTTAGAAACTTTACATAACCTGGGTGGAATAATTCGTTCCGTATATATCGTAGTAGGTACAGTAATATTATAACCGCGATCAAAAGCTCTACATATAATCCATCTTCTGTTATTAATCTAGAAACTTGTTCTAGACACTTTCATATCATACGACTTAGGTATAGAGTTTCAATACCAGCTAAACCCATACGCATTATAGATACACGACGACGACGTTTTTGGTATCTGACGGGAGAATTTTTCGGCCGTTGATATAATCCGCGAAAATCAATCGTAACGTAACTTTAGATGACGCGAGCTCCGACTCACTCACATCTAAAATAATTAATCTCAGAAATTATACGACACGCGGACTCGTGTCGAATTTCTTTCGCCAAATATCGATGAAAAAAAACAACATATATATATATATATCTTATAAAATTATTCACACACACATCGTCATCTTTCTTGAAATAATAATAACCAATGAATTTTCAAGTACAATAATCACACTCACCGTGGATATAGCGAAGTATCTAACTTCTCTCTGCGCGGCGTAACACCTCGCCTGTTCGCGCGTCGATGTCACTTCTCGACTAGAGTCATTGATATCACCACTATAAAGAACGAGTAACACTTGAAAATAGTCAAATTCGATATTTAATCTATCACTGTTGAATTATTTTTATTGTTTATCCAACCTACTACGAGTCGAACACTGATGGAACACATGGAATATTTTCGTCCCCCCTCTTTTCGTTGTTTCAACGTCACACGATTTCCATCTCATCTCTTGATTGTCAGCGATTCGATAGACGAGTTTTACACTCCGGAGGGAATAAAGTTCTCGTATATTTTCAGCCGCGTATAAATATCCATTTATTGGGTTCTGCAATACCAAGGTGTCACTTATCGTCGCGAATCGAACGGATCAGGGGCCGTTTGAATCGGTTGAAAATCTCGCGTTGTTCACATGTCTGATTAAACTCGAAGTATGGCTCGGGATCCTCGTTAGAAAAGTGGATATTGAACCGGGACTATCGGCGTTTCTCATCGAGTCTGATCTCCCAGCTTAAAATCTGCAGTATCCCGTTCCAACTTCCTGTCTCTCCTGTCTTTCGCCACTCGTTAGCTAGAGGGTTGTTGAACCTCGCGATGATCCTCGCGATGATCCTCCTCGAAGAAGCATCAGCGAGCGACTGAAGGTCTGCTCGAGTTCCCTTCCCAATCTGCGGGGACGCCGCTACGCCACCTTCCTCTCCAACGTGCCTCGATCTGCCCTGGGTCCGCCGCCTCGTAGTTGTACGTAGGCACCTACTCCTCGGACTACGAACTCGCGGCTAAATCTACCCACATTTATCTACATACGTGTATACTTTGGCGAATAAGCCTTCCTCCACTTCGGAGGAAGGGCGCTCATCCTATGATGAGACAGTACACTGCCTCCTGCAGTTATAGGCATCCACCCGAGGCGAATATGACTCGCTCGCTATCCTCCGTCCAGCCTTTTCCTTCTGTAGCATAGGTGTATCCTGTACGCGATCAAATAAACGGAAGGGGACGAGAGGAGAGCGAGAGAGAGAGAGAGGAGAAGGGAAAAACGTGGAAAGAGGGGAACCCCCCAACGATCCTGAACTCTACGATGGTCCAACCCGTTGGGTTGGCGCGGTACCAATCGGCAAGCCAATCAGCCAGCTTCTCACTGTGACGTTCGATCTAACGCTCTCCTCTCGGACACGGCTCTCCATATCTTGTTGCTTGGTGGATATTTGTCGAGAGGAGGGGCATTCGCGAGGTAATTTCAAACCTGACTATGCTACCGGTCAGCATTGATACGTAGCCGGAGATTCCTCCGACCCCTTGCAGAGATCATTGTTTTATCTGAAAAAATGATCAATCCCGGTTTTTGATGCCTATAGCCGATTTTTGGCGGAAATTTGAAACGCGCGTGTTCACGGCAAGGATAATATCTCACATACGCCGAGACGCATGCATCGGTACATACGAGCAGACATGTGTGTATAAACAGCCAAGGGGATAGCCGATCTTAATCTATAACCATGAGGTTTGTAGTACATGGAGCCGCGTGTGAAAACTGTCGGTCGTTGCAGAGTTGTCACTTTGGTTGGCTTGTTTCCGAGACTATCGCGGCTGCTGCAGGTTCACGTGGGAAGCCGGTTGTTTAAAAGTTGTAAGAGACACGTCCACTCGGTCCAACCACTGGAATTATTATAACCAGTATAATTACCGCATATTTATAGCACGCGTTTTACCCTCGCTTTTCCACGCATTCTGCCTTTTTTCTTCCTCGTTTTTTCACTCAAACAAAGGCCTCGGGGCCTGCTCGGGTTTCTTTAAACTCTGTAATTCTCACGTATAACGATAACATTAAACGGTTTAATTTCTACCCAGATATCATCCGCTTCTTGGAATCGCTTGCTCATTGATGTCCCCGATGCATGGCACACGCCTGGTCCATCTCAGACCTGCAGCAGCCGAATTATTAATCGTTTTCAGCGCTCACGGTGGCCCAGTCAGTGTTATAAATCTTTCGTTAATCTTCGGTAGCCGGAGTTTGAAGTCGGTTCTTTATTGACGAGTTCAATTTTTGCCTAAGAAATTTCATTTCCTCTTGCAAGTCAATCCGAGTGATTTATATTTATAGATAGAATGAAGTGCGATACATACATATAACTTTTCTACGAATGTTCTCACGTGAGGTGATGCCGCGGTAAGTTTTTCCTATTTATAAGTAGGTACATCGATCATTGATCCACGGTATCCACCGTTAAATATCTTCAGATAAACTTGACTCTTAGATTGTAGACGAGAGCTCCCGCAGTGGCAACATAGGAAATATGGTGAAGGCCTCTTCTCGGAAACAAAGTAATTACGAAAGGTACATCGTGTACGACAAAGCCATAGCCAAGGTCCGAGTCTAGCTGGTTTATATTACGAGTTAACTATATCGCCTCATTATTCGAACGGTAATTGCCACACACCGGTTCCATCTGTCGCCGAGAAATTCGTCGGAATATTTAATCGAATAATAATTTGTGGCGAAAATAACTTTAAGAGTTTCTTCTCATAGATCAAGGATTTGTTCATCTATAGGTTACGCAATGCGGTATGAAACACGTATGTTCTTTGCTAAGACCGCGTGTATAAATGCAGACACAAAACAGTAATATGTGCAGCGACGCAAGACACCGTAACAAGTACGATTACACAGAATGCACTCATCTCAATATCAAAGGGAACCGATAAACTCGTGGAGTAGGAGGGTCGACATGGAAAGGTTGATGTTTTTAATTTGTTAACCAACGTCTGCAAAAATCTACCTCATTATGTTTCGAGAGAAAAGAAACAGAGAGAGAGAGAGAGAGAGGGGGGGAATTTGATCGAGGATGAATTAGTGTCTGGAGAATATATACTTGTTATGGTATAATATCGACTGTTCAGAGTTTGGTGAAAGCATATATATATATATATACGTGTGTTACACGATCGGTAGTACCCTTCGATACGTGTGTATTAAACGCGGTTAATTCGTGTGTCTGTTATCGATTTTGTATCGACAACGAATTATGCTAATTATTCGTTTCCGTCTATAACTTCTTAGGTCCGATGATATTAATTACAAGCAGTTACGCCCGCCCGCGCTTATAGTATGCGCGGTTCGATTCTTTCTCAGGTTCGTTACTCCTCCTTCATTTGAATTATTATTATACAGAACCGTTCGAGTTTCGAACAGTCCGTTAGTCATGAAAAGAACTGAAACAAAATAAAAAGAATACAAAAATACCTATATCCATGAGTTTAGAATTCTCTCAGCGTTATAATATAGATTGCCAGCGGTGAAACTCAATGAAATTTTAATCTTCACATCTTTACATGTTTTTTTTTTTTTTTTTTCGATCAAGAATTTTTGATTTTTCAATGAAATGAACACGAGCTACGAGCTAATGTTTAACCTACGAGGAGAAAAACTACCCCCTGTAGTCTGCTCTAGTACCCCTTTCAAAATCGACCCCTGCGAGCCTGACCTACTGGACTGCAGGTGATGCTGTGTCTTAATGGACCCCGGTGTTGGTTTGTGCACAGTTATAGCCTTCTCGCGGGTTTGTATTAGTCTGTGATGTCATCTGCTGACCGGTCCAGTAGCCGGTAGCACCGTGGGAAGATGCCACTGGTTAGAATGATCAAATACTGTCCAAATTTGATGTTTAAAAATGATACCTTACCTAAGGACATTATTTTTACTGTATGGTGGGCGAGAATATGGGCGCCTTATTAAATCGGTCATATTACCTAAAGACGGTAGTATCTATATGTATACCTCGTTCGGGCTATTCTAATGCAGATTAATTCGATAGCCGGAGTTTCAATTCATGGTGTGAATGTTCTTTGAGAGTTACACTGACCTACGCATAGCCGAAGGCGTTTCTATCGAAATGAATAAAAAGAAATGAAAAGAAAGAGAAAGAAAAAAAAACAAATTACTGAAAATAAAGAACCTGAATTTGATTGGGTAATTAATTAGGCAATGAAAAAACTGAACGGAAATTATTCGAGTGACGTGTCCCTCGTTGATTTGATAAAAAAAGAAAAAAGACCTAATATCGAAATGGGTATAGAACTCGTCTTGTAATTCCTGTTCAGTAGACACCCTGTGTCAGAATTATAGATGTTACCCCTTCACCACCTTACGTCGTAAGAATTCATCCCCCTACCTGGAAATAAATGTCCAAACGAGTTGCTCTCGGTTTAAGAAGATCACCACGATCGGGGACAAAACATAGACTGCAGTCTTGACCATCTTTGTTGGGGGTCTCCTATATTTTCGTTCTACTCCACAGTATACTGCTAGCACAGACCTATGGGAAAATTTCATGGCACTTTCCAGCCGCATGATTATTTCTCTCGCGCTGCAACAGCAGCAGCAGCTGGTGATAGTCTGTTCTTTTCTATTTTTTTCTTTCTTTTCTATCTTTCGTTTTTTATAAATCTTAGCTTCATGCAAATCGGATTTCTTGCAGCTCGGTTAATTTATCTGTCTATACAAACTAGGTATTCTAGAACGTACGGGAACTCGCTAATCTGTCATTCAAATCCAGAAATCTCTATTGACCTCACATATCGCTTTCGTATATCATTCGCTAATCCCACGTCTACCCAATTCAAAATTGCCCCAAAGGAATGAAAATAAACAATATTCCATTTAAATATAGACGCGCAAAGTAGCGAGATCTTATAGTTTGTTATCGAGATCAAATCGAGTCTGGGAATTTATAGTAGAGCACTACGTACATATCTTCGTGATATTTTTATTCACTCGCATTCGCAAAAGGATGATAAAATCTTTGTCTTTCATTCTTCATTTTATATTTTGCATTCATTTCATCCGTCGCCAGTTATAACGGTCGCAGTTTAATAATCAAGAAGATCTTAACCTCGGGCAGAAATCATGAGATGTGAGATGACGTCATATGTATGTGGGGAGATGAGGAACCTTGGTGACGTCATGTCACTGCAGCATCTCGTACGACACAAGGCGCCAAGAATTCACATCTGTAATATACGCGGCGCGGAAAAAGGGTGTCTGTAATTTATGGGGTGCGTGGAGAGGAGAAGTCTCCGCGCCCCGGTTTCTTGCCATGAAACTCTTTAAGGCCAGCTCTCGTCAGAGGCCAGATATGTAATTTGCATAAAGCTGAGATCGAGAATTTTCGCGGCCCGAGAAGCTGCAGCTGAAATCTTCAGACTCCGTGAGAAATCGACGTTTTCAAAATCGAATTAATCATTGAAGTTGTATGTATCGAAACCAGCGAAGCTCAGCTGACATTTCTTCATCCAATTCTTAACGATTCTCCGAGAATCTGAACGACCTGGACCCCTGCAGTTGAAGCACTTGAAGATTATCAGAATAAGACGCTCGGATTAGGGGAGCAAACTGAATGACCGCATGACGTTTCCATGACGATCTCGTCTCTCTTCCGAATTCTTTTCACGTCTTGACACAATGTCCTGAACCTAATATTGATGTCCTAATACGCATTTAGGCGACACGTTACCAGCTTTCTATTGTAGTCCGTAAAACCGGGACTCGATTTGCGTATGGTCAAAGTTTTTGGTCAGTAAACGGGAAATACTTGTCCAGAACTTGATTTCAAGCAATAATCATACCCTTCCCGAATGGATTGCCTCAATTTTTTGGGAAACTTCAGACAGGCGAAGCCTGACGTTGCACAGTGTCGAAGTAATCGAATCAGCAGTTGGAAAATTTCGGATAAAAAAACTCTTCCCCGTCTGATGTACGGCTTTCGATCTTTAGTACTGCACTACAGTGGTGCGACGGGGTTAAACACCATAGGATTTACAATGGTCGGTGACCCCTGGACACTGCCCCCTTATTAAACTGGTTCCACGCGCTACTATAAAGGTTACCTATCTGTCTGGGTTTTACATACTTCCTAAGTTATTTATCGCTCTATATAGGTAGGTAGGGTATGCTACGTGTTTCCTCGTTGTAAATCTTCTTTGGTTAATAAAATCGCGAAACGAAATGAAACTAAAAAAACTGAAACCTCAGGGCTTCGGCCCCGAGTTTTTTAAACTTTGGCCCCAACTGCGAAAAGTATCCGTTTTCCAACGATGCATGCCTTAGTTATTATCATGAAGCGTTTCAGTCTGTCTGAAAAATGAAAAATAATAAATAAATAAGTTCCTGACAAGGTCCTCGTGTCATGCCGGATAAAACGGTTCTACTTATTGAGGTAATGGAAAAAAAAGTAACAGAAATGAGCCTGCAGTAGAAGAATGCAAGCCGTATGGCGATCCGGCACATTCGAAACTGGTTTCGGAACCCCGAACGGAGGTCCCCCAGCTCTTTTTAGCGAGAAACACTGCGCATTAATTTACGCTCTCGCTGACATCTCTTCCCTCTCTTACGGCTCGCCATAGCCTGCAGGATTTCCGCGAGAGTCCTTTGGGGGTCCATTAGACTCGACCATGACAGGATCACCGAATATTTCTCCGCACGTCTTTCGGAATCCGTAAATGAGCTGGCAGACTTTTTCCCCCCTTTTTCATCGAGGCGAAGAATTCTAAGTACAATTACCGATCTTTCGTATAGTCTTTTTAGTCCGTGGTCAATTAGTCATTTCCTTTGCCGCAGCTGCAGCTGGGGCGATTTTTAAAAACGGGAATCCCGATTAAACAGTTCGATCTTTTATTCGCAATTATTGCACGTGCGCATAAATTTTCAGTCTCTAGATGGGCTTTGATCCCATTTTGTACAACGGTCATGTTTCGATTGTCCCGAGGAGTCGGAGCAACGGCCCTCGTGATAATACCTACTCGCATGCTGTTGCAGGGCCAGACATAAAATCCAACATTTTACAGTGATCCACAGCTCGGAAACATGTGTGGATTCATTCTGGCAAGGGTTTTGTAAGGGGTGCCTAGCACGATCTCGGGGTAATTCGTATGCGCCATTATGCACGCCTAGAAGAGAGACGAGACGGCTAACGTTGACCTGGTGAAGCGTCGCTCTTTTCTGGCTACCCCCAGCGAACACCTGGTCGTCCAGGTCGCGGACGTTCATGATGGATAGGACCAGGTTTCAGACTCGATTATACTAAGGGGGCGACCATGACGCTGGTCACTCCAGAGCTGCTCTTTGTAGAATGGGATGAATCGCCTTTCTCCAAATCTTGCGCAGATCAATTTTTGAGGCGAAAACTAAAACGACGATTGTTATTTTTATTTTGTCTTTTTTTTTTTTGCTTACAGGAAACTGTGCCGATCTACGCAACCCACAAGGACAAATCTACTCCGATAAGAAGCTTCGTTCAGCGTAATGAGAACGGTAGAATTATTCCATCGACTCAGTGCCCTGCGGATCGGTTCATACCTCGAAGAAGAGGTCAGAACTTTGAAGCCGCGTATCACTCTCTAGTGCACGCTAAATCCCCGAAGAAATCCGCCGAACATGCTCTCGACTTGCCGAACGACGTGAGCTCAATTATCCGTAATTATTCTAGACATACGTGAGAGTCTACCTGGTAGCAGCTACCATACGCTCCACTCTCGTTTTCTCTTCTGTTCTTCAACTTCTTTATCCGATCCCGCGAACCGCGCAATACCCGCGAAACCCGCGAAACCAGCAAGGTTTCTTCTTCGAAAAATTACTAATCCGCACAGAGAAGAACGTCGGAAATGTTCGCTTCTTTTATCGAACCAACTTCACTGTTTGGTTAGTAATAATAATTATCAGGGATCTGCTCCTCTCCTGATTTATCATCGATGATACGATCGCGGTGGTCTTGTCGAGAATGTCATCACGCATATTGAGAGGATGATTAAAATTTGCATCCCTTGATATTTAGATCAGTAAATTATCATAAATAAATTAACCTTCGCGGTTTATAATCGTTGATATCCGCAATTTTATCGTATATATCAATTTCACCCGACGTTGTGTAGTTCCTAGATGAATTTATTGCCGAACGATGACGCCTCGAGCAATATTTACGCAGATACGCTTATAATAGGCTGGCTAAGGTTTAGCGCGGGGTAACTTAATCTAGAACATTTTAATCACCAAGTATTACCTACCTACGAACGTTAACCAAGCCTGTGGGATGGTGAGACGGTGCAATCATCTTCCGTGATAGTACGTGACTCAATTCGAGTTATAATTCACCTTTGAACCAATAATTAAACGAAGTCACCCTACCTTGACCAGTTTAATTACCTCGGGCGCGTATTTAATTAAACTCGAATACTAATTGACACTCGTTTTGGATTTTCGATTGATCGATTAATTCCAAAGTTGGCCCCATATATACGCGCGATATAATAATTGTAGATCGCGTTAGAGCCTCCCAGATTCCTCTGAGATAGCCAATATCACGATAAGTTTATAATTAGAAGTTTATAAACGGTTTATCGTAATTGAGAAGACTGGAAAGCTGCTTGAGTATCACTCCGCAATCGTTTGCAGCTAAATTGCATGGGTTTCGCGTGGCAAAAACGGTCCATGGCTCGTGCCCTACGGACTGTAATTCCAGGCACTGGAAACCACCAGATACTACAGCTCTCACTGCGCCAGAATACTTCCTCTGTGCCAACGGTTCTTGCAGGCAGTCTTGCTGGTAGGCCAAGGGACTTTGAAGAGTCTAGCGACGGCGAAGACGAGTACAAGTGGCCCGTCAGGCCCAGGAGACATCCGGTCATAGGACCACCTGACACGATTTTGGATATACCTCATTTTCGGCCCAGCCTTCGTGAGTCTGAAACTCCCACTCACGCCGCTAATCTAACATTGAATTCATTCCGCCCTAAGAGAACGACGAATTTCTTTAATTTAGGTAAAAACCTGTTAGACTGGAGCGCAAAGAACATGATAGCCGCTGTGATAGATCACGGCTCTCGGCATGGCGTGTGCGTCGTTAACGGTGACATTAACGTAAGCGCAGACGATACTCAGTTCTTGTTTCTCGACAAATGCACAGCCGTTAAATTCAGCAATTCAGGTAATTCTTGAAAGTAGAAAGAGAAAGACGCAAAGATCTTTAACGAGGAGATAATTTCACGACCGTATTATCTAGGCGAAGAAATCGCGATAGGAAGAGACAACTCTATCACAAGTGTCTACAGAATGAATCCTAACAAAGTTTTATTAGTGTCTCAATGCACCGCTGCCGATCACCTTTTCTCGTGTCAACCGCAAGCTTATGCCTGGTCAAAAAACGATCAGTATTTAGTAGCGTGAGTCGATTTTTTTTTTTTTTTTTTTTATATGGAAAAAAATTTACGGTCAAAATTTCCGGCTCAAATTCAGCTATCGGTATACGTATTTCTTTTCTTCTTAGTGCTTGCAGCAGCGGTTATCTGAGTATAACAAACGTCCCGAAAAATTCAAAGTTCAAAATCCTCAGAGTATCTTGGTCCGAGATTGTCGCCGTATCTTTTTCGCCAAATAATGGATTTATCGCGTGCTGCGGCAGGGAATCAACAGTGCGAATTTACACCTGGCCAGATCTGACTCCTTTCATGGAAGTTGGATACTCTGCGCCAGTCAGAGTAAGCGAATTCTTTCCCGAATGAATGAATGAACGAATGAAAGATGACAAAAATCTGTATTTCTTCAGGCGATGGCCTGGCATCCTTGGGAAAGCAGTGTACTGTGCATCGGCGGTGGCTGGAACGACGGTGGTATATCGATATGGAATGTCCAGCGTCATATGTGCCTGGCATATCGTAGTGTAAATTTTGTTTGTTCGGTGGATAGCCTCGCATGGAATAAAGTAACGGGAGAATTGATGGTAAATTGGTTTGTCCACGAACGAGACCAGTGCTATGTCGCAATGCCTATTTACGCGAGTCTTGATCGTATCACTGATGCTATAGTCCCTGCACTGAGGAAAAACAGAATCTTTTACACTGCCTGGAGTCCGGACGGTTCTCACATCGGTTAGTATACGGCCTAGTATTGAAACGGAACCTGAAGGATGCGTTGGGAAAAGAAATTTCTATATCTTTAGGAATCCACATTTATAATTCCCGCAAGGGATTACTTATTCTATTTCAACGCTTTTTCGCAGCCTGCCAAGCACGGGAGTCGGTCTTTATGTACAACTTCCTAGACGAGGAGACTAAAGTACGGATAAACCGAAAGAAAAAAGGAATAATCGGTACAGAAACGAGGTCGCTAACTCTATCCCACCATAATATTCGATGAAATATATTATCTAGATCTCGATGTGATTTTATACGATTTGAAAAATCAGTCAATGATTATTTTTTTTTTAATTATTTTATGTCAACTTTTGTATGATACGGTATTGTTGTTTTATTTATTTTTTTTAATATTATTTATTCAATTGTCATAAGATGCGGTATAAACCTTATGTGGGTTAATTCGAAACTGGAAATATTCGCTGGATCGAATCTGAATACTGTGAAGCATAGCTATGTTCTTTTCTTTTATACTCGTATCGATATTTTCAAAATTTATGAAATGAAATATTCAGAAAATGTATACCCTGAGAATTCATTATTGCATCTCCCCATATAAGCGAGTTTCGCACGAATTTAATATTCAAAAAAATGTCTACCGTCATTCCAGTCCCAAATTTCAACCCTTAACGTTTGGAAACTCTTGTCTACTTCAGCAAGGCGGAAATACGACGGAAACAGACGCCCATAATTGCTTCCTTAAGGTCCCAAGAGACTTAAGATCGTAGTTAGGTACTCGCCAGAGGCAAGCAAGCTGATCTAGCTTCGATAGAGTGATGAAGGTTGATTGTTTCTCGATTCTGAGTGATTTAAAGACTAACAGGTGCAAAGCAGCAAGACAGCGAAGCAGTTCCACCTGTACCTTCAAAGGTAAGAGGGCTGATTTTAAACGAAGCCAAAGTTTCACCCAGAAAAAGAAAAGAAAAAGCTGCAGTGATCGTTTCTTCGCGGTTATAAATAGTTTTTTTTTTCTTTCTTTCTTTTTTTGCGATGTAGGTAAAAAAAATTAAATTTCATTTCTGACATATCGATGCCAGTCCATGACCTCGGATCTTCCGTACCTCCGAGCCGATTTCCTACCCTCTTCTCGCGTGCTTGTCAGTCCTAAGGCGACCACAGGTTGGCCCCGTTAATTGGCGGAATGTGCAATGCCATATTTATGACTAGTGAGCAATCGTAAACCGTCGGCTGATTATCATTAGATATGATCGTGCGATCTTCGATATCTTCCCCGTTCTATCCGGCAAAATTTATTAATGTCTAACCGTTGATGCATTGCGACTATACGCCGATTGGCTTTTTTAAAACCAGTGCTCACATCGTGTCTTATTCACATTTTTACCTTATTCATTTCTTTCTCGCAAGCGTATAGACAGTAGTTCGCTCCGGAACTTCCAATGCTCATTACTCGCAGAGTCTGGTTGTGAATTTTTCTAAAACGAGGAAATAACCTGAGCAGAATAAAGTAGCTGGGGGAGGTTTATAATTTTACTGCGGTAATACTCGCTCTAATTATTACAACCTCATAGAATAATTAACTTGCTTTAGATATGAGGCGAGTCGAGACTGGGAGTAATGTTTAAGGTACATCCTGCCGATATCGAATTGCCCCGTATCTCACAGGACTCGGCAACCGATGATTATACCGGTATATTTTCTGGATATACCTACTCGGTTTAGAAATTGCTATACTTTAATTGACAAACGACGATCATTCTTATCGGAGGTATAATTGATAACGTTGATTCTCCTCGCTTCATCAGATCCCCGATATCACGTACATCTGTCTTACAGCGGAGCGTGATAAGATTCCGAAACTTTTTCTCCACTTCACTTCGTTTCAATGATAAATTAATCCACGTTTTTAGTTCAACTTCATTTCAAGCGAAAACTTTTTAACTAAAATCTTTGCCTCCGTTTTGAATAATAATTAGACAAAAATTGGAGTTCGAGTACAGGAAACATTCTGAATCCTAGGAGCAAAAATGAGAGGAAGAAAATATATCTTAGACAATATTATCGTAGAGGAGGATCTGACGGTTCGTAACGCCAAGGATATTTGTGAACGTTCGTCGGAGGCGGGTGTGTTTGGCTTTGTAGCACCGCAGTTTCCACCTCATCTGCCCTGGTCGATCTTTAACCGATGATTGATTCTTAAATTATTGATGCTCCGACGGTTTAAATTTAATTCTAATCTTGTTTTGGACCGCAAAGACGCAAGCAGAGGCCTAACGGATGACGGGAAAATTATCTTTCACTCTTACGCGGTGTAATTTGAAAATAAAGAAAACAAGTATACTATACGGTACCTTTGCCTGTAAAAATAAGAAAACAAAGAAAGGATCTTGCGGCATGCTGCGCCTACGCATCTTTGTTACGTCGAGCTATAAAATCGGTCCTTTTTCTTCAAGAAATTCATCATTTGACGCGAGCCGCGCCTACGAACGACCCAACACGTATCGAATCGAGATTAATTGAGTTCATATTTATTAAAACTAATCGTTGATTATCATCAGGACCGGATATTTGGAGCGATCGGTATATGAGATCGTAAATAGTTCGTCTCCGCCTATATATACTCCGTAACCAGAGCCTTTGACGGTAGCTGTATTCCGTACAAGGTATATCCTATATTGTGCGAATTTATAACTCCTGGAAGTTCAAATCCTTCCAAGAAGCAATAGGTATTTATCTATTTTTTTAGTTCGATAAACAGATTAATAAACTCTAGCAACGGTGTGCACGGATGAGATGATCCGGACAGCGCGCGTTCAGATCGATATGAAATTAATTCATCTTCGTTAAGTTGACAACGTAATGGAGTGGCGAACGGAATATACTCGGTCAAATGTCTTATGAACGGGATGATAGTGCGTTTCGAGAAAGAGAAGGAAAGAAAGAAAAGAAAGAAAAAGAAAAAGAAAAGTGGAATAACGGAGAAAAAAAATGTCCAACTGAAGTTATATACCTAGGTGAATAAATAGAAATGATAGAACGGATTCACGTCGGAAATTATACATATAGGACGAACTACGTATACCTACTGTCGATTTCTCTCCTCTTTTTGCACGTCATAAAATTTTTATCGATTCATAATTCTAGCTTCTGCATTCCTCGCTGTATATGCACGATGTGCTGTCAACCGTTGGAAATCTTCCTCCACTCCTACTTATATTTCTACTTCTCTGATATCTCTCGACGATATTGAAATGTCTTACTGATCAACAGCTCTAACGCCTGTAACTAACTATCGCAATCAACGATCTCAAGATACCCTACTCATTCCTGTATACCATATTCTATACAGAATTGATCACTCCGTATGAAGATTTCTTCACATTGATTATAGCCGTATTTTCTCAGGTTCCATACTTACTCTATACTTTGGAAATTATCATTTTTTTTTTCTATTCACCATGGTATACCTACGGTTTCAAGAAATATTCTATCGACTCAGTACTTTACTCGTAGTTTAAGACATAATTAGAAACCTATTAAGATTTCATGGTCGAAATATTTTTAAATTTCGAAAATATGCACTTTTTCTTCGTCGCGATCAATCCACGTACCTATAAGGCAAAGTCCAGAAAATGTAAAATGACTTTGAATAATTTCTAAGAATCGAAACAACTAGCGATAAGTCAATAGAATATTTCTTTGCGTGTACCTTATACCAGTGATTTGAACAAGTCATTTTCAAGGCGTGTAAACCTCTCCGAATCGTGTATTATTATATGAATTTAATCCCCGAGGCGAAAACACATTGGGTATAAATACGCAGCGATCGTCCGACGCGAGTGGAATAACAAATCGGAGCGGCTACATAATATAACTCTCGTTTCTCAGAGTAGGTATACATTTTTTTTCTTCTGTTTTTTTTTTTTTTTTTTTCCTTATATTTTTGAAGATTTCCAAATTCAATTCAAGAAAAATCTCACGACACGAGAGATCGTAGATAAAATGCAAAAGGGAAAAAAAAAAGCAAAATATGTTTCCGCCCGGGATCGAACCGGGGACCTTCCGCGTGTTAGGCGGATGTGATAACCACTACACCACGGAAACACTTGCAGGAACTCTGCGATCTAGTTCCCAACACCGACAAGGTTTTAGCTTATTTTGAGACGACTTGAACAGCGGAATCGATTATTTCTCATCTGTTTACGTA
Organism: Rhogogaster chlorosoma; assembly: GCA_944452935.1. Lineage (NCBI taxonomy): Eukaryota > Metazoa > Arthropoda > Insecta > Hymenoptera > Tenthredinidae > Rhogogaster > Rhogogaster chlorosoma. Next base: position 24,897,298 of record OX101800.1, on the reverse strand, counting down.
ACGGCATTTAAAATCCAACTTTGAGTCGACATCCTCGCTCCGGTTTCGTACGAATTTAGGAGAATAGCATTCCTTTATAATCTACCCTCATCATCGCAGCTTTAATAAACGGCTAAAGCATTATAAAACATTCTATAATAAATTAATAAACAAAAATAATCTAGATTTCTTATTTAAACACACCCTTGCGAGAAGACTAATACAAGGTGTTTCCGTGGTGTAGTGGTTATCACATCCGCCTAACACGCGGAAGGTCCCCGGTTCGATCCCGGGCGGAAACATAATTTTTGTCCATTTTTATATCCCTTGAAAACGCCTCTAAAATAATAAATAATTGACTGTAATTATTTCTGTCAATATAATTATTGAAAAAAAAGAAGAACGGCTGTAAAATTCGATCCGCTTTTTGTATACATGTACTATACCCATATGCCTAGATCTCTATATTATATGCATGTATGTACTTCGTCGCTTCAACCCATTAAAAGGTCTTCGGGAGAGTTGGTTCTCGAGCCAACGAACAGAAGTGCAATTTTTACTGCCAGTTGTCTCATTAATACTTATGTACCTTTCCTGCGGAGAGTAGAATCGTGGGAGAGATATAGAGCCGAAGAGAGTGGTGTAGTTCCGCTGTAGAGCTGTCCTCTTGATGAATGCTGCCCGATAGTGGCCCGCTGCTACCGGTCCGCAATGCATCTTACTCCTCTCCTCGGACAGTAGTTTTCACACCAAAGTATCTGCTTTATGCAATTATATTACATACAGATACATCGGCGTATCTTTCCTCTAGTTTTAAAGGTTGAAAATTTGAAATACAGGAGAATACGATATTTTCGTCAATCAATAGCGACGCGTGCCTTATATTTACTTTCTTTATGAGATCTTAGAAAGATGTTAGAGTGTAATTATGTCGCGTTATCAAATGCCTATGGAATTAACAACTCAGCGGGTTAATCGCTCGAGCATAAAGTATAATCGGGCTCTTTTACAGCGAGGGATAATCTAGTGGAACTAAAAATAAATAAAACTGTAATAGTTCAACGTTCGGCTTTTTGATTATAGAAATTTTGAGTAAGAAGCCTGTTCAAACAGCTCTACATCGAATCGTTTAATTCCATCGAAGGGTCTCTTTGCGGTATTGAGGAACAAAACGAACAATGAAGAGAAAAAGAAGCTAACTCATGATTACAGAACGATTATAAACGGGGCCAATTTAAGTTGACGGAAAAAAAAATCAAGTTTCACGTAATAATAAAGCCCGAAAATGACTGTCCGGGCATTTAGAAAGTCCGTATGTAGGACCACCTTCGTCGGGAATTTATCGCCCGAAAAATTATACCACTTTGCCACCAGCTACTGTAAACATAATGATAGACATTAGTAAATGCAGTTAATTATACAATAAAGGGTTTTAATCTTCTATCACATACACACATATATATATATATGTATATATATTAGGTATATGAGCTTAGCGTATCTCCTTAAGTTACGTAGTGTAGTGATGCAAATGAGGTTGGTTTATGAGATCAGTGGAGGAGACATCGTATACCTACCATGTCTAACCATAGCGGAAAGTTAGTTTTTTCTTTTTTTTTTTCCTTTTTATTTTATTTTATTTCTTTTTTCTTATTACCAACTTCTTCCAGGAAGTTAAGAACGTTAATATTATGGATGTTTAATAGGAATAAGATCGTTAATTTTCTGTATTCGTATGTACACATACATATATGTAGGCTACATGATGAGAGGGAGGCGGCAGGGGTATGCATGTAATATTATATATCTGGTAAATATTCATGTGCAAATGTTGTCTAACGGAACGACTTCCGTTCAGGAGTATAGTTTCTGCATTAGAGAGCAATATATTATTTCTATATGACGTGTCATTTTTAACGATGAAAAATTAACAACTGGAGATAATTTGCGACGGTGGAATTGATGCAGGTACATATACGATCAATTGCGAACTGGTAGGTCAACCGAATCGAACTACCGAAGAATTTGAAATTGCTATTGAATTGAAGCGAGACGATTTTTTATTTTATTTTATTTTATTTTTGGTTTTCACGGATTAAATTATATCATAAATCAGTCGCAGCCAGTAGGCAGCAATTTAGAAAAACAATAATACGATGCACTTGACTCTTCTTAATCACTGTATCGCGTATAAGTGATAGAGGTTGTTCGACGAGTGTATTAAACGATCCAACTAACTACCAGGATTCATTCTCTTGGCTGTTAATTAACCAAGTTAAGTAAAAATTAATATTCCATCTACGGTATACCCATCGGCTCACTGTTTATACTTATACATCAGTTGAGAAAAATCCTATTCTCCTGTAACCGGTGTGAAATACAAGCTCCGCCGTTCCTAGTCAAGGCATGTTTATGAATCCATCCAGGAGTTACAGCCGATCCTTCTTCCTGTATTTCTTCATGGTTGTAGCACCACCACCACCAGCTAAAACCTCGAGGATATGTATACGGACATTCAGTATCCCGGTTCACCCAACTACCTGTCACTTACAGTAGTAATTACCAACCGTTTCTCAATTAAGAAACCCATTCCATCAACCACGCTCAAATACGATCCCTTTGTCCGTGTTCTGAATTAAAATGCAAACAGCTGTATACGTATATGCATACGTTATGTGTCAAATTCTGTGCGAATTAATAGAGATCGTATTCGTACTAGATATTTCCACCCTGGTGGCGAGGAAGCGTTTGCATTATGGTACTAATAAGTAACAGCAGACCACCTGGCTTAAGACAATAATTACTTGGCAGCCATTAACGGCATACGCCAGCACAGAGGCCTGGCTACATCCAACATCCAACATCTACGGTTCAGCAGGAGGTATGTACCTGCAGGTTTTAAAAGCAAAGAACCGTGCCGCTCTGATCTCATCTCGCATAGCTAGACTCTTGCCTTCCGGCTGGCGAATAGATTGGAAAATTTTCTGATAAGAGATCGAAATTTTGAACGGGTGTAGGTATAGACGCGGGTATGGGTGTAGATGGAACGAATCGCGTGCAGTAACGAAATGGAAAGTTGTTGCCGAGGTTTAGGTGTACGGCAAACACGCGGCTTTGTAAATCCGCAGTTCAGACTGAAAATTACATCCATTAAAGGCGATAAAATTCAGCTCAATCAGAGGCAAACGACCGTATAAACGCACCGGTACATGTCACATTTGCACCCGTTCATACTCGCGCATTATAACGTAAAACCGTGCACCATACACTTTGAGTCTTTCACCTGGAGGCGTGAAAAATTTAACCATGGATAATCTCGCTTGCGTAATGACCGCTGAACATGCGGATTTTCTAGCTGGTTAGTCCGAGAAGCTGGACGCTGGTAGTAGGCGTTGGTCAATCGTGGTAGAACGGGTGAAAAGAAACAGAAAGGGGGAATAAATTGGAATTTTTATGTATTATATTCGCAGCGGGATGTCGATATAAATTGGATGTGATTTTTGGTAATTAAATATTTCAGAGAGTTTGAGATTTTTCGTTTCTCTTTTCTGTAAGGAAGATCGAGGTTTGATGGTTCCTTATGTTAGTCGGCGAATATTTAAAATTCTCTCTTCTTCTTCTTTGACATGAACAAAATTATATTGATATTGAATTATGTAGGTATATAAATATCTGTGTTATGTGTATAGGTATATGTATGTCTATAGATTAGATTTTCGTAACCAGTTGCTCCACGTCAATGAACAAATATTAGCTAATAAAGCCACCACAGATTTCTGTACGGTGTATAATAAATAGAAAAATATGACGGGTATAATGCCCATATACCCGTGTCTGATTGGTCAATCTGGGCCAATTATCCATAGCACAATTAATCAGCGATAATAAAGCGATAAATTAGATGCCTTAATCGCCTCCTTAATTTCAATGATTCTACCACGAGCATTCATATATATATCCGAACATCCGAATATATTCGGCCATTGAATCGTTTGACCGCGGCTTCCGAGGCCCCGGGCGGTCCTATTCAACTGACCAATAATCTAACCCACACAAATTGTTCCTATGACCGGTATTTCACCGAATAACTGACGCGAGGAGCCAGATCATAATGGAAATTGGTAATTCCTTGTATTTATGGAGTTTATGACAAAAATTTTTAACCAGTGCGGGTACTTCGAACTTTTGCTTGGCGCTCGATCACGTAAAGGCAGAGACGATTCGTTCAGTTTTACAAAGCGGAGCTAATTAAGATCGGGAATTGTGGGATCGATAAACCATTCCTTTCTTGGTCTTTACCTGCACGAAGCCTTTCACTTTACAGTTTGTTCTTGCATATTTTCGATTAGCTGCAGCACCCTGCGGAGTTATTATCTCATTTCAGTATCACAAATCGCCAATTTATACTTTATCATTTATTTTCCATTTGTAGGATCGGGCTTTTTATTTACACACGAGGTTCTTTATCGACCGGTATAGCTTATTCTCGTTATAAAATATTCAGAACTCGATCTTCAGGTAGGTACAGGTATACCCGTATACCTACCTTTGCTCTACCTACTCACGTAAATCCCTACTTCACGCGGGTTGATCTCACGTGCCGTTTTTTATAATTACTATCCCGGGAGCTTAATAAATGACATAACTCACTACGGCGGCTAAAAATTATCTACCTACGTACGAGAGGTGTTCCATATTAATATACGAAACGAGGAGAATCTGCGAAGAGATTTTTCTCATATTAGAAACAAAAAAACGAAAAACGAAAAAAAAAAAAATATGGAAAAAACAAAATTCATCTTTTATTATTTATCTATTGCTGATAAATTGGGTAATGAATCTCTCGGGATATATGGGTATGGATCCTGACTCCGTAAGAGTAAGAGCACGAGCTACCTGAGCGGCGAACTGCAGCAGCCACTGCAGTACCTCAATTTAAAATAGCAAAAGCGATAAATAACGCCGGCTGGCGTATTGCCGGGTTACTACTTGAAACTTGAAAACGTATATACATACACGGGGGAGAATGAAGGGCAATTATTTCGTTGGACGCTATATTTCAGTTGTAACGTCTTAATAACCGGGATGGACCGGGATAACCGTCGAGGGAAGAAAATCTCCTTAGGTCGTTAGCGATCGGTCTGTTGCGGGAACGGAGCAGTTGGACGCGGACGTACTTAGCTACCAGCCAAAGAGTTCACTTCGTTCCATAATCTCCGGGTAATTTTAACCTGCCCGTTTCGCGATTATAGTTCATAATTAACCATCGTTTATTTACAATTATCCGTATATATGTGTATTCCGATAAGCTATTCGTGCCATAAAAAAATCCCAAGTTGGAATAAAAATTATAATCTCATTCCATACGATTTCGATTTCAGGGTAGAATTTTGCAAATTGCATGTGATTAAATTATGATTTACACCTGATAGAATTTGAAAATTCATTCAGGATTTCGAGACGCTGATTCTGATTCGCCTACAATGATAATGAATAGGAAAAAAAATGAAACTATATTACACCTGTCAAAGGAGTTGGCTGGGAGCGATATTCTCCGAATGACAAAGCCGCAGGTCTCTCATGTATGTATGTACGTATGGATATACCGATATACATGGCTAGTATTAAAATTGAAAACAGGACTCGACCGTGACACGGTTATATCAACATTTACGCCTGCAGGCAGACGCGATACGTACATACATGCAGCTGACTATAACCGAAGCAGTCGAATACACGAACATGATATATTTCATGCACGGGAATACGTTTAATGACATATGTTGTCGTATAATGTCGCAAAGTGTTGGCGTTGCTGCAGTGAACCGTGGAGGTTGTTAAAAGGGGCATAGATCACTTCAAGGAATCCGTTCTGCTGCTGGAGGAGAGAGAAAACTGGAAATATCAGTTCCACCCGTGTATCCATATTCAAATTAATCTGCTAGTAAAACGGCTGATGTTTGCGCGTACAATTTCCGCGATATTCGCATTCATCGATTGGCTTCTTCAAGCCAATAAAAATCCTAGTTTACCCAGCGACTATAATTCCCTGAGTATTTGCCTCGACACTATCGACCGGGGATCGATACGATATGACAAATGTATCCTGTCTGTTCTTTACTTCTTTTTCATTCCGTTGCTATTTTTTTTCTCTTCTTTTTTCTTCTTTAAATTCGAACTCTCTGACGTTCGAATATAAGAAATTTTTCGTTGTAGGTGATGAAACGAATCGAAGAACAGAAGCTAAAGCTGTTAGTTCGTCTACTCAGACCAACTGACGTTTTAATCGTTACCCGATCAAAGGCCGGTAAACCACATCCTTGGTTTTTTTAATTCTTTTTTTTTTTTCACCAACGAATATGCTGGCAGGAATTGAATCCATAAAGTTGTAGTCTTTTTTTCATAAAACTTAAACTTTCACACTTATACTCATACTTATAGTTACGTATACGATTATACGTCGAATAAAACATTGTAGAGTTTGTTTACGGGTTAATTATTCTAATTCTATATCATTATCCAATCAATAATCTCGCGTCAGTATAGCTGCCCTCGTGTGATGTAGAATAATGAAAAGTGTCATTTACATTTAGCTCGTGGAATCAATGCTTATCTATGTACACATACTTAATTACCTGTGTACAAAGTGTATTTATGATACTGCCACTGCAAACTGATCTCAAATCGTTTGGCACAGTTATTTGGGTCATCGAGATCGAGTATTGTTTCCTACCGATCGTAAATATGTTAAATAAGAAAGCCCTGGCCGGGGTCTCGTTTCTGACAGCTTTGTGGGCGGATCAACACGCCATTTTTACATCAGAAGCAAACAACCACCTGCAATTAAAACAGGCTTCTGTACTCACGATATAAAAATGAGACAGAAAAAAGAAAGAAATAAAATAAAATAATAAAATAAAAAATAAGAAGAAAGAAAGAGAAAGATTAATCAATTTTCATGTAAGAGAGAAAAAATTTGGAGAAAAGAAAGAAAAAAAAACACCTTCCAATTTTTATGCCATTTTTTTTTTTTTTTTTTTTTTTCGTTCACTGCACCGCGTCGCGTCGTAACGTTGAACGTATATATAATTATACGGAAACTTGCGGCGAACGCGTAAGAAACTACTGTGAGAAATGTCGAGGTGCTGCTGTAAGGCGGCACTGCACCATGCAGCTGCAAATTCTTGGCATAATCGTAAAGTTTGTAAAAAATGAAACGGTCTCGAAAGGTGGTAGCCTTAGACAGTATAGGTAGGTAGGTAGGTAGACGCATATGCGTGCGTGCGTTAGTTGTGCGTGGGTGAAGAAGTAGAACCAAGGCGTGGGTGGATGGGGTTCGAATGCGTTGAATGCATCGAATGCCACGTGGTTCTTGTACAGGTACGGGGGGAATAAATAATCTATGAAATCTACCGCAGATCTTTGAATATAGACGTAAATGGAGATTCGTTGGGGTAGCGCGATAGGTTTACGCGTATACCCGCACGTACGACTGCATAGAAAACGACTAAAACAACTCAAAGGGCGAGGTGGTGTTCTCAGGATAGAAAACACATCGTAGAGAGATCTGCATCCGATTCTATCTGCTCCACTATCCGTTACGAACATCCTATATTCCCTCCTTGGCCCGTTTCAACATTATTTAAATATCTCGAAGCCAGGTGTATGCAATCAGATTTTCATACGACGATATGGTATTGTCCTGGCGTACAGGATCTTCTCGGAATTTTCAACTCAATAGCTTAATTAAATGGTTCGTTTTTTCATCACACCTGGAACTTGCTTCCTTATCTCAACTTCTTCTGCGTATTTCTTTCCGAATTATCCCCGAGATCCATTCCGGGCCTTGATTCAAAGATCGAATAGTTTCTCGCAATGTTTGAGTCAATTATTTCACGTCTTCTACTCTGGTATGAATGAATGGACGGTAGTAGGTACGCGGGGGATGCATCCAGCTGATAAATGGGAGCAAGCTTTGCCATTATTTCCTATAAACGGTCATTACATTTGAATAGCAGTTCTCGTAGTGTGTGGACATAAGGCAGTTCCGCGCCACTGCAGTGGAAGAACATTAATAACGCTCGCGAAGAAGGCAACAAATTCCTCTCTATAGTTAAATGAGAAACAATTATTTAAGAACCGAAATTTAGCCAAAAATTCGCGCCTGAAAGCTTCCTTGAGTTCATCTCTTTCTCTCGCTCTCTCTGGAGTTAAGTATTCTTCATAAATCTTAGGCTGAAACTCTTTTACTCCATATTGGATTGCAGACTCCGGCCGGTTGATATCCTCTTCAACTTCTCGCAGCTTCTCCGACAACTGAAACTTTACCCCTGTGTGTAATTCAAGTCAAAGACTAGGAGTGGAGTGAGCTTGGCACAAAGCTATCTCCTTATCTCCTCGTATCCTGTTAGATAATAAGATCCAGCTTTAGACTTTAGCTCGAATGTTTTCCTACATTGGTGCAAAAATTCAACTACCGACTTTTCATCTCAGTTCTCCGCAGTTCTCTCACATCCGCTTTGAAATATCCTTAAAGGACGGAGCTTCCAGGTGGCCTAGACGCGTTGCTTGAGACAGAAAGAGTCCAGGCAAATGCTCTCCGACTGCCTTGCCTAGCTCGTGTCCTGCGCAAGTCTCGAGGCTCCACGTCGAGGCAAACGGAGCTTGAGCCATCTACGGAAAGGTAATCTCTTTGTGGTACGAACCGCCACACCTGCGCCTCCGAGGCATCGCGTTGCCACCAGCCGAGATATTCAAGGTGGAAGGGGAATACCCCGTTTACCGTATACGGGGGACCGTACGTGTCCAGGAAGTCTGCGTCTCGGTGACACGCGAGATCGTTTCTACACCGGTTAAAAAATAAACTGAGAATAATTACCGCGAGTCAAGTAGAGCGCAGGTCGGATAGTCGCCCTTCGCATACGAAGAGATCGACTAGTCGCGTGTTACATTTTGATTTTTAAGTTTTTTTACGAATTCGATTAAGATAGATAATTAATTTCTGTGGGAAATTTTTCAATTTTATAGTAACGCGAGATTTGATTTTTGATTTTTAATTCTTTTTCCTCGTTTTTCGCAAAGTCGTGAGTGTAATGCGGGTAGCTCGTTGTCGCGCGTAGCAAGGTGTTAACAGTGTAGTAAGAGCGATAGCTTCCGCAGTTGCGTGTTCTCAGTAAGAAATCAGGAAGGCGCGCCGCGAGGCAGGAGCCAGGAACCGAAGAAGAAGTAAGAGAGGTCTGCAGGTCCAAGGCGTGTATGGGGCGATCCGTTACCCCGGGCATCTCAATAGCGTGATTCCATAGCAGTGAAAAGAAAAAAGAAATTGAAAGAGAATAAAACTAGAGAGGAACTAAGCCAAATAGAACAAAGTGTGTACATGCATACAGACACAGCGAGAGCTAGGCTAGATGCAATCAATGATTTATACATATTTCGCGTTGGTAAGGATGGCGAGTCGTTAAATAATGGAAAAAAGAGCGAGAAGAAAATTCGAAAATTATATATCCAGCGATAAATAGATCGATTAATCCGATACCGGAGTAAATTATCTATAAACTTCACTCGTATAATCACTCTCCACCTTTTATCTTCCTCGAGAATTTCAGAAATGCAATTAAAATATCTTAAGGCTGAATCGATTACAATTAATGCTTCGGGCATGCGGTTACCGGCTGCAATTAATTCGTGTAAAAGCACTCGTCAATTACAGTATAAGGTACTCAACAGACTCCCTAGGTACTCTACACGTCCGACACGTATAGCTTTGAATTCCTTTTCTTTTCCTTTTTTTTTTTTTGCAACAATGTTTCCCCCAATTATTACGTAATTGTTCGTCAAACGCAATGCTCATTTACACACGCGCACGTAAGTGGCCAAGTATATCTATAATACACTTAAACATTAGAATAGAATGACTTGGATAGTCGCATAGTACGATCCTCGCCGATCGCGTATGTAGGGTCCGGGTTCGACTACCGGTGACGAATAAACGGGTATAAAAGGTTGCCTATTGCGTGGGTGGAGGGCACGTATATAGATGCGTTTTACATGCATGCGTGTATCTATAACTCGTGGTTAGCGTAATCCTCTTAACTCGTTCACAGTTTTAAGTAGGTATGTATATATAACTGTGGAAAATTTATTGAAAAAAAAAAAAATCGCGTGGGCTTGATATAATGTAGAGAATTATTGATAATAATTATATTTAAACGTTAACAATACTTGCATAGGTATATATGTATACGTGTTGTTTGAAATTTTAATACCTACCTACCTACCTTCATCTTGAGATAAGTTGTGACAGATGATATATATATATGTGGCCCTTGGCGCCAAAGAATACTATATATAGAAACGCGGATCGCGAAAGGCGCGCGCAAAAGGTACAAGGTGAAAGATAATGGGCCACTAAACGCTGCGAAACCATATTGATGCGATGCCCATGGCGGTCAGGGCTGTCCCTCATTATGTCTGAATTATTGCATATGCCTCTTGGACAACTATAAAACCCTACATCCGTTGGGATATATTGACCGCGTCCGAATCTAAACTGCCGTGACGAATCCGATTCCTACGGTTCAAAATCATCAGCCATTAAACGCTTCGAGCTCATTTCTTTTCCTTGTTCTCAAGGTAGGGGGGGGGGGGGGGGGTCGGGGGGGTTGACGTGAGAATATTGGAGCGTCGTTATCCATTACCTAGGTATATAGTCGAAGAAGAAGAAGATGAAGAAAAAAGGAAAGGAAGATAAAAAGATGAAAGAATAAAAAACAATTCAAAGACTAATCATTTTATACCGTTGCGGATAATTGTGGCAATTCTTTATACGTATTGTGAGAAAATATAGATTCGGTATTTCCTAAGGCATGTATATAAGAGGTGAAGTGTAATCTTTGGCTTCATAGAGATCCCGCGCGCGCGCGGTTCATAGCCCTGGATATCCTATAACAGTTTTATCGATATATTACCCGCATTGACAGGATAACCATTCGTTCAGGTATAACAATGTGAAATGCAAATGGCGGACGCTTCACACAGGTTAACGTTGTACCATGCCAGGGCATCCAAGTGGGGCAGAGGCGGCCGCTTTGAGATGCCACGAGATCCGAGTAAATCATGGTAAACGGTGAACACGCGGTAAACCTTACCTTGGCTTACCTTGCCGAGTACCTATATACATATACACGATATATACGTACACCTAGAATAGCCTAGAATAACCAAGACCGAGTTTAGCCAGCCTCCCCAGTCTCTATCCTCTCCAACGTTTCATCTAATATCTGCAGTGAGAAATCTCGCGATTTAACCGACTCAAATCTGTTACAATTAGCGATTATAGCGGAATGACAACCACCCGAATTGAACCCGACCATATGTTCGACGCTGCGCTTCCATTCGTACATGAATATATTCATCATTTGAATAAACGTCGGAAGAGATTATCAGAATATTGTTCTCGGCTATCGGACCTCGAGCTCTAACTGAATACGAATTTTAATTAAATGATAAGAGAGCTGGGTATACCTATAGAAAATTGGATCGTTGCTCGGTGATTTCGATACGGGATATAAGGTACGAGAGTCTGAATTAACGGTAGCTTGTCGTATGGCCAGGCGAGCCTTGATCTTGAGATAATGATCAGGAATTGACTAACCAGCTGCCGTTTCATTATTAGACGGATAGACGATACATAGCTGTGCAAAAATAAATAGCCAAATATTAACGTCTAAGATCTGAGTCCAATAATTCTTGCGAAGAAATACCTGCGAACCTACGTCGGAGAGATGAGAGGGAACTGAAAGCCTTCTTCGTCCCTCGAGGCCACTAAACGATCTTCGTAATTTCCCCGTGGATATCTATCGATGAGTAGCGTAATTCCTATGGCTGCATGTATAATAACTGTAAGCATCGATAATATCGTGAAAATAATTGGAAAGTTTTTTTCATCGGTATTTAGTCATGGCGTAAATATAAAGTATAAAATCTTTCGAGTATCGCTCTTAAGATATTCCCAGAGTGTTAATACATGCTCTTATCAAACTGCTGCGGTAGCTCGGGGCGTGATAGAGCGGAGAGGCTCGGATCAGGCGATAATGACAGCGTATACGCATGTGCACAACACGCCCTACTAATTTCGTAATTGCAATTAATGTTGCAAGGGCGACCATTAATTGGCCCGTAATCAGCTCTATTACATGCCGCTCCTGCACCAGCAGCACCGGCAGCACCACCATCGCCAAGAGCCGCTTACTGCCCGGTCTCGTTCCCTGGGAGGATCACCGCGCGGTGTTACCGCGGCAAGAACGTGGAAAACGACAGGGCATTAATTAGCTACCGTCAACCAGGTCGCAGCCAGAACCCAACCGGCCCATACGGCTCCTTGGTAACGTACGGCGACTCGCTATCCCGACACTTATAGCCTCGGCGAATAACAGCTCGAAGCCTCGCTGCGGCAGAAACTGACAGTTCTTCTTCCTCTCAAAAAGGAGAACCGAAAAGCGAGATTTTTCGAAGCCCGAGAGTTGGATGTTTTCGAAAAGAATCGCGGTTTGCTCGTTAGATAGAAATTCGTTTAATCGTTACCGCAGGTATGAGTCTTTTTTTTCTTTTGCCTTTTTCACCTTGTAATAGATAGAGGTAAGTACTATTATGCCGTAGAAGGAGAGCATTATCGTAGTACCTCGGGAATATGGTAGGTACGCGGAGAATAGTTGCGGCAAAAGCATCGCGGGGTGAGTTTTAAGTCATGTGACCCCGCCGCGGATGCTATCTTAAGGAAGTGGGTATAGTACCGTCCGGGTGTAGGTAGGGCCAGATAGAGAGAGCGCCGCATTAATTGCAATGCTAATTAAACAACAGATTTATCATTCTTGGTCGGATCACTGCGGGTGGTTTGCTCACTAATAACCAAGTCGATTAATTCGATATCTTGAATTGAATATTTATCACGTACGTCTATACATACCTACACGAATACGTTCGATAAAAATGATGAAAATACTGACTCGAAACTGTTTTAAAATACCTCTAAATATAATCAAGATGTCAATCTAAGTCAATCAAACAGCGGGGTGGAAGAAAAAAGAGAATAACGAAGGGAAAGGGAAAAGTAAAAAATGAAAAATACGAACGCACAATGTCCAGTATCATCAACGGCACCGCCCTCGGTTAATGGGGCATCAGGTTGTCAGTGGATAGAAAGAGCTAGAGATAAGTTTTGATCGATGTAAGCATTGCGAGAAATGATCATCATCGCGGGTATCATTTAAATGGAAGTAGTCATATGTTCTAAATCGTTGTGGGCATTGCATATTATTATTAATGATCGTAGATCTTGGTGCTTCTGTAACTGGTCATACCTGACAAACGTCGATGTAATGGGATATCCTTTACCAATAATAATTCAATACGTCTAGCTTACATGTATAAAAGCTATCGAAACTTTACTGCTCCGATATTGTAAATAAATATATTTATCGCTGGAGTCCAAGAGACCGAAAAAAAAAAAAAAAAAAAACTGGACAAAAAGAAAAATGTACATAATGGTCACCGTACGCATATCTGTGAAGCCTCAACCATCCGCCCACCTGCAGGGTATAATTTAATACCGATCACGTATATGTAGAGTCAAGAACTTTTGACAGACATGAAATAAGGCGTCGTACCGATTGTTTTTTTTTTCTTTGTTTTCTTCATTTTTTGTTTTCTTTTTCTTGACAAAAAAAAAAGAAAGAAAGAAAAAAGTGATTATGACCGGTTTAGGTATGCAGAACAGCAGCTGGCTTAAGATCAGGGAACCGCTGAGGCTTGTAAAGGGACGGTATAATTATGCAGGACAAACTTGCTGACCTAAAATGGCAAGCGTATGGCTATTCTGTTGGGAACAATGTGGGTACAATGGCCATCTAACTAATATGAGTAGAATTGTTATAAGTTATAACGTAAATATATAGACGAATAGAAAAAAATAGTAAAAAATGTATCCGAGGTAAGACGAACGCGTCTATTTAAACCGAAGAGCTCGACTCTGACGAGAGCTATTCATCAGAGAATTGACAAGCGTTCTTAAATGATCGGTTTATCGATTGGCAGATCTTCGACTGACCATAACCCTGCAGGGAGCTTGAGTAATTGATTGTTTGTAAATGAAGGATGTAAAATTATGAATTGCGCATTAATGCTTCGGCCCCGTATCATTCGACGTTTTACTTTGCAGTAAAATATAACTTCGAGACGCAGAGGCTGGAGGCCGGAGGCCGGTGCAGATGGGCAATAATTAAAATAACGTAATCAATTATCAGTTTGTTCGAACCTGTTCAATGGAATTATTTGTTTTTAATCAACTGTACATAAGATTGTTGTATAAAGAGGATTCATTTCTTAAGGATAATCGCCTCGGATCAACTTTTCGCTCTGAGGTATGGCCGCGTTTTATCCGTATAGTCAACTGATGGAATCGAGACGAGGAAGTGTCCGTAATGAATTGAAGGGGTCATTTAGATAACATTGTGCCGTACCTCCCCCCTGATTATTTCTAATGAAGCTTATTTATCGTACTATTCACTCGGGCCAATATCTTGCCGAGGAATCACCAGTGCAGCAGTTACGGTCACTCCACCGCGAGATGGTCGTTCGCAAATGCGAGCTTCTATTAAATCGCAATAATTGAATCTCCGTGGAAAGTTTAGTCTTTAGAAACCGATAAACTTATTGTCGAAGAAGAATGGACGCGCGTTAGAGTATGAAAATGCTGGAAACTCGGAATCGAGATTTGTGAATGAAGTTTGAGTTTGAGGAAAGGGACAGGCGTCGTTCAGTATGTAATAGTTTCTTGGCTGTTGGCTGCTAGGCATTTAGACTTTACAGGCAATCCACTTTGGTTTATGGTGTATTTAGTACTCGCGGAATGGGTATTTCATAAAACATACGTTAGGCCAGGGGAGTTTCGCGGTTGCCTCGTAAACCTTTCTGTGGCAAACTTTGCTTTTTCTCATCGTTCGGGTATACGTTATAAGGCTAAGCAGATAATTGCCTCGTACCTAGGCTGCGCGGTGCACTATACTTTCTTCTCCTTTTTTACCATACCTCACGGTAAGTCCCTACTGCTTACTTTACTTGCTGCACGCCACGCGCAACCGATCATATATACAATACGACAAAGGAATTCATCCCTAAAAACAACTCGTTACAATCGGTCATTCCCCATGTACGCGTTGTTCCGGTACCACAGCCTATACGTCAGTGTTTTACGATCGTTTTTACTTTCCTCCCAAAGATCACATAGTTGAAATTATTATACCTATACCTGCTCACACATCGTCATTATCGAACCGTAGCTACCAGAATCTAAAATCATTTTATACAGAAAGAAGAAGGAAAGAAAAAAATGTCTCCTTTATGTACACATACCTACCCAGAGACATGATCATGACCGAAGAGTAACAGTGATTCGCTCTAAGCTCAAGAACTGCATAGTGTATCGCAGCTGCAACAGCGAGGCCAAGGAGAGACAGCATCAAGTGAAGAGGCTTATGCCGTAAATTCATCCGAAGCTTCAGCCCCACCTCACGTCCGGAAATCTTACGACCCTCGAGCACGCGAGCTCGTCTTATATACATTCGTGTTTACATATATGTATAAATAAGGATTTAAGTTATACTCGCTGTTGCATCTGGCCCACCGAGACATGAACTGAAGGAGATGATTCGCGTATGAAAATTGGCTGGATTAATTTTTTCATCTTTTTCGAATCTATCTTCTTTTTCTATTTCGCGAAATGAATTCATAAAGTATACGTTCATTCACGCCGTGATTAATCACCGGGTTCATTTAACAGTCGATTAAACGGAAAATTATGAGAGTAAGTTCATTGCTACTTTATAAGCAGTAATTACACCAGATTTTCTCTTTATCTGTTATTCGGTGTTCCGCGGGATTTCTGAGCGTATGTATATAATATATATGGATAGATATATGTAGAGAACTTCGCTAACTCTTTGCGATTGATAAAACGTAAAAAGCGCGTAAAACCTGCCACCGTATTTATATTATCACTAGATAAATCTGCCCTGTCTAGTTCCAGTCAGCACCTTACATTATTGTAATTATTCAACTAAAAAGGGTAATAGGTTTCGTGCGAGCCTACGTCTCCACTTAATTATTTTGCCGCAGTTATATACGCAGATACTGCGTATGGTTTAAATATTGGGTACACAGCTTATACTCGCTTCCAAGTCTAAACTCAATTTTCTATCCAAAGCCATAATTTCTTGCTCCCAGCTCTACCGTACCGCCACCGTCACGTAATAATGTAATACCTGTATGAAATTATCGATAACTGGAATATCGTACGTATTATCAGCGTGTCGTTATTGAAAAAAATTGCGAAATCAGATCGAATAAATGAAAGAAAGAAAAAGAAAGAAAGAAAAAAAAGAAAAAAGAAGGAATATATGCCGGATTAGCCACTGTCGTCCGCAATTACTGTAATAATATTAGTAGTTGTTGAGTGCCAGATCGTCGGGTATGCAGTATTCAAATTTAATTCCCCCCCGTAGAGATAGAAGGTACAACTAGTGCATTGATTTCTTATTTTTCATTTTATTTGAACGTTAAAATACGCCTGAGTAATCGCACGGTACCGAGGCGTGGCGACGCTATGCAGCGGTTCATGTTCTCACGCAACGGAAATGACAGAGAAAATAGAGGTACGCTTATCGGTCAGACATTATTATGATTTACAGTGAATTGATTCAGGAAAAGATGTACGAGGAGGAGGAGAACCACCTCGTACAACGTACCACGACGTATGGTACCCATATGTACGCGGCTTAGGAAGGCCTGGATCATGGCAAACGGGGGATATATAGTTAGAATCTGAACGCTGGGTTTACGTAAACGCGTAAACCTGTTCGCGCCAACCCCAGAGATTTGTCTTCGTAGGACACGACCTCGGCTTCGCATAGCGACGCGGTGAGAGTGAGATAGTGCAGAGAGCAGAGTGCTGGCGATCGGTGATCGATTTTTATCACTTATTTCCTGCTGGAGAAATTCGTCTATTTCTATTTCAATTTCTTCTTATTCTTCAGATTTTTCTCCCTCTTCATTTCACCCGCTTTCCCTTTCACCTCAGTCTCAATCTCGATCTTAGTCTGAGCCAAAGGAACTTGAGGTTCTTTACGCAGTTTTCCCAAGGAAAGACTTCCGCCGGATGGAAAAATCGCGCCGACATCACGCACGTAGTTTTCCCAATCAATTTCCTCCCCGGATAGAAATTCGTGCTTTACTTCATCCCTCGAAGAATCCTCACGAACTTTCTCTACCCTGAATTCAGCGTCTCGGGAATCGTTCTTGAAGAGGAAGCAACCCTCCTCAAGAAGGCAGCTGCTGATGACGTATGTTCCGCGGCAAGTTAAACGCAATGTGATATCCACGTTTCCCGATGGATTCCCGCCGATATCGACTAGCCCAATGCGACCCCCGAAGACGTAGGGCTTGGGCAGGTCAAAATCGCCAACGAACTTTGCCTGAAACAGAATAGGAATTAAAGAAGAAATCTAGACGATAAATCGAAGCTTTTTGGTCACCTGGTCACACAGACATCCTGATAACGGGAGCTCGGCGAGACACATGGGGAAGGAATCACCCTCGCGGAATATCTTTATGGAAAGCGGATGCCTGAGTATTTTTCGCACCAATTTTTCCGGGCTTAAAGTAAAATGGCAGGCTTGTCCAGCCCTGAATTTCAAGCGGGAGTTAATTCGGGGCGGATTAACTGTGGCTGACGATACGTTCTGTCGGGTTATCTCAAAGGTTGTAAAATCGATGAAGTTTATTCTGATGACAAACACAGCCTCCCCTGCATCCCTGATTATCTGATCCCCCAAATTCAATTCGGTGACAAAAAATTCGAGGAAATAAAGCTGCGACATAATTTTGGTATATTTGGGTATATTTTTGCCGAAAATTGTTACATAATTCCGACGATTTTGGGGGTTGGAATTTTCAACTCTCACTGCCGCCTAGATTAGATGTGAAACCGCTCTGGACACGAGTTGTCATGATGTCATGGAATCGAGCGTTGAACTTTTGATCTCCCTCGATGCACGATACCGTGAAAGAATGATATTCTGGTAGCTGTCCGGAGAAGTCTACACCCATGAAGGCCTAGGCCCACGTGACCTCTCTCGAAAGCCGCCCTGGGCTCTTAATTACAATAATTAGTAGTCTTTTAGTCTGTCCAGAGCCTCGCACGCCTCTGAGGAGCTCTTAATAGCTCGTCAGACAAATGGTTATAGGGTCTCGTCCAAATCCGAAGAAGAGGAGTCTCGCCTCAACTTCGCTACAGCTTTCGAGAGGTCGTGATCCCTCCTCGATTTCCGAACAGCCAAAACTCGCAGCTAGGATAACGAAGGCCCGTCGTCGCGCTTTTCCGCGATAGGAATAATCCGCCGATAAATTTTCGCTGCGCATCAGAAACTGGAAAGTGCGGTGCTCTGGCAAACAACACGACTTGGCTGACACCACACAGGGGCAAGAACCTGACCCCGTAGTAGCTGCTTTTAAATAATATCTCGTCGTTTGCCACCTGGTCTTTGAACGGCTTAGTATTGTCCCGTGTTCTCGGGATCTTGGGCATTAAGATACGGGCAATAGTTCCAAGGCGAAATACTCTATGGTACCGGCAGCTATCAGGTTGGCCCCAGTCGTGACCGACCGCCTCGCGACGGGCGGGGTCTTGCGAACACGGCGTCGTGCCGCCGGCACAGATGTGCCCCCCACGTGAAAGGGCCCTGCGTGCGCCAGCCTCTGTTCGTCAATTCTAATGCCTGCGTGTGAGTGCGTTTCCTTGTTGTGCAGTGAACGGCGTCCGAGGATTTGCGTCTTATCGGAAGTATCCTTGATGAGATTTTTTCGCATTATGATCATCGCGATGTCAATCTCGAATGTGTCATTTTTTTGGACGCCATATATTTCGCCCTGATCCCACATGCGATATCTCGCTGTTGCAGTTCTTGTTTAGCGACAGTTTGCCCATTTTTCCGTATATAAACGGCGTGTTTTCAGTAAATTATTGCGTTATTGCATGCGCGTAGAATCCTGTTGGTTTTAATGGAATCGCGACGAAGAGAGACCCTCGGGGAAGCATTAGATTAATATAATAAATAATTATACGTGTTGGTGCAGCGCTCGGAAGAGGGCTTAGCGACTTGCGAATAATTTAACCCTGCGGTGACGCGGAACGCACGCAACGTGATCAGAATCGAAGATCATTTCACGGGGCCATATTCCTAATCCATTACAGGTATATGTTATTACGTATGAATATAATTGCTCATTATGTGAATATACACGTGGGACTGTAAAATATGGAGGAAGCTGCACACGATAGGATTGAGGGACTTTATTCTTTATTCAAATTAGCTGCTCAATACAATTTTACTATCTCGTTGAACACGGAGGTTAGCGATGGGCCTCGACGTACTATCCGAAGACAGGAACTAACAGAATCTTCCGCGAGCGAAGCGAATGAGCCATAACTATTGGCAATGTCGACGATGCTCGGTGCAGCGTCCTGCTGAGATAAGACAAGGTTGATCGCGAGAGAAGCGCGCCTTGTGCTAGCGATCGGATAAAAAAAAAAAAGTTAAAAAATGAAATAAAATGAACGTATAAAAAAAGAGGATAAAGTCGAAGAATAAAGAAAAAGGGGGAAGGAAAGAAGAGAGACGCGAGATAAGAAGGACGGTTTAACATGCCTTCGTTACTTTTCACACTGCTCTGAATTAATTAACTATTCAAGTGGGTTTTAATCTACGGTTAAATTCGATGAGGTAAAACCTCGGATCACTCTCGATATTATTCCTCTTTAATGGCCGCCCTTTATACACTTGGGTGTTAAATCGTACACAAGTTATCTTTCTCACCTCTATTGACCGCCGCGCATTGAATGTTAACAACGTTCGAAGTACTACGTCCGAGGAGAGATCGGGTCCTCTTCTTATTCTTCTTCTTCTCCCTCTGCTCCTTCTTCTTCTTCGTCTTCTTCTTCTTCTTCTTCTTCTTCTTCCTGGCGGTGCTGTGTACATCGAGTTTGGGTTTGTGTAAGCCGTGGATTTATCCGTGTGTATAGAATACCTACCCGAAGGTATAGGCAGCAGCAGGCTACGCGGCGGCACAATCTCTTCCGAGCTCGTCGAAGTTCGCGACGAGACATCCTTTCCGTAGGCTGGATCGTAGGAAGTGCTCCATCAACGGGCTCTGCACTGGGCACCGCCTTTGCAGCCGCTAATAAAGTTGCGAGGACGCGTTCACCGATAACAAGACCGTGCGTGGTTTCTTCGCGCGCACCACCTCGGGGCACCTACCGTAAATCAACCCGCGTTCACCAGCTCACTTGCCGTATAACTATACAAATAGAAACACCCAACACCGTTAAAAACTTCTATATACGCTACCCCATTTCCCTTACATACATTAAGGGTAAAAAATTAAACGGCGTATCCGCGGATGCACGCGTGCTGAAAATTGCACCGTATCAAGATCCGTACAGTGGCTGGCTGAGATAACAAGATACACTATTTTCCTCGCATTATCTCTCGTGCCTTCGAAACATGTGTTTAATACTTTTCCATTTCCTTTCTTTTCCTAGCGTCGATTTTTGTTGCTTTTATTTTTACTCATAGCTGAGTCGGTTTTAAAAACACTACGTCTATTCCGTAGAGAAATAGAGTGCGCGGCGATGCAAACATTAGCGTGCTAAGCAGATGCAGATGGAACAAATGGATTCGCGTGGTGACTGCCGTAAATTTACTCTATCATTGACACGATCCGAACACCCTCGCACGAACTCTGCACGACCTTATACCTCGCTCGGTTTCTGCGGATGTACTGTATTCGCACCTTTATTCTACTAGACGTTAGACCGTTTGCTGGATCTCAACGCGGTGGTTTCATTCCGTCATTATTTTACTTATGGAACGATAGAACGGTGTGATCGGAAAAGAAAAAGGAAAAGAAAAGAAAAGAAAAGAAACTCATTTCCTCAAAGAAGAGCTAGAGGTAGCGTGCGGCGGGATGATCTAGTCGCTTCTTTTCCGCGTTTTATTACATGGCATATAAATATAATGTATAAATAATTTTTGATACTTGGCACAAGGTTCAACCGAGGTCATGCTATCGGATACCTGTTTCATTCTATCAACTCGTTGTAGGTATATATCGGCGTACCCGGCATATGTACACTTTTATGCATTATACATGCGAGCGCATTCTGTAATGTAGATATCATCGATGCCCACACAATTCCGTGCACGCACGAACCCGCAGAGGTTGTCATATCGTAACCGGAAGTCAATATCTCTACTCCACGGGTTTCAATCTCGATCATTATATTATATCCAACGAAAGAAGAACTCGATCTCTGCAGCTCTACGTATAGGTACGAGTTCGATAATTTACACACATTATCTGCTTTTAATGCTCGTTAAAATCAATCAAATTGCTTTTCATTAATACCCGATCAATGAAAGTACCCCGATCACGTCACGGCTCCGAAGAAATCCCTCATAATCGTGATAAATCTAAAACAGCAACGCGCGCAGGCGAATTCTCAACAAATATCTGGCGAACCATGATGCGTTTCAAGAGTATCGAATGGAAATTTCCGTCCGCTAATTTTTCCGAAAAAATCAACCGCGACACAGTCTCGTTTGATAATTACTATCGTTCCTGAATCACTTCATCTCATGTTTCGTTTAGTGTAAAATATGCTTTTTGATTTTTCTTTGAAAGAACCTGAATAACTAGTTCTGCATTCTAAAGCGGAAATTTTTATGATTGATATTACGTCGAATTCCAATTAGTCTCTGAAACGCTCATCACTAATTTAGTGGGTTTGTGAATTTTTTTGTGTGCGGATTTATATGAAATTATTATAATCTTGTTAATATATGCCGATTAATCCTGTCGGGGTAAATATTTGCAGTAAATAAAAGAGAAATAAGAATCTTGTAAACCTTGGCGTTCTGTATAAAGTCGACTAGTCAGCTAGGGAATCGCAGGTGTTGGAGCGTGTGGCACAAAGGCAATTAATAGCAGGTCGGTAATGTTCGATTCGCATGCGAGCTCGCGGTCAAGACAGAATGCAGAAACATGTAGGGCTGGCTGGTCAGGATCGGGAAAAGGATTCTAGGATCGAATAAGGAATGAGGAAGTAGCTATCCTGGAACACATTTCGTTTTATCCGAGCCGAATTCTTCGCTAATTGCGTCATTAGGATCGTTAAGTTTCTTAACGAGGGCTCGAGGCCGAGGGCTAACGAGTTTCAAAAGTTGTCGTCAGTTTGCCACCGGAGCTAAGAGTTATCGAGGCTTCAACTCGCTTTTCAAATCACTCATTTCTTCCTTCTTCCTCTTCAGATTACACATCATTTGAATCCCGTAAGATATTTTCTTATAATTGACCAATTACCAAGATACAACGCATATCTTAGTAATAATTATTGCAAAAAAACGGGGGAAAAGGAAAAAGGAAAAAAGAAAGATCCTTCACCGAGGACCAATTGAGTCGGTTAAATTCCCGGGGATGAGAAAAAAAAAAAAATCCAAGTTTTGATCTGATACCGCATTGTGCTCGGTGAATGTGTAATCCAAGTCAGCGTCAGGGTCGTTTCTTCTTTAGCTCCGTAAGTCTCCTCTTCCTCTTCTCCTGGCTCAGCGATGGTCCAGCTCTGGAGGTCCAGACGGCCGAGTCTCGAGCCTCCAGCCTTCAGCCTCCTTCCGTACGATGAAACTTGACGCGTGGGCGTACGAGACTGACTGATGTCCGCAGTCTATCCTGTGGGCTATGAATCCTGGAGTTCTGACTTACACTTGGGTCAAGAAATCATACGATACTTTATCTCTAGAAAAAATCGAAAATAAAATACAAAAATTAGATTCACTAATCGCTCCAGTTTTCATACCTTCTTTACTTTTCACCGGACCGAAGAATGCCTTCCATGCTTATTTCAACAAATCTTTCACAGTCTCGGGACTCTAGTAGGTATCAGAAAAACAGATTTTTCAAAAGTGAATCTCTCTCTGACGAATTAGGCGAGATTAAAAAATGTGAAATTCTTCTTTTTTCCTCAAACGACTGAAAGATGTGAATTTACGTATAGCGGTTATGTGACGGGAAAAAAATGTCTCATTGTCAGATATTGTTCCAGTTTTTGAGGATTTCGCAATGGTATGTGCGTCGAATGAATTCTTCTTCTAGTGTAACGCGGAGCTTATTAGTCTGCAAATAGCGAAAGCCCTCCGGGGTATCTACGAGGGTATTATTCTCTGGTATAGGTACTGCATAGCATCGTACGTACGCAGGTACGTAGGTACGTAGGTACATACGTAGATCGTGGAGGACGCAACGGAGCATGAGATATATGGCGAACTCGCCCTCCAATTACACGCAATTCCTCACAGAGCAGTGCCTACGCACTCTGGCGAGGTCTTGAAGTCTCAAAGTCACTCGTCTCGGAGTGGGGCCTGCGGAGAAGCTCGTCGGGTACGCCGGGTGCTGTGCAGTGGCTAGCATTTGTAATTACAAATGTCTACGGATTATAATTAATCCCGGTACGTTGGCTATGTACCTACCTACCTATCTACCTTACATACCTCGCGCCAACGCGTAAAGGGCGCGCGAATGGATTTAGTTTCCATTAGAGTTACTGCCTACTGACAAATTGAATGACTTTGAACTCCGTCTCTTCCGGGATTCATCTCAATTTATTTTTTGCTTACTCATACACAGGAATGCCTTCTCTCCGAGCCCCGGCGACTTTTGCCTTAAACAGAATTCGTTCGGTAGCACGTAACGAAAAAAGAAAATAAATCCAAATATTGGCTTCCAAGAATATCTCCGTCGACTGAGAGTTCGACTATACTGTTGCGGGAGATGAAAAATTCGTGGGTTCAACTCCGAGATGTTATTTAACGGCGATCGATAAACTGAGAATCACTGCGTACCTTCAAAGGGAGTCTGAGCAGAGATACGAATGCATATATCTGTACCAGCGGGAACAGCAGCTGCTGTGAATTTCTGATTGCGTTTATTCAACCTGTAAGTTACTCGGGTTTGACTCGACTGAGATCAACTCTGCAGCGCAGCGTTCCTCTCAGCCGCCACTCTGTCTTCTGAGATTTACAATTAGCTGGTAAGGAGCTTAGCTTATGATAAAGTCAAAACAAAGACCGCTCTTTCAATTAGATATACCGTTTATTGACCGCGTATGAAAAATGAGAGAAAAGGACTCTGGAAGAAATCCGATTCTCTGTTCATTTTTTCTCTTCTTAAAACTCTTTCATTTTACGATCAATTACTTAAGTCCCAGTGTTTGTCGTGGAACGACGATACTTTTGTACACGGGTTTCCGAGGGGCCAGAGAATAGAACTATTCTCCTCGAAGAAAAATGTCAAGGGTCACATACTTCGTTGTAAAAACATTCTCACCGTGGTTGACTATCGACCGCAGAGAATTCCTCTACGAGGAGAGTTTCTTCCTGCTCTTTTTTCTCGTCTATTCAATAGACCAGGGATATGACCAAAATCTGAGTAAGTAAGGCATGGATAATCGCCCTATCATCCATCGATGGCGTTTGTGATCCACGGTTCATTTTTACCAATTATATAATACGTGACCTCAGTTTAGTTTCGTGGATTTAAGATTCCTATTCATTCCTAATAACCGCGAAATATTGTACTTGGCTTTTTCACGTCTTAGAAAGTTGTTCATTTATTTATTAATCCACAAACGCTGTAGTCTTCTCCCGCATTAATCGCAATCTATACGGTTTGTTAGAATTATGCAATTCATACCTACCCACTTCGCGAGTCATTGAGTTTGAATCATTTTTTGCTTCACATTGCCGCTGATAGTTGACCAGTTTATACACGCGAAATGACAGCGGCTACTGCCGTATGGATAATTCGCAGTATTTAGATTTTTGAAAATCAATACACCGTGTCAAACCTATAACAGCGAAACTTTCAGACTTGCGCAAGTTAGTCGAGGTAGAGGAAGGGGATTTATCAAACTAATGAACGAACAACGATTGAAGAAACTGATCGAACACATGCGTCTCAGCAGTAACCATAATAACTATCGAAGCCTGTGTGGAGTTGCCGCGTGAATATGTGTTGGTTGAAGCTTAGAGATATACAACACCCGCACACGCCATATAGTTTTTAACAACTCCATAGATTAATTCACTCTCATTCATCACCCACTCTCGATTTATCGCATTCCATAATGGAGACAGTTATTAGCTTAGATTTTTAACAATAAAGGCTAGCTCCGAGTCAAAGTATAATTAATATTCCAATCAACTCGATTCGAAACGAGTTGTCTCCCACTCAAGAGCCGGCGTAAGATATTGCGACCTTTTGCTCTAGGGACTCGGAGATAAGCTGCGCTGCACTGTTATACTGCAGTAGGTAGTTCTGCCCGATTATAGATAGGTGGCAAAATGCGGGTGATACGGAATGCAGAAAAGTTATATCCGATGACGAATGAACGAATAAATGAATACATGAATGAATAAGTGAAGAGGCGAAGAAATGAAGAAATGAAGAAATATATGATCCATGGTCTGTATAGGAAAAAGTTCAAATATCTCCCAGTATCGACATTAATGATTCCACGCTGTCCCGGGTGATGGACGTGTCCAACCGATCCTCACATTTCTTTATACCGTCGATGATGGTAGATGATATTTCAATAGTTTTCCCACGGCAACTAACCGGCCAGAAGTATCAACGGGACGATACTTCCGCTGTTTCAAGTCCAGTTGGAAAATCCGAGTAAACTCAGATGCCTATGCCTGTGTCTATATAACTATAAGGTATATGGATACGAGCGCGAGTTTACTTTTATAACAGCTCAACGACAACCACTTGTCGGACGCGTGATTCCGCGTGGAGGTATATTTCTTCCCTATCGTGAAACAACCTGGTTCGATCGGTTCTCGAATAGCGATGGCCTGGATGACTGGACCGTATGATAATGTCACTGATAGATTCTGCCCGTCCCGTACCGGATCAAACAACGTATATATGTTTGTACCTTACACGAGACTGACTTAGTTGCGTGTCTTCGGGATGACACGTCCCGGGAGGCGGGAAATGTCAGTCGGTGACGCGGCACTCGACACTGCATACGATTACGACCAACAAACATTTCGTTATTCTCTCTTATTGTTCTTATTTCCCGATACTCTTCTTCTACCGAGTCCAGAATCTGAACCCGAGCACTTTTTCACATTTACAAATGAATTTAGATGAATATAATCCGCAATGAACAAGGTGTGAATCACAATGACAAAGTTTATCACATATGTTAATAGAATTAACGCTCTTCCCGTACAACGATATCCCCATACATTATATGGTACCTCTATAAATTATTGGGCCTTTTTTTTTCTTTCTTTCTTTCACACTTCGGCCTCAGGCTGTAGAGTTTAGTCATAGATGCGTAGAGAGCCGTTTAAAGTTGAAAAGTCTAAGTGACAAGCTTGAAAGTCTCTAAAATATAGGTGGGCAGTAATAACCAGCCGGTTCTGCCTCCTCCTTCTTCTCGGTGTTTATAGATTGAATAAGTCAAGCTTTTTATCGTTGTTTGTATAAATACTTCACGAAAGTTTTTCAGCTCCTTGATTTCGTTGAAAAATCTAACATCGAATCGTATAGTCGGAAATTAGAGGAAATAAATTCCCCCTGTACTACGATACATGCGTTATTATACTCATGTACATACGAAATGTAAATTCACAGTTGCCTTCAGGTTGACGATGGCATTCGATCGGAATTTCTTCCTAGGGTCAACCTCGGAAGGACCTAGACGCCTCCTTCTGCGAGACAATATTCTAATGCGGGGGCTGTTTGGTTGTTCAAGCAGCCTTCAGACCGACGTGCCTTCTCCGACCACCAGATATCATCTACTCTTAATACACACATATTTATCACTTGAGTGACCGCGGTGAAAGTTTTGTCCCAACTTGGATTCGGGTTGTTCGGTATCGCCGTGAAAGTAGCTAGTACATCATTGCGTTAGAATTGAACCCGACTCTGGCCTGAGAATTGAACTAGGGTGAGCGAAATTTGAGAATAATTCTCGTCGAGATTCAATCAAGTTTTCTTGTTAAGTCGGATTTCCTTCCCTCGTGAAAGAAGGCGTTTTTCTTCTCCAAGAAAAATTTCCGAAGTTGTACACGTAGCGCCAATAGGAAAAACATGATAGTCCAATATTTATTCGGCTGATTGAAATGTCAACGGAAAGGTAGGCGGCGCCGCGTGGAACAATTAATCAAACTGTCAATTCGACCGGGAAGGAACGCTGTACCAAAACCGGAGGCATGTCTTTGAACGTTTCGGATGTGTTTCAAGTCGGACAAAAGAATGCTGTCTACGATTGAACGGTGCTCCTTATTCTACCCACAGGTAACGTCGCCGTATAACAATAAGCGCGAAGAAGGTTTGGTGGGCTAGTTTATAAGGTCCCCTCGTCCATTAGTAGATTCAATTTAGAATCTGAATAAATCTCGATCATTTTCTTATCCAGATCCGTTTCTTTCATCAAAGAATCCGTCTTCTCTCCCGTCGAAGCGCAATGGCTTCTAAGGGAAACTGAAAACTCGATAAGAGCTAGACGGCGCGGTTCACGATCCCTGATTCCCAGTATAGTTGAAGTAACATTGGCACAGCAACATTTACTCTCACATTTTCTTTTCTCTTTCTCATTTTTATCGATAATCCGAATCTACGTGGAGTTTACTCCTCCGAGTTCCCTATGGAGTAGATACTAATTAATGGTTCCGTAATTACGAGGGACTAGCCTCAGCACTTACCTACTACGTTAATTCCGGTCTGGTACGATGACGGCCGGGTTAGAAGCCCGAAGGCATTGACTGTTAAGTCGAAAGTCTTTAGAGTCTAGTTCTCTCGTGGTAGCGGTGCGCCAGTAATGAACGCTGAATCGCTAAGCTAAGCTAAACTGAAACAAAGAACCGGTAAGAGATTGCCTCGACCGTTTGATTACCTATTAAAGTTTGTTAAGCTGATCTACTGTAGTCTAGTATCGAAATACAACTATAACGATGACACGTGAGATATAAAAAGAATTCTTTATCATACTTATGTATATATGTGACCGATCACGTTCTGATCGCGAACGATCAACCTTCCTGTATAACGGTACTCGATTAACGTCACTTGTCACAGGAAATCGATCAAAAAGTTTGCTGCTCTCGGTTATGGTATCGATTAGATTTAGCTCAGAATCACGATGATCTGGTTAAGGGACGGAAAGAGTATGATACAACGGTCTGCGGTAAGTAGAGAAATGGACGGACAAGTCTATGAAGAAGAAACGAACACTTATTAACCGAAGTGATGTGGCGCATTCCAAGGTATCGGCCACCGCTTGCGACGAGAAGAAGAGGAACTCGTAGAGGTATATAAAGAAGCTATTCAGAGGAATAGTTCTTATCACTAATTTATTATAAAACATATATGTGTGTATAAATATTCCATTTCATTTTTATCTAAATCTCTCTCTCTCTCTCTTAAGTTTTTCCCTCTCAATTCTACACGGTAATCGGATCGATCGATTTCCTCCCACGTGTGGTCATAGAAGCATGTATGATGCGGGTATCATTAAATGCATCAAACTTGTCCGGCGCGAAAGTTCACACCATTGAACTGAACAGCTAGAGGTTTGGCTCGGGTGCTACCGATCCTTAAGTCGTAGGTGAAACGGCGATTAGATGCGTTCAAATCGATTAGATGTAAGAGTAAGAGAACTTGCGGTCCGGTCTCTGCAGGAGCATGATAGTTGGTCGCGCCATAGGCGCGTTCACCACATTGAACGACGGCGTCAGCCGGTGACCCCTCGGGGAGAAAATGCTAATGTGAGATCCGATTCGAGATGGCAAACCTGGTACATTCCGCCAGAGATGCGATATCGCCGACCTCGTTCGTTAGCCACAGCTAACCGTCGTCCATTCCTATTCCTATTCCTATTTCTATTCCTATTACTATTCCCTGTGCCATAGCCTGGCCCCTGCAGTGCAGAATTGCATTGATACCGCTCCGCAGACCATCCTATGCATCCGCTCAACGAACCGTGCGCAAAACTCCTACGGATAACAAGAGGTAGATCGAGGTATTATGGGATGTGAAGGGAGGAGAAGTATTCACGGTATAATTTCATAAAATTTATCATCTTGTGCTTTGAAAGTGTCGAACGAAGTTAATATCAATATCATATCTTGCATAAGAGTATGTTCCCTTGTTCGAGGTGTTCAAATTTTGCTGTTCATAGCTTCACGATTCCCGATGGCAGTCATGTACTGCAGTAGACTTGACACTCTTCGTTTAATCAACAGCGAGTTAACCCGTTGACGCGAATAATATCCGAGGATTAATAACTACGAGTAACTGAACCAACTCAATGACACAAAGTCTGGTGAAGGAGTTCACATCGGAAACCGTGACTATAAATATACTAGACATCTTAGACGTGGGACAGGTTTCACTTTTTATTATTATTATTATTACTATTTTTATTCAGTACAGGTACAGCCGTATCGAAATGCCACGGTCTCAGCTGCAAAGCCGGCAGGCGCAGCATGAGAAGATGAAGAAAAAAGAAATAGAGAAAACAGAAAAACAAAAAAAAAACTAAAAGGAACGAATCAAATACCAAGATCCAATTTGTCAGTAGAACGAATTTGCAAATGTTAGACAATCGACAGCGGAGATCTACTCATGACAGGTATATGGTACACATGCGTAACATGCGGGGCGGCGAAGCTACCGGGATATCATGACCTGTATCATCCAACAGCCAGGTGGTTTGCGGCCAGGGTAAGTCGGGTCAAGTCGTAGATACGGGGCAATTAAGAAAACAGTTCAGGCGCCCACGCAGTACTGGGATAGACACTATCCATGGATCATAGTCTAGTCTGGAATGGGCAGCACCTAAGTACTTAAGTAAGTAGAGTTAAAGAAATTGCGGGGACTCGTTATACTTGTCAGGGTTGAGCTTTCCATTGATGGAATGAGACGTCACGTCGCATTGATATTCTTGAAAAGGAAGGTAAAGGTGAAGTGACAGCCGATCGGATAAATGGTCTTAAAGGCAAGTCGTGTTCTCTCAGAGTCTTCAGACGGACGTTTACGTGCGAATTAGAACTGACAGTGAATCCGATACAGTTTAGTTCACAGTAAAGCTGATAAATATGATGTTGCTGAGGCTGAGTCTCCGTTCCCTAGCGACCAGTCTGGATTCTACACCATATATCCAAAGACCTAGGGCGTGGTAGATGCATTATGGATACCCACCTTGTATTTATAAAGCACACTTACCGCCGGCATAGTGCAATCAAATGAATGTTCTAAGTTATAACATACTGGGATGGGTTTACGCTGTAAGAATCCCTGGCCAACGTAACCTCACCTCAACGCCACGAACAACTCCCGTTCTACTATTATTTAACCTGTGATCTCCTCCCATTCAGTATACCGCGCATTAACATAATAGGATTATTTTTAAACGCTTTTAAATTGCTGCATTTAATGGCATATCCTGCTCCGTCACGTCTGACTCCCATTTCGACAACACACATCATTCTATGAAATTTTTCACGGAACGATGCAGTGCGTATCTTGAGTGGCTAAAATGCCTCCAAGACCGATGATTCAATTTTGCAAAATGAAAGGGATTCTCGATAATTATTATACTGCACGCGATTAGCGCGGTGCTAGTCGCGAACCCAGGTTGTGTACACGAGAATAAATCTCTGCTAGAAATGCCTGGATAAATTCCTGGCTCTCGATCCCGTTCAAAGAACTAGGAGGATTGACAGGGGCATCTGAACAGTGCTAACTCTATACCTGATTGAGGTGTCTTCGTGTGTCTAAGTGACTGACTGGAGAGGCCTGTGTCTTGACCAAGTGACGAGTGTCACCGTTGGCAACTGCACAGTATGCTGATTGCTCGACGTTAGATATACCGTGCGGGGTGAAATACGAAATACAAGATGCGTGGACGTCGGAATTTCGAACTGCCTTCGCCAATCGCTCTTCGAAAACTGTGCGTTGTTCAACGATCCTGAAGAGGCAACTCACCCTGCTCATTCCGCAATGAAACATCGTTTCTAGTCGCACCCGCTGTCACATTGTGAGCCTCGGTTATCCAGCTTGAAGAATAAGGAGCTCCGAACTATTTCCGCTACAAGAAATGACATTGTACGAATTCTCTGTCGAGTAAAGAATGAGGGAATCACTCGCTAGCGGATAGATCGTATGATGCTGTGATGTGGCTGGGGATCATCTGAACGTAAAAGACGAATCGTAATCTCGCAAGTCGATAGAAGATCAAGGATGAGGAAGGAGGCGAATAAGAGAGAAAGAAGAGCCTCGGAAAGAGGAAGGAATGCGTTCATAGAGTAACGCCTGTGGACAATGCGTATCGCCGAGAAAGATCTCCGTTCGACCCCTCAAAGCAAAAAAGGCAAAGAAGCAACGCGAGATAATAGCAGGAGCGGCTGCTGCGGAGAACGAATAACGTCCGAGGTATAAGGTAGAACGGAGAACTGAGAGCGGAGGCAGCTAGCAAAGCGTGTAGAAGGTGGTGCGCGGTCACTCGCCTGTAAAACTACTCGACAATGCCGCACGTCAGGTGCCTTTGGGGCTAATCTTGTAATGACGGGCCATGATATCCCTCTGCGCACCTCTCGAGTTGCTTTATCGCATCTACGATTTCTACGTATCGGTTATGGAGCTCCATTTCACTCGCTTCCATGAACTTATATATATCTACCTTGTACTAATTATTGCGCTTCATTTATACCGTTTCTTATTAGATTCTATTTATACAAGCAGATCGCCTTCTTCTCGTCGCTGTATTCTCACCTCGTACCGAGCAGGACGAAAGAAAGGATCGTCGTCGTCGAGACACCTATTGATTATTATTATTGATTTCAGACAATTATCCAGTGAATTTATTAGCATCGATGAAAGCTCGACGATAAATAAACCTCTGCTGTGGGGCTACGTGGAACAATATCTACTTCGTACGCCTTTATATTACACTAGATGTGAACAGCACAGAGATCTGCCACCTCCGATAAGGGATTAGATATTTTGTTAACTTTTATCAAACGTATACGAACTTCTATAGATATATTGCAATGTTGGTATGCCAGTTACAAACTTGATCCGTGTCATCCACGCCCCAATGCATAAATTTAATAGAATTTAAATATCGGCATTCTGGCGGTTTAAATAATGTCACTTGTCAAGTTATCGAGGGCGGTTTAAGACGGCCAATATATTCTAAGGCCATAGTTTTCAGCCAGAGCAAAAGTAAACATAGGTAAGTATTCACCATTGTCAACGATGACCAATAGTGCATGAAAATCGCCTATCATGATAGCCTGCACGGTACGATTGTTGCCTTGAAAGTTCCGAGCAGAGGGTTTTGACAAAAATCATCGAAATGCTCCGCTAGTTTCGCATTCCATTTTTCTTACTCTATTTATCTTTTCTATCAACTTGCACGTGCCCCCGTGAATTATGCAGGATCTTTTTGCCCTGTAGAAAACTCCTCAGTATCTATAGAAATAAATGTATTATTCATTACCTAAAACTGTAACAACATTCGATGGAATAGAATAGAATTTATTTCACTCTGTGGGACAATGTCATGTGTTTAACATCGATCAAAGTAACGGTGTGACTCAACCATAGAAAAACAGAAAGGAACCGGATTACAGTTAATCAGTTGAAGTCAAAATTGGCGTATCACATGGATCGGCGTGTTGGTTTGATACCTTGAGATGTTTGACGTATCAAAAATTGGTAAAGACGTGCAATTCCCATTGTGATATTCTCCACGGTTTATCATACGTGTGTACTAGCAGGATATATAGTTGAAATGTTACATCGCCGTGAATTTCAATCGTTGATAAAAATTGGATGAAGTTTTTGTTTTTTTCTTCTCACTAACCAAAAGTCGATCATGATCTGTCACGATTGTCACGATCCATTGTCTCAAATTTAATTCATCATGGCTGAGATCTATGACATCTGAATTATCCGGCAAATATTCAAAATCCAACGGGAAATTGAATCATTTTATGAATTTTCGCTTTTTAAATTTTGGCTAAAGATAACGTCATTTACATTCACATTGGCTGAGTGCTGAAACCGTATTTCCTACGAACTACTCTTCGCCTTTTCACTAATGGGAAATCTTCGTCGAAGGTTTCGCTTCATGAGAAATTCTTCCAGGGTTGGTCTGGGCACATATGAATCTGGTGGCGATCTTGTTCTTTTCGTCACAAATCCGCCGGACCGCATTTCAGCCGACAATACTTGGTCAACAATGTAGATATAGTTCATCAGGAGCGGATTTCCATAGAAAACAGGCTCCAGTGACAACCCATCCCGGAAAATCGTCGACTCCATGACCAATAGATTCTCGAGAACGAATCTCCAGCAAGGTTCAGTTACCAAGTTGATCGCCGTGATCGATTCCATAATATCTAGAGGACATCTCACGTCCGCAAGATCCCCGTCACCGAACAATGTCATAAAACGGAGTTTCACATCCGCGATAGACGACTCGTTCCACGCCTTGACTATTTCCCATGCAAAAGCTCCTTTGTGGACTATCTTGGTGTTGGTCAGTATCCCTTTCTGGATTTGTCTCTGCACAAAATATTTCAGATCCTTTAGCCTCGGATAGAAATTCAATGTGTTTACCAGGATTCGTTTGATGGTGGTTTCCTTAAGGGTGTCAATGAACGATGGATCGATCCCGCCCATTCCGGTATTGATGTTCGAGAAATGTGTGAGTTCTTTTGCCATTCGAAACACAGACCTCACGCATTCAGCTGCAGCTTCAATCTGGTCAATATCGGCGTCAACTCCTTGGACATCGATGTCATGTTTTTCGCGTAGCATAGCTAGACAGGAACTTGCCGACGATCTTACTTGATAGATCATTTGCATGGATACCATATCCTCGTCAGCAAGTCTCTTTGACGGTTCTTGCTTGAGCATCTTTATCAGCAGCAGCTGATAATTTTGGAAAAGCTTGAAGCCATAGGGTTTCCAGTAATCTTGGGGAGCGCTCAATTTATCAAGGTTAGCTTGAAATTCTACAAGGCCAACTAAATGGTTGTAGACACATTCGATGGTGTCTTCCAATTCCGGGACATCGCAATCCCGAGTCGTAGAACCTAGACGATTTGTCGGCGTCCTAATTTTGGACGTTTTTGATTTTTGAGAAGGCCCTTTCGACCGTCCGTATAACTGGATCTCCTGTAAGTTAAACGTGTACAGGTCGAGGTGTTCGGCGACCACGTTCTTCACGAGTCGGGTTGAAGGTCCTTCCAGCAATGCATCAATCATGGAATCAAGCATGTGTCTAAGCATAGTCATGTAATTCTCCTGATTATATACTTTGTTGCGTCCTGCCTCGATAAACTGAATAATTTCTATACGCCAATGTGATATCAATCGATTAGTTGTAAACCAATAGGAATTGTAATCAAAATTAGATATTTCATCTATAGCCTCGCTGATTTCGCTTCGTGAATTTTTAGACTCATATATTTTTTTTCTTATTTCTTCCATGTGCTGGGTCCCGGACTGATGTAGTGAATCATAAACTTTTTTCACTCCAAGGACATCGGGGTTTTTCTCAGGCGCATCGGTGCCATGTTCGCCCGTAAATATGCAGAGTAAAAATTGCTCCGTTAGGTCATTTATAGTTGATTCGTCGGCACCGTAATTATCCTGCGAATCGTCCGTTGCATTCATCATCGCGCTGTAATACCCCTCAAAGCACCCTTGTTCGTGAATATCGGATACGTTGCCGTTGATAATCTCGCGAGCTAACCGAGCCACATCGTACCGGCCCGCATCGATTTTTGGAAATACGAGAATTCCTGAAATTCAGATATCGTTGATTTTGATAAACCGGGTGGTAAATTTCGCACAGAAACTTATAGAGACGATCGGGTCAGACCTACTCACCTAGTCCTAGTAACGAGAAAAAAAGCCAACGCTGCTGATTCTTCATCGTATTGAGCGAGGCGACGTATCGGATGTGACCCGAGATTTGATCCGGTGGCATAATTTATAGTCGAGTTTTCGCTAGAACAATTTAATTAATTCGACTTTAACGAACCGTAGAAAGAATCGCGAGGTGTGAACAATTTTTTTTAATCACAAGCCGTGCCCGTCTGTCAAGCTTATCGCAATTGAACGGAATTGGTCAACTGATTGTGAACTAACGAGCGAAATACCCCTGATTATAAATTGAATGTGAATACGGGCTAGTTGGTGATAAATTTAGTGCCTAAAATATTGTTCAAACATTCTGAGTTCTGACAAGGAATCAGTTATACGTCTACGGGCTTAAGAAGCTCAATATCGATTTGTACCCGCAATGTGTACAATGTCCTGCGATAACTGTTCGTGGGTTCGTGGCGTCAGAGGTAATTTCAGATAGCGCCACTTTTTCTAATGCTTTGACCACGTTCGGCCCATCATTACTATCTGAAATGTAATCGGTGAAGTAATTATCAGAATAATCATTGCATGTCCCGGTACAACTAGCTACCACCACGTCGAAACTTATCTCAACTAAATCTCTCCGCAGCACGGCGCGGCCTGGTACATATTGTACAGTGTATAAAACCGAAGGCAAAGAATCAAAAAGGCGGCGATTTCTTGCTTATACATGCTATCGACGATCATACCTGCTAGTCGCAAGTGGATTGATCATTGGAAATTGATTCAGTGATCCTTGGCTAGAAAAATGGCTAGAAATTAAAAACAAATATTCTCAAAATTATTTCGGGCATTGTTATTTCAGGAAAAACATCAGGCAATAAGTAATGGGTAATCATGTTCTTTGATATCCGACTGTTAGGTATGCCCAGAGTTGAAGGGGGTGAATTTCTGACCGTCCCTGATCACTTGCCTCGCGATCGCGGTCTCGCGGTCGCCAAATCCGCGGAATAGAGTCGTGGGGATCAGGAAGGTATAGGAGGTAGAACGAGGAGGTCGATGAGTGACCAGGTTCCTATTCTACCGACAAAACCGTCGCGTATAGTCCGAGAGGTTCGTCGGGGCGCTAGCTAACGGATCGAACGAGTGTCTGGAGCGAAGGCTGCCTTATCGACTCTCGGAATGATCACGAATAAGGACTGAGTATGATTAGAGCCGAATTAAATCGAGGATAAAAAACCGATCGACGATCGGTGAATCATCGTGCGACGAGACCAAATGTCACGACGACGTTTTACTTGACCTATATAAATTAATTTTCGCCTTAAATGATCGGCTTTACTGTTAGGAGAGGAAAGAAGAGGAGAGGACATCAAATACCAACTCCTGCATTTTTATTCACCTTTCGAAAGCTGTGTTAGGATTTTGAACGGCTGATAGGCAATTGGGAAGAGAAATTCATGCGCGTTAAAAAACTTCAATTAAGAATTGACGAAAATCATAAGACATTCGTGAAATTTTTAGTCTTATGGAAAGAGGTGTGAATTCCTTGCAGATCCTGTCACGAATCTTTATTATGCTTGACATTTTTATTGATATTAACTAGCATGAATGTCTGTTCTTCAATCTTTCTTTTTTTTCTTATAAATGATGCGATTTGACTGTACATGTATATAACAGTAAGGTTTCACTCCACGAACGCCATGTAGGGGAGAGTGGGGCAGTTTCAACCAGTTTTGAACGTAATTGATCTGGAGCCAAGGGTTAACATTTTTCTCAAAATTTTCTTCACTCACAGGACAGCTAACGTACCTGGCTATGAAATGCCAAGGTCGAATTTTTTTCTAATACGTAACAGAAAGCGCAATAAATTGTCCAGTAAATTTTATTTTTTGGTTGAAAGTGCTCCACCAATGGGGTAGAACCAACCACCCTGTGAGGCACTTTCAACCATAAGGTAAAGGAAGGAATGAACGTTAAAATTATTAGTAAATAAGATACTTCAAGGAACTTTCTTCGTGATAAACATAAATAATATATGAACTGCAGTCTTATCATCAACACAATAAAATTTGTGGTTCAGTTGTTGTTGGTCAAAGTTTTCAATCTGAATTAATAAATCTGAAACTCGGAACTGGTTAGCAAACGGTAAATTTGGAAAAATCAAAGTTGAAAATTAAACAATCTCTCATTGTTTTTGAGACCACTAGTTTAGCAATCACGTCTCTCTGCCCCACCTTCAGTGGCTGATTCTGCCCCACCAGCACCTATCTGCGTCAATCGCGTGTATGAGTAAGCCTGCCATGTAAAAAGGAAACATCGTCCATGAATCTCACACTTGGCATAATAGGCCACCAGAGGAAACCATTATTTTTTGAAAAACGGTAATTTATGATATAATTTTTTGCGTTTGAAAAATCAAATTTTATTGTCCTTGTTGCGTGGAAAACGTTCGGACGCCGACTGACAGATGGTAAATGATGTGGGAATGCTCGTCTTTCTCCGAGTGCTTGGAGGCGACACATTCTCAATACAAAGTTAAAGTTCGGAGCGAAAAATAAATAATTCGTGGAGTTAGGTAGGTGGTTGATTCTGCCCCACTCATAAAAGCATTTATATATTATAACCATCTTTACTGTGCGAATCTTGACCTTTACCCTAATATGTTGATAGGTCGCGAATATACCTACCGACATTAGAACAATGTTTTTATAATTTAGCGATAAATTTACCACATGTTTGCATTTTTTTTTCTTTCTGTCTCCTCAATCCAGCATATTAAGCTAATCCTTCAAACGAGCTGTGGTAACAAATTTCGCAGCTATAATTCTTTCTTCATTATATCAACACATGATTAATCTCGGTTGACATTGATTCGACGGAAATTCTGTTTCAATGGCAAGAACCATCGTCGTTTAAATATTTTTTCACATCTTTTTTTTCTGTCGATTTGAATTTTCGATTTGTATAATGTGTGTTCATACTTTTATCGACTTTGTGAACGTATGTACTAGATCGAGCGGTCATGAAATATAAAGGGTGGTTTAACCCTTTGTAACAATATAATAGCTACATACTAAAAGAGAATAGACACACGACTATTCAGTCATGAATCCGTGACAATCGTGATTCTGTTCCGTATACGACGTGGACGGGCATGCGGTGCGGCGTCCGCGAGAGCGTTAACTTGAGGAGAGATAAGAAAAGAAAAGAAAGTTAGAGTAAAAGTGAGGAAAAAAAATAGAGAATTCAGTGTAAGAGATTCAGATCAGTCGTCCATCGAACTAAACCGCTCGAGCTTTACGTCGCTTTGTATAACTGCAGCTGTAATATAAATTCGCGTCTGTCTTATATGTCGGTGTATACCTATAAGTAGTCCATACTATGTGTCTATGTTGCGTCTGCATGTAATATAAAGCGTGAACCTTCCTCGATACGTCTTTTACACGCCACATACATCGCTTTGCTGTTCAACTCCGAGCCGAACTCCTGTCGTGATTGGTTATTGGCTGATCGCCTTTCTCGAACAACCGCAATGACTTTACTGTATCGTATACCTAGGTACAGGTTCAGATATTCAGGGATGTGCCAACTATCCGACGACTATCACCAGCCCTGCAGCGCGAGCGCCTGGAATTTCCGGCCGAGATAAATCCACGATACGCCATTTAATTTTCAATTTTATAATTTCTATGATTTTTGCACTTTTTCTCTTCCGTTTTTGAAATTTTTTGCAAGCCATTCGAGGCTTCTTACGATTATAAAAAATATGATAGATTGTTGGATAAGGTGGATAGTACTTGCAGGGTACTTCGCTGTTTCGGTGTGAAACGTGGAAGTGAACTTTTGTCTAATTACTTGCAGACTTCGCGGTGGTTTGCGCACTTCCTCGTTCTCTCTCTCAGACATCTAACTCAGTGAATATTTCAACATTTGAAGAGACGCCTGCCAGACTTCGCGTCGGCCTCAGGCTGAAGATTTCTCAACCATGCAGCTATAAGGCTGAACAGCCTTCGAAGCTGGCTGACGATCGCACTGACGCAACACGAGATCCTATTCAATTCTATTTCGCCCCGTCAACGTAGGTGCATGTACATCCATTTAGAGGTAGAGGTACGATGGGAAACCTTATAACCAAGGAAACAAGATTATTCACAATTTTTAATAAATAGCTAGAAAAAAAATGGTCATTACGTGAAGAAAAAAGAAGAAAAGAAAAAAAAAAAAAAGAAAGAAAGATTTCACATCGAAATGGAAAACAATCGATACAGATTCGCGCTTACAGTTGAAATTCAGCTCCTCACTCTTCATGAATAGTACACGTATAGAAGTTTTGAGATCCTCACGAGCTGTATAATGTCGAGCAATTAGCAGAACGGATAGGTTACAATTAGCCGCAACTCATAGCTAGCCAGCATCTAGCTCAAGCCTCGATTAATTGGGGTTCGGTTGTCCGTATAGCGAGGTAATGATCCCGCGTCAAGATATTAATAATAAAGTTTGAACCTTATTTAGGACCTGCCTGTTTCGGGATGTTACGACGACCTGATCTGATCCCTTAGTGCAACAGTAAACGCAGCAACAGCAGCTATATGATTGAATTTCATTGAAAATTTAAAAGTGAAATGAGAAATAAAGCAGTTCTAATCGAATAAATATCTTCGATTTATTTTATTCTTCGTTCAAATTGTGGGAAATATTCTCAAGTTATTGAGAATTAATTGAATGGCGATTCGATCGGCGTTAGACTTGCCCTAATCGTGATATAAAATCGTGTATGAAATCGATCGGTTGATCGATCGGAGGAATTCATGTAATGTAATTTCTCTTCGGTCTTAGGAGAGCCTCGGCAACAGCTATAGCAGCATCCTAAGGATCGTTGGCTCGAGTAGGTAGGTAGGTAGGTAGGTAAGGTATACACTATACACTATACGGTATCAATTGGTGATTTCTAAATCAATTCGACCCGCGCGCATTTCGCGGAGAAACAGTCAGGTAATACCACTTATATGGCTCCAATTACAGACGTGAGACGCATGCGCGGCCAGGATATATCCTGCTAATTATATTATGGAACCGCTTAATTATGGCGGATAACCAAGACAAGGTTCTCTACTGGGTCGATGGATTGAAGAGAAATTGAGAGTGTTAGAACTAGCTGTTTACGCAGGGTGAAAAAATTGTCAGAAAAATAAAAGGAAAATGTAAAAGAAGAAGAAAGCCTCTGTTACATTGCAGAGCACAGTAGATACCTACGTGGGCTTTTTGCCGATCCGCGACTCTATCTTAAAAAGGACAGCTATCTACCAGTGCACTCATACTGCACGTCGGCTTAATTGCAATCCTCGGCTTACAGCATCGCCTGGGATACATATACAGTATCACTTGACCTACTTAAGAGCAAATAGGGTGTCCTTATCAGTCGCGGTAACAGGGATGTTTTTCACCTCAAAAACCATTAATTCTGCATCTGAGGATCACATTATACATCGACAACTCCACTCAAGACATCCTGTGTTCAACCAAGATACGATCATCTGTATCAGCCTGGCTTTTCATTTCAGATTGATAAGGGCTATTTTATATTCGGGAAAAAAAAGCTGTAGAAATATCATCTCACCTGGTTACGATAAATATTTGATTTCAATTTATAACGGTGAAAGTTTTAAACTCCTGCGCAGTATATATCGGGGATCAGGCGGTGGTGTGGCCATAACGAAATGGCAATAGAGACAATAGTCTGACGATATAACGTAACAGCTATGACAGTGCAGCAATTCATTGGACACGTCGGAGTGAACCGCTACAGGAAATGGAGATAACCACAAAAATTGAAGGAAAAAAATAATACGTCTAGGTAGAAGGGAGTCGGGCATTAATTCTGCCGATTGAATCGAGCAGATCGCCCAACTCGTTTCTAAAACACACCGAACCTCGGCTTTGAGATCTTTCATTGGCGTTTTACCAGAGCGATATAAAACTTCATAGACTCTAGAGGATGGGGATAATCTATGGATTTAATTGCAAGATACTCATCTGCCTAATCCCTAATCCAGGCGCTAAGTGTATCGATTCAACGACCCATGAGCGTTATCTCATGCCTAGTCATATGTACATGAGACGATCGCTAGAATTACCTCAGATTAGTTAACAAAGTCCTCGGATCAACGTCGACTGTATTTTTACAAGAGATGATCGATCTTTACCAATCTCTTTAGTAAACTGTATGGGAATTTTATTGAATTTGAGTGAAATCGATAAGGGATGAAGGGATGAAACCGCAAGGATGGCTTATTAAGGTCAGTAGTCTTCGTTTCACGTAGAAGAGATCAAAGATCGAAGATCGGAGGTGGAAGATCGGCCAGGATCGATGATGTATATATATTTATGGTATATTACAGTTTTTTTGCCGCGCGGCACGTACCGCCTGCGTCTGTTCTTCCGTGAATTTCTTTTCTTTCGTATAGTTTCTTTTTTGCTTTAATTAATGCCGCGCAAAATCGAACGAGGGCAACTCTCTGTTTTCACGGTTCGATAGGGAAAGAATGTGGCTTAATTTTTGGCCGATAAAATTGATTCGGGGATCGAAGCTAGATATTCGTTCGTACCTATGTAATACATCTGCATCGCAATTCCCTTTACATCGCGACGATATCTTGTGTCAGAAATATGCCTCGAGTCATTAATATTCTTCATATATTCTTACGCAATTAAAATACTTAAAACATCCCTCAAACACTCATCGGATATTACTCTCTGTTTGCCGAACGATATTTCACCTTTGATATAACCACCCGATTCAACCACAATTCATCTCTGTATCTACATACACGAACGAATATTTATACTTTAATCCACATACGCTCACAAGCGAATTTATATACGCGTAACTATAATATGTATATTATATGTACAGCCGAGAAAGGGTATACTATAACCTCGAATAGAAACTCAATGTGTTTACCAGGATTCGTCTGATGGTGTTTTCTTCAAGGGTGGTAATGAACGATGGATCGATGCCGCCCACTCCAACATTAAAGGTCAAGAAATCTATACGAGATTTCTTGCCAGTTGGAACACAGACATCAAGCATTCAGTTATAGGATCAGCCTGGGCAGCATCGATGACAATTCCTTGGATATCGATGTCACATTTTTCGCGTAGCATAGCTAGACAGGAACTTGCCGACAATCTTACTTGATAGATCATTTGCATGGATTCCATATCCTTGTCATTAAATCTCTGTGTCGGTTTTTGCTCGATCATCTTTATCAGCAGCAGCTGAAGATCTTGGAGAAGCTTCACGCCAAAGGGTTCCCAGAAGTCTTGGGGAAAGTAATTTAGATCAGGCGAACCTTCCAATTCTACAAGGCCAACTACATAGTTGTAGACACATTCGATGATGCCTTCCAATTCCGGGACATCGCAATTCAGAGTCGTAGAACCTTGACGATTTCTCGGCGCCCAAATTTCAGACTCTTTTGATTTTTTATATGACCTTTTGTACTGTTCGTATAACGGGATGTCTATCGATTCACAGATGTACGGCTCGAGCCGTTCGTCGATCACGACCCTCACGGTTGGGACTAAATCTTGACTCAGAATTGTAGCAATCGTGACATGAAGCATTTGTCTAATCAAACTGACGTAATTTACCTGCATATATTTTTGGTCGAATCCTGCTCTGACAAACTTCTTAATTTCTCTACGAAGCTGTGCTATCAATCGTTGACTCAAAACCGGATAGTATGGGTTGTGGTGAAAATTAGATATTTGATCTATAGCCTCGTCGGTTTCGCTTATTGAATTTCTACACTCGGATATTTTTTTTCTTATTTTTTTCATGCGCTGAATCTCGCACTGATATCGTGAATCAGGAACTTGTTTCACTCCAAGGACATCGGGGTTTTTCTCAGGCGCATCGGTGCCATGTTCGTCGGTAAATATGCAGAGTAAAAATTGCTCCGTTAGGTCATTTATAGTTGATTCGTCGGCACCACAATTATCCTGCGAATCGTCCGTTTCATTCATCATCGCGTTGTAATACCACTCAAAGCACCCTTGTTCGTGCATATCGGATACGTTGCCGTTGATAATATCGCGAGCCAACCGAGCCACATCGTACCGGCCCGCATCGATTTTTGGAAATACGAGAATTCCTGAAATTCAGATATCGTTGATTTTGATAAACCGGGTGGTAAATTTCGCACAGAAACTTATAGAGACGATCGGGTCAGACCTACTCACCTAGTCCCAGTAACGAGAAAAAAAGCCAACGTTGCTGATTCTTCATCGTAATGAGCGACGTATCGGATGTGACCCGAGATTTGATCCGGTGGCATAATTTATAGTCGAGTTTTCGCTCGAACAATTTACTTAATTCGACTTTAACGAACCGTAGAAAGAATCGCGAGGTGTGAACAATTTTTTTTAACCACAAGCCGTGTCCGTCTGTCAAGCTTATCGCAATTGAACGGAATTGGTCAACTGATTGTGAACTAAAGAGCGAAATACCCCTGATTATAAATTGAATGTGAATACGGACTAATTGGTGATTAATTTAGTGGCTAAAATATTGTTCAAACATTCTGACAAGGAATCAGTTATACGTCTATGGGATTGAGAAGCGCAATATCGATTTGTACCCGCAATGTGTACAATGTCCTGCGATAACTGTTCGTGGGTTCGTGACGTCAGAGGTAATTTCAGATAGCGCCACTTTTTCTAATGCTTTGACCACGTTCGGCCCATCATTACTATCTGAAATGTAATCGGTGAAGTAATTATCAGAATAATCATTGCATGTCCCGGTACAACTAGCTACCACCACGTCGAAACTTATCTCAACTAAATCTCTCCGCAGCACGGCGCGGCCTGGTACATATTGTACAGTGTATAAAACCGAAGGCAAAGAATCTGTTGTGTGAACGTAGCCTAAAGGCCCAGTGCGGTGGCGCTACGATCAGCCCTAGCGGGCGGTAACAAAGTAATGGCCGCGACCTGGGCTACGTGAGACACTGCCTCTGCCCGTTACTAATATAAAAGATCATCTATTTCATTTCTCCTACCTCTCCTACCACAACATGGTGTCAGGAGTAAAACTTCGGTAAGGAAAATACGACCCAGTAACACGATAAATCGTACAGAACGCGAGTGAAAACAAAATCGCCGAACGTTCTCGTGTCTTTGACGAGCGGGATACAAAAGCCGGACGAAGTGCCTCAAACAGCCTCGAACGTTCGAAATCAGACAAAATAATTCTTGGGCCAGACGGTAAAAAACTGCCAGTTTTAGGATCCCTTAATGCGAGTCTGAAGAATCATAACTCTGTAATACAGGCTTAAATTTACATTCTGAACGGTTTGCAACAAAACCTGCTGGGTAAACCAGAAATACAAGGCCTTGGTTTGTTTAAAAAAATTACAAGTACCTGTTGATTCTAAGGTTCAACCTACTAAAGGGTTTCCAAAGGCTTTCAGTGGTTTAGGCAAGTACAAGACAGAACTAAAAATACATGTGAAAGAGGACGCAGTACCTTTTTCCCAATCGACCCCTCGCGGAGTGGCGATCCCTTTAATGCCTAAGCTAAAAACAGAATTGGCTA
The DNA here is from genome assembly GCA_944452935.1 of Rhogogaster chlorosoma. Lineage (NCBI taxonomy): Eukaryota > Metazoa > Arthropoda > Insecta > Hymenoptera > Tenthredinidae > Rhogogaster > Rhogogaster chlorosoma. The sequence continues at coordinate 24,852,654 of OX101800.1, read as the reverse complement.
GACTTACTGAAAAAAGCGTAATTGTTCCAGTTGATTTTCCGACAGATTGGTGTAGTCCAATCTTAGTTGTACCCAAAAAAAGAATCCAAAGAAATCCGTCTCTGTTGTGACTATACACAGCTCAACAATAGCGTTAAAAGGTCGGTCTACCCTATTTCTAAAGTTGATTCAGCGCTAACTGAAGCGAAAGGAGCCAAAATTTTCTCTAGATTAGACGTGAATTCTGGATTCCATCAAATTAAACCAGATAAAGAGAGCCAACCACTGACAACCTTCATTACACCATTCGGAAGATATATGTATACAAGACTACCGTTTGGCATAAATTACGCCCCAGAGTACTTTCCGAAAATGTATACCGACTTATTCGCGGATATACCCAACTTGATCATTCACATAGACGACATACTAATATTCGGTCAAACGACAGAAGAACGAAGAAGAAGAAACGTTGAGAGCTGTTCTAAAATGATTCGAAAAAGAAGGTATCACCTTAAATGAGAAAAAATGTGTTTTTGGAGCACGTGAAGTTGATTTTTTGGGCCATCGCGTATCAGAACGAGGAATTACCGTTTTGCCAGAACGAGTATCGGCCATCGTAAACTTTCCGACAGAACATTGTTGACCATCCAGATAACCCATTAATCATTGAACAGAATGTTATTGTTAACCATCTATTATGCGAAGATGTCGGACCTGTAAACAATGGAAATGCTCGTCCAGAAAATGTCGACATTTAAGCATAAGGACGTAGGTCGTCTATACAGTGGTCCAGGAGAGAACATCCAGAGATCGAAACAGAACTCGTCCGGTTCGGTCAGATCCCACCCAACGTGCCGCCTATTTTACCCATTCCACCGCACCACACGGGTCTTATAGGTGAGCAGCCGCGGCTATAGGGACACGGGACCCTCAGTCTTTGAGCCTCTTTGAGCCTAGCGTGCCAAATATATTCGGGGCCCATGCGTACGATAATTTAGATCCGGCGATGAGTTGCCAGCCCCACTGTCCCCACCCGGCTCTTAGGCCGTTCGAAGCTGCGTAACTGCCGGATGTTCTCTCCTGGACCGCAGTATAGGCAAAAGAAGCCACCTGGTTGGCTTGGCGATTGTGTATGTTCAATAAATACTGTAATACCCTAACAAGAACTTCAGATAAAAAGAAGAGGGTGTTGTGTGAACGTAGCCTAAAGGCCCAGTGCGGTAGCGCTACGATCAGCCCTAGCGGACGGTAACAAAGTAATGGCTGCGATCTGGACTACGTGAGACACTGCGTCTGCCCGTTACTAATATAAAAAATTATCTATTTCATTTCTCCTACCTCTCCTACCACAACAGAATCAAAAAGGCGGTGATTTCTTGCTTATACATGCTATCGACGATCATACCTGCTAGTCGCAAGTGGATTGATCATTGGAAATTCATTCAGTGATCCTTGGCTAGAAAAATGGCTAGAAATTAAAAACAAATATTCTCAAAATTATTTCGGGCATTGTTATTTCAGGAAAAACATCAGGCAATAAGTAATGGGTAATCATGTTCTTTGATATCCGACTGTTAGGTATGCCCAGAGTTGAAGGGGGTGAATTTCTGACCGGCCCTGATCACTTGCCTCGCGATCGCGGTCTCGCGGTCGCCAAATCCGCGGAATAGAGTCGTGGGGATCAGGAAGGTATAGGAGGTAGAACGAGGAGGTCGATGAGTGACCAGGTTCCTATTCTACCGACAAAACCGTCGAGTATAGTCCGAGAGGTTCGTCGGGGCGCTAGCTGACGGATCGAACGAGTGTCTGGCGCGAAGGCTGCCTTATCGACTCTCGGAATGATCACGAATAAGGACTGAGTATGATTAGAGCCGAATTAAATCGAGGATAAAAAACCGATCGACGATCGGTGAATCATCGTGCGACGAGACCAAATGTCACGACGACGTTTTACTTGACCTATAAATTAATTTTCGCCTTAAATGATCGGCTTTACTGTTAGGAGAGGAGAGGAGTGGAGAGGAGAGGACATCGAATACCAACTCCTGCATTTTTATTCACCTTTCGAAAGCTGTGTTAGGATTTTGAACGGCCGATAGATAATTGGGAAGAGAAATTCATGCGCGTTAACAAACTCCAATTAAAAATTGACGAAAATCATAAGACATTCGTGAAATTTTTAGTCTTATGGAAAGAGGTGTGAATTCCTTGCAGATCCTGTCACGAATCTTTATTATGCTTGACATTTTTATTGATATTAACTAGCATGAATGTCTGTTCTTCAATCTTTCTTTTTTTTCTTATAAATGATGCGATTTGACTGTACATGTATATAACAGTAAGGTTTCACTCCACGAACGCCATGTACATACTCATAAAAGCATATATTATAACCATCTTTGATGTACGAATCTTGACCTTTACCCTAATATATTGATGGGTCGCGAATATACCTACCGACATTAGAACAATGTTTGTATAATTTAGCGATAAATTTACCACATGTTTGCATTTTTTTTTTCTTTCCGTCTCCTCGATCCAGCATATTAAGCTAATCCTTCAAACGAGCTGTGGTAACAAATTTCGCAGCTATAATTCTTTCTTCATTATATCAACACATGATTAATCTCGGTTGACATTGATCCGACCGAAATTCTGTTCCAGTCGTTTAAATATTTTTTCACATCTTTTTTTCTGTCGATTTGAATTTTCGATTTGTACAATGTGTGTTCATAGTTTTATCGACTTTGTGAAAGAATATTAACAGATCATTACATGTAGGTACGTGTCCTGATCAGGCGGCTGCTCATTCGTTGTGAAATACTTTGCAATCCTAACGAGATGATAAAATAATGAGAAAAGGAAGAAAAAAAAAGTGAAAGAAGAATCCTGAAACAAAATTTACCCATATAGCTTCACATAGATATAATAGCTACATACCAAAAGAGAATAGACACACGACTATTCAGTCATGAATCCGTGACAATCGTGATTCTGTTCCGTATACGACTTGGACGGGCATGCGGTGCGGCGTCCGCGAGAGCGTTAACTTGAGGAGAGATAAGAAAAGAAAAGAAAAGTGGAGTAAAAGTGAGGAAAAAAATAGAGAATTCAGTGTAAGAGATTCAGATCAGTCGTCCATCGAACTGAACCGCTCGAGCTTTACGTCGCTTTGTATAACTGCAGCTGTAATATAAATTCGCGTCTGTCTTATATGTCGGTGTATACCTATAAGTAGTCCATACTATGTGTCTATGTTGCGTCTGCATGTAATATAAAGCGTGAACCTTCCTCGATACGTCTTTTACACGCCACATACATCGCTTTGCTGTTCAACTCCGAGCCGAACTCCTGTCGTGATTGGTTATTGGCTGATCGCCTTTCTCGAACAACCGCAATGACTTTACTGTATCGTATACCTAGGTACAGGTTCAGATATTCAGGGATGTGCCAACTATCCGACGACTATCACCAGCCCTGCAGCGCGAGCGCCTGGAATTTCCGGCCGAGATAAATCCACGATACGCCATTTAATTTTCAATTTTATAATTTCTATGATTTTTGCACTTTTTCTCTTCCGTTTTTGAAATTTTTTGCAAACCATTCGAGGCTTCTTACGATTATAAAAAATATGATAGATTGTTGGATAAGGTGGATAGTACTTGCAGGGTACTTCGCTGTTTCGGTGTGAAACGTGGAAGTGAACTTTTGTCTAATTACTTGCAGACTTCGCGGTGGTTTGCGCACTTCCTCGTTCTCTCTCTCAGACATCTAACTCAGTGAATATTTCAACATTTGAAGAGACGCCTGCCAGACTTCGCGTCGGCCTCAGGCTGAAGATTTCTCAACCATGCAGCTATAAGGCTGAACAGCCTTCGAAGCTGGCTGACGATCGCACTGACGCAACACGAGATCCTATTCAATTCTATTTCGCCCCGTCAACGTAGGTGCATGTACATCCATTTAGAGGTAGAGGTACGATGGGAAACCTTATAACCAAGGAAACAAGATTATTCACAATTTTTAATAAATAGCTAGAAAAAAAATGGTCATTACGTGAAGAAAAAAGAAGAAAAGAAAAAAAAAAAAAAGAAAGAAAGATTTCACATCGAAATGGAAAACAATCGATACAGATTCGCGCTTACAGTTGAAATTCAGCTCCTCACTCTTCATGAATAGTACACGTATAGAAGTTTTGAGATCCTCACGAGCTGTATAATGCCGAGCAATTAGCAGAACGGATAGGTTACAATTAGCCGCAACTCGTAGCTAGCCAGCATCTAGCTCAAGCCTCGATTAATTGGGATTCGGTTGTCCGTATAGCGAGGTAATGATCCCGCGTCAAGATATTAATAATAAAGTTTGAACCTTATTTAGGACCTGCCTGTTTCGGGATGCTACGACGACCTGATCTGATCCCCTAGTGCGACAGTAAACGCTGCAGCAACAGCAGCAATATGATTGAATTTCATTGAAAATTTAAAAGTGAAATGAGAAATAAAGCAGTTCTAATCGAATAAATATCTTCGATTTATTTCATTCTTCGTTCAAATTGTGGGAAATATTCTCAAGTTATTGAGAATTAATTGAATGGCGATTCGATCGGCGTTAGTCTTGCCCTAATCGTGATATAAAATCGTGTATGAAATCGATCGGTTGATCGATCGGAGGAATTCATGTAATGTAATTTCTCTTCGGTCTTAGGAGAGCCTCGGCAACAGCTATAGCAGCATCCTAAGGATCGTTGGCTCGAGTAGGTAGGTAGGTAGGTAGGTAAGGTATACACTATACACTATACGGTATCAATTGGTGATTTCTAAATCAATTCGACCCGCGCGCATTTCGCGGAGAAACAGTCAGGTAATACCACTTATATGGCTCCAATTACAGACGTGAGACGCATGCGCGGCCAGGATATATCCTGCTAATTATATTATGGAACCGCTTAATTATGGCGGATAACCAAGACAAGGTTCTCTACTGGGTCGATGGATTGAAGAGAAATTGAGAGTGTTAGAACTAGCTGTTTACGCAGGGTGAAAAAATTGTCAGAAAAATAAAAGGAAAATGTAAAAGAAGAAAAAAGCCTCTGTTACGTTGCAGAGCACAGTAGATACCTACGTGGGCTTTTTGCCGATCCGCAACTCTATCTTAAAAAGGACAGCTATATCTACCAGTGCACTCATACTGCACTTCGGTTTAATTGCAATCCTTGGCTTACAGCATCGCCTGGGATACATATACAGTATCACTTGACCTACTTAAGAGCAAATAGGGTGTCCTTATCAGTCGCGGTAACAGGGATGTTTTTCACCTCAAAAACCATTAATTCTGCATCTGAGGATCACATTATACATCGACAACTCCACTCAAGACATCCTGTGTTCAACCAAGATACGATCATCTGTATCAGCCTGGCTTTGCATTTCAGATTGATAAAGGCCATTTTATATTCGGGAATAAAAAGCTGCAGAAATATCATCTCACCTGGTTAAGATAAATATTTTATTTCAATTTATAACGGTGAAAGTTTTCAAATCCTGCGCAGTATATATCGGGGATCAGACGGTGGTGTGGGCATTACGAAATGGCAATAGAGACAATAGTCTGACGATAACGTAACAGCTATGACAGTGCAGCAATTCATTGGACACGTCGGAGTGAACCGCTACAGGAAATGGAGATAACCACAAAAATTAAAGCAAAAAATGATACGTCTAGGTGGAAGGGAGTCGGGCATTAACTCTACCGATTGAATCGAGCAGATCGTCCAACTCGTTTCCAACACACACCAAACCTCGGCTTTGAGATCTTTCATTGGCGTTTTACCAGAGCGATATAAAACTTCATAGACTCTAGAGGATGGGGATAATCTATGGATTTAATTGCAAGATACTCACCTGCCTAATCCCTAATCCAGGCGCCAAGTGGATCGATTCAACGACCCATGAGCGTTATCTCATGCCTAGTCGTATGGACATGAGACGATCACTAGAATTACCTCAGATTAGTTAACAAAATCCTCGGATCAACGTTAACTGTATTTTTACAGGAGATGATCGATCTTTACCAATCTCTTTAGTAAACTGTATGGGAATTTTATTGAATTTGAGTGAAATCGATAAGGGATGAAGGGATGAAACCGCAAGGAAAAAAGGAAACAGTAATCGCAATTCACGTCGAAGCAGTAAACATCCGAGGGCAAAAGGTGCGGGGGAAAGCTTAAGGTAGCTAAGTGGCAGGCATGCTTAATCTCTTCATGAAATAGATCGGTGAAAGTATGATGTGGTGGCCATTCTGATGTAGTATAAGCTGTCCGGTGATCAGGTCGCGTGTTTACGGCCCTCGGTTCCCTGTTATCCATCATCGCCATGTATATATGCAAGGATGGCTTATTAAGGTCAGTGGTCTTCGTTTCACGTAGAAGAGATCAAAGATCGAAGATCGGAGATGGAAGATTGGCCAGGATCGATGATGTATATATATTTATGGTATATTACAGTTTTTTTGCCGCGCGGCACGTACCGCCTGCGTCTGTTCTTCCGTAAATTTCTTTTCTTTCGTATAGTTTCTTTTTTGCTTTAATTAATGCCGCGCAAAATCGAACGAGGGCAACTCTCTGTTTTCACGGTTCGATAGGGAAAGAATGTGGCTTAATTTTTTGGCCGATAAAATTGATTCGGGGATCGAAGCTAGATACTCGTTCGTACCTATATAATACATCCGAATCGCAATTCCCTTTACATCGCGACGATATCTTGTGTCAGAAATATGCCTCGAGTCATTAATATTCTCCATATATTCTTACGCAATTTAAATACTTAAAACATCCGTCAAACACTCATCGGATATTACTCTCTGTTTGCCGAACGATATTTCACCTTTGATATAACCACCCGATTCAACCACAATTCATCTCTGTATCTACATACACGAACGAATATTTATACGTCAATCCACATACGCTCACAAGCGAATTTATATACGCGTAACTATAATATGTATATTATATGTACCGCCGAGAAGGGGTATACTTTAATATTTACGATGCATAGTCCGGCGTCTCTGCTTTGACAGATCCAAGACGTGAGTATAATTTATTTAATTTGATGCTAACGTAACGCGAAACGGGAATACACGCGTATTGTATATATATATGAGAAAAGTCGGGTTATATACAAGGAGTATATAGGTAGTATAAATACAGGCATCTGTATACATTCGAACAGGTATTAATTTGGATTTCGATCGCGATTACCTATACCGACGCGTTTGACAGGAACTTACGTTCGCCTTCGGTATTGGACTTGCATTACCAGCTCCAGCTGCACATATGCGGTTGGTTAAAACAAAACCAGCTAATCACCTGCGTACATAGTTGCAATAGATAGTTGCAGCAATGCACTTTATTTTGCTTTATTTCCTTTCCTTCGCAAGGCAATACCTGGCTACTGCTGCAGAGTGGACACGGTACAACATTTTTACCTCTGTCCATACAGTCGGCTATATGATTAATAGAAAGTAATTTTTCAACCTTATAATTCTGCGCAAACTATTTAATCAGATATAGTCTTATAACGGTCGTTTGACATTCGCTAATCTCATTAATCTATCAAAGACTGTGCATAATGAACGCGGTAATATAAATTCGTTTCCCAGCGTTAAAGTTCAGAAGAAGAAAAAAAAGGAAAAGATTCAAAAAAATAATTAAAAGCCAAAGCCAATCGTTATTAGATTCGTGAAAACTTATCCAAAAATATTTTGAGGTCATCCTTTTTTTTTTCGCGGTAATTATAGAAAAAAATATCTAATTCACATGAGAAGCTATATGGGAACATTATGTACTCAGTCTATAATTTACTCAAATTTCGTTTACATAATCCGAATCATATACGAAGGCGTTGATTTAGAAATTTCGGCACATTGAATTATTATATGCTTTTTCTTAGGCGGTTCTTCTGTCTTTATTTTATTTCTACCTTTCTCTCTCTCTCCTCATACCCAGCTTCGGCAACATTCTAATTAGACCCCAGGTGTTACTGATAAGATCGTACGTAGGTATATTCATCCGTGTCTATACACACATCGCATGCTTTCTCGTATGGTTAACGATTCATTTCTTTCCTAGGGGTCGATCGAACGTGAAATCATTGTCCCGAGGCGATTTTATGACTCTAATATTCTACACTGTATAATATGTAGTACACGACCGATCAGATTCAAAGTCAAAACTTGCCATGGGCTAATACTTCTCTCCCTCTATCGCATATTACAAATTGGCTAAAAAATGTATACGCCTATAGGTACGATTACGAGAACTGGGAGTTAAAAAAGAAAAGTTGAAAAAGGATAGAAATTTGAAAAGAAAAAAATTGTCTCGTCGCTATGTATGGTTCATTTCGCGCATTATCCCAATATATATTTGTTATATACGGGTTCATGTAGCAATTTATACCGTATGATTAAGTGTGAGGGTGTATAATATATTAATATATCGATATACGTGGTTGTGAATTCATCTGATATCGTTATAGTTATATAGTGCCCATGTCGAAATATAACTACGTGACGAGACAATATGCATAGTGTAGTAATAGTACCTACGGGATCAATTTTAAAAGTCTATTAATACGCTAGGATTACATATGCGTGTATGTATTTTCCACTTAACATACAGTAATGGTGAAATGGTGAAGGATATACCGTTCTAAGTGTACTTAGTTATTATGTGTACTAGTATAACCTACCAGTTTAATAACCACCACTCTTATCTGGCTACTAAAACTCACCTCTTATCCATGCAATGCAGCTGTTTCAAGAAAGCTAGTTATAGTTGGACATATTATAATCCAGTATACGGTGTAGCTGTGTAAAAATATTTAGGAGACTTTTGCTGATTTTTATACTTATTATATGCGAAAAGTATATAACAGGCCTACAGAGAGTTTCGAACTCGCCCGCGACTGAAGAGCGAATAATAAAAGAGAGAAAAGAGCCAGCCCTGACCACACGTATTGCAATTTTTATTAAATAGGTCTTCGCCGGGTGATAAAAATTGGATTTTTATAGTTACTCGTAAATAACCAAAGGCAGGGAGGCTTTTATCGCGTCGTACGATTATAGCTCGCAGATTCATGATTATGACAAACTCGTGGGCTACAGATATACGCATATTTCACAACGATAGCGCTGCAATACGTTCGCATCCGTATTTCGCAAAAATTATAAGGCGATTATATCGACATCGGCGAGTGGATTTTGAGTCAATTTACGAATTATTCAATAATTATCGCGATTTACGGAAATTATTATACAGCCACTACTTTTCGAATTGGGGGAAACGTGCCGGATTCTATGTAATATTAGCACCCGTTATACCAGCGCAATGAATTTGCATAAATTTCATATAATGGCAAAGCCTATGCGTACGTATATGTGTATTAGAATTTTTTTCATACACACTTTACTGCGGCCGTTTACACGGTATGAGTAGAGGAAAGAGAAAGAGAGAGAGAGACACGCGTGAGTGTGACATTTCATAAATGTCTCCCGTTGCGAAGTGGAAGAACCAGACTAGCCAGAGTATATCTGAGTATACGTGTGGGTGTGCGTTCGAGACATGCAAAACCGAGCAACTTGTTCGCATAATATAACTGCAGGTTGATAAACCACCTCCGCGATGTAAATGTGAACCCTCTGGCAGCGAGTTCCATACCGTTAATTAAAACGATTGAAAAAACCCGTGCATTTAACATTTTTCATGCCTGTATACAGTAGAGAATGAAAAAAAGAAATACGCGTCTCAGTGCTCGAGTTTAATATCGTTTTAGCACGATTTTTTTCACGTACCGACAATAATTACATATAGAGACTTCGGATAGATATATAGTCGATGTCGAATCGAACGCAAATAACCAAGTACATAGGAATTCGTAAGTTGATTAGCTGTGCCAGTTTAAACCATAAGTCATTGGATCGTTTTTTTTTTGTTTCATTTTGTATTGATTTTTTCTTTTCTCCTTTTTTTGTTGTTTTTTTTCTTTTTCTTCTTTTCTACTTTTTCTACCCGCCGTGCCAAACCGCTTATGTACACCGCGTTGACAAGATCTTTAAAAATCGCCTGCAGCATTGTACGGCCGGTTTGGTATAAGAATAATATTCACACATAGATAAATACACAGACAGATGTATAATCGTATGCAAGAGCTGACAAAATGAAACGGAATCATGTCAGCTGAGGCAGGTCGCGTACACGCGTAATGTTATGTAAGGTATATACTCACTTCAAACCTATATCCACACCGGGTTTATAAGCGCTACAAACCTATTCCCGGCATTAAGAGACGCAGAAACTTATCCAATGTGGTAATAAGGCGCAGAGCTTGTGTTTCGATATCAATTTGATAAGGCGGGGGTACGTTATACTTACATCGGAGCTCAGGTAGGTACACAATGCAGAGTCGTGAAAGGCTAGGCGTGGCCAGTCGCATTGGTCAACTACGCGAGTAGAGGTACCCTACGTGCGATTGCCACAGCTTGCGCGCGCCTTTTAACTGGTTCAATTATTTGTTAATCTATGTAATTATTGCCCATACACATGTGTATAAAAATACACGCACGTGTCTATATATCATATCGCTATATGCCCGGTTTTATCGGTCTCTTATCCACGCGCGAAAAATCGAGATTTTCAGGAATTTAAATTCAATTTCTATCTCAATTAGACGAGATACTGGGCCAGGCTTGCTCGCAGGATCATTAATTCCTAATCTCTAGCTGAGCAAGAAAATTTGAAATTGTGGATAATTTACTGTGTGAACTGGGCGAATCAATCTCGAAACATTTCGTAAGAGAGATTCCTCAAGGTTGTATGGATGGGTAGATAAAATCGAGAATTCACGACTGGCGATGAGACGAGTTTTTCTGTTTAATTAACCACCACTTTTCTGTATACTATGTGACCATACTACGACAGGCTACTGTCGAATAACCCGAGGAATAGAATCCGTGATAATATGCGATCAAATTCGTATACGGTTATTTTAATCGAGATTTATATCTCCCGTTTCAAAATTCGGAGAAATATCTGTGTCGCGTTTTAAGCCACTATCGTATTATACCTGAATATAAATTTCGTATGTGACGAGGAGAGCGGCCCACGCATGTTTGAAACGATTAAAAAATCGTCAAATTCTTCGTCACAGGTTCAATACGTTTATAATAAATCTCGCAGTGTACAAACAGCCTAGACTTTTCTTTCCGTGTATTTATTCAATACGCATCTTATTTGACACTCGATTTTATACACTAAAACATCTCTTTCTACACTCAGACAGATTCTCTGTTTAGTGAAAATTTAGGTAACTCAAGTCTACGTATCGTTACTTCCCGTTATAAAACTCCTAGAGTTAATCGGTCGTTAATTATTCATGTATATTCGATGCCTGATACCGGTCAGGCGAGTTAGGGATTAGATTTGACGATTTTTGCCAAACAGCATAGACGCCCGTGCTTTTCACGAGTCTTTGGTAAACACGAGTTTCAATGACACAGTCAAAATTATAACGAATGATCGAGGTATTACGAATATCTTCGCTCGTGGATTTAAATTCGTGAAAAAAAATATCTTTGGATTAGATTTTGAAATTAATTTGATTTGAATTGCATTTTTTTTTTTTCTGTCCAAGTTATATAGTCAGTTTTTAATATTGATGAACCTCATTGGAAATTCCTTTCGTAGCTGGTGGTAAACGTCAGCCACTTGTCGCCGAGGCAAAGCGAAAATAAGTTCTATAAGTAAAGGGCGGTGGGATAGGAGCCGGGAGCAATATCATTAAGGCGTTTTAAAGAAAATCTCAAATTTACACGCCGCCGGCAAGTTGTCGACAAAATTAACATAATCCTGAGCGACAACGCGACATTCCGTAGGCATACTAATATACACGCCGCGATCAACGCGAGTAGAAAAAAAAGAGACAGATAAAAAAAAATTACGCAATAAAAATGATTCGCCATTAATTGAAAGTTCGATTATATTATCGATCACATAAAATCTTTCCTCCCTTCGATCGATTTCAATTCTTTCATATTTTCTTCTTTTTTTTTTCTCTTAAGACTGCAGCGATCTAACGAATATCATGTTTATCGTAGAATGGGAAAAACTGAGAATCGAGAACCGCGAACTTTTTTTCACTCTCCTTTCCCTTTTATCTGAAACCTCTGGAACTTGACATTCACGCGTGTATTCCTTTGGTGTTGAAGATTCAATAATCCCGAGTATATAATCATGTAAGAATGAGAAAACGTTGGAGTATATGAAGTAATTAGAAAAATGGCGAATACAGCGTCGATCAGACGATCATGCGAGAAAAGAATTGCAATTGAAATCCGAAACAGCTATAAGCTTCATACAATATATATATATATATATATCTAGTCCAGATTCCAACCGCGGTTTCGACTTCTTCATCTGTAATTTCGTTAATGTGTTTCTGATTGGACTTTTTCCTCGCTAGTCGCTTCCTCGAACGAATCAGTTCGTACAGTTAGCCCGAGGGGCCAAAGAAGAATATTTAGTCTAAACTACACGAAGCCTGAACTTACCTTCAGAGCTCGAATGTATAAATTTGATGCTGTGTCAAACCCCCGTATAAAATCGTACGAATTTCTTTCTCCATATAAGTAGAAGTAGATTAAAATTAAATGTGGATAGAATAAATGACCTAATGTGCGAAAATCGATGATCGAGGTACTAATTTCGGGGGGAAAAGGTCTTTCATATAGTCGATCGGAGAATCACATAGGTGTAGTATACTCAGTGAGATTTTCTTCTTTTATGATGAATGCGATCAGATTTGTTGAAGCCTAAATAGAACGGATTAGAAATTAGCCTTAGACGTTTTCTATGGGTAGATAAGCACATGTATGCGTGCCTTTGTACGTATATACCTACTATCATCAAGAACGGAAGACGAGCGTAACGGAATTTTCTGCTACGGTCTTTCCTCTCGAGCGCAATCTATGAAGGCCGACCTTGACTCGCTTTCAGTTCCTCTTCCAAGCTTGGTACATTAAATCTATACATATACGTATTGTACGTGCGTAAATCTCCGTACGTCTATACCTACGTATAGTCGATTTTTCATACCCGCATTGCTCCACGGCGGTGAACAGCCATTTTGAATTTAACTATTGTTTCGCGAGATTGGATTCTCATCTACAGTATACAAAACATTCACCTATGTAGCTATATATATATATAATATATACACCTAGATGCGTTGATAGAAATAGAAGTAATTGCTTCTTATGCGTTATACATATAAATGTCATACACGTATCACATGTATTACATGCATATACGACTACGTATGATAACCATAAATAATTATGAAACAAGTCAAAACTATCTGATTATATATTTATAATTACATATCGTACTTAACTGATTTACTGAATGTGGATGAAAAAACAAAATGGAAAATTAATAATGTTGAATTAAAAAAAAAATCAATTGTGATTAATGATTATTATAGATATTCGTTATCTGAAAGAAAGAGAATATTATGTAGTAGGTTGAGAAATTTTTATCGAGATTATTAAACAAATCGTTTTTCCAACTGATTCCACGAATACCTGGTATCTGATTGTGAGAGAACGATTTATGTGCCAGCTATATACCGACTTATAATTTTATCAAAATATTTCATTTCAATTACAAATGATCATAGTCGTGATAGGCTGAGATTACGGTATGATAAAGGTCAGTAATCTCACGTTTGTACGTCACGATTCATTAAGAATTCTACGCTGAACATAAACCATTCATATAATTTACTAGTTGAACAGCTATACCGATAAGAATTGAGTTAGTTTCTTTTCTTCAAATAGGAAAGAAGACCGAATTAACTCCAAAATAAAAATGAAGAGCTCCTATGGTTGACCTAAACTTTAAATAAATGAATTTTCGAGCTCAGCCTGTACATATATATATGTAATATAAAAGGGAAATTTTTATGTAAAAAAAAAAAAAAATGAACTATAAGATTAATGAATGTTTCAAGTCATCGGATTTATGAAATATAAATTGTCTTCTTCTTCGTTGAAAATTTCGAGAGTGTATAAAATTCAAACTCAATGTATCGCGATAAAATAGGTTTCGTATTATGGCCGCGACTACCGATGGCGTCGCGACGCTCGAGTTAGTAGCGTCGCGGGAACGTTCATACTGCTTGCGGCAACGGAGAACCGCGCACTGAACGCACAAGTGACTGCGGATATACGGGACAAAGTTTAATTAACCGAAGTAATTAAGGAATTCGAAGAGAAAGAAAAGACAACAAAATAAAAAAAATAGCTGGGTAGAAAAAAAAACAAAAAAAAAAAAACAAAAAGAAAAGGAGTGAAAAGAGGAAAAAAAATAAAAGAAAATAAAAGAAAAAGAAAAGGAAAGGAAAGGTGACTTACGTGACGCGAATTAATTAACTCTATATACTGAGTGCAGGGTACCGAAACTGAACGAAACTTGGGGTTTTAGTTCATTCAACGTGTCAGGAATTAGCCCGGCTCGAAGAGATTTTTACTGTGCTGCAGGAGTGAAACGGTACCGATGTCAATGACATTTATTCGATAGTGGGGATTTCGTGAATATCTGCACGGTATAGTAGTTCGAAAGAAGATACATACAATATACATATAACTTTCCGGTGTTTTCTCGTTTACAGTGAAGAAAAATAATAAGGATAATAATAATAATAATAATAATAATAATAATAATAATAATAATAATAATAAGGAGAAGAAGGATAATTAAATCGTCGAAATCATTCTGCCGATGATAAATTATAATACCATATAAATCTATATGTCTATAAGAATTTGGGACCAGAATTTACCTGATATATAACATTTCGCGATTTGAACGATACTCTTCTATGATATATTTGTGTGAGTTTATTATATATAGAAAATTAACAAAATTGGAATAACGAAGAAAAGTTATAGTGCCTATTTTATATACTTCTATATATATATATATATATATGTATTAAATAGTTAAACAATATTCTGTACAATAATACGAGCTTAAAGAAAAAAAGAGGAAAAAAAAAAACACACACAATACAGAAGATTTTAAACAATAATCCGCATTTAAAGCTTAAAGATTAAATCTTCAGTCAAAAAAAAGAAGAAGAAAATCAATAAAAAAAAAAAAAAAGAGAGAAAGAAAAAGAAAAACTGATTAAATTAACAAGCTCCGTTAAGTGTTCTATTTTTGAAACAGACCAATTATTGATAATAATGTATGTATATTATCCGGGGAATAGATCGAGTTCAATGTAACACCGCACCAGGTTGAAGATAATAATCGATCGTATCGATAATCAAGTGATATAATTTGGTTTGTTTGTTTTTTTTTTTTCTTTTTTCTTTTTTTTCAATTACTTTATTTTCGTTCCTTTACCAATTCAAAGAAAAACTCTGGAGTGAACCACGTACCGAAACTCAAGGCAAGTATACCTACCTACTCGAAATAAATGAAAGATTTTCGATAATATTATATCAATATATAGATTTAACGCACGTGATATTATTCTCCTATATTTATAATCGACGACGGATAACGAGTTTATCAGTTAATTGACGATTGATATATATTCTTGATGGTACAGTTTGTTGCCGTGATCAGGGTTGATTTTAAAGCTCTGTGACATAGCAATTCCTGTCTATTTATTTATTCATTTCTTCGTAGATTTGAAAATTCGATGTTAGAATATATAATATACAGAAGTCTTTGATTCTCGTGGGATTTTATCGACGAGTTGGTAGAATCGGTGGAAAATAAAAAAAAGAATAAATGAAGAAATTCAATTTCTCTGTATACCAAACGAGTTCCAAGTCGACCGTGAATGTGATAAACGAGGTAAATGAGCCTCCTTGCTTCGGACGACGTGGTAGAGACCGGTTTAGGGTCGACTTCTTAGTCTACCTTTTATTCTTTGACTCATCGCCATAACCACGACCTGTTTGTTGCCACGTTACCACTTAAAACTCTAAACTATACGCAGAGTTTCCAATCAGTGACAACTTTTACCAATCCCGCTATTATAACGACGCGAATTGACGAGCATTTAGATCCTGGTTTTGGCATTGAGACACGAACACGTGTTAATAAGAAATAAAAATGAAATGAAAAAACCCCTCCAAGAATTATTATCAGACGTAACTATGGAAATAGATCTGAAAATCTGTGGATAGATAGAATAAAGGTGAAAATATTGCTTAAATTATACGCCAAATGTTTGATATTTATTCAGCAAAAGCCGGAGGCGTGATACGAATGTAAATGGTTATATAATATACGGGGAAAACGTCTGTTCTAAGTAGAATTACGTAGATATATATATACTTATTTATAATGTAAATTAATATGTGTGCGTTATTGGGAGAACGGAATAATATGACATCTGCGTATCGTATATTTGGTATATTTTCACCAAACAGATACATTACATCCGTTAACGATTCGGAGTTATGATGAAGATTCGCCACTTCGAATCAACGTATTGAATGCAAAGGAAGAAAAAAAATTATTATTTGTTCAAGCCAGTTGGCCTCGGTATTGAATATTTCCAAGAGTCACCCACTGCACAACAGATATTATACCTACATACATTTATTACTTGCTCTTTCTCACACGCTCGGTTACTACCGCCACCCAGCTTTCTTCAAATGTTTAATATCAGTCTCATATAAGCAGTGCTAATTACTGACGTTAACACTTACGAATGAAATTGTTACACCGATTCCTCAAACTCAGAAAAGAAGAATAAGAAAAGAAAGAACAGAAAATAATTATCAATTTCTCATTAGATGAATGAAATCCTACGTGATATGAATTAATAACCGCGAAAATATTCCTGTCAAAGGCATCTTCTTCGCGGAATTGACAATTACGAAATTACAATATTTCTTCTTACGAGGTTAAACGTCAATAAAATTCTATCGTGTGGATCGAAACAACTGTAGATTATTTATGTAGATAAATAATTCAATTATTATTATTATTTATCTTTTTTTTCTCTCTATCTCTCTCTCTCTCTCTCTCTCTTATTCTTATTGTATCGATTTTGGGACAAGGTCGTGTCTGGACTAAGGACAGTCTTTTATATATATTTTTTATATTTGTTGATTAATTTTTACCTTTTTTTCTTCTTCTTTATCGCTGTACAAATCTGTTGACGCATTTGACCGGATCAAACCGATTTACTTACGGCTAATACGCCCGAAATCTTTATATCCCACTTGACGACGTGGGTGCTACAGGTAGCACCTGATTTTTAGTGGTTTTTAAATCCGATTTATTTTCACTTATCTTGAATATACAGGCTTCTTCAGATAAGAGACTATTTCCCCCCCTTCTCAACCGTCGACAGATAAAATTAAAGATTTGGAGCTATTGAAGTGTCCAGTATATTATAGCAATAATAATGAAACCGTGTAAAACAGAGGCAGAATTTTATTCCCAGAAGAAGATAGAATATGACACACCCAGCCTGAAGCCAGCTTAACACGTATGAAAATGGTGATGCGTAAGGCTCGCGTAGATCGATTAAGTATGCCAACTGGGTAATAAATCTACCAAAACGAAAATCCTAGCTGTTCCTTTTTTTGAGTTATGAGTGATTCAAAAATCAGATAACACGCACTCAACGTATTCAAGTAGTAACTAGATTCATGACATTTATAATCACTTGTAGCGTTACCCAGGATCAACGACGGGGACGTGGTGACTTTCTGGCCCCATATTTTTTTAATAAAAATGTTGTTCAACTGCAAATTATTAACATTTAACAATATTTTTATTTAAATTATAAACACTTCACAATATTAACGTATTAGTAACGTATTGGTAACCAACAATAGTACCGTTCAACATTGTACTTTTTTTTTTTGTCTTAACTTAGTTTCAATATGCCTTGATGAGAATTCAACAACAGCATTTTTTAGTCTTGAACTGTAACTATTACTAGTAATGGAGTTTATTTTATGTTTCTGCCAATATTTATTGAATTCGTAATGAATTGATTCACCGGCATGTTCTGACCATACACCCAAACCTTCGTTATCGATAAAGTTAAATCTTGTGGCCAAAAGTTACCATGGCGATATTTTCGAGGGTAATGCTTGTCGAAAGCTTCTGAAAGAAGCTGACAAACTGAATGATTCAGGAATAACATGGGATCGATTAAAAATTCAGCCATACATCAGCGCTTTCAAAGCGATGGACAAAGTTGTTGACAGCTGCTTTACTACAAAAAAAGTTTCAGCAGATTTACACCTACGCTTAGAAGAGTTAAGGAAATGTTTTTATGCTATACCAAATGTTTCAGAAACATTAAAAGTACACATTTTGTTGAGTCACGGTCAAGAATGTGTAAACTTTATCGATAACAAAGGTTTGGGTGTATGGTCAGAACAGGCCGGTGAATCAATTCATTACGAATTCAATAAATATTGGCAGAAGCATAAAATAAACTGCATTACTAGTAATAGTTACAGTTCGAGACTAAAAAATGCTGTTGTTGAATTCTCATCAAGGCATATTTAAACTAAGTTAAGACAAAAAAAAAGTACAATGTTGAACGGTACTATTGTTGGTTACCAATACGTTACTAATACGTTAATATTGTGAAGTGTTTATAATTTAAATAAAAATATTGTTAAATGTCAATAATTTGCAGTTGAACAACATTTTTATTAAAAAAATATGGGGCCAAAAAGCCACCACGTCCCCGTCGTTGATCCTGGGTAACGCTACAAGTGATTATAAATGTCATGAATATAGTTGCTACTTGAATACGTTGAGTGCGTGTTATCTGATTTTTGAATCACTCATAACTCAAAAAAAGGAGCAGCTAGGTTTTCGTTTTGGTGGATTTATTACCCAGTTGGCATACTTAATCGATCTACGCAAACCTTACGCGTCACCATTTTCATACGTGTTAAGCTGGCTTCAGGCTGGGTGTGATGAGATATAATGCGAATTCTTCAGACACGTGGAAAAAAAGAAATAAAAAATTCTTTTTTCTTCTTTTTTTAATCCAAACGCTCGTCGTTTCTTCGCAAAGTTTCATACCTAATACTTGTTCCATGAACGTATAAGTTAGAGAAAGAAAGGTGGCATGGCCTACTGTTCTCACGCGAACAAAGAAACAGATTATACACAGATCACGATTACTAGTAGGCGTGAGAGCCGCGACCTGTTGCAGGAGAGCTAAAAATTTTACAGGCGGAAATGAAAATGTGAGAATAAAATTCGCTTTATAGAGAGAAAAACTGCACTCGCAATGTTGAGAAGTGAGAAGAAGCTAAAGAAGGAAGAATGAAAGAAGGAAAAAGAAAAGAAAAAGAAAAAGAAAAAACCTCACTTCTCCCTGCAGCGTTTTAAAAATACATTTTATTTATTTGCATAATTTGAAGAGATGGCATACATTCCTCTTTCCTTTTCTTATGGGAAATAACAAGAATATAAAATCTGTGAATTCAGAGATAATTCTTATATCGATTATTTGCCCCGAATTGGCTGTAACTAATCCACCAAATGTTATACACTGTTCGTTGAAGGAATCAGCCGAGCTTGTTCGAGTCTAAAGCAAAATTAACAACTCAAGGCTCATTGTCGTGGATAAGCCCGAGTTTAATTATTCGAAATAAAAATCTGACCAGGATTGAGTTAACGGCTGCTCCAGCAGTCGAGAAACGATTGGAACCAATCAATCCGTTCTTTCGCTACCTGGCAGATGCATTAATCATTTTTCATCAGAATAATAAAAGATACTAGAAAAACAATGTTGAAAATTTTCTGCGGCGCGAACAGACGATTAGAATTCGAGATCTATCAAAAAATAGATCCCCAAAATTGTCTCTTTACTTTTTATTTGTTTATTTTATTTTTCTCTTTCAATGATTTTTGGTCGATTTATTTGGTCCATCGATGATCGTTTCTTTGAGATTGTGTCACTCGGTTATCTTCGCGTAATATTAAGGAAGATATTATAACCGTGACATTTTGAGCTTTTGAAAAATGTGACGTGACGCGACGCGACGCAACGTCCGTCGTCGCGGTGTAGGTATATCTATTTATTTATGCAGTTTAACAGCGAGCATCGCGCGGGAGTTTAGATAGTGAAATGTCAGTTGAAGTATTAACATTTCCTAAATGCCATTGCGTGAAACTGCGAATATTTACACACTCATAGCTAGCCGGTGACTGACTCAATCTCTAGAGGCTCTAATTATTTCCTGAACTATAATTAAGTTATAATAAAAGACTGCGCCGAGTTAATTCACAAGGGCGAGGGTGAAAGCTGGAAGATTTAGTACCTACTATACATTCGCCAAGATCTTTGATCTTCTCCGTATACTAGATGAAGCAAGAAAATCAACTCCTTTCCTTTTTTTTCGCAAATACATATCGGATTCGGTTTCTACAATTTTCACTCCCTTTCCTATCTCCAAATTTCTTATAGTATTTATTACTTTTGTTCAGTTTTCTCCTCTATTTTTTTTATCATCGCACTTTATCGACCAACTCTAATTACGAACTAAGCTGGATAATTAAATCTCAGCAGTGCATATATAATTAATTATAATTCCTATCTATATCTATGTCTTTATTATCGTTATCTACATCTGCTTCCCCTACTATCAAATAAACCGATCTCTTAGCCACGGTATTATTTAATAATAAAAGATACACGTACCTCGCCTATTATCATACAGATATTAATTATCCAAAAAAATTCATGTTTTTCTACCTTGTGCCCAGCGATTCGAGTGTATTTAAAAATGAACTTGTCTAAAATTCGAAAGAAAAGGACCACATTTAATATCTTTTAAGACACGAGAGGGGAAATGAAAAACTACTATTCATTATACGTAATAATTATCAACCCTAAATTTCACCAGGGCGAAAGGTTTAGAGAATCCCGAGGGAGAAAAGTCTGTCAAATATTGTCCAAGGTACATTATTCCCGTTCAATTTATCAGTTATATACGAACAATTGTTAACCAGCGACTTATCGGTTAAACGATAAGCGATAAGTTATCGCATTAGCTGACGGGAACCGAGCGCAAAGACATTGACAATCAAATCGATCACTCAAGGCCAGCCAACGCGTTTCACGTTACTATTACATGTAGCATTAATCAACGTTATATCTTTACATGAGTTAATGAAGTAAGGGCTGTTTTTTGAACAGTTGAAATTGCGGAGTTTCGACTGTCGTTTGCGAATATTGAAACTGTAAATTTGATAGATGAATTAGATAATGTATTCGGCTATTTCTTTCGCCTATCTTTCTGTTCTCGGAAAGCAACGCATAACAACCGATGAGAAATGTCAAAAATTAACGGGGCAAGAATCAAATGCCAAATGAGCAATATATTATTACTTAATTAGCGAAGAAAATAAAAATACATGTTTCAGAAGCTAGATAACGTCATTATTCCGTGTCTATACGCTTGTGTATGAATCGCGTTATCGCGAGGAACGCGATTTGTCCAAAATAAACGAGATCCTATATCGGTAATGTTATTTAACTTTGTTGCTATAACCATGCGATAGATACTGAATTTTTTTGACAGTTGACACACGTGTGGAGTGAATTATGAATGATTCGACACCCCATAAGAAATTCAGCGATTTTATTAAACGTTGAGAAAATTCTATCTACGTGTTCATACACTCACCTTTGTCTCAATACATTACGAGTTCATTTCACACGTCGTTAATTACAATTCTATTCCTATTAATCTATGAGAAGGTATTAAGGAAAGATCTTCTTTTTTTTTTTCTTCTTCTAATTATTGCTGCATTGCGTGCAGGTAAATATGTATGAAAATATTTCATAACTCGTTCTTACAGTATTGCAATCGTGAATTAGACGGATTCGATTCAAAATCCGCATAATCAGTCGAAGTGGCAGAATTCTGATGGAATTATCGTGATTTTAATCAGAGTTGGAGGAATAAATATTGATTGATTCAGGCTTCTTTTAATTACTCGAGTCTCTCTTCTGTCAAAGTTTCAAAAAATTTTATCTTTCCCTTGTGATTATCTTCTTCATTATATGCATTATGTCGCTGCTTTAATAATCCGCGAATCTATCATTCCTGGTACAATTAGTTGTTACATGAATTATTATATCTACAGTTATACGCTCTCTACAGTTACATCGAAAATTCTCAGTAAAACCTTGAAGAGAAGAAATTATTATCTTCCATGACATTGACCCTCCTAATCAACGAAAATAAATTCTTATCACCTCGCTACATATTATGAATGATCTTTGACCCAGTCCTGGGATTTCGTATCTCGTCTTTTGCGGACGAGAGGCAATTGTAATAATATATAAAGTACAAAATACTCGACGAATAAATCTGTGAAATTGGGAAAAACTGAATGAAGAAAAAAATAAATAAATAAAATCTGTCTCTCAAAATCGGGGAAACATTTTTTCCGATTATTGCTTGATCCGAAGATCAACAGTATATAAATATAGATCTTCTTATCTGCTGCAGTCCGAATCTATATATAAATAAACGTTACAACTTCTCTAAATTTTTGATAAAGTCGAACTTTGACGAACTTTTTTATTTATTTCATTTCTTCAATTCATTCATTCATTTTTTTTTTTTTGTTGTGTCTTTTTCTCCATTTTATTGTAACTAGAATATAAAACCGTCCAAGTCCTTACTGCACCAATGAAAGTAAGGAAAAGTGTACTTAGGATAGTTGGTATGTAACTACGTGCCTAGGTACATACAACTAGCGGTATATCGTTCCGTCAATCTTATGGGAATTTGATTCAGAGTTTCACCAGGCGTGACACGATCTGGGTCATACACGCGCGCACAAACGCAATTGATCCTCCTCACTATGCACTGTGGTGCACAGGGATTATGATAGATCGTAAAATAGCGGCTAAATTACACGGCTTATCACAGCTGGATTCTATATTTAAATTAATGAGACATACGGGCCGGGTCGAAGTTCCGAATTTCAAAAACCCCTTCATAAGTTTGGACTTTCGGAGTTTTGAGCTGTCTGCATTTCGACCTTTCGCAATTTTAATCTTCTGAACTTGAACGTTTCGAAAAATTCGGAATTCTCTCCAACGAATTCAGAACTTTTCCCGAGACATTTTTTTTTTTCTTTCATTTTTCTGTTCGATAAAAATTTTCAACTCTCATATAATATCTAGTGGCAAGTATATTGAACGGGTCTGCGGGTGAGAATTATTATTATCATTTAGAAAATATTTATAGAGAATTATGTGACGTGTTGATATTCATGTATGTACCAACCTTCGCGTGTGAATAACTGATCAATAGATAAGGCGAGTTGACAGTTGATTAAATATTTTTCTACCAGCTCTTGAGACAAAGAGTCGCCGTGGCCATCGTCCTCGTTTTACGTCGTCTTATGCCGTAATAGCTGCGCATATTAATTAAAAAAAAGGTAAATTGCGAATATCTGAAACTAACTCATAAGAACACCTGCCACTCAGAGACAGATTTTATAAAATAATTACACAACGGTTATGAAAAAGTGCTGCTATACTTTTCGTATATATATATATATATATATACGTATACATCGTGGGTTAATCAACTTTTCCATCAATTTTATTATCATAATCAGATGCGAATTACATCTTGCGAATTTGACATTCAATTTAACCGTTAAAACGGTTTTCCGAGCATTACGTGACCTGCCGTATATATATACTTATATATATATACGTAGATTTAGATATGCATAAGAAATACGATTTTATACCGTAGCTGGAAAAATGTTCGCGAAATTGGAAATTTTTCCGGGGATTTATTTGAGCCTCTTTATAATTTATAATTTATTTCTTCATATACCCGCATCGAATTGAGGAATAATCGTAATTTTAACAAAACATTAAACAATAACCCATTTTAATCTTATACACTGTTTATTAACGCTTGATTTCACCACTTGCAATTACAAGCTCTAGACTTAAGAGTCATAAATTAAACACACAATGGGGGTTAAGATTCCGCAATCATTACGAGTACGGGTATAAATTTAGCGTTCAAGAATAATGAAAATTTTCATTCAAGATAAATCAACATTTTTTCAAATCACTATACTTCAAATTTGTGACATTGATAATTTAAGGAACTAAGGAACTTTTTTCTCTCTATCTACAAATTCGTACTATCAGAAATTTCTATCCAACGAGTGTTTGCAAAAAAACAAAAGAAGGAAACACCATTTTTCTGTAATAACAACGAGGATATAAGACTACGCATTTCGATTCGAGGTGCGATATCTTTAAGTTTAATGTCCTTTGTCACGCCCTTGCTTCGAATTCGCGTGGGTTGATGCTGGGCTGCACCGTTAATGCAGATAAGAAGAATATAGGATATAATATATCCTGTTAGCCCAGAAATGTAGGCACGTTTAAACCTATTTGTTGCGCTATTAGATACCCTGTGTACCTCCATATACATGTATATATATACCCGTATAAGAAAGATACATAACTGCAGCAGACAGTATAAGTCAAGGCAAAATACCCGCCGCGTGCCATATCCATATTATAAATTGCAAACGAAGATAGATAATTTCACGTTCGATGTGTATACCCCTGTACAGCCTGCGAGCTGCGGAGGTAATGGCGCGTGATTTCATGACGGATAATTTTCTCTCCTACTTAATTACCGATCACTCGACATATATCCATGCTCATCCCGAAGTTATTATTTATTTACGTTCTTCAAACTCTGGTTATAAACTTACTCCGATTTTCACCTACTATGCAACTTATTTCCGCGTTGCATATACATGTACATATGCTTGTAGGTATACGTAGAGAATAAGTGTACAAAGCTGTAAATTGCAGGCAAAACTATATACGACGGACAATAAAATGAGGCACAATCTTCGAACTAATATGTGAACGGTGAAAGGTTTCGCGAAATGAATTATTGCAATCTTATAGTTATTGCAATGTAAAATTGGCCGTGGTATTTTTATTATTATATATTATACCGTATGAAATGTTGAGAATTTTTATTTCAACTTGTAACTGTTCAACCTGCAGCTTATCAATTCCGATCGATATTAAATTGGCAATTATTATACTCTTGGAATAATTATATACCGTCTATGTACATACGCTTATATACTACCTGTCGATACGGTTTATAATATATGTGTGTATTTATTACTTGTGTACACACATATGCCAATATCTATGTACATATCGCTACCGCGTTTACGCTAAGCGACCTTGAATTGCACTTGTTCGCACACATGTGTAATCAGTCGATGTACATATGAACATTATCACATACGTATTTGTACCATGTACGAAATGATACGGTATACCTAAATATTAACTGAGAAACTATCCTCGTATTATGAATTATCTGACTAAATCATTTTATAAGAAACGATTAGATGTGCAGATAATGAATTGTTCAAAAACACCAAAGTTTATACTATCAGCAGAATTAATGTGGAAAAAATAAAATAAAACAATTCAAACCGTATGATACTATATGTAAAAATATTTCATATACATGCATAAATATATATGAAATATATATAGATAGTGATAAGAATTTTCCTTTTTTTTTTTTTTTTGTTCATAGCAGATCAGTAAAATTGAGAGAAATTTCTTACGCCTATATATGGGTAGGGGGTATATTATATATCCATATATATATATATATATGTATAAATATATATATGAATACCTACAGGTGAAAGGTTTCTAAGCGAGGCATTAAGTTTATTAAAATGAAGTGAAAGCAAGTTTGCTTCTATTTAATCACAAGAGCCAGGTGCGGGGGGCTGGCTTACATTAGCATGCTTCCTTTTATTCCAGCGAAATTCAATCAGCTCTATGAATTATACCAGTCTCACTTCACTCGTTCTTTTCCTTTTTTCCTCTTTTTTTTTTTCTTTCTTTCTTTTTTCGTTTTTTTTTTTTTTCACAATCAATTTTCGCCACTACTTTAAAGTGCGGTTGCAAAAAAAAAACTGAATGAAAGTATATTTGCATATGGTTAAACACGATCAATTATATAGTATTACTCACAATCAAACATATATTTATTAGCCTAGTATTATATACGAGTAGGTATGTATATTATACAAGTCTGCCAGGGTTTACCCTCCGTTATTGTCCATCATTTTTTGTCGCCAATTTTTTTCATTCCAATTTTTTGTCTCTTATTATCATCTTGTATACTTATACTTTTGTATAGCGGTTCTATTTCGAAAGTGAATATGTTCATACATACCTATAGCCGGAGTTAACGTTGTGGCTTACATAGCGGTAAATAAATTAAAAAAAAAAAAAGAGGGGGGAAAAAAAAAGAAATTGCTTTGTTTTTTTATTTTTTTTATTTTTTTTTCTGCCACACAATACGTATATTGATAGATAATCTAAAAGGTTAATTTATTTTCTATACAGCCTATGGACAATCGATTTTATATTGCGTATTAACGAACCGTTAATTATTATACTACATCGACGTAGTATGAACAAAAAGAAAAAGGAAAAAAAGGAGACGAAAAAAAAAAAATTGTTATTATCCTTCTTTTTATCCTTTTCATTTTCACGAGAATATCTCGTGTGATAATGAAAGCGACAATATTTTTGCAATTCAATAATATTCCGAGTATAGATAGAAATATTTCTGTACCCGTAAGTCGATATATATAATAAACTCATTGAGTATAATTCTTAATAGATTGTTAACATACATTTGTACGTACGTATACATGTAATGTGCCAATAAGTATAGGTATGTACTTGTTTGATAAATTGCGAGGTGTAATACTGAATCGGAAAGTAATTATTATACCTTCCTAGAAACATCGTAATAAATATCTACGTATTGACGTACTATAACAGTTAATAGAAACGAATTATATAATAATAATAATGATCGAATTATTCAATTACATATTTAGATTTGAAAAAAATTAAAAAAAAAAAAAATTCTAAATAAATAAAAACAGACTATACATATAATTTTCAAATAATAAAGCAAAGATATGGTTTGGAAAAAAAAATCAGAATAATAAATTTCAATAAATAAACAAACATAATTATTCAATAATTTCTGCATGTATCGTGTGCGGAAGGCGTGCGATCATTAAAGCAAATCAATTATTAATTATAGTCGCGTTACGTATAGTTATATACGTATCTGCCGCTGAACTATCAGACAGGCAATTGTGTCTACAGACTTAAATAAACAGAAGTGAATAACAAAAATATATTTATCTGTTACAGGCCTCGTTTGACTGATATGAAGAGAGAACATTAGCCAATCAGGTGAGTTGATTAGTGAGTGATTTTTGTAAAAATTGAAGTAAATTATTCTAACTATCGGTTGTTTGTGTAATACATGTATTTATATTTTTTTTCTTTCGTTTTAATATCGTTGAATGAATTACGTACCCGGAATTTAATAAATTTCATAGGAAAAATCAGTCTAGATCAGTTTAGGTAGGGAATAGAAAAAAACTCCAATCGCAGGATTTTAAGGGAAAATAATTGACCGAGTCTCACGTACTCTGTGGGTTTTTTTAGAAACGTTAATTGAATATATCTGTCGTGTAAAATGACGATAGAATCTGTAAATTAGATAATATATTACTTAAGGAAAATTATCACAGATATATATCCAAGGCCTTCAGTACATGTCGTTACTTCTTCATTAATGATTGACATAAACGCTTTCGGAGAACCAGATTTCTATAATAATCGAGAATATCGTCGATTTTTTTTTTTTTTTAGAATTATTATCGATATTTTGGAAACTCGTATATAGGTACGTATATCATAAACCTAATTCCTGCGCAAAGAATAAAATAAACGATTTAAATGCCTGTGCAAAAGAGATGGAAATCAGATATCTGACATCTCATTCGGATTTAAAGTTGGTTAGTTTAATCGCGAGTAAACGTCTGTACAGATAATTTATCGCCTTTATAAAGTATCAGAAAACGATATCTCTATACACCTGTAGAACCTGCCTCTATAGTATGACTTCCTGAGATTTCTCTTCCCCTGACAAGGCGATGGTGTAATCAATAATGGATATACGTCCGTATTAATATAACTGGCGGATAAATAAACGCGCAATAGGTATATCGTGTATTTTCTGATCGTTTTTAATCCGCTGTTTAAAGCCCCCACTCATGGATCGGATAAGCTTGTAATCCTGTTTATAAATCGTCGAAGGTGAGCCGTATGTCAGTCTCTTATCCGAAACGGAAGTCGGAGATAAGCCGGAAGAAGTGGAATACGTATTATTGCGGCCGGGTATAAATCCCGGGGAATAGTATAATTCTATAAATTATCAAGATTTATAAAGAGAGTAGACGATAATTATTAACACCGTAGTAATTCGACTATGTAATTAAACGCCATATCGGGTTATATGGCATCTCCAGTATCACATGGCTGAAGATTATTACGGAAATGTGAAACGGCGTTGTGTTACAGCATAATACTTATACAGGGTCCGATAAGCGGCGTGCGAATTTCGAGATATCCATTTTTATGGGCATTTCGAATTTTTCATTCTCCATCTCTTTCTCGTTCATTTATTTTTATTTTCATTTTTTGTATTTCTCGTTGCCTTATTTTATTTTCGAAAAGAAAAAACTGTTATAATATACCGTAAGCCGTATTTTACACGCTTTAAATACCGGCTCTAAATCGCGACCACATGTATATATTATATACGTCGGTTAAAAGCCACGCACACTCTTGACCATAACGACCCAATGACCCCGACAAAGTTACAATATTCCAGAGCCTGTAAGATAATTTTCAACCCAGGATCGTTAACCGCGGATAAATCTTTCGCCACGCGGAATTATACCTGTATGTATATTATGTATATTGCTGCAATTTCTCTACCACTGCAGCTCTTCTTTATGTAGTTCGATATTTGTAGTCATTCTTCTTTTTTTTTGTTCAGTTTTTAAACTCGATTTTAACCCCCACGACCATGATGTAGCAATAAAGTTTGGTGCCTTGATTTTCATTAGGTACCTATATGCATACCTATATCTATCTGACTCTGACGTTTATTGCTGGAGTTATAGGAGGCCATAGTAAGGGGTATGTGGTGATAAAATAGAGAATGAACTTAATTTGGATTTTTAACGAATATTCTTCCCATGGCAAGATTTTTCAGGGCTTAGGCTGAAGTTTCGAATTTGAATATTATCCAGTCA
Source organism: Rhogogaster chlorosoma (assembly GCA_944452935.1). Lineage (NCBI taxonomy): Eukaryota > Metazoa > Arthropoda > Insecta > Hymenoptera > Tenthredinidae > Rhogogaster > Rhogogaster chlorosoma. Next base: position 24,823,364 of record OX101800.1, on the reverse strand, counting down.
CGGTTTTTAGAAAGAGTAGGTATTGCCCTGAAAGTTTACACAGCCGATTTGAAATACTTTGAAATTGAAATTGAAATTCTAAAGAACATCGGAGGTTCAATATTCCGAAAGCTGAAAATCCGAGTTTTGAACTGTCTGTATTCTTGTCTTTCGAGATTTTAGTGTTCCGAACTTCAATCTTTCGAAAATTCGGAACTTCAACCTGGCCAAAATTTTTCAATTCGATGGCGCGGGAATACAGGAAACCATTCCTTGTGACAGATGGGATACAGGTGATTTGATCCATTCGCGTACATTACTGCCGGGTAGTTTAATTCTCTGAAATGATAATATCTGGGATATATTTGCTTTGAGCGATGTGTGTATGTATACAATATAATATTGTAATTTAGATAGATATGTAGATTTTTCCTAGTAAGGAAACTAGTTATAATCGGTTTCAAAACCGCAACATCAAACTACGTACATGTCGTGTATAAATTCATTCGAAATGTAATTTATCATAATTCAACGTCACTACATGTATTATGCAACGTCTCATATATTACGCGATAAAAAAAAAAAATAAATAACAAAAAAAAAACGATTTCCAAGAATCGTTCTGATTATTTCGCGTTCATCTTACAGACAGATTCTTACCTTTGGTAGCCATTACTAATGATTCTGAGAATATTATGCATATATATTTTTTATTTATTTTTTTTTCATTAATATTACGGGATCAAATATTTCTCTTCAATCCGATCAGCGCGTCAATTTCGCAGAAATTGACCCCATGAATCATTTAACAATCGTGAAACTTGTCTGTATACTGTAATTTCTCATTCCTCGTTGATGAAAAGGGTTGAAAATTATTGGCGCCAGGATAGACGGTAGTACTATTGATATCTGTATAGCTATACAATACTTACATATATGTACATAATTTACTGGGGTCGTCGTCGCGACGCCTAAAATTACACGGGCCTCCCCACATTATCTACTCTCTCGGAATTCTCTCGTGGAAGCACCTGATTTCATTGATGAATCGCTGATTCATATCCGCCAGACGCTCTCATGCGCGAATTGCGAAACAAAATCCGCTGCTGCAGTAGATAATTTTTTTTTCTTCTTTTTTACTACCACAACAGATGTATATATATATAGTCATTACGTTCGCATTATTGCAGTATGTGGTTCTATCTTTTTTTTGTTATTTCTAATCTTCCATTGAAAATTTAAACAAAAATTAAATTCTACCCATCGTTTTATGGTGATTATGAAAAAAACATTGACGATAGAATCGAAACGTCTGCGATTGGGCGTGCTTAGTGAATTGAGCATATCAGGAAACTAGTTCGAGTTCTTTCGACATGTTTGATGGTCAGGAAGGTAAATATGTAAGTAGAGTTACTAAAAGTTTGGAATATAGCTAGAATTCATGAACACGGTTGTATTAATACTCGTGTGTCTCCTTTCTACCGTGCAGCCTTTGTCCTGCAACGCGAGTTCCACAATCTGAAGTGGAGGTCGACGATTCAGAATATGGTTTCGCTATTTACGGTAGAACAAATTGCTTTTTATCTCTCCATCTCTCTCTCTCTCTCTCTGTTTATCTATTCCTTTTTTTTTTTTTCGTAACAAACGAGGCACGAGGGCGAAATACGCTTCTGGCAGTTCCGGTAAAGGAAAACAACAGACTTGTGTTAAAAAAGAAATATCGTTTTTATAGATATGACCACGAGCGCTGCCGTTCCATAAACGAAATGTCTTGTACATACGGTTTCACGCTATCGCGAGAAAACGTCGTGTCATAATATCAAAATAAAGTTCTAAAATCAACTTTGAAACATCTTTTTTATATTGTAAAAATTGAGGGATATTTATTCAAGATCTATATATTATTCTATCTGTATTTAAAGACACCGAATGAGTTTGATATATAGTTGGAAGCGTAGCGTTATAGTCGCATATGTTGCTCCGTATCGAATGTCTGTCCCACGGTACGAAAGATCTAAGGCCTGGTTGTAGTATCAACAGATATATGTACCCCGTGTAAATCTACAATTCACCTGTATGTACGTATTGCATGTATATTATACCTATGTAGAGAAAATGTCGGAGCTTGCGGTGTTTACGTTTTAATTACAGAAAATTTAGGTCACCGATATCGATCTGTCGTAACGAGAGGAGACGTTGTATCAATAGACATTTCGAAATGATTCCAACAGTAGACAGTTTTTAAATTCGTATTCTATATTTATATATATATATTTATACATAGACTACACGTGCCGTAACTTATTGTCAACCCATCGTCCCAACTCTCACTCTGCTCGCCTCCACCTACTCGAATTACAAGAAAAAAAATCAAAAGAAAAGAAAACGTCCGCAAATTCTTCACCCAGAATCATTTACCCGAATATATGTAAATGTCAAAAGACGCGTAGCGCGATATGAAACGAGAAATTCCAAAAAAAACGAATAGAAAAATTCATTTCGTTATTTAATCGTGTACTAATTTTGCGTTTTAATTATTTCTGCATTTTCTTACTTTTATTTCACCGTATCTAAACTTCTATGTAGGTGTATATTAACGTTAGTGTTGTATGAGCCGTCAAAAGTCAAGGTTACATTGATTTTTAATTGATGAGATAGCAGATAAATTGGTACTGCTGCAGTAAATTTCTCGTTAGTACAAAGTAGGTGCATGCATACATATACGTAAATGATATTTATTTATTATTACGGAATAATCAGCACCAACGTAATCCGCTAATTTCTATCTATAAATGCGGTACTATTATACGTACGTGTTGCAGTAATATGCAAATTTTATCTATTCAAATTTTTAATTGAAGCAATTTCGACAACGAACGAATATCTACACCTACCTGCGTTTAATGCGATATAATTAATCGAGAGAAATATCCGTGCCATAAATTCTAATTGGCAATCGTATTTGAAATCGGCATATTTTGTTATCTGGAATTTTATTCCTCTCTTATATTAATAATTTATCAGTTCAAATTAAACGTAGGTATTATCTGGATAATAATCCGTATCTGCATCGGTATTACGATGTAACAGTGCACGAGGTCGATCGCGAAACGGTCTCATTCTTTCGCGCATTAAATCGCACGAGCTGCCTCGTAAGCGAAACGGTTAATCTCTGCCCCGGCCATACATCTACACAGAAACGACGAAGAATTAAGTAATTAACGCGTATTAAACCAACTCTTACATATTAGTTAGTTTATAATATATATCGCAGAGATAAATACGCGTGAGAATAAGCGCATACAAAGGTTGAGGGTCGAATGCGATTGTATAATTTTTAATTCGACGCCCCATCGCGCCATGTTAAATCGTCTGCGTGTCTTCCGCTGTAATTATAAATCACAATCGGTGAATATATACTATTACGAAATATAACTTTATTATTAATTAATAATAATTATAATAGCGGTGATGGCGGGTGATTCAGATGTTAAAATATGCCCGATTAAATATATATTATGCACTATATACACCTATTATATATACTTATATATTTAACGACGAATCGAACGTTGCGACATATATAATACATTAATTAGCAAATAAATCGCTATGCGACGCATTATTCGAGGCTTTCTTAATCAGTGCAGTATTCGTAATTGGGGAGTATATAATTATTCGACGAATGCGTGCCACGGGTATCAAACTCCTTCGCCATCGATTTTTCGTTCCTTTTTATCTTGTCATTTAATTTCTTATTTTATTTATTTCTCAACCGCACGAATCGTGGCGAGTACGTCCCATGCCCGAACGTTGACCCTAACGTTGACGACAAAATCCACGCTTCTATACCAAATCTTATTCAACTCAGCTGTGAACGCTACGATATATGAAGATGCTGACGGAATACTAATCTGAACACCGATACCATAACGCATAGGAACGTATATTTTAAAGGTACACCTACACCTGCCAAGAGAGAATGGAGATTAAAATTCGTGTCTTTAATGTGTACATTGCGTTTTGTTATCACAGAGCTAGATAAACTGTCGCATTTTCTTTTCTAGTCTGATTATCAAATCGAATATATGTGTCAGTGCCCCGCCGCTGCACCTGGTTAAACATAAACTATATATTTCAAGAAGCTAGTTATTATTTCAAAAGGTATAACTTTACCTTTATTAAATATTGCCTCAATTCATATTCAAATGAATAAAAATTAAACTTTTCGTACAATATAAATGAAGAAGGAAAGTCGCGCTGCGGAGTAAATTTGCACGTTAAATTCCTCACATACTCAGAGTCAATTATAGTCAATGTATCAAGACTCATTCATGAGACGGAAGAGAAGTCCGAGACTTTCAGTCGACTAGTTAGTCGCATTAATCATCGATGTGAGTATGACTGCTAAAATTTTATTCCTTCATCGAAATAGTAATAAAATAAAATCTCAGCTGAAGCTATTCAATGATCAGGTTAAAAAAAGGATCCAAAGATGCCAGGATCCACGATATACGTACGAAATATTGATCTTATCCTTATTCCCTTCGCTTTAACGACTGATGTACAACTCATTACACAACAAATTAAAATCCGAATAATAAAATAATGAACAAGAGTGTTATCGGCATTGCATAAATACATTGATACATACATGTACTAATGAGATAACGAAGAAATCGATCTGTCAATATCTAATCATGATTTTTACACATGGCCGTGTGTAGGAGACATTTTATAGATTTATAGACAGAAGTGATTTGAACCTATGTAATAAAAAATCGATAACTAGTTATATACATCAGGCTACTTTGTTGAATCATTTTTTCTTTCTTTTTTTCTATAATACCTAATCAGAACCAGACATTCTTCCAACCGAATTGACATCCTGAGATAAAGAAGCGCGAGAGCTATTATTTCCCGTCACGTGAATCGAAGGTGACGATCACTGCCGTTGATAGATGTAGCGATTTATTATTTTATCTTATTTACACTTTGAGTTTTTCAATTTTCAATTTTTTATTGCTTTTCTTCATCATTTTTCTATATTATATGTAAAATTTAAAATGTACAAATAATACAGTACTACGAGTGCAATACTGTCGGAGGAATTCCTTTTGGCATTACATCGTGCAGGTTTGCGGTTGTAGAGAAAGGCTTGTTGCAGTTTGCCAGCTATGAATCAGCGACTATTGATCGATCCTATAGCGAGGCTCGAGGCTCACGCGCATTTTCTGTTTTGTTTAGAGCTGTTTTCACCGAGAGTGTGATCGGCAACTCAATTGGCCCAACCTACGGCCCCAATATACCCCCTCGGGTCTTATAGACTGACATTCCGTTTGTTGGATCGAAAGACACAGTGCGGGATTCCGATTGTCCTGAAATGTAAAAAAAAAAAAATAAGAATTAGGTACGAGATTCATTCGTTTTCTTGTTTGTTTTTTTTCTTTTTTTGGAAAGTAAAAAATGGCCACTTTTTTCTTACAGTTTTGTATAAAAACTCCATATCGGTGGCGTCACGTACCCTTCTGGTTGCTTTTGGTCCCGTTGAGGTATGTTTAAATGTAAATGTGCTCGATATAATGATAGAGCATTTAAAGTGGCTAGTTTAAAGGTCAGAAGCTGAAATACAGGCATTTAACATCAAGTACTTAGGTATGTATGAGAAAAACGTTAAACTGCATCGGTACAGCAGGCCATAGTTAATACGAGGCTTGAGGGCATGCACATGCAGTTGTAAAATGCACAGCGTCAACCTTTCTGAAAACTTTCACGAGATTCCGCATACCCGAAGCCTATATTTCTCCAAGATCTTTAAATTATTTCCTATATACCGTTTATACCAATATAATATACACGCGTGATATCGCCGTCATACGCACCTATGCCTATCTCTAATTGACGCAATTGCGCTCCGCACATTCTCGCGTATAGACTAGCGAAATTAATTAGCGCTAGTGCATCAAGATTAATTGATCGTCGTCGGATTTATAGATATTATTGAACGAAACATTATTCCTGTTCGTTTTTGATGGTAATTCATCACGTTTCTGTATAATATCGTCAATTGCAAGTCCGAGATCTGCACGTTTTCAATAACCGATCTGGACGAAAGGGTTGATACTTTTTTTCTCATTTAATCGCTTATAATTTTCTGGCAAATGAACCTGCGGAATATATGCTTGTTCCACGAAGCATTTCAAAGAAAAAAGTCCCAGCTCTAAAATTCTCTTTTGAATATTATTTTTTTTTTTTTCTTTCACCGAGATGCGCAATTTTTTTTTGTCCAGATTACAAAATTTCGGACGTTACTGTATATCGACCATACTTGGCTGTTCGTATCTGCACGAATACTTATTCCAGTGTATACCTTACTAGGCAGATGAGTAATTGAGCTAATAACAGTATACTTGGTATACGCATGCACGCGTATAGACATGATGATACAAAAAATCGCGTAAGTACTTCACGACGGAAAGTACGAAAGAGGAATACGATTTTACAAGGTAATCGGTAGGAGCGACGTACGCCGTGTCTTGGAACGTGGCAATTATGTACATACCCATGTGTCATTAGGCTCGTTGAAACATTTACTATGTGGCCAATTCATATAATTATTTTATTTATTTATTTATTCGCGCTAGCATTTATACAAGAATTTGTTTAACGGTTTCGATGAACCTTTGAAAAGTTCTTTTTTTTTTCATCTACTTTTTATCCCTCTTTTTTTTCTCAACAAGTTAATCAGTCGTTATACGTATTACGTGTTTAATTCAGTCATCAAATCTTCTACAGGTGCGGAGAGACTGTATATTTAATTACGGATTTGAGTCTGAATTTTAATGACTTATTAAAGACAATAATTAATAACGGAAAAGAAAAAAAAAAAAAAATTAAATTCATCTAAAATTAGACGTAATATATATTATACCTATGATCGTCTGGGATTTCTGTCGTCTGTTATCCACATGTCTTGCGATGCGGTAATTCCCGAGACTCTATATATATATATCTTTGGGGAATAACGCGTGTATCGATTGTCAGAAATTATTCTAATTCCTTGTTTAATTCTTTAAATTAATTAATCAATTAATTTATTCATTTCGTGAAAAGATATATGAGCAGAAAATTAGGTCTGATGTACAAAGATCGATTCTTACGACACTTTTCGGGGGGGAAAAAGAACGGAAATAAAAATGGCATTTTCTATTCAAGAAGGTTTAACATTAATTCAGTTTTTTCACACAAAAATAGTTCACCCAAGTTATGAAATATGGATTTCCCCGTACAGTTGTCTGAATCTAATAGCACAGGATGGACAGTGTAAAGCTCTTCACCGAAGCATGACCACGTCGCGTCGTTTCGAGCATATATATGTATCTATTTCACACGTGGCTATTAATAAGTGGTGATTATACGCGTAATAACACTTTGTAGAAATCGTTCTTAACTCTGTATAGTACAGGGTAAGAGTACCTATTTGATTGGTTCTGGGTAGTCGATTTATTACACTCTCGTTATCCAAATACCTGCAAAGAAATTCTTTTGTAAAACCGGCGCGCTATGCTATGCAAGCATAGCTATAATACCAAGAGGAGAAAGTTTATACTCGATTTCGATTGTTTTTCACACTTCCCCTGGCACACGGAAGTGCTTCGTTTCGTTCATTTCCTTCTGTTTTTTTTTTTTTTTTTCTTACTCTTCTTATTTCATTTTTTCTTTCTTTCTCTCTTTCCTTCTACTTCTTCTTCTTCGCCTCGGTAGCCCGCGGTTTATACTCCATGGCAAAGCCCCCTCCCCCCGGTTACGTAACTGCAGAAACTCTAATCTAGCCATATTATAGTCTGGTATTTACGAGCCGGGCCCCGCTTTCCGGACTTAGAATATAAACACAACTATATAGCATATAGTAGATAGTGGGTATACATATATTATCTTGTCATGTATGGGAACCTCTTTCGACGTGGATTCGAATCGGGGTTAGTGTGGCAATAGGTGACTTCGCAACTCTATTGCAATGGATGAGATTTGTTAAAGATAAAATCACGAATCACCGAGGTAACCCGTGACTTTTTTTTTTTTTTCTTTCTTCCTTTCTTTCTTCTCTTCTCTTACTGTTTTCCTTTTTGATCGATTTCGGAAATAATCTTATATTAGATATATTATCATTACTTTCATTCTTCTCACGGTGAAACTTCTCCGAAGCAAGGAATAACATAACGATGTGAATAATCGTTTACACGGAAATCATTTTCAAATCGAATTGTATTTATTTACCTACATAGTAGGTATATATATATATATCTAGAAATTTGATCAGATTTAATCTCTCTTATATATATAAATATATATCTCTTCGATTTTACTCCACTTTTATCGAAGTGAAACGTTAGACCGACGTTCGAGTACGACGACCTGGGCGAACGTCTCCCGTTGGGGTTGCGATAAAAACGATATTCGGCCAATATATGCCGAGATTTATAATATTCGTCATATTTATATAGCATGTGCAGAGAGGGAATTGGGTTTCGAAGAATTTTTTTTTTTTTCACAGACTTAAAATGTACATAAACGATGAAAGTAAATATACATAATATTATACCTACGTACCATAACGTAGTATATATCGAAGATAGGAAATTTCTCCGCGGAAATCAACTGGAGCGAAGAAATATTTGGATTATTTACTCATTGTGTATATATTATGTATATATTTACTTGTATGTATAACATGTATATGTTATATGTATGTATATAGCTGTATTTTATCATCGGTAAAAGTATTGGCCATATATACCTACTATTTCTCATTCGGTTCTCGAGTTTATGTAAACGTTCGATTGTTCGTAGTCTGCGATCCATGCCTGACCGAATATTGCTTCCAGCGTTTCTAATGAAGTAAATATTTTTTGCCCCAAGTTATACGTATATTTCTAGGTATATACACCTAATGCTGCATTATGTAGCAGTACACCGCGATGACGCCCAGGCTAGGATACTTTCGCAATATCAATTCGTTAGTTACGTGGTAAGTATTATGAGATTCCGTTTTCGTATTACTTCGCCTAGATAAAGTTCTTATTTTCGTTTCTTTTTTTTTTCCAATATTCTTTCCTATTTTTCAGTACGCTATTTTTTAACATTGGCTGTACTTTTCATATATGTTTTTTTCACTCTTATTTTTCCAATAATTCCAGTAATAATTATTATTTCAAACGTTCGAACGAAGACCACAGCAGTGCTCAGTTATAAAAATACCTTTACATATGTACATACGATATACATATTCACAAACATCGAATATTATTTAAAACTATATATATTTTTACAAAACCGGAAAAAAACCTTGAATAATGTGAAAGAGAATTTTCGATTATTCCAAACTTTGGACATAGATAATATAATAATACAGAAAGATGATAAAAAAAATATAATATTAATGGTTTATTTATTCATATATGTGCGCTGTGCGTTACTTTATACTATGCGCCATGAATATCGCATGGTCGCACAAGTGTGAACGATAACAGCGCGAAAAGTGCGCACGCCAGTGATCGTGAAGCTTGAGCTTATATTAGCAAGGTTGTATAAAACAAATAAAAATAAAAAAATAAAAAAAACGAGATTGCGATTGCCATTTGTCGGTGCAGCTCGTGCAAAACGTTGAATTTGCAAAATTGAGAATTATTCTGCCGTTGAAATAGCGGAGAAATATCATATTCAATTTCCAATTACATGCTTGTATTAATAAATTCACGATATCAAATTTTCCTTGAATCTATATGATTTGAACTAGTTGTGGGAAAACCCAGTCAGTTCAAATCCATAGATTATTCGCATCTATATAGAATAACGTTTACGAAAAAAAAATGTCACGCTTACAAAACTCGTACAGATTTTCACTTCCTTCAACATTTCCCCGGCTTTAATCTCGCTGATTTATATAACAGGACGTTTTATCGTCGAACGAATGAATTTGAATAACGTGACACGTATTATACGTAGCTACTACCGTTTTTCGTTTCTTTTTTTATTTCTTTGTTCAATTTTTTAATTCGTTCTCTCAAAACGTATGCATATATCTTTAACCTGTATAATATATCGACTACGCTCGCACACAGGTATAGAAAGCACACTGTACATTTTCATCATCTAATTATACATATAGCTAACAAGTAGTTATAACGATTAGTCATTAGTCGTTATATACCTACAGCACAGCTACCGCGGTAATAATAGGACAAGACGATGTAACTAATAATTGAAAGTAGGTAGGCATGTAAGGTGTTGAGGAAAGGGAAGCGGAGAGAAAGAGGGAAGATATATACCGATAGGAATAGGAAGTGTGCGGTAATTTTCTCACGTATTAATTACGTGATTTTGTATTGCATCGGATCAACGCGTATACCTATATACACCACGATCTTGGATGTAAAAAATATATATATTGATATGTACACCGCTTTATCCTTCTAATTATTCCATGCCAATTATTATACACGTTAAATTACAAGCCGAGAAGCATGATCGTCTCCCGCAATAATTGCCCAAGTCGTACTATATTCCGTAGATTATTCTATAGAGATTGATTACAATTATTATTCACCTCGAAATCATATGATTATTAAATGGAAATAAAGGAAACAAGCGCGTGATAGATGAAAAAGTGATAGACATCTTATAGTTGTAAACGAGACGAGAATAATAATCGATGCATGGATTAGGATTAGGATTAGATGGTGATTCGTGGAGGAGATTTCAAAGACTTCCTTGTCTCGATCTTAGATTCCTCATACGCGGGATAGAGATTCAAGACTGATTATTTCTGACTATGAGCGTCAATCCGATCGGTAGTAAAGTGACAGCAGCGTGCGCTAACGTCGAATATCTCCGCGTCGCTTCGGTGCAAGGAGCAGGAGCTAAAGCACACAGCAGTAAGTGTCGCCAGTAGTAACAGCCAGTAGTTTCAGGCCAGCGGACGACGACGACGCGACGCGGACGCGGACACCGCGTCGCTTAGTAGCCACGTGACACAAGGCCGTGGTATTACCTTGATCTCCGCTCTCTCCCACGGTCTCCCCTCACGTCCTATGACTATATGAATGTACGTACCCAGAGACATATATAGGGGAGACGGGGGCACGGTGGGTGATTCGGTTGAAAATTGATAGAAAAAAAAAGTATATTTCTTTCACTTGAAAATGATAAAAAAAAAAAAGAAAAGTCATTTTTGAGCAAGAAAAAAAAATGTTTCTTTTTTTTTTTTTCATTATCAATTTTCAGCAGATTTACCCACTTTGCCACTTCAATTTTTTGAAACGTAGTAAAAACTTCTAAAGTAGCTGATCGATTTTTTTTTTAAAGACTTTTTGAAAAACGATTCTAGCATGGCTTGAACATTTTTTTCGGTTCACTATATCTATACAATTCTGATCGTTGCATGACTGCACAGTACAATTGTTCAGGAAAGCTGGCTTATGCGGCAGTTATATACGCCTATAGGTGCATACGTAGGTATAGTACACATATCTGGCAATTTTAATAAATCGAGGTGCGCCCATTGTATAGTATCCAAAGAATGGAGATTTAATCAGTGTTTAATTAAGAGTAATCATATTTCTGTGTATGTTATATCTATATCTATATCTTTATCTTTATCTTTATCTATATCTATGTATCTGTGTATTTGCGCGATGAGGAAGATTAGCGTTGCACGGGGAATCACGCGAGTTGTTATAACCACCTTTGTTTTCCTTCTGATGTAAAATATACCTTATCAGTATATCTGTATTATCATTATTAACAGCTGTATGTTTATTTTGAAGACAATAATTCTTTCAATCCGATTTATCTACGTACAATACCTATATATAAATTTCTATCAAATCTTGAAACACTAAATATCTCAAATAGTATATAATCAATTTTACATGCATTTAGTCGTTTGCTATTAATCGAAAATATATCGTGCGACTTTCACTTGGAAATTTTCATCGTTATAATACCATACGGAGAGTACAGTTGAAAATTGATAGGATGCATGGAAAACTGTGTGATTTATTATCAACGAATGACTGATCCTATAAGAGATAGGGGAGGATTCAGCTATAATTGAATAAGATACGATATAAATGAATTTTGAATGAAATTTGATGAGAAAAAAGTTTCCGCAGCCGGTAGGATTCGAACCTACGCTCCCAGAGGGAATCTGATTTCGAGTCAGACGCCTTAACCACTCGGCCACGACTGCCGTTGAAAGAATAATTTTCTTTACACTAGGGGTGTCATCCCCTAAGCTTTTATCAGCAAATGAAAGTCTCTCAGATTTCGGTTCGTTTGTATAAATTGAAATAAAATTACAGGTGAAGTTTACACGCTAATTTATGCACGCGCGTTTAGATTAAGACAGAGATTTAAACTCTGGAATATGTATATATCCAAGGAGTTATTTCGTCTTGATTATTATACCGCGCGGTTCTCCGCTCTTGATGCCGTGGCACCATTCATTCCTGAATTATTTATTCTATTAAGATTACCTTTCAGATGCTAGGGGTATTACGTTATATTATAAGTGCTAACAGCACTTTGGCCAGACACCGAGAATGGGCATATTCCGCGATAACACTACCTCAGCTCTGTTCTCCTTCTCGTGATTCTTGCCACCTTCTTCAAATGGCGCGAAATAACATATACGTGAATTTAAAAATCATCAATTCTACTATACAACGCGGCTTTCACCGGCGCAGACTGCACCACTGAATCACGCATTTATTTTATTATGTTTAGAAACTGAGGCGATTTTACTTACGATTAGTAATGGCAAAGAAAAGATGAGTAACAATAAGAGTCATCGAAGTTATTGAAATTTCAAAGCATTGAAAATTATATCGATGAAATTCGGTGGTTTGAGAAATGTATAATTCGTAAAACAAAAATGTGTTTCGTTTGAGTTTGAATTTGATCGGAATTTTTACCTGATTCAAAGAATTATTTACGTATCTAGAAAATTACGTTTCGATTGAATTTCGTTCGTTGAGAATAGCTATGCATGTAGATGTACTACCCATACGTGAATTGAATTTTGGTAATTCGTTGATGGTATTATAAAGAGGTCGTGATCGATCGTGATCGGTGCAGCTGGCGAAAGTCGGTGTTTAAAAATTCTTTCTATAATGTCAGGAAAAAAGAAGAGAAAACAAAAAAAAAAAAAAACACAAAAAGAAATGAAGAATCTCCGAATCTCTCTGAGGAATCCGAATAGAATATCTCTTTCTCGTTATCGACGATAGGCTAAAACCAAAACTGAATATTCATGGACAAAAGATAATCAATTATTACACATATATATCGGTGTGTACATATATATGTAATTAACTATTTGGGAGATATTTTCATTCCGCCCACGATCGTAAATCAAGAATTAACGTGGAGAAAAAAATTAAAAAAAAAAAAAAAAAAAGAATTTGAATATTAAAATTCCTGGCTAAATTTCTCTTCATCGTTCGGTTTCTCGAATAAATAGAGAAGTGTTTTTTTTTATTTTATTTTATTTTTTCGTTTTTATACGCGAGAGAAAATTTCGAAACTAAACATTCTCTTTCCTTTTGCAGTTTGATATGAACTCGACGGATGATAGAAATACGTATAGTAAAATCGAAATCATATTGTTGTTCGAAACAAAAAGAAAGAAAAAAAGACAAATTACAAACAAGCTATACGACTCAGATATTACACTGTCGAGACATTTCTTTCAAGGACCATTAACTATCTAGATGTGGCCGACTGACTAGGTACCCGAGGGAATCCGGACGTGTACCGGTCATAATCAACGATCTCTCAAGTCCGTTTGCGGTTTACTTTACTGTTACAGATCGCGTCCTTGCGCTATAGCTAACTGCTTACTGCCTACTGCTTACTGCTTACTGCTTCTACCGCTTGCGTTCACTCAATCGAGTCTATATCTAGGTTCAGTAAGTTCGTGTGTATAAATTCTTTGTCTATTATATCCCCCTACCCAATTCAATCTACAATATCTAGTTTATATAGACGGTGTCTCTGATCAATTCTGTATAAACGACAACGTACATTAGTACATATAGTTATTCCGTAATGAAAAAATTACCTGGTATATTAATATACCTTGCGACAAAAGCCGTCAAAAATCGCCGCTAATGTGATCCGGCTTACGGATAACATTGACCGAAATTGATAATAATTTGATATTCAATTAGAAATCCGCACTGGCCCAATTATCAAGGCGTCCAAAGAACCGAGAATATAGCTATATTCGATTTTGCAATTAACCCGCGCGAACTGTTTTTCATTTGTTTCTTTTCTTTTCTTTTTTTTATACACACATATATGTATATATGTGTTAAATCCTTGCTGCGAATTTCGCACAAAGGATTATGCCCGACCGGCTGTGCGGGTATATAATATAGACACACGCAGACATATATGTATTCTAATGAAATCAAAAACGATCAATTATTGCGAAACCTTTTCAACTGCAGTATATAGATAGGTGTAAGTATTATACGCGAGGCTTTGACTGAGGTCTGATTTATGAGGCTGAAATATACGCGATCATCCTCGCCGAGAGGCAACTAGGTAAGTTAATTGATGTTAATCGTTACAGCTGTCAGTCCGACTGAATCGTGTCGACGCATACATTTAAACCAGAGCATTAACGCGATCGGTGATTTGAAACAAGAAAAGAAAGAAAACAAAAAGAAGAAAGAAGAAAGAAAAAGAAAAAACGCTATTTTAAGTCAATTTTATTCACCTCATTGAACGCAGATTTCATTTATAGATAACGATTATGCAAGAATTGCGTAAACTCCTTACGGGATTATTTTTTCTCTCTTATACGGCTTTATTGTCGTTCTGAACGGTAAAATTTACCTACTTGATGTATAAATATATGAAAGAAAAATTCAGCAATACAAATCAGGGAAAGATATATTAGAGAGAGAGAGAATGGAAAATTTCCGCGTTGTGAATTATCGTAATGATATGTGATTTTCAAATCTGTGCAGAATGCAGTTTTAACACGTATAATATACTGCACGGGTCGACGATAATATTATACGTATATGAAATTAATGACAGTCTTCTAGAATTTTGCATAAATATATAATATCGAGCCCTGTTTCTGCAGCTCGAGTTTGTGCAGTGCAGTAGCTACAGGTATAGCCTAGGGTATCGAAGTTGACAGGTTTTACGATAAAAATACGACGGGTGTCGCTATAGTTTTTGCGAAATCGAAAGAGTTAAATTTCTACGCATATCACGTACTCTATTGGTGAGGAAATAACCTGGAGGAATTATTTAATGATATATGTAAAAATATGAGAGCGATTTTGAAGTGTATTAATTTTTTTCGTTTACTTTTGTTTTTTCATTCAACTGAAGTAAGAAGATCGACCAAATATCGGAGTATTTCGGCGAGAGGAGATACGATAAAGAGAAGAAGAAAAAAAAAAATCAGTAAAAAAGCAGAAACGTATGAAAATAAAAAAGAAAATTACAAAAAAAAAAAAAACAAGTTTTGTTATACAGATACGGTGTGCGTATTTTGGCGAGAGAAAAATCACCACTTTCTCTTCGCATTGTGAAACCAGGTCACAGTACAAGATACAGGGAAAATCTCCCCCCAGGGGTGGGAGGAGGGCGACGCCACGATCATTCTGGCGTCGCGACGCCGCGCCACGCCTCGGAGCACACGCACGCACATATAGGCTACTATACGCACTTATAGCCGTAATTCTTGGCCAGCTACTGCATGCTTATATACATATATATCGCTTTTATATATACACGGATATATATTTCTATGTATGTGCATAAAGTAACTTACTATTAGGTTTTATATCGCCAAGTTGCATTATGCAGAACACGATGGATTAAAAATCGGCTTCAACCGCGTGCGTATAAGCGTACATGTAAGGTACCTATCCACTACTCCTTCACCAATGCACTACTGCGACTGAAAGTTGCAGCCAATTTATTTTTCGCAATAATTATTAACCGGCCAAGGACTTTTTGCGATAACATTCCTCCGCTAAAGTACTTTTGTATATTATATTATATGATATTATATCATGTTAATTCTTTTGGAAACGAGAAAAAATGAATAAAAATCGTACGAACTAGTAGGCTATAGTTTCAAAGAGAGAATAAAAAGGGTTATATAAATCGTTTGACAAATCGTTCGTGTAATGATTGTATGCGATTTAATTTCCGAGAGCAGAAATTTTTCTCCGCTCGATTACACCGAGTATTACGAGTCTATTTTCATTTTTCTGCACAATTATACGGATAAGGGAATAAAAGGGGGAAGAAAAATGAAGAGAAAAAACAAGAAAAACTAGAGCGTAATTATCGCAGTGATAATTTCCAGCGATTAATTTTTTACACGGAACGATTTTATGCCGTAAATTCTGCAGTTCTTTTCATGTTTTTCGAATCGTACTATAGGTATAGAAATCCTGCGAAGAGGCGAAAAAGAAAAAGAGACTGACGAACGCTCGCATCGGGATAATGTAATACGAATCGTTTCGCATAATATAGTTGTGTAATATATTGATTCGATCCACTCTCTCCATAACGCGCACGCGACTTTGAAAATAAAGAAGAAATAAGAACGAAAAAAATGGAAAAATAAAGAAAAATCTCTCGTCCGATTTGTTGCCAGTGTCAGAGATCGAACAGTACTTATTAATCAGACGTGCCGTACCTCTGAGTATTAATATCTATTAGTCTCTAATACTTGAATAAAACTACATTCAGCCTTAGCCTTTTAACTTTTACCACGAAAATCACTCGTCTGACTATATTTCATGCAACAATCATATACCTAGACGATCGTTGTATATGAATACAAATTTACACACTAATACTTAACACGATCTCTCAATTAGCTTCTATACCTACCTGTCTAACAAATCGACTCGCAACCACATTACCATAATTATCATAATTTCCAAGGTTAAGATCGGCTCTATTAGCCCGAGTTTATGAGAAGAAGAAAAGAAATGTAGGAGATTACTGATCGTTTAATTTCTAATAATCCGACTAATCTAACCAATTAATTAATCCGACGATATGTTCATCAGCTTACATATTATGGGAGGGCGAAAATCTCACGTGCGAATGAAAAGGAGAGAGAAGAAAATAAAAAATACTGCAAGTATATTCATTCATTCATATGTATATAATATTATTATGATATACGTTACGTATACGTGTGTCGATACATGTTATATATTTATTATTTAGAGACATATGGGTATATGGGTAAGAGAGACATTTCTCTCGTGGGAGGAGGTGCCGCCCCCGCCTCAGGCAAAGTTTCACTCCAGTGGTCCAGTTTGGTCGGGTGAAAAAAATTCAACGAGATAAAGAATAAAAAATGTTTGATTATACGGCCGTTAGTCTGGTCCGCATATATCTTTATTTCACAACTTCTCGCGTATAGAGTACCTACGCGGTTACCTGACACCGTGTTCCCCCGGCTTCGCATTCGCACAGTGTTCAAAGAAGTCAAGTCGTTGTACGACTCTGACACTCTTGCGTGTACCTGCGCACGGATTACGATCAAACTTGCCCATAATTTCACTTCACCATTTATTTTCTTTTCTTTTCTTCTATATTAGCTTTTGTTTCTTTCATTCTTTCTTCATTATCATTCAATTTATAAATCAAATCTGCCTTTTCTTATCTATGCAAAGTTTTTCCTAATCGAATGACGAAGTGATTTTTTTTTTTGCTCAGGGAATTTCCGAAAGGGAGCAATGAGCTAAGTTAATTCTTTCACTGGATTTTTTTTTCTCTGGACCGTTAGAGACGGTGAAAAAAATGTCTAATTTAAAGAGTGACTAATCTCCAGAGTCCTTGCGACAAGTGCTTTTACTTTGTACCGTGAAAGGTGATGTCTGAAGAATTCTAACACATTTCATCATTTTCATAAATATATTTCATTCATTGAACCCATGTGATAAAACTGAGTTTCTTTTTCCATTTCTTTTACCGATGTAATTATATATCGGTCCTTAAAAACTAACTTCGTAATTGTTATTTTCAATTAGGTATTATACTGCATAGATTTCTCTTAATTGAATCGGGGAACTCCGTATAGTCGTTATAATCACGACGTTTATCCGCAGGACCTGGAGCTTCAGATTCACGATTGGCGATCCACATCGAGTAATAGATATAGTGTATAGGTATAAGCGATATATATACGTATATATAAATCTGTATACATACATACGTATTATATGTATAAGAGGTACAGTAGTAGGTACATAGAGCTGCGAGCGCGGGGTATCGGTCGGTTGGCTAGAGATGAAAGTTGGTTCTGCTTCATAGATCTAACTTTCTTGTCAGGAATTTCATTTACTGGCAAATAATAAATAATAGCTTAATAACACACTATTAATTTCGCGAAGGAATATTACCCGCGGATCCTTATATTCCGACGCTAGCGATCCGCGATCCTGCAGTAACGCGCCGAGCAAACCGATCTCCGTTTTATCCGCGACGGCAAGAAACATAGGCAAGATATAATCTTGACAACCTCGGCTTTTCTGTTAACCGATCAGAATCTATATATACATGTATATACATATAATACATTTATTTATATACCTATTTTATATAGACGTGTATTTAAGTGCACCATCGCCTCGTGCGTGCACGGTGCATATATGATGCTCGTCCGTATGTGCAGAAGCAGAAGACGGATTTGCGATATCTGCAGCACGTATAACGACTCTAAGAGAAATTCCTAATCTGCGCAAACTCTATTTCAACGATGTCTGCGTGGTAACTAATGCAGTTGATCTGCGAAGATCGGTTTCGTCTCGGAAAGTTGGGGGGAAAAAAGAAAAAGAAAAAGAAATTTGAGAAGAAAAAAAAGTTTCTCATCGCGGGGAAGATGTGTGGAAATTTTAATCGACACTATATCGTGGATCCTTAAGATTTTTACAAATCGATAATAAATCAATCATAAAGAACGAATTACGCTACCTGAATTATCGATCATCAATCAAATGCGTATAGACTGAGTATTTCTAATCGAATTTGGCGCAATTTAGAATCTGCGAAGTGAATGTTTTTGGGCCGTTTTAACATCGATGTTACAACTAAAGTGGGCCATTTATTATACATCGTTATTATCGTCATTATATTATATACTTTTTTCTTTACTCTTCATTCTCGTTACAGGTATGTACGTGTCATCGTTTCTCCAAGCTACTGGGCACCGTTGGTGCTTTCCTTCTTCACTATCCAATTAAGTAAAGCCGCGAGTGTAACTCTCCGCGGATATCTGACTCAGGTATATATACATATAATATATACTATAACTATTTTCAATATAAATATATTTCCTACCCTCTTTTAGATATATATTATTGAAATTGTATCGATTCTTAGGTATATATGTATGTATCATTGCTATCCAATGTATACGAAGACCATACCTTCGCGTCTGAATCTTTTATCAAAACTTACGATCTGATCTCATCACCTCGCGAGTTTCAGTCTGTCTGATGGTTTAGCGTGATGATTATAATACAGTATTTCGATCGTGTCGAAAAATCTAACAGCGTCAAGAGAACCTTATTGATTTCCCATCTGTCAGCGACACGATATCGACTGGAGATTATTATTAAGATGATATATCCAATTAGGGATTCTCTATCTCTTCATCGATTTTTTTTTTCTTCCACTTTTTCTCTTTTTCTTCATCTATCCTCTCCTCTTCACCGCGAGATATCTAACCTTTGATACTTTCCGTTAGGTGATGCAAACTGTCGATATACCTCATACCTACGTATATAGTATACTTATTTGAAATTCTCATCACGTAACGATCCTGTTTAAAAAACATTTTTTTCTTTCCTTTCCTTTTTTTTTTTTTTTGAACGACTTAAAGAAAACAAGAAGACGTCTGTCGGAAACTAAAACTAGGCGTGTGAAATGATTCATGTAAATATATCGTAGTGACATTGCGATATAATGTACCAGGTAGCGGCTTGAAAGTAAAAGGATAATTTTCTCACTCAAAAATCGTCTTCCCACGTATTTATTAACTCGTTCTATCCAATTATCCAATTATCGTGTATAAAATACCAATCAATAGATAAATATCAACTACTCGTTGGTTTTTGTAAGAATAGAAAAAATGTGAAAAAAAAAAAACGAGTAGCTGCTCCAAAATTTAATCAAACTTCGTATTTTTTGATTCCGGAAGAAAATTCTGTATATTCTTGGATACACTTATGTACGTATACTATGTACGTGTGTATGCGTTATATATGGGAACCAGTTTAAATAATGGAACGCACGTCGACGGATAGATCGTGAAGCGACTTTGCTACGTGTTTTACTTCGCGATAGCTTGCAGGTCTACGTTCACCCGGCTGGCTTTGCATCTTAGGCTACTTTAGTTACTTTGGATTTTCTCATATGCCTACTATGTCGAGATAGTAACATAACCGTCCATTAACTAGACAGATCCGAATGGCAAAAAGTAGCCGATCTCATTCTACTCCATTTAATACGAGATAGATAGATCAGGCCAGGTATGAAGAAATCGCGAGGGCTAACAACTCGAATTTCGTCAGTTTCTTAAATTTCAATTTTCTCAAACAATGCGATTGTAACAACCGATAATTTGTACCTGAATGAAGTGTCGGGGGTTAAAAGAAAAGAAAAAAATAAAACGGCCTACTACCGCGCAGTGCAGTAAATTTTACGAGGCGATCACCGAGAGCCTAAGTAGTTGTAAAAGCTATTTGATTGTGAAACGTGCCAATTAGATGTATATATAGATATACATATCGTAAACATAAGACCGAAACAACTAATTGGGTGATTAAAAATGAGTGAAAATAGTTCATATATATACGCGAATACGAATGCGAGTATATACCTTCGTATAGTGTTACGTTTTTATGTACCTGGCGCCCGCGATCAGTACTTAATGACTGACACATTACAGACACGTGGGATTCGATTCCTGTTTCCTTTTTATTTACACTTATATATATATATTTTTTTCTCCATCCTTTTCTCATCACGGAGTTAGAGTGCTAAATGACGGGCTTTCATACTCGGTATGGTGTTCTCTTCGTTACGTTATTAGTACCTGTATCTATGCTGGGATTTTTTTGCCGTTCCAATTTCGAACTTTGGTAAAGATGCGGAGGTTCTGGTACGGATATGTACATCGTATACAGATATACAGGTGTAATATACGAGAGTGCGTGAAATGCAATTAAACCTTCAAACTTTCGTCCGTAATTAACTGCGGGATATAATTAGCCGGTACGAATCGTAAGACGCGGATAATTTTCTCACGTATTCAAAAGTCGAAAACTCCAGATTCTGACGGGAGAAAAAATCGAACGCGGTCTTTTCGCGGCGACTTAAATCCAGCCTGTGTATATGTTGACCGAAAATTTACGACTCGCGCGACGGTGATGTGTCAAGTCACGTCAATCAAAGTCAACTTTGTCCCTTGTATACATTCCTTCGTTAAGCGAATCTCTGCGGTACTTTTCACCGACGCGAAATAATATTTTTAAACTCGCGTATCACGACATGCGCGTAAAAAAAATCGCAAACTAGACCAAAGATTGCAAATAAATATGCAGATATAAATTTACCGATATGCTATCAATTTCTATGATATTCTTGACTATTATATCCAGTCAGTGTAGGGTGTATGTCTATCTATATCGCGCATATACATAAATACGCGTAAATATCCATATATTATACAGACGTTGATCTCGCGGCACACCTCGGCCTCGCCACACTGCTAATTGCCAGGGGGCGTCCAGGAGCTTGGCAACTTGCGTCCGAGTGGATATTTAAAGGCAAAAAAGAGGCAAAAAAAAATGAAGAAAGAGAAAAAAAAAAAATGAATAAATAAAAAATTAAAATTCTCCCGCGACGTAATTTTAGTATCCTATCAACGACAAACTGCGACAGAACTGTTACATGTATATATGCGTGTAGAAAATGAAAAAGCAACGGGTTGCAGCGCGGTGGGAGCCGGAACAAAAACGGCCTTGCCAGGTAACCACGCCCTGACATGGCATTCTCACTATATGCTATACCCAACACACCCACGACCACGACTGTGCAACTCTCTCTATCTATTCTGTCCGTATATCTATCCGCGCGTCTCCTTCTATTTTTCTCTTTTTGCGGATTGCAGAGTGCGAAATAACGCCGAATCTTGAAACGATCTCAACACTTTCTTTAATTCGGGTCTCGGTCGCTTAGTGAGTGTAGAAATAGCCTCGTCGAATTAATACCATGACGTGGTAATAAGCAGAAATTAATACAATATTCGCAGGGATTTGCCAGGATCTCGTTTATCACGTTCGAGTTATTTCCGCCGGATGAATTCGCGACTCCTTTCAATTTATTTTTTTTTCCTCCTCATTATTATTTCTCTTTATTTCTTCCTTTCTTTATTCTCCTTAGCCCGTGGAAATCGGCTGCACGTATCAAGTTCGTGTTCCTGGTTCTCGGGCACGTGGACACGTGCGTTAACTGGGCCACGAACCCGGACTCTGTAGTATATGACTGTGTGGATCTACGTGTTCTTTGAAAACATCCGTCATTCCCGATACTATTATTTTCTTGCCGCAGAGCAGGATGCATGCGATT
This sequence comes from Rhogogaster chlorosoma, assembly GCA_944452935.1. Lineage (NCBI taxonomy): Eukaryota > Metazoa > Arthropoda > Insecta > Hymenoptera > Tenthredinidae > Rhogogaster > Rhogogaster chlorosoma. The sequence goes on along the minus strand of OX101800.1, from coordinate 24,800,693 downwards.
TGATTTTTTCCGCTTTCCGCATAGCTGCAATTACATTTCAATTTATTCTACATGTTACCGATTTTTTTCTACACACATTTTTCCAATAAATCTAGCGCCGATTTTCTCCCTCAACTATATATCGAACTCTGGCTTATTTGTCAACGTAACGTTACATGGCGTACCTATACCTCCATACCAATTCGAAATCGTGACAAACTACCGGTTATTATCCGCGTGACAGTAAATTTCTTTCAACCAATTATCCGCAATTATTCAAATCCGTAATCTATACGTGACTCGGAAATTCCACAGGCTTTTATACACTCACCACTGCGTCCTTGCCCCGTCTATAAGTAGGTATACACATATGAGTGTAATTCAACCGAGTTTGAAAAGCACGTTAACGTTAACCCCGATTGAACCAGAAAATCGTGACGTGCCCTAACAGACTACTAGATTTATTTCTATTCCTTATATATTTCTGTAGCAGAATTATAGTTTCGCAAAGTGGAAATTAATCGGGTTTAATTGAACGCTGCGGGTGTTAATTATTTTTCCACAGAATTTACCGATTTCTTAATACGTCTGAATGATTCTCACGATGAAAATAATATGAAATGAAAATCAACTATACACCTGCAGATACAATACTTGTATGTAGCCAATAATTTAGCTAAATCAGTATGAAACGCGAGTTGAGTTAAGAAATCGGGATGCTTCAGTGTAATAAATGGCGTTCGATTTAGCAACGAGGAATTATTATTTTCAAAGTGAAGTGGCATAAATCGAGCGAACGATAGACCAGATCATAAAGTGTAGCCGAGATTCTAAGTGGCTCTCTTTAACCCAGGTTCACCTCGATTCCCCGGGCAATCTACTATATACAGGAGAGTAAACCGTTCAAATACCTTTTTACATTTTTAAAAAACCCCTAGCCGAGATACGGTGTACCGTAAATACATAAACACCGTGAAATTTTCATTCCTTCATTATATCCGTTACACTGGCTAACAAACTCGCTATAAATTAACTCCGCTAATAAATTTCATTAGTTATACACTGTGAAACGTTACGATTCTATTTATTTGCACAATTATTTATACAGCCGTTGAATCAACGTCTATACAGCTACGAGGTCTACGCGATAGTTGAAACTACATTTTTTCTTCATATAAATATATATATATATTTTTTTTTTTGGCAATTTTAAGAACTGGATTCGGAGTCTGGGTCCTGTATGATGCATTCGGGTGGGGTGATTTAATAATTCAGGAAGGATGGTCCCCTCTCCGAGTCAATATTCCTTTGGCTCTTCCCGTTGCTCTCTACTCCCGTAAAATTCATCAGCATCTTTTTATGGGAGGATATTTTCGCCGATCGTTTGCCCCGCAGGCAGGTTTATGTCTTTTTCTCGAATATACTCCTCTGCGCAACGAGCTAGCGGGGCAATCGGTTAACGGTTGCCGAAAAGTATGCTTAGTTTTTATCGAGGTAAAGCGAGCTCCGAGTAGATATACTCACATTTTTATACTCCGTACACCGATGCCAGACGTATTATTGTATCGAATCGGCGAGGATCGGTATAACGGAGGATACGCGAGAATGTTATACATACATGCATTACGCTTTGTATATCGATATACAAGCACGTAATTCAACTGAGAAGGTGTGTGATATATACTATAAAATGTGAGACACCATATACACCGTCAACCTACGTGTGTATGCACCTTAGGTATGGGCCGTTCACCTTATGCCATCGGGCAAAGCATCTGGGTTCAACTAAACGCTGCGGAACACCTGATCGACTTTAATCGCGTATCGCAGCATCTTATCTTCCGATTGCTATACTTCCTTCTGAACAGAAACGCGTTCATTTATCATACATGTATGGGAGAGTTTGTATATACGCTTTGATGAAGAATTTAACACGTAATTAATTGAACCCTTGCGAAATTGGGGCAAGGAATTCACTACCTATCCTTAAGAAATCGATTTAGAACCCCCCGGAATCATAGCTGAGGGATAAATCTGAATTTTTATAAGCCTATCAATTTTCTTGAACAATATCCTGCGGGATGATTTCGGGAATTTTGTTTCATTGATAAAACTTTCGAAGATATGGAATTTTTTATGGTCAAAAACGTGCTTTTGTATTTGAATTTTTTCTTTCTTTCTACAAAACTTGGTCTGATTCTTGTACTTTTTAATTGATCAAAAATTCCAATTTATACATCTTGCAGAGTTTTAACTTACGAAAAAAAAGCAGTCCTTCACCAATTAAATCGGCCCACCGCTATACGCCTGGAATAACCTCCTTTGTCATTCGGCGAGTACGAAATTTCGATTAAAATTCGTATTTCTCTTACGTTTAACTACCAGTCTGACGTTAATGGCTTGTTTCATGGTAATATCTGGAGACAGGTGCTTCGCGGGCCAGAGGGCAATGCGTGGGCGATATTCGAGGGTTTTTTTCTTCTTTTCTTTTCTTTTTTTCTTAATGGCCATTTAAGTAGCTACGAGTCACTACCAGGAACCGATCTTGACCATTTCTATAGAAATGAGGTAATATCATTTGCAGACTTTCTAACGGATTTGAATATTTATTCATACTGTCAAGAATCCGTCACATATTCCCATTCCCAACGTAACCATAGCGCGTATAACTCATTAACGATAAACTGAGATGTTGACACTTTCGGTGTTCATTCAACAGCTAAGACCACTAATCAAATTCAAGTATCGCCGGGAGGTAAGACCGACACGGAAAAGGCTGCAAGTAAAACCATCAAATGCCACATTATGAAATTAAACTAATGATAAATTCTACTGACGTATCAATCATCCGATTTTATTCCCCATTGTGATATCTATATATATATTTTTCCATCGTTTTCGTATGTATTCATCGAGCAGATTTCTTTTTAGATTCGACTCATATATGTATACATGTGCGTGTTTGACTCGCGTGCAAAGTTACAAGGAAATCTTTTACACGTTCCTCGGGGCAGATTGCAGTGTGCAATTTTGGCGATTGCTTTACGCCATTACGATTATATATCCTGATGAACTCGTCGGTTCTGAGAAACAGGTTATATTCGTATGTTAAGAAGGGTGGCGTGAAACACCGTAAGCGAACAACTGCGGGAGAGGGATTTCTTTAATCTCTAATTGGTGCACATGCTCGATGGTAATTTGAAAAAAAAACAAAAAAAACAATTCTGCAATTTTTATTCATTTAAAATTTTTTTTTTTATTCATTCTTTACTTCGCCAAATTGAGGGTAATAAAAGCTTACGTCTGACTCGTGTAATTATTATACCTAGTTAGGTACTCTCAGTCATTATAAAATCGGTAAGAAACTTCTCAGAGCTGTATAGGCATAGTAGAATATATTCAGTGGCGAATTTCCCACTTCTAATTCATTGGCTAACTAATTTGCTATTATTTCATTTAGATGAAATCAAAATGATCGTTCGACCAGTTATATCGAGTACAGGTAATTGAAGAACCCGGAAAAGGATGAAAAGGTTCACCCAGAGAAGTTGAGACAAGACAAAGCCCCTGCGGTAGTGTATAGCGGTCTCAATCCTGTTCCGAAACTCGATTTTTTGCACTTTTTAATTCCCTTTTTTGGCACAGGGTGGAGTAGCAGCGGTTCGACTGGCCTTTCTTGCGCTTTCTTTTTAATTGCAATCTCTCGAGCGGATCTCTCGAGGCAGGTTTTATTCCTGTAATTTCTTCTTTTTTTTTTATTTTTTTTATTTTTTACTCTTTTTTCTCTCGCATTCTTGTTCTTTTTTTTCGGGTCTGTCTCAAAAACACCGAGACTCTTGCCGCGATGGGTTCCACTAAACCTATACATTACCCGCGCATGTAGTATGCAGTAAAAATACTTCACTTCTAAGAGAATATTTATCGTATCGATATATATATATACTTATATATTATATAGTTACCGCTGAAGTTTCTGGAATAAAGAAAGAAAGAAAAAGAAGGAAAAAACAAAAAACCTTCCAACTGATAAACTTTTCTCTGTTATAACAAACGCGCCAAAAGTAGTTGTCAAAATAACTTCAACAAGTTTTCTTAGTATTACGTATATAAAGATCGATTTTAGAAAAATAAACATATGTCGGATCATAAGCTCTGAAGCTGAAGCTACTGTGAGGTTCGCTGTATGCGAGGCTCCTTATACAAGTACATATTTCGATTACAACAGGACTTCTCACGTAATCTTTAAACTCTAAAGAAGAATTTATTGAAAATTCTACAGTTTTTCGTTACGAAAGAAATCAGATGTTCATAGAGTATGATAGTAGGCACGCTGAAATGGAAGATTTTGGTCCAGGGATTAAATAGATCGCAGTAATTTGTATCGTGAATCGAATAGCGAATATCCTCTCTTGTTTCGGCTGAATAAGTAATTGAAAGCTGTGTCGCGGACGGCTGGGTACCAACAAGCCGCAAACGCGGTGTCCGGTCTCCTCAGTTTGTGGTCAACGAGGAACGCGACTTGAGCGAAAGGGATGCGAAAAGGACACGGCTCCGTTTCACCAGATGTCTTCGAGAGTCGACACCTTTTTCACGATTTTTTTCATCTTCTTTTTTATTTCTCGTTTCTTCGTTACTCTTTACCTTCTCTATACAATTTCGCCAATAGTTACTATTCAACGAAGGATCTAGATATAAATTGACTAGAAAATAAATGACGAGTAAACAAATAAACATACAAATAAATAGAAAAACATTTTGACAAATTTGAGAAAATATTTTTCACCTCAATGCGAATAAGTGATGTACAACTAATATACCTACATCGTATCTTATTATAGTAAAACGGAGAGGTCTCTGTATGAACAGTTGGGAATTTATTTAGCTGTATAAATATCTGTCAGTTCGTGAAATATAGACAATTTTTTTTTATTAAACTTAATAATATAATATATATATTTTTCATTAAACGATCGCATATTATATGTAGGTATTCAATAACAGTAACAAATATATCGTTCGCGACTTTCGCTTTACGGATATATATCAACTTTTTGGATAAGAAAATCGTAAATTTTGTACCCCTAAAAAATTAGAGAGTAATTTACACATTTTTTTCTTTACCTTCTTCGTTTTTCTTGTTCTTTCTTATTAATTTTCTAATATTTTCTAATACCTCTTTATACCTGCCTGCAATATCGTTGTATAAAAAAAAAAAAAAAAAAAACTTGTCAAAGTGGTCGTATTATACTTTCGGTCGGGTACACGCATTAATCTTAATTATCTCCAGCTGTGCCAGTTACAACTACTCTCTACGGACTATTTTCGTTTCATTTTTATCTTTTCTTTCTTTTTCTTTTTCTCAGCGACTACTGATCGAATCGTACGCCGTACATTTATCTATACGAACTGTTATTGTAACCTATACGCGCGTTATCATCTTAATAAAATCAAACATCGAACCTATAAACTTTCGCATTTTCGCTCCGGGCGTCGCATTCATATGGATAATATATTTAGATCAACCGGTTTTTTGTACCGACAAACTAATGTGAAAATTGACTCGATGTAAATATAAATTAATCGTCGAACTTTGAGCTTTGAGGAAGGAAAAGTAATTCTGTTTCCTCGTTTTTCAATGAAATTAGAAAAAATCAAATACGTCAGTCTGTATTTCTGCCAATATCACAAAGCGAGTCAACGATACTTCCTGTTCTGCTAGACTACACCATCACCTAAGCGTCGCGTCGCTCTTGGGAATGCAGAAAAGGAGTGGAAAAGGAGAACGCAGCGTTAGCGTTTTGAGTTGAATTCCTACCGAGTCAACCGGCTAACGGAGGCTTCAATTTATTCCCATTTACCGCGCCGCATTACCTCTGGGTATAGACTATAGATACAAGTTGCCTCTGCTCACATCTAGCTCTAGCTCAGTCGCTCGCTTTCGCTCTAGCCTGTATATATACGAGCTGAGCTTGTCAGATATATGACGCGGGTAGAAAATGACATCAAGGACGTAAATATATATCGGTAATAATTTTATTATTATACAGATATAGAAAGTAACGACAATTTTCTATCATTTTTTTCGCCAATTTTTTCCCACGCGATAATCAAGTTCGATTATTGTACCAATATGCAAGTTAGGACGTATAGATATCGTGCGATCTACGAAAATAACAGTTAGACATTGTCACTTCGATCTCTAGTCGCCCGATATTATAATATTAGCGAACGACTTTCTACGCTGCATATTATTCGCTCAATCGCGTAGCCCCAATTTAAACCTAGTTTATTCCAACCCACACCATCTCACGTTATTCGTTTTACTTAGTTGGCATAGTAGTATAGCCTACGGAGAGCGAAGATTCGATCAAGGTCTTGCACTACAGTTCTACGAAGAAAGCCACAGCGCGCGAAATGGGGACGCAGATTATACCTATATGCTCGAAAGAATCGCGCGTTGCGCGTTATTTGACATTTTTTTTTTAATTTTTTTTTTTTTTTTTGCGCTAATTATCATCGATTTGATTTATATATATTATGTAAGCGAGAAATGAAAAAATCTCTTCTCGCTGGTGTGAAATTCCTCGAAGAATCCATACGTGTAAAGGATCGAACGCTGATAGTTTGTTTAGTTTTTATTTTCCGCAAATTAAACGCGATTCTTAGAAGACATGTGCAGCATATTCCATTTCGCGAAAGCTAATTCCTGGTATAGCGAAATACTTGAGGAATAGTGGCTCCTTTTCTATTTCTAATTTTCTTTCTGTACATCTCAATATCTTCATGCTTCTGTTGATATCAAGTGCAATCGGTTTTCGTCAGATTATCCGCAGGCTTCAGAGTTGGCAAACTAAATTCCAGATCAAGAAGATAATAGATAACTTAAACTCCCAATCTTAGATCCGATAAATCGCTAACTTGTCGTCATCAACTTCCCTGCCTTCGGGCACTGTCAAACGGTTTCTATATTTATTTTCAAATGCATAGTATCGAACCATTTCATAGCCTCTGCCACATTCACCCCAAAGCTATTTAAACACGTCTCATAATTCTGTGGTCATTCATACGGTTGAAAGAATTTTGACTATCGGAGTAAAAAAAAAAGAAAATAAGAAAAAACAGAAAAAAAAATTGATTTCTACTTATAAGTTGAGTTACAGGGCTGATAGAATTTAAGCTATATGAGAAAAAGAATTATTAATTGAAATTTATCTCAGACGAATGTCCGGGGAATAAAAATCTTGAAACTCCGTAGTTTTCTCACGCTATAGGTATATATTATAGCCGAGTCTAGGCTGTGACACAATATATGACACATATGTATACCTACGTACTGACGCGTACCTGTACTCGCGGCCTTGACCCTGACCACGAGAAACGGTAAGTCGCGAAGGTGATATATGTCTTGAGTAGTTTAAATCCTTGAGATATTTATTTTCCTCCTCTATTATAAACATTAATACATACATAGATACACATATCCCCCGTTAATTATTGACAAATGTCTTATAATTAGTAAAAAATAGTAATTAACATTTATATATTTCAATTTATGACAGTTGTACTGTTTTTTCTTTGTCCTTTCTTTTCTTTTTCTTCAAATTCTATTACATATTCCTTTTACAAGATCCGTTATTATAATTTAAAGCCAGCTTCTTCTCTCTTATACGTTCACGGCTAAAGTACCGCTAGAATTCAGTCAGTCAGTCAGTGGAGTCAGACGCGTTGTCGGCCAGTTGGAATTTGCGGTATTTCAGGTGCTCGCTAGTTGACTCTGGATCGTAAAGGAAAGTGGAACCTATCGGTCGTGCAATGACGTGGCTTCGGGTAATTATCCAATTAACTATATGCCGACGACGCTTCATTTTCAATTACGTGGAACTTATATCAGCAGCTCGAGGACGTGAATTTTTTCTTAATTAAAAACAAAAAAAAAAAAAAAAAAACTAGTACAAATAATACGATTGTCATGAATTTAAATCGGATAACGAAATTTACAAGTCACAAATTATTGAGTCGATTAAACATGAAAATTTCGAAAATCGTTATTGAGCTCAATATAAATTTTAAATCGACTTTATACCCGCGCTGTGTATCCTTTATCGTTAATTCCACGCGATATATTTTCGCGTGCCAAATACCGTAAGAAATTCCGCAAGCTCTTTGTCGGCAATTTTAATCATCGAATTAAAATTAAGAATATTATATGTGTGTATGTTTGTGTTGTATGTAACTGTTTAAAAGTGAAACACTACTATATCTATACAGTATATTTTTATACGGAAATTGATATTTTTTAAAACAGGGGAAAAAGTGGTACACTGCGTATCTGTGTACGTACATATACATATAGGAGAAAAAATATTCGATACGAAGAGATGAGAGAAGGTCATCAAGATGCGAACTGCTTCGATAGCGAGGGTCAGGGAGGTACGATGTTTGCGAAAAACTTTAAACTGAGGAAGTATAACCCGCGGGTTTAAAAACATTTACGTATATTCTATGATATTCGTAAACATATACGTTAATTCGTCGTTCTTATATCTAGATCAAAAGCCAACGGGTATAAACGTCGATAAAACTGTTAAACAGTAATCGACTATTTCTTCTAATACTAAAAGTCTGAGTCTAGGTCTAAGCATATATACAGTAAAATAATTTACAGCTATAAAATGGGTACAGTTCGTTCCCGCGACTTTTGATAGATACCGAAGCATTTATCTCCATTCTTCTTCCAGCATGGATCGCGTTAACTGTATTTAAAGGTCTACGGAAGTTCTTGACCTTTGCTTTCGCACCTTTATTCTAAACCCATATAATAACACGCGTATATAATTATATATACATACCTATAGGTATCATACGTGTAAGAGAATATCGTATTCGCTAATTAAACCAGCCTACTAATAAACCCCTCTTCCCCGACCTCTGTATAACTGCAATAATTCGTATTCGTGTCGTCTACCATGCGCGAGAGCCTGCTATGCGGCTAGTATCGCCGCGCGCACGTCATTCACCGCTAACCCAGTCAAAGCACGACCTTCCGGCCCCCGTGCAGTCAGTCTATGCACAGTCAGTCGCAGTAGGTACACTCAACGCTCGCTGCGAGAACGTTATCTTCTTTAAATACCTCCGTCCCCTTTAAACCCCTCGAGTTGTATATATGTAATATATATGTATATATTTACGACAGATTCCTCGTCTTACGCAATAGATATACAACGTTGTACGTTACGTCACGCGTCACGATCGCTACAGCTGGTACAGCTTCCTGTTATTCGCGAGACCCTTACACGCACAATACGTTGTGCAACGCGTTATTTAGATCCCCGATAAATACGTTTACATGAGTGAATTTTTTCGATCTTCGTCGCTTAAAAGAGGAGCGAATTTTCTCAAGGAGAAAGAGAGAGGAGAGGCCTTGGGGCTCGAGGAGCTCTAGTCGTCGGTTTTAAGAGTGGGAGACGGAAAGGGGTAACCGACGCTGAATCAGCATCGGGCCGTTGATGACGATCCCGTTACTCGCCGCGTGCTCGGCTAAATTCCAAGCGAAATTTGTTTATTTACTACACAGCTACGCCGCCGCGTATTCCGCTTCCGTACATACCGGAGCGGACTGATTTGGTCACGCCGATATTAGCCTGGCGTAGATATGGGCACGGGTACGTACCCCGTACCCTGACTATGTATTCTGGATGATACACCCGTGCTAGAACGAGTAAAGAGAGAAAATACGACCTACGGGAAGTCGTTACGCCGTCCAACCACCTGTGGCTTCCTGTTTGCGCGGATAGGAACTCGCGAATCAAAAATCATTAACAAATTTTGATAATCGAGGTCCTTTTTTCTCTGCCAGAAGAATTAAATTGAGGAAAACTCGTTCCGGGTTCTGGTTCTGGTTGGTGAAATTAAAGAATCTTTGAATCTGGGGTCTGACGCGGTTCTAATGGTGATTTAAATACGACAGAATGTCTTCGCTGTCGACTTTATCCGTCCCCTTTGGCGCAAACTCTTTATCATTATTAGTATATTCCTCAATGCCCGGGGATTCACTCGTTTACCAACGCCGTTCGGAGCACAGGCGATATTTCTACATTGGGAAACCACTTCTCGTCAATCACACGCGACAGATAATAACATTCATATACGTTCAACGTGGTAATTCTCCATATAATAATGACAGTGATAATAATGAATGAAATTAACGAACCGGGGAATTCCGATTCTAAATAAAAAAATGAAAGAAAAAAATAAGAAACACACGAAATTCTTCAACTCTTTTCCACCCCCCGCGAATTATGTAGTCACGTATATATATTACATGTAGGGAGATTACTCGTCATTTATCTTATCCTGATGCGGCGTTATAGCTGCCTGACGTACCTACGTGTGTAACTATAACGTCCCACCACCCGCGACGCAAGTTTCGGCGTCGCGTCGCCTCGAAAGCCAAATGGCAACGACCTGCGGCTTGACGCATGCGCGTCGTAGCCAAGACCGAGACGGGGACCGGCATCGGCACCTCCTGATCGCAACTTTTTCCCCTTCTACCCCCTGCGGCGGAATAGGTATACCGAAATGTCAAACCATTGACAGAAGTTGAAGACGCGAGACGTACGTTACGCGCGCGCGCACGTAGATTTATATATACGTATTATTGTGATAGTCCGCGATTTAATTAGTCGTACAATTCAAGCCGTAAGTCCAAGTACGAGATATTGCGTACATACACGCGACTCTTTATCGGCGTAGCACATATACATACATATATTCGTTGTAAATGCGTTAAACAACAGTTATACACGGTTTTAAACTACAGTTTAGTATAATACAGTACAGTGTGTAATATATAGTCGGAGGAATTCGATATCCGAAGGTTTGATTCACCGTTAAATCGGGAATCGCACCTTTGAATTATCTTCTCTTTTCTTCTTTCTTTTATAAAAGTAAGATTTATAACTAAAAAAATAATAATAATAATAATACAACTATGGAGCGTGACGTAAAGTGCGTGAGTTATCGCAGTGCGAGGTGATGCCAGTGATTTCAGTATCAAGTTGATGTACTAATAATAATAATAAAAAAAAAAAAAGAGTTTCAACGAGAAATAAATAGGAATAAATAAAATATATATATATATACATATACAGATTATTGTTGAAAGTTTTGTTCGTAATCGAACATCAATTCAAAACACGCATATTATACATCGTCGATTATGGAATTTCCGAAATTCTTTGAGTGAGTATAACGTCAGGCTATTATACTGTAGATAATATTAAATATTATTATTATTGTCGTTGAAATTTGAAGCTTGAATTATATGTACGCCTATACAGCAATTCGTCGTAACCACATTGCCGCAGTGTATGACCGTGATTATTATTCACTGTCTTTAATTCAACGTCTGAATAAACTTGTAACTATAGGTATAGCTTGTATGTGTAGCTACCTGTTGAGCCATGTTTTAGCTACCTACATGTATAGTGGTAGACAGACTTTGGTTCGAACCGGAAGGGAGGCGGGTTGGAGTTTCGAATTTTCTAAATTTCGAACGGTGAAAATCCCCGATTTTAATATTACCGACTCACAGTTTGTAGAAAGGGTATCTTCCCCCAAATCTACATAGCCGATTCGAAAAACTTTAATACATCATCGAAAATTCGGAACACCATCCTCATACTGACTTCCCAGTTCAGAAATGGGATTGGCTTGAGATTAAAAGAGAAAAAACAGACCAAAAGGCTGAATTCTGAAGAGGAGATATAAGCCAGGGAAATGAAAAAAAAATTCGAGAATACTTTCAAACGAAGAACACCGGAGGTTCGAAATTCCGAAAGTTAATAAGATCCGAAGCCAAACCTCAGAGACTTGAAATTCACGCCCATATTCATAACTTTGACTGTATTGATCGTATCGAAATCAATTAGTGGTGAAGTTAATCGTCTTGAGATGTAATTTTTGGAAAAGATATTTTCAAAATCCCCATCAATCATTTATGACGTCGAAGTTATCGATTAAAGTAGATAAGACGGATTTCCGTAAAGAGTGAAATATTTTTCGTCTTCGTATCCTGAAGAGTATGATAATCCTGAGGATTCCGAGTCTTTTTTATTGTATCTATAGATCGATACAGAGCCATAGAGATAAAAAACGATCCCAAGTAAAAGTATCTCGTCGTACACCGAGGTCCTCGCTTCTATCTGGATCCAAGACTTTTCAACATAGGTTTAACACATATACGCACCTGCGCTCCACCGTTAATCGCATTAGACGGTACTTAATTTCTCGGGTTAAGTGGTGGTCGGTGAAGATAAAGTGGGCAGATGTCAGATGTCCGTGTAACTTGATATTCAGAGTTAATCCAAAGGAAAATGAAGGGATTATTGCGAGCCCAGTATCTGACCCCCTCGTTACGAATTGAGTATTATTGAACAATAATTCTGATATCACAAGACCATCGTTAGATGAGTAAGATTTTCTTAACTCCTCGATGCCTCGGTAGTCTTTCGACCGGTAATAAAAGTCGAAAATTTTCCATCACAAAAGAATAAAGCCGCGTAAAGGTATTCCGAAATTTGCGAAATCCGATCTTTTCATCCACGTGCTTCGTGCCGTACATATCACACGGTATTTCCATTCTCAATCGTACCATGTGAGCTTCTTCGCCGGAGTATGGGTAACGATGTTCTACGTACACGTTACACGCGCGACTATCTGCGTGGGCAAAAGGGAATAAAAACGGAAAAGAAGGGGAAGACAAGACGAGCTTCCCACGTGTCCATTCACGTGTGTCGGCAAAGTATATCTTAGAGAGACTGAGTCGAGATGATCACTCGAGTGACTATGAGGCACGGAATGCCTGAAGAAGGATATAGTCGCGGTACAACTCGAGAATATAAATTTAACGTGAAAATGGAAATTATTATAGAAAGCAGCGGGACGGGGGATAAAAAGATTTCAGCTTCGTTCGCGTATTCGGTTTTCTTTTTAACTCGAAAAAAAATATAAACTCTACTCCAGGATACTGAAAATCGAATTATATCTATCAAGATCGTCGCAGGTCATTATAGTGTCACCGGGGTAACTAATACAACGTATAGGATTTAGGAACGAAAAATATACTCGTATAGATATACATAGCCGATTGGAAACGGAACTAATTAAAAATTTTATCCAATATACATGCGATACGATGCATAAACTTCGTTCGAACGGTTGTATACTCGCATACTAGCTCGCCAAGTTAGATAAAAACGCCTCGATCTATGCCATTGGTATCTCATCGTGTATAGCTTCGGCCTCAGGCATAAGTAAAACCGCGTTAAAATCTGGTCCAAAAGCTCGCGGTTCTGAATAATATTGCTTGAGGCTAGCATTAAAGACGGTTTTAAAAAAATTAATTGGTCACGCTCGATAGGTGTTCCTATACATTGACTTATGTATGTCTTGGCTTGTCTGTGCCTGTATACAACTCGTGAAATTCTTCACAATTATAGGTATATCACGATGTTGATTACACAGCTACACGCCCGAGGTTTTACGCCGAGTGATACATCACCTGTTTCTTATAATTTATTTACTTACCTATTGCACCTCGAATAGCCGCGAGTTCGTTGTTCAATATGCCAATTTGTTGTTTTTTTTTTTTTTTTTTTTTTTTTATACATCTTTTATTCGCAATTTTATTTTATTTTCTCTTCTCTCGTATGGGAAAAAAAAAATCTCACGCGATTGAAAGAAGCTACTGAAACAGGAATCGAAAAAAAAAAAGAAAAGAAAATTATTCTTCGTCTATACCTTTCGTTTATTCATGAAATTATTTAACCCACTAGGTATATAATGATCCTAGATATTCACCTCGAATTATTATCTCAGCAATTATGTCATATCATATTCGCTCTCTTTTACTATATACCTCCTATGTACGTATAAAAATAGTAAACTGCAGGAATAGCTGGTAGATTAGTTCTATTGGTATATTTGTATAACGATACCACATATTATTATATCCATACCGCTATTATATATATATGCTCCATAGGTATATAGTCTGATATGAATTATGAATATTAATGGTTGCTTTGATCTGCCCTATAAATGGTATATAATTATTTATTATTTTTATTCAAGCAATATAGATTTAGGTACATATATACCTGATTCGGTGGGGGTTTATAATAGCGAAAGGTAGAAACAGATATGATTTTATCCCGTCTCCCTGGACTATAATCACCTATATGAATAAATGGAAAAATGCAAACGTGTGACTTTTTGTTGACTCAAAAATATATTCACATTTCTATACGTATATTAACGAGTATAAAAATTTAAGAAAATAATATAAGACCGTGTATATATACCTTTTTTTAATTTCACTGTTTTTGCAAACTCGCACAACAAGCTATCATATACACTTATCGTATTTATGTATATATAACGCATCGCGTTTCCGCGAGGACGCGAGACATAGCAGTGTAGGTATTCCTATACCGTTGTTAATTACTTTGCGAATATACCTGCACGAGTACGTTGCATATAGGTATATATATATATGTGATTGGGTGAAAATAAAGCGAGAACTTATGAATGCTTAACTAACTACGTTGAAAACAAGTTTTCGCGATGAGTATATGTATGAAAATTCTGTCTGATCGATAATTAATTTAGGGGAAAAAAAAAAGAAATTTTGAGTCCCTGTTGATAATTGCTAAAATATACTCAGCGGACTACGCTGTACTGAACTTACTTACTTTGCTTGCTTTGCTACCTCCCTCTCGATCTTTCTGACTTTCTTAAATCGCATTTGGAATGCAGCCGAGTTCTGTTTCACGCACTAATTATCTTTGATAAAAAGCCGGAGATATCCTTGCGGGCAACCACCGACCAAGTAACCAAATGAAAACAGTGAAACGACCTGCCAGTCTCGGTGCCAGTGCCGTTCATTGTACCAAGAAATCGCACAAATGAGAAAGAGAAAGACCGAGGAGGGAAGTCAGTCGTCCCAACGATCGTATCCTATTAGCATAGCTATCTCCCAAACTGGAGCGCGTTACCCGCCCGTTCGTAAATCATCATGGTATATCTACTTATGGCAAGTAGGTATGGTACGTGTGTGTTCAGACTTGTCGCCAAAGTCCTGCGGGCGTGTTTTGCAGCTCGTTCCTTTTTCGCGTTTTTTTTTCTTTTTTTTCTTCTTTTTTTTCCTCGTTTCTTTTACTCTTTATTCATTCCTTGTTATTATTACAAATTCGTTAATATTACCGTTATTTAAGTTTTTTTTTTTTCTTCTTCTTTCTCTCTTTCAATCAAATTTTTTTCTTTCTTCTTCTCTTCATTATGCGTGTGTATAGTGTTAATTAAGAGATAATTAAATTCCGTAAGCATATCACGGTGCAGAGATTCTATCTCCTAATCGTTATAGTAATGTCTTTAAGTGTATAGCTACTTACACGTATACTTATATCACTTATAGTATATAACTATACGTAGCTATATGTATATTCTTTTTTCATCTACATATTTGCACGATCGAATAAACTGCGACTAGATAGGCACTAGGTACGCAACGGAGTGTGTAATGGGGTATATAAATTACTTCACGTTTAAGCGACACTTTCAGTGAGATATAATTCGAGTTAATTAAATTAAACTCAGAGGGGATATGTTCGATGTAAAAAATCGCGATTTTATAAAATACATGTAAATGCATACAATACAAGTATTTATATCAATAGATAAAATCGTATATATTATCAATAATTGAAACTAATTCCATCTCGTATAACGATGAAGAAAAGTTCGATACAGCTCTACACCTACTCAATTTATATTGATACATGTATTATATATATAGATGTCTGCCGTTTCTTGGATCAAAACTTATAAATTTCTACCCGAAAAGGTCATCTCCTATGTAAAATATTATACAGTCGTATACAGGAAGGTATAATAAACTTCTCGATAAAGCTTGTCAACGAAAGCTATTATATGTATTTAATCTACGTTTTATATCTTGGAAAAGTATTACTTATGCTGCTGCTGCTGCTACAGCCTTCGTTTATACGGCTATTTGACAGATTGATTTTTGCTATTTTTATTCACCTATACCAGTTTATGTCCCTGGTAGCTACAAATATAGGAGTATGTCACCAAGCTCCTATATCTCTCTTTAACATTTACGTCAATTTTATATAAGTTGATCAGCGAAAGTTGACGATTGCGTGGGAAGCTGATACACAAGTGCAGTACATATTATATATCTACTCTAATTTTAAATCGCGAGAATCGAAGTGTACCGATACGCTAGAAAAAAAGATATTCTCTTTAAGGTTTGACGGAGATGTTTCCACTTTTCTTTCGATGATTATTTTTGACTTTTTATATTTATTCAATTTCGGAACGTTAATTATGTATATGGTACAAGTACCTCTCGTCTCGTCGTACGTTATTCTTCTCTTTTCCTCATACTGCAGATTGATTATTGCGGTATAAGCATTACTATACAGGTATAATATCGCAAGTATTCCGTAAGAGAGAAAAGTTCAAATGCAAATAATCCGTCTGACAGTAAATAAAATACAGGTTTTAACATGCGTAGATAGTTATTATATCTTTTCACTTTTCAAACAAGCCAAATTTCGTCACCATTGAACGTATCTTTTCCGTTAATTAACTACCTCGGATTCTCTCAGTATATGAAAAATGAAAAATATATCAAATTTATATAAGTACACCAATTTTTTTAATTTTTGACTTTTTTTTTTTTTAATCGCATTTCATTTTTATACGATTAATTATTTATACATATGACTATAATTATTCGACGAATTGAAACGCAGAATATTTTCAAGAAACTTTCTTCTTTTATTCCCTTATCTCTCGCATGCCTTGGTACGGCATATTTTTCTTGTTTCATATAAAATGAAGGATTTTCTGCGCGGACATTTAGTAATAACAGCCCTTCGCTCGAGGGCCTCAATCACTGTAATTACTCCATAAATTTAACGGTGCTCGGTGCCCGTTCGACCTGAAACGAATCAAGCGAGAACATAGCCAGCTGACAAATGGCGGAAGGATATGTATATAGATATACGGTATATAGCAAGAAGACGAAGAGAGGGAAAAAAGGAATAAGACGAAATACAACAGTGTAAAATAATTCCCAAACTTGGATGACAGGGCCGCACTGAAAGAGAAAAAACGCAATATTTTAATTGCACCTTTTGTATATACATATACTCTCACTCAGGTTTCTTTTGCCTCGAGGCTCCGCCAAACGCTGCCACAGCATTTCTTCGGGCCGTTTTTGCACCGGAATTATTGTATATAATTGGTAAACCTTCGGGGTTGTATAAATTGTATAATTAGACGTGATAATTGATCGTCGATTATCGTCACCCAAAATTGAAAAACATTCACAAAAAGAAAGAAAGAAAGAAAAAAATAACTTGGGAGTAAAGTGGAAAGATCTCTAAAATATTTTATACCGAAATCTGCTTTACCAGCTACATAATTCCTGATTAAGGTGGGTGCTGTGAATTATTCTCACTTGTTCTTTTATTCTTTATCCTATAATTGGAATTATTCCGTGAAATGAAATTCTAAATTTTTAGAAATAAAGAAATATGTTGTCAAATTTAATCATCGTTGATATAACTTCGTTGAAAACTCATTTCAAAACATATACAGGCACAGTCCAATGCCCGGAAAAAGTTCTCGGAGTAACTAACTTATTGCGGTTCAACCCGCCGCGCTAAGTTTACGGTTAGACGCGGTGCACCCGCCGAATGATAAACGCGATTCAGAAATGTCGAGAGGTATATATTCAAGTATAAAATAAAACCTGCTGCAGTCGAGACTCGAGAAATTTATATTCAAGATAAAAGTTGAGTTTGAAATACACGGGAATTCGAAATTGGGAATAATGCTACCCGCAATGTTTGAGATAATTATTATTAATCGTTGAAATATTGTTTCGATGGCGTCACTCATCCCCCGAGGCTTTAGGGGATTGAAAAATGACCATATATACACCCAATAGCGTTGCTACTTTCCTATTAATAATTATTTACCTTGTGGATTAACTCGCGTGCGCGAACCAGCTGGGAACACCGTCGCCGACGCGTTTGACAAGAGAGCCGAAAGTAGGTTCTTACATTAGAGACGCGATTGAACCATGTGTAATTCTCTACATAGTAGGTATGCTAAGCTGAGCTAATGCTGAGCTGGAGGTGTTTAGCTGACATTAGTTTCGGCTTTCTCTATTATAATAATACCAGGTATTTACTTTATAATTCGAAGAGAATAAATGCGTTTGATGAAAAATCGAAGAATCAGGAATCCAGGGATAAAACAGGTCTCGAATTGTCTATGGAATAGAAGATAAACGGTTTTAAAAAACCTCTAGGATCCGTACAGCGCAATTTATAATCCAAATCTATTCGGAACGGAAGTCCTCGGTCACCATCGATAAGAAACTCGCAAGTTCCGCGCCCGTTTCCACTCTCTCTCTTTTACATTACATACTTGACCCTGGATCTTATCAAGCATTGTACGCAGATACGTCGTCCGAGTTGCGGAAGAGACTAACACATTGAAGTCTAGATCCGCGAGCCGGCGATCAGCGCTCGGAAATCCCACTGGGATATACGCGTGGGTACATAATAATTGGAAAACTCGTTTATATGGGGAAAGAAGAATGTTCTTGAAATAAATTCAACACCTTGATTTCCGTGTCTGTGTATACGACTCTTCGCCTCGTTTCGGACAGTTTTTAACTTCTAATTAGCCTGTCTAGCACTCGCTTTATCTCGCTCGGTTACTTTATACGTGGATAAGTACGTGGACACATATATACGCGAACCTATGGCGGGGATAGAAAAGCGAGAATTTCGAGAACCGCAGTCCGCAGCTCTACTGTATGTATACTACTGATTCCGACTAACATAAGTGGGGGATTCCCCGCGGCAAGTAGTAGGGTACAGTTATAGTCAGTCCGGATCGGGCGTCTGATCAGCTAAGACCTACTCCGTGGGTGTAGGTCTTGCGCGTAAAAGAAAAAAAAGAGAAAAAATACAAGTTTGCTATACTTGAGTGTTGAAAAGAAAAATTTCTCTCTACAATTAGTGATTTATTAAACATTAGAAATATATAATTAATATTGATAATAATGGTAATTAAAATTATCGTTGATAAAATTGATACAGGTGCAACATCAGCGATAGAATGTGTAGGATTTTATCTGATAACATTTCCTACGAGTAAAAATGATCTTTTATCATACTTGGAATAAATCTAGGCTAATAAAATTCACGTTAATTTTTTAATTTTTATCATTAATCGGTGGTATATTGTGTGTTTCTTTGTATTAAACTACGACGTATGTGAATGTGCGGTATGATAATTAATATATTCTGAAGAGGAGGGAGATTCATCGGAAATAATAATATCTTCTCGTTATTTTTATTCTACTTTCTGATACGCGAGTAAACAAGTTTCGTATTGAATTGGGTACAAATAAGTTTTAGATTATTTTAATCTACGGATGTTCTTATCTACATTATCGTGATTTTTTGCATCCGATTCGTTTTTTTTTTTTTTTCTAAAGAAGAATCAACGCCGCGATCTAACTAAAGGATAGAAATTTTGACGAGAAACTAGACCTCGTTCTCGATACGTCGGATCTACACGCAGAGATATACTCTAATACAGATATGTATGTATTTTCGTCTTACGGATTTGATAGTCAAATGAATTATGTTGTAACTCGATTGATAAAATCCTAGTTTTATAATATCAAACTTCAGTCAGGCGTTAATATAATCTAACTGAAAATTAGCGTCAAAGTGTTATTTCTTCATTTTATTTATTTATTTTTTTTCTTCGAGATTTATTGATTCGTGATTTTTATACCCCATCGATAAATTTGTAATAGTTTTTTTTTTTCTTTTTTTGTTCCTTTTTTTTGTTTCACGTTCGTCTAGTTCCGGTTTATCGAACAAGTTATTATTAACTCGTCCGGAAATCGAATAACGTGTCGATTCTATTTTACGCCTCGCGTATATATATGTACATATACCTGTAGAATTTTTAATTAAAAATCTTTGTTATAATAAAGCTAGCGATCGCGTTGATCAACACACGTGTACACGTTTTATCGACTATATCGCGTTGATACTAATTCTTCAAAGATAATATGTCTTTTTTTTTTCTTCTTTTTTTTTCTCAAATTTACGATTGAGAAATGATTCCTTGATATATATATTATATGCTTTATAGTACCTATGCACAAGTTATTCAGTCATTCATATTTTGATTTAATTTTAAACAATCGTTACAACATTTCTGTCCATATATTTATAAAACTTAATCAACACGTGGTAATATTTTCTATACTCTCGTGTCTAAATTGAAAGAGATAAAATAAATAGACTCGAGTTATATTTAGCTAATCGCATAAGGTCAAAGGTGGTTAAGCGTGAAACGAACATCGGGGAATTCATAGATATACGGAGGAAAGAAATTCTTGAACTAGTTAAAGTTAAGAATCTCTGTCATCCTTAACTCTGAAGCAATATACATAAACATATACACGCACATTATACATGTAGGTATACTGTACAATATTATACAGCCATATAGCTATATAATTTAATAATTATCATCTTCATAATGCGCGTCCTCGACCGGATATCCGTTCTACCTACTACCGCACTACTACCTTTTAGCTATGAAAATTTCGCCTCTTGACCCGGGCCAACAATAATTAGCTTTAACTTTTTAATTCATCGTTATCATCTCCGAACTGTCCTAGTAGAATATTTAAATGTCAATTCAACAATGCTGCTGCTGCTGCTGAGCAGTGCAAGCTGTAGCAGCGTCCGGCCCAAGATCGTCGAGCTAGCTGTAATAACTGTCCTTATCGCCCACGCAATCTTAGAAATACATACACTGATAGAAGGATTTAGTACGGACTAATAAACTGATTTAGTAACAAAATTTTTAGTCATTTATTTGGGAGAAATAAATATTTTGTACTCATCAATATTATTTGTTACAGCTTAATAAACCAGTTATTTATCTCAACTAAATTATATTAATACAAACAAAGCCTTATTATCTCCAAATAAATATTTGTTTGCACCATGGTAAATATTGTTGGTATAGATGGCTGTGCTGGAATTAAAAACTGCATATGAATTTATGCATCTCATTTGTTTGACATACTGTCAAATGGCTTGAATGTCATTTCTCAACGGAGTTTAATTTAAAATTATCAGTCTGTGTATTATTTATATATTAATATCTTATTTAATTTGAAATTTGATGTATGTCTTGAATAAAAAATGATTTTACGAAATTTTTTGCTTTATAATTCATTATATTTTTAATTGAAATTATTAATTTTAATTATTTTAATTTATTTTTGAGTATAAAAATACTAATAAACCATTCATTAAATGATAATAGACCATTTATTGAATACTAATAAATATTTATTTGGTGGAAATAAATGGACTTTGATAAATTATTTAGTACCTATTACTAAATATTTATTAATGAAAGGTTCGTTACTAAATCATTTAGTAAATATTACTAAATCTTATTAAATAGAACTAAATCCTTCTATCAGTGTACGACATGCATACATACATACATCTATATACCTACGTTTGTACAATTATACAGTATAATCGTGAAAAAATTACGAGTTTTTCATTTAATTATTTATTTATTTATTTATTTATGTATTTGATTTATTTATTTTTGTATCTTTCAGGATAGCTAGGCCGTAGCTATTGTCCGAAGAATGCGCAGCCTGGAAAGGTTATCGGGCAGCGACCAGGACTGCGCTGACCAGGAGATGTACATCGACCTAGATGACGCCTCCGTTGACTCGCTCACCGGGAAACGAACTCGGCATCATGTCGTCGGCCCGGAGGTAAATATATTGTATTGTATGAAATATATATGTATTAGATATATGAAATTAAGATAAAAGGACAGAGTTAACTAATTTGGGAATCATTTTCCGGCTCAGGATTAGGAGATTAATCGATTAGTTCGATTAGTTCGATTATAAGTTAAAAATTGATAATTATGGATTATACGACTCTTGGTTATTTAACGAATAGATTTAGGTGGATCAATTTTTCTCTGACAAATGACCGAAATCTTGTTTTTCGCAATTTATGGGTTTCAGGTCAAAAATAGTATTTATCATCGAGCCTCGTTCAAACGCACTTAGGCTAAACGCCTTATCTAAAATACTTCTGACTCATGTAATTTTGGCTTTTATGGGTCGTCAGAAAATAACATTGACGGTGATTTTACAGACTTTGGACTCCCTTCTATACCGTCCTCCTGCCATTCCACGATCCTTTTCTAAAACTTGACTAGAAAAGGGAATATCCGCTTGTCGATGTTCCCTTATATTTACAAAATCCACACAGAATACAATCGCCTCCTTAAATTTCGCATATAATTATATTTACGTACTTATACTAAGCAGAGAGTTTGCTCGTTTTTTAGAACACCTAGTTTTCAAAACTCCTGTCGGGATTTAAAAATATTATCTAGCTATCCAGTGGCGAAAATGCATCGGAAATAATTAATTATAATTGCGTGAGCAGGTTTTGTTTCCGTATTTTTGATTCCTTTTTTTTATTTTCCTTTAATTCCCAGATAGCTTAGACCACTGCCCTGTAATATGCACTCGATCGTACCTATAGGCGGTAGTTTGCTACTTCCGGGGGCTATGCGACTATTTGCGAAAGTGGCTGTGAGCGAAGCTCGATGCCATTAACCGATAAATAACGTTCCCTCTGCGGGAGGCCACTTAAATCTACAGGTGCCTGGCGCCTCCAGCGTCTCGCACGACGACGTGTACATACATGCATATACCATATATGTATTTACTGTCTAGCGGTCGATCGTACGCGACAATATATCATATACATGTCACATGTTATGTGGACGCGGAGGGATGATCTTTAACGTGTGAAATGAAATTAAACATCGTTTTCAAAAATTTGTTAAATAATTGCATTAACTGCAGATAATAAAGACATTATTCCATAAACATCCTTGGGACTTATTTTTCATTTATTTCTCATTTATTGTTATTTTTTCAAAATTCTATATCAATTTGCAGAGAAACATATAACGAGACGAGTTAGTCGATTTAATTGAATGTATATTTGACATTCTGAGACCTTGATGCAAGGCGGTGAAAATATTTTTTTTTTTATATTTAACTAAATATTAGTTGACTTTTTAATCAATGACATTTTTAGTTGAGATAATATTGTATGTTAATTCTAGGGAGATAATGCGGTTAATGCAATTAGTCTGTATGTGAAAAAAAATATATATATATTCTTTTCTTATTCGTTATCGAGAAACACGATAAGATATTACTTTTTCTCGATCTTGCGCTTCTTCTTCTTCTTCTTCTTCTTCTTCTTCTTTCTCTCTCTTTCTCTCTTCAGTTTTTCTCATCTTTTTTTGGTCTATTTTTCCACGCCTTATCTGCATACTTCATTACAGTTTTAACAGCTTCCGGTTCCACTTAGTAACTAATTTCTATGCGGCTAGCTAGCTAGCTATAGCCATCTTGAATTATGTTAATCGAAATCCTCATCTCGAACTTCTATTCGTCTATATCTATTCAACGTATACCATAATAGATACGGAAGATTTCTTCGCAGAACTAGTCGGTATCTCGATGTTAATCATTATAACGAGGCAGTTTACGTCGTTGGATCACTATTTCGACGTTTGATAAACGCCTTCTTGTATATAGAACGATATTGAATTATTATCTATATTCTAATATATAAGCGTGAAATTTAAAAAGCGGTTTTACGTCAACGCGAGTCAATTGCAAACAGAAACACAAGTTTTTATTCTTCTTCTTTTTCTTCTTTTCTCATTTTATTCAAATAATTAACCTGAAATATGGAGTACTTGGCTTATCAAAGTAGGTATCTGCAAATAATATAACAAAAATAAAAAAATTCATTCCAAGGCTGTGCAAATTCTGAATCGCTAAATACCTATATGATAAATTACCCGTACCAAAACGGTTCGACATTGACCCTGCGCGCGCGCGCCATACATTATATGACTGTAATAATTTTTGACAGAAATTTTAACACACTTTTAAAAGCTGATATATTATTAAATAAGTAAACTATAGCATACAATTCGACGGGCGAATATGTTACGTTTTTTTTTTTTCTCGCTCTCTCTTCATTTTCGTCTTCTTTAAGTAATCGACAAGCGTATGCGAGGAGCAACATATACGTCAACGCCGTTTATATAGATCAAATATGTGAATTGTCCGCTGGTATGTTTTATATTGATAATATAGGAGACAAAATTTTGGCAACTTCGTTGTAATTCTCGATAATTATTAAAATTATACTTATAGTAATAATTTATTTTCTTAATGTTTTTTAATTTAATTTTTTTTCCTAATTTCTTTTTTCTTGTTTTGCATAAGGCGGGTGAGGACAGCGACAGCAGTGGTAGCGAAAGAAGTCCGAAACAAGCGAAAAGACGGAATCGGGGGGCACCGCCGACGACGAGAAGACGCAAAAGTGGAATCTCTGCAAGAGAACGCAACCTTCGAAGGCTAGAGAGTAACGAGAGGGAACGAATGAGGATGCACTCCCTCAATGACGCGTTCGAGGTGATTAACGTAACAATTTTTTTCATTTTATTTATTCTATAATCTTAATCTATATTGAATTAACTTCAAATCAAGAAAAAAAAAAAGAATTGATTATTAAAAAAAAAAAAAAAAGAAAAAAAATCCCGCATAGAATTTTTGTGTTTTCTTAACATTCGTTGGAATTGAATTAGCCACGCGAAATCATGTCGGGGATTTTTTTTAATCCGTTATTTATCCAAAAATAGAGGAATGATAATAGTGAATAAAAATTGTCAAAACTGTACGATTTTTCACAAATTGACATTTCGATCCGCAGCAACTCCGAGAGGTGATACCCCACGTTAAAATGGAAAGGAAACTGAGCAAAATCGAGACTTTAACGTTAGCCAAGAATTATATAATGGCACTGACCAACGTTATATGCGAGATGCGAGGAGAGGAACGGCCTTACACGTAAGCATCTTATCTCTGTATCCGTTTTTTATTTTTTTATTTTTTTCAATATTACATTTTATACTTTATACTTTATATTTTACATGTAGTAGTATACATACACATGTATAAGTACGTTTACGATTTTTTATTTCTCCGATGATTGTCGACGCGGATAAGAACGCTTGATTTCATATCGTTTATATTGTTGTTGCTTTACTTCATTTTATCTTTTTTCTTTTCTTTTCTTTTTATTTAGTTGGGTTACATAGTCGATAGAGTATAAAAAAAAAATTCAAAGAAAAAAAAAAAAATGATCAAACCAGTATCTTTTCCTCATAGAAACAAGCGAATAAAAATAAAAGAAATAATATTCAAATTTTGTTATTTACCTTCCTGGTGAAACGCACCTATATATCGTGCGTCTAGAAAAATTGTCCGGGTTTCCTGTATACATACATATACTTATATACATACTCATTTATGTATCTTTAGGTGTTTACATATAATAAACGACTATACATATAATTTCGGCTTATCGTTTGTTCGAACCTCGAAACGTATGTATGTACGTAAAAACTTTTTTTTACACATATGTATATATTCTATACTTGATAGCTAAAGTTGCTTATCGGGGTACGTTAAAATTTATTGATAAATAATCGAATCGAACGACCCCGCAGTGTCACGGATCACACGTTACAGAAGGAAAATTATTGCCAATGTTTCTATTAATATTTGCGAGTCAACTTACTCGTGTGTTTTTCTCGCTGTTTAATCAATTATTCCGTACCTGTATATCTATATATTTATGTATCGATAGAACGTATAGAAAAGACAAGAAATAAGGAAAAAGATAGAGAAACTATACTATAAATAAAATCCAATTATAAACTCGTATAGTTTCCACCTTATATACCGATCGCTTCGGGTTGTTATAAATTTTTTTCTTTTTCTTTTTTTTTTTTTTTTTCCTTAAATCGTCCTACTCTTTAGTATTCATCGTAATAATTGTTAGTTCATTGTTAGTCAAGATATTCCCTTGTATCAATTATTATTTACGTTGTATGGAAAAACCGGTATATAACGAAGGATGAATCTTCGCTAAGATCGGCAATAAATCTTTACCGATCCCTAGCCTAGCTGCTGTAGTTGGAATAATAATTTTTGTTCAACGTCTAACTATAGACGTAGATGGATATACATAGTTAATTACCTGTATAGTTAGAAATACATTCGCAAATGTAAGGTGGAAAAGAGAAGTCTGCGTGCAATGGAAAAATTCATGCATATACAATTAGGTATATATATATATATCTGTATGTACAAATATAATCGTATTACATAGGTACATTTGCGAAATCGATAATTGTAATATATTTTACATAATAATTCATGCGAGATACATATATATATATATATACTTAGTTATATATAATATGTACTGCGTACATTGTACGTTGTTTGAAAAATCGTTTTTTACCTTCAAATTCACAGGTGATTAAATAAAATCGTACAATAATATCGTTTAAAAACTATAAGTATGTAGATATTACAGATGTTATTTTATTCTTGAACAATTCTTTTCAATTCTTCCTTTTTTTCTTCTCTCCTTCTTTCTTTTCGCATGATTATATTACGTAAGACGTTGTATAGGTATTATACTGCCTGGCCACGTTTACGTCGTGAAAAAAGAAAAAAAAAAAAAAAAAAGAAAGAAAATGCACTTTTTTTTTAACGATACAAAATTTTATTGTATGGAGTTTGCGAATAATTGGAGTTTGTCAATTTTTCTAAATATCTTATTGTTTTTTTTCTTCAATTTCTATTTTACAGATTCGTGGACGGTGAGTGCGGTTCAAACAGTGGCGACAGTACGGGTCAATTAGAATTGAGCGGTGGTGAACAACCCGAGGAAGCATCGCCGGCGTCGATGCATGAAACAAATAACAACAGTTTATTACACGAAGATTTAGAACGCCGGATACCATAATAATCATACGCGTGTAGAATATAATCATATCGTATAATCACACAATTAATTCAAGAAACGAAGATTTTTTTTTTATGATATGGAGGAACACCGAATATTAGGACTTCGTTAAATTTTTCATTTAAACGCCAGGGAGAAAGAAGAACGTTTAAACTGTTTAAATATAAATCACTTCGGATCATAATATATTACCAGCATTATAATTAAATCTATATTCAATCGAAATGATTGAATGGACGCGAAACTATCATCACATAATAATAACAATAATAATTAATAATTAATATTAATAATAATATTAACGATAACGGTAATAATTCTATAACTATGATAATATGTATTGTTATATTATATATATATACGATCGTTAATGAGTTCTACGTCTATAATAATATCATTTCCGCGATATAATCATATAGATAATATAAACGGTTTGTTATATTCCGTATTAAAGAAGCAAAAACAGAAAACAAAAAACAAAAAAAAAAAGAAGAAGAAGATTATTACACGAGTGCTGAAGGGGTGTAATAATACTATACGACTGTGTTTGTTTGTTTGTTTGTTTGTTCGTTCGTTCATTCGTTTGTTATACGTTTATTTTGTTGAATGTATTTTTATTTACTTCGATTTTCAATCTATTTTTCATATATATACATAAATATATATATATATTTTTTTTTCCTCTTTTTCTTTACTCTGTTTAATCGTGAAATCGATAATCTAATGTCTTGTTGGGTTCGGAATAGAAATGATATAAACTGTGATAGAATTCTTCTTTGTTCTTCTTATTTCTATGGAATTTTTAAACGAATTGAATAATCGAAGATTATTTTTTATTTTTCATTTATCTTTATTATCTATTTTCTTTTTCTTTCTTTTTCTTTTTTTTTTTGTTTCTTTTGAAATTCTTTAATCAACGCGAGTGTTCGGAACTTTCGAAGCTACGCGGTGTAACACGGGATCGATTTTTTTATTTCTTGTGAAAAAAAAACAAAAAAAAAAAAAAACAAAAATGAATAAATCGCAGTGAATTTTTCGATGAAAAAGAAATAACGTAATGAAAATAAAAAATGAAATAAAAGATAAGGTAAAAGTGATGTACATAAATAGAAACGAGAGATTATCAAAGTGAACAATTAACCTTAAGGAATATATCTCTCGGATTCAGGATATTGTTACGAAAGAATCTGTTTTTATTTATATTCGGAGAAGAACTATATACGTGGACTGCGAATTACCAGCTTGAGGGGATAAAAGAAATGAAGAAATGAAGAAATAGAAGATGAAAAAAATCGACAAAGCAAAGGAAATATTCGGATTAACGAGAGGATTAAGATGAGCTGGATAAGCTCAGTCTGTTTAGTTTATGAAATACTTGCGATTGAGTGTTGGGATGTATATATTTAAAACTGATATAAAAATGTCTGATAATAATATATGATATATAATATGTATAAATATATATACATAAATATATATATAATATAGTATAATATAATGATAATGTTATTATTAAAGGGAGAACGAAAAAGAAGAGAATATTTAATTACATACAATAATATAGTTAGCCGTCCATCAGCTGTGAAAAGAAAAAGAAAAAAAAAAAAAAAAAAATAGAAAGGAAAAGCGAGAGAAAGAAAGAAAGAAGAAAATTGTATCTAAAAAAATACGCAAGGTTCATCAATAAGTTGCCAATTTCAATCTTTGGCGATGTGAGAAATGTAAAGAAAACTATAGTTACCATACCGTTGTAGAAATGTTTTTTTTTTTTTTTTGTGATGATGGAGAAGAAAGAAAAAAAAAAAAACAAGAAATAAACGAATGCCATATTTTATAATAAATGCTAAGAACTTTTCTTACACGACAATATTTGTAATGAAATAACCCAGTTTTTAGATTATGAAAGTATTATTTCTGTTTTTTTTTTTTTTTTTATTTCCTTTCTTTTTCTTTCTTTCTCGTACTTCCTTTTTGTCTCTTTTTATTTTATTTTATTTTATTTATTTTCGGCCGGAAGATTTATACAAGCCTAAATCGTCTAATTTATACAAGAGAAGTTTGAGTACATATTATATGAAGAAGAATTTTATACTATACTATATATACGTATATATTTATATTTATATTTATATTTATATGTATACTTTTACCATGCCTCGCAGTGTGTGCGATTATATGGACGATAAAAATATCGCGTTCGCACGTTATCGACGAAGTGGATATAAGTGGAGAGACAGCATAAATAGATATGTGAAAGTTAAGAAATCGACGGATAAAATCATCGAGATTATAATCCTTCGATGATTTCTAACGGCATTTTTGCACTTCATACATACATATATATATATATACATACATATATAGATATGTACAAACGTCGTCGACTAAGCGTAGGATGAATTGCAGCCCTATACTCGGATCCTAGAAAAGTTAAGCCAGTCGAAAATAAAAAGGAAGGAAACTATAAATCGAAACAATTGTTCAAATATCAGAAAACAAAAAAAAAAAAAAAAAAACGAAAAAACCGCCTAGTTTTGGCTTATTCTCAATGTTTGGGGGAAAAAAAAAAAAAAAAAATTGAAATATTTCACGGATAACGTCCTGAAGTTTTGTTAAAGATTTTTCCAATTCTTTTTTCTCTTCTTTTTCATTTCTTATTTAATATTTCATTATTCATTCGTCTGGCGAATTGCCTGTTTCGAACATTGCTTCTTAAGTATTACCTACGTATGTCAGGAATATCAATCCTTGGTAGTTAACTATATGAATACAAGAGAGAGAGAGAGACAGAGATCCGGCAGCTAGATATAGAACCAAGTTTTAAAGAAACGAAAAAAATAAACACAAAAATTTCATCTCTCTCTACAACAATTTATTGTTTGACAATATTATGAGCGAAGAAATAAGTAAAAAGCTTGACTTATGATATTACATTCATTATATATATATATATGTGTGTAGAGTATTTTTCGGGGACATATTTTCGATGTAAAGTATTTTTCGAGGACATTTGTATACATTGGGGACAGTTCTCAAAGTATCCTTATATCCATGGTATTTTTGAAGGACATTTTGCATATATGTGGGTATATGTCTAATGAATAGTTTAGGACCCCTTGTCCATATCTATGTTTAACTCACAGATGGCGCCAATGTGACTGTTTTCGATTCTCAAGTCACTAGATGAATGAGTCTTTGGGCATTATCGGAGTCCCCAAATTATACTTTCAACATATTTCGTATGTTCTTAAAGTATATATTATTAATTATATAGGAGGTGTCCTCAAACTCCCCAGACTATATCCAATACCATACACATTAACAAGGAGGCACATCAGTGTATAAACACGGATTTCAACTACAATTTTTGAGATGGTATTTTGAAGAACATTCCGCATTGAATATAAATTATAATATTCGGTACTAATCTTTAAATTATATCTCAAACGTATTTATTATATCTTCATGGTAGGGGAGGGTGGGGCCCGACAGCCCTCTGAAAATTGTTAGTCAAAATATGTTGTATGGTTCAAAAAATGAATAAATTATTTATCTTGGCACTTCATATTATTTTTTGCAAGAAATTGTTTGATTCAATTTCTTTTTAATTCCCAATTATTATGTTAACTTCTGTAATAATTCTCACAAAACGTAAGAAATGCATTCTACATTAATTTCAATGGAAATTCTTGCGAAATTTCCTAGTCATACATTGGTAATGATAATTTCCAAAACAAAGGAAAAAAGGATTTTTTTCAAATTAAAGACAAAGAAGAATATATATTCTGTCAAACGAGTTTTCATTTTGTCTAGCATAAAAAATTTTGCAACTAACATTTCTCAGGGAGCCATCGTTCACCACCCCCCTATAGAATTTTCAGGGTGACCGTTGTGTCCCTACCCGTATATATAAAATAATGAAGAGATATCCTCAAGCTCTCGGAGTCCCCAAACTATATGCAACAATATGTATCTCCTGCTGAAAACAGTCCTGAAACTAAACGTTAGATGTATGTATATAATTTTGTGAAAGTCCCCGAATTATACTTTCAATGCATTTATATTCCGTATGTTCTCAAATTATACGTTAATTATATGAAATGTATCCTCAAACTCCCTGCTTTTCGCGAACCGTCTTTCGCGAATAACTCACGAACGAACCTCTAGTCACTAGTGGAACATGTTCGGGGGGTTGAGAGTGCTTTCAAAAGTACCCCAAATCACCCCAAGCATTGCGGTCGGAACAATGTTACTGCATCGATGTCGTTCATATATACTTTCTTGTGCGTATACACGATATTGTGTAAGGTTTAGGGAGTTTGAGGACACATTTCATATAATTAACGTATACTTCAAGAACATACGAAATGATATTTGAAGTATAATTCGGGGACTTTCACAAAATGATATATCTAACGTTTAATTTCAGGACTATTTTCAGCTGGAGATATATATTGTTACGTATAATTTGGGGTCCGAGAGTTTGAGGACATCCTTTCGTTATTCTATATACATACACTTTGTAGTCTGTAGATATAACAAATATTTTAGAACTGTAATTCGAATACCAGTACCAAATATTATAATAAATATTCAATGTGAAATAATTTTCAAAATACCATCTCAAAAATTGCGATTGAAATCCATGTCACACTGGTACCTCCTTGCCAGTGTATGTGGTATTGCGTGAAGTTCAGGGAGTTTGAGGACATATTTCATATAATTAACGTATACTTCGAGAACATACGAAATATATTGAGAGTATAATTCGGGGACTTTCACAAAAATATATGCATACATATATCCAACTACTGTTGATCCCGCTACTGTTGATCCCGCTACTGTTCTGACCTATTTAGCTAGACAAATTTTTACATTACTCGCCGCTTTGCCGCACTGGTGTGCAGGAGCGATTATACACCGGACGCGCATGCCTTCTGAGAAAATCAGTTTTCGAGCGTACCGCACTATCTTCAAACGTACGTGTCTTTGGTTCGGGGGGTCCAAATAATATTTTCAACCAGTGCTCTAGAAACAAGAGACTCCCATCTTTCACGCTGTAATAACCAAAATTTTTGAAAAAATATTTTTGCCCACGAAATTTACAATCTGTTTTTGCTTTTCGTCCTGTGACGAATGGGCATAATTTTTTTCGATGAAAATTGGACTGTAAGTAGGTCTTCATGTACTTAAAAGACCCTGCAATTTTCAACATGGCGTTATTTTTTCTTTTTTTTTCATAATTTTTCAGGCTTTTTTAATAGGAATTTTTTTTTATTTTGTTTTTTTTTTCTCAACGAAATCGAAACGAATGATTTATTTCGTTTCAGGGGACAGGCGTATTTCCTTCACGTGAGGTTGAGACGTACGGAAAATTCTTTTTCTTTGAGAAAAAAAATAAAATAAATAAAAAAGCCTGAAAAATTATTTAAAAAAAGGAAAAATAATCCCATCTTGAAAATTGCAGGTTCTCTCAAGTACATGATGACCTACCTACAGTCCAATTTTCATTAAAAAGAATCATGCCCTTTGGTCACAGGACGAAAAATAAAAATACATTGTAAAATTCGTGAGCAAAAATATTTGGTCGAAAATCTTGGATATCACAGCGTGAAGGGAGAGAGTTTTATGATTCTAGAGTACTGGTTGAAAATATTTTTTGGACCCCCCCAAACCAAAGACACGTCCGTTTAGAGATTGTGCGGTGCGCTCGAAAACTGATTTTCTCATATTTTGTAAATCTGACAACTTCTGAACCAGTTGAAATCAGGGGGTCGTTTATACTCAAAAACAAGATTGAAGTTAAGTGAATTTTGTGATTTTGCACGAAATATCGATTTAATCATGTAGGGTCCCAAACTATATGCTTGACATACATATATATATGAACGACATCGATGCAGTAACATTGTTCCGACCGCAATGCTTGGGGTGATTTGGGGTACTTTTGAAAGCACTCTCAACCCCCCGAACATGTTCCACTAGTGACTAGAGGTTCGTTCGTGAGTTATTCGCGAAAGACGGTTCGCGGAAAGCAGGGAGTTTGAGGACACATTTCATATAATTAACGTATAATTTGAGAACATACGGAATATAAATGCATTGAAATCATAATTCGGGGACTTTCACAAAATTATATACATATATCTAACGTTTAGTTTCAGGACTGTTTTCAGCAGGAGATACATATTGTTGCATATAGTTTGGGGACTCCGAGAGCTTGAGGATATCTCTTCATTATTTTATATATACGGGTAGGGACACAACGGTCACCCTGAAAATTCTATAGGGGGGTGGTGAATGATGGCCCCCTGAGAAATGTCAGTTGCAAAATTTTTTATACTAGACAAAATGAAAACTCGTTTGATAAAATATATATTCTTCTTTGTCTTTAATTTGAAAAAATCTTTCTATCGGAAATTATTATTATTATTATTATTATTATTATTATTATACTAACTTTGATATCAATTTCTTACGAAACCTTATTTTTCGATATGACAGATTTGTATTAAGAATATTTTATCAAAAAATTTCGCGAATAATTGAATCTGTCAATAGAAAATAAATTTCTCATGTTTTGTGAGAATTGATACAAAAGTCAATATAATGATTTGTAATTTAAAAAAAAAAAATCGAATGTAAAAATTTCTCCCGAAATTTTTTTTTTTGAAATAAAAAAATCATATAGCGTCGAAATAAATGAATTTTTCATTTCTCTAACCACAAAATTTGTTTTGACTAACAATGTTCAGGGTGGCCATTGCCCCCCCCCCCCCCCCCCCTGCTACATATAAAATAAAGAAGCGATATCCCCAAACTCTCGAAGTCCTTAAATCATATTATGCAACAAGATGTATCTCCAGCTGAAAACAGACCTGAAACTAAACGTTGGATATATGTATGCATACATTTTTGTGAAAGTCCCCGAATTATACTCTCAATATATTTCGTATGTTCTCGAAGTATACTTTAATTATATGAAATATGTCCTCAAACTCCCCACCCTACATAAAAAGCCTGATAGATTTGTATAGATGCGAATATCATTCCGTACCCAAAAACCGGATAGTATCCGGTTTTCTGGTACGGACTGAGATCCGGATCTATACAACTCTATACTTTTTTATCCAGCATTTTTAGTAGGGCAAACTTTACCCAATAGCATGTACACTCACAAGAAGGTATGTTCCGACCGCAATGTTTGGGGTGATTCGGAGTACTTTTGAAAGCACCCTGAAATCCCCGAACATCACTCGAGCTTTAGGGCCAAGTCAGTAGAATCAAGCGTTTACACGTGGCGGATGTTTGAAGTCTATTTCAATCAGACTATTGCTTTTATTTCAGACTTGGCTGCGAGGACTTTAAAATGATACACCCTAATAAACAGAAAATGTCCTCAAATTATTCAATAGATATATATCACCTGTCCTGGAAACATACATTAATTACATAAATGATGTCCTCAAAGTAGACCCATAATACATAAACGACGTAAAATTTCAAAGTATTGTTTGGGAACATCTCGTTTTTTTATAGTTTATGTATAATTTAAGGACATGTCCATGAATACCACAGTTTATCGATAAGTCCTCGTAATATACATTGGGTACAAAAAATTGTTTAACGGCCAAAATATGGTATTGAAAAATAAAATAAAATTTTTTTCGGGTTTGGCGATGCATTTTACAAGTTTCAACATTCGAAAAAAAGGGTGTCCCAAACTATACGTTGGACATATATATATATATATATATATATATACATAAATATTATAAAGTTTGGAAAACTTACGTTGTGTTTAAAAAAAAAAAACAATTAGACACGATACAAGATAACCGTATATGGCGTATAGGAGGTATATATATCGATGTTATGATATTATTATATATAATCTAAACTTGCGCGGTGAGAGAGAGGCTTATCAAATTATGAATTATCTATTTTGTTGAGTATAAGGTTTGTTTTTTTTTCCTCTTTTTTTTTATCGTTAAAAGAACCAACGTGCTCGAACTACGTGTCTTGTATAATCGCCAGCTCTTAAAAGAGTGTAATGCTATTTCTTCATAACGGATTTATCTCGTTTTTAAAAACTGCACCGATAATAATGTATGTACGAATTCGACGTTTCGATCCGAACATGGGATTATATTTTTGAAAGAAAATGTGATTCTAGCTTTGTCAATAATATCGTCTTCCTCGTTTTTGCTTTGCCTTATCTAGTTTCATTGATCGATTCTCTGGCATGAATTCATCATCGAGCCTATAAACTAACTAGTTGAATTCATTCATTTGTCTTCCAAAATACTATATTAGATTATATTATATCTATATAAGCTCGACAGTCTTACCTACGCTGTTACTACATAACATTCCAAATGCGAAATTCCGTCTACTATATATATACACACATGTATTGTAATATTGAAAATGATTATTTTTTTATCAACGATAAAATGAAATTTATAATGTTTTATCGGCTTTTTTACTCAGGGATCGGGGAACAGACGTGTAAGATATTACGTCGACGTATACACATGTAATATACATACGCCATCCCGCGAATCCCGTTATTCCAAAATGTATATCATGAATTTTGTAAATTTTTTATACCAAAACATATAAAATACATATAAACACGTATTGAAAGAAGGTGGGATAGAGATGCGAGGAATGGGAATAATTTGAATTAGATTAAAGAAAGAAAATTTGAATATAATTAGCTTACGCTGCAGATATTTTTACAGTTTATAGGGATACTGTGCAATTAGGGGTAATTATAACTGCATTTTAAATTGCATATGTGTTTTTTTTTTGTTGCGAAAGTCTATATATATATATGGTAGCCCAAAAGAAGTTGTGCGTTGTTTTCTGTGCGTGTGATTTTTTCCTTTTTTTTTCCTTCTCTTTTTTTGTTTGGAAATTAATCTTTCAAATATAATATATCGATACATCTATCTATATTAATAAATATATATATGTATATATATATATTTATATATATTTATATATATTTTCTAAATAAATAAATAAATGACTTTTATAAGTGACCATATTATACATATAATATATATATATATATATATATAACATATAATTAACGCTATATATAATACGCATGTATTATATATGTATACATATATATATTATAGATATATATTTTTTAATATAATATATAAACGAAATGATAATATATTGTATATTCATATGGGGATGTTTTAGAAGTGGGCCCGGATAATTATGATCAGCGAGATATATAGAATAAGAAAGAAGAAAAAAGAATTATTTTCGGATTCGCAATCGTATATAGAATATTAGCGTGAAAGAATAAAGAATTTGATTATATACCTACGTCCGTTAAGTGTTGGATGGCTCACTTTTGAAACTATCTTAAAATTATCAAATTCTATACGTGTACTTCATAATTCCTAAATCCATAATCCGAAATACATATTCCTATATTACATTCATAGTCTAATTAACACGTTAGTACAATTCTATGTCTGTATCGATGCAGTGACTACTTCTGCTTTAAATTGATGACTATTTTCAAATTTTAACTTAAAACTATATATCTATTATGTACACAATAATATCGGAATTTTGGACGACGAGAAGACAGAATTTTACTATCGTATCCTTCTTTATACATATATGTATATACACACGCATATATATATGTATATATAAATTTAATTGTAAAGAAAACTAAAAAATCCGAAAACCCTAGCGAGCAGACGCGTTCCTCAATTCGCTTTATTCATTTTTCTTTTCTTTTCTTTTCTTTTTTTTTTAAACTATTTATGAACTCGTATTGTAAAAAAGAAAAAAAATGATACAAGTGTTCACATCTCATTAAATAAGAAAAAAAAAAACATATAATAAATAATGAAATGGCTGCCAATTAAATGTATACGCATCATTAAATAAATAACCGTCGTGCATAAAACAACGTGGCTGTGTAGCGAGGGTATCTTTTCGGAAAAGCTCACTGATGGTTGTACATATTTGATAATATGACATTAATTTAGAAGTATATAGATAACTAATAAAAGAAACAATATCTATAATGGTTTACTTAAACCGTATATGGGTGTATCTCCGTCCATTGCGAACAGCTATTTAATCTGTTTTACAGAGAGTTTTTATTTTTCAAACAAAACGCGATATTTAAATGAAATTCCTTCTCATTCCCACTACGTATATTTTTAATCATGATTTTATTTGTAATTGCTCGATTTTTCCGCTGGTATGAATACACAACAGTCCTTATTTCCCACTCGATAAGATATACAAGCTTTCAATTTTGTATTTTCTTTTCCTCCGCTTATCATCGCGCCCCTTATCAATTCACGCGCGAGAGAGCCTAATGAAACTTTCAAGGTATTCAAGAATTATTGTAATGATTTTATGACTAAATCACGTTCATTTTATCAGATATTGGTTATAATTGATTACGCCCCAAGATTCGAGAGCTGACCGTCACCGCGATGTTTCGGATAGATTAAAATCTTATTAGAATCTTCCTTATTATTTCAATATCTGATATCGCGGTTGGCCCTGGAGCAACGTATATGGGTATACTCAGGACACATATGTTTTCGATTTCTTTTAATCAAATTATACGTCGTTAACGATAATTATCGTCAATTTCAATACATTATTTGACATTCTTTGCATCGGAGCTATATAAAATAACGATTATAGATTATCAGTTTCTCCGATTAAAATGTTGCTAACGACTCTGGGATAGATTAGAAATTTTATAGTAGACAGAAATCGAGGTGTCTTGGTCTTTTTGAAAAAAAAAAGCTGTACCTATATTTTTGTATCGTTTTCTTTATTTTCCAATTTATTTTACATACATAGACATATATAGTGGGAAGACGCGCGGTCGCAGTTACTTAAAATGTACAAAGATATATAATTAAGTTCGCCACTGAACTGCTGCACTTGATATATATATGCAAATGAAATGCACCCCATACACGCCTAAATGATATATAAATATATATATATAAATATAAATTGTAATAAATATATAAATTATATGATTTCTCTGTTATAAGCAAACGTATTCAATACAACATAATATAGCCTTGTGCTATCGAGCCTTACAAATATATGAGCTGGCCTCTACAGGCCCTGTTTGATGTAATTATTATTCGTTCTTAATCCTTAATTCCTATGAAAATTCTCCTCGTAATAAATTCTCGCAATCCTTCATCTATTCATTTGCCAATTAATAAAATCGACCTCGATCGTATTATCAAATTTCTAACAATATAATATGCATATGAATTTAAATACAGGCATTAGATCCTCAGTTTTGAATATCGCCGCGCATGGTTCTTCGATTAGTAACTACATCTAACAGAATATTGAGTGACTATTAGAATGAGATTGCTGTCGCCATCTGTATGCTCTGAAACTATGAATATCCCTAACCTATATCTAAAAATGTTGTCAAATGTCTCGTGGCGGCTATCGTCTAGTAATTCATCTTTATTCAATAATCTAACAAACAAATCGTGGGGAACTGATTGATAGATGTCGGTAAATATACGCGGTGAGTTAACTCTCTGTTTAAATACAGATCGTTGTTACGTTAGGGAAAGGCGAGATCAATATGGTTTTATGATTCCTAATATCCTAACCTCTAAATTTGAACGTCAGATTTGTTTATAGATAATTGCGAGAGGAACACGCGAACCTAAGTTGATGTGATTTACATTTTTTCTTCTACTATTTCAGAAATGGCAGCTGAAACAAAGAACGTAGACGAACTCGGAGAGGAAATTGCAGAGCGATCGAACACTCTGCCTCCCATATCGTCTGTTCTTAGACTCGATTCTCTTTTCGACGAGAAAAAAGACTTGGCAGAAATCTGCGAGAACGATGAATTAAAAACCGTCACAGATTTGTCTATGAAGGATAATTACTTGTCAAAATTGCCTGAAAATTTTGGAAAAAACTTGTCAAACTTGACGAAAATAAATTTATCCTATAATAATTTATTGAAACTTGATATCTGTATAAAGTCGTTGATTAATCTAGGGCAATTAATAATAGATAAAAATGGACTCAATGAATTGCCTGATTATTTGGGGGAATTTTACAATTTGAGACTGATTAGCGCGAGGGGAAATAAACTTAGAGTAATTCCTGATAGTCTGGGGAATCTGGTCGGTATAGAAGAGCTAGATTTTAGCGATAATGTGATAACTAATGTGCCAGGTTCTTGGGAAAGGCTTAATAATCTAAAAACAGTTAACTTTTCCTTCAATGAACTGAGATCCATCCCCGAATGCTTGCTACAGGGTTCTCCGAGCCTTGAAATACTCAATTTATCCAATAATTATATCTCAGACTTTAACTCGCCTCCGTTTAGTAACAGTCTGAGGCGATTGTACCTGAACAATAACTTGAAAAATGATCAATTCCCGGCGTGGTTACTCACCGAGAAATCCTCAAAATTGGAAGAACTGGTTCTAGATGAAACAGTATTTGCAGCTTTTGATATTCCCTGTAAAGATTTGCCCGTTTTACACCTGAAGAAATTGTCCATGGTTCAATGCGGCCTCTCAGATACAGACTTTGAAATGATTTCTAAATCGATGATAGATTTGGAGTGTTTAAACTTGGGAAATAGCGCGGTAAATCAAGATGCGAACATCTTCTGGGTCATGCCTGCAAAGAATTTTAAAAGTCGCGATATACTGGAGGAGTTGAACATTCAGGGAGCGGGTCTACCCGCTGTACCTCAGGAAGTAAACATGCTCGTGAATTTAGTCAGGCTCAACATTAGCCAGAATAATCTTTCGAGCCTCCCGGAAGAAATATGCGAGCTTAGAAGACTGGAGTTCTTAAACGCCGCTCGTAATAATTTGTACGCTTTGCCTGAAGGTCTAGGAAACTTGACGGCATTGAAGATAATGTTCTTAGACACAAACCGACTATCCAGTTTGCCTGATTCTATAGAAAATCTCGAGCGTCTCGAGTGTCTGGACCTTTACAACAATGAGTTTCTTGAAGCTCCTAAGCAGTTGGATAGAATTAGAAATTTAATAGCCTTGGATATCGATGGAAATGTTTTTAAGACTGAAAGTTTACAGGTGAAGATAGAAGTCGATGGTCTTAAGATTTAGCTACCAAATTCTTTACCTTTTTTTATCCTACTCATGAATTTCTGACTGTTCCAGCTTGCTAACATCAAGTACCAAACGGCTAAGGATATTTTAAGATCGACTAGCAACCTTCTACTACTTCGCAGCAATGATCCGAAAGCTTTGGACGAAGTGGATTGTCGATCGATTGAAAGTTCGCTGCATTACGAAGATGATAATCGCATTGGAGAGAGCAAAGAGTTGATGTAATCATTTCGCTCTTTGTTACAGTAGACAGATTGAATCGCCCTAAATTTTACCTAGGAAATTTACGCAGTTTTCGCATTTCAGAGATCCGAATCTGAGCGACATTGTCAGCGAAGAAAATTGGAGCAATTCTGAAGATTCAGCCGACGAATTCGATCCAACAGGTACACCGTCGATAGTTTTTTAATTATTGATAATTACTTTGAACTAGATATTCATTTACTGTTTTAATTATTGCTGTGTTCTTTTTTTTTGCTTTGTTTCAGTAAAACCAAGGACTTGTCTATTATCCCCAACGTTTTCTATAAACTCGTTCTTTTATTACGGAAATTTTTGCCCGGCGGATTTACACAACAAAAAGATAAAAGATCAGTTAGCAGCTATGAAACGGAACCAAGTATCATCGAAGATCGAGGAAGGACAGTTCGACGATGCTTGACGTAATTTTACAAGTCATTTCGTTATTCCGGCATCTTTTCTGGGCAAATGTTCGAATTTTCAGAATTTACGAGCTGAGAGATGGAAGTTGAACTCTGCGAAAACTTTCGGATCAATGATGATAGATTAACAATCGGAAATTTCCTCTGAAAGAATGAACAAACGAATACAATATTTCAACTAGAAATGTTACATCAGAGCCTGAGAACGACGAAAATTTGCAAAAAGTTTATATTTTATTTATTAATTTATGTTTGAAAGTTTTGGTCATTTCCTTTCCGATTTTTCTCCTGGATAAAAGAAGTGGAATTTCGGTTATCCAAATCCCGTGATTTTGCAGCTGAATAAAATACGAGATGAGACACTTTATTCATGACTGATTAAAAATGAATATCATCACTGTACATGATATTTATAAACTAAAAATCATTCCTTGGACTCTGTAATTCGTGATAATAGGCTCGAGTTTGATTCGTTTCCTATATAATAATAATTGATTGATAAAATCTCGACTGATTTCGTTACGTTCAAACTAATGCATAGTTATATTATTTGAATATATACATATAAATATGTCAATTAATTTTGAATAAATTATACTGAAACTGTATATTACTATTAAAAGATTTGTCTCTATTTAGATATTATATACTGCAGTTTTCGAACGATTCGTCTTTTCCCTATTCATCTACGATATCGCAAGTCTGCATAACTCGTCGATTCTCTTTACCACATACTCTTACAAATATTGCGAATTGCTAATACATTATAATTTTGGTTAAAAATTCGGTTTTGGTAAAATCAAATTCACATCTTAGATGTATTCCTGCAAAAATTACTATTAGGATCAGAATTACGTCTCTGCAATTTTGTACAACAGTCATAGATAATCCTGTATGAATTGTCCTCATTTCCTTTGCAGTTAGATTCAGCGCGATGCTTTCCTTATATACTGAAGATACTCGAGTATCATCGCTCACGAGAAAGCTTTGGATATTAACGAAATTAATTCTTACCTCTTCGCGGTTTGTACAGAATTATAAGTCCTCTTAAAAATTAAACATTCAGTCCTTTTTCAGTTCTCTAATAATCCTAGCTTCATTCAAAGTACCTTTTGCTCATATATTCATTGTTTTATAACTATGCACAAGAAATGCAGCGCGCGCTTGTCGAGTTGCATATCTCCAGGCGAAAATGACGTTCTGAAATAAAATCCTCGTTTCTCTTGCAACGATTCGATTTTTTATGTCGTTTGTGAATAAATCTGTTGTCTGATTAAAGTATCTAAAATGAGTTTTCGGTTTCATAAAACTTTCACAAGTTTGAGTGGGATTTATTTTACCGCGAGAACGATATGAATCATGGGTTTTATCAAGGGAGCAGACGAATCGTTAGAGAAGTAATTTTTGCCTGCGATCTATAGGGAAAAGTTTTAATGAATAGCCATTTAAACTGTACCGAAACTGAGTTTCGTATGTGTTTGAGAAAAGGAGGAAAAAAATTTCGCCAATCAATGATTCATTTTCGCTTATGAAATTTACCAAAAAAAACTCGTAAAGACATTTATCGTAACACAGTTAATTACTTCATTCTTTTATCGACTCATTTCACTAAATTTATCATTATTCTTCGATTTCTATAAACATTGAAATAGAAGCTAGTAAAAGCTGCTTGAACATTTCGTCCAGAGAACTTATACGGCATTAAATTCCCTCGTGTATTACTAAACCCGTCTCGATCCTGACCAACCGCGCCCGGGCCCCCTAGTGAAGGAAAAATGTCGATCGGCTTGTAGTTGGTGTTTACCATTCATTATTAATTATCAGAATAAATAGACGGAGTGTTTCATTTCACGTTGGTAGGGGATGAAGCGGGGAATCCCCTGTCAAAGAACCTAGAATATACCTATACCTTATACCTATATACTTATAGGTATATATACGTCGCTTAACCAAAGCCACAGAATTGCACGGGAATTGGTCGTAACGATAATAATTATTTCGCCTCTCACGTACTACATTCGTGTGTACGAAGGAGGCGATATTATTAGCTCAGCGTAATTCATTATTTGATATTTCTTTAAGGAGCAGAAATAAATACATACAATAAATATGGCGAGCATCACACACTCGACAAATGTTTTCGTATAAAATTTGGAAAAAGTATAGCTGAGGATAATTATTTGTCGAAAGTATCGAGCCCCTAGAAATACTCGGTCAGAATAAAATCTCTTTCAGAGACTAGTTTCCCCACATCGATACTATATTTTATTCTCAAATCTGAACAGGAGCGTCGAATAACTTTTTTCAACTCAAACTCCTGCGCGATAAGATGATACCCTGCTTCTTTTACCCATCTTTATGTGTATAGCTGAAGTTTATGCGGAAGCTGCGTATAAAGAGTAAACCTCGGTTCAAACTACCAATTCTTATCACTTGCAGACATCTCGTCGAGTTCAACGATTGCATTCTTTTTTTCTTTTACTATCTTAGTTTCTGATAAGAATAGAATTGAACCGAGCAGATTAGGTCGGGGTATTTCTCTATTTATTTTTTATTGAAATTTCAGTATTTTATGTCTACCCCATGAGCTCCAGACAATTCCGAAACATTTTTTGAAACGTATATGTATGTTCGCAGGATTCGAAGCGTTGAAGTTTTCACTTCTCCCGAACCCTAGTTTTTACAACACCTACTCCCCCAAACGCCAAACGATTTATTAAGTCTATTAAGAAACTGCGAAACAGTTTTGATCGATAGGAAATGATTGGGGCGTACTGAATGGAATCTATAACCTAGAGGAACAGAAATGGTCCGTAGCAGTGCTTGCAGCCTTGCACCCTACCCAAGGGGAAAACACAAAATTCTACACTCCTAGACCGTGGAATTAAGGGCTGTACAAAGTGTCATGAAAAAGGGTCGATAGTTGAATGAAAAGAAAAACCAGGACCCTTTAGAAAAGTTATTATAATCATTTGGAAGCTAAGAAGTCAAAAAACGTGGGTTCATTCATAAATTTGGTGGTCTTGTGGTGCCTGGTCACAAATTTCTCGAGTTTATATCTTCGTATATAATACAAGA
The DNA here is from genome assembly GCA_944452935.1 of Rhogogaster chlorosoma. NCBI lineage: Eukaryota > Metazoa > Arthropoda > Insecta > Hymenoptera > Tenthredinidae > Rhogogaster > Rhogogaster chlorosoma. Next base: position 24,756,719 of record OX101800.1, on the reverse strand, counting down.
AGAAAATGGGGTTCACCACCTGGACAGGTATATTTGTCACCAAATATATTCCTGCGGTATGGTTCACAATGTGATTAAGGTAAATTGCGTCAATTTCAAGGGTCTCCGGAAAACAACGACCCTATTTTGTCCCTCTGGCGAGACGAGCTTCTAAAATTGTTCCTCTCATAGTCGTTTTCATATTCCACATGCGACACGGGTAACCGTGAAGGCAGAGAAGCTGATTTCAGTCATATTCCGTCTTTATGCTCTCACATTGTGCTACATATTCTGAAATAGTACCTCGAAGAATTTTCTGATGCCTAAATACGCATGTAACGGGGTAAAATGTTTTTTCCTCAATTTCTCAGTTTTTATTTTCAATCCCATTCAATTGTAAACTCGGAATGCAGCGGCTTGATCCAAAGCTTCGAGCCCTGAGTGTCGACTGTCGGGCTAGTAACCCCTTTCAATAAGAAAAATCACAGGAAATTGCGAAAATCTATTATTGCCTGGGCAACCATACTCCCGATCCAGACTGCAGCACGAGGCCTCGATTTGGGGTCACTATTTCCGAAATCAGATTAGCAGCTGAATTTATAGGGGCACTCTTGTCCCTTTCGGGTCACCCGACTTCCCCTTATAGTCGTTGCTTCTTTGACCCGTTTGATCCCAGCCTCATGGGCCGCTCCGATTCTTAGCTGAGACACGTCGAACTCTGATAATTAATTTGGAGGCAAGAAAGGGCGGCTTTCTTACTCTAGACAAACAGCCGAATGATTAATCAATCTAATTTTCGTAATTTTTTCGCTCTTTTTGTTTCTTTGTGAACTATGGGAATTCGCAGTATAAAATCGGTAGGTACGATTTAAACTGCCGATAAGAACATCGGCGCAGCTGAACCTGAATAAATGTACCGTGAAATTTAGAGTATCGACTTTTTGGTTCAGCTGGAGTTTTAGCTGTGATATATAGTGGTCCCAGCACTCGGCAACACGCGGAGGTTTCTATAAACGAAAACGAATTCCCGATAGAGGTTTTAAGGACCTAATATGCATAGAAAGAGCCTTTGCCATTCTTTGGCACGCGCTCTGACTCTGGAGATCTTAATCTGTCTCTAGGGTGATGTCTGCAGGCTTTTGGATTAGAAAAGTTTCTTCGATGTCGGCTTACTAGGTCGCACCAACCTGTATAACCAGTACATACCAACACCCACCTTCCCACAGCTTTCATCCCTTTGAAACCGGGAGAGAAACTCTATTCAAAGAAATTTTACTTATCGAAATCACGCGCGAGTTTGGTATCTTTTTTTTTTTTTTTTGTTTCTTTTCTTTTTTTTTTTTCTGACTTTCTTTTTCGGAACTGTATACAGGACGTGAATTTTCCCTCTTTTTCGCAAGAACCCAATATACCTTAGAGTATATATACTATATTGACTTGGGGGACTGACAGTTTCTTCTCCTCTGCTTCTATTTTTTTTTTTTTCTATTTTCTACCCTGCTTGCCCTCTACCCTCGTGTTATAGAGCGACGTTAACGAGGCGAGGCTAATTAACTACGAACCAAGTAAAGAGTGTCTCAAAAGAACGGCACGTGTTTTCTGCCGCCACGGAATCTTTACTTTTCCAAATAATTCGCCTCGATTTCTTCGGGACAAATTCCTCGCTTTACTTTTGACATAAGCTAAAAGTATACTCTTGTCTCTATACATATATCTATTCAAACTATTTTAATATCATTAAAAACGTTCACCACACAGGTGCGAATATCTCTACAAATAAACCGAGTGTCGGTGCGAGTTGAATGTTAGCGTAATTCATTGCATGTAACACTGGCTCAACCTGCAGACTAACAAGTCGCTTGTAATTAATGTTTTTGCAAGCGCTCGTTCACGACGATGGGCCCACTGGGAACGCTTTCTGTTTTGAGCTCGCTATTTGCCATAGCGTAGAACTGTATCCCCTTTTCCCGCCCGTTTACGCACGTTCTTTACATAAGTATTTGTGTCCTTATACATACGCGCGAAATAACACACCAATATACCTACACATCCACTCGCATTTTACAGACGTACTTTACCTCGTCGGTATTATGCGCAAAGGTGTTCAAGGGGGACCACATCTATACATGCAATGCTGCAGTTAATCTACAGAGAAAACTCGGTGTAAAATGAACTGCAGTCATTTGAAAAAAAACAAAAAATTTCTCAAATTTTTTTAATCACTCGCCTATATTTGATCGTATTTATCCAAATTTTTTTCCAAACCGATGTGTAACAGTCCAGAGACACACCCCGGCTTCAAAGTTATCACCGAACTGTATGAAAGGTGATATTAAACAAGCTGCAGTACGGACGTGGCTGTATGGGTGTAAACGGTCGTATTAGGTTTATACTATGGGATAATGGACAGTTTACTTTGCACAGGTCCTATATACCTGTCTATACTTAGGAGTAACGCGGTTAACGACAATGTTGACGAGGTATAAATCCAATATTCATATACCGTAGATTGTAAAAGCTCCGCGTCACTCGCACTGCAGACGATGCAACGTGGTCCAACGTCTTGAGGAGGTGTTAACGACGTAATTACACCGAGCTTGAGGCTTATAGTTAGAGGTGAGCGCTAAATCCATAAGTTCGTACATCTGACTAAACAAACTCACGCGAAGCGATTAGAACTAAAATCATTATTTTTTATGGCTAACTCGAGGTGAAAATAGTCTTCGGAGTTTAGAGAGCTGTTCTGCCTCGAAAAAGGAAATTCTAAGCTTCTAGATTGCAAGTTTTGGATATTCGTAAAGTTTCACGGGTTGAATCCTGCCCTAGCTGCAGCGAGTACCTAATTTGTAGGGAACATTGCAGCGGCTCGTTTTCATACCGAGATATAATTTTGGGGTGGCTTTGGGAATTACACTTCGGTGGATAAGTCAACCGCGATGTTAATTGCGCGGTTCAAAACTCGAGTGACTATAATACGGCCTATATACCTCCGCTGTACATGGTATATGGAATACACACACATACACCTAGTCGAGTGTCGAGTTAACGATGATTTACGATCTCATGACAGAATTGTTCGGAATAATCACGAGCGAACAGTTTAGCGGAGATTTGTTCCTCACCTTGCCTTAAACTTTAGTATAGAGTTATAGCGATCTCGGTATAGAACTTTGAGCTAGACACGTACCTCAGTTTTCAACTCGAGCAAAACTTATTGTTGGAACTATAAGCACGCGCCTCGAGTAGTTTCATGTATATGTATTCCATTGTACGTGCAGGAAAACAAAATTCATGATTTGAGAAAAAATTTATTTAAACAGCTCTCCAAGACACCTGTATACCTGCAGACCGTGCAGAAAAGTATCCCTGCTGAACTGACTCCAGCAACGCTTATGAGCGACGAAACTACCCTCGACTTCGCTCAGCTATACTACGGTGGTAATCAACGGCTGATTTCCAATCTCAATAAACCCAGTAATGGACCAGTTACTGTCTAACAGATCCTCGTCCCTTCGGCTAGCTGCAGCAACTGACTGCATTCAGCCAGCTTTGCTGTAGTATTATAAACGCAGTATGCAGATTGCAGGTTTTATGCTATGCAGGTGATGAAAGTGAAAACTTAAATTCCCACAAAGATTTAGGTCTTGGGTGGCAATTTTTCATACGATTGATTCTTAATCTTAATGTTTTTCTTTTTTGGTTCATATGAGTCAATGGATTCATTATATCATATGAGGTGAAGGGGTTGCATGATTATATACCCTGTACTGTTTGCATCACAGGGCATAAAACTTCGTTGTCACGTTCGATTTTTATCTGACAGTATAACTTGAGGAGAGGATGGAGATGGTTGATACAGAATCGTAAAAAGACGTTTGGCGCTTTTATATATTCGTCGAAGGAAACGAGGTGACGCTGCAGGCTCAGTAAAACAGAATTTGGAAGACTGAAAGTTCGAAGATTCCATAATATTGAGGTATCTCTGTATCTCGAAATTGGTAAGATATGATTTTATACAGTTTATATAATAATTTTTTTGCTTCTCACTATTTTTTTTCATTTTCAATTCATTTTTCTATGGAAAATTACATCGCCGCGGATATTTCCCTGTGGATTATCATAAAAACGAAAAACAATTTGGCAATGACCGGAGCGAAGGGAATCGTTTAACACGTCGCTTTCGATTAATTAATTTGTATTCAAAAGCTGTCCAGTTTTGGCTCGCGTGTTTTTGACGATATTACCAGCCAAACCGGCTAAATTCAACTCCCCGATTCAGCTCGTTCAGAACACATACGTGTATATCAGAGCGGTGAAATTGCAGGCCAACGTACCCACATATATGTGCGCCTCTATTTGCTCGCGATTCCGTGGTAACCGTGCGATTGTGCTGCGGGGGTGGTTTCCACGCGGCTGTTTTCAAGCGCAAATATTACCTGTAGGGGTTGTCAATTTATTATCATCGTAATATTAATCTGCGGGTGGTTATAAAAAGAAAACGAATCGAACAAAAAATGAGAGAAAAAAATAAAAATGAAAAAAAAAAAGGATGAAAAAATAAAATTCGCGACTAAAAGCGTAAAACTTCAAAGTTTGTTTGTTTTACTTTTGCTCGATAATCATTTTTCACAACTCCTCCATCCCTCCCCGTCTATCGTCGTGTATAGGTATACGCTTTATTGCAAAAATTTCGAACCTGAAATACGAGCTTAATTATATCTCTAATTCGACGGTAAATTAATCGCGGGGGAGCCGAGGCCGCAGAGATTGGTGATTTTCATTTTATATTACCACGGCATGTACTATATATCTACTTTCACTCCCTCAGCATCCCGGCAGCCTTATACTGTAGGAGAAATGTAGCTAACGTAAGTAGCCTCGAGATTAGACGTTGCGCTAAGAGTCCTGCACTATTAATGGGATCTTGTTGCCATTTGATGACCCCGAGAGTCCAACCTGTCCCTTGACGGTATAGTAGGAAGAAAAATGGGGCTTCGGATCATCTCAAAGCCCCGTAGACCAGAGGGTCTTCAGAAAATGTCATTCCTAGGATTAGAACAAGTACCACCCTTGGCATTTGTTCCCTGGGAGTATCAGATATATTGGTAATCCCGGACTTGAAGTGTGTTCAAATAAAGCGAGTAATGAGGTTGCTGATAAAATAATAATGGAGAAAATTCAGCATGATCGATTCGGCCATGAAAATATGATAGCGAAAGAACTTGTCGAAGGGGGTAAAAACTGTAAAGCGAATTTTCGGGGATCATCTGCAGCTGCGGAAAGACGCTAGACACATATGAGAGAGGGATGGGCGCTCTTTTAGGGTGGATATCGGTTTTTATTATTTTCCGAAACTCTCGGGACATTCGTATTTCGGTCACGAACGTTATGCGGTTGTAACAAGACGGAGACGAGCTCCAACGAAATACGAAATCCGAATTATATGGGGTTGCAGCGTTTCGAAAAACACATATCGAATTTTTCCGACTGTTTATCTGCCGCGGAGGTATTTCCCTCGTTATGAAAAAAAAAGGCTTGAAATAATAAAGCGATGTAGAATGACGAAAATTGATATCGTATGAATAAATACAGCGGCCACGTAACGCTACTGAAATTTTCGCGTGGGCAATGAGAGGAAATGTCGATCTGCAGTTCAGCTCCAGACATTGAGAGGCTGATGTTACGTCTTGTCCTCGTTAAGACTGTCGGCAAACAAAACGAAGCGATTTTCAACCTCTATTTAGATTTATTACCCGTCCTATTCGAAGTGCGAAGAGTCAACGGGGGTCGACGTTGCGAGAAGAGAAAATAGTACACAGCTCGGATGATAACGTGACAATTTATTACGCCATTATAACGATCAAGATTCCGCCCTTTAGACAACTTCCCTTTGGAAGAACTGACTCCTACTACCAAATATATATATGGCAGAACTTTTAGTTGTAAATTGGGCAGCAGTTCAAACTGTTAAACGTAATCATCGCAAATAATTCAATAGCTTCTTCTTATCTCTATTGATATTAATGACGGTACGAATAGCCTTTCCAATTCCGTCCCATACAACAGCCCCTATATCTTGACCAGACTGTTTCAGTAACTTGTGGAGCCTATATAGGTACACATATACATATACGTAACATAATCGTCGCGATTCTTTGACTAACTAAGTTCATCTCTGCTAATATAAAACTGTCAAGCGGGAAAAAGATGAAGGAAGAAAAATGTTTAACGATGACAGATTACGCGGATGTCACCGAAGTTATGGTGGTTTGAGATTGAGTTTTTCTTCTTGTCACTCTTATTTGAAAAGTGGTAAAAATATACGAGGCTTGAATAAATTCACCATGTTTTCTTTTGAATTCATTTTATCCGTTCATTCTACAAGTTTATAATTGTTTCAATCCTCTCAGGTGAATTACTTGTCGTATATATTGTCTGTTTTAAGTTAATTAATAGCGACAGTCGAGGAGTAGAGGCAAATCGATTGTATAATCAAACTGTGCCTGCAGTAGGTGTACTCTGCCTTTTGTATTTTGTACTGAATAGAATTTGCGACGAAGAAAATGTTCGATCCTTGGTAAGTCCTTGGCTAGAACCGTTAATCGTCTATCAATATATATATTCTTCCTTTAGCAGGAAACAATAGGCGTGCAACCGCCGACCATTAGGTAATTAAAAGGGTGGCGGTTAAGGGCACACGCAATCCAGGGCTTCGAGGGCGTCGAAGGATAACAAAACAACAACTAGATATTATTTAGAAGGGATACCGACTGCACGAGGGACTAAGGGTTGGGAACGACTTGTTCTCTCGCGGCAGACTCTCTGCCCTGGACCCCTTTCCACCCTTCCCTTTCCTTCCCCCCTCTGCCCCCTAATTCAACCCTCCACCACCCCTGCAGGAACCAGAAAATTCTAACTCCGATAAATTATATTCTAGGCACGGAACACTGGTACGAGAGAGCAACAGGGACACCCTCAGTATGTGCTGCACCAAATGGCACTTTCATTGCACTTGTGCAGGAGACCGAGTTGTGTTATGCCGACCAGATTTACTTTCAGAATTTATCGCTTCTCTTTGCTCCTCGCCAAGTTCGAATTTCTTCTTATCCTAGCTTCGCCCAACAAGTTGCCAACGAGTTTTTCACCACTGCACCCACTGTACCAACCTTTTCCTTCTCTTTGCTTTTTTACTACCTGACACCGCAAAGCTGCCTGCAGGCTGGAAGTCGAACCGACTAATCGTACATGAGATAAGACAATTGCCCTGAGATTTCTCATTCTATGAAATAGCCAAAAGCAATATGCGGGAAACATCAAGATTACTCACGGATCGTTACAGTTTACGTATTTCTGTTCATTGACCGAAAATGATCCCTTCTGATTGCGAGCCTTGACAAACGTCCTCTTTCGATTCGATAGATGACAAATCGCCAGGTGCTCACGCGGCGTTGGATAGAATTCGATGTATGTGACGAAAGAATCGAGGGAGATAAATTTTTTATTTTTATTTCCTTATCTCGAAAAAGATTGAAATATTTGTGATTGCTTTTTGTTTTTTCCCCACCAGAAACTTACACACGTGTATTATAGCCTGCTATAACGCAGAGATGGTGAGAATCTGATGAAGTTTGTGACTCTACTCCGTCTTTCCTAAAATTCATGCGGTATATACATCACCCTCGTCTATATTTAGAGCTTTTAAGCCGAAGGATACCGAGCATTCCCACATAATTACATAAGTGTGGTTTAACGCCAGGGCAATATATCAACGCCTCAGAGCCGACTGTTTTCATGGATTTTCTAGATCCGTAACAATCCTCTCCTATTATTAAACTGATGTGATAGTTGAGCAGGTATTTTCGCATTATCATATCGCGGCCTTTGCAAAATCGGTTTTAAATAAATTCCAATTTCGTTGTGTGTTTAGGTTTAGACTTCAGATTTCAGATTTCCGATTTACTGAAATGGATGTTGTTGAACTTGCCGCATGCTTTTTTGAACACAAGATGTTTCATTTTGACCCCAACTTTTTAGCTCAGTTAGCATTTTGCCACCGGGTCAAACGTGCGGCTGACGGTATAGCTTCGATCGTCGCATATACCAATATTCGCACACATGTGCGACACAGATCTCTAAAACAGATATATAGGTATATACGTCCACGTGTGTACATACAAAAGCCATGCTGCTGCTGCAAGAGAGACCCAGTGGGAAGCAGTTCTATTTTAATGGCAACGGCACACGCGGAGTACAATGGCAAACGGTCGACTAACAATAAGCCTCTTCCTTTTTTGTTCTTTTTTCTTTTTTCTCTCATTTTTTCATGACTTTTTTTTCGGAAAAACCTCGAAAGCTGCTAGCGAAAGTCACTGTTTTTCAGGTCTTGGAGTCGAGTTGACAGGTGCCTCGGACAGTTAGCAGTTGAAAGTGCGAATCGAGGGTAAAACTAAAACAAAAACGAAAACGAAAAATAAAAATAAAAAAAGTGAAAATATCGCTTGATCCCTTTTTGCAAGAGCGAAGGAAAAAGAAAAGGAAAGAGGAAAAGAAACAACAAAAACTTTTCGCCTGGAAAGTTCTACCAAAGTTTCTTCCCTTTTTTTTTTCTTTCTGTTTTACTATACGGTCTCACCCTCAAATCGGACTACACAACGCGATTGGCTCCGGGAGAAACTTACTTAGTATAGAATGTAATTCTTCGGAATTCATATAAAGGCGTTTTCAAACTCAAACCTATATTTCTTACCTCGTTAATAGCTGATTGTACGTATTAAATTGTAGTCTAGAAATATATAATACCTACCCTCGCGCGTTAGGATCGGGTATTTAACGCCTCGTATATCTATGCAATGCTCCATCGCTAGACCATATAGTTATAGTATATGTGATTTTCATCGTTTGTTTATCGGTTAGAATCGATCGATCTATCACGTGAAAAGCACCCTAACGATCTTCACAATAGAAAGTAACAAGCCGATTGTAAACTGGGAAGAGCTTAACCTCGTAACATCGTAGAATGAATGAAATAAAAATCTGATCTCATAGACGTATAGTTTATATGGGTTTATATTTTTTTTCTATTTCTTATTCAACAAGACTATATACTGTGTATATTCATATAATGACTATGATAATATTGTGCACTCCATGAACTAAAATATTAATTAGAACTATTAAATGTTGTTGCGGATAAGATATGACAGATGGAAGGGCGGGTTTAACCATGACGCGTTAAGACTGGGGAATAAATTTTCCGATTCGTTAAATTTCCTCGAATATATTTTACTATATACACATTCGAGCTTGCGTGGTGAATGAATGACGTCACAGGGTGATGGTATATAGTGGGGGAAGATACGACCGAGAGGATGGTGGAGCAAATCTGCCCTCGCAGTCGAGCGCGAAGCGCCATATGCGTTGGTCCATTTATCAAGTGTGGTACAAAGGCTAATAATTGTGTTGGACACGTGCGATTATCCGTAAAAAGTAACACGCGGTATAACCAAATGCGATTTTTCAAATCTCTTTCTCTAAAAGTTATATAATATTGTTTAGCAAAATATTGTGCGAGGAAAAAATTGACTAGAATATTTACCTGTAATTATAATTCGGTATAGAAATTTTCACAAAGTTCAATGCTAACGCGGATGCATATGGTAAAATAGAAGCAATGAAGCTTTCGGTAAAGTGAGAAATTTTTCTTTTCGAGAAAAAAAAAAACTTCAATCCCGCCAACTTCCCCACGCGGCAATTTGTCGCCGCGTTGAGAGAAAGAACATCGCAGATTATACAGGAGTGCAAAAGGTGCAAAATGGAATGAAAGAGAAAAGGATATTATTAGATAAGGTATACTTTTTTTTTCATTAAAAAAATAATATTATAAGCATAACCCGATTAATTAAAATCCCATTTCAACTCCGCAGCTTACTCGGTTAATGAATGTACCTATATTTGAAATTGATTAGTATTTACTGCTGATTCGATGCAATCAACACCGCAACGATATTACACATGTCTATGGAATATATTGAAACGTGGAAAGGCGGGGGATATTTAACCAGATTTATTATTTTGGCTATAGATAATTCAGAGGATGAAAATTTGTTGTAAAAATATCGACGATCGTGTCTAGTTGAATAATTTGTTATAAAACATGGGAGCTTTTATCTGTGGAGATGAAAATCCCGGGCTCTACGATCGCTATAGGTTTATCGTAAAGCAAGGTGAGAAATTGAGCCGGTAATTATGATTTTGAAAATGTTTTATACGGATATCATAATAATATAATCGTAGAGAGATAGAGCGCTCGGATTCGTGTAGCAATTATTCATCCCAATTTAGCGATGGCTGATTTAGAGAGATATCGGGAGTAGGCAATATGTACGTGGATAAATAATGTATGTATATACCGAGTAGGTATATAACCCGGAATAAAACGAGCGAGAAACTTGAACAATTATTATAGTGATTCAGAAATTTCCTCACGGACGTTATACAATTGTAGAATATAATAGACCGAAATCGTTAAGCTAGGCGGGAGAAATCGAAGCCTAAACAGTAAGAAAAAGCGCGTTTCCTGTAGCGAAGAAGAGTGAGGTAAAGAATAAAAAGAAAAAAAAGGCAAATATCGGACTTTGAATCACGCAGATGCGATTTTTTCGAGCTTTCACATATCTCCGTGTACCTAGTACTCATGGCTGCGTGTCGGGCCGTGTGTTATGCTTTCGTTTTATGGTGACACTTGCTGCGATGCATCAGAGCTGTCAAAACTCACGCTGATACCAGAGGGCGAGAGAAAAGCCGGGCTTTGAAACGTATTAGTAATTTGGACGTGGACAAATATCCGGGACTGCAATCCTCTGGTATATAACAGGTGCGACTTATGACTTGTAATTAATAAGCTTCCACGAATTGGCTAATTGGTCGACAGCTAGTTAGACAATTATCAATGGACAACCCCTTCCCTTATCCTCTCCTCTCCTCTTCTTTGCTCTGCTCTTCTCTCATCTCCCCATTTCGCTCTATCTGAACTGTCTGAACTGTCCGAACTGTCTCACTTTGAGAAGGTTTGAGAAGGGTCTCAACCTCGATGATGATACCGCTCGTGAACTCGCGTAATGTCTTCGAATGGGTTTCGCGAATAAGGACAACATTGTCCCATACCAGATCCCGTGGGTTTATTGCGACATGCGGATATAAAGTATGGATGATGAAATATTTTTACCCTGTATACCCCGCCCGTGGCCTTCGCCGCTCCGAAACTAGGTGCAAATTGAGTTACACTCCGATATTACTCCACCGAGAAATGCTGTTGATATACAAATCGATGGAAATCAAATTTGGCCCTGAACAGTAATGAGTTTCGCGATCGTTCCAAACACCGCTGAGCTTAAAACCTGCGTGATTAACTATTATGGAACTCTATACGCGTTTTATGCAATCCGCACAATATTTCCCTATTAATTTGGTTAAATTTTATTTTTTCGAGAGAATTGGCCGTGATTGCGATTTTTCGGTAAATTATAAATGCGCCATGTGGTTTTCTTCATTCTTTTTATTCTCTGGTAGTTTTTGGTAACAATTATTTGTGAACTAATCAATATCAGTAATCCAGCCTAATCAAAGTTTGAATACGAAGCAACGAATTGAATTTCTATGGTAAATATAATTAACTGAATTATCACAATGTCTCCGCTGAGCGAGCTGATTTGATTAGTCGATTGAAACGAATATATAATCACCGCTTTATGAGGAGATAATTTCATTGTGACTCGTCGGTAAACTATAAGAGTGAGAAAGAGGAGAGACCCGTATAGCCTCAGATTTTTATTTTCCCTTTTCTCGTTTTCCTTCATATTATTATCTTTATTAAACAGACTGACGCGGTGCTTGCCAAGTGGAAAATGAATCGGTTCAGCAACAATCGAAAGATAAGTTCTCCCAAGTCCCTCTGCTCCTTGAACCTTGATGCCAACTTATACGACCAGTCCTCAGAGATTAACGAATTAACGATTATCGGAGTCGTAGTTGTTGGAATTCAACTGATTAGGTCTAATGATTTTGTTCCTGTCTCTAATACGGCACAATCGTGAACCTCGCCCAACCAGAAGTCCACTCGGCAAATCACTATCTATTTTCCTCTCCGTAGTTATACTCGAGTCACTAATTCGTCGAGACTCTGAGATCAGTTTAAATGCTTGACGTCGAGATCGATTACAAGTCAAGTGCTGAACATCCTTCAATTGAAAAGATCAGTTAACTTATAAATAACGATCGTATATCTAATGAAAACTTTCCTCGGCTGCTGGTTTAAATTGCTGAAAATAGTTTGAAAAATAAAGACCTAAGATTGAGCTTCGCATTTCAGTAAAATAAAGTATCGGGGAAAGAGCTGAGAGCTAAATTTTCTAGGATCGTGTCGTCCGATCGTTTGTCTGAATCGAGACCAACGTCTCACCGTTCAGAAGCGCAAAACGATCGAAAACTTTGTTCAGGTTCGTTGGCAATGCGGTTATTTTAAGCAATTGTTAAGTGCCTTTCTTGCCACGTTGAAGACACATTTACACACGGCTGTCCCAACAAACATGACGCGACTCATCTGACTGGCAAAACCGCAGCTCATAGCATATGCATATATATATATAATATCTTCAGTTGTAAAGTTCGGTGGGGCGATAAAAATCTTACGATTACGAATTTCGCTTTATTTCCTACGCTTAAATTTTTGCTTACCAAAGATGAGAGAGACGAGTTTTGAAACATGTATCTTCTTTTTCCTGCGTTTGTAAAAATTTAATTGGTACGTATGTATCCCATCCAATTCTATTGTATAATAAGAAAATTGAAGATTCCGTCGTATAGAGTAAATGAAAACTATTCGCAATAGGTACTCATGGCTATTGGCATTTTTCGCAATTTTCCGCAACCTCCGCAAGTCCTTTTATAATCAATTGTACTGCTCTCGTGCAGGGAGCACATTGAAAAGTTGGCAACGACCGTCTAGCGTGGCACGCCAGAGCAACAGCAGCAGCAGCAGCAGTAGCAGCAGAAAAATCCTCAACAAATCTTCGCTGCTAATGCCCGCAAAAAGCTTTGGCGATTCGGTAAAAAAAAAAAGAACGGAAAACAATTATAGGAAACATGCGGCCGCGCTTGGTTGTGGCGAAACGCTACTGTACGGTCTACCGCTTCACCTCAAGAATGACCGTGAGAGATGGTCCACAAAGAAATAGGAAAAAAAAAGAAAAAAAGAAAAAACGGACCAAATAAAAGAAGACTTTACTCCTTTTTCTTTCATGGTTTTTGTTTCTCATGCCCATCTAGCTGTAAGACAGGCCGACAGAATTTTCGTAACAAGATAAAAGAGCATGGAATCGACAACCCTAAGGAACGAGGCTTGGTATAAAAAGTTATCGTATTAGAAGCGTAAAAACGAGGCGTAATATTTGAAAGCAAAAAAAGAAAAGGGGGAAGGAAAAGGAAAAGGAAAAGGAAACTGGAGCGAGTCCGTTTTGAGAGAACGGTTTGAAACTGGAGGGAATTTCCTTGAACACCAACGGGAAAGGGGCCTTAAAGCTTGTATAGATGTATGTGCGTTTTACACTCGGGTATATAATACATTGTAAATTTATAAGCCTTGCGGTACAGGTTCCGCATGTTGAATCAGAGGCATACCATGTATACGTACAGGAAAGTGGAAAGTTGAGAAGTTTTCCCAGATCCTGATACCCGGCAGCAAAACGATGGGAATACGTGTTGGTATAAATATATACACACATATATCCGTGTAAATTCCTTGGGGATAAAACAAAGGATAATCAGGTTACTTTTTATTCCTGAGACACGCAACGACGCCGCGACCACCCCAGGATAAAAGGAGTTTCTCTTTTCTTATACTCCTTAAGGATTCTTAAGATGAGCAGCAACACTCCTACTTCGAATTCCAAATTAGCCCACAATAATCCTCCCTTCCTTGCCTCTTAATTCTCTGCCCGAGGAATACCTAATTCCGATCTGTTTTTACCTCGCTAAGTTCCCCCCTTGTTTAGGCAAATTAACACCGATCAACAGTCTGCAGTTCCTTCTTATCCTAAACTGTTCCGATGATTGAAATTTAGAGGAAGAAATCCCTGGCTGAAGTCCGATCATCCCTTGCAGCTACAACCGGGTCAGCTCGTCACTAATGAAATACAAGTCCTGGCTACTCGTACCGGAGCGGAATCCGCCACTCCCTTCTAATTTCGGTGGGGTGAAACCTGGAACACGGAAAAGGCGATCTGGACAGAAAAGGACGCGCGAAACAAGCCGCGAATAAGACGGGGCGAAGAAGTCGAGGATACAGAAAGAAAGGAAATGACCCAGAGGGGCGGAAACCGATTAAGAACAAAGAAATACCCGTGCAGTTTGAGTCATCGAAACCGTTGTGCTGTAGTCTTTGACTATTTTCTGCAGCAGTCGGTTGTAGTACGTGATGTGAGATGGAAGCCAACCACTCGCGTTGCACATTTTGCTCGCCGCTGTTTGGCAGGTCGGCATTTTCACCGTCACATTCTCTGTGCTTCTATATCCGTGCAGGCGAAAGCCTTTCTTTTTCGATGCAGGGAGCGGGCTTGTTAATCGTCCATCTATCTGTGTACCTACCCTATTTCGCGATTCTGCCTCGACAGCGCGACATCACCTGCACGTCTTTCAATTTACGATAGCTATCGTTCCTTTTGGCGCATTATATCCGAGCTTAGATTGGATCGTTAATTTCGTATAAAATTGCCAGCTCGAATCGTCGATCTTCGTTCGCGACTCGAGATCCTCCGCGGAGTTCGGAATTTCAATCGTCGCAAATACCTGCGAGGATTTCTCTCCGACGTATGTATTTTCTCTTATCTCTAATATCAGCGTAGGTACGTGACGTGATCGTGTAATATGTTCAAAAGCGAGTTTTTACGTCACCACCTGCGGATCACACTGACAAATGTCACCCGATGTGACGATTTTTAAATTCTGTCAGACTGGGATCATTCCTTCGCTCACGTCAATCACCTCCTGCCGCCAGCTCTTCACTTCCAAATCGGCATGGATCAGGAATATTTTATCACTTCGGGCCACGCGCACCTGCACACCCGTACCCGCGTGCACAGCTCGCGCTTTGTTGATCAAGATGTTGAAATGCTGGGAATTTCTACACCCTTGACAGAACGAATTTAGGAATATTCTGGACAATTTAATTCGCGCTGTTTTCTTATCTTTTTGTAAATGGAAATCGATTGATGAACGGAAAATAAACAATTTTTGTTGTTTTTTTGAAAGGATGATAACCTTTGGGGATGAACGGTGAAACGTTGACAAAACGTTGTGAAATTCGTCGAGTTGGGTATAATTTGATGAAATTTATCTTCGTAGTAGATATATGAAAACGGGAATCTTGGTAAACCCTTCACAGAGTTTAAATTCGCGGAAAAATTTATGGCAACGTTTCTCCGAGGTCTGGATCTTTTCAAGACCGCTAATTAGCAATAATTAGATTCATAAGACGGTGTTTATTCTCGTACTCTATACCAAATCGATAAGTGAAAAGTAAATTTTATAATTCAACAGGTCTTATCAGCCCCTAAAAACACCCCGAATCTTGACTGGGGTGGGGACCGTCGTCTCTATACGAAGGCCCGTGTATCAAGATGAAGAAGAAGACGTCCTGAAGGAGCTAATCACCCCGATCCGCGATAATCGCGGCGCTATATCCAAAGATGAAATGCGAGGCCTTACTTAGCTTGTGTTTTCTGTTACCTTTGGTAACGGATGTCTGCTTGGGTTTAATCCACGCAAAAGGTTCGTGCAAAAAAATATGTTTTACATGTTTCATTGAAATGAAAAAAGGAAGAAACATCTTGACACAGAAATTATTTCAACAAAATAATTAACAGAAAAGGTTTCAACGCTATCTCACTCTCTTTCTCTCCCCCCGACTAACTCATGCGTCAATCAATTAGCCCCTTCAGAGTAAGGAATTATAAATGTTTTCGACAAAGGGATAATGCGAAAAGGGTTGAAAGCAACCTAGGCATTATACAAACATACATATTAATGTAGCGTAGCTTTCTCGAATAGCCTGAAGTCAATTATAAGAATAAGTTGCAGCTTGTTATATATACTTGAAGTTACGCTATCGTTATCTCCCCGGCATTCTGTATACTGGGACACGTTACAAATGACAATCCTGGCGTCAGTCTATCGCGGTTCTATAGAGTATAACTACTATCGTTTTTCTTTGAACTGGTGTGTACTAAAAAATAACTCACAATCAGTATGTAACAACGTTTTTCCTCTTCCATGATGCGAATGGAAAGTAGTGCATGCCTCCGCATACGAGAATACTCATTCATTATAACATACTTCGAGTGACTCCTCCGCGACTATGCGCGTAACCTTTACTACCGGACTTTATGCCGTTAGGGTGACGATATGAATATTCATTTGTATTCGCTCGTGGGTGGAAAAATTTCAGCTTATAAATACGCGTAGAAATTTTTCGCTTCTTTATATTAGGGGCTTAATTCGTACACCGGAAATCGTCGTCAATTTTATACATACGTGTAGCAGCCCACAAACGAGCGTCTGAATCGTTTCGTCGTTATTTTTCGTTTTCTTCTTTTTCTTTGAGACTTAAGGCTTGTATACCTGTCTGTACAGTTGTGAGTCTGAAGACTCACAAGGTATCCTTGACAACGGCAAAAGTCCATTTCTTCAACAATGAACTATTACCATAGGCGACTGGTGCCGCTGCTTCAGAGTCGTAAAAGTATAACAGAGATTTGAGCCCCGCAAAGAAAGAGTCTTCTCTTCATATCTTCGCCCTCAGTATCAGAGGGATTTAACTTTACTCGACGAGTAGTAGGTATAAACTCGGGGGATAGTGGGAAAAATACTGAATCGCGATTCCGCGTACGAAATGGACATTAATATTGGAAGATCGTCGGGATAAAATGCGAACTATCTCCGAGCCTCGATTTTCATACTCGGTTCTGCGGGTCGATTCAATAAAAAACTAAGAACATTGACCAGAAATTGATTCGACAAAATTACAAGCATGATTTCAAGTGACAGACAGTTCGAAACTTTTTTTTCCTAGTCATGAAAGAGGCCTGAAATCAGAACTGCGCCCTTTCGGTTCTGGGCCGTCTGGCGTCACGTATGGGACACCGTGAGTCACTATAAACTCGTATAAAGTGGCATAATATATCTAAGAAGAGAAGTGAGGTTGAAATAATGCCTGTTTTCCATACAAGGTGCAGCGTAGCTACAGCCTGAAAAAATAGTGCGCATTTGCCTGCCCCTGCTGTTCGAGTGTCAGATTAATGATTTACTATAGATCGACGAAAACCTCAATAATTATCTCCTCGGGTGCGACCAATTCATAATTAGATATTTCGAGTAATTTACAATAAACCTACGCCAGTGGTATATATATATAAAAAAAAGGTTCTGTATCTTGACGGGCTAATATATTCCCGCCACTGACCATGATGCACTGCAGGCTTCCCACCTGTGTAATTGATGATTCTCATTAATATATGTAATTAAAAATTGGTTATTCTTAAACGGTTGATGCTGCACTCTAAAATTTATAATTTTACACTTATCGCGATAAGGGTAGTAGATGCATGTTTGATAGGATTGGGTATTACATTATAGACGTAGTAGTTTGATATTAAGTCCAGATTATACGCTCTCTATCTATAATAAGCATAGAGAGGTTTTTACGGATTTACTTTCTTTTTTTTTGGTAAAACGGATAGATATAGGTATAAAACACCGTAAAGAGTGGTTAATTAATTTCTCGTATATTTCAAACGAATATTAACCCTTTGATGGTATTTTCTGTAAAGCCATACGCATGTACGTGTTTTATATATGTAGATTATATACCTCCAACGAATTTCGTACGATAAATAAACCCGGTTTCAATATTCCACGATTGATTACATTTGCATGGAACTTTACAAGTTTGATGTACTATATGAGTTGCTTGGTGCAGCTACGATCGAGCACAAATATTATACCTCTGCACATATCAACTAGGTTTACATATACATGAACTAGATATTTGTTAATACGATTTTATTGACTTGTTTACATAATGAACAACAAAATTCGGTATACATTTCCAGAACTTATCGAATTGATAATAACACTGATACTCATCAAATTCTCGTTAATCTTGACTCGAAAACAAATACGTAGTGAACGTATTGATCATTATTTCGTTTGATAGAAAAAAATAGAAATATTAAGGCGAGACTATCACAAGAGCAGAGTGGCGCAGTGGAAGCGTGCTGGGCCCATAACCCAGAGGTCCGTGGATCGAAACCACGCTCTGCTAGGAATATTTTTTTTTCACATCCTAGAGCGAAATGTTTCAATATAGATCGTTGATTCAAACGAGAGATGAAATTCACTCCGAATTCTGAGCTGGTATTATGATAATAATTATGGTTAAAACTTTTATGCAAAATAGCTGCGAACTTTATCTTCAATTATCGGCAATATTTCCTTATGCAAGTGCTCCAGTAATTCAATCCGTAATACAAGAGGTTATTCTTTGCTTATTTTGTGTAACGATAAGCATATCTACCTTTCTTTCTCCTGAGTGAAATTCTTGTTTTAGAATCTCGTCGGAATTGAATTGTATAAAATCTGTGCGGTTGGAATCGATATGTAATAAAAGTTTTTGTTTGAATCGTAAATCAATTGGGTGAATAAATTGTAATTCAATAATCTCTGCCGGACCTCGAGAAGAACAAAATAGAGAGAATAAAAACAGCTAGATTAAAAAAAAAAACCTTTCTGGACTCTGCGTCTTTCGTCTCTAAGACTATCTCTGGCAGTCTATCGCACGTTCGGTGACGAAGAGCTACAAAGCTAATGGACTTCTCAGTTCCGGTGGAAAACTTTTTCACCCGACCCTTTTCGCTCCTAAGCCTGGGCCATCTGAAATGCCGAAAAACAATAAAAATTGTCATAAAATCAGTCACGACTCACGGACTCGCGAGCTTACCAGTTTCTACTACTACCACTTCCGGAGCTTACAGGTATAATACGGGTATCTTATCTGAATTCGCTTTGCTTCTATATAGTAAGTTTATTAGAAAAGTTTAAATATTTCGCTCACAGATTTCTTTTCTAAAGGGTAAAAGTGTTGAACGAGGATTTTTTCCAACACTCTTAATTCTTCAGTCGTAAATAGCGCCTAGGTAGGCGTACGCGGATGTACGGAACTGGTAGAAGCCATGGTATGGGAAGATAAAACAATTAAATTAAGTTTCAACGGAATGCAATTAAAGCGGGGAGCGTTAATTTTCTAAATTAAGTCTTTTTCTTGAACGCAGAATCCCTTTCGTTGTCTTTTTTTTTTCTTCTTTTTTATATCTCTGTTCTTTCTTTCTCTCCTCAAGCTGCATACAAAAGTTTTTGACATTATTTCTGAATTCTAAAAACAATTCGAGTAGGTATATTTCTCCTTAATTTCTACCCAAACTAAATGTCGTAAATATTATATGAACGGAACCCTGCAACCCCAAGTACTAATATTTATCTTAGGTTCTGCGTGAACTGTCAACCGATGTTGAGACTATAACATGTTCTTTTTGTTTTTCTCAAAAGCTAGCTTTTGATTTTTTTCTCGACTACGCGTGTACCTACATCCTCCCCGTTACCCCGGTTCAGAAACTATAACAATTTACAACCAAAACCATGATATAATGTATACAAAAGAACCCCGCAGCGGTGTAACGCGTTTCATGGAGTTGAATTCCTTCGAAAAATTTTCCCTCGATATGGGTGGCTATCTCATAGATTAATTCTTAATTCTAAATCACTGCCGACGCTTTAACAAGCAAACTTTCTATATTAATAATTACTATCGCTATCATATGACCGTTTTTTTTTTTATCACTATCGCGGAGTTAACACGTCGAGTCGTTGGAGCAGCTCGTGCTGGAAGACTACGACGACGAGTATATATAATAAACTCACGATACATAATTCAAATTAATTATAATTCAAGTAAGATTAAGAGCCCCAGCCATGTATGTATAAAGTCATATATGTATGATATAAACGGGCTGTGTATTAAAATGGTAGAAAATTCAAATAATTATTACATATATATATACAGACGTCGCGCAGATGATATAAGAGAAAACCGGCTTTTCGTCACGTACGCGAGTTTACCTCGTCAAGATATCTGCCACATGGCCCGAGGATCTTTAGAGATAATCGCATCTATATTTACGATCTCTCTCCTCTGTAGGGGTTCTTCTATAGTATAATATATCCTACTTGAATCTAGCTAAGATGTACGCAGATGTGATATAAGTTTAATATACCTCAGCTCATATATGTACAATATACGTGATACATACTTTACTGTGAACCAGTGAAGTGCACTGTGACCTGTGTGCCCGAAGACTTATATACAACACTTTAAACTATTACATACTTGAATACATATATACATATATATGAATACATATGCGGAGACGAGTTTGTAGCTCGTTTGTAGCTCGTCGTCTGCCTAGCTGTTAGTTCATACTTCATAATTGTATATACCAGCGAGTATATGAGTCGGATGACAGGTCTTTCATCTAAAATCTAAATGAACGTGATAATTACTATAGCAGCTAGGCTGCATTGAATAATCGTTAAAATTTATCGGCTACGCCTGCGTTTCACACACTTATATAATATTTTAATATACGCAGATATATGTAGAAGCAACGTTACTATTATCTAGGTGATTATTTAGGCAGGCATGTGTACATGCATATGTACCTATGTAATATATATCATAGTTACACTCTATACTTCACTGACTGCGGAATTGTATGAGAATCGCAGCCCCTGCACATGGTGCGAGTGCCCTGAGGCCTGAGGCACCAGGACGCGATCCTTGACGACGTTTCTGTACTACAAGAGATTTTTCGACGCGATGCTGCAGCTGTTCTGTACATACACGAAGAGAAAGACACTTTTCGGAATTTTGTCAAGAGCCCGTCGTAACTTTTTCATTTTCTTTGTTTTTTCTGTACACATCTTGGATCCTTTCATCATTTCGGCAAAGTGTTTAACGGTTCACTTTCGCCCTCAAAAAGCAATAAATTCATTTATATCATCGCCATAGATGAAGAAAGAGAGATAAAGAACATCGAGCATT
This sequence comes from Rhogogaster chlorosoma, assembly GCA_944452935.1. Classification (NCBI taxonomy): domain Eukaryota; kingdom Metazoa; phylum Arthropoda; class Insecta; order Hymenoptera; family Tenthredinidae; genus Rhogogaster; species Rhogogaster chlorosoma. The sequence continues at coordinate 24,735,535 of OX101800.1, read as the reverse complement.
TGCGTTATCTTCATATACGATACTCGCTGAAAACAATGCGGAGGCTTGTTACAATTAATGGAGGAAAATTATTAATTTGCGGATAATTGATAATTCAAAGACGCAGCTCTTTCGCTGGGTGCAAAAAATGAACGGAAAACTGAACGAAAATCGGGTCTAATTTTCGGTAACCTGAAGACAGAGATTCTTATTCATGAGTTTAAGGTATACCAGTTTCTAATTCTCGCCGCAGCTGTAGTTCGAAATCGGGTTTTGCGTGGCATAGACATTGAGCGTGACGTCGCGTGGACCACTCCAATCGAATTGACTGCATCAATGCCAATTAATTAGTTGGTAAACCGTATAGAGAGGCAGTCGGTTCCGGCTGCCATTCTGTCCTCGGCCCGTCAGTGGGTACTTTAATTTAATTAATTGATAGCACAAAGTTATACGCTAAATAAATAACTGCCTTTGCAGCTATGCTATATAGGTATATAGGTATATTTATACTTTATACAACGAACGTATACCTAGTGTGCTAGGATAAAGTTTCGCTTGTGGTTTGTGTAACAGAACTGTCCTTTTCGGTACATAGGTATACGCGAGGGTATACAGACTTTCCTATAGATCCACCCAAATTATCAGCGTGTTACATATATACCTAGTTACAGTCGTAGCTGTTGCTACGTCAACTAGGATTGTATATACAGATACATATACCTATCTATGTGTAGGTATGTATCCAGTAAATGGCTATTCGACAGATGGATAGCCCTCTCGAAGTTGCTCTCGAACTTGTTAGCTGAGTTCGAAGTGTATCGGGAACAAGCCGCAGACCCCAAGAATCCCGATTCCGTAATTTGCACCTGTGCCTTGGCTTAGCTGATCGTGTTAAAGTTAATTAAATGGCTGATGGGGTGTTTGTGTCTATATAGATTTCCCGGCTGAATGAGTTCTGTGCAAATGGACCGGATAAGAGATCCTCTGTTTTTTCGCCAAACAATTTTCTTGATTAAAATAATTGATGAAGAAAATTTGTTGAAAAAAATTTTCTTCGTCGGTATACCTGTACGGAATTATTTTTATGGATTGGTCAAATTTACAAGAAAAAAAAGAATAATAATAAAAGTAGCAATAATAAATTCTCTTAAAAATGCAGAGCACGTTCTCGTTACGATTGTTGGGGTGCGTTGAGCGGGGGATGTGCTCGCCTCCTATACCCACTCGGAAGAGAGGTACTCGAGGATGAGCGAGACAGACGCCATATTGCACCCCAAAGACATCGGATTGTTGTTAGTCCACGCGTGCTTGAAACGTTCTCCCTTACACGACGGTGCATACGTTATTATACCTACCTACTCGAGAATCATACCTTTCCTCACTTTGCGAAAAGAAATTAGGAATCACACCAAACGAGAAAGAAATTTGAAAAAAAAAAACCAATCTTCTCACTCTAGGAATCGAAAATTGATCAAATGCTACATTTTACAGCGTGTAACCGAACCGTAAGGACTTCGGTTGGCTGGATTCGTTGGACTGGACGAATGGGCCGATGTGTGGTCAGGATTAGAGCGCCGCTTAGGGACCCTCAGGTATAGATAACGATTTGTCTATCATCATATTTCGGGTGTTCGTGATTCTGAGACAATTGTTTGCAAGATTCCTTGTCCTCGGATTCTTTTTATGTTCAATTTTCAGGTAGTTGAATTGAGGATTCGACGCCTTCAAGTTGGAAATCTTCGTGACTCTACCTGCGAAGGGGCGTATGTACAGTTTTCAGACGGAATTGAAGATCTGGAAGACGACGTAGGCAGATACTGCGGACACGTTACTGGAAATGCAACTAGGTCAGTAATCAAATGATAAACCCATAGCGATTTAAAAAAAAGGATCCTTTCGATCTTCTTTATAAGGAGAAGCAAAAAATTCTAAGCCACAAAAATGAAAACACGTTTCAGACTCTTCCTTAGAAAAGGTCCAGAATTGAGTATCGTAATGGATTCGGACACAAAATTTGCCGCTGAGAATCCGGTCATATTTTCAGCCCAATTTTCTGTACTTCCGGCACGTTTGGCTATAGAAAGACACGGAGGATCGCTTCCTTCGGCAGCTGAATGTTCGTTGGATTGTTCGAACCAGAATTATCATCGACAATGTAGAATAACATCTCCAGGATTCCCGGGGATTTATCCTAGAGGAATGAGGTGTAGAATTTCGCTGGAATCAACCGCTGGAAGATTTAAAATCGGCGGTGTTAACGAGGACGTTTTTAACCTGATGAATTATACGGTTCAAGATGGTTGCAGGACGGAAAACTGCGAAGATCACGTCGAGGAGGATATCAATGCGAGGAATCGCGCCTTGACTCGCGATTACGAGACGGAGGAATCGAGCGTTTTGGAAAAAACTAGACACGCGAGAAATTTGGTCAGCTTCGATTACCGATTCGACGAGGACGATGAGATGATTATCATCGGAAGCGACGTTAAACAGAGGAGAATTAAAGCAAGGGAAAGAAAGCTGAGCAAAGATAACAGCGAAGATCATCAGGTTGAAGATCATCGATCTGGGAAACGGAGAAAATCTAAGAATAAAACCCACCGCAAAGGGGAAGCAGCTGGTCACATGTCCGGGAGGAAATCTGCGGAGGGACATTTCCAGCGTGACAGAAAGGGCAGCAGGAAGAACCCAAGTTTTCAAAGCGAAAGGAACCTGAAAAGCCTTTACGACAGTCTTGAAGAAAAGAGGCCGGAAATAATCGAGGGAAGTGGAGTGGGCGGGAGGAAAACAGGCTCTTTATTCGACCATAGATTTCACAGAAAACACAAGTCTCACGATGACAAAGTGGACGGCTTTCGTTGCGTCAGTGACTATTTAGCAATTTACGAAAATATGAACGGCAAGATAGTCGAGATATCGAAATTTTGCGGGGACGGACACGTGCCGCAAATCATTTCGCGCGGTAGAAATGTGATTGTTGAATTTTCCAGCAAACGGGACGGCACCATAATGCACGACGGGTTTCAGCTGACTTTACAGGAAACTGAGACTGACAGTGTGAGACATCCGAAGAACTGCGAATTCGTTTACAAGAGTACGGACCGCGGCGCGAAAGAGAGTATCAAATCGTTTCAGCACTGGTATCCGCCGAGTACGTTGTGCAGCTATAAATTCGTGGGAAAAATAAGCGAGAAAGTATTTGTACAGTTAAAAATAATCCGCAACGAGTTTGAGTCGGAGTCAAATTTTCACTCGAAGCAAAATTCGAGCTTGAATTATTGCCCCGGAAATGAAATAGCCGTTTATAACGGAGCTTTTAGCAACGATTCTCTCGCTTGGTCTTACTGCGACATTTTACATTCTGATATAAACAATATTCAAGTCCCGGTTACCTCGACGGGGAATATTCTACTCGTTCAATATTACAGTTCGAAAGGATCTTTGAACGGGCAAGAATTTACGTACGGAATTTCTTACAAGTTTATTAAAAAGTCCCAGAATGTTGGTAAGAAGAAGCCCGTCACTTTCAACGAGACTAAAACAATTTCCCTAAAGCCTGTCAACTTCTCAGCCCTCAATCTTACAGAGTACGAAAATTGCAATTGCGATTTTTCGACAAGAATCGGAACTTTCAAAAGCTGGTTTATCGTGCTGGTTGTACTAGGTGTGATTTCGTTCTTAGGTGCCGTTATGACAATCGTCGCCCTTTTAATGAAATGCTTGAAGATCAGATCAATGGAAAACAAATTACTGCAGACACCGAAGCGGTGAAAAATTATGAAATAAACAAAATACTCAGTTTTATTTATACCCCACGAGTGACTCAGTTGTATCTAAGTTCAAGGTCTCCCTCTGATCATGATCATCGTATACGACGTTTTGCGAAGGTCTAGAATCAGCAATCCATTACACAGCTCGGAATTACCTGTCAATACTCGTTAGTTATTAGAATGGCAAACAATGTATAAATCGATCGCACGGAATCGAACATATCCCTCGGTAATAAATATCCCTGTAGCAGATGAAAAACGTTGTTGATGGAATCGAAGTGAACTGTTTACACAACAACCGTCGCGTAAAATATTGCAAAAATTTCAAAGAGATAATTTATACGCGATCGTCAGCACGGTCATGGAACGTTCTCTGATCAAATCGTTCTCTAATCGAATTGAGTGTGTTTTGAGTTACCTTGATTACTGATCTTTAGATTTTAGTCGAAAGTAGTTTAGCCAACGAAAAAAAAAATCGCCAAATTGCAGTGAAAGAAAAAAAAATATAGGTCCCACCGAGATTTGAACTCGGATCGCTGGATTCAGAGTCCAGAGTGCTAACCATTACACCATGGAACCTTGAAACTTAGGGGTTGAATGAAGGGTGAAAATCATTTTGTAAATAAACGATTATATTTTCTAAGCGTGAATTAGTTAGCATAAAAAATGAATAATTTATTTCCTAATATCTACGGACCTTATTCTGTATGGTTATCCGAATATTTCGATTTATTGTAGACTCTGTAGTATTATGTATGAAAACTTGTAAAAACTATGTATACTAATGATAATATATGATACTTGTGTGTAACCAATAACCATATCCTGCCATGAAAGAAAAATAATAATTATTTATAACTATGTATACATAATTTTATGACATAACTACTGTGAATATACATATATGCGATATACATACATATACATACATTTAATAAGTAATAAAATTGCATGCGAAAGTTCATGAACCTGTGCATATCAATGTAGGATTCAAATCTTATAATCTTACGCGATGCGCGAACTAAATATATTATATTAATGCAAATATCCTAAAGTGAGAACGCGACGTTGTTTAATTGACAAGAGAATTGACAGAGACGAGCAAAATTATTTCGCAGAAATAAATGTCTACGTCACATGGTATATAGGAGCGTGCAGTATGTGTGAATATAGTAGGTATATACATCGTGGCGGCAAACCACCCACACGGCTAATATTAGATGATTATATAAAATTGTTAGTACGAATCATATTCGTTTTATATCCTACACCGCAGATTATCTTCTACATCTATACTGTATTAATATTACGCATTCAATTTCTAACACGTAGATTATCGTTTATTGTTTTATATGCGTTCGAGCAAAGTGAATTATTGTACTAGATACGAACATTGGGTTAACTTCGTTTTCTGTACTGGCATTGCTTCCCTTCTCTGTCTATATACAATATTTATACCCACGTAAATTCTTTAATGATTTGTATATTTTTGAATACCGTGAAAATATTTTTGTAACCGATAGATGAATTTTTGTAATAATATTTAAACGTGAGTGTAATATTTTCACGCTATCAAATATTTTGAATATAATTAATTAATGAGTACAGTTATCCTGAGCGATCTTCCGATCTCTACTCCTGTTCAAAATCATCTATATTTATATCTATGATCTTAGGATAGTTATCTATTGTATCTATTATTTGTAAACCGAATTGTACCACGAACATACCTATACGGAGCATGCAATATAAGCAATAAGTCGAAATGTGATTAAAACTTTATTATAATCATGCAAATAAACTGTCTAAGTACGAGGTGATTGTCCTTCTTTTTTTTTTTCTTTTATTGCAATCTTCGTTTTCAGTCGCCTAATCTAGGCACATCATTTTTATTGGTACAAAAAGACCGCTGAAAAATGGTTGATGCTGATTCGCAGGGATGTCAATCAATTATGCATCACATGGATCGTTACTTTAATGTCTCTGTCACTGATATGCAGTAGACGTGGATCGAAATTGTTTGTGGAATCATTATACTAAGATGAAGAATACGGCATGATATCTCGAATACTTCTAAACAATCAGCAATAATTCTTTTGCTATAATAAGTATCCACTTCGACAATTTAGGGAATTTAAACTGGCTGCCGTTAATTGTCAATTGCGGCAAAACTAGTTCGCGCAGTTGCCATCGTAGAAGCACGGAGACGCCACTTCCTGAACAAATTGGTCTCGCCATCTCAAAGATTATTTCAGAACTATAATATTCAGAATGAATGATCATAATATGACGGGCTGAAGAATGGGGAATACGTCCTCTGCAACTAGTCATTCATGCCGTGCCAGTTGTCTCGTAGATGGCGATACTATTTGATACCCCGTTGGCCTCGCTAGGTAAGCAAGGTCGAGCAGTGAACTTAAAGTGGAGTAGTGGCACCTGTTGTGGAGTCAGTGGCCTTCGAGGCGTCGACGAGCTTGTATGGGGATTGTGTTAACGAAATACGACAGTGTCAAGTATCTTAGTAGAAATAATTTGAGGGCAGATAAATTATTGCAAAAAAGACGATGGAGTCATTGAAGACAATAGATATTTGTCCAGTATTTTTAGTCATTTACTGTATGATACTGATATGATAACACTCGTCTTTCTGTTACAATTGGATAAATCTTCATCGAAGTCCGAACATCTTGGTCCAGCAAGGACTCTGGTCCGAAAAAAATAGGAACGAGTTTATAACCATATGAACTCAGTCTTTGTAAAATTAGTAACATTAGATAGTATCTTTATCTGATTGTAATACAAATGTTATATTTATATTGTGATAACTTGCATGCTAGAGGCCAATTAGAGAGACTAGATCAATTACGTTGTATACATATGTTTATTTCTAATAAACAGTTTTAAATTATATGTGTATATATATAGGTATCTTTGAGAAACGATATTGTATCCTTGTTGCATCAATAAAATTCTAGATATACCAATAATCAATTGCGTCTTCATTTTCCACTTTTCCCTTCCTGCGATTCTTCATTTCAAAACTGAAACAGCGTAGATAAATTAAAATGAAATATCAATACATTTTTAGCTACTTCTAGGCGAGCGTTAGTTAGTTTTTTTAACTTTTCATTGACTCGAAGTAAATATTTTGAGATGTAGGATTCGACTATAAGCTTGACGATGTGCATTAAGACACGTCTGCACGATTGCATATCAGGAGAACATCTGACCCGAGGAGGTGTGCCGAAAAAGGATATGCCTCTTGATTCATTCATGCATACCTCTCTCTATACGTCTCTATACCTATATTTAACTTATACTAGCATTTTCTGGAGTTAGAAGGATTTTAACTCGCAAAATTTCTGCTCCTGGTATCAGGAGAACATCTGACCCGAGGAGGTGTGCCGAAAAAGGATATGCCTCTTGATTCATTCATGCATACCTCTCTCTATACGTCTCTATACCTATATTTAACTTATACTAGCATTTTCTGGAGTTAGAAGAATTTTAACTCGCAAAATTTCTGCTCCTGGTATCAGGAGAACATCTGACCCGAGGAGGTGTGCCGAAACAGGCTATGTGTATTGATTCATTCATGCATATGTCTCTCTATACGTCTCTATACCTATATTTAACTTATACTAGCATTTTCTAGAGTTAGAAGGATTTTAACTCGCAAAATTTCTGCTCCTGGTATCAGGAGAACATCTGACCCGAGGAGGTGTGCCGAAAAAGGATATGCCTCTTGATTCATTCATGCATACCTCTCTCTATACGTCTCTATACCTATATTTAACTTATACTAGCATTTTCTGGAGTTAGAAGAATTTTAACTCGCAAAATTTCTGCTCCTGGTATCAGGAGAACATCTGACCCGAGGAGGTGTGCCGAAACAGGCTATGTGTATTGATTCATTCATGCATATGTCTCTCTATACGTCTCTATACCTATATTTAACTTATACTAGCATTTTCTGGAGTTAGAAGGATTTTAACTCGCAAAATTTCTGCTCCTGGTATCAGGAGAACATCTGACCCGAGGAGGTGTGCCGAAAAAGGATATGCCTCTTGATTCATTCATGCATACCTCTCTCTATACGTCTCTATACCTATATTTAACTTATACTAGCATTTTCTGGAGTTAGAAGGATTTTAACTCGCAAAATTTCTGCTCCTGGTATCAGGAGAACATCTGACCCGAGGAGGTGTGCCGAAACAGGCTATGTGTATTGATTCATTCATGCATATGTCTCTCTATACGTCTCTATACCTATATTTAACTTATACTAGCATTTTCTGGAGTTAGAAGGATTTTAACTCGCAAAATTTCTGCTCCTGGTATCAGGAGAACATCTGACCCGAGGAGGTGTGCCGAAAAAGGATATGCCTCTTGATTCATTCATGCATACCTCTCTCTATACGTCTCTATACCTATATTTAACTTATACTAGCATTTTCTGGAGTTAGAAGGATTTTAACTCGCAAAATTTCTGCTCCTGGTATCAGGAGAACATCTGACCCGAGGAGGTGTGCCGAAACAGGCTATGTGTATTGATTCATTCATGCATATGTCTCTCTATACGTCTCTATACCTATATTTAACTTATGCTAGCATTTTCTGGAGTTAGAAGGATTTTAACTCGCAAAATTTCTGCTCCTGGTATCAGGAGAACATCTGACCCGAGGAGGTGTGCCGAAAAAGGATATGCCTCTTGATTCATTCATGCATACCTCTCTCTATACTTCTCTATACCTATAATTCATTAATACTAGCATTTTCTGGAGTTAGAAGGATTTTAACTCGCAAAATTTCTGCTCCTGGTATCAGGAGAACATCTGACCCGAGGAGGTGTGCCGAAAAAGGATATGCCTCTTGATTCATTCATGCATACCTCTCTCTATACGTCTCTATACCTATATTTAACTTATACTAGCATTTTCTGGAGTTAGAAGAATTTTAACTCGCAAAATTTCTGCTCCTGGTATCAGGAGAACATCTGACCCGAGGAGGTGTGCCGAAACAGGCTATGTGTATTGATTCATTCATGCATATGTCTCTCTATACGTCTCTATACCTATATTTAACTTATACTAGCATTTTCTGGAGTTAGAAGGATTTTAACTCGCAAAATTTCTGCTCCTGGTATCAGGAGAACATCTGACCCGAGGAGGTGTGCCGAAAAAGGATATGCCTATTGATTCATTCATGCATACGTCTCTCTATACGTCTCTATACCTATATTTAACTTATACTAGCATTTTCTGGAGTTAGAAGAATTTTAACTCGCAAAATTTCTGCTCCTGGTATCAGGAGAACATCTGACCCGAGGAGGTGTGCCGAAACAGGCTATGTGTATTGATTCATTCATGCATATGTCTCTCTATACGTCTCTATACCTATATTTAACTTATGCTAGCATTTTCTGGAGTTAGAAGGATTTTAACTCGCAAAATTTCTGCTCCTGGTATCAGGAGAACATCTGACCCGAGGAGGTGTGCCGAAACAGGTTATGTGTATTGATTCATTCATGCATACGTCTCTCTATACGTCTTTATACCTGTAATTATCTTAGACTAGCATTTTCCGGAGTAAAAAGGATTTTAACTCGCAAAATTTCTACTCCTGGTATCAGGAGAACATCTGACTCCAAGAGATGTGCTGAAAATTCGGGTGTATGGATATATAGGCATGCATTCGCGTCTTCGTGTATGTTGTTATATCTTTAACATACTTCATTTTAACATACTTTATTCATACAAGCAATTTTGGCACATGTCGGTTATCATATCGTGAAATAAAGTGTTGCAGGGAGGAGAAAGTGGAAAATAACGAAGCATTTGATTATTAATATATCGACGAATTTATTATGAGAGCATTCATACAATGTTAATCATTGTCAAAATTATTTACGATTTGTAATTGTTCCTTAAAAATAAATATACGTATGCTATCTTATATACCAAACAAAACTAGCTTCATGAAGACCTGGTGTATTCACTGGTTTCTTGCAATTGGAACAGAATCCCTGCTCAATGGAGATGTTTTGACACCGATGGAAGTTCATGCAACTGTAACAGATGGACAAGTGTTGCAATATCAGTATCATTTAGTAAATAACTTAAAATACTACACGAGATAAAGTTTTTTTTCCGTCAATGAGTACATTGTCTAGATTAATAAACTTTCCGGTCTTAAGAATACCTATATTGAGATGGCTACCACAATCGTATTTCGTTAACATAACTCCCATGCTAATGCGTTGGTCAAAATAACGAACTACTATTATAGGCTGCAAATGCACAAACGCCTGACTTAAGGCAAGCCGCATATCTACCAGTCGAACGGGTTGCAGGCAACAAGGCGCACAGATGTTTGCTGTAGAAGTAGTTCTTGATTCCGTATATGATCGAATATAGTATTTGAATCTCATCAAGAACTGACATCTACAAATAAAGAATTTAGTATAAGACATAGGACGAGCAAAGGCACAGGAATAAGTGAACTTCTTGTTAATTCAACAATGATCCTGATTATTTCTCCCGTTCTAGCAATTGATAAACTTCTGCCAAATTATCTCCGTATTACAATAACATGTAGACAATTATATATCGGCTTCCTCATGTTAACAATGATTGAAAAAATATTCAAGCAACTTATTCTGGGGTAGACTTTATCGAATGTTATCATCCTGCATATTATATTTTTAATAATTAAGTGTCGTCTGATTTTAAGGTTTCGAAATCATCGTCCTACCGACAGAGACGTCAGAATACGCTAGTCAAACAGTCGATGGAATATAAGCACAGATTCAAATCAAAGACAAGAAAATATATGATAAAAATATTTTCTAAGATATAAATAATTTATATTCAGCTTTATTGAATATGATTCGATCTTTTATCCCCATAAAAATTTCTCTACAGCATGCAATACTTAAATAATTTAGTTCCTCTGTTGATAACCACGCGTACTTCTTTCTTCCGGCAAATATCTGTCGCGGTGAGTTGCTCTCCGTGTTTCATTTCCCAAATCTATTTTTATTGATGCCATCTTTCATTTTTAAGTATCAAAATTAGTTTATAATCGTTCCTCATGGATTGAGTTACTGTTTAAGCATATTATATCTGTGTTCCGAGTGAGATTACTTATATCCTTTCCGCATTTGTTTCAGACGCTCACGTCGTGTCATACATAACCAAGCAGAATGGTGAGTAGATGTTTTTTTTACTAATCTAATTCAGATCTAGTTCAGATCTTGTCAAACATGGTCGACAATCATTTCGACGTCGTTCACACCTTTCATAAACACTGAGAACTGAATAATGACGGCGAATGCTTATCTCGTCTAACTCAACCCAACCCTAACCTCCAAATTGTGTTTTACTTACGCAGTACGTGTTTATTCTTTATTTTACAGCCACGTGAAATCAAGGAAATCAAAGACTTCCTTTTGAAAGCTAGAAGGAAGGATGCTAAGTGTGAGTTGAAACCGTTTACGTTATTTTACTCAATAATATTGACAGGTTAAAAATTACGTGCTCTGTTTACATCTATGATTACATATTTACGTGTGATAGCAAAACGTGAAAGTTTTAAGTTGCGAGAAATATTGCGGCAGTAAAATGTTGGCAACATTGACGAGGATAATTCAGCTGATAATGATGAGAAAAATAATTCTCTTACAGCTGTTAAAATAAAGAAGAATGCCGAGAATGTCAAATTCAAAGTACGCTGCTCTCGTTTCCTCTACACTCTTGTCATCACGGACAAAGAGAAGGCAGAGAAACTTAAACAGTCGCTGCCACCTGGTGAGTTGTCTGTTTTCTTTTCCAAGTGAATTATCCTTTATCATTCCATGAAATTTCTTAGACTAGATATGGGAGTTATTTTATGCGATTAACGGTGTTCTTGGATTTATTATCGCTGAGAAATAGAAATAATCAGTATCAAAAATTATCCCACTGGTATTAGCAGAAGAATTTCTGAATTTGAATACAAAAATAGAATTTAGAATTCTTTATAAATAGATTTCATTGATAATCGATTTTATATTTCCACTGGGATGAAAAAGTTCAGATTGGATCTGAAACATTATTCAATACTTTCTACTGCATAGTGTGAATGATACTTTTCCAAATAATATACAATAAAATCAATCACGAATTGGTGATGAATAGATTTTTATTTTTATTGTTACAGGTCTCCAGGTGAAAGAAGTGAAGTAAACTATACTTGTCACGTGAAATAAAAATTCTGTATAAAATTTAACACGTCTATACTATTATTTCAACCCTTTCCGCTATTATTCCTCGCTCCTTTAATCTAAACTAGGCAAGATTCAACTTTTATTTCAATATCATTATCACAACAAGAAATACTATGAAACCAGGCATGATCGTCAGTCAATAACCACTCATAGTATATAAGGAACTCTATTCAACTCCAAGAAAACGTCGAGGGTCTAATCTCTGTAGGAGATAATCTGTTGTAAAATAAAGAATCTCCTAATTCGTACAATTTTTTTAAAGAATTTACTCCAATCACGAGTCGTTATTGCTGGTATTACCCTTTCAAGTATGAAAGTTACTTTACTGTCGAAAAATTAATGATCATCCAGCTCTTAGCTACCGTAATTATTTCAATTAGTATTCATGCAACTATCGCGGGTCTTAGAACATTTCTGGCACGGTTGATCCAAGAACTGTTTCCTCCTCTCGAACATCGATGAATTAAGTTGTTTCTTCTCATCCGGTCTTGCGTGCATTAATTCAAACTCGTCGTAGGTATCTCTACACACGTTACCACTGCTGCAGGACGGTCTTTGGTCACTAGGATATCCTCTACAGCAGTAATGCCTGACTTGACACTGTCGTTCGTCGTGTTGACTTCCTCTTTTCAAGTGTCTTCCCAATCGACAATACTTTCTCATGCACGGTCGTGCCTGCTTTTTCATCTGCTGCGAAAACAGCATCCCTAGCTCATCGTAGGTTTCGCTAATCTCCGAATCGTCAGTCGATTCCCTTGCGAAAGCTGTACAACCAGTATCACCGTCACACGTATTGCTGCCAGTGTTGTGAGCCTCCGCTTCTTTGAACTGGACTTTGTGTCCTGACTCGGGAAAATTTTCGTGATCGTCATGGCCAGAATACGCGTTTGAGTGGGAATGAACATGAGAATTTATACCGCTGCAAGTTTCCTGGTGGCAAATCTGAGTAGGCGATGCGTTCGTCTGCATGTCTCTACTCCCGTTGCATCGAATCGCATTTTCGTGAATGTGATTTGGTTCCCGATGGTTCATTCTCCTTTCCGATTCTCTGGCAAGCAGAAAAAAAAATTGGGAAGGAGTTAAGCTGCAGGAATCCGCTTCTAAGTTGGACAACGATTCCAGCAGGCATCTTTCTGAGTTTGTTAGTCGAACATTAGCGAGACCCTCGCGGTGTATTCTGTCTTTGATGGACTCAATTTCCGAGTTATTTTCGCGGTGGGTTGCGTTGTGTGATTTCTTCTCGATGAGAGACGATCTGTTCGTCGAATCTATGCTCAGCATCTGCATTTCCGAGGGTGATAAAGAGAGGATTAAGCCCCGCTCACTCTCCGTCATCGTGACGGTGTTAAAATCCCTTATCTTCGTCTCTAGCTTTTCGATTTTCCTTTGTCTCTGGATCAGCTCCTTTCCCGAATCTGTTGACAGCATGAAATTCTTTTCGGAATTTGATATGTGCAGCTTGTCTTGTTCTCGTGGGGTCAAATTGGCCAGCAACGTGTGCTCCGACGAGGTCAATCTTGTGCTGCAATCTTTCCAAGGAAGCTTCGACAGTTTTATTCGCAATGTATTTATCCTTAAGTTTCTATGCTGCGAGGGCGAGGGCCAGATTACTTTTCTCTCTGATTCTGAAGCTGCGTAAAACCTGACGTGCTCTTCGGTCAGTCCCAGTTGGGCCAATTCGTAGGAGTTCAAACTCAGGAATGAGCTGTGTTCGATTTCTGAAAGTTCCAAACAACCCACGTCGTAATTCACCTCTGCCAGTCTCTTCCGGATCTCGTTTATCCGCTGACCTCTTTGAGAATACTCCAATCTCTGCTGCATGACGTTTCTCTGGGATTTAGAAGCGACAAGGAACCGAAATTCCGAGTCCGTTATACCCAGCTTCTTCTTTTCCTGGTCGTCAATCTCCTTCAGAAATTTTTTATCCCTGCTTTCTAGCTCTAAATATTTTCTGTCATCGTGAGATATGCCCGAAAATTTACAGGCCATTTGTTTTAATATGACCTGACGCTTTTCCAACGGATTGCTCACCAGCAGTTCTAGATCCTTGTCCGTAATTGGGAGCAGCAGTCTTTCGGAGGAGGATAATTTTCTTATGAACCTTCTCTCTGTTTCGTTCAACGTTACATTTCTGTTACCGTCAGGACCCATTCTCTCAAGTCTTTTCCTAAGCTCGATCAAAAACTCACGTCGACCTTCGCGGGCCAGAAGTTTCCTCTTTTCACGATCTGAAGCGATCAAAAATTTCAGATCTGAATCTGTCGCCGGAATCTGGTGTTTCTCTACGTTCGTCAAAGACCTCAGAAGATTTTGCTCCTTTTTGTTCAGGTTTATTATTTTCCTCTGAGTAGGGCAGGTCTTCTGCAAATACGAATTAAAATGATGTAATGTATCACATAATTTGCACTTGCGAACTTACTTGCAATCGCGACGTTAAAAGCTTCAATTGACGAGACCGTTTGTCTCTGGAATAATCCTCGTGTCTCTTGAGCTTGTTCTTCAAATACTCCATCGGCGAAAAAGGTTTAAATTTTAAACTGTCGACCGAACTCCACCAGGATTGTCTCGAGTTAGTTAACCTTGTGCAACAGGACCTGGAGCCTCCTCCACTTTGTCGATTATTCTGTTGCAGTCGAGATTCTTCGTCAAACTCGTTCCTAAAATAATGATAAACGTGTGAAGAGAATCTGGATAATTTTTAGTTAGATAAAGGCGCTTTACTCGATCGTCAAATCGCGTCTAGACTCCACGAATTTATACCGAAATCTGGTGAAATGTCCGCCCCTCATTCTCCCGTACAACGATTTATAACAGCATAGGCAAAGCGTCGTCATAGACAAGACCACGATCAAGGTGATGGCCACTTTTTGCAAAACGGTTTGCGTCGACCCAGTTTGCACAGTCGTTTCATCCGAATTGAACTTCGCAGATGCAGCTGATCCTCGACCGAGGTGATCGTCGCCCTTATAACGTACTCTAAATTGAATAATTATGACCAGAGTTTATTCCGTCCTAATTCCGTCTAATATTGTCTAATTGATACGCCATAAAGCGCCTAAATAAATTTACCAATTACATAAACGTACGCCATGTTTCTTCTCACGTCTTCCTGACAACCCTTCTCTGATTCTGAGGCCAGTTGCCTCTGATGGATAATGTTGTATCCCAACCAATGAGCCAAGTCAGTTCTGCCGATTTGCCTTAGTGCTAATTCCACGCGATTGTGTGCCTTGCTGATTTCTCCTTTAGTATTTGCTAGCCAACTTGTTAAGAGCCTTTTGCAATCAGGTCTGTAAGGCTCTTGCTGAGGCTGATGAAGCGGTGCAAGTAAGTGATTAGATAATCATTGTGCCAGAGTAATCAATGAATAAGTGAATGATTCGATTTACTGTTTGATCTTCGATGACTTCTGGCGTTCGGCGTCGAAGTAATTTGTAAAAGCGTATGCATTCAATTGGTCTGAGGTTGTTTGATAGAAATTCTATTTCTGGTATTTGGATTTGATACATTGCAAAGATTGCCTAATGGATAAAAAAGAAAAGTTCAACGATTGAGTACTTTCAGGACGAGGGTTAGAGTGCGAGGATCTTACCTGAAGCCAGAAGATGAATAGACCACGACGAAAGCAGTGCATATTTATTTCGAGCAATCGTGCATTTTACACTTCTCTCACTCACCTACTTTTAATGAAATGAAAATACAAGAAAAATACATGAATGTAAAAATCGTGTAAATTATCAAAACAACTGCTCTGAGATAACGAAAAAGGGTTGACATTTCACCTGCAGTCTGGGAAGAGCATTGAAATTCTGACGAATTGGTGTTGAATGAATCTGTCAATCAATCGATTCAGAAAAAAAAAACAGCTCTATATTCACGCCGATCTATAGTCGAATGTCAACCGATTAAACTTTTTTGAAATGGAGCTGAAAATACAATTCTATAGTTTAGATAATGGGTCTTCATCGCTTTATGATTCTAACTGAAGTGTTTGAGTTTCTAAACTCTGTGCGCCATGCGGGTCTGGGTTCCGTTAGAAGTCCTGATTTTTCTTCTTCTTTCAAACGTGTCCTGGAAAAGCGCAGATGCTCGAACTTTTCGCCTCAAATCTACAGGGATGAGAGAAGGCAGCGTGGGGGCTGACGAAGACTCCGCAAACAACTTGAAAGGAAGTCAGCAAAGTGAGCTAGCCGTGGTTTGCATAGTTTTCTGGTATTATCCTTGACTTTATATCGTTTTTCAAGGAAGAGCTGTAACCGAGGAAGAAATATCGTATATCGCGAGCACTTTGCAGCCGAGAGAGTGCCTCAGTCTGTTGTATTTGTTGCATCATTCATACAAGAGAAGACGCAGAAGAGAAAATGCATTTGAGGTAGTTTTTCTCATTCAACACTTCTTCCTTAAGATGAATATGAAATAATCCTCTCTTCGTAATACAGCGAAGGCCCAGAAATCGAGTAAGATCTGCACAAATCACTCCTTGTGAAACAATGCTCCTTAATTATTGGCGAGATCCGAGGTCTAGGAATCAAAGGGATTGTTCTCACGTTTCGCGAAGTCTTCGGCAAGTTAAAAGACAAGATCTAGCAAAATGGTTATATGGTAGAAGACCACCGTGCTCTGCAAGGCCCATAACTCTGAACGGAACGAACAATGCGTCTGCTTTGCACATCATGTAAGCATAACGCCTTTTACACTTTTTTATTTATTTGATTTACCGTTTTTACATACACACATCAGTCTTAATTAAAACTTGTACAGCCGTCGTGGCTTTTAACGTTAAATTTAGGAATTTCCACAGACCAATCTACTATAATAGGCCAACGACTGATCGCGGGACTTCGACTGACCGCGGGACTTCGACTGGCCGCGGGACTTCGACTGACCGCGGGACTTCGACTGACCGCGGGACTTCGACTGACCGCGGGACTTCGAATGACCGCGGGACTTCGACTGACCGGACTTCGACTGAATCTACTTCCGACTCAATGATTTGGATTTACATTGCTCTCGCAGTCTTCGTTACCACAACCGTACTCCTTTGCTTACACTACTTGTTGCTGAAATTTCGAAAATCTTCCAAGTACACGTGAGTGAATTTTTCGATTTCCTCTTTACTCGTTATTCAAAATTGTTTCTAAGATTGATTCGTTTATGTAAGTAACATCGTTTCGTTTCTTCTTGGCAGAGCTTTAGCTGACAAGGATTCAGCAAACGTGCAATACACCTGCGGGTGTATCGACGAAGAATTGACCCCGACTTGTAACCAGAAGCAGAGATACTTTGAACCACCACAAACTGGATGTGGGTGCTCGGACAATTAATATAATGTGTAGCAAGTCCTTTTTCCAAATACTTCTGATATTCAAGAATCAAGGTCTTCGGAATTTAACTGTAGGCAATGAACTGGGCGATCAGTCATTCGGGGTAAACGAATTATTATCATTTATTTTGATAACAAATATATAGCACACTTTCGTGTTATCGATAAATGACTCTTATATAAATAAATACGTTTTATAAGTAATATATGTAACCATGTTGTACTTGGGAATTGACTTTTAGCTTGCCTAATAATCGTATATGATCCTTTCGTGACATTCCTCAAGAATTCTGCGCCATTAATGAGCATATGGCGAGTATAATTTTTTTGATAAATAAGTGGCAAGGTCGAACCTCCCTATTTTGTGCAAAATTTTGTCCATACGCTCGTTAGCTTTGTCGTCTTTTAAAGCCATTTGATTCCACTCCTCCAGTTCAAATAGACAGTGAAGCTCTGGTCGCTCGAATGAAGTATCATCAGAGCTCTGCTTCGGGGATTTGAAATTCGTCAAAGGATTTGCAGACAAAGCCGTTGTCAAATATGAACATTCTTCTGGATAGAGCATCTTGGAAAGATACTCCAGTTCACCAGGCGCGAAATAGCCCGAGCTACTGACTGGCGAATTCTTGAATGTTGGGAATGTAAATTTCATAATAAGACAAAAAGATCATTTGTAGGCTTCAGGTAGGAAGGCCGATACGTTCACGAACATTTACTCGAGGAAATAATACACAATAATATTATTAGGGATTCGTACTCTAAGGTTAATCGATAAAAGTCACAGTATCTTCTGTATTTTTATACACATTGCCGAAAATCGAATGAGCTATGAACGAATT
Organism: Rhogogaster chlorosoma; assembly: GCA_944452935.1. NCBI lineage: Eukaryota > Metazoa > Arthropoda > Insecta > Hymenoptera > Tenthredinidae > Rhogogaster > Rhogogaster chlorosoma. Next base: position 24,717,358 of record OX101800.1, on the reverse strand, counting down.
TTATTCATACGACTTACCCTTGCAATAACAACCGTCAAAAGGTAGAATTGTACAAGTTTCATAATAAAAACGGGGTATATCATATATTCAAAAAGGATTGTAATCAATCGCAATGTCATACGATATGTTCGACAGCTGACTGTGGTCTGTAGCTGTTCAACTCGCGTTTATCCAACGCGTATTCAGTTTCTCAAAAATCCATTAGACTTTTTATTGCATCCCTTCGTTATTGATAGATTTTTACATTCATCTCGTTTAGGTTTCTATTTCTTTTTATATTCTTTTTTCTCGGTTTTTGTACACCGTTCCTCCCGCCTTGAAGATCTGTTCTTTACTTTAGATCCTGGAATTTATCAACGGAATTTTAAGTTCAGGATTATTGCAGGGAGGTAAAAATATGGGGACAAGAACGAGACGATTCAATTTTTTTTTATCAATGTCAAATTATTAGGACATTTACTATTTTTAATCGACTTACGATGGATTTTCCAATGTGGGGTGCAATTACAGCACTGACAAACGCCACTTTCCCGATTAGGTAAGGTGAGTATTTTGTCCTGGAACTGTTGCATGTCGAAAGTGCAGTCTCTTTTAATTTGGCGACGTTGTCGGGATACAATTTTGTCTTGCATCGCCCTGAGGTAACTTTTAGTGGTTTTAGTTTCCTCTTTGGACTTGGCTTTGGTCTTTCTCTTTTTCCTCTTAGGCTTCGTTCCGCAAATTTTTTGCTCTAAAGGACAACACGTGAAGGAATGTAGAGGCTGACTTTCCTTCGGCATTTTGACTACTGATTCATCGTCCGAAAGTTTGAGTTTTTCGATCGAAACTTTGGGTTTGATTCTCTCGCATAACACAGAGTCTGAATAACGTCTTCGGCTGTCAATGCCTACGGAATTGATGCAGCTCCCTCCCTCGATATCAATTTCCGAAATTTGGGAACGCACGTTTGACTGCATCTCGAAGTCATCGTGATGATTTAGACAACCGATACACTGCAGTCCTTTTTCCTGCTTGGTGTTATTCCCCGGACGTGAATAGCTGTAAGGTGTCACATCATCCCTTAGCCAGATCTCCCTGAATCCTTGTACAAAATACCGAATCATGGATTACCTGCATTCAGCACAGCACAGAGGATTCCTCAACGACCATAGAAAAATGAGAAAAACTATTCCACAGATAAAAATCACGACGATGCCTAGTGCGATCATGAGAAATAGCAAATTTTTTGATACAGCCCTCTTCCATTTTACTGACCGGCTTTCGCCAGGAGAAGCTTCTCGTTCATTGCGCAGTGCTCTTTCAGAAATACTGTTAAATACTATTAAATTAAATCTCGAAGCCTGGATTATTCATGTGAATAAGTTCGTCTTTTAATTTCCCTATTAGTGAAGATCTATCTTACGCAGCAATCATCGGGTGATGAACGTTGTTGTACTGATTAGTTCTTCTATGAATTTTCTCGCGTTTTATCCCGTGAGGAATTCTTTCGGCATGGAGATGATGGTCTGGTCTGTTCTCGTTCGTATCTCTCTCGAAGATTCTCTTTTTCGCAAATCTTCTGTCTTCCCGATCGTTTTCCTTGCTGCTAGATACCGGATTACGTGTCTTTCTGTTTTTACAGACCCAATTAGCCAGTTCTGGTCTACCCAGAGCATTCAGATGCAGGATCATGACGACGCGGGCTTTTGGCTCTGTTTTATCTGAATGATTGTGGGGATTGAATGATCGATTTTTAGTGCAATTGTCACAAATATTACCTGGGAACTGCTGGTTCCAGACCCTGAGTTCGTTTAGACATGCACGTTCGTTCACTGAGGTTTCTCTGGTAACTCTGTGTTCCTTATCGTCAGAAATCGCCAAGTAAATCGACTCCAATAACCTCAAGCATTCTATAGGGTTTAATTCTCGAGAAAGATAGGTCAACTCGTCGAGGGTGAAGTCTGCTGCGTTTTGAACCACCCATGTACTCTGAGAGTTTAAAAACGTGATTTTTACGCCAATTGTGGTTTGAAGGAAATAAATTTAGGTAGGAATTGCCAAATGACCGAGAAGGAGCTCACCCTTGAAATAATGATAAGAACATAAATATTGTATACAAATTTCATGTTAAAAATACCCGTATAAAATGTAACGACCGCATTACCAAATTCCTGTCAGATTCTGACAACCGACAAGTGACTGGTACTGTCGATCCAACGTTGCAGTTTTTCGATAACTTCAGGATACATATTTTAATCCTATGATGTAACCGTAAATATTTTATTCCTTTCAACGCGGTGCGAGAAATCCATTTATGTTTTTTACGTCGTTTTATACTAAATCCTGCTTTCGCATAAGAGAGTCATGTTGAAATGGCACTTGATCATGCCCCTACCTGGCAACATCATCGGAACGATGTTTTTCGTATCTTTTCTTCTACTTCAGGCAAGATTATCAAGCGTATTATATTTAGCTGATTGTTTAAATCAATCCTCAAATCTATAGATCGCTACAGCAGATGTAGAGGCACCGATTTTGCAATACATCGCGAGACGTCTGCTCCCAAATGAGTGCCAGATCATCATCAACCACGAAGTTGCTGAGCGTAAAAATGAAAAGAACCTTACTTACTATGAAAATATCAGATCATTTCATTCCCATGAACTATAAACTTGATTAGAATTATTCCTCAATATTTTCTACCCTTTGACGTAATTTCATCCGTAGCAAACCCCTACCAGTCACCATCGAATGCAATCGATTGCTTTCGAAAACTTGTTGGCTGGTCGTCAAATCTTCGGATGAATCGAAGAGACACTCAATTAGTGCTAAGAAATCGACTTCTTCAAATTGGAAGAAATGACCTGGCCACGTGGCTCGTTGGCCCATCTTCTAGGGGAAGGGCTGTTACTGAGGAAACCATCGAATATGAGTAAAAAGCATAAAATCAGGCTCGTTCATATTCAGTCGAAACTTTTCTTTTGATGTTGAGCATATAAAAAGGATTCTCAAATGAGATTGTTTTTGAAAACTTGTATTCATCTCTTTGGAATGTATTTCCAGATCTTGGGACAGCAAGAAAGAGAACAACAGGAAGTTGCCGCCTTCGTCTGCCCCCACAATTTCAAGACTAAACACGTTAATCTATGGTCCACCTCAGATAAAATCGGTTTCTGGATTATCTCCAGAACCTCATCAGCAATCGATCTCCTCGTTTCCCGATATGCGAAGAATGACTGGAATCCACAGTACAGATTTGTTCAAAGATAGTCACTTGCAGGTAATGGCAGAGCCATTGTCTGTGAAGCCTGCGTCGTCAGCCCCAGTGGTAAATGTCACAGCAGATCCTGTAGGTCAACATCAGACCCGTGGAGAATCTGCTGGAAGTAGTAGTACCGCAAAGGAAAACGATGGCAAAGATCTGACATCAAAAATACCAGAAGATAAAAAACATAATAAGTTAAAATTTCCACGGATTCTTCCCCACTTTTCGGACGAAAAAACTGCTCGATGCTTGAGGGTGCCACTCAGCACTGCTTTGGTGGTTATTGGAACGATCATGATACTGACGTGCTGCTGCGCTCTCTTACTTCGAAACAGATTAGTGGCCTGTTTCGAGAACCTTAGGAGAAGGAAACCAGCTAAACCAATTAGGTTGTTATTCATGAAACTAAAATGACGCAGGGAAGTAGTTGGATACAATGATTCCTTTTTTTCAGCAAGCGGTTGTCCACGGATGAGGAACAGGGCTTTATGGGACCAAAGACCTTTGGGAAACCCCCGAAGAGGAGTGGCAGGAAAGGAGGTGGACCACCGGATGTGACGAACGTTGGCGTCCAGAACACTTATGGTGCATCAAACGCGTCTGGGGAATCCCAGGAGAAACCTACGGGTTGCTGCATCTGTTGTGCGAGAAAGAAAAAGAAGAGTAGAAAAAAATGGAAGAAGTGATCTGGACCATCGCGAAACATGATCTGATATGCATATGTTATGCCTTGAGAAATAGTTGTACATTAAATGGCTATTTTTTGTAATGGAATTGAATTATGAATAAAAAACAAAACGACTCTGTATCTTGTAATCCATGTATCTACGCTTCTTCAGTTTGCTGCAGATCCTAGTGATCGTTTTCCAAGTTATTTTTTGCAGAATGCTGGCTGAAAATGCAGCAATCATTATCGATAAGATTATCGATGAACAGTAGAGTGTTACTTGCAGCTAGTGTAATGACCATGTGAAGATGTCAAATTCTGTATAAGGCTAGATAGTATTTTCGAAGAAATTAGCCATGCCAAAAGTAAACCGTTGGCTGATAACGTCGATAATTGAAGACATCAGAGAATTTATATCAGTGGCTAATGAGATGTGCTCCTGGATTGGAAGGGTCGAACACTTGTCGTGGAAATTTCCGACTAGATCTGCTAGAAACATCAACGCTATGGCGATCATAGAACACCATAGGGGCTCTGCTGGTGAAATGTACATCCTGCTTCTAGAAATGGCTTACGACAGGTTCAAAAACACCCGTTTATTACGAGGCACGGACATGGCCTGATCGCCAAACTCTAACATTGAGCGATAATTTAGGATGCACTTCGTCCTGCGTCTCGTCGTAGAATTCATGGACAGTTATCCATTCATTGAAGACTTTTTCAAGGATCAAGTAACCAGGGTGAAGAGACCGAGAAACATGAGCCTAGCCAACATAATTCGGACTCTGTGGAACAGGATGAAATCAATACCAGAAACTATAACACGGAATATGGTACGTAGAAAAGTGGAACCTGTCTGCGGGATGCGTCTTACCACAAAGTCTCTCCTATAGATAAAAACGAAGCACCTAGAAAACTCCGTTTTTACGGGCCAAGAGTCTCGCGGTTGTCAGGCTTCCGGTTCACTTTTTCATTGCGAAAATTGCTCGTGTGCAAGCAAGGCCGTCAAGGACTTGGCAAGCATCATTAGCACTGCGTTACAGGAAATTAATTCTTCTTCGGTGATTGTTGCCGAGCGGTAAGAGATTTTGAGTTTAAAACATGACGTAGCTTCCTGATATCCGAAACTCTGGTTGAGAGCTTCTAATTGATAATTGACAGAGGAGTAATTTGTACGGACCTCTTCGAGAAAACGCAATGGGCTGTAATGACGAAACTGGTGGAGGCGATAGATGCGGATGCCAAAACTCTGCTGGAAAAGACATCAGCTATTCGGGCCAAGAGCGAGGCTGACGTTAACCAGCTTGAAAAATCCGTGCAAACTTTTGCTGCAGAATTTGAAAAGCAGAAGACTGAGAGGAGCTCTTTGGAGACGAAAGTTAGCGAGTCTGAGGATCGGTTACACGCTAGTAATCAATGCTCGATTTTTATTTAATTCTAAAATTTGAACGTAGAAATACGTTTTCATGAATTTATTTCCTTTCGCGTCTTGAGGTCTGATGTATAAGCCGTAAAATCTGAGGTATAAACCATAAACCCAATTTTCAGTTAACAGTCAGTTGCACCAGTTGAAGACCACGAACACGGAATTGGTAGAAAAAAATCGCGTATTGGCAGAGTCTCTTTATAACACAAAGGACAAGTTGGCAAATTCAGGCTAGTACTCTAATCATTCTACCTCACATAGTAAACAGTGACAGATGAAATGAGGACAGAATTGCTTGTTGAAAACTAAAATCCGTCATTTTTTGAATTTTGAAGAAATCCTCCTAGCCGTTACTGTGCAGCAGATGGCAGAAATAGCGGAGAGCAAACTGGCGCTTGAAAACGCGGTTAAGAATTTGCATGGGGAATTTACAGCGGCGCGTGAAGCCTCTATTATCGAGACAGAAAAGCTGCAAAGGAGCTTGGACAGTCTTCGGGATGAGAAAGTTTCGGTTAATTAGCGAAGACTGAATTATACAAAAATTCACAACCGGCGAATGAAGAACGAGATTTTAAATAACGCGAATTATCACACTTTACTTCAGACGGAAAAGCGGTACCAGGAAGAGGTCGAAGATCTGAAGCAAAGACACGGCGAGGTTGTAAAAAAACTTCAAGAAGATGCTAGAGTTTGTGCTTCCGCAAGCGTTGATCGCTTTTCAACAGACACCGAGATGCAAACTGAGGGAGGAAAATGTGCATGCGAAACTGTAGACATTTTGGTCCCGAAAGGTGATCCGGAAATTGATATGGCGCAACAGTTGGTTTCTAATGAAGACGCGATCGAGAGATTAAAGCGACAAAACGAAAGATTGTCGAGGACTTTGACCCGCTTGAGAAGACATCGTAAAATATCTGATATCTGAAAGGTTATTGATTAAGATTGAATAAGATTAGAATTTTTATACCGAATCGAATTGTTCCTTCGATCGAATTCTTTATCAGTACAGTAAAAGTATTTTCGTATATTTTCGAAAAAGGATGGGTACTTTATATTTCGATTGGAATAAAGTATTTGAATTCGTTATCAACGACGTTGTCCAATATGGACAAAATTGAGCGAGAACAATTAAACGGTATATACTATATAGCCTTATGATATATAAACATATCTTATTTATAAGATTCTGATCGATTCACTCTGTCCATAATATATTAAAAATACGATTTTCAAAGTAAGATGAACGAAACGATGATTAATGGCACGGAAATGATGAATCGTTATACATATTAGAAGAGTTCGACGAAATATTATATAGACGACAATCCAGATCTCTAGCTATCCAATCCAGAGCACTAGCATAAAAACTACCGAATAGTAATTATAATTTTTTTGTGAAACTTTTGTAAAGCGTTTGGGTCTATGTCCTGTCAGTTTTGATGATCTTGTTGAAGGATTGCGTTTGATGTTTAAAAAGGCGATCACAGGTTCGAGATGACTACGCGTAACAGTCAGTATTACGTCACTAGTTTGCTATTGTCGTCTCGTGAATCAACGAATAATCTAAATACAGTATAATAAAACACGAATGATTGTTAATATTTAATTATTCTCGCTCAGTGTCCCTTCTCTAAGTTCGATACACAGGTATATATGTATATTAACTCACTTAAATATATCTTGTAACAATGAATAATCCACTTTTTAAAATATATTTTCATTTCTATTTTGTATATATTTACAATTTATCGTAACTTTAATTATTTATATATACTCGTTGATCCGGCTACCATCACTCCCTTGTAGACTGCAATTATTGTTTTCTCATAGTCTTCCATACTCGATCTCGTTGTACGTCAATACACATGGTATAGTATATAAGTATGTAAGTGGGTAGCGTGTAGATATTATTATTATATGATCTTTGGTATTATATGTATATTGTATAAGTATTATCGTGATGTATAATAATATATATGCATAGCTGACAGTGTGTATTTATGTACGTTACATATTATATAACACTCACGCGAACTTCGGAGCTTTTAATTAATATATTATTTATATCATTAATGCCCGGCTCGTAAATAATATTATTCTCATCGCTATGATAGTCGGTGCATACTGTTAAGGAAGAACATTCATATGATGATGACGGGGTTTCATTGTGTTTTTCTTCTTCTCTTTGTTTCTTTGTTTTTTTTTTCTTTTTTTTTATATCTAAATTCAATAATAAATAAATTAATGGGTAAACGTGATATCATGATAAGAGATAAGGATTACCTCTAGGTGAGTCTAGGTGACTGCAATTCATGTGAATAACAAGGTGAGAGGAATTAAAGATATATACGCGAGGGTGAGGTCGAGGGTGAGGGTGAGGATGTGGGTGTATATAATAAGGGTAGGAAAATCGGTGATGCAACTCCCTATTAATAATATATAGAAACCATATTATCAAGTTTGAATATATAATATGCTGTTAAAAATATTAGTAAAGGAGTAAATAAACGGTGTCGTAATACGCAAAGATATGAAAAAATAAATAAATAAATAAATAAATAAATAAACAGACAAGAAAAACAGACAGTAGGTGGTGATATAAGTTTATGGGTAATTAGTTGTTATACTAATTAGATTTGTTACTGGTAAGCGAGCACCTCCAGCTGTGTTAGAGATAATAATGTAGATTAAGATTTTGACGCTGTCTTTTCTAAAGTTTGCTAGCATCTGTAGCAGCGCAGTAAATAATTGTTGTACTATCTCAAGTGTACGTTTGTTTGTTGGATTTTTTTTTTCTTTTTTTCATATATACCTTCATATATACATATAAATATCGAATAATCTATATGTATATGTGTATATGCGTGTTTGTTTGATATTTTTTCTGTTCGTTTAGTGCAATGGTGTTAAGTATTGCGCGTGTATATATACTGTTATTGACATTATTGCGGATCCGATTTTTGATCAGGCTCTGAGATTTGATTATGCGTAGCAGAATAGTCGTATGTGAAAATGTGGGACCCGGTCTAGGCCCACTTGTCAACGACCGCGTCACTCACTGTAACATACACAAGTTTTAGGATTAATTTACCGATCTACCACCTATACCAGCAAACGCCACCTTCTTCGCTCCTTGTTAGGTTTATACTTCTGTTAATTGATTTTATATTAACGGAAAATATAACATTTTTAATTTGCATCACCGAAGGCGATCAATGGAATCATTGATGATCATTATTATTATTATAATTATTATATAGGAAACTCTCTATAGAATAATTCTTATTGAATTAATTTTCTCAGTGAATTCCATGTCTGCCTTGCAGCGGTGGTTGTTGCTGGGTCTATGACGGTCCGGTCTGAAGCCTGACGCATTCACTATTCTTCCATCTTATTTCCGCTGGATCACATCCGGGGAAACTGTAATCACATTATCAATCTAAAATAACCGCATTTTCATAACTAATACAGCTTTCCAGGGCCAAAGCAATTTGCAAGCTAAGCTTCATCATTCTATCCGATATTCTGCAAGCTTCATATAATACAGCTGACTCTCCGTACGTAGATGTGATCTTTTCGAAGAAGAAAATTATACATTAGATATACATATATCATCATGCAAAGATTGACAATAATTATCGAGAGCAAAAAAAAAATAATAATCGTGGAATGAATAATTTTAGCACATAGATTGCTTTTTTTGTTTCTTTTTTCTTTTATCGTTGATTAATCACAGGTAGATAAGATGACAATTATGTATATTTCACATTTCGAGACCTATAATACAGGGTGGTTAGTATATAAGGTATTGAAAAAGTTTCTGTGTTACCTCTGCATCCAACTTGAAGACGAAAGTTTATCCTTTGTTGGTGAGAGATGATCTGACTGAACTGACAAACCAGCAGGCAAAGTAAAGAAACACATTTTAAATAATAAGTATTTAGACAATTTAACTGAGTAAATCTGTCAGACCGATTTCAACTGGCCTCACAGCATTTGATGGAATCAATTTGACGGGAAAATATCAGGTCTTCGAGATTCTAATTTTGAATTTTTTGTTTCGTTTGAAAAATTTCATTCTTCGGATGAAACCAATAACGTCTCATCAATCCTTGAATGAAAAGTAGCTTTATTCAAGGATTTAGGATTAGAATAAAAAATTATGAAATTCATATTCCAAAAATCTCGTTATTTATCCACTTTTCCACCGGATTAAATTCGTAAATAGAATGAGGAAGTTTGACCCAAGTTTTTTTCTTTTTTTTTTCTTCTTCTATCTCGCGAAGAAATAATTTCGATTTCGGAAAAGTTCGAAATGTTGAAACTATTTATACGACCGTTTGACGTAAATATAAAAATAAATAAAGTATCAGAACGTAACTATAACTGTTACGAAAATAAATTTTATGGAAAAATTTAGTACTTGTATATTTGGGGGAACAAGGAACCGACTGCGTGAGGCCTGTAAAAATAATTTCAGTTTAAATAAGTCGCTGCACTCTTGTAAACACATGCACAATCTGAACGTCACGAATAAATATTAAGTGTATATAATATATTATCTATAAATATATTTGAATAGACCAGAATGAAAGAAAGAAAGAATATGCGGGTTATTATGAAAACTTTATAAACGAATATTCCGATGTCGTAAACATTGCTTTATTGTCTGACTCTGAAAAATTGATAAATAATTGAATATATATAGAAATGATGAATCATAGAGTATGTATACAAGATGATGAATAAGGACGTAGTATATATGAAATTCGAAAGGATTCTCTGTAATAACCGTATATATTCCTCGCTAAATCTGCAGTATAATTATTATAGGGATTTCATTACAGGTAACAGAGAGTAAGAGGTAGTCAGAAGAATAAAAAAGAAAAGATAAATAGGGGAAAAAAAAATCAACTAAAAATGAACAAAAATAACCGAGACGTATGAGTACATTTGTCAAGTTAGTAATGTATTATGTTTTCAATTTCGAAAGCCTATATTCGTTTAAGCATATACTTTTCTTTCCCTTTCCTTTCCTTTCCTTTTCTCTTCTTTTCTTATTTGAAACGATTGAATTAGCGGCCAATTATTGACTAATATACAACACACATTAGTAACACATGATTTTTATTATAACAAGTTGGTGAGGTACCAATCAAGATCACATTCTACTTTTACTTGTTATAATATTATATCAGTTCAAATTCGTATTCATTCGCTTGCATAATAAAGATAAATAAAATGATAAATAAACAAAATCGTTGCTAAGTAAGTTCTATACTCGACTATATATCTCTCTCTCTCTCGCTCTCTATCTCACTTTCTCACTTTCTCTCTTTCTTTCTCTCCCTTTCTCTTATCCCAGTCGGTTTCGATTAGAACTTGTGACAATAATAATTAATATTACAATCATAATCATAATGATAAATCGGGCTAGGCTAATTCTGTAAAGCCCGCTAATATTGAATGTTGTTAAAATTCAGTTCAGGGTTTAGTTTAGGCTTAGGTCAGGTAATCATGACTAATCCTTAGGTGCATAAACTCACACTAATCGCACGCTATTATACTTCCTGTACTTTCAATGCTATGTCTCAATTGACTGCATCGTGGTCAAATCCCCACCTATGTACTTAGGTAATTCCATTTTCATTTAATTTCATTACACATCATATATATTAATCGGATTTCCGTTTCATTCCAAGTTGTTAACATTATCCACACCAGTACTTACTCTAGAAAACGGACATCTCGAAATCTTGCCAAATTAATAGCTAAAAAAATTTTTTATCTCTCACGTTAATTGAGCATAGTAGAGTAGAATAGAAATTTTTCTCATCTAATATATCAACTGCCGAAAACAAAGTAATAATCCGCCCCCGTAACTCTGCTCGATAAATATTTTTAATAAATTCTATGAAATTTACTATTTATAGATATAATAGTTATATATATATATATATGTATTATTATGTATTATCAAAGTAGATAATAAGTTTAGAAGAATTCTATCTAATTAAATAGTTATTCAGAGGAAAACTTTTATTACTCGAGCAAAGCTACTGGTTTTCGTAGATTATCATTTTTAATGACACTATAATATATATATGTTGTATATATATATATCTATGTAGTTATTTATTTGTGTCCCCTAAATCGTGTATAATACGATACTATAGACAAATGTTATTGTATTATTAAAAAAACAACCACTCAAATCATTAGCAAACACAATAATTTCATATCATATCGCGATACCAATTAAAGTGGTGCTGCTGCTGATTATTTCCATTCGTGAGTAATTAAGTTCAATTATGCCAATTCCATACGAGAAAAAAAAAAAAAAAAAAAAAATGTTTTATCACACCTTACCATTAATAATTCTATGCGTATATGTATAATATTGTGTATTATTATGTCGTGACAATAATTTAATTATTGGAAAGGTAATTAAACTGTTTTATATATATATTTGTTTTTGTTGTTTTTTTTTTCTTCTTTTTCTTTTTCTTTTTACTTCGATTTTATACGCATTTGTTAAAATCATCGGTTGTGCAGTCGGCCCACTATCAACCTCCGTCATCAGTCTTGTTGCGTTTTTTTATCGCGGGTTTAATAGTGGGCAGCTACGTATCACACGGCACAAACACTGTTAGATATTTATATTCAATTTAAATCCAACTATTACAGCCCCCAAGGAACATGGCTGAATTAAATAATTACTAATATTTATGTTGGACGTCGATCCGGTAGTCTGTACAATTATTATATCCCTTCTCTTAGACAGAATTAATTATTAATCATCTGTATTCTTTCGCCAAAAGTTTTTCTCAAGTTTAATAACGGAACTCCCGAGCAAGGAAAAAAAAAAAAAAAAAATCGAAAATCAAAAACTTATCAAATGAAGACGAAATAGAATGAAAAAGAACGAAAATTGTGTGGCAAAAGATTCAGTCCCACGTTTTTGGGTGAAAATTTTCTTCTATAAAACTATTAAGAACATCGAATTCAAAGTTGATAATTATTAGACAATATTTGACGATTTGCGTTGGGAGTCCCTTCAATGATCTTCGAAACAGATATATTAGAAAATACGTTAATTTATTAACAATCGAAAGATCCGAGCCACAACTAAAGTTCAAGACCGGTTGCATAACTGTTGTAATTGAATATAATAGATTCGCACAGTTCGAATAATGATTCTATTTCATTAATCTCCGTGTTTACTATTCATTCCAAAGTCTAGGCTTGAAGCGGACAGAAAAAATGTGAAGATGTTACAAAATGTTTATAATCTCTTAGTCGGTCTAGGAATGAAAATTAGCTGAAATATTTCTACTCTTGTTAACGTATCTGACATGTACGTTGTTCCAAGGGTATGTTAAATTAAGAATATCGATGATATCCGAGCCCACAATAAACGAGTACAGTGAATAGCGAGTTTACATAAACAAGTAGCTAGGTAGACAGATCATACATGTAAAATACACATAGCATGTTAAATAATAAATGACACTTAGTTGTTAGTTGGTAACTCGAGTAGTTATTAGTATAGATTTATAAGTAGAAAGGTGAAACTACGCCAAGTGCTGGATCAACATGCTCAAGGTCTGTGGAAAAGGAAGACACGTTATGCGGGGTGACGTTCAAATCTTCAATCCAAACTCCATGCACAATTTATACGAGGATTTCTATTTCTTTTCAACGATAGAACTGGCTACTCCAATTTCAGCTCCTTCCTCGGCGGTGCAGGTGAACCTGATACTGCGAATGCAATTAACACAGAGATAATTTCATCCAAAAAAGCAAGAAATTATAGGCAGAGTTTAGCAGATGGTAGGAAAGTGATAACTAAAAACATACAGAAATTACTAGCCCAAATATTGTACGAATTTCAACCAAACATAAGACAAATGTGGGAATTGTAAGTGAAGAAAGAGGTGCAGAAGTGAGAACACGAGGTAAACATACATATTTCCTATCCCTACCCACCGATGCTTTTAATGAAATGAAGGAATGTATCTTCATTATTATTTCATTCTCCTTTCTTTTCTCATTTCCTAGATTCTACTGTCTAATCGAAGTTTTCTTCATTCACAGATTGTATAAATAATAAAATTACGTAGTCTGAATAATACGATGGTTATAAAATTTTTCTCTATTCACAACACAATATGGTATGGTATGTATGTACAATTAATATATTACTATAATCTCCGATGAATTGAATGATTCGTTGGATAGTAGATTCACGATGAAAACATCAATGATATCAATTTATTTCCAAATAGAAATTTCTCTTCATTTCTTTTTTTTTTTTTCTTATTCACGCAAATAGAATCACTCTGTGTCAGAGTAGATAACACAATAATGCTATTCATTATGCACTCTATTATGCGAAAAGATTGAATTATCTATCTAATAAATTGCTAGAATAAATCCAATGTGCAGGATATCAGAATGAGAAGATAACCACGACGATTTGATAATTCGTTGACCGTTTTTGCAAAATAAAAGCATCGGTGGAATTCAACATGCAATTAGTCAGCGTGCAAGAGGACGTAGATATACAAATTTCATTAAAAAAAAAAACAATACATTATACATATACAACGTAGTTCACCCATACCAAGTGTTAAAAAAAGTAGTGCATTGCTTTTTGTAACGTGCAATGGATGATAGTACTTGTTTGTTTGTTTTTTTTTTTTTTTTGTTCTTTAATCGGTATAATAAATCGTGTCAAATAAAAAAAAAAAACTGCGATTCAGTCAGTATCTATCTATATCAGTTTTTGGAAAAACGTTAATGCTTAAAAGGCACTTGTATAAAATAAATTAAAAACCATGATTCTTTAATAACGGTAGAATGTTAAACACTTGGAGCCACTGGAGTTGGTAGAATCAACGGCGGGCGACGTTGTTGTACGTTGTTGGTTTTTTTTTTTCTTTTTTTTTCGGGGCATGGTGAGGTTTTAGAGTGACGCATGATACGGTTGCACTGACTAACACCATGCGCAACAGTAAAAAACTTGTTAAAATCTCACTTAAACACACTTCGTTAATTATTCATTTTTTTCTTTTTCCACCTCTCCCGTGCCACGGGGGAAGCTTAATTAAATGCAACTGCAAGTCCAGGTATCTCAGTTACCAATGTTTTCCACGGGTAAAAACATCGTTATTGTTAAATAATTATTTATTATACGTGGGGTATGTATGATTTTCTCTATATCGGGGAAACTAGTAACAGTCCAAAGAACACAGCCCACATCAGTACAATCCAATGCACGGTGTATATTGGGTTCTCACCATCTGTGATCTTTCTGGCGACAAACTTCAGGGTTTCATCTAGAAGTACAACTGGAATTGAGAACTTCATTACGGTGATCCATTCGTCCACGGTCAACGGGCACACTTGGAACACGGACTGTAGAAAGAAACAAAGAAATCATTCAATCGATTAATCAAAGAACATCATCCTGAAATTGAAAGAATTTCATTTTTCTTCGACAAAAACCCAAGACTATCTCATATGAATGTAACATCGTTGTATCAAAACTCACGGAAAGTACGTCGACGTAGAGGATGACGAAATGGAGTGTGAAAGAAAGAGCCATGGAGGCGATCAGCCAAAGATTACACCATGGAGGCATAGAGATGAGAGATTGATTTTCAGACAAGCTGTAATAAAAAAGATAAATATATTAGTTGATTATGAGGAAGGAAAACAATACCTTGTAAATTTAAATAATGTGAGAAGAAAATCGTTACCTGTTCATGGCGTTCAACATCTCAATAGTTACAA
Source organism: Rhogogaster chlorosoma (assembly GCA_944452935.1). NCBI lineage: Eukaryota > Metazoa > Arthropoda > Insecta > Hymenoptera > Tenthredinidae > Rhogogaster > Rhogogaster chlorosoma. The sequence continues at coordinate 24,702,223 of OX101800.1, read as the reverse complement.
GAACGGAAAGAGCCATGGTCATGGGATGGGGATCGGTGAATACTTTGCAGTCAAGACCCTTGAACTCGTCACCACCGCCGATGCAGGCCAAATGATGCGTCTGATGGAGTTAAATCAACGTTGAAAAGATTTTGGATATTTAAACAAAGAAATAAACAATCTGAATGCTTTTCTTGATAAATGATTATTGTTTACCAGCTGGTAGTAGTTCATCTGAGGACCGTGAGGACTGTACAAGAACCACCAGGAAGCACCTCCAACAGTAGCAGCGCCTACGTATCCACCAATAGCCATGTAACGGAAGAACAGCCATCCGGAGATTAGAGATTCGTCGGCTTTACGGGGAGGCTGAAAACGCAGGGTAATATTCGTTCAAGTTTCCGTTAACGAAATGTCTCAGGGATAAAAAGGAACGCTATTTATCCGTGTGGCGAATCCTCACCTTGTCCATGATGTCCAGATCGGGGGGATTGAAACCAAGAGCAGTAGCGGGAAGACCGTCAGTTACCAAGTTTACCCAAAGGAGTTGAACTGGGATCAAAGCTTCGGGGAGACCGAGAGCAGCAGTCAAGAAGATACTGTGGAAGATATCAAACTGTTTTTAGAAACTTTCGATTTAGTCATTTTCTTGCCTATTTTTACCCGGAGGATTGAAAATGATTAATTTGGTTACTTTTGGGCAGAAAATAAATTGTCAAATGCTGTGAAATATAAAATCAGTGAATTTTCTCGAACTTTATCAATACCAGTCGATTCAGTTTACTGAATAAAAAAAACACAGGATATAATTACCTCACGACTTCACCAATGTTGGAAGAAATTAGATAACGAATGAACTGTTTCATGTTGTTATAGATAGCACGACCTTCCTCAACGGCAGCGACAATAGAAGAGAAGTTATCGTCAGCCAACACCATCTCAGAAGCAGATTTAGCCACAGCAGTACCAGATCCCATGGCAATACCAATTTCAGCCTTCTTCAGAGCAGGGGCGTCGTTCACACCATCACCAGTCTGAAATTAATAAGTTAAAAACGTTACAGGGGTACATTTCTTCGCCAGTAACTTTCTCGGAATACAAATAAACCGATTGGAAAGCCTAGAATCTCCGGAATGACTGACCATAGCAGAAATCTCGTTCATTCCCTGTAGGAACTCAACGATTTTAGATTTGTGAGCAGGTTCAACACGAGAGAACAGCCTAGCCCTAGCTACAGCCGCTTTCTGTTCGGCAAGAGGTAGATCGTCGAATTCACGACCAGAGTAAGATTTTCCAGTGGTATCCTCCTCCTCGGTGAAGACTCCGATACGTCTGCAGATAGCTTCAGCAGTAGCCTTGTTGTCTCCAGTGATAACAATGACGCGAATACCGGCGGCGCGGCACCTGACGATAGAGTCGAAGACCTCCTTACGCGGGGGGTCAAGCATACCAACAACACCGACGAACGTGAGGTCCTTTTCATAGGTAAAGAATTTGTTGGAATCGCCGAGCTCCATGTCTTCCGGTTTCATCGGATGATCGGCAGTCGCCAAAGCCAGACAACGCAGGGTGTCGCGTCCCGTACCGTATTGACGAGTTAGATCGAGGATCCTGTTCTTCAGGGTCGTGGTGAGCGGGAATTTCTGAGTTCCAACACGAGCGTGTGTACATCTGTCCAAGACTCCCTCCGGTGCTCCCTTGACGAATAGTTTGGGGCCTGTACCGAGCTTGGAAGGTTTAAGAGGAACGCAATAAGAGGACATGGATTTACGATCGCGGGAGAATTCCAGGGTGAATTCCTTCTTCCATTTAGTCTCTATGTCTTGTCTGACGACGATGGCAGTTGTACGACGGTCTAAGCCAGCCTTGGGGACGCCGAAGGGATTGACTTTCTCAGCAAGAACGATCAGCGCGGTCTCAGTCGCCTCTCCGACCTTCTCGAACGCCTGTTTGAACTCGTTGAAATCAATAGCCGAGTCGTTGCACATTATACAGATGGTCCCGATCTCGTGAAGAGTCTCGTAGTCGTTTCCCCTGATCTTTTGACCCTTGAGGAAGATCTCGCCGATAGGCTCGTAAGTTGATCCAGTGATTTCAAACTCGTGGAAGGAGCTGTCGTTGCCCTCGATTTTCTCGAAAGTGAACATGCTGCAAAGAGCCAAGGCAGGAGATTAGTTTGATATTTTTTTGACCCAAGGATCCAACGGAGGAAACTGAATAACTAGAATGAGTCCAACTTACCGGCTTACAGACATCTGGTTGGTGGTAAGAGTTCCAGTTTTATCAGAGCAGATCACAGAAGTACAACCAAGAGTTTCGACCGAAGGAAGAGACCTGACGATGGCGTTTTTCTTAGCCATACGACGAGTTCCAAGAGCAAGACAAGTCGTGATAACAGCAGGGAGACCCTCGGGGATGGCAGCGACGGCAAGAGCGACGGCAATTTTGAAGTAGTAGATGGCACCCTTGATCCATGAACCTCCGTGAGCAGGGTCGTTGAAATGTCCAATGTTTATGGCCCAGACAGCAACGCAAATTACTGAAATAACTTTCGACAATTGTTCACCGAACTCATCCAGCTTCTGCTGAAGTGGAGTCTTGATCTCCTCAGTCTCGGACATCTCGGTACGAATTTTACCAATGGCGGTATTCAGTCCGGTTCCAATTACTACACCGCGGGCCTTTCCAGCTGCTACATTGGTACCAGAGAACAGAATGTTCTTCTTGTCCTGAAAGGGAAGCAGAGATAATGGGATTTAGCATTATTATTTTCATTCTGTAAGAACTTTTCCACAGAAATTAGTTGATCAATATCAATTTTTCTTTCTATATCTTCTCCAGATTTATAGACAAGCTAAAATACAGATACTACGAATTTTCGAATCTTTTATTTTGCTGCAAATTATAGAAATTGATTTATCATACATTTTTGCATCATTTAAATTTCTAAGACTTTTCGCTATCAAAATTTGATTTTAAATATAATATATATATTTTTTTTTCTTTCCAAATTCTTCTGACTTTTGAATTTTGAACATTACATACCTGGTTGACGGCCCGGGGGTCGGGGATGGCATCGGTATGTTTGATAACGGAAACAGATTCACCAGTCAGAATGGACTGGTCAATCCTGAGAGTGGTGGAAAAGATTTTGGTGAGTCGAATATCGGCGGGTATTTTGTCACCGACCGAAACCTCAACGATATCACCAGGTACGATTTCCTTAGCACGAAGCCTCTGGACACCGGCCTTGTCTGCTCGTACAACCTTGCCCATTTCCGGCTCGTATTCTTTAAGCGCTTCAATAGCAGATTCGGCATTACGTTCTTGCCAAACACCGACAACGGCGTTGGCGATAAGGATGAGTAAGATAACGAAGGGTTCGACGAATGCCGTGAAAGCGTCATCGTGTTCTTCAAATAAGGCTAAGACCTGTAATATATAGATATATATATATTTGTCATTGCCGATTATTTCGGAAGTAGAAGAGAAAAATAAGAAAAAAATAAAGAAGATAGGGCACACATCTCATTGATTGAAAATTCATTCAGAAATCATTTTTTTTTTTATACTCACGAAGGATATAATTGCGGCTAATAGAAGAATCTTAACTAGAAGATCGTCAAATTGTTCCAAAACAAGTTGCCAAATCGACTTTCCTAAAATAATAATAAAACCCTATTTATGTTAACTGGTTAATCTCACCAATATTACGAGCTGTAAAAGTGTCTCTTGGAGGTAGAAAATAAAAAAAAAGAATTTATCTACGACGCGAAATCGCATCTAGCTAATCAAGCAAATCTACTTGTTACTTTTTTTTCTGTTTTTATTTCTCGAGATACTTGACCGAAAAAACAGGAGTTTTGCGATTTTTTTTTTTTCTTCTTCAATAATAATGATTTCCACATTTTTGCGTGTCGACTATAATTCGCGCGAGATCTGTGAAACGAATAGGGGTGGGGGGGTCCGTGCGGTGCACATGTGCAAACTACGTTTATTGCAATTACATTATCTATCCACGCAGCCCACGTCATAGCTATAGTTGATATCCACGCCGTAAACGGGTTAAGCTAGACGTGAGCCGACGTGAGTAGTTGTCAAGAGTTGATATTTTGCAGTACGTATAGTTCAATTGAATTCTTCATATGAAATAGAATTGCGCCCAGCCAAGAGACGAAAAAAGAAAAAAGGGTTTTTCTATAATTTTCAACTATCCAATAAATTCTATCGTTACCACAAAATATGTAATGCGGTGGTTCTTCGAGCTGTTATATAGTTATCACCGATAGGATAGCCTGCAGTCGATAGTGTTAAAGAAAATACGTAGACTGCGAGTTGCTAGTCGTCCTTGAGGCCGGTCTAACTACTTCGTAGAATTTCTGGTCTCTCGATAAAAGATAATTATCGAGGACGTTTTCAAAAACCAATATGTAATCAGTATACGTCTTTTCTTCCACAATGTTAAGTTTCATACGAAATTTCTTTACTGATTCAGCGAATTCGATACGTCCGTGTCTTCCTTCTTCCCACAGGACTAACTAATCTACCAGCTAGAAACTGTTGCAGGTGTAAAACTGCGGTCAAAAAAATTCCTACCATTTCAGTGCATACGTAATTCATTTTCATGACTATTTTTCTAATCGCGATTTTGACACCGGAATATAAATGTAGATTAGAAACGGTACCTCGGTAACCCCGAATCAGATGTTCAATTTTAATTGACTAATCGTAAGCTGCAACACCGTGGCCTACTTTGATAAGCGGCGTATATTATACGAGGCTTCACAACCGCGGCGCCAAGCAATTGCAAAGTACAGTAAAGTACAGTTTTCCGCCTCCCTCTATCTATCTATCTATCTATCTGTCCATAATATGATATTAATATCTTCTACAGTTTATTATATAGCTACTTGTGTGTTATGAATTAATTAGGAACGTGTACCGCGGATCAATTGTAGTTAATAAAAATTGAGCTTTGACCCGAAGCAGTCCGCGGTCGGGAGTTGCGTGTGTGAGATTTGTAGCGATAAATTATACGTATAATATATGAATGAGTTAATCAGTCAAGTGTAAATCGGTTAAACAATTAGCGGACAAACGGTTGGTATTTTTGATAACAAAATTAGTATCATTTTTTTTTTTTTCTCGCGAATTTTAATAATATGAGGAAAAATTTTTGATCTAATTATTTGACGTGAATTTTGTCTTTTTCGTCTTTTTTTTTTTTAATTTCGTGCAGATTAAACGGGGATAACGGATTTTAGACTCTATATTACTCAACGAACCCCGAATTTATTTGGGCTCGGTGAATTTGATCCAAAAATGAAGGCTTTGACGTTATATATACGTATAATAGATGCGCGTATCTACGTCGCGTTCAGCCGTCTACAGTCTGGTTTGGATCCATAAACACGGCGCAAATTTCAGGCCAAAGTATGCCTGTGTATGGGTCACACACATTCGCATACCTTCTATGCCCAGGGTATTGTGGGTATAGAAACCATAATGACACACATCGATGTGCCGCGTAGCACAGAGAGCCTATAAGCTCCGCGAGGGTCAGGCTATACAATATCTTTTTAATAATTCAGAGGTAACTAATGTACGTAAGTTTTCCCATCCTCGCGAGACCTAGATCCGCGAATTATATCATTATACAGTCGTCCGCAAAATTGTGGATCTCGAGATTCGATAATTATATTATTCCGAGACTCAGAAACAGCTCCGACTTGTTTTCATTTTTCAAATAATTATTTTTAAAGAATTTTTTTCATTTTTACTCACCCTCTTCGGCTGGCAGTTCTGTAACAGAAACAAAAAACGAACTGATTAGTAATATCCTTGTAATAAAAATGATAACATATTCACAGGTTGATGTACAGTCGAAATGGAATGATGAAAATTTTTTATTAGATCGAGGAGTCATTTACTCATGAGAAAATAAGTCAATTTGAATAATTATTTTTGTGTCTTTCGAGTTATTTCTCCTATAATAATAACGAGTGAAGATTCAGCTTTTATCGTTTGCCACGCGAACCTATATAATTTCAAGAATAATTCTTCATTATTTTCCATACATACAGATATAGGTATAATCATATGAGAATCTCGCCAACTTCGAAAAATTTCCGCGTTCTTTTAATTCACTCATCAAATTCATTCCGCAGAATATTTCAGTCGATTAATTTCATCGAATTTTTTCATCGCGCGGTTTCGAGGGGAATTTTTTTTTTTTTTTTTTTCAACAGTGTAAAATGCGTCCCTATATAACTCGCTTTGGGTCGATCGACTTTAAGGCACTTTACTTCAGTTTATATTACACCTAGATGTGTGTATAATACCAACCGCCTTTATACTCTTTAGCAGAATAACTTTTCGCGCCTACATATATATATATATATATGTATACCATTCAATTCATAATCTCCCCCGTTTTTTCAAAGCCGTAGTATTAACGCTCTTTCACAAAATGAGGATACAAAAATTTGAAAAGAAATTTTCATATTCTCACAAAAATTCTGGGATAATATTGAAGAATTTATATCATCTACGAAGAAAACCATAACATACCATATCATACGTAGGTAGGAACTAGAATTTTTCAAATTTTTCAAATTTTCAATTTCACGCTAAATAAAATTGAAGGACAGTTCGCTACCCGAGAGAGATTAATTCCCGAGTAATAACCTGAGGTAAGCAGCACTCCAGTAGAGACACTTGGGAGGTAAAGAGGTTCTCTTGTACATATACTACTCCGGAAACTTGAGAGAAGATTTCTCTCTCAAGATATCCAGGGTGAAAAAAGAAAAAAAGAAAAAAAAATTCTCATCTGCGGAACTAAATACTTCTACATTAAATTACACGCAGTGATTCTATTCAATTTGTCTGGTAAGATTATCCTTATTTTTCTTTTCATAAAAATAAAGAATTTTACTTTTTTTTTCTTCTTTTCTAAGAAAATAAAGAAAATGACGAGTTCGTAAAATTAACGAAGAATTGTGGTGAATGGGTTTTGTCCTAATCTACCGATTTAAGAACTTCATAATACCGCCACGTGCTCGTCACGCGATTATCTCAAAAACAAATTCTTTCAAGAGTGTGTAACGTATGCGTTATAACCATACGTATATGTGTATCCGTGCGTATACGTGTATCGAGGGAAATAAATATACAAATGTCACTCGGAGCAAATGTATCTTAATGCCCTTTCTCCTCCTTTCCTCGTCTCATCTTACTCGTAGCTGACTTGAGCGTGAGTTCGAGGTTCCTATTAATACGGTGGCTAAAAATTGACGGGAAATAAATTGGTCTAGAACGGTTTGGACCGCTACTACTACCGCTATAATGCGTATATAGATCTAGGTACGAGAGTGGTGGCGCCGTGGTTCTTAGATTCCCAGAAGCCAAGAGCGCTCCAGCTTCCTACGCGATATATGTATGTACGCGGGTTAGACGAGATGCTGTACGTACCTATACCCGCCACGGCACCTATAGAAAGAAGCCGGAAGGCACGAGCCCCGCATTTTCGAAACGCGTATCGATGTATGTATGTGTACGCGTATTCCTGTGTGTTCTCTATGTCCGCACCACAACGGACTGTGTAGTCTATTTATACAATTAACTTAGTCGACCGACCCATTTCGACAATCGGATCTATCGAATTATAGAATTATACGTATAATGAAAGCTGATTTGATTTCACGTTTTTTTTTTCTTTCTCTCTCTCTCTCTCTCTCTCGCTCTTTTTTTTTCGTGTGAATTTAAAGTCCGCGAAACTGGCGAAATCTTTTATTTCTTCTTTCAAACGCTAACTTATAGACCGGGGAACGGTGAACTTTGCCAAAACAAACGCTGAATATATAATTTTGAAAAATAATGCCACTTTTTTTTCCTCGTTTCTTTTACTGATTTACGAACACGTCTATCTTTCTCCTCAAATATCGTCAATTGCCTCATTATTTATTTGGCTTAGTTAGTTTTCTTTTGCCGCGGGTCATAGTCGACAATAAAAAAACAGGATAAAAAAAAAAAACTATTATGTATAAACTCAGTATTCTTCCTCGTTTTACTGTCGTACTATACCCAAGGGTAAATAAATAAATTCAACTTGATGAATAATATTATATTCAGACGAAAAAATTCAGTAATCTTTGGTACATATATTACATGATATATATACGAAAAATATGAGGCGGTTTTTTTTTTTTTTTATTACCAACAGCTATATAGGTACGTGGAGTTATTTGCTAATTGAGGTATTATCTCTGCAATATATCGCAAGACAAGTAGTGTATACGACCATTGTTCGAAGTCTGTATACTAACGTTCCTAGATGTGTGTGAGATTGTGACAAATTATACCGTCGATATATGAAATTAAATAGTAGATTAAAAGAAAAGGACGAGATATGTTCATGGAAAATAAAAAAAAGAAGAAGAAAAAAAAGAAATTAAGATAATTGTGAAATTGAACGACGTTTCGCGACAAAGCTAGTAGTACGTGTGTATATGTGTAAAATCGTCGTCTTTTATGACCATAGGCGAAAGTGTCCTTCCTCGTATAATAACTCGTACAAACGTTATGCGTACATAGGTATAGACACGCGGCGATCGCGAGTTGGTTTAGGAAAGGCTTCGCGTGTTTTTTTTTTTTTTTTCTGTATACATACAGTTAACCTACTGCTCGTCACCACGTTTCTACATACTTAGGAAATAATAATCCAAGGTTGAAGAATATTGCCGAGTCGATTATGTAGACTTCTGGTCGAAGTGTTATTTTTATTGAACATTTATATAAAGGTAGGTTATATGAGGTCGAGCTGTTTTCATTCGCGAAATTTGATTATTAGAGGATTAATCCAAAATTAAATTAACCGGAAAAAAAAAACAAGTTAGTCTTATCGAGTTTTTTTTTTTATTCCATATGCGAAAAAAAATCGAATTTTTAACTACTGTTATTAATTTATTTTTATTCTTTTATAATTTAATATCCCGATTCTCAAATGAAAATTATCCAGGACTATTTCCTGTTTCTTCGTTAACGACCGAATCCCCTCCTCCCCCTTGTAGCACGACGAGTTACCTATATAAATATCGATCATTAAATTCTCAAGCTGGACGATTATTCGCCGCGGTTAACAATATAGGTTCGATTTAGCCCGCAGGATATTGCAATATAAGGATGACCCGAATCAGGATAAGACCTTGATTTTTTGTCTTTTTTTTTTCTTCTTGTTTTATATGTCGAGTTAATCATATGATACGAAGATTAATTAATTTATATATATGAATATATCATGTATATTATGTACATACGTATTCGTATACGATGAAATTAATTATCATTCTAGGCTCTAGGTTTCTAGGTCAAGAATCAACTGTGGCATTTTATAATAAAATAATCATCTCTTTCTGAATCTTTTCAATGTTATATCTACGAACAGTTTCAAAAATTCCTAGCATGACTTCATCATGGTTTTTAGAAGTTATTATTATTATTATTATTATTATTATTATTATTCCTAATTTTTTTTATGTTTCTAATGGTCGATGAATTACTCGAATAAAATAATCGATACCCAAATACGTGTATATCTCAATTGTTCAACAAAATAAGAAAACACGTGTACATGTATATAACCAAAATTGTAACCTTAGATTTTTGTTTTTCGATATCAGATAGTAGGCCACCGTTAAACTTATAAAAGTTACAACACAGTATATATGTATAACATTTTATTATTGCCACTTAAGTTGATTGTCAACTTTTACGGTCTAGATATAAAGGCATATATGTACATATATATAATTATACATATATGTATATATATATATGTGTGTAAATTTCTACTGATTATTTTACTCAAAGAGCCATACACCCACATATATATACATATATATTTGAAAGATATATAATTATCATAGTCATCGGAATACACGTAACGCATGTGACGTCATTAAAAAAAATAAAAAATAAAATAAGGAAAGAAATAGCGTCCAATATACGTCAGCGGAATTATGAATGACGTATATTTCACCGTTGTCACAATAGTTTCGCAACTAATTATTCCTACCAGCGTAAGAAAAAGCGAGTTAGCCAGCGAGAGAGGAAGAGGAAATGTGGTACATACGCAACTGCCTATCCAGAAGTGCAGTGAAATGAAATGGAGTAGGGGGCATAACAGGAAAGAAAAGGAAAGAGAATAAGGGGAACGTGAAGAAAATGAAGTATAATGAAAGGAAGTAAAATACGATTGTACGCGAAATATATGTATAGTGTGTAGCCTCAACGTTTCAAGGCTGATTCACGTGTTAATAATTATATATACCGCTCGCAGTAAGATCGGGGAAAAGCAGCAGCGTTATAAGACGCTTACACACGTATTACTTCTTCTTCTTACTTCTTCTTCTTCTTTTTCCCTATTGGTTTATATCCCCTCGTGTGCGAGACGAGTCTCTCTCGCATCGCGTGATTTCTAATACAGAATCATATGCGTACGACTATCGAACTTCATGAATTTTTATAAATCTCAGAATTGGTTTATTTCTGGCCTGATAATCGTATATTCAAATAATAATCACGTGAATTTAAACTAGTTGAGATTAAAAAGATGGAAGAAGAATGTAGCTGTATTTGAGCTGAAATTTCGACGATTAATCATCGTCGTCATTGTTCAAAGGTTTTTATACAGTAATACGAGATTTTTAGCATACTATAATCAAATATTTGCTATTCCCACAGTTGTGTTTAAAGTATTAAAAAATTGGAAATAAATCAGTTTCTACAAATATATTTGGTGGTATTTATTTCTCGCGTGTTAAAACATCAGAAATTTTAACGAAAAAGATAAAATAAAATAATATTAAAAAAAAAAATAAGAAGGAAATCGAATTTTCAATTTCTTTTTTTTTTTTACATATTTCAGATACGCCGCAATATCCACGTGGCAATAATTAAGTTGAATATATATAAACGTTTACCACTACGGTTCACGGAGCTCGTCATTGACCTGCGGATATCAGTATATCGGTATATAGACACTTGAATGTGTGCGTCGACGTAATAATACATACTATAGTTTCAGATAGATATAGACAAGATAATTGTGTACTACACACATGCGGGCAAAATACTAATTCAATGATATTCTTCAACAACAAATAAGACGTTTAATTTACATAACAGTATACATAATTATTTTCAGGATAATATGTACTGTAAGACTTGAAATTTTCATAACTTTTCAGATTTTTATTTTATATTTTTATATTTTTGTATGGAATTTTTTTCTTTCCTTGAATTTTCAATTCTTATGCAGAAACATGTGAGGAAATTTTCATTACGAGATACGGAATATTTTTCATTCCAATATTCGTGTGATTTTGAGTTTGTTAGGTATTGAGGGTTTTTTTTTTTTATAGAATCTTAATTTTCACATCTAATAATCTGGCGAAATTTAACCTTAAGACGAAATTGAAAAGTAACAAAAATTAGCCGCTAGACTCCGAAGGTCGTGTAACGTAAAACACGTGGCTAGAGCACATTGATTTTTGCGCTTAGCGAGCGGCGAGAAAATATAGCTGTATAAACGTGGCTCTATAGGACGCGGGCGCGGTATAAAGTATGTAAGTATAATTCGCGTCGTAGAATAAAAAATGACAAAACAAAAAAGCCATATTATAATATTCAATAGAGAGAGAAAGAGAGAGAGAGAGAGAGAGAAAGATCAAAATGAAGGACAGGAAAAAAATAAAAAGGATAGAAAAATGATGCAACATATATTATAATTCATTTTTATATACCATGCGATTTTGTTCCTCTCTCAATTATTTCGTTTTAAATGTCTAAATAAACGCGGAGACATAATTTACGGTACAACAGTCGAGGGGGGGAGACCAGGACCTCCCTAGCTCCTGCGCGTTAAGTATAATACGAAAATAAAAATGATAAAAATACTCCCGAAAAGTTGCGCTAAATTGGTCGTGAAACCCTGGAAATACGAGAACGGAGTCGAGACAGACGTACGGAGGAAGGAAGGAACGAATGAACGAGAGAAACGAATAGTTAAACGAGCAAGCGAGTGCTTCGCGGGGGGCTGCCACTGCTGCTAGCTAGCTACCAGCTAGCCTCACTAAGCGATCGGAATCTCTAGTTCGGCCGGGGCTCTAAACTAAAATATAAAACTTACATAAGCAATTCCCTCTTTCGAACTCTCAAGGAGCTATAGAAGCTACCGAGGCGATCACCTGTGTCCGTATGACGGGCTGGCGAACGACAAATCGAAACAACGAACTAACGGAACGGCTTAATGTGAAATGCGAAACGCTGAGCTATACCTATACACGCGCCTTCACCTTACATCCTTACTTACTTACTTATACTTATAGCTACTTATATACTTATACGTATCGCGTTAACGCGGATGAATCGAGTCTAGAATTTATTCACTTTCCGCAAGGTCCTTCTTCACCCTAACTATTCCCAAGTAAAAATTATCCACGTTATACGTAGGTACGGCCAGGTTGCGTAGAGTTGTATGAATGTGTGTATACCCAGTCCTACGCTTACACCAACCCCGAATACAATCGATATGCAGCTCAACGAAGGGTCGAGAACTACCGGGAATTATTCATCGAACTATTTGTTACGAGCTATATACGGGGACGGTTGATGGATAGATTGGAATACTTGACTAATTGTTAACGATAAATAAATAAATAAATAAATAAATAAATAAATAAATAAACGAACAAAGAATTTTATCGAATCCCTCTCATATCCGAATAAACATTTTTTCTTGTAATCTTTGTTCCTTTGTCAAAGAAATACGAGAAGTGTAATGATTAATTCCCGCAAGGTCGAACGACGCGTTTAATCAACGATTATTCCTTATTTTTCAATCGAACAATAACTGATACGATCGTATCTCGGTATATAAAAAGAAAAGCTGAGGAACGCGATAGTAAGATTTCGATCTACATAATTATGTAGACCGCGAAAAAAAAAAAATTAAATAAAAAAACAAAAACAAAAAAAATTAACACCAACAATGGAATCTTTTAGAGTATCGCCACATCATTATTTCCCTGCAATTTTTCTTCTCATCCAGTGCACATTAATATGCATGTAAATATTACATGCGACAGGTTCAACATTATAGTCTGATGATTTAACGCTCAATCCTAACTCGCAGAGGTAGAAAACCTCGTGTTTAACTCTGATAGCTGATAGCGAAAGACACAAAGTAAAGTAAACAATCTCAGTCTCAGTCTAGCGAGTCTAGAGAGAATTCTCATCATTCCATCGCAGAGAGAAAAAAGAAATGGAAAGAAAGAAATAAGAAAATGAATCATCGTCTCGATCAGATTTTGACTAGATAAGAAATAGAATATTTTTTTACACGAATTAATCTGAATTTTTTTCCTTCACTTACCATTGAGGCCATACTTCTCCTGGTTCCTTTTCACTTGGTCAGGTGATAATCCTCTGTCAGAGTCGGTGCCGAAGTAATTCTGCACCTCGTCCACGGTCTTGATGTGGGCGTCATCCATGGTTTATCTTATTATTAATTCGTTGCCAATCTTCGTATTTGTTATTAACAGCGATTGGCGTTCATTCACAAAAGCTGTACCTGAAATAAATGAAAGAAAATAAAGTGATGATAACGATAATGAATAAGGACAGGTAAATCTTTCCCTAATAACCCAACGTTCTTCAAAATAGTAAAATTCTATCGTTTCATTAATAATCAACTGTTCGAAAATAATTTCGACAATATTTCGCCGCACGATATACATATAACACCCGTTTAACTCGTGTCGTGTCAACGTCCGAAATAACGGAGCGTGACGAAGGCGAAATCGCATGAGGTAAGGTATTCGCCGTCGATGAATCGCGCTGATTTAAAGTATACAGGTTTCTTTGATTTCCGGATATTTGTACTCTAGTAGCAAGCCATTTCGCTAGATCAACAGATATAGAGATACAGGGGGAAAGAATGGGTTACGGTTAACGATAATTCAGGATAAAACTCACCGCGAAATGTTCAACGTGCCAGTGTGTTAAGTATAATATGATTTAGGTTAGGAACGATGAACTGTGTAAGTAGCGCGCGACACTATCGCATACGGGTGACGAATTCCGGGACTATAATAACGCGTGGTTACGTCTCTCGATTCCTGTATCATAAAATATGATGAAAAAACTCTAATTCACACGTCATTTTACACCAGTATAAGTTTTTTCGCCTTATTGTTATTACGAACGCTGGCCAAACCTCTTCTTCCGTTAAACTGACTGACACACGGTGAACGACAAATCACGTTAGTCTGTTAGTACCCGAGCGCGCCGCCCTTCGGACGCTAAACGAACCGGCATGCATTGCAGCTCGGGGGATTTCCCCTATTTAAATACGCGGTAGTAAGAGAGAATATTAGCGGCTGATTATTGCTCGCTTAATTATACGCTGGGATTGACTGATAGATCTTTTTCAATCGTTATTTATATTTACTGGATGATTATCACCGTATCTTATCCATCCACGTGTGACTGAGAACGGTACTCGCTAATTTAACAGTACAACATTGAGGAGCATGTGGAGCGACGCCATTGGTCAAACCGACCATGTGACCCGTGACGCACTCGGTTATTTTCAGACTTCTGCTAGGCTATTTCCTTGGCGCGTATTTTAAGACGCGTTAAAGGACAACACGCCGCATTTTGATTACATAAGTTTTATTTTTATTTATAATAGAGTGAAATAATGTTGGATCCGTGTTACGAACGCCTCTATTTACCGAATATCAAAGCATACAAAACTATCAATTTGTTTCCTTTCGCGTGAAGCGGATGAAAATAAATAAAACTAGAGATCGAAGAAGGGAATAAACGAATTGAAAATATAAAATGGAAAAAGGGGAGGACCGAACTTGCGAAGCACTTGCCACAAGTCCAGCACCGTCGATCTATCCTCGATCTGTATATTCCTGTTATCGAGTCGCGCCTTTGCGAATAACTTAGCGACTGGGAGTCGGAGATATCGCGCAAAAGCCCGGGGGGTCTAGGGACGGCTCCCACTCAGGGTGGCTCGCAGCGGATCCGAGCGACCAGCCAAATTGCGCGTGCCCGAGCTCCGGAACGCTTTTAGCACATCTGCAGAGTCGACTTCCTAATTATTTTGGCAGGGGTAGTAGAACGTACTACGTACGACGGACCCGCCAAATCTATGTTGCTGGACACACGGCGAAACTATCTTATCAATTATCATTATAGACGATTTTACAAAGTCGAGGGTTCGCGCTATAATATATGCAGCAGTTCGCGAAGGATTGAACTCGATAAGATATTACAGAATGTTATAAAACGGGTTGATTATTGTTTCGAATTTAATTTACTCCGATTTCACAGCGTTTGTCACTTTTGGTAATAGTTTTCTAAAAATTCGCGCCGTGTGATTCTGATGTTTGAACACAAGTGCCTCGAGAGAATTGAAAATAAATTTTACAAAGATCTCTACCAGCGTGTGGAATTGAATTTCTCTTCCGCGTTACGCCCATTTTAACAATTGCACGGTACGTTATGTCCCCTCGGAAAATTGGCAAGAATAAATCTTGAATTCAAACATCCCGCATTCCCGCGCATCTTTACACCCCGTGGAATAGACTTCGTATGACTTTTATCTGTCGCTTTTGAAGTGCGTATACCTCTTGGTAAAACAAAGATATAGTGTAATAGGTTTTACAATGAGATATAGGTGGATTCAACGTGCATGCAGACACTTAACACGCTTAACTCGTTCGCAAATATACCTGCGGTATAAGAAGCGGCGAGGTCATGTTTGCATCTGACGCGGGAATGCGATTGTTTTAGTAGATATATATGTATATGTGTCTATATACGTTTGTATGCAAGTATATGTACACGTAGTTATTAAACTAGACTCTCATACTACGGGATAAAGTTGTTTGTATACTGAGAAAGTAAACGAAAAAAAGGGACAAAATCGGCTTTCAAAAAGACGAGATGCGATTGGGGATGAATTTCAGCGACATAGTTGTTATAACTCGAAAAATCTGTCACTGAAGAATAATGAATTTGTGAAATAGATAGAAAGCGAGACTCTTCTGCTCTTTTTAATCATATCCTGCATTATATGTAATGTAGCTGGGCTAGTCTTGTAGTTTTTTTTTTTGTTTTTTTTTTTTTATATCATTTAATATCGGTATGTATGCATAATAATCCACAGACAGTCCTGGCCGTTTAGGGTTTAGTCCTTTTCACAATTTATCACTGTTTGGTAACCGAATCAGGTATCTTCTTCTGATTTTATCTTTCACTGTGTGGCACACTGCAATATCATGTCACTTTAACACCGTAATTAGAGCTTATGCAGGGTCCGAACTTACCAGTTATGATATATATATGTATAGATATATATAGGATCACGTCCGCGTAGTTCGAGATAACAAAATTAAAAAACCACCATAAACGATTTAAAAAAAAAATACTGTGGCACTTTATCGGGGCCCCAGATTCGGTGAAACTATTATTATTATTCTTCTGCGTACATTGTTCCGTTTTTTTTTCTTTCTTCTTTTTTTTTGTTATCCCTTATATTTTACAAAAAAAATTAATTCAAACGGCAACGCCTGCGCTGCTGACGAAACGGGGCGCTGGGCGACGGTGAAATTCGCTTAAATAGGCGTCGACCGCGCTACCTATCGGGCGATATATTAACGAGGAAAAATCTGGCCGTTAGCCAGTCGCCCCCCGACTTTTCCTCATGTACTACGTTTCTTCACTTAACCTCCAAACCGAAGATTTTGGCCGGATGGATAGTAGAGCCGCGAAAAATCGCGGTGTGGTCGCGAGGAACCAGGCCCAAGATAACATCCGAGTTTCAGCTCCTAGATCAAAGGATTTGAATATCTCGAGATTCGAATTTCCCGCCCTTCAAAACTCGCGGTGGATCGGCGATCGGGAAGGACGAAAAAATGAACTCGAAATCGGGCTCGAAGGAGATTTAGAAAACGATGCGAGACTTTTTGATTACAGCTACTGTGCGCCACAGCATCTCAAGATCATAAAAGCCTTTTGGCATAACATATCGTATACATAGTATATGCGGATTCTAAAATACGTCCGCGAGTCAGCGGAGTTTCAGAACCCGATGGTGAAAAGTATAGAATGTAATTCATTGACTGAAGTATATACGGTAGTTCCAAAAATAGTTCAAACTCGGAACTGTATAACCGTAACAATAATTAATCCGTAAAGTTCGGAATAACGTTCAAGATCTCGTCCAGTCTTGTTGGCTTGAAATATGAGAAACGGCAATTACAACGAACGTCTTGCTTCTTAATTGCGAATAACGCGTAATCTGCTCATTTCGGATTAGGGTACCTATAGATCAATCTTAATCGTATCTCGATAGAATCAACTCGAATTTAAAACCTAGATGGAATAAAGCGAAACAGAAGACGCGAATTGCGTACGATCAGAATTACGTAACTAAAAATTGCGAGATCAAAAAGCTTTTTACAAATTCCCTCTAGAATAACATTTACAGATATTTGATTTCGCAGTGTCATGATTTCTGACGGGTGGTTCAACAGGGTTTCAATCTATGAGTCTGCGATCCTGATGTATGATTTGATAATCAATTCGGGCGTCCAATTCTCTCCGGTTATTCGCCGCTATAATGTATATACAACAATTAATCGCCCTAATAGCTTTATAATTCTCCGAAGACTGGCGGGAATGAAGACAGGGCTTTTAGAAACAATGAATTTTATGATAGAATAGTCATCCGTTTATACACGTTTGTAAGTAAACAGCTATTCTGAGCTGAGTATTTTCAAGTACCAACATGTCAAGCTCGCCAATAGACGGGGGCGGACGTGTGCGCGTCATCGTGTAAGTAACCGCGTACCGTGTGTGTACGTATGTTTCTATGTTTGTATTTAAATGTTACGTACAGCGAAACAAACGATCAAGGCACACGGATATCGAATAGATAAACGCGTAAAATTCGCGTGTATTAATTGATGTTCAAATTTTTTTACCCGATCCACCGCAAATAGTCAAAACCTTTTTTCTATCCGAATATTTTCATCCCCGTATAGAGTGGGAATATCGTGACACATGGTAACTATTTTATTTCGTATATGTACGTTGATTATTTATTAAACTCTGTTGTAATCGATTTAATACTGCCGATGTGAATATGTAGCTATGTTGCAGCAATAATCAAGCGGGCATTCTCATTATGCGTTGTTTAAAAATAAACTGACTTTTATTCCGCCGTTTATTTCAACTGTAGTTTAAAATGGCTGAAGATTATTTTTAACCGGGCCAGATGAGGTGTTATGTAAAACTGTATTAGAGTATTAGTATATTTCTAGCATTATTAGCAGTTATAATAAGTTATTTAAGTTTTGAACTAAGAGAACTGGGCAATTTGACCAGCAAATAGAAAAAGAATACCAGACGATGATCCTGTCGTGTAAATTTAAATAAAGAACTGTACATCGTATCGCTTGTATTCATCTTACCAAAAATCCTCTTATGCCATGCAAATCGTTTGAATAACAAATATCTATAAACTAGCGAAACACAATTAGACACTCAAAGTGAAATTTAAAAAAAAAAATTTCAATACCATATCATCAAAGGAAGGGCGTGACGTGGGTATTTATAAATCCGAGCTTTGGGAAGCTTCCTATTCTACGCGGATCAAAGGATTATACCTACGCTGCCAACAATGAACCGAAAATTTTCATGAAAATTTGTGATCGATTATTATATATACGAACAATCTTAAAGAAAATAAAAAAACAACCAAACCGATTAAAATTACTTCAAATTTTTAAGCCCTCTGTTTATTAAGCTACGAGGAACCGCAGCTACCACTGAACTATACTGATGCATGCGGCGTCTGCTGGAATCTTTTTATAAATTATGTGCCGAACATTTTTCGATAAGTCAAGAAGCACTCGAAAAAATGACGGAGCTTTAGTCGGATTGAATAATTTTTGGTCCTCCTAGGGGCGTGTGCATGTAGAGGATAATCATCAATCTATAGAAATCCCTTCCGATAGAAATCTGCCAAACAGCAGCTGCATTAAAATGAAAGAAAAATGTCTGATCTTGTTTAAGAAATTTCGTAATATACCTTGCAGACTGCAGCATTTGCTGTAGCCTTGGCAAAAAGCGAACGGGATATGAGGTCTGGTTCTTGGCAGAGTGCAGGGAAGAACTATGTTCTTCGTAAGAGAGACTAGAGACATAAGCGCGACTGGATTGCAGATTGTAATTATACGAGAGGCGAAACTGAAACTAAACATTTAGTCAAAATGGTCATTTTATTGGTGTGTTTGGATGTTCTAAAAGTCACGCGTCTATGAGCGTTTGACTATAAAGAAAACCGCACTGGATTCGGGAAGCCGTTAAAATTATAGATGAATATAAAAAAAAAAAAATCTCAAGATAAACTGACCAGTGAATTACGTCAAATCATTCATTCACAAATGACGCACTTGTACTGCTATCAGTTTCTTCCGCCTTTTCATCCGCTTATAGCCGTAGGATAATGCGGTGATAAAAAATACCGGAAGTTTGAAACCAAGTAGAAACTTGAGTGGTTCTTACAGTGCGTATACGATTGCACAGATATTGTTATACAGAAGTCCTGAACGATGTACTATTTTTATTGCCAAAGAACCCCTCGAGATTCTTCCTTGTTCCTCCATGTCTACAAAGAAAGTGTTTGAAACGGGATTGATATTTATATACCAGCGTGAAAAGCCCGAGGAAAAGGAAGAGGATCTGCAGTCGTCGATGAATCTAGAAGACGGAAAGTTCTCGTCAACCGATTAATCCGGACAATTATTCCTTCCATTTGTTCCCTGAGCGAGAAAATGGGAAAAATCAAGAATCATGCAGTCCGGCGGTTTCACTGCCGGAGGCAAAAAACCCATAACTATTCCTCGAGCGATCTATTCGAGTCCCAAATTCGAAATCTTGTGTAGAAAATCGGGGAGATTCGTGGGGCTCGACTCGCTCGAGCCGGGGCTATTAAACGAGGCAAGGTGTTGCCATTTCTTGTGTCTTTTTCATCTTATAGGTATACGGCAAGCGACGTACGTTAACCACCCTCTTTTCCCCCCTGTATTTTTAGGCCTCATGAAAGATAATACGAAATTAGAACGCTCGGCCTTTGTAAGAAGCGCCATTAGTTATTCGCAGAGACCACGTTGTGATCCGCCGCCTGTCCCTGGGAGGCGTTATTGTTGCCAACGTCAAGAATAGACGGGCTTCGCGTTCAGGATTCCCGGTTTATTTGCACGTTAGCCCGACAGTGACGTCACGAAAAATGAACCTGGTGACCAACACCAAATGTCACAAAGAGCGAAACGTGCCGCGATCTTTACTAGGTATTACGCCGTCAGCATAGCTTCTCTTCTCTGGCTAAATGACATAGAGGAGAATCGTTTCAGTTCGCAAATTATTTTCGAGAGTATATCTCCTCGATTTTGAAAAATTCTAAGAGTGGGAATATTTCGATCATAATACAATCGACTGGATTATTTTTTTCGATTTTCATCCCCCCTACGAAATCTAGATGTCACGTATGTAGGATAATTCACAGATAATTAATCTCACTCCGAAATTGTTAGGCGACCAACTGTGGCGACAGGAGTAAACAGTGGCTGTGGTTAACGGCTGGGGTAATAAATTTGACAAACTCCAGAAGCTTTAGTCTCGTAAGCGGCTCGCCTGTGACCATTTTCAAACTAGATGATCATGGACCGTGGCCAGAATCAACAAAAACGAAAGATCTCATACACCCACCGCAGGAGTAAGAGTATCCGAAATGATCCTCGGGCGGAATAATCGCTATACGTATATACCGATTGATCCCAGATAGAAAACAACGCTGCTTGTTACTCCCGACGTCGGATTACACATCAATCATCAACTCCGACCTGCAGTGATTCATCCTAAGCCATCGGATAGTTTCGGTCTTTTTATCCTATCGGAAGTTGCACGCGTGTATCCATCCGTCCATTTATTGAGCACTGCACTAAACAACGTAAACGAGAAATTTTCGTGTAGTAAAAAGGGCGGTTCTGGCCACTATCCAGCTGCACAGACTTACGCTCGGTGCATTAATGTTGCATTTCGAAATATCTATTTTTATTTTGTCAACCTATACCTAGATTGTTTTTGCAACACTTCCTGCCCAATTTCGTACGTCTACAACCTTTATGTTTTTATCCAGTAAAAAAAAAACAAAAAAAATTTCAGAAGGAGTTTCTGTCAGCAGTCATAGGCCGAAGGTTTAACCCTCGGGGTGGAGGATCAGGTAGATCTGTTGAACTGCCAAGTTAAAATTCTATACGTCTTTGTGAGCGAACGGCACGTGTTGCACCGAGCAAAATATAAATAGGTTTTTAGACCATCTCTTGACCACCTTGATTATAGCCGATGAGTATGCGTCTAGATGTCTTCTATCGGTGAGTGGATGCGTTGGTATTCAGTAATTTGGGATGCAGTTTGTCTTTTCTTGACTAAAAATACTATACTACTTGCCTGGTCGATGGGGGTCCGACCTGATACCCGCCAACTCTTATAACTGGGCCAGTTGAGTAACCCAGTAGCTTTGATCACTGCGACTAGTGGCTCAATGTCCCAAATATAGTCTAGCCATTCGGTGTAGCTGAGAATGAGAATTAGTTGGCATCAAGTTGAAATCATAAAGGTGTCTGTCACCACGTTTAACTCCGAAAGGCTAAAGACATACCAGAACAAGTCTAGTTTTGCTCAAGCTAATTCTGTTCCACCTTGGATTAGGATTAGGTATGTCCCGCACCTGCGGACTTACGACGACATTAAAAACGCCGAAAACTAATGAGGGGAATAGCTGAATATGTTTTTTATAAAAAATACGCATTTTTCTATCTTAAAATTTTTTTTTTTTTTTCGTTTTTCATTTTCACGGACACGTTTCTTCATTAGAGCGATTCGAATTACACGATATATTCATTATTCAAACCTTCAGCCGTTGAGAGGGGCGAATTATGTTGTCCGGTGAATATATATGTATTAGTTAGTAAATAATATAAATAGAAGATCCGTGCGTCACTTTGAAGTTTACCAGGAAAAAGATACATCGGTCGATGACCAGACGTAATATACTGCACGCGGTTAGCTGTCAGTTACTCGTCAAAATGGGCGTGGGACTGAGTATTATCCAAGGGTTATATGGATATGACTATATCCCAGCTCTCGTGTGAGATCTATACAGGTATACGGAGCTTAGACTCTTTTTCTTGACACTGGTAAGAAATGGGAGAACCTAGAACGACCATTACTCAAACGGACGACGGTCGCAATACCAAGGTAAAATAAGACGAAGAAGAAGAAGGAGAAGGAGAAGATGAAGAGTACGAAGAAGAGTATCGTAAATTATATAACGAGTGAGTTTTAATAGGCAGTCGCGGTTTCACGTGAATCGTTCGTGTCTACCCTGCCGTTCATCCGCCACGGTCATCCGCGATATTTGTCCAACTTAACTTCCCCGGAATAGAGACATTGTTGTGGTCAATTTTAGACACTCGAAATTCACGTCCAGAAAATTCAAAGCATGATATGTTCAAATAAACGCCAATTGATGTATATCGATTTCGATAATGATTCTCGCTCCGATATTCATACACGGACTATAATAACCCGAGTGCGAATACAGCCGGGCATATATCGATGAAATAATTTGGCGATGAAGGCTCGGAGAAGAGGCAAGGTGGGAATTGACTGCACGTGGTTCATTGTACATCACGGAACTGACGTTCAAGGAATTTATTATAAAAATAGACAACAGACAGCAGCTAAGATACGCGGCTCTCGTCTATCTACACAAGTATAGGTATACAGGCACCCCTCTGTGTGCTGCAGAACTCCGAGACGATTAGCTCCTCTTGAATCGTCGCGTCGTTCGAATGTCCAAATGTTTGGACGATTCTGAGCCAGTTTTTCTATTGTGTCTATAAATTATGCGGATATTTTTCGGAAGATGTATTTCATCATTCCCACCCGCATATATGTGTATAATATTGTCATATTATTTCATTACCTGGCAAACTGTCCAGCTTTATTACATATCCATTATCCGAGTTGAGGAAGAGAGAAAAAAAGAAAAATAACAAATTTACAAAATTTATAGTTGTCTAATTAATTTACGATCTTTCGCAACCGCAGGTCTCCTCTCTCTTCTCCCCGATCCGCGAATCTCGCCTTTTCCCGTTAACTTCTCGACTCCGGGCCCAGGAGTATAATCCTTGAGGTGTCTAAGCTATTATGGCCGGTCAAATCTGCCTCTAGGCCAGGGGCTAGGCTAGTCTATTTCTGCGGTTCAGCTTATGGACAAAAATAGGACACTCAGGGCCTTTAGGGGTCGACAAGCCGAGGTGGAAACGTTCCCTGAACTGCCATTATCATCCCTTACGATCCCCAATCCTTCCGTATCTATCCTATAGCGGTCAGCGGCAGTGATATACTCCGTGAAATGTAGAAAAAAAAGAAGAGTAGAAAGAAAAAAAAAAATCGCACGTTCTACGTACACTTAGAATAAATGAAGAAAGAGTCTCGAGGCCGGTTGTCTTCGTACAAAATTATCATAGGTAGTTTCGCAGCGTCGCGGGACCCGCGGTATTCTTTGTAGGAAAGATCGTCGCGACGCTAGGCGACGCCTTGTCCAGCGCCACCTGTCGTCCGCGACGGCCATCGGCTAGCGTCGCCGAATCGCCTACACAAATTGCTGATGCGTTATTTTGGGTATTTTGGCCTTGAGCTGCGGCCAGATAAAACTTTTGAAATATCGCATGGGTGTGCGGTGCGGCGCGCGGAGCCGGCCCTCCCGCCGCGGCCGCGGCTACGGATCGGACGAGGGACTCGTGGCGTTCGTCCATCCTCCCACCAGCTCATAGAAAACCGCTAGATACGAGGAGGCGACTTGGAGATCTCGACTTTTGAGAGAGGGGCGACTTCGCCGCGCTCACGACCCGGCCGAATCTTTTACCCGCTCCTAGGTAGGCAGGTACCGATCCGAACGGTGTCGCGACCCTGCTGTTGGTTATTTTAACCAACTATTATATCTTTTCAACTTATATATCGTAAACGCGCTCGTTATAATAGAGAAGACGCGTACTGCAGCTATGTAACAGATTTTTCAGGTGCTCGATATCTCGCTCTGGCTTTCAGGGATTGTTAGAAACGGTCGGACCCACCAGAGAGGCTGCTACTGTAGCCTGCGTCTGACTAACGGCTTACTTTCTCTACTTGATTATTTTAATATCTAACTATATACGATATACGTGCGTGTAACGTGGGTATATATGATATATATATTTATAAGTGCACGTAGTTAAACTTCAAACGAATTTTTATATATGTACGATAAAAAAATGTTGGGGAAATTTTTTTATTTTATTTTTTATATACATCGACGAAGTACGAAAATCGAATATTTTTTAACCGTTTGAAATCTTTTTTTTTTTTTTGTTACTTCTTCGAATTAACTGGAGATTGAATTAGGTACATGGTGGAAATTTATCGAAACAAGTGTCGGAAATGTTGATCTTTGAACAAAATTAGTATGCGAATGAATAATCGATACGATATGATTTTTTTTTTCTTTCTTTTTTTGTTCCTTTCTTAGATTTTGTTGATCTGTGATATTGCAATTAATATTTTTTTTGTCTCATTTTATTTTTTATTTCAATGAGCAGTTTTCACGATTATGAAGAACAAAAATTATGATATTATTCATTTTCACTCTTTAAGGTATCAAAAGAATAAAATCCGGGTTAAGATTCTTTAAGTTTATTTCCACGCAGAATTCGAAGTGCAGTTGCATCTTCCCTCTGTTCCGATTTCATAAATTTTGGTAATTCGTATATACTGCCAGAAGAAAACTGGCACTTCAAATTATTATGTAAGGGTTAAAAATAGGAGAGAGAGAGAGAGAGAGATAGAAAAAAAAAAAAAGAAATATTGCAAATAGTATGAAGTTTTTATCGAATGAAGGGTAAACGGCTTACCTTGGGGAAATATCTATTGCAGTTAGAGCTTAGTGGCGAATATATTTCGAGTTTTATTTTAGAACGAGAATATTTTTGAAGTTTCATATATTATATATTCTTTTAATTTTTTTTTTCATTTCTTTTTTTTTTTTTTTATATACATATATATATAAGACAAATTTCTGCGCTGCCAAATTATGTAATATGAATGGCAAAGTTTTTGTTGTTCGGATCGTAAAGATTTTTCAATATTTTTCCCCCCTCGATCACGTCCATTATATCATATATATATTGATATAGTGCGAGGTATGATATATATTTATCGATGAAATCTGTATTTTGTATTTTATATGAGGGGATACTGGGAGGTTTTTTTATTTTTTTTTTCAAATTTTTTTTAAGAAAACCGCGAGTGTTTTGTTTAATCGTCAAATTTCTTTATGTCTGGAAGTAAATTAGAGAGTAAAATGAAAAGAAAAAGAGAAAAAGGAAAAACCACATCACCGCAAATATCTGATAGCTGGTCAGGCTACTTACTACTATACGCATACTCTGGGCATAGTTAAGTTTTAAAAAAAATCATCAACCTCAGCCAAAATGTGATTCGTCTGACGGAGCTGCGCCCGCGACTCGTTAAAAATAAAAATTCGCCAATAGCTGACCGAATGTGCACGATGTTTTCGCAACAACGGAAATATACTGGCACAGTAGCAATTCCCGTGTCCTCGCGGATTCTAAAGATTATCTTTATTCTCTCTCTCTCTCTCTCTCTATATATATATAAGTATATATCTTATTATAAGCGAATTTAGCTGCCAGATTCTCAATGCGGCAACAATTGTCTTACCCGTATTTTAGGGTAGGTATTATTACATTTTTACCGGGATTATTCAGGTTAATTATAACTTCGAAGTAAAATAAATCAAAAATATGTCAAGTTTTTTTTTTTCTCTCTTTTACAGTGTACATCATTACATATTATAGATATATATCATCTTCTTCTTTTTTCGTTGTTGTTGTTACCGAATATATACACATTTATCGCCGAATTTCATTACACAATTGTAGATCAGGTTCGATAAATGATACACTATTTTCTTTAAATGTAATCAAAGATTTGTGTCTCGTAATATCTCACGTTACCGGAGAAGTTTTTTGCAAATTTCTATGCAAAATCCAGACTAAGGCTCCCCCGGATATCAAGACACCTCCCCTGAAAATTTGATTTGCGTTCAAGTAAATTGCAAATCGATGAAAAGCGAGAAAGACAAAAGAACCGAATACAAAAATGATACTAATTGAAAATAAAATAAGATCATTATAATTTATAATACATATACGTATATCGGATTGTCAGAATTAATCGAATGATTTGTTTTCGCCATTCCGAAAGTAGAATTCTCAACGTTATTCAATATTCGTTATGGCCAGCCTAATAATACCGTTTTGAAGATATCACATTGATTTTAACAACTTGGTAATTTCTGCTCTAATTAGAGATTTTACGAGAGTCGTAGTACCGTGCCAGTTTTCAGAGCCATCAATTCATTTGACGAATTGTGAGACAGTCTTTTCTCGTTACCCGTATCCAATTAAATCTGGCATTTCAAACAAACAGTACGTCTCCAGTTTGCGGCTCAGCTGACTGAATAGTGTATCGCTAGAAGATATGACTAACTACACCGATTAACCCGATTTTTGTTTTTCATTTTTTATACATGTTAAGAATTTTCCAAAGTATATCTGGTCAGTTACATCGATTTTTCGTTTGTTTTTTGTTTACAAAATATTATAAAGCGAAATTTCAAACCGCATGGAAAAAAAATGTAACATCGACGTATTAAAATTCATTCGATAGGAAGGAAAAGAAAAAAAGAAAAAAGAAAATGAAAAACCTTCAAGACGAGTGACAGTCTATAACGGACAAAAAATACAACACCGAAAGATGAAATCTGAGAATTTGAAGCATCGAGTATTGGTTCTGATTTTTGTCCGTCTGTTTAGTCAGAGAGCTAAGGCAAGTGAGTCATAGAATTCCTTAACATTAGGCAGAAAGTCGCAAATGTCGAGAAGTGAAGTCATAATAAAAGAATTTCTGAAAAATAAATTCAGGAAATATCAATCTTTGATGATCGATGTGAAAATAAAGGTGAAGGGAAAGAAAGAATGGAGTTTCTGATACATATATAGGAATCGAGTGGATATAGTTTTCTGCATATAAAAAGAAACTTTGAGAAATAAATTCGTTTTTTTTTTTTTTTTCTTTTTTGAATTGAAATTTTTTTCGGATAAAATGAGGGATACTTACCATAGAAGAATCTGCACAGCGGGTGAATGTCGCAACAGACTGTAGGGCGCCACGTGAATATCTCTGCTCGTCCGGAAACGCGTTAATATATCTCGAGCGCTGTAAACATAAACGAGTTTCTGGGTTGGATTTGGAAAATGGGAGAGAAAAAGTAGAAGAAAAGAAGAAAAAAAACATGAAAAATATAACTACTTATCTGTTTATTTCCGTTGCTAATAGATCAGACGGTACTGAATCGATCTTTCAATCAACATATACCTATATAGATGACAAAATATCGGACGAAAAAACGATCGACGACTCATAATAATAATAATCAATAAACTATATATACATGTACAGCAAGATGAAAGTTTTTTTTTTTTCTTTCAAAATTTGTTCGAAATAACGTAATAGGGAAAGGAGAGGAAAAAGAAAATCGCACAGGAGTAACAGATAACGTGACAATTTTTTACTTTTACTTTACTCTTTTTTTTCGTTTGTTAACGAGGTATAAAAATTTTCGGAATGTGGAATTTGATAACAATGTAGGGAGATTTTAGAAAAGAAAAAAAAGAAGAGAAAAAAAAAAAACAGAAAATGGGAATCCAATAGATGAATAAATAAATAAATAAATAAATAAATGAACCAGAGCGATAAAATGTCGATGACTCCGACGTGTAGCAGTGGAGTTGCGTATAGGTAGGTAGGTATATAAAGAGTATATTTGGTGATAGCGTGTATATATGTATATGTATAATTCTCGTCGAGTTTTGGAAATCAGCCAATATAGTAGGGTAGATTATATGTACGTAGTATAGATAGGTATAGGTGAAAATAAAAAAGAAATAAGAAAACGAAAAGATAGAAAAAGTAAAAGGGAACGCGAGTGAGAAATTTATTTATGTATTTACGTGGGTATATACGTATGTATATTTACATGTGTATAATCTAGTAGGTATACGACTACGTGTATCTTACGGCTGTGGGAAAGAACGACTGATGCTAAACCTCAGCCTAGGAAGAGTTTTCGGTCAGTATAGTATATCAGAAGTTAATAGTGAAAGATTAAGATAATTCATTCGCAGTTAATCCGAGACTCAGCTATACGTTCTGATATACCTAGTCGGTCTTACAACACTGGTATCCAATGTTAACACATAGACTATATTACCACCCACGAATGACGAAATGGAGCCGATGTTTTCGGTTCTAAATTTTACATGTTATATGTTGTAACTATTCGAAACCTCGTTAGTGGGAATCCCATGAAAATTTACTAGTTCCAGACTAATTTCAAACTTCCAAGCTAACTCTCCACGCATATATATACAGATATACTATACAGCTAACGAATTTGTCGACAAAATGCGATTCCTCGCATTTTACTAATATAAGAATAACGATATATCTATAGAAAAGACCCCATTTTTCGCGAGGATTTTTTCTTAGCTGAATTCTAAAGGTTTTTCAACCGCTTGTAATTTTTGGAAATTGAAGTTACACGCCGCGAGATGAAGAAGCCTGGATTTTGCAGGAAATTGTTGCACATATGTTTGACCGCGGTCGAAAAAAAGGTCGCAATACGATTTATTCGAAATGGTATTTCGCATAGAAACGTGCCCAGAACGTGATCGTCGACGATATACGTAACGGACTTAATTCTATCTCACTCTAGGATTTCGACTATCTGACCATCTTGATGTCGAATGAGAAAAGAAACGAGTAGAAAATAAAAATAATGCTAAGAAAAACTTATGTATCTTATAACGATTTTGAATTATTCGACAATGACTAGAGAATTTCTAGACTACGACGACAACGACACCCGTAGCCAACGTCTTCGTCGTCCGGCCTTTATCAAGGTCGCAATTTATTTTGAGTCGAAGGTGCGATGCCGTCATCTTGATTTAAGTGAAAAAAAATTTTTAAAAATTTGTTAAAATTATTATTTTTCATTTCTTTTTTTTTTTTTTGCTTTTCTCAATTCATCATTTCAATTAAAAAGCTGTACGTATATATACTCTTTGCCCAAAATCCTGATACATATATATATATATTGAAAAAAATAAAGTAAAATAATAACTGAATCATCATTCGAATAAAAATTATAGAAAAATGTAACGCGTGTGGAATGGTCTGTCCAATCGAGGCGTGTTACCGCCAGGGGAAAACCTGCAACGGGTCGTCGACCCCCATGCGGTGCTAGTATTTTTGGCCAGTTTGACCACGGACGATGATGATAAGAACTAGTCTGCGGGTTATATAAGAATGCGAAGACTGCAAGTTATTGTTAGAATTGATCATGGGGGATCGTATGGATTGAAATTTTCACTTTCAAAATTTCCGAGGTATTTCATTAACCCTAAGGGGTTGATAAAATCTCGTAATATAAGTACACCTAGATGTGTAGTCCGGAATTCGTGAGAAGCGAATTATTTCCTATACCTATAAAAGTCATTACATAACGTAACTATCCGGCCGAATTTCGTCGTCGACGGCTATTATATACGCGGTTAAGACGAGGTAGCGGATTATATCTTTTTCTGTTAATCTCCCTGTGGCCTCCGCGCACCCTGACTACCTACTTCTCTCGGTTACACACGATCAACGAATGCTCATGCTCATGCTCTCGCTCTTCTCTTCCCTTCTCATCTCATCTCTTCTCTAGTCTTTACAGCTGTCGCTGCCAGCGTACGTGAAACGTCGTCGTCTACCACTGTATTACTATTATTAGAGCTCACTTAAGACGGACCAATATTACCCAGCAATAATCCGCAGAATGTTGTTCTTGTCATTTCATTGGCTATTCGCGTTGCGGTACCAGGTATTACGCACACTGTTCAAAAACATTACCTGGTATTCCGTTTTCTCTAGCGCTCCGAGGCTCTAAGATACAAGAAAAGACCTGAGAGCTTCAGATTATCAACTTTTTTCCATCTTTTCAGCCGCGATTTAATTCCAACAAAATACAAAATCGATAAAGCTATCGTGTTTGATATCTGAAACACGTTCGCGGCTAGAGATTTATCCGCGAAAGCTCCGAGGCTTTCGAGCTTTCTAAATGCAAATAATTTCCAACTGTGCGGTGTCCGCTGCACGGAGCTTATATCTGAAGGGATATTGCTCGACCTTTGGTATAACGGAGGATTTAGCTTGGGCAGATACGTTCTAATTATTATTTTAGACCGCAGACCTAAGACCTCGGGTTCTTCGGGCCGTGGAAACTCGCGGGTCAAGAAGGACAATTATAGGGTTAGTGAATTAGCTTGCGATGTTGGAACTGACCGCGGCGAACGACTGCGTCCTCGAGAAATTGGCAATTGAAACGCGAACGCGATTTATCATCCAGTCATCGCGATGTGCCAAGTGCGATTTTCATCCCGAAGCGTTTTAGCATATTTATTGTACCTCATTTTGCAGTTGGCTAATCAATCTTGACGATTAGCAAAGATAAAGAAGACATTTAATATCCTGGAGTCGGTTTTGCGTCAAATATGATATAATGTCCCAGAATATTTCAAAGAGGAAGACTTTTTTGGGAAATGTACGTATCGATGCCGCATTTTCCGAACCTTGTCACGATTCCATGTAGGTTTATATAGTGATGGGAATAATCTTGAAAATTTCTCATCTATTTTTATTTCTTTAATTATCTTTTTGCCAAATTTTCTTCGCAACAGATAACCGCGTTAATAATGTTAATTCATAAATACCAGCGGTGAGTACATTCCGCGTGTCCTTGGATAGCATCCAAAATGGTTTGCTTTACCTTGCTCCGAGGTTGCAGCGAACTAAAATACACCATCTGCGTATTCGTTGCAATTATAATGAAATAAATTTCAATTTCTATACCGAAAATAATTTAATCTTGAAAAAAAAGGAGAGAAAAAAAATAAAGACGAAACCGTAAAATTGATTACTCAAAATCTAACGGCCTAAAGACTCCGGGCTTTCTCGTCGGGGATGCACTTCGCGGGAAATGTTATGTTATGTCATGTTATTTTAACCCAAATTCGCAATTGACAGGGACGTGACTAAAGCTCACAGAACTGCACGTGCTTCTTGTCATTTTGACAGCGCGCTTATGGAACGATGTTTGTTCGTCGTGACAGGCTTGTAAAAACTTCTTAAATATCAGCAAGTTCATCGCCTCCTCGATTCATCTGCTGCATTTATACATTTAATCGACAAATGATGGATCTCGGTTTCTATAAGTAGCAGGAGGTAAGAATCGAAAATAAAATCCTGGATGTATTTTTGTGAACGAATTTTCGCGCGATAAAAGTTTGGCAACAATTTGAAAACGAAAGCCCGGAAACTTTGTTACAAAAAGAATTGGAAAATGGAAATAAAAAATTGCAGCGAATAATAGAAAATCCTTCCGGCTGTAATACAGATCTGGGCTCCACGGTTCAAATCGTATTCGCAATTTATGCTACCGTTAATTTGCGATATGTCAAACACGGTGGCCCGTCTTCATGCCAAGAACGAAAGTACATAGGCGAGCTGGTCATTTGTTGGGCAAATAGGATGGGTTATAAATTAGGCATTGGTTCCGTTTCGAGATCTTAGAGGTATACGTTCAGGAGCGTCCGTCAGTCAAGACATTAAGATACCTAGACAGAGGCTGGGAGCGCATTCGGGAATTCTGGCATCGCCATTTAAAGCCAGTCAAAGAGGACCGATTTAACGGTCAAGATTCTATATTTACATTTTGCGAACTATACTAAATGATCAATAAATCTAATGCCTAGGTATAAGCCGACGTGAAACGATTAAACTTCTTAATTGCAGACGATGAAAATTACAATTGGTTAAAATTTAAACTCGCATCTTCCGGGCTTCAAACAATCCGACATTATTGTTCATTTCATTCCAAGTTCCATGGGAGCGAAAAATCCTAATCGATTTTACTTTTTTGAGAATGAGAAAGAAAAAAAAAGGAGTGACGAATTATTGTTGCTCGTAAAACTATAGAAACAAGATTTAGTCAGTAATGTTGGATAAAAATTTGTGTAATTCCAGAATTTTTCCATATTTTCTATGTAATTATCGATTCCGCAAAAATTACACTTGGGAATGTTTCTGCTGCTCTTTTCCGCGATTGATAATCCCGAAACGGAAAAACGGCGCGATCTGCTCCGCTCCTCGACATAATAGATCGAGTAACCGATGGAAATTTATACATCAAAGTCAAAATATGCAAAAAAAAAGAATTCGGACCCAACGTTACTCACAATTTCTAATTATACTCTAAGCAAGCCGAGTGCTTCTAGGCTCACCCAAAGTACCTGGATGCACCTCATTTAGAGGTCTCGTCCTCATATCGAACGTATAATTATAGCCAACTTTACGAAAAGTAAAATTCTGTTGGATATTTTTGTCCAATTCGGAGAAACAATTAGTCCGAATTTTTTCTAATCGAAAATTTCGGGGTGTCTAAACCTGGGAAATTGTTTGTTTTTTATTTTTTTATTTTTCTTATTTTTTGAGACGCACATTCTATAAAGCTCTTCCCATACACGATGTAGCTTCAGGCTCCGTGTATGGACTGTCGATCTGGAGGTAGAAATAGGTATATGGGCGATGCCGCGCTTTGAAGATCCGATAACTCTAAGTGCTCTTATCTCCTCTGAGTAATATGGAGCGCGTTTCGAGGGGCGGTATTTGTATAGAATGTTCAATTTATAGCCCTAGAGCCACTGGGCTATACTGACGATTTCCAATCAGGAACGGAAACGGAAGCTCGACTGTTTCTACACTTAAGCATTTTTACACTACCCATGAATCAGTTCACGGAATCATGCAGGGATACGTAAAACATATATCGAAACAAATCAGGAAGCGGAGTGAACCATTCACGATTTATCGAAATATTTCAATGATTGTAGAACGACATTGATTTTTCGTTAGAATTTTTTATCAAAAAAATTTACGACATAATAAGCGAGAAAAAAAAAAAGAAGAAAATTTTTCAATTAGATTAAAATTGTTCGATGATAATTCAAGATATAGATAATATGGATATTTAAGTCGATCATAACTCACCTCCCGTGATTTGAAACTGCGACGAGAGCTTGACGAGGTGTGAATTGCTTGACGTCAACCGTTCCGTAAGTGGAGAATAACTCCGCGATCTGTAATCCATTTGACATAATATTATGGCATTATGTCGGATGATTATTAGCCGATGAATCAGTTGCGATATAATATTACAGGAAATTTACTGTAAGTTTTCAAATTGACTGAGAATTAAAAATTTTTTGGAAACCAATATCAAATTTCTTTTGAAGAATAAAAGGCCTCTTTTTCTTTATTGCTGCGTGGATTTCGAATATTACAAAAAAATTTGAAAACGTATATAAGGGTTCAAGCGATAATAAACTACCCGAATTTGCATTAAATTTCGTCTGATTTATCAGGTTTTACAGCTTTATTCACAAGACGTAAAGTTTTCATGAATTAAGAGGTTTATTTCTCGTTGTTAACATCTTATGCTGTTCTGATACTGTTAATAATACTCAGAGTCTTGCAAGCACACGTTTTTACCGATCAATGAAGAAATACAGATACCTTTTTCAGCGAGATCTTATTTATATCTATGTACGATTTAAGCCATAATAAAAAACACAAAAATCCTACGATTTCTATGCCTAGTATTTATTTTTCAAACCCTGGTGATCAAATTTACGGAAATATAATCCACGAAATCAAAAAATACGCTAGCATTAAGACTCGTGAATTCCGATGAATTATTCTTAAAGAATAATCGCGTTTCTATACAATTTCCTTACCAGATCTCGTATTTTTGTGCAATTTTATTTTCAAGACTTGAATCATTCATTTTACTCGATTGATATTTTTTTTATAAAGTATAACGTTTTCATTCATTTATTACCTCTAAACGCTACAGGAAACCGAAAACATAACATGGTATGTAAATACTAAACTGAACTTGAAGCAAACAGACCTGAGAAACATTGATTTGTTTGGGTCCGAGGGTTTTCACATGAAGCCACTGCGGCCTCTTGCATACAGGATCAGGACCGGCGAAATTCTATGAAAGTATGAAAAAAAGGTATCCAGGTATTAGTTTCCTTGAAAAATTCGTGTATACGATTTTACAAAGACTGAAGTATGAATACGAGTCTAATTCCTGATTACCATGTGATTTACACTCCCACGGATCAAGTTTACGCAGTTTGCGTATTCCTTCGGACCTGATAGCACCTCTTTGTTCGTAAGAGACCTCAGTTCAGCAGTGCTGCGAACAAAAGTATAAATCAAGACGTTGTTTCTGGGAAGGAAAGTCTGTTAACTCGATTCTCACCCTCCGTAACGAGTTGCCGCAAGAGCGTGAGCCATTTTTAAGAAGCAATACCCAGCGCAGTAAGAATCCCATCCAGCTTCGTGAAACTTTTTTGTGTCTGAAATGAAAAGAGTTCTTTTATGCTCGAAGGGAAATGGCCTTTGAACGATTCTCTAATCACCTGTGGCTTGTTTTTCTTTCAATTCTATACCAGGGGAATTGAGGAACATGTGTCTGCCTCTTCCTTCTTTGAAATAATCGTACAATGCGCTCAAGCCGTTAGATTTCCACGCTTCTGTAATAAGGAATTCATCAGTTTATTAGTTTTAGAAGTATTTTCCCTTTTTGTCAATCGATTTATCGATAACAAAACTTTATACAAGGTCTATAAATTGTTCGTTTAATAAACGAAACAGTTTTGATCAATACCAGAATTTAGACATTCAATAAATCGATGTACCTTTTTTTTTTAATATTGCTTTCAGCTCGAAGCTGATATGCTTCGTGTCATAAATCGTAGGAAAGAGTTTATGAATAGATTCTTTGAATTGGGAATATTTGTCTGGAAATAATAAAAGGGATTATAGTAATAGACCTGTGTATTAGACGGTGGATTCAAGAATTATAGAAGTTTGAGGGAAAACTAACTTGGTAGAGGCCTGTAAAACTGTTGATGCATGAACATTAGATCTAGGAGCACGTTGTGTCCGACAACGGGTGTCTTTAGACTAACAATAAGCTTAAATAACTGGGAAAATCCTAAGCAGGAATTGGTCAGCACCTGTTCTAGCTTATCTCCTTCTTTCTCTTCAAGTATTTTGCGCAGACCTTTATCGACTCTTTGCAAAATGATCTGAACACAGCGAAGAAGAAAGATTAACACACATGATAGAGGAAAAGGAGGTGAAGAATGCAGGAATCGCCTTTAATAGTAATAATGAGAGTTTTCGAACCATTCCGTTTTTCGGCTCAGTCCAAATCTCTAAATATCTAATTCTCAGTTCTTTTTGCATGAGGTACTCAAGCATCGGAGAATCAGCTTTCAAGCTCATCGATTCACCAATACTACAATTTTTCAGCCAGTCCGAAACTTGGGTGTAACTCGCTTTCAGCTCGTCTTCTTCCATGTAAGAAACAGATCGTTCGACATGACGCATCACAGTCTTGTCAGCTACCTTGCGCCGTAGTTCTGCCTCCTCATCTTCAGCGAGATAAGAAATGCCTTGATAGGCAAACTGTGGAAAACAATTAAACCCATTTGGTGATTTTTGATACTCAAAATTTCGTCTTTCTCTATGTGACTGAGAAAGATTCAAAGGTTTGAAGAAATCAGGAGATTTTATAAATCAGAAAGTTGAATAAGTAAATAAAACAGGAAATCTATTAATGTTTGTGACTTTGAATTCAGAGAAAAATAAATGGGAGGGATTTGTATGACTAAAACTTGATTCAGGCACTATAAATCTGGTCTTGTTGTTTTTTATTTTTTTTCTTTAAAAGGGGAAAAGGAATTTTTTTCTGTAAGTCTTGAGAAAGAAACGATATATTAATGCTTTGTAATACCTTGTTGAAATCAAAGCCATGAGAGGATAGAAATTCAATAGCCGAAGACTGCCATTGAAAGATAGCGTCTCTTCCTGGTACGACTTTTGGGAATAGATAAAAATTGTAGACCTCTGCTATGTACTTGTTTGCATCTCGATTGTAGTTGTAAGTTGTAAGGCCGAATTGTATGATGATGCATCCTTTTATGCTGTTCTTTAATTTTTCGTAACGTTCTTCGGGGGTGTCGAAGAGACTGAGAAAGAATTGAAAATAAAGTTATTGAGATTCAACTATTTCTGTAATTATTTACATGACTAAAATTTCTAGGTTATTCAATTATTCAGTTATCGACTTATTTATTCGAAGTCAAATAACGGGAATTTGTTACTATGAGTATGTAAATAATAGAAAATAAAGCAGAAACTAACACGTAATAATATGTGTGATGA
This sequence comes from Rhogogaster chlorosoma, assembly GCA_944452935.1. Classification (NCBI taxonomy): domain Eukaryota; kingdom Metazoa; phylum Arthropoda; class Insecta; order Hymenoptera; family Tenthredinidae; genus Rhogogaster; species Rhogogaster chlorosoma. The sequence continues at coordinate 24,665,572 of OX101800.1, read as the reverse complement.
GTATTATTTGTTGTGAATAAACTAACCTCACTTTCAATTCGTCACCTGTATTTATTCCACTGAATTCACCGTCGAATGATACGAATTTTGCCTGCTTCAAAGATTTGCATATTTTCGGACAAAGCTCTTGGAAATTACTGCTTGTCACTTGATACATCGCGTTTTATTATATCAAATTTGTTATAACATTATGACATCGCACGTGGTAGATAAATTAATGATTCAGAACCGCCTGCTGTCGGGCAACTAACGTCAAAGTATAAGCAGAATTCTGTACAGCGATGGATGACACGAATAGAATAATATTGTTTTCTGACTATTCCGGACACCACAAAAAATACGCGATGTGACGAAATGAATTTTATCACCTGCCTTGCCCGTAATTATTAATTTAATTTTATAATTTGTCGAATTGATTCATTACTCATGCCTCGGCATTGGTGCGCCTTATTGTATGCAACCTTCGTGCCCTTCCTGCGATTTATAACCTAAGATTGCATATCGATAACACAGCGTACAAATGTTAGCGGCGAAAGTAGTTCGTCAATTTGACCGCGAGATGGCAAAGCTATTTGTGGCTCTGTTGGCTCCACATACCATGCAAGGACGAACAGTAACCTTGATGTTGGGTGGAGGCGTTTGTCGTGGGGTCAATGGCCCTCGAGGCGTCAAAGCGTTTGTATGGGGTTGCGTTAACGAGATACAACTAGACAGGAGTTTTAATAAAAATACTCGAAGCTTGCTAAACTTTAAGCGATAGGTTGTTGCAGAAATTTATTTTCCGAATATATGTTATGTATTCATGTTATATGTATTACAATTTATTTTCACTACTGGGATTTCATTTACCCATCCCCATTTATATATCTATATCTGGAGTATAGCTGCCGCAGGTTGGAAACATCGGTGGAACAGGTGGAAGATCGTTTTGTTCGCCAACGTGCAAAAAAGCGCTCATTCCATTAGCGGTATGATACAGAAAATGGCAATGAAGTAGCCACCAGCCTGAAAAAGATTGAGAACATTGCTCAACTATACCTTCCGGAATCCAGATGTGAGAAGAATCGCAGATTCAAAGAAAGTTTATTTGGTGAACATCCCAGTATTACTTACCAGGATTGTCAGCTTTGAAACGAAAAATCACGTAGTTGTGACCAGAAATTACAATAGTATCCTTTCCTGCCGGTCGCAGATTATGCCGTCCTGATGACAGCGTTTTCACATGTTCTTCAATCGCCTTATCAATTGTGTTTATCGAATCGCTAGTTTCATTCGAGAATTGCCCCACCTTGAAAAGGTGGAAAGAGTACCCGTGGAGGTGGAACGGATGGGTCAGACTCGGGTTCTGTATGCCTACCAATAAAATTATGTATTTCCCTTTCATTCATAGTCTCAAGATACGAGTTATACCTCGATTTTACTCACGCTCATTATATATGACAACCTCTACAACGGCACCTTTCTTGATGTCATGAGTGTGTGGACATGAACAGGGAGTATCGCAATTTTGAGGTAAACGATTTCGGTTGCAAGTGTCGGAGGAGCTTAGGTTCTGAGAGAGCGGCGGTACTGGTGGCGATCTAAACGCAATCCCATCGACCAGCATTTTAACATGTACCGTGTCCTCCATCACTAGTAATACAAGAAGGGATGTTTTATACCATAGTTTGTCTTCTGCAGTAAATTGGGCTGATTAGAGCCATAAAAATATAATCTATAAATTTACCTAGAAAGCGAGAGTAGGATCCAGGTTTAAAGAGGATTGAATGATCGTACGAAATAGAACCGTAAGGCAACATAAGCCGATGGTCAGGTTCCACTTTGAAAAGTTCGTTTGGTACCGGATTCATAGATCTCAGGTGACTTGCACAAATGGACTTAGATCGTGGATCATCGCAGTCCACAACTGGATCATTGTAGATCTGAAAAAGAGAATAGCAGTGTCAGTTTTTAACCTTTCACAAAAATTTTGTTAGTGTCTTTACTAACTATTTCTGGCTCAAAGTTTTTCTGATACTCAGACTGTCGAGTCGTCGGTATTGCTGGACCTCCGGTGTACTGCAGAATGGCAAATTGAGTGATATCTCCATCATTGCACGATGCTTGTACACAGATCCAGTAGGCATCTACGGTCTGATTTGCGTTCAAGATAAAGTCCACACGTTCACCTAATTTCAATATTCCATGTAGTACTATATTGCAGCAATAAATTGAAATAATAATGGAAGAATCCCGGAAAACTCCTTTCTTTGTCTTCGTATAGAAACAATCGTATATGAGTTTTTCCTGTTGTTTGCCAAAAAATTTGACAAAAATCGAATTATACGGCTTTATTCGGATACCGTTTACTTATAGATCTTATCAAATATGGGAAACATAGAGTTACTCACCAGACGCAGAGATTATCGTGTCTACAACGATCTGAGATACGGGATGTCCATCTTGCGCGATCAGCGTAAGATTATGTCCCTCGATGGACATTTGAACCCGACAAACAGTGCTGAAGGAGTTTATCATGCGAAAACGGTATCTCTTTCCAGGTTGAACAGAAAACAATTCAAGCTGGACGGAAGTCGGTTGGTTTGTGATTGTATCCTGCAAGAATAAATGTTATACGTTTTATCGTCTCAATACTTGTGCATGACATTCAAATGGTCAGAGAAGTTTACCGTCCAACGTCCTTTTCCGTTGATGAGAATGTTTTGTGGTGTTTGACCGGGATGATTTAGATGCCCTGGGAATAATTCGTTCGACATCACATGCAACCAATCGCTAAGAACGATCATGTGAGTGGGGCTATCAATATCGTACAACTTGCCATGAGGATCAATGCTCTTCGACTGGCGTACGATTAGGCTTCCGTACTGACCGTCAATCTTTTGTAATCCGGAATGCGAGTGGTAAAAATGAGTACCTGGATTACTCGCAACGAACTGATACCTGAAAAATGGAACCATTTCTTGGTCTATGACGATGTAGTGTCACGACAAAATACGCTGTTCAAAGACAACAATCGAAGGAAGAACTAAAGAGTTCTGAAGAATAAAAGGCTCACCTGAACGTGGTTCCCGAAGGAATAGGACACTGCGTTAAAAAAGGCACACCGTCGTAGTACTGAGAGCCTTGTTGCCAGAGACCATGCCAATGCAAGGCGGCCTCCATGCCTAAGACATTGTTGCGGACGTCGACGATGATCTTGTCGTTTTGACAGACCTGAATGCTCGGTCCGGGCAGCATCCTATTGATGGATAGCATTCCTCGTTCGAAACCATCAGCTTCGATACATTGACATTGGGGAACGTTTGCTATTTGATCCGTGCTGTTGGGCTTACACAAGTCACAGGCTCTGAGAATAAATTCAGGAACATCGAGTGAATCACTTTCCAGAAATGTGCAAGTTACGAGTAAACGTCGTTGACGACAGTGGCAGCTCTGATCAATTATGACATCTGCTGTACCGGACATGTAATGGCGTGACACGTCAAGTTTTAAATTTGCCAGAGGCTCATGGGGTTCTAGATCTTGCTACGTCTCGCCATTACTTAATACGTGATCAAATCACTGTGTAAGGCTTGTACGCCGGGATATCAATCATAATCAGTAGGCTCATCTAATCACTTAGAAAAATATTATCCCCTACCTGTTCATCGTTGTATACAATTCCAGAGTAAAATGATAGTAGCAATATCGTGGTTCTTCATTATTCTCGCAGGTTCGCATGCATTCTTCGGTATTTGATAAGTATTTACCTTGGACTGTCGTCAACATGACTCCTGTAAAATCAAATATTCACAAACCAAAAAAATATTAGAGGCTCAGAAACCATTTCTGGAAGTTTTCGGAAACGTTAACAACTCCGAACTATAGAACTACATTGCGTTACGAATTTTGCTGCAATGTCACGTACCAAGACCTGAAGATACGACGAGCAACAGACAGAGTATATGAAGTAACGAGTGCAGGTGCATGATGAATCCCACTATTTGAGAGAATTTTGATGTTATTGCAGGTCCTTTGGTTCGATAAAGCCACGGTTTCCCTGCCCTAGAAGCGCTCAGAGGATCGCAAAATTGAGTGACTGCAGAGGTTCAACTCACGGAAAAAATTGTTGCAAGAGTTTGCAAGCAGCTGACTTATCGCGATTAAAAAGTTCCACGTATTTTCGGAAGATTAGACAGAATAATGGCGTAGACAACATATTCGTAATAGTCCAGTCAAAGTGTCGCTCAATATGGGTAAAATAAACATGAAAATAGGTAGTTTGGGGATTGTTAGGGATCGATAGGGGGATGCATTCTGAGTATAAATTTCAATTTTCGGTGTTTTCCGAAGGTCAGGTGGGCCCCTCAGGTCAGGTGGGCCTCGCTAAAAACGCGTTTAATTCCATTTAATAATCTTGAGAACGGCCGGTGTTAGGCAAAAAATTGTAGAGACCTTTTCTCTTCTAAATTAAATTTACTTACTTTTTTATTCGAAACTTTTTTTTTTAACATCAATATTTTTCGAGTTATTACTTCCGAGAGGCAAAATTTTTCCTTTTTTTTCTCCCTATTTTTCGTTTTTCGCCATTTCTTCCCCAACCGTTCACTTGTATGAAATTTTTCAGATTATCAAAGTTGTAGATCTTTTAAGAAACTTTTGTCTAAGACTTTGTTCTCTACTACCAATACTTTCGGAGTTATAGCTTACTTCACCGAGCGAAATCCGCGCCATTGTATGCAATTTTGCTGATTACGATTCGGGTCAGGCTTCGACCAAGAGGTCAATGATAACGGGTCGAAGTTAGCGTTGACTGGTCGAAGCAGCTGCTGATTAACTTGTGTCTAACCAGATATTTAGGATGGATAGACGATAAACTCCAAAATGTGTATTATCTAGAAAAGAAGCGACTCCCAAGAAAACCGTTGGAAAACTTGCGTAACTATTTTATTAAGTAATCCAATTAAATAGGTATAAATATTATTGTAACAAAGATATATCTGATTATATTTTATTACTCCCCGGAGATCCCATTCACAATACTTCCGGAGTGTAGCTATGGCAGGAAGGAAACATCGGAGGAACTGGTGGCAGATCGCTCCGTTCACCAACGTGCAAGATGACACTCATTCCACTTGCGGTATGGTACAGGAAATGACAAAGAAATAGCCACCAGCCTGGAAAAAATCACGTACCTAACTCGATTGCCATTTAGATACACTAACGCAATGTAATGTACATAGTACATAGATCTGTTTCAAAAGAATCTAGGATTGCACGGGAATTAAGTTTTCGAACATTCGTGTTTCTCACCAGGATTGTCAGCCTTGAATCGAAAGATTACGTATCCACCACTAGGTACTGCAATGCATTGCACCATGGTGTCCATTCCAGCCGGATCAGTATACCCTGCTTTATCCAACATTATTTGATGCTCGTTCATCACCGAGTCGATGTCACTTTTTGAAATGTTTTTCTCGTCCGAGAAGCGCCCGATCTTTAAGATTTAGAAAGAATACCCGTGGAGGTGGAAAGGGTGGGCCAACATGGGTTGAGACACTGCATGAACCAATCGAGTTAATTAATTTTTCTAATGCTCTCAATCAATCCTTGAAATCGCTCACTGCTCACCTTCGTCATATATGACAACCTCGACAATTGCATTTTTCTTAATATGATGAGTGTGTGGGCAGTCACAGGGCGTTCCGCAGTTCTGGGGTAAATTGTTTCGGTTGCAGGTATCGTTGGGTCTAACACGCTGGGATAACGGTGGCACCCGGGGAAACACAAACGAAATTCCGTCGACCAGACTGTTGATATGATCTGTGTCTGCGGCGACTAGTTTTATGCAAGAAAATATATGTTTGTCAATAACGACATTCCGGACTCCAAATCCGTTCAGGGCTAAATAAAACACCGAACTCACCCAAGAAACGAGGGTAGGATCCAGGCTTGAAAAGTTCTTGAATCGAATTATTATACGTGAAAAATCTGTAAGGCAATATAATTCGGTGGTCAGGCTGAGCTTTGAGAAGTTCTTTGGATACGGGGGTGACAGATTTCAGCTGATTAACACACACGGCGTCAGATCGTGGCACATCGCACTTGGCGTCCAGAGGATTGTAGAGCTGTAAAACGAAGAGATGATGTCGACAACGGCCTTCTGTCAATCACATAAATTTCTCTACTTACTATTCCTTGTCTCAGCCCAACCCCGTAGTCGGGTTGTGGAGTCTTCGGCGTGACTGGACCTCCGTCGTACCTCAGAATCGCAAATTGATTGGGTTTGAATCTATCACACTCGCCGATGGCTCGTACTTGGATCCAGTAGGCACCGACGCTCTGTCTGAGATACAACTAGACAGGAGTTTTAATAGAAATACTCGAAGCTTGCTCAACTTTAAGCGATAGGTTGTTGCAGAAATTTATTTTCCGAATATATGTTATGTATTCATGTTATATGAACATATATTATATATATTACAATTTATTTTCACTACTGGGATTTCATTTACCCATCCCCATTCATATATCTATATCTGGAGTATAGCTGCGGCAGGTTGGAAACATCGGTGGAACAGGTGGAAGATCGTTTTGTTCGCCAACGTGCAAAATGACGTTCATTCCATTAGCGGTGTGATACAGAAAATGGCAATGAAGTAGCCACCAGCCTGAAAAAGATTAGGAACATTGCTCAACTATACCTTCCGGAATCCAGATGTGAGAAGGATCGCAGATTCGAAGAAAGTTTATTTGGTGAACGTCCCAGTATTACTTACCAGGATTGTCAGCCTTGAAACGAAAAATCACGTAGTTGTGACCAGAAATTACAATAGTATCCTTTCCTGCCGGTCGCAGATTATGCTGTCCTGATGACAGCGTTTTCACATGTTCTTCAATCGCCTTATCAATTGTGTTTATCGAATCGCTAGTCTCATTCGAGAATTGTCCCATCTTGAAAATGTGAAAAGAGTACCCGTGGAGGTGGAACGGATGGGTCAGACTCGGGTCCCGTATGCCTACCAATAAAATTATGTATTTCCCTTTCATTCATAGTTTCAAGATACGAGTTATACCTCGATTTTACTCACGCTCATTGTATATGACAACCTCTACAACGGCACCTTTCTTAATGTCATGAATGTGTGGACATGAACAGGGAGTATTGCAATTTTGAGGTAAACGATTTCGGTTGCAAGTTTCGGAGGAGCTTAGGTTCTGAAAGAGCGGCGGTACTGGTGGAAAGGTAAACGCAATCCCATCGACCAGCATGTTAATATGATCCACGTCCTCCACCACTAGTAATACAAGAAGAGATATATTTTAATGAATAGGGATCTTTTCTACCATAGTTTGTCTTCTGCAGTAAATTGGGCTGATTAGAGCCGTGAAAATATAATCTATAAATTTACCTAGAAAGCGAGAGTAGGATCCAGGTTTAAAGAGGATTGAATGATCGTACGAAATATAATCGTAAGGCAACATAAGCCGATGGTCAGGTTCCACTTTTAAAAGTTCGTTTGGTACTGGATTCATAGATCTCAGGTGACTTGCACATATGGACTTAGATCGTGGATCATCGCAGTCCACAACTGGATCATTGTAGATCTGAAAAAGAGAATAGCAGCGTCAGTTTTTAACCTTTTACAAAAACTTTGTTAGTGTTTTTACTAACTATTTCTGGCTCAAAGTTTTTCTGATACTCAGATTGTCGAGTCGTCGGTATTGCTGGACCTCCGGTGTACTGCAGAATGGCAAATTGAGTGAAATCTTTATGATTGCACAATGCTTGTACACAGATCCAGTAGGCATCTACGGTTTGATTTGCGTTCAAGATAAAGTCCACACGTTCACCTAATTTCAATATTCTATGTAGTATTATATTGTAGAAATAAATTGAAATAATAATGGAAGAATCCCGGAAAACTCCTTTCTTTGTCTTCGTATAGAAACAATCGTATATGAGCTTTTCCTGTTGTTTGCCAAAAAAATTGAAAAAAATCGAATTATACGGCCTTATACGGATACCGTTTACTTATAGATCTTATCAAATAAGAGAAACATAGAGTTACTCACCAGACGCAGAGATTATCGTGTCTACAACGATCTGAGATACGGGCTGTCCATCTTGCGCGATCAGCGTAAGATTATGTCCCTCGATGGACATTTGAACCCGACAAACACAGCTGAAGGAGTTTATCATGCGAAAACGGTATCTCTTTCCAGGTTGAACAGAAAACAATTCAAGCTGGACGGAAGTCGATTGGTTTGTGATTGTATCCTGCAAGAATAAATGTTATACATTTTATCGTCTCAATACTTGTGCATGACATTCAAATGTTCAGATCATGGCGACTTGAGAATTTTACCGTCCAACGTGCTTTTCCGTTGATGAGAATGGTTTCCGGTGTTTGACCGGGATGATTTAGATGCCCTGGGAATAATTCATTCGACATCACATGCAACCAATCGCTAAGAACGATCATGTGAGTGGGGCTATCAATATCGTACAACTTGCCATGAGGATCAATGCTCTTCGACTGGCGTACGATTAGGCTTCCGTACTGACCGTCAATCTTTTGTAATCCGGAATGCGAGTGGTAAAAATGAGTACCTGGATTACTCGCAACGAACTGATACCTGAAAAATGGAACCATTTCTTGGTCTATGACGATGTAGTGTCACGACAAAATACGCTGTTCAAAGACAACAATCGAAGAAAGAACTAAAAAGTTCTGAAGAATAAAAGGCTCACCTGAACGTGGTTCCCGAAGGAATAGGACACTGCGTTAAAAAAGGCACACCGTCGTAGTACTGAGAGCCTTGTTGCCAGAGACCATGCCAATGCAAGGCGGCCTCCATGCCTAAGACATTGTTGCGGACGTCGACGATGATCTTGTCGTTTTGACAGACCTGAATGCTCGGTCCGGGCAGCATCCTATTGATGGATAGCATTCCTCGTTCGAAACCATCAGCTTCGATACATTGACATTGGGGAACGTTTGCTATTTGATCCGTGCTGTTGGGCTTACACAAGTCACAGGCTCTGAGAATAAATTCAGGAACATCGAGTGAATCACTTTCCAGAAATGTGCAAGTTACGAGTAAACGTCGTTGACGACAGTGGCAGCTCTGATCAATTATGACATCTGCTGTACCGGACATGTAATGGCGTGACACGTCAAGTTTTAAATTTGCCAGAGGCTCATGGGGTTCTAGATCTTGCTACGTCTCGCCATTACTTAATACGTGATCAAATCACTGTGTAAGGCTTGTACGCCGGGATATCAATCATAATCAGTAGGCTCATCTAATCACTTAGAAAAATATTATCCCCTACCTGTTCATCGTTGTATACAATTCCAGAGTAAAATGATAGTAGCAATATCGTGGTTCTTCATTATTCTCGCAGGTTCGCATGCATTCTTCGGTATTTGATAAGTATTTACCTTGGACTGTCGTCAACATGACTCCTGTAAAATCAAATATTCACAAACCAAAAAAATATTAGAGGCTCAGAAACCATTTCTGGAAGTTTTCGGAAACGTTAACAACTCCGAACTATAGAACTACATTGCGTTACGAATTTTGCTGCAATGTCACGTACCAAGACCTGAAGATACGACGAGCAACAGACAGAGTATATGAAGTAACGAGTGCAGGTGCATGATGAATCCCACTATTTGAGAGAATTTTGATGTTATTGCAGGTCCTTTGGTTCGATAAAGCCACGGTTTCCCTGCCCTAGAAGCGCTCAGAGGATCGCAAAATTGAGTGACTGCAGAGGTTCAACTCACGGAAAAAATTGTTGCAAGAGTTTGCAAGCAGCTGACTTATCGCGATTAAAAAGTTCCACGTATTTTCGGAAGATTAGACAGAATAATGGCGTAGACAACATATTCGTAATAGTCCAGTCAAAGTGTCGCTCAATATGGGTAAAATAAACATGAAAATAGGTAGTTTGGGGATTGTTAGGGATCGATAGGGGGATGCATTCTGAGTATAAATTTCAATTTTCGGTGTTTTCCGAAGGTCAGGTGGGCCCCTCAGGTCAGGTGGGCCTCGCTAAAAACGCGTTTAATTCCATTTAATAATCTTGAGAACGGCCGGTGTTAGGCAAAAAATTGTAGAGACCTTTTCTCTTCTAAATTAAATTTACTTACTTTTTTATTCGAAACTTTTTTTTTTAACATCAATATTTTTCGAGTTATTACTTCCGAGAGGCAAAATTTTTCCTTTTTTTTCTCCCTATTTTTCGTTTTTCGCCATTTCTTCCCCAACCGTTCACTTGTATGAAATTTTTCAGATTATCAAAGTTGTAGATCTTTTAAGAAACTTTTGTCTAAGACTTTGTTCTCTACTACCAATACTTTCGGAGTTATAGCTTACTTCACCGAGCGAAATCCGCGCCATTGTATGCAATTTTGCTGATTACGATTCGGGTCAGGCTTCGACCAAGAGGTCAATGATAACGGGTCGAAGTTAGCGTTGACTGGTCGAAGCAGCTGCTGATTAACTTGTGTCTAACCAGATATTTAGGATGGATAGACGATAAACTCCAAAATGTGTATTATCTAGAAAAGAAGCGACTCCCAAGAAAACCGTTGGAAAACTTGTGTAATTATTTTATTAGATAATCCAATTAAATAGGTATAAATATTATTCTAACAAAGATATATGTGATCATATTTTATTACTCCTCGGAGATCCCATTCACAATACTTCCGGAGTGTAGCTATGGCAGGAAGGAAACATCGGAGGAACTGGTGGCAGATCGCTCGGTTCACCAACGTGCAAGATGACACTCATTCCACTTGCGGTATGGTACAGGAAATGACAATGAAACAGCCACCAGCCTGGAAAAAATCACGTACCTAACTCGATTGCCATTTAGATACACTAACGCAATGTAATGTACATAGTACATAGATCTGTTTCAAAAGAATCTAGGATTGCACGGAAATTAAGTTTTCGAACATTCGTGTTTCTCACCAGGATTGTCAGCCTTGAATCGAAAGATTACGTATCCACCACTAGGTACTGCAATGGTGTCCTTTCCCGCCGGCTGTTTATAAATCCCTGCAGACAGCGCCTTCTCATGTTCTTTAAGTACCTTGTCAATGCCACTCATCGATTCCTTAGTTTTGTTCGAGAACTGCCCGATTTTGAAAAGATAAAAGGCATACCCGTGGAGGTGGAACGGATGATTCAACGACTGGACATCTGTCACGACCAATCGAATTATCAAAAATTTACACATGGCGTAAAAATCAATCAATCATTGAATGTGTGTTTATTACCTTCGTTATATATGACAACCTCTACGACAGCGCCTTTCTTGATGTGATGAGTGTGCGGGCATGAACAGGGAGTACCACAGTTCTTAGGTAAATGGTTTCGACTGCAGGTTTCGGAAGGTTTAAAGTTCTGAGAGAGAGGTGGAACTGATGGGAATGCGAATGTGATATTATCGACCAGGCCAACGATATGGCTCGCGTCTGGAGCAACTAGTGAGATAAAGAAAATACATTTTGATGATCAAGATCATTTTTTTCCTGCTGAATGTGGGGCTAATCAGAGCCGCACAAGTATAATCTACGAACTTACCTAGAAAGCGAGAGTAGGATCCAGGTTTGAAGAGTTCTGGAATTGAATTTGCGTATTGGAAAAATGTGTGCGGCAATATGAGCCGATGGTCCGGTTTTACTTTGAAGAGTTCTTTTGGTAGAGGCGCGATAGATTTCAGATGGCTTGCACACACAGCGTTAGGTCGTAGATCGCCGCACATAACATTCGGGTCATTGTAGATCTGTAGAAAAAGGAACAAAAAATATCGATGTTAGCCATTTATATTCTGCCAGCCGTAAAGCGTCTCCCTGTACTTACTGTTCCTTGAGCTCGCATGAACTTCTTCTGGTAGGCGGATTGTGACGTTCTTGGCATTGCTGGACCTCCGGCGTACCTGAGGATGGCAAATTGGGTGATATTCTTATCACTGCACGATCCGGTAGCTCGTATTTGAATCCAGTAGGTGCCTACGGCTTGAGTTGCGTTTAAGATGAAGTCCACACGTTCCCCTGGACGAACATGAATAATTTTAGCATGCTTTACAGGTATTTTATCGCGGGTATGATTTAGTTACTCACCGGAGGAAGAGATTATCGTCGTCACATCAGAGACTTTGGATACAGACTCTCCATCTTGAGCGATCAGCGTAACATTATGTCCCTCGATGTTCATTTCAGCGTGACAAACTGTACTGAAGGAGTTTATCATCCGGAAACGGTATCTCTTACCAGGCTGAACAACAAACGATTCAAGCTGGACGGAAGTGGTTACGTTTGTAGACGGGTCCTGCCACAAGTATCATAATATTCATTATCGCGTTAAAACTCGGGAATATCACTTAAACAGTCGTTTAGATGATCTTCGCTCAATCTTACCATCCATCGTCCTTTTCCGTTGACGAGAATGTTCTCTAGTTCTTGTCCACGATTATTTATTCGCCGTCCAGGGAAACGTTCGATCGACATTTCGTGCAACCAATCGCTGAGAACTATCACGTGAACCGGGCTATCAATGTCGTATAGCTCGCGATGTGGATCATCCTTCTTCGCTTGGCGAACGATCAGACTTCCATATTGACCGTCAATCTTGTGTACCCCGGAATGAGAGTGATAAAAGTGCGTACCTGGATTACTCGCAACGAACTGATACCTGAAAAATGCACAATTTTTTGGTCCATGACGATGTTGACTCGCGATGAAACACGTTGATGAAAAATAACGATCGAAGAAAGAACCAAAAATTTCTGAAGAATAAAAGGCTCACCTGAACGTGGTTCCCGAAGGAATAGGACACTGCGTTACAAAAGGCACACCGTCGTAGTACTGAGAGCCCTGCTGCCACATGCCGTGCCAATGCAAGGCGGCTTCAACGCCTTCAGCATTGTTGTGAACATCTACGATGATCTTGTCATTTTTGCAGACTTGAATACTCGGTCCAGGCAGCATCCTGTTGATGGATAACATTCCACGTTCGAAACCATCAGCCTCAATGCACTGGCATTGGGGAACGGTTGATATTTGATTGGTGTTGTTAGGCTTGCACAGGTCACAGGCTCTGAGAATAAATTTATGACCATGACGTTACGTACGTGAATTTTTTTACCGAGTTTTATTGGAATCTAAAACACCCTTACATACCTGCCCATCGTCGTGTAAAACTCCAGAGTAAAGTTATAGTGACAATAGCGGGGCTTTTCGTCGCTCCGGCACTCTCTGGCGCATTCTTCAGGCGTCGAAAAGGGAGGCCGTTTATTCATTTGTTGAATGTTCCCCCTGTCCAATCTCCTATAGTGATCTTTTAAAAGATCAATGATTGTGGTGTGGCCTCGCACTGAAATGGTAAAAATTAGTTAAGTGGAGGAACTTCGACGGAGATGTACTTTGGGCGTATAATTTCACCCCGAAAGTTAGTGTTCACTTATACTTAAACTGCTGTACCTTGGAAAATGACACAAGTCGCAAGGACCAAGCACGCTAGAAACACTTCCTGCAGAATCATGGTGATCCGTCTGATGTGATGTAGTTCACTGTTATGATCACAGCTAGTTCGTGCATTGGTTTAAGTACTTTTTCAAGTTACACGATTTGTTAGGAGCTTGGTACTACGCGATCGCGCATTGTCAAGGAAAAACCTCTCTATCGATAAGAACGTAATACGAAATATCCCGATGTCCTAACTTTGCCAACGCAGTTCGCGGCTTATACATATTACGTCAGAATCTTTATATATAATTTGTTTCAAAGTTAGAGTTGAATTTCACACTATCCGGGATTTTATGGCTTTTAAAGGATATGATGACATTTAGTTTGAGGATAAATGAACTGCTATTCTTTTAATCTGCGGATTCGTATCCTCAGACGTTGAAGTGAATTGGGACAGATACTAAGAAAGTAAAAGATCGTACGTCAGTTACGCATGACGTAGATTAATATCGATTTGAAAATTCATATTGTGGTCGCGTTGGTTGCGGTGTCGGATGAAAATAGTTATGCATGTACATCTAATTTCAAAGCCTTTAATGGAATATAAGGAAGACGTCAGAATTCATAAGCCCCATTTGCACAAGGCGGTAAAACCGAGTGAAAGTCATAGTAATTTGTTCCGATTAAACTACGGGACTTTTAGCCATGAATATTACTGACTTTCAGCAGCATTTGGGTACGCAATTGTGACGTTTCAAGTTATAACTAATTTATGTCAACATCTTACTTGATGTGGACCGTTGGAGAGACAAGATGAATTCATTAATATAAGATAAATTATTCGAATCCAATGGAAGGAACCATATTGAAAAGATATACGAATGATGGGATAGGTTCAACAAGTGTTTGCGAAAATTGTTGTCTATGTCTATTCATTCATGAAACAAAATAACCATCGTGTCATTTTTCTAGAACAATATTTTTATTTTTTTGTTTTTAGCACCTGAGACCTGATTCCGTATTCCAATTCGCATTATTTTTCGTATATAGCTGTAACAGGTGGGAAACATACGCGATACAGGTGGCAGATCTTCCTTTTCACCAACGTGAAAGATGACGTTCATTTCGATCAAGACGTGGTAGAGAAAATGGCAATGGAACAGTTACCAGCCTACAAGAATTCAAGAGAAAATTATATTTCATGCAAAGGAGCACGTACAGGCACAGTTGTCTTCTGGATAATCTAAGTCGTATCACGCACCAGGATTGTCCGCTATGGAGCGGAAAATTACGTTCTTAAGTTAAGTGTTTTTCCAGGATACATAGCGAATTTTAGAATAAAATAAATCATCATTGCGAGTCATTTGACCGCAAAATGTTGGGACAAATTGCGAGGGGAAAAATTTCAACTGTCTTGTGACTAGATTTATGAGTTACGTCCCTTGTTGGATATTTGTACAAAGTATTTTGAATTTTGTATTAATATTTGAGTAAGAAACGTGGCACGTCACAGGCTGAAATCATGCGAATGAAATGGAATAAAAATCGAGTAAGTTTGGCTCACGAGATTTATTTCGAAAAGTGCTTTTGAATATTCACAATCATCTAATTGACATCGAAATTAAACAACCCTTTTAATATTTTCACCATTGAGATTTCCGATTTCCTCGATTTTCATCGTGCAGAATCCGTGTATTCGTTCACATATACACGTCAGGTACGTAGCTGTCGCAGGTGGGAAACATGCGAGGTACAGGTGGTAGATCGTGCCTGTTTCCAACGTGGAAGACAACGTTCATTCCGATCGAGACGTGGTAGAGAAAATGGCAATGGAATAGCCACCATCCTTAAAATATATTCGAAGGTTAATTTTTCGTACAATTTCTATGGAATAAAAAAATCTCATCACATACCAGGGTTGTCAGCCTTGAAGCGAAATATAACGTATCCAGCTTGAGGGACCGAAACTGTGTCCTTTCCAGCCGGATTAACATACCCTGCTTTATCCAACATTATTTGATGCTCGTTCATCACCGAGTTGATGTCACTTTTTGAAATGTTTCTCTCGTCCGAGAAGCGCCCGAACTTTAAGATTTGGAAAGAATAGCCATGGAGGTGGAAGGGGTGAGCCAACATGGGTTGAGACACTGCGTGAACCAATCGAGTTAATTAATTTTTCTAATGCTCTCAATCAATCCTTGAAATCGCTCACTGCTCACCTTCGTCATATATGACAACCTCGACAATTGCATTTTTCTTGATATGATGAGTGTGTGGGCAGTCACAGGGCGTTCCGCAGTTCTGGGGTAAATTGTTTCGGTTGCAGGTATCGTTGGGTCTAACACGCTGGGATAACGGTGGCACCCGGGGAAACACAAACGAAATTCCGTCGACCAGACTGTTGATATGATCTGTGTCTGCGGCGACTAGTTTTATGCAAGAAAATACATGTTTGACAATTACGACATTCCGGACTCGAAATCCGTTCAGGGCAAAATAAAACGCCGAACTCACCCAAGAAACGAGGGTAGGATCCAGGCTTGAAAAGTTCTTGAATCGAATTATTATACGTGAAAAATCTGTAAGGCAATATAATTCGGTGGTCGGGCTGAGCTTTGAGAAGTTCTTTGGATACGGGGGTGACAGATTTCAGCTGATTAACACACACGGCGTCAGATCGTGGCACGTCGCACTTGGCGTCTAGAGGATTGTAGAGCTGTAAAACGAAGAGATGATGTCGTATCGGCCTTCTGTCAATCACATAAATTTCTCTACTTACTATTCCTTGTCTCAGCCCAACCCCGTAGTCGGGTTGTGGAGTCTTCGGCGTGACTGGACCTCCGTCGTACCTCAGAATCGCAAATTGATTGGGTTTGAATCTATCACACTCGCCGATGGCTCGTACTTGGATCCAGTAGGCGCCGACGCTCTGATTCGCAGTCAAGACGAAATCCACACGTTCCCCTGAATGCCATTCGGAATAATTGCCTTTCTTCGAATACGGCGAATGTATTAGTAGCCACACTCACCCGAAGAGGAAATTATGGTATTTATGGGAACCGGAACTACAGATTCGCCGTCCTGCGCGATTAGCATGAGAGAATGTCCTTCGATGGTCATCTGAGCCGGGCAAACAGAGCTGAAGGAGTTTATCAACCGGAAACGGTATTTCTTCCCAGGTTTAACGAAAAACGATTCAAGCTGGACGGAAGTGGGTTTGTTCGTGGATGGATCCTGCGACAGAAAGTTTCAAAGTTGGCAATATCAATTGGATAGTCCTGTGAATGATCTTACCGTCCATCGTCCTTTTCCATTGATCAGAACGTTTTCCGGTATTTGTCCAGGGTTATTTTTAAGGCGTCCTGGAAAACGTTCAGTCGACATTTCGTGCATCCAGTCACTGATAAGGATCACATGGGTGAGAAGGTCCTGATCGTACAGCGTCATGTGAGGATCTGCCCTCGGCGGTTGGCGCACAATCAGGCTTCCGTATTGACCGTCAATCTTTTGCACGCCGGTATGCGAGTGGTAAAAATGAGTACCGGGATTACTTGCGACAAACTGGTATCTGGAAAATGAAAAAGTCTTTGAATTTTCAAGCGAATTATAAACGATATCGGATCGCGAACTACGCAGATTGAGAATTATGATTAAAAGTAAGTTGAACAGGTGCAAGAAAAGAATCTATGTCTCACCTGAAGATGGATCCTGATGGAATGGGACACTGGGTTAGGAATGGAACACCATCGTAGTATTGAGTGCCATTCTGCCACAGACCATGCCAGTGCAAAGTGACCTCCATTCCTTCAATATTATTGCGGACATCGACGATGATCCTGTCGTTTTGACAAACCTGAATACTCGGTCCAGGCAGCATCCTGTTGATGGACAACATTCCTCGCTCGAAACCATCAGCCTCGATGCATTGGCATTGGGGAACGTTTGCTATTTGATTAGTGCTGTTAGGTTTGCAAAGTTCGCAGGCTCTAAGAAAAAACACCATACATCGTAAAAAAGTTTAGAAATTTAAGACACACGCTATATCACGTGTCAAGCGAAACTCAAGGCCCTCAGAGTGCTTCATATTCCACTGCGTTTCACCAAACGCATATAAATTATGGAAATGCATTTCTATATCGCAATTTAATAAACTAACGCCTTTCTAAACCATTACATAAGTCTCATTTGCCTACTCTATCGAGTTCTCTATAACATCGCTTAACTTCTCGCAAAAATCTCCTTACGCACCTGCCCATCGTCGTGTAGTACTCCAGAGTGAAATGATAGTAACAATAGCGTGGTTCTTTGCCATCTTCGCAGGCTCTAGCGCATTCTTCAGGGGTTGAAAGTGGGTGCTGTATCTTCTGCTCCCCTTCCCCATAGGGTCGCCTTCTGCCGCCATATTCTTCCATAGATTCATCGGAATTAATTTCGTTCGATTCTTGCACGGGAATTATGAAATATAAAACTCATGGTTATACAACCGATATTCTGGCTCATTTTACGGGGTAAAACTTCAACAGAGCTCGATTTCCCGCACCCGAAATCCACTTATAAGTAGATAAGTAGTAAAATATACGAGAACCATATTGGCAAGCTGAGTGCACGTACCTGTGTATTTATTTCGCCTGTGATTAGATCTCGCGGCTGTAAGGGCGGCGAGAACGAAGCACACCAGGAAGGCGTTCTGCAGGAGCATGGCAAGCCGTCTAATGTGATCTCGGTTTATCCAACTCGCCTTACTACGCAAAGTTATTTCTTGTTTACTATATTACGCAATGTGTGCACGGTATGGAAAGCTCGCTACTTAGGCGGCTACACGCAATTATGAGGCGAAGTTCCACGCCCAAATGTTTTACAGGTATGAGCATGCAATGTGGAATGTTTGGACTTCACCGTTAAATATAGCCGAAAATTGAACAGCTGAATAAATTAAAATTTGGTCTGAATACGCTGGAAAAACACCACTAATTTTACGAAGCTCAAAACTTTTGCAACAGGTTATTTCGTGGAAGGATAAATCGTCTTGGAATATCAAATTTGTTGTGTGCTTTGTGGAATTGCACAATTTTTATATATTGTATGGTTTTTGCATACAGGATAGAATATTAGCTTCTGACCATTTCCTTATCGCCGTACGATAAAAATGACATATTTGGTGAGTAGCGGAATTAGATATCGAATAATTAGCATACTATAGCGTGGTGACCTCAAGTAGTGCAATAACAACGTGCCATTCTGTTTCCTGGTCGGGTTGAGCACCTACAAGATAAGTTTTGGCCTTGTCAGGTCGAAATACACACGTGTATTATTCACCTTTCGGAACAGCTTTCTAACTACTGTCTTATTCGCGGTGAATTAGAAAAATGAATACCAACGGGCTAGGCCCGCCTACGACATTGTCATGGTTCAGCAAATCCCGAAGATTTTTTCGGGCAGAGGTATATATCTGTCATTTCATAATAATTATGAAGTCTAAACCTGCTCCAGAATCTGTTTGCAGTGACTGTAATTCCATGCTTTGAAAATTCAAGCAGCGTGGAACCGAAATTTCAATACGAATTGCAAATTTGAAATTGTCTTCGCTAGTTGAACCTTGAACTCTTGACTCGCATACTTTGAATTCTGCATTCGCAATTTGCAAAAAACATAACGCAGTTCATTTTCCGGGTAATAACGTCGCGGATCGTTGATCTCGGCGCAGACCGAGCATGTATGTACTGCGTTGCATAATGCTGTGGTAAGTATTAGATTTCACATATTATACGGTCGTAATTCATTCATACCGCACGTCATGCGGGAGATAATGATACTTGTTCTACATAATGAGCGGATAAGGAATTGGAAATCAGCATTTATCGAATAACTATGGATACCGGAAATAACGAACTGTCTTCGGCCATACATACGATCAGAGTAGTTAGATCGAGGCAGAATTAATTACCTCTAAGATTATAGATTAATGATTGCGTCGAAAGTGTGGATTGAGATTATAGATCGAAGCGGTTTATACAGAAGTCCGCAGCTTTGCGGAAACCGGATTTTACCCGAGCAACAAGAATTAAGCTACGGTACTTGTATCTCTAGAATTGATCGAAAAATAAATGGTTCACGCGAGTGGGGCAATTCCAGGGGAAAAGTGCAGACAACGTATTGCTAGATATCCGCACAGTTGATCGAACACCGTGAAATAATTGAACCAAGACTTTGCGTATTAGCTGAGTTGTAAATTATCGTATATCTGCCCATAATGTGGAACATGAAACAGGATACACAAAAAAAAAAGCAAACTATGGCCGAACAGCTGCTTCGTTGAACGCTTATTTGAGTCTCTATCACTTTTTCGTCCATCAGTTTTCCAATGGAAAAGAAGAATACAATGAAATTCGGGTGTTACTGTAAGCAACTTCTTCTACTTCTTGTCAAAAATCATTGTATTTAATTCAAATGTACATAATATCTTAATAACTATTTCCGAAACAGTATTTTTAATGAGAGAACAATCCTCTGGCCTTGTCGTTAACAGCACAGAGTAAGGAGTATCAGATCATTGTGGACAACGACGAGCTTGGTAAGATCTGAAGAAACAGAGCCGGATTAGTGAATTTCATCAAGCATGAGGCTAGAGAGTATTTTTTTTGATTAGTCTCTTGTCGCGCTATTCAGTAGTAATAGCCCTTATCCAAAACTAGAAACCGTTTTATTACGTATCCCGACTTCTGAGTTTCATGGGATGTGATTTAGAGATAGTAGATCGAATTATCGACATCGATAGGTGGGATTGAAGGCACGTAGTTCCCGCAGGTAGGAAAGCCCTTTGGAACAGGCGGAAGATCTTCGCTAGTACCAACATGCAAAATCAACTGCATCCCAACGGCTGTATGGTATTGGAAATGACAATGAAAGAGCCATTCGCCTGTGAAATAAATTGGTCAACAGTCACCGAGATGCTTTTACTTCAAACTAGCACGATCGTAGCTGTAGGAAATAGTCACGAACGTGAAACTTACCGGGGTTATCGGCGCGGAATCTAAAGATAACGTAACCATTGCTAGGGACCGCGATGGTGTCTTTGAAAGGTACCCTATCCCAATTTCTCCTGAGCAAACCTCGTCTGTCAAGATCACGAACGTGCTTCATAGTGATCTTCGTGATATTCTTGTCCGGAGATCGACCCATGCCGACCACGTTGAAGGCATAACCGTGTAGGTGGAAGGGATGCGATAGATTCCCGCCTCCAACTGATGTGAGGGAGACAAAAATGCGGAGAGATCAGTAACAAGATTTTAGTATGACCGAGTAAGGGCAAGAAAAGAATGATTTAATGTCAGTTCGTACCTTCGTCAACCAGAATCACTTCAACCATGGCGTTCAATGGTATGTCAATCCGGTGTGTGCACGTACAGTTAGTCTCGCAATTAGCAGGCCTTTTGTTCTCGTTACAGAATTCTTCCGATGGAACGTCATTGAACTGGGATAATAGTGGTGACGATGGAGATCTGAACGAGAAACTATCGATGTATGATGCAACTAGCTGACCGCTTCGTGTAACTGTGAATGATTTTTATGTTTACATACACATCTGGCTTTGTCAATTAGTAGATGTAATGAATTTTGGTAATTTGCAGAATATATACCTTAAGTCGAGGGATGGACGTACCTAAAAATCTGTTGTAAGTCTTCGGTTCGAAAGCTTGCTCGGGGCTGCGCCGGATGAACCGAAACGGCAAGTAGATCTTGACGTCTGGGTTTGGTTCGAGAATTCCTTTGTCAATGGCGTTGGCGTGCTTCAGTTGATTAATGCATATTTCATCTTTACGTCGAGAGTCACAAATGCCGTTCAATGGATTTAGAACCTTGAATTTAAGCGTTAATAAAACTGGGAAGTTTATCATCGCATCGATATCCAGAGTCACCAATGAATTATAAGTCCTCACCACTCCCTGGGGAAGGCCTTCATCGTAGGTTGGTGGCATTGAAGAAGGCTTGTCAGGGCTTCTTGCATACCGAAGAATACCCAATTGCTGAACTCGAGTTGTACCGCATGCTCCGAGAGCACGAAGTTGGATCCAATAAGCACCCACAGGCTGGTCGGCATGGATTGTGAAATCATATCGTTCACCTGTATCAATAATTTATCATTAAAATTAAGTGCACTTTAAGGATTTTCCCCAATTAGTAAATACCAACATTTGTTTCAAGGGTTTAGGCAAATGGGAGCTAGAGGACGAAAAAAAAGACTGATTCAACGATCATCATTTACCGGCGAAAGATACTATGCTGTCGACAATCACGGGATGAACGGGTTCTCCGTCTGTCGCAATTAGGGTCAGCGCATGTTCTTGAATAGTGAGTTGTGCGCTGCACTGCATGCTGAAGGAATTGATCAGTCTA
The DNA here is from genome assembly GCA_944452935.1 of Rhogogaster chlorosoma. Classification (NCBI taxonomy): domain Eukaryota; kingdom Metazoa; phylum Arthropoda; class Insecta; order Hymenoptera; family Tenthredinidae; genus Rhogogaster; species Rhogogaster chlorosoma. The sequence continues at coordinate 24,643,709 of OX101800.1, read as the reverse complement.
AATCTGTATCTACGGCCTGGTTCGATGGTGAAAACTTCCAGCGGCGTATCGGTCGTGGAGCCGTTATTCCGATACTGAAGAGACGAGGAATTCCAGTTAAATTAGGATTGCTAAGACCAATAAGTGACTGACTGGATGATGAGATCGTTTATTTTACCGTGTATTGTCCTCTTCCATTGATCAGTAGTGAATCCGGTTCCTGGCCTTGATGAGTTCGCAGACGTCCTGGAAACCGGGAACTGGCTTCTTGGTGCAACCAGTCGCTAAGGAACATCACGTGCGAAGATAAATCTTCATCGTAAAGATTCCCGCTAGGGTCGTTGCAGTATGGTTCGCGAATTATTAGACTCCCTTGGAGACCATTAGTTCTATGCAACCCATCATGCGAGTGCCAAAAGTGTGTCCCGGCGTTTTGAGCAACCCATTGATATCTAATATTGCAATAATTTCAATATATTGTTTGCGAAATGTGCTCGGAAGGGAAATAAGTTGATTATGGATTCCCGAGAAAAATAAAGCGAACCGCAAACGAAATAAAATGGGTCAAGGAAAATGGAAATAGTTTTTACTCGGAAATACAGGAAATTCCGACCACTGAATTGTGGAAGAGAATACGACGGAATTGATTTCGACTGACAATGAAAAACACCGTTAAGGCACGATCTTAATCATTCTCTTCTATCAATCGTTAAATTCAAAGAAATATTGCCAGTTCGTCGATAATGTGTAAATAGCAATTTGTTGCCATACCTGAACGTATTGCCTGCTAAAATAGGACATTGAGTTAGAAAAGGCACTCCATCAAAGTACTGATATCCATTTTGAAGGACCCCGTGCCAATGAATCGTGACTTCCAGTCCTGCCATTCTATTGACAACATCAATAACTACGTGGTCACCCTTGCATACCTCGATGCTGGGTCCAGGGATCATTCTGTTCGCAGTCAAGATGCTTCTTTCGACACCATCGGCAAGTACACATTGGCAATTTTCCTGAAGTGAGTTCGTGTCGTTTGGAGTACAGATTTCACAAGCCCTGTTCGAAGGATATAGAAACTGAGAAATTGTCGATCCCGTTGATAATCTCGAGGATTATCACACCTGAATCCAAAGTCTTTTGCCAAGTATTACAAAGGATAGAGCAAAGAGAAAGGATCGCTACTAACTTTCCGAGGACGGTGTAGGGTTCTAGGGTGAAGTGATAGTAGCAAGTCTTGGGTGGGTCTCCTGCATAACATTTGCGAGCACATTCTTCAGGAGATGATAATTTGGGATTACGGCCCAATTCCTCTGTCCTTTTTGAGGCATCTGTGAAATAATGCAGGAGACACTGTTTGAGGAACGGTCGGTCGTCAAACAGCATATTTGTATGCAAACGAAACAAACAGCAAAAATTGTTATTCATACACGACTACAGGGAGCACGTACCTTGGATTTTTGAGTTGTATTCAGCACCTGCCAGGCCAATAAATGCCAAACAGGATACGAGTAATAAATCCAGGAACATGCTGACTAAAGTGAAGTGATTTGAACGCATTTCACAGAAACTTTTACGGAATGAAAAGCAATGGTTCTTGAAAAATTGAGATATTTCGGCAATCGAAGCACCCTTGCAAAACTAGGAACGAAGAGTGATACACATTGATACCCCGCACATATTCTATTTCGCTAATATCGATGCTCATCTCTCATTTTTATAGATAATTTTCAATGACACCTTTACAGTAGGTCGTCATTTTTCATGGACAGATGTCGAATTCGGCAAATTTATTTACTTCAGTTCTGAAGATAAACATTAGCGTCTGCTTGAGCGAATTATGCCATTATATTCGCACTAATTTTCTACCTCAACTGCAGGAAATGTACGTTATATAATTCAGCTATCGTAGGGTATTTGAGAGGCAATGCGGATATCAATCTCACGTTAATACTGATGAATTCGGTTCAAATATCACAAAAATAGATTTCTAATTGTTTTCTACGCTTCTCCTCGTTTCTAAGGGCATGTATTACTTTTATGATCGAGTCGAGGACATAAATGATGACAATGACATTAATTTAAAACGCTATTTGAGGACGGCAACCTCAATAACTGACCCTGACACAGTGCGAACAACTTGGAAACAGATATTTATGTGGGATGATACGGTGAATTAATTGATACATGAGTATTAAGTGAATTTATCAGACGTCGTATTGTTTTCAATAGCACCGAATTCTTGCAACGTCTGATGATATTCCAGCAAACATTCTTGCTACTTTAACAAAAGAAATCTGGCTGTCTCTGTATTATCAAAGCCCTTTTCTCTGTATTCTGAGTTTCCATCGATCAGCACTATTTTGTATATCTAAGCCAACCAGTTGCCCTTGTCTCGTTTGATTATGAGACTGAGCACTAGGGGCAAGAAAATCATTTTTATATGTATAAATTATGTAAGAGAGAAATGATTTCCAGATCAGCAGTGGGATATAAAATTTTGAATTTTGTATTCTGCAAAATTTCAACCTCAACGAGGCAGTAGTAGTTATTGTCCTGCAAATCTCTCCTTTTGCAAAAACTGAGCACCCTTCAATTCATCGAAGTCTAAGCATAATATGATGTACAGATAAAAAATGCACATCTGGTTCATAGTGTGCATAGCACGTAAAACTAATCATGCTGTATGATTGGGTAGCTATGGGCAGGATTAATGATAGCAAAGATGTAGCTGATGGCAGATACCGAACGATCCTCATGGGAAGATTTAAACAATTAGAAAATGATTCGTAGCAATAAGCATTGAGTTTATCGAGTAAAAATATCAACCAATGAAATTGGCTATTTTTATTAAAATAAGTCGGTCAAGGCAACTGATACAATTACAGATATTTAGACATTTTTTATCTTTATTTGAATACGTTGAAGGAATAAAGTAGATACACAGATTCATTTGATGATTTATTAAAATCATAATTATACGTAATTATTTGGATAACTTGCATAGTTCCTTCTGACAGTTTGAAAAAAAATTAATCCGAGATAAGTATGTTTTTTGCAAGAACCCGAACGCTTATCTAAATTTATGCTCGTTCATGTGATATCGTCAGTATAAGTAGTACACATCAAAATATGGGTACAGCTGTGAAAGTGTTTCATGAAAATAATGAAAATTGTACAGGTGTGTATTAAGACTTTAGATATTTATTTTTTAAGCAATCTACAGCTATGGTATATTTAGATAAGAATTTAAAAAATCTGTTATTATAAAAAATGATTATTTATTTTTTCCAATTTTGTTGATGTTGTTGAAGTTTTCTCCAGAGATCATCACAGAAGATCAGTGCTTCGGCGCGATATAATTCCAACCATCGCAACCAGATCATAATATTTCATATAGCATAAGATACGTTCGCCATTCTTTACATTTCTTCCACCATAGTGTCGTTCAACGGTGATAGATCGTCGAATGACACTTGTGTGAGATTTCCTCATTATCCTGCATATTGCCATATGCTATCGCTTTTCGATTTCTCATATTCATGGAATGTTTTTTCGGGAAAGTAGCTCGAATTTTCCCCAACATGTTCGATCGGAGGTAAGAAATTTTGGCACTTAGGAAAGCCACGTGGAACTGGTGGAAGATCTTTGTGATCACCGACCTGGAGAATCATGTCCATGCCAATGGGCATGTGATATATGAAGTGGCAGTGAAAAAGCCAGTAGCCTGAAAAATGAATAAATCAACAGTCGATGAGACATTTTTGACTATAAAATAGCACAATCATAGCTGTAAGTAATGATCCAAGGCATGACATTTACCGGGGTTATCAGCACGGAATCTGAGAACGACGTAACCATTGTTTGGTATCGGGATAGTGTCCTTATAAGGCATCATATCCCAATTTCTTCGGAGTACACCTCGTTTGTCAAGATTCCGAACGTGTTTCATAGTGATCTTCGTCACATTCTTATCCGGAGAACGACCCATCCCGACCACGTTGAAGGCGTAACCGTGTAAGTGGAACGGATGCGATAGATTTACCACTCCGGCTGATGTGAGGGAGACAAAAATGCGGGAAGATCAGTAACAAGATTTTAGTATGACCGAGTAAGGGCAAGAAAAGAATGATTCTATTCCAGTTTACCCTCGTCAATTACAACCAATTCAACTACGGCATTCAATGGAATGTCAATCTTGTGTGTGCAAGTGCAGTTCTTCGTATTGGCTCCACATCTGGCAGGCTTTTTGTCCCCGTTACAAAATTCTTCCGGTGGAACGTCACCGTATTGGGATAAGAGTGGTGCCGATGGAAATTCGAACGAGATATCATTGATCTCTGATTGCACCAGGTGATGATTCGAATCTGTGAATGATTTTCATCATTAAATAGATCCGACAGCTTTGCGTTATTGCGGATAAAATAAATTTTATCGAGTCTTAGTAGACTGGTAGACTTACACAAGTGATGGTTGTAAGTTCCTGACTTGAAGAGTTGCTGCGGACGGTACATCCAGAATTTAAAAGGCATCATGATCTTGACATCCGGACGTGATTTGAGTAACTCTTTGTCAATGGGGCTGGTGTGCTTCAGTTGATTAATGCATACTGCATCCTTGCGCCGAGTGTCACAGATGGCATCCAATGGACTAAAAACCTTGAAATTGAACCTTATTTGAATAAGAAACTCTCGCTTCCACTCTTCATTTGAATCAGTATCCAGAGTCTGCAGTTGATCCTAAATCCTTACCACTCCCTGAGGAAGACACTCGTCGTAGGTTGGTGGCTTGAAGTAAGGTTCATCAGGGCCTCCGTTGTAGCGAAGAATAGCCAATTGCTGAATTCGGTCTACTCCGCATTCTCCGAGGGCACGAAGTTGGATCCAGTAGACACCCACAGGCCGGTTGGCATTGATTATAAAATCGTATCGTTCACCTGGATTAATAAATTATTATAAAAATGAATGGCTCTATCGAATAGTTGAGTAGCCATCAGAAAATGTTATTCCAGTAAAAGTTATACTCTGAAGACTATCGGTAAACGTTTGCAGCCTAAAAAAGTTCCAAATTTGTTCTGGAATTTGTTATTCTCTGGAATAGTTCGCATTGCTTATGCTTTAACAAGACGTGGACGAATAGACACAAGGATGTATGAAAGTAGTCAGTTATCAGAAATTAGAAAACGAAAGACCAAGCCAAGAATCATCATTTACCTGGGTAAGAGATTATGGTGTTGACAGTCACGGGAACAACGGATTCCCCGTCAGCAGCGATTATGGTGAATGCATGTCCTTCGATTTTTATCTCCGCAGGGCAAACTGAGCAAAAGGAATTAATCATTCTGAATCTATATCTCTTGCCTGCTTGGATGGTGAACACTTCCATCGGCGTATTGGTCGTGGAGTCCGTATTCCGACTCTGAAGAAACGAGTAGTTCCATTTGAATTAGGATCGCTATGACCAAAAAGTGATCGCAATGAGGCCGCTTCTCACCTTGTACCGTCCCTTTCCATTGATCAGTGCCGATTCTGGTGTCTGGTTCGGGATTCTATCGTTTCCTGGAAGCCGTGCGTTAGCCCCTTCGTGCATCCAGTCGCTAATCAGCATCACGTGTGACGATGAATCTACATCGTAGAGGTTTGTGTTAGGATCGTCACAAGATGGTTCGCGAACGATGAGGCTTCCGTAAATGCCATCCATTTTTTGTAATCCGCTATGCGAGTGCCAGAAGTGTGTTCCAGCGTTTTCAGCAACGAATTGGTATCTGAAAATACAATAATTATACTGATTCATGCACGTTTCGGACTGGGGATGAAAATCAGGATTGAAAATTTAAGGATTCCTTCTATCAATCGTTGAATCAGAGGAAATATTCACCTAAACGTGTTGTACTGCGAAATCGGACATTGCGTTACAAATGGCACCCCATCGTAGTACTGATATCCTTTTTGTAAGATTCCGTGCCAATGAATAGTGGTCTCCATTCCATCCATATTATTCAGAACATCAACGACGATCTTGTCGCCCTTGCAGACCTCGATGCTGGGTCCAGGAAGCATTCTGTTCACAGCCAAGAAGCTTCTTTGGATACCATCGGCAAGTACGCATTGACAGTCCGCCCGATACACGCCCGTATTGTTCGGAGTGCAGGTTGTACAAGCCCTGTTTGAAAGATGAAAGATATAGATATCAAGAAATTTTTAGTATCACAAAGGATGGAACGAAGAGCAAGGATCGTTACTCACTGTCCGAGGACGGTGTAGCATTCTAAGGTGAAGTGGTAATAGCAAGTCTTGGGTGGTTCCCCTGCGTAACATGTCCGAGCGCATTCTTCAGGGGATGACAGTTTTGGATCGCGACCAAGCTCCCCTTTTTTCTGCGAGTAACCTGTGAAATAATCCCGGAGACACCAGGTACTTGAGTAACAGTCGATCGACGGAAAGGGCATTAGGGCATTGAAGACTGAGAATGATCGTCGTCAGTTTGGGTTTGACGAATTAGTTTTTATAAACAAGTGGAAATACTACCTTCCCAGACAAGGGGACTTTTTATGTGCTGTGCGGTACTACGAGATCTGGATTTTTGGGCCTGATTTTTACGTGTACGAAATTTCAGAGAGTACATACTTCGGTCGTTTGAATTCGATTCAACATCTGGAAATCCAAGGATGACCAAACAGGATATCACTAGAATGTCCAGGTAGATAGGGACGAGATTGACGCGATATGAACGCATTGCAGAGTAGCTTCTACGGACTGAGAATCTATGACTCGTTAGATTTTCAGAGTCAAAGTATCCGCATAAAATCGGAAGCAACAAACGCTGCGCAGGCACTACTCCAGACACCAACGTTATGTTATATTTCAGTGATGTCGATGAGTGTCTCTGACATTTATAACCATTTGTGATTACACTCCTAAAGTAAGTCACCATTTTTTCAAGGACAGCTGTGTAATTACACAACCTAATTTACTCGAGTCATTAACGTAGGCATCAAAAACTTCACACATGGCTTTGATATGTTCGCACTTGATCAAATATTTTGAACTTGTTTGTCCCAATTTTCTAACATTCATTTGAATATTTTTTTTGCAAGGTAAATGAGGGGCAATCTTAATGCCAATCCGATATCGATAGGTACCCTTCTCAGGTGAAAATACTCCCGATATTTTTCACACGGCTACTCATGTCGGTTTTGAGTTTGTATGTTGGTTTTATTATAGAGTCGAGTACTTGAATAATGACATTATAACCTCAATAATGAACCCTGACACAGTGCGAAAAGCTTGGATACAAACATCTGATCGAGGTGACACGATAAATTGATCAGTTCCGAATATTGGGGTAAATTTATTCTGTCATCAAAAGTTTTTTTGAGCTTTTGAGACTAGTGGTGGAGTTAGAGATTTTCGCAAGTCGGTTAAAATATATGGGAGATGAGCCAATTTGCGATAAAAATCAAGATTTTGAATGTGTCTCAATTCTCAAGAATCTGAATCCTGAGTAGGATCATTTCTTTACTCACGAACTGACAGAATTTTGTCCAAACTTCCTAGAATCGTTTCTGAATAATAATAATAATACTATCAGCAAGAAAAAAATCTCGGGAAAATCATTATAGATACCGTAAGACGAAGCTCTAAAAAAAAACGTACAAACTTTATTCATGAACAGTAAGTCTTTCAACTTAGAAATAAATTCAATGACTTTATTATAACAGTATTTGAAACAATTTCATAAATAAAGACACAATCTTTTGATATTATTGAAGAAAACAGAGTCCACATATGCAAAAGCATCTTCGAGATCGCCGACAGTTCCACGTCCATTCTTCCGAACCTCTGGAAATGACTTTTATAGAAAATTAGCGTAAATCAGCCTTTGAAGTCTTTCGTTGGTAATTAAGGATCATCGAGATGGATAGTATGCGGGAGATTCAATTTTAGGTAAATAATTTCCGCACTTGGGAAAGTTTCGTGGAATTGGTGGTAGATCTTTATCATCACAGACGTGTAAAATCATTTCCATACCGCCGAGTTGATGAAACAAGAAATGACAGTGCATCAGCCAGTAACCTACGAAGGAGATCAACTGCAGTTAGTAACAGTCTATATTGGCCGTAAAAACATCTCAATACGAATATGGCGATTTATAATCGATGCGATGGTACTGACCACAGTTCTTGGCATGAAATCTTACAACGACGTAACCGCCGGTGGGTATCGCAATGGTGTCCTTGAAAGGTGGCTTGTGAAAATTTCTGCGAAGCTTATTCTGCCTGTCGAGATCCCGGACATGACTAGCTCTCATCTTGGTTACATTTTGGTCTGGAGATTTACCCATGCCCATCACATTGAAGGCGTATCCGTGGAAGTGGATCGGGTGCGTTAGGACTGGGATTCCAACTAGTTTGAGAAAGAGAGCAAGAGTTAACAATTGAGTATCCTGAAAATTTTTTGATAATTAATTAAGAGCAATGACAGACTGATTCCATTTTGGTTCATACTTCTGTCAATGAGGATACATTCAACAATGCTATTTTTCGGAACGTGAATCACTTGCGTGCACCGACAGGGAGCACTGCAATTGGCAGGGGGATTGGATGCATCGCAGAATCCGTTTCTCGGATTGTCATTATATTGAGATAACAGAGGCGACGACGGAGAACGATAGGTAATATTGTTTACGAGCGCAGTAACTGCAACGGTTCCACCTGGAACTGTGAAAGAATTTCTCAGTCTAATAGCCGATCCGAATTTGGTCAATGACGTTGATTCAGAATTGAAAATAATTATATTGACTCAAGTAATTGACTCACCCGAAAAACTAGGGTAATCTTTAGACCGGTAGAGTTCCTGGGGATCCCATATGTGAAAATTGACTTCAAAAATGAACCTGACATCTGCCTGACGTTGAAGGATTCCTTTGTCCACGGGGCGTCCACTTTTCAGATGACTGATGCATATAGCGTCGTCACGGATCTCGTTACATACGCCATCGAGTGGACCAAGAACCTGGATTCGAAGGGTATATGTAAATCAGTTCAATGATTCAATGACAGGCAGAATCTCTGGAATCGAATGATTGAAATCCTTACAACTCCCGTGGGAAGAAAATTGTCGTGCGTTGGCTGCGGAGAACTGGGTTGACCGAGTGTTCCTTCGTATCGAAGAATTGCCAATTGGTAAGTCTTTCTGGCCGCGCATACTCCGAAAGCACGAAGTAGGATCCAGTAGGAACCCGGAGGTTGGTTAGCATTTATGACAAGATCGTGTCGTTCGCCTGTATGAAAAGACAATTACTTCCGGTTCATTTATATCCATTAAATTATCCGCTTCTCGGGATAAAGAGAGTCGACGAATTCTACCTGCGGCAGTAATTGTGGAACCGATTTTCACGGGTTCGACTGGTACTCCGTCCACGGAGATCAAAATTGGGGTGTGTTTTTCGAATGTCACTTCCACGGGGCAAGTCGAACAGCATGAATTTATGAATCTAAATCTATATCTACCGCCTGCTTTGACAGTGAACACTTCCAATGATGCATTGGTCGAGATGCCAGTGACTGGGTCCTGCCAAGAAGATGAATTGAGATGAGAGTTCCGTCGATGAGATGAAAACAGCGATTCATTGATTACATCGGACGATCTAATACCGTGTATCTCCCCTTTCCATTGATCAAGAATGAATCCGGCGTTTGACCAACTGTGTTGTTACCCCGATTTTGAAGTCCTGGGTAATAATCGCTTGTGAGTTTACGCGTCCAGTCAGCAATCAGCATGGTATGTTTTGGTGAGTCGTGATCGTAGAAATCGCTGTTAGGTTCTCGGCTGGCTGGTACACCAATGACCAGACTACCATGGATGCCATCCATTTTATGCATGCCATCATGCGCGTGCCAGAAATGTGTACCTTCGTTGTTAGCAAGCCATTGATATCTGATGGTGATTTGATTACATTATATGGGGTGAAAAAAAATCATGGGCGATTCCCATTCCGAGTTCCAAGAGTACGAAGAACTCTGAAATACATACCTGAAGGTATTGTCGTGCAGAATGGGACATTGAGTCACGTAAGGCACCCCGTCGTAGTACTGAGAGCCTTCTTGAAGAACCCCGTGCCAATGAATCGTGACTTCTAGGCCATGCATGCGATTCTCAACGTCAATGACAACCTTGTCTCCTAAACAGACCCGGATGCTGGGTCCGGGTAACATTCTGTTCACCGTCAAAAGGCTCCTCGGGACGCCATCAGCTGTCACACATTGAGTGCAATTACCCGAGTTGACAGCTTCGGGAGTGCAAAGATCGCAAGCTCTGTAAGTGTTCCAGAATGGCCGATGAAATTATGGAGCCAATTGACACTTTGAACAATTAGTAAAACCTCAGCGAATCTACTTGCGAGTAAAGTGCAATACTAGAAGGTTTGTTGCACCTACCCTCCAAGGACGCTGTAGAATTCTAGCACGAAATGATAGTAGCAGGTTTTGGGTGGTTCACCCACTCGACATGTTCGGCTGCACTCCTCAGGCGATGATAGATGGACATCGTTTTTTGGACGGGGATGTAGTAGAAGATCTGATGGTTCTTATTCATTATAGTTATGATGAAGAGACATTAAAAATTGCTTTATGCTCGAAATAATAATGTAATTACATACCCATGAACGATTCCATATTGAATCTCGCGTCTGTAACGTCGATGACGATGGAAGTAGATATCAATAAGGTACTCAGGACGATGAAGAACCGATTTAAAGAAACTGAACCCATTGCACAGCTTTTAAGTCTCGTATAGCGTCGTTTTTAGGTGAATGGTCCGAAAGCTTTCGGGATCTTCAAGACCAAATTTGTGGTTTATCGAAAATATATACTGGCAGTAAATTGCGGTCTTTTATTGATGAATCAAATTCCGAAAAATATCACGTGCGTGTCTGCAGCACGCCACTTCGTCTTTAGCTTCAGTCATTCCGAAGCTTGCCTCTTCAATTTATACTCAGGCCACGGTGAAAACAATCTCAAGTGCAAGTTCTGACCTTGCAAGGTTGGAATCGTATTTTTTACGCGCTTTAGGAACAGCTGTTTAACCACAATTCTATACCGCCAGCAACGTTTTATGTCATATTTCGCTGATGTCGACGGGTGTCTTTTTCACTTTTTTGATAACACCCGTAAAGTAGGTCACCACTTTTCACGGTCAGTTGTATAATCTCACAACCTAAATTACTTGAGTCATTAACGCAGAAATCAAAAGCCTTGCACGTGGCATTGATATATTTGCACTTGATAAAATATTTTGAATTTTTTTGTGTCAATGTTTTCTTGACCCTCTGAGATATTGTTTTTCGTGTGCATTTTTCGAGTGGAAAATTGGCGAACGCAGTGAAAACAAAATAAAGCATGTCACGGTAGACGAAGAGATAGACAAAAAATAACTGACGAATAAATAGGAAACACATGCAAATATAAAACAGATAAAATTGATTTCGAAATTGACATTCAAAGATTGTCAAAAGATTTACTTCAGGCTGGGCTGAAATCAAGAGCTCATTTTCTTCGCTTAGAGCTTCACATTTCCTTACAAAATACAGAAACGCGGAGTAGCTGAAAATCAAACGACTCTGCAGTCGTCAATAGCTTGACTTTCGTCTATTATTGTTATTTAGCGAATGATCCAGCTGCAGCGTGTTGTTCAGCAACAAATAATGGAGTTTGCTGTCCCCGATGATCCCACGCCATAGATATCTCATCGCTTTCATTTTTCAATTGAAAACGAAGATTGCAGTCGAAAGTAGAATCGTATGGAACCCTTGTATGATTCCCGAAGACACACTGTGCTTCTGGGCAATGGTTATCATCCCTTAATAAATTATAAAGTACAGCTTAGTGACATAAGAAAATGGTAGGAGGATAATAACAGTTTTTAAAACAACTTTATTACTAAAAATACAATTCTCTGATCATAATGAAGAAAACATATCGAGCGAATTCGGCGTGATATTCATTTCACAACCAATTATTCGCCCCATCTTTCGCTTCCTTTTAATATAATCTCTATACAAATGCACGCTCCTTATTACATATCATAACGTCGTGTTACTCCTTAGCCTTATTATGTATGCGGTTACCCGGTAGGATTTCGCTCGGACCTGTTAATCGGGTGTCTAATTGTTAATTGTTATTGAAACGACAGCGTGCACTTGAAACACCCTGTAACCGGGAGAGCCGGGCTCGAGTACGAAGCATTGATTAGCAAACATACCGGCGCAAACATTTTTTCTATAATGAAAAAAGTCCTCAAATATGGCAAGACAAATCTCATATTCGCGCTAAGTCATTCGGTATACGCGACTGACTGTAACAGACACGACGCCACTTGTCGACTTTGGTCTCTTCCCGGATGGTCAATTGGATTTTCTATAATGGGCGGAGGATTTAGAAAGTACATACGTAGAAAGAAATTATACGTCCTGTAAGATGAGCGTGTCGAATATGAAACATAAAGATGAAAAAAAAAAAAAAAAAACAAGCCGTCAAGAAAGTAGATAGAAATTAATCTGTAGATGAAAATTGACAGAAATGAGAAAGAGGAGAGAATTAAATAAAGCGAAATTGAACAGAGGAGAATATAGATTAGAATTGTGAAATTACTCGCGACATGATTCCTTAGTTTTCTCATAAAACTATAGACAAAAGTCGTGAAATTGATAAGGCGCGAGTGTAAGTCCAATTCATCGGCAATAAGTCCGGGATTCACCTCGCACAGTGTCTCTAGACTATAATCCCAGTTCCTAGATCTCGTTAATAATTACATTAAAGATAAGATTTTCTTTTTTACTATAACTACATTATTTACAGAATTATTGTTAGTAACATTCATACATACTTTTTCGAGATATTTTAAGTGTCTTGTTTAAATACAATATAATGATATACACATATACATACACATACATGCACGTACGCTAACGCACGCACATACACACATACACTGCAAGCGTACACAAATGTATGCAGACAGTTTAAAAACATTATATGCATACACATATAGGTATAATGTGCGTAGACGTGCGAGTTATTTGGGTGACACTTGTCGAAAACAGCGCCGTATGGAAAACTTTTCATTTTTTTGGGGTTTTTTTTTCACCCCAACCGCCTGTGTACACCTATACATACGTTTTATATACCTCTCTATATGTATATGCGTACGTGGGTTGTCAACGTGTAGAAAAATAATAATAATAATAATAATAAAAATATAATGGAGCACCGAGGAATAAATAAATCACGTAAAACATCTCAAGTTAAATAAATATCGACCTCATTCTCATTTACCAGGTCGTGTATATGTATAATATATCATTCTCTCAGGAGCTGAAATTGACGATATAATGACGATAATATATATTCACAACGAATTGAATATTGTGAAAAACGGAAGGGATGTTGGGGACGATTGTTGTAGAAACAATGTGTGGTAAAAAAAAAAAATAATAATAATAATAACAAAAAAATACAAAAAAAATAAAATAAATACTTCAAGTTCCCCTAAAAACTCCTGAGAAGAGCGAATTACGAAGAGGGCAATAAAATACTTGCTGGTATTCTACCTTACGTTAGTATACTAGAAGTATAACGTGCTTTGGACCGGCGTGTCTCAGCGTATGAGCTTACTCGGATGTGATTTAGGGTCAGTGAAACGACGAGCTTTCGATCGGAAGTGGGGGTGTTATAGGCGGCAAGTGATCACCACATGTTGGGAAATTTGGTGGAATTGGTGGAAGATCTCCGTGAGTTCCTACGTGTAGGACAAGGTTCATGCCGATTACTATATGGAACAGGAAGTGACAGTGGAAGAGCCAGTATCCTGAAAGTTAAAGAAAAATGAGAATAAATTTATTACCGTACTCAGTAATTATACGAAACGCAATTTTTCATCGAGACAATTCATAAAAATTCATAAATTGTTATACTCAAGGTGAGAACAAAAAACTTACCGGGATTATCGGCGCGGAATCTAAACACCACGTAGCCATTATTTGGCACCGCGATCGTATCCTTTGCTGGTGGTAGATTAAACTCTCTGTGGAGCAGACCTCTTCTGTCAAGATCAAGAGCGTGCTTGAGATTGATCTTCTTCACATTTTTGTCCGGTGATCGGCCCATACCAATCACGTTGAAGGCATAACCGTGCAAGTGGAATGGATGCGATAAATTCGGTTGTTGAACTGCAAGGAAGAACGAGAATGATAATGATTATAGAATGTCGCTGATTCTTGGCAATTTATACATAATTGATTAAAATCTACTTATACTACATACCTTCGTCGACTAGGACGACTTCAACGACGGCATTCAGAGGTATGTCAACCTTGTGAGTGCACATGCAATTCGCCCCACAATCGGCGGGACGATTATCTCCGTTGCAGAATTGTTCCGGCGGTACATCGTCGACTTGAGAGATCGGGGGCGACGGTGGAAAGGTGAATGAGATTTCATCAACGAGTGAAATTACGTGATCACCAGTCGGCGCGACTAAAAACGATATTTTCTCTCATCAGGAAACAAGTTCAGTGTCAAAATTTGCATATTGAAATTCTGACCGAAGAACGGAGATCGAACTCACCTAAGAAACGGTTGTAAGTATTGGGCTGGAAGACTTCCTCCGGTCTGTAGAAGAGGAAACGGAATGGCAAGAAGATTTTCACGTCAGGACGCTCCTGAAGGATTCCTTCGTCCACGTGGCGAGCATTTTTCAGCTGATTAATGCACACGGCATCATCACGTGGTCTGTTACAGATGGCGTCCAGTGGATTTAGCACCTTGAATTAACAAATGTGCGAAATGAAGCATCGAAATTCCTCGGATCGCGGTTTTAACCAGAGAAAGTTGCAGTTTGTGTAAATGTAAGAATCCTTACCACTCCTTGGGGAAGGCCTAGATCGTAGGTTGGCGGTTGGGAGCTGGGTTGATGGGGTCCTCTTGCATACCGAAGAATAGCTAATTGCTGAACTCGTTTGATACCGCATTCTCCCAGACCACGAAGTTGGATCCAGTATGCGCCCGGAGGTTGGTCAGCGTTTATTACATAATCGTATCGTTCACCTGTAATAAAATCAGATTGTTGTGGGTATATTAAAGCCGTTTACCGCGGGCGATTTCAATACACATCTCGAGGATTAGGATTATGACTTCGGTTTATTTGCAAAGGGGGTATAATTGCAACTTACGATACCTAATCACAGTACTTTGCGAGAAAGCTAAACTACACAGACGTTGAAACGCAGCGCGATATTCATTAATGTCAAAACAATCCACACGCTGGAGGCTATCATCCAGCCAATTACAGGCATATTGACTTCCCGAGGTAAAGATTAGAGTCCTTATTATTCCGTGATTTTCTCTTACCTGAGAAAGAAATAACGGTGTTTACGTTCACGGGGTGAACTGGTTCTCCATCTGTAGCAATCAGGGTCAACGTGTGTCCTTGGAAGGTGACTTGAGCCGGGCACACTGAGCCGAAGGAATTTATCATCCTGAACCTGTATCTGCGGCCTGGTGTGATTGTGAATACTTCCAACGGTGTATTGGTCATGAACCCGGTGTTGGGATCCTGGAGAGGAGAATAATGGAGATTAAATTAGGGCTCGTAGAGGAAGAAAAAATGACCGTTTAAGACTTCCACGTACCCTGAATTGTCCTTTTCCATTAATCAACGCGGTTTCTGGGTCCTGACCTGTGTTGACAGCCAAACGTCCCGGAAATCGTTCGGCGGCATCTTCGTGCATCCAATCGCTAATCAACATTACATGTGTGGTTAAATCGTAGTCGTAGAGATTGCTGTTTGGATCTTTGCTGGGTGGCTGACGGACGACTATGCTTCCGTAAAGACCGTCCATCTTTTGCAGACCGGTATGCGCGTGCCAGAAATGGGTACCAGCGTTTCCGGCAGTCCATTGATATCTGAGATAATGAAGATCGCATTATGACGTGAATTAAGATCTGGACTTTTGTGTGTCTATGATAAAGAAAGGGAAATCATTGTTGGAAAGGTCAAGATTCCAACTGTTCGCTACCATCGACCTTAATACTGCATTAACTTTTTTTTTCATCTCGACTATAAGAAAATAGTCACAAGTCATCCTGAGCTCGATAATGAAAATTGTAATCTCTGAACCGTTGCGAAAAGCAAGTTCGTTCATTATGTGAGTATACTGAACGTGAAAGCAATCCATATATTGAAGTGAGTTGTAAACAGAACCAATTTTGGCTGGCTACTTTCTCCTAAGGATCTATTCTGGTTATAGTATACGCACAGTGAACATTCTTATTCTCGTTTCAATTGCGATCCAATTACGTTCAGTAAATGTCGTGACATTCTCTGGGGGTAATTGCACCGTGACTTAAACTGGTTTATAGATTCTTTAAAAGGAAAAGGCGCGAGCTGAGAAAACCGCCACGTGCCGAAGTAGACATGCCTAGTTATGTACTATAAAAGTGCGAAGTTCATTGGAGGAAAACATCTATTCGCGGGTATCATCAATCATCATACCTGAAGGTGCTCCCTTGCTGAATCGGACATTGGGTGACGAACGGCACACCGTCGTAGTACTGCGATCCCTTCTGCCAAAGTCCGTGCCAATGAAGCGTGACTTCCATACCTTCCAAGTGGTTTTCAACGTCGATAACGACCTTGTCACCCTCACAGACTTGGATGCTAGGCCCAGGTACCATTCGGTTCGCAGTCAAAATTCCTCTCTCGACACCATCGGCAAGGACACACTGACAATGACTCCATACCGTGTTGGTTGCGTTCGGAGTGCAAACTTGACAGGCTCTAGTTTAGCGGCAAAAAACTCGCGAGATACTGATTCTGGTCGGCACTTTAGATAGCCATCAGCGGAATCAAAGGAATCAAAGTCCGCTTCTAGCTCAACCGAGACGGTTTTTTTTTTTTTTCTTTTTCTTTTTCTTTTTCTTATTTAACACAAAAACCGTATACTCACGCTCCAAGGACGGTGTAGAATTCCAGGGTGAAGTGATAGTAGCATATCCTGGGTGGGTCTCCTTCTCGACACGCGCGAGCGCACTCGTCAGGTGCTGACAGGGATGGATTGCGTCTTAATTCAGCCGTTGCTCGCTCGCTGTAATCCAGGGGTCTTGTCCTGGGCGGTCTTACGGTGGATCCCCTACTGCCGAGGTTATCGATTCCCCCGAACCCACTCTGGAAGGGATGGGTTTGCAGGAGTCCATGCGACGTGGAGAAGAAGTTCGAGGTGTCTTCCTGACTCTGGAAGACATTTCCTGTCTTTATTGAAGGACTCCAGAATGACGAGGCGGTAGACTGGTCACCGGTGCCCGTTAAAACCTCTGTAAAATTGAAAATCAAATGTTCAAATTGATTGATAAATTCTTGAAAATGGGCGCTTATCTCGTCGCCGTTTGACTTACACTTTAGCATTGCCCTGCATTCAGGTCTATGCGTGTACATTGTACTGAGATTAATAAATTACGTGAAACTTGGGAAAATAACTGGTTTTCTTGTCGTAGCTACTAGCGTTCGCTTGATACCCCCAGGCCTGGGATTAAGTGAGCCGCCTTTGAGGTTGCTGGTTCAATTTTTCGTTAGTCATGTAATTGGATAAGCGAGCTTCAGAGAATTTGTTTTTGCATTTGTGCAACGTGGAATTAATTGTACGTTCAATTAAGTTGATTGCTCCAGGCCTTGGTGCGTCTTGGTACCCGGAGTGATCTCTAATTCCACGCTGTTTCTAAGTTTTGTACTGTGAGACAGAATTTAATTGATAGACTGTGCAGGCTTTTAATATATGTGAATGGAAACAAGAAGAGGCTAGAGATTTACTAATTAGTCGATACAACGAATAACAATTGGCAAGTGAGTAATATAAGCAACAAAACGACCTGCACGGTCTCTGTAACGATCTTGCATCACTCGACATTCACAACTTGATTATCGCCTACCCGCTTGGCGATGTACTAACTAATTACCTTCGCGATCTTTGACTGATGCAAGAGGGTCCAGATGACGTTTAACGTACGTCTCTAGGAAAGTTTGCCCGCTAATCAACCCTCGCAGTCATATCTACGATAAAAACGCGCTTCTAGCTCCCAAATCAACCCCGTGTCTCCCTATCACGTACTAGAAACGTGAGGTTGGTTATTGTCAGAAGAAAGTGGACCAAAATTAGCTACGAAAACCTAGCGTTTCTTCTTGCTTCGTTACGCAACATACGCACATAGTAATTTAACCGAATTGCTTAAGACCGAGCTACGAGCTGTACTGCCACGCTTGTAATGACCTAGAATATTTCTTCTATTCATAAAAATGCCCGGATTTCAGTTTTTGCAACTCCTGGTACGTAGCATTGACAATGAGGGACAAAGAGATATATACTGGGTAATATAATTCTTGGGCAATTTATGGAAGCGAGACCTGCGTCGTTCTTATCCCTACAAGACTCTCACGCGAGGCTTTCCGCAGATTCCATATCGAAATATCCGAGAGAATAATTCAACTAATGCGTGCGACCCACGACTAGGTGACCGATTTCACAACCGACCTTAGCCTACCCTTGCATTCACCTCCGCGAAACTATGAATTAAAGATTTGCTCCAGTGGTTTAGACTCATTGAGTTATTACGTGCGCGAATGTATTCACAAGATATTTAAATCAATTGAGAGAACATGACATCGCAACATGGGAATATCTGACCCTTATGAAACTCAAGAACTACGATATATTTGTGATTCCTGTATCATCTGAATAGCGAGAAGTCTGATTGACTGAAATAAATCTTGAAATCAAACGGATCAAGAAAATGTGGGAATGAATTTATGTCTATTCTGAGGCGAGATCAAGACCTCATACTTTGAAACTAAGACTACAATTTATGTTATCCGCTATGTCTACGTGGTAAGCTGTGGCAGAGACTGATGTGTGACCAATCCAGTAGCGGCGACTAGTTAGGGTCTGATCAAATCATTAATGTGGCATGCAATAGTTGCGCTTGGCTATGCAAGTCAGGAGAAAAATAACGTAATATCGTCTCAAAGTTTATAAGGATTCGGGCACGTAGATGAACTACGAGTTGGTAACTTCTTGTGCATGCCGATTAGGGACTATACTTTAGTTTCATTCGCCAAATATAGATACGAAAGTGCCTCCTGACGAGTTTTGGTTTTTCGCAAATCGGGACGAATAGAGTATTGCGAAAATATAACGACGAACAACTTCCTTTCGCTCCTAATATTTTCTCATTTAAAAATCGACATGTGCAAATAGGGTTTTTCTTCCCGGCAACGTCACGCGCCGTGGATAACTGGAGGAAAGATTTGGGGATCGTCGAGTTCCGGATGATTGCTCTACTTCCGGAAACCGTGGCGTTGGTACCAGGGAGAGTACTGAGACTGTTTATTTGAAACTGAGAGTTTCGGTGCAGTTTTTTGTGGCTGATTGGAAATCGCAGTTTCACTTGAATTCTTTCGTCACGCGGTCCACAGCTATAAGACGTACAATTTACATCGGTATTTGTCCGTATATCCACGAGCGATTTTTCTCCCTTCTGAAATGTTTACAAAATTGGTATTCAGCTACGCGATGAATTCCAAATTCGTATCCACAATTAATTTCGTTCATAAGCTGAATTCAATCAATTAACTGCAGCCCAAGATATTGATTGAAATTATTCGGCGGATTTCTTTTCGTGTTTGATTCGACTCGATTTGATTCGATCCGATTACGAAATAGTTACAAAACAGCTTCTATTATCGAACATTGATTTACTGTATAGGTACAAGAAAGGTAAAATTGACAACAATAGTTGCCGCCACCTTACCCAGCGGGAATTAATTTCGAATCAATGACGGAGCAGATTCTACGCTCTCATTTTACTATCTACAAAACGTAACCC
Organism: Rhogogaster chlorosoma; assembly: GCA_944452935.1. Lineage (NCBI taxonomy): Eukaryota > Metazoa > Arthropoda > Insecta > Hymenoptera > Tenthredinidae > Rhogogaster > Rhogogaster chlorosoma. The sequence goes on along the minus strand of OX101800.1, from coordinate 24,623,803 downwards.
ATAGTTCTACTTTCTACTACGGTTCTTAATCTATTCATTATTATAGTCAATCTAAAGTCGTACGACAGTGTATATCGAGTAGCCCGCGTAATTTCGATCCTTCATTGTCCGTTTCCTCGTTCAAATCGCTCATTACTCGCTTGGTCAGACAAGTGGCTGACATAACTCCGTTGCTAACTCATTAATCATAAAATTTGACTGAGGAAGAGCGTGTGGCCTATATCACAGATAGTTACCCAAGAGATGTGATATAAAAATTTTTGCCATCATAAAAACTCCGCTCTAATTGCATCTATGATTTACGTACCTATCCACTAAGTGTTCTATCGTTTGCAAATTTTCGGCTCACAATCAGTACAGACTATAATGCCTATAATCCCTATCTATGATCTCCGGTCTCGACTTCGATTTGGCTCGACAGAAGTTGTCGTATCGGTCGTTAATAATTCGCACGGATACTTGACCATTGCAGTCGGCATTCAGTGCACGTATGGCAATGGCATTCCCCTTGCGCATAACATGTGCTTATACGTGGTCTCAAGCGCGTGAAAATCGTTTAGAAATGGAAAGGAAACGATAGTGTATCGGCCGTGCCGATTTTCCCGGTAAAAATCGCAGTATTCATTTAACGACTATTGGTATATCCTTTATTATAATAAATAAGGCGAAAACCGGAGCCGTAAAATTGTATAAGGATAGTAAGGAGAGTAATTATTATCTTGAATTGGATTTTGTCACACAGTGGCCAGTTTATTGCGTGTGGCATTTTTTCCTACACCCATCTACGCGCGCACGTGTATCAATGAACCATGAATTGACTAGTATAGAACCGATGGTTAATTAAAGGTGGCTCGTAGTCTCTAAGGCAAGTGAGTAACGAGCTATTTTATTTCACAATATCTGGCGGTAGGTACACAGTTCTGGTATTAGCAATCGCATTAATCTTTTTGCAAACTGAACTGTCAAACTTTGTCGCGTAATACATGGATACGAATTAGGGAATGCAATATCCTGTGCGACTGCTGCCGCTGCTGTATGGAATTTGAATTGATACTCTACTCACTCCGCGGCCCAGGTCGTTGCTAAAAACTATGTTAAGTAACTAGCTACTCACTCAGCAATTAATTAATTGGGGTTACCCCCGTTTTCGCAATGTACTTTACCATTATGCAAAGAAATCAGGTACTGAAAAGTTTCGAGGAAATTTCCATGTTGCGTACACTTAAACTTAAACCAGCTGTGCTAATTGTTTCATATACATGTTTTCGTGTGCGGTTTTATCTGCAATGTACATCTTTTTGGGTAAAAGGAAATGATTTTTGTACACATAGGACGTATTGCGACGACAAACATTCGGAATTAGTCCTCCGCACGAGATAGTCGTTTTTAACAACGTTAAATTACGACTGAGGCAACGTGTAGCACGTATTTCATAAATTCGCTTACCGTAGAAAAACATCCAATTGCATTAACGGCGAAGGTGTTCTTTTTCAGCGGGTAGAAAGCGCCAAGTCTTGTCTGGCCTGCATACTATACTGAGACCAGAAATCGATACCAGATAATTTTGTGAAGGCACTGGTTATGAATATTTTTGGATAAACGGAGAGGAATCTCTTCGGAAAATGAGACCCGGAAATCGGGGTTCTAGTTTGCACGCTAAAACCTAAATTCCATTGCTGTTCAATATTGAAATTCTAACTAGTGTCTCTCCATCTTACTAGATTTACAAATTCTCTATCTTAACTCAATGATGAAGTTTTTCTTTCAACTTGGAATTTATACGTCAATCGATGCACGAAACGATTTATTGAAAGTTGATGAGCTATTGGTGAATACCAGAATCACGATGCCGTCTTGAATTCTAGGATATAGAGGTCCAAACTGGAATTTCAGAAGTCTAGTTTGCGCCTAAACTTGCTCAAACCAGAAATAACTCTCACTCTTATATTAGGTGCGAATCAGAATTTTATTACACGCTCGCTCCCATCTCGAAATTCCAGTTTGACCGTCCAAGTTCTCGGTGAAAATTTTTACAATTTCATTTCCGACTGGGGTTTTCTCAACATCGAATTAATCACGAGCTAGAAAAGGTGGAAAATCGGAGTCCCTAATTAAACTCGAAGATCTCAGTCGTCACACGAGTTGGAAATCAAGCATTTTTCTATTTTTTACAATTCCCTCTCGTCTGAAGAGATCGAACGTCTCATCGGCCAGAGATCCGCAATTTGTATTCTCTTCGGACATGCCCAGCCGAATTTAGATCGCGTGACCGATTAGGTGAATTGCTGTTGGCAAACGTATGTAAAAAATGACTCGATGAGTCTATCATACCAAAAGTTAACAAGGCGTGAATCTTCATTATTATAAATAAAAAGATCGTGTTTTCTTTCACGCTCGCATGCGTGGCGAGTGTATAGCCAGATAGATCTGGGATTAAAACTGTGTCAGCGGACTAGTTGGTCGGTTGTATAGTCGCGGGTATAAGATGCGCTGATTTCCGACTGGTTTTATCTGGGACGATAAACTGAGACCGGAAACATCCGTTACCGCACATATACATAAATGTATATGTATACGTATACACGCGGTAGCTAAGGAGCAAACAGTTTAATCTTTCCTCCAGCAAGATCCATCAACATAGCTGCTATACGCACCTACACTGTAAATGAAAAAGAAATGATCGTAAGTCACGGTTTAGAAAAGTGGAAAGTGAATCGTGTATAGGAATAGATTAGTCGAATAACTTGAAAAGTTCTATAGGGATCATTGCGTCGTTGGAACTCGGAAGCAACTAAGCTGATCATAGATACATGACGAAATACGAAATACAAAATACGTATTGAGCATTCTCATCTGTAGTTTCTATCGCGGAAACCATATTTCATCAATCAACGTCAAATCAACGGAAATTCAATCTTTCTCTAATGAGGTTTACGCGACTTCATACACAGATGACTCAAATGAATGACATTCGCCGACAATAATTTCAGATGGCTTAGACACCAGGATATGTGAACCTCGAGCGTACAACAGACCCATGTAACTAATAGTGTCGTCAAATGGGTCTGGAGAAAGCAGTTTTTATTGAAAAATAAGTGAAACATATTGTTCAGCGGGGAAAATGCGTGTAATAACAGTTCGTCTATACAATAGCTTCCGCGAACGATAGCGGAGCTGTTTAGCTCTGCTACTGTTCAGCCGTGATAAACATCTCGTACCTCGCTCAGCTGGAGAAGCCAGCGGTATTAAGTCGAGCAGAAAGATGGGACGATAAGAAATACGCGATACAGATTCATCCGCGGTTCTTTCATGCATAGAAGACAGAGCAATTATAAAAGTCCAGCTGTCATCTAGTAGATTTTGATAAAAGGAGAGGCGCCTTCTCAGTGTGTGAAAAAATCGCCGTAGGAAATCGAGTCTATTCACGAAATGAAACATCTTCTCGCGATCTTCGCGAGTCTAATGATTAAAAACAAGAGCTATTACACCTGAGGCGATGATAGAAAGTGAGACGATTTTCTCCGCGCGTTCGCCTTGGCCTTGGATAATATTGTAGAGTCATCCTCATGCTATGACGAAGATGCGCTAGTCTTCCCTTGTCTTGTTCTAAGGTGGCGCCAAGAAGAACTTGAATTAATTGATTGAAATTCATTGATTTTAGGAAAACTTTACCTATTTTGATCCAATATTTCAAATTATACAACTTACGGCCTAATGAAAGTTTATCACCGTGAAATGTGCTCGAAGTTCGTGGCTCGCAGAAGGAGAGAAATTTTCGGGTGATCAAAGCGATGGAATTTCACTTCTGCAACGTCAAGTACGAAGATAAGTAGGGTAATTACTATCGTCAGTCTCGCGAGCATTAATCGCGGACCCATTCATATCGTCGAAATAGGAAGATCTGCAAAACTGGGAATGAGCTAGCCAGGTATACGTGTCGCAGGGAAAAAGCCAACGGGCCGAAACTGGAGGAAACGTGTGGTCATGTCAGTCACCTTTGTCGTTCCACATTTAAAAAGAGAAGAAATGGCGTGCACGTAGCAAACAGCAAGGTTCTACCGCGGCAGGACATCACGCAACTATTAATTTCATGCCAAGATTACGTCAGTCAGACCTGCAACTAGCTATTTTGAATTACTTAACAAGAGCAATCAGTGTCTTTTATATGATGTTCTGCTTCTTTACCGTTTCTTTATTTTATTTGTCTTTTATTTATATCTCCATATTTCTCATTCCTTTTTTCACACTCCTCGCGCTCATTACACGCCCGAGTTTCATCCATTTAAAGAAAGTAGGTATAACGTGAAAAACGTAAAATTCAATAGGCTTTTATGGAGATAGCTGTCCGAGAGATTGGCCACCGCCTAAGGCCGTAAAATCTTTTTCATCAACTAGGTGGTAATGGGTGCTCACGAGTTTCGCTTTTGACGTACAACCTAATTCATCTTCAACTCTTTGGACCGTTTTAACTGCGTAGCTTATAGACCTGCTAGTCGCTCCATTGAATATTCAGTACGTTGCCTGTCGCAAGATATTTCGGATGAAATCCTTCGAAAAAATGGGAGAAAGATGCGCCGTATATTTTTTCCTGGTTCAAATTTTTCCCACGAACTTTATATACGATTAGTATACAAGTTGAAGTTGCTTTCAAGTCTTGTTTCAAGGGTGTATACATATACCTACATTCTCTCTTCGTTACGGTTTATCGACTTTTATTGCTTTGTTATAATCAGAGATTTTCTAACCGTACTGGTCGCCGACTATCGCTGCTAAAAGGAGTCAAAGAAACGTCGGTTTTCTTCGTTCGATAATTTAGACTATAAATTAACCTCAGCTTTTTTTCTGACCAAAGATTGTCGGGGGTTCAACAACCCCGAGAGATATCAAAGTGATTCTTCTTCCGAGCTGAACACGCTCCCGGAATCCTTATCAATGATTCGCATAATAATTTGATAGCATGGAGTGATACTAGTCAGAACAATTATGACCTGGCTGTACGTAAGTCTGTTTCAATAATGGACTCAGCTTGAATGATGAAACTTAAGTACCGCTGAACACGCCTCAAGATATATAATGTTCAGTAAGTCAGGGTGTGAGCTCACTGGTAAATCGAGATACCTTTTCTTCGGAGATTTGCTCTGGATAAGAGGCCTCGCGAACAAAGAATCGTGCTTTGAATTAACACACGCGATTTTTTTTATACAGTAGCAAATGTAATAAACGTTTGCCTGAACTCCGCCAAGAGTTGGTATAGATACATTTCAGTTCCAGTAAATATCATTGAAAGAATTGGAGCACCAGGTGGGCTGCGATCTATGACTAGGCCATTCGGCGTGATATTGAACCGAAGGTTTCGATAAATGTCGTCAATTTGACATCTGCTATCTTCAGAATATAAAAAACAGCTTTCCCACGCTGAATAGTACCTATATATGTCTGTCGTTTAATGCCATCGCTAACACACGGTGTTTTGCCAAGGTACAAATACACCGTTCGAATTCCAGCCATACGAGACCAAGGCCTGCCGGGCAGGCCCCAGTATCGATATCTACATCAATCTGTAACTATTACAACATATGCTATGCCTCGAGTTGCAGAAAATCTGAGCAACAGCAATGCCGATATTTTTCAAACGATTCCCAACTATATGGGTATAATATTATAGCCGATCTGTTCTCGAGGCAGAAAGTCTCGAATATTTATACGGGAAGCTCCGGGTAATTTATGTGACAGAAATGAGTAGCGTGGGTGGTTTTCAATGGAAATGAGGGAAATTGAATTCCGTTGGCTTGACATCACGCAGCTATTTCGCGTATTTGATGAGAGAAAGTCAATCAGGTTTCCGTGTTACTTCTCGCTAAAATTTTTCAGCCTTCACCAGTGAGAATCAGAGGAGAGATTCGGACGCCGTTTTGTGGACAAAAATTTACTCGACTGGAATTAGCGAGATAGTAATCTGCGAAAATAAGAGATTACCCTCGGACCAGGAAGTCTGACTCCGGTAGGAATTTTCATAAATAATAAGTGAGCGTGTAAGGCGAGTTAAGTAAAGTATGCACCCATTCCCCACTGGAATTATATCGCACAAAATTGGTCGTTCATTAATAACTCAGAGTGGATTAAAGCCCCGAGGGGGATGAGTGACAGCGACAGATAGGTTTCCAATTTTGCATATTTAATCTGTCAATTATTTCGACTTTTGTCGCATAATCTGTGCCAAGATTGTCTCGTTCTTCGCGTGAGTTGAAAATATGATAGGAGTAAAGAAGTAAAAGCAGGAAACAGAAAATCTTGGAGATATTGAATCGCTAATTTTACTACTGCAGACACGGTGTCATTTCTTACTTACGCACAACCCACCTGGCGTGAATAATTGCCGAAAATTTCGCCAAACCAGGTCAGCTAGGACTGTGTGGCCGTGACTTTGTCATTTCTACGAGGCCAATTCAATTCTGCGTATTAATATTGGCCGCTCGTCTAGCTGTAGGCTGTGGTCAGTTTAGAAATTGGGATTTTTGATATATCTACCTGTGTCTGACTCATCTTTTATACGTTCATATCACGTGCTGAATATTAAAATGTATTTTTTCTTGTTGTTGTTATAAACTAAAACGAAAGGGAGTCAATTTGTCAGTATGCCGCCGGATGCATAGAATAGCTGTTTCTGTGTGTAATAAAAATCGTTACAACTGATTAGCATAAAGCATGTATAAGGCACACGTTTAATAATTAAGGTAATAAATCGACAATTCTTTCGTGCAGCAAGTGGGTAATTTCATTAATTGAAATTGGTGTACAACAAGGCATGGGTATGGGTATAATATTTTCGGGATTAGTCAAGTTTAAGGTGTGAAATAAAAAATTGTTATTACCCAGTAAAATAGTTATTTATAACTTTATGATATAATCATATGAATTGAATACTTATTTGTTAATTTATTATACACGGTCATAAATTAGAAATTCCATGCTTTCATCAGCTATGATAGAGAAACGGGTTTTAAATTATATTTCCTAATTTTTTTTTTTATTGTCTCTTTTTTTCAGATACTAATTATTATTACCGTGATTAGGTACTGTACATTTCAATTGAGCGTTAATTTGTTAATTTAAAATTATGCCAATTATACTTCAAGAATTATATCTTTCGGGACAAGATTTTTATCGTTTTCTTTTTTTTTTTTTTTCATTTTTTACCGAAGATCGTATCATACGTTTCTAAAAAAAAGTCGCCTCACGTATAATTACACCTTCACGCATCTATATCGCTACGGTTTCTTAATTTACACGCCTTTGAACCGTTCTGTGGGTGCAATAGAATAATTATCGCCTACGTAATGTCCGGCGTATACACGTGGCAATTGCATTACCCTAACAAGAAGAAAAAGAAGAAGAAAAAGAAAAAAAATTAATTAATTGCTTTTTCCCAAGAAACATGAAGAACTTGTGTTCTTATATGAAATACTCCGTTTTTGTAGGCAAAATAAATAAATTTAAAAAAAAAGCAGAAAAAAAACATGTTTCTAACTAATTGGGTTCGTATAAGTGCCGAAAATTATTCTGAGTTCTTATAAAGAAGTTATTATATCATCGCAGCACGTGCTGTTACGAATTTGTTAGCTCCTTTGTAATCGGCATCGATTATTTCCCTTTTAAATAACCATGGCACAGAATCTGAACCAGCAATTCTGAGCACAGATATGTTTTTCTTTTCTATTTCTAATGCGGTCATAGATACGTGTTATTACCTAATCCCTTCTCCTTAACCTTGGTTCTATAGCTCACTTTCTCCAGCAAATCTAACACCGTAATAATAGAGCTATGGTCCGAGTAAAACAAACGTTAAAACTGGCCAAATCCCACGTCCAGTTTTACTTATAGATAATAATTAGTATTTCATAAAAGCGAGGTGAACCGCTGTAGATTTTTTTTTTTATCTCATACCCCGAATCTTTACACAATTCACATTAACGTCAATTTCAAACAAAATGTTGTTCACCTCTGGAGCCTTTTAACAAGATAATAACTCCTTTGTCAAAACGTTGACTAAAATGGAAAGACAAAACCAGAAAATTATCCTAGTTATCCCGTCGTCGCGTCAAACCGGTGCTAATTATACCAAGAATATTTGGATTTGTCAAAACTAAATAATTATGGATTACCCTGATTTCTCATTTCACTTTGCTCTTTATCATTATCGTTGTTATTATCATACGATAATGATTAGAGTTCTAATTACCAAGTTTGAATATGACAAGAGAACACTTTGTCCTACGAAGCTTTCGCACCTTTCACTCTTTTGTGTTTAAATTTCTATCAGCCTCGTTCTAATCGTGGTATAAGTTACAGTCAATTCCAGAGTCCGAGAGACGATGGAAAAATTATTCTTTCAGGTCAGAAGTTATAATTTATAACAATATAAATCAAAATGAAACACACTGGGAAATGCTTCGGGCAGTGTTTCTCTCGCAGCTTGATATCAAACATACAGGTACACTTACGAGGCGTGTTATTAACTTATTACCTATCCAATAATTGCCTTATAGCCAGCGTCTATCACTTTTCGGAGCCATGATATACCCACGCACTTAACTTGTCCTTAACATATTCGCGTATGTATTTATACCTAATACCCCATCGCGAGTGAAACTTAATGAATTCGAACACGTAAAGCTTGCGGATTTAATTTATCATCGAAGACCTCAAGCTAAACATTTTTTCCGGCTGAATTATTTTCCCTGATAGTCAATGAGGTGGTAAAATTCGATTAGCCGGTTGAATTATTAATACCGAAACGTATCCTTGATCGCGAGGTGAAAAACTGACAGTTTATTAGTCGGATATACCGAAGACAACGAAGAAGGTAGTAACAATAATAATACCAAATCAATAATAAATGAAGAAAAATTTTCAAGCAAATATAATGTATAAACGATTATTTCATCGCGTTCAAACACCTTGCGAAATCAGAGTGCAGTACTTGCTACAGGTTCGCCGTTAAGTAATACCGGCCCAATTTCACCGCAACTTGCTCTTGACATTGGTATAATATAATTGTATAAAGTACACACAGCACCGGCGCCTCCAGTTCACATAATTGTCTATATTATCTAGACGAGAAATAATCGTTGTAGTTTGTTGGATCTTCCATTGTTCGCCTCTCATCTATTCACGATCTCTAGACGTAACGGTGCTCCAAAAAAAGGAAGAAAGAAAAGAAAAAAAACTGTCGTATACCTGCGCCGTGGAATACGCGATTCTTTATTGTTATAATTTTTGTGCGAATAATTGATTCACTCGGAAATTCTAAGTCCCAAAATCATCGCGGATCTATGCGGATCTATGCTATTGAGTGAGTAGAGAAAACCGCGACACATGTCAGACGCAAGCGGGGATATAGAGAGCCGGAGAGAGTTGGGAGAATGAAATATAATTTATTTACATTTTGCAGCAGGTCCTTTAAGAGATGATACGTTCGTTATAATGATACGTGTGTAACGAGAACGGGGACCTTATAATGATTGTAATTCAAAGAGATTGAGAATTGAGTGAAACATTCGCGAATTTTCTCATCCTTTTTTTCTCTTTTCGTTGCTGTGAGCTTCCGCATCTCGCTGTCATCTCACTTCTTGATTGAGTGATTAAGCGTTCCAATCGTTGAACGTATACTTAGCGAGTCTTCGCACTCAAACTGGCAATTAGCTCTTTATAAACCTGGATTTAAGTTTCTGGCAGTTTGACGAGACTCGGTACCTCAAGGTGTATAGGTACACGTACATACAGATTTTGCGGTCTTGTGGTCGTCAGAGCTGAGAAGAAAATGCAGATCTTCTTCACGCGAGATCGTTTCACGTTAAGATCAAAGCTGCACTGAGTACGACCGAGTTCGGAGTTACACGAGTCGCTCTCTATTCCTCATCCCCGGAAGCGTAGTTTAAATCTGTGTCATCGAACGTGCGTGCATTTGTATATCGGCTTGATAAATGCTAATGAAATCGATAACTGGTAGTTTGGCTAGTCCACCGATCGTCTAAAACCAGTTTTTTGACCGTCAGATTTAAGCCAAGAAACTCTCGACTGCGGGGAATCTTTGTCCGAATTTTGCACGGAACTATCAGCAACGATCTTATCCTCATTTTACTTCTCTGCAGGATTGTGAGATTTTCGTTACACGACTCGGGCTATTTCCTAGCGAGGAATTACCTTTAAAGACAAAAGAATTAAGATTCGTACGTGGTTGTTGACTTGTGAACCTGAAACTCCGAGTTTATGTACTTATATGTACTTTCTAGATGCACGCGATCCTTAGGCATCCTTAACTCGTTCATCGCCGTCGTTTTCTTGTACTATATACCTGTACACGATACGCGAATGCTGGAACTACCAGAGTGAAAATCCTGTTCAAAAATGGTCAAGGTTGGCCAGCAAAGCTGAGTTAAGAACGTCCCAAAGAATACAAGACCTGAGACTCTGTACTTTGGGTTGGAATGAGGAGAGAAAATGTCGTTTCAGGGTGCAGAATGGGTCGAGTCAGGGATTATCGAAGCGCGTTTTATACTCGGAAGGATCAAAACGTGGTATATGTAGGTATATATGTTCCTTGATCACGAATGCAGAAGAAGATTGGGGCCATGTGAAAGGTCCATTCGTAATCTTCCTCCCTGCCTCTCATCGTCACAGACTAGTTTTATTATCGGTTAAGATCTGATTACCGATCGCATCTAGATCTTGGTTTTTATCCTTAGTGAATTGAACGCTCGGTAGCGTAGAGTGAAATTGTACCTGAATTCCCGTTTCTTAGTTTGAGAATAAAATTTGGAAATTTAAATCGATTGAAAATTGTCGAATTCAAATCAACAGCATCGCGGATTTTGTGTCTAAAAACACAAGATAGCTTTTACTGCAGAACCTGAAGTAAAATAATATCGTTTGATCATCGCGAGATTTGTAGTAATCATTGAATTTCTAATCTCTGTTAAAGTCGGTTTTTGAATATCTTTCGCCCAAAAATTCTCCGGGATTTTAACGAGCTGTAACCTAGGCGTAACGTGTCTATTTAACACTGCATAACAGATGAGATTTCGCGTCTCGATTCGGTGCTTCTTGCGAGATAATAGCCAGCGATAAATTTTCAGTTATACCCACATACTTCCTTTAAATATGAATGTAAATTGGAGAACGAGTAACGTCTTGTTTTCATTTAACGATGAGATTAACCGCATCGTTCGCGTGACTCTATATGCTTAATTTATATTCAATACGATTCATTGTTATGCCCAGGAGTCGATCACGTACTTTAATCGACAGTAATTTTCGGCTACCAATTCACCGCCGTTCAAACATCGACACCAGCCTGCATACTAATGAATAAAACGTCAGAATACCGCATCCTGACCGAGTGTACACGAGGCAGAGAATAAAAAGGCTCTTTTCGCATTCTAGAAATCATTTTAAAAAATTAATATAATTACTTGTGATTTCTTGTTTGTTATACAAGCGAACAACTAATATAAGTTAACCTGGTTCACGTCCTTTCCTGCAGAAGTCTCATTCCCAGACACGCCCGGGGCCGATACCTACTTTTAGGAAAAAAGAAGTACCTAACTATGCCTGCTCCAGATTATTGATGGTAGTTAATGAGTCAAATAATTCATGGTCGCTTTCTAGAAGTTGCATTGTTGTGTTGGTTTAATGTTTTATTTTTAGTTGTTAATTTATCATCAATTTAGCACAAGTCTCTCGGCATAGATCTGGCAATTAATTTAAATTTTATATTTCTGTATCCATAGAGGTGAGGATCGTTGAATGAATTCCGCGTGAGAAGTTGGTTTAGGTAAAACTTGGTTGAAAAAAAAAAAAAAGATTTGGCACTTTCGAGACTGCTCTCGCGTTATTCAAAGCCGGATATCGTACGACCCTTACACAATAATTAGCCTCAATAAGCAGAATAATCTCCTTCAACAATAACGTGTAAAAAACGATTTGAAAGATTTGAAAAAGAACAAAAACCTTACGAGCCGTGTATAATCAAGAGAAACTCTTTTCTAACGGTCCTTTTAAAACACGAACGTTCTCCATTCACCCACAGAAATAGTGAAGAACTATTGGCTAGGCATGCGTGGCATCGGGGCTAGTGAAATTAGTTTCTAGTGTATCGTGGATAGGATGAAATTTGTAAACCTTGATCCACGCATAATGATAATATAGTAACCTCGTAGTACCCAAAAATTCGTAACATCGCAGGATCGCCGAGAAAATTGACTTAACCGCGAACTAAAGAATTTTCTGCACGGAAGAATCGTTCAACTCTGTATTAGAAATTCTCTCTCAAGTTTACAAATATTTGGAGAAAACCAGCCGCGGATCACATGCTAATGATAATTGACATGTTTCGCTCGATTACATTGAATGATTATATCGCAAGAGTGAGAAAGGACCTAGAGAAGATTCTCCATGCATGCTGCCAGATTGCTATACTAGTACAAACGACGCTTTCATTTTTTAAATCATTTTTACACACCATTAAGCAGATCGTTGAAGCATGAGATGTGTAAGAGATGAATAAGAGTTGATGACGGTCAAATCGATAATAAATTCATGCGTACTGTTTAATAGAAACAGCATAGGCATCGATATTATCCGCCCACTGTATCATGTCCTGAGTTTTTCGCCTAATCTTTTACTGATGAGTTTTTTCCCACCATGCAAATAGGCTGTGAATATCACGCTCCGTTGTTCGCTTGTTGATTAATTCGTCATCGATTGATATAAAGATAGGAAACACGCCCAGCACACTTTCTCTCTATGATCAGGAAACGTTAGGTGTTATGATTAACGAGGCTAAACGAAATGCAGTTGTAGTCTTCGAATGATGTAGAATTATCCGTACTGCAGGGTGTAGTAGATCCGTTCCTCCAGAACCAATGAGGTATGGAAAATCGAAACTGTGTCATCTCGTGAGCTTTTTATTTTATTTTATTTTATTTTTTAATACTGAAAACTGCATAATGGTTGTCGAGATCGTTTTATGATCGAAATCACGAGTGTATAAATTGAGAAAGTGTCAGTTTCAAGCAATAACCATGTCAGAGTTTGAATCTCGGATTAATGAAGTCCTGTCGGAGTTCGTTCATTCGCAGTTCTCCTTTTTGGCAGAAATTTACCCTCGTTTTCAACGCACTCACATAGATATATGCAGAGTTTGAGAAAGCTATCAGCTCGCTTTCGGAATCTAAATTCTTTCTCGAAGGCGTGGTGAAAACTGATACAGGATCTCTAGGCTGTAGATTACGTTGAACTTGACTGTTTCTCTGACCATTAATCATATTAAATTGTATAAAAATTCACTTTAATACGAGCTTGGCGATCGTTAAGCGATAATTATTCGCCAAGGCAAGAAAATTATACAGCGAGAGGTCAGCTCATGGGACAATATTCCAATATATCCGCGGGACAAGTCTTTCCTAAATACGAAAGAAGAAAGGACTGGTTAATATTCATCTTGGAATTTATGGGTTTGTCTGTAGGGCTTGCGAACAAGCGATAAAATGCTTGGGGATCAAAAATCTTAGGCGCCGGTGTTTCCGAGTGTAAAACGAAGAACTATTCTACTTGTATAACACGCGGTGAAAAAGGATAAATAATTACGTTAAAAAAGAAAAAGCTTCGGTGAGTTTGATCGAAACGCAGTAAAGTAACGTAGGCGTGTATCACTTTCTAGCCCCTTTCTTCACTTCCGAGATCGTAATATTCCCGACTGCAGATATACTCTCGCGTTTAAAACGTGATCGAATCCAACTTCGTTCAGACAATTTACGCGTTCTACCCGAAAATAAAGATCTTACACCTTTCCCTGTATTAAAAGTGCACTTAAATTTAATCAGGGAGATGATAAAAGCCCAATTAGTATGATAATAAAAATCATGAAAGATGAAGAAAGCTTGGAAGAAAAAAAAAAAACAGATCGCACCAAGGGATCTCGCGCGGTTATAAAGACATACGAGATAAAAATAAGACAGATGTGAAATGTCGAGGAAAATATCAACGGAATTTTCATAAAGTATGAGTGCATACGTGTATGCTGAAGAATCGCGTTAATTGGACGAAAGTAGATCATCCGACAGTGAGCCAAGCGGTGCGCGGTGCGTGTGGCATTGAAAAGATTTTTATCTCTTCATGCGAAGACTGCCCACGACTGGGAAATCGTTCGCTTTCCAAACTTTTGTAGGCCTACAGACGTTCTGCGTTGTACCTATAGTCAGGTTTGAATGCGTCGAATACAAACTGAGCAAAGTTTAATTGACCAGGAGCTCTGCAGCGTTAAACATTTTTTCGCGAACTGCTTTCCACTCGTTTCGTTCGTCTTCTGATGCGATGCCGGGAAATCGGAATTTGTTCCACTAGACGCGATCACCGAAGAGACAAGATTATCAATTCGGTTCGACTCGGAGACTGGAATGATAGAGAGAGAAGAAAGGAAAGACGAAAATAAATCAAAGAACAATGAATCAAAGAGTAAATCAGTTTCTTCTATCATGTGAAAATGATGAAAAGACGAGCCCGGGGATTGTTCTTCCGGCATATTCGTGCAGATTGAAAATGATAAACGTCATGGTAACGGAACGGCGATTAAACCGGATATTTTAATCTCGTGAGGCGATTATCAGCGCCGTTTTCTAATGGGACCTGTCTTTGACATTACAGCCGATCTCTAACTAAGGTTAACGAACACGGATGTAACTTTCCGCGCACCAAACAACACGCGGATACTCGTTTCCTTGAAAAGTATAAATTTCAACTTATTAAGATTCCCAGACGAGAAATTTCGTGAGATTTCTTCATAAAAATGTCTTCATGTCTTTAATTGTGATTTCGAAAAAACAGTACTCCTCAAATTTTATCTTTCACCTCACGTCTCATATACTACGAAAAAGACTAAACATACAAAAAATCATGCACTTATAGAACAAGCAAGAATTCGTTGAGGTAGGTCTTAGTGGGTAGAGTATATGCCAAGACTCACGTTATATTGAGAGAAAAAACAAAAAAAGGAAAAAGAAGAAAACCAAAATGCATTAGCATTCAGGGAATCGAGTGCCATTTCATGTCGTGTAGATCTTATACCTCTAGAGTGAAGCATGTTAAGCTTGGATTACGCGAGTTAGATAACTCCCGGAGAACTTGCTCTTTATCGATGTAGAAGGGCTGCGGTGCAGTCTTGGCTAGAGGTTGAAGGATCGAGGTCATCGGATCAGAACTTTCGCGTATTTGCGATTTTCACTGGTTCATGTAAATCCATGCACCTTGATCCAGGTATGCATGAATATATAGTTGTCAACGTTTCCGTGCGGTGTACCTAATACATTTCCGGAAAAGATTTGTCGTTTTGTAAATTGTACGGCTGGTTAGAATAATGGGACGCAAAGGCGTGTAGAAGTCGGCGTATGATTTACGAGTTGAATACAAGTATAGGTGTGTACGTTCGGCTATCACGAATCGCAATTGTCCGCGAATCACAATCAAATAGCTTGAAATTATCCGTGGCATGTTGTTCGTAACGGTGCAGTGTAGTGCAGTGGTCAATTTTATCGTCATAAGTATATGAAATCTCTTTCTAACTCGCAGAGAAATCGAAAATGAAAGTTCAATGGACCAACGCAGCATCTGCGATCTATATATCATAACATATCTATCACTTGCGGACACGTGTCCCGCTTTTCTCACAAACATAGAAATTTCTATACTTTTCTTTTCCTTTCTTTTCTTTTTTACATAATTTTTCTTTTTTTTTTTTCGTTGTCCAACTCCATTCCAATGCTCCTAGTTAATTTCATTGCTATAAGTCTAGACACGCTTCTCACGCGTTTAAGTTTCACTCGTGTATGATCTTCCTTGAAAACCACAACATATAAGGTAACTGTACTCACGCTAGTCGCGTGGCGTAGCTGCAAGGTCAGTAAAGCGCGTGAATGGGATCTGCAGTGTTTTATAAATTGTAAAAGTAAGTAAGTAAGTAAGTAAGTAAGTAAGTAAGTGAGCGAATAAGAGCGAGTATAGAAATGCCGCAACAAGTTAGGCGGCTATCATTGAGGGCAGGAAATGAAGCAAGTCTTTCACGACGTAACGTAACTTTTGCAAAGAATTGGCGTATACCTAGTATCCTTTTTTCCCACCCGGTCTAGTCTGTATAGCTGTGGCAAATTACATTGACTAATTAATCCAGGAGGGCTTGAAAGCTTTACAAAATAGTAGGAGAAAAATGATCCGCGAGTTTATGCACCCAGGACAACACAATGTCCTATTCTTCCGTTTTTCTATATTTCTCTTACAAGAAACGCGAGTCGAAATTCATCAAGTGTATTTATTATGTATAAGAAACTGTGAAGATCATTTCAAAGATCACCGTACCGTGATTGATTTAATGACTCCGAGTCAGTTTCTCCAGTTTCACATCAGCTCACAAAGTTCTGTATAATAATATAACTCACCGACACGTGGGTGGCGGAAGTTTATACTCGCTGATACGAATCTCGATCTGATCATGGCGATCATTTCCGTTCTCATAGTATGATATAGATAAATTTCTATCTAGGTATCTTATATATTAATCCGTGCCAAGGCTTGTAGGAATTAATTGACACTGACAACCCTATACGATATGCCTATACCCTGTGTAGAATATACATATGGGTATTCTTTGATTTTTCCTCATACGTGACGTGTTTAATAAAGTTATTCTTATAGACTGACGGCAGATTAAATCTGTAACAAACCATAATAATTAACCACTATTCTGTTAAGCGTGTGCTCGAGGTGCGGAAAGAAACGATTTCAGATAAAGTACCCTTCCTTTATTAAACATTAGTCGAGAATATTTATGAATAAAGAATCACCGGCTTAATAAATATCGAATTAACTTAGTTGCTTTATTATACAAGCCCATTAAAGGCATCTGAGGATAAATACTGCTGTTATTTTAATTAATATACACCAACGTCCATCGGCCAGCTCGTTCTTTTGCTATCGGTAATCGTATACCTTTTACAAAATTAATATCAAAGAGAACTAGGAACTAGGTAGGTATCGGAGGTGACGGCAGTTAGCGAATACTAATTAATTATAGATTTTAGTACCTGTAGCAGTTTGGATTTTACGGTTACCGATCATTGAAAGGCGGAAAGCTTGTGAGTATTTGCAGTCCGGCACATGTCTGCGCTGGGAAAATTATTGGTAATGGTATCGGTCTCCCGGGTAATTAACTGTATATAATTAGAGTCTTTTTCTCCTCCTATCTTCTTTCTTTTCTTCTTCTCGTTGTTTATTTTCAACGGGTCATAGCCACCTCGGAACTTTCGCTGCTGTACAGGCGAGTAACGGGAGTAACGAAAACGTCGAGGAGAACAAGACACGCCGATCTGCTGCAGTGATCAAGTTGTTCCCGTTATTTACACAAATTGGGCGATTCGCAGGTCAATAATTATCTTAATGAATCTTTGCGGCAGAATCAAAGTCTTACATATATTCCCAAAAAAAAAAAAAAAAAAAACGGAGTAGATTTTTAATTGATTTGATTTAAAAACAGGCAAAGGAAAAAAGAAGTGGGAACAACTTTTGCTTTTTCGGAGAGCTATCATAGCTACGGTTTTATTATAGAACATTTATAGCTGTTGCAAAACGGGAAGCCGAATCGGTGCATGGTTTGTGCAGCGAGCCAAGTGATCGGGGTGAATGAAAGGAACAGTGGTAAGTTGAGTCGCCGCTATTATGGCGACTAGGCAAATCAGGTTTCATTTAAGACCCATTTTGCCGGGCCAATTTAGAAACGGACTTAAGTCCGACTCTCTAAGTTTAATGCCATTAGAATTCGAGGTAATTATAGTACCTAATACTCCATAGGTAAGCTTTGAGTCATTTAACACCGTCCTAGGCCACTTTCCAATCCAACTTGTCCGATTGGAGTGATAGGCGTATGTAGTGCTTAATTTCTCTCCCTAATGGATCGGCGTTTCCCCAAAAAATAAAGTGGTTCTTAATTTATTTAACAAATGTTCATGTAAGTCTTGAACTGTGCAGTGAATAAATTCAATTACCTACTGCAAGTCGCCAGTGTGTAACGAAGTAATGAGGGTTTGTTCATGAAATCTTGATAAGAGTATATATACTTGTTCTTTTTGGCCGGTACCTTGCTGCATGTGCAATGTGTATGTATGTACATCCTTTAGAGAGTAAATCTCTCAATCGAACGGTGCATGTTGGTCAGTTAATGAGCCTGGAATGGACGGATTGAGACGAAGTGAGATTCGAAGGCGGTAGGAAATCGATCGTTGAATCAGAATAATGGCGAAACTGTAAACCCGAAGGGGCGGCACCGTGCAAAACGCGAACGAAGAGAGCAGAGCAAAGAAGCTGCTTAATCGCCAGGACTTTCTCCCCAAACCGTTATACTTGCGGTGCAGCCGCAACGAGTCGAGAACATTTTAACAGAAGGAAAGAGAGAGAAGAGAAGAGAAAGAGAAGGAAAAGGAGGAGGAGAAAGAGAAAGAAAAAGAAACAGAGATGAGAAAAAGCGGGAGAGAAGAAGAGATGAGAAAAAAAGTTGGAATTTTTGAACATTTAACGTAGTTTGATCATCCAAACTTTCACAATAACGGTGAACACGGTTCTCTTCATGCTTAGGTAAATTATAAATCGGGATTCTCAATTCGATGTTTGAATTATACAATTTTCTCGCCGTTTAACCAGCCTTGAATCAGTGACACAGAAGCTGTTTCAATAATCGAGCATACCTGACCAGTTTATTCACTACAGATGTGACAATCTCTTTGTCCTTCATTTATTGCTAGAGACGAAACTGCACTATCGGTATTCCAACATCGTACATTGTTGTATGTGACAAATAGAAAATCAAATAACTAATTGATTTGTCAGTATAACTCAGACTGTCCACACAGCTGCTGATTAAATGACGATGAGAACCTTGGGATTATTTATACTACATATCCGCTTTTAACGCGATCGAGAAAACTAATCTCCTCTGATTCTACGCCCAGGTATTCCTGTGCGGAATGATTTTCCGACCCAGTTTGCACGGTGCACATGTCAAGAGGATATCACAAGTTATGAGTCATTGAATGGAGCAAATAGCTCAGGACTAGTTTGTGAATAAAAATCCGATTTCCTATCTTGAAATATCGCAGATGTCGATATTGCGCCAACATTATTAGCCGATTGGCACTGAACTTCACTCGGACTGGGCGTTTTGGGCATAAACCAAGCGACCAGTCAGATGGGTTCATTGACGTATAGTTGCAAAACCTTTTTTTTCTATAAACCGTTAATACCTACACACGCTGGGGATCTGACAAACTGGTTTCGAGGCATTGAGCTCTCGAGCGCTCACTAGCCGGACGAGAGACAATGACCGGTGGACGGGACATGTAGGTGAGCAGGTTAACTACTGACCAGGTACACCGTTCCCCGCTCGAGTTCCTCCTGGCTAGTGCCAACATTAGCCTATGCTTAAAGCTTGTGTTATCCACAGCTTCAACACTCATGGAACTAATCATTCCTGCCCTAAGGCACGCATATCTCCGTGCAGTCTCTCCTCAGACCCGTTATAAACGCCACAGGATGCATTCGGCTCAAAGCCCAAGTACCGAGTGCAACGAGTCTATGGACTCTGATGTCAAATTGGCACGTGGTTAAGTACCCAATTTACCAAACATAACACAGTGTGAAATTTCAGGTGATTATCAACGGTTTCGTAAATCACTGCAGTGTGGAACGAAAATGAACACTCTGAGTCTATCACGACACACTTTCGTATAATCTCGACCACTTTTATCCCGTTCTCAGCGGGTAGATGATAGTACGATCGGGATATGTGATCAGGAATGAATGAAATTTGATGAGAAAATATGAAATGGTGAATCCGATGAGCACTCACCCTTCTTTCGCTTTAGACCGCTCGTCGTGACGCGAACTGTCGTGACATCATCGACCAGTAGACAACCCAGGATAACCAGGAGCCAGATGACATGGTGACTGCCGTTTATAGACGGCATGATTTTCTACTGACTTGGCACTTCGCCGTGGTGACTTACTCCGGCACTGGCTAACCGGCAACTGACTGGGCTAAGCTCGGGGCGCGGACTCTGTCACTCCTTAGCGATACACCGCAATCCTTCGGACGATATGCCACCACAATTGGATCACTATCCGAAATTTCCACTATTACAGCTCGTTTACCCGAACTCCAACCGGCGCTCGCCTATTTAATACCTATCGCTCCACCTCGCCAGTCCGTCATTGGTCGATCCTACCCTCCGGTACCCTACCAATCGTAAAATTCGCACGCGTTCACCTCCTTTCGAGATGCAGAGCGAACGTTCCCAAGGAGAGTTTGTCTCGTCTAGATAATACTTTTCATTCCATGTATTAGTGCCGGCGGTATGATAGTGTCGATCGTTCGGTAGGAGGTGGTAGCTCCTGGTCCTAGAACAGTGGTGGAAAACGTGGAGGTGGCGATCACCTAAGACCAGGCTTGTCGAGGCTGTTGGACAGGCTAAGGTTGCAGTCGTGAGGTAGCGGTGGAATTCCGAGGTGGACTTTGCGAAGGTGAAGGGAGCTTGGCTACGATAGACAAGTTTTCAGGTGGGAGAAACTTCGGCCCCTCATACAACCTCTCGTACAAGAAATAAGCCACGACAGCTACTACCTGCTACACGACGTGATACAGTATACCAGCGCAGCATACGCCTTTCCTTTTTCCCATTTCGAACCCCAGCGAGTTTCGGTGGTTCTAGGGCCACACCTTTCGAACACCTTGACGTTGGCAATGGGCCCCTCTTTCGGCGCTCTGCGTCAGTGATCTCGTTTTATTCAATTATATGGTGTACGCCGTGTTCACTGTAGGTGGTTTCTCTCCTTTCATTTCGAGTCATCCTCTCTCCTCATTCTACGAACTCATTTAAACGTATCCTCATAATTGAGGAGAGCGCTTCACCACCGACACACTGCGGTATCTCTTGGTCAACGGTACTCGCCACTTTCTGCATCCATCTGCCCAAGCAATCGATAGAAATTACGTCTCACCGTCGAAGTACTCGCCCTTATTTTTCGACGAAAAATTATCACGAACAGTCGGATGGCATGAAATCCTGTCCAGAGAGAAAGACTTGCCCTATAATCAGGCATTATAAACTTTCCTGGGTGGATCTATGCAGGCTTTTCATTGTCATTGAGTGATTTTCTCATTCAGGCATGTATGTGAGTATTTCATGATCGGTACGTTGCCAAGTAGGTATAGCGTCCCTCGAGGCTGCTGAGAGAAATGCTGTGGGCACGCGACCGGCGACGCATTCTAATCTCTAACCGTCTATCTAAGAATTAGACACCCACGCGCGAGGAATCCCCCGTGCTTAGAAATCGAAAGGGAACTTGTTGAGGCAGCAAGCGAAACCGATGTAAATCGAGGCAGAACGGATGTCGGTTGATCCGTTACTTTCCAACAGCTCGCGAGCTGGGTTTGTAATTTTCACGAATATATTGGCGTGGATTTCCGCACCCCCTCAAACATCGTTTCTCTCCAATCTATAGAACATCGCGAGGACCACGGTCCGCAAAGTTCGTAGGAGTTTAATTGAATTGAATCGAAGCTCTCTTCGTATCTTCGATTTCATTCTCCTTCCTCTGCGATAATCTCAGTAGAGAGTTTATTATAATTACGGCAATTAATCAGCGCGAGTGGAATTATTGTCTTCGTTTGATTCGAGCCAGTGACAACCGAAATGCATTCAAGCCTTTACTTCGGGGCGTGCAGCTCGTCCATTGTCAATGTGACTGACGTTCTTTTACAACCTTAACGAGGCGTTGGGTAATAATACGTATAGAAAATATCGAGGTAGATTTTGATCTCGAAAAGTTATAGGAGTTTTATTGCCGATTGAAAATTCCGACTTGTATAACAGTAACGGTTAACTTGACCTGAAAATAATTTGACACGTGGAAAAATTTCTTCAAGAATAATTCGCGAGAAAACGACATTTGAGAAGATTCTTTTTCCCGGACTTTTAAACTTTCGAACCTCTTTCTTCTTTACATGCGCGAAATCTCTGCGGTCAACAGGCTACACAGACGCGTATGCCAAAAATTAACCGAACGATAAGAATCAGTCGGTCAGATTTTGTTACAACCAGTTTCATTACGGTGGGATTTCTCTCGTTTCAAATTATGTAACGCATTAGTTTTCGGGGATAAAATTTTCATCTAGTCTCTAAAAAATAAAAAAATGAAAAAAAAAAAAAAAAAAGGAATGCAGTCGAAATTGTCTCATTAATTGCGTAAATGAAATTTCGCACGAGTATAGTAGCAAGGACTCGTAATCCATTTCACCCCGTGATATCTGGCCTAGTGTAAATCTTTCAGCTAAACAAATTTGTAAATGAGTTTAGAACGATAAGATCTGAGTCGGTGTAGGTACGTAAACGCTTGTAATAAACGCTAAATGTTTACTACAGAATAATTACACGAAAGAAACATTAAAAGGTCAGTGGTTAATTGGTCATTTATCTTGGTGCCACGTCAGAGCTGGAGAACCTTGCACAACCCTATTTGGTCTAGGCGTTACCTCAATTTCTATGGCGTTTTAAAATCATTTGAAAAGTGATCTGCGTGTGGGTAAATAATCGAATATCATCGACAGTGAAACGCGGAAATTTCTAAAACAATATGATACATTTATCCTCCCGTAGTAATCGACTCAATCGACGAACACATTGACGGCTTATAATCTCCACCCTGCATCTGTGGTCTGCTGCTGCTGCTGCACGTATCGATAAATCGATGCGAAATAACGACAGCAATTTAACCGTCAGACGTGGTTTTCTTGTCCGCGGAATCCCCCCGCTGTTACAGAAAGTCCAATTACGATCTCAGGCCGCCCTGAAAAATGTGAAAGACTGAATGCGGAACACGCGTACCTCCGATTCCGATAGCGATCTCAAGGTTCGTTTTCTGCCCGTGTTTTCAACACGGTATTATGGCCGGATGATTGATCGTGAGTAATGTGTTAGTGGACAGTTTTATCCACGCCGGGTTACGCTCCAAGTTCAGAAGGCCAAATGCGGAAGAAACGAAACTGACCGGCAGCACCGCGTCTACGTTTATAAATACATCTGATCTTGTATGGGTGAATAATTGCTTATACACGGATCTAGGTTGGCGGAGGACGTTTTTTACCGAACTATAATAAACCGCCGGATTCATTGACCCGGTGTTATATTAATCCGCAAACGAAACGGACTGACCGCTTATCCCACCGTAGGCACCGATAGCAATGAGATTCGACGAGAAGGACTCCGGCAACGAATGTGTAACAAGTATTGAGAAAGATGAAAGACAGTGAAGGAGATACAGTCTTATATAAGCTACGTTAACTCATGTCCTTAGGACACGTCATTTTATCAGAACAATAAATCGTTTTTATCGCAGGATATTTCCTCATTTTTCCATTCCTTTTGCCTTCCAACATCCTCATTCACTCCTATATCCTTCCTAGGTATCCGCGACGGAAGAACTTGATCTGTTCTACTTAATTTCTGCGGTAGATAGCTATCCCTGGACATTGTCCGAGTATTGATTCGAGTATGTCAATAAACGGGTACCTCCAGGTCACTGTACTACGATTCTATAATAACGAGTGTATCTGTCTTCCCGGATTAATTACCAGGATCGAATTCACCGAACCGATATAACAGAAATCTGATAGAGATATTCGACGGGGTTTTGAGCTTTTGTTTAATTGGCAAAATATTATTGTCAAAGATTTGTTTTTCACTCTGAAATTTTCCGGCGTGTTTCGATGAGTAATTTGGAAAAAAAGGGAGTTCAACGAACGTGTTCATAATCTGATCGTGAGTATATAAATTTGGCGGTTGATAGTCGGAGTTAACAATGCGAGGCAAAAGTTAGGGAACAATTAAAATATCGCTGCGAAAAAGTGGCACATTGTCGGTCTAGTTATTGTCCGAAATTCGACAACATAGATTTTTTTTTCCCCTCGCGTTTTCGCATTGTACAATCAACAATCGTGCGGTCACGCGTCGGTGGAATTACGCCATGAAAATAACCCGTTGAATAACCTTGACTACTGGTGCGAAACATATCTCGATCGACGAATAACTGGGGGTACATCTTGATCCGCTTTCTCTGAATTTTCAAAAAAATATACGCTGACCACTACACTTCTTATTCATGTTTAAAATTTATTTTTAACAATAAATTACAAACGGCTCAAACTCTTCCAGCACGTGACTGTAAGAACATGAGTGATACACCCAACACTTGCGGGTAAACCGCAGCTCTATACGTGAGTCAAGTTAGGAAGTCTTTTTCGTATGTACATACGTTTCGGAAACGAAACTGGACACATGGTAGCACGTGGATAATTTCTTCTATACGTGTTGTACATTGTAGATACGTTGATAATTCGCGACGTATGAGAATACGTGAAAGTAACTGGCAGAATATTGATTAGTGTGAATGAAATCTGGGGCAAAAGGGGCAGGAAAAAAAAAAGAAATGGAAAAAATTAACGCCGCCTTCGCAGTATGTAGATTTTAATCGACCGCCGCATCCATCGAAATCGCGCGATGGCAATAGATCGGCGTAAAACTAGCTATTGGCGCTTTCGCCGCGTTGCTTTTTTCGCATAAGTTAACACTCTCGAATTAAACGTGTACACGGGGGGTACTGGATAATCGATTTAAGTAAATCAAACCTGTATGAGCGGGAGTATAGGTAGGCGGGTATACGTAAGACAGGATTTAGTCGATTGAATCAACATTTTTTCGTTGCGTCATCAAAACTTCTGTGACTCTGATCGGTGATAATTGTCACTTGTACGTCTACACACATCGGTCGTCCCTTAGACCTGATCCATAATTCAAAAGACGCGTGCAGTTTACGCACTGGCGAGAAACTTGAAATAAATAACCACGTGAGTAATTAATCCAGTGAAATTAAAAGACCGACTGATTTATGACGCTCGCTCGCATTCTCGGCTCTTCAGTCAGACTATGGGCGTATGATTTCGTATCAGTTATGAGGCCTAAGTCATTAGTGAATTAAGGAATTAGAAAAGAGCGAAGCTCCGTAGAGATGCCCCCTTTTTTACATTAAACGATCGCGAATATTAATACCTACGAGCTCCGGGTATGTATGTAATTATATACACAATATACATAGGCATGTATATACCTATACACTCTGCAATTTAGACTTTCCCAATCTCTGGTCACTTTCTATTATATATCTATATAGCCTAAATACATAAAATTAATATATTTCCCTTGGTAAATCCCTCCAGTAGCTGGACCCGATGCTATGATTGATTAATTTCGTATCTTGACTCCGGAATGCTAATTATTTGAGATTTATTCCAAGCCTCTTGTGCCCAACTTCCTGGTCTATACACATATAGGTATGAATTTAAGTTTTCGGTAGTCTTTTTATGAAATAGTTGATTTAAGTTAACTGTAAATTAATTGGGCTAGATATTTCCAGTAAATTGAAGGATTAAATAAACTCTTTTTTTTTTTAATGCATAATCCTGCAAGTCTTGTGCAACTCTCTTTGATACGGCTTAATCTAGTGTAATAAAATCAGTAGATTAGAAACCAGTTCCTCAGTTTTTTCATCCTACATAAATCACCAGGCAGCTCAAGTGGTCGGAAAAATGATTGTATAATAATTAATTTATACTAACGTAGTGTAAAAATATATTTCAAGTTTTTGACGTGTACCAAGTCCGGTATCCACATATTCATATATCTATACTCCTGCAAGAAATGTTGCAACTTTTATTATACGGATCGAAGTTCAGTCCTAAAGTAAATAGTTTCGTCTGCATGAGGCGAAATGTCGGTTCAAATCCCTTGATTGACAAGGATACCGGATTATTAATTAGGCCAATAATTATGCCACTGTTAAAACGCACGTGTTGCCTTTAGGCCCCAAAACAACCCACGCCACGTGGTTATTGCCTGAGAAAAAATTAGCTCAAAACGATTACATGACTATATAGAAGTCCTTAGAAAATGGCTGGTATGCATAATTAGAAGGGTCGCTAGTTCCGTTCCATGGTTCGTTTTTATGCCACTTATCTAGTTCGAAAACACGAAAATTTCTGTAACTGATGGTGTCCATACATCAGACTATATGGGAGGCTGAGATTAATGCTGAGAATAATTTATTAATAGGTGTGACAATTGGTAGAACGGTTTAGTTCCGGTCCGAAAGATTATCATGAGATAAGTATGCCGTACCGATATTACGACGGAAATACAGCCTCCGGCGATTTCATCCCGAGTCTGTATAATGGAGTGTTTAGATATTTAAATGTCAGATTTATTAGGGTATCATCGTCGTTTCGAATTTAACGACAAATTATTACCGACTCCCTGCTCGCGGCCAGAAAACTGGACATTAAACAGCGGGCAAAATGCGTATCTATATCTATACCTTCGATATGCAAGCAAAAGCGTTACGCTGCTACAGTTCCGTTCACTGAATTATTAATCACCTGTACATACGTGTAGACTCTAGTTCATATTTATTCAACATCTGGAGCTCTTATGGCAGCTGAGAGTGAAGAGATTAACTCTCACCCGATTATAAGTCTATGCTGTTGGTGTAATATCGCTAATATTGTATTAACGCGAAGTTACAGCCGGTGCAGATGAGGAATTAGAGCCAATTTATACGAGCCAGATAAAAGTGAAGATCGTGCGGAAGGTACACTTCCATTCACCAGCTATAACTAGATCTGTGAACTTTGACCCGATTAACTCGGTCATGAGCTAATACGTATTTCCTGGTCTTACGCGCACGTGATTCTAATAACCAATAACTTGCGTATAGAAATTGACGTGAAGATCATTAGTTTTGCTTTTTATTTCAACTTTTTCGATTCCTTTTATTCTTATTTATTTATTTTGCTTTCGTTTTTTGGCTTTTTGCGGCCGGATTAGACTTTTCATAGATCATTCATCATGAGATTAGAATAGCGTAAGCCCGTGATATAACGTTCACGGATATAAATAATGAGCAAACGAAGCTTGAAATTTCGAGTTAGAAATTAAACCGCTTCGCATTTCAAGACTGATGAATTTTTCACGGTTAATTTACGCCTAATTATATAGATCGAGGATAGTGTATGTGTGATAGTGTGTCACGAATGATTAAGAATTATAATAATAAATTTATAATTTACGACTCTTCGAAATTTGAGCGAACCTTCTTTCTTCTTCTTCTTCTTCTCCTGCGATTAACGTTGCTAATGAGTAAAAGTTTTGACGTTCTCAGCTAATTAGAATCCCGCGTGTTACAGTTCCTTATCGAAATTAATAAAATTGCGAATAATTTGTACACTTACATTGTAAACCGTCATGCAGAGGTCTACACAATATAATCTTCTCGGTCTAGGAAAAGAGAAATAATTCTATCGGTCACGTAGACGTGATCTGAGGCATGTTGGTACGCTTTGTACCATACAGGCTTTTCACTTCTGAAATGATTATCTTTTCCACATTATACCCGTACCTACGTACCTACTTATAAAATGACTGAGATTCCAAATCGCTCATTTCATCTTGTGGGATTTTCTCTTCGGATGTTATACATTACAATAAAGACTATAACAGGCAGCGCATTAATTTACTATGTGATGATGAAAATCGTCTAGTTTTTCTCCCAGTTTCTAAACCCATGTACCTACATAAACTATTTACTAGAACATCAGAAAATTTCCATTCTCGTTGAGACGATCTCGTCAAGAAGTACAGACCCAACGATGATTCCACTGCTAAAGAAATGGTCAAACGGTACCTACTGATCAAAGGGACTTTCACTGCATCAAGCGTAGCCAATCCGTTGTCCAACTACTCGTTCATCTCAACAGGGAAGGAGAATTGTAACGTGAACGTGACCCATCGTGCATCACCATTTAGGTCAGGGCCAGTTGATAATTAAATAAATAAGGCGATTCGTCTTCCGGATGATAACATGTTTCCGAATCATACAGAGAGAGAGCGTTGAAATTTCGCGATCGGAGAACATGCTGCGAACTGTTCCTTCCGCTCAAAATTCGGGAACAAATATTTGGTTCATCTCGAGGAATCGCCGGCTGGCAATTATGTCTCGGATCTTTCGATCTCCTTGTGTTTACTCTGGAAATGAATCCGTTATTCAATAATGTAATAAATTATAATATCCGATAAACGAGGCAACTATAAAGGCGTTTTTAATTTTTTTTTTGGTAATAGCTGTGCAGTGATCAGATAATGCTTGTCGGAACGAAAGTATAGTGGCGTCACCGAAATGGGACGTCCCATAATCTGCATATATCAGCTTGGTCAGATTTAGTTCAACCAACTTTCATTTCGTGCCTCTTTCAGCTGCGTAGAATTATATGCAAAAAGTAAACTAAAAACGGAATTTTCACTCCTTGTAAAACACATCTTGCTTTTTCATCTCTCTAGTTTCATTATCGCGAAGAGTACCACACACCCCAGTTATAAACGGAGTGTGCGGTCGGCCAAGTGGCTGTAAAATCCATAAATTTCATAATTACTTCCTAACTGCATGTAGACACGAAAGTCTGCCGTTGTTTGATCGGTATCACACGCCCGATTATATTCTGAGTGATCGGACACCCCAGGCTAAAGAGTTTCATGTACACGGTGAAAGGCTAAGTAGTCGTTAAAAATCAAGTGCTGTGCCTCTGATGTGTTGCCAATTATGCAAGTCCTCATCTGGTAGGTGGGTATGGACATGCGTGTTAATTCGCCGTGTATCACCTACCGATCCATCATTACTTGTTCGGATTCAACAAACGGCTCTAATTAATAAGTCCATAGCCATTAAGCATTCGCGGAGAAGATGGCCTCTGCGTATTGCTCCATTTAACGTTACGTATTTTGACGCCGGATAGTCCGAAAACTTGTTCATTTATTATTTTTTTTTTTTTTCATCTTTACGTAACGCATTCGGGAATCATTTTACACGTTGATTTCAGCCTCGAGGTATGGGTACTAATAAGAGAAGTGAATGCTGTCGATGAATCTCTCTACTCACGTTTATTTCATTCTATAGCGTATTTATTGTCAGACATTCTTCCAGCACATGTTACATCTCGTAGGAGAGGCATGTGCGTATGATTACGAACGATTCGCCGAGCGGAAAGACCGCAGCTGGACCAGGCGAAATGAACGGGATCTGTCCTCTTGACATTTCAATTATCGGTGAATAAGAGTGTCTCGACGATTGCTACACTCTTGTCGGAAATATACATGGATACAGTAGCCTGGACGAGTCTGTTAATAAAATTTAATCACCATTGGATCTTCTCTCTAAGTAATTAAGAATAGTGATACTAGACTTCCGCGTGGCCGCAAAACTGGCCTCGGAATTTATCCCGTAAATTTCGCAACGCGATATCAATTTCACTGCATGAAGGTGTTCCCTGATTTGGAGATAAGACGGATCATCAGCTTCCTAGTTCAGTCAAAACCATGTCATCTTTTTCGGCTGACATTATTGTTAGAAAGTACATGCAGGTATTACACGGCTTGTAACTTGATTTCACAAACTCTTCTTTCTAATGTCCCAGAAAATCCATTCGCGGATCCATGTTACTTTGGCTAATAGCGAATTTGATAATGTATGCTCGAATACTTGTACAAACTATCGAACCATCTCATTTATCTAACGTTTCGACACAATTTCGAAGCGTCATTTCGATGGGGTAACAGATCTTCATGAGTTCGAATAAATAAAACACTTTTTTTATTTCAAATTATTGTTAGTTCGAAGTAAATTTATCGTTGGGGTAACGTGTGGTTAGGAAATTCAGGTGTTTCAGGAAATAAGTCAGATCCATATTGCCAGCCACAGTGCAGCGTGAGAGTTCCATTTCTATTTTTCCCTCATCGTCAGATTTACGATACGTATGTACCTACGTGGATACCTGCATGCATTGCGTGGTATGCTAATGTCTCCGAGCTCTACAAACGGCTAAGAAAGGCTCGGCTTTTTTTCATGCAGATATGTGCTGAGGATAATCAGATCTAAACTGCAGTATACGTACAGTCTTATGTAAATCGAGTACTTTAGTAAACGTAATTGACGTTCACCGAGCTAGACTGAAGAATAAAAAGACCATCTGCAAGGTTGCCGCCAATTCCTCCACTCCGCTTCGAGATATGACTCGATTTTTGCCGATTTTTTGCTTTTTAGGATCGAGGAAACTCGATCCTTGATCATGAATGAATGGAGAGGCAAGCTTTTTTCATATTCTAGTATCCCAGGGCGTGTCTTCCAGAATTCGAGAGCGTATGTGTATGAGATACGTAGAGGGCTTTTGTGCAAGACTAGTTGTCGGCTTGGAGCCGATCAGTTTCGCACGAATGGACATGCGCGCCATTTCTCGTACCGGAGTTAGTGTGCCGTGCGATTTTAAGACGTATAGATACACTTTTTTATGCAAAATATGTTCGACTAGGAATTTGAAATAATAGCATGTACCTACCTAGCTGCAGAACCGAGTCTGCGACCACTTTCACCGTTGTGTGACACCATTTCGCGCCATTTTATTATTCGCTTAAAATTTTATTGCTCCTTTTTTGAGCTTATTAAAACAGGATTAACTCTAGTATATTTAAATACCTGTTCCGAGCTGTCAACGAGGGAATATAGCCAGGACATCCTAGAAGCTTGATTATTTCAATTTTTTATTTTCATCTCATTTTCTAACCGATATTTCCGATATTTATAATCAAACTAGTCAATTTTCCAATTTTTATTCTTCTCTTTATTACACGACACACGGTCATGTAATGTGAAAGTTTGCGCGGAATGGCAACGCGAAACTATCGGATAATAACGTACATACGTACAATAAAATGGGAAAATAGGTAATAGGAAAAAAAAGAAAGATCGAATATCTGTTTCAAATTAAGCCAGTTATTTCGACATAACGTTACGCTCGACAGAAGTTTCTCATAAATAACCATACCGGCATAAGACGAGAGTTGTAAAATATGTTCGTTAATAAACGAACTAATTATTCAAAGAATATGTTAAACAATTATCGCATCGATGGATCTTGAAATTTGTTGAAACGAAAATCTCGTCTATTTCCTCATCGATCCGCCTGCGATTTGCCGCATGTCTTCGGAACGAAAGTCTTCCACAAACTACCGCAAATATGAATATCTGCGCCTAGGTCATAAAGACAATCACCATCGACATCAAGCTTGCATAATTCTTGCACATTGCAGGCTGCACTCGCTTAAGAGTTGAATTATCACCGCTGTGCTATTAACTGGCCGTTTTAATATTACCGGCAACATCTGCCACGCCGACATATGTGTGAACGAGAAATATACCTATTAGTTATAAATCTTGAATCGAGTTAGTAATTGCAGACGCTGGTGATTATTGCGGAGGAAAACTTGTTACACATATAATTAGCACGTCTGCAGTATACCTATACGCATATTTGCAATAAGTTAATATAATATAATAATATATACGACGTCAAGTTCGGAGTCTTAAAAGTACGAAACGCTTTTCGAAACCTCGCGTAAGAAAGTCTTTGGCTATTCCTCTTAGGCTTATTAATCGCGAGCATAATGCAAGCCGAGTTTCGGATAGTCGAAAGCAATTTCACTGCGTAAAAAATTTCGTTCCATTTATTAAATTGTGGGTCAAATTACGACGTGTGAATTCATCGATCGATACGTCTGAAGTAGTTTACGTATACGTTCTCCAATATTGAATGCATAATTAGGCTGATGCGTAAGTTCAAAAATATGCTAAGAGAAGATAGAAATGAACGTTCTATATTTCACCCATCTACAATTCATTTACTTTCACTGTTAAATTATGATCAGAAAACAATTCTGTCCTTTACTGTTTTTTTTTTTTTTTTTTTTTTTCGGATTCTCTTTTACGCGGATCGCCTGCTTCGAAATTGAGGAATATTTTTTTCTTCTGGTTTCTTTTCGCGCTTTTTTCTTCATCTTTAACGTCAAATTTAAACTTCGACGGATGATAATTCGGGTAAATAAATTCTAGCAATAAATCCCGATGAATTATCGACCCAAAATATAGTAGTGATAAAATTTGCGGTTCAAATTACCCCATAATTTTTCTTTCACTTTAAGCTAGGTGTGATACTCCGACAAGAAGATGTACGGCTTTGAAAATTACGGATGTACTTACCTACGCGTCCAGGCGTCTAGGTATTCCCGGATAATTTATTTCTTACGACTCGTGCCAATTGAGTTTTGTTTCCGGGTGATCAGCGTTAAAATAGGTAAAATGTGCCAGGTAAAGACACACACCTAAGCATTAGTAATTATTCGTATTATTTTTTATACCTTTTTCCCTTCCTTTTTTTCTTCTCGATTCAAACGTACGATTTATGCAAATAAGTAGATATACTTACGCGTTCCGCAACATTTCCGCGCAACTTAGGTCTACGTATGCATATGCGTCGACTTTTCTCGCGGAATTAACCACGCCGATACTTGTACAGGTATATCTACTTGCTTCGATCAATTCACTGTACAGGACTGGTACAGCAAACTTGCAGGGTACATTAACGAACGAGGTTGTTATTATTTGAATGGATATTATAAGTGGTTAATAAAAACAAGCCATTGATCCTTTAAAATTAACCGTTTTTACGCACGGTGGCTAAGACCGCTTTACTTACCGGCATAAATGTTGACATTAGATAACGATTTGTCGTTTAGATATATATTATTATAACTACTTCACTTGGGCGTAATCGGTTTCCAAGAATATATACGAATAGAAGGAAAAGGAAAAGTAAAAGGCCAGCTGTTCGGTTTACAAAATTGAAATTTCGTTCCGTGATTAATGAAATCTGTATCAAATGGTATTATGATCTTGTAGATTAATATTTGTCTGTAAAGATGAAAGTCTATATTTAAAAAACGATAAAATGCGGGATTCCCCTGGATCTAGATAAGCGAATAAATTCGCTAATTAAGTATGAAAAGTTGTCTGTGAAAATATTGCGTTGAAGTAATCACTTTACATACGGTCACGCGCAAACTATGTTTCATATCATTACCTTAACGCTTTAATATATTTCGCGGTCTATTAATTTCGCACCTTCTTCCATCGCGTTGACGCGTTTTACACTCAAGTATATCGACACGTTGTGTAATAAATTGTTAGATAACTTATTTCACTCGCATATTTTAGGCACCTGCTATACGTAGAGATGAAGTTTCAAAAGAGAAATTAAATCACTGATTAATTAATTATCGAATTTTTTCTTTCTCATTCTTAAAAGTGCAGATCATCAAGGCACGCAGTTACGAAACTCTAAAATTGGTCCGCTATATCGGTATCGAATTATTGTTCGATTGATAAAAATTATGCGAAACTATTTGAAAGCTTTCTATAACGCAGATATAAACGTTACGATCGCGTACTTATCTGAGTCGAAGAATATTTTCAATTTAGAAATGCATCAGCATGGGAAATATGCGTCCTGGGAAATCTATCAATGAGTCTTACGCGGCTATTGGTCTAATTGTATTTCATTAAATGAAACCAACATTTACTTGGAATTTATAAAAAGAAATATTAACATTACTGGTTTCGATAATTAGGCAAGTATGACATACCTCATGGAATTAGACTCTGAATTGCGATCAATCATTACGACATTTCTTAAAATCGTTAAACGGGAATACCTACATCGCATTAACTGTTTCTTAAATCGATAATCAGGCCTGAAAAAATTTGGAAGCAATAAAGAGACGAAAAAAACAAAAACATTTCAAATTCTGAGCTCAAATTTCTGTTACATATTTGAAAAGGAAAAGAACAGGGCAAACTTCTGCGACGGTTTCGCGGGTAAGAATAGGAAATTAGAAATCAAAGAGTCTGACCTTTATTGGCCTGTCCTAAACGTTAACTGCATGTTAGTAGAGCCTTAGAATCCTGATTTATTGGCCCATGTTTGATGGTCGTAAACAAAACGGATCGTTGAATCGCGTGTAGTGTATTTTAATCAAATTTTCTGAATTTGAACACGTTTGTTTTCTAAAACGACAGCAGTTTCACCGAATATCTAGCATATAAGCCTATAAGTTAATGTAAGTGGATTGTGCTGTTTATTCGGTTATTTCTAACGACCACTTCGCGACATAACTACTCACGTGAAATCACAATTAAATCGATAAATAACTCGCTTTACTCACTGACGTAATTTCTTCAAACTTTTACTTAAATCAACTGATTTCGTCCCACTATTAGCACAGGCACGTACCTATACCTATACCTATCCAGCGACGAAACGATTGAACTTTCCCTACGATATAAATGCAGAAATATTCCGTTGGGAATTTAATCCGCAAATTTTCACACCCAATTTTCATTCACCCATCGATCTCATTTCTCCGGATAAAATGAGACATAATTATCGATATTCACGTCGGAATAAGCGATCGTTTTCTCCCCATCATCTCTCGTTCATGAAATTGAGTCATCCTCAGGATTTAAATCATCCACAGGCTGCTTATCTGTCCGTCATACTCACCCTCGGGCATTCAAATTTTCGACAACCAATTCAGCATTCATTTCTCAAGGTGCGAAAGCAAGGCGTGCCGAGTGCCCCTTGGCTGACATGAGACGCAGGTATTTCGTTCACAATTAACTTTTCTTGCCTCTGTTACTGGCAATATAGGTACACACGCATACGTACATGTGTGATAAAATTTATGTATAGATCGTGACGTCACGGGGTAATTTTAGGTCCTTTTATTTTTCAGTTTGATCCCTGCCTTTCGGGTTAAAGAAACTTTACCTTATTTTATTTTCTTTTCTTTTTTTGCCAGTACGAGAAATCGGAATTTGGGTCAATTCTCTTCTCATTTTTTTCGCCGCGGCTGCAGTTGCACAATGATATCACCTAGCCGGATTTTAATGTTACATTGCACACATCACGCTGATTGTATAAACGGCGAGAAAGAGAGGCGAAAAGTAGGGAAATAAAAATTAGGTATGTGCCTAGATGCGTGCAAATATTACTCGGTTTTAAAAATGAAAGAAACTGCAGGGTGTCGGTTTGCAGAGAACGTAACTATACCAGCAACGAATCACACGACTGCGGGGTGAAATTGAACAGGAAGAAAATTGTCGAGATTAGAAATCCGTCAGTAGATAATCATTAGACGAGTTCATGGGACTGAGAAGTGTGCAAGTTATGAGGAGTATCTTCTTTTCCAAGAAATTAACACCGAATCAATTAGTTCCTGCCTATAACTGGCTTCCGAGTCTATAGGAAAGCATTCTGAACTATCTATAAGAGAGATGATTCTTCTTGAATGAATAATGCAGGTATCGTTTCACTCTTCGAATTATAGTATCGCGATACAGCCCATAAGAAAATTCAAACTGCAATGCAACGTAATGCAATATCATGCCTGATCAACTCTCTCGAGTATTGCTTGTGTGATAAATTGCATTTTATTTTCAACGCCTGTCCGATCTTCTCTGGTTCATAAGAGTGGACCTCGGTGTATGTGTCAGAACTGATGTAAAACGGACAAGCCTAAGATTTAGTTGAAGAAGAAAAAGATGACCGCAGACATTTTTCATCGAAGAAATTAGTCGTTTTAGAGTTATAAAACAACGATTAATAAGTATTAGAAAGCTTATTTGCGAGGGACGAATTATTCTTACTTCACAAACAAATATGATATATTTGGAGTGTCCGAAAGATTTATTGAACAAAAAAAAACTATACATATTTCTTTGTACACACGAATTTTTCGCCAAGATTTATTCCCCTTGGGTGAATCTGATCACATACGATAAAGAAACGTTAGATTTTCTAAAAACGTAAATTCACTTGTCATAATCGAACTTTCTAGCAGCAGGATTGTCTGCCTACTATACTAAATCACTTTTTTGGATTTAGGTTAAGGTTTTTTCGCTCTTCTTTGTCTGTTCGAATCTCTTGCAAACGGACTCGCTATAGCAGGAGAGTTCCGGATCGCGAGATCTATAATGCCTTATGCGATACGTGTAAATAAATACTTCGTTCATGAATGGCTGAAGCTGGTTTCTTTTTCTATTTGTCGATTTATTTTTTTGACTATGTAATTTGGTTGCATGTTATATCCGTACGTCTGTTTATTTATTTTATTTTATATTTTATTTTTCTCATCGATAATCGAGACGCTGATTGAAGCAGCCACTTATATTGGACCTCGACAAATGACTTTCGCGGTTAAACACGATAGGCGCTCATTTTACGTAATAGCTGTATACAGGCATACACTCAATTATTTCCTTGTTTGAATATGAATTGAATAAAAAGTGAAATAAAAGAAATTAATCACACCGCCACACCGCGGTGCGATCTGAGCGCGTGCCTATCGCTCGATTGCGAAAAAGAAAGAAATAAAGTAAAAAAGGAAAAAATTAATTATAACGTATCATAGAAAGGTGTTCGCTTTTTAATATACAGCAGTTCAGAGAAATTCTTTACGAGTATAATAAAGTTCATTCACTAGAACCGTATATATATTTATTACACCTTATGGCAGTCATCTTTATCAGGTCATTGGTCCGTCTAATCATTTTTTCCAGTCGAAGACCTTCGCGAAAACGATTTGTCAATCGATATTCATATACTTTCAATGCCAGACGGTGGACTAATTTTTTATATTTGTTTTTTTTCTTGAGGTGAATGAAACAAATCATTTTTTACTTCTCTAGATTAGATTCTATTTTTGAAATCTGATTCACGGATATCATAAGGATAAAGAGGCATGTATAATCGAGTTGATAAAAACTATCGAAACACTACGAAAGTTCGTGGATCGGAGTGGAGAAATTTTATAGAGGTTTGAATCATTAATTGATCTAGAGAGTTTCGTACAGTTTAATTTCGGGGCACTATCGCTATCAATATTTGATTGAATCGTGCCCTCGGGTCGTTGACAATATCTGCTTCACTGGCCCCCGGTCCTTAGAGAGAGAGTGAGTCTAACTATAAGATTAGCACATCAAAGAGCAATCGAATGTGAACGTCGATGATAGAAAATAAGAGGATATATAAAAGGCCTGATCAATTTAACATACATTTATATTGCAAAAAAAAATACGTTCAATTCTTCCAAAGTCATGAAATTTCTTTCTTGACCGTCAAATTTTTACCATTTATTACTACCTCGTAATGAAGCTATTAACCTTTAGCATACGGTGATAAGTTATGTGCCTAAATTTGCTTAGATTTGTACATAAATGAGGAAATAAATAAGGAAATCCAAATTAATGACCGAAATAATTATTTCGTAGCTATAAACCGCGGTTTGATCGAATATTTTGATCGACATTATTCATACCGCAAGTTTATTGGATCGATATTACTGTACGAGCCGCAGTTTATCAATAATGATAAATCGTGATCTGACTTTGAATCACTTTCCATAAATTTATGTAATACTGTGAATATAAAGACAGTTGCGTTCGTATAGATTCGCGGTGTCCTTTAGTAGGTGTATATACCTAGAGATATACACGTATATATATATATACGTTACGCAAACCGCCTCTGAGTGCAAAGCTCTGAGACCAATGATATGTAAATAGATCGCGACATTTTTACACCACCCATTGGACTTTCACTAATAAGATTCATTCCCGAGTTCCTCATGCTCGCACAAACAACTATGTCCATATCGTCGTGTAACGTGTTGCCAAATAACGTTTCCGCTCGACATTCTATATCCCATAATACATAATGTGATAAATAATGACATAAACATAATTATCATCATTATAACAAAAAAACAAAGAAAAAAGGTTTCTTTGTTCTGTGATACATAATTACTCGCTATCGATCTACTCGCGAACTTTTTATACAAATTAATTGTCGGTTTAGACGAGTAGAAAAAGATAGACAGAGAAAAAAGTCGGATTGTATATTAACACAGCTGATCTTTACACTTCGAGAGCTGCAATTTGCGATAGACTTATTATCATACCGTAGCAATTATCGAACTTATTGATAATCGCAGTATCTGCAGTGCGGGAGTTAGAACTGTGAGAACTTGACTAGGGCGTGAAACGATTCTTTCGAATTGTTATTCTCATTGTCAGTTGAATAATTTCAGGCTTCGATTAAATACAAATAATCATAGATCGACGTGTGATGAATAAAAAATTTGCGAATTGTACAATTCTCACGCTAACAACGCGATCAAGAATAATTCATTGATCGTTGAATAACCTAACCCGATATTATACGGAGATGAATCAGGCAAATTCGAGCAGAAGACTATCCTCTGTCACAGACAATTTTCACGTCTTTCGTCATTTCTTTGCCTTTTAAGCTGCGCTTTTTATTCGAGAAGATAAACGAGAAGTTTTCACTCGGAAAAAGAAAGCTCTTTATCTCATTCGTTGAACGAAAGATATTGTAAAAGAAATTCCTTGCCCTTTGCTCAATCCCCGAGTCTTATACAATCAGCATAAATGCTCAGTCACAGATCGTGGAACGAGCTCTTTAACGCCTGCAGCACTGCGAGGATTTTAAACAACGACAAACGGCTTGGTGTCGAAGAAATACCGTACGCCCTCTCATTGTCAGATGTATGCATTAAGGATGACAGTTCTCAAAGTACGAGAGACACGGGCCTTGCACGAGTCGCAAGACGCAGCCTAGCTGCTGACATCTGGTCCACGCCTCTATCGCGATTGTAACCCACCTGGCTTTCTTATTTCATTATCTCGCCTATTGTCTCTGTCAATTTTTCTATAAAATCTCACGATTCTAGAAAAAAAAAATAAAAAACTTCAAAAACTCATCAAATTTTTGAGGAATAAAAATCCACATGTTAAAAATGAAGGACAGCGATAAGATTCATCATTCTTCCGTTCTCTATCGGAAATCGTTTCTACGGCCTCTGCGGTGAAGCTATGGAATGTCTACCTAGTTTCTATGCCATGTAATATAACGACATATCACATATATTACGTCCTGCACATATCATCGGTGTAATCGACTTATGTTCCAGTATAGACACGGCGGGATATCGATACTCTCGTCGCGATCATGAATCGCGATAATAAATTTCCTGATAATTGATAAACCGGTGAATTATCTTTGATTTTTAATTTTTGATTTTTTATTCGAGTATATATCTATAGATGTGTCATTGGCTGTAGTATAAAGGTACTCGTTGCACCGCGGTATATAATGGTTTGTTACCACGCGTCGCGGCGGTTCTTTACCTGCAGGTTGCATAAACTTTCTCCAAGAATAAGGCGGGTTGTCTTAAAGAATATACGGTTTGTAACAGCTTCATTGTTCGCCCTACCGATGCAGCCGACGTTGTCCCCCATAAGTCAGTAGGTAATTGAGTAACGTACGTTAGTTCACTACGCAAAAACCTCCAGGCTAACTTTTCGCGGGACACGGGTGACGAAGACTTGTGGATTAAGTAATGATCCAGTCATTACGTCATACGTCATACAGTCAACCCATTACATTTCATTTCTTATGGGTATATTATGCTTCTAATTACAACCGAGGCACTCAACCACGCCCAGATTCTTATCCAATTTATTTCATCAATTTTACACTTTATTATACTAAAATTTCATTCTCAAGTTTCAACTCATTTTCTCCGATCCGTTTTCAAGTTTCTTTCGCATCTGGATCTCCGATTTTGTTGGTTTTCTAAGAAAAGAGATCCACTCACTCACTCGCTGTTTTATTTCTCATCTTTTAATCTTTTTCGTTTTATTTTTACGCAACGAAGCCTGCGGCTGATTTTTGCCCTGATATTTAACGGAGACAAATCTCAAATTGGTTAATAATGAATTTGAAATTCGTACGGTGAAACTGTCTTACAAAAAACGAGATGGTGGCACGCGAGGGTTTCGCGATTACGTGACAATATATAACTGTAATAAAACCTCGGCTTGGTGGAATGCGTTTTATGTGTAATAAATCTCAGTTAGTTGAAACGAATGACTGAATAAGATTTCGTGCGGGTAAGTATAGCGGCGCGTATACTTACCTTCAGTGATAAACATATAAAAACGTACATACACACGTGTAATCATGTATTCGAGTTCCAGGCTTCGTTAATTTACCGCAGAAATTGCGTTACCACATTTAGTTAGGCTGATAAATTTGTGGAGAAAATTTTATCCCCCATATTCGGCTCTTATAGTTATATTATATATTTATATGCATATCGGCTAAAAATCTTGACACGCCATCGCATAGGCTTATAGACTATACGCACATTCATTAGACTTGAGCAACTTGATTTGACAAGAGTCATTTGATCGAAATGATAACGAACGCAATAAGAAACTAGAAAAAAAAACGAGGATTATGATTTCAAATGTTTGATCTGCTTTTAGGGATAATTGTTTGATAATGTAACGAGGAAAGGCTTGGGTATTGCAGATTTCAACATCTTTTCACACTTTTATAGACTTTTCGTATATATATATCGACGATTTATTACCGCAGTTATATATTTCCTCAAATAGTTATACGAGTCTTTACATAAGTGAAATCCACACATACAGATATAATAATGCTGCGAATAGGCGCGCGTATTCCGAAGACACGCATTTCCGCTGAAAGGAATAATCATTATCCACCTTCCGAACGATCGGGTAGGTATAGTCTTATCATTTCGTTTCACGGTATTGTAGGCATATTTTTTCTACCGTCATTTTATCCGTCGAAAATGTTCGTTACATTTTTTCTTCTTTTTTCTTCTTTTTTTTTTTGTATTTGCAGGATTAATCAATCGTTCAGCAATTAGATACGGACAGATATTTGCGTGGGTTTTAAATCCGACTTCCAGCAATCTTAAACGTCTAACAGAAATCAAATCATGCGAGACTACCTACGCTGTACTGATTAAACGGGCAACGATAGTGCGGCGATGATAATAATTTTCATAATAACGCGATTTGCTCAAATAGTTTTCCTCTCACTATTAAAACGGACTTTGCATCTCGCCACGAAGCCCAGCTGTCCTTCGTATATCGCACGCTCACGCATATTTAGAGTAAAATGTTTTACCGTTTACCTATTCAGCCAGAAAAAATATCATCGTATCCATAGGCGATATGAAAAACGAGAATATGAAACTAGAATCTAGGGAAAGATTCGTTTTCTGTATAACTGCGATGGTTGGCTTTACGTGAAAATCATTTTTTCAGAGCTCATAGATTTCGCGAGAGAGATGAGAAATATCACATTGTCGTTTCAGCAGAATGAAATTAGAAAGAGGATTTTGGATTTTTCTGATCGAGTTTTTGCCTCGGAACTAGAAAATGAAGAGATGTATGTGCAAATCATTTCGTTTCTTTGTAAAAACTTCATTTTATCTGTAGAAATGATCAGTGTGCACGATTTGAAGACGCGGTAGCAAGCCTTGGCTTGCACCTTGTGCGAAAAAATTATTATCCAGTACAATGCGTCATTCTTGTTTTAATTTGACAGGCAAAGAGTGCGTTCACTCTATGAAAAAAACACACGTTTTAAGACTACGAAACTCTTTTGTTTCAGGAACTTATAGTTGAAGAATTTTGCAACGTGGACGCAAAACTGTCACGTCGTTGCAGAATTACGGCGAGATAAGTAGGTGTATAAGTATATAATTACAAGGAGTGAGGCAAGTGCGAGCAATATATTAGGAAATTAGTTCCGATTATGAATGACGAAAAAATAAGTTTCAAAATTTCAAACTTACAAGTTGTGGAAATCGCACGCCGCAATGCAGCGGTTCCAGCCAGAGCCAGTTTTTGGAATCTCAATAGAAACCCAGACACGTCTTCGCACAATGCACAATAAACGTCTCGGATAAAGGAATTTAATGTTTTCCTGCTTAACTTTATTGCAACATTTTCCTTTTCTCATGCATTGTTCTTTCCCTGCGTTTTGTCACTCGAGAAAAGAGAAATTTCACCTTTGACGCTAAAATTCCCTACTAGGTGATCATACACACGTATTCTGCATTCTGCCGACAATCTCCACATTTCGCTAAAATCTTTCTCCCCTTTCTTGGCATCGTCGAATTCGCCATACAATTTCATATACTATTTCCATACTACGCCCATCGCAGTCGACTACTGATTACTCTTCTTTCCAATCCATATTCCGCTAGTTTCGAGAAAGCGATTAGCATTTTTCTTCACAGACGTCAATTTATTCCACAGGCATAATCGTAGCGGATGATTTAATTGATGCTTAGGCACTCAGGGGCGGCATATGTATAACGTCTGCAATTTAATAAGACAACGCCCTTTCTAATCGTTGAAGATTATTGAGCCTGGCACATGCAGGCGGTGAGTTGAATTCAATTCACCGCCTTATCACGATCCACGAATATAAGTATAAGGTTCAGGCGTGAATGTAATGCCGTTTAAATATCATTCTCTGACCTCGGTACTGGGAACGGTGCGAGTTCCGTGTATCTATACGATTATAACTCGCCGTAGAGCTAAGTAGACAAATTCTATTCACAGTGCTTTGAACACCCCACGCAATCCCACGAGCAAATCATATGTCATCAGCAATCTGGAAATGTGGAGACTGCAGGTCTTATCTGAAAAGCAATTATAGAATCGAGAAAAATGCTGGCTTACAAATTTACAATTAACCGCGAAAATGTATAATTCGAGGCGCGTTTCCTCGTCGCTGTAAGTAAAATCGTATCGGCAATCTGTTACAAGAGATTTTACGTCATAGGTATGAAACGGCAAGTCACGAGTTGGATAGTTACAGTAGTATTTCGTTTGAAATTGATTTGTCATCGTAGCTAGTCTGAAGCCATCGACACTTACGCCTGTCTATTTAACTCCTTGCGAAAATGAAATCCGAATAAACGATAGAAAAAGAGAAGCGAATAAATGAGTCGCGAAAATTTAGCCGCATTGAAATCAACATTTTACATCGTAATAGTACGAGCCCCGAGCTTCAACCAATATACGTATAGACACACGAGTTTCCGCGATCATTCGACTCGCGGTATGTACCCACTCGCACATTTCGTTCTGCTTCGAATCTTAGATCGTTAATATTTCTGTATAATATAAACGAATAGGAATAAAATTATTCCATATAATTATTATTGAACTTATTAACTGTACAGAACTATTATACATATAGAAATAAGCTGCTCTCCCTAATGAGCTGCAAAGTTATATAGAAAGTGAATTTGTTAGGTATGCATGTATGCGAGTATTAATTATTATTCACCGTACGATTGGATACAGCTGGCAGGCAGTTTTGTTTAAAGAATGTAGTATATTCTCAGATCGGATATACGTGTAATAAAACGAGATCGGAAATGGGTTGTTAATTTCTTGCGGTCATCGCGGATAGCATAAAACCACGATAAGTATTGATACACTTTGGAATTGCATCAGATTACGTATCATATCATATGCTCACAGGAGCGATTTTCTCAAAGTGGTTATTTGGGTCAGTTCATTTGCAGTTTTGCAGTTTCAACTTTTGCCCTGTCTAAGTCTAATGCTAATAACTGAGATTACGGCAAAAGCCTAGACGGTGGCACAACTCCACTTTGTTACATTACATCTACGTAGATTAATACACCTCCATATATGCCTTACTCGCGCGAGGTCGCTGACGAATATCGCATATCTCGTATAATAGTATAAAGAAACGCGCTCTCTCACGCCACCTACGATACATAGGTACACAAGCAAATTATTTTATTTATTTCATTACGTATCAATCCAAGCTGTCAATTCCCATCACTGATATACCAAATCAATCTTATATATAACCGAAGTAAAAAGTCGTGTAAAAATATTTCGATGACAATTTTTTTTAGGTTTCTTTCTCTCAATCAGTCATGCGTATGTCCAACCGATCATTCATCTTATTCGAGAGTGTGAGTAGATAGGTGAAAGTTCAATAAATTTGACACAGAATTGAGCAATCTAATCATTCCACTTCACCTCCGCTTGTGCAAGTCAATCATAATGAAAGAGTTAAAAATTTTGGTTGGTTTCAGGGAATTTATTAACCCTGTATGAAGGATGATAGAATTTTTGGATATTAGATAGTCAATCTACTCGAATATTATTCGCAAACGGAGCTTCGCGCGATAGTAGTACCTTCAAAAACGGAACTGTTCTTGAGAACGTAATTGTGGCATTGAGGTGTCTGATGACCACACCTCGAGTGGGTGTGACGTATGGTCATGAATTGTCTTGTTATTTTACGGTAGTTAATTACCTATTGTCCTGACATACACCGTCGAGGGTTTAAACGCTGTCGATACGCGATCGAAGAGGTAGAAGAGCAAAAGTATGAAAAAAAGGATCGTTAAACTAATCCAACTTTCCAACGTTACCTAATTTCCGAGTCTATCGAAAAACGCGGGGTCACAGGTTGAACTCCCGAAAAATTAGGGCCTGAAAAAGAATTTGAAAAAAATAACTGAACCGAAACTCGTTTCGGACAATTTTTTTTTCTTTTTTTTTCTTTCTACGAAGTACTCAATGCACTCCGAAGATCGCAAGGTGGGATTAATTGAGTCGAGGGAAAGAAAAACGACGACTAAGACCCCAGGAATCTTGATGAGTAATGATTATGGTCATGAGCAATGAGTGGATGTGTGTATCTGTATGTACCGACACCGAGGCTCGAGGAGGAGCGCCTTGGCCCCGTCTTCGGATATTGAATTTCAAGTTCATCCGCGGTCTGGTGCAGCGGCGGGTCAGCGACGCGGACGCGCGGTCGTTGCATCAGAACAAGTTGATCGTTGTTGCACCTGGAGAAGGCCTCTGGAGGTCTTGAGGCGTCCTCGCGCTCGGACAAGATC
Organism: Rhogogaster chlorosoma; assembly: GCA_944452935.1. Classification (NCBI taxonomy): domain Eukaryota; kingdom Metazoa; phylum Arthropoda; class Insecta; order Hymenoptera; family Tenthredinidae; genus Rhogogaster; species Rhogogaster chlorosoma. The sequence goes on along the minus strand of OX101800.1, from coordinate 24,578,858 downwards.
CAAGATCATGGATCGTCCTCTGTTGGGGCCAGTTGCGCAGCATCAGTGCAAGTGAGAAGAATGATGAAAGAGCGAAGCTGCAAACGACGCGTAACCGGTCGGTCAGCTACCTGCTCGACTTGGCCGAGTGCGAAATAGGATATGAATATAGAGGGCGATCTTATTCCGGAAGAGATGACACCCTTCTTCGTTCATTTTTTCATTTCATTGGCCTCGATTTTTCTCACTTTTTCATATCAAGAAATTTATTCTTCATTTTTCATCTCATTGATTAATCAAACCTACGTCTGAGAATTAGATTTTGGATTTTTTTTCTATTTGAATAAACTGAATTGACAAGGCGGAAATGTTTCAGAAACGTGTATGAAATTCTTTCATGTAGATTTTAATGCCTCGAAGATATGAGTAGGCTATTTCATTTCACGGTTCCTTGACAGTTGCGACATTTCTTGACGTTCTTGTTACGTGATCGATAAATTGACGGTTTTATATCTCTCCTTCTTTCTCTCTTTTTATAACTTTCCTTTTTCTGATTAGGTAGTAGGTACACGCAAAACTATGTTAGTAAATAAATTACAGATCGAAATTGTGATTAATTATGACACGATGGTTCCTCGGTTATAATTATTATCCGCGCATTGGTTCGGGAGAATTTTTGTGAAACGGTATTTTACAATTCCAGGTAAACACCTCGAGGTAAACCACCCCGCCTACATTTCTCAACAATATGTGTTCTATTTCATTTCGTACTTTTTTATCACTAAATTCAAAGCCACGTATATAGATACAGGTGTGTACGTGCGAACTACATATTTCATAACGGCTAATGCAGGTGCCAAGACCGGTACTATACACGTCCTCGTATCTATTTTGCCTTCAAATTACCAACGTAATTATTTGCGATATTGAAATTGATCTTTACGGCGATTAGGCGAGGTTAAACTCGGTTTTGTTACCAGCCAAAATCTCGAAAAGTTTCTTGCGAAATTTCGCTCTAATTTTGATTATTAACGCCGAAGGCGAATAGAGTTGAGTACCGACTAGGTAGACATATCATGCTATATCCTGCTGGAATTAATGGATATTGCACTAATGACTGGATAGCTAATGCACGATCGAATCCTATCCAGTAATTTAGCTCCGTATTTGTTTTGCCTTGCATAACATAACTAATTTCACTCAAAACTATTTCTAATTCATTTTTTTATTATTTTTCATACTTATTATTACTTTTGCCGAAAAAATCTCACCAACTTGACACGCGGGACTTGAATAATACGCATTTGTAATGTCTTTCTCGCCCAGTCTCACCAGCGGCAGTAAAAGCGTATGTTTATCCAAGACTTGTAATCTCGCCCGTCTAAAACTCCGTTTCCTAATTTTTCTCTTTTGCTTCCTGGACCCGTTCGAGGACTCTCAGAGCTCGGAATGGTCGACTATTATTTTTTCTCTTCATCGCCTTTGCGTATAAAAGCGGAGAAATACCCTCAAGCAATAATTTCTTGCTGATTTATTCTTCAAAAAGTCGGAATAATTCAACGTCAGGATAGAAAAAAATAAAATCTAACAGATTTCATTCCCTCTTGACAGTACAGGCCTCGACCATTCTCTCCTAGCTCCAGTTTGGTTAAGTTTGCGTAACAAGGTCGTTCTTAATTATTTTCATATTTAGTAATAACTGTTTCTGACTTGGCAGAAATCCAGCCGTTATATGGAAGGCTCGCGCCGTTGCGAACGAGTGGTAATACATCGGACATACGCTATTAGTTATACATGCTTGTATGTTGTGTGTACCTTCCATACGAGTTGCAAAACTGGCATTATGTTACCGATACAGGGGAATATACCCGCCTATATGCATCCATACCGTTTCTGACAATGAAAGTAAATGAATGGCTATTATTTATACGTTGACGTTAATTTATGCTGTACAATCGGTTGTACATGTACAGAGGTTTCAAAAATCATAGGAATTATTTTCCAGGTATAATTATATCAATTGTTTGCAAAATTTGATCATTGAATCAGGTACGATTTGTCATTTCTTACAGTCGAAATGCAACGATTAATATTGTGGTTATAAATTGGACACTTGAAGCGAATAAAAAAATGAATGAAATGAGATTTATCACTGGCTGGAGGTTCGTAGATCATTTAGAAATCTAGGTATGTACTAGACGTATTTACGGATCTGAAACTGGTGAAATTTCGTTTTTTCTTCGACCATTCGACTGATCGGGTTTCTAATACTAGTCAGTACAGAATCACGATGGTAAACAGGGGCCATGTAGACAGCAAGGATATCTAGTGGAGATATCTACATAGCGAAGTATGTAGAGAATTTTAATTAGTTTTTCCCAATTAGATTAATGAAATTCTCCGGAAAGTGTATTTATTCGATCGTTTTACTTCATCGCATGTATATTACCTGCGTGTACACATATACGTATGTGGATGAAAATTTACGCAAATTCCAAACATGGAATCCACGACCTATGAAAACGAAAGCGATTTCTATTACGGATTGGAAAAATTCTATGAAACTAGATAAAATAGAATCGGTACAATCTACATCTTCCATTGTATTTCCACCCCGTGTTATTCCATTCGACACACCTTCAAGCGTCTGGTCAGTTGCAAATCTCCATCCAGGATCGAGCTATTGTCCTGATCAACTCGCACCACACTTTCGAGAACTAAGAACTGCACCGTTCGATTGCTTGACCATGAAACTATGCATATCATTCACTGGTCACTCCGTGGTTCGCGTAGAATCGAAGGCTATTGATAGTCCGATATCGATAACGGATCTTGTGTTGATGAAAATAGTGAGCGGTTACGGTGATCTAGAATCAATTAAACATATAACACCGCAAGAAATTCATTCTCGTTTAGCAAGGTCTCGGAGTAATCTAGCACCAGTTGATACAATAATTCGTTATACAGAGAAATATCGTTTTTATAATGAAAAGATATTATTTCGATCGACAAAAAATGGGCGATAAAAATTTTTATCGTGCGAAATCCTGTCGTAGACGTCGATCCAAAGGTTCGTAAGTTATTCTGTAGGTATATATTCTACTCCCGTATACATATACATATGCTCATTAGACTGGGAAGTCTTTCGAAGCAAAGACAGACTTCTATTGTTAATTCGAATTAATTAGAGGCGCTGATTCGGTGCGTGGCATTACTTAGGATATGGTTCGCGAAGTGAGAAGTTAATTAAGTTGGCGTGAGACGATATACATATGGTTTATAAATTATGTAAAATGTATGATCGATGCGTCTGTGTAAGTATAACATGTGAATATAACTCGACGTGTGTGTATATGTAAGATGTAAGTACATATAACGACGATAATCACTGGTTACAGCGATTAATTGAAGGCTATATGTATCAAGTTTCATTTTCATTATACCCAACATTATTCATTTAACTTTGCATGCGATGCTTTTGTGATAACAAGCATAATCGTTATAATTAATCGCAGCCACTGAACGCACTTCGCACCACCAGCACCTGTCCTTAAATTCGGAGCTTCGCCTTGACAAACGTACAATCTAAACGCATTTCATCAAATAGATACAATTATTCATAAATAAATTTGTTGAATATTTGAATGTATAAAAAAAAAATCGCGAATTCCTACATCCTGCAGGAAAATAATTTTCCCATTCACACAGCTATCGAAAGGCTCTATTGCTTACTTATACGAGGGATATTTGTTCAAGTAAAAGTGTTAACATCCCCCACCCTGGATCAGAACACGCACGAGCCCATGCGTCGCAGGTTCCTTAGCCAACAGGTGCTCTGGACACGGCGATAAAAATATACATATTAGCAAAGTGGTGTACTGTGTATTACTATGCGTACTCTGGCGTATGGGTAAAATACGGCAGAGAAAGCCTAGAGGTATACCTAGTTATCGAACCGTATAGCCGTGTACTGCTGCCGTTCGTGAGGTGGAAGAAAAAAAGAAAAAAAAAAAAAATCACTCTCATTTATTAACTGGAGTTTCGACTTGAGTCTAGGATAGAATATGGGACGTCATTGATTATAAAATTCGAATAATTACTATAATCATTGATCATTATATATATTGGAGGCGATATTTGCGGAAAATTTCTCTTTATTTTTCCTATCTTTTCATCTGACGGGATAATTTCTGAGTTTTCATTATTTCTGTGTACTGTATGGCAGCAAAATGAACCGTAAAACGTGGAAATTTTCACTCATTAGTCTTTAAAAAGTTCTGGTAAAAGAACAAACGAAATTAAAAATAAATAAAACAAGGTTACACGTCTCACCATTGTTAACCATAAAAGTGCATCGCTCGAGCGCGACTAATTAAAGAATTTTATGCACTCTTTGAATACGCGAGATTCCGCATAGGTATAAATTTCAGTCTTGCTTTATACAGTTTCGACATTGGCTCGATTATTGTTTGTGAATAAAAAATAAAAACTGATATAAAAACAAAATAATCAGTTTCACGTCTGTATCATTGTGATTATCATTCTCTTCAAAGTTGGCAAGAGACGGATAGGATGACTTTTCGAAAGTATATCAATCGATCCACGCCCCTCCGTGACTTTCTTCTCATGTTTTATCCGAAACTCCTCTTTTTTTCTGTATATATAGTACACGGTCTTTCGATCGGGATAGCATGTTGAATTAACTGATGCGGAATTGAAAAAAAATATTCGACAATTATGCAGCGTTTCTCGAATTAATTAATTACAATTATAGGCGACTCGTTAATTGAGTATCGAATTCAAGGTCGTAAATAATGTCTGGCAAAAATTAAAAAATTTATCGCCCTTGCTCGTCGTCGAATAAATTGATATGTAATTAATTTCATAAACAATGTCTGAACAAATAGGGAATTAATTATCAAATTATACGTTTGATCAGAACCAGCTGGTTTTTATTTGACGTACGTCAGTAGATAAAATAGACGTTTAGGAATTGCGCAAAATAGTGCAAGGCGAGATACACAGCCTTCGGCTTTTTGGAACAGGTAAACATGTAATAATATTACATAAATTATATATACCTAGAAATTTGAGCACCAGCCGTTTGCTCGCTACACCTTCGTCCGTTTTGCACTAACTATATGCAAAAGGTGGAAAAATGTGCTTCGGGCTTTACTACAGAATCGTAAGTAGGAAACTAGGCCGAATCATGGGAAGGAATAATCCGTCCAGTATATTAATCAATTTTTTCAAACTAATTAACGATATTGAGACTCTGAGTTATCGATGCGGTCAAGATTGGACGGCGCAGCGTGTCGGTGCGCTATTTGCAGGTATATCTGTCGCGGGAGAGAAGTATCTTTCGTTAATTAGCCACAGGTATAATAGTGTGTAAATCGTGAACTGCCCAGAGTTAATTTATCGCATCGTATAGGTATACACGGGAGCGGGGTGAATTCATTTGAACAAGAAATTTCACCGCTTTTGAACGGACGAGTGAACCCAGAATCGCGTCACGTGGAAAGTGAAAATCGAATAAATTAAACCGAGAATTCTCCATTGTCTTGCGCGGTTATGCATCTCGGATCAGGAACCAATTCAAATCACTTATTTTCACCTCTAGACGTCACGATCCAGCGATTTCTTATTCCATCGATTATACCTCATTTATAATTACGCCGATTCACGATCTCTTCGATATTTCATTAAGCAATCAGACCTCAAGGTATTTCGACAAATTGATTCTATGAACTTGGGCATCGGAAGTGTTCATTCTATCAGATTTTTTATCTCTTCCAAACGAGATTCTCACCGATTATCACCGCTACGTCAATTCACAGGCGTTAAAATTCGATCCCATAAAAACACAGAGTCAAAACTCAATGAGTAACGATTACGCTGTCAATCAATTTCCCCGCGTCGAATATTCCGCGGTCATTAGCCATTAGTTTAGAGTCAGTAATAATAATTTTCAATTATATCTATCTAGCGTGAGTCATATTTGCTGTTATAATTACAGAGAGTGGTCAGTTAACGCGGAATTTATTACTCTCGATTTTAAACATCGAACGAATTTTGGTCCATCGAGAGTCCTTGCCAGGCGAAAGGTCGTAAGAATGAATATTTCGTACACGCCTTTATATACCGATCAGAAATATTCATATCGAACAGTTCCGTTTTCGTAGCTGAAATTCAAATTCGAATTCCAGACAAAATCATATCGCCGAGTGAATAATTAACGAGAAAATAATTTAAGGAATGAATTATTCATCAGAGTGAGGCGATAGAAAGGCGTTAGGCAAATTAGGCAAGAAAGGGCGATCTGGATCGATTTCACTAATTCCTAGACGGATTAGGTCAGTCCTTAGCGAGGCGATAAATCGGTATAAAAATCATAATCCTTTCACTAATTTCTTTACGTGGGTCGACCAGTCGTGTCAAACGTATCGACACACAGAGATCGGTATATTGGAAATATCTCTTTGGAATTACTCGATTAACCGGAGAAATATGCTGCGATTATCTAACATCCCACTACCCCAGCTGTATTATAGAACCGTTAATAATCGATCAACTATATTTGTGCGTGAAGTTTGCTCTCCCACCAGATCGAATGCAATTATTATTTATTTCGCAACGACCTGCAAGGGGCCAGTCATTGATTACGCTTTGTCATTCCGCGGTTATCAGCTCCTGGATATATTCGCTATTAATTATATCGTCGCCTGGAAATTCTATTAGTCAATAGTCATTAGAAAAGTGACGAAATGATGGCGAGAAAATTGAACCCGATGCACGATAACTCGCGAAAAAAATTCCCGATAATTTCTCCACTTTTTTTCGATACATCTATCATGGCCGCATAATTCATAGCACACGCAGGTAGACTTGCGGGCTTTCAAAGTAATTATTAAAAGTAGATCAAGGTTGTTACATAGCAAGTTGAGCAATGATACTTGCCAGTGGAATCCGCGGGTGTGGGCATATGATACATTTTTATTTTTTATTTTCATATTATCTTCTCCTTATTTTCCAACAAACTTTAGGAGGCTTAGAGATTTTTGTTCATTACGTAAAACCCGGTGCCAGAATACGTAATTTCCAGGCGATTCTCCGCTCTGTACCTACTCCAATACCTGTGATGAAATTTGGCAGCAAATATGAAACAGCGTATCGCGCTCGTAGCGCGAAAGACATTAACGAGATCATTAGAACGGCTCGATCGAGTTATCTCACGGTAAACATCTGATCGCTGTGTAGTTAGCACGTCGAACTATTGACGAATTCCTCGGTCCGGTCTAATGAACATTTGCAATTTTATAAATATTATTAAATAGCGAACGATTAACAAACTATTTAGCACTTGGCTTTACAGCCGCAGATCGAGGCGAGGATGAAAAACTTGTGAAGCAGAGATGCAGGATTCAACCGTCGTATACTTTCTAGCATAAGTATTCGGAATGAACATTTTTCGCAACTTTTATTGCATTCGTCCGGAGTTATTGTCAAAAACCTGTACGTTCTGGGCAGAGCAATTACGCAATCAAGAAGAAATACCGGGAGTTGATTGAATAGGAAGTAATACTGAAGGTAATGTGATACTCAAGACTGGTTAAACACGGCTCTTAACTTGAGGATATTAATCGTTTATTTAAATGTCGATGACGATGACTTGTCTGGTATTTTGATAATGGTTTTAATGGAACTGGTCAGCGATACATTCCGCGAATGTGTATTTTACGAGGAGGAAGTCTATAATAGTACGTCGATCTCTCGGGGCGATGAACCAATCCGAATATAGGATAGACTTTTCGAGTTCTTCTCTTGTACCGAATATCATCCAAGAATTAACATAAGTTAGAAATTAATTCTGATTGATATAGACGCCATAACGATCGGGTGGAATATATTATGAGGCCTATAGAAATTTGCAGAGGAAATATCGAGTCTATTTGGAATAACTGCGAACTCAGTAGCCTAAATCGACTCGCGAAAAATTTACAAGTCTATAAATATGATTCTTGTGAGATTGGGTGTGATGGATCCAGGGGGTTTGGTTCAAATTTATTGAATTACTCGTAAAGATATGGCGAAAAAAATGGCGAATAAAAATTCATGCGTGGAGAAATTTCAGCTCCTTTTTAATGGTAGAATCGGAAGTCCGACCTCGATCTCTGAATATCGCAGAGATGAAATGGTATGATAAAAATGTGAAAACTAACGATAAGTGTCTAGATTCTCACGTCGTGAAAATCTATCACACCGACAACAAGTATGTCATACGATCTCATGCCTGTCGCAATTATTTTATGCACACGCGTCAACCAACGAACGAACGAACGAACTAGTGACTAGTTCATCCAACGCGATTAACGCAAAACCGCAGGAGTTGATCCGCGAGAAACTTTGTTAGCTATGGTATATATACAGCTTACAGACCGCAAAAAGTACAATTTCCTTGTACATGCCTGCGCATATATTACACCTTGGATATCAAATTTCCGCGACTTTTATATGCATATGTAGAACTCGTTCAGCCTATGCACTTAGGCCTTAGAACATAGAGAATGTACTCAATGAATTGCAATTTTCATTTTTTCTTTTTGTTTCTTCGCTTTTCTCTGCACGCATGATTCTGAGACAAAAATTGCTTACAGGGTATGGATTGTCGCGTGTAGATAATAATTATTGCGTAAATTATAGTCGCAGAAGCCAAGAACTACTTACTGCTGCAAACTCGGTATCTTTAACAACAAATTGCGACAGTTTAGCTGCACGATCAGTTCGCCCGTTTGCGTTTGGTTATAATAGTATAATAAATGGAATACCAATCGCACCGCGGCGATCTATCGAGGTCGTCGATTATACCGACCGTTTGATTAGAAACACGGGCTTGGTTGTCTATGGTGTGAAATTTTTCGATATTCCACCTTTTTTCGAGTTTAATATCCTTTTATTCTCACATTGACAGAGAAAATTGCGTAACGACACGCTGAAACTGAATCCGCGTGTCCCTTTGACCAAACTAATTCTCAGAAGGTCTTTAAAATTCCATCAAACCGAACTAGCTTTCTCGGTCACGAGGCCTTAACCCATGAGAAAATTATACGAGCGAATTCTATAACCCGAGTATAAGTTATGCAATCTGCGTTATAGTATCCCTATACGTCTATGTGGACCTTGCTCGTTATCCACTCCAATAATATTATTATACTACTTTCAATCATAGTTGCACAGGCAGGTATACACGTTAAATATACACTATCACGACCCGGTCGATCGTTATATCGGTAAAGCTTAACGATCGACAATTTAACCGAGATCAGATCGATCGCGAATTGTATACACGGAATAAATTTCCCCCGCCTAAAGAAATTTGCCTTAATCTGAAAATTTCCGTGGAATGATAATTATTGCGGAATTCGCGGTGAATTATCCCTCTGAAATTCACGTTTTACATACATCTGTATAATGTGCAGAAGCAGTGGTGCAATCCGCGGCTTCGTATCATGAGAAACGAGTAAAGCAATGGGTAGCAGGTCTCTTGTTCTCCACTCTCGGCAGTTGTCCTTCAGAATGGTACATTCTACAGGTACCTACGGACTGGCTCTTTCCAACATTGCAGGGGGAAGGTACGTATTGAGATTGGCGTGGCCGACTGACTGATCGAGCTGCAAAGGCGTGAGCGAATGAACGAACGGGCGAGAGAGTAAGTGAATAAATAACCGAGTGAGCGAGCGAGTCAGTTAGTTAGTTTGTTAGTTAGTACTTCACCTGGACGGAGTTCCTTTCACCTGAGAAGCGGCCAGGTCGAATGTTGGCTTAATGGATTCAAGATCAAAGCCGTCTGGCCTGCCTCTCTGGTCCACGTTCTTTAATTTACCGGACCACCTCTGGCCGATACATTACTCTTTAAATTTCTGCCACAACCGCGGCCAGGGATTATGCAAATATCCGAATCAAGCTTATCGATACAACCGGGTAACAGGTGGATTGCGTGGATTTCACAGCTCGAAGGTTCTCTGCATACATCTTAATAATTGGCCTGCAGCTGAGGGAACGAGAGAGTGTAATTAAAGATTTACTTTCCGATGTAGCTATACACATACATACGTGAACCTAGTAGGCAAGGAAAAGACTGGCTCTGTTCCTCCGTAACGACATAATAATTGAGTCAAAATTAGACTAGTTTAATTAGGACTTGTTGAATCCTGGCAGCAATCCTAGACCTTCGAGGATAGTTGTAATAAATAGAGGTGTTCGGAATGCGTGGGTATAGTTTTTTTGTACAATCCGGGTTTATGCTCAATTGTGTCGTTACCCTATTTGCTTTGCAGCTTGAACAGGTGCGTAAGTATGTTAGAAATTGATTGTAACAACCAGGTATGTAATGATGGTGCAGCAAAGGACTGGGAGAAATGTGTCTTTAAACCTTGCCACAGTCTGCGGCAGGTAGAGGTACAAGTTGTGCAATTGACGCGGCTAGTATATCGCATGAAACTTCGTAACGGAAGGATATTATATGGTGCAAACGCTTGCTAACGAGACAATATATTTACGATATGGTTAAGGTACGCGGGAGTTCGTATATGGCTATGGAAGTATGCGGGTTCTACGCACGTCTACATACGTAGGTATTATAACGTATGTTTCAAAAGGAAAACCGCTTTCCATATAACAACGGTGATATAACACGTGAAGATTGCTATAATAATACCCATGTTTCATTTACATGCAATTTTATCATCGACGGAAATCGTTGTTCAAAAAACGAAAGATGAATCTTCACATTTATTCGAAACGTTGCAAACGGCGATAAAAAGGACAGGAATCGGAATTCAATTTTCGGAAAAACCGTCGACTATCTCGGCTAGTTTGACGTTAGATAATTCCTACGTACATATATATGAATAGCCAGTGAAATATCTAAAGTTCAAAACCCATAATCGCACCAAAGGCGAGCTAAACCTGCTGCGGGCGTACAGCCGTAGCATAGCAGGATTTGCCGGTATTATTCTGACGTAATAGATTGCCAAGGCGTAACGTGTTACGCGAAAGTTGTCGTAGGCGTACTTATACGACCACGACTCGACTATACGCGTCCTAGTCGATTACTAGATTGGCTCTCATTGTCTTCTAATTGTAAGTCAGACGTATCGCGGTCCGGATTAAAGGAGTTCATTTCTCTTCCCTCGGGAGATGTCTTTCATTTTTTCAACCCTCATTCGTCTGAGATTAATGATGAAAATTTGGTAAAACGCAACGCAGTATCGTGTAGCAGGGTAGACGTCGACGAGTTTAACGCGGATTTCACAACGTTAATAATATCAGAACTCGCTAGGCTGTTAGTAGCTTGACCAAGCTGCGCCTTATCCCAGTCGCAACGTTGCCCACAAGTCTAGGATCTAGAGCCCACTTATAGCCTCGAATATCAATCAATCCCTAGACATTTTCCCCTCTATATATACCGCGTTACTTGTCCGAGCAACGATTGCGCCAGACACGATCGTTGTGCGGGTGCACAAGACACTCCCCTCACATCTCGCTGCATAAAGTTGGAATAGAGAACGGGACAAACCGGCTAGAAAGGTACTTGCCTTTGGGACTCGAGCAGGTATTGATTATTATCAATTATTTCCACATTTTCACGTCCCCCTGTTCATTTTTTGTTCATATCATTAATCGCCGTTCTGCACCTCAAACGAGTCATACTCTCATTTATTGGAAACGAACGATCGTTCCCCAATTTTTCTCTTTCTTGCCTATTTCTACTTCTTCAGCTCATTGAAGGAATGGGTGTAGGCGCAGATATATATCTCGTAGTTGCACGGCAGGGTTCTGCCTCATAGATATTATAATCCTGCACTAGTTGGTGGGGACCAAGAGCTTTATGGCGCCAACCGCAACGTTGCGTTTTACCGATCAGCGTTACCCTCCAATGGCGGCTTTAATCTGACGAAATATTTTCTTCAGCCGTTTGTTATATGCACGGATATTGTCACTGCGAGATTTCGATTGCCACCATTTAGCAAAGGCCTCTAACCGCGTGATCATTGTAGCCGTTCGAAATATCGCGGCGATTTTTTTCTTCCTTTTTCTTCCGGATCGTGAGTGAAAGTCAAAAAAACACAAAGACGAAATTCTCCCGTATAAAATTGAAAATCTTCCGTATTCACATCCAGGTATCCAAGACACGGTAAGGTTCTTCCGATTCGATCAGTGCGATCTCGTCGTCGTCTGTCGAACGCTCGACCCCAAGGGAACGTTGCAACAGGCGTCGATGTGTCTATGCGATTGATAGAAATGTTCGTTTCTCTATTTCATTGCAGTGTATAGTATTGAGCATATAATGCATAACACGCGACCTTCGATGACGATTATTTATTAGACCATAGAATCGAATCTGCCATTGTCGTTATAATTATTGTTATCGTTGCCCATGCCGTGAGTGAGTCGTCGATGATTATCAAGTGGTTGTTAATAATTAGTTACAAAATGGTGGTCTCCTGCAAACCCGGATGTTCCGTTCTCTAATGTCTACTCGTGCTCGAGTAAGTATACTACATAAGTGATTATGTGTCATGCATGAAAGTGTGCAATCCCATTATATCATGAGCCATTATTGTACGGGGTTGATTACCGAATACAAGCAGGTGCCTATGGAATTGCAATATTGGTTTTTGTGAGGATAGTTTTTTGTTTTTTATTCTTTCCTTTTCGTTTTTACCTCCGCGTGCATCTGTGTATGTAAGACTGATATAATTACGCGAAGTGAAGAATTACCTAGACCTAGAATTGCGGGCAAAAACTTCTATTACACCAAGTTCCAAGAGTCGAGTATATACATACACTGGCTTATATTGTTCTGCAAGAAAAATTATTAAGCAACAATGTCTGCCTGTAGGTATGTACGCATACTCATGTTATATGCAGATAATTGCTGCTTTCAAGTTTATTATTTTATAACTTCCGCCCTGGGGACTGGCATGCTTGAGACTCTTGATTTTTATAAGCTTTTTTTCAATCCTGCAGGATTATTACACAGGATATGGAATTTAAATCGGCGAATTTTGCCTCATACCACAAGTCACAATCATTGCTAATATATATACCCACGTTGTACTCACGTATAAATAAATTCCCAGCGAAAAAACTTGGCTGACTTTAATTTTGGCAACGAAAAAATTTCATGCCACATTTATTTTCAATTACTCACTGCAGCGCAGTACTTGCCGAATTATTTTATCAGCGTTATTGCACATATAAGCTAATAAATTTTTTGAAATACGTAATTGACAATTTTTCGTCAATCTGCATCAGCCAGCTTTGATCTTTGAAGTGCCTCGCATTCGAAATGCGTTTATCTCGTGGTATAATATGGCGGGATAAAATAGTACGAATTTCAGATGTGCAATCGACGGGCAATTTCGAACCTATAGCCGGATAATTTCACGATGAAATTACTCGTTTTTTCGTACCACGTATAACTATATAACTACGTAATGATCCGATGACGTTATTATAACCGGCCACCCGCGCAACCCTGGGCCGATCAACGCTCTTCAAGGTTGTTTCATGTTCTAAAAATCTAAAAGGTAGTAATTTTTTACCAGGCGATTGTGGCTTAGTTTCGTTCCATTCAATGTCAATCATTTATACAGCCACTCCCATTGTACCGGATACGCCCTGGAGTCTACGATCGGCAAAGTTTCTTTCTAGTAGATCGTGTAGACAGAGATTTCGAGTTCGGTACACGGTTAGATCGCGTCAAATAATTGGTGATTTTTTGTTTTCTATCTGATAAATTCTCGAGGTTGAATACTGGAGAAGAAATTCTCACTCGTCCGACTCAAAGGTGTTTATTTAAAACTGCAGAACGAGACATCGGCGATCATTTCTCCGAGCAGAGAAGAGAAAAAGAAAGAGTTCCGAGCTAATTTCTTTCCCCGTTAAAACTGCCGTTTCTTTATTTTATTGAGGGAAATTTCAATCCGCTTTCTATCGCGCGGCGGTATATTTAAAATAATAATAATAACCTGGGGGGAAAAAATTTTGAGTAACTGCATAGAGTAGCCGCGGATACGTAACTGCGTGGCACCGGCTCGCGTATAAATCGGAAATGTGTGGTAAAATAGTAAAACCTCGCGGTACCTTTCAACGCTAGTTTACGGTTCGTACTTAAATATGACAGAAATTGTAGTATATAGGTAAGATTACAGGACTAGTACCCGGGCACAGTCACGCGCCAGACATGCCACACCTTTCACAGTTCGTTCGAGAAAATCCTATTCGCGAATCGCTCATAGTCCGGTGCTACACGTATGGCGATTTGCCCTTGCGTGTATATAAAACCATTCGCATTCTTTGGCGGTTCGGTAAACGCTCAATGTTTCTTTTTTCTTTCAGTTCTTTAATTATTTATCCTTGATTTTTTTTCCCACCTGTAATTATTAGCCAGGCATTAATTGCCGGTTATTGAAATGGACATGCTTGAAATTTTATTTGCTAAACGACCGAGGTGGTCCTCTACAGCTCTGCCATAGCCCGTAGCTAACCGAGATCTAACGATTCCGATCATGGACCGATGCTCTATATTCGACCAAATCGTCCACGCCTTACCTAGACATGTAGTCTACATCGAGCGGACCGATATGACGAAATCGGAGATTTTTATCTGGTGAAAACTCGCTATTTGGAAGCCCGATTTTTTGCCATTATTTTTTTCAAAACGATGATTATCGATCACTGAGTTCATTTTTTCCGAATAACTCACTTTGGAGTGTTTTTTTTCCTCCAGAATTTAACCTTCGAAGTATTAAAAACGATTCGCCGGAGCTTGCCAGGTCAGAGGTGGCAAGTTTTTCTACCGATGATAATTTTTTTATTGCTCTCCAAATCGGCGTTATAGTTCCTATGCTTGTACGTGACGAATTGATTAATTACTGCACCCGGAATCGACGATTAAATAAAAAGAAGAAGGAAAAAAAAACTAATTACGATTGGCTGTTCACACGGATGCTTGTGAATGAGAGTTTGAAGACAAGTTTCAATTTACTACTTCTACATTGAGTCCTTATAAAATTTGTGGAAAAATTTTTCTGTTCACATTTCGCCAAGAAATACTCAGCTAATTAGCTTTCAAAATCTAATTTCAATTTGCAGTAACTAATTAATGGGACTAATTAATTAACGTCTAAAAGACTGGTCAACGTTCTGGACTGTGTCAACTTCGGAGATATACATACCTATATATATTCCTTATTTCCTGTGACGTTTGCAGCTTTCTTTGCATCTCGTTTCGAAAGTTGATTCGGAACAGTTAGCGTTTAAAGGGCTGTTGATTTTGGCGCGAAACTATACCAGCTAGTAGAAAATTGCAAAAGATAGTTTAAACCAACACTTCGTACACTGGTCACATATTTCGTATCCTTTTGCATAAACTTGTCACTCGATATCTCGCGTGTAACTGCAAGAAAGCCGGCATACACAGCACTTTCCACCAATGAAAATTGGAAAATTATGTGCTAGAAAATACCTACGCAACATTTTTTTTTTATTACAATTTTTGCATCCCGTTCCGGGTTTACGTATCCAACATTCAGAAGGTCGCAATAGGATAGTTTAGTGTCTATCCATAATTCAATTTAAATGTTTTACCTTTCACGAATGACGATGGAAAAAAAATTCTCAATTGTACAATTACCATTTAACAATATTCACACCTGTTTTGTAATGTTATGTCTCTTATCTGAAAAAAATTGTAAGGTCTGAATCAGAATATAGGAGATGTCATCAACTGCATGATATACCTATACGTAATCCGTGCATATCTGATTATGAGACGACCTACTGCTGGCTACTGTTGCATGAAATCCTTCGCATTTAAGATACAATATTGCGGGGCGTTTCTCCGCAAGACTATGATTAATGGGATTTTAATTTCGCCTCACTTGTAGAGAGAAGACCATTTCCGACAAGGGATGAAAGCGAGTCTAATACGGACAGAGATATATGCATGAAGATATTAGATAAGTGCATAACGCATTCTGATTCTAGCTGATTCACGCTCAACTTATGCAGAGGCTCGACCGAAGCTAATCTCTGTTCATCGTATTCTTAGCATAGATTTATCTCCTAAATAACACGACGATAAATAATCGGTATGTTCGATTATAATTATCGAATCTAGGTGTTAAATGTACAAAAAATGTTTCACTCAGTCGATTACATAAGGAGAGAAATTCGTCCCGTAAATATCCTAATTGGAATCTATATTTTATGTATAACATGTGAAATTTGATGAGACTGATTATTTTCTGATCATTCTGACTTGTAAATATAATATCATTCGTTGACGAAAATCAATGTAAAAATATGTATGTTTCACCGCAGTGAAAGTGAATTAGCAGATTAACATTGATTTGATATCTGAATTTTATCAAAAGAAGAAAAAAAAGGAAAACAATTTTGTAGAAATTTGTTACGTGTGCAGGATTGCACCTTTTTGAAAACAGCCTTTGAGCGATTTATAACCACCATATCGATTGATGCAATTACTAGAACCGATGTAATGGAAAATAAATAAGATAGTACCTGTGAACCTTGTATGGCATTTGGTTCTCGGTAATTGAGTGACCTGTCTGATTTGTGAAAAAAAAACTTACTTACCTAGCCGCTCATCGACTACATATTTTTCTAAAATCAATAATTCTTGCTCGCTGGACGTGTAATTGAGGAAAGGAAACGAAATTTTCTTGCAAGTTGCGACTAGCTGACTCGATCCTACCTCGCTCCTCTCTATATCTGGATCGCGGCTATATATTCGGCTGATGTGAGAATATATTACCCGTTCCTACAGAGAACTGGATTAATTTTGCTTCGAACCAACTACGGCTATGCACTGGGACATTTTTCCGCTTATTAATTCCGCTCGATATCATGCATTACGCGGTTCGAACCTACCTTTCTAATAAATATCGAACCGCGTATATCGCGACGAAATTCTCCGGTTAAAATCCCCGCAATTAATCTTGGCTTATACCAAAACGGAGGAAACTGGTTGAAAATTTATTCGATCAATCGTCGATTTCGGGAGAGCTAGCGTGAGGTACAGAGGTACGATTCTCTTCCTGCCTCGTTTCTTTTTATCTTGCCTCTTTCCTCTTTCTCTATTCGCGGTTTTCCTCACTCTTTATAGTTTAGAGGAAGCAATTAATCGCCGGTAAAATAAAAAGTCGAGTAAAAATCTCGTCGCAATGTGGATTTGAAACTGCTGCAGTAAGCAATCAACCGCGATTCTGCTTTAACTTAAACCAGATGTTTTTATCGCCTGCTAGAGAAACCGGATCCTAACTATAATAACGTGCAATTAGGAAGTTTTCGAGATAATGTAATGCAGATTTCGTACTACCCACGAATTTTTGTTCCCTATCAATTTACTGACACTTTTATAGCAAAGTCATGAATTGAGTAAAGATAATCTCCATTGGTCTTCCGCGTTCAAATCAATTAGAAAAGGCAGAGTTTATGGAATTATTGGGTACGATTAACCGATATTCAAATTCGTCTTCACGATTCTTTCGAAGTACTACTTTCAGTCTTATCGTTAGTAAAAGTTTTTAGAAATAGTGGGCGCGCATATTAACATAATTACAAATGTTAATTAATCGCATTGAGTGTTTATGTAAATATATTATCTTTATTAACTTGTTCAATTAAGCAGTGAAAATCAAAAGGCGTGGCGATGAGGATCTGGTAAATCTATTTCTCACTTTCAACCGCAGTCTACGAGCTACCGTATAATTTCTACTCAAATTTTTCACTTTTCTTCCATTTATAGTCCAGAATCGATCAGTAAAAATGGTATTACTTATCTCCAATATAAACCAAATGAAAATGTCACACATATAGCGAGTAGCTAATAAAACCGTAGCCCCTAACTTCTGGACTTCTAGCTCCTAGCTTCATAAATAATTTTATGCTTCTAATTAAATTGCGAACGAAAAAAGTTTCTATCGCAAGAAGTTACATAAGTCATGATTTTAACCGTACGAAAAATTGTCGTCTGGTTATTAGCCAGGTAAAACGAAACCTGTAGCATGCGGCTATATATCTCCGTCCTTTATTATACATCTCGCTCGATTCAATCGTTCGATTTTATTACCGGCTTCGGAAAGATTGTGAAAAATAATTCTGTCACTCGTATTACGTGGCGAAGTTATAAGAGATCGGGGGTAAACGGCGAACAAATACATCGAAATAGAAATTATGTAACTTGCTACACGGGACTTTGCGAGACCCCGGTACAAACTAGAACTATCAATTTGAATATAATTCATGCCTCGCGCGAGTTTTTTTAAACTGTATAAATTTGAATATCAATACGAAGTATTATCCAACATGCATGTCTTCATCGGTACAGCTGATAGGTATGTGCATATAATACTAGGCTAATTATAATTGCCGGGTGAAATTTCGTTCGCTAACCATAATTTACCTATATACGATTTAAACGAAACTCGAGTGTGTTTCTCCCGGGATAAGAAAGTCCTTGAATTTCGTGGTACCCGAAGATTTTTTCCTACCGCTATTAGATCAATTAGATCTATTTTCACTCGTCGGAATTTTATCGATCGGTACATTTTTTGCCTTGGGATGTAAAAGACGGTATAAGAAATGAGGAAAAGAAACGAGTCGGAAGAATAGAGTACGCGAGTGACCTGAATCCTGGAACTGTAACAAATCGCTAGTGAAATGTAAAAAAAAAAAACAGGAGAATAAGGAAAAAAAATGAAATAAATCGACGAAATTTATCGCCGGCCGGATATCGGCCCGAGTATGTCTTGCCGTAGTTAATTTTAGTCACAACATATTACGCGGACAGTTTAATTTCCACATACCTATAAGATCTATCTATTAATCGAGCGACGTTTTAGAGTGTAAAGTATATCTCGTATCTTATAGGAGCGGGAGCGAGAGCTAATAACTTTAATCTGCACAGCCGTGTTACACCAGATAAATGTATTCGTCGATACACACAGAGGTGATATTATTATAATGATAAAATAGAGAATGTCTCATAACGTTAGAAGCCCATTAAAATCGAGTTCAAGAAAGCGGAAGAGGTTTGAAAGCCCTGGTAGATCGTCTGGGGAGAGTTTGTCAAACAATTTTTGGCCACTCTGTTCTTGTATCGGTATACTGCGATGGTACATTGACCATAACGCAATTACACTTTCTACTCAACGGAAGCTGGGCCGAGTCGGGCATCGAGTATGCTTTAATAATGCGTGGCGGCCGCCCTACGTACCTTGCCTTTACAACCGGACCACTAAACTCCCTAGGGAAGTCCTGGGTCCGATTTCTCCGGGGTAAAATACCTCCTCGGTTTATTGTTATTATCAACGTGGATCACGTTTCCCTGAACCCACGTATACATTCAGGACCGATATATTCGAAAGCACAGGCTTTATGTATACCTAGCGTTTTTTTTATACCCATCCTAATGGAATAGGGTATGGAACGGGTTATCGACTCTGTGAGATTAGCGCGAATGACGTTGCAGAAGAAGAAGGATGAAATCTAATTGGACCTCGGTTACCATTTTTATTAATTCGTTCAATTTTTCCCGCGCCTAATCCATCCGACGTATCTTTCCACGTAGAAATTTCAGAGAATGAGAAAAGCACAGGGAAAACATGAACGCGACAAGGCGCGCAGAATTCTCCTCGAAGCCTTTCATCAGGACTTTTTTCTTTCCAGAAACACGTTATCGACTAGCCGATATTATTCAGAGTTTAAATTACCGGGTAAAATATCATTAGCCTTAATAAACCCTGCGCGCTTGTAGAAATGCCTTTCTTCTCATATGCGAAAAGAAAATATCATCACATAAGAAATTTAATCCATGACTGTTACCTGGAAGGTTCAAAAGGTCCAGATAATTTCCGGAGAAGACTGCGTTGCAGCCTCAGCTCACCCATGTTAACCATCGCATTGGGCTGGGCAAGAAAATTGCAGGACACTATGCGCGGCCGCTACTACAGCTATTACCTTCATTACTTCTCTATCGAGACACCGATAGGTACGTTATACGTAGAAAAGTTGCCTCGACTATTAAACCACGTATATTTACAGCTCTCACTCGACTTCGGCTTTACTATCTCACAATGTCGCCTGTCAAGCTTACAACCGGCTATAAAGATTACGACTTATTATTATTATTATTTTTTTTTTAATTTTTTCAAAGTTTGCTAAATTTGCGTAACTTATGCTATTACGGGCGTCTGGTCATTGCATTGCATCAGGGTGTCATTTTTTGTGGGAAAGAAGAGATTTAAATTAAGGAAAAAATTCAGATCTTTCTATCGACTATGTATGTTATATTTGATCATTTTATTCGCGTATAGAATTAATTGAAAGAAATTTCAAGAACCGTATAGGGAAAATCTTGCGTACAATTGAGCCTGTTTCTAATTACAAGTTGGTTTGATCTCTTATAGAAGATCGTTTATCAAGATAGTCGATAAATTCAAGTCTTTGATCGCCCGTTACGGTCGCCGGCGTCGCAGTTACCGCGGCTGGCGCGGATTACGCAAATATTTGCTCTAGTTTTTGACCACGGGTTTCAGACTCATATTAAGGCGTTGTGTAGCAGGTAAGAATGTGTGGAAGGTAATGGCGCATTGTCTATACTTAGAAGTACCGCTGTAACCGGTTAACATAAGGTTGGATAAAAAGGACCATTTATTAATATTCCCTGGCAGCGATTGTCTACAATTTTCAGCCGCTTATTATTAGCAACTAAGACCGCAAGGTATGGACCAGTTTCCTAGCCTAAGCGATTGTTGAAATTTAAAATCCCAAGGATTATGGAGCGGATTTATAACTTCGTGAGAAAATCGCTAATACTCATACCCACCTATACACAAACCAGCTACACCTATTCGCTGTCGAGCGAATGAAATACCGAATTTGGTCAACCTACCCGCAACTCAATTAACTCTACTCACGTTCTTCGGTTCGTAGTTTATTTATCATTGCATTAATGGGAATGAGATTACACGCCTGTAAATACAAAGTTATAGAAGCGAGTATATCTGCGGGCTACCTACGCCTAGACTCATTCGGAATCTAGGCAAGCC
This sequence comes from Rhogogaster chlorosoma, assembly GCA_944452935.1. NCBI lineage: Eukaryota > Metazoa > Arthropoda > Insecta > Hymenoptera > Tenthredinidae > Rhogogaster > Rhogogaster chlorosoma. Next base: position 24,557,736 of record OX101800.1, on the reverse strand, counting down.
TAGACCCATGCATCTAGGCAAATCCATGTTCGAACACGGAAATGAGAGACAGTCACCTGCACCGCGTATGCAGTTAACTCATAATCTATATTTACGATGTTCTATTCCGGCCCATGAAACTCTGCTCTATTGTCTCTAGACGTTCGCGTACCTATGTGCAAAACGGCCTGCAAAATTCAGCCAATTTCAACACTGCATTTAGATTATAGATTGTAGGTAGACAGGTGAAAATTTACGTGAACTGGGTCAATTATCAAACGCCCTTATGTTATATGTATACCTCGAGTCAATCACGCTTTTTTAATCAACTAATACGGGGATACATTGTCGGTTGCGTTTTACGCAGTTATAATGCAATCTACCGCCTCAATTAATTTTCTATATAGTAGAACGGCGCCTGGAGGTGAAAACAATAGAAAAAGTTCGTTAAAATCGGTTTACTGGGTAACTTATTTATTCATTAATTAATTATTCATTTATTATAAAACGTCAAAGTCTGTAATTATCATTCTCACAGCATAAGTATTTATATTGTAGTTAATTGCAGCCGTTCCCAGCTGTGTATTGATTCAATTTACGAAATATTTACGATGGGATATTTTATTCTGAATTTAAATTAGCTATAGGTACGCATTGGCAAAACGATTTGAGATTTGTTCTACTTAAAAACGTAATAATACAGCTTTGGCAAGTGTTTAACGATTAGCAAACAGCTAGTGCTCAGAATTATGGCTTAAGGAACGAAGGAGTTGATTAACGACACATTTCTATCCGCTAATTAATCTTTATGCTATACACAAGTCATCGGAATTTTAATTTATTACCTCATACATGTGGTAGCAACAGTTTTTTATTTATTGGCATCGCATATTTCTCTCCATGCCTGTAGCTATGCAACCAGCAAGCGGGGTAGTGAAACGTTTTGCGGCAACCCAGGCGCGTACTGGTTAAAAATCAGGGAATTTTATAATTGATAATAGAATGACTTCGATTTATTGAAACGTGTAATTGAATCTTTCTATTTTCTTAATACACTCGAGGTAGAATCCATTCGAACTGACAACCAGTAAAAATATAATACCGCAACAACCGGTTGACGATTACATAAATCGGCCGTTTTTCACACGTGGTAAAGGTAATAAAAGCAATAATATCACTGCAGTTGTTTTGCGGTCATTTACAGGCCCGATTAAGGCACGTGGGAAGTACAGTTATTATTATGTAACCAACAAAAAAAAAAAGAAACCAATAGGAAAAAAAAGTCAATTATAAAACAGCCAATTTCTATGACTGAGTTTTCTCCGGCACATGGAACAGTATCTGCTCTGCGAGGCGGGAGCTTTCAGTCATCACCTCCGGTCATGACTTCCATGAATTCTGTGAATAAAATTCATTCGCTTATAGCCAAAAATAGCAACAAAAAAAAATTGTGTCTTTACCGTCAAAGTCCAGCGTGCCCGAACCATCAGCGTCAATTTCTTCTATCATTAGGTCCAGCTCCTCTGGGGAAAGTTTGTCGTCCAACTCGTGGAGGATATCCCTGAAAACGTCAGTGGTGATATAGCCGTTACCCTCCTTGTCGTAGAGACGAAACGCCTCTCTGAGCTCCTGCTGCATTGCCTCTGTGTCTTCTTCGACCAAGAATCTCGCGGCCAGGGTGCAAAATTCCTCAAATTCAAGCTCACCAGAACCTAGGAACGAGGGATTCTATATGATTTCCGGCTTTCCTTCCGAATAGAGAAAGTCTGAATTCTCACCATCTTCGTCCACCTCCGCGATGATCTCCTGAAGCGTATTTTCACTCAATTCGTGACCCAGCATGGTCAGGATGGTACCGACCATGTCGGTTCCTATGCAACCTTTCTTCTCGTGATCGAAAGCGTCGAAGGCCTTCTTGAGGACTGGAAAATAATGGAAAGAGTTTGAAACTTGAATCACTTTTAAAATTTCACCATTTTTTAGTGTCATTGGGTAATTCATTTACTCACGAACGATCTGATCCTTGTTTAGGTCATCCTGTGAACAATTATAAAAGAGACGATTAGATTTTTGTTCTTTCTAGAACGTTTCAGTATTCAGGGGATTTCTTAGAGATCGTTGGATTTAATGAAGAAAAGAAAAGGAAGAAACGAGTAAAAGAATCGCTTTTTCTTTTAGTTTGAGCCATTTTTTTGATCTTTTGTTTAAATTGAGGTGGAAAACGACACTTGGCGGAATTACCGTACCATTTTAGCGGCTTATTACGCGGTATGCACACTGTTTAGTCTCGCCGTCTCAAAAGCTCGAGATCCGTAGGTTACAGACAGTTTTGTAAGATTATAAAGATTCCTGGGCAGAAGGAATTGGAGAATGTTTTAATCTAGCGGATTTCATTCGCGTCTCGAGGACGTCACTGCTTGTGCCCCTCCTGAAATCCACAACTGGTTTCATCTGTAGCTCGCTAATTCTACAAATACATATGTATACATCATCCCAGTCGCTCTAAAAGTAGAACTCTTCAATTATTTGGCCAAACTCTGCAAACTCTAATCACGCCCCCAAGCTATCCATCAATCAATCCAACAGGGGTAGATAATTAATTGCATATTCAATCGAACGAGCTTCGATTACGTGCCAAAAAAAAAATCTCCACACGGATAAAAGGCAGTCAGAAAAGTACGAGAGTTGATGATGCTAATTGCCATCTCATCCTTTCTGCAGCACATCTTTAATTTTCTCGATTAATTGTTGTTTTATAAAATTCGAGTCTTCATTTTTTCAAATTTTGGACAAAATTTGGGGAGTGTGGATTTGTAACTGCTAAAAGATTCTAACCCCTTGTTAATATTTTCCTAATTTTAAACTCGATTATCGAAAGCAGTTAATATATCCGCCAGGTTCAAAGCTGCAGCCTTTTGGCTCGACGGATATTTGCAATTGTTTCTTAATCTAGAAACAGCTTAGTCTTCCATGCTGACAGCGGGTGACAAGACACAGGTGTACGTGTTCGTGAAATGTCAGTAAAACTTGTCTACCAGAGATTATAGTCGTGCGCCAGTATTCTGTCAGCGAATAGCATAAGCTAATTGTCGCTTTTTCTGCAGTAAATGAAAATTAGAAAAAAAATCTTGAGCATAAAAATTGACTGGGAAAGTGTAGGTGTATGTGTGATTTCTTCTTTTTCTGTAATTTTTTTTCTCCAGTTATTCAAGGTTGTACGAAATTACGCTGCAGGTTACTTGATTTCGTAGATGAATTAACTAGGTCGCCTCTCATTTGTCTAAATGGAACGCTGATTAAAATCACGACGAATTCCTACACCAGAATAACTCGTGTAAACGATAAGATCTTGATGAAAGCTTTGAATAATTGACTAGGTACTTCAATTATTTATTCTATTACAATAAGGATCATTCTCATTATTAAATTGAGTTCCTTTTTTCTTTCATTTTTCATTTCTGTATCATTTCATTCAAAATGAAACGAGTAATTAAAAAGCTAGGTGAGATCGCGTACACGCATTCTCATTAAAATAATAAAAAATTAGTCCCATTTTTTACTCTCGCTAATGATACAAAGGTCGTAAATTTTTTCAACCTAGTCATATTTATTCGCACGATATCCTCGTCGACTAATGGATATAATTTCCATTATACATTTATATTAAGAAGCCTGGTGGGTAGTTGGTAAAAATGTTTCTTTATTTACTATATAGTATGGCAATAGTATCTAATAAAAATTACAAAAGAATGGCATACAGGGAGCTTGATGCTCTGAAAAGGTTAATTATCTTATTCATAATTAATAAATATATATGTGCACGTAGATTTATACATCTGCAGTTATAATTGTACAGTTGGCAAATTCGATTATAAAAAAGCGTATATTTAAACTGCAATACTTGTACCATTTATACGATGCATAGAGATACTAGCATTATTTGAATTAAAAAAAATATGTGAATAAAAAAATATTTTAAACAAAAAAAAATAAAAAAACACGATACACATACATCATTTTCTTGATTATACTCTTGATTCTCGCTTCAAGAGGAACAAGAACGATATTAATATAATAATATTCCAATAAAATTTTGGACTACTGAAGTTCTTATCCCGTCATCACAGCCATGAATTCTGAAATGAAGAAACAGAAAAAATGAACGAGGTAGTTTTTAAGAATTTCATGAAACCTACTTGAGACGAAAATGTATTTCCCACTAGTTTCTATCTTATTCTATCTTTTGTCTCGAGCGAAGAGTGAAGTTCCTTTGAAATTGAGGAGCTCCAGTTTCCAAAGGAGTTAAATTCGCACTCTGCACAGTCTTGAGAATCTATTTAAAATTTATCAAGTGTGATATGACAACAGCTGCGAAGATACGAAAGCCATCATTGAGTTGGTCAACGACTAGGTAGCTACCGAAAATAACTCTTTGTCGAGACAATGCCAAACGAACAAACGTATAGAAGCAGTTCATTGTAATTAAACTCAGTTACTGGTCAGGCTTTTTAACCCTTTGTACAAGGTGTTGGGTCACGATACGCGTTGCGTAACATGATCCAATTTTCAATATCATGTAAAGAAAACTTTGTTTCATATATATGGAAATAAAAAAGTTTTAATCATTACTCGACGTGCTTCGTAATTAATGAATTTATGTTTTTGTTTGTTTTTTTTTTTATCCATTTTATGAAACGCAGGGTTTAATCCAATCCAATTCCCGTTTTTATAAATCCTGGATAAAAAGGACCTCCGCGTACCTTCGAAATCGAGAGTACCAGAACCGTCAGCATCGATTTCTTCAATCATCAGGTCGAGCTCGTCAGGTGAAATGTTGTCGTCTAATTCGTGGAGGATGTCTCTGAATACTTCGGTCGTTATATAGCCGTTACCCTCTTTGTCATAAAGACGGAATGCCTCCCTTAACTCCTGCTCTATAGCCTCTGTGTCTTCCTCGACGAGGAATCGCGCAGCCAATGTGCAAAATTCTTCGAACTCAAGCTCTCCCGATTCTGGTTTGATGAACGAGGCGAAAAAACAGGGATAAACACTATTTCCAAATCTTTTTCAACATCACTCACCGTCTTCGTCAATCTCAACGATCAGTTCCGTCAGCTGATCTTCGTTAAGATCGTGCCCAAGCATTGTTAAAATTGTACCAATCATATCCACGCCGATACATCCCTTCTTCTCGTGGTCGAAAGCGTCAAAAGCTACTTGAAGCTCTGTAAGAAATAAATCGAAATGAAATTTGGAGTTTGCTTTAAAACAAGGGAGAAAAGATGCCGTGGAATACTCACGTGTTACCTGTTCCTTGCTCAGCTCGTCCTAGAACGTAAAAATAAAAAAAATAAAACAGTTGTATATGTAGTACTATCGACTATTATTTTCATCGTCAACGAATCAATTCTAACACCTCGAGTTTGTGATTTATAGATAATTACCATTCCGGTGATGACAATAAACTATTGGCTATAGTGTTATGGATGGGATAATAAATCAAGCAGAGTTCAAGACACTATCGTTAATGGACTGTGCAAGCCAGTCGATTCACTTCAAATATAAAGAACGATGTCTAGGTCGAGGTGTGCGATTTTTTTCTAGCGGTTTTCAAAGTTCACGAGCCTACCTATTCGTATCGCAACCCGTTGTTATCCCATGCGAGATACACACATCGGTGATAGTCTATAATGCAAGTGCGATCAATTGACCCACTGATCGATCCCAGGGACAAATCTCTCTAGAGCACTGATTACGTTATTACTAATCGATTGGGCACGTGGTTTGAATACTAGAAATAATCATTTCAATCAACGATAGCTTACTAGCACCATCTAACATTGGGTTATCAATGAAAGCAGCCGATATTCCTACTCGTCGTATGTAGTGTAGTTATTGTCGTTTACAGTGTCCTAATGGAAATTGCATAATAGATAATGAGGAGTAAAAAAATCATGAATCAAGGGATTCCATAAACGACGTTCATGCTTTCTTATTTAGAGAATATGCCGGAATAAATCTCGAGAGAAATACATTTACGAGATCCTTCGCTCTTAACATCCCTTTCTCTATTCATGCCGATTGTTAAGCTTCGCGAAATTTATACTTTGCAGTATTTCACTGCGGGTTAAACGGCAAAACCTTAACATTGACCGAAATTAATGGGCTTGTGAACTCGACGAATATATAGCTCTTGCCAATAAAGTTTCCTCGACTTTTATTTACACCCCTGACGCGAAACAACGTGCTTTAAAAAAAACCAAAGGAACGATTCCTATTTAGATGTAAAGAAAATTCGCGAGGGTTTGAAATACTCAATGACATCAATTGAAGTAATTAGCGAGGCATGGAATGAAAACACCGCTTTAGAATGCCTCGCATTGGTATATATGTTTCGGTAAAATACTGCCGCAGGAAATTGTGTAGGTTGAAGTCATCGATTTTTTTTTCAGTCCACACGGAATCTACTTTAATTGGCAATTAGTGCCGTTGTTTGTGGCAGGGCTGTTGGAATTTCATTGAATCAGCCTGGCAAGGAAATGAACGAATAATAATTATCGAGAAAAACGGAGATGAGTTTTTCGTTTTCTGACTCTATCAGGTCCAGCCGAGAATTTGTAGCGAAATAATTTTCACAACGAGGCTTGTCTCGACAGAGAGAAAGTCAATGGCATAAAATCGCATAGTTTTTTCCTCTGATTAATTGCGTGCAAATTTTTCAGCCCGCTAAACGGAAGGGATAGGAGATTGCTCTCGCCTGCTGAATGCCCCTTTTGAATGACTGCCAAATTTCTGCCAAGAGAATTAAATGGATGAATGTCTTTTGGCATGTTAAACACGTGTACTGCGTGCCGTATAAGACTTGTTCATAGGGGCTCTCGAGGAGGAGAAAATCTATTTTCAATTGGCTCTAATTCAATTCATTACGTTTTCAATGACACAAGTCTAAAATCGTACACGGTGGGGAGAGCTTACTATCGATAGTCAATACTATACGCTTTTTCATTTTTCTACAGGCTTTTGGCCCCAAGTTTGGAATAGATCAAAGTACTTTTACTCACGGATAAAATTATCCAAAAATCAGACTAGGGCTTCTAAATTTTTTACTGAAGAACGACGACGCAGTGATTAGCAAATAAAGTCATGAATAAATTTTAAGATTGATATTGAAACTTTCTAGCTTTCAGTATATTCTTTTTTGTCATTTCCTACGATCTCTACTTCGAAAAGCAATTCGAGATTGATTTATTCATGAAGGGTATACTTTTGGCGTGAGATTGACATCAAGTTTATAATTAATTTCATTTTCAGACTCGTCTTTATTTCATTGTAATCGTATATCACTCACAATAAAAAATCATATAAATGTTACAGCATTATGCACTATAGAATGATTAAATACGTCCCACAATCAACGACAGTTTTTCTTTTTTTTTTCACATCAGATTTGTAATACATATAATAATAAATAAAATATATATACATATATTTCACGCAAGCAGCTGAAGAGTCAACGATTATTTGTAGTCGACAAATCCTTCGGTCGTGAATTTTTCTTTAGCCTCCCGTCATCGCAGCCATGAATTCTGCAATTAGAAGATGAAAAATTTCAATGCAAATAATCGGCGTGAATAATACGCATAAACTGATATTGGACCGAATGCAAACCTTCGAAGTCAACGGTTCCTGACCCATCAGCGTCAATTTCCTCGATCATCATGTCGAGTTCTTCTTCGGGAAGATTGTCGTCCAATTCGCTGAGAATGTCCCGAAATACGTCTGTGGTAATGTAGCCGTTTCCTTCTCTGTCATAGAGGAGAAATGCCTCTCTAAGTTCTTTCGCTATAGCTTCCGTGTCCTCCTCAACGATGAACCGGGAAGCCAGCATGCAAAACTCTTCGAATTGAATTTCACCGGTTCCTAATCACACGCGAATTCAATAATTTATGTCATTAAAATCCAAAATTATTTTCAAAAAATTGTTACGACTAATATTTTTACCGTCTATGTCAAGTTCTACAACAAGTTCTGACAGCGTTGCATCGTCAAGCTCGTGTCCAAGCATGGCTAAGATTGTACCGATCATGTCCGTGCTTATGCATCCCTTTTTCTCAGGATCAAAAGCGTTAAAGGCCAGTTGTAGTTCTGTCGAATAATCATGGGGCATTAGTTTATTGTTCTCTTCGCAGATATGTAAGTGGTGAATTTTACTTACGGGCAACTTGTTCCTTGGACAATTCCAGGTCCTCCTAAAAATTGGAAATAAAAATATATCGATCCTTCAGAACTTGACGAATTTTCTTTTTTCTTCACCGTTACTATAACTAATCTGGGATAAAAGCTACACTGCGTGTGATCCGATTCTGATAATCGAGCTCTTTTTTGAACGTGGAGATTTTAGCCATGGAAGAAAAATGAGGCTTGAATTGAATTTCGTTTGATTCAGTAAATGGATAAAGTAACTCGGTCTTTCACTATCTTATTGTCATTTCTTTTAATTACCATCGCGATGTCGAACGATCGTAAACCTCCCGGAGATGTATAAGATTTGACGTTCTCGATACGTTTCCTTCACACCTCACTGACTGATGATTATAATGTAGATGCAACTAGTATTTTACTCGCTTTAAAAAGCGCTACTTTTTTTCTAATTGTTTTCAAAGCCGATGAAAAAGACGACCTCGTAACGTAGCTAATTAGCTAGAACAAAGACCGACGCAATGACGTTCCATTCCGGTCACCGCAATACATCATCCCCAATCATACGTCAGCTTGGCACCAATCGCTAATTGTTTATTGGTTAGAATTCGTTACCGTCTATACTATGTTATAGCAACCGTGGTTAATTCTTTGATTAATAATATTCACTGTGCTACATTTGTATCTTTGTAATTAATTTCAGAAGAGACAAGAGCATTTCACTTCTCTTTCGAGCATCACCCCAGTGACCCAGAAAAAAAAAGTTTGAACATAATCAGCGAAATGAATTCTTCTCATATTTCTACCATTTTCGTCTCTTTTTATCTTTCTTTCTTACACATTAATTCCCCACATTGTGAGATATTTTCATCTTACTTTCTAACGCCTACAATAATTACCCGCACACGATAAGATCCAGCAAAGTTTAAAACCGTACATATAGCTGCAGTCTTGGTATATATCGTAGCTTTCAACTCGTAAGCCTATTTTCCAACGCCCACGTTTTGAATTAACAATAAATTATTCTTATAGCATTGTACGGCGGTATAATTAAACCTCGATTTTATCAGCCAAGTTAGAATATGTATATTTCTACATATAATATATATATATACATTTTTTTTATTCTCTTCTACAAATCCCCTATTTTTGTAATAGTTTTTAAACGCCAGTTCCTACGCTACCGAGGCTCGCAAATAGTGCGGATAATTATCTCTCCCCTATCTAACAGCATGCTAAACTTAATCTGGTAGCAAGCCGAGGGAATTGAGGGATTTATGAGTGCAGGATTAAAATCCGTTCAACCCATTACGCCGCCTAAAAATTTTCGAATTATTTTCGCTTATCCGAAATGTATACTATCGGCCAGTGGCTGCTAGATTAGCGGCAGACTTTCGCGTGCTGATTTTTTTCCCATGCTTTTATTGCTATTATCATAATCAGCAAATATAAATATCGTCACGTTTCCTTTTTTCACTGCAGAATTCATCGATCCTGATTGCAAATGGTTCAAGGTGAAAATCACAAAAACGAGAAAAAACTTTGGCCTGCAGTCAGCTCGCTAACGATTATGCGAGAATCTTTCGCATTTGATTAGCGGTGAAAATTATTCCGTCACCTTAACACGTGCGCACATATATATCTTCGGGACATGAATTAACGTTGACAATAGTCGTTTCAGACAATAGAGTTACAGCTGTTTAAAGTTCGGCGAATATTTATCGCCCCTGTGTCTTGTCTCTATCCCTGCAGTTAGCAGCTTGGCAGTTGATTGGTCGATTTGTATATCCTTGTATAGAAATTGTAGCTCGTTGCCAAGGTCTTCTTTAGAAGAGGTATGCTGGCAGCCGTTTCAATCTTAAACAGATATAACATGACCTGCTTAGCCAATCAGATAACGCATAGGTCTGCCCAGTCGAGTGACCGGCTAGAGGTTATTAATAGGTGCCCAGTACCTTTTAGGAAATTGTTAGTTAGTCAGCTCATCGGTAATTAGATTCCCAATAGTGTTAATATACGAATGCTAAAAGAGAAAGAAGAAAAAAGAAAAATTTTTGTCGATCTCCCTCACATATTCCAATTTTTTTATTTTTTTTTTCCTCCAATAATCGAAACCTAATATCCTATCAACTAATTAGATATTTTATTGACACATTTGGGTCAAGTTTGTAGAAATTTATTCCTGCAGCATACAAGAATATCTACCAAATGATAATAATCACTGGGAATAATGATGATAATTATTATAGTAGTAAAACTAATATCACAGTCCGTCAATCATATCCGACAGTTTTATGCTTGTATTTTTTTAAGGTACTATATGCTTTATAAATAATTGCATAGAACTATTAATCAATAAATTAATCAGCACGATGATGGAGACACTCGGTATATTGACAGCCAAATTCCATTATCATCTGTCACGTCGCTATAAAATGTCACACTGATATATTTTCTTTATTATCTCAAAGCATACACGTGTCTATAAAATTCATTTCCGAGTAAATGAACCCATTCTCATGATCCTTTCTTCATTATATGTATATTCAGGACCTCGTTATCGCTTCTGGTCGTCGTTTACCCCGTTTAAATTAGTCTCCTGCTCGTCGATCGTCGATCCTCGCGATCGATCATTCAAGATTTCTCTTTCCTCGACATTCAGAGACAGCGAAGGTATCGACTGATTGCGAGGAGGTGGCAGAGGCGGTGGAACGTCATCTGATTCAGTCGAATCACGGCAGGATAAATTGTTCCTGATTCTTTTCAGCCTCCAGGACATAAGCTGCAAGCTTGTGGGCTCGATCCCAGATACGTAGCTGTTCGCACTGCTGTGAGAACTCGTTCCAGATATCGCCGAGCCCTTGCGAGATAAAAGCCGGCGCTTGCTAATCGGCGTCATGTAATCCTTGTGGCCGGATGACCTGGACGTCGAACTCTCAGCTTTCGGTGGAGCGGGATCCTTGCTCACTGATTCGAGCCGGAGGCCTTCTGGCAAAACTATAGCATCCGCTGCTCGATGGCGTACCATTATAATCCGTTTACTTCCTTTCAGAAGTCTAGGATTCCTCCGAACAACGTAATAGGATCCGATGATACTCGCTACGCAGACAAGGAGCAAGACGACTATTAGACCGCTGAAGATGACCTTCTTGTCTTCGTTGGCTAGCCACAAGCTCTCGTCGTAGGTTTCCCTCTTTTTCAGAGAAATACAATTGAAGGGTGAGATCAAATCACCCAACATGTTCAGCAGACAAATGGTGTACAGACCTCCCGGTCGTAGCTTGTTCAGATACAAAGACGTTTTCACGTTTGTGACACAGTTGACGCTTTCGAGCTCTAAGCTCGCGTCGTTGACGGCATTTCCGAACCAAATTAACGTATAGGCCAACGGGGTGGCTAGGAGATTGACGTATATTGATCCGTTTTCTTGTTCTTGGACTGAGAAGGCCGGGGATCTTGACCGAAATTTGAATTCTTCAGCAGCAAGAAGCTTCCGGCTGAGGGTACCGGGAGTTCCTTCGTCTATAGCGCACTCCAAAGTGATCAGGCCTTCGTCAATTAATGTAGTTCCAACTCCGGGTTGAGTTGGATCCGTGGTATCAGTAGCGTAGCTCAATTCCGTGATGAAATTTGGCGTAGTGAGGGATTCAGGGTCGCCCGAAGTTTCGCCGTCGCAAAAAGTAGCCTCGGATAACCTTAGCCCGGCGTTTTTCTCCGGCTGAGTACAACGGGGTTCGTCATTCACGATCAAACGTGTGCTGGTGAGGTTTTTCAGCCACTCTAACTCGCAGTTGCAATTCCAATCGTTATTGGCGAGTGTAATTCTGAAGTTCGAATTCGCATTGAGAATTGATTGGAAGAGCTGGCTCGGAAGGGAGGATATTCTGTTGTCAGAAAGTGAAATCTGACGTATGGAGGCAGAGAATGGATCAAAGGCATTAGCCTCGACTGACGATACCGCGGAGTTTCTTAAGTAGATAGACTGGACGTTGGGAAGGCCTTTGAAAACCTTACCGGAAATATTCGCGATCGAATTTCCGGTCAGAGACAAGATAAGGACTTTGGGCAGTGAGCTTTTCCCAGTAATATTGATCAAGACGTCTTCATCGTGAATCGCATTATCAATTTGTAGAATCTGTAAAGAATCCGAGGTCCCAGCCAGCAGGTCAGCGTCAGCCTGTCGTATGGCGTTGTTCACGATCACAAGCTCTTGGAGATTGGTGAGAGTGTCAAACAAGGATTTTCGAAAGACGCTTATCCCGTTATTGATTATGGTCAGGCTGCTCAACAGTTCGAAGGACTCGGTGTTAAATGCATCGGAGTTAACGAGCCTCAATGAGCAGCTTCTGAATGTCAATTTCTTGAGCTGTGATTTGGCTGGAAACCATCCCGTGTTTAATGCGTTGCCTGTGAACCTGCAGTTCTCAAATATCAGCTCCTCGACAAGTGCATTGTCGGCGCAAAGGCTCTGGAAAATGTATAAAACCATGGAAACTTCGTTCCCCAAAATTTGATCAACGAAACAAAATAGACTTGGTCAAATTTCTCACCTTATAGTCGGAATCTACGAAGACAGCGGCAACTATTCCAGGATTTGATGCAGCCGGGATGTAAGAGCACCTCACCATGCAACTCTGCATGATGCAATAGACTTGGGCCATTGGCAACATCCGCTGTTTGATTTTTGAAAGATTTATATTGCTCGATAACGCGTCATAGCTTATGGCACTGGACACTTTTGTCGTGCTGTTTTCCTGGGAGGATGTTGTCGCCAAGACACTCGATAAGATACAACTCGTTAGGAGAAGGACTACAGCAGTAATCAGTAGTCCTACGACGACGGCCTTCCACCATTCAAATTTCCTGGATCAAAGATGAGGTTTTATTCGATTTTTCTTACTATTGATGCTTCTCCTTTCCCCGAGTAATATGAGATTACTTTTTACCGGTTTGAAGACCCGGGGCGAATTTGTTCTTGAAAATGAACCGTAGAAGCTGCATTGGACTTCCTTGCGGGCTTCGATGCAACACGAGTCGATGCTTCGATTATACGGGTATAGCCAGATTACTGATGAACAGTGACACGTCCGACCAGTCCGCATCACCAATTAAAGCTTTTCATATCCTTGTGTACACGTACGCGCATTTGTGCTTCCCACTGAACCTGAGGATTATTGTTGCCATAGGCACGCAGATACAGCTTGACGTTGATTGGCTTAACGAGTTCTTCGAAGCAACTATCCATTTGCAAATTTTTCAAATCCTACACGTTTCGCTCTATGAGCTTTTTCACGAACTTTCAAAACCTGAACCTGAAATAAAAATCACTTCAGAACTATATAATCCTGAGTCGATTTTGAATTAACTCGACGATTCATTCACCAGTTAAAAACGCTAGCAAAGGTTCGAAGGGATTTTGAGAAATAATCATTCCTCGCACAGAGCTCGTGCCGTGACTGCGAACACTGGCAACTGGCGATCTACGAATTTACAGTTTTTTTTTTTTTTTTTATATATAAACCTTTCGTTTTGTCAAGCCGATAATTTTGCTATCTAATCTAAAATTTTCGGGAGCTTACGAATAATTGGTTTGTGATTTGTTACTCGCTTAGCCAGTTGGCCAGAAGCTTTTTCACGCAATGTTTACCGACCCCTCAAATCATAAATGTGCAAATTTTATCGTCGATTTTTTAATGAACTACAAAATCGCATGAAATATAATCTCAATATTTCCAGCCAAGAATTCATTGATTAATCGATAGCTAATTATAAAATTGACTTTTGGTTCGAGCTCATTTGACCTGTGTAACATGTGCTGTACCACTCAAGAGTCAGGAAGTTCCCAACCTGTTATCTCGTTGCATTGACATTGATAATAATCAATAGATACGTGTATCCTCACACGTTTGCGTGCGCACGTATATATATACAATCGATAGACACTTTTTATATTTCTTTCATTGTTTTCCGGACGTTAATCAAACCGTTCTTTTTTCCGTCAATTTTAACGATAGGTATTATCCAACGTTAGCGGAATTGGAGATGTGTCTATTCACTGCAGTATACACGTACATATGCTATTATTATTATTAGTGTATCGAAACAAAGACTAGAGCTTTGGATTTCTATCTAAATGAGGAAATAGTACGTTGAATCATATATTCTAATTATAAGATCTAGGTGATTGCGGAGTTGCAACATATTGGGGACAGCGGTTGGATGGGATTCAGCAGATTGGGTAAGTCTGAGCCGTTGCCCGACAATTATTTGGAAATAGGTAATTTTCTTGCGTAGTTAATCTTTATTCACTTGAATTTTACCACATACATAGTATTATTAACGACATAATAATAAACAGTGACATGTAGACGTTAGAATCTGAATAGTTATTCCATACCAAAGAAGTACGAGGATAATGGTAATAGTCTTATTACGCAATTATGTATATAATATAATATAATATAATATAATATAATATAATATAATATAATGTAATATTATTTATAGACATATATATAACATCGATATAACATTAGGCGTAGAATATATATATATATATCCATCGAGATATAATTTATCATATATTATATGTATATAATCGTAACTATTAGATACAACATTTTTTGAGAAGATGACACGGCACACAAGCCCATTATTAACAGGTTTGCCAATACATGCGTTTTACAGTTAAAACATAACATTTTTCGTACCAGTTTCTATAGCAGAGTGTCAAGTGTCGAGTATCGAGTGTCGAGTGTGGGGGTGGTGCACGCGCACATGTGCCCACCACGTGTACGGCTCACAGGGTGATGTGTGTCTCATTGTCAGGGTCATTAATGGTTAGATAAGTTCAGATAAGGTGAAAAGAAGATGGATTATACTGTTCGATAGAACAAGGAATCTGTTATAATTATTACACACAACTTTATGAAAAAAAAAAAACATGACGCGAAAAAATACAGCAGACGTAAGTATAGATCGTGATTTCATTTAATTGTTTTTTTTTTTTGGTTTTGCTTCCGTTTTTTTTTTTTTTTTTTTTTTTAATTTTTTTTTTTTTTTCGTTTCTTGTTTTTTCGGGCGGTCGTCGAATGCGCCGGCAACGATCTGACACTGTAAGACACTGTACAAAAATACCGCTTGATTATTAATTATTTATTCTGGCCCATTCGACGACCTCATTAGCCCGGGCAAAGATATGTCTCGACATGGTTCTTCGGCGTCGTTTACAAACGAGCGCTTTTATTAGTTTATTATATTTTTATCTTATTTATTCATTTAATCATTTATTTATTTTATCGATCTATCCATTCTATATCGGCTACAATCTATATGGCAATTCTAGCTATTCCCTAAATTTCTTTCTACCACTAGCGTCTCATCCGTCTAAAGCTTACGTTATTGTTTACATATTAATTAATCTATAAGCTATAAGGTATAGGTACGCTCATTATAAGATTTTTATATCTACCCAAAGAAATCTGCTCGCCACACAATTCTTTATGGACTGATTAGAACCGATGGATTAGAGTTTGCTAAATTCTTTCCTATATGCCTCGCACGAACCCTGAGCAAAATAGGGCCAGCAAAGAGTCGCGTTTGGCGTATCAGGCGATCGTTTTGAGAAGAAAAAAAATTCTATTTTCATAGCTAAAATTTTATTGCTATTTATTCATCAACTACATTTCCAACCGCTAATTAACAATCCGTTGTTCATTAGTGCGGGCAGAAATCTAATGGGTAATTTTCTCTTTCAAATTTCTATAAATAAAATAAAAAATACATCGAGTGTTCACGTACCTATAGGTACAGGGCTGACGTTTACCTAAAAACTAAATTTCCGACAGAGGATACGCATGTCAAACGAATAGAGTCACTGTCGTCTTCGGAGTTGGCTTTATTTTGCATTTTCTTTAGGTACTTTAACTGATGACTATTTAACAAGCTTTTGTGCTAATTGATTTTCAGATGAAATTTCCCAAAGAAATTCCGAAGCTTTAAAGATTTCGATTTTTTCCAGCCAGTCAAATTTTCACGTTAAAAAAAAATAAAAAAAATGGGATATAATCGATACGATATGTGAACTTTATTCTTTCGACATTTCCTTCCATCCAGAAGATTTGCGCTCATAGATAACGCGGTCAGTGTCGATTAATTTTATTTCCTACGTCCCGTATAGATACGTGATAATATAATATGATTATATATATATATCTGTTAATAATGTATAATTATATATATGTATAATATATTTATATATAAGATAGATATAGATATTAACAAATAAATTCTTTTAAATCTCATAGGCTAAGGATATGTATATGATTTTTAGTGGTTACAGCTTAAAAGCCTTAATTAATTAATTAATTAATTAATTGAATTTATGAAATTTTTTAATGCTTATAGAATATAATTACGTGTTATATATATATATTTTTGGGCGTTTGCAAATGATATGTATGCGACTTCGTCCACCACTTTGAGCCGACAACGTGGTTTCGTACTTCTCTTATACTTCGCCTTTATATACTTCTGATGGGATATTCATATAAGTTCGCTAACAAATCCCGCAGGATATGGAATCAAATCGTCGGCATATGAATTATTCCCGACGATTTATTAACTCCAGAAAAGTTTGCGAAAATAATTGGTTTTTGGCTAGAACGATCTTGCTCTTGTAAATGTTATACAAAATTTAGACGTTCTTTTATTTCCTCACACCACATTGCCTATTCTTTATATATAACGTTCACCTTAATATTTCTCAACTTCACCACGATAATAATAATATATTCCTTCGATACTATCGAATATTACAGCGACTTATATCCTAAGTCCAGTATAAAGTCATGGTAACCCTATAACCTTACTTTCAAATTACTTTATCTATCTAGTTAAAAATCGTTTTACTTTACTTTCCGTTCCAAATCTCACAAACTCTTCTCCTCATTTTTTCCCACTTCTCTAATTATTTTTCTCCCCCCTTTTCTTTTTTTTTTTGTCAAATTTTATTCTGTCCATACCGAACATCGACTCCTCAACGATTAGCAAATATACGTTCCATCTTTTTATTCTTAAATTTAATTAAATTTAATGCAATTTTCATTTCATTTTTCTTCTCTTTCGAAATGAATGAAAAAAATGTGAGTATATTTCGTTTTCTTTCATCTCTCAAATTCAACTCACGATTGACCAAGATTCTCAGCCACGGCTAGTAGTAAACAGGCATGACATGACGTAGCCTGACACTACAGACAGTTAAAGAAGGTTATTACCACTGATATCAAAAGCCGCTTATAAAGTAGATTGAATCAAAGAGTTAAACAATCGTGCGGTGGTCTGTGCCTCCCAACCATTGACAAGTGTAGACTTCCTGCAGCTCGTTACAGATCATCAGAGAGCCATTATGTCAGTTTAGAGAACACACAGCCAGTGCGGTTGTTCGAACGCTCTTTTATAAACTGAGTGATTTACAATACGATGAAAAATCCCACCTACATTTTCTATTCGTATCTTTATTTTTCCCCACAAAGAAATATCCCCACATTTTTTTCTACCTAAAATTTGACGTATAAAATTCGCTCTTCCCCTTTCATTCTTTGAATCATGTTCGATAGTTTCAATTTCGGTTTTGCTAATCTAGAGTTAAAATAATGTCGATCTTTCTTTCTTTATTTTTTTCTTTTATTCTTCTTCTTCGTTTTTCTTTAAATATCTTGGCAACGTTACTGATATGTATCGATTGATAAAGAAAGCTCATCCGCTTCACGATATGTTATATATTATATACGACGACGACGACGACGACGTAACGCGTCTTTGATATTGCTACGTATAGGTATATACAGTAGCGGTCAAAAAATTTTAAACAATTTTGGATAAATATGTATGAAAATTTTTTCTCTCAGACAGTCGATAGTCCGTTTGTAACGTCGTTCATTTGATATGTTATTACAATAATTGAACAAACGAGGAAAAAAAAAAGAAAAGAAAAATAGAAAAATAGAAAACAGAAAATGATAACACTAAGAACCTAAAGTTCAAAAAATACGAGGATTAATATAATTTCTCGTAAATACGATTGATTAGAAAAATTATATCTTGTGAGATTTATGCTTTCGCATTAATTAACAAGATGCTTAAATTCGATTGTCAAAGATATATATAATTTGACTGGTTTATCGTGATCGAACGCACATTATAGAGGGGGTTTTATGTATAATATTCGTAGAAAAATAAACTAGTATTACTTGAAGATAAATTAAAGAGAAAATGAAAATGAAAAAAAAGAATATATATAAGACCGATACTAATTAAATTAATAATATATTAATCGACCTATTAAATTTCTCTTTAAATTCTACGATCATCTCTACAACAATGTCTTTCGCAATATCTCCGCATTTATCTATCTACGTATTATAACGATCGTAACAATAATAATAATGATAATAATTAAGCTACCATCAACGTCAATAATAGTAAAAATAACGAGGAATCAAGTAAAAAGGAAGAAAAAAAAAAACGAGTAATAATGATAATAATAATTGGTGAACAATTATTCTAAGTAATATATATACGTATAATTATGACTACTCCGTCCCCTTTCACGTACATACATAAAATTCATCGATTGACCTGTATGTATCGATAATTTTCAAATTTCCCTAGCACGTTGAAAAATTCTGTTTTCTATTCTTTTATTATTATTATTATGATGTTTATTTATTTTATTTTATTTTATTTTTTTTTATCAGATAATCTTGACTAAAAAATGAAAAACAAATATATTCGGTGGTGTTATTTTATAACAGAACAACAAATCCCATGCTAATAATGACCTGGAAACCAAGAATTTTTGACGCCACTGCTGCGTTCGACGATGTTGTTTGCTTGGCGTTTGCCATACACCCCATTCTGTCCAGGGGTATATTTTGCACCGAATATTCACGGTGCTCGTTCACCATTGTACAAACTGTCCGTTTCTTAGACATCATTTCGTCGTCCTTGTCACGGAGATTCTTAAGCCAACCGGAATACCATCGAAGTTCACAGTCGCAGACCAAAGGGTTGTCTGAAATGAAAAAAGAATCCATTGCAAAGAAGAAGAAGAAGAAGAAAAAGAAAACAAAAATTGTTTGATCAAATTTAATTCGTTACCAGTAATATCGATGATCTTTAAGGTATCTACGACACTTTCCATCACCTCCTCTGGCACGTGGATCATTTTGTTATTCTGCAAGTTCAGCGTTTCGAGGGAATTCAAATTCTCAAAAAGCATCGGTGGGAGAGTCTTTATGCTGTAACAAAGATACACACATGCATATATTCAGCTGTATGATTTATTATTCAAAGGCTAATCAATTTTTTATCAAGTGTCAGCCTCATGGGGTGGGAAATATTACTGATATATGTACCGCACGCACATAGGTACGCGGTATATCTTCACATGCCTGACAAGGTCGAAGGCTAGCCACAACCTGCGAGGGTTTTCTCCCATGTGAATTTGAAAATGACTGGTGAGGGAATAACCGAGAGCCCTTTGGCTCGCTTCGAGATATTCGGTTGCTTTCGCAAACGGAGATGGCAGACATCCAGAGCGCAGAAGTTTCTACATTAATTCGTTAAAATGTCCCGGGAGTGTTGTTAAGTATATTCCTCGTGGTTGATAACGGTCCGTACAATCTGGTTCTGATGGGTTTCCCCCATCCCCATGCCTCTCTCCTTTCTTTCATTCTTTCTTTCATTCCTTCTTTGCTTCCCTTCGCCCTTGCTTATTTCGCCGCAACGTCCGGAAGTGAAACCGACCTCCTTTTGATACAGGAAATAATAATAATACTGGAAAATTTCCTCTCGCCGCGTTTCCGTCCGAATTGAGATACTTTTTACAATTATCCATCTAGAAGAAGCGCCTTTAATTTTGTATTCTCTACCCCGGCTTGTAGTCTGCCTACTTTTTGATTGAAACATAATCCCGCGAAGAAAGAGTCGAATTTTCGAGTTTTGAAACTCGCGTTAAGACTTTAGAGTGGCGATAAAACGCGGCGGTAATCTTTCGCCAGAAACAGGCATAACGCGAATCCGCTGATAAATTAAGGGATGGAAAATTTTAGTTACAAGTTTTTCTGGAGGTTGAGGAAAGTAATCGAGTCCCCGTATCCAAAGAACGCGTCTTCCGGAAGGACCGTGATGTTGTTGACCCGCAAATCCAGGTGACGTAGACGATGCAGCCTTCTCAAAGCGTCGCTGGGTACAGCGTGGAGATTATTGTCCCCGAGTCGCAGATACTGAAGATTTTCTGTAATGATATAAAAAGTGAGAAAACATGAGGTGGAAATTATATATACCAACGTAGAATCGGAGGTGAAGAAAAAATAAAATAAGAAGGGATAAAAATGGGACCACTTCCATTCCTGATGACAATAACAACCAGATTTCTATCTCCCATGTAAAAAGGCGTAGCACGTAGTGCTGTATTTTTAGACCTAACTTCGCCGTGATATAATATGAGTATGCCATAACACACTTTGTCGAAAATCGTCGTGTACATTTGGCAGATCACAATTCCGCACGCAATTCAGTGGGAGTGAAAAAAGGCCCGAAATTTTCGATCCAAAAATTTGGACAAGAAAATATGTATTATTATTTCTTTCTTTCTTCATATTTTCCAAACGGGGTACATAGCCGTTTAATTTTGAGTTCGTAATCCTGGCTTGGTTGGGTATAGTCTTTATGCTTGACGCGGTTCCTGACAAACTTCGTTTACTCTCTTTTGACGATCGATAAAGTCGTCCGGGTCGTTAAAGTAAGGTATTACCGCCTTATCTGGTTTTAGGGTGAGGTAAAACGAGGTCGATGTTATTCCCAGAGTGTCTTTGAGACCTTTAACGAAAGTTTTCCGTCAGGTAGTCGCAGCCTGAGCGGCGATTGACATTTTTGTTAATGGGTATACCCGCGGTAGTTCTATAACGAGAAGTTTCCAGGTCTATTGCTACGATCCGAGTCATTAAAGATATCTTGAAATTTATTCCGCCTTTTCCACTTTTCATCCCTTATTTTTTACAACCAAAAAATATGCGCCAAGTTTCACCAACTGCAACTTTCATTCTTATCCACCTCACTTCTTACCTTCTATCCTTTTCTAAATAATTTTCTCGAGTCCACGCTCCGAAATTAATATGTTAATAAAGAGGGTACCTGAGCTCTGCCGACCCATATTGCACGGTAAAACGACCCGGAGTTACGTACGTGTCTAACTGCACCCCAAGTACCTCTTGCCTTTGAATTCCCCGATCTCAAAACTGCTGTGCGAAAAGTATCACGTGAGTTTTAAACGCGAAATTCTGAATAAAGCTGAGAGGGAATTCCGTTCGGATTTTTAAAGCCGATGGATTTTTTTATTTTATTTTTTTCATTTTTTCTCATTCCAAACTCCGGGCGAATCATTTTTGAACGGAACCATCATATCTCATCTCTCAAGACTCAAGAGATCTAATCATCGCTGCAAGTTACTGTACAGGGTGGAAAATGCGAAGGGTAGGTATATGAAAAAGCGTGCGGTTAAAAAATGTGGGCTACTCAACCAGGCGATATATATTCCAAATTGTTTCATGTTTCATTCAAACAAAATGTTGCGTTGGCTTTAGGTATGGCAGACGAAGAGTAAAGGGATGCTTCACATTTATGCAATTCATGCTCCGGTTTGACCTATCCCTTAACGCTACTCGGAGATAGGAGTATGTAAAGAGTTGTTTAAAATATTTAAGTGCCATTATGCATGTAGATTCGGAGTGATTTTCATCCCTTTACGTATATTTCTGACGTTTAATTTCCGCTGATCTCGAGGGCTCGCGGGTATTGAAATATCGGATTTTTTCAGCCGGCGAAACTCGGGGACACTTGCGTTTATTCAAAAGTGTAGAATTAATAAACGCGAACGAAACTCGAGTCCGAAAAAATACATGGTCATTGGAACGAACAGAGTCCTAACAGATGTAATTAGCTTCGTTAATTTACTCGGCTAAATCCCCCTACTGCCGTTATTTCGCGATAATTTCATCCACCCGATTCGCAATGCTATAATAACGAAAGATTTTTGAATACGCAATAAATTTTCTTCAATTTTAATTCACCGGATGAAAGAAGCTGATCTTTCAAATTACTTTGATCAAAGACTCACCCTCGAGTCCCATGAAGGCGTCGGGGTCAACATGGGTTATCATATTGCCTTCCAGTTCCAAGGAGTTGAGCTGCGTCAAGTGTGAGAAAACACCAGCTGGGACTTCGCGAAGTTTATTGTGGGCGAGTCCGAGGGAGTCGAGGCTCTTCATCCCTTAAAAATCAGAGATATATATATTTTTTTAAGATTAAATAGAAATTAAATACCGATGGAGAATTTTTAATTCTAATGCTACAGAGACGTTTGGAATTTTCTCAAATTTCAGAAAGACCGAAATGCCAGACTCATTCCCGCCTGAAAGTATTCTGCCAGAGTTACACTCTTTTATGACGAAAGGTATACATCCAGGTGCTGCAGCTGAAAGACTCCCGTACATTGACTGATGATTGTCTACGTTCTCACGGATCCATCACCTGCACTAGAGGGACCAATTTAATAATACTGCAGACTCTCAAGGTACGCGTCTGGTTTTACGATAATAGTAAAAACAGCGTCGTCGTCGTCAGTTCCCTCCGCTAAAAAACTTTTCTCATTTCGTTTGTTCCACCTTTTCGTTTTTTTTTTTTTTTCTTTCTTTCTTTCTTTCCTTTTTTTCATTTTATTTTGGAATTTATTATGTTCACTAGCCAAAAACGTTACCGTTGCACAATTCAAATCTCATCGATTGAGTTATCATACTTTGAAGTGATTTCAGTTGGATGATTAGTTTCTAGTTCGCAGCTATTGAAACAGCAAGGAAATAGCTGACAGTAGGAAAGTCTCCGCAGGGTACAGAAACTGCATTTGCGAACAAAAGTTCACTCCATAAAACATTTGCGAAGCAACTTTCCTCCCTAGATTGTTGCCTCTTAAATTTTGGTCTATTTTTCTACCGCATTCTTTAATAGTATCGAACATTTTTCAAAAAAATAATAAATAATAAAAAGAACCAAAATTATTGCTGAGAAAAGAAAGTCCTGCATTTCGTATGTTCCATGCTTTTCATCTTTTAAAAAGAAATTAGGGTTGCGACGTTGTATCACCGCAAGAGATAACATTTCTTCCCTTTTATTTTTATACACCGTATTACGTTCTCCGGCATACATCACACTCGCCTTATTTTGCTTTCACGAAATTTTCCTCCATCTCGTTGGCGTCTGTGGCCCCACGGTCGTTGTAGGGTGCTTTGCAACGAGATTTCCCAGAAATATTAGACACCTGACACCCCAGCTACTCGAAGTAGCGATTCCGTGTCACGGAGAAGAGAATATAGCGAAGAAGTTAGAAGAAATTCGTTTCAAAGTCGAGGGAGATTTATTTCTCGGCTCAAATCTGATTCCCGCATGATTTCATTCCATTCATTCGCCGAATCAGTTCTATTATACCCCCCCGACAATTGAAACGGAATGAAATATTCGGCGATAAATATCGGAGATCTGTTTGATATCGTGAGTCCAACACGTCATTATACACACGTTACACACCGCTATACCACTTATAAATCTAAAACACATACTCTACTTCATTTCCTAACACTAACAATAAGCGAATACTTCACGCGTCCGAATCACTCAATTTAACTAAACGAAATTCTCGCGCCTGTTGCTGCAGAGAAAAGAAGGGGCTGATAACGAGGTCGATGATGTCAGCTATGTATAAAGCAACGCGAAAATTCGCTTTTAATTCACCACCTCAAAGTCAAAGTGATGGGAGTAACGATACTTTGATTAATTATTCATCAAATATTTCTATGATAAATTTTCTTTTCAATCAAAATTAATTTCACGGTATTTCAAGGATAAATTGAGGGCTCTAACTCACCAGCGAAATCCCCTTTCTGTATAGCAGATATCCTGTTCTCCTGCATCTCTAGCTTCTTGAGCATCTCGAGTGTGGACAAAGCTGCGGTTGGTACAGAGGTCAGTTGGTTTCCACCCAGATTTAGCCGCTTCAATTTCCGGCTGAAATCAAAATCACAAGTTCCATATCCTGCCTCCTCGACAGGGGCTGACGAAAGCCACGTTCAGACCGTTTTCTGATTGAAATTAATTTTTCAAATTCACTCACGAGAGCCTCGTTCGTTTTAACGAGTAGAAAGGCGTATAGCCGAAAAATTATCTGATCTATAGACGGATACAAAAACTCAAAAAAAAAGACATTCCGTAAAAATACATCGTAAAAACGGAACCATTAAACGGTGGAATAATCCATTAACTACGTTACGGTAGGTCGGTAAATTCAACTGACGTTCTCCTGTCGTAGTAGCAGTAGCAACATCGCGGTATATCATAGTCGGAAGCTCTAATTGAAGCTCAGAGATTAGACGACGATGCAAACATGATAGAATCGGAGCCATTTCGCTTTGCTGAACACGTAGATTGCGAGCCTAATCGTTCCCGGACGTTTATATAATGTGACTGCGGCATATATACGCGGGGGTGTTGAATTTCGAACGTGGAAATTGACCTCTCGGAAATTTTGCGACAAATTTACAACACCTGTAGCCACGGGGCGAGTGGAAAATGATACTAATCGTTGCTAGAAGGGATCTCTGATATCAGTCACTTACTTGTCGACGCCCTTGAAGGCGTCCGCGTCAATGATGGATATCTTGTTTTCGTAGAGGGTGAGGATTTCGAGAGTGTCAAGTCCCTCGAAGGCGTGGGCATGGATGGCATTTATCTTGTTGTGGTTCAAGTTCAGGATCAGAAGATGGTGCAACGTCTTCAACGCCGATGATGGCACCAGCGATAAAGAATTCTGAGATATATCCAGCTGGGTCAGTCCTTTTCCTGTTCAACAGTTCAACCGTTAATTAACAAAAACCAATCAAACGCCCAGTTCAAATTTATAGACCAGTGTAAACCCCCTGGTTATTTCCCATAGCTCAAACACGAGTCTTGGCAACGTCTATTTCCACCGGGGAATAGCCGGCAATCAAATCATTAACGTTAACACGTTCAATAAAAATTGCTCGAATCGTATTTCGTTTTTTTCACCATTTTTTTTTTTTGGCATCTCAACAGGAAATTATTGTGAGAATAAATTTCTCTGGAGATTTAGGAAGCACTCTGAAGTTCATGCAAGGATAAGTAATGCTTGTGGGATTAACGATTCTCACCTATCGAGCTTAACGACGATTCCTCGACGACAGCTAAACTACTGTTGTGAACTGTGAGATGATGGATGTCGAGTCCCAGGAACACGAAGCCTTGCAGTTTCGGCAGATTGTTATGCCGTAGTTTTAGGTAGTAGATAACCGTGTTGGATCTACCTTTGAGAACACTCATAGCCTTATTGATGTGAAGGAAGTCGGTGAACTCGCAGACGATGTCCAATCCGAGTTTTTTAACGCTGCATGAACAGGGCGTTATCTCACCTCGGGGTGGACAGCTCTGGACCGTTTGTCCCAAGGTGGTTCTCAGGTACAAACAAGTTACCAAAAACCAAACCATCCAACATTTTTTAGCCTTTAATCTCGTCGACGACATTTTTCCGATTCCCCGCGCGTTTCACTCTTCACTTTCCTGCCTTTTTCAGCCTCTGCTACTTCTCCACAGATCCGTACATTCCCATCGTTCACTGGCGCTGCTCCAACCTCGACCACTCGCTAGATCTACACAACACAGAATAAAGAGAAAAACTTTGTTTAACAACTGATATCACGATATTTCAACACGACACTTATGAGATCACTCTCTTTTATATCGCCACTCAATTCCAAATATAATTCAACCAATTTTATACAAAACGCACGATACCAATGACATCAATCACCTTTGATCTGCTTCGTACCAAGTACTGGCCTTATCCGCTACTTTATCACTCACTGCCTCTCAGAACCAGAACTTACATCACTAATCGGCTGAGCACTCTATCCGTCTCTATTTTACACTATCGCGACTATTTCGGATATTTGTTGATCCGAGAGCTGTTTGATCGAACTATTTGCAATTGGTGAGTTGGATGGGTGATAGAGGCGGTTATTGGCTTCGATTATCGCACTGCTATATCGATTTTTATACCTCGGAATTGAGTTAATTGATAAATCGCGCTTTTGAAATTGATCAAAAATTGAGTTTAACAACGCGGGATATTTCACCAACGGATTTGGTTCACAAGACGTTTTCACCAACTCCTGGGCGCCTCTGGTGCTCAATTGGCGCGCGCTGCGCGGTGGCATCATTGCCTTGTTAATGGACCACTTCCGGTTTGAGGGGCATCAGATCTGAGGGGCTTATGGGAGTAGCGAAACCTCACCACGACGTAGAATATATGGGCGAGGTTTTTCCTTCCTAATTTTTAATCGGGATTATCGCGTTTATCTTGAAAGGCTGAAGTATGAATTGATGATATGAATAAGGTATAAAAAAAAGCAAAAGGTTCATCGAATAATGCCTCACGATTGATCCGACCTTTCAAGGCGAGGTGGTATTACGACGTGAATTTTTCAATAGCTTAAAAAGCTTTTTTTACCCCTTTTCTTTCATCCGTTTTTATTTCATTTAATTTCTTTTCTTTTTATTTTATTTTACTTTCTTCAACGAGCTTCTCGCAAGCTCGGAGAAATTTTCTACTGAATTAAAAACTTGGACGCAGGTGACTGGAGGAGCGTCAGTTGTGGTTGGTTTGTATCATTTATTTATTAAAACCACCGGACAAATTTCAAGGAAAAGTTTTGCACCGCTAATTTGCTGGCTTGTGGTTGCGGTGTTTGTGAAAAGGCAGTTTTCCGCGTAGATAAACGTTAATTAAATTAGTTATCAACGTCAGATTCCATAGCGCGTGCACGCGCTCCGACAATGAGTCAAGTTTTTGGCGTAACTTGGGCAAAACCAGAGTCAACATTTTCTTCGAAATTAACAATCAAGAAATCATGAACCCCGGGGCGGTTTCGCCGATTCTTAGAATCAGCTTCGCGAGTGATTCGCGGTTAATTAATACCAACGATTATTATTCTCTCCTTAATTAACAATGCCTAACCAAATTTTCGGTCCAATTATGAAACCGCGGTTGAAGAGCAATTCTACTACGCCTTCAGACCGAATTCTCGAATCTTATTCGTCCCGACAACGTAACTTAATACACCCCAAAATTCTCGATAACCTTTAACAAGAACATTTTATACTTTTCTTTATTTTCAACCATAAAACACGATCCGCGACACGCGACTAGCGAATTTATTCACCTTGAATCATCCCTGACGATTAAGACGGATAGCGTCAATCGATCGGCAATTATTAACGCTAGGTAGTTACAGCTGGTCTGGGAATTATAGCAAACTTTTTCCCTCGGGATGAGAATTTGGGGTAATTTTGAATAAAATAACAGAGGCAACCGTTCTCAGAAGATCTACAATGCTTTCGGAAACCTATTGCATTTAAGAATTGAGTACAATTCTCTCTATCGCGTAAGATATATTCTTTCAGAGGAGATTAAATGAGCGAATCGTAATTTCCCCAATTTCTGAAACCCCTTCTATACAGATCGTCGAACATTTCGTTCTCTCTTCTCCTCGAAGGCGTAGATTCAGCTTTCCGTTTAGCAGATTGAGGATTTTAAAACGAGACTGAAGCCCGTCCAATGTACGTGACAATTGTAATCCTGGACTATTGCGAGTTACACTCGGAGTTACCTTTAATTGAATTAGTTTCGCCGTGGGCACGGAGGCTGATAACTTGATTGTAGTAATTTCGTTGTTGTCTTTCTTTTTCTATTATTTCTCCCCGTTTCTATCTTCTCTTTTCTTTTAACCCCTTCGGAATAAGCCGGCGAAACTTGTTGCTGGGACAGCTGGTGATATAAATGTAATTTTTTGTTACTTCACAACGTCTAGTAACGCGAACTTTCCAAACACAGCAGTCAAACAGGCGAGCGCACTTCTGTACAAACGTGACTACTTTTTAGATGATTCTTATCCCTTTGCAAGTTACGAAATGTGAGATGAAAATAGAGAGGAAGAGATATTGGGCGAATGTTGAATCGAAAGCCGGTTGAGAAAGAAAAATTCAAAGAATAAGAAACTAAAAAACTTGGATATTTTTTACGGCAGAAATTCGCGAGGAGAGATATAATTTTCCGGAGGTAATATATCATGTGCGACGGTCTCCTGATCAGATTTAATTTTCCATTTAGAATAAGCAGAGTTCTTTCACTTTCATCATCTCGCGAGATCCTCGAGCTGTAGCCAATGAAGAAAATATATATATATATAAAATAAAATAAAAAAATAAATGGCGAGGAGGCTATTCTTTTATACGTCATAAAACGGAGAGGATCAAATCAAATAAAGCTACTCTGAAATATTCAGAAATGAAATGCTGGCTCGGAAACTGGATTACGAGTTCTGGCGTTACCAATTCCTTTGTGAGGGAACAGCCCGCTCCAGATATGGTTTGAGGAAAAATCCCAGCTCTCGACAGATCGTCGAAATATGTTTTAGATTTCGAGGAATGAATCGAGGAAAAGTATTGAATATTGACAAATCGGGTTGTTATATGATAGCTAATACAAGAGCTTTTTAATTGCTTGACCCAAATTAATGATGCAAATTATCAATTACACAATAATTTTGTTATCGCGTTCCAATTACCGCCCCTCGATGCGAAACGATAAATTTCAATATTCGATCGTTATTTTCAGCGATATTAAAGCCGCATGCAGACATCTACTCCTACGCGTTCACATTTCCTCTGTATGAAATTTCCCACGCTTTTGCTGATACCCACACATGAGTGAAGGAAAAAAAATCTCAAAAAATTGAATTCGAGGTTTGGAAAACGCCGAGACCGCTGATTAATTCACGCGGTTGAAAAATAAACGTTTAAATTAGGAGAGAATTGAGACAATAATTGAAAAGGGGATTAAAACTCTCCGCGAGCTCACAGTACCGGTATAATAATAATTTGAATTTGGTTTAGGCAGGCTTAGGGAGGTCTTAGACAGTAGCTTTCAATCAATCATACCCCACCAGCGCGTTTCTTGCGGTTCAGGTTGACACGCGTTTCCTATTCTCCCGATCCTGGCCTCACCTTATAATCGATTTACTTCCGGCCCCAACTTCCGGTTTTGTAACAAAGACCTTTCAGGTGTTTCCAAGCGACAGGTATAACGTATAACGTCTAGCAATAGGCGGCCGCTGACACAGCGATAAAATTACCCCATCGTCGCTTTATTTCACCCAAAAGTAGGTAACACGTCGTTATTTCATTCTGCGTCCAAAATGATTTATGAATGCATCGATAAGTTTCGGACACGGTCTCCATTCGTATTACGGAATTTTATGGGTTTACTGAAAAATTCTCTAATAAATGGCGTTAACTTTCGAGATTTACCTACATTCAGCGTTTTAGAAATCCAAATCCTAGTCAGAGGGATAAAATAGTCGGATTTTTCACTGCTGTGAAGAAATTTGAAACTGGAGTTTCACCTTGATGTGTTAGAAAAAAGTATTCCAGCGTCTCGCTTCCCTGCGTTAGCGACGTGAGCATTAAAATTAAGTATGTATGAAACGCGGAGACTACCAGATGTGTATATTTACAACACCGTGAAGAAAATCATCTTTTATCGCCACCCTCTCTGCGGGGTGGTAAAATTCATCCGGCGCATATGCGGCAGCGATATTAATTACACCGGAGTGGTATAGGAACCTAATATTACCTACCTGGGAGGTAAAATTTATTACCTGCAATCAAGTAGCTAGTGAAACAAAAACTATATCAACCGCGTAAACTCTTTAATAATCCCGTCCGTTATTATCTGACGTTAATTATCACTGTTTTATATAATCGTGGATATTTCCTTATCTTCAATATCACGCACACCCCTTACATATCACGTTGCATTCAATTATAGAATTAAAATCTCTGAACTTCTTCCTTCGTTATATCAGATAGAAATCCATGTCAAGATATTTCTACAATTATATTGCATTCCCTTATATATTTTAGCCTTCATTTTCCGCGGGAAGAATTTTTCCTCTTTGATGCATTTACTGCGAAAGATTCATACTTCGTTTGGATCTTCTGTGAGGCTGATAATATAACGTTGGAGTCACGATTTTCCGACTTATGGTTAAATTATAAAAAACTGAACGTTCGTCCCGATGAAAAAATCTACCAAGCGATTACCTGAACGGTATAATTAGGAAATTTGGTATAGAAGTAGTCGAACAGAAATGTTAATACGATGCTAATGAAAAAAGAAAAAAGAAAAGTTCAACTTGCAATCAGCGAAACAGCCCGCACTGTCGATATCGTCATACCATTCGCCGCAGCGAATATATACCCTTTGCGTGGGCATTATCTTCGGGTGGATTTACGTGAACCGTGAATTACCTGGGATGATAAAAAGTGAATTGAAGTATAAGAGCATGATGTGAACGAGGGTTTCGATTCGGTAACACGAATGTACGAGCGAGTGTATATACGGGAATGAAACGTAGTTCTATGGAATATGGAACTTTGAGCTCTTGCATGGATGGACACGAATAGCTAGAATACATGCATCGGTATAATATCTCCGTCGAAATAATAGAGCAGCGAATAGCTTTTGAAATTTTCCGATTCAAAGAGAGAATTATTATTGTTTATTTTTCAGACTAGAGAGAGAGTGGTTCGTATTTTTTCATCAATTTTTTCGACCTGAGTCGAGGCGCCGAACTTCTTTCGTCGAAATTTTTTTGCAGTGTAACATATTTCATATGGGAATGGTTGTCGAATGTAATGGAATGTTTTTCATAGTAAATGTGGCGTGAATTGTTTGGAAATGATGGAAACAACAGACCTTAGTGATTTCTTTCTTTCTAGTTCTCTGGAAAAGTTAGATTGAGTTCACGTCTCTGCAATATGCTACGAACTACCAGACGTTGAGAGTTATCCAAAATGGCAGATGGAATTCTAAATTTAGAAAGTTTAATCTAAAACAAAATTTTCTACGCTATTTCTACCACCCCGGCGAATCACTTCAACAAGGATTCCCGAAATCTAGTTCTCGCAGTAATTGAAGACAAACATGACACTCCCTCGAATGGTACCTATGTGTCACTGTACCTACCACACCCTAATTATAACACCCGCAGAGCAGAAGCTTTTTAGAAACTAGACTTACATTGGCTCCCTGTTCACTGACTTCTGTTTTTTTCTCCTCTCATCCTTATTTCCCCTGGTCTTTTCCTTTCTTCTTTTTCTTTTCAGCGGAGAGAAAAAGTCGGTAGTGAAGTTCTATCAGAAAATTTCTTGAGAAACAAACCCGGGGCTAAATTATATTGAATGTTTTAGAAATTTGTTCGTCGTCACCATATTTTTTCTCCGCGCAATTGAAATTTTAATCATGAAAGAAAAAAAGGAAGAAAGAATAAAGAAACCAATTGCTCTTTTCAAAATGGCTCGTGATTTTGTTTCCCTCGATATATGTGGATATTACAGATCATTTTTCGAGTTATTCCATCCACGTTGTGCTCCGTCTTTGAGATGAAAATACGATGCGGTATACCTATTCGTGCAGAGGAAATTCTCCCGGGATTCTAGCCTTCAATTTGATCAAGAAAAATGAAAGCTTGCGTTTATTTGTTGCCATTAAAACTGGCCATTCATCTTCGATGAAAATTCTTATTGTATCATTTCACTGAATTTCTAGCCCCCGTTCTTCCACTCTGTCAATATTTAGCCGAAAGTCGGCGAAAATTCATTAACTTTTGAAAATATATTCTCATTCGTTATTCTCGGAAAATCGTTCAGGGAATTGGGGGATCGAATAAGTGTAATTCACCGTCTCGAAGAGAGCGAATAAAAAATTGAAGGAAAACGGGTTAACAATCGCTATTTCCCCTTTCAGACGTCGTTCTTAAAGCTGATTGCAGGCTCCGTGAAATTTGGCAGCCCCTATAAATCCCCGGCTCTACATATTCCATCGGCTGTAATTAGCTGACGGTTGATTTCAAGGATTTCTCAAATAATCGGAGTCTGTCTGATCCGTGCCTTTACCTCTGTCGTAAACTTTCTCTGAACATCCATGGCGTGTTCGTGTAGCCAACGAGTTGCAGGCAACCCTAAATCACCGGACCCAACCTTTCATTCGATCCTGTGACATTCCACGCATATTAACTAGTCTGCTCTTCCACCTTCCTGACCCTCGAAATCCACTGTTTCACCTGTTGGTTGGACTACGACCCTCCCAAAAGTACGTCATTATTGATCGTTGATACAAAAGATGGCGCGGTATCATCTCGTCCTTGACGTATACCGCGCACATCCTGCATATACCAAAGCCAACCCCGTCGGTTTAACTATTTTAACAATTCGCTTATTGGTATCGTTAGTCAAGTATCTGATCGCGAAATTAATTAAACTTTACTCAAGATTTCGTCCTCTTTTCTTACGTCTCCTTTTCATTCTACGCGGAGTGCCTTAAGCCAATTTAAAAACTGTCTGATGTAAAGTCTCCGTCATTGTGAGGATTTAATCAAGGGTTACCTTGCTGGTTAATTACGTTTTTCTGTATTCGGTCTTTATTCTTTCCATAAAACATGACTGTGTTGTCCTGAATTAGGTCAGAGACACTCGAGACGGACAATTATCCTGCTTCAGCCTTTAAGGACTCGTAAAGTTACATGCGGTCTAACAATAAGCTAAACAGAAAATACAATAGCTGCAGGGTACTATCACTCCTACTTGCTCTGCAGACTTGATCTTGCACGTGAAAACCCGAAGATTATATTCTGTGTCTGAAAGTTGAAAGGAATTTCAAAGTCGAAAATAAAGCCAGTTTTTTCTTCCTGACTTCTCGGTCTTTACTTCTCAACTTTTCAAACGACAAGAGAGCAGCTGAGATGTCTTTTTTTCTAAATAAGTTTTTCAAAAGCTCAAAACTTTTTCATACTGCGAAGTATACTTGGAAAGTTTTTTTTTTTTCTTTAACGAACCAATTTTCTAGTTCAGAGTAAATTACCAGTAACCCTGTCATATCGGGTCAGTCGAGGTCGGCTGTAATCTGGCGATTGAAGTATTTCAGTACCTTGGCCGACTGTTTGATTGATTTTCAATAGGTCATCTATGCAAGAGTTGCAAGGGTTGATTTTTAAAAGGATTTGGCTCATAATTCCGCCCCAGCCTAAATTTCTTATCCACCTTGAACCCCCGTTACATTTTTCTACTGTTTCCACTTTTCCTGGTATTAATAACGTTATAATGGATGATCAAACAGCTCTTTCAATTGCTCTTCGCACACCTTTCGAAGGCTCTAATTGGCTCGTATAAGAATCCTTGAATCCCCTCAACCCGGCTTCTAGGTCTGTTAAATTACGATGTATAATTATTACCTATAACTCGAGAGTTATGAGAGCGAATAAAAATCAATCTCATTTACTCAAATGAAAATCTCTAGCTGGTAATAATTTTAAGGATACCTGTATTCCCCGCTAAAGTAATTGAAATACGATAAACGACGAGGCAACTCAGATAAGGGTGAAAAAGCTCGGGAAAAGGACTGAAGTAATGAGACAAAAAATCGCTCCTGTCTTCTAAACGAGCTAAACTTATTGGCGTGGCTAAAACCAGTCCGAAAAAACCGCTAAAGCCACGCCCGTGGATAGAAAAACTATCTCTGTTATTTTCTCTCTGGTTATTCAAGGGTGGCATAGAAATTAGTCAAGCTCCAAGAGACAATTCTCTTTCCTAGTCGAAAGCTCAGATCGATCCGATAGTCGATTGCATTCAATTTTCGGCTGGTTTCAACTCATATAATTATAAATTCAGTTACAATTCTATACAGAGATAAATTCATCCCCTATATTCTATTACGAAGAATCTTGTTAACCTTTACTGCTCACTACTGTGGGATAAGACGAGAATACCGTGTCACGTCTTGTATTAACAACGTCATATCTATGTCCGTATCATGAAAATGCGAGAAAATAGCGTGGTGGTTGAGAAGGGTAAAGTCGATGAGGGATACCGATAAGAAAATATCTCGAGCTGACGCTCGGTCGGATATAGTCTGGGAAACTGGCCCCTGGTTTTCTGATTCGTGCCACGCTTCTACTGAAATAATTCAGATAATCCCCACGTCTTATTGCCTACGGGATAATCCTCAAACTATTTCGTCCTGTCAGACATCCATTTTGTTCGTCCGAATCCGTGCCGGAAAATAAAATAACGTAAGGCGAAATCAGCTCGGTCTTTATGAGATGTAAGAATTCAAAAAAAGCTTTCGAAAGTTGATAAGAATTGGACTTGTGCGCTCTTCGAATCGTAATTATTGTGGGGAAGATCCGGTTCAATATGGATTTCCGCTTTTCGAATGAAATATTTTCTTGTAGGAAGATGAATAAATCATCCCTTAAAAGCCCGGCTGAAAGTTGGATAATATTTTCTATTGATTATATTGCGAGAGTAACGAGTTGAATGATCCAGTTTCAGAAATTGAGCTTATAACGACGGGCCCAAGTAAAATTAGAAAAGCAATTACGCCCGGGGGTTTTGGCCCGTAATAATAATATGCGTGCTTTTATCTTCCCTTAGCCAGATCCGTATCTATATTATTACCGCGCGAATTCATGCACGGTAGCAAATAAATATTTAGTATCTTTTCCACCCTTTTTTAGATTTACTTTGTTTTTTTTATAATTTCACACAGTGCGTAGCGAAACTTTTTACGCTTTGTTATCCGGGGGTTAAAATTATCCGTGAAATTTTCAACAAGGGTATTATATAATGCGGCTACATATAAAACCCTCAACGTCCGGACAGTATGAAATAATTAACATTAACTTGTTCTGTTTAAAACTAGAAAGGTGAAAAACTTTTGTTGTAAAATTTCACGGAATACGTAATACCGGCGATATTTCATTTCACGGTATTTTAACGATTCTCAAACTTTAAAATACTTGAATACTGTATTTGACAGCAATCGGATATGTCGAATGAATAATCCTACCATTATTTCTTTTTTTCTGACATTTCATTTCGTTGCCATTTATTTACTGATCTTCAAGTTTCACCCCGCGTTAACCCTTCTCTTTTATACATATATTCAAATTAACACCGCTGTACGGTTTCGCTCAAATCAGTTCACGCGGCTGACCGTTCAGTGACATGGACTACTGATTTTTCTCTCCTATGCGAGGAAAAACAAATCCCACACGTTTGTAATTATAGACTTTTTTCCATTAGGGTGTTCTTCCCCGATTTTCAATCACAGATAATTCAATACCATCGGTGATCACGAGCCAAAAATTTTGACTATTAGAAGCTGCTCTTCCTAGAACACTTTTTCCTTTTATTATAGATAGATATATATTCTAATAATACAACATGTCTACGTTTTACGCAGCGAATCGGCAAGGCTAGCGTTTCGTCGAGTCATTTGCTTGACAAAATTGTCGAAGAAGTGAACAAAAATAATGGATTTGATCTCTCAAAGAGGTCGAAAGGCGACATTAAATGCGGGATTTTCTCAACCCACAGAACACAGTTCGAAATCAATATCTTGAAGTGAAAACAAGAAGGGAAAATTCATCGCCGATATATCCCAAAGTGAAGGATATCATAGCCCGTTACTGCGATCCTACCGCAGTATCTCTCGTAGATTTTCATAGGTACTCATATGATCATTATCCCATCGGAAACTTGCAAAACGAACCTCTATCCCTCGGGAACGGTAATTCCGATCATTTTCACTACCTCCAGACTATCGAGTAATTGCGCCCTAGTCACGTGCTCGTTTAATGCTCGATAGTTGAACAGCAAACAGCAAAAAATTCCGAACGATCACTACTCAACCTGCAAGCGTTGATCTGCTCAATTTTATCTTTTAGATGTTCAATTTAATTGGGTGGAACAAATCGCTCCCAATTACAAGGAGGACATGGTTCTTAATTACGTGAAAACTCCCTGAAATATTTTCCATCGAAATTATATTCAATCCTCAGCACAATTGATGTGCTGGATAATTTTTTCCTCTCATTTTTTTTTTTGTTTCTTTGGGGTTTAAATAACCACTCGTCAATGTAGATGTCCGGTGTTATTAATTTTTTCTTTTTTTCTCACCTCGCAGTCCCCCTTTAAAACGTAGCGGAATATTCAACTCGATTACCCGCTTTCGAACACTGACAAAGCGTAGAAAAAGCTCATGGTTAGTTTGCTTGTCAAAGTTTGTCAGTGCAGCGAGGGTTGCGATCAGGAAAAGCGACAGGAAACACGTGAAAGGTTATAAATTTTTTGATTTTATAATAGTACGCTTCGCACAGGGTGGATTAAAATCGCCCCTATATCACATGCCGATTTATCAAACGTTTCAACATTCGTATTCCCTCGTATATGTATACCTGCGTGTATTGTGAGTGAAATTTTTACCACGTCACGTAACACCAGATGGTATACACTTTACAACCAACAATGGGATGTATCCGCATCCGCGTACGTCATCGCAAATAAAACGTTTTTGACGAGTGTTGAGCCGGAATATTTGTCAGAAAAATTCGATGTGCACCAATCCCGTGGATTTGTTGTATCTTTTTTTTATGAACGATTGGAAAATCCGATAGAAACTGCGGATTTCTGTTCTACGCGTGTAGGTACGTCAAATGCAGTAAATAAAATCCAATCAAAAATTGATTACTGGAATTCCGGCTCTGGGTGTTTAAAGAATCGTTTTTACACGGGGGAAAAGCCGAGAGAATAGCGTCAAACAGTTTCAAAATTGAGTGAAGATTATTTACAGCTTGATAATTGGTGCATTAAAAGCGCCAAACTGACTCCTTAACAATTTTCCTGTTCCATCTATACAAGGCTTTCGTATTCCGTCAACGGCCTCTTCAATATAGCACCTCATCCTCGCCGATGAGCTGAGAAAACACTCGATTCAACACTCAGTTTCTTTGGGACGAGCGTAGGGGCGCCCGAAAGCCCGAACCCTTCGATCGTGGTAAAAACCGATAAACCAGGTATACCTAAGTGGCAGGGCGGCTCGTAAAGACCTTAGAAAAGGCTGGTACCATGGTTCCCTAAGTTTTCCTCATCCGTTCCCCAGCCTAGTTCTACAGCAGGTTGTAATTTATGCATCCAAGAACCGTGGGATGAAGTAAGAAACATCTTCAGGCGTTTTCCTACCCCATCCAACCCCGAAGCCCCAACCCCTCTGTAGGTTTTTGTAAAAGTTTCGCGTTCTTGCGCGTACAGACTGTATACTTCAGAGTTTATAGGGGCAAAATGGCGTACAACTTGTTTCTCCATGACCAAAGTGTGCGCAGGGGTAGGTAGCTGGCAAAGGCGAAAAGCGGCCACGTGAACTTCCGTGCTCGACGGGCTCACCCTGAGTAAGTGGAGAAAAATTATGTCCGGAATATGAAAGGCTGAATCAAGTTGAATGGCCTGCCGTTAATCTCAATTCCCTTTTATCTTGTTTTCTCCCTTTTTTTCTCTCATTCGAAAAGGAGGAGGAAAGAAAAAAAATGAAAAAATGTCTGAAAAAAAAAGAAAACAGAAAAATCGGTGGTTATCAAGGGCGCGTGAAGGAACAAGGATAACACTTTCATATTTTAGTCCACAAGTTTAGTCATTTGTTTGTACTCTTAACATTTTCATGATTTATCGGCAACAGCAGCTCCTATCATTTATACTTTTACTCCTCGCCAGGTGCTATCACATATCTGATGCTGAGCTCTGTTTCACCGAGGGATTTATCGCGATATATTATACCCCGGCCTGTTGCTTTCTCGCAAAGTTCGAATAAACCCTCGACACGTTCCCCACGTACGTAGGTACGTGTACCTACCGCGGAGATCTAAAACCTTAAGAGAAATAGTAACTTTGTATAGATCGTTTCGCGACTTATTCCGCATATACACCCCTGCCTATCCCGGGTCAAGGCTTTAAGCTCGAAAAGACGTTGCGACGATGTAGCCGGGTCTGAGGAAGCCATAAGGGACGATGTTAAACATTCACGTATAATTGTTACTGGAAATCGGAATTTCCTACAATTTAAATCTTCATTTCGTGAAATAATCAATGCTTCGCTAACCCCTGCGCAGCATGGACGAGGACGAGGACGAGGACAAGGACGAGTCCTGGAATCAGGTCAAGGCAATCGACAGGTAAACCGCATATGGACGTTTTCGGGGGATGTAAATTAAAATCTGCTGCATGAAATTGAATTCATTTGAAATCCTTCGAATTTGACGTTCGTTAGAATCATATCTATCTGTTTCTTGTATTTCTAAACTCGGATCGGATTAATTGCGAAACGGAATTCCCATCGTTCAAAATAACGAGCAGATTTTGAATCGGTTTTTCTTTACGAAAATTGATCTCTACCTCGTGATAATAGCTGAGTGATTTTCAACAGCAGAACCGAAATTTCTATCCATTTCAAAATAAGGGTAAGTATGCATGAATTCCTGTAGGTATTTTCAAATCGGAGTTAAGGAGGAAAACGGTAAACCCCTTGTTTACTTCTGTCAGATAAATTCCAAGCCTACTCCGTATGGAATTCTAGCTGATTTTTCTCCCCTCATTATTACCTCACGAAGGTGAATCGTTTTCGTGACTCCGGTAACCCCCTGGAACCAACCTAATTGTTTTCTTACAGGTCGATGAGAAGCAGAATTCCGCGTGTCTAACGCATGGAAATTTCGTCCAGGGCTTAAGACTTCCGTATAATATACAACGTACTTCCTGTATCGGAGAACAGATTTCCGAGGAAACAATCTGGCTTCTAATTTCCACTATTTTCAATTCCATATACGAAACAAGATTCTGGAATCAACAGTGCTTAGTTTCTACCTTCGGAATTGATTCTTCGTAATTAATGGGTCATCGTTATGCTAATGAGCGCAGAAACGATAGAACTCTGTTCTGGGAGAGTGATTAAAAAATCTTTGCAAAAAATGGGGTAATATTTTGCGCACTATTATATTAAGTTTTACTGGAAGTTCGAAGACACTATGGCTGTATAGATTCCTGTACCCATAGTTTCAGCGTCGTAAAAGTATCGCGATAAAATCTTCCGGCTATTTTTAATGACCTAAGCATAGATAACGTAGTCTGTAGTAAACCTTGGGAAAATATAGTTCCCAGAGTTCATTGGCTGATCGTTAATCGCATAGATAAGTAGAAGGTGGGTAAAAATGGAAAAAAAAAGGAGAAGAAATTCTCGAAAGAAGAATATGAGTTTAGTCAGCGGTTATGTATTAGCTGACCTATATCGATAATGAGGATCATTAAGATTCCTTGAAACTGAGGAATCCTCGTGCTATGACGTTACTCGGAAACGTTAACTGATATTATTTCCCATTCAACTTTGTTCGGAAGTGAAAACTTGGTCTAAACTTCGAACCAACTGATGTTATAGGTAATTTTTCATTACCATATCAACAGCTGCCTCGGCCTCTGTCTCGGTCTTGAACTCCCCAAGTAATTAAATCGGACCAGAAATATGGGAGCGAAGTTTAACCCGTTTCGCATCTCTCCAGATGACGTGGTCTGGAGTAACGAGGAACGAAGATTGTCGGTTGTGGAGAGAATATTCTGTCAACGAAGGTAAACTTAATCGTCGTCCGACCCATCAACTAGATTCTACTCCACAATCACAAGAGCATATAATACATATAGTAGACGAACAAGCGAATTAGATAGTTAGAGATTATGATCTTCACTATTGCGACGAAAAATATTAGGACAATCCATCACGAGGCTATCAGAGAATTGTATTGCTATCTCAAATCCGCTGATATCTGATTTCATTAATTTCCAACACTCGGACGTTGCGTTCGCCCGAAAAATTGAACAAATAAGAAAAACTATCGGGATCCAATGAACAAAGAAAATATACGGAATAGGGTGCATTTTCATTTGATTTTACAGCTGCGAAATTTTCTCTAAATTCCATCTAATGGCGCCAGGCATATCGGGGAGAATGAGGGGATGATATTTCACGGGTAGTTGTCTCAGGAGGTAAATCAGTCAGAAGCAAAGTCATTAGGTTTTGACAAAAAGTGGTTTCCTTAATCGAAGGACTCGTTTTTGCAAAGCTAATAAACAACCAGTTATCAACATCAGGCACGAGGTATACTTCATGAATGATTCACTGTCCAAACGCACGTACGATCGGTATCTGACGTAAAAAATCGAAAAATTATTTACTCCAGTGACAAATGAAGACATCTACTCGTAAAGTTATTCGCTTTAGTATTTGAGACCCCAATAAATTCGATGCCGCTACAAAGTGGGCTGGAAAAATTCCAATCCGCAAAAATATTAACCCTAAAAAATAGTTCAAGGAAATATCGTCTCCTTAGGGATAAAAAAGTGGGTAAAATTTATTCCAAATTATTTAAGGACGATGAAAATTAGCAAACCTTGTTATACTTTTGGTACGAGTCTAGTTTCGACGCTATCGATCCTCTCAGTGAGGTGAGTCGCGTAGTTACGTCACAATATGTCCAAGGTTATATTCTATGTAGAAAATAATTTTCAACACGTCTAGTCTCCATTTATGCTAATAAATTGTATTTCATTTGACCACATTATGGGATTGCGTTAATACGATCATAATTCAGGATGAAGAGCACGCATTTCTTAGGGGTAGGTAGGTAGGTAGGTGTGTGTACCTGCATTCAAATGCAAATCTTATTATGCCCAGCCACGCCTGCGCGGCATAAAATGAGAAGAAAAAAGAGAATTAGAAAAGGAAGACGAAGTTGAAAAAGAGGAGAAAGAAAAAAGCGATAATAATGATGGCGAAATTGTTATTATTGGAAAACGAGTCAAACGAATTGGAGAACAAACGAGTGTCGACGCTAGGCGCGAAGCAATTTGTAAAATTGAAGGTGTATTGAAGACTCGGTCGTGAAATACCGCAAAAATGAATTCCTTATGAAAAAACGAGCTTCAGGTTCGTATCTATGAAAATACGGGACAAAGTGATGCGGTATATTAATTTTGAGAAAAGGTAAAGAAGATCCGAGGTTGTATTTGAATAGATAGCGCCGGCTTTGCATCGGATCCCGGGTGAGGGTAGAAATCAAAATTCCCATTTCAATATGCAGCTCGACCTGTATTCCTGCGAGACTCTGTGTTTCCATTGTACTCAAGCGAATGAGTAAATAACGCTGGCGAACGTGACGTTCTGCTTGTCTGAAGGGAATCCAGTCCAGCAAATACAAGAGCAATCTAATTGATCGATTCGAGTATGGAGGCAAAACGTAAAAAGCCCAGCGAGCTCATGGCGAGACGTGATACGGTTATCAATTTATTATTATTATCTTATTTTTATTCAATAATACATTTACCATTTTGAAATATTATTTACGCTGTTTACTTAACAAATTAAAATCCAGATTTTTTTGCTCCTTTTTTCTGTTCTTTTTTTCTCGAATAAAATCACACGACCTCATCCCTGATCAAAGGTTAAATGGGATTGCTGTATTTATCTCCTCTTCCTTTTTTCCCTCGTTTCAAACCAATCTCCGAACATTACATCGGATGAAAATTTATTTTCCTAATTTTACGACCCCCTATTATCCAAGGCAGGGATTATTTTCGTCGGTCATTCTATACTGCAGGCGTTGCTATTAAAACGAGCAGTAAAGCAAATTGGGTAAAAGTGTTACTGCGAGATATACACACGGATTCCGTGTACGACTGCAATTAAAGGAGGCTTATTTACCTTTTAGAATTTCAACCTGAGCAGAAAATTTCAACCCTCGAGTAGAAGCTGAAGCCGCAAGAAACTTAACCTCGTTATGCCTTATTATTGAAAAATGTGTGGGTCGAGGCTCGACGAAACGTAAAGTGGACATTCCGTAAATCGTGTGATATTTGTACGCGAAGTAAAGGCTCGGACGATCAAACGTTCATCAATAAATAAAATTGGGTCAAAGAGTGTGAGATGAAAAAGTGTCGAAATATTTGAAAATTATTGATATTAACGAGGTCTAACTTATTGATTCACCGAAAGCGTCTATCAGGTCGTTAGGATCATCATTATTTTTCCACCCCGGTCGAATCGAATCGTTGATAAAACTGTCCAACCGGTAAAAGAAACATATTTGAAAGAGCCGTGTAGATAAAAAAACAAATCCACAGCTCATATATTATGTATAACGGTATAGGTATTACACATGTTTTATGTATTTTATTTAAATATAACTGCGATTTTTTTTCTTTCTTTGTTTTTCTTTTTCCTCCATTTTTTTTTTTTTTTTTTTTGTTATTATGCTGTCCCGTGCTGTATAGGTAAAAGGTAACCCACCTGGGGCAAAGTCTGACAAAATATTTTTCTGCCCACCAAGCATTAACCAAATGAAAGGTCCGTTCCTAAATAAGCATATACATAAGTGAATGAAATTTATTCAAAAGAAGAAAAAAAAAAAGATAGAACGAGAAAAAAAAAAAACGTTTGGGTCGATGTTTTAAAACATGAGACAAATTTTTAACATTAATTACAATAACGCGACGAGGGTTGTTGGTTGGTTGTCTAGTTTTACAATTATAATTCTATGTCCCCCTTGAAAACTCTGACTCGATCTATCAACCTGAAAAGTTAATGGTAACGTCGCAGTTCTAACTGCGAGCTTAATTACCAGAGGTTTTTAATATGGCCGCACTTTTTGGAGAGCGGGAAAAAAAATGTGTTTTTTTTTTCAGGGTCCCAGAGGATGCAGT
Source organism: Rhogogaster chlorosoma (assembly GCA_944452935.1). Classification (NCBI taxonomy): domain Eukaryota; kingdom Metazoa; phylum Arthropoda; class Insecta; order Hymenoptera; family Tenthredinidae; genus Rhogogaster; species Rhogogaster chlorosoma. The sequence goes on along the minus strand of OX101800.1, from coordinate 24,514,740 downwards.
CGGAATGACTGAAGCCGGTCAATCAATCGCTCGGAATACCTTTGGGAGCTTTTAAATAATTCACGAAATTCTTGTCCAGGTAGATTTTAGGTGGGCTTTCCACTTTATTATTTCATTTATCTTTCTCTCAATTCCTCTTGTCAATCGTCTCAAATTCTTTTTTCGATTTTTTTTTTTTATGATATCGAATGAAGTAAATTTTCCGAAAATCTATGGTCTGCACTGAGACTTGAAATTAGAGAGACACGCAGACAGGTTTACCTATATTTTCAATGAAACCTTTTCAAGAGTCCATTACGTTAAGGCTCTATGGACTCGTTCTTGAAATTTGTAAGATTGTGAGAATATCAGCGGTGAGAGTTACGAAATCATTAATTCCGCTGCAGTTCGACCCTCTAATGAACCAGGAGTGTAATAAAATGCAGTTCAGCTTCTCAACCTGTTCCCTAATCTTCATCTGCACGACAAAAACTCAGTGAAATATGCCGCGCTTAAGCATACCTCAGACTGCAACATGGAAAATTATCCCTTCATCCTTCACCCTTGTTCCACCCCATCGTCAAGGGTTACCAGATCAACGACAGAACTTGAACAGTAGGAGCAGCACGCAACCCAGATTTTATAGCATAGGTATGAACTACGTCGGTTTTACCCCACTTACTTAAAATCCAAAGTCTTATCAGCGAACGCAATCCCTAATTTCCCGAGTTTAATTAAAAATCGAGCGATTCTATCGAAATAAATATGATCTCCGTAAGATATCGTTAATTTTTTCTTTTTCACATTCTCTTTGCTCCGCGTCTATAAAACTTTTGAAATTAACTACTGGCGAAGAAATAACGATTGATAATTGATCCGAATAACATATCAGGTGATTGAGTAATGAAGAAGAAGAAAATTATAACGAAGAAAGGTTTTCCTTTCTTTAGAAAATTATTCATCGTTTGATCCAGACTCGAATGAAATAAACTTAACGTACGTAATCAATAAACATGTAAATTGTAAGGCGTGTAACGTTACATCGGCACATGTATGTATGGTAATTGATGATTAAACAACTATGTCTAAATTTAGATATTAACCCCAGTTTTGGAACCACGATACCACACCGCGGAACCCAGCTCAAAGCGATTATCATCACTAAACGTCACGTTCATAGGCAACTATATGCGAGATAAATTATAGACATAAGCCTAGCAGCAGCCCTATGTACGGTATATTCATTATTTATTGATTAGATAAGGCGTTCCACCAAGTCTGGAGAAGAAAAATTTCATCAATTAAAAACCCACTCGAGCTCTGTTATGTTATTGTAATTACAACCACAATTAGATGTTTTACTTTTTCTGTTTGCATATGGTGTACAGTTTTTTTTTTTTTGTTATTTTACATTTTCTACCTTGAGGAAATTTTCCACGCGACATTTCCGAGCCCCTGCAGGGTTCTCGCTTTTTCAATCTTCCACTTTTTAATTACTCTATCGTTGAGAAAATTTTCGACTGGTATATAAAATAATTAACAAATATTTCAAACGCTTTCATCTAGGGTATGTTATACCTTCGCGTCACCATATTTTGTCTCGCTGATTCTACAACGCTATATTTGCACGCTACACACGTTTAGGTATTTTAACGGAGCTGGAGATGCCGTTAATTGCCTTAATGAAAGACGACGTGTTCCACCATATAATCTTTTCAGACAATTCAGCTGTCATCGACTTAACTGCAGCGAAAAAGTAATTGCACCATTCTTTCCTTCTTTACTACAACTACGTTAGAATTTGTTTCCGGGCTTTCCCTCATTTTTGGATGAGGGACTGATTTTTGGAGTTCATTGGAATAATGATAAGAATTGGGCGAGAGAATTAATTAATTAATTAATATTTAAATAAATATTAAATAAATAAAAACCACTGTTACAACGGCGTTAATATTTCATCCAGCGAAAACAGGCTTTATCGCAGGTTGCCTCGTATACCAGCGTAAATTTCTCAGTTTAAAATGGCGATCCTATCAAACTCGCTTCGGTAGATAAAGGCAATTAAGTCCTTAGAATAATAAACGTTCCCTGCAAGCGTGCGTACGATAAATTGCAACCTGAACAGTTTATCGTTCATTAACCTAGCTAAAAGGTATAATAAAATTTTTTCGAATAAACATGGCAGGTAGGTATACAACGTCGAGTTATTTCGATAGAAAACGTATTAAATATTCCGGTAATCAAGCAAGTCTAGATAATTTCTAAGGTCGATCTTGCTCTGCGAAGCTTGCAGGCTTCAAAGGGGTAAAAATTTATTCTTTCTTTCTTTTCAACACATCCGCAAACACTGTTCTACTATTTGAGTATCGAACGACAACCATTGCTCATTTCTCCAAAGAGAATCGCGAACGATACCCTAGAGATGATCGGAAATCGACTCTGCAGAGAAAAAAAAGAGAACAAAAAATAAATAAAAATAAAAAAATGGTAAAAATCTTGCCTGCCATTATTTATTTATCTCTTTCTTTCGAAGTCGATCCTTCTTCGATGATGTACCTGCATATGAATACAAATTTGTTGAACATATAGCGAGTGTGATCTCAGCTGGGAATATATAAGAAATGATCGGAAACGAAAGGAGAAATTGAGTCTGCGAAAGAAGGGAGTTAAAAAATTATTTCGCCAATCCTGGGTTCTGACGTATTTTGGATAATTCATTCGCCCGGCCGTGGCATAGAAACATTAATGCGTTGCTCTGTTTTATAAATTTATTTTGATTACCGTGTTTCGGTTGGGCTCTCGCACCTTGTAATATATAATGCAGAATTTCCTGAATAAAGCACCTCTGCAACGGACGGACAGTTTATAGCGAAAATTTTCGCGGGAGTAAAAGGCGAAAAATTTCACGACTTTGGAAGAGAAAATTGAGCCAAAGTTTTCGGGTGAATAAAAGCCGGGATTTCGAATGCATAAAGGAATATACTTCTGCACGAGGTGAAGTTTCTTCGAATCAATTTCTTTCCCGCTCTTATATATTACTCTGGCGTGGAATAATTAACTTTCTTTTAATGAGCGGCCGTAAACCAGCGTCAAATAGCCGCGTGCAAGAGCTCCCCGTTAATTAACAAAAAGGTTATTAATTATGTTAGGTATAGAATCGCATAAACTGTTAGGGAGGGGATTAACTATCGCGTCATTTCGGTATTTTGCGCTGATATAAAACCAAGTAATTTCCAGGAAGTTTGCACACCTGTATAATATACATACATATACAGTAAGTTGGAGAAAAACCGCGAGCCATAATTTTTATCGTAACAAATTTACATCGGTAGCGCGAATTTCACGCGTACCCCATATACCTAACACAGTGGTAGGTATATATGTATATGTTATAAATATTCGCGTGTATAACATCACCCCTAATGCGAGGTAGTTTTATCGCTGTCATTCTTCATCCTCTCATATCTAAAAGTGTTCAGAATATAAATTCGCGAGATCTCTTCTTCCGAATCTCGGTAGCGGTGCAAGCGATCTAAACAAGAATGATAAATAAACAAATGAATAAATAAATAAACTTGAATTCATTCATTCTTATACATTTATTCAAACTAAAGTATCAGATAAGGGCCTCGGGCGAGCTTTTGGATGCTGTTTTCGCACGACGTCAAGGGGACAAGAATATCTCGGTGAGCATAAGCCCGGTTGGGTATGGGTACATTTTTCTCCAAAAACCCGAATGCCAGGCTTTCAGATCGCCCTCCGAACCGGACTTTATATTTCATTTTTAGTCCCTCCCTGCGATACTGGCACAAGACAAGACTCGGATGTTATACCTAGGAGAGATTTATGGAGTCCACAGCGGTTTATACACCTTGTAGCTCTGGAACAAGACAACATTAGACGCGCAATGTACCTATGTAAAGTACATACGCGAGTACATGTAGCACCGAGCAATCCATGTTCGCAAATATTGTTGTAGACATGTCCGTATGTTCCTAGGTAAGAGAGCTTTACTCTACCTCACACTCTCACGCGCCAAAGTAAACCCTATGTGTGAGACTAGGTGTGTAAATATAGGGGTGAAATTTTCGTATGTGTACTTTCGAGATGACGTTCGCTATCGTTTCCTTAAACCGCTTTGTGCCATTTACTATATTCCGTACAAGTTTTCGTACATAGAGTCAAAATAGGGAAACTTAATTGGCCTAAGTAGTTGGGGAGAAAATGGGCCGCAGATTTACTGCCTGTTATATTATGAGCTTACTGAGAATAACCCAGCCTGGCAATCTCAGCTTGATGCACTTTCGAGAACTAAGTTATTACATCTGTATATTATACATATCTCAAGGCTCTACAGGGAAAATCATGCTCCATTGCAGCTCTGGGATGAAACTGTATTCACGTTTCTGAATCGTGGCTTAAACAAGACGCATTAAGTCCTTATTGCAGCCATTCATCCACCAACGACGTACTACATTATTAATTATTATTTCATTCAGGAATTGGATATGACGAATCAAAAGGAGACACGGATATACCCGGGATGATTTTTTAATTAACTCAAGACGAAGGTAATAACGAAATAAGATGCCTCGATTTTGGGTAAAATCTCTCGCTCCAGACGCTTTATTTCTCGGTTACAAATCCCGATTTGGCCAAGGGTTCATTCAGGAGTGAATCCCGCCAATGGACCAATCATTTAGCCTCATAGCTTTCAATTTAGCCAGATGTCCAGCCAGAAGCAGTGGGACGCATCTAGACGAGATAAAGTTCTCCGGTATCCCATGGGAGATTCAGACCGATTCTATACATCGCGAGATCGTAGAATATCCTATATAGAAGATCGATTACCTGACCTAGACTCCTCGGTCCTGCAGTGGCCGGCGTTTATTTAGGTCGGGATTTCATCCCCTGCTTTAGTTTCCTACTTTTTCGCAAACTTCGGATATCTTAGCAGAGCTGCGAACTTCCGGGGCAAAAAAACTCGGCATGAAGAAAAAGTTCGCTCATATCTTAACTCGCTGCTCCTGTTCTACGTGCGTGTAACATTAATTAGACAGACAAACGCCATAGCTAACACGCGTCTCTACGTACGTCTGGCTAATGCGTAATGAAACTGATGCATCATTGCACGCAAAACGGCGAGCTCGTATTAATGGCAATTAACCACGCACCTATAGACTACCTCGTGACAGATCGAAATCGATATGGCAACTTGCAGGACCCCAAACCTTTGCTCTTGGCACGCAACGCATTGCCCATTTTGGTTGTACCATCCCTTAACCAAGGGGTCGTAAATTTAATTGAATTAATCGAATTCTATTCAACGATTCTTACATGAGGCAGATGCTCTCTCTAAATCTTGTTTCATGTCATATTTATATGAATAATTCGGAAGATGTAATAAATACTTACTAAATTAGATTTCAACGATTTTCTTTTCTCTTTTTTGATTGAAAAATTCGCTTTTCGCATGCAGTCTAGGCCTTTGATATCGGGGCTTTCTTATCCGTACCTGAAACAGAAATTTGAGATAATATTCATTTCTTCTCCAAGTGGGAAAATTTTCTAAGAAAATGCGAAAGCTACGCTGAGAAATGACCGGTTAGAAATGGCTGTAAAATCGGTCTGGGAAAATTGGCGGTTTCGCAAAGTTTCGAGGTTACTTCTCGGTTGTACTGATTTAGAATACTGATACGTGCTCTTAAATGGTTTCTGCACGCAGGTTATAGTGCACGGGCTCTTTCCTCCCCGTACCTTATATACTTGTGCATTAGGAACGTATCGAGGCTACAGCGATAGCAGCTCGATCCATAAATTTCCTAAGTATTTAGCGCGTTGAAAATAGGTAGAAACGTGAAGGCGAGACGGTATTTATAATCCAATAAAACCCCGCGCGATGTATCAAAGATAAAGCGAAATAGAAAAGTTGCCATTTTCTCTCACGATCGGATAAAATTAGGAATCGAATGATCATAGAATACAATCTTGATATAATACGTCGAAGAATGATCAGACTCAAGTATAATTATTCTATGAAATCAAACGAATAAGAGAAACGAGTGGATTCTGGTCTCTGTTTATCCAGCTGTAGGTGATCTCTGATGGTTTTCGGCTCGGAGATAGGTATATGTGAGCAGTAATTTTCTGGCTGTTTTTTTTAACTCGAAATTTCTCTTCAGAGGTATAAAACGTCAGCTAGCTGAATAACATTTGTCTTATTTTGTTCTTTACCAAACTGGCCAAACGCTGTAGTAACTCATACCTCGATACCTACCTACCGGCTTTCAGGCTTCCCGATTGCCACTAGGTTCGAGTGTTTTCTCTAGCCCGAAGCTAAACTTAAGAATAAACCAGGAGCGGAGGTGGAGAGCGAATCCAGGATCCTATTCAATCCTCGAGTCCTGCAGGGTTGCTTAGCAACAAATACCTACATCGAGGAAGATTTTTACAAAGTAAAACCCAGACGGGGAAGAGAAATGGAACGAAAAATCGTGGCGAAATCGTAACACCTGATCAATTTTCTTTCTTTCTTTCTTTTTTTTTTTTTTTTTGTTTGCAATTTTCTTTCACTCTTTCTTGCCAATGATAACTGGAATAACAGCAGTGATATCTATGCAGCAGCCGACTTGTTAATGATCACCGGTCTACCCGCAGAGCAAGCTTTATGGCAATGAAAACACGGGGATAAATCGATCGCAAGGGTGGTTTTGGAAGGGGTAGAAAAATAGTTTTGTTTTTTCTTCATTTAGTTCAGAGAAGCTTGAGAATAATGACATTTTGAATTATCTATACAACTATATACTCGAACAGGGGGATGAGATTTACTGATGAATTTGAATTTCAAATGTAGAACATTTTCACGTAACGATCGCATTGCTACGTGACAAATATTTTATTATCGAAGAGTTTGAGTTGTGAAAAAGAAAAGAAGAAAGAAAAAAGAAACGAATCGTGATAAAAACAGGAATGAAAATGTGTAATCTAAACGAGGTGTTGCTTAGTATAAGATGGCATTGATATAAGTTCGGGGAGAGATACTTTGAGGTAAAAACTTGGCAGCGAAATATATGTGAAGAGTTTCTTCTGGGATGGCATTTCCGTGGTGTAAAATATAGGAAAACGTAAAGTTTATTGGGTAGTAAAAGGTAGAATCCCCTGGAGGATGTAGAACGGAAATACGATGGAAAGAATCCTCCTTTTCTGTTAATAAAGCAGTCTCACCACCGTTCGCTGTTCCGAATCCATAAAAAAAAAAAAAAAAAACAATGTCTTTAACGAAGTGAGAAACGATTTAAAACAGGAAATATCGATAAATTACAAAGCTCACTGCACTCGTTTATTATCATACACATAATAAATCAAGGTGATAAATCAACGAGTAAGTACAACGCTTTTTCCATTCCACGGACAACCGGCGAAAGCTCCTTTCGCTATCACCTCCTCTATATTTATATCCTTGAATAATATTTAAAGAGTCAAGCTTTTTTTTTCCTCCTTTTTTTTGGGGGATCAACGTCGAAGGAACTGGACTAAAACGATCAAACTTTCGACTACCTGTGACACGAAATCTGGCGAAAATAAAATCCTCTTCTTTTCTCACTCCGAAGCTTTCTGCTTTCATGATTAATGTTTCAAACTGTGGAAGAAAACAAAAAAGTTTACATTTTTCTACCAAGAACGATTCGTCTTTGGGGTATTATTGATTGAGCTTTCATTTCTTTTCGTTTTATACTTTTTATTCTTCTTTCTTATTTCTTCTTTCTTCTTGTTCTTCTTGCAATACAATCATTCGTCTACTTTGTCCATTCGGAACTCGTATATGCTATTACTGTTGACAAATAACAGTCCATAAACAAATTTCTGTTTTATTCCAACTACGTCGATACTACAGCGTGAAAAAAAAATGCCTAGCTTTTTTCCAAATTCTATTTCGACTCGCAGATAAAACCCAGGACTCAATTCTATCCCCGTACTAATAGGAAGGCACTAATTTCAGAGGAACGCACACAACGTTATCGAATTACTCGAGTCGTGCGATGTGCGGTTCCCATTTCTCCGTTTCCCGCTTTCTCATTATCCGCATGTCTGTATAGGGACGAAATAAGGGGATGGGAGATGAAAAAGAGCTTTTTTGACGTACGCGTGCTAACGTATATATGGTAATCTTTACATACGCGTGGGCGATTTCTGTACATAGGTACATGGATACACGTGTACACAGATGTGTTTGTCTTACTGGAGAAACGGCAAAGGGGACGGCTACAGGTACGTTCGTCGTGCGTCACCAAAGAACGCTTTGTGACGGTGGCGTTTCGCTTGACCCCGACGTACCGACGCCGGCAACGTGACCCGTTACCCCATTGGCCCGCCCTAGCTTTACATCAAACTCCTTCGATCGTATTCTCAAGTAAAGAGGGATATACCGATCGGGAAAAAATATTCTATACACGGATAAAGGGATGAAGGGATATAATGGACGGAGATGCGGATCACTTCCGAAGCCTGGACCACCAGATTTCTTGGGATAAACATACAGCCGATGGAAGATTATGAAATCCGGAATAATTCCGTCCAGTTTAGAAATTTCGATCTTCGTTAACTTTTTCAGTTCACAAAAAGTACCAAAAGTTGAACTGTCCTATAATTTATCAGATAGATTTGGATATATATTTTTAGTTAACTATTCTGAATCCCTGAGAAATTTCTAGCCTATTTCTTGGCTGATGTGTCTAGGGGATCTTTTTATACTGTTATAAGGTCGCTTTAACGCTGGCCTGTACTTTTTCAACTTATTTTTTTTCCCTTGCTTCGTGTTGGTTACACTCTTTTATTCCCAGCGACTACGGGTAAGCGCGGAGGAAATGATCCCTTAGAAGTATACTAGGCGACGGCTTTAATGATCAACGTTGCTCAAACGTGCAATTCCCTGTCCCATACAATCCCCTGTAATCTGTCTCGTCGATCGTTAAGGTGTAGCGAGAAATACGAGGCAAGGTTGTAGATCTTTAGTTCGTCTCTTTTCTCTCCATCCGTCGATTCTTTATCGATTGGAGATCGTCGTTTAAGGTTTCGTAATTAAGTGCAGGTATCCTTTCAGGTCATATTCCGGATTTTCGTTTTTCACACGATCAGTATGAACATTCCCGATTTTTGACTCGCGCTTTTCGATACTTGGCATTTTATTTCTCCCACAAGGACTTTCGATATTTGAATAACATTCCAGGCATTCGTTTTTCGTATGTGTAAATTTAACACACTTTTGAGAAGCGCAGTTCGCGAAGAAATCGAAGAATTATTTTGATCAGTCGACTTTTCACCGATCTATAAAAAGCCAATTTTTACATTCACATTCGGAATACGGGCACAAAATTCACCTCCACATCGACGATGAATTATATATGTAAAGCCACACTTTTTCTGCTTATCCCCAATATGAATATCTTGAAATAGTTCGACGGCGTGGAACCGACACATATTCTCATGATATCATGTCTGTCACTTTTTTAGTTGATTATTTCAATCAGAAACCTATCTGATTATCATCAAGCAGAATTTTCCACAATTTTATTCACGTAACATCGATCTGCACTCCTGTTCTCTGCCATAGAGGCTGCTTCTATAAATTAAAAGCAGGTCGTTTACTTCGTATTTTCAGATTTCTATAATTAATCAAATTACCTATACTGCTTCCGCGCTCGATCTGAGTGGTAATCAAGTCTGTTGCAGAGCATTTGTGAATATGGTTGAATAGCTATTGAACTGAATAACTATCGATTACCAGGGCGCGTCTGCACTTAAGGTAACAGATTCTCGTTTCTATACTCACTCTGAAGCACGACTACTACATGTATTCTACTACTTAATGCAACTGCGGCAACGCACATGTTATCTCCGTGGCCGCTTTCAATTCGATCAATTCCATCCGTCCGCAATTGCGGGCCGCGGTGTAATTACTCATTGTCATTTGTCTATGGAGTAAAACGTGAAACACCTTTGATTGCGCTTACGAGCTTAGAACGACCGGTACCTATTTCTCTCTCGGTTCATGTTATCTGCAATAAATCTGCATGTACAAATATGCACGAAATTGAATAGCATAATTCAGATATTCTTTTTGGACTTTTTTTCCGTTTTTTGTTCAAATTTAATTGATCTCTTATATAAATTTGAGATTTATAAAAAAAGAGGAGATCCTTCGCTGAGCTTGAACCCTTGCGCTTAAGGAGAGATAAAAAAGACGATGGATGTGCTTGAGATTTCCTTTAATAAATAAGCAGCACTTTTATATTCCTTATATACCTACTCTGGGTAAGGTCAATTCGTACCGATAAATCTTATTGGATCATCTGCCGGGGTTCAATATTTTATGAAAATAAAAATGAATCAGAGAGAATTCGAGATGGCTTGAATTTCCTCTACGGTTTCATGAAATTTGTCAATCTCCGAGCGGCCGTTGCCTGCCGCGGAATATGAAAATCTCCAAATTTATTGCAACGACATGCATGAAATTTCCCGGCGTATATATCCGCTAAATGGGCACAAAACGTAGTATAGTGTAACCTCGAGCACTCGTCGTGGAAAGGTTACGACTGACACGTGCACGCCCTCTTAGATTCGCTCTTAAGTTGCATGCGAAGCATACAATATCTAGTGCCGAGGATAGATACAGTACCTTCTCTAGCTCTCTTTCGAATTTATTTCTCAAAAGGAACGGGGAAAATGGTAAAAACCGTAGCAAAAATTTCTCGCACGCCCTTCGACAGGTCCTAGTTCATTCTTCTGTGCAGAATTAATAATTCTACCATCAAATTTCACCTTTTCGTTGTATTAAAAACCGTAAAACACATCATGCGAAATACGCGGGGGATGTCATCTATCCCATATGGCAATTCTCTGTTTTATTTCACGCTGACAATTTATTTGAAAATGAAATTCCGAATTAGCGGAAATTTATTAGCTCAGAGACTATATATCGATTCGTTTAGAATACAGGGTAGGATTTTATACCGAGACTTGGATTATCTCAGACTCGGTCTTTTTTCTGTTCAAATATGTCGGAGGTTATTTCTGTCAAATTTGAACAAGAAATGAACTGAAAATATATCCCATCGTCGTGTAGCAAAGTTCGGCTTGGTTATATCGCTATACATACCGTAATATACTCTAATGCAAGATATTTCATATCTCACCCCTGTGCAAGCACCCCTAACCACGTTAGACGATCTAACGCGAGCTCTACTTTTAGTTCTTGAATTCAGTTTTCGATTATTTCGATCAAAATTTTCACAAACTTGACCGCCCTCGAGGGAGTTGGAAGCTTTTTACTTCGCGAAAATAAGTAAAAGACATAATAGAGGAGAGTACAATTATAAGTATCATAGTTTCGCGTTTCACATTACTTTTGTATTAATGTATAAATAATTCCGTCAGTTGTTCACTTATCTTGATTTCTTTTTTTTGTTTTGCATAATATATAACCACGATTTTGCGATGAATGATATATCGCGTTGAATCGAAAAGCACACAATAGGATAGAATGAAAAAATAGAGAACTAGTTGAAATTGGCTCAATATTATACCCAAAGTTTTCTTCACAAGAACTGTTGTTATGACCATACTTACAAAAGGTGGTTCGTGATAAGTGATGAATAATTTGAAAGTAACCGTAGCCTAATGGCGTGCGGTTTCTGGCAGGTGTCCCAACCAGGATCGATCGCTGTGGGGTGGTATAAAGGTATAATTTTTTTACGACCTTCAGATACGACGCGAGAACTTAAACGAGCTAATAAAGATTCGAATTCATTTTTGTGCCCTAAATTTATCCACTCGCAATCAGTCACAAGCCGAAAAATGACCGGGGGTTATACCAGCGGTAATATAACCCAAACCGTTTACAACTGAGTCCAGTTAAACCAATTCTAAAACCGACTGTGGTTGGGCAACGGCATTATTCTAATTTACGCGTCTAACGCATGACTGTATTTTAATTATTTTCTACTCTAATTAACCTGTTGAAAAGTCGCCATTTCTGTGACGCGAAACTGTCCTCGTTTCGTTGTTTGCTCAAATTTTGGTCTCATTTAATCAACAGGATTTGGAGCGTAACTGAGATTCGGTTTACCTCATATTTCGCTTTGTGGTATGGCGCGGGGAAACCATACGCTTTGTAATAAGCCAGCGTTGAATTATCAAGTATGAAAAGCTGCAGTCCTAAGTCAAAATATCAGCCCATGGTTTCTCGAGGCTTTATCTTGATCCGTGGGGTTTGACAAGAAGTTGGAAAGTTGATGGAACTTTTGAGCTTAGAACGGGCCGGAAAAGTTGCACAAATATTTAAACGACGTTGAGTTAAAATATTTTCTATACCCGTTGACGGGGCTTTCCCCCCTTTCCTTTTCCTTTGCCAGACAGGGTAGATACGGAGTGAGTACTTAAATTCAATTTGGAAGAAAAAGGAGGAACTTATAACGATGTAATATATTCACCGTGCCTGCGTATGCAAGCAACGAAATCCCCTCGGTTCACTAAAAATTCTCAATCTTCATTTTCTACTTTTAGATCGAGTTACCGTGGCGCATACAGATCGGATAAAATCCCGAAATATCATACTAGCAGATGCTTTAGCAAATTTATACACCCACATGAAACTCTAGTCGTTATACTTTCCATTACAGTATACAGTTTAGATAGTCTAGACTAACCACGAGCGAGGAATAAAAAGCACAAACGCTAAATTGAACCCCGCTTTGTACCAGCCCTAGCACAGCTGCTCTAACATACAAAGGGATCCACCTGATACCTGAACAAATAATTTCAGCCTTTACAGCCCCGAGCTTAGATAAGCTAAGGATTTCTCTACCTGTATGATGAAATTGCGTGAAATGGACAACAGAATGCAAGTTTTCGTACGCTAGTTTCACCCCCTTCTATTCCGCTGTTCTGATAAAACAAATTATCTCCGTGTTTCCTGAAAACCCGGTCCTCACCGGTTTATGGAAATGTCTCAGCTCTAAGCCTCGGGGTTGATTAGAAATTAGAAAGAACACCGCCGGAGGAAACTGGTTCGTCGCTTAGACCCTGGGGAAATTTGACTGCGTATACCATTCGGCAAGGGAAGATCGTGACGCACGGCAAATATATATAGGGGTTGTCCATCTCAATTCAAATACTTCACCGTCTCTAATTTTACATTACTCTTATCTTGTAGTACGAACTGGGATATTGCAATTCGGTCAAATAAGTTTGAAATTTTTGTTCATTCAGTCGGAAATAAAATTGCTAAAAATGTTATCGCATTAAATTTTTCGCGAATTTTTCATCCCTTACGTATAAATTCGAGATCAGTCGTGACCTGACTCGACGCAGTATTCATGATCCCCTTTTTGGGTTCTCGCATGAATCAAACTATTCCTGATTTTCCTACTTTGATGTCAACTGCAATAAATATTTTGTACCCAGTCTCCATGAGAGTTAAGCGTTAGACAGAAAAGCTCTGAGCTAGAGAGGGCAAGGATCGGCCATAGGCCCCAGGGAAATTTGTTTGGGAAATATTTGAGCCGGTTGAATCAACGCTACGAAGCGTTAAGCGCGGTGAAATTGTGTCAAGAAGTATAGGTACGTGTGTAGTCAGACCGTCAGCTGTGGTTGAAGCTCGGCAGACGTTTTTTGAACTTGAAAGTTATTAGCCAACTCTAATAATCCACTGCCTTTGTAATACCGAGACAAAAGAGCTGTTTTGGTTCACCCGCGGTCGTCAAGTTCCAACGTTTTGTTCCTAGGCGAATGAACAATGGCAATCATTGCACATCTGTTCTATTTTTCAAGTAAAGCTCCGGCTTTTGCTGTCAAAACCACTCGCCGACCGTTTCACCTCACAGTGTTAACAATCGCGTGGTTCAGACTTACGGTTACATGCAGATACGACGATTCGTTAAATTTATTGCTCTAACACCTCTGAACAAATTCTCTTATACATTTTTCTTTTTCACTATTTATATCGTAACTTTTACTGCGGGGATAGTAGAGTTGGAAATTCATACATAGGCAATAAAATTCGTCAAAAAATTAGATTTTCTTCAAATGATGAGGCAGATTAATTTACAGAATAGTAAAATTGAAGCAAAACCTTTAGCAATTAAGATGAGTGTGGATTGTGGTATTGCCCCGGGGTTTGCGAAGCAACAGTTAGCCACAAAAGGTGGACTAGGTACCTACCACGGTGAACAAAGCTTGCGCAATTAGTCCGAGACATATTAAGGCAGGAGCTATCCATCAGCAGAAGATCACTGAACCGCTGGTCAATCACATCGTAAATCGTGAGAAGAGCAAAAAGCAGCCCGTGATACAATCGGAATCAGTTTAAAAAATTAGAACCATTTCGAGGATGAGTGTTAAATTCGGAAAAGAATTTTTTCAGAGTTGACAAAAGCTGCCAATTAAATACCAGGGGATATATATGCAAGCCTGAGTGATTTTGCAGGGTTGAAATATTCGAGGGTTTGTGAATTTTAAGGAAAGTATAGAATAATTGGTATATCGGGGTTCTGCGGTCTATCATCTTATATTGAGAATCATTTTTCAGTCGGAAAGGGTCGTTCTAGATTTCCGCAGGGGTCGTTTTCAATAAGAGGAAGTAAAAGTCAGCTTGAAAGCGATCAGTTTTTTATACCTGTATGAATATAGTAGCTATTTAAACAGGAGTGAAAAATGTGAAGGGTTCAATTAAAGCTTAATCGATGGTATTTGCGCTAGGCAAACATGGCCGTATACTTGAAGCGTCATTGCAGGATGTAATTACTAATTGGAATTACTATATTGCACTTTATTCGACACATGCCGAAGGGTGCAACAAAGAAATGATTTTAACGAGACGCTGAGAAAAATATCGATAATAATGATAGTAAAAATGATGATAAGTAGGAAAAAGTCAGAATAAAAGATATTCCAGCAAAATTTTTAATCCCAGCTCTCTCAGACGTGATGGGAAATACTAGACTCCGGAAATCCATATTTCAACCACACGTTGCACACGTCACGAACGGCCAACAAAGCTCTGAAACGTGATGAGAATAGCTGTTCCAGTCATTCATAGATCGGGAAATTCTACGGAAATTGGTGACACAGGTGAGCCGTTGATCCGTCCAGAGCCCTCGGCTCCAAATCGCCGAAAAATCATGTGCTGCACTTGCAATAAAGTTTGGCGGAATAACAATAAATCGAATCGCTTGAAAAGTTGAAAAACTACGTTTTAACAAACGACAAACTGAACTTCGCAGCTCATAAACCCTCGGGTCATAGTCAGTTTTATGAACTTTAATATAGAGCGAATAAATTTGAGCGGGGATTTATTTTAATTTGCTGGTTTCTTTTTTTTGCAATTAAATTCTTTGGTAATCTGCAACGACGACTGCAGTTAGTTACCTATTCTAACAGGCACTTTGTATTCTGGAATCTTTTTTTGCTTCATTTCCTTTTCATTTTTCTTTTTCTCTCTCTTTCTCTTTCTGTTTTCTCTGGTTGTTGAACCGCGTCCAACCAGCTCGATTTTTTTTTCATTCTTCCTCTACCTTTATCTCCTTGGAACGGATGCGTCCCGTGTTCTTCCGGTCGCTGTAGACTGTGATCTTTTTTTTCCTTTTTCATTTTTTTCGATTCTCCATTCCGAGCCATTTTTTCTTTTCCGTTTCCTTGTTCTTTATTTTTACTTCTGCCTTCGTATTCTTTTGTCTTCTTCATTTTTCCTCTTGCATATACCATAAACGTGGCAAAACGAAGCCCTCCATTTTTTATCATTCAAATACGCGGCGAGTCTAAATGATCCTGTCGACACTTTTGCGTCTTCTTATTTCACGTATAAATACTACCCCTGGTCTTCTTTGTCCTCTGGTTATTTACCGTTGAAAAACGAATGTTTGGTTTGGCAACTCTCTGATTTATTAAACGGCCCCTTTTCATACGACGTCAACGGCACAATCAAACCTCTGCAGCTACCTGTCCCTATATAGAAACACAATGCCTCACCTTACTCGCACTGGGTAAATACACTTAATGCCCCTTTTGTCGCAAATACGTTATTAAAACTTCGACGGAACAGAGGCTAGTCTTCCATACAAGATTAAGCCATGATCAAGATACAGCGAACAGTGTATGCAAATTGGCCAAAAGACTCAAAGTCGACCGTCTCACTAATACAACTCTCAAATTTTCATTATATGGCAATTTTATTCACGTCTCTGCTATCGAGAGCAGAAGATCCATCAATCTCCAAATTTTCGCAGCAGAGTAAGGAATCCTGTATCTATTCATCGGGTTTGTTGTAATCTAATGTATCGTTATACTTGTTGAACGGATATCAGATTCGTGTAATTTCTGCACAACAGCTCAAACATTTGGGATAATTTAAGCAGATAATAGAGGAGACCCGTGTAAGATACAAGATAGCTTTTCCGAGGGTGGTCTTTTCCTTCGGTGGTAACTAAACAGCGATCGAAAATAAAGGCGAAGTCTTATCTCAGATTAATTCAACGGCTAAGGGCACCCGGTCAGTAAAAGCCGATTCTCATGAAATCAAGTTTTCTTAGTAATCCGGGGAGAATGGCCACCTCTCTAGATTACTTCCACAGTTACAGTTTCATTCAATTACGAAATACCGTCCATTTTCGTTGCCCCGTTGACACTATCTCGCTGATGCACGCACTACGTCCGCTAGCTTGCCCAAAGGTGACAACGAATTAGATTAGGATGTGGCGTGTTGAGCACGACTAACCCGCCTGAATAATAAGCTGGCTGTTTTATTCATCGTGTTTGGTCAGAAAGCCTCGTTCCTTCAGGAGCTTGTCTTCTCGTCCATTTGTCACGCGATCAGCCCCTGTTTAGTCTCTCGATTTAAAAAATAAATTCGTTTTATCCGCAGGTTTATACAGAATATGGTAAAGCTCGGTAAAATGTACGGCCAGGGCGGATTTGTAGCGTATAACAATTTCGTTTTCAATTCCCATAACGCAACCCCATCTGTATTTTCACCCTACGTAACGCCGCTGGGGACTAAAAGTCTGATAAGGTTCGCTGATTGGAATAAAACCGAGTTACTACGGGTCTGCATTGGTCATCGAAGGGCCGTCGAACCTGCGAACTCTACATTTAAGACGCCAATTTTACTTGCCAGGGAAAAAGCCGTTAGGACGAATAATAAACACTGAGATCCGGTGCTGGCAAGGTTCCAACATTTTATTAGAGTGCAAGGCAATGACCACCTGTTATACTCTCGGGTTTTAGGCCCTAAGGAGACTGCTCAATGCTCATCGTTCGCTGAAGTAAGGTTGAGGGAAGAGGCCGGAGTGTGAGGAAGTTTATCCCAAGACTCAACGGATGGAGGCATTTGCGAACTGGTTAATTTCACTGAATTTCACCGAGGTACAGCCGACTCGTAAAGAAATTCACCCAGCTGGTTAATTCATCACGCAATAGCCCCGGCTTTCAGTATAACTACGATCTCCTTGGGGGCAAGTTTTCGGTCTTATAAGAAATGATAAAGTTAGCATTATTCCGTTGGCCCAAGAGCCTGGGGCGAAATGTGGAAAAAACGTGATCCTTCGTCCAAAGATGAGCCGAAATAGACCCGGAAAAAGTCTTCCCACTTCAGTCATTTAGCGCATTGCGAGTTTTTTGCGCCTCTGTCTATTTCTTCATTCTCCAACTGCAGTAGGGTTCTCCGTTTTCTTTGTTTCTCTTCCTTCGGGGGGTCGCTGGACGCACCCCATAAATCCCGCAACATTTCTATTGGGTCCCCAATTATTTCCAGGATCACGTTGCTCCTTCTCGTTCCCAATTACGCGAGTCTATGTTGACCAATGATTATTAAATTTTCCACTGAGGTAAAGCTTACATTACTTCCCGGGTGATTTGGGCCCGTAATTTATCGGTACGTCTATAACTTATGTTGTTCTTTCCTGTGACAACACGTCGATGTACGATGACTGTAATTTATCCCATAAACTCGAAGCAACTTGATATATGGCTGGCGCATTGATGTGCCAAGTAAAAAATGCATTAGTAACCAGCGAGTAAATCAAAAGGTATAAAAAAGAGATTTTGTTACACGCTCATTCAACACCAAGGATATGGAAGAGCTTTTTTCAATATTCTCGGTACTCGAGTATTTTCGAACGCTCATCCTCGATCCACTCCATTTGCTCACTTCTGCCGACTTCTGTAAAGTGAATAAAAAGGAAGGAAAAAATAAAATCGCTTCTTATTAAATGAAATTATCAATGGAGCTGGGCTCAGTTAGGTACACTTGAAGACTACTGGAGAGGCAAACTCCAGTCATATTACAGCCCATCTTTAGACTGTTACTAAAGCATCCTTGAGAGGAAAGAAACGACAAGATGAAGATACGAGTCGAATTTACAATAGGTAAGAGGTGGACTCAACTCTTCGTCTTTTCATTTTTCTACGTTACTAGACTGCTGTAGTCTAGCTTGCAGGTCAGTTTGCACTCTTGAGTTCCTTTCAATATTAATTATTTCCAACATTTCTTTTTCTCTAATATTTTCTCAGTTATCACGAATATTTCTTCCGCGTATTTACACGGTTTGCGTGCTAATATCAATCCAGTGCTTATCTCTACGTCTGGCATAATATTTACCAATCTTCTCGGAGCTGAAGCACCTAATTATGGAATTAAATTTCAGTCATCTTACCGAAGCCCAGGGCTGAATTCTCAATTTTCTGTTACCGAAATCACCGATCCACGTCTCTCCCTCAATCTCTTTCTATCTATATACGTATATATCTTCTATGTATAGCTGCAGAGCAATCATCTGCACAGTGAGGTATAAATTATTTTTGGCAATCGATAACGATCAGTGACATCCGTGGGATTAGATTTAATCCGTGTCTGTAGCTCGGGGCTTTCGCGTAGTTCTTTTCTAGACAGGTATAAGGGGAGAGAACGTTCCACCTATCTTATACGTTGTACGAACTAGTTCAACATCCTGGGTTGTCTGGGATCTGGATGAGAGATAAAACCAGGTAGGAGCATCTCGCTTCTCTTATACATTTTTGAAATTTTTTTTAAAACTATTTGGACCGAGGTGAAACTCGTGTAGGTATGCTAATGCGAGGAACGGCTTAAAGAGAAGTGGCGCGTTTGCATAATATTCCAATAGTAGCATTTTGCGGTACCCATTTATGATGGCGAATCCTGGGCGAAGGGTAAACTCAACCCACGACGATATTTTCCACGCGACTTACACAATGCGCACAAATATAAAAAACGAACTATACATGTATAAGATAAAGTACGTTGTCAAAAATGTAAAAATTAAGGGAAAAAATATCTCGATTTAGGAATTGAAGGATTATTATTTTTACTGAGAATCAGGTGTATAATTATCGCGCAAATTATACTCTCAAATAACTGCCAAAAATTAATTGCACGAGTTTTAATAACAGCGGGCCGTATGATTTAATCGCGAGCTTTTCCAGATTTTAAATTGCTGAAGAGAAAAATGAAAATAAAGTCAATCGGTGGAATAATTACTGAGTTTATACAAACTTTGAAGAGACTCTACAATAATTTTTCAAATACTCTTCTCGAACTTGTTTAAAAATAGAAAAGGTTCAAAGAAATCTTTTTATAACGAGCTGTGAACATTTTTCGCGCTCGATAAACGCGCCCATTTCCTTATAGATAAGTTTCGAACGAACGCTGATAGACGAATGAAATCTTTCACCAAGACTTTTCTCATCTATCTCAGATCGATAGAGAATCATATTTACCCAAGATCACAAGACGCGGGTTTTTCACACTAGAAAAAAAAAAAAAAAAAACGCCCACTTTGCATATAATTTTTTATCAGATTTTGGGAAAGATTCATAATAATTTTTCTAACGCTTAGAAAGAACTCGGTAATTTTTTATGCGCGTTTTACTAAAGAAAAACTAATCAAATACCATAGTGATTAATCGGCACGTCTTAGAGGGAGAAAATTTCAAGCTGAACGATATAAGCTCGGAGTCTTACGACTCCCAGGGTCGTAGGATCCCCTGACACCGGGACTTCGGGTCTACCTCTACCTCTACCCTGATCCATTCGGTGTCGTAGTAACACGAGAACCTTTTTACCGGGTTTAACTAAATTTTATAGCAGTCAAGGGGAATTGGGACCCGTAGTGAACGAGGCTAAACTACAGTAGGATTTTCTCACCGAAGGTTCAGATACAGACGAATCACGTCGTTTGTTGGAGAAGTTAGAGGTTTTCGACTTTGACCGGCGACCTGCGCCCCGTCGATCCGTCAAAAATATTTCACCCAAAGAGAGAAAAGAAAAGGGAAAAAAGGAATTCACAGACTTTGGGTAAAAAGCCTTTTGTCTACTTCCAGCTCAGCGACGGCGAAATTTTTACAACACTGTTAAAACGGTCAAAAGATTTCGCGGTATTCCCTGCTGCACAGTTTTCTCTGTAAAAGAATTCCAACTGGCTGAAGAAGGCAACACGATCTAGGAGTTTTCTCAACAAGAATGGCACATAGCACACAAGTGTAACACTTCGGGTTCTATATTTACGAGCGAACTTGATCTCCAAGGGTAGTTTGAGGCTCGATAAATTCCATTTTGTTTCATAAAACAGTTTTCCCAAGTATTCTCTTCAGCCCTTTTCCCACACCTCTCTAAACTCGGATGATTGCGTAATGGTTAGCCGCCGTAATCCCTAGCGAAAGACACGGAGGATCTCGAAGAGCTTTTCGAGGCGGCATATATCTCCCTCTCAGATCTCTTTCTCTCTGGCAACAAGTGCGAAATCATACGAAAGCAACAGGGTTTTTCGGGTGATAATATTTGCCGGAGATAAACTAAGTCCATAAATTTATCGAGTCAATTTATATACCAGCAGGGAACTATCGACGTCAATAAAAATCGCGATTGCTACCACAGCGAAACGAGTTTTAAACCGAAGCGTAGAAAATCAAGAGCAAGAGAAGATCGCTAGCCAATCTGTCCGATAGAATGAAACTCACTTTTACTCTGATCGTTTTTGACACTTGAAACAAATAGTGGGCAGGTCGAATTGCCGAGGTTCAGGTTACAGTACCTATGGCTCAGAGTCGGCTACACGCGTCTTTCCGTCTTATGAAGAAAAATTTTCAAACTTTTCTAACTTATCACTCAGACTGAGTGGGTGAATTTTCTATTTGATTTCTATGTCTAAATCGTTGATACTTTTTCATCAGAACTAAGAGCCTCGATGGTAAATTCCTTCGTGCCATGTGTACGTATATATTTTTCCCTTCTTTCTCTTCTTTCCATCGCGCTGAATTTGACGCTGAAAACTTTGAGAAGAAACTTTTCTTCACCTCTTCTTCGACCGATAAATCATTAACGTAAGTTCAGCTGCGTTTGGAGTTGTCTGATTATCATTGGGCATAACTCATCGTTGTACTTTTTCCGAGCTCTTGAGTTTTCGAACGTGAAATTAAACATCAATTCCTGAATAATTGATTCGTGATGGGCCAGACTGAGTGGATGAAACAATCATGTAGTTTTGAAACAAATTTAATATTCGCAGCGGTCAACGACACGTTTCGCCATCGCAGAGCCACAGTAGAATTCATTTCGGTGGATTCAACGTAGCTGCACTCTTAAGTTTTAATTAAGCCACTAAATTTCCGCGTAAAATTGCGCAGATAGTTCAGAGTACCGATGATGTACAGATTGTTACAAGCTTGACACTCAAAGTTTATAAAGCTCTCCGGCACTTCGGCGCTTCCAGAATCCAGACAGAAATAGTACAGGCTTCTTATTTACACTTTAAATTCCGTTGAATCGAGGGATTCTTACTCATACACGGCGAATTAATCTTCAAAGGAATTCGAGGGTTAATCAACACTGAAATTCTGCTTGAAATTTGAAATACGAGATATTTAGGTACAGGCGAGGAATGCCACGACGAAAGGCGATTACCATTCGCACACATAAAGTTTCAGATCAAATCTGATAGAATAGTTTAACGTTTGAAACCTGGTCCTGACGGTGGAGTAATTTTCCGATAAGTTATATATGTGTAACTGGTCTACGGAAGGCGTTCAAACTCGAGTATTTGCTCTGATTCTCTAGAGAACTATAGCTTATTATTCAATATAAAATTTGAGATGAAATCCGTTCAATTTGTAACTGAGTATAATTACTTTCGACCTGGCTTCAGTTATAGTTACGTATTTGTGTGAGGCACTCTGTGTGTTCGAGGTGGCTCGTTTGTGGGCTGAAATACGATTATTGTAGGTGATATCGACCTACGCCATTATTTCGTATACAATGGCGTCAAGAGACGCCTCTCCATTAATTATGAACCATCTTACGATTCCGATTTCAACATCCGGCACGCAGTGATAATTGTCTAATGGTCAATTACCGGGCCGAAAATTGGCACGAAGAGTCATAAACTATAACGAGGGTTAAACTTGGCGAAGATATAGATACCTAGGCGACAAGAAGTTAGATGGACTGTATATCACAGGGTGAAACCTACGCGGCCATTAGTCAGAAAGAATTTATTTGACTCTGAGTTTAGAGTTCACAAGCTACTTTGCTACCTTCTTAGACACTATTTCATATTACAAACGCGAGAAAGGTCAGAAGTTAATTGCAACTTTCTGATACCGAGTTTTGGCCAGTTTCCACGAAATCGTAATACATAGGACGTGCAGCTGCGCGTGGGCGTTTGCATGTCGGCAAATTCAATGCTCGCATTTGAAAGTCTAATAGTTTACAAGGAAGAAGAAAAATGTTAATAAAATTTATGGACGGTGGAGAAAGAGAGAGAGAGAGTGCGAGAAAGAGGAACTATATTTCTTCTTTATTTTCTCTTGTCTAAATAAATAACCGTATGAAGTCGTTTTATCGAGTTTACAAACAAGAAAACTCAGGGGAACAAACAGGGGGATGAACTTTTGAATTTCTTGAGTAACTGATGTATCAAGAGTTCGTGGGACAGTCTAGGAATCTAATTGAGAAACGGAAACGTGCCTGCCGTTGCAGTCACTGATGGATCGGAAGCTCTAACTTTCTCTGAGCGACGCTTTTCATAGAAAAAGATAAAAACACGATTGCAAGCTCTCGTGATCGATAGACCGCATTATATTCAACATATTTTATTGCGAAAAGGGTGAAACGGATTTTCATTACAGAGGGAACATTTTATCACGCTGGAAAGAGTGGGGAAAAGCTTTAACGATAATTCGAAAATGAGAACGATGAAATTCAAGGGAATTAACAGATATGGGGAATGTCTCGTTTTAGGTTTGATTTCGCGAATTGTATAAGACGTATATTAGTCAGCCCTAGAGGGATGATTTTGAGGAAAATTAATTTACCTCCAAGAAATGATTAATTCATGTTCTTTGTAGTTAATCCTCTTAAGCAAACCCCTACATTGACGAGTAAGGCAATGTTGCATGACTCTGTTGCTTGGGTTTTAATTTTATTAAATTTCTGCCAAGTTAGATACAGCGCTACTATAAAGTCGGCTATGGAGTTAAAAGAAAAGTTAATCAAAGTAGAATTGGACGATCTCAACCATCACTATTCTATATAAAAACAGAACTGAGTGAAACTTATAAGGAAAGTTTTCCACAAACGAAATGAAATAATTCCACCGCTAGAACGAATCTATAAAAAAAAAAAGTACCCCTGAGCTAGGGGTTGGAAAATTATAGTCCACCTGTCGCTTTGAGGGTAAAAATGACGAAGCCACTTGTTACGCGTCTCACGGCACCTGCACAAATCCCTCAACCCTCGTTGAAGGGTAATAAAAAGAAAAGAAGGAAGAAGTTTTTTCAGACGAGTAAAATTGGCTCAGGGTCGTGAATAGAACTTTTGCATTTAACACGAGCGTTTTTTTGTTTGTTCGTTTCTTTTTCTCTTTTTTTTTTTTATATGGTGAAAATAAATATTCTCACTCACCTTTTCTCGCGTATTAATCACTCGAGCGCGTGGAAAACGTCGAACATCGCGCAGCGTGAAAGCGAGATACTACTTATACTGGTCGACGAGCCAAGGTGCAGGACCGACTTACTACGACCTACGACCTCGTGCTCCTGAGGAGTCCTCTCACGTCTGTGACAGGGCGACGCGCGCCGTCGCCGACGATGACGGGGTCGGGACGCTGTGCGCCAGCGCTTGTTCTTCCCTCTCAGCCCGATCCCTCCAACCCCTACCTGCCTGCAAGCTTCCGTACGTAGTTTGCGCCGCCAACTGGGTCAATACTGAAACCACCCCTGTTCTCACAAGCCTCAACCTAAAGCTTCCTCCTCATCCCACCCCTTCCCCCAAGTCCCATTTATGTATCCGTTCCTTGGTGTAGCCTTGTGCACATCCTGTGCAAGGGGAGTCCCGTAGTGCCTTAAGACTCCGCCGCCATAATCAACGGGTCTGTTCTTTTCGGTAAGAGATGAACCTCCAGGTGAGTATTCCAGATCCCTAAAACCGCGAGGGAATCCACCGCGATGGCCCATCAAGGATTCACTTGCTTCTACTATATTTCTCTCCGCGATTGTGAGCCACGTCTTCCGAGGAGTTTCCAGACCCGGGCAGGGGCAGCCAGAGGCGAGGAGTATCAAGATACAGATAGTATGTGCTCGCTGCACGGGTGCAGCAATTGCAACGTATGGGAGAAGATATATTGAGCTGGGTTTCTCGGTTTTGATATAAACCCTTTGATTTGAAATCCCAGGAAAGCGGGACACTTAGGAAAGTTAACTTCGTATAACTTCCCGAGGGAGTCGACCGAGATATTTCGAATTACTTGCAGATTTTCGAAGGGGATGAAAAAGAAAAGTCTCGGCAACCGTTCGTGAGATTTCAATCAAATTTCATCGGTCAGTATTTCCTGGGGCGATTTGAGCTTTTTCAACAAATATTGTACAACTTTTGAACCACTGTGGCAGAAGGGGGTAACAGTTTGAAATTTCAGCTCATTTTTCACTCCGATATGAACTATACCACTTATTAATTATTTCCTTGCTTGAAAATGTTTTTTAATAAGTAATAAGCGAGCGAATCCCCTTCCTCGACCGGGTGGAAAAATGTGGAAATTTTTAAAGCCAAGTTTCCTAACAACTTCGGCCACTCAGACACCTGAGAGACTCATAAATTCACTACGATTATAGTTATCAAAACTTCATTTACGATCGAGTCATGCTGCACTTTGGGTACAGTCTAACTCGAGCAGGAAATAGTAGGGGAATTAAACTACGTCTACGTATCTCCGCCTCGCACGTAGGCACATTTACATCTCATCACGTTTATCGTATTCTTCCATCACGTTTGCATTGCTACTGCAGCCAGCTTCTTTTCACACTCGCTTAGTATCGCGGAAAAAAAATGAGTCTCTTGAAAGAAGCATCACGACACGTACTTTCATAGACTACAGTGAGTGAATATCTGATATTTGATATTTGGAAGAAGATATTCTAATCAAGTGTCCTAATTCAGATAATAAAATGTCGAAAAGATATTCTTCGGTATCTTTTGTGCAATATGGATATTCCTTACTCCCATCGTTCGTGCAGCTATACGGTTGAATGTCAGCCGCGGCTTCGTCCGCCCGTCTTTTCATTTTCCCCTGTTTCACATGGCAATAGTACTTTTTACCTCTTCAAAATTCTGTCGGTATATTCGTATAGAATTTTCTGACGCGTTGGTTTCCTCACTTTCGTGTATATGCTTTTGAAGTTTTCATCGCAGTAGGCAGACAAGGAATTGACATTGGATAAAATGAACTATATTCTTGCTTACTCGGTTTCGGGATATTTCTAAATCTCAAAAGATCGAAGGTTAAGCTTGCGATCGGAGGCCAGTCTGAACTTGAGAATGGGTCGTTCCAATCCCATTCAGTTCAGTTCTTCTCTCGGGCCTGCTCTCCGTTATACGGCCTCACGTTCGAATATCTTGGCAATTTTCCACGTGGAACGAACCGTTTTCGCTGAAACGGTAATTGCTTCTCCGAGAGTAGGCATGTATTCCTTTGTGTAATAGAAGAGATTTAGGAAAGTGGATCCAGCGAGTGAGCTTGCGAGAAAAGTCCAACATTTTCTTTTCAAATCAGTAACTCAACTCATAGCGTGGAGAGAAAAGTGAGAAAAGCATCTGCCACGTAAACTGTTGATATCCTTATTCCTAGCCTGCGCCCAGCTCCCGGATGGAAGAGAGTTTTCTCGTTCTTCAGTTAGTTAGAAATAGAAAATAGTCAGGGGTCACGTTGTCGAGCACGCGAGACGCCGTTTCTGCATTATTTATACGTCTCGGAGTTTTTACTTTGAAAACGACACCCTGCATTGACTTCGCAACGCTATTCAGACGGTCTAAGTATGCTAGTCTATGAAATATAAATACAATAAAAACGCGAACTTTCCATGAAACTGGCTGCTTTCATAAAACTACAGAAAAGCCATGCAAGCTTCCAATTGTTCTCGCCCCCTGCAAACCTGCGTATTTGTTGAAAATAATTGAAATTTTACTGGTACAAGCCGTGAGGATGTTCAGATTTTCTGCACCTGTGTTAAACCAATGAATACATTTCCCTTCCTTCTTCTTCTATTTTTTACTCTTCATTTTTTTCTTATTACATTTCGCTATTGGCTTCAGCCGAGGTAAGGGTAAGCTGCCCGGGCTTAGATTCTGCCCCAGAAATTGGAGGGCTCGAAAGTAGGAACTTGCAGGAGCGAGGTCGACTACAAACGCTTAGGCGAAGTCATGCCACTTTAAATTCCAGTAGAAAGGGGAGAAAAAATTTACAGGTTTGTTAAATCAGAGTGGTTCTATAACCCTACCCCTTCGCTCAACCCTAAGGCTTTTCTTGTTGCAGGCTTTATTCGCTTCATAAGGGCTCGCTTTTTTACCTATTCGCTTATTCAGGCCAGCAGACTATGTCGAGGGATCAAAAGTAAATGGGTATATATAAATGCATTAGATATTACATTCTCAGCATATTTTTATAACAACGAAAATTTTCTGCTCAATCAATTTTCATCTCTGATAATATAAATTTCCAATTATGTGGTCATACAAAAAGTTGGAATCATGTTTCAAATCCATTATCCATGTATATCCTAATTACCTGTCGAAATACAATACAACTCGTGTATATTTCGCTGAACTCCGAGTTTCATTTCATGTAAATTATTCAGTTCGAAATATTCGATATAAACGAGCCTCTGATAGATACTATACACACATTGATGAAAAGAGTATGATTGGTTGACGGTTACCATAAAACTCTGGAATGGCTGCCTGTATAATCCCACAGGGGTAGTAAGCCTGACGTCAGACGTTCTAAGACCACAAGAATGGCGAATAAATACCACATCCGCATTATACGTATTTTACTTTCAACGATATGGGAGGAATTTTGTTACAGTCAACGTCGATACAAGTCATGAAGCTCCCTTACGGGGTGGAAATTTTTCGCGAAATACTCCGAACCCGAAATTCTTACGTAAACTGATTTGAAAATTTGGAGAGATTCGAAGTAGAAGTTTCTAACTTGATACAGATGTCCCTTTGTGCAGTTCGGAAACTTTACAAATTTCTTTCAAAGAAATGACTCTGGTACATAAAAGTTGGAGGGAAAATTTCTTTCTCTGTTAAGATGCACTTAAAGAGAAAGTGAGCCAAAGTCACCCCCAGAATTTACGATCAACCCTTATCAGTCCATGGTAAACAAATCCAGGGCATCGAGGTCAATATTCAAGCCGATATACCATGCAGCATAAAGTGAAATTGAATCGATCTTTGAAGAGGTAGGAACTCCTTTGGTCCGAGCGCACAAAGTCACTCTGGATTTGGTTGGTTGAACAGATGTTCCCTGACCTGAATAAGGCCGCGCTTATTACCGGGTAGAAAATATTCTTCGGAAGGTTCTTGGACGGGATTATTTCCCAAAGTTATGGTTGACTTCAATTCTGGCAACGAAATCTCAGACCTTGCCAAACTCCAAAGATTAAAACTTTCTCGTCTCAAGTTCAAAGTGCGTCGTGGCTTTCAAATGTATACATATATATGTATAGTGTATACATACAAGGGATGAATGGCAGTCCTTTGCTTTACGTAAGTATAACATCTGCTGTGTTAACCCTCCATACATATAATAATATTTGAACATACGTGGTACGTGCATTCAAAAGATTTACTAAGCTTCCGGTCCAATAAGCGTTCGTTATAATTGGGTATGATCGTTCTTCAAAGGACTGTATATTGTGTAACGTTTATGTGAAGTCTTCATCGTGACGTTTGACTGAATAATTAAAAGTTTTCGTTCGTTACTCGCCGTAAATTTCCCCATGTTTTTAATGCCGTTACTTTATTCCGTATGATCTCTTCTCCCGTTATTATTACAACTACCAAGCAATTTTATTTCTGAAAATTTTTCACCCTCACACCACCGCTCCCTTTCAGAATGACGTACGCGTGATCAACGAACATAAAAGCCACGTCAGAATATATGAAAACGTCGTACGAAACGCTACTGCGGAGACAACGCGTTAATCTCGAATCACCCGAAAATCGTGGACAAACGTTTTCATACAACGAACCTCCCCGAGATTAGGAATTATGCGAAAAACCTTCGGGGTTCAAGCGGCTTTTTCGTCTCATTTTAACTTCCGGACGGAAAATCGAGTCCCACTGAATCCAAGCGAAAGTTTCCGCTTCATTTTATTTGTTATCTATTCATTCGTTTATCTGTCTATCCATAGAGAGTCCGAGGCAGTGTTCAATACCGCGACGATTTATAAGTTGGAATCGTAAATCCGTACCTATCTCGTGTTTTTCTAACAGGCTACAACGATAACTTCGAGAAGGTACGCGGAGAACAAGGTCTTTAATCAACTTGCGGAAGCACCCAATATTTCCTAGCGTATACTATATCCGTGGCCGCGCAGCATGGCAAACCAGAATTTACGAAGTGGAAATATATGTGACTGGCCAGCCATGACCCGGGACCACCGGGTCTGGATAGCATCTAGACCAACTACTGGCCTCCTGTTTTGCAGAAGCGTGCAACTGATCAACCTGTCAGTTATCTGCCGTAACAATTTCACCTCTGGTTTTAATCCTGTCGAAATTTTGTATTGTCGTATCTCGAACCTTGCCTTTTTACTTCTGTGGATTCACAGGGGTACATGCGTACATTGAACGATTGAAAAAAAGGCTCTAAACCCCCACGACTTTTACGATTATTTCCATCCGGCCTCCGGGTTATGACTCGGAATAAAAGCGGGAAGAAATATCCAAGATTTTCAATACGCGTGTTATGAAAGCTATAGAGGCAAATTGTGATTTCAAGTAAAAGCCCCGTCCCGGGGGTGATTTATAGTCAGCTTTATATTTATAAAAGCATCAATCTGCATTCACGACGCAGTTTTTCAAGGATTTTTACCGCTCGTTGGATGCACCTGACAATCCCCCGCTCTTCAATTATGTTATTATTTACTTTTTCACCCCGTTTTCTTCCTCGTATTATTCTCCCTTCTTTTACGCCTTCGACAAGTTACGTGCGAGGCATATTCATCGTCACACTTACCTCCCTGATAAACGGGAGGAATATTAAACCCCATGATTTCATTATCGAATCAACTCGCCCGCTTTAACTTTCTCAGAACTTTAATTTAACAATCAATCAGTCTCACCTCATACTGCAATATCTATTCGCGTATCTTATACCTCGTGAAACTCCCGCCCACCTTTGATGCTGGCTAATAATTAATAGACCAAAAAAATCTACCCCTTCATCAGCGAATAAATTATACAAATCCACAGACCGCACGTACTATCTTCGTAATATAAGGGTCGTGTCCTTCAACTGCGAATGTCCCTTGGGAGGCGAGGAAAAGCGTGAGTCACGCTGGGTCGAAGTTGAGGCAGTTTTCTTTTAGCTTTAGTTCTCTTCAGCCCTAGAAGCTGCGGCCCTCGCCTCAGTCTCTGCTTGATAAAGTACTCTAATTAATGTAGAAAAGGACCTAGGGAAACGTTAAGCCCGGACATAAGACGGTATCAAAAAAAGAAGAAGATGAAAAAAAAAAAACTAAGGACTTTAGAAGAAATAAGACTTAACGCGGACGGAAGCTGGACTACCTGCTTTCCCGTTGGGAAGAGACTCCGAACGGTCAGAAGCGCCGCGGAGACGTCGCCGGAAACGAGTATCTCCGGGTCTAAGTGCTGTATAATCTTTATTGCCTCATCTACATGGATCTGCATTTTCTTAACGCCTGTCAGAGACTATGGAGTCCAGTGATCAATACTGTGAATTTCATTGCTATGCATTCTCGGACTAGATATGGACCCGGTACCTATACCCACTTCGCGCGGAATTCATACATTGCAATTGCAATGTAAATTTACTGCTTGCTAATCCGAGCTTGCAGGCTTGCAGCAGTTGCAGCAAACTGTGACTCGATACCTTCGCGCTAGAATTTCCTCTCATAAGGGTCTTGGACATACTAATTTGCATCTTCGGTGAAAGAGGATTGAAAAAAGCTCTCCCTTCTGCTTTTGACGATAGGCTGAAGTTCGCGGATTCAATTCCAAAGTTGATGTCAATTATTACCTCCGATCTCGTTATCCAAAACCAGCTGATAGTACAGAAGTTTTTAGACCCGGGTGCCGAGAGGGCGGAGAATTCTGGTTGGACACAAAAACGGAATGCTTCAAGGAAGAAGTATACTCTCGAGTTGAGGCGTCCCTCAAGAAGTTAGAAGTACCGATTAAACTCTGTCGAGTAAGAAGTCGTTGTCAAAATATGGTTCGCCAGCTCGGTGAACCGATACGGAGTAGATATCTACGGGTTATAAAGATAATCGTGAGAATTTCTACGGTACCAATGTCACAAGTTTTAATCATTCTTAGCCCTGCTATAAAAACAGCAAACGCGTTGAGAGTATTTATATTCCCAAAAGTTCTTTATACACGACTAAAAGCGGTTTCATTTCTCCGGTGGTAATTCTTTCGCGATTATTATCAATTTGAATGTGTCGCTGTTTCTGTGAAGCTAATAGATTTTACGATTGTTCTCCCTTCTTTTTTTTTTTGCGTAATTAAACATGCCATAATTATACACATTACATTGAACGTAAAGAACAAAGAAAAGAAAAAAAAAATGCTAGACATAATTTTATTCTAATTATCAGACGATTACGACCCACTTTTATAACGACGTAGTTTATTATTCTAACAAATTGCGACGGATGTTTTTTTCGCAAATTAATTGAAATGAGATTACAACCATCGCTTGTATCTTAGCCCGACGTTAAAATCCAACGATTATTTCATGTTAGCAATTACGTATGATTACCCACATCCGCGAGGCCTTTGGAATAATGAAAAAATACGAAATGATGAATATCAACCCCGCGAATAACCGGGGAGCAACATAATTACGACTGACGTGCGTTCGATTGAATCTTCAACCCCAATTGCCTCTTGTACTATTCAACCGCGAATCATTAATTGGGTATGTAAAAGATAAGAGATAGCGACTACCGCGGTTAATCTCTTCGAGATTTAGATATCCACGAATCTCAAGCCAAATCGCGAAACTGAATGAAAATTAATCAACGGTTCACGGGACTCGGAAATTCTGGTAGGGATACAATAACAATGGCATCATACCTCGGCAAATATACTTCGAGTAGATTTCCCTCGTCTCATAGTATAACGACCCTTAGGCTGCTCTCGCGGTCGACGCTATTGAGACTCATGCTCATGCTTCAGCGTGGCCTTGTTACATGCCATTTACTTCATTTGCTTTCTCGCCAAAGTTACTGCCGCTTCTATTAAATTCTCATTAGAGGAAAATTTTACGCCCTCATTATTTGTTAAACTATTCACCTAACTACCGCTCATTCTGCGTTACTGTTTAACTACACTGGTTCGAGGATTTTCATATTGCATTTCATCATCCCAGGCTAATCGAAAATTCTCCACCATTTGTTTCATTGCTATTATTGTTGTAAATTGTTAGTCGGTGGGGAAACTTTTTTATCTCTTCTCAGACCACTGCAGGTCTTGAATAGAACTCCTGGGAAACTTCGAACGCAACTAAAAGTGGCCAAAGTCGGTGGTAGATGATCACTGAGAAACATCTGACGTTGACCGCTCAGCGAAGTACTTCCTGAACCCTATTCAAAGTGAGCCTAGTGTTCAGGGGTTAACTAGTCTCCCTTGAAACCTGTTTTGACACGAAACAACTAAAGCCACAAGCTCGCCTGTTGGATGATATTTCAAAGGGACGACCCTCAGAGATCGGCTTTCAAAAAAACCAAAGAATACAATACGCCAATTTTGACAATTTGTCGGGGGGGTTGGTTTGTTCAGAAGTGTGAAAAACCGGGGCAGCTGCTTCTGTTAAATTTTAACGAGACTCTCTCTTGCTCCGAAATGTGTATTAACGAAAAAAATGCAAGAGATAAAAATAAAAAATGGAGAAATGGAAACACGAATACAATGCCACTTATGATCTCGAAGGATTTGATAACACTCGGTGGCTCAGTTCTGGAACAATGTTTTCAAATGACACTCGACTATCCAGAATAGCCTAATTAAAAATCTCATCAATTGGCGAAAAAAGAAACAGCGATTCTTTCTCACTAATTCGATCGTAGAGTCAACGTTTTTCAACCACATCATCAGCTCATAATACCAATAATTGATCACTGAGGCAGATGATACTATACGAACCAGTTCCACTCAACGCCTATACATCGAATCCAGGTTATTGAAGTGAAACTGGTCTGTCATATAACCGTCACTCATAGTTGTTCAACTTCATAGCCAGTTATCATGTAATTATCGAGCACATTCAAAGCACGTACAAAACGTGTTTACCCAACTTGCATATAAATAGTTGATACAAAGCTATACGTATGTGCGATGTATACGTATACATGCCATATGCACATTAATATAAACGTGGGTAGATAACCGGTGGCCTTGAACACATTATATTGGAAACAGAATCCTGTAACGTGAAGAAGTCACCATGGCAACGGATTCATCAAGGTTCCCCTCCGTGTCACATTGCCAAAGCATATCCTCCCCGCTCATTTCATTCCGCCGTAACCACCCTCTTACAGGATCCCTTGCCATCCTACCCCACACATTTCGCTCCGGCTCTTTCATACCTGGTGTACAGCTCTCATCTTCAGGAAAGAATCGAACTCGCATCAATCTCGCATCCGGTAGTTGACATAGATCGGACTATTGCCCCTTGCTGGCTAATTGCAAGGGAGGCAAACACGATCTAATGAAATTTAGATTAGAAGACGAGAGTCGGTCGGGTTAACACCAATTTTCTCAGTCCCTAATCCCCCATGAGTACATGTCACAATTTGAAACATAAAAATTTATCGGGAAAACATTTTTTTCAATCTACTCAAATGAATTTTTGTAATCCGTTCTAATCCTGGTCTGAACTAAATTGCATTAGAGAATGATGTTGTTTAGTGTTTACTGAGTGATCTTGCTTAGTTGGCGTGGGTTGTTTGAATGGACTCAGAGACTTTGACTCTCGATTGACACTCCGCAAATGTCACCGTGCTGCTTAATGCTTGTTGAATAATTAATGCCAATTCCTGCTCATTGTCACAGTTGAATAACCGGCTGCGCGGGAAATCCGACAGTGATTAGGCCCATGATGCATAGGTAATGGATTTGAATGGTGTAAAATTTATAATAACGTACTACGGCGTCGCTCATCCGGTAATGTGATGAATGAATTAGATGGCTGAGGGTGAATGGAAATTTATAAAATAGGAAGAGGTAAGTATAAGCTCGCATAAATACATGAAAATGGTTAGCTGAAAATTTTACAGAGAAATAAATTGGCTCGTCGATTGACGTTTGAATTTTTATTTCGAAATTGGAAAGTCGCTTTACAAACGATAAATCCCCGCCAGAATCGGCTGAAATATTTTTAACGAAGACAACGTTATGTCTGCAGGATGGATTTAAGACTTTTGAGCGACGTCGAAGCGTATTCTTTGAAAGAAAAACACGACTTTTGTTTCATCTCAAATAACCGGATTCAAAGATAAAACCGCTGCGAGGAAATCCATTTGGTAGATTGCCTCGAATTTTTTGACTCCCGTCTGCGAAACCACTTTTTTTTCAACTTCACACTATCCATATGCGTGGAATTTGCCGGAGTTGAGTAAATTTAGAGGTACAAAAAAGGAGGCAAAAGAAAGGAAACGAAGAGAAGCAAAGACGCCTTGAAAGGCTTACGCGATTTTATGGGATTTTGAAAATGATAGCATGGGGCATCCGGAGCACCGTTCGCAGAAATTCCTGCGTACGGGCGTTTCCAAAATCGACTGAAAACATTTTCAGCGAGGTTTGAAGTTGAGAAACAATTTTTCATCCCAGTGGCACCTTCTACAGGCCATCTGGACAAACTGAGCGAATGCCTGAAACTCAATACTATGCAAAATGTGAATCGTTTTTTATCCAATGAAAGCAATAAATTGTCACAGAGTTCAATATCCTTGAATTTTACGAAACTTTATATCCTCACGATCCCGTTAGATGCGAAACACCAACTTTCCACTTACCACTCGTGATACCATGGATTCCGACTCGCTGTACTGCTAGCTGTTAAAACAGCGAATGATGTATCCGCTGACGATATTTTCTACCAGCTGTCGGATTTCATGAAAATTTTCGTGGGTACGTATATGATTTTTGAGAAAGTTGATTTTCGGGAAGGAAATTTTTTTAGTTCGAAAGTTGAGGTGACAGAATAAGACAGTGTTGGGTATCATCCTTTAATGTCTACAAAATATAGTAATCAGGAGTACAATAATATTTATATGTGTATATATATTATTATCATTCAAATACATATACGAACTGTACATTGAAGATTCAATATATGACTAGAGTTCGAACTATAAAACATGGCCGCGTATCCAGAACACGATTTATAGCTTTGCATCGAATAAAAATACCTCAAGTCCAGCATGATATAGGTATACCCCGTTGAGCATTATGTTTTATTATTCTTCTTTGTGGTGATAAAAAATTTGTTCAAAACCAATCAGTCATTTATTGGCAGTATATTGACAACGACGAGAGAAACGGTACCGGATATGTTTCAAGAAACCTCTCGCAGTATGAACTTTACATATTCATCATCAAACTGAAAGTATCAAATATTTTCAGACGCAAATAATCGATCGTGTCCGTACCACGCGATTCATGGATCTCATTTCTACGTCCTATATAGGAACCAATGCGGTCTTAATTCCGTCGATACAATTCTTTATGTTATAAAATTACTCTCCTACAATGAGATACGCGTAATTCGACTCAGAAATAAAAGAAACTCAAAAATTTCAAGACGCGAGTCAACTCACGAGCATCGAACTTATTTTGCAGACATTCAGCTCGGAGTCGTTTCTTCGAAAAAAAACCCATTGACTGTATCCGATAGGAATGTTATTGAGGATCTTAGGTCCCGTGGCATAAATCCACGCTATGTTAACATACATATTATTTATAATTCATTTACAGGAAGAACATACCGAATAAATGATAGAAAATATCGTAAAAAATGACAAACTTTGACCGTCTTCAATTTATTTCGTCTGTTGTATCAATTTCGTATGGCCGATATAACAGTTCAGCGTTCAACAATCAGTGAAGTGTTGCTAACGAATCAATGAGATAATAATTTATCAGTTTTTCAATTAGGTACTGTGTAACTAAATTGGAACTAAATGTATACTTAATTCGTTGAGATTGACATCTGAACTATATCTAATCTCCTATGATATATATTTATATAAGCAACAAACGGTGGATTCGTACTGCAACGAAATATCTAAGAGAGATAGCTCAGCGAGTCTCTTGATTTAATTTTATTTATTATTTGTACGAATCCAATAACTAAACGCGATCGTTACTAAAGTGTGCGACTTTTAACTATCTTACATCACTTTACATATTATCAACAACGTTAGATTTTGAATACTCGTAGATATACTCGTAGTTAATTTTCCTTTCGTATTTCATTTCCTGCTCGTTAGCCAGACGAGAAAATCGAACCTTATACTGCCTATGGTCGAATAAACCTCTCGCTATCACCACATTATTAAAACTATGAAACTCGTTTATATATAAATACCAATCAAGTCTATTAACTGGTTACTTATTATTTTGAGATCGTGTTTGCGCAGTTTCTATAAAGCTAAAAATCGAGTAATACTACATATCACTGCCTTGTCCCTGCACGCAAGACGGAAAACTCCAAACCCCTATCTATATAAATATATATAAACATTTATATATATGTATATACATACGTCCCTCACACTTCGCTATACTCTTGCAAACCCCTTGCGGGCTGGTTCAGGCTTCGTTACTGATTTAAAAAGCTGTTGTTTTTAGAAATCAGACCAGCACTGCTCTCAGACATTGGGATTATCGCCGATTTTTCACCCTTGGGCAGCTTTGCCCTTGACTTGATGTTCGGCTTGAGTCCTTTCCGGAAATTCTGAGGACAATTTTATTCAAATATTCAAATATCTCTGACGCTCCCACAGCGATGAGAAAATCTTTTCTCACTCACCTCCCGAATGCTTCCTGGCGATGTCACGACGTAATATATAGCGTAGCCCGGTATCCAAATCATTGATGAAAGACTGAGGATGAATCCGACCACCTCAGCCCACAAGGGATACTCGTAGAAGTTTCCATACCTCAGGGGAGCGTATTGGATACATTGGAACGCGAATATGAACTGAAATTGGAAAACCGAATCGTTGAAAGGTTCGAATACATCTTTAAACACTTTTTCACACTCACCGCCATAACAACTGGAGCAAAAACCAGCCAACAAATGTACAAGAATTTGTTCGGACGAATGCCCATCATCTGGTGAACGCAATCACAGAATTTCTGGGTACCGAAAATCCAAGAAATCGCTATTGTTTGGAAGAAGCAAACCCACAGGATCGACATTCCACTTGCAGAATAGAAATCCATCAACTGAAAGATGTAGACTCCACCCTGTAATGGATAATCATCGTTTTTAGTAATTAACGCTGAGCTTAGAGGCGTGTATTCATCACATTCCTACTCACATGCGTGACCATAGGAACTCCCATGAGGAACATCAGCAAGCAAATAGCAATCGTAAACTTGTTGCGATGTGGACGTAGGGTGTCCGGCCAGTTGTCGACAACTCCGGTAATGAATGATTCCACGATACAAAACTCGCTGTCGATGCCAAGAATCTGTCGAATAGGGGGGAGAAAATTTTTATGGAATTGAAAGAAGAAGAAATCTCATCTAGACAATTGATTCTCACGATCAGCATGACGAAAAATATGATCGCCCAGATCGGGGCACCTGGAAGCTTAAGGACGACTTCGGGATACGTCAGAAACACTAGGCCAGGTCCGCTCTTGACAACTTCGGATACCTCGGTGCCTTGTTCCATGGCGATGTGTCCGAGGATGGAAAAAGTCACGCAGCCAGCCAGGAGACAGGTGAGAGTGTTCACCACGCAGGTGATCAGAGCGTCCCTTCGAATAAGCCACGTATTTTTGATATTCCAAATTTCTGGATTTCAAGGAGAGAACGAAACTCACTTGTAGCAATTGTGATGAAACTTGTTGTACGATCCTAGAGCGGGCAAGGCTCCGGTCCCGATACTATAGGCGAAAAATATCTGCGTGGCACCGTCGATCCATGGACCAGGATTGAGGAGTTCTTCCCATCTCGGAGTTACGTAGTAAAGTAATCCCGCGTCAGCACCTTCTAGGGTGACGGCTCTCCCTAGTAAAATGAATAGCACAACGTAAGGAAAGAGAGCTGAGAACCAAATGATCTTTCCACTCTGGTGAAGACCTCGACGGATGATTAGGTACACAAGTAACCAGCCCAGTACCAGACAGCCCAAAAGTTCCCATTGCATTCCACCGATCTCTTCAATCCCGCCAGTTATTCCAAGAACTCGTCGACTGAAATCAGGAATTAATCACGTCAGTTACAGAGTTTGCTTATCCTGACAAATTTCATTGGGTCAGGGCACGGGGTTTAATTAACTTTATTAATTACGAAAGGAAGTCTGAAATACTCGGCAAACTAAGTGACGGGGTACTATTTTTCATTAGCATTCACTGCTCGTTTACGGTACCGTTCTGCAATCAATTACACGTCGTGAGGTACCGCGATGCAGGTAATGTAGAAGTCGTTTACTTACTCCCAATACTCTTCGACCGGAGTTGTGTGATGTATACTTTGATTCGGAGACGAAGTTGCGTTGAGATATTTAGCTGCCTCGACTTGCTCGGCGCTAAAACATGTCTCAGTGTTCCACCAGTTTCCTAAATTGTTATATTTTCGGTCAGCGATAGTAGAGTTCTTTTTTTTTCGATCGAGAAATATTTCGCTCACCACAACCGCTCCATGGCAACCCAGGAAGATTCGCGAACGTCGCGATCAGGTAGAACAGCGTCCATGCGATTATTATGCAGTAGTAAACGTCGAGGAAGAATACGATCGTCATTGTCGCATAGCCGACCCCTGAAACGAACCATTCACCATGAATTCCTATTCCCATTCATAGAAATTGAACACCATAAGTTACGCTTTGGTACCTTGGAGCAGGGGGCACAGCTGACCGACGAGAGTCATACCACCAGCCCCGAGATATTGTCCGATGGCAACTTCTTGGAAGAATATTGGAATGCCGCAGAAAATCATCGCGATTCCATACGTCACGAGGAAAGCACCTGAGTAAGAAGAACCGCGGAGATATGATAGATCGCCTGATTTTGAGAAGATGAAAAAAATAATCCGTCGAGATTCTTACCGCCTCCGTTTTTGTAGCATAGGTATGGAAATCTCCATACATTGCCAAGGCCTACGGAAACACTTATGCAAGAGAACAAAAAGTCCAACTTATTGTCCCAGCCACCGCGCTCCGCATCCTCACCGCGATTACCAGACCCTGCAGTCTCTCCCTGCGGTGGCGACACGACCATCTTCGGAATTGCTCGCGATGATTCTCCGGCTGATGATGGCTTTGCCTTGAACTCGATGAAAGTTTGTTCCGGGTCCGCCGGCTCCCGTTCTTCGCCCCAGTAATACATTTTCTCCGACATACCGCTGAAACGAGTGGCGTTTAGTTATCTTTCGGATAGGAGAATTTTGGAAAATATCCAAGCCTTTTGGGCGGGATTTTTCGCCTGAGAATAATTCCGTGAAAGCGGAAGATAAGCCAATTACGAATCATAGAAAGCCTCGGCTTATCCCAAAGGTTCCCAAAGGTGGAAAGACTTCGGGGTCTAAGACGGGCGAACGTCGTTGACATTTAGCGCGTATTGATCTTCGCATTAGCCAATATTGTCTGCGTAGGAGGAGAGTTGAACGGCAATATTGTCTCTCTAAAGTTTTCAAATCTGGACCAGCTTGTGTCTCTGCGTAAACGACGTGTGAAGAGATTTTAGTCAGGCTGTAAGACGGATCGACAATTCTTCACGTCGATGTAATTTTGACAAACAACCGTTCGGCGTGATGGTTTTTTATTTATGAAAAATTGTGCATAAATGACAGGGGTCTTCGTTCATTTGACGCTAACAGCTTCGTTTCTCTTTATTATGAGATGTGTATGAAATCTTTGAAGAATAAAAAAAAAAAGATTGTTTGATCGCTGCTATGACGTGCTGGATAGATTTGCATAACGAATGTAGCACAGGTGGAGATCAAGTCGCGTTTAATGACATGAAGAAAAAATGATCTATGAGAGGTTCGATTGATCTATCGAAGAAATTCTCTAATTAAGTCTCATTGAAGCTATTCAATAACCTTTCTCCACTGCTTATAGTTAAATGAAAAAGCGTTACGCGGCAATTTACCGCCAAACCGGTTGTCGATTCCTTTCTTTGTTCAACTCTACGCATAGCATATATCATAGACGCTAATGAGCTTCTCCCGCTCCTTATGGCCTACGGGTTTCTTTCTACGCGATACACGTGCCGTTCTGTTTTTAGTTCCGAAATTTTCTAACCGCTCTCACTCACACGTATGCGCAGATACATTAATGCTCGGTCTATGTAACAGACACGCGCGCTTGCCCAGTGTATTTTGCGTATCGTGAAAGGGAAGATTCTAGAGTGTTTGTGCCGAAGGGATGCTGAACGCAAAATCAATAGACACGCGCACGCCATGCTTAGTTTCCACGTGGAGGCTCCCATAGCTGTGAAAATAAATTGATTAACACTCTGCGCCCATATTTATACTCGTGGATGGTCAGCGACACTTGTCACAGAAAGTACTGGCTATCCAATCAAACGAATCACGTGAAACGAGTTTCCGCTTAAACGACGTTATAACGGTCGTCACTTTTACCGGATTTGGATAATTCCGAGTCTGCGCAATCCCCGAACTGATCCCCGGCATAAACATCAACTCATGGGGTAACCCGTGCAGGGTCAAAACACTTCAATCCCAAATGAAAGGGAGCTTGTAATCAACAATCGTGGATACATTTGAGACCCTGAGCTCTTCTCGAGACTCTACTTCGCTTCATTCATTACAACAAGATTCGGCTGATTGATAAATGACGCAGTAGTACGGGGAGGAAGACGATTTCATCGAATCATTAAAGCGGTTTAATAATTCGTAGAAATCACAGCAGATTTTTGCTGTCTGATCTTTGGTTTTGGGAATGAAAATAATGACTAGGAAATTCGAACTACATATCACAACAGAATATGAAATAGCAAACACAAACACACCTTGATTGTCATACGACAATTTTGTTACGCACTTTGGTAACTAGGTCCTCCGGTATATCGCGTACGGGGAAATGGAGCCACAATTTTTGGAAAACCTTTAAGCCTCGGAATTTTCAAATTTTTTTTCGTATTTATTACGGAGTTATGAAAGGGTTGTAAGTCTTGAGCGACCTACCTCACAAGGGTCGCCGTTGTAGAGTAAAACGAACGGCGCAACCCTGCGGGAATGTCGGTCCCGGACGCATGCGCCCTTCCATTTTCACCCTCAAACACACCCCTACATCACGTCGGAGTCTAGGGGTGACGCAGTTTGGTCAAGATTTGCAACACGGGGGATGTGCCAAAAACTGGCTGATTTAGGGTGGAGAGAAAATGAGGAAAACGGGAGGGAGGGTGGCGGCAGGGGGAAACGTCAGAAGCGTGTCATTGTTATCTTGTAAAACGGAGCCCTGCGAAGTCGTTTCTCAGTTTACTGATATAATGAGATTCCCTCTTCTCTCAGCTTGTCTTTCTTCGTCCTTGAATGACCCTTGTGAACTTGTAAATAAAACCGCGGACACGTGATTCGCTGACGTCAGAAATCGATTGATCCTTCACGTTCGCGTTCTAATGTTTGATTGTTACTTTAGCCATGGTATAAGCGATCCAAAGCCCCGGAAACTCCGACGAAAGAAGAAATTTTCGGAGATTTTTTCATTTCTATTGTAGTGTAACTCCGACTAGTGTAGAAAGCCTGGCGTTTTTTAGAAAAATCCTCGAAGAAATCCCAGAATTATCAAGTCGGTCGTTAATTTTCTCGGCGTTTTCACTCAGCAAGTAACACCGTATGGAGATTTGCAGCCGATGTGATATTACTTAGCCGTTAAAAACACGTTCAGGTATAGCAGCAAACTGAGATTGCGATTTGCCGCTAAATAATCGGTCGTAAAATTCCTTTAACCACCAGGATGGCTTGACATAGCTTTCACAAACTCGCGGAGAACAGCAAGCATCAGAGAAAGCTGAAATATTCTTTTATTTGGCAAGAAAAGATTGTCCATCAGGTGTCAGGTGACAGAGCAGACTCTGTGACTGATACAGTGAGTAACTAGAAGTGGGTCATATTCAGGCTAGAGTATATTTCAAAAATAAATTATCTACAAAACCAGACGCTGCTTCCATCAAAGAAAAATTTCAATACCGAAATTCCGATACGGAATAACGTTGTACGTATACATATAGAAAGATCAAAGACCCAGTCCCCACATCGTCTCTTCAACATCCGCTTGACTTGTCGCTAGAATTGCTTGGCACGACTGTATGGCAGCCTCGATGATGCCTAGACTGTCTAGGCGACAATTTTTGGTCATCATTATGACGGATAGTTCCTTCAGTCGCGGTCACTGGACAGCGGACTGACTTCGATTGATATTTTCGCTGGGCTTCTTTGTACCCGGAAAATGTTGGCCGTGGCGTCCAGTTCGTGCCATACGAAATTGGATGAACTTCACGACGACCTATAGCCACGTGCGTTACGTCAGCTGACATGTCAGACCTACAGTCATCGCACATGGAACTGATCTCACTTTCGTCGAGGATTACGCCTCGATCGTATGAGACTATTTCTTTGAACCTGGAACAATCGTGAGACGTTTTTTCGATTCTCGGTCACATTCTCCTCAAAAATATAGCAACGAGTGAAATTTGAATCATCACCTGTTCAGGGACCAGCTCGTGTAGCATCGTACGATCCTCAGAAAGTCTTGAGCCGGTGGTATCGCTTCAGCCAGTATGTTTCGCATCCTGTTCGGCGAAGCTGCACATCCCAATATTCCGATAGCGACAATCATCGAGAGTATCCAGCTGATGAAACCAGCGGAAAAAAGCGGCGGTTGAAGAGGCGGTGGATAATACGAAGACCAGACACGCTGCCACCATGGAATCACTGTTTCTCGATACTCCGACTCCTGCGCCATGAAAGGAAAACTTTTCTGGGATAACTTTTCATCAGGCTTTCAAGAAGTGAATAAAAAATCGTTGCTCTGCTTCTTTCCACCCTTTTTCCACTCGCGAATTCATTCGACTTATCCATCGTTCAGGAAACTTATTGATCCGTATAGTTCTGAATCTTGAATATACTCACGTAACTCCAGTAGGACCAGACGAAGCAGTACAAAATTCTTTGGAATATCAGCCACAGCCAGAGCACAGCGTTCACGACGACCCAGCTGGCTAAAATCTTCCGTGAAATTTGAATTTTTATTCATGTGTCACTGTTTTTTCGTTTTTCGTTTTTACCTGGAGTGATCGAAAAACGGTCGCCTTGCTAACGACCACAGTCACACATTTCATTCCCGGAGGACTCCGCCAGAGCACGATGATCATCGCTGCAAGAACTATGAAGGAGGGTAAGGTGTGAATGAAGTCTGGTCCTACGGCGATTTTGACGTATTCCTTGAAGACCTTGTGACGAAATAAGAGGACCTCGTGCGGCACAGACAAGAGAGTCACAAGCTGCGTGTGCAAAGCGCTGACACAGGACATTACTATCGACGTTTAACATTAGTTGGTGAAGTTTATCGAGTAGGAGACTCGTGTGCCTGCAGTGTATATTCATCAGAAGTTATGACCGAACTCTGAGACTCTGCGGCTGACGTTGACGAGCGAACAGAAGAACCCGCGGAGGATCTTGTTTCCCATAGCCATCTGGGCACCGCTTTGATTTCAGGAATTAATGAAGGAGATTGATTTTCCTCTTTGTCAATAATAGAACGCAAGCTTTATTACCTAACAAATGGCTAGTGATATAGGAATATAAAATGTTTAATTACATATAGGTATAAAATTACGAAAATTTCATGATTATTAGAAACTATTTACAGTTATTTACATCAGTCAATTTAGTCAAGGCAAGGAATCTAGATCAGGAAATAATCTGGTCCTACGAAGGAACCGCATTTCGGAAAGTCAGCGGGTGCTTCTATCATATCACTAGGTTCACCGACTTGCAGTACGACGTCGAGTCCTCTGGTCCATTGCGACGCGTGCTCATCTCGCAGCATCCAATAACCTGAACGGAGAGAAAAGAAAAATTCTGTAGAAGATATATGCTCGCGGTATTTCAACGAATTGCGGTTTGAAAATGAGCTTTTTTACCTGGGTTGTCAGCCTTGAAACGTAGAGCAACAAGCCCATGTTTTGGCACGGTAACCGTGTCTTTTAAAGCTGGATGATCAAAATTTCTATTAAGCAGAAATCCGCGCGAATCCATCTCCTTTATTTCATCTAGGGAAACACTGCGGCCAAAATGACGTGCCCCAACTACGTAGAAGCTGTAACCGTGTAGATGATACACCAGGTCGTCGAGACCCCCTGTATACGAGGATAAAAAAAAAGTAGTAATCAAAATTGTTATAGTATTTCTTTTTTTTTTTATTAGGTTTTTTCAATAACTTTTTGGCAGGTTAGCTAATAAATTCTTGAACTATACCAGTATTCTGGATTCGCTACTTTATTTACGCAGATCTATAGATACGCTGCGAAACGTGTGGCGGAGATATATAGGCGGAACTTGCGGTGCTATCGGATTTCGGGGTAGAGACCGAGAGAAAGCTTTCGAATAAAGTTCACCCCCGCCACGCTTTCTGCCGTTTCGCCATTCTGCGCGAAATGACTCGGGACGAAGCGGGGATCAATACAGTGTGTTGTTACAGCCTCCACGTGGGCGAGATGTAGCTCAAGGTCTGTGAGCCAAGGCTACCCGGTATAGGACAGATTCTACGAGCCCTCACGAAACATCACGAACCCTTCCAAACCCTCTGCCTCACAATATACAATATACATGCCTATACAGTGACTTATGAGTGATGTAGAATATATACGACGTGATGACGTAGCTCGGGAATCGACCCCCTGTTGTAGTTGGTGGTGAGAGGATCCGTTGAAAGCTAATTTTAGGGGTGACCTTTAACTTTCGATCTTTTCACTCGAATGAACAATTTTTGACGAAATTTGAACCAACGGCATGAATTAAACCCATTCATGCTTTTACACTTCTTTGAATCAATGAATCATTTTCACCGAATCGATTTCAAATCCTGAATCTTTTTTTTTTGCGGAATGCCGGGAATTCGTATATAAGTCGTTG
Organism: Rhogogaster chlorosoma; assembly: GCA_944452935.1. NCBI lineage: Eukaryota > Metazoa > Arthropoda > Insecta > Hymenoptera > Tenthredinidae > Rhogogaster > Rhogogaster chlorosoma. Next base: position 24,469,835 of record OX101800.1, on the reverse strand, counting down.
TCTCTCTTCGACATATTCCGGTCGAAGAAACTGCGCTTATTACAATTTCTATCAGCAGCAACATTGACTAGCGCAAAATGAAGAGATTCGTGCATAGCTAAAGTTTTACTGAAGATGGAATCTATGAAATTTGTCGAATCTAATCTTGGCAGGGAAATCAGGATGTTATATTTTTCAGCACCCCCGAAAGTCAGTAGCTTTCTGAAAAACTGTTTCCCGGAAGCAGCCACATTGGCATGAAAAACAAATCATCAAGAATCTCAATGGCATCAAACGAACGTATTGCTCCGAAAGAACGAGAAACGTAATTTCCGAGGTTTATCAAAAGGAGTAAACTCAGGATCAAGATAATGTTAATAAGAAATTTCTATTCTTACCCTGATCCAAGAGGATGATCTCCACCGTGGCACCAGCTGGAATACGTCGCACGTGGACACACTCGCAGGTCTGACCCTCGGCGAGACCGTCACGTCGACATCGAGCCGCGAGCGTAACCCCGTCGTTTCCATAACTGGAGCAAATGATTTCTGAGGGTACGTCTGCTTCCTGAGTCAGCAAGGGGGATGATGGGAAGGTAAACGTCGCATTATTGACGTGCAAGACACGTGTCCGCATCTCTTCTCCGTCTGAAAAGAAAAGGGCAGAAAAAATGAATCGAATCGGTTTCTTTGTGAGAATTGGTGAAGTTATTGGAAAAATAAAGGCGAAAGGATTTCATTACCTGTGAACTCAGTTTTCTCTATGCTGTAGTTTATCGGAAGGTACATCGTGACGTCAGGCACATCTTCCAAAGCTTTAGGCATCTTCCGCTTACTCCGCATTTCCGTGACGCAAATTTTTCTTCTATCGTCGCAATTTTCCGATAAATTTGACGTCAAGGCAACGTCCTTCGCGTCCTGGTGATTGCCTTCGATATCCTTGGACGTCATGCTATCCCGGATCACGGGCGGCTCTGCATCCGGACCGCCTTTGTAACGCAAAATTGCTGCACCAGTCACCGGAGACGACGAGCACCCGTTTACCGTCTTCGCAATCAATCCGTACGATCGAATCTCTGCGTTCGCTTTCAAAATGAAGTCGAGACGCTCACCTGTAAAATCATTCAATTTATACAAAAACTTACTGACATGCCTTCGCCTGAAGTCCAGACGAGGAAATATTCTAAACTGGAAAGTTACGAATCGGAAGACTCACCTTTGACTAGAGTGACCGATGTCACTTGCTCAGGATTCACCGCGTTACCATCAAGAGCTATTACAAGTATGGAATGTCCTTCAACGGATAAATTAATTGGGCAGGAGCCAGCCCCACCAGCATGAGCTACTCTAAATCTATGACGTCGACCTGGTGTTACAGTAAAAGTGGATAACGGAACCCTGGGACCACCCGGTTGACGGCCTCTGCTGTTTATCAGCAAGGCTGTAGTCTTAGAGCGGAGAGGATTGGCAGCAGCATCCGTAGAGAAGAAGTGCTTCCACTCACTTAGAAGAATCACGTGTTTTGGATCATCAATGTCGTAGAGGGAGCGATGAGGCTCTCGAAGATCTGCTTGACGCACTATTAACGATCCGGCCAATCCGTCTGCCACATCACCGCCTGTGATCAAGATGAAATTTAACATTCTCTCAATTGAGGATAAGAAATTGGGAAGAAATTCGATCCTTGTAAGATTGTCATTCAAGTGGATGTAAAACTCGCCTGCATGAGCGTGCCAGAGATGAGTACCGGCGGCTGCGGCCCGAAATTTATACTGAAATATGGTGTAGCTTGGTATTGGACACTGTGTAACCAAGGGAGCACCGTCCATGCATGGTGTTTCGATTTGCGACTGTCCTCGCCAATGTACAGCGACTGCTCTTCCCGGCAAACGATTCACCACGTCAACTACTAGGATGTCGTTCTCGCACACCTGTGACGTTGTTTGCGGAATCAAGGGTCATTTTTGAGATTAAAAAAAAAAAAGAATATTATAACTTTGCGTGATTTGAAACGTTGAAAAAGACTAGCGGTTCGCGGACTGAAATTTTCACAAAATGATCCGGAAGCGTAAATGCGAGACTACACGCGTTGTCTTCTGCTGTATAGCTAATGGGTACTTTCTCCGTCTTCTTCTCAGATGCGAATTACCGCTTGATAGTACGTAACAGCTCGAAGCGTAACGTGCCAAAAATGACTGAGTATTTTCTCCTTATGTAGCCACGCGTGCGGTTATTTAATTTCAAAGTTTTTGGCTCGAATAAAGTAGGTACGGCGGTAATTCAAAGTACCTGAATGCTGGGTCCAGGCATTTGGCGGTTGGCAACCAGTACACCCCTTCTCTGACCGTCGACTGATATGCAGTACTTACCCAAACAGGCAGTTTCATTTGTTGGACAGTTGCCACATGACCTGAGTGAGAGAAAAGAACGAGAAAAAAAAGGGACTGGTAATGGTTTCCACGTTTACAAAATCGCACTCTCCCACTCTCCCTCTCTCTCTCTCTTTCTCTTTGGTTTAACTTCCGCGTTGCTCTTTCGTTGCGTAACAATCCAGGCGTTATTGCATCAGCATGAAAGTGAGATTGCGTGTTTCACGTAACAATAAATTATATATACCGTGCTGTAATACGATTCTAAATAGGTCGACCCAAACCGGGTAAACGACTAAACTGTTAAAAGAGAATTAGCTATGCTCTTGAAATTATGAAACTTTTTACATCCCGAAACCAACGATTCGATATTTCGTTCATTTTTCGTCGACAATCCACTTGATCTTTAACACTTACTTGCTCAGGGACTGATAAACTTCCAAGGTGAGTTTAACGCGACAAATCATCGGCCAGTCGAGATGATGGCACGGCCTGTCGCACGATAGGAAGGTCTGTTCTGTAACGAATGAATTAATTTACACCTCAATTAGCTTTCGCCTCTATCTCTGATGTCGGATTCTCGCTGAATCGGATAATTTCACGATCGTTAAAAGATCCATCTATTATATGACGCGGGTCCGATTGATTACACTCATGCAAATTCCCTGAATAGTTTACGTCATTGATCGTTTCGCGCTCAAAAGTTTGGTCGATATATCTTCTAGAAATAAACGAAATTATCCGTCATCTACGTTAGCTCATCGCTCGTGTCCTTTCTTGTGTCACAAATCGATTTCAAACTGTTTGAAAAGATCCGTTTTTCCTCCTCTTCGCGAACGACACTTCAAATAATTACATCCATAATTCATTAGTCGAACTTGTGTGACTATCGGTAATTGAAATTATGAAATCCATGGGATAATGTGGATTACATCGTCCCTGCAGAAAGTGTCTCGTTCCTGAAGCCTCGATTCTTCGTAAGTCCTGTCCATTGTCTCGTCGCGTCGGTAATGATAATTAACACTTACTGGGTTGGTAGTGGCTCAAATGTAGGATGGCTGCGACAGCAGCGATCATCGTCATGACTATGGTGCATCGAAGTGCATAGGTTGCCGACAAAGATGACCTCGAGGTCGAGGGGTATTTACGGGAGAAATTCATTGTCTACCTGCGGCGTTGTCTTCTAAGACAACGTGCAAGAGCTCTCGCGGCTTTCTAATATACGAATAGCCTGATCAAGCGGTTTCTAATTTACTTAGAATTCCTGAAAAATGTATCACTCTCATTCGACGCTCTTTCAGATGACACAATGCTCGCGATCAAAAGGAAATACAACTTCTCTGAGCTACGGTCACAATTCTGAAGCAATTACGATATTGAAAGAGAAACTGGAAGACGTGGAATACTTCTTCCAGAATAAGCTACTGGAACTAGATAGAAAGGATTGAAATTCGGATCTGGTTTCATATTCAAATTAAAGATGAGTGTCTGGACCAAAAGGACCGCAGGCGTCTGGATCCGTCTGGCTATATAACAGTTCAATATAATTGCAGGATTGTGTAAGCGAGACTTTGAAGTTGTATTCCTGACGCAATATCCTTTCCTAGGATGATTGAATATCGAACGCTTTTTGTTACGAAGAGTTTGTACAAGTTGAGTGTAAAAGAAAAATAGAAAAAGTTGGATCGAATGGTCGATTTGGATATAAAAATAGAGAAGATAGAAACGAAGGTGAAGAGAAATAATTCGAATAAAAAGCGATCGTAAATTCGGGAAAATTAGGCACCACTATCAGCCACGCTGTAATCACTGCCAAAATTCTTGCAGACAGAAGATCCGCTTCTGTCTTCAGTAACGTTCGACTCGCGAATGATACGTGAACGAGTTCGAAGGACTATGAGTCAAAGTCTAACTCCTGCATTTCGGTCCGATCAGTAGAGGCTGACTTTCTTTGGGTGTAGATAGAGAACGAAGAAGTCTCCCTGCAGGAGGAGGTAAAGTATGGGTTTAACTTAACGCAACTTGAACGAAGACAAGTTGCGAATATGGGTCAGTCTTGCACGGTCGAAGAGTGAAAGTTGTCCGTAGGCAACGCAGTTAGTGTGGCTGCCCCTACCTTCCCTTGAAACGGCAACTTAAACGCTTTCTTAGTTTCATTAGCTTATCCTTTACCTTTTTAACAACGAATGAGACCTGGCCGGCTCTTGGTGCCGTAGTCGTATCTCACTTTCCTTTCACATCATAAGATGCTCGCCCATTTGTTCACAAACTCAATACACAAATACCCGTTCAAATACACTAGCTATACGACCGCCTAGAGTGTTTGCGAAAGCAAGTCCCGTTGGTCCATTCTCCAACGTTCAGTACCTATGCCGCAGCTTCACGTATCTCTTTCAATAGAAGTACCCGAAATTATTTAATCAAACAACTTTCTCCCCTAAAATAAAACCTCCGGACTCTTATACACGCGTTTGTATTTGTTAAATTTGATTTACAGTATTATTCATTCACATGTCATATTAATCAATTTGTTTTATTAATTATCGTTTATAATTCATCAACTGACATCGTTTCGGAATATTATACCGATAAGTGATTATCTTCGACTGAGATAGCGGCATTATCGCGGAACAAAATCAATACAAAGATCGAGAATTTAGATCAGCAATAATATTTGCAATTATTTTCAAGGATAATAATTGAATCGAGGACGAAACACTTGAGGTGAATGCCCGTTGCACAGGGCTGAGTACTTGACGTACCGCAAACTCCTCTGCAGTTTGCAGTTTCTTAACACATGCGATGAAAATAATTCACGCCTATGTATATGTGGAGAGAAAGAGAAAATTCTTTTAACGGGTAAAACTTGAGACGGCAAGTAAGTCCCATTATACTTTAGCGATTTACTCTCACGTTGAACAATATTCCCAACATGATTGTAATGTTGAACGGAATCTTCCACGAATTTCTTGTTCTTCGTAAGAATATTTATGGCCCTTTCAATTTCTGCAATGATCGAATCTCTCGATGCTCGCATGCGTGTGTACTTTCTTTTCCTCATTCTCTTCGGCGCGGTTCTCGAATCATTAACCAATACAAGAATAATACTTATTGAAAAATGATATCAGCTAATTGATGAACTATGCCTGAACATTGTATTAATTTCTCTACCGCTTGTCAGAAACGACCAATCTATAAATGAGTAAATGATTAAATATGAGTTATGAAAATTTTTCAAATTGTTACCTGGCACTGGAGTGAGATATATGATCGTTGCGACGACAGATCCTAGTCCGACAAAAATCGCGGCGCGAAACAAGGTGTCTATAGACTGCATGTCGCGTTTTGTCTTTTACACCGCGATGTTTTTTTTTTTCTTTCCTTTATCGCACTGGTATAACCGTATGTATGTGTATGATATGTGAGTGGTATCGAGTACCGGGAACGACCGCCTTGGATCAAAGCCGCGATCGCACTAGCCTCGCATCGTCAAGTTCAATGTTAAAGATACTTTTACTCCCCATCTTACTCGTACAGAGCTAACGGACCGATCTGGCGTCGAGGAGCAGCATCTGCGAAAGAAACTGGTCTGCTTTTAACCGAACGCCAATCATGTACATCTTGTAGGTAAGGCGAGTGCAATGTCTGCACTTTCTGTAATTATCCCATTTTTCTTTCAGCTTACGCTAGTTTTTATAATCGGTTATAGGCGAAGTTGGCGTGTGGAAAAAAAGTTGTTTTATACCTATACCGGCATGAGTTTATACGTGCGTGACGATAATTACTGTATATATCTTGCGGTGAACCTTTTTGAACTGAAATTGCATATTCTATTAAAGTACCTAAGTTTTTTTACGCCGAACGACAATTTCTATCGAGATATTACTGGAACGTGATGACAAATCAATTCTATCGATAATAATCCTCCTCTTCGATTCTTGAATTGACAATTCATTGATTAAATTACTCATCTAAATGTTACGCTTTCGTATAAAAAGGATTTTAATTGATACCGATAAATGCCTACTAGTATAAGTACGACTAAGTCTAAAAATTCTGGCTAGGATTTAACTCTACCAAATGATATTTAGCCGCATAATTCAATATCTATACTTTCTCACAATAGAAAACAATATTTATTATAATGTTATGTCAATAGATGTTTACCAACGTCGAATCAAATCCGATGTACATTACAGATGTCAGGACATCAAATTTAATCTAGATCAATATCGATATAAAACGATATTAATAGCAGCAATCTAATGTATCCGCGGTTTCTCCCAGGCAAACTTCGCTAAGCTTATCTCAATAATACAAGATAGTTATATTCTAGTCCAATAAACTATCTAGAAAGAAGGTGTTGCTTTGTAAATAAATTGTATCGAAGCCGAGAACATGTTTTCTTTAACGTTTTAAGCATAAGCCATCTAAATGATAATTCAAACTCTCTCCCGCCCGTATTTTTGCGGCAAACCTAGTTTCTTGAATCAATAAGAGATGGCGCTATACGATAGACCGATTCCTAGCGCCGTGTAACACACGATGATAAAACTAAGATGAAACAGATATTGTATTTTGAGAATCCTCATCTATTTCTGACGTTTTAGGTTATGTGTTTTAGAACTTGAGATATGAGTTGAATGTTAAAGCATGAATATCCAAGCGTTAAACTATCGTGGGTTGATCGTAATCCTTTTAATTGGTGCATGCGATTATAACGAAGCGTATAAAATCGAGTGCAAGAACCTAAGACTAGGTCAATACATCTGCCCTCATCCAGATCACGATGTTATTGATCCTAAAACGCAACAACTCAAAGGATGTACCAAAGAAAACAAAGCGAAAGGTATGTAAGAAACAAGATACAATGAAACAAATTAAATATAATCAACAATACTGTATTCTTTAATTTGGATCAAATCTGCGATCTTTTAAACATGTTTTTCATCTTCGAATTTCGATATTTCAGTCCTGTGCCTCGCGGCCACGGATCTGATTTGCGAAGAAACTGGAAACAACACATTCAGAAAAGAATTTCCATGCAAATGGACGTGAGTACAGAGCTCACAGTCGACTCGTAAGTCGTTTGAAACAATAACCAATATTTTTCCAACGTTCTTCAATTTCTTGTTTCAGGAATGGTTACTCCTTCGAAACATCTCTCCTCCTATCAATATTCCTTGGAATGTTTGGAGCGGATAGATTCTACCTAGGTTATCCGGCACTGGGTTTGCTCAAGCTTAGCACACTTGGATTTCTATTTGTTGGTCATTTTTTTGACGTCATATTAATCGCTACTCAAGTTGTAGGTCCCGCCGACGGTTCGCATTATGTTATGCCTTATTTCGGTGCGGGAATTGAAGTTATTAGGAGCGATAATTTCACTTATAAATTACCCCAAGATGATTGGTGATCAATGGAGGGTTGGATCCGGCGTGTTTTTGTTACTTAATCAATCAATTTATCAATTAAGAGAAAAGAAAAATTACCTCTTTTGTATCTTTTCTTTTTCTCTTTATACGTTTATATGATATATAATATAATTGCTGCAGGGATTAACAATTGTTCAACATCAATAGAATTTTATGAACAATGTCTATCTGTCTATCTACCTGCTTATCTGTTATTCTTAAATAACGTTAGAAATTATTTTTCGCGTTGTACTTTTTACACGGAATTGTATAGATAACAGAGATGATAAATAACTTAGGTAATGTCCATTTTTATAGACTGATGAAAAAACTGATCCTATAACGGTTTTATTTCTCTTCTTCTTCTTCTTCTTCTAGACTTTGATAAATCACAGGGATTATCTGAAGTACGTTGTTAGAAAGAAAACAAACAAAAAAAAAACAGATTTTTCCGATTCTTATTCTTCACTATTATTGAAGTTGGAAAACTTGAATCGTTTTTTTATTTGTAGGCGAAAAGGTACATAAAATTAATAGAAAGTTTTTTGTTTTTTTTGTAAATCTAATATTATCCCGGATATTACTGCAAATTTAAAATACTATACACATCCCTACGTGGATTTTTTTGTTTTTAAACACTCTGATCTCGGCCCTCTGTATTGTAAATGATAACAATCAATATTATAGAGAGTTAAAAGAATCGTCTGATAGACTTAGGATCGAACTGACTAATCTTGTTTATAGAATATCATTCGGAGGAAATACTTTTTTTTTTTAATTTCTATTAGCATTTTAGCCGGATGACGTTATTCATACATACACACGTCGTAGGCAGTTCGAAAACGACAAATTGCATTTGTTTTTGCAAAAAATATTTACAGTTGTTGATGATAATTGATGGATAAACGAATGAATGAATGAAGGAATGGATTGTGGTAATAAATAATAATCAATACACGTGGAATTTAGTCGATCCTGACTCGAACTGTGAGTCGCGTAAATAGGCAAATATTATATAAGTAGAAGATATTATTATAGTTGTTGGGAAATTTGTATGAATTTAAAAAACTGTAGATTATTGTAATGAGAAAGAGATAGATGTTTGTAATTGAGGTGTAAATATTTAAGGTGTAAATACTTAAAGGTAATTAACTGATTAATTTTTTATGGAGATTAAATAAATCATTTTATTTGTAAATCATCGCTCTTTGAAAATCATTTTATATACCACACTATTATAGATTACGTCACGAACGTGAGAAAATTTATTCCACGTACGAATGAAAAATATATGATTCATCCGTTAAATACGTGAATAAATAACAATTTATATTTTTGGTGCAACGGGCGAAAACTGGGTGTCGGATATATATGCATATTAAAGTATGCCGTTTTCTCTTTCGTCCAACGCGAGCATACAGCGTCAAGCAATTTTATCAACTCCTCAAACAGCACGAATCGAGTTTATCTTCGTAGATATATACGTGCATATGGGTATACGGTGACCTATAAAGTCCAAATGATACGACGCGAAGAAATACGGAGAAAATGCAACTGGAAAGGTTGCTGTGAGTCTTCTGATATCGGAGAATTCTTCAGGCACTAGATCATGACCAAGAAAGGAAAAGTAAATATTGTTTTAAAAAAGATTCATACGAACGAAAGCACAATTACAATATATATTGCAGGGCTGCTTATTCTCAATTGATTATAAAGGCAGACCTGAAACTTTGTGAACTAATGTCTACGGGCAGGAATAGATAAATATGTTAATAAAAGTCAATTTGCAATCTGTACAAACATATGAATTCTAACTAAATAAAAGGGAAAAATATGGAAAATATTCCGAGCTCGGAGACAATGAAATTTCATCTCAGTACGATCTCCAATACAAGAAAATGCTAAATGAAATCCATAGTAATATTAGGTACCATTGTTAGATATCAGAATGAAATTTGAATTCGGTTCCCGCATGCAATACATCGGCAAAGATTTCGATCGCATGATGTATTGCGCGTAGGACACCCTGTTAGAAAATATCAAAAATTGATACTGATTCGAGGGATGAATTTGACATCAGAAAAAATCGTTCAACCGGCAATTTTAGATTATTATTATTACAAATATATGTATATCAAGGATATTGTTAGTCGTTTGAATTTATAGTAGGCGATAAACAGCACTGAGAGAAACAAATTGGCGGGGGAAGAATGTGTTAAAGTTTGAGCACGTTCAAGACACGATAATGCATTTAAGTCACTGTTTCTTGATAATTCAGTAATATTTGTTGGAAATAAGAGCGCGTGCAGAAGTGGCGTTTGTTAATAGTCTAGAGCGAAGCTGGTTCAGTTTTTTACAAATCGTTGAAACATGAAGATTGGCGAGACACTTCTCATCTTTATATTTATTTCAACTACCTCGGGTGGATGGGTAAGATGTTTCTATTGTTAATGATTGATCACCATTCGCTTCAATATTTTTCACTCGCCGAAAATGACTAGCAAGCAAAATCGGCAGAGCAGCAGAACTATTAGTTTGCATCCGTTTCAAATTCCTTATGTCCCCTACAAGCTGCGCGGACGGGTTACAATTATTCATAAAAAATTAGAATATTTCTCGATTATTTCCGAAGACCGCAGAAACGGTTGAATTATTGCAAAGCGATCGCAGAAAACATGATTCAAAAAATTACTCTTCTAGTCGATGGGAAACTTTCGCAAATTTTTTAGTTATTTATGTTTAAGCCTCCCCATTTACTCCGTTAAGAATTGTAGAAGCTCATGAATGCTAATAACGAAATCCGTGCAACTTGAAATTCCAGAAGCCCAGAAATTTCTTGACTCCAATTTCAGGAGTCTGTATTGATAATGGGCCCGTATTCTGAAAGAAAACCGATGAAAGTCAAACGAGTAACGTAGGGGCAGGGATATTTCATACTAAGCGCTCCATATATTAGGTCAGAACAGACTATTCAGTTTTATGCCCAGCTTTAAATATGCTATGTTCAACAACCAAATTTCAGCTAGATGGATGTAAGAAAACTGAGTATTGGGACAGAGGAAGCCGGAGATGTAGAACAATACCGGGAGGAGGCCTATACGTTGAAACCGAATCAGAAGAGTGTGGAGAGAACGGCTTATACCCACATCCAGAAAATCTCAATGCATACTATCTCTGCGTGCAGGAAACAAAGATTTTGGTACGATGCCATAGGGACTATTATTTTAATCGACAGTTGGAGAAGTGTGAGAAAACGTCTATTACTGATACAAAACGAACTGTTCGGATCCGGAATAAAATCGGAGATAAAATAGAGTTACCCCTTTGCAAGAGCGGAGGACGATTTCCAGTAGAAAGCGACTGCACGTTATTTTACATGTGCAACTCGAACGGGACTGCATTTTTGCAACAAATAATACAATGCCCGTCGGGAACGATATATCAAGAAAAATATAAAATGTGTTCTTTCGTAAAACCGTGCGATGAAATGCGAAGCAATTGTCAGTACGGAAATAAAACGATGGTGACAGCAGAAATTACTACTCCGGAAGCCAATACAATGGAGTCTACTACGGCCATGACTGCAAAAGAATCAGCAAAGACTACCCCAAGCATGGCTACTGTGGAGTCAACCACAGCCGCTGTGACGAGTGAATCAACACATGCTACATCTACCACAGTGAAGTCAACGACAGCCGAAACTACAACAAAATCAGGATACCATACTACCCCAAGCCATACTACATCAAAATCGACGACGCCTGGAAAGACAACGGAATCGAAATACACTACGACCCCAAGCCATACTACATCGAAATCGACGACGGCTGGCACTAGAACGGAATCGGAATACACGACCACTCCAAGCCATACGACGACTAGATCAACTACGACTGACTCGACCACGGAGTCATCGGATGCTGCCACCCCAAGCCACACAACATCTGAATCAACCACAGCCGGATCGACTACAAAATCTACATACACTACTACCCCAAGGCATACTACATCAAAATCCACGACGGCTGGAACTACAACGAAATCGGAATACACTACCACCCCAAGCCATACGACGACTGAATCAACTACGACTGAATCGACCACGAAGTCATCAGATGCTACCACCCCAAGCCATACTACATCGGAATCGACGACGGCTGGAACTACAACGGAATCGAAATACACTACCACCCCAAGCCATACGACGACTGAATCAACTACGACTGAATCCACCACAAAGTCAGCATACACTACGACCCCAAGCCATACTACATCGAAATCGACGACGCCTGGAAAGACAACGGAATCGAAATACACTACTACCCCAAGCCATACGACCACTGAATCAACTACGACTGAATCGACCACGAAGTCATCAGATGCTACCACCCCAAGCCATACTACCAAGTCGACGACGGCTGGAACTACAACGGAATCGAAATACACTACCACCCCAAGCCATACGACGACTGAATCGACTACGACTGAATCCACCACAAAGTCAGCATACACTACCACCCCCAGCCATACTACCAAGTCGACGACGGCTGGAACTACAACAGAATCGGAATACACTACTACCCCAAGTCATACGACAACTGAGTCAGCTACAACTGAATCGACCACGAAGTCATCAGATGCTACCACCCCAAGCCATACTACATCGGAATCGACGACGGCTGGAACTACAACGGAATCGAAATACACTACCACCCCAAGCCATACGACGACTGAATCAACTACGACTGAATCCACCACAAAGTCAGCATACACTACGACCCCAAGCCATACTACATCGAAATCGACGACGCCTGGAAAGACAACGGAATCGAAATACACTACTACCCCAAGCCATACGACCACTGAATCAACTACGACTGAATCGACCACGAAGTCATCAGATGCTACCACCCCAAGCCATACTACCAAGTCGACGACGGCTGGAACTACAACGGAATCGAAATACACTACCACCCCAAGCCATACGACGACTGAATCGACTACGACTGAATCCACCACAAAGTCAGCATACACTACGACCCCAAGCCATACTACCAAGTCGACTACGGCTGGAACTACAACAGAATCGGAATACACTACTACCCCAAGCCATACGACAACTGAGTCAGCCACAACTGAATCGACCACGAAGTCATCAGATGCTACCACCCCCAGCCATACTACCAAGTCGACGACGGCTGGAACTACAACAGAATCGGAATACACTACCACCCTAAGCTATACGACGACTGAATCAACTACAACTGAATCCACCACAAAGTCAGCATATACTACTACCCCAAGCCATACTACATCAAAATCGACGACGCCTGGAAAGACAACGGAATCGAAATACACTACTACCCCAAGCCATACGACCACTGAATCAACTACGACTGAATCGACCACGAAGTCATCAGATGCTACCACCCCAAGCCATACTACCAAGTCGACGACGGCTGGAACTACAACGGAATCGAAATACACTACCACCCCAAGCCATACGACGACTGAATCGACTACGACTGAATCCACCACAAAGTCAGCATACACTACCACCCCCAGCCATACTACCAAGTCGACGACGGCTGGAACTACAACAGAATCGGAATACACTACTACCCCAAGTCATACGACAACTGAGTCAGCTACAACTGAATCGACCACGAAGTCATCAGATGCTACCACCCCAAGCCATACTACATCGGAATCGACGACGGCTGGAACTACAACGGAATCGAAATACACTACCACCCCAAGCCATACGACGACTGAATCAACTACGACTGAATCCACCACAAAGTCAGCATACACTACGACCCCAAGCCATACTACATCGAAATCGACGACGCCTGGAAAGACAACGGAATCGAAATACACTACTACCCCAAGCCATACGACCACTGAATCAACTACGACTGAATCGACCACGAAGTCATCAGATGCTACCACCCCAAGCCATACTACCAAGTCGACGACGGCTGGAACTACAACGGAATCGAAATACACTACCACCCCAAGCCATACGACGACTGAATCGACTACGACTGAATCCACCACAAAGTCAGCATACACTACGACCCCAAGCCATACTACCAAGTCGACTACGGCTGGAACTACAACAGAATCGGAATACACTACTACCCCAAGCCATACGACAACTGAGTCAGCCACAACTGAATCGACCACGAAGTCATCAGATGCTACCACCCCCAGCCATACTACCAAGTCGACGACGGCTGGAACTACAACAGAATCGGAATACACTACCACCCTAAGCTATACGACGACTGAATCAACTACAACTGAATCCACCACAAAGTCAGCATATACTACTACCCCAAGCCATACTACATCAAAATCGACGACGCCTGGAAAGACAACGGAATCGAAATACACTACTACTCCAAGCCATACGACGACTGAATCAACTACGACTGAATCGACCACAAAATCAGGATACATTACGACCCCAAGCCATACTACCAAGTCGACGACGGCTGGAACTACAACAGAATCGGAATACACGACGACCCCAAGCCACACAACATCTGAATCAACCACACCCGGATTGACTACAAAATCTACATACACTACTACCCCAAGGCATACTACATCAAAATCGACGACGGCTGGAACTACAACAGAATCGGAATACACTACCACCCCCAGCCATACGACAACTGAATCAACTACATCTGATTCTACCACGAAGTCATCAGATGCTACCACCCCAAGCCATACTACATCGGAATCGACGACGGCTGGAACTACAACGGAATCGAAATACACTACCACCCCAAGCTATACGACGACTGAATCAACTACGACTGAATCGACCACAAAATCAGGATACACTACGACCCCAAGCCATACTACCAAGTCGACGACGGCTGGAACTACAACGGAATCGGAATACACTACGACCCCAAGCCATACGACGACTGAATCAACTACGACTGAATCGACCACGAAGTCATCGGATGCTGCCACCCCAAGCCACACAACATCTGAATCAACCACAGCCGGATCGACTACAAAATCTACATACACTACTACCCCAAGGCATACTACATCAAAATCGACGACGGCTGGAACTACAACAGAATCGGAATACACTACTACCCCAAGCCATACGACAACTGAATCAACTACATCTGAATCTACCACGAAGTCATCAGATGCTACCACCCCAAGCCATACTACATCGGAATCGACGACGGCTGGAACTACAACGGAATCGGAATACACTACTACCCCAAGCCATACGACAACTGAGTCAGCTACAACTGAATCGACCACGAAGTCATCGGATGCTACCACCCCAAGCCATACTACATCGAAATCGACGACGGTTGGCACTACAACGGAATCGGAATACACTACCTCCCCAAGCCATACGACGACTGAATCAACTACGACTGAATCCACCACAAAGTCAGGATACACTACTACCCCAAGCCATACGACAACTGAGTCAGCTACAACTGAATCGACCACGAAGTCATCAGATGCTACCACCCCAAGCCATACTACATCGGAATCGACGACGGCTGGAACTACAACGGAATCGGAATACACTACCTCCCCAAGCCATACGACGACTGAATCAACTACGACTGAATCCACCACAAAGTCAGCATATACTACTACCCCAAGCCATACTACATCGAAATCGACGACGCCTGGAAAGACAACGGAATCGAAATACACTACCACTCCAAGCCATACGACGACTGAATCAACTACGACTGAATCGACCACAAAATCAGGATACACTACGACCCCAAGCCATACTACCAAGTCGACGACGGCTGGAACTACAACGGAATCGGAATACACTACGACCCCAAGCCATACGACGACTGAATCAACTACGACTGAATCGACCACGAAGTCATCGGATGCTGCCACCCCAAGCCACACAACATCTGAATCAACCACAGCCGGATCGACTACAAAATCTACATACACTACTACCCCAAGGCATACTACATCAAAATCGGAATACACTACTACCCCAAGCCATACGACAACTGAATCAACTACATCTGAATCTACCACGAAGTCATCAGATGCTACCACCCCAAGCCATACTACATCGGAATCGACGACGGCTGGAACTACAACGGAATCGGAATACACTACTACCCCAAGCCATACGACAACTGAGTCAGCTACAACTGAATCGACCACGAAGTCATCGGATGCTACCACCCCAAGCCATACTACATCGAAATCGACGACGGTTGGCACTACAACGGAATCGGAATACACTACCTCCCCAAGCCATACGACGACTGAATCAACTACGACTGAATCCACCACAAAGTCAGGATACACTACTACCCCAAGCCATACGACAACTGAGTCAGCTACAACTGAATCGACCACGAAGTCATCAGATGCTACCACCCCAAGCCATACTACATCGGAATCGACGACGGCTGGAACTACAACGGAATCGGAATACACTACCTCCCCAAGCCATACGACGACTGAATCAACTACGACTGAATCCACCACAAAGTCAGCATATACTACTACCCCAAGCCATACTACATCGAAATCGACGACGCCTGGAAAGACAACGGAATCGAAATACACTACTACTCCAAGCCATACGACGACTGAATCAACTACGACTGAATCGACCACAAAATCAGGATACACTACGACCCCAAGCCATACTACCAAGTCGACGACGGCTGGAACTACAACGGAATCGGAATACAGTACTACCCCAAGCCATACTACATCAAAATCGACGACGCCTGGAAAGACAAAGGAATCGAAATACACTACTACTCCAAGCCATACGACGACTGAATCAACTACGACTGAATCGACCACAAAATCAAGATACAGTACTACCCCAAGCCATACGACAACTGAGTCAGCTACAACTGAATCGACCACGAAGTCATCAGATGCTACCACCCCAAGCCATACTACATCGGAATCGACGACGGCTGGAACTACAACGGAATCGGAATACACTACCTCCCCAAGCCATACGACGACTGAATCAACTACGACTGAATCCACCACAAAGTCAGGATACACTACTACCCCAAGCCATACGACAACTGAGTCAGCTACAACTGAATCGACCACGAAGTCATCAGATGCTACCACCCCAAGCCATACTACATCGGAATCGACGACGGCTGGAACTACAACGGAATCGGAATACACTACCTCCCCAAGCCATACGACGACTGAATCAACTACGACTGAATCCACCACAAAGTCAGCATATACTACTACCCCAAGCCATACTACATCGAAATCGACGACGCCTGGAAAGACAACGGAATCGAAATACACTACTACTCCAAGCCATACGACGACTGAATCAACTACGACTGAATCGACCACAAAATCAGGATACACTACGACCCCAAGCCATACTACCAAGTCGACGACGGCTGGAACTACAACGGAATCGGAATACAGTACTACCCCAAGCCATACTACATCAAAATCGACGACGCCTGGAAAGACAAAGGAATCGAAATACACTACTACTCCAAGCCATACGACGACTGAATCAACTACGACTGAATCGACCACAAAATCAAGATACAGTACTACCCCAAGCCATACGACAACTGAGTCAGCTACAACTGAATCGACCACGAAGTCATCAGATGCTACCACCCCAAGCCATACTACATCGGAATCGACGACGGCTGGAACTACAACGGAATCGGAATACACTACCTCCCCAAGCCATACGACGACTGAATCAACTACGACTGAATCCACCACAAAGTCAGCATATACTACGACCCCAAGCCATACTACATCGAAATCGACGACGGCTGGCATTACAACGGAATCGGAATACACTACTATCCCAAGCCATACGACAACTGAGTCAGCTACAACTGAATCGACCACGAAGTCATCGGATGCTACCACCCCAAGCCATACTACATCGAAATCGACGACGGTTGGCACTACAACGGAATCGGAATACACTACCTCCCCAAGCCATACGACGACTGAATCAACTACGACTGAATCCACCACAAAGTCAGGATACACTACTACCCCAAGCCATACGACAACTGAGTCAGCTACAACTGAATCGACCACGAAGTCATCAGATGCTACCACCCCAAGCCATACTACATCGGAATCGACGACGGCTGGAACTACAACGGAATCGGAATACACTACCTCCCCAAGCCATACGACGACTGAATCAACTACGACTGAATCCACCACAAAGTCAGCATATACTACTACCCCAAGCCATACTACATCGAAATTGACGACGCCTGGAAAGACAACGGAATCGAAATACACTACTACTCCAAGCCATACGACGACTGAATCAACTACGACTGAATCGACCACAAAATCAGGATACACTACGACCCCAAGCCATACTACCAAGTCGACGACGGCTGGAACTACAACGGAATCGGAATACAGTACTACCCCAAGCCATACTACATCAAAATCGACGACGCCTGGAAAGACAAAGGAATCGAAATACACTACTACTCCAAGCCATACGACGACTGAATCAACTACGACTGAATCGACCACAAAATCAAGATACAGTACTACCCCAAGCCATACGACAACTGAGTCAGCTACAACTGAATCGACCACGAAGTCATCAGATGCTACCACCCCAAGCCATACTACATCGGAATCGACGACGGCTGGAACTACAACGGAATCGGAATACACTACCTCCCCAAGCCATACGACGACTGAATCAACTACGACTGAATCCACCACAAAGTCAGCATATACTACGACCCCAAGCCATACTACATCGAAATCGACGACGGCTGGCATTACAACGGAATCGGAATACACTACTATCCCAAGCCATACGACATCTGAATCAAGTACATCTGAATCTACCACGAAGTCATCAGATGCTACCACCCCAAGCCATACTACCAAGTCGACGACGGCTGGAACTACGGCGGAATCGGAATACACTACCACCCCAAGCTATACGACGACTGCATCAACTACTGCATCATCACTGATGACTTTTTCAAGCTCCACCACATTGGGATCCACCGAAGCTGCAACAACCACAGAATCAGCACAAACTATTCCTTCAAGCTCTACCCCTCTAGAGTCAACCACATCCCTCATAGAAACAGAACTAACATCCACAACTCCTGATTGCAATACAGAACCAACAATCACAACCACAACTACTGAACAACCAATACATGGTATGCTTCTTATATAACAAACCAGCATTCAGATGCTAGCAGTTGACATGTCAAGAACGTTATATTTCATCTGAAATTGAAGATAAGAATCAAATAATTGCAAGCAAGATCGAGTAGCTAAGATACATTATTCTCTCTTCCAGTTCACTGTTCATCGGTGGGGTACAAGAGAATCCCGAATAGCTGCACTCATTACTCTCACTGTACGGGTGGATTCTTGGGTGTTTTTTGGCACCACACAATCGGGAAATGTCCAACATGTCTTCGATTTAATGATGAACTTCGAGTTTGCGATTTTGCCTCGAATGTCCCAGAATGTTCAAACTCCGGTAGTCCTCTCCAGAATTGCACTGGAAAGGGTACATTCCGTGACACTGTCGATCCCCAGAAGTATTATATCTGCAAGTCTTATAATGATGACGAAATTCTCATGACCACGGCGACTTGCCCAAACGGAACGATGTACAACCCCACAACTCTTTCGTGCGATGAGCCCGATGATATCATACCCCCTTTACCCAAAGTTCCAGATTGCTATGCACCAGGATTTTACCCAAACCCGGACCACTGTGATAAATTCTACATGTGTGTCGAAGAAGACTTCAACAATATAGTTAGGATTGATTGGAGTTGCCCTGATGGTTTGATGTTTGATGAACTCAATGAGTACTGTATCGAGCCTGTTGAAATATTGGGTTGTAAGTATTCTCCTCGTATATTTTTAGTATTCCACTGGTAGTTCATACTCAGAAATACTTCATTCTGAACCCTGGGATGTAATGTGACCAACGAATGCATGTGTTGGCAATATTAACTGTAAATGATTGAATCTTGCAATCAAGAGGTATTTTGTTTGACAATAGTTGCTTTGACTCTAATGAAGATCCGGTATTTTATACCTCAAATTCGTGACACTACAATAAAATAGAATACCAAGCTTACTAGTACTTAAAATAATAGGAAGTTTCACTACTGCACAAGTTTCCTGTCAATATAATCCTCCGAAATTGTGCTTCTCACGATAAGATAAGTTCTAAATAAAGTTATATGGCGCACGATCGATCTACGGAAGACAGAAGCACCTAGAATTAGTTGAATTGTGTGATTTCAATTGATGAAAGACACCAACACTGAATTTTGCGAATAACACAAGCTTTTTACAGTTTCAGGTGTCCTTGGAATGGATGCTACGAGATAAGAGAGTTTGACTCTGAATTTTTCTAAAGCTTAGTTGGGTCTTACCAGTATATAAACCTCTTATTCTTGGCTCTGAACGACCCGGATTCTTACTTAAATAAAATACTTTTCCATAAAATTAAATTGAAACGCAAGAACACACCGGAAGTTTGTTCAAGCGTAAGTTTATATTGAAAATTACATAATAAATAAAATTGATAACTATCTGTACACCATTCTAAAACCATCTGTAAAGTCATTTATACAGAAATCCCCACCTTATACATACGCATACAATATACACATATTTCTTCTTTTATTCTATCACCTTCACCAGGAAGGAATACGCGAAAAGAAACTATTCCTTAAAACCACCATCAGCCGTGCTGGCGTTGTTCATTCCCTTTCTCTTGCTGCTTTTCTTGCTGGCTCACCAGATTATAGTAGGCTCCTTTCTTCGCCGTTAGTTCCTCATGTTTTCCCATCTTGTGTGATTGCGTGATAAAAAAGAAAAGAAGAACAATGATAACCGTTTGTTCGAGAATACTAACATAAATGATGACTTCATTTAACGCCAATTGATCTATTACGCGATTAAATGTTCATCATCTAAAAGCAAATGCGGGAATGAGCTTAACCAACGAGGCGGATACCCATTTTATTACCTCGACGATAACGCCGTTCTGCAGGACTACTATAATGTCTGCATTCTGTACTGTGCTCAATCTGTGAGCGATGATAAGAACAGTTCTTCCCTTAGCTGCGGTCTCTAATGCCCGTTGGACGACCCTTTCGCTTTCATAATCCAAGGCGCTGCGAAATAGTGTAAATAAATCGTTAATAAACAGCGTAAAGATATCAAGTTTCCAACCAGTCGTAAACCTTGAGATTATCACTGGCCATAAGGAAATGCGACTTAAGATCGTAAAGCGGTATAAACTGCTTGAGTAAACAGTTAGTCAAGTAACTGATAAAAGTTTCAGCTGATCACAAGGACGAAAAAATTCGTTGAAAACCAATGACTACATCTGACGGTAAAGCTATAGTCATTCTTCGAGGATATTTGTATGGATAATTGCCTCGTAGCTTCATCCAGAATCAAAATCGAAGGTTTCTTAAGCAAGGCTCTGGCAATGGCTACTCTTTGCTTCTGGCCACCGGATAATTGCGTGCCTCTTTCACCGACCAGGGTATTATATCCGTGGGGAAAACTGCTGATAAATTCGTCTGCGTTTGCTTCTTGAGCAGCCTCGATCACCTGAAATAATAAAAATGTAAACTGCTCATTGATTTGAGGCGCTAATTAGGGGCGAAGGATGCATTTGATACCTCGTTATCCGTAGCCCCATGCATTCCGTATCTGATATTCTCCATTATTGATGTTGCAAACAATATAGGCTCCTGATTAATATATCCCAATACTCCGCCTCTGAGATAACTCGAATTCAAAGTTCTGATATCTGTGCCATCGATCTTAATCGATCCTTCATTAACATCGTACAATCTGTGAATAATAACGAGTTTATTTGATTATTTGTCGTAACAATGGGATTCAACTTTTCCTCAAGTTCTTTCTTCAAGTTTTCTTGCACTTCTCACCTTTCAAGCAGAGCAGCTACCGTGGTTTTTCCATTCCCACTAGATCCAACTATGGCAACAGTTTTACCGGCAGGTATTTTAAGATTGAAATTTTTTAGGACTGGCTTGTCCGGCCGAGTCGGATACTCAAAAGTAACATTTTCGAATGTGATATTTCCCCTGAAGCATCTGTCAGTAATTACTTCGCCTCCAACCATCAATGGAGATGGGGGAAGATCAAGAAACTACAGAAGAGAATAAACGGGGTTGAATCACAGTCGGGGGAGACAAAAATCCGCGGAGATTCACCTCAAATATTCTACCGCCTGCACTTATTCCTCTGACATAGCTGCCAAACAGTAAAGACAACTGAGTCAATGATCTCTGAATCGTCTGAGTTGCCATCAAAAACGCCATCAAATCCCCGGGCGTCAGCTGACCAATGGACAACAAATGCCCGCCGAGGTAAAGAGTCCCCAGAACAATTCCATTGAGGAATAAATTCGTTCCTGCTTGAAACAGACCGATGCCAAAGCCAAGACGCTGATGCATTTTTGCCGCAAGTTCCACCTCTTCGGAAAACATTTCTGTTTCTCTTTCTTCAGCTGCGAATGCTCTGACCTAAAGAATAGAATTCTTTACAAAATTAAGTTAGCATTTGAATAGGATGGAAAATTCGGATATCTACTGTTCTAATATTGCTGATAGCCTCCTCGGAAACTGCGGCCGATTTAGCTGTCTGGTTCTGAGCTTCTCTAGACATTTTTCTCAAGCTTGAGCCCAGGAAAGCTCCGACTAATATAACGGTGGGAACACACATCACCATGACGCCAGTTAGCTGTGGCGAAATCATTGTGATTGATATAACGCAGCCTACTATTTGAGTAACGCTTCTCAGTCCTTGTGAGATACACATTTTGAAAGCGCTCTTGAAATCCTGTATATCACCGGTTAACCGGTTAACGATTTCTCCCGTTCGATTATGATCGAAGAAGGCCATGTCTTGCATAATAACAGACTTGAAGAGATCCTGGCGCAACTTCATTGCTATCCTTTCTCCAATGCCGGAAAGCGTGTAGATATAAACGAAGGTGAAGAATGCCTGTGGAAAATAAATCAGGAATTGATTAGCCGAAGATATTTAGGTCTTCTTTCTGGTTTATCTAAGATTTTTCTCCTGTATACCTAGATTATGAACATATCAAAAATCTGAGCCAAGTTTTGCCGATATTTACATACTTGGGCTACATACATGCGTGCCAAACGATAGGCGGGCTCTGCCAATTTCTCAAATACCACAAAGCCCCCATTGTTGGCCCCAGCCTCTTTGGATGCGCTAGTTTCACCTGCTATTTTAGAAACCACATTTATTACTCCGCCCATGCATTGGGGAATCCAAATATTCAGAACAGCAACAACGAAGGCGCTCTAAAAAGGAATATGTTCACATTCAACTCTTTGCCTGATCATATCGATATTTAATAAAATTCTCAAACAGCAAAAGATTTTTTGTGTCTCTTCACTTTTTGAAATGGAACTGGGGATTCATCTAAAAATAAACTCACTGCTAGCGCTAACAAGAAGTACCAAACGTGAGGATATAAGTATTGGATGAACCTTGCCCAAGGAAAGGCTGGTTCTTTTTCTGTGACTTTGATCGAACCAACAGTTCTGTTATGTTCACAGAGCGCGGTGTTTCCTCGTAATCTCAGTGCGAACGTAGCAGCTATACCAAGTCCTCCGAATCCTAAAGCTACAGTTTTACGAGACGGATTTTCTGGTGCGGATTTTATCTTTGATTCTTTGCGCAAGAAGGAGTTAAATTCTCTTTTGATTTTGTTCAACAATTGGCCTTTATTTTCAAAACAATTTCGCAGGCATGGATTTCTGTAATTATGATTAGAATTACATAAGACTTTAGGAATTTTCATCGACTGGGTTTGGGATGATGAAATCTTAGGTATAGGTGATGAATGTTCCGAAAAAATGAGGTTAGAGTGTCCACGGATAACATGCGAGCTTCGATAACCTCAAAAATTTGATTTGAAATGAAGGAACTGAGTACAAATAATCGTTCTTATTATTGAAAAAGGGTAGAATAGATACCTGGTTATGCCTGGATGTTGAAAATAGGATTTAGAGAGCATAGCGACGCGTAATATGGACATTTTCGACTTTGGATATTTGGTTTATAACCTAAGGATCGTGGAAGTGAACTTATTATACAAGGTATATGAATCTAATTAACTACACGTCACGGACTGGCGAATGTTGGAGTCATTGTTAATCACGTGTAGTTTTTAAATAACTTTGATTATTTGAGGAACGAGAGCCTCATACTGAAACAAATTGTTGTGAAACAATAAAAGTGACGTTTTACAAGGCCATGCAGTCGTATCATTGAATATCGCATTAGCAGACGGCAAGACGCCAGATACGATACCTACGGCCGTTTTTACCGAATAAATTTTATTTGTCGAATAAGACTCATTCACTGGTTTGGAAATTGCATTTTCACAATGAAAATGTAATTTTATCGGGAAAATCATGTTATTCTATTGATAAAAGCTCTTTTTTCTTTTTATTTTCTTCCGTTTTGACAGCACACATTCAGTAGCGCAGTCTGGTTGTGATACAAGAAACTATAAAGAGCGCCGCGCGGATGATTTTAAGCGTTCAAATTGGTGCAATTGGTGCAAATGTACAAACAATAAATAAGCAGCTTACTCCAACCTTAGAACTGTGCGTACGGAAAAAATGTTGGTTAGTTGAAGTGTAGCAATAACAAGGTCACGACGGCGCTACGAAATTCTGATCATCAATTCATCAGTACAGTATAATATAACACGATGGAGGGGGGTCCAAGGGAAGATGCCAATGGGATCATCCCCAGATCGGTGAGCCGTATATTCGAAACCAAAAGAAAAAACTCGAATTACTCGGATGGGAATTTCTGTTGAGGCAAGCTTTCTCGGAGCTTATAACGAAACTATCGCCGATTTGCTGATTTTTTAGCCAAAGAGGTGTGAAATTCGAATAAATGATAGCAATGACAAATTTCCGAGTAGAAGAAGTTACCAGCCCGAAGGACTTAGAAGACTTCACGAAAATAGCTCAAACAAATGGAGCAGTTGTGAGTATGGTGAGTATGAATTTGTTTGTTTCATTCAGGAGTTCAAAATCAAACTCGGTCGCAAGAATTACTTGTAAGTTATAAGACATGGTATAAAGTGTGCACAGGTAAATTTCCCTAAATTTGGTAGGCCTAGCGGTATCGGCAAAATTGTGCAACAAAAAAGTATCCTTTTAACTAAAAAGATAAATAAATCACCAGCTGAGTTTAAGAACATAATTTTAGCTCTTATGAAAAAAAAAAAAAACAGGATGAGGCGCCGTGCACGAATTCAAAATTCATTGATGTTTTGATGGCGTCGCTAGCCGGCGACGCCAAGACACTGCACATCTATAATATAATAATAATCAATTATTTTGTTATTTTCTATTTTCCATTTCCAGACTTTTAGGCAAGCGTCTGCTTGTTAATATGATTTATTTTATTATACAACATGCCATGCGTTAACACCCCAATTATCCGAAAAGATTACGTGTACTTATGTGTATTATAAAAATAACACCCCATAGTGTGGTTTCCAAATGTACCATTAATTCAATATTCCATTGTATATAAAGTGGAATCAAAAATTTCCACACGTACAAAATCAGATCGATTATCCATACTACAGTATACATCTGTACAATACATCGCGTGAATGACATTATACGACCTTCTGCCATTATTAGACCAATCCACCGAACGATTATTTGATCATCGAAAGCTTCATTTTAAATAATATGTCGGATCAACCTTTACCCTAAGTAACTGTGAATTTTCAAAAACTTAAAATTAAACCACCTTCAGTTTTTAGCTCATGGCGTCTGTATGCAATATGTGTAACATAATTTGAACGTGTGAATACAGCCTTCTAATTCAAGGTGTTTTGTGACTTTGTGTGATTCTGAGATCAATGCTCATGCAGTATGAGGTCCTCGACAGCGAATGAGAGGAAGGTATAGCGTAGTCGGAGGAACAGAATTACGAGGTGAAGAGTAAAAAATAGAAGGTTTTATTGCAAAGCACTGAGTACACTTTTCACTCGCTTTTCACCCTCTACAGCGGGCTGGGCTTTGGGCTCTGTTCCTCTGTACCTTCCTACCTACCTACCTCTACTCTCCTTGTCCTCTGAAGAGCAGGGCGTCTGTCAGTGTGTAGGAGTCCGTAGCTAAGGGTGAATTTAATAGCCACGAAGCTAATTGCTTGGCAAATACATAAATACGCGTTATTAACTTTGAGTTCAAAGACCCGCGGCGATTAGGTTCTTTAGACTTTGCGATCCGCGGCTAAGTCTGGAGGACTTAATTTCAGGCCTTTTTTATATTCACTGCCACAAGAATACCGCCATACCTCACCCTCACCCTCAAACCACACTATCACATTTATACATCATTCGCCATCATCTGGATATGTTGTTACGTTACGCTCGTTGTACTTGCAATTAGTCAGGCTTTTAGTCACATCCAATTATCAAACGAATATAACTTTTCACGCGATAAGTGGGTCTATCCGGTACACTAGCCGCGATATAGAAGAACAGATTTCTCTAAGGGAAATCAAAAATCAAACTAGACCAAGCTTTTTTATTCACAGCTGCAATCACATCATATGCATATATATATAGGGTCAGGAATCAATACTTTCACGATTGGTAAATGATCCTTCAGAATCCAGAAATCGAGGATCGAAAGAACCAGTGAGAAATTTTCACCGATAAACAAATGCAGTAAATGTTAATTTCATCTTCGTCCTGTTATCATCATGGCTTACGAGAATTGCCTACCAAGAGGATCACACCAATGAACGATATAATGCATTCGGCTACTATCGTGTAACCCTCAGCCACTCACAGCCCCGCTTTGTCACTCCCACTAGTAAACCTCCGGGTTTTGGACCTGGACTGATCCACATACATCCATGTGTTGCAGAGTTTCACATTGGCGTAGTTCACCGGAAATAAATTCTATGCACAAAAATTTTCAATTCTCAGATCTGGATTTCATTTTTCATTCGATCTTGTTAGTTATTAGCAAGAATTTCCATTCTGGCATAGCTGATAGAAGAGATTTTAATCTATTCAGAAACGTACATCGATATCATTGCGCGTATCCTGAAACCCTGCGAGACTCTGGAGATCCGTTGAAATACATGAAACTAGGACGCCAATGGGGTGGATTTGAGTGAACAATGCTCACTGTTCGAACCACGCTGATTGAATCAATCACATAAAAGTCTGTCACGCACGCACTTGTGCAGCCCAATTCCTTCTCCGCTCCACCCGCAGATCTCTAGCAGATTTGTCTGCAAGTTCAAGATGGCTGCCCACACCTTAGTGTATGTATTTTCCTGCGATGTATATATATATGTATGTTATCCATACATGTGTAAATAGTGTTCGTATATAAGGTGCGTTTGCGCGTGAGCGTTTACAAACTGAGCAATTTGTCTCGTTCGCTCAGGCTCAACGCTGAACGCTCGTTTCCCACTTGAATCGAAGTAGTTTAAGTGAATGGCGCGGACCGATCCCTGCAAGAAGGGGGTTACAGTTACGATCATGTATTGTCGTAGAGAAGTTAGACATATATACCCTGCAATTGCATGCAGGATAATTCACGCAACCTCTCCAACCATAAAGCCATCTGTGCTTTTTTAGCACACTTTTTCATCCCCAAAAACGTATACGATTTAGAAATGATTATTCAATTCGCCAGATCAGAGTATGCATTTCGAATCTCGATTGATGTCGCGATTCCGAATTAATAAATCATGAATAATTACTACGAAAACTATGCAATATGTTAATAACGAGAGTAATTGGAAAATTTTCAATTCGAATCTATGTAGACGTCGAAAAATGGGAAACAAGGTAATTGAATTAATGCTGCAGCCTCACCGCTCTGGGATAGTCTATAATTTTATTTCAGGGTATAACGAAGTATGACGGTGTGTTGAAATTTCGTTCAAACGTACCTATATCAGCGCGGCGTCAATTTTATTGACATTTGTCGACAAATTATTTTCTGCAAGGTCGATATAAAATGTGGTGAAAAAAATTTGTCCATTTTGTCACCGACTTGGCACCACTCGAATATATATCTCGACGTATATCTATACCCATAGTGCTTGGGACACTAAAATATTGCCTGGGGTACGTATCTCGCTTGTATGTATGCTGCTCACTATATTACAAGTCCTCGAGTGACGTGGACAAGTGTGAATTGCCAAGTGATGATGTGACAGTATGAGAGAAATTCAATTTCACCTGCGCCACTCGCCATCTATAGTCGGCAATAACATGTGTACAATATGTATCAGAACTGGTACATACCAACGTCATGAATTTCTGCATTTCCGTGAAATTTCTTGGGAATTTTCAATCTCGGGCGGTTTGAAATTTATGGTATTCTAATTAAAGTAATGTACATACAATTTTGGTATCGTGTGGGTGAAATTACGTGTGCAGATTTCAAAGTTGCATAGTCCGACCTTGCAAGACTTCAAACAAATGCTCGTAGGATTTTTTTCCCTTCCATTTATTATGCAACATTATATACATACGCATGTATCTATTTGTTGATAATAAAGCCGTTAAACTATCGCGAGAAGCAATTGCAGCCAGTTATAATTACAGTTTGCTTAATCATAAACCCGTCTACGATTCAGGGACAGACAAGTAGCTATTCAACTCCTAGGTATAATTGTCGTATTATAAAGCGAAATAGAAGCATCTGTGCAAGATTTCAATCGAAACTTCATCATCGCATTGTCTATTGTTGAATTAACAATGAAAGCGTTTGGCCTGATTTTTCCAAATATTGAAGCGTCAATCGATTCAATATCTATTGGCATTATAATCATGAGGCATGACCCATGTCGTGTATAGGAAGTATGAAGGCTTCTCTCATTGACCAGCCATATCGAGACACGTAAATGATATCCGTACACACGGTGACTTAAGAATATAACAAGAGAGAAAGAGGAAGAGGAAAAGGAAAAGGGAGGCGAGAGAAACATTGATAGATGGAGGATAGAGATCTAGAATCCTCGAGAGAGAGAGAGAGAGAGTGAGTGAGGGATTGAGGGTGGAAAGAGGTATACGAGCAAATACATAACTCACACAAATAGGAAATACGAAATACCTTAGAGGCGTATCACCACAGAAGCTGCCGTGCCTACAACCACTATTTGTTCTAGGCTCCCGCCAGCTCGTAGCTCGAGCAGAGAACGAGGGTTGAAATGGTTGAGGGTTGAGGATTGAGGATTGAGAGGGGATTCCCCAGCTCCTCTCTTTTCCTCTCTATCTCTCTGGCACATCCCTCCGTCCGTCCGTTCGTTCGTCTGTCCATCCATCCCTCCGTCCGTTAGTCCATCCGTCTATTTGTCCACGTAGCGGTATGATATTACACCCTGGGGCAGATTACAGGCCACGCCTTTCACCCCCGATACCAAGTCCCTGATTCGTCGAGGCTGACTTCGTACGTCACTGCTACCCCTGTTACCGACCCTGACAAAACTAGGCTCGAGAGTAGCGGGGGAATTTAGGGGTTGAAAAGCGCCGGCAAGGGTGAGTAGAGGGAGTGCTAGGCGAGGAGATGAGGGGTAGCTAGCTGACAACATACCGAACCAACCTATAACTATATACATGTGTATAAGGCATGGTATACGCGGAGAGAGGTTCAAGAGGGTGTTGAAATACTGGAGGCTTCATTTGCTCTATTCTTTGGCTGCTCGCTAGCGGAAACTCGAAGATATCATTCGGCGCTAGTTTCGCTAAATTCTACGCTGCGACAGTCTGCTTCCGGAATTTACGGAAATAACCAGCCCCGCAGCTTTTCGCTGTTTCCGAGGAGACCTTTTATCATTTTTTCACTTACTGCACTTACAGCTGTAATCAACTTTCGGATATTTGAAACGAGCCTTCTCACAATCAACGCTTGAAATATCAACGACAATAACTTGCCAAACTATAATATTGGAAGTCTGTTTTCACGAATGGAATAACTTATCCCATCGCCTCACACATTTACTTATATGTGCACACCGGCTTCCTCAGACAATTTACCAAAGTTTCAAGCGCTAGAAATTGTAATACTATTTCATAGACATATGCAGAGCGACTCAAGTTTGCTGCAGAATTACAAGAAGGAGCTTCATGTCCTACATTGCATAACGAACGATATTGTCTCGCCGTTTTAAGCCCCGCTGAAACAGTCCAATCCAATATATATATATATGTATGTATAAATCGAAACTCGGCAGAAAGCTTCGCGGAACTCCTAAAGCAATTACGCAATATGAATCAATTCGTAGAACGACGTCTTACGGTGATCAGACTAACGTTGATCAATCGGTTGCTTCAAAGTTCTTGCGTCTTATCATTACGCTGTGATAAACTCCGCAGAAATGACTAATCATGCGCCTGTGACTTATGAATTGTGCAATATTTCTGTTCAAACTATGTTATCATCACCGAAACTTATACCTTTTTTGCCATTTCTTTTTTACTGCGAGGTTGTAAAACCACAGAGATTTTTCTGCAGGCATAACTCAGGCTTCCCGGCTGGATAACACGTATCGATAAAGATATTGAGACACGAATCTATGCCAATATTATCGGCATACCAGAGAGTCGTTGGGAAAGTTTTGGAGTCGTGGTGTTATCCTGGAATATTTTCATGTCTGATAAAGTTGGCGGGATAACAAGAGTGGAGTTTCGTCCTTTGGCAGGGCAAGCAAAATTCTGAGGGAGAAAATGCTAATTTATTGTTCGTTAAATTTTGGGAAATTAATAAATTATTGCAGGGTGTATATATAGGGTTGAGGAAAACGTGCGGAGGTAAACCGCAGGGCACACGTGAAACCGCTTAACGTTTGACCCTCAATATGTTATGACAGTTATTATGAAAAGGATGATTCCCGCCCTTGTTCCACCCTTCGGAGAATGATCCTCGCATTAACGACCCTCCATTTAAAGTCTGCCATGGTCTTGCCGTAGTATATCCCTCGCGACGCGACTTTACCGTAATAAATTACTCGCTGGTATTAGTTTATGAAATTTTCCTGCGTGACAAACTATTTGTTAAGAGATATATGTATACCCAACTATGGACGGAATAAATATATAACGGGGGAAAGTGCGGCTGTGAATCAGTTGCCACGATATTAAATGCTAATACCTCGATCCCATAACCAATTTCAAAAACTGAGTGATATAATTAAACGCAGAAATCCCATGCGTATGAAAGACTTCAAGATAAATTTTGTGTAGTTTTTAGTTTTTATTTTATTTCTTTATCTAACTTTGCTATGAATTATCCCGATCACCCCGGACTCTTGAAAGTAGTTTTGATTTTTGTAAAGGTATTTAAAAGACATTGTGAAAGGGGTAGGCAAAGATATAAGCGGTGCGCGTGCCATGAAATATAATGAAACTTAATAAAACAGTTTTGCATTGTTGCTGGTGACAGGTTTTGAATGATAAAAAGAGACTGTGTGATCCCGCATATAGAAATAATAGGGGAGTCCGGGGGCATATGGCATACAGAGGCAGGTGCTGGATTTTGAATTATTCTATAAGTGGATTAAGGGTTGAAATGTTTTTGTTAGATCACGTGCAGTTGTCAAAATAGATTTGTTTTTATAATAGTATTATAGCCGAGGTTATAAACTGCCGAGAGATTACGACAGTGCAGTGTATAGTGAAAAGTACAAGTGAAGAACAAAAATTAGACGGTCAGAAAGTATCTGCGTATGATAGGAGAAGTTGTATTTTTTTGTAGGTACATACAAAGGAAGAAAACGGTTGTGAATAAAATTTCCGAACTTTTTGAGGAGAGTAAAATCACTTTATCCTATACTTTGGAATTATCTACCTACTCCGGATCGTTGGGGTAGTTAATTCTTTGCCTGAGAATTTAATTCCTTTTCCGGGGTGCGATGGTATAGCCGGATAGCCGTGAGCATCGCCTCAGGATGGAACTTTATAAAAATGTTATGAGGAGTTTAATTGAGGAACACTTTATTACTTCGTCGTGGAGCGAGGAAAATAAAGAAAAAAAAGCTTTAATTGCAAAATTTCTCCGACTCTTGGATTTACGATGCGGAACTTGGGGGTTGCCCGATGCAGGGCGTGGTTTTTGCTGCAGGGTTTTCAGCCGCGGATCAAGTTTCGTGTGGCCAGTAAAAGTAAGTATCTCCACTGTTGTTAGAACTAAACCGTAAAGTAGTTTGAAAGTGAGGTAGGTATAGGTAGGTACTACCTACCTCGGGACAAAATAAATTAAATGAAAATTGAATTCTTCGCTAAAAGGTGGCACAGAATAGAGATTCCCCTTTCTCATACCCTCATCGCTCATCCTCCTCATATTTTTCACCCCAGTGAATCTCAAAGCCGCAGGGTAAGCGGAAGAAACTTTGCAGTTAATTTACGAGAATAATTAATGAATCGATACTGCAATTAATAACTTCTATAAAGCTGTATACGCGCAGCATAATTTATCGCACTGCGATATAATGGTGATAATTCAACCTATTATCATCCTTATCATATGGTTTGAAGTTAATTAAATTCAGATTATCAATTCGTTGACTCGACATTCTAAGATTAGCTTCTATCCATTATTTGGACTTTGGAAATTACTCGAATTACTCGATAAAAATTGCGAGTGACAGATCGATCGAATAAAAAATTGAAAAGAATAAGAAAAAAGAGAGAAGAAAAATAAAAAAATGCTGAACAAAGTTTGCCTTCTGCGCACAGTTTAAAAACAATTTGTCCGGCAGTGGTGCGTGAAGCTCACTCAGGTCGAAAGTCCCTCCTCCACAATTGTCTCCCTAAATACCCCGCGATTAAAACGACCCGCTGTGATCACTAGGTGGAAAATTTCCGTTCAAGCGTCTAAGGATCCACCAAGGTATATATTGGCAAAATGATAAAAATTAATGAATCAACTTTATCGTCCGCAAATCATTTTCCATTTTTTCATACTTCTATTCGCAATTTTATAGAGTTTATCATTTCGGTGATAAAAATTGTCTCGTATCTCCCCAAAACTCCAAAGTCCTTGATTCCCACTTTTTCTATAAGGCATTCAAGATCGTGTCGATATAGTCGATGATGTGGGCGAGATATGTAGAGCAGAGAGTTCGTAGCTGCATATATGTATACGTGATCCACACTTGGCCGCCTCTTCGGTAATTGAGGGTGGCGTCCAGTCGAGCGTGTGTCTATTGCACCCCTAATTGTTTCATTCCTACCCTTGGCATCCACTCAATCTATTTCGCTCCCTCAGCTACTATCATTTTATTGTCGCACCACCCGCTGCGACGATCATAGATACGGCTGGACGCAAACCTGAACCTAAACCCTGTGAATTATAGGCGCGAGCCTAGCGCCATATTGATTAATGGAAATCCGAATAGATGATATTAACAGTCGCAGTCAATAAGCCCAGGGAATAAATCGATCAATTCATTTTTCGGAAGGAAGATATAATTGAACAATTAAAACACCGTAATGAGTGAGTATTTTGAGTGTATCTCGTACATAATTTAACCGCATTAAAATTTTCAAACGAATTTTTTCGCACCCTTTATCCCATAGCTGAATATCAAATAAACCGAAAAATCTCCCCCTGCGGTAAATTATAATTAAAAAATAAACCATATATATATTGTGTTACGTATACTGCTTTGTGACATGGCACATGTATACCTACTCAGAGGTATAATATATGTACTCGGAGTGCTTTGAAAGCTTAAAGCCAGCCCGAATTTCCTTATAATCCCCGTTCCCCGTTCGTTTGGTTCTTTGCCAACGTTGAGTATTTCTGCTAAACAACATAAACACATCTTTCGCCATTTGAGAAAAACATTCATCACATGTTCATACCTGAAAACCCGCATTTCTCTCCAGACTTTGCCACCAGCCATGGAACTCGAACAATTATCTTCTTGTTTTTCCGAAGCATCGAGCGAGTCCCTTGCGAACGAATCTCGGTCTAACGCGTATGCATTTTTAACACACGTGAGAACACGCGTATATATACACACATACTGCGAAGGCGTATGAACTAAGGTGTATACAGTGTACACAGATCGTCCGAAAATCCTCGTGGGAGAGCCGCCACTTGGCTTTCCGTTCACCCCGGACGCACAGCCGTAAATATGTAGGTACGTACGAGTACTGACACACGTGAGGTATTCTCCGACGTATACACACATGTATATAGCCATAGGGTAGTTTTGACGCAGTGTGTTTAGTGTTTACACTTCTTACTAATGGCCGCGCTTAGTGAGATTTAAATTTGACCCCCGCAAGCACTGGGCGACAGCTTTAGCTGAGTTTAAACTTACGGTCTCTCTTTACTTACTGTATACACATGTGTATCTGTATGGGATATGGGCATACCCAACTCTGCACAGCGTGAAATTACACATTAGGGCCTCCGGCATGTTTCGATCAAGGAGGTGCGAAAAACTTGTTCGAATTTCTTTTGCAGAATTATTGGCAATAAAACATGAGACGCAGAAGTAACTTCATAATTCAACACCGAATCGTGCTACAAGATTTTGAGTTAGGGATTAATTTCGATGCGTGGGAATATTTTCGGTTTTAATTTATACCCCGTCAAATTTTACGCTCTCTTTTATCTTTCCATATTGTATAGAGAATTCTAAACAGGCGTGTGGTCATAAGTTTTTACGAGAAAGTACAAGCACTCGGAACCAGCGCCGACAGTATGGTCCCATTTGGTATATCTTAGAAATTTATATTGCAAACAAACTCCTTTTTATCGTAGGAAATAAAAGGAAAAAGAAACTCCCTTTGTATCAAAAGCCTCCGAATATCTGTCTACGGAATTACGTACACAGAGTGTAACATATATCTAATAATAAAGATTTGCTAATCGCGAATCATGTATGCTTTCATTTTAAGGAAATCTATGCATTCCATATAATTTTGCTCAATTTCTCTGATTAAACAGAATACATGTATGTACAGTTCGCAATGTAATTAATGTCTTCCTGGAGTGAATAAACGGTTATTTAGTATTTACCCCTGTACTTGAGGCGACTTTGAGGTTCAGCAATGGCAAGATCAAGTTTTCGAGTAACAATGTCATCCACTCGAAGCTGTTGAGACTAGAATTGCGTGCGAATCACCGCCGAGATTTCCTGCTAGTATATATAGACGTGCGTGTTGAGAAGATGGTGTTTTTTGGTTGTATGGGTAAACGCGTACCCTTCGAATTCCCAGGATGGAATCGAAGCGTCTTGTATAGTCGATTGAAATCAGGAGGAAAGACTATAATATACAGGACGGAATACATAGGGACGCCAATAAAGATTTGTACATATATTGCGTATATATACACGTATATACACACGCTACAGGCATATGTATTACATACAAGACATATTCTTTTGTTTTTTGGAAAAAAAATAAATAAATAGAAGAGAGGGAGCGAGAGAGAAATCACCCTCAGCTGAAACGGCGAAGTGTAGACATTTATAATGTATAGGTTTCTTGGGAAGATTCGGGCTTGCGTCTGAAAACTTTGTTCCTCCTTTGTTCCGGAGGCAAAGTGGTTTTGAAAGAAAGAATATGTTGAATTTCGCAGAACAACCCGAAAGTGGAAAATATGATAATTAGGGAATTTTATCGGTGCCTGAATCACCTCGACGTTGAAAGAAGACGCGAGAGGGGATTAGATTTTTTTTTAATACATCGTTCAGCAAAGCCGTGCAAATTCGAAACGCTACGTTATTTTACTCCCACCATATCTGACTTGGAATAAAGTAGAAAAATGAAAGAATGAAAAAAAGAGTAAAAACGTTTCAGGCACGGGCGGACAGAAGTATTTGAACGCTGGCGAAAGAGGAACTGGGGAGAGTCAAAAGCGCGACCATTTTTTACTGAAACGTTTTAAGACCTCCTCAACTTCTGAAAACAATATTACCAAGTAATAACAGACTACTTTTCTCAACGAATGGACCGTTTCACTTTATCCAAGTACATATATACACGCGATATAGCGGCGTAGTAAACCTCTTACATATTTAATATCAAAACTTCGCGATGCAGAAGTCAGCTGCAGAAGATCTATGCAATAAATTACACCTGTACCTCTCACCCCCATACAATCGTAGAGGAATTAAAAGACACGGAAAGGATAAAAGAAAAATCAGAAATCTGTTTGGCATTGGTCGCGGAGTAGATCCTTGAAAAGACAAGGTCCTCGTATGAGGCAAAGTAAGTTCTTGGATATTCTACAGTATAGTGAAAAAACTTTGTCCAAGAATGTAATATATATCATCTCCGTTACCGGTACAGAGGTATTCTCTAGCGTGGTCGAAATTCTTGCCTCCTTTCTTGTATCTAGCATATATCCACACTCACAGATACCTGCGACTATGCCACGTACGTGTACATATTTCTGCTTGTAAATACATATGTGAATCCTTTACCTAGATATGTGGGTATATATGTAGACATGTATATCTATAAACAGAGAGGGAGAGACAGAGGAAATCAAGAGACATGGACCAGGCTAGTGGTGGTCGCAGTACCCACCAGCATCAGCTAGAGCTGCACAGAGGCAGAGCTGGCAGAACCTTGCTATCTTAGCCACCACAAAGCAGTGATAACATTTTCCCTCTCGGAGGGCAGCCTAGCAACCCTTGGGTTGACTCAGGTCGATATTCCGACGAACGAGCCGAATGTTGCCAGGACAACGGTGGCCACACCCACGCAAATATGGCCGCCAGAGGGTGAGGGTGTAGAACGAGATGAGGGAAGCTGCGAAAACGTCGGAGTGAGTGAATTATCATAATATTGGTCATTGCTGTGGATGAGGTGAAGTAGCTCCAGGAATCTCAGCGCGCGGAAAGAGTCTGAGTTATTGTCCCGAATCTTTGGGGTATGGAAGACGTCTGTATGTTCAACCGCAGGATCGGATAATACATGCAGAAAGATCGGCAGGGATCGGATTTACTTATCCGTTCAATTTGGAGGAGAAAAAACTATGATTCGGGGCTTTGGTTCCAGAATCTATGGGCAGCCAGCCGATTGATTATTAATTTTGTAATCGGCGATGCAGGGGTAGGTAATGAAAACTTTCGAGGGGGAGAAAAGCCGGCAGCTCGAGTATCGGAATTCGATAAAAACACAGATTGCTTTTCTCGCGGTTTTCTACTTCTGCGAAATTTCCATCCTTTATATCCTCAGCCCGACGTAAGGATAGCCGGCATTATATCTTCCGCCTTGATTCAGCCCGGATAACGAAACCCTGACGGACTGAAGAATCGAATCGATCTGTAAAGCGATCCCCATCGACCCCGTATACCATCTACGACACCTTTCATTACCGCTATAACTGATCCTTCCATTTGTTTCTTACGGACTTTGTTCTCGTTCACAGATCCGGCGAGAAAAGAATTAATTAATCGAAAATCCACGTCTTTCACTTAGCTCTCGAATAAATCACACGAACTTTTATACAGTGGTCATCTAACCGAGAGATTTATACTCACCAGTTTACTTAATCGGCCGAGTTAGTGCCTCGAAATTAAAAATTTCTATTTATACATACGAATAATATGTTTGTCGAAAAAAATGATGTTTAATCTAAAATTTTCATCCTAGAATTGTCGCCAATTATTTCCTTGTGTGTAGTTCGAAAATGAACACACACACGCCCCGGATCAGAACCGGTATGTAATTCTTAACGAGTTCCAATGTGTGCCTAGGGAATGTAATACCTACTTGTTCAAAGCGTGTCTAATATCTAATATAGGAAGCGAACAAC
Source organism: Rhogogaster chlorosoma (assembly GCA_944452935.1). Classification (NCBI taxonomy): domain Eukaryota; kingdom Metazoa; phylum Arthropoda; class Insecta; order Hymenoptera; family Tenthredinidae; genus Rhogogaster; species Rhogogaster chlorosoma. The sequence goes on along the minus strand of OX101800.1, from coordinate 24,432,183 downwards.
CACCCAAGTTCTCTTCTTCGTTTTGCCGCGTGCCCGGCACGTGGCACCAAGTGTTTGTGTCGGTTTGTGTCGCCACCCCGTTGGTTGTGTCGCGGCATGGTATTATACGTGCTAGAGAAGATCTTCACAGGGGTTGCAGCAGCAGCAGCATCCGCATCAGCTAAGCGTGTGCAACGGGGTAGGATATACACGTCACGTTGTCATTGATCGTGCTTTACGCCGATTCTATGGCCCCTCATGCAGCGTCTCATGGCTTACCGATTCATTTCGTTAATAATTATATGTCCTCGATTAGCTAGGATCTACATTAGTCTTGAGCCAAACGCGTATGCGTATGGGAAAATTGATCGTTAAAAAAGAAATTAGAAATGTTGAACGAAATCATATGAAATTCCCTTTTTTCTATTGCTAGTTTAACTTCAACTGTGAGATTATAGAGATATCGTGATATTGTATGCAACTTTCGACTCGGATCTCGTTGGACTTTGCATTCTTTCACGAAAGCTAAAGGCGGGGGTGAGAATGAGTGGATTTTCATTGCGCTTTAATCCCCCTCGAGTTGTAGCCGGTAATACGAAGGCAACGTTTGTCGCTTAGGGTGACAATATTGCATTCCTAGATCTCACTAGCGATACAATTCTCGCTTAAAGTTTCGTTCAATCGAGCCGACCTTCGAGGGCTTGGGAAAAATCGGATGAGAAAATAGGATAGTGAAATAAATTTGAAATTTAAGTAATTTATATAGAAAAACGAGAGAATTGTCTCTTCCCAATGTCAACTGTACACAGAAAGAATGAAAATTGTTTTTACTGTCGAGCTTTAACTTTGTAGAATGCGGATGCAACGAGATGTTTAAAGTTGCAGTGATAACAGTACCCGTCGAGAAGAAAACTATATGGTTATAGATAAGAAAAAGATATATAAAACAAAGGCTGGGATTTTACGACGAGTACTATGCTCTAGCGCGTGCTAAAAGGAAACATGCCTGTGTGTTTGATTAATAATTTAATCGTTATTATAAATTTATCACTTGGACAAGTACTTCTATCTCAATATTTATACATACGGAAATTGGTATGAGTATATATATGTTTCTGTCGATTATTACAGAACAGACGATAATTCTTTACTATTTTATATCTATAATATATATAGGTAAAATATTATTGAATGAATATAATAACTGTACAACAATTTTGGCGAAATTTTATTCGTATAATATTACTTTATTTATTCTTAATTAATAACTACCTTTACCATTATCATATAGCTTATATATACGTCTAAAAACTCGTATATAGGTAACATGTTCTGCATATACACACATAAATTCTTAATTTTATCGTAAATTTCAAATGGTCAAAGATAAATATGATAACTAATACTTTTTACATTAATTGTCGCATAATTTATTAATTTTTATGAGTTTTTTTTTTTTTCTTTGCTTTATTACTGTTATAAATATACGTATCATTGATTCGAGAGAAATCGGTATATACATTATTCTTGAATGAAAATTTTCTGCGGGCATTACAAGTGGCCAGAAAATCTATTCGGTTAAAAAACAATACATAAGGCATTATATAACGAGGATACCAGCTGAATCACAAACCGACAGATGGGATCGGTGCGCAGGACTTCATGCTGTTTGCTCTACAATGAATTAATCCGGGGTATATAAACGATTCCCGCAAAGTTTCACAAGATTTAGTCAGTTTTTTTTTGTTTTTTTTTTTTGTTTGTTTTATCGAGATGCTTCGAAGCGCTAAATTTTATTATCGATTTTTCCAAGGGACTGAGCAATCCATTGATTGCCAGAAATAGGTAGCACACGATTTCTCTTGGATCGTATATATATGCAATATCTATAGCCACGATTAAAATAACGATGATAATAATGAAATATTTATTACACGACAAGTTGGTAAATATATAATCACTGTATTCAATGTTTCTTAAATAATATATAAACATTTGGACTAGATTAATCCGCACTACGATAAAATTAATCATCTTCCTCGTTCAACGGTGCAGTAATTTACAATGTAAAGATTGATTCTGATAACATTATGCGTTTTTGTGTGTGTGTGTGGAAATTACCGGATGAAATCGGTAAAAATTAAAAGGAAAATTACATTTTCACTGTAACAATTCTTGTATAGATTATTTCGTGATGTTTTAATCTCATGTCTTTCCAAGTTCTGGTTGATATTTTCCACTAGATTTGACTCCCTAAATACGCCGAATAATCTGGTCTTCTACCTTCTATATAAATATCTATGAAAGCGGAGCAAGGTACTTCCACACCGCTTTTTATACTCTTAAATAACTAACACTAAAATCCTACCTCCATACATGTATGTACACACTCAACGTCCACTTGGTCCGTTACGCCCGATCACACAAAAGCTCGTCCGCGAACGAATGAAAAATCGCAGAAAAATCAAGGGCTAGGCAAATATTGACGGAAGGGGCGAATATTTACAAAGCTATTATTAATCCGTTGAGGTAAATAAAATAATAATAATAAGAAAGAAAATAAAATATATATATATATATCTCTATGGTACATTATGGTATATAATATAATATAATGTGGTATATGTATATATGTATATATGTAAATCTACAGAATCGCGATAGTGAAATTAAATCGATGGCTAAAAATGAATTTCACCAAATTTTATTACATTTTACTTAAATACGTGAATTTTAATCATATATATGTATATCAATGCATATAATATATATGTATGTATGTATGTATATCGTCTATTGCACAGTGACACCTTTTGGCTAACTAACCTCGTAGTAGTTTTATTTTTATTTTTTCCTTCTCTCTCTCTTTTTTTTCTAGTAGTTTTTACTTCAACGATGTTTTCAACTTCGGTAGAGGCGGACCGTTATCGTTAGGTAATTATTTCTTATCTAGAGCCGGCTGGTTCGTGCACCACATTTCTCAATCTCATGCGGCTATAAGTATTAACAAAATGAAAAATGAAAAAAAAACGAGCGAAACAAAATAAATATACATCTCTTCGAGATTTGATTACGTCAAATTACCTCACACAGATTATGTTTTGATAAGAAAAGTAAGAAGAAAACTAAAATATCTCTGAAAGCTCGTCATATCTTCTTGTATATTCCCATAAACGGTTTCATAACCGAGGAAACTACAGCGAGATGCTCGTCATCGTACTTTCGATGGGACAATTTTAATCAAAAATTGAGAATTTCCGCCTCGACGATATTCCCCGCCACGTTTTCTTCCACAGTCTGCCTCAGCCACCCGTAGCTTTTTCCAATCATCTTGCATCGGCAAAGCTCTCGCGTTTTTCGCGACAATTAAGAAAACCTACCGAGCATCCCTCTCCCCTAAACTTAAAACCAAAGACTTTTATGATATCGGTGAAAAGGCAGACGTCTGGCTCATTATCTCACGTCTTTCCGACGGTCGCCTGAGGTCCAATAGACACCCGATCGACTGATCGTTAGACGGCTTTTTGCCGATCAAAGCATCGATGCTAAAACTCCCGATTTTCTCCTGAGCCGTGGTCGGGATTTGCGACATGGTGCTCCTAGGCGGTGGGTTCAATTGCCGCATCGGGGGTGCCGATATCGGCACCGGTTTATAAAGCGGCGCTGGCGGGTCGAGGAACCCGAACTTCAGAGCCTCGAGGGCACCGGGGGGAAATTCGAGAAGCGGAAGTCCCGTAGGAGGCACAAAGTAGCCACCAGGATACGGCAAAGCACCCGAAGCATAGCCGCCAGGACATGTTCCCCGTTCATTGCATATGGCGAAAGCCATGATGGCTTGATCTCTGAGTGCAGGGTGAGGCGGTGCTCTCTTGTACCTCTTTCTCCGGCGTAAGAAGCTCCCGTTATCGAACATGTTCTCAGCGTCCGGATCCAGGGTCCAGTAGTTACCTTTGCCGGGGTTGCCGGGTTCCCTGGGTATTTTCAGGAAGCAATCGTTCAGGGAAAGATTGTGCCTTATTGAATTTTGCCAGGCGGGAAATTTCTCCCGGTAATAGGTGAACCTGTTGGATATAAACTCGCATATACCACTGAGAGTTAGTTTCTTTTGCGGGGACTGGAGGATCGCCATTGCGATCAACGCGATGTACGAATAGGCGGGCTTGATTATAGGCGACGAGATCTTTTCACCCGGATAAGGAGACCCTTGCCCGACTGATTTCGGCGTCGATGTTGGAGCGTAGGGCTTTTGTTGCCTGTGATTTTTGCTGCGATGTCTCGATGGCATCCGGGGTATTGGCGATATTGACGACACCGGCGGCATAATTGATACGGACGATGATCCCGTCGGGGTGATTCTGATCTTGTCCAAACTGACCGGGTCCACAATAGTGCTGCTGCTATTGTCAGAGTCTCTGTCACTGCAGTTGTCTATGCATCCGTTGCACGACACGTTAGACAACAATTCCGAATTCATGTCGAAGCTTAACCGAGTCAAATTTCCTGCGTACGGATATTACGAACTGAAAAAAGTCTTCGGGTATAAAAACGAAACGCGGTCTTTATTCAGTTTACTCTGCGCACTGTTTCGATCGCATCGCAATATTCATGCGGATATTCATTTCTAAGGTAATCGGGCATCCTGTCATTTGCTCATAGTCACTTTTCAACGAAATTTAATCATCTTGACGAAATACGTATATTATTGAACGATAGAAAAATTCTCGACTGTTTAATCAAATAAAGGGAGAAACTTAGTTATAGTTTAGAGAGTTTCACTCCACGCGGTGTCGTTAATGCAACTGTCATACGAATTATCTCTGCACCATCGTGTTATGTTAATAGTTTGTTTTCACAGTGATAACAATATTCTTCTGAACTTGCTCGTATAAGTTTACTCTTTGTGCACAAGTTTTAAAAGGTGAGATTCCTTGAAATAATAACGTCACACTTCACGGCTATGATTAAGACGCGATACTTATAAACCTCCGAATTTTCGTTGGATTAGACGGTTCAAAAGATCGTTCCATCGCATACGAATAAGAGAATTAAAGATTTATTTAATTAATTCAGTTTTCTTTCTCTCTCTTGTATGTGGAGAATTTTTGAACAAATCACAAAGTGTAACTTCACAGTATGTACGTATATATTTTTTCTGCTAAACTTCACGATTTTACAGGAGCTGATCTGTCTTCCTTACGCGAGATGAAGTTTGACTGGCGTTTTACCAAGCTTTGCTTTCGGCCTGATCCGCTGTTGTCTTCCGTTTAGAAATTCACAAAATCTAATCACATCCCTACCACAAGGTAGGTATGCACAGTTTACACACAGATATCACCGTCTAAGGGCTGAAGCGTGTGCTAGCACTGAGTCCAGTTTTCCTGACCCGTTCTACGCCGCGCATGGGATCCCGCGGGATTAATTCTAGACACCGCCTCCACGAGGGGCGGTTCGGAAGGCGGGATATATCTTCCACCCCCGTTTAGTTCCTCTAAGGGGAGATTTTCAGGGGGAGAAAACCGAGAGCGAGAGAGGGAGAGAGAGAGAGAGGAAAAAAGAGGGAGGAAAAGCTCCCTGGATAAAGGTTGTAGGGGCAAAATTGTCACACTCTGTGGTTACCTTCTTTTGATGCTGCTAATAATAAAAAGAACCTAATGGTTTTGCGCTGGTTAGATAGCTATAACTGCTACCTACTACTGATCTATATCTATTTTTTACTCTTATTTCGCCCAATTAATCTCGAACGGTTATACATAAACCTAGAAGACTGTAAGACTTGAAATAATCAATTACCATCGCCGAAGAGCTCTGTGAACATTTCTCCAAAAATTTCATAAATGATTCAAATTTTTTCAGCAATAGTCCTTGGCTAGCATCTTCTGCGTCCAAGTAGGTGCAGATTGATCCCGTAATTTCGTCTTTATTAAAAAAAAACGTACGAGAATAACTTGACAAAATTTTGACTAATGCCAAATTATGAACTGGGTGATCAGTGATTTGATTTTTATGAGGAAGAATGAAGGAAAAAACCTGCAAAGAGAGAAAATTCGGATAGGTATGAAAGAAGAGGATAACAGAGGGCGAGTTGACACCCCGAAGCCATGCGCCAAGCAAATGGAATTCGCATAGACCCTGCAGCAGCAGTAGCAGGGATGCTGGGAAGAGGAGGAAGCGGGCTGACAGAGCCCGGGATTGGTTCAGGGAGATATCTGTGCGTCTCTACGACGTATATATGTATATGTGTCTGTTTTACGTGTATATGTGCGGTATGTGCAGCACCCGGTATACAAAGAGGGAATGCGGCTATGCTCCGGGACGTCCCTGCGCGAGCCTGAACAGAGTGAATATTATGTTTACTCGGGCACAAGGCACAGACGCCAGGGACGCGATACGCCATGCAAATAATCCGGTATTATTGCACTCACCCGGGGCTCACCCCCAAACTTGTACACCTAGCGCGATTTGCCAGGATTTCATGCATTTAGCTACAACGCTTCAGGTGATTTCAAACTCGGATCATTATATTGTCCCTCTCTTTAATTTCGCCACACGAAAACGCTTCGAAAAGCATCAAAGACCTCCCTTATAACTATATAATAATTAATTAGAACCTTTTTAGCGTCGTTCTTCTTTTTTCTCTCTTTTTTTTTTGGTGAGAAATTTCTTAAAGGTTTTTAATTTCCGATGATAAAATTGGCTATCGAACTGTTGTACAGAGCTAGGGATCATTTGGGGTATAATATTTGCGTAGGAAACTCTTGTTTACTTCACCAGCATCCCAGACATGAGTTGATCCTCTATCCTCTAGTGTAACCTCAACTTAGACGACAGACTAGAGGCGGTCCTTGTTTACCAGGAGCCAACGACAGGATCACCGACAATGAGTAAGGGAAAGGGTGGAGGAGCTGTGACTGTAATACGAAACAGTAAAGTCGTTATGCAAATGAATCTCATCACCTCGCGGTGTCATGTCGAGCTGAATTCTAAGTTCGAAAATTTCTCACCCCTTCTTTCTGTTCTTAGTTTTATCTTATTTTTGAACTACCCGTCGAAAGGGATGAGATAGTTTTAATTAATTCTGAGAGAGATTGTCTAATAAGAGGTTGCTACTCGGATTCCCACGCGATGGGATCGTTAATGAATGACTAAAAATACAACCGGGATAATAACGCAGATGTCGCTTATTACCACTTGATGAAAGAAGAAGTAAAAGAAAGAGAAAAAGGGAAGAACTTCTTTCATAAGGACTCCGCGGAGTAACTTTACTAACGCTTAAAAATTTTTAGGGTTGCCAAAAGAACTTGCGGAGAAATTGTTTTGCTTCTTCCCTTGGTTTAACGAGAGTGGTAGGCTTCAGTTATTCAGGAAATGAAATTTTGAGAAAAGAGCTGGGAAGGGTACCTAGGTAGGTACTCTTGAAATTTCATTTTCTGATTCTTTTTTCAGCCCAGAAGACGAGTAGGTGGATATATAGACTGACGTAATACGTACTTTGATTCGTTATTCTCGAACTGAATTACCCCGAAGCTATCGGAATTTGATTTTCATCACTTTTCAAGGATCGAGGTTTCGCGAGTTTCGAATCGCCTCTCCTGCCGGGTCAAAGACTGTCTTCATCTCTAAGGTATTTCTAATAACAGCAAACACCTCATTTCCGCTTTATCCGTATCGAATTCAGCGAAGAAACGCGCTGTTTGATTCCCTTTATACACTCGTCCATATGCTGTATACGTATACCAGAAGAAAGAAATAAAACGAGCTTTTGACATCGCTATCCAATCTTGAACGGCGTTCAAAGGCAGTTAAAACCGGATACCTATTCTGAAAAACCGAGTTACCCGAATTTCGTCAACGATCAAATTTTACGAAATTAACCGGAAGCATCGAAAAACGAGATACGATATCTTTCTGGCAAATCATTGAAGAAGTGTACCAGGTATCCATTTTCGGTTCAAGAATTTGAATTTCCGCGTTAACGCGGCTTACTAGAACAGAAATATCTGAGAAGAGCTTGTGTAAAAGTGCGGTGGTGACTAAAATTTATAACTCGAGCTTTTTGGGGGTGTTAAAGGTATACCCGGGGAAAAGAGAGAGAGAGAGATCTTTTCGAATGAAATTAGAAGCCTTGACTGGTTTGTACGGCGTCTGAACCGCGCCCAAAAACTTCTCAGCTCTACCGCACAAAGGGGCCCCGTTTTTAATATAAGCTTCGCCTTCGCCGGAGGATGGCGCGCAGCCCTCAAAGCAGTTTAATATAAATATTTTCAGAGCTTTCCGGGCATTGTCTCGCGCTTTGTATTGGGGGGGTATTCTCTGTATTACCAAACCGGCCGATTATCTCCTCGATCCTCGTCTTCGCGGTGTTGGCTTCGCTGTATATAAAGGGTAAGCCGCCCTCTGAGAGAGATTCGGATGTTGGCGCTGATCTTCCTTCATCGGATTCCAGATTCCTCGAGTTCCTTCTCTCTGCTCTACCACAGACCTGGCTAAGATTCGCCCCACCCTTTACCTGCTCGCACTATTTCATTTCGCATACAGAGCTATGCGAAATTCTCGGATGCCAATAAATCATTAGCTAATAAAGAAAAGAAAAAGGGTCAAAATCAGTCGTAAGAAGTTCTCATTCTGAGCGAATAGCGGTGAGATCTAGTGGCTTCTATTTATACTGTAAGCGATATTTTCTACTCATTATGCGGAGTTTCGCCATGTTTAACAGAGTGCAGGGGGTTCTTGTTTGAGGTATACGACGGGCTGAGACTTGGCACTTTGAAAGTGACGGAAGTCTTGAAATTTCATCACCTGACTAACAATTACCAGTTGAAGAGGAGGCGGCAGTAGCAGTATAGATATAAGATAGGCGTAAAGCGAGACCAGCGTTTATCAATAGTCCATAAGCTTAGTAAAACCGTCGAGTGTTTGGTCTCTCTAGTTTCTTCTCGCGTTAGCAATCTAGAGCCTCTCGAGCGAATTTGCATCACATTGAATTTCAAATCACCCGTGTTCTGCAGGCTTCGGAACAGCTTCGAGTGTTACTCAGGAGGAAATGAAATTATTAATATAATCTCCTCGTGCGCGCTCGTCCGCACCCCAAGCTTCCATATGGATGACTTTGGGATGAAATAAGAAGAATTTAACTCGATGGAGAATTAAAATTAAAAGGTGATTCAGGTCGGCGCAAAAGAAAAAAGGAGAGAAAAATGTCGGATAATTATCAGTATGATATAATTAGAAAATTTTGCGATAAGCTAAAAAATTAATTAATCATTTATCAGACTTTGAAGGGTGAATTTTTATTGATTGATGCGTGCTGGAAAGCGGGGGTAGGCATGGGGACGTAAGGGCTTGGTAAGAAATGGAGAGCGGGATAGTAGCGGGAGTGGAGGTGGTAGTGGTCGGCAAAGGAAAAATGAAAGAGGGAAGAAAAAGCGAAAGAGGCTTTGTATTAAAATGGAAAAGTTGCAGCATCTCGAAAAGGTGCAAAGCCGACAGTATTCTTTGTGTCGGGTACAACCGCCTCCGTAAAGACCACTTCACACTCCTTTGCCCACTCTCGTTCTTTGCTTCTTAGTCCCACCCCTCCACCCCACCTCGTCAAAGTCTCTCCTCTCATTTTCGCTCTCTTATTCACTCTATCTTCCTTTCTCTCGCACGCGCCAAAACGAAACACATCCCCATTTACCCTTAGTCCTTCTTTCCCTCTCCCTCTATTTCCCTCCCTCTCTCTCTCTCTCTCTATCTTTCTCTCTGGCTAACTCCTCGAGTTCCCTTTGAGGCGGGATATTTACCAACATCCAAAATGGCGGCGTAATCTTCGACAAGCCAGGGTGAGACGAGACGAGGAAAAGAGAAGCGAAGAGAAGAGAAGGTGAGACCAGAGACCAGAGGCTACAAGATGCTTAAATTTTCGACTTCTACTACCCCAGAATTATAGCTCCTAGGGGTAGCTTACGTCGACACATTAAGATCCTGATGATGAAATCTTCGTAATTATATCAATATGATTGAATCAATGAAAATGAATCAATGCATTATAAGTCTTGTTGGCTTCGGTACGCGATAGAATATGAAGAGGTTTTATAGACGTTAGGGTGTTTTTCGAGTCGTTGAGGATGGTGGAAAGGTACAGAGAGCGGCGAACTGTATTGTGCCGTCTAACCCGCATGTCCACATACGAAAAGTGCTCAAGGCATTGTGCTGCAGGAGGCGGAGGGCCTCGGGTGAGTACAAAGTACTCATGGGGGGCAAAAGAGCACGAAAAGTATGTACGACCGAGTGCTGTACACAGATGACGAGGGCGAACCGCACACGGGGATTACGAAATGAACTACACTCGACGACTAGGTAATGCAACTCTGAAAGGCCGCACGAGAAATGTTTATAATTGGGATTGTTCTACTGCTGCTACTGCTCAGTTCTTTAATATTACTTAAACCTTGCTTGTGGCGGGGTTATACATATACCCATACCCAAAGGAATACTGCTGCACCCCTAGAGGAAGTTCGGGAAAAAGGGAATATCTGGCTTTCACCCTTTGCCATACATTTCGCCACTTTTCCTTTCATCCCTTATTTTCTCGTTCTTCTTCTTCTAATTTTTTACACAGACTGAAGGACGTCTAAGGAGAAGCTGTAGGCGCAGGATTCAGGACTTTGCAAAAACCCCGAAAAAATCTATGAATAACTCAATTCTTTTTTCATTCAAAGCATTATCAGGATTTCGCTTCCAGTTTCTCGCATGTACAGATTTTTTGGTTCTTAATTATTGAGAAGAAAACCTTCCGTCAAATCGACGAACGATGATTGAAAATAATTTTTATTCACGATACGAACGGTCAAGAAAGTCCTTTAATCTTTTCCTTGTAAAGAAGTTATTTCAAAATTCTTTGGCTGGAGGAAAAAAATGTATAAATGCGACACCTGCCGAGGGTGACGTGGGCGTCTAAAGGCTTTTGTATAATTCGCTCTTTTCTCTTCCTCCTCGTCTCCCTCCGAGCAATAGTCGTTTCTCGCTCGTGCTTACGCGCTCTCGATATATCGCAGGGATCACTCGCCCCCACACAATGTACAATAAAAGAGCATTAGTTGGCGGCTTTGTCGCGATTCGTTGGGCACAATGGACGGATCGTGGCTCCTCGTTCCACCGAGCACTTCACGCGGATACCCACCACGAGGACCTTGCCCAAGCACCTGGTAAACAAGAAGACAAAGCCGAATTTTCCTCACCTCTTCGCTTTACTACCGCTAAACCATGCCAGGCATCAAGTTTTTTCCCTTCTCTGGTATAGATTTCTCTTAACTCCACAATTGACTCGAACCGAACGATTTTTGGCATCGTTTTACCGCGAAAATCAATTCCGAAAATCTTAATGCAAGGTTTTTTGAAAGATTGATTTAACTCGCCAGTTTTTAAGCCTTCCGATCAAATTATTGCTCATGCGGATGAGAATGGGGAAAAAATTGAACGATGCTCACCTGTTCAATTGATGACAAGTACCTGATATGTGTATTCCTTGTAGATTCCGGTGAAGAATTCGCCGATAAATGAATTTCAAATGACGAAGGATTGGGAAGAAATTAAAGAGAATTTGAATATATAGCTTGTCAATATCAACCAAATTTTTTATTCACATATAATTAAATCACTTTCATACATTCTTTTCTGGCGTAAAGTAAAGTGTCTATTATCACGACCAATGCTCAGATTTGGGTAAATAAATTCGTGCAAATTTGATTTTTTTCTTTTCTTTTCTTTTGTCTCACGAACCGATGGACCCTTCTTGGCGTAGAATGAAGAATTTCAAGTAATGGCAAATCTTTTTTCTTCTGTATAAATCAACAAACCTGATCGCTTCATAGATATTTATATATAGAAACAAATATTTTCCCCACTAGCTGTCTTATAGTATTTATAAATTTTTTTTTTATTTTATTCGACACGTTTTTTTTTTTTTTTTTGTTGCTTAATTTTCGCTGAAGGGGTGATTGCGGTTAATTAATTGTTAGCATCTTCTCACATCAGGAGAAAAATATATGCCTAAAGATAATATTGTAACTGTAGCAGTAAAAACATCTTATATTTAGGTGTAAGCATGCATACTTGGTAAAAACAGGTTCATCCCCTACCGTTCGATATTTGATCATTTACTTTTGAAAGATTTCAATCGAAATATGTTGTCGGATGATTATTAGGCTTGAAAATAGTCGGAGAAGAACACAGTCCTATTATAGTTTACATTTCGTATCGATAACGAATTGATGAACAATTAATTTCAATTAAACGCCCGCGTCGATATTAACCTCCCGTATTAAACATCGTTCGACTTTATTAACTAGTCGCGACATATTATATTATTATCATCCCCTCTATTCATGTTTACATAAATTCTTCAATATAATATATCTCATGTAAATAAATGCACGCTATTATAGAGATTCAGATATGGGCATGGATTTCGACATTCAATTAGGTACATTTACAGACATGTTTAATTATTTTTCATTACATAACTACCAGGCCGAGGAAATTGGCAAAAATTGAAACCCTGCAAGTTGAGCTTGAATCGTTCAACCGGAATGGTTTCTCGACGATATTTGTCTCAATTTTTGGAAATTTCACCAGCATATACACCAGTAATATACAATAATGATGTGTATGATCGAATATATAGATACAAGTTTCCTTTCTTCTTTTGTAATTTTTCATTTATCTTTATTTTTTTATTCTTCACGTAATCTACAGATGTACAGTGGTCCAGACTGCGTGCTGTAAAAATTTTACGCAACGTAATTTTTCATTTATTTATATATTATTCAGTATTTCCATTCGGTAATACCAGAGCTATTATTCCTCAACAACTAGACTCTCGCTAGTCGAATTCTTCGCATTGAATACTCCAATGTTTTCTGAGTGACTATAAAACGTAAGAATAACTGAGGAATGACTTTTGAACGTCGTAAAAAAGTAAAATTAAAAAACGATTCCGAGTGAATTCTAAGTAAAAAATTAGGCACATACGGACTGGTAGACATACAGCTGTTAAATCAGCTGCGTTTTCGCTATAAATTGTTATACTATAATAAAATGTGAAAAATTTAGCGAGCAGCCGGGCTGTTTCACGGTAAAATACAATTAGTAACAAAAGATGACCTGATAATTATTTACAAGCCTGACTACGGAGGAAAAATAACGAAGTTAAACTTACATTGAAAATTCCGACTAGAAATTCTAGAAAATGACTACACGTTATACCGAACTGAAAATGAAATTATTCATTTGATTAAACGTTATTATCTTGAATTATTATCAAATTTTCTTCTCTTCGAAAGACTTTCTTTAACACATTCCCTTCGTCTCGTAATGCCGCAGAAAAAAATTGACCGACATTTTTCAGGCCAAAATTTCTATAAATGTTCGGAAGTTTTGATAGTCTTTTCGATTTTTTTGAAAATTAAAGACCCGTAATATTGATAAGCTGATGAAAAACAGGGGAAATAATTTGTGTTATTTAATTTTTTTTTTCTTTTTTTTTTCTTAATCAGCTTGAAAAAATGTCCCAGCCAAATTCGAAACGTGGGGCTGTCTTATCGCAAAGATGAAAAAATTCAGTCAATTGTTTTATTTTAAACGTTAAACCCTACCTTCTACAAATATACAAATAAATAATCACCGCGTGTTTCCGCGTCGTCCCCGAGGCTTCAGATCAGTTAAAAAAATCGTCATCATCGAAGGGGTCGCTTTCCCGAACAAAAATATTCACGGATTCCGACTTTTTAATGTACTGATCAGACTTGATCTTGTTATTACCACCGCATTTCATTTGCCGTGAATTTTTCAAAGGCAACGTAGTCGCTCGTTCCGGCACACTATCTTCCAGTTCTGATTTAAAGGCAAAAGCGTCGTCATCGAACCTCGGATCTCCGTTGAAAAAAGAATCCCTTCCACTGTCCGCGGAAACAAACCCATCGGCCGATAAGGCGTCCTTCGTATCCCTCGGGAGTTCTTCAGGAGTAGCTTTGAGGTCTGATCCAAGACGTTGGCGGTCCGAAGTATCGCTAGAAACGCTAGCTGTGGGCGTAAGATCTTCTTCGAATGGCGAATGGCGATAGCTACTACGTTTATACGACCTAGGCTCCCTCCTCAGTCCCTCTTTTGCTCCTCTGGGACTAAGGGTCACAGGTTCAGCGAGTTGTGGCTCGACTTCTGACGTCAGGCGAGATTCGGTTCCAGGAACGAAAGGATCAGGCGAAGGCTCTCCGTGCTCCAGCCCCTGCGTAAAGTCGTCTTCGAACGGAGAACTCTGCGACTTGGTCTGTGACCGGCTCTGCTTATGCCTGTTCATTCGTCGCCGATGAAGAGTCTCGCTCTTCGTCACAGTCTCGGGGCCTTCTGACCAGCAAGGTCTTTCGACCCATCCGTCAAACTCCTGGTCACTTCCCCAATAGCTTTCGCGACTTCTTGATCGATGGGGACGGTGATAGGGGTCCGAATCGTTGTCGCTACACTCTGACCTCGATACCGCGTACTTGGGGCGTGGGTCGGCGTATATTACCTCAGTATTGCGACTCTCAGTTGCACTATTTGGCCGCTTTGGCCAGGGCCTCTTCCTCGAAGAGTATCTAGGCGAGTCTTCGCCGTGCTCTACTACGTATTCTTCCTCCCAACCTGGCGGAGGATAATCGTGGGATCGCTCTCTGCTGTCTCTGCAGTAATGGGACTCGTGCATTCTGTATTCTCTCGGATCTCGGGGATCTCTGGGATCTCGGGGATCTCTTGACTCCCTCGGATCCCTGTAAGGATAGTCGGTCTCCGGTCCTCTACGTCCCCAAAACCTGCCCTCCTCCTCTCTGCATCTCCGTCTTTCGTACTCGTTCGACCACCGCCTTGACCATCTCTCGTCATCGTCGTACCCCATGCTTTCCTGACTGCTAAACCTGTCCCTATCTTCTTCGTTCCATAACATCATTCTCCGTTTTCTTTCCTCTTCATACGAGGGATGATCGTGTGCCCAGAATCCTTCGCGGTCCCCACTCCACGGTCGTGATTTCGTCTGTTTAGGTCTACACTTCCAGTGAGTCGCGTTGTACGGTTCTTCGTCTTCTTGCTTGTACGGCATTTTACGAGAAGAATATCTCACCCCACGGTGATCCTCTTCCCATCTTCCATCCTCGTGCCATGGCGAAGGGTCTCTAGATCTATGGCCACTCTTTCCCCACGGTGGTCCCCGCGATTTTCTCCCAGACCTATCGCGGAAACTACGATCTTTGTCAACCGGTCCTGTCGGGCTACCTTGATCGTAGTAAACTCTTGAATCTTCGAAACCAGCCTGATGTCTTGGCGGAGGTTTTCCTCCAGGACCCCAGAACCCGTCGTCTCTCGGTCTTCCATTGCTGCCTTCGCTCTCCTCTTCGTCTTTCCACTCGTTGTCACTGTCCCCTGAGTTTCGATTCGGAGTTGGCTTGAAGGGCGGTTCTTTTTCCTGAAATTCTTTCCCATCTGGCGACCACGGCGAAGTACCACCAACTGATCCAGCCCCTTCGCCGGACGATTTGTCGGAGTGAAAAACGTTAGCGTCGAATTTAGCCCAGCTGGTATCCTCCTTGGTCTCGTCTTTCTCCGGCTTAATATCCGCCGCAGGGAAGGGCGAGAAAGTGTCTTCGAATCCCGAACTAGCAGCACCAACAACAGGAGCAGAAGCCGGAACGGCGGGAGTAGATTTCAGGGCATCATCATTGCTCGCACTCTTCCGAGCAGTTCCACTGTTCAGCATTTTTATTTCCTCGAAAATATCCATAGCGACGACTTTGAGCTCTTCTTCTTTATTCTGGATCAGACCTTTTTTCGGACTGTTGGGAGTAGCGAGGGAATTGGTAATCGGTTTTGAGAATAAACTCATCAAATCTATACCGGCCAGGGTAGATTTCGGTACCGGAGGAGAGCTACTCGTAGTTTCCTCCTCTTTACCGTTTGTAGACAGTTCGACAGTTTCCTCAATGATTTCTCTCAAGGCTGCGTATCTGTCGCTTGACGAAGAAGTCGAGGATTTGATTTCCGATTTATCAGTAGCCACCGTTTCACTCTTAGGCTCTTCTTTCTCCGCAGGTTCATCAGTCTTCTCAGCTTCGGTAGAGTCAAGTTCCTTCTCGACTTCTGCCACCTTGTTTTCCTTAGCCTCGACAATTTCCTCCTCAATTTTTCTCGCCGTCTCCCCACCCTCTGGCTCAGCATCCTTCAGCCCTTCTTGATCGACGGTCTCTTCATCTTCTCCCTTAGATTCTTGAGAGTCGGTCTTTTCCTCCTCTTGAACAGATTCGGGAGATCCGTTGGTCACCTCTTCTCCATCTCCCAATTCCGCCTCATTTTTCGAAGGGTCTTTGATTATCGGAGGCAGATTGACGGTTAAATTGCTCACAGGGAACGTCACGTTGACGATCTCATTTTCCGTGGGATCAGGCGACTCCGTAGTTTCTTCTTCAGGTTCTGGTTTCTCGCTTTCCAAATCTCGATTGTCTATCGTAGGCTTAACTTCGAGCTCCCGTTTTTGCTTGGCTTTTTCCTCATCCTCCCGATGCTCGTGTTGCTGTTGTTCGAGTTCCAGAAGCTCCCTGAACACCGCGTACTTATCGTAGGCATTCTGCTCCGCCTGTTTCATCCCCTGATCAAAATCCGCCTTGAAGAGTGGCTCCCCAAACACAAAAGAGGTCTCCACTATCTTCTTCGAGCTTGGCTTTGCCGGGATTTCTGGCTCCTTGTCCTTCCCACGATTCGAAGGAGTCTCCTTAGCCGTCAACGTTGCCAAACATTCCGTCAGCTGCTGAAGTGTCAGACTCGTTAACTCCGTGATGCTCATGCCCAAGGTGTTCGCGAGGTCTCCAAGATTCGTCGATGTCAACTGGCTCAAGGTAATATCCAAGGAAGGTTTGGCCTTCCTAACTTCAGGGGCTGTCGTGGTGGACGAATTATTCTGCAGAAGAGAAGACAAGGTCGTCGGAGTCATGGAGGTAAACGAGTCCTCGAACTTCGAAGCTGGAAAAGTAGCGACGAGTTCCGATCTCTTCGGTACCTGAGGAGGAGGTGGACTGAAATCGTCGTCGAATCTATTTCGGAAATCTTTGGCCGGACTTTTGCGGATATCTTTCCTCGTCGGTGAAGGCGAAGCCTCTTCTCTTTCGATGAAATCGTAATGAAAGTGTCCGTCGGAATGAGGCGGCCTTGGAGGTGGCTTTATCACGGTTCTTCCGCCCTGTTTCTTCGGCGGAAGTGGCGGGGGATTTATTAAAATACTTCCTGCGCCGCGGGGAGGAGGTTCAGGGACAATATCCATCTCAGTGCTCGAACTAGACAGTCTAGAATTAGCATCAGATGAACAAGACCTGAGTGGAGAAGCCGGCGAATCATTATTCGACGTGAAATCAACCGGAAAGGGTCTGTCCACAGACTGGGCCCTAGTCGCAGCCAGATCGATGTCAAACTCTCTCTTGCGAACAGATTGAAGATACTTCTTAGGGCTAGGGAGTCTCACGAGTGCTTGAACGCTTTCCGTTGATTCCTTTTCCATTTTATTCATCGAAGAAATACTAGTCGGCGTATTTGAGCTGGTATAAGTCGTCGACGAGGCAGTTTTTGGTATCGGGGCATCCTCAGGAGGCAAAGAAACCGACAGTGGCTGATGATGCATCACCCTTGGAGAACTGACCCTACGGATTTTCGGTGAATCGTTTTTAGCGATCGAGATATCTATGCTGTCCAGCTTATTGAAATCCGCGAAATTGTCGTCGTCGAAACCGTCGCTGATACTCGCTAGGGGAGCAGTTTGGACCTGGACTGGTTCCAAGGGGTCGCAAGTCAGGTTTAAATTTGTCGGAAATGTTTCTCCTGACGTGGTGGTCACTAGATCCTTCAAGACCTTCTTTGGCGGGTTTTTGAGGTGCTGGAAAAAGTCCTTCTTGTCTACGTACGGCTTTATCAAACCCGTGCCCAACGGGTCAAGCTCCGTGAATACATCGATCTGTGGACTCTTTCGTAACGTTGGTGTCACGCTCGAGGAACCCTGAAACAAGAAGACAAATTCTTTTAATACGACGGCGCAGAATTCCTTACTGCAATTATGTCTCCTCCATCTTCCTCGTGAATTTTTATCAATACAGTAAACTAATAACTTCGAATTATTCGTAAGTTTTCGATTAATTCGAAACCTGAATTATTCGAAAATTCACCAATAATTCGATTCGATTCGAACACGATTCGCGCACCCCTGGTATATACGCTTTTATCATTTCTCTCGAAACTGTGAATTTCACTAATCTTCATACTTTATTGAAGTAAGCTTGACCTACGTAACGCTGGCCATGATAAGAAAACCGTTTACCATCGTTCGCTCGATTAGAAAATTATTTATAGCGTGTGGCTGCAGAGTCAAAGAAAGTGCGTCTACTGACTAATGAAATTTGGAGAGATGAAGGGGTTGGTCAAAACTTACGCAATCTCTTTCCCTCTCGCTGGATGAACTCGCTGCTTTCATAGCCAGACTGGACAGTTCTCCTTCGTTGAATAAATTCTCCGTCTCTCTATCGAACCAGTGAACAGATCCCTGAGGCGGTGGGGTTTTGCTGGCCAAAGTAACAGCTGGACTTGTCGTCGAGGATGTCGTCGAGGCTGGTACAGTTTGCTGCCGTTCCAAATGCCCTCTTTTCGTCGAAGACGGTGGAGGCGGCAGCATTGGTTGAACGTTTTCTCTCACATGTGACATTTCCGACAGCTGTAGAAGGATTCATTCATTAGTGAGGATAAAGTGATTTGCTTTATCGAGGCGACAGTTATCTCGGTTTCTAATTCAAATGGGGAAGCCTCACTTTCATATTCGCAAAAGAATCCCCGAACGGATCGGTTTCGAAGGGGTCTTCTGAAGGCGGTCTGGGATTATCAGGTGTGATTTTGTCCATCTGATGAATCCCCTGCTGCAGTGAATTTAACTCAAATTGTAAGTCGAGGAGATCCGCTATCACGCCACCTTGGACTTCCGGTTTTCTCTCCACCGGCTTCTCAACTTCTGAGTTTAACGCCCTGATCCGATGAGCGACGACTTCACTTCCGGCGGCACCCTGACCCAGAAGATTACAAGAATAGATAGCACTAATTACAAATTTTAAGGGGATGCGTGATTTGGACTGGTCCTACTCTATCCAAGCTTTAAACTGTACTTAAGAGTTTCACGCAATTCACTGCAGAATCCAGAAGGTATAAACGCACTCATAATAAATGATTGAAATGTTTTCACAAGTGCTGCAGCTTTTATGGAAAATTGTTCGTATTTTAATCAGGTATCGAATGAAGGGAATGAATAATAAACGCAAGACTCTTTGGTCTTGAACTCCTAGTCCATCGGTCAATAACACAGTACTCGATGATAGTGAATAATATATATACAATGAATTGTGTAGTTAATCTGAAACGTTGCAGCTTTTGTGCAACCGTTTGCGTAAGCCAATACTATAGGAATGAAATGATCGGTTTTCATGAATTTTCGAAGAAGTTCTTTGACATAGCAGCCACACGGATATTTTATACGGTGGAATAAATAAATTCAACGATCAATAATTATATCGTGATGATATTTTCTGACGATCATGGAAAGATGGAAAAATCGCTCACAATGTTGACTCTTGATAAATGGTTTCTAATTTTTTCACACTGTTTGCTTCACTTGAAACGTGAAATTCAGTGTGACCAGAATTTCCGAAATATTATAACGCGACTAATCAGCGAAGACGAAATTCGGTAAGCAACCTACGTTATCGCAGTCATTATTTTTCCTTCCGATTGAAATGTCTCTATTTAATTAGCAAACTCCGCGATAAACAGCGAATAAATTATTCTTGCAATTAGTTTAACTTCCGTTCTTATTTTCTTACCTTAGTATCAGGCGCCGGTTCCACGAAAATTCCACTTCGAAATTTGATCGCATTTTGTTCTATGTGTTGCTTAGCTAGCTCGATTTCTTTCTTCTTCAGGTCGAAGACGACTTGGAAAAGATCACGCATCGCTAGTACCACCTGCAATATATTGAAACCGAATGTGAATATCAATTACGTAGGTTAAGAATAAAATTAATAACTTCGCGATGATAAAATGACGAAACCAAAATATACAGCAAACTCATACATTATATACCGCCGTATGAAACTAACACGGACGTAATTCGTTACGCTTCGTACTATTATACGTCCCACTTCTATGCAAATATGATACCTTTTTTTATTTATTATTATGAATACTAAAGGATTATTGAAATAAGATGAGGAAGAAGAGGAATAGAAGTTTATCTGCGATGAACTATAATAATCGCGGAAATAGTCTAAAAGGAAGCTGTACCTCACGTTTAAATTCACTATTTCTGTATATGATGAGTAGCTGTATGTATGTGTAGTATAATTCGCGAAAACTGCACTGTTTTCCATAGAAAAATTGACCGCACAGTTTCAGAGCGCCGTAAGGTGAACATTACACAGTCACCTGGGAAAGACTGACCCCACAAAAGGAGAACAAATACTTGTCAACTCCTCTACAACGAACTTGAGCTGACCGAGTACATAACGTAACGCCTGCGAATATACCTACACTTACACTTACGGTTCTTCATTCTTATTCGCAAATATTCGCGCGCGGGCGAAGCGAAGCGAGGCGAGGCGAGGCGAGACAAGGCAGTTATACAGAACGATTCAAAACTCCAAAAATTTCTTACTTATACATATTTTTTTTACCGTTTCTGAAGAACCTGTGATTCAATTTTGCCGTGTGAAAATCAGAAAACCTTATTCTACCTAATTCTACCTTTCAAATCATCGAGAACAGTTATCGCGTCGTTATTATAATGGTTAAAGTCACTGTCAATAAAATTCTGTATTAAAAAATGGTCAATGGCCGAAGACTAATAAGGAGGACTATGAGTGATCAATCGGAAGTGCAATTCGTACGAGTCTTTGTTAATTAACAGTTAGGTATTTTGACGGAAATAGAAATTAGTCACTGGAATGTATAGTACGTTTGAAAGTCGATAATAGTATTCGGTCAAGAATTGCAGATCTTATCAAGGGAGCTGTTATAATTTGAAAAGAAAGTTTACCGGTCAGAAAGAAATTATCTACATATATTTTCTTGCGGATATTTCGACCCACTGTCTCTCTGCCCGGAATTGACTGAATCAAGGATAAAGTCTGTTAACTCACTTCGCTAAATCGCCCACACAGAGCGAATCATATTTTAATCCGCAAGAACGCGAATAGAAGCGGCAATCTATTCGGCAACTTACTGCGAACGAAGTTAACGACAAACTAGGCGATATAAGGATAGTAAGATAAGGAAGATACATTTTTTTCAATTATTTCTGACTCGGTATTAAATGTTGAAGAAAAAAAAAAAATAAGTTACGTAGGTGAAAATGTTAAACCAACTTCAAGGCGTGAGAATGATATTTTTTTACAGCTATTCACAGCATCTCGTATTTCAGCTAACAGATGCATCTAGTTTAGAAACTAGCGTGGGCAGAGAACAGCGGATACATGTAATAGTATAAACCCAAGCATACAACTTGCTACGCGCGGTCTAAGTAACTCGATATATTAGGATATATATATCTGCTTTGAATCGAGGCCAGATTACTTTCGTTACAAGGATGCCGATCCTCTGTGTTCACCGTTTGCCTTCATGGCCAATTTTGAAAGGTTGCAGTTGATATAGTTTTTCATGAAATACACGATAATCGATATTCTTTTCAAAAATTAACCGCACACTATTCCATCGGTTTTAAAACAAGTGTCGATATATGGAAATCCGGGGGGTGATTTGATTTGCATATAAAAATGGTAAAAGCCTGTCAATAATCGTATAAATCGAACGGCTCATCGGACGCAGGTACGCGATGAGATAGAAATTCGCGAATGTACAGAATTAGATTTAAAACTTCTCATAAATCTCGGGGTGGATAGAAAATAGACGCATTATCTGAGGCTGTTTTTCAAAAAGAAAAACAATGTGTATTATTTTTGGGATGAAAAATGAAATGTTTTTTCGATCGGTTTATGGAACCCTGAGCTGAACTCTATCTGCGGCAATCGCCAGCGGGAGGCTTAGGGCTCGAATTGATTTCAACTTGACGAAGTTAGAGGCTGGTCGATCACTCCGTCGAAGTGAAACCAGTCGAGGATAATCCGGAACAAGGCAACGAAGCGATAAAGCGAGACATCGAGACAACGAGACAACGAGTCCTCGACGACTCAACTACGTAATACAATTATTTGCATATATACCCCTTGTGCATGCTTACTTGTAAGCTCCCACCGATTCGAACGGTTTAAGGGGTTCCCGGTCCTTCATCCCTTATACTAAAGGATAGAATCGAGCTCCCGCTATTCCACAGATTATATTGGTTCCCCAGATTGGGCAAATATCATTTCGCGCCTCGCCTCTGTACAAGAGTCGATATAATTCGGACTCAATAAGTCCCCGAGAATTTTTGGCGAAAGATATTAAATTTCACTGCGCGAAAAAATTCTCCATATTTTCTTACCTGACTTGCAGCCTTGTCTGTCTTTATTCCAAAAAATCTATGCCCAGTGTCTGGCGAGCCAAATATGTAGCCGAAGGCCCGAGAGTCGCTCATATCTTGGGCGATGAATGATATCTTGTGAACTGGATGATGGTAAAGGCAGTCCTGAAGTAAAATTGAATAAATGATTTTTAATTCAATTATTTCTCAAACGAGTCGATGCGAATCAATAATTAAAATGGATGAATAATTTACTTTTTTTTTTTCGTTTTTGGTAGCTGTGTGTGTTACTTACCGGGATTAATATTCTTCTGCAAGAGTGCCATGCAAGGTGCCGCAAAATCAATCCGATGCTATAAAAATTTAGCGAACTAAGTAGTTTTTAAAACTTCTACTGTATATTCATAACTGCAATAGCAGTACAGCGCGGTGCGATTGGCAAATTAAAATTGAAAAAAGACAATGATAACGTGTAGATAGATCTATATTGCACACGTATACGTCTGACATTTATTATATGATAACGGATATGGTGAAATTATAAAAATGTGTTGCATCTTTGATAGAATCATTGTGAAGTAAGCAGCTGAAAATATACATGTACAATGAAAATCACAGAATTTCATACAATGATACAATTATTATATAAGTATGCATTAATTATCGCAAAACGATCATGCTCCAAGAATCTAACGCCTTATAAAAGAAGAAATTAAGTGGTTTGTTATAGGAATGAAAAACCAAAAATCGAAATCTAAAATAAATCGAAAAGAAAATGAAATTCAAACCGATATATATATATAGACAAAAATTTTGGCAAACTCTGACAGTAACTATAATTCTCTCAGTGACATTTACTAATTATGTGCGTGTGTATATTACGTGCAACGATACGATGCAAGTGCAGATTTCTGATGAATTATGTATATAAAACTAGCGAAGTAAACGGATATGAAGATTAGATATTTGATTTATTTGTTCAAAATAATTAGTATTACGACACGATCTTAAAATATACAGAAATATGTGTATTACGTAAAAAAACTGAACAGAATAGCTATTTGTGATTTTTACAAAAAGCACGCAAGTTACTCGTCGGTTGATTATATCT
This sequence comes from Rhogogaster chlorosoma, assembly GCA_944452935.1. NCBI lineage: Eukaryota > Metazoa > Arthropoda > Insecta > Hymenoptera > Tenthredinidae > Rhogogaster > Rhogogaster chlorosoma. The sequence goes on along the minus strand of OX101800.1, from coordinate 24,408,556 downwards.
ATATCTACGTATAATAACATGTAAAGCATATTGATCGGCGCCAATACACTTCGATATGCCGATTTGAAGAATAATAATATTATGAAAAAATAATACTTGTAGAACAGTGTACACAGGCGTTAACAACGTATAAGTACATAATTATATATAAACGAAATTTACCCCCGTCTTTTCGTCCCGAAGACGTAGACCCTCTATGCTGACTTGGACAGCAATGCGTTGTTTGTGCTCACCTGCTGCCCGGATTGCCATTTTAAGATCCGCCAAAGCGGCTTGGCACATCCGGTCTCCGCGTGCTTCCGAGACTTCCAATATTCCGATTAATTTAGCCTTGAAAGACACGCCTTCCCCGAGGAATCGGGTCGGTTCATTCTTGACTGCAGCGTATATTCGAGAAGAAGAGAAAAAGGAGGAAAAATAGAAAAAAAATTAATTATCATTCATGAAGTTTGTTTTATTATTATAAAATCAACGACATTCTTATCTAGAAGAAGAAGTGAAGAAGAAGCTTGACGACAATTTAAAATGTGAAAAGAAAAAAGAAAAAAAAATAATCATGTTTCCGCCCGGGATCGAACCGGGGACCTTCCGCGTGTTAGGCGGATGTGATAACCACTACACCACGGAAACACCTTGAAGGAATTGACACGTTTGTGAGTCAGATTCGCGATAGAATAAAACAAATGAATCAACAATTTGCTAAAATCAATGCAAATATCGAACTTTTAAGTTTTCTTGTATCTTATTACACGCAAATATTCGATTTTACGTGAGGCTGATCCGGGTTATTATTTTCGACTAAATATCTCGAAGTTGAAAAATTGGAACTTTCAATTTTAAATTATTTCTTTTCTATTGAAATAAATAGATTCTAATTTTATGATTCTTGATTCGATAACAGTTGAAAAAATGTACCATTTTGGGTCTGTAAAGACAGTAAAGAGAGAAAACTAAGGAAACTTATTTTCCCGTTCCTACTGTGATGAAAGTCATAAAAAAATTCAACTCCGTCGAAGAAGACCGCGGAATAATGAATACAGTATCACTTATAATCTTGGCGAACATTTCTCTATCTTTACGTATACAAATATAGACGAGATATTTATCCCGGTACGTGGTCCTCACACGTGGCTTGGTGCCTAAGCGTGGCGCCAGTTCAATCTTTCGAGGTCAAATTTAATCGTAGGACATGTCACATGATCGCGGGGGGCCTGGGTATGATATCACGCCGATATAAACTCGAATGAATAGCATTTGGTTACCAGCTGAGATTAATCAGAATTTTTACTGTACCCATGCCCACGTATGTAATACATACATACGTGTAACGAGGGAGGACTGTACGAGATCACTCGACCAGGGGCCAATATTGGCTTTGTCACACTCGGAAAGATTCTAATTTTCATTTCACCGTCAGCTTTTAAATTCTTCTTCCCTTTCCATTTTTTATATTTTTTTATATTTTATATTTTTTATTCTTTTATCTCTGCTTTACAAAAAGGGCTTTGATATTTTTGCATCTTTATGGAGCGACACGTTTCATGCCTTTAATGGATTTTTCAAATTAGTGGAAGACATCGGAGACAGCTAAATTGTCGCTATAAATGAATGAGTCCCCTCAAATTTTGAGGATTGACAAAATCAACGTCTGAATATTAACAATCCTCTGACCAATTTATTTTCGCGAGAATTTTTAAACACGTTTCCTTTTATTCTACATCGTCGATAATTATTGGCGAATAAGGGCGTCTTAATAAGACTTGCAAAATTAGGCGATCGATAAATTCAAATTGAAAAGGAAGAACCCGAGCGATTGCTAGGGAGGCAGGGAGAGGAAGTGAGATACACATCTACAGGTATACGTACAGCAACTTTATCACAGAAAATTGGAAGCGCTACCCCGCGCGTTTTCCGTCGAGGAAAAGAAAACGTGAAAAAGAAAACGTGAGAAATAGGGAAAGAGTAGGGGTTGATTATGAAAGGGAAGGAGAAAGACTAAGCTTTGTTCGGCTTTAAAAAATGTTCTCCTTCGCTTTAATGACCAACGTTGGCACATTTGTTCAAACCTACTCCAACAGTCGCCTACTCAACTCGAGAGGCCAACTGTCGACACTCAAAGTCCATCAGGGTGGTCCTGAGGCGAAGCTTGTCAGCATTGGTCGTTTTACTTCTTTTGTGTCGTAGCTTGCAGCAAGATATCTTTCTCTCACTAATTTGAATTTATTTTCTCCTTCATTCATCCTCTTTCCTTCACATTTCCTTTTTTTTTTTTTTTTTTTTTATTTTCTGATACTTCATTGCAACAGGGAAAAAAACAACGTAAATTATCGCCTCTGAACATTGTTCTCGACAATGAGAGAAACTCCACTTTCTCGTTTTCTGTAACTTCATTAAGCTGCACAGCTGCGTACGATCGATGGGATAAAAGTAAAAAATACCGTCATTCCCTTTACACTTTTAATTTTTAATCGACTGCACTGAAGCTATAAAATATTTCATTTATGCATCATATGTGTAGATGTATATTACAGTGCCTCACCGCACCCTGCGGTGTTTCACCCTCGAATTTAACCGAGTCTGGCCAAACCCTCGCAATTTCACAGTTTATTACGACCACCAGAACTTCGTAGGGTGTGGTTGGATAAAATTTCCAAAGCAGTGCAGTTCGTCATTTTGTGCGAAAAACTTGCTTTAGTATTTAATTCCTTGGAGAGAATTATATCTCAATTAAAGTAAACACCTCTTAGATTGAATTATTGCAGAAATTAGATAATTTTTTTGTTCGTCAAACTTAATACAACGACCCTTGTTATCGCTTTCTGTCCTTCGATATAAGCCGGGGTTTACCTTAAATTAACGCCGACGTCTACCTCGTTATCGATTCTATATGAGAGCCGAGATTATAATATCACCTGTTTACCATTTATAACACGAAAGCAATTTTCGGCCGCGTCTCCGGGATCCCCGTTAATACGCTTATGCAGTTTTGTATCATGTCACTCCCCGTAGGTACTAGAACGATATAACCTTTTCGAAGGGGGCGATGGGGCGACAGGCTGATACTAAATCTAATTAATTATGCATTGGATAAGCGAATTGCACTGCGGGTGGCCAACGGAAGCTTCAAGCAGGTACATACATACAATGCCTTTTCACTTTCGAATCCCTTCGCATTCTGATTATGCAAAAGATTGATTAATTTCGTTTTTAAATATTTCTACCCGATTTACTTTTCGTCTCAGAATCGGTGTCGTAAATTTCTACATTTGTCTAGGGGCTGGATGCAATTTTCGGATAAATCCAACGCTGCTATATAGATAACGTGCGATACCTACGTATGAAGAATAGGGAAAATCGCCAGTATTGTCATCTGTGCAAATAAAACCATTAGCGAATATTAGATCGTCCATAGAATTTCTGTTTACTCAGGCGACTAGACTAAAGCCGGATTTATTGTCCGGATGAACAACGATCACCAACTCTGATCGGATTCGTATACGCCTTTCTATCGTATAGGTACATGAATAAATTGTTATTCACACATAAATATAGAAACGTAGGAACTGAATGATTTACTAATATTTGCCGATCCATTCGTCTCACCTTTTCCCGACAACATGCCATGCTGCAGCCCTCGATTTCTCATGACGATAATCATCATTGGTGGATATTGAAATTAAACGAGTTTGAGAAGATCAGCGACGCACTCGATGTACTGTTCTTCGTTTTCGGAGGTATTTAAACGCCGCTGATTGAAGAGGAGCGCGAAAACGTGGCGAAATTGCATCGCTAATTTTATCGCGGACGCGACGAGATATGGACTTTCCGAAGAACTTGGCAAAAATAGGAGAGCCCAACGAGTGTTAATGACAAGATAGAACTGTACACCGTCCGACCTGACAAACTTAACTTTCCGAGAAGACGGGAAGAGACGAACGAACTGAGGCTTGAGCGTCCCTCTCGTTGCCATGGCCACAGGGGATGAACGGAACTGCTTGGTCGTTGGACGAGAAAAGATTCCCTCGTATAACATATATACCGGAATTATAACAATTGGGTAAACTCTCGTTATAAAATTTACCCGGAAATTAAACAGAACGGAAAATCAAGTTTAAATAAAACAAAATCGACCAATTAACTTTCGATTTTAGTGCCTGCTCAGACCCGACCAGTGCAGACTTTCAACCCTTAAATTATACGGAAGAGTGATACTGCTTACTCTTGCAACGTTCAAGTTTTAATCAATCGGTTGAACTGAGCCTCGAAAATCGGATTTGTCGACGATTTTATACGCGTACGTTTATACAAGAGGTAGAAGCAAACAACGTGTGCAGTAGGAACAAATAGATGGATGGATAGTAATTGTTTCCCAAAGCCAATATTGTGGCGCGTGCCAGTCGGTGTACTATGACAGATATATACCCAGTTTCCCCCTAAGAGTGACATCAAACATGTATTCTATGCCTGTCTGATACTGGGAGAAATAATAATTAAGGGCTTCTCCGTTAACATTATAGGAAAATATGCCGGAGGGCTGAAACAGGGAGGTTAAATCATACGGTTGAACGCGGGGCTTAAGCCGCTGTTACGACCCTGAATCACGGTGGATAATCTCTCATGCCATTAATTACTCTGAATGAAACTATGCGTATTACAGACGGAGAGATAAGGGAGGAGGAAATTTCACGAGACGTTGAGGATCTCGGAGAAGGAGATTAATAAGAAAAATCATATCATTGCACGCGCAGTGATTCAGGAAATGATATTTGGGTCTTACATCTGGCTAGGGCTACGGTATATAAAGCTAAATGTCAACAGCTCTCGTGTGGACCTTGGGAGTTTGCGGAAAATCCTCTTCAGGAGATTCTCTGAAAGGTGAGAGTAGGGTATATCGTTATAAAGATCCTAGGTATACCTGGAACGTGCCTAAATCGCGATATTCGATCGTATAGAATAGATTGTGCAAGAAGAACGTGTTTTCTTCAATTTTCTTCTTTTCTTTTCTTTCCTTTTTTTTTTACCTCTTTCGCGAGGCTCTTAACGGTGCTAAAAATTGCTGACAATTGTTTCATCTCGCTGCCGGAGACTCGAGTCTTTTCTTCATCTACATACCCGTACATACGCGCGTCTATCACAGGTATATATCTTCACGATTTGAATAGAAAAGGTTGAATTCGAGTCATCTTTATTGGTTTGAAAAAAATCAAATTTTTCACAATTTATTAATGAATAATCATATACATATCCCTCTTTATATATATGCATATGAATTATTTCGAATTTCGAGATATTGTTCGACTGGCGCCTTCTGGTAACAATCGACAACACTACACCCGTTCTTCACAGTTGGCAAAACAGGTGCCTCCTGCAGGTTGCAGTCGCCGAATTACGATTTTATACAATAAAATTGATTTTATAAGAAACCAGAGGCGGGCCTGTATCGGACTGTAATTAAAATTCTTTTATACCCACGATTCAAAAACACTGCGTGTTGCTTTTCGATTTTTTAATCCCGTATAGCCATAATAGAATCCTCAGGAATTATGGAAAATAAAAAAAAAACTAATCAAACGTCTAAAAATTTTCAATCGTCATACAAAACTTCATTTAATTTCGTCCGATCATTGACAGGGTAGTTTCTACGTCAGAATGACTCACCTGCGTGTAATTCTATATCCAGTGACAGAAAAGAAGACGAAAAAGAGGGTGAAATAATTCGTGTACAATTGCCAGGTGGTTTTGCGGTCTGAGTATATAAAAACTGATTCCAAGCCAGCGTTTAATTCCCCTTATTTACTTCGTGGATTATTTATTTAATTTTTATACTCACACTTGCAGGGGCTATTCTTCTTGCGTAAAGTCTGCATCAGGCCTCCGGCGTAACGACGTCCGTTTAAAAAGCCTGCAATTTTTACAGCTCCACCAAAACCTTTTCTTATGAGAAAAGCAAAATGAATATAAAGAAATAAAACGAATGCGATTATCAGCACAAATTCATTACTGCGTAAGGATTGGTGAAAAAAAAAAAAAAAAGAAAAACTCTTTTTTTTTCCTTCTGCTTCTTCGTATCTCTCCGCACGTATACTAGGACACCACCAACAACTGATCAGCTAGGACAATGATCCTAACTCCCGTTTTTATACTCGCTTTTTATCCGTATTAATTATTAAACGTTATCACACACTCGGCTATCCCTCACTCCGAATATTTATACTTTATTTAGACTGGATTCGGCCGAAGCCTCGGATATTACCCTTCGACTATGATAATGTACAAAAATTTAGGGGGATCTGACAGCTGCCTGCCGGCACTGGTCTTCCATGCCCGCAACCCCATTGATCAATAATACAGTCGCGTAGTACCGAGCCAAGCCGTCGTTTCGAGAGGTACGCGTACAAAAGCTTTTGCGATAATGCCCGACTTTTTGTTATCCAATTTTTGGTGATTGTTTGTAATTATAAGGTGATAAACGAGGCTGAATATTCCGGGATCGAAGAGCCCTCGGAGGATCGAGATACACGGATTTAGTGATGAACTTTAAGAACGTTCGAAATTCAAACGTGAACGCAACAACAAGGCTCTCTTAAGTAAGCTGCGGAACAAGATGGCGGTGGACGTTATTATCCACGCGGTTTATTGAAATCAATTGGCCAAACTTTACACCCGCTAAAATCATTTAGTGCTCCAGCTGTATAGAACGCAGCTACGTATCGTATTATGTAACCTCGCTTATTTGTCATCGTTACAGCATCAAAGAGATGGGATTTCAAAGGTGAGGTGCAGCGCGGACTGAAAGCATCGCGTTTTATCTCCACCGCGAATTTTCGCGAATTATAATACGCGATTTCTTCTCACACTACGTTAACATGATGTCGCGGTATTTTTGGAAACGGAGAGAAGAACTCTTCCTTCTTCTTATTTTTCAGGAGAAAGGTGTATCGATCGAAGGCAAAATCTCGGTCGGCAATTTACTGACAGAGAGATAAACGATGGATCATATAGATCATATAGATCATCGATTTTGGTGACAATTTCAAATAAAAAACGATTTCGATTATGAAAGAAGTGTGAAAATGTTTCTTCTCTTCGTTTTTCAAATTCGGAATGACAGTACAGGTGGAATTGTGTACAGTTAGTATATACTGTTACCGGAATACTAACAGCGGCGCTACTGTAGTATCGGAGTAACGTACACGATGATGGAGCAAAGATACTTGATAAAGTTAAACATACGCGGACTTTGACCCTCGAGGTCTTATACTAAAGCTAGCTTTGTCCGGTTAAAGTGTTAGTCGACCACAGGCAACACATTCAACAACATGTCTATCGCCACCAAAGGTATTGAAATTTTATTCAAAGATTTTCTTCGGTATATATTAGGATAAGAGGGAAACGCCTCGTCGTCAGAGTTAGCCAGACTACGTAATTTCGTTCGTGAAAACGTTAGAAGCAAGAAACTCATTTTAGACTGCAGGGAAAATCGAGGGGGAACTTTTTTTATCAGAAAAATAATAGATAACAGAAACTATGTTTTGCAGGTAGCCGATATGTGGAATTCGAAATAAAGTCTGGTCGCGAGCGATTTTTCGTTTTTCAGTTTTTCTAATAATTTATTAGTCCGACTCGGTGATTCCACAAGGTTGCGATGACACAGACATCTCATCGTTCAGAGTCTTATCTGCGGGATTAATTGTTGCTGTTGCATAAGTCACAGCATTATTTCGTCATGTTAAACTCCAATTCGGTAGCATGAATACTTAACTATACGCGATTAAACCCAATTAGAATCAATTTTGTGGCTAATGATTATCTTGGAAGACCGGTCTGTGTCTAAAAGGAAGAATACGTTTTCCTAAAGTTTGAAATATTTTCCTGAAACTTTTCCGGTACGCGCGCAAAATTTGAATTCAAATTATTGATTAGAACGACTATTGTATCTCTGAAAAAAGTAATGAACAACAATATGGTTCTCGCGCGTTGCTCAAATTTGAAACAAATTTTTGCCAAGTATTCGGTTATCATTCCATATCAAAATTAGATTGCGTAAGTATTCATCGCGAGTTATTTGCGGAGAGAGAAATATCTAACTGTATACTACAAATATGATTTTATCCTTTTGAGTACTGATACCACTGCGGACTTTGCCTCAAGATACCAAAAATTATTTTTAAAAACAACTATGTATATAATAAATGAAACCAGTTCAGCTGGGCAAATCAAAGAACGAAGACAATCATTGTTCTCTATTACACCTATATGATTTATTCAAATTGAATCGAAATCATTGTATGGCCTATGAAATTATTCAGCAATTACTGTTAATTAGCTGATGATTGATAGTCATAGATTAATTAAACAGTTCGACTATCAAGTGAGAATGACTAAGAATAGGGACATAAATTTCGTACAAATTAACTGAAATTTTATTCAAAATATTTCAGGAATTTTCATCGTCGCCGCAAAACGAACACCGTTTGGGACACTGGGTGGTAAATTTCTTAACAAATCTATAACCGATCTCCAAGAAGTTGCTGCCAAAGCTGCGTTAGCAGCCGGTGGTCTGAAACCAGAACAAATCGACAGTGTCGTAATTGGGAATGTCTTAGTCGTAAGTTTCCGAAATGAAAACCAAAACGAAAAATCGATTCTCAATTAATCCATGACTCTTTTCTCGATCCCCAGAGCTCATCTTCCGATGGCATCTACGTTCCACGATACGTTCTCTTGAAAACTGGCATCCCTCTGGACAGACCTGCTCTCGGAATTAATCGTCTATGCGGATCTGGCTTCCAAGCTGTCGTGAATGGCGCCCAGGTGCATATTCGTAAACAAAAATTTAAGAAACTTTATTACGAATGAAAATTTTCAATCAACTGTCGATCATTTTACTCCCAGAACATCCTCGTCGGCGATTCACAAGTTGTTCTTACTGGTGGAGTGGACAACATGAGCCAGGCTCCTTTCGTGGCGAGGAACATCAGATTTGGCACACCTTTGGGTCAGAACCACGTTTTGGAAGACAGTCTCTGGATTGGACTGACGGACACGTATTGCAAAATGCCCATGGCTATCACAGCCGAAACTCTCGGTGCTAAATACGGAATTAAAAGAGAAGAGGTTGACGCTTTCGCACTGAGAAGTCAGCAGCTCTGGAAAGCCGGTGAGTTTTGAGTATGAAAATTAAGATGAAAAGACTTTGAAAGGTCTTTTTATTCAGTTCTCTGGAATCTGAATACAAAAATTCGCTACTGAAACGAGGAAAAATTGTAAAAATGTTCTATTCTGATACAGCTAATGATGCTGGATACTTCAAAGAAGAACTAGCACCAGTTACTGTACAAATAAAGAAGAAAGACGTCGTTGTCGATGTCGACGAACATCCTCGTCCTCAAACTACTGCGGAAGGTCTGGCCAAGCTACCAACAATTTTCAAGAAAGATGGACTCGTTACTGCTGGCACAGCTTCCGTGAGTTTGAACATAATCCTTCCATAATATTCTTGCTGAAGTTTTTCAATCCCGGAAAGGAGATTAATCTTTTATTTCGTTCTTCAGGGAATTTGTGACGGAGCTGGTGCCGTCATACTGGCTAGTGAAGAGGCGATTAAATCTCAGGGCCTGAAACCTTTGGCTAGACTCGTTGGCTACAGCGTGGTCGGTGTAGAACCCAGTATTATGGGTATTGGACCAGCACCCGCGATCCGAAACCTTCTCAAAGCTACTGGCAAAACTCTAAACGACATCGACCTCATCGAGGTAATTATTATGGATTTTTAGAACAATCAGATCGCCAGAGAAAACGGCAGTCTTCCTCCTTGTCATGTTTATTCTTTTATTACTGATTGAAGAAACTTTGGAATATAAATTTTCAAATACTGAATTCATTGGAATTATTTTTTATGCATAATAATAAGTGAGAGAAAAAGAAAAGGTTTTTTTTGCAGACCAATGTTATCAAATAAAAATAAGGAAGCAACGATTATTTATTTATCTATTGATTTATTTATTCATTCATCTTTTTGTAGATCAACGAAGCTTTCGGAGCACAAACCTTGGCTTGTGCCAAAGATCTTGAACTAGACATGAGCAAATTGAATGTAAACGGTGGAGCCATTGCTTTAGGACATCCTCTCGCTGCTTCCGGTGCCAGAATAACGAGTCACCTGGTCCATGAGCTGAGGTAAGCGATTTTAATCGTAAGATTGTAAATAATTTCATGCAGTGGTGCAGTTTTTTTTTTATTTTGCTATGAATATTAGTATGATTTCACGGATTTAGTCCGTTTATTGTAAATCTTGACTAACGTTGTTAATTTCTAGGAGAAGGAAAGCGAAATTGGGAATCGGCTCCGCGTGTATTGGAGGTGGACAGGGGATCGCGCTCCTGATCGAAGCTCTTTGAAGAGAATTTTGGTAACCGCAATGCAACTACACTGCACAAGCTCAAATGAATAATTGTGAACTAAAATTCCAAAAATGTTTCTAATTTTTATACTGATTTAAGTTTAAAGTATATCAAAAGTTTATCCGAAGAAGCAGAAATATAATAAGGGAAAAGAAATGAGAATAAATTCCACATATACATTTGTCCAATGAAAATCTTCCTCCTTTCCTTTCCACTTGCAATTTTCTATATTTTCATTCCGTGAAACATGTATAATCTACTTATTTACTATTATTCACTACGCAGGAAAAGATCGGTAAAACCTCTGACGGTTAGTTACTCGAACTCTGAAGAACCGTAAAGAAGGAATAAGATGCTCGAAGAATCTGAAATTTATCAATTGAATAAACCTGGAGTTTTCCTCGGCTGAATTATTACCAAAAATTAACGATTTTTCCAGCAACTTACAGTGACAAAAGTTTCCAGCGATAGAATCAATAGATTTCCAGCTTTTAGCGTAAGCGGTTCTTGTGCTCTCGCCATCAATAACCGCAATCCACGTTTGTAACGCTCGTCACAACGCCACCAATTCCCAGCATAAGCCGCGGATACGACACTTTCGCTGTACCAAAATCGAAAATTACCATTCGAAAATGAATTGGGGATTTTACGAAATTCTGACAGTTTTTTATTTCTAGATTTTTGTGGCCTTTACACAAGTTTCTAGAACACCTTCCGCGAGGTGCAAGTATCTACTCAATTAAAGAACAATTTCGTTCCCGCGCCAACAGTAAATGAATATCTGATAGCGATAGGTCACAGTAGATAGGTGCAAACTCAGGCCAATTATTTCTGCAGGTACAAATTCTGGCATCTACGAATCCGTTTGAGTAGATATATATTTTCCGTTATTAAACCAGTGACTATAAAGTATCCATCGCGACATTCTGTGTACAAGCAATTACTGCGATAAGAGTTTGATGGATACAAGTCAATTCAAAGGCCGATGTTTCGGTCACGTTGTAAGGGTACCAGGTGCCGACCATGGCCAAATATTGTTTCGGCTATCGGGGTAAGACCCCAACAACAAATGGAAATCACTTTAATGCATACAAAGACGATAGATGTTCCTATTGCGAATTGTATCGAGAGAATTCTTCGCTTTAGATAACGTCTGGGAGTGCTTGGATTCGATTTCGGCGCCAAAAGAGGTTGAACACCTTGAGAAATGCGGAGATTTTAATTCCTCTTACGCTATTTCGGAAAAAAGCAAGGTAGGAATCGCATTTTCTTGTCTTTCTTTTTTTCTTTTCTCGATAGCCGTCCGGATGATACAAAAATAACATTTTCGCGATGTTGTTTTTTGTCCAGGTGAACAAAATAGGTGTGCGATGGCCGGGAATCGAACCCGGATCAACTGCTTGGAAGGCAACTATGCTGACCATTACACCACCATCGCACTTGATATCAATTCCAGTTTCCTTTAAACCGAATTCGAATGTCGAGAGAAATTCAGAACGAAAGAGAGACGCAGCGTTCAACTATTAGGTATACGTGTATCACAAGTACAGTTGAATTCTTGTTGAATCTTTAACGCATGCGATGTGTTTTTCATGCAAAGAAAGGCACCAGCAACCATTTTCTCAAGGTTTCCCCAGACCGCAATCAAATAAACACTCTAAACGACGAGATAGATCCCAAGTACGAAGATGAGAGTCAATATATTGCGTAGAATAGATAGATCGTACGATATAAAATTCCTTGCGGGGGCCAAAATACCATGTAATAATTTAATAAATCAGACCGAGACTAACTTTGATGTGAAAGTTCGCCTTGATATTCCCCATTTTTTGAATTCAATTAGATGATGGAAATTAGAAATTGGATTCCAACGAAATTATCCAATGTTCTGCTGCCACAGAATTATTTCACAGTACCTCAGAGAGGCTCTTACGCCGATTCGAACAACTCTTATCAAAGTCTGAAGCGAAGTTATAAGATTTTAAACAATCGCAGTATATTACTCGCTCGAATCGAACCTCGTGAATATTTTACAGTTTTCAGTTTCAGGTAGGTAAATCAGTTCTAGATTATGGAACTTAGAAACGTATTACTTCATCAACGTGTAATTATACTAGGGCTCTAATTTCCTGAAAATTACAGCTCCCAGAGCGATAGTCTATCGCATAAATTTACGTCCAAGAATAAATTGTTTCACATTGACAAAACGCCGATATTGTATAGCTGTAATTAGGTATAGATTGCCCAAAATAGTTGTCAAATTATACTCCATAAGCTGTAAATATTGCATAAATTATAGCTACACGTTGACTTTAAGTTGTAGTAGTTCGAAGATTGTGGAATTAATTTCTAGGAGATGGAAAGCGAAATTGGCAATCGGTTCCGCGTGTATTGAAGGTGGACAGAGGATCGCGCTCCTAATCGAAGCTCTTTGAAGAGAATTTTGGTCCGCAATGCAAATACACTGCACAAGTTCAAATGAATAATTGTGAATTGAAATTCCAGAAATGTTTGTAACTTTAATACTGATCTAAGTTTAAAGTATATCAAAAGCTTATCCGAAGGAGCAGGAATATAATAAGGGAAAAGAAATGGAAATAAATTCCACATATACATTTGTGCAATGGAAATCTTCCTCCTTTTCTTTCAATTTGCAATTTTCTATATTTTCATATCGTGAAACATGTATAATCTACTTATTTACTATTATTCACTACGCAGAAAAAGATCGGCGAAATCTCTGACGGCTAGTTGCTCGAACTCTGAAGAACCGTAAAGAAGGAATAAGATGCTCGAAGAATCTGAAATTTGTCAATTGGACAAACCTGGAGTTTTCCTCGGCTGAATTATCACCAAAAATTAACGATTTTTACAGTAACTTACAGTGACAAAAGTTTCCAGCGATAAATTCAATAGATTTCCAGCTTTTAGCATAAGCGGTCTTTGTGCTCTCGCCATCAGCAACCGCAATCCACGTTTATAACGTTCGTCACAACGCCACCAATTCCCGGCATAAGCCGCAAACACGACACTCTCGCTCTATAAAAATTGAAAATTACCATTCGAAAATGATTTGGGGATCTTACAAAATTTTGAGAATTCTTTATTTCTAGATTTATTGGGATTTTTACACGAATTTCGAGAACACCTTCCGCGAGGTGTAACTGTGTACTCACTTGACGAACAATTTCGTTCCCGTGCCAACAGTAGATAAATATCTGATAGATCATACAACATACATGCTCCAGCTGTATAGAACGCAGCTACGTATCGTATTATGTAACCTCGCTTATTTGTCATCGTTACAGCATCAAAGAGATGGGATTTCAAAGGTGAGGTGCAGCGCGGACTGAAAGCATCGCGTTTTATCTCCACCGCGAATTTTCGCGAATTATAATACGCGATTTCTTCTCACACTACGTTAACATGATGTCGCGGTATTTTTGGAAACGGAGAGAAGAACTCTTCCTTCTTCTTATTTTTCAGGAGAAAGGTGTATCGATCGAAGGCAAAATCTCGGTCGGCAATTTACTGACAGAGAGATAAACGATGGATCATATAGATCATATAGATCATCGATTTTGGTGACAATTTCAAATAAAAAACGATTTCGATTATGAAAGAAGTGTGAAAATGTTTCTTCTCTTCGTTTTTCAAATTCGGAATGACAGTACAGGTGGAATTGTGTACAGTTAGTATATACTGTTACCGGAATACTAACAGCGGCGCTACTGTAGTATCGGAGTAACGTACACGATGATGGAGCAAAGATACTTGATAAAGTTAAACATACGCGGACTTTGACCCTCGAGGTCTTATACTAAAGCTAGCTTTGTCCGGTTAAAGTGTTAGTCGACCACAGGCAACACATTCAACAACATGTCTATCGCCACCAAAGGTATTGAAATTTTATTCAAAGATTTTCTTCGGTATATATTAGGATAAGAGGGAAACGCCTCGTCGTCAGAGTTAGCCAGACTACGTAATTTCGTTCGTGAAAACGTTAGAAGCAAGAAACTCATTTTAGACTGCAGGGAAAATCGAGGGGGAACTTTTTTTATCAGAAAAATAATAGATAACAGAAACTATGTTTTGCAGGTAGCCGATATGTGGAATTCGAAATAAAGTCTGGTCGCGAGCGATTTTTCGTTTTTCAGTTTTTCTAATAATTTATTAGTCCGACTCGGTGATTCCACAAGGTTGCGATGACACAGACATCTCATCGTTCAGAGTCTTATCTGCGGGATTAATTGTTGCTGTTGCATAAGTCACAGCATTATTTCGTCATGTTAAACTCCAATTCGGTAGCATGAATACTTAACTATACGCGATTAAACCCAATTAGAATCAATTTTGTGGCTAATGATTATCTTGGAAGACCGGTCTGTGTCTAAAAGGAAGAATACGTTTTCCTAAAGTTTGAAATATTTTCCTGAAACTTTTCCGGTACGCGCGCAAAATTTGAATTCAAATTATTGATTAGAACGACTATTGTATCTCTGAAAAAAGTAATGAACAACAATATGGTTCTCGCGCGTTGCTCAAATTTGAAACAAATTTTTGCCAAGTATTCGGTTATCATTCCATATCAAAATTAGATTGCGTAAGTATTCATCGCGAGTTATTTGCGGAGAGAGAAATATCTAACTGTATACTACAAATATGATTTTATCCTTTTGAGTACTGATACCACTGCGGACTTTGCCTCAAGATACCAAAAATTATTTTTAAAAACAACTATGTATATAATAAATGAAACCAGTTCAGCTGGGCAAATCAAAGAACGAAGACAATCATTGTTCTCTATTACACCTATATGATTTATTCAAATTGAATCGAAATCATTGTATGGCCTATGAAATTATTCAGCAATTACTGTTAATTAGCTGATGATTGATAGTCATAGATTAATTAAACAGTTCGACTATCAAGTGAGAATGACTAAGAATAGGGACATAAATTTCGTACAAATTAACTGAAATTTTATTCAAAATATTTCAGGAATTTTCATCGTCGCCGCAAAACGAACACCGTTTGGGACACTGGGTGGTAAATTTCTTAACAAATCTATAACCGATCTCCAAGAAGTTGCTGCCAAAGCTGCGTTAGCAGCCGGTGGTCTGAAACCAGAACAAATCGACAGTGTCGTAATTGGGAATGTCTTAGTCGTAAGTTTCCGAAATGAAAACCAAAACGAAAAATCGATTCTCAATTAATCCATGACTCTTTTCTCGATCCCCAGAGCTCATCTTCCGATGGCATCTACGTTCCACGATACGTTCTCTTGAAAACTGGCATCCCTCTGGACAGACCTGCTCTCGGAATTAATCGTCTATGCGGATCTGGCTTCCAAGCTGTCGTGAATGGCGCCCAGGTGCATATTCGTAAACAAAAATTTAAGAAACTTTATTACGAATGAAAATTTTCAATCAACTGTCGATCATTTTACTCCCAGAACATCCTCGTCGGCGATTCACAAGTTGTTCTTACTGGTGGAGTGGACAACATGAGCCAGGCTCCTTTCGTGGCGAGGAACATCAGATTTGGCACACCTTTGGGTCAGAACCACGTTTTGGAAGACAGTCTCTGGATTGGACTGACGGACACGTATTGCAAAATGCCCATGGCTATCACAGCCGAAACTCTCGGTGCTAAATACGGAATTAAAAGAGAAGAGGTTGACGCTTTCGCACTGAGAAGTCAGCAGCTCTGGAAAGCCGGTGAGTTTTGAGTATGAAAATTAAGATGAAAAGACTTTGAAAGGTCTTTTTATTCAGTTCTCTGGAATCTGAATACAAAAATTCGCTACTGAAACGAGGAAAAATTGTAAAAATGTTCTATTCTGATACAGCTAATGATGCTGGATACTTCAAAGAAGAACTAGCACCAGTTACTGTACAAATAAAGAAGAAAGACGTCGTTGTCGATGTCGACGAACATCCTCGTCCTCAAACTACTGCGGAAGGTCTGGCCAAGCTACCAACAATTTTCAAGAAAGATGGACTCGTTACTGCTGGCACAGCTTCCGTGAGTTTGAACATAATCCTTCCATAATATTCTTGCTGAAGTTTTTCAATCCCGGAAAGGAGATTAATCTTTTATTTCGTTCTTCAGGGAATTTGTGACGGAGCTGGTGCCGTCATACTGGCTAGTGAAGAGGCGATTAAATCTCAGGGCCTGAAACCTTTGGCTAGACTCGTTGGCTACAGCGTGGTCGGTGTAGAACCCAGTATTATGGGTATTGGACCAGCACCCGCGATCCGAAACCTTCTCAAAGCTACTGGCAAAACTCTAAACGACATCGACCTCATCGAGGTAATTATTATGGATTTTTAGAACAATCAGATCGCCAGAGAAAACGGCAGTCTTCCTCCTTGTCATGTTTATTCTTTTATTACTGATTGAAGAAACTTTGGAATATAAATTTTCAAATACTGAATTCATTGGAATTATTTTTTATGCATAATAATAAGTGAGAGAAAAAGAAAAGGTTTTTTTTGCAGACCAATGTTATCAAATAAAAATAAGGAAGCAACGATTATTTATTTATCTATTGATTTATTTATTCATTCATCTTTTTGTAGATCAACGAAGCTTTCGGAGCACAAACCTTGGCTTGTGCCAAAGATCTTGAACTAGACATGAGCAAATTGAATGTAAACGGTGGAGCCATTGCTTTAGGACATCCTCTCGCTGCTTCCGGTGCCAGAATAACGAGTCACCTGGTCCATGAGCTGAGGTAAGCGATTTTAATCGTAAGATTGTAAATAATTTCATGCAGTGGTGCAGTTTTTTTTTTATTTTGCTATGAATATTAGTATGATTTCACGGATTTAGTCCGTTTATTGTAAATCTTGACTAACGTTGTTAATTTCTAGGAGAAGGAAAGCGAAATTGGGAATCGGCTCCGCGTGTATTGGAGGTGGACAGGGGATCGCGCTCCTGATCGAAGCTCTTTGAAGAGAATTTTGGTAACCGCAATGCAACTACACTGCACAAGCTCAAATGAATAATTGTGAACTAAAATTCCAAAAATGTTTCTAATTTTTATACTGATTTAAGTTTAAAGTATATCAAAAGTTTATCCGAAGAAGCAGAAATATAATAAGGGAAAAGAAATGAGAATAAATTCCACATATACATTTGTCCAATGAAAATCTTCCTCCTTTCCTTTCCACTTGCAATTTTCTATATTTTCATTCCGTGAAACATGTATAATCTACTTATTTACTATTATTCACTACGCAGAAAAAGATCGGCGAAATCTCTGACGGCTAGTTGCTCGAACTCTGAAGAACCGTAAAGAAGGAATAAGATGCTCGAAGAATCTGAAATTTGTCAATTGGACAAACCTGGAGTTTTCCTCGGCTGAATTATCACCAAAAATTAACGATTTTTACAGTAACTCACAGTGACAAAAGTTTCCAGCGATAAATTCAATAGATTTCCAGCTTTTAGCATGAGCGGTCTTTGTGCTCTCGCCATCAGCAACCGCAATCCACGTTTATAACGTTCGTCACAACGCCACCAATTCCCGGCATAAGCCGCAAACACGACACTCTCGCTCTATAAAAATTGAAAATTAGCATTCGAAAATGATTTGGGGATCTTACAAAATTTTGAGAATTCTTTATTTCTAGATTTATTGGGATTTTTACACGAATTTCGAGAACACCTTCCGCGAGGTGTAACTGTGTACTCACTTGACGAACAATTTCGTTCCCGTGCCAACAGTAGATAAATATCTGATAGATCATACAACATATGTAAAAACTCTTGCCAATTAATTCTGCAGGGACGAATTCCGTCATCTACGAATCCGTTTAAGCATATGTATTTTCGTTTTTGGTTCACCACGTTCATAATTTTCATCGATTGCGTACTATTTCAGCGATTAAAACTATAGCAATAACTAATTATCCGAGGTTTCATTTACCTTGGTAATATGAAACGTGGTCAGACATAAAATTATACAATCAACAAGAAACTGGACGAAGATAGTTGTGCTGAATATCGCTTCGACTTCTTTCGTGAAGCTAAAATGAAAATGATATTCTATATGAATTTACAATGAAGAATCGCCACTTCTACATCGATGGATAAAAACTAGGCAACAAAATGAAGCTCGCAATAAACAATATCCCTCACCCCTTTCATCCCCGACAAATTCTTTTTCACTTACTTAATTATCGCGCTGTGATGTTTGACACAATTTTTCAGTTCGCTGTTGACATTGTTTGGTGAAATTGAAGATTCATTACCGATCAGACGAAGATTAGATTTCAGAATCTCTAGCTGACAACAAGCAACGGTTATTAAACCAGTCACTAAAGTATCCAACGCGATATTCTGCGTGCAAGCAATCGCTATGGCGAAAATTTGATGGACACAAGTCAATTCGAAGGCTGGTGTTTCGGTCACATTGTAAGGGTACCAGCCCTCCATTGGTAACCGACGACCACGGCCAGATATTAAATCGGCTAACGGAGTGAAACCCCAAAAACAACTGGCCAGCATACCAAAACTTTGGTAAGCCACATGGTGAAATATACCCTTGAATGAATACGAAGACTGTAGACTCTCATATTGCGAATTGTATCGAGAGAATTCGTCGCTTTCAATAACGTCTAGGAGTGCTTGCATTCGATTTCGGCGCCAAACGAGGTTGAACACCTTGAGAAATGCGGAGATTTTAATTCTTCTTACGCTATTTCGGAAAAAACACGGTGGGAATCGCGTTTTCTTGTCTTTCTTTTTTTCTTTTCTCGATAGCCGTGCGGAAGATACAAAAATAACATTTTCGCGATGTTGTTTTTTGTCCAGGTGAACAAAATAGGTGTGCGATGGCCGGGAATCGAACCCGGATCAACTGCTTGGAAGGCAACTATGCTGACCATTACACCACCATCGCACTTGATATCAATTCCAGTTTCCTTTAAACCGAATTTGAATATTGAGGGAAATTTAGATCGAAAGGGAGATACAGCGTTTGACTATTAAGTATACATATTTCATAGGTACAGGTAAATTCTTTTTGAACCTTTAACGCATGCGATGTGTTTGTCATGAGAAGAAAGGCAACAGCAATCATTTTCTCAATGTTTCCCCAAACCACAATCAAATGAACACTCTGAACTACGAGATAGATCCCAAGTACGAAGATGAAAATCGATATCCCGTAGAATGAGTAGATCATACGATAGTTTCCTCGCGGGGGCCAAAATCCCATGTAATAAATCACACCGAGACTAACTTTGACTTGAAAGTTCGCCTCGAATTTTCTCATTTTTGGATTTGATAGTATAACAAAGATTAGAAATTTGATTCCAGAAAAATTATCCAATGTTCTGCAGCCACTGGATTATTCTATAGCTTCCGCAAAGGCTCTAAACAGTTGAGAGCCCAGACTTCGTAAACCAGTTTGTTTGCATACTTCTACAGAAAGTTACGTAAGCCCAACTATTGGCTCACACCGATTCGCGAGCAACTCTTATCAAAGTCTGAAGCGAAGTTATAAGATTTTGAACAATCTACACTATATTACTCGCTCCAATCGAACCCCGTGAATATTCTACAGTTTTCGACTATGCAATTAGCGCGGATAGGTAAATCAGTTCTAAATTATGGAATTTAGAATGCATTACTTCGTCGACGTATAATTATACTAGGGCTCTAATATCCTGAAAATTACAGCTTCAGAGCGATAGTCTATGGTATAAATTTACGTCCAAGAATAAATTGTTTTACATTGACGAAAACGCCAACATCGCAGCTGTAATAACGAGACATTTTATCATTCATACTTCAAGTGAAACATGTGCAGGAAAATAAGACAGTATCGTTTATACTCTTGTGGATACAGAATTTGGCATAAAGGAGACCCCCGACTCACCTGCAGCGCAACTACACTCCCGAGAGAGCAGAACATGAAGAGCTGGTAAATAGTTGCTGCTAGGAACGATAGATTGCCCAGAATAGTTGTCAATTTATACTCCGGAAGCTGTAAGTATTGCATAAATTATGGCCACACTTATGTTTACCTTAAGCGGTAATGGGACGAAGATTGTGAAACAGATCAATTTTTGATTGGGGTGCGAGGTGTGCGTGATAATTTTTTTGCGAGATTTACTATGGTACCTGAGCTAGTGCCCACGCCGTCATACATATCACGCAACAGTTGACCAAAAATTGTACGAATATTGCTGAGTGAAAAATATTCTGAAACTCCTTGGCGAACCTACAAATTTTGATAATTATGATTTTTTGTTAAGAACCTTCGGACCTTTTTTATTTTCAATCTTACGCGAATATTGCCAGGTGATGTTCGACGCATAACATCAACTCCTTGTAAAGTCTTTTTTCCATTTTTTTTCGCTTGAGGATGTTCATGGCTGAATATTCTATCGCACCAAGTTCTTCAACGTCATCACCGATCTCTTTGATTCTGGTTTTGAGAATCTCAAATTCGCAGCCAATTACACCCATAAAACCGATTATCAAACCGTCGAGGGATATATTTTGCACACAACACGTGTACAATGCTATAGACTGGAAAACTAGAGTTACTTCATAGAATGGAGACGCCATAGCATCGTAGCTGTACCATGCATTTATAGGAAAAGTTCGTGCGGCCTTTCCTGTAATAAAAATCACGTTTTATTTGGTTAGCTTGTGCTACTGATCGGAGACAGGTACTCTGTTTCACCTTTCAGGCCGCGAAGAGCTGAGGATAAAGTCCAACCGGTGCATGCGAGGATTCCTGCAATCTGAAAGTTTGCATAATGCAGAAAGGCAGCCCACGAGAATCGATACTGAAGTTTTTTCAACGTTTCTGGATTGTTGCAGATGAACTTCTTTCCCTCTGCATAGTCCAGTAGAGCTTGGATCCGTTTTCGATGACGAAGAACAACGATTACCTTCAGAAAGAGTTGGGTATTATACGATCTTAACAAATCCTTGGTTTATTTTTCATCTTCTTGTTACTATATTGCAGAATGCTGGATAAAGACCTTAAACATGTGATCGTAATTGTTTATCAGAAAAGATAATGCTGACGCCATTTGCTCCGTATCGACCCACTCAGCTGCGACAACAAATCCAGTTTGCACGGAGAGTGCATGTCCCAAGCTCAATGAAAGTATAACTATACTCCAAATAATGTAATAATTTTTCTTTCCATTTATTGGAGGCCAAACTCCGCATATCTTTAGATTATTCACCACAAATTTCAGGTTGTAATAAGGTGGGATTTTTGCTATTTGATTTTTTATACATCCTCCGATGTTAAATTTCGGCATGATTGCGATCTTTCGTTTTCAATATTACACAGTCGATCAGATCGGACGTTATCTTCTCTCGAATATTCTTCACAGATTGAAGTGCTGCTCTTTTCGCGTATTTTTCTCTCAATTATATCTTATCAGTCTCCGTCCCAACAGATACCAATAACTACTACTTACCATAACTCGCCAAACGTATTGAAGTTTTTACTAATAAATATGCAAAACAGTCGGAAGAAGACTGGGCTGGCCAAAGTTCGGACTTATAACATGAATTTTGGTTCATCCATACTGCATGTGCTCTAATGTCACGGTTTGAGCCCAAGTCTACCCGCGATATTATCTAACTTTGAGAACTAAAGTAGCAAACAAAGTTAAGCCTAGACTCTGAGGTGTAATCAAGATGCTGATTTGGGAATTGTTTGTCGAGCATTTATATAAAATTATTTCACAGCTCCTCGAAAGAGGCTCTAAACAGCACAGAATTTATAGACTATAGATTATATCAGCATGCGTCTGCATGAATTTACGTAAAACCAACGACTGCATGCCTTATGCCGATCCGAGAAACTTTTATCAAAGTCTGAAGCGAAGTTATAAGATTTTAAACAATCGCAGTATATTACTCGGTCGAATCGAAGCTTGTGAATATTCTACAATTTTCTACTATGCAATCAGTGCAGGTAGGTAAATCAGTCCTAGATTATGGAACTTAGAACGCATTACTTCGTCAACGTGTAATTATACTCGGGCTCTTATTTTCCGGAAAATTACAGCTCCCAGGGCGCGATAGTCTACCGCATAAATTTACGTCCAAGAATAAATTGTTTTACATTGACGAAAGCGTCAACATCGCAGCTGTAATAACGGGACATTTTATCATTGATACCTCAAGTGAAAACTGAGCAGAAAAATAAGACAGTATCGTTTATACTCTTGTGGATACAGAATTTGGCATAGAAGAGGCCACCGACTCATCTGCAGCGCAACTACAGTCCCGAAACAGTAGACCATGAAGAGCTGGTAAATAGTTGCAGTTAGGAACATTAAATTGCCCAGAATAGTCGTCAATCTATATAATAATAAAAATCACGTATTATCTGGTCTATCTTGTGCTACCGATCGAAGACAGGTACTCTGTTTCACCTTTCAGACTGTGACGAGCTGAGGATAAAATCCATCCGGTGCATGCGAGGAGTCCTGCAATCTGAAAGTTTGCATAATGCAGAAAGGCAGCCCAGGAGAATCGATACTGAAGTTTTTTCAAAGTTTTTGGATTGTTGTAGATGCACTTCTTTCCCTTTGCATAGTCCAGTAGGACTTGGATCCGTTTTTCATGATGAAGAACAACGGATACCTTCAGAAAGAGTTAGGTATTATACGATCTTAACAAATCCTTGGTTTATTTTTCTTCTTGTTGTTACTATATTGCAGAATGCTGGAAAAAGACCTCAAACATGTGGTCGCAATTATTTATCAGAAAAGATAATGCTGACGCCATTTGCTCCGTATCGACCCACTCAGCTGCGATAATAAATCCAGTTTGCACGGAAAGTGCATGTCCCAAGCTCAATAAAAGTACAACTATATACTCTAAATAATGTAATAATTTTTATTTCCATTCATTGGAGGCCAAACTCCGCATATCTTTAGATTATTTATCAGAAATTTCAGGTTATAATAAGGTGGGATTTTTCCTATTTGATTCCTATGGAATTTCGGCATGATTACGATCTTTCGTTTTCAATTTCACACAATCAGATCGGATCGGACGTTATCTTCTTTCGAAAATTCTTCACAGATTGAAGTGCTGCTCTTTTCGTGTATTCTTCTCTTAATTATATCTTATCAGTGTCCGTTCCAACAGATGCCATTAACTACTATTTATCATAAATCGTCAAACGTATTGAAGTTTTTACTGATAAATATGCAAAATAGTCGGAAAAAAACTAAGCTGTCCAAAGTTCGGACTTATGACATGAATTTTGGTTCATCCATACTGCATATGCTCTAATGTCACGGTTTGAGCCCAAGTCTATCCGCGATATTATCAATCTTGGAAAACTAAAGTAACAAACAAAGTTAAGCCTAGACTCTAAGGTGTAATCAAGATGCTGATTTGAAGATTATTTATCGAGTAGTTCTATGAAACAACAAGCAAACTATCCCCATCTAATCGTTCGACAGAAAGCAATGAATGAATTATTGCCCAACTTGCTTTGGGGGAAACTGGGCTAGGGCTGGTCATTCCTCTTTCTTTCATGCGAATTAATGCAAAATGATTGATTTCAAGAAGCCAACAATGCTGAAAATGATTCTAAAAACGAGAAGAAAAGAGTTATTTCGGACTTCGTGATAAATGGACTTGATTAACATAAAACGATCGAGGATTACTCATTGTTTCACGTTTATGTAACGTATAGTTGTATTCGCAGTTGTTATTTCGAGAATGGAGAGTCAAGGACATTCGCTTGTAGTGCGGCACATATCTTTCCAAGATATCATTATTATCCGCCGAGGCTGAAACAGCTTTTAAGCAAGACTCAGTCGATGCCAACAGCTCGGAGATAGAGTTGCTCCAGCTGTATTGGCTACTAAATTAATCTTAGGAAGTGTTTTTCAATATAAAAGTTCATCAGTTGAATGAATTTTCGTAGTTTAGAAAATTGATTCTATTACGTGACTCGAAGTCAGTTGCTTCAGTGACGTTTTTTTCTTATCTTTCCATTTTCCTCAGTTCATAATCGTTCGTTTCGTCTAAAATTATTTCATACTACGCAGCTCGATCGAGACAGGTGTCTTATCGTTCATTCCAGTATCTCAAAGTGCTCCTATCTTTTACCGTTATTCTGATTTACCAGTGAAACATACCTTGGCAAGATGAGCCCGACTCCAACTTTGCTCAGCAGAGATATACCCGATATAGAAGTAAGTATAAGACGATTTCACTTCGGATATTTCGTAAATTTCAAGAGCTAGGAGCATTGAGCTGTAGTAGGTTATTCAATAATTTTATTTTTAATAAAAAGCGTGTATAGATTCTGTACATATATTTCTTCAACTCGACGTTCTTCTTCTGTAGTAGATATGTGATAATTAAATTGGACCATCCGCGATAGCCAAAAAGTACACCCGAAATTAAAACATCGAACTATAAACGTCACGAGAGAAATATTGTGTTTCGAAATCATTGTGAGAAACAAAATTATCATCATCCGCGATTGTACATTAAAAATAATGGTCAGTATTATTATGTGATGATTTAATCTATGATTGCGCAGTACCATTTACATATTACGATAATTTGACGACGACAGTAATCGGCAAGATAAAATCGATCCAATTTAATGCTGTATCGACTTTCGTAATGATATACACATAGTTTCTCTTGGCAGACTTTATCCCGCACCATCTAATGATGTTGCGTTGACAAAGATAGAGAAAAGATGTATCCAGACTGTTTTATCTCATTTGTGATGTCTGATTATGTGGTGAACTGATGCCACGATATAACACACGTGTATCTGTTTTGGTTTTCAATTATTGCTGAATGAGCACGTATCAGTTTTATCTAATAATTAGCAAGTTGATAACACGCACGTAGGCATACCAAGAATAGAGAATAGCTAGACAGGCTCCTAGCAACGAATATATCACATAATTGTACTGTTAGCAAAAAGACCGAGAATGTGTAATACCAAGTAACATATGGAACGGAGAGATGCAACAGGGAGTAAATTCTGTCGTTTTTATTTCAGAACCTCCTGATCCTGAACCCAAAAGTAAAAAAATACACGAATCTTGTGCCTTCGGCAGAAACGAAAAAGAACAAACAACACTGGAAGAGAAACGCGAGCAAGAAATGCAACGTGAGTTTAATTGATCGACAAATCAAGCATAGTATCAATAGAACGATCATTATTCGGTTATGTTTGAAACCGGATCAATTAATGTCAATGAAAATAATTCATAGACCTGTACTCCGTTGACGAAGAATTTTGACGATATTAAACACACTACGTTGAGCGAGAGAGGGGCTCTTCGCGAAGCTGCAAGATGTCTAAAATGCGCGGATGCCCCCTGTCAAAAATCCTGCCCTACTCAGCTGGACGTGAAAAGTTTCATCACGTCGATTTCGAACAGAAATTATTACGGGGCAGCGAAAGCCATTCTATCGGACAATCCGCTAGGTCTTACTTGCGGCATGGTCTGCCCTACGAGCGATCTTTGCGTTGGGGGATGCAATCTTTTCGCTAGTGAAGAGGGGCCCATTAATATCGGAGGGCTTCAGCAATATGCCACCGACGTAGGTCATAGTGGGGTCTTTGATTTCAAGTGAAAAAGTATTTTCTTTGAAACGATTAACGCACTTTGTTCGTTGATCAGGTTTTTAAACAAATGAAGATTCCGCAGACCAGAATACCAGGTCAAACCGTCCCACATTCTGACACCAAAATTGCTTTGATCGGATGTGGACCGGCATCAATATCTTGCGCAACGTTTCTGGCACGTCTTGGTTACGACGACATAACAATCTTCGAGAAAGAATCATACTTCGGAGGGTTGAGTTCCTCCGAGATTCCGCAGTATCGTCTTCCCTACGAAGTTATACAGTTCGAAATAGACCTGATGATGGATTTAGGAGTGAAACTCGAGCTGGGAAGAGCTTTGTCCAAGAAGGATCTCACTGTTCAAGTTCGCAGCTTTCTTCCCACTTTTTTTCTACTTTTAATCGAGTTTCCGGTCTCGAATTATTCGACAATGACGTCGCTTTTTTCCAGGGCCTCAAGAACTTGGATTACAAAATTGTCTTCATAGGCATTGGTTTACCGGAACCAAAACTGATTCCAATATTTAAGGGGCTGACCGAAGAAATGGGATTCTATACTTCCAAAGCCTTTTTACCGGCTGTAGCAAAAGCCAGTAAGCCTGGGATGTGCGCCTGCAAAAATGCAAGCTTACCTTCTTTGCATGGAAACGTTATCGTCCTAGGAGCAGGAGACACAGCCTTCGACTGCGCTACTTCAGCTTTACGCTGCGGTGCAAGAAAGGTCTTCGTCGTCTTCAGGAGAGGATTCACAAACATTCGTGCCGTTCCAGAAGAGGTGAGTAACGCTGCACAAAATCCAAACCTACGTGTATTGAAGTCATTTAATTTCTCACATCACTTCATCTCTCTTCAAGGTCGATCTAGCTCGTGATGAAAAATGTGAATTCATTCCGTTCCAATCACCGAAAGAGGTCATTGTCCGCGGTGGCAGAATAGCGGCTATGGAATTCTATCGCACAGAAGAACGTGAGGATGGAGAATGGATCGAGGACGAAGACCAAATCGTTCGATTGAAGACAGATTTCATCATTTCCGCCTTTGGATCTGGCCTCTACGATGCAGACGGTGAATTAGCTGAGGATCTTGACAGATGAGATCAATTCTTAAAGCCTTTTTTCCTACCCAATAAGAAATATTTTTTCAGTCAAAGAAGCGATGGTGCCTTTGAAAATGAATCGATGGGGGCTTCCGGAAGTGGACAACAATACTATGGCCAGTTCCGAGCCGGGTGTATTCTGCGGCGGAGATATTGCAGGGCTTTCTGAAACTACGGTAGAGTCTGTGAACGATGGAAAAACTGCTGCATGGAATATCCACAAATACATTCAGGTATCGTTGATTAATTTTTGGAACTGCCACCGGGCGATCAGTGATGTGAAATGTAAAGCATTACATATTACTTTGTCAGGAAAGCGCCGGAAATTCTGTGCCCAACGAACCTCAACTACCAAAGTTTCACACTCCTATAGACGACGTGGATTTGAGCATCGAAATCCTCGGTATGAAGTTCGAAAATCCATTCGGTTTGGCATCGGCACCACCAGCTACTTCCAGCGCAATGATTCGCAGGTCGTTCGAAGCAGGATGGAGCTTTACAGTGACGAAGACGTTTTGCCTGGATAAAGTAATGATCCAGGTTTTCGAAACCAGGTTTCTCTTATCGAGTCAATTTCCCAACATTAACTCTTTCCTCAGGATATGGTCACGAACGTTTCACCGCGAATCATCAAGGGAACTACCTCTCGCCATCATTATGGACCGGAGCAAGGCAGCTTTCTCAATATCGAACTGATCAGCGAGAAGACTGCAGCTTACTGGTGCAAGAGTGTGACTGAACTGAAGAAAGACTTTCCATCGAAGGTAGATATTCGTTAATCCCAGTGATTTCGGGAAAGCTGAGCAAAGATTTTTACTCTCAGATAATCATCGCCAGCATTATGTGTACCTACAACAAATCAGACTGGACAGAATTAGCCCAACAGTCAGAAGCGTCTGGAGCTGATGCCCTAGAATTGAATCTGTCGTGCCCACATGGCATGGGAGAATCGGGAATGGGACTGGCTTGTGGTCAGGTTCGTAATCTCCAGGTAAAATCAAACGATCAATGAACTGACTGACATGTTTTTCAAATCAAGGATCCAGAATTGGTGAGGAATATCTCCAGGTGGGTTAGAGCAGCGGTTAAAATTCCATTTTTTGTCAAACTGACGCCAAACATTACTGACATCGTGTCCATTGCGAGAGCAGCATACGAAGGTACTGACTAATCAGATTCGCCAATTAAAAACTGGTTCGTTTTACTCACTCATTACTATCGCAGAAAAGGAATGCGTAATGATACCTCAGGTGTTTTTTAACAAAAGGCAAGGCTGACGGTGTCTCAGCTATCAATACGGTTCAGGGTCTAATGGGAATCAGAGCTGATGGAACACCGTGGCCGGCTATCGGCACCGTCAAGGCTACAACGTATGGCGGAGTTTCCGGAAACGCGACAAGACCACAAGCTCTGAGAGCAGTTTCTTCCATAGCCAAGGCGCTTCCTGGTTTCCCTATTCTGGGCATAGGGGGTATAGATTCGGCTGATGTTTCGCTACAGTTTCTGCAATGCGGTGCCTCCGTTCTACAGGTAAAACCATACAGAGTGTTGATTTGATATATTGTCTTTGTGAAATATTGACTTGAGCTTGCATATCGGTCAGATTGGAAGCGCGATACAAAACCAGGACTTTACATTGATCGAGGACTACGTGAACGGGTTGAAAACTTTACTCTATCTCAAAAGTCTGGAACAGGTGAAAGAATGGGACGGTCAAAGTCCGCCGACTTTCAAACATCAGAAAGGAAAAGCGGTCGTGTCGCTCAAGCACGCTTTGGGAAAGGTGTGATATCCGGTCTCGAATTTTTTCCTAAACGCGTAATTGTCGCGATTTAAAGATACGAATGCAAACATTTTCAGAGCATCCCTTACTACGGAGAGTACCAACGACTCAGGGAAGAAAAAATTGCAGAACTTAAAGCTACGACGGATTTGCTGGGCAATCCACCGCCACCGTCGAGACCTGCGCCTCGACCAGCTGCTCCAGTTCCAACATTGAAGGATATCATCGGCCAAGCCTTACCCCATATCCAAAGTTATAAACAGCTTGATAACAAGCAGCAAGTTGTGGCCTTAATCGACGATGTAAGTATGGAATGATCTCGTGATTAATTATGAGAGAAAATCGAAGTAAAAAACGTGTAAATTGAGTCTGCGATAATTTTCAGGACATGTGCATAAACTGTGGCAAATGTTACATGGCATGTGCAGATTCTGGGTATCAGGCAATCACTTTTGACAAAGAAACTCACATTCCACATGTTACCGATGACTGCACAGGCTGCACTCTCTGTTTGTCTGTATGCCCGATCATCGACTGCATTAGGTAGGTTCGATATTCTTGTTCTCATTAATCTCATCGGGTGATATTTGATTCGACGACAAGTATATCATTTATATTCACGGTTATTATATCCGTGTTAAATTGTAGATGTTAGAGTGCAACTAACTTAGGAATTTATTTCAATGATTACAGCATGATTCCGAAGACTATACCACACGTGATAAAAAGAGGAATTCCACCCAAGAGCTTTGGAAGCTTGCCAAAAGATTTGCAGTGTCAATAATTCATGCGTCAATTTAAGCGTGTTTAAATATGTATACTATTATAATTAGGTATACCTTATTATGAATGAGTTTAAGATAATTTTGGAATGTGTAAAAATAATAAAAAATTCCCATATTCCAATCAATGGAGTTGATTCATAGATCGATTTCTCATCCGTTTCCTAGAGGATAAAACGCTCCGATTCAGGCGTCTCTCTGTCTGCTCATATTACATTAATAAATTGGCATATCACATCATTTCCTTGTGATATGCAACCCGCATGCCATCTTTGTGACACCCAACTTGGAATTGCATATAATAAGGCAAAACTTTCAAGTCGTGAATTCCTCCTGGCATCAGGAGAACATCTGACCCGAGGAAGTGGTGGCAAATTTTCAAATTTTCAAATGGCTGAAAATTCAATAATTTTTATATCTCCTATGTATTCCTATTTGTCATCAGCTGTAACACCTTTGTTATATATGAAATGAATAGTCAAATAAATTTCATAGGCTTGACGAGATTGGAAACAGAGAATAAAATATTTTGAATTTGTGGTGAAACCGCAAAACGAGAAAATATGTTAAGCCTTGTTTAATGAGCGTATTAATTCGGGTTTTTTCATTAACCGTAGTAAAGACAAAATCGCTATCAAACGATTGTGTAATGATAACAATTCTTATTTCTCGTTCAAAATTTTATGTGTTAATTTTTTTTTTATTACGATATTGATTCACCATACGCGAAACAAAAGCGTTCTTGGATCAAATCAAATATTCAAACACAGTTTCTACTTCATCGTTACTAATTGAGATAAAACTGTCTTACTCCATAATAAAACGCAACGAGAAAGTCGGTCAAAACGGGTCAAACCCGCCAACGGATACTCTTTTTGCGATTGATACAGGAAATACATAAATAGTTCTGACGTCTTCTATACACAGCATCGAGTATCGATTACATTTGAAAAATTTGAAAAACAGAAAAATGCAGGTCGAATTGCATGACTTCCGCACGCAGAATCATACCGTAGTTGCCATTTTTTTTTTTTTTTTTTTTTTTCTATTGCGTAATTCAAAAACGTAGGAAAGTAATAATGAGTTTCAGTGTGAGGTCAAAGACCCAAATTAATATCGTTCGCTTGTATACCGAGTTTAATTACGGTACTTTTCGAGAGAGTGAAGAAAATGGGCCGGTAATTATAACGACCAGGAAGATGAGAGCGATTAACTAAATAGCTATACGCAGAATACATCGAAGTTTGTAGCAGGTGCTTTTGCAGAATTAACGACCAGCAAACGAAAGCTTAAATCCGATAATGAAAAGCGTGAAATGAAATTATCGCAAAAATTTCGTCCGCGATTTTCTCTGTCTGGCAAAAAATAATATGTGATTTGGATATAGAATGACAACATATCTTGCCCAGTTATACAGGCTGTAAATGTGTGGAAATAAATCTGTCGTTAGAAATCCTAGATAACGTTCCTAATAACACTAAATGACGATGCCATATGCGTTCGCAAAAAAACCGGACGTGAAATCACTGCATCTGCAGGCGACCCTGAGCTAATTTCGAGTGCAAAATTAACTCTTTTACATAGAGAAGAAATTCAATGTGAGAAAAAAATCGATCTAAATTTTTACCCACGGTGTTAAATTTACGGATTTTATCTCTGAGTTGCAGAAATAAGTACCGTGATTAATGAACTGAAGTCTGTTTTACCTTGATGAAGGATTATTCCTCGAATGATTAAACTTGAATAGCTGATGTTGCAGTTTCTTTTCATCTTTCATAATTGCTCTTTTTTTTTTTTACTTCTTTTTATGCTTCATTTTAATAATCGAGTCAGAAGGGTGAGAAATTTGAACCATTGATAACCAACGACACGATTTATTCAGCAATGCTTTAGTTTCAGTCTTGATTCTTGGAGAAATTTTCGGCCAGAATACACAGCATACGATGGAAAATAACGTCGTCGTACGCTGAGACGTCGTTCTGCTCAATATCTAAACGATGTAATTTCTTATCCGGTTTTACCAGCTCGAAAAGACAAATTACTGCAAAGACCGAAGTGCTCCTGCCTCTAAGAATCCAATAAAAAGTCACATCCATCATGCGGAAAAGAATAAGACGTGAACTGGGACGATTTTGAATTCTCAACTCTTCCTTATTGCGTCAGTTCCCTTATTCACAGAATTGTTATACGGCATTACATTTCCCTTGAATCAAATTATCATCGTCGCTTTGTCATTCATAAGTTTCAAGAATATCCGGTTTATCTTCTACGAGTAAAATTGTACGACGACCGAAGCTAAGAATTAAGGATCAAGGTCCTCTTACAACAATTAGAAGTGTTTCCGCCGATTAATCAGCTGCAAAGTGAGATTTCTCTACGTTTTGCTTGTCGAATCAACCGAACCAGTCAGTCTTACACTTTTCGCTGACAGAAAACGTGATTTAGGCTAGTGTTACGGTCACTTTTTATACCGCTTCGCTATCCTTCAATCTATTTCTAGTTCGTTATCGTTTGGCTATAAGTCTTTAATAATTTTCTTTTTTTTTTTTTTTCACTTTTCGAATCCCGGCCGTCTACACCTACTTCCGCTTGACTAAGTACCCAATCGATCGAACCATGTGAAATTAGACGGTTCAAGGTATAATTAGACGAAAGACATATTTTGACTGCCCATAAACTGGCACATTATCAATTTATAACCACCTGTAACTTTTCATCTATGACTTTCTTACTCGCTGTGCTTTCTTCTCCCGATTAGTATATTGAGGAAAAAGAAAAGAAAATAGAACGCGGAAATCCGACGGAGCGACTCGCTCTATAATTCGATTCATTGTCGACGAAGGCTTTGGATTTATTCGCTTTTACTATCTTTGAGTAAAAATTGGAGAAGCAATTTTCTTCGATGAAAAAGAATGATACGATTTTAGGGCTATAGAGAAAATCGAAATGAAATCGAACATGAATTCGTTCGTGTGCAGATTTCTATGCTCAAACGTTGAGCTTCCTGTCTAGTACGTGACAATTGATAGTGGCTGCTGGTTATTCGTTTTCCGAGGCGTTGCTTCGCACCTAGACCACCGTTTCGATCACGTACTGAAAGGTGAGAGTCAGAGGAACCAAACTCGACCGAAAATACGCATTTACTTATAGTTTCTGGGTCGAATTGAACGGATTTCCTTTCATAGATTTTAAGAATAAACCAATGTGGATGCTGATATATATAGTAAACCAGCTGCAAAATCTTATCTAAAAGTTTACTTCTGTCACGCTACCCAATTTACGATGCGCTTGTTGCCTTTGGCAAATGGAAGTAAAATGGAAAGAGTTTCTACCAGCTGGTTTGATTAATAGAAAAATAAAGTAAAGATGTCTAATATACGTAGGTACTTACATACAGGCTTGTCTTCAGCTATATACATACCACAGTATATACCTATCTTCGTTTTAAACTTTCCATGACACCGATATTATTCCCGCCACTTTGACAGTCTCATTTCTGCAGTTTAAACACCTACAGCATATTTCCACCTGGTATATATTTATACACACGTATACATGTACTCTTTGTGTATCTAGGCATATTTTTACTCACATCTATATGTTCCTATATTTACTCACGATTTACTGCATACATTAAACTGTGGCCTCTACTGCATTAATTCATACGCATGGAGTGTTCAGTCGTCGATATACCCATACCTATACTTAAGTATAGTTAAAACGAGAAGAGTACATATATACGTATCAAATAATGATGAATAATATAGTCGTTGATGTAGATGAGACAGTATCTAATAACCGTGTGCGATATGTACTTTGAAGAAAGTTTAAACGGCTAACTACATCCTAAACGAACCAATTAATTACAAGAAGAAAATCTCTATGTTTCATAGGCAAGAGCCACGAACAATTCGTACATAAACCTTATTATGCAGCTGTTATATTAATGGGCGTGAAATTTATTAGTACAATCTTTACGGAGGACGAGGTAAAGTCGGAAAGTAATTCCGAGGATAAAGAGTAAATACCCAAGATTCCTTGGAGAAGTAAAATATTTATTCCTCCAAGGAGGGATTTCACCCTCATTTCTTTTTTTTTTTTTTCTCCTGCCTTACTTAAATCGTTATTATACGTTTGTTGCGGAAGAGGCCAAATACCGTGATTATCTCTTTTATACGAGGGCAATATCCGGTCTAATAATTGACCCAATTATCTGCTCCACATATTGCGTTGAATTGAACCTATACTAATTCTTGCGTTAAAAAAGTCCAAAAATTTCAACTAATTAACTTTCCTGCAACTAATTCGGTCAGTTAATTTCCTGAAAATTTGGGAAAATTACCCATTGTGATAATCGCAGCTATTTGTGGCCGGATTCGAATAAAACTAGAAAGCAATAAGTTTACTACATCCCAGGATAAGTGACATTCGGGTGAAAGACTTGATTGTGAAATATTACCGAGAGGTTGTCTGATTATCCGGAAAGTAATAAACTACTTTCTTACTGTCAGTTTGATCCGAGAGCTTTTTACTACTAATTATGTCACTCCAGTTCTCGGTAGTTATAGAATTGCGAAATTTAATTGAAACAAACACAAAAATCGAACGAACGGTTTGATCAATTAAATGTCTAACGTATCTACCAATGGACTTATAATTCATCAGACTATAATAATCTAATGTGGAGATTCAAAGTGAAACTCTAGATCTTTTACGGACAGGTGAAGTCAGAACCTAATTACTATTACCTCACGCCCAACAGAACACATTTCGATCTAGAGATCTTTGACCTCATTGATTATGATGCAATACCGGCTCGGCTTGGGTGTTACTTATAAGCATGGGGCATTGGATGAAGTAAAAATTTTGACGAAAGGGTTAAAATTATCAGAAAAATAATTAGCTCGATTTTTGGAAATGTTATAAAATCACTGTTAATTATCTGAAACGGAATTCACCAGATTTCTGTATCTCCGATCAGAATTGGCGGGGATCTTCCGATCTTGAACAATTCACGAGAATATTAACGACGTCGTGAGAAAAAATCTGTTCAATTTCGATAAAAAATTCAATCCGTTTGATTCGTACACCATCCGATCGTCAGAAACGGTTCGAAGAGCTTTCATGAGAAATATAAAATTTGATTAGAAAAAAAGGAAAAAACAGGAAGAGGACCGACTAGACTTAAGTGGACCACGAGGGAAACCATAAGAGCCTCGTAATAGAGGTTCTCAAGATTTGAATCCGGGAATAAAGTTAAAGTGGAAATTCTTTCCTTCGATTGCAGGTGAGTTAAGGTAAGTTACGGCAAGGTAGTAAGGCAAGGTAAGCCAGAGGAACTGACTGCTGTGCCTACTTTCTTCTGGATTCTCTAGTCCGATGGGGGGCAGAGAAAAGAGCGGGGCAAGAAAGGGTAGAGGAGGAAAGAGAGGCACGGTAAGGCCTGTTGGACAACCGGACACAGTACTCGACTAACTAGCGCGCTACTCAAACTAAAAATCGATTTCATCTTCGGTATCATCAGCTATCATAGTGTTGGGCACTGATCCCTCAGTTTATTCCAAATTCTCTATGATTTGTAAATTTGTAAATAAATAATCGGTCAGATCCGAGGTGCGCTTTAAGTGTTTCGAAAAATCGTTCAATAAAGTGCAAAAGTAGATTTTTCACTGTACCAAAGTGAGTATGAAATCACCATTACATTTTCATTGCTCATTATGTTACTTGATACGAAATCCGTTCCTTCCGCTTCGAATCTCGGATAATTTCTACAACTTCCAGATTGAATTTGAGCCAGAATTACCCTGAGGAATTTCATTGTCTATAAGTTCATTAATTAAGTCCTCTTCTAGTTAGCATTTGTTGTTGAAGTCCTGCGGCGTCCTTGACTTTGTGAAATCGTGTAAATCAAGGTTCGTAGAATAGAGAATTAAGCAATAAGTTTCGCGTGGCTTTGTGGGAGGTGAGATTATAAGAAAAAGAAGAAGAAAGCTGGGTATATAGTACATACATACAAGAATAAAAAAGAGTCGCCATGGTCGGATTGAATTTGGCGCGCTTTTACTATCGTCCTAAAAATGAGGATTAGTTTCTCTGCTTTGATTTTCGGTCAAATGTTTGGTCACGGTCAGATATTCAGCTGTCACTTTCAACCGCGCGTTTCTTTACCACAAGGCGATGAATTTCTTCCAGAAAAGTTAGAAAATTTATGCCGAGCCGCAGAGTTACTTATTTAATTAGACCTGTGCACTTGTCCACATAATTAAAAATGGAAATGAAACGAATGAAAATTTTCACGCGTCGTTAAATGAACGAAAAAAGAAACGAGAAGTAAAAGCTGCTTCCTTTTCTCCTCATTTTTTTCCAACGACTGTTTTTAATTAATTTTTTACTTCCAAAACAACTTCGAACGTTACTATCCGATTTTTTTTCTAAACTATGAATATGACGGGTCATTGGCATCACGCTTGATCGTGTATTGGAAAACTAGCCACAGATAATTATTTATGCAAGACACGTAGGTATATTCGCCGTCTCGCATTATGCGTGCATAAATACGTGTACTGCGGTATACCAACCCGAAAATATATCCTCAATGAGTGGATGGGTACATTTCTCGTCGGGACTCAGACACTGGCGTCTACAAGGCGAACGCGAAAAGTGTAACACTTGGAACTGGCAACCTAGATGACCATAGCAAGAAGAAAACGATACTTCCGGTAGATAAACTGTCTTCTACACACACATGAACGACGATAATAACATCATCGAAAATTTGCCTAATAAATTTATGCCCCGTATGCAAAATCGACAAACTTTCGTACCGATTTATAGATCGATCAATAGAAGGATTAATTGTAGAGACTAGGGTTTTTTAAAAACTGTTTTGGTATAATTCAAGTTTTTTCCTTTTATATGCATTTGCTTTTTTATACTTTGAATTCATTATAATTTAACGTTATGGATTACCCAATAAGGATAAAGTCAAGCGAATTTCAATCCGTTTATCAAACACCTTTCGCAAAGCGAGTGGATATATTTCTACAGTATAGATATACCGAGTTGATAGCGATACGGCGCGGTATAACCTGTTACCTCTTACTTGTTACCTGTTACCTGTTCTCAGCTCCAATTTACCGCACTAATTACCTCCCCGACTCGCGC
Organism: Rhogogaster chlorosoma; assembly: GCA_944452935.1. NCBI lineage: Eukaryota > Metazoa > Arthropoda > Insecta > Hymenoptera > Tenthredinidae > Rhogogaster > Rhogogaster chlorosoma. Next base: position 24,371,719 of record OX101800.1, on the reverse strand, counting down.
TCGAGCAGACATTCACGCGGTCCGTAAATGCACTTCGCTACATGCGCAGAATTTTCCAAGCCTCCATAATTATTTATCCCAGGTACTGAACGATTCTAATGGAGTAATTCTGCTCTATGGTGTTCTAGACAAATGGGACATAGAAAATTCAGAGACTATATAAGACATCTTATTTTTCTTCCAATTAAAATAAAACCCGGGTAAAAGTCTTCTCGCCTAAACTTGATAAAAGGGTAATAATGTAAATGTAACGAACTACAATACTAACGATCGTAAAATACAACAAGTATAGAGCAGTTTCACTACCGTGTACAGAATGTTAACTACATGCCACTATTCTGTCTAACATAAAGTGTCGAACGACGCTTGTACTGCACAAATAGATTTCATTATAATGCCTATATACATGTCAGAGTATTTGTTGGCTGGAAATGGGGCGTAGGTACAGAAACATTGAGTTTCCCCGGGGCCGATATACACATGGTGTAATTTTGTAATAAGAAATAAAGAAAGTTAGCTAGGAATTATGGAATCACGGTGGATGCATCGGTTTAAAATGTCTTTAAAACGCTGCCGGGTCTTATCTAGTCCCGATTTTAAACTAGCAGACAAATTATAGCCCAGCAAGTGAATAATCGTGATTGAGGAAGTTGCGCAATCAAACTTGAACGAACAAACGCGAGGCTCTCGATTAATCGAGAAAAGTTTTGAAACGGAATCCATTGTTCGTTTTACTCGATGTCTTAATACTAATAGTGGGCATTGAAATTCAAATTCCTACACACCGCGGCGTCGTCAAATGTCTTGAACAAATTGGAGTAATTCATAAGATCGAACGACGAGATTACTTCAATCAAGGCAAAAAATGAATCTTCTTTTGCATCTGAACCGAGGAAAACCTTTGAGATACGGACGATTTCTTATTCACTACGTTAGTTCGCGAGTCAAGATACTTCTCAAAGCGAGCTTCTCTCTATGGCTCTCGTAATTCAATATCCTATTTCTGCAGGCGCCGGCTTTCAGAATCTTCGCGTATCTTTTCTACCTGTTCAGATTCTATTATACCTAATCTGTGTACCGTAAGAATTCCACAAATTAATCGATCCTACCGCACGTGCGGGTTAACGGCGCTTTGTACCGACACGATATCAGGAACAGTTATGAGTGTGAATGCATACTGCAATTCGCGGTCCGACTCTGACTCGCGATGTAATGTTTGTTTGAGAAACACTAGGCTGGAATTCGATCACCGATTCCCGGCGAACGATTAGCTGCGAAGTAAATTGCGAAAGAAAGAACGAAAAAATCGGATAATGAAAGTATAAGACGAAATGATGCAACCTGCACAGTCTCTCGAATTAATCTGATCGTATAAAGACCGAGCTAGCCAGCAGGGGTTTGCTGGCTATTAGGTAAATGATACGGAAATGTCGAAAGCGAAAGAGGAAAAAATTTAATTGCAAAGTTTTATGGGGAAAAAATGATTGAGGCTAAATAAATTCGGATTTTAATACTTCCGGTTTTTGCTTTCAGATTAGTAAAAGTATCTATTTCACCTTTGTACAGTGAAATTTTTTAAAGATATCGGAAATACAAAAAATGTTTCCTTTCTCCTTTTCTCATAACTCGCGACTATTAGATTGAATTTTATTTTATGTATTTTTGAAGTGAGATTAACGCATTATTTTATACAACTTTCTTCGCATTATACGCATATGCATAGATATAATCGTGGACAATCCAAAAAGCCCGTTAATAGCTTTGTTAATTTTTTACAAACGCAAGCCAGCTCATTAAAAACGAGAAATATCGTTCTCTCTGTTTTAAAGAGAATTTTTTTCAGAGTTTAAAACCGTTTTCCATCGTCGGTAGCGACGCTACAGGCCTTTAAAATTGCACCTACGTCAGCCGTATAAAGTTTACTGAGGCTATTTCACCGGGTTTACAATATGCCAGAAGATTGCGGCTAACATCACCTCCTGCATTCCCAGTTTCGCAGCTTTCTATATTTTTAGCTTATAACGTGTTTCAGTGCAGTATGCGGCTTTACGCGGATAATTAATTGGTTGAATTAAATTCACGATCAAAACTGCGATCCTTGTAAGGCTCCGAAATTTCAGATTTTCACTTATTATTGTTAGCTGCGGAATCGAATTGAAGTATTGGGAAATCCTGTGAAATAATGTGAGAAACAATCAGCCCCTCTGAAATGATGTCATTAAAGACAATCAAACATCGGAATACTTAATCGAATTTTAAACGCGAGTAGCAAACCGCATTCTGTTACTCGAGTGCAGAATTTTCCACATTCTCGCTCTGATTCAAAGTTGCATTAGATTTCTACTGTTTCCCACTATTCCATCGTAACGTAGGTACTCCTTGAAGGAAAGCTGAATGACGTCATCGTAACTTCCAAATCTTTTGTCTATACATATATAGTAGATTTGTTCTTAATTTTCTGAACTTGCTCTGATTTTCGCGAATAGAGAGAATAAGGAATCTTCCATATTTAAAATTGGTGTGTGAAAACAGACGTAAAAGATTTCCAATTTTCTCCGGTACTTCAATTCCTGGGTAGATACGTATACGTACGTGCAAGCGCCTAGATACGTTCCGATACAATGCTCGGGATTTTCATTGCCGAGAAGTCGTTCGAGCTGCAAGAAGACCGAAGAAAACTAAAGAAAGGACGGGAAATAGGAGAGAAAACATATCGCGAAATTGAGTACCTACCTATTTCCGATCTTTCATAAAAAATACGACCAAAGATTCGTTTCTTTTCCATTCGCGAAACGGACTGCGAGTGGAAATAAGTTCGTGGCGTCATGGTGAAAGAAAAATTCGATTTTCTCCTACTGCAGGTTAATACAGGCGACTATTCGCACTCGCTGAGGAATGGGTGCGGAACAAATTTATTCCTAACTTCTGGGCGAGAACGCTGTAATGGCACTTACAAGCGATATCTCTGAAGCTACTGCAACTTACATTAGCTTGAAAATGTGCTTTATGAATTATCCCACAAATTATAAATATCGCTTCTGAAAAATAACGAAACATTAATTACCTGGAAATACCTAACGATAATTTAAACGAAAATCACTCCTTGTAATTGAAAATTATTGAACTTGAAATTTGGAGAAAAATTAATAAATGTATGAAAAGAAAAAGAGAGAGAATAGAATTTTTTTATACGAATCTTATAGATTCGAGGGGAGAAAAGCGAGGGCAAAGTTCTGTATCTCCGTTTCATAGATCTCTGGGAATGATATATTATCATTCCTGAGATTGAATCGTGGAAAATTTAATTGTTCAAAGTTCGCTAATTACACGAAATGCGACGAGAGAAGCAGTTGCATAGTAGATGTAGCGCATTGACATACGAATAACAGACAAACCTGGACTGACGTAATATTTTCCGCTAAACAAGAGACGTTGCCTAAGGCATTACGGGTTAAAACCTGAGTACAATTCTCTAACAAAGATGGTTATAAAGTTCGATGTCCTTACGCGCAGAAAGATGAAAGATAGTTTCGCCAAGGAAATTTACGCCTCAAGAATAAACTGTGATTTCGTAGCTCCTATCATCTTTATGGTTTGCCATATTTCCGGCGCAGCTGGTTTATGTATTATTAATATCGAACCCTCCGAGAGGTCACAGCGAATTGGTTGTAAAATTATTTCTGGATATTAAAATGAAAATGAAAGCAAAATTCGTCGTTAAAAAATGAAAAAGTAGAATAAGAGTAATTAAATTGCACCCGGTCATGCGTGAGCAATTATAATATATACCCTGCCTAAAATAGCTCCTTTTTCTTCACTTTCCCTTTATTAACGGGTTTATATGCTCCGAAGCACGCATAGTTGCACGCTTTGAATAAAACAGGCGACCATCATCTCGATGTTTGACTAATTAAACGAATTACTCCTAACTGAATTAAAGAGGCAATTATAATTGCGAGCGAAAAAGACAAGATCGAAAGTCCTTGAAGTAGAATCAGGCCTAGTATAGATTTTTGAAATCAAAAACTCGAAACAAATTATGATAAAAAAATACGCAAGAATAAATTATTGCTCCTTGTCTATAGCACCGATACGAGTGGCTGTAATATCGACATGGCATTGCAATAACTGACCTGATTTTTCTATATATTATATGCGTGTTTAGCTCGCGTAATATATATGATTAATATATACGTGGATATGATGCGGGATGATGATTTTTGTTAATAACGAACCTAATTACATGAGAGTTGGTAAAATATCGACCTCAAACGAACATCTCAGATATTACAGGAGATATCTTCGCGTCGAGAAACGGTGTAACGAGCGGTTATTGCTAAATAATATGTATATAAATACGCGTAATTACGTACAAAGTTCAGGCCCAGGTATACCTATATTCATGCATGATATTCTAACATATGAGTCTGGTATAAATGACTCTTTTTCTCGTTTTTATTCCTTTTTATTAATCCATGAAAGTCGGCAATCTGTGCTAGCTATTTATTGAGTCACGGTAACTGTAATTAACAATTTTTTAGCATCAAGTTCTAGACTTTACGAAATACAGTTTTTTTTTTGTGATAAAAAATTAACGATTAGGAGAAAAAATGAATCTCAATAACGCAAAGATGTATTTAACTGTGTGCAATCTATCTGCATTGATTTTCGCACGGTTAATCGATGATACAGTTCATTCTAAAAATCGCCACCCCTCGTCACTCTTTGATTCGATTCATTTTCTATACGATTTACAATCGAGTATTGCCTTGTACATCACGGTCTCGTTAATTGCAGCAGAGTGTCCTCGATTTCTAAATCACTAATTCCTATCTGGCACTTGTCCACCTCGCATTTCAATTGGCAGAATATAGAACGTTGAATGAAATTGATGTCAGATTCGATTTCAAATCCGTGATGAGTAACCCACGGTAGATTTTTCTGTCTCTAAAGGAATAATTCACGTATACCTATGTATACGTGTATGTAGTCACTTTATGCGAAACGGAGTTCCATGCCATCTTACATATACCCTATGTATATACCTACATAATAACGGTTGTATTATAAACTTAGAGGTAAATTTATAAAGGAAATTATAGCTTCTATACCTACGTAAACTGGCAACAATTCACTGTGCAACAATTTACGGAGTGCGTGAGAGCGAAGAAAGTAGGTACCCTATACCTTGCCTTATACCCACTGCACAGAATGTTACGCAATTTTGTTACATAAAATTCATTCTTCTTGACGTGGGGTCTTGGCGTGTATGCGTGTTTTACGCATCCTCCACTTTTCTGCTGGGAAATATTTTTGTCCAAATTAATTGGGCGAACTACTAGATGCGAGAGAACGTATAGCGTATAGTGGAGTAATTCTTTTCGGGGGTGTAAAAGCCTCGTTTTATAGTGAAGAGAAATTCGGTGAACAGACAGAAAACTGTAAATGAAAATGAAGTTGAAATAAAACAAGAATCTCAATCTTTCTGAAATGAAATTAGGAATCGTTGGTATTCAATTAGCTTTAATCGCGTTGGTAGGTTCAATACGTTCATCGAATTATTCCACGTTGCAGTAGACGCTAACTTAATAATTTAACTTATGGAATTTGCCAATGAAAATTTCTCAACCTCAATCGAATCTCTTTACATATCGTAGTACTACGCGCTTCGTGGTACTAATTTCAATCAACTTACTTGAAAGAAGTATTACTACTGCATATCGTATTCCCTGGCAGAATGATGATAAATTTTCATTTCCCACGGCGGAATCATCCGAGAGATTAACGATGTATAATAATAACCGAAATCAAACTCTATACGTTTATAGACAATATGTTCCCCGATTATAATTAATTATCAATTAGTGTTGGAAGAACAGTTCGTCGCGTGCAGTACTAAGAAAGCGAAAGGCGAAGGCTGCGATAATCAGAGCATGACCATTTCTTCTCATATCTCTATACAATCCGTGATTTTGTTGAACCATCTTCTCTCAACTTTACTACAACTCTGTATAGTAGTAGTAGAAGTCGAAGTCGTGTACTATAAATTCTTTGATCCAGTCTGCAGGTGGAAACAACACTTACTTTCTATATCATAGTAACAACTGCGTTTATGGGTCAGTGTATGTATAATGAAATAATTAAGTATTGCTAAACGTTCTTAAAGACTATAAACACTCTGTGAGAATTAAAAGGTGGATGAATTATAATGACTATTTCGCGATTGATCGATGATTAATTATCTTGTGGAATGACGTACCTTGTAATATCTTCTTTTCGCTGATATCCTATTCTTGAAAAAGCCCGAATTGGCAATATTCTATCGATACTTCTAACACTATATCTAGATTTAGATTTTCTTTCAAGGTTGATACTGGTTGGTTATCAAATATTTATCTGCATAATTATCGTCAAGGTAAATCGAGGCGGTTCGTGTTTTTAATTATTATTTTCTACTCGTATATATACATCTCAGGTCCAACAGACTGTGAAGGAAATGAATTAACACGTGGTTAAGCAGACCTTGTTTAATTAGGGATTAGGGACGAGCATGCCATCACTTTAAGAACAAGGTTGAAGCACTCCGATCGTCAGATCGGGATGGAAAAAGATCGACGATTAAAGGCGCAAATTAGTGGAATTAAAAAACGAGAAATCAATTTGCGATTCTATTGGAAAAATTCGTTCAAGTTGTATAAGCGTGATGATTTATTCGACGATATTTCCAAACTAGTTATATTTTCATTGCAACGAAAGTTTGCGAAGTAGGTACCTATGCAAGTATTTCGCCGCTGGCGAACGTCCAGTCGTGGCTTCTTCTCAAATATATTGCGGGTAGAGAAAACTTTAAATGGTGAAAACTGTGCCACTTTTAATAACCCGTACCTTATACACGCAAAGCGGATTCTTGAAACGTTCAGTTTTAAGCGAGAAGAAGTAACTTTGCAGACTACGTAGGGTATAGATATATCTATATCGCTCTTCTCTAAAATCTATCGAACATAGCGAACAGACGACGAAATCATTCTTTATTATAAAACTTTGCCCTAAGTTTAGGTATATTAAAAAAGTCGAAAAGTTTTCGTTCAAAAGTGTACAGCTTTGTGAGGCAGAGTTTGGGAAGGAGAATATTATGCCTTATTGTTGTGAAAATTAATAAGAAGAGAAAAGAAAGGATAAAGTAAATTATATAGAAATAATAAATTGTTGCTTATTATGCCTGTCGATCGTTACAGCAAATTGGTTGACAATCATTTAGCTCAGTCTTTGGAAAAATTATTTCCTAGTTTCTCGTAGTTGCCGGTTGTCCAAGAGCGAAGAGTTGGGAGAATGAACGTTTAGAAAAAGAAACGCGCTGAGATCGAGTGGTTTGATATAAAAAGAACGGAATGGCGGAAAAGGAGGGAAAGGAAGAAGAAAACACAAAACCTGTGGCACAAAAAGGCAGTAAATAAAAAACTGATAAATTTAAGTGAAACGAATTGCGATCAAGGCCAACAAGAGTTCTAGATTCGACGATGAAACTTTTGAGAAGCTTTTAAATGCAACGCGCATAGAGGCTTAACCGGATCGAGATGAAATCTTGAAACCAGTTACTTCATACCAGTACATATAAAACCGAATTTAATCCGCGTGTTAAGCAGCGGGATAAAAGAAACCAAAGCCGAACCAAAAAATCAGAGAGACTGTATCGATGATCATTGCCAATCATCAACGTTCGTTTTTAACAATACAATTTATTACAACTAATAAAGTTTGAAGAGTTTTTTTAACTCTCTTTTCCATCGTTAACCACAATATCATTATTATTGATAACGATAATAATATCGTCACCCCATGAACACGGTCTCCCTAAAATTATTAATACATGTAATAATCAGCGGAATACCCGCGCGCACACGTTGGAGAATATGACAGTATTGCGATTCAAAATGACGTTTAATTAACGCTGCAGCATCTTAGCGACGCTAACGAACATTTTCAAGCAGTAATACATTCAGTGCATCGCATTACCTAATTAGGATGTCGGAAATAGGTTGAATTTAATTAAAAGTTAGCTAAACATTAAACGACGGTCAAAGTTTTGATTCTTGGTTTGCGTTTTCGTCGAAAATTCACTGGTCATTAATAAGGATCATTAACTACAATCACTATCATGTGCTGATACTTTGATACGATTTTTCTTCTCGTTCAATTATACATTTTATCGCAATTGGTTAGTCAAGCAGCCGACAAATGTTTACCACGTGATCCGGAACTGATACCTATGATCTGGAAAAACGATCAGGATACTAGATTGGCATTGTGCTACCTGCATTTCGATATCAAACTCGGTGACTCAGTTAATGATATGCAAATATGTTTACTGGGAACGCGGTTACACACTGCAGCTAATAATTACCCGAATACAAATACTCGAGGCAATCAAAGTGGCTAATCATTCAATTAATTATACATTATCCGATTCAACCAATTCGGTTGGATGTTGAAATTCATTTTGCAGGCAATCGCATCCGATAATTAGAACTTTCTTCTTGTTTTTCGAAAGAATTTTCAGTTACGTTTTACACTGTTTTTTTCCACATTGCAGGACTGATCTGTAAATGTTGCCGTAACACTTCACGATGTTTCTTACACGAGTTTTATTTGGTAAGTGAAAATTATGCTAATAACTGGTCATGGTTTTTCAGGCGATATAAGAGACCAAATTATTGATGTACTTAATTCGTTTCCAGGCGTGCTGACGACCTGGAGTACAATCAACGCGATAACAGTTCCGATCGACCGAGCTGATGTTCAGATTGTGAGTAGCCGCATGCCAATTCCGATTACTACTGGATGTTAGAAAGTAGACTCAGACGAACCTCGTTTCTATCATAACAAACTTTTTTTTTCTATTTTTTCAGTCCTCAACACGACCGTCTATGATTGCAAACGGATGGCGACCTTTGACTGGCTACGAAAATATTGGAACTAACATTTCGCCTTCTAGTAATCTCGAGAGAAATGCTCCTCATCATCCTGTCCTTGGAAAACTTCATGAACACATGCAGCAGACTTCCTCAGAGATGTTAAAACCTCAAACGAAGAACCAAAAGCCTCAGGAATATACACCGCCGAGTATTTTGGGGAGCTTTAGTGTCTTTGGACACGCAGCAACGAAGTCTAGACCCAAGCCGAAGGAACATCCTAAACAATCAACAGCGGCAACGACGCATTACTCATTCCTCGTACCCCCGCCGAGAGACTCTTTCCGGTTTGAGATCGACCCTAACCGGAAACCCATGCTGAGGGATAACGAGGCCTTTCTGCGCCAGCCAACATTCGTTTCCCAAAATCATCAGGCGGACATAAATGGCTCACCATTTTTTTCTAAGGGATCAGGATTCACTTCGTCGACTACTCATCCGCCGAGCTTTTCCAAGAACAGGCCTTTCGTGATCAACGGTATAAACGGCTTTGGGGTTCAACAAACGCTGCAACATCTGCGACACAATCAACCCCAACAATTTGAAGTGCAAAAGGCTTCCAATACAAACTCTTACTTCCAGCCGCCGGGCCTTGAAAACCCACACAATTTTGGAAAGGATCAAAATTCGGAAGCAGCGAACTTCGCCAGGTTCCAAAACCACCCACATAGTTCTCAGATCCCGAATGGTGGGGCAGGGAACTTTTATAGCCAGGTGGATCACCCTCCACCCTATAAAAGCACGTACGAAAGAGATCCCGCTTTCCTTGTTCACGAGAGTCATGAAATAAGCTACGTTACTCCGCCCTCGAACTTCGGCTATAACTTCAGGCCATCTCTACCCTACGATAATCTTGTTCCACCGAACCTTTTCTCTTCTACAACTGCGCCGAAGGTTGAAATGAACAAATTCGCACCCTCGCAGTCAAGCAGCCTTAGGAATGATCATTATAAACAATTTGAGGTGAACAATAGCCCGGAAGAATCTCTGATCAAGGCACAAGGCTTGTCACATGGACTGCCAGCTGGCACGTACTTCTTGCAAGGTGAACAACGACCAACGACTTCATGGCCTCAACAGAAATCCAAATTTACTACTGAGATTAACGAGGTTCTTCCTAGGAAGAATCCACCGGCTAAGTTCAGGCAGGAAACTGCACGGCCTAATCCGATCTTTAATAATCAACCTGAAGTTATATTCATCAGACCTAATGTGCAGCAACAGTTTGAGAATCCAATTCAATCTGGGCAGGTACATCAAACTACGTCGACGGAACCTGAGTACGAAACCCCGGAGAGCATATCCTTGAAGCACTTTAACGAACAGCAGTTTTTACTCCAACAGCAGTTAGTTCAGCAAGACAGACAGAGGCTACAGGAACAAGAACTTCAGAGGCAACGAGAACAGCAGAGGAAACAGGAGGAGGAGGTCCGGAAACGTCAGGAGGAAATTAGGCTCTTTGAACAACAGGAGAAAGAAGCTGAGGAGAAGAAACGCGAGGAGGAAGTAAAACAACAACAACAACAACAACAACAAAAGCAGCAGGAGGAACATGAACACCAAAAACTGCAGGAGGCATTCGAGCTTCGTAATCATCAGCAGATGCAGGAAGATATAGAACAGCGCAAGCAACAGCAGGCCCAGGAAGAGCTGGAGCAAAGACAACAGGATCAAAGACACCAGGAACAACTTCGACAGCAATTGGAGGAACAGAAAAAATTACACGAGCAACAATTCGCGGTACAACAACAGGAGTACAATCGACCAGTCGCTAATCAGGATCGAAACCCAGTCCAGCAAGTCTTCCAACAATCCCACGAGGCTTTTGAAAGCGCTGTAACCGAACATGAGATTATAAAAACACAGGAACAACCTCAGCAGGAAGTACAGCCCCAAGTTGAACCAGAAGTTCGTCCTTACAGACCGAAATTCCCACAGCGGGGACCGAGCAGAAGACGCAGGCCATTAAATCCTGCATACGTAGCTCAGGCGACGGAAGCGTCGGTCCAGGATGTCAGCACCTACCATTCACTGACGGAAGCATCGGCTCCGACCACAGTAGAACCGGAAATCACCACAACTCCGATTCCCGCAACCCTTAGACCCAGAACTCGCAGGCCTGTACAAACTTTGAAGAGGAGACGTCCCTTCACGACGACACCTACACCCGAATACGAAAGCTCTTCTGTTACCAGCGCCAGCACTCGTGAGCCGGAAACGTCGTCGAGATACCAGTCTTTGGATACTGATTTTTCAAAGCGAAGGAGACTCAGGCCGACCCAGCCGACTGTAGTGATCGAAGAAACTGCCACCGAACGACATTACATCAGGAAACGACCCACTGGACATCGACAACGCGTCAACCCTGGAGAACCTTTCGAAGCAGAAGTTGTCACGGAGATTGTAAGACCGACGAGGATTATATACAAGGATACAACTGAGTGGGAAAATTATCCAGAAAGTTTTAAGAAAAAGGATTCGCAGGAGATCGACACTTCCTCGCTTCCTTCGCAGACTCTAGCGTCCAACCAAGACATGGAACAAGTTTCGACGGAGAATGCACAGATCTATGAATTCTCCACTGAAACTGCCGACTCTGAAGACGTGACGGGTTTTGAAGAGCAGATCCGAAGCAGCAGACCCACCCAGTCGTATGACGATGAAAGCAACATACCGTTGGAACAACTTTTCGAAAAGCCTGAGGAAAACCACGTAGAACCTGCCACGACCCCTGAAGATATTTCTGTCGTAGATACGACTACCGCGGCGACTACTACGACCACTTCAACTACCACAACTACCCAAGTTCCTTCAACTACTACCGAAGTCTCTTCGACTACTCGACAGTCTCACAGAATTCGACCACTGAAATACGGAAATGCAACTCGCCCGCGTTTCAGCATTAAAGATTATAGGAGCAGATTAGAATACAAGAACAGACTGTCCCAGATATCGACGACGGAAGCCGCCCCGGTCTCTCCGCCAGGACGAAGGAGATTCACGACCGAAAAACCCGACGAAACTTCCTCAGGTTCGGTGAGAGAAACTACTAGCAGGTACAAGTACATGTCCAGAGTCGCCTACAAGCCTACGACATCTTCGCCGGCGACAAGTCCTGACGAGGTTGATGATGAGGCTACGACTGAGAGGGTGAACAGATTTATGCCGAAGAGAAAATTCAATATGAACCTTTACAGAAGTAGGGTCGCTGCCACGACAACTGCGAGTAATAAAATGGGCCATGAAGATAATCGACAGAGTACTACAAGACCGGAGAATATATTTTCTTCGGCAATTCGTCGACCTCGACCTACGTATAGGAACAGAAATCAACCGGATGTCGCGCCGACTGAAGAAGCTACGGAAATGGCTGCTGAAGAGACGAGCTTTTACTCATCGATGACGACCCCTCGGCTTAAGGGAAAGACTGACGGTGAGGAAGCAACGAATGGTAAGGAAAGTGCGAACGAAGTTTTGAGAAAAGAAGACGTTGGGGGTGAAAATAAAATCGAGGAAGACACGGGGGTGAAAATCCCGGCGGAAAACGAGTCCCAAGTAACGGCGGTAAGCCCTACGAGGAGAATGCAGGAAAACCAACACGAGGATGAAGCCATTAGCCAGAACGAACCGATACCTACTCTTCCAGCTTGGACAGAGCCAAGCCGAGATGCCGAAGACGCCCTTATTTCACAACGCATCGCTAACTTGACAAGCTCTGCCTCTGAACTTTACGAACCTGGTGTGTTCAAAGCTGTTTCTCCAGCGACAGAAAGCAGGGTAATCAGCCCACACTTTGCCATCGCAACGGACGAACCCACCCTTCCTATAGAAGCCTTTTTCCAGGTCTTGGCTAAGAAGGACGAGTAAGTATATCCGAGCCAGAAGCTTTTAATTGACGATGAGATATATAAATCTGGTGAGTTTGATGCTTTTTTAAAGAAAGCTCTAGCTAGATCTATGTATGTACGGTACGTATGCTAGGTCTAACAATTAGACGAGACCTCAAGGGTTGCTTTGTGTTGTATAGTATTCTATGTAAAAAAAAAAAAAGAAAGAATCATCAATAATTATGGAGAGATTGCAATAAACAAACAAAAAAAAAAGAAATTTCAAATAATTGCACGTATATAGGTAGTTTGGAGTACATAATGATTTTCAACAAATGAATATTACACAAGGTAACACGATCCATCGATTAAATAATACCTGTTAGTGGTAATCAAAATATTTATTTGCCTAAAAATATTTAACGTAACTTATTGTGTCCGTGGTTTAATGCGAGGATTTTGAGAAAGAAAAGAAACGGGGGATAAATAAATAATTATATGAATATTGATAGAGATAAGTACCTATGTGTAGTTACTTACGATTGAGTAAGTGTAGTTAATTTTATACATACTACATAATATTGTGGAGTATTTTTAAAGTATTACCCATTCAAGTACCTAATAATTTTATTTATGAATGCGACGTTCGTATAACGTTGATAATATATACATTATACATATATATAGAGAATTTTTGTAATTTTTGTAAATATAATATTAAATTAATAAAGATGAAATTCATACCAAAAAAAAAAAATAAGCCAGTTTCGAAAAAAATAAAAATAAAAAAAACAATTTCTGGACCCAACAGTTCATTGATCGATTTCAGTTTCACTTTAGGTTTACATTTGGTAAGATTTAGTTTTATTATAATTGCTAAATACAATATATATATATATATTTATATAATTATTACAATTCATATTTTTACACATAAATCTAACATATACAATAAAATTAATTAACGATTAGTGCTGCGTCGGAAAGTTGAGAAAAAGTACGGCTATACGATAAGTTTTAGAAGCTCTTGCAAAACGTTGAATAGAAAATCAAGAAAAAAAAATTTATACATTTTTGAAAGGCAACAAATATTCGTTTTTTATAATATTTCCAGGTTTTTAAAGCTCGTTATTTTCAACATTCCTAACTAGTTACGAATCTACTCGTATATATACCTATATATATATGTCTATGTCTATCTCGTGGCTGGATCTAGAGAGATTTAAAAACCTCTGCATAACCGTACTCCTACTCGACTTTTTCGTTTGCTTTATATTTTCTATACGATTTGAGCATTGCAGGCTATATGAACGCATATAGATTCATTTTTTGAGATAGCAAAGCTAGAGGCAACCAATACATTAATACCTGGCGTTATAAAAATTAGAGAACCCTGACGCTAGGAAATATAATCTACTAGATTCCTGAACTCATATTACGATACATAATACATGATATTCGCGGTTTATTATATTATATTTATTTTCTTTTATTATTTGTATATTTATTGTATCAGTCTTATTAATTAAGCTTATAATTATTCCAAGCCGAAACTTTATTACATCTAGGTATCTAATTGTAAGTATACCTCTATACCACATTCAATACACCGTCAAGCATTTCTGATTCGTTATCGGAGGCTCTGACTTTCAAAGAATTTTTAGAAACTCAAAAAAGACTCAGATAAACTATTATGGAATATGAAAAGAGCTCATTTAACATTTAGAAAACTCTCTTGAAGTAATAATTACGCTGCTTTGAAACGTTGTTTTAGTTACACGTGCTCATGAGTTCAAAAGTAGAACTTCACAAATCATTGGACCTGGTAATCGTTGAAGAAATGAAAAGTCGACCATGATAACGAGTAGAACACGAACCTGAACGGATAATATTGAATCGGTTTATCTTCGAGTTAACAATTATTTGGTAATTTAGACCTTTCCAGAAATATCTTGCTCCACGTGAGTAATTCCACGTCAAGTTACAGGTCTCTTGAAGAATGACTGAAGGAACACGAAAATGGCAAATGGAAGATTGTTTATTTGATAAATTTGAACTGAATGTAATCAAACAATTCAAGAGCTTTGAAATGAATTTTTGTTGGCATTTGTACGACAAAGGAAACCGAAGATAATAACGGAGAGTGCGATTCCCATTTTTGGTCATTTTTTCGAAAATTTAACCTCGGAACCATTAGAGCTGAGAAAAAAAATTTTACCCAGAGAATATTTTTAAAAAAATTGCAGGAAAATCGAAAACATCGAGGAATTTTTTTGGCCAAATCAGACCCACTTGACGTGGACTGACCCACATGTGGCTTATAAATATTCAGCTAAAAATAATTATACACATTAGTATATTTATATTTATTTTACTTTCGATTTTTATCATTTTTTTTTTCATTAGGTTTATTTATTCATTTTGATTAGGTTAATTATCAAAAAATAGGACAGACTTGTGAAAAATTGTGATTCCTATACATTGTCGAATCACTTATACACCCTAAGCCAGCACAATGAACGATATTTATTTCATATTTTTCTACACGATTTATGGAATAACACATTGACACGTTCGTTCGATATAGAAAAGAGTGAAACGTAGATAACAAAATGAATATGGACGAGAAAAAATTTTCATACTAAAACATGGCGATATATACTAATTATTATTCGGAAACTATAGAATAAGAATCCGCGTACATATTTCGATTGGTAAGATATTCGATAAAAATTAATTCACTATTTCGCATATAGATATTTGCATGCAATAAAAAGCTGATAATTCACGAAAACTACTTTTAATTAAAAGGATTTGGTAATTGAGTAATGAATATTGTAATTTTAAAAATAGCATATCTTCATAATTAATTTATGCAAATGTATACCGATCATGTTATCATATTTCTAAACAAGAATGTATGATATTCAAGTTGAAAAGTATAACCGATGAAAAATTATCAGAAGTGATAAATAATGAATTTAAAAGAAAATATAACTAAAAGCGAATACCTTGTTTTAATTATATTGTATAATAATTGTTTTTGGCATGAACTGCAGACTTTATTATCATTGATCGTTGACTCTTTGATCATGAATTTATCAACTAGATATATATATATAATATATATTTATGTATATGCGGTAAGGGCTGATTAACGCAGGACAGCACATCAAAGTATAACGTTATTATGATATCCTATCGCTTATAAATTCTACCAACTATCGACGCACGACCATATTTTCTTATACTCAAATATTCTTCTATCTATCTATATAGTTTAGATTTTCAGAAATATGTGCATTCTATAATATAATATAATATAATGTATGTAGAACTCCTCGCTCGAAGTTTTTGTGTATTATATATAAATCTCCGATAAATTGACAGTCGGTATACACTGTAAAGCCACTCTGAAAGGTTAATTTAGTTAGGTACAGTCGTACAGTATTTATTTTTAATTTTTTTCCTTTTTTTTTTTTTTTTTGTTTTTAATTCTTTTGGTTTAAGGCTGTACACAGTCGCTATAGAGTTGTATAATATATATGTATATATATTCTTAGGATTAAAAGCACAGACGAATTTGACACAGTTCTCTACGCCTCTAGAAAAGATTCCGGCCTCGTCGTGAATCGTGAATTATTAAATGGACCCGTGATAAGAATATTTTATTGATTAAAATATCAAAAGAATAAAATTCGAGTAAAAATTCGTCGAAATTTTTCACTCGATTTTATTCTTCTCAAGTTTATAATTAAATGAATAAAGAAATGTCTGATAAGGGTCCTAACAAGGCTCATATCACGACTGACAGACCGACTACATCCACCGACTATAAATTACCTATTTAATCATCAATTTCATTCCTGGGAATTATTCCTACTGCACTTACTCATCTTTTTTATTTACATATAATGAAGGTGGTATTGAGGGGTATCAAACGTTTGTCTAAAAATCAGTCTAATCGATTAAGAAAAAACTGAGTCGAATCGGTTTTTAAAAGAGGAAAATTTACCTGGTCAGGTGAAAAAAGTGAAATAGCAAAGGTCGCGTTGTAAGAATTAATAAAAAGTGGCTTTTTGTCGAAATTCGAAGTCCTCGTCTTGGGGTTACATTTTTTTTTCTAAATAAAGTCAAAAACGAGTACCACTCACATTCCCGCGGTGTTATAAACATACATTATAAATATTTAATTGTATTCTGGGTTGACTTTTCAGCTGAATTCCGCTTGGGTCTAGAGAAATTGTCGGAACAACCCAACTCAGGTCAACAAGTTTGAATGGAAAACCGAGATTTGAGTTTACGTAATTAATTGACGAGTCGAGGCACGACGAAACACAGTTAGTTCGTTAGAGATTAATTATACATACTCAGCGAGGGGTTCAAAGAATAGATTTCTATAACGCTGGAAATATTGATATAAAAGAATATAAAAAACGCGTTTAGAAGGTAAAAAAAGCTTGAAATGAAGTTGTCGAACTTTTCAAATAAAGTAGGTACCTACGGATCATAATAAAAGAGGAATTCTGTTTGGCGAGTTAGACAGAATTTTCTATCCCATCATCTCGCTCTCCAGTTTTTTTATTTTTTTATTTTCATTATTATTATTATTTTTTTTTTTACATAAGACGTTTATTATTTTTTTTACTTTCTTTCTATTATGTAGTTTTTTTTTTTTATCTTCTTCTATTCTACAACGTTTTTAGAATTTTCGCACGTGGCTCGTTCATTGGTCCACCTTGTTAGATGTTATTTATTATTATCAATTTTGTATGATTTCGGTTCCAAACGCCCGACAAATAGTCCTGCATTACATAATTACAACTCTTATATCCTACTATGTACCTTTACTTCAACTACTGGGATTACGTCATACACTAACTAATTGTAAGATAGGATCGCAGGTATTAACTCTCTCGTTGGAGTACACGTTATACATCTACCTATTTGCAAAAAATTTCAACGCCAAGCCATAGAGCATCGTTTTATCCGAGGAAATGAAAAATCAACAGTTTAAAAAAATTTTCCAAATTTAAAAATAACATAAAAATCTCCTCCATACTTTTCTCCAACAATTTTTTGGCTCTTTACTTCATCGACGAATCACGACATATATATATTAACAATTATGTATCTCAGGTACCTAAATAAACGATTATTACACATTATTATTCATATTTTGACACATTCCTAATACCTGTTCCATACGTTGGAATGAAAGCTTTTATCTACGGCAGCCTTTTCCCGATTTCTTTAACAAAATTAAATCGTTCCAAAGAAATTTCAAATTGCGTGGTACAGTTTACAGATTTTTCTCAATTTTACTAGATTTTTTTTTTTAATTTAATTTTTCAATTCTATTAATCTCTTTCTGAACTTCTCGTCTAGCCAGAGTTTAATTCGTATTAATGAAAAATGAAAAATCTGAATTTATACAACTTTTGTTTGCTGTTGGAATATAACACTCCTTCTAATCCACCTCAATATAGAAATACGTGTATAAAGTTAATTTGTGTGAGGAGATTATTCCCGTTTTCTGATTTCGCCTTTGGCGATCTTTTCAGTCGGCTTCGGACTTGCACAAATTACACAGAGACCTATTTGAACAAAAGCACAGATTCTACGACTGTGCATCTATTGTATGTATACCCAAATCGCTTGTCTTAATGAAACGTATTGATTTATTAATAAATAAATTACTTCGAACTCATCAATGACCCTACATTTTTTCTATACAATAATAAAAATTACGAAATTTTCTTATTACCCATACATTTATACATAATATCTATATATTATACGCGTATAATTTTTCAAACGCCTTCCATGTAATACTATGAACTAATTAGTTTAATTTTTTATTTTAATTTCTCTTTTTCTTGGTACACAAAATCTTATAGACAATTTTCTTAATAATTATATCTTAATCAGTTATTCCCTCGTACGATATACATGTATTTTATTTACTGGTCATTCGATAAGCCAGGAACAATTTCTTTCCTTTTCTTTTCTTTTCTTTTTTTTTTCGTGTACTGCCAACTTCCAAGCTGTTCCACCGAACGATTACTCGAATTATCACGCCCCTCAATTGCCATATATTGAATATCTCCTATTACGTCAACATCGAAACTTGTTATGGTTGTTTTGTTTGCTTATTTTTTTTTTCAAATTCTTTCGTCCACCGAGTTTTACTTTAGTCTCGCGAATGAAAAGCTAAAGAATTTTAGTAAAAATGTATATTAAATTGGCAGCAGCAACTTCATAATCAATATCAAATATTATAATAGCAATAAGTTTCAGAGAAAATGATCTTCCTATAGTATGTATATTGCCAAAAATGAATTATACGCAAATATACGCGCGTTTATTATACTGTAATATTATACTGTAGTCGAAGAAGAAAATTTGCACAATTTCTCACTATATATACGCTGCAGCAGTATAAAATATATTGATAAATTGATAAACTATACATAGATATGTTATATCTGCATTGATTTGCGGAAAAACTTTCATTCGTCTATTAATTCGCTTTTACAGCCATAATTGTCGTTGTATACGTCATTTTATATGTATCATATGATATACTATCGTATCATTTCAGTGCAGTTTTCCCGAATCAAAGAGAAAAAAAAAGCAGTATATGTGTTATATTTATTCTCATCGTTAAATAAGGATATAGACTTTATTGGGGTCGCATTAAATGAGACCCATAGTTTATACGTAGTTAACTGTAACGTATATGTATGTGTATGAAATCACTTTACTATTATTAAACTATACATACACCGATCCGTTTTGTCAAATTTTGACAAACCAGTCTGTTGTGTTGAAAAAATAATAATTAATAGGGATATTGAACCCTGGAATATCCAGATTTTCTACATCTAATTCCCAAATGTATAATATCAACCCTCAGGCTGAAAATC
Source organism: Rhogogaster chlorosoma (assembly GCA_944452935.1). Classification (NCBI taxonomy): domain Eukaryota; kingdom Metazoa; phylum Arthropoda; class Insecta; order Hymenoptera; family Tenthredinidae; genus Rhogogaster; species Rhogogaster chlorosoma. Next base: position 24,351,994 of record OX101800.1, on the reverse strand, counting down.
CTTGAAGTTTAAAGGTCAGGTGTTAAAGATAGGTCGAAGGGTGAACGATGTGGTATAATAAGATGTAGATATATATACGTACCCAATTTCTATAAAAAGCGTGTTAGGAGCGTTGGAAGCAGAGAAAATGAACTGAAAAAAATGAAAAAGAAAGAACGAAAGAAGACAAAAAATAGTCAAAAAATTGACAAAATCATTAATAAATTCGGAGGAAAGTATCGTTGTCGTTAACGTCAAGCAACGGCTGCTGATTTATTGCAGCTTGTTGATTAAGGTGATTCAAATTTTGAAGAATGGCGTGCAGGGGGCGGGGTGCTCGTTGTTATCGTCTGGAGGCCCGGAAGTCGGCACTTGGCTATGCGAGAGTTACAACTCCTTCCGGTTCAGGTGACCAGCAATTGTCCGATAACCAACAGCCGATTACCACGGTTACGAGCCCGATCAGCAGTGCTAGGACGATGTAGACTTCCGCATTTCCTAATGAGTCTGGTCACAGAAAATGAAACAGTTCTTTTCTTCCCCCCAGTAATTATACATAATAAGAGCAACCGTGCCATGCGAAGTTTCACACTACGAAGAATTACGAAACTAAAAAATTATTATCATGTTGACAAAAAATCAACCAGAATTTTTGAGACTCGATATAAAACGTGAACCTACTGAAATTTAAAGGAAAATCGAGCTTCATGCAAGTAAGAAGATAGAAAATAATTGGAAAATAATGGAGACCTCGGTTCAGGGCAATCAATTTTTTGGAAATCTGATTTTAGGCGAGTTTTTGATGCGACAAAATCCAGTTAGCGTAATAATTAGGCAGTTCTATGAGTATCGATTTATTGATTACCTTGTTAGTCAATACTCAATAATAATTCTAAAAAATGCAAAATAGGTGATTTATTTATCAGCCGAATGGATACCTGGTTTTAAACAATTTATTTAGGTATACACGATGCGGTGAAAGCTATATTCTATATGTATAGTCACGGTTTTTGCAATTTGCACGAAATATGAATGCATCAACATTCTTGCAGATCATAATTTTTTATTTAATTGTATATAGGAATAATTAAATAGGTTTTCGTATCGTTGAACTTCTAAAGTTCCAATTTTCGATCATCGTCGTTCTGAACGACTAAAACTGGCACCGATGGATAAAGAAATTTGTATAGTAGTCTCATATCGAGCACAGCTGGAGCCTGCAGAAAGTAAATTGATTGTCAATAACCGTCATCCTTTTGCAACGGAATTCAATAGATATTTCCTCGACATCAAAGCTCGACTATAAAAGCGTTCACGGATCGAGAAACTTTGCAAATTGCGAAATATCGGAGAAAAATTATTATCAAAGTTGTATGACGGTATGAAAATTGAAAGGTTGAAAATCTTCTCGACCTAAGTTCCAAAGTTGTAAAAAACTGAAATAATCGAAGAAAAGTTTGTCAATCTTTCATCAAATTTTCTACAGTTTAGAATCTCATATTTTCAGGCCCATGTCTTCGACTCAACAGACTTTCAAAAAGGTCGCGGAAATTCTACTCTATCTCTTCAACAACGAAAAGCATGCGAATAACAATCTAACGCTAGATATAGCGAGAACCAAAATCTATAGACAATTATTCCTAGGTATTTTTAGGGTAAAGTCACCAAAGATGGACCAGTTCCAAAAGTTGGGCCACGCAACTTCTGAAAACATCGAAGCGAAGTAATCACGTAGTTTGGTTTTGTATTTCGCATAGATAGGAAAGACTGGGAACAAATATTTAAAACTTGGTGCGGTTCATCCTCGAAGACTTTACCCTGATTTAAAATTCATGAAAATTTAAACAGGCAATTAAAGAACGAAAACACTTCACACGCTTTACCTAGAGGACCTTTGGGCTCTCTCGAAGCCAAAAGACCCTTGAAGAGTGTCGGGTCGCGGCGGTGCCAGTCCCACCAGCCCCGGCCCCGGCGGTTGGGGCCCAGGGAACCGACTATCCCTCCACCGCTCCCGGGTCCCACAGGACCTCCGGGACCCCCGGGGCCAGGAGTGCTCGGTGAACCGGCCTGCGGCTGCCCGTGAGCACCCGCGGCTCCGCCGCCCTGGGGCAATGGTAGTCCCAGCACTGCAGTACCGCGTTGAATATCATCAGTTTTTTGAAAGCAGCAGCAGCAAAATATTCAAAAACGTTATACCCCAGTCAAAAATCGAACAGACACAAATAGACGGGTATAGATGCAGTACAAAAATAGAAAACTAAATAAACTCGGTCGCAAATTTGAAAGAAAAACGATAATTATAAGAAAGTAGACAATTAATTTATATTTTGGATTCTAGGATTCGTTGACTTGTATATCTTCGATGTTAATAATTATAGTCTTCATTGAATACTAGAATTTAATTTGTAGAAATTGTTACTTTGCGGAAAGTAATAAATATTTGACACATTAATGAATCTTTCGCACCGTATCTATACATCACGCATCCGTCCGTGTCTATCCAACTTCTGTAAGTATGGGGTAACTATCGATTTATTGTCATCCGTTAATTGATGATCATTTATTTTGGATGAAAAAGGGACTCGACTCGACTTAGCCCCTCGTAAGTATCTTATAGATCGACTTGACAGGGACGTTATGAATGATAAAAAACGTTAACTAAAAGGGCGAGTTATGCGTTATACAATATCTTTTCAGACGGGCTTCATTCATACATTGAAGTACTGTAAATTGCCTTCGTAAGCGAAACGAAGGTAAGAAGACAATATTTCCCAATTTCATTATAGTTTCTCGAACTCAATTAATTAACGCACTTTATATGCATTCAGAACTCGAACTTATATTCCAACCATCTTATCAATCACTTGACGCACATTTCCCAGAATTATGTAATTTATATTCCCATCATTTTCTTCGCAGATCTTTATTATAATGAATAAAATCCGCGTGTGTATGTAATAACATCGAATAGTACATGTAGCACAGAGAAAGCGCAGTAGATTTATTACTCGACATACACATACGTAATTATGGTTGCCTATAAACAGACGGCGTTGAAAAAGTTTGAATTGTGACAAATCCCTGACATTGAGTAGGTTTTTTTAACACCTGTTTCTTACCTCTGAGAAACGGGGTCACGTTAATAAGCCAGTTTTACTACGCAGTCTTACTACGAAGTACACATAGCATAAATAATAAAATTTGTGAAAAAAACATCGCAGATAGAACGATAATTCATAATAGTGTGAAGTTATAAGAGTTAGAGTCATAGTCGTATCTCACCGCATATGGAGAGCAGTAGAACTCCGGCGAGGAAGCACCACCCCATAACGTGACATCAACAGGTAGTTCCACCCTGAACCACGTCGCAGGATAACAGCATATTCTTCTGTTTGCTCATCTCACACACACACCTTCTCGATATTCCTTTTTAATCGCAATTACCTATTACTAATCTCTACACGCGAGGTCCTGAAACAATCAAGAACAATATACTTACGATGGTAATAAAACCTGTATTATTTGTTTCAGAATATACACACGTTATGTTTGCGCCTCGTGGTCGGCAACACGTTATACCGTTATCTATCTGTCCTACTCGTTCTTCATCTGTCTAGTATCTATCTGTCACTCACACTCTCCCGCGTTCACTTCATTCATCACACACACGTGCCAGTCAAGCTTATCCTTTGCGAAATTAGTCACGTGGTATCGTCTATGTCAGGCTAACCTAACCTGTAAACAGTGTATTAATCGTGTTGGAGGCCGAAAGTAAAAAGTTTTCGCGCCAAATAGTACAATGAATCGAATGAATTGATTTTTATTCACTTTACGTATGTTCACGATATGTTGAATACCGTTCGTATATATTAGTGTCGTGCAGTTTAAATGTGGTATTATTTTCCTCGTTATACAGTCATCCTTTTGTATTGCATTATTTTGTTGTCATTAATGTTCGTTCTGTCAGATGCTATTTAATGTGAAAATCCTTTGTCAATAATGACCGATATCGCCGAACAAGATGTCGAACAACTTTCCCAAGCTTTGCGATCTATCAGAAAAACACTTGAGTGCAGTCTCTGGTAAGATATAATTTATCTATCGAGAATAGTCATCATTATCGTCATATCATAGTTATTCCTCTCTGTCCGATCCCGAGCACTCTGCATACACGATATTCCACAATTCTTGCATTTATTAAACAGCAAAACCCTTTTCGCTTTAATTTTTAATTTTTTTTTTTTTCAAGATAAAGAAACAAAACGAAACTGACTTATTTGTTTGCTTTTTTTCCTCTTATTTTTACACCAGTCACGAACTACCGGTGGTAACTGAAACCGCTAAGTGCGGACATCCATTCTGCACAACGTGCGTAGAGAAAGTACTGCATACGAAGAAAGCAGTCTGTTCTATTTGCAAAACTACAATAATTCGCAGCGCTGTAAGACGAGTTGAAAGTATCGACAAAATCGTCAAGGATTTTAATTCCCTCTGCAGAGCGGCGGAGAAAGATTCTAACACGAAGAGTAAGTTGGGAATTAAATTCTTGTATCATTTTTTATACAATTGTTATTTGTTCTCGCATTCTGAAAAATCGTGATTTTTAAATAATCTGGAATCGATATGAATTATTTATTTCAGTCTGTCTGGATAAACGACAGGCTCCAAGGCAGTATCAAAGAAAACGCAATGGTTCTGTACTGCCAGACCTGTCGAAAAACACAATTAGAAGTGATGGTAGTTCCTGGTCACAATTGTCCCCTGAAAAATCAAAGACTGCAAAGACAAGACGGGAATCTATCGACTCAGAAGAAACTATTAAGATCGAGAGAAAAAAGCTTCCCAAAAAAAGCGAAAAGTCAATTCTCGGAGAGCCAAGTACTTCCAAAGAAATAAACCTCAATTGCGTACCTTCGCTTACTGAGGATAATTTGTCGGTCAAAATCGGAACCCTTGGATCGAAGGAAAAAGTTGAAGGATGGCTCAAATCTGGGAAAATCGAAGATGAAAGTAAGGGGGCTGCCGATGTGAGGATTCCAGGACCACCCGATTCAACCTCAACTTCGACGTCCGAAATTTTTCAATCATTTCGTCAAGCTGACTTGAATTCAAAGGGGTTTTCAATCGGCGGAAGGAAGAGTCGGGCTTCTAATACTACTGATAAAAATGCACAGGGTCGCAGGAGCACGGGCACTGCAAATAACAGCCAAAAGTTTAAGAGCTTTACATTCGAGGCCACGGATAATAGGATGAGAAAAACAAATCCTAGAAATGTTAGCATAGCGGAAAAAGTGTTTGAGAATCTGCAAAAGGAAACAATAAACGTACGACATGATAATAAGACATCAAAAGTTCCTTCTGTTTCGACGGACAGCTCATGGAAGGAAGTGAAGAAATTGAAAAAGGAGGCGAACTCTAACGTCAGAAAGCGGAAAAAATTAAACATCAGTATAGAAAGACCTCATGCTGCGAAAGTGGTGTCAGGATTGACGGATTCTGAGGATGAAAAAGAAGCCGGAGATACTAACAGCGGGATGAATGGCAAGAATATAAGTGCAGAATTAAACAAGGGGAATAAAGAGGACGAAAAAACACCGAAAGAAAAAAAAAAGGCTATTATATTGTCTTCTGTAACGTTGGGCATAGACGAAATGGTTGATATTCAAACCCTGAATCGCCGTCAAGTTAAAGAGATTATCGGGGTTCAGGATACTTCAAAAAATTCTAGTAACAGCGCGGATAAATCGTCTAACAAATCTATGAAGAATTTATCACTGCGGAAATCGGGAGAACACAGCCGCGATAATACCAACGAAGAACAATCGACGTCGCATGTTGAAGCTAACTTGAGACCTGAATCTAAGCAGAGTAGTCATCCTGACGACAGTCGCCCTGGTTCTAGGCTCTCCGTTAAAAGCAGTGACAAACCTGCGGCAGAGAGATTCCGACTATCGACAAAAAAAAAATCTCCGATTTGTAACACAAGGCCCTCAGAATTATCTGGGAACGTGAATGCTGCTAAGAATCAACCGAGACAAGAAGACGAAGAGAAAATTAAGCTGGGAAGTAACTCCCCTGTAAGAACCAGCAACGATTACATCAGGAATAGACTTTCGTTGAAGAGGTTATCGCCCAGCAGTAATCAGACAAATGTTGTTAGCATGAGAAAATTGGGGAGACTCTACAAGCCTTCGAATAGAATAAAGTTCTTATTCCTTAGCTCTACTCTGCCAAAACCAGCCAAGAATAAGCCACTAATAACAGCCCAGGATGCCTCGACCCAAACTCTCCATACCCTTGCCAATTCTGATCTCATCTTGAATAGCACAACACATATGAACAGCGAATCTATTGATCGAAATATTATTCCTGAAACACGTATTGCTTCCGCTGTTTCTAGTGATTCAAGATTGATTGGAGAGGCAGGAAATGGAGCTGTGGCTACTTCGAGTAAAACTGTGGCATCCAATGAGTCGCCAGAAGAACTTGATTCTGTTAATCAAGTGAACTTACTCTCTCCTGACAAAGATTCCCAGCTTAAATACCTGGCTACAAGGTCTCCCTCGGTTCCTAGGATTGAGGCAATGAATTCTGATAGAAAAAAGATGGACGGAAAATCTGGTACTATTATGACACAGACTAGCTCTACAAATTCAAGCTACGTGAAATTAAAACTCGACGAATACTCTAAAGCGGTGAAAAACAAGGCGGAAAAACTGATAGTTACAGACTCTGAGGACCAAGACACGCCGGATGAAAATCTTTGGAAGATCAAACGTAGGCATAATCAAGAAGCGGCAAAAAATGAGCAGGATAAAGCAATAAATAGCGCGACTACTTTGTTTGTGTCTAAAAGTACGTCCACCTCATCAGGCATGAGGATGGATGATAAAATTGAATTTGCGACAACAAATACTGACAAATCTCTGTCTGTGCATAGCGTTGGGGATAATTCAAGAGGAAATTCGTCTCTCATATCTCCTAAAAGAAAGAGATACTCCAGAGATTCTTTTGGAAGTCAGACTAAGAGATGTAGCACTGAGAAGCTGAAATCGCTAAGTAAAACGAGCGATTTTATCAAAGAGTCAACGCAGTGTGATAGCGAAAATGTACCTGTTGAAAAGTTAAAGAATACAGAGGCCACTCAGCCTTTAGAGGACAGCGAGTCTTCGGTGACAACTACCAGGCACAGAGTTGTGAGGCAATTGAAATATACTCAGGAATCTAAGACCGAGTCTGGGAGGAGTGGAAACTCAGATAAGTCTAAAGAGAAGCGTAGAAATGAGCCAAAAACGTTTCAGAGAATTCTCCGAATCCCTAGCTCAGACTCGGAAAATGAATTGCTGGAAATATCACTCACGACAAAAGAGTCATCTAGCAATTCTCAGAACATCGTAAGGCCCCGAGCTTTCAGGGAGATGAACAAGAGCCCGCTTCTCAGCGAGGATATGACCGTGGTTTTCTCGTCTAATAAAGATTCTCAGGAATCCAAAAGGAAGAGATCTCCGTCCCCCCACTTTCTGGACAATAACGATCTCCAAGTAATCGCATCCAACTGGTGCGCGGACTTGGATCGTTCTTCGGAGGAAATCGCCATGGCTAATGACCGTTTGCTGGATGGAACGCTGCTAAAAAAACCAAGAGTTGAAACTCAGGATTCGACTCATTGCAACAGAAGGAGAAGCAATGAGTTAGCGGAAAGTGCTATGGAAATCAACAACCAATCCTCAAATAATAAAGAGAACTCGTTACTCAGAGATCTCGAAGATGTGGCGGAACAATTTGATAGCATTGACGAAAATATACCCGTCGGAAATAACTCGGTCTCAAAAAATAACACCGGGCATGTTAGCCTGACAGGGAACGTCGGGTGTTCGATAAAACAGAGAAATACTTTTCAGGAGATAGTTACAGCTGATGATAATTCCTCGATACCTATCAAAGCCAAGTCTTCAGTGGAGAGAGGCCTGTCCTCGATTGATAGAATATCACAAAATTCCGACAAAGAAAACGAGGCCAATTGCCAGAAAGCTAGAAAATGGGTGGAAGATGAGAAAGCACCGACTGATAAGGGGCAGATAATTTCATCCAATTCTAATGAAGATTTAGGTGAATTGCAATCGAATCGCAACGTCTCGAAATTAAATTCCAGAAACTTCCCTAGCAAGAATAATTCAATGAGTAATACCGAACAGTTTGATTCATCCTTTGATCGAAACTGTCTAAATATAACACAGGAAGAGATTCTGATGCGGGAAGTTGAGGACAATTTATTGGGGAGGAAACCTAGGGAAGAGAAGGCGCAGAAATCCCCAGTGAAAAATTCAGGGAAAACTTTAACCACCAGGGAACCTTTGGTTAAAAATGCTAATCAAATGACCAAAGGCCACCAGATTGATCAGGTAAGAAATAGAGGCACTAGTTTTATAGAACAGAGTAACTTCACAATTCATGCATCTGTTTCTAACACATTAATTCGTATTTAGATTGACTCCGACGATTCGGAGACCGTAGATGAAGACATCGTAGAGAGCACTCCTGAGAAAAATTTGCCATTGAAAAAGTACGTCGATTACAATCTGCAAATGAAAATTATTTTTCGACTCAGCGGTGGTTTATAATTTTATAAATTAAGGCTTCTTGTTTTGATCTAAGATACAGAGAGATTCTTTTTTCTGAACAAAGAATCAAACTCGATGAATAATTTGAAAGGAAAAACAAGCTTGACTTAAATCTAAAGAGTTTAATTCGATTGCTTTTCTTTTATTAAACTTGTTATTCCTCCCAACTCCGTTTCTATTAATCTTCAATAATTTTGTCGTCCATATTCTAGGGACTACGCCCATGTGGAGAGTTCGCAGAAGTTTAACGCATCTATGAGTTTTATGTCGCTAGACATCACCCCGATTCCTAAAGGAGTTCCAAGATCCTTACAAATGGAAACAGATGTTTCAAGAACTCCGAGCAGTCATCAGACCGCATTGAAAAACTCCAAGACTCATTCATCGCGTCATAGTACTCCAAAGTCGACCTCAATAATTCAGAAAAAATCAGAATTCAGCAAAACGAAATCTGACTGCATAACAAAATCCTTGAGAAGCCATAAGCGCAAATTATCCTTTGTATGCAGTTGTCTGACACTGCCTCAGGTTCAGACTGTTAAATTCTTCGCTAAAACCCACAACGCGGAATATACGGCTAGCTATACTCCAGACACAACTCACGTTATCATAGAATCTAACAAGGAGGCTGCTGCCGGTAGAACTCTCAAGTATTTGCTCGGACTTGCTCATAAAAAATGGATTGTCAGCTATCGTTGGGTCACTGACTCTTTAAGTGAGAAAAGAATCCTTGAAGAAGAGGATTACGAAGCAGTTGATGACGAGACGGATGAGCCAGGTCCGCGTCGGTCGAGGCTAAGCAAAAGGGGATTGTTTGACGAATTCGCTTTTCTCTGTATGGAGCCATTCTCGGATATCACTACAAGCCAGCTTCAGGTACTTGGAGAAGAACTGAAATCTCATTTTTATATCATTTCCTCTATTTTACTCACCGAATAAATTTATCTGACGATTATTGGCTCTCCTAATATGGTCTTTCGCCTCATTTAGCTGGCACTGCGGCCTGAAACATTGAATAAATGAATGCTAGTTATTTATTCAATAAATTGAAACACCGAATCACGTGAAACATTACTTTTCAGGATCTGCTATCAAGCACCGGCGGTACAATAGTTCAAACCTTGGAGGATCTTGCCTCTGTGACAGATAAGCACAGAGTTATATTGTACAACAGTGATATACACGAACAAAGTGTACTAGGTGCGTATCTTGATTGCATACAGTCTAATGAATTTTCATTCAATACAGAGCGATGTGAAAAGTAAATAAAACGTTTGATTTGTACAAATTATTGAAACAGAAAATTGGCGCAAGAAAGGACAGGCTTTGCCGGTGCAGATTGAATGGGCTCTAGGATGTATTAGCCAGTATGATCTTATGTCGTTTCGAGGCTATCTGCAGAATCTGGATCCTGATATATTATCGGACTTTGATTTTCCTCCAGAGCTAATTGCGGAAGTAGAGGAAGGAGAAGAAACAGTAGAAGGTAGCTACGCTAGAAATGAACACGAACAATCGACTTCAAATACATGATATGATCAAATATATGGCCTGATATGATTTCATACAAATACAAAGCGTGACTTGGACTATATTCGGAATAATGAATAACAGTTCGTCGTAATGTTGTTATTTAATATTATTCAATAACTGATAAGGTACATACAATTCGTTGTAACAGTTGATAAGTGTAATCCAAATTTCGGATACTGTTTCTCTAATTTGAGATAGAAACTTTGACTTATCAACTTTTCGCTAGCTGCTTATCCTTCTTATCTTGCATTTTTTAAAAAAATAATAATTAGGTGATTAAATAAACACAAAGATTCAACAGACAGTTGACATCTAACCAAATTTTTTTTGTTTTCTTTCGTTTTGTTTTGCTTCCTGTTCCGTTTAACAAAATTGATGATAAAAGAGAGAACATTCGCGGTTTATAAAGGTCAATTTCTTCTATACTTAAGGTAGAATTCCTTGCATTTTTCTTATATCGTTTGATAAGAAAGGACGAAGAAAAAAAAAAAGAAAAAGTTACCTGATATCATTCGACGTCTGGTATGCTTGGAATGTAAAAATATGTATATTTATATTCAAGTAAGAATTCGTTCGAAATTCTTCCAACATTTTTCAGAGTTATTCTATCTCCTTCATTCAATTCCGCATATTACGTATATTATTAGCATTCTTTTTTTTCTATTCCTTCGTCTTCTTTTGTGCCTTAGAAATTCAGAATATCACGAACAAATGTTTAGTATAAAATTAGATTTATAAGTATTAATGATATGACGCTTTAAATAATAACAATAATAATAATAAACAGGCCCCTGTTAAATCGTTTACAATAAATTGTTTAATCAAATTTTCATAACAGCGTTTAAGATAGATATATTATCAATTGTATTATGTAAATATTAAAAGAATACATACAAAGTACCTAATCCAGAAAAAAAAATTTTTTAATAAAAAAAAAAAAAAAATACGAAATAACTAAAAAATTCCTTTATATAGAAAATCTTCTTCGTATATTATTATTCATCGTTGCCAATACTAAAGCTGAATAAATATGATATATCAGGATCGTTTCGTCGTCTGTTCATACCTCTATACTTATATATCTATGTATGAGAATTTTAAATCGTTTGCTTTATATATATTCTTGACTCGTGAAATAATACCACTGCTATATCAACAGACTTCTCTTATTTCCGGCCATTTTCGTCCACTTCCGGCCCCGGGCTTTCGTATTCTACTTTTGCTATACCATTCTGGAATCCATTACTCTATACAACCAACAGTATAACGCTTGCTATCCCATCTTGTCCCCTCTTTACATTGTCTTATATGAAATATAAATACGATAATCTTTATAGTCGTATGGCATATCGAAACAATAAGAATCCCTATCTACTTCTACATAATATATTCCATATTCTATCTTTTCGGTATTTCCTCGGAATCTAGATCGATGAACATAATTGTAGCTGTTTATGCCGACGGATTTGTAGAATTCTTCATTTATAGTAGAAAGTTTATTATGCGTTAGTTAGAATAAAGATAATGCAGACATAGAATCGGCGGAAAATTTGGTAAATTCAAATCACCCGATTGTAAGACGTCTATCCAGTTCTCCTCGGATAATATAACTCCGCGAATAAGAATGAACCAGATATCGTTAAAGTTTCGATTAATATAGAGAGCCAAGCGGCATTCAAAGGATATCCGTCTGCTCTTGTTATTATCTCGTAAGAAAATCCTCGGATATTCTATAGAGTGACTTTGTGAAGGGGACAAATATAAGTTATATAAAAACTGACCCAGCTGTCGGAAAGCATCAACTGCAGCACTCGTTAACAAAGTTTCAAAAGTTCGAAGACAATTAGGAACTTTTTCGTTAGGGTAATAGTTTCGATTTTTTATTTCTTTTTCTTTTTGCGTTTTACCCTAATGACCTCCCGCGATGACAACGGTTCACCGCCGCTCTTCAAGCCCAGATATTACAAGTTTTTATCCACTTCAAAGTTGGCTACTTTCCTAACTTCTTCCGAGACTTTCTATACACGTATAAGTATAATACGTTGACCTAGACTGCAGGGGTGAATTTATTTTGGCATTCGCAGGACCCTTCGGAAAATTTGATGTATATAAAATAACTATAGAAACGAGGCGTTGGCAAGCGACAGCTTATATAATACGAAGTATCATAAATTTCCCATCATCTCGATATCCCTGCGCGGAATACGTAATAGCAATTACCTATACGTAATAAAGTATAGAAAAAATATAACACAGTTCAATTTTAAACGAAATTTTTGTATCTAGTCGCGTTGCACTTTCAGCTTTATTGTTCGTTACTCGAAATAACCGGGTAAAATTTTTAGACCGTAAACCGAATGTGTGGATGTATAAATTTCTATAAATTTCTAAATCCTTGACTTTTGTCTCTATGCTGCGTATATAGTTTTCGTTCGAATTTAATCCGGCTACTATTTTATTTTCCTTGCGACAGCTGGAAATTAAATTAAACGAGCGATGAAAGAAGTTACCAAATTGCTACCGCACCTGCACTGTGCGGATATACCAATTCAGGGATTTTACCCTCCAGATATCTATAATATAGAAATTGAACGCTGATTTTGAGGGTTGAATAACTTAGTACGATTATTCAGGAAAGAATTTTCGCATAAAAGAAATATAAAAACTGAGCGTGGAAAATTTAAGGGATGAAAACTAATATAGGGCGTGCTCAGACACCTCTTTTGATTTTTGTAAGAAAATTGGATAGCTATCTACCTCTTTGCGCAGGGAGTCCTCTCGTTAAAATTCTGAAACTTCCACCGAATGATCGCGACTGTTTTATGTTCATATTTATTCTAGCATAAAGCAGTACGGTTGCGCTTGGAAGAATCGTAAATTTTTTTTCAGGACACTAAGGTCCTCGATGTCAAACCGCGTCTCCTTTATTCTTTTGACCCGGAACAATACGAGGACAAATAAACACTCGAAGCAGGAAACGCGGAATGAAAAACAGAAACAAAAAGAAGCAGCAAATACAAAAAAACAAAACAAAAAAATGGAATAAAATTTGAAATAATTTAGACGTAAAAAAAGGAACAAAAAACTTCGTATATGTTCAAAGGAAATTAATTAACAGAGAGAACAAGGCAGCTGCTTCTGAAAATCTCTTAAATAGCTTCAGTCGACTCCAACAAAATAATATTCCCGCACTCTCGAGTCTCGGGGGACCCTTATTCAAATTATCACAATCCCTGCAGACGTCACGAGGTCGAAGAAACATTCTTTGAATTCGGGCGTGGTAATTAATAAACGGAAACTAGCCGAATCTCAGATTACTACAGAGACTAAAGGTCCTAAAACCATGAACAAACCAAAAGCACCCTCGGATTTAGGCATTTAATTACAGACCGCGCCCCTGTGTCCGTTAATTGTCAACACCACTGCACGTACATTACCTAAGCCTAATTCCTCAGTTTCCTCTCTATTTCGGTTTGTTACTCGCTATTCAGTGCTTTGGGAGTACTATAACACTAGAGCGACGAAAGCCTGTCCTTAGGCATATAAATTTGAAATTTTTCTCTTGCTACTTCAAGGAGAATTTAAAATCATGGGTTTCATTCTGACAGGAGCAAAAACTTGAATATAAGTACTGTAATAATTATGCCGGAGCTTTAATTATTTCAGAACTAAAGTATGCTCAGTCTTTGTAAGCTACTTTCCTCAATTTTTAATCAACCTTAACAATAATAAGCGTGAAAATATCCGGAATGGTTCCTCCTTAATTCCTTATAATAAAACTTATATGTTTTTGGAAACTTCGTTTCGTCTTTTGTCTCCTCCAAGTATCACGAGTTATACAATATAGGTATAAATGTTTGCGAATATGCATATGAATTGATTAAACATACAAGCGATCACGAAATTGCGAAGTTTTCCTCAAATTAGAAGCTCTTGCTGATAAACTGAGCTGCGATGTGGATACATATAGGTATAACTTTGAAGTAAAGTTCTGCCGAATCATATGGGTTAATATGTGAAACATTTCGAACGAAAGCAATATCAAAACTTTTGGTCTCATATCGAAAAGCAATACCGTATAACTTTGCGGTAGGGCATATAGGCACGGACAATAAGGTCCGAATCGTAGAAAACTAGTGCTACCCTACTGCACGCGATAAAGCATTAAAAGTTATCACGCCATAGGCCAAAGCGAGCGCGAAACAATCCGCATACCCTCTTCAATCTCAGCCGTTTTTCTACCTGCAGAAGACGAGTTTCCTCTCTTACTTTCCTCCTTGTTATTTTACTTTTCTTTCCCTCCATATACCATCAGACAATTCTCTTCTCTAACGCGTAAATAACATTGCGAAAATATACACAGGCTACAGGAATTATTTAATTCCCTTGAAATAAGGGACTTCCTTCAACTCATATACAGAATCCCATCTAACTATGTTCAAACTTTTATCATCACTTTCTCATGCGGTTTCAACCCTCGCGAATATCTAGACGCGAAAGTTTGCGAAATTATTCTAACACAAGAAGTGAAATTGTTGACAAAAAAAGCCGCAGAACGAAGGGCTTAGTATCTAATCGGTTAGTAATTTAGTGCCAAGCTATCTCGAATCATGAACCACAAAAGCTTCCGGTCAAGGGTTGAGGTTGCGGTGTTATTATAATGATCCATCACGGGGGAGGATATCCGGCTTGGTATTGTGGCCAAAAGTTCGGCATAAGAGAATTGGGTTAGCGATTTATCGACCGTTAAGAGTTTAGAGTTTAGGAAACCGTCTGGAGCGGTTTGCTAAGAGAATATACTGCGGCATTGCTTGAAGCTCGAAGTTTCGAACTCAGGAAGGTATAGTCAGGGATATTTTTGCTTAGAAAAATTACAAAACCGGTTACTGGGTCAGTTCCACCTCCCTGTAACGTTGAAATATTCACGAGTAGAGCGCCGGAACCAGAAAATGTTTTCCCTAATCTCCCCTGCCTACTTTCTACGGTTACTCCTGAGGGTAGCTATAGGAACTAAGACTTTATTCGCATCCTTTATCCTCTCTCGATTCCTCGATATTTTACCTTATCTTCATACCTACTGCAATCCCTACTGAGACCCCAAGGTGAAATAACACCAAGAACTGCAAAGAATCTCGAGTCAAATCGAACTTCACAATTCTCTATGTATGTAACAAGCTTTTCTCCACACTTCAACATCCTATCTTCTATATTTTGTACATAAAATGATAGTGGAACTGGATGGATTATCGATTAGGTTCCCGGTCTTCAAGCTTTTGAGATTTATAGTCAATTCGCTGCATAAGAGCAGAGAATTTAGTTTGGGAAAATCTGTGGGGGTCGTTATGGAACAAAAGACTAGGTCGTATCTTAGTTCTAACCGAAGAATATTGGCTTGCGATGAACGAGTGACTTGAAATGGATCTCTAGCAAGCCAAAATTCTTGACGAATAGTTCCGAGCAAATTCGGACCAGGATTATATACGATTCGTATACGGCGAGGGAGGACGTCAAGACGCCAAATTGACAATAAGATGAGAAATTTTTTTTTGAAACGAATCCGATACGAAAAGGAATAAATCCTGTAGATGGAAAGAACGATTCAACCCGTCAAGAATAAAACTAAAGAAACTAGACCAGACTTGAGGTGATACGAAAATCCTGAACTCATAAAATATTAGACCCTGCGATGACCATATCGTATACTCGTTCATACCTTCCTCTACATTTATTATATATGTATAAAAATTATATCGATACCCTCCTGAATAAATCGCGTCTGTAAATGTATGTTCACATTGTACATATACCTATGTACATACATAGGTATGTCCACACTGAGAATTGGCAGGGAAAACTAAAGGCCCCTGGGGGTACTATGGGGTCAGAAACGCCCGTGGAGGAAGCTGGATGTAGTAACATGTTTGTGGGTTGTCCGTACATTAGGTTTGGTCTGTGGCAAGTTTCTTACTGCGAACCCAAGCTTCGGCTCAGCATTGATTTATCGGTAGAACTTTGGCCCGAATATTACCCTAAACTTACGCCAGCACATAACTTGCATGAATATACTACTCCAAGCGACGAAGAGGCTGCTCGGTACGGTTAGAGAGATTCGTCAAAA
Source organism: Rhogogaster chlorosoma (assembly GCA_944452935.1). Taxonomy (NCBI): domain Eukaryota; kingdom Metazoa; phylum Arthropoda; class Insecta; order Hymenoptera; family Tenthredinidae; genus Rhogogaster; species Rhogogaster chlorosoma. The sequence continues at coordinate 24,335,743 of OX101800.1, read as the reverse complement.
TTCTGGGTGAATGTGTAATTCCATAATTCGGATTCGTATATTAAAATATGAAATAATTAATAACGACTATTATAATCGCCCATATAGATAGTTTATATTCGATATTAATATCAACGTTTCGGAATTGTTAATGCGGTGATTTCATCTCTGTTCATTTTCGAGTTGCAGCTAGTACGTTTGTTACTGATACCTACTAGTACGTGTGTACCTATCGCGTAACTTGAAACATTGCTTCCCGATATTCAGTCTGAATGAATAGCCGAAATTCTGTAACGGCTGACCATAGACAACGCATAAATATTCCCAGTAAATAATTCATATTTATTGCCCCCAATAATCTGGATTAATGTATTCGTTCAATTAATCTCCCTTGCGTGTGAAAATATACGTGGATTGTTCTATATACGTATATTACATAGAATGACGCGTTTGAGGGCGAACGTCATTCTCGATATTATGTAGTATATCGTTATTCAGATGGGTTGAAAGCTTTGGATAAAAGCTAGAAGTATTTCCCGCGGAAGAAAGCCGCGAGCCCTTTCTCCTCCTTCAAATAAACGAAATATTTTTCGTTCAAGTCGCTTACCTACTTGAGGATGTAATATGTATATTGTATATATACTTTCAACACCCTGCCAGGCCAGGCTTACGACGTGCATATTCCTAAATTATACTTTTTCTTCAGTTCTTCACTTCATCTCAGTGAGAAAGAGAGCTGTCAACGTCTTATACGTCGTCAAATTTTCGCTACATCCTCCCTTTTGATAAGTTTGATAGTTTACGTTTTTCGTCTTATAAGCTTATAGATACTCAGGGCTGAGGAATAATCTTCAACTATTTATATCCCCTCTCTAATTATAAACAATAAGGAGAACTCCTATAATTCAAAGTTCACGTTGATCTCTGTACTCGAGAAGCTTACTTCAACATTATGCTCTCTCGGTAGAGTAACAAACAATGAACAAGTACACAGCACTTTAAACTCCGAAGCTAAGCTGATTACTGAACTACTACAATAGAGTAGACTGTCGGATCGACTTTCACACGTGTTTACACCAACTGCGTGATACTTTGTTTTATTTTTTCTCCACCACGATCCGAATTCGGATTGCTTATATCGAGATTAGATCGTGATCCGTCTGCGGAATGAATATGTAGTGCGAGCTCCGGTGAAGGGTATAGTCTCACCCGTTCATCGATTTCTAGATTCCTTCTATTCGGAGGAAACAATTTCAACTTTTTAGAAAGAACCCCAATTTCAGTGGGAGAGAAACCGAAGGCTTCATCCAATCTCGTGGCGTATAAAAGGCAATGCAAACATTGGACGAGGAAGGCCCGGATATTTTTTGAGCTTGACTGATGGGCACTCAGAGTTCGTTTGCTTCGCGACTATATGCTCGGTCACTGCACTCCTTGGTGAGAACTATTCCGAAAACGACTAGACCACGGGCAGTGATGTTATATCGCGTTTTGACGAAACGGCTTAGAACTAATCGGCGAAATGTTAGGGGGATGATAATTTCTGTAATGAAAAGAAAATTTAGCTAGCAAAACTCTGAGCTTGGGGGCGAAAGGCGAACAAACAACAAAGAACAACTGGAATCGGTCGTTAAAAGTTTGAAATGAAAATTTTCGGAAATGGGTGGGAAAAGTTTTTACCCGAGAAGTCGACGTCTTGTAGATTAGAACTTTCGACAGACGTTTAGCCAAGAGTTAGCTTTTCAGGTACAGGTATATAGCATGTTGTACAAGACGGAAAGTAATCGCAAAGAATGGAGCAGGGACAATCAACAACGTTAATATTTAAAAATGGATCGCTGAATTTTCGCAATTTATGAAGGACTTTGCTGCAAGGTATGACTTCGTGGTTCTAAAGACCGCAAAACTGCGTTGAAATAAATTCAAATTTTTACCTGGCAGATGGATTAAAATTGTTCCCCCGAAGGGTGTTGCGCGAAAGTTTCGTTACGCTTGGGAATTTTTATACACTCTGTTTTATTACTTCTTTTAATTTTTATAGTCCCATTTTCATTCGGCTTTATACAATACTTCATTTCATTGAAGCGTATTAATTACCGAGTCCCACGCAGCCGGAGGAGTAAGATTCCGAATTTTAAAACGCCCAGACAAATCAAGGCTGAAACTTCCTTAATTGGAATATGTAAATCTTCACAGACGTGTTATAAAATCCAGGCAAAATCGGAGCTGGGATTTTCTCACTTTTCGCAAATTTCACCCAATTTGCTCTTTGAATAGTACAGCGAAATGGCGAGGATCAGTGACTGCAAAGAAACGTGGGGACAATTTTATGCCTCGGGGGTCCAACTCGCAGTAATACGAAATAAAAAGTAGGCGCGATCTAGGTACGTAGGTATACCCAAAATCTCAGCAAATTTCAAGAATTTTTCAAGAAATTAATTGAACGAATTTCGCCATCTTTCCTGTCGCTTTCGCGATGGATAAACACTCGCAATTACGACGCGGGGAATAATTGAAATTTGTTTATTTATTTTTCGTTTTATCTTTGACGGTGCTAGGAAAGGGTGAATATCCAGGGGGTATAATTCACGGCAAGTGTCAAGGGGAGAGAATTTAATTGTACAACCAAAGTTTGGAACTTGAGCAAAAACTTATAGCCGACATTAAATCTGATAGCAAACTGAAGATTAGTATGCAAATATTGTGAAACTCAACCACCGTGCTGCTGGTGAATTCATTAAAACATGTTGCTAAACTGGTAAGCATGTTAACTGAGTTTAATCTAGTGAAACAAGACGTAGAAGTCGGATGAAAGGAACAAGAAACACTGACGAAATTCACGGAATAATGATTATTCCATTAAGTTATCCAATTTATAAATTATTGTCAATTGACTCATTATGCTACAAGAAAAGAAAAAAAAATGGCGTTATTGTAATTCTAAATTATCGGAGATTGTGGTTTGCCAATTATATGATCAAAAAGATTGGAAAAGCTTGGTTCAATTGGATTCCGTCGCGGTTAGGAAATTTCTTTCCGTTTGACTTTCGACACTTTTGAAGAGCAAAGCCTTACCATCTCGTAATAACAGGATTCGAGATGTGTTCGCTCGAGTGTCAAGTTGCTTGTTCGTTCACGGAACACACGCAGAGTTCGTGAGTTCATGGAGACAGACGAGGCTATTGATCTGCCCGGGACCACCTGTAGCCTTTTAAGTGAAAGCTACAAGCTACTCGCAAATCGAATTGTTCTCTGTTAATAAATCCAGCAAAAGCCTAACTAGAATCCCTGATTTTTGTAAGGTTGCGATTCCCCTTTTCTCCACCCCCGGAGAAAATATTAATGAGTAAATGAAAAACAGCGAGGATGAAGTAATTCCTTAAAGCCTTCCTCGTGCTTGCAGAAGAAAAATTAATTTGCAGCTTCCATGAATAAGAATTCTGGCCTTGCGGGCTGATCAAATGGTTTCCATAAGCGATGATGATTTCTTTTCAACCTATTTTTTAATAATTTTTCCAAATAATTAAACTTCAGCTTCATACTCTCGAACAGTTTTTATTATATTTTTGATTCCTCCATTATTGCTTTCCCGATTTTCAGGCAACGGCTAACCGTGGCTGGATAATACTAAAAAATAAATACGCGAACCCGGGGTGAGGGTAGGGTTGTTTTAGAGCTTGTTTAAATTTTTTATCACTACTGTATAACCTAAAGGTCGCAGCTACACCGTAGCTGAAAGCAAACATTTGAACAAGCAGTAGGTATGCTGCTACTGCTCTGGCTGTTGCTGCTCATTGTACCTGAGATTGTGCAGTTCGCAAATATCAGTTGCTATTGTACTCTGCGCTAGTCTGATATTCTACTAATTTTTATGGAATTCATTTCCACTGACTTTTTACTACGTTTACTCAACTCGGAGGTAAAAACGATAACAGGAAACTATATACCCTGCAGATTCGCGATTATACCCTGCAGTGTTTCGCGTAAGCAATCTACCTATGGCGTATATATATGCATGTATCTATGCGCGAACTCGAATCTCTCATACGTACGCAATTTAGCAGTAGATATACATTGCAGCCTCCTGTTCCCCGATATATCGGATACCTGGGTTTGTTTCGCATGCTGGAGGCAGTATGAAATTAATTCAACGGAGAAAATCATTTTTGCTATACGACAGGTCGGCGTATAAAACAAAGTGAAGAATGTGTATATATGTGTGGGTATTTGATCAATACAATCGTTGTATTCGATATGACGAATTGCCCCGTGTTTGATTGTAGAAATTTTTGAATTTATATTGTCTGCGGGAATATGATATGCAAATTGTAAAATTCTATAAGCAATTGATACTTTCCTTCGGATCCGGGGCGAAAAGTAAGTACTTTTACTGAAATTCAATTTCGTTTGTTTCTTCAAAGTTCAAAGTATATCGTATCGAGTTTTATACGAGAAAAAAACAACCACCTTTTTCTTTCTCTTGCCTCGTCGTTCCACCAATTAGTATATAATTGTATTTCAATAAGAATGAAAATAGATAAGAAAAACTTCCCTTTGTTAGGAAAATAAATATATATATAGTGAAGAAATCGCATGAGTGTATGATAAGGCTTGTGCTCTTGACTTTTGATTTATTCTTCCACATGAAATCTTTCTTTGTTCCTTTTCACAACGAAGTACAAGTCATCCCACATTCCCGCCACAAATGAATACAAGTCTGCGTGGGGTAGAATTTTTTCCTCCGAAAAATTGGCAACTTTTTCAAGGGTAGTGAAGGCTATCGGAAGGGTGCGCGTTCGGGAGGAAGCAAACCCATTGTATTCAACTTCCAACGACGCGGCGAGAATCTATTTGTCATTTAGAACTGCCACAAAATCTGACTCGATTCTACGTGTATCGAGGAAGATGAGAATGACGTTGAAAAATCTGCCAGCTCAAAAAAGAGATAGAAAAAAGAAAAGCAATACACCTCGGCCAAAATTCAGTGAGATATATTGAATTTTTTTACAGGGAAAAATCTGTCGTTCTTGTCTTCTTTCTTTCTCTGCAATATAACGAATATGAACAAAATCAAAAATTAAGAATCTAGAATTTGTACAAATAACGAGAAATTTCTCCTGTCAAAAATTCATTTCTACAAACCCAGAAGAGGGTGATTCTCGAGGCAGAGGCTAAAAGAGTTGTTTTTCATTTATCTTTCACCGGTAACTTTAATCCTGAAAAAGTTTGAAGCAGGCCCTTCAAACTTTTATTCGAGTTCATGGATAATAACGATTCAACTTATCACAGCCATTATTAATACAATCTCTTTTCTTCCTATTGGTTCGATCTCCATTCCTCCATTCGGTGTCAATAATTTTCTATGCATGAAATCGGTTGAACATTAAATTGTTCTATACGTACGGTACTAAAACTGCCCTCAGCATTTAATTAATCTACCTTATATACCCCCCGGCCATTTTGTTAAAATTTTTATCCAAAAAACCACTCGGCTAGTAATAAATAAATTCGTTCTCATGCTGTGGACAAATTATACACATGGATATATGTGCAATAGGTATACAGCTTCGTTTTTCTCTTTCAACCCCCATGGCTTCCAGCCATGATGCTCTATTTTCCGGACGTACGAGTCTGCTGGGATTTTTTTACAATTATACCAATAAAATACACAGTAGAAAATGCCGGGCAAAGCTGAAGCGGGAAAATTCCAAAAGGGGGATTTGATATTCCCTGCTGCACCGTTGAGTCGAAAATCGATAGACATACGTAGATATATTCCAGAGGACAGTGATTATTTTGTAAACAATTTCGGTTTCATCCCTCTAGCAAAACTCTGATCTGTTCAAGACCAGTTATAGAACGAAGGGAACCGAGATAGACATTTATACGAAGAGTGTACGTAGCACAGGTATGTCTAAGTCTGCAGAAATTCAAATTTAGGGGCAATGACTGACAGGAAGTATAACCCAACTCTGTTAAACTATAACGCAGATACTGGCGTTGAGAGAAACGCGATTCTGACAGGGAGAGATCGGGGCATGATACAGCCCTTGGCTTTGTGTTTCCTCTATTCGCCTCCTGACTCCGAATACTGGTTAGCCTCCTCGCTAGTGGTATATTAATTGAACCAAGGTCAAGAGATTATTCAGAGTTTGCAGAGGCTGGTACCTACAAGCTACACGCGATCAATGTCGCCCTGATATTCAGCCTTTGTTTGTAATTATAACCGGCTCGGCATTAATAATTAATTGGCGAGTATTATAATAATAATATCGGTAATAATTATCATTATTATCATTATCGTTATATCGTTACACCCGCAAGCTCTCACATTCTATACATCGCTACACCTATATACACAAGCGTTACGAGGAAATCTCTTCACACCCTCTTCGCGACTCCTCGCTTTTAACCCTCGAAACGTAGCAGATATGGAGCGTGAGAGTGATCGAAAAATTTCAATCGGATGAACACGGTGTACACCTCCACATGAAAAATTTACAGTACATGTGTAGGTGTGTGTATACCGTATATGTACTTTTCGCAAATATCTCTAGAAGACGAGAAGACGAAGATTTTTCCGAGGCATTGCGTCGAGACGCAAGACCAAAATAACCCGATACTTATCGAAGCTTTTGCGCATCATCTGTTTGACAACACTTAACAAAAGATTTTCTGTATGCATATAGCAGAGGGAAAGAGTCCTTTCACACCTTTCTTTACTTTTATATAACATGGAATGAAGTGAGAGCGTTTTCATGGATTTTCATTCTCATTTTTACCATACAAGGACCCGGTATTCCCTGCTTCGCTTTTCTATCCTCTGATTTCTTACGCGCATACGCGGTTCTGAAAACGATTATTTCCTAATTAGGGCGGGGTAATTAGGCCGGTTTGACTATGCTGTGTGAACACCTCTTCGTTCCGAGGAACCCTTTGAAAATATTTCTTGCTAAACTCCGTAGACTCTAAACTCTAGACTCTGGAGAATTTCGAGGAAACAATGTGCAACTTAACACCAATGACCTAGGCTTGAAGACTAAAGTTGTGTAGACGAAGTATACGTATAAAAGACATGAAAGCTCGTAGGTAGTGTAAACGTCAGGCTTGGCCGTAGAAGTTAACGTCTTGACCTATAAAAATAGGGTGAAATTTCTGTAGATTTATTCACACCACCGACTATATCTAATGTTGTTATGCTTTCTTCGCCGGTTTTCTTACTCGACGAATTAACGCTTCCACAAATCGCTAGCTGAAGAAGACTTGAAGATCGATATAAACCCACGTTTCCATAAAACCGAGTAAATTAGGTAAATTAGATATTGTCAGGTGTATGTTACTGCGAACGTTGAAAATTTCGAAGAACAGCTTAGGTCGTAGGTAAACATTAGAATTATGTAGAAGAAAATCGGTGAAAAATGTGAATTTTCAAGCGTTAATTAGCCCGCGTTAAATTCACCGAGCGAATTTTCAACCCTCGCGCAATTTAACCCTCCCTAGTATTTCGAAGGATTAAACTACGAGGTAATGGCTTAGCGGGACAAAGAAGCTGAAGGAGTCTAGTATTATAGAAGTCTTTAGGGAATCATGGGTTAAAAATTAAAGTAGGGGGTGTAGATATTAGAGTAGGCATAGGGAGCATAATAGCTGTGAATTGAGAGAAGATCTTTAGAGATGTGAGCATGAATAAAACCCTTTTATACACAGGACGTTGAATCTGAAGCGTTAATTAGACCTCGTTTCTTAGTAAGTTTTCAGCTATATAACTACCTACGTGTATGTATGGTACCTGCATCTTTTCCCAAGTGTTATTCCTGCTTCCTCTTCAACTTCCTTATTCCTTCACCATTACCCTATGACCCTGATTCCTGTGAGTAAATAAAGGAGAACGTGACTACGGGGAAAAAGGAAACGAGAGAAAGAAGAAAAAAAAGACCAACGGAAAACTGTTATCAAAACATTTACACGTCGTCGAGGTTTGCTAGACGCCATTACGGTCCCGCTGCTTCCTCTTCTTCTTCTTCTCCTTCTCCTCCTTACTTCTACCCTATTTCCGGACTTGCACAGTTTCTTAAGCGTTCTATGTCCCTCTATATAAGGCGTCTAGCCACCGTCGTTTTTAATGCTTCTTATAATTACTGAGAATATTTTAGTGGGATGCTTTTATACCCCTTACTATACGAGGGATCGTTAACTCGTTCTCGGAAAGTCTTTGAGCCGCTACTGCAGCCACATGTGGATCTAATCTAGGCCAGGCTAAAAGCCGTGTAGATAATGAGAGAGGATTATATGAACTTGACTGTACGAACAATCTTCCTTTGACTTAATTTGATGAAGATGCTTTCCGCAATTGATCAAAAATTATAAATATATAGAAGTACGAATTCATTTGCTTCTTTTTTTTTTTGTAATTCACGTCTTATAACGATCCGGTATGAAAGTTTCTTGTCCATTTTTGTTTCTTTTTTTTTTTTTTTATTACTAAGCGATAAAAGTTTTCGGAAGGCGAGAAATTTACCGAGGATAAAAATATAAGACTTTCAACTTCTCGGAACTTGGAATAAGCTCATATATAGCTATATCCTATAGCGTGCCGAAAGCCGGCCGAAGAATCGTGATCCTTCCCGTCATTTCTTCTTTACTCAAACCCGTCCGTTCCAGAATCGATCCCTAGGGAATTCTGCACGCGAATTCTACCGGCTATAACGTTAAACCAGACGGTATGGGTGCGTAGGGATTACGTGTGAACGTGCCAAAGTCAAGTGACCAAACATGTACTAAAAAACAAAATAAAAAATAAAAAAAAATGAAATAAAAAACTAGACGTGGAAACGATATTTTTCAAGGAACTTTTCATCACCAATGTATAGGTTCTCACTCTAGAATTGAAATTCTCAATTTTTTTCATGATATATGACAATTTTTCGTGTCTATCATTCGAATGCAAAGTTTTGTAAATTTGAGATTCTCTTATTCAGCCTATTTTTTCACACCCAAGGTTCGAGCATTCGGAGATTCGTGGAAGTCCGTAAACATCGTTTCTTGGTTAAACTCTCGGTGATAAGAAAAGTCGAAAGATATTAGGGATAATTAGTATTCACCGTAATACTTGGCCAATATTTGATGCCAATTAATGAATCAACTGGAAATCGTGATACTTCCACGGTTCCGTGCTTTCCAATTACGGTAATGCAGAATTGTGTGTAGGAAGGACTCCCTACAAAGGTACAAAGTGGCATGAATGTGCGTAAAAGGCCATGCTATGGGGCTGCGTGGGAGTGAGTAGGAACGTCGTGGGCCGAAGGAGCGGAAGTTTGAATGCCTTGAAGCGTAGGACTAAGACTGTTCCTTCAGGTACGTGACTGGCTTGGCAATTATTGGATAGATGAGTTTTTGCTCCTTTGGATGTTTTTATCTCCTTCTGCACGGCTGTGCAAAAAAAGCTTTACATTATACGATCGGTTTTACTTATCCGAACTAAATTTTCTATCACGAAGTAACCGCGCACAAAGCGTGAGAACGAACGCGGTTAGAAAACGCGATTTGAATTAATGATAACTCGAGTCCCGTTCACCTTTGCCATTATCTTTACCTCGCTGACCCCCCAGATCAGGGAATCGATTCTTTCGAAGACGGTTATGAAATGAAAAGGGTGTTACATCGTTACCCTAATCCCAAGGCTTGTTCACGCGAACCCCAAAACGGCTGAGGGCCTAATCTGACCTCCCAGGGTAACTCGGGTTTCACATATTAGTTATTCGATATGAATATACATACACCTAAACAGGGCTAAATATAGTACATAATATTACATTATAACAGAATATATAATATTCAATTAATATTTAAAATATTCAATCTCCTTGTGAAAATGTATACATTGAAAATATATCTGACCATACTCCTCGTGTTACACAGCCCCTGATTATAATATGTTTGTATACGTGGGTGTATATAAAACACATTGGATATATTTCTACGCCTGTCAATGTTTGCACAGAGCATTTTTGGATTACCTCGCTACGATACGAAACTTTCATAGAAAAATCCGTCTACGTCTGTCTCTGGTAGGATTTAACTGACAGAATGCGTGCTAACAATGAGTTAAAAGGCCAGCTGTCAGTGTGGAAATAGAAATTTATATCGAGAATGTAGTACAGGTGAGAGGATAGAAATAGGTAATTTCCAGGTTTACGGTTCGGAGCTTTATACCTACTATAAATAAGGAATGGTATGAATGGCTTGTGCAATTCGCTCCAAGTTACGATCGACAAGCTCGACGATCTAGCTGCAGCAACGAATATGCGGTTATTTAGCTCCCAAAAGTTACTTGTGCCCCGCAAACTGTTTGTAGATTTTTTTACTTCTTATTTCTTTGTCTCCGTCAATTTTATGAACGCATATGAAAGAATTTTTCTTCTATTTGTACAATCAGCTTACGTACGAAAATACGTGGTGACCGGCAATTCTTTCGCAAATATAATTGGATATTTTGACAAGGATCACTCGGGGCTTGTTATTTTATTGAAATTTTTTGGAAACGATTTAACATTCAGACGACAGCTGTGTGATTAGTTTTGTATATTTTTCAATTCTGACTGCTGAAAATTCCGGCTCTACATATCTTCTGTTTTTGTATCTGAAAGAACTCTTGAATTCTTGAAACCCGTAGTTTGGATTTGCTCAGAATCAAGAAACGCGAGAGATCACAATCCCTCTCCATCCCTCAGCTTTAAATTCTGAGAGAAATGAGTGTGCAAAAGGATTGGATGATAATAATTCATGAACTCCACAGCTATGTACGAGAAGCAATATCTCAAACGCTAGTCAGTTCGCAATACATAATTATAATATTCTCCTCTCCGAGTTGAGTAGGGGTGGTAGATTTCTATCACGGAAGTCTCACTTTTCGTTTTGGTCCTCGTATGCGGCCATTATCCAAATGAATATCTTTTAAAACGAAGAAAAATCTCTCAAGAATATTACACAACCCACACGTGTAGACATGAGCTTTTGTCAAATGACTGAAATGACACTGAAGGAACCCCAAAATCCCAGAAGAAATTAATCCTCGACTCATGAACCAATGGGAAGTTGATTCATTCAAAAAATCTTTACTTTCGAATAATTCCACCCTTTACTCGACCACGTTCTTGTATTCCTTCGATATAAGTATAACACATTTTACTCATAGCAATCGAGAAAAGTATAAGCGGTCAGCTGAAGCACCGGAGTCATAAACAGAAATATATTGTTTGGAATAAGAGTCGTAATAGTGGCAGTATGAAAAATGTCACATAATAACTGGCAGATATAAGGCTATGGCTTAACTTTATTACTACGAATCTTTCAGACTCATTTTTCGGCTTGATCGTAGCTGAGTGTGATATGCAATGATTATCATTCTCCCAGGGGTGAGATTAGATCGAAAAATGGTAAATTTTCTAATAACTAACGCTGTTGGTAATCTTCTTTGTAAATTTTACTAATATCCGTGAAAAGGACATTATGATTTCAGAACGAGGAGAGTCTTCCACCGTGAAGTAATTAGAAACGAAAGAGATTCAGGTATACATGCGTAAGCACGAACTCATCGAGTGGAAAATGAATAGGGATGTGAACTCATCCCGATATCGAACATTGACCGAAAGCGAATGAAAAATGTACATACCTACCGTACGATATTGCTCCCACGCTCCATTAATGGAGACCGAACATCGAAACCCTTTACACGAGTATCAGATTTACGTTAAAAAATAAAAAACGGAAACATCCACCGCCGCAAAGCTCGAAATGTGAAATAAATGTATAACACGTATGACTAAGCGTTAAAAAATTGATCATTTCCTCATGATTTGATCCCCAGAAATTCAGATATTCATGTGTGCCTCTGGAATCCTAATTCGGTTGGTCCACTGATACTTTTCACCTTTCACCTTTCACCTTTCACGCTCATTCGCTCGTTGATCAATGCTACGCCACCGGTCGCGGATCAAAGATCAGAGTTCAGGGATCAAAGGTTGAGTTTGAGGACAGATGTACCGTCTCGAATTGACAGTAACATTCGGAGGAACGATAACACCATGCAAATCGGATTCAAAAGCGAAGAAGAATCCACGGCTTGATAATTTTTCAAGGCTGGATATACATTTGGAGAAGCAAATTATTTTCACAAGAGTTTAGAGGCAGGTCTTATACGATCTCGTCTTCGCCTGCGCGAGGTGATAGCGGCTAAAAAAAATATCCCGCAAAGTTTATTCGCGCTACCGAAAAATCTTTGAGGAATTTGGAAGACTCAGGGAGATTTTACGTGACTCTGAGTATCCTATTTGGAAATTATTATCGCTGATGAACAATTCGACATTGATACGAAGCATGAATTCATCGTCGAACGAGATTGATAACGAGGGTCCGCTTCTGAACGACGAAGAGGTATATTCTCTTTCATTCCTACTTTCCTACAAGTTCTGAAATCTGTTTATATATGAGGCCTGATTCTTGATGAATAAATTAACCCTGATATTATAAAAAGGCGAAATGGAGAAGCTTGCAATTTTCAGCAAATGTTACGATCCTCATTAAATCTTGGCCAAATATTAGGGAGGCTCGTGTTGATTACGGTCGAATAATATAGCGGGCGGGAGACTCCTAATTGAATCAGTATTTTAATCAAACATCACATCTCTGCAGTTTATCAACCACTAAATTGATGCAGCGGTAAATTAACACCGTCTTTCGTTATCTCTAATGAAAAAATATCCGGTAGATACACGTCGAAGCTATAGCTATACGGTAATGGCGTAATTTGGCGAAGAATTTTACACCAGAATCTAAAACGGCCTCCAAAATGATCGGATGGTTATAAAACATCGTTTTTCGCATCGATCCCGGCAATGATCAGAAGCTTCGGAAGTGTTCTTATCTAAAATGACAGAGAAAAGTATCTAGTCCACATTGGAAAGGCATTAGACCATGAGAGTGGGAGACTTTTCGCGGCGTTTTCTCTATTCGGTAAAGAAAGAGAGAATTTTCTTCCCCACGTTTTTCGCAACGCTTTGTCAACCTGCCAAGAAGAGAGATGGAGGAATGGAGGAAGGACATCGAGCTAGCGATATCACCTCTTAATTCTAACTTATGGCTGTATACTGGGCGAGAAGGTAAGCGGAAATCAGCGAAAAGAAATCTATACGAAATCACAAGTGGTCCGATCTTTGACATCGACATGATATTTTATGTTACGTATGTTTCTCGAAGATAAAACGAGAACAAAAAAATAAAAAAGTAACGAAAAAATCAGATCTTTATTCACTTTGATATTTCATTCACTAGTCTATTTCATCCGTTAATGTCACACGGTTCTGTAGACAATTTCCGAATTATTGACGCGGTGAGAGGCAACGTCTCGGAAGAATAACTCCTGTCGTATAATTATATCTGCAAAAGTGTTTTCCACATTTATCAAACTTCATAATTTTTGCCTGGTAATATTTTCTCGTTATATCCTCCCGCGTTCATTTTTTGAATACCGATCGGTCAATTTACCGCGACGAAGATATATAGCTGGCACAATGAACATTGCCTGACAATGACGAGAGTCAACCACTTTCCAGCCTTTACTCAAAAGCGGAGTGCCACAAATGACTCTTGAGAGTTCGACGCTTATGTAGTAATTGTAGGACGTATAATAGACAGCCTAAAGGAATTCGCATCTACAAGGGGGTTCCTGTTATACATACTCGAAAGCTCCGGTAGCTTGATAGCGAATAGGCAATTACTTATCGTTCCCTATACCCTATCGCAGTCTCGCAATTAGTCGGACTGTAGAGCAGCATTTAAGCAGACACAGTAATACCTGTCGAACGAAGCTAGGGCGCAATGAGAGGACCGCTTTTTGTTCCTAGGCGATTTCAAAAAAAAAATTGGAAAACAATATGGAAAAAGAAATGAAAAAACAGCCCCTTTTTTCGCGCCAATTAAAATTGAAAAATCTGCTTTCAAACCCGCTGATTGTTGAAATAATAAGGGCCGCCTTTGTTCGACCCAAAGTACACCCCTGTGTGTATAGTTGTCGATTCTAGATAACGAGCGACTTGCTCTTGCTGATACCAACGCCTAAATCATCCCTATCTCAAAATTGCCGGCGTATCGGCTCTCCTATTCAAGGATAGAGGTAATCCGGTAACGGGTACAGAATATGGACGAGATAAATGGAGGACACAAAGCTGTACACCGTTTATAGAACCGAATGAACGACGAGGACCGAGAGTATCCTCTAAGCTATAGAAACTTCTGACACACACGATACACGTATATATAGTCATAAATTCTTTTTTTATAAAGAAACAAAAGAACGAAGGGATTCTATTTCCGGATTTTTTTTTTTTAGCTATCATTCAGTATACTCAAGAAATAACGGATATTTCGAATTTTTTCAAGGGTATACAACAAGAGTTTTTCTCTTCTCTAATGGCGGGAGTTTGAGCTTTAGGTTTACCAATTCCGACAGGAAATTAACGTGTCGTACACAGGCATCAGTTTACCCAGGATTTCGTCAAACAAGTCCCGTCAAAGGGATATCCGAGACGGAAAATGATGTATAGAGAGACGGAAAAAAACTAACTCCAAGTTTTTCGGTAAAACGTGGTAAAATTGACTTGTTAGTATAGAAAGAAAGGAAGGAATTCGATTGACTAATGATTTTGTGGCAGGATTTTGAACCGCTGTAAAATGTAGACCTGAAGCTTCTAATATGACTTCCAAAAATCGATAGAACTATCTAAAAAAAAGCTCTTGCATTTGCGACGGGGAAAATAACTGGAAAAAAAGCTCGTGGTTTATCCGAGCGGCATATAACCTTAGGAAAGTCTGAAAATAATGGATTCTCCTTAGTTTGTCCGTCCAAAAGTACGGGGACATCAATTTAGCATTTTATAGCCTGAATGTATCTTTTCCAGTAGATAAAAGTCGCGTGAATCGGTAAGGCAATAAAGAAAAGTGTCGAGTGGATGTTAGGCAGCGTCCTGCCACCTAATTTTTTTATCACCGTTTACGTGCCCACCAATGAAAACTGGGGAAATATTTAGGGGAGGAAAAATGTCGCTGCCTTTGGGGACCCTGAATCCAACATTTTTCCACAAAATTTGAATAATTTCAGGTCACGTAGGAGTATATGAACGGCGAGACAGATCAGAAGAAAATTGCCATGAATCATTGCCCTCTTTTCAACTGAATAATTTCAGTAAGAGATAAACAAGAAAGTTGGATTAAAATTCGAAAACGAAAGATCCGCGACGATCGGATTCGAAAGAAATACAAAGAAAGAGAAGACTGGAACCACTGAAGTAGAAATTTTATTTAGGTGCGTTAAAATTGGCAAAATTGTCACATAAATCATTTTATACCTCGCCCCGCATATTTAGGGTGGAGAAAATATTTTTCCATAGCCCTTTGGAATTCCTTAGGTTATCGCGGTGAATGTCAACATGTAAGGGGCTTACGCGTTATCCCATATTTTATTGAATACTTTTTTCACCCTCTAAAAGAAATGTATCAATTTTATTTATCTTCGAGAAAAAAAGAACCCTGCGAGCGTCAAAGATACGTTTTCTTTTTTTTTTTTTTTTTTTCCAAATTGAGTGACAAACGTCTCGCTTTTCTATTCTCCTTACCGTATCACGTACGGGAATTGGAAATTTTTCGAATTTAATCAAACCGTATGTACATATTTTATTTCGCACCGACATAAACCCTGCAGTATGTTTGCCGTAGAATTCAATGCCTTGACCCTTGACCGTCGTGAAATAAAATCGAACATTTTACTGGCCAAACGCCAATACTGACATTAACGTATATCGTCGTGGAATCGTGCATAATTTGCGGGGCTAGGTTCTAGCCCAAACTCCGCTCCAAGAAGAGCTCGGCGCGCTACCTGTTGCTAACTTTAGGTCAAGATTTCGTCCGACAGGCTTTCGCAAAGTTCTCTTCCACCCCATTATTTCACGACTGGATAGACGGAATTCTGGGCAAGATATCATCACAAGATATCATTGTGCAAAAAGAGTAGAAGAACGGGCCTCGTGTGTCCCTGAGTATTTTTTTTCAGCCACTAAAGAATCCATTTTTTTTTCATCCCCAAATTCCATCACTCCGTCAATATTTCACGTCGAAAATTTTGGGCTCACAAACTATTTCATTAATGAAAATATCTGGTAGCAAGAGATTCGACGATCTGTACGATCCAAAGAATTTAATCATAAGAGTCTCGAAAGCAATTTGCGAATAATTCTATCGAAATATTTCGGAGCTTTTTGAGATCGCTTTCTGATTGAAAAAATTTCGAAAAATCACTCGAAACTTCAACGACGATAAAAAAGAGTAAATTCGTAAATTGTGTAAAGGAATAAAAAATTTTACTTACGATGGTATAAAGCGAAGAAGCAATTGCACGATTGTCACTCGCATGAAAGTTTAAGGGAATGAAACGTAATCTGTAATTTTCCAGGGCGATGATATAAGTATATAACAAAAAGAAAAAAAAATCTTGCGAACCACCGGGGATTAGTTTCAAGCACTTTTTGCCACTTTGAAACACTTTTGACTCTGGAAGAATTTCTGTTTGTGATACGGGGATGCTGGCGCTCACGCGACTGGGGTTCTAGGGCTGAAATCAGGGGTTCGAGCCAGGGTAGGTCTGCGCAAGCGTATTAACAACCGACCAACCTACGTAGCTAAACCTGCAATATACATATTTCGACCTTTCAGGTCCACAAGAACTTTTGCATATCTCACGTTTCGTATGACTTCTACCTGGGCTACAAACAGAAATCATAATAATAAGACGATTCAACTGGAAATGAGAAATTCAAGAGCTATTTCAAACTTTAGGGACAAATAATTCATCCGAGTTAAAACCGAATTCTAATATGTTCGAGAAAACGAATTCAGAAATTTTCAGACCTCCAAATCAAATTAGGATTTACATCATGATCCCAGATGTCATCCCTTAGATAAATTCGTAACAACTCTAGAATCGCGATTGGAAAAAGCTTTGATTGAAAAGTATTAACTGAGTTAATTATATGGGTGAAAATCAGCTGAAGGAGTTTGACGGAAAGTGCAAATTGAATTTTCAAGTGAACAAATAAAGCTAGGATAGAAAGGTGCATAGGTATAATTGATAAATATTGATGGAACGAATAGAGCTGGTACTTTTCATTCTGTAGAATTAAAGCCGACACCTAAAGCCAGCTTTGAGTATGCGTATGTGCAATGTGTATAAATTGTTTAGTTAATTAGTAGCGACATTTGCACAGTAATTAGTGTGTTTGATTAAAAAATAATGACCTCGATGCAACATCCCACAGTACTACAAGTGCAGTGCGGATGCATACGCATGTATTATGTAGGTAGGTATACGTATTGTGATTCAGAAGTTTAATCACTAACACGCAGTGTATATGTACGTACCTTCTACGCGCGTTAGTCGGAAATGCTATAAATTATACTAATTAGTAACGGCTTAATTCTCATTCGTTGTGAGATCATGCTGTAACCTGGTCTACATCGTTGTCTGGTTTGTTATGCTAATTGAATCCTGCAGGATTCTCCTGCAATAAAAACACGACCCTATCAGTTTCCGTGAGCCAGTTGTTATGAGAGTTAAATATATTTATAACTTATCGATAATCGCGATTAATCAAAATAATCTTTTCACCCTTTCTTTTATTATCAGATGAAAAAATACATGCCCTTATAATAACAAGGAGATAAGACTTTGAGGAGAGCAGCTGTTATAGATAACTGATAAGAAAAATCTCGAAAAACGTTAAGCTGTCTGCGAAGGGGTAGTTTAAGCGGTACAACTACCAGCCTGATTTTTGGGAGTTTGACCAAACCTCAGCATATGTGTAGTACCTATAGACAGTACCATTACGTCGAAATGTTCACAAGGGTAGTCTGGAAGCATGAATGCAAAAAACTACCAATAGTCTCTTACGAGGTAGCCACTTTTTGTCCTCGACGATCAAACCGGGTCGAATACTTCGCGGAGATTAAACAAAGGGCTAATTATTCGCTCTGTCCCTCGTCTCACGGAATAGTAATCAATTTACTAATTAGCGGGTGAAATATTATGCCTGCAGTGATAATCTCCGAGTTATATCTTTACGTCAGACGCAGTTACAGGGGATATAAATTATTTGAAATACGTTTTGGGAGACAGATAATGGTAGGTCAAGATTTTTTATAATCATTTGTCATCCCCTAAATTCAACGTCGATAGTCGCAGGGTATTCATCTTCATAGGATAGGTATTCAACGTGAGATTTTCATGAATAATATAAAACAATACGACCCTAAGACCCTAGATAGGTGAAGCATAATTTTACACGTTTTGTGATAAGTGAAAATACATGTAGACGGTAGAACGTGTTGGGGTGACTGACTCCCCTATTATGTTGTCGAGCTACCGAAACTATTAAGAGTCAGAGAAAGGGAGGGCGAGCACAGGGAATAGAGGGAAACTATGAAGGGTAGTGGTGAGTGAGCGAAGTAGCTTGAAGCGTCACCCAAAGTGGCGACAAGTACTGAATGAACTAAACGAAGTGCACTGTCAAAGTGGAGGGCGTTGGCCGTCATTCTGAATTAAAAATACGTGCTGTATAAACCAGGAAATACTTTCTTGGTATAAATAACCTAATTAAAATTAATTTACTTATATCAAAAAAAAAAAAACTATGGTGAAATAGGGAAGAAAATTATGCAACAAGAAAATTGCAGCAGGATGAAAAAACTCTAATATAAATTTCAAAATCTTTTTTGTAAAAATTTGACCTGGGTAGATTTGGACGTAGAATATTTCGGGAGAATAAATTCTTGCATCTTTTATGGTTTTACGATTTAGACGGAAGCGGAACAGCTGATTTCTGCTCGAGTTTCTGTTCCGGAGGTATTTCTTTCCTTGCTACGTTTCGCGTAATTAATTCCGGGCTAAATTATGTGGAAGTTTAACGAAAGATACCGCGAGTCATTAGCGCCAAGGGTTTACTTCTTAGCCCGGTTTTCACTAAAGATATAGAACTCAGGAAAAGGTGTAATGATAGATTACGTAATTACTATACTACGTGCTCCAAATTCATGCCATCCTCGTTTCTTTCTAAGAAATTCTCAAGCAGGCACTCATTCCCGATGGAAATAGAAAGACCACGTTACAAAAGGACCGAGGATCTCAGAGTCACGATGAATCGAAGAATGCCTCACAAAAGAGATCGAAATTAATTACGGTCTATGCTTAATACGACGAGACTTTTATGACAGAAGTTGAATTAATTTCACTCAGAAATTCGGCCGTATAGATATGCGGTTTAATCCGTACTGGGAACAAGAAGCAAATCTCAAGTAATTAGATGATAACTTTTTGCCTTCATTTTCTTGAGAAAAAAAAGAAAAAAAAAAAAACAGAGACGCTCATGGGTTGAATTTTAAAATCACTTTTTCTTTTTCTACTCTTTTTTTTTTCGTAAACTGGAATTAACGCTCGATTTGCTTCTTGTCTTCACCATATTACGGCGCAAAATGAGGATAAAAAGATCTGATAATTATTAATTACGAAGCTGAGAACGTCGAGAGAAGTTTTACACCCCGAAGCAAAGGGTGTTCTATAATTCAAAGGGTGGGTATATTATTCAACCATGTCACACGGTTACTCTGAAATTCTTTATGTTACCTTTCTGGCTTTTCACTTTGTTTGTGAATAGTGCAGTATGAAATAACGCGAATGATATATCAGAACGAGGAATTCTGCATCGGTCGACAAATTGGCTGCAGAAATTTGTATAAATAATCGAACGTCGCTTCTATGCTAATCGAATATTTTACTCAATTTGAAAATAAGTTGATCAATAAACTGTAAGAAAAACTAGAGAATTTTTTTTTTCATTATTCGCAACTGCTTATCGAACTTGAATGATTTCTTCGAACTTGAAATTCTTGCGAAACTTTTCGACTGCACTTTACTCGCTTCGCGCTACTCCAGTCGTAAGTTGATCAGCAATATTACCACTCCGGAAAAGTGCGTCCTTCACTTTTCCTTGCACTCGTATACCTCGACCATTTTTTTCTCTCATCAAAATTTCATTCTGGTTGGTAAGCCCAGCGTGTGCAATGTGTGCGTGGAATAAAGTTGCAAATTTAATTGCGGACGCTCTTTTTTTTTCCATTCTCTGGTACGTCTATACCAGCCTGCTTTTAAAACTCTACGTCGCGGGAGTTTAGAGGACTACTTTATGCCCGGGAAAATTGATAAGACAAGAAAATAAAAAAACAAAAATACCACCAAAATTTCCATCCGTTTATCCCGAAAAACGAAGTCAACCTTTTATCAACTCATCGTATCTACTTTCCTGCTGCATCTTATCTAAATGCTAATTCATTGATGACATAACCGACGAGATCCATCTAGGTATATTCTATAAAATATATTTGACCATAATTTTGGCTCATGATATAAACGAGGCGTCGACAAACCGACGAATAAATACTTGCAGAGGAATAAATAGGGGCTGTAAAAATGGAGGCGTAAATTCACTAACTTCAGTCGTACCTACTGCAGTGTTTAGCTATTGTTAAAGCCTGTTTCCCAGCCTGGGACAAAGTTATGCAGATAAAACTAGGAGCATTTATTTCCACTCTAAAAACTGCAAAGCCACTGCTACTGGCATTTTTATACAGTTACTATTCTTGTCGGAGGATGTTTTATACCAGGTACAACTCCATACGAACGAGTATACTCGAATGGTTTGAATATGGATGACGTTGGTGAAAAATCGATATGTTAATTGCAGTCAGAAACTCATAAAGACGCGGAGCTTGGGTAGGAAAAAAAAATATAAGTAAAAAAAGAAAAATAACATTACACGAGAAAAATCTGAATCTATTTTCAGGCTGATATTATACCGTCACCCAGCCACGTCTAGATGAATTATTTATCCCTAAATATGTATGAAAGTAGAAATTTCCAGTCCCTTGTAACTTCTAAGTATAAAAAGTTGGGGTACTACCTATAGCTATATGTGCGTAAAATGTTTATTCCTTACGTTTTCAGAGAATAAAAACTCACCTCGTTCCACCGTGTCAGTATAAGGGAGGACCACGTTTGAAATATCGCTTTCCAAAATCAATAGAACGGAGCATAACAGACGAATACCGTATTCTGTACAAAAAAGGGTCACATAAGTCCCCAGATCACATATTTTGCAATTTAAATTCAATCTAAACGCTCTTTTTACGCGGGTATTCAATTCAACTACGACGGAGAGAATCCACCACATAGATCGACGTCGAAATATACATATACCTCACTTTGGGTAGGTATGTACGCGCTTCGTTACGACGGAGAACCCAACCGGCGCTGATATACGGCCGACCAGTCACTGACTCTACTACTGACAATGAGTGTCGTACGTCGGACAGTCTGGCCTCTAACGAGGGTATTCTACCCTTTACACAACGACATCGAAAATCAGTGTGACGAATAATTGAACTTACTCACAGTTCCAACAGTGTGAGCTAACGATAAGGGAAGTTTTTTTTAATTTTTATTATTATTATTCAACGCCCCTACCCTTTTACTCTTCATATTGTCGTAAGTTCAAATCATGACGATTAGCGTAATTCAACGAACAGAAATTTTTTGATATTTTCTTTTTTATTTTTAGTTGACTTTAACATGTAAGACGATTTTTTATTCCTGTCGTATTATACAGCAGGAAACATAGGGTGGATATCATGTCAGTTTTGACTATGTACCTAGATACACCCATTAACTATGTTCGTGTATTTGACATTTCCGTCTACTGCATCAGGTGGACAGCACATGCAACCTAGATACTATGTTGTTTGAATTAATCTGCACTATGTCTGTATGGAATTAAATCAGTAACAGATCTAATGAGTTTTTGGATGTTACATCAGCTGATGTTTTGGATCGAGAAATTGATGATTCGATAAAAAAATTTCACGAAAAGTATTTAGATATAAAGAGAATTTTTCTAGGGTTGTAATTTCGTTTCGTGAGAAAAGCTGGGGCTTATTTTCTGAATATTTTGGTAATTGAGCGAGTCGTTTAACTCCGATATGAATTTTTGTGAAAAAGTATGGGTTAACTATGAGAGGAAATATATTGCGAGAAGTTGGTGAAATAAAAGTCGTATTGGAGTCCAGAGGGTCCATGTATCCGTGGGGAAGTCATCTTTGGCAAAACGTGTTCTTCCTCGAAGTTATACCAAGCTCTCAGACCCAATAGAAGAACAAGTTTAACCCCCCAGGATCGAATAGACACTTCTGGCTCCACTGATCTATTACTTTATCCAAATTGACCAGACGGAAAAGTTGAATAAGTAGAGAGAAAAATCAACGTACGAATGAATAGTCGCCATTTGCCACTTCGTGCCCTCGTAAACTCGCGAGCTTTCTCGCTCTCCTGAAACGTGACGAAATATACTTTGTTTTACAAACGAGTCTAGAAAAATGTATCCCTCTTTTTCAACGGCGCGAAGTTCAAAGCATTCTCGTTTCTCGCATACGAAAATACGTTTGGAAAAAAAGTTTCCAAAGTCTAACTATAACGAAGGCAATTTGTGAAACGAAAGATTTTTACAGACTGCGTTAATTAAGATATAACGATTAAAATTTTATCACAATTTTTCTCGGTCGTTGGAGCTGGACAGCGTAATTCGAGTTTGATTCAGCGGACCAAAAAAGCTCTTCCTTATTTTCCCTCTCTCTCAAGGCCTACTTCTTCCTCTGCCTTCTTGCCGCTCTTCCGTTTCAGCGAACTCTGAAACTCCAGTGACATGTCACGAAATAAATAAAGTAACGGCAACGAAAAGTCTGAACTTTTGGGGTCGACAACGGCGCAAATCTCACTTACAACTCTGCGTACCTATACCTATACGTGTATAGGCGAGGAAATAAAAAAATACGAGAACGAATCCTGCGGGAATTAGCTGCAGTAACTCTGTAAGAAGCTGGAATTCGCCGGCCCCTGAGCACAAAGTTACACAGTGCTGAAAGCCTCGCTCTTTTTTTCCAAGGGTTGTTTTATGGGAAACCTCGAGAGATGAAGGCTGTTATCTGAAGAGGACTTTGAGCCTCCTGACGATACGCATCCCACGTATACACATCTTATATACCCACGTATACGGTGGTCTTCAAAAATCGATTACCATCAATATTTAATTAACTATAACTCATCTGTCCAAATTTCTTCTCGAAAGAGAAGTAGAGCCAGATACCCGGAAGAGGTAGATTTTCAAAAATGCTGCTTTTATTCATCTTTGACAATCCTGTCAAGGAATAATTTCATTTTCTTCACTTATCTAATAATTTACGAGACTTAAACTCGTACAATGAACTATCAACGTTAGCGAATTATTAATTGATTAGAACAAATATTCACCTGTTATTATTTTCTGATTGGTTTATCGGCTTGTTTCCATTGGCGATTAGTTACACTAGTAGGGGCGATTAGTTACAGTAGTAGGGGCCCGCGCTGTAGTCGATTGTGCGACACCGCAAAGACCAGACACTAAAATCACAGACGTGATTTATCTGACGGTAAACAGCCCGGGGATCAATCAAGGAACGTTGGTGAGAGGCGAGACAACAGCGAAAGAACGAGACCCATTTTTTGATCCACGATATAATGAAGCTTTTCGTCGTAGCCGTCTTCCTTTGAGCAGCCCAGTGTCAGGCCAGAGGTAAACTCCTCAGATTTATTCCCAGAATAATTTATCGGAAGTAGAATCGGGGCGAGGAAGTTATACGAGCTGGGGATTAATCGCATAACTCATTACACCTATTCCTATATAGATCACCGAGGACAATACACGCTGCCATCACCACGACGAGACCCAGATCCTCTGTCTTTTACTCGGAAGAGTAGGAACAACGATGTAAACTTATTACCTAACCAGACTAAAGATCGTACTAATAGACTCAACCCCCCAAACTATTCATTGTCAAACTTTAAATCAGACGAGAAAGCTTTGATATTCCACAAGCTTCAGCAATTCAGGCAAACTCTTGGTAAGTCGTCTGATATTTCCTGCTCCAATTGCGTTTCGTCAAATTTTTCGCCGGAACAGGCCAAGTTTTTATATTTCCGATTTTCATTTTTCAATTCGCCAATTTCATTTTTTCTGACTTTGATTAATCATCCATTCTCTTGTCTTATAGATGCAAACGGATGGACGAATCTCTCTCACTGGATAGGCGATTTGATAGAGTACCTGAAATCGGCTAGGGAAAATAAAAATAGAAACTCGAAGAGACCCTTCCGCAAGATTTAGATTGTAAACCTTTTGACGACTGACCAGGACGCCAAAACTGATGGTTTTCCTTACTTGAGTAAACTAAGTGCTTCTTTCATCTTTGGATTTTCTGCCTAAAGAATTTTTGGCTATTAAATGATCGATCATTTCGTTTCTCGAGCGTTATTATGTTGCAGGTAACAATCGTTGAAGAACAACTATATTGCCTCAGTAGAACTTACCTTCTTGTCCAGCTACCGTAAATAAATAATTTAACAATGTACAAGTCAGCTCGAATAAATAGTTTGAGAAATTCGTCCGCCTGCTTTAAGCTAGATGGAAAATATGATTTTTATTTTTACCTATATGCTGTATCCCCATTTCCTTCGAATTAAGGAACAGAGTATGCGGCTCAGGATTACTAAACTTCTCGATGATTAAGTGGCTTTTTTCTTATCCCATCATCATTCGCCAAACAAAAAAGGTAATTAATCACATCGACAACATCAACGAAGAGTTATACCACGCAAAAACACTCTCAATTTATTTTCGATTTTTTACGTATTCACGTTTCTTTTCTAAGGGTGAAAAAATCATGAAAATTCTCTACCCTCGGGGTACGAAACTCTTCATTATTTCTTCGAGGCTTCCTATCGAGCTCCAAACAACCTGAAACCTCTGTGATCTCGTTCAAATCTAATACGTTATTTCCCAGAATTAAATAATTCGATTCTGATACTTCATAATCCAAATTCTAACAGGTTTTCATCTCCCATCACGCAATCCTTATTCAATCCATCCAATCCAAAATTTTTAAAAGCGTAGTAAAATCTATGCGAAAACATTTTTCCATCAATAGCTATAAATCCGCAAATCTATAAGTAAATCAATTACTGTTGGGGGATTACTAAATATGAACGAACTTTCCGGAGTGCAGAATAGAGGCTAGGGATTTGTGACGTCATAAACGGCAAGTATTATTCACTTCAAAGGCTAATTTTGAGCATGGTAGCTGTAAAGAGCTAATTTCAATCCCTCGTAGTTTGACAAGCGTGTTATCATAGCTGATTTATTGAACACCGAGAGCTGAACCACCGTGTAAATCAATCGCGTATAATATATTCATACGTTTAATCTGTGCCCAACGATTCGTTCTAATTTGGTTCTGCAGATTAGAATGCACTAGCACTCAACAGAGCGTTTTTCAATTAATCAGCTCACTATCAATACAAATATATGCATGCGATTATATAGGTATAACGAGAATTTATTCATGTACTTTTTTTTTATCAGCGTCCTTTTTTTTTTTTTCATAGAGCACAGATATCAGTATAATTAGATCATTATTTTCTTTTCCTATTTTCGAGACGAAAGTTGTTACCTCACCTGATCTACTACTTGAAAAGTTTCAGGTAGTAGCTAGATATAAGAAAAGGAAATCAACGCGGAGACGGATAGCTGCCATTTGCCATTTCTTGCTTTCGCGAACTAAACTTGCCTGGACGACGTGCTTTGCGATTTAGACACGTGACGAAGTACACTTTGTTCAACAAACGAGCTTAAAACCGGTGTTCGGGCTAGGTAGGTAGAAAAATTTATTCAACACTAAAAATTCGCTCATTTTTCTACTCCTCAGCAGAGTAGCTCTGCGGATTAAGTACGCACACATTCCATATGGATTTCTTCTGACATACGATGTTCGTTAAGTTTTGCAAATAGTTACGTCGACGAGAGTCGTTATGGTATTATGTTAACAAGCACCCGTATATTTATTCCCACATTTGAGAGGGCGGTGGGCGGACGAGGCGAAGGAGTGTAGGAAATGAAACACCAGACATGTATCACAATCGCTAATAATCATGGCTTATTATTGACTAAAAGTAAAACGAATTTTCTGTTATTAATGTTTGACTTATTTAATCGCTGAAAGCGATTAGTTAAGTCAATTCAATTTCCTAATTAAAATCATACATCAGTGCTGACTTGGGCAGGTATAATAAAGCCCCGGGTCTTGCTACGACGCTGCAGTTGAGAGCGGAACATTGAGTCGAAAATAAAGTGCGGCAGTGGATTAGCAATCATTGAATAAGTGAGAGAAGTGATCAAAGGGAGAGAAAAGGACGCCGTACTATCCTCGCTGGCAAAAGATGAAGCTCTTATTAATAGCGACTGTCGCTCTTGCCTTCATCGTGTGCCAAGCCGAAGCCCGCCGCAACGGTAAAATAGACTGAAAATCGAAAATGCGAAAATCTGAAACCCGTGGCGATAAAAGGAGCAGAAATTTCCTCCGTTTTCCCGCAGTTTACCTTAACGCGATTGACAACGAGACACCCTATTCCCATTGAAATAGTCAAGAGAACCAGGCTAACTTGAAGGGAAACAGTGGTCCTCGATTTCCCCATTCCGTTGTGTTTAATCCCCGGCAAAATTTATTTCGAGTCTTTGCTCTAAATTAATACGCGATTTGCTCTATTATACTCTACTTAAAATGTATTCGATTATTTCTCGCCAATTTTCTTCCGTATTTACTGAAAATTTCTTTCACAGATCCATGGGCCGATATTGTGAAAACTTCGAGGCCTTTAAACGGGGTCTCACCCAAGGCCTTTGCACGACATGGGGGGCATAGGATGCACCAAATTCCGCGACGGAAGCCTACAACTAATAACAGCCGGGGCTTAAGCCGTCTGCGTATGGAAGTCGGCCAGGCGATGATTGAAAAGTTTCGATTACTTATACAAGGCGCTGTCGCGGTACTTAGAATGCTCAAGAAGATCGTTGGTAAGTTATTTCCTGGCAAGTTCAAAGATTTGACAAGAAAAAAAGCGATTGGAGAAAATAAAATCTAACGGGATTCCATCTTTCAAGTGATTCTGTGAATTTTGATTCAATGCCTACGCTACAACTTTAACGCTTTCCAGACAAAGCCGGATGGACAATGCTGTCCCAGCTGATGGACACCCTCATAGATGCTCTAAATCAGTTTTCGGACAACCTCAGTACAGGCGAAGACTTGCCACTACCTGAGGACGGCCCGCCATCTATATCACCCGAAATACCAGAAGAAGAACCAGAAATCTTACCTCCTGCACCCGAACCCGAACCCGCACCCGCACCTACACCTGCACTTGGACCACCGCCACCGCCCTTTCCCTATATCCCGAACAGGCCTTTGTTTAAGCCGTATGGGGGGGGCCGGTGTCGTCCGAACGACCTGCGTCCGCATTGCCAAGAGGGTGCGTGAAGAATTAATTCGCGATCCAAATCCGATCCCAGTATTGAATCCTGCGATTAAAAATATACCTACATCTTCTCGGTGAAGGAATTCAGCGATATTTTTCTATAGTTTTTTAACGACTAAAAAAGGTCTGTTCGAAAAACGTGTACTACAAATTTTAGAATAGGGCAATGGGAGTATTGAAAAGAGATGCGATTTTTGACCGAACCTTCTTTACTCGTTTACATAAGAATGAAAAAATGTTTTGTTTTTTTTTTTTGAAATTTCGGTATAGTTCTTGGGGATGGTATAATGAAATTGAGTTTATTTATATTTTTGATTGATCGCTTTGTGATAACACTGATATTTTGTTTCTTTATATTGGCGTGTTCAAGGTTATCGCAGTTAGTGAAGACCCGGAACGATTTCCGCTGTGAAGCCTGCTTGTTACTTCTCTGCCTACACGTTTTCTGTACAATGCATTATGGCTGTTCTAATAAATCTTTAAGAACAAATATAAGAACACGAGTTTTTAGTTAGTTTAGATAAAAATCTGCAATTATATCTTACGTTTATTAACGTCATGATTTATTTATGTCAGACGCTTCGTCAGATTTCATATCGAGATTGATGGGCATCGACGCCGAGGATAAATCAAACAGGTAAAATATTCTCGTACGAAAATTGCGGACAGTGATCGAGTTCGATCAATTCTCGATCGCGCCAAGCTTTGACCGTAAGATCAACGTCAGAACTGAAACCGCAAAGAATCAAACACACAAACAGTTGATTAAGTAAACGTGGGAATACTGTAAATTTTATCCATCATACGTTTCCAATTTCTATATTATGCACTTTCAAAGCCTTTTTTGACTAGAAATCTTCTGATAAATCACACTTCGAAATGAATTGAAAATCACCAATTCTATTGTAATTATAATTTGGTTTGTCTATCACAAGACTTTTACGTATAGAAAAAAAAGATACTGGCTTAACCAGAGGCCAGAAGACAGGAGACAGTTTTCGCTTGAGCTGATCTACTATTTGCGAAAATTACGGGGCCCAGGTAAGAGCAAGGCAAATCAACAAGCAGACGGATAGCCTCAATTTGCTGTTTTTTGCTTTCTCAAAGTTGCCTGGACGCCGTGCTTATTTGCGCTCAGACATGTGACGAGGTATAATTTGTTCAGCAAACGAGGCTAGAGCTTGTATTTTCGCAAATGGTACCTTGAAATATTTGTACCCCGGTCAAAATGCCTCCATTTTTCGTCTCGGCAGTATTCTGATTAAGCGCATACATTCCACGTAAATTACGTCTCGTATATCCACTCTGTTCGTCAAGTTTAGCGAATAGTTTAGTCGACTAGAATCGTGACAGTACTCAGTATATATAAGCATCCATGCGGGGTAAATCCGTGAGTAATGTCCCGCTGGGATAGAACCAGTACCACTATTGCTAACTCATGAACGTACTTGTAATATGTCGCCAGCGAATTTCGCAGCTGTTAATCATAAGTCAAATTCTGTGAGACATTTGGATATCTACTTACGTGTAATTTGAGGTATCAGTAGATACAAACAAAACCGCTGGTGTGTTTGTCGGTGGTTGAAACTTTAACATGATTGAAAAATTGGCACAATATTTCGACCGTTCATCATGAGAAAACTAATCGCGTTAGAATTTTATTATTGAGTAGGAACGAGGCGAGTATTTGGTAATAAAATTTTGATCTCTTGACTCAGTCTCGGCTATTATTTCAGTCGATTCTATTTCCTAATTAAAATCATATCTTAATGACGACTTGACTGTAGGTATATTAAAAACCAGAGGCTGTGTACGACGTCGTAGTTCACTCCGCGAGATTGAGGTGAATAGAAGAACGCTAGCTGGTCAGGGATTGCACAATAATTGAGGACTGATCGAAGAACTAGAAAAGGACGTCAAAATGAAACTCTCATTAATTGCCGCTGTCGCTTTCGCCCTCGTCGTATGCCAAGCCGAAGCTCGAAGTGAAGGTAAAATAAACTTGAAACCGAAGACTTGAGAATGTTAAATCCGCGGCGGGAAAGAGAGCAGCACTATCCTCGGTTTTCCTGCAACTTATCTTTCCGCGATTCTCTCCCGGCGAACAACAAGCCACTCTATTCCCATTCGAATAGTAAATAGAACCCGACTGATTCGAGGGAAAAATGCGCTTCCTAAATTTCCACGTCTCGAATCCTTGTTCCCAATCAATAAACTTTTTCACACAGTTATTAGTTCATTATAAAAACTTGAATTTTTCTCGACAATTTTCCACTCTCTTTACCCTGGAAAATCCTTGCGCTACAGATCAAACCGACATCTCTTACTCACCTGATGCCTCACTACGGAGGTGGTCACTAAATCGGAGGTACCGAGGCGAGGACGAAGACTGGACATATCCCACGGCTCGGAGTCAAAGTCGGCGGCGATTCCAGTTCGTAGACACAATTATTGATAAATTGAAAGAAGCCGCAGACGGCGTTGCGTCGACGCTTGAACCGATAAGGGATCTTCTCGGTAAGCTATTTCCGATCCGGTTTGAAGATAGAAACGAAATTTCATCCGCATATAGTTCTTCGTTCAATCCCACTTCGTCTTAAGCACAGATAAGAACGGATTCACGAACCTAGGAGGCGCTATGCAAAACTTAATACAAGCTGTCCACGACTTCGCCGATAGCGTTAAAACAGCTAGAACTCCGAAGTCGCTATATCCAGCGGACCAACCGCGCTGGTTGTAGTGAAATCTGCAATACACGTGCCCGCAATGTCGAAGAGGTATGCGTGAACAATTAAACGATCGGAATCTGCGGTTAAAATGATCTGTAACTGGGCTCGGGGGCGATGAAATGAAACTCAGTTCATTTATGTTCAGAATCAATCGTATTGTGTCATTACTAATATTCCTGTTTCAGATTTCGAGGTGTTCCGGGTTACAGTGGCTGGTGTGGATCCTACCTGCAATTATTCTGCCCACAAGTATCGTGTAGAATGTATATTATAGCTGTTCGAATAAATATCTGATAAAATAAAAGCACGAGTTTTTAGTCAGAGTAAAAAACTGCGGTGCGTGGAGATTGATTCAATGTTGTAAACCCATCAAACTACGAGCCCATTTATTATATTCAGACGATTTGACAGCGCGACATCGAGCTCGGAGCTTATCAAGGACGGGGATAAATCAATCGCGCGAAATGATCTTGTACGAATATTGCGGGGAGCGACCCTGCAAATTGAAATTCATTAATAAGACAATATGACTCCCGCAAAGCATATCATGAAATGAGGCGAAATTTATGTGGCAGCCCATTTCAAGCGTAAAATTAATGCCAAAAGTGAGAGTTGAAGCGTAATTTGAATGAACAAAGCGAAGTGTCAAACACGGAAACAGTTGATACGAACAATATACAGTCAAGAATTTGTTTATAATACGTTTCCAGTTTCCCTGCAATTTTCGAACGCGAATTTTTCGCACGAGTGCTCAAGCGGACGTGAATCTTTTGTATATATTGGACGTGGTAATTTCTTTCTAGATACGTCAGAGTCAATGCTGCTTCGAATTATCTGTCCGAATGGACCAGCGCAGTCTGTTGCCACACAGAACGGTCTGTTTCCTTTTTTCTTTTTTAAGAAAAATCGATACTACGTGGATAGGTTTGGTCCTCACGAATCACCCTGCGTCTTCAATTGTGAGGAGACAGCACTCCGTAGTAATACCACGTTATGTGTATACGTGGAGCATTTAATCATTGAAAATGCTAAGCCATGGAAACAAGGCTCACTATGTGCGATATCGGCTGGCCCACTTCCAGATCCGGAGTGGTGCCTCGACTCACCAAGTATTAAACCAACCCTATGTTTGCCTATCCCTCTACCCTCTTCCAATCCGCAATTTGAATACAAATATACGTTCGCCATGCACGTATTCGCACGTTACGTACATTAATAACCCTAAGAATAAGAATGTTGTAATAGCTGGACGAAACATTGCGGCTCTTCCTCCGGAAGGACCACCCGGTACGTTTTCTGATTCTTTATTAAAAGCCAATTAGCGATCTCAGATCCTTGGAGGCGGAAAGTTTGCTCCGACTTACGCAAGAAATTCATCTTCAGATGAAGAGGGTGGCTTTTGCGAGCCTCCTTTTCGCGGTAAACCGCAGTGCTGACCACCCTAACCATTCGTTTAAAATTTGACGCCAAGTTTTTCGATATTTCTTAATATTCCATTAGCCTGCATCTGCGCCACGATCTATTCCTGAAGTGTGGTATACTAGATTTGTCTTTTAACTCAAAGACCTACCATGTATAGGTATATAATTCCATATAGTATATGGATCGTTCTGATTCTCACTCTTCCTTTTATCATTTTTGTTCCTTTTTTTTCATACGCATTTTCGGATTCTGTAGATTGCAGAGATGTTTTACGGCAGGTAGAAAACAGTCATTCGATTCGAGAAAGAAATTGGGTTTCCATTGTATATACCAGACCCAATTTCCCAATAAATTTTTATTCCAATTCCTGGACTGGCTACGCTGTTATATTATTCATTTACACCCTGCAGGCTAATAAAATTGGTTTCAATTTCGATAGGATCTTTACTCAGTGTTGACCCTTTGCAATAATATTTCACACTTTAATTCACCTTGTTATCTTCATCTAGCCATATATATTTCAGCCGTCGAAGGTTTGTTCTTTTTCTCCCATTTCTCTTTTCGCCCAAAAATAAACGGAAAAAAAAATATATACCGGAGCATCTTCTGATGCATTCGAGGAACCGGAGTAACTGTATCCTCTCCACGAGGGGCTGCTAGACAATAATCCCGTGTTTTATAACGATGTAAGAAACACGTGAAGCGGTACTCATGAGCTAACGCAGAATGCATCATAATGAATCGAAAAAAGAAAAAGAGATGTTAATCCTCTCAGAAAATTAAGTTATTCTGATCGCTACCGTCATCATCTATTCATTCTCTTCGTTACTGCTACAAACGTATGATAATTCTATGCAAGGTTTTTCAAAGTCCGAGTGAAGGGACGCGGGCATAGAACTTGCACGGAAAAAGACGGGTGAAAAGGATCGTGATAAATCACTGCATCCCTAGAGTGCTCAAAGTTTTTTTCCCTACTTTTATTCCTGAAGAGTTATCAGTTCGGGTAGAACTAGACAGGTGCGTAACTTTCCCAGGAGAATTTTAACCCGGTGATAACTGGCACGGTCAACTTCTGCACCGGTGAAAAATCTAATTAACTTATCCCACCGCCCACGAGCCTCATTTTCTACACCAGTAATTTAACGGGTATAAAAAATTCACGATTAAATTAAAATTGAATAAAAAACGAATAAAATCTACAGACTATAATTTCCGGGTCTCAATTTTCTAGCCATTACAGGCCCAGGCGAATTAACTCTAGATATATACTACGTAGCAGAACTCACCCTTGTAGTTAGCTTCGAAATTTCAAGATATTGCTGCTCTAGCTGTATACCAGTAAATGCATGTATACATATCAGGAGAGTGCAGCTGCTGACGCTAATGAAAACTGTCTTAATTAATTGGCAGTGTTCTCTCGCATCAGGGCTCTTATAATTAATCAACGTTCTAATCTACAGCAATTAAGCTTTAATTTGTAAAACGTCTACGTATAATGATAATCATAATTTTTCATTCACCCCTTGTCGTATGAGCGATTAATTCTAAGGTTAAAAAACTTGAGAGATGACTTCGGTACATGCATCGCACTACAGATCTGGTCGAATGACGCAGAGTCACGATGAAAAAGGCGTGAGATTTTATGCATGAAAAAAAAATGCCATTTTTGTCGCAAAATATAACAATAGGCAGGCACGATCTTGGCAAAGGACAGAGTCAAGTCGACAAAGTTTTATTCCACAGCTATTATGTCAATTGAAAATTTCCCCGACGATAGTCAGATGAAACGGTAAGGTAACCACAGGTGAGGCGTGGTTCGAACCCAGGTTCCCGGGTTCTGGATCAATATTAACTCCCATAGCGCACCTGCCTGCTTGCCTGCTTGTCTGCCGCTGCCTGGACCATTACAGTGAGATCAAGAGACAGAAGTTTTACCCATTAAATATAACCTCAGTGCTGGTAATGTAGCGCGAAGGGAGGATTTTTCCAAATAATTCATTTCGAATTTACTTGAAAATAATGAATTTATTGCGAGACGGAATACGGTGGCTCTGGCATCTGAAATTATTCAGTCTAAAACGGCTCGAGGAAGTGGAGGATACCTGTGAGTCGTATTACACCGGTGAGGGAAGAGAAGAGACCTGAAGAGGACTTTGAGACTCCTGACGATACGCAAACCATGTGCCTTTACAATTTAATCTTGCGTTTTATAGACGCGCACGGAATGGCCTATAGAAATGGATTATTGTCGACGTCAGATCATTATTTCGCTTTTTATAGTCATTGCCAAATAATCTATGCATTCTAAACGCGATTCTAATTAGCAGGCCGATATATTACCGATATGGAAATAATCGAACTGTCAAGGTTAGCGAATGATTAACTGATTAAACCAAAGCTTGGATTATTATCGTCTTCCGACTGGCTTATCGGCTTGTTTCTATTAGCGATTAGTTTTATCGCGTTTATTTCGTCATCTCAACCATGGCCTAGTGACGATGTATTTAACATCGAACGCGTGGAGTCTACGCTGTGGTCCATTGTGCGATGCCGCAAACACCGAGGGCACTGAAATCACTGACGTGATTTATCTGACGGTAAACAGCCCAGGGATCAATCAAGGAACGTGAGTCGGAGACGAGAAAACAGCCACGGAATAAGACCCATTTTTTGATCCACGATAATGAAGTCCTGCAGTGTCAAGCCAGGGGTAAACTCTTTAGATTTATTTCCAAAATAATTTATCGGAAGTTAAATCAAGGCAAAAATGTTATACGAGTCAGGGTCTAATTTCGTTATTAATTAGCTGCATTACTATAGATTTTTGAAAATTATCGATAACGACTCAATCGACCTCAATTACTAGCGGGCTCCAGTAAGTCTATTGGCGAGATGGAATATCCGTGTCAATCTTTTTATAAATAGACTTATTCTTAGAGGTGCAGACATGCTGGCCTTCATGATAAAGATGCTGCAGAAAATTCAAGAATCTATCTAGGCAATCGCTGAATTGACAACTTTACTCGTATTTCACAGAACAGAATTAGAAAAGAGGTTTTTTTTTTCTAACTGGGTATAACTACATCATTCATTAATTTCTACCTATTAAAAAGTTGCAATAAACTCTTCTCAAGAAATTAGAGTGTATATATATCCAGCTGTGGAAAAATATTCTGGTTGTTATTTTCACCTGAATTTTTTTTTATGAACTTTTAATCGATAAACTGTTTTTTCTCAACTCATTATCATTCGTCCAGCAAAGAAAAGTGATTAATAACTTCTATGACGTGAACGAAGAGTTATATTACGCAAAAAATAGTCTGAATTTCATTTGCGTTTTTTATCGACTAGATAATTTCTTTTCTCGGAGTTGAAAAAATTATGAATATTTTCCACCCTCGATGTCTGAAATGCTTGATTATATATTCGAGGCGTTTTCTCTGGCTTTAAGTAGCCCGGAAAATAGACTGTGAACTCATACGATTCGACTACTTTCAGTCTTTTCCCAAAAACTGCATATTCTCATTTTAATACTTTACCAGATAAATATTCAGATTCTCGCCATCAATTGCGTAACTGCTGCTCAAGCTATTCACGCGCATCGCCGAATTCGAAAAGCATAGTAAAAGCAGTACAAAAATATTTTTTTATAAATAGGAACATTCGATCATCTAATTTAAATTAGGATTCTAAATTAGAAAAAATTTCAAGAAACTTATTGGTCACAGATTCCCAGGTTCTGGATCAATATATTAATTCCCATAACGTATCTGCCTGCTCTCTCGCTCGTCCCCATCTACTGCTGGACCCTTACGGTCAGATCGGAAGACGATATTATGTTCATATTAAATTAGACCTCAGCACAGCAGCAACAGATAAGAATATTGAAGATAATTATTAATCAAAATTTCAAAAAGTTTATACCGACTATTATGATGCCATCTAAATTCTAATAATGTATTCGGTTGATGACGGGGAAACGGAAGTCAACAAATTTTCAGTAAAACGACAGAAAGTGTTTCTCTTCGCTCGCGCTGTTTATTTCCAGGTATTGAAAACTTGTGAAAAAATTGTACTCATGCGAATTCGCAGAAGATCTCCTGGTGAATAATTGATTTTCAACAAAATGTCACTTGTTTTTACTCACGGATATACCAGAGGTCAACTGCTTCGTGTTATATCACGAGAAGAGAATCTCTCAGGACAGATATACATGGCCCTCGACAGAAGTATATAAAATATCATCTACATCCCGAGCAAAAAAGCATTGTGCTTTTGCACTTCGCGGCATTCGGTCTACCTGCTATTGAGTAAAAAATATTTGGCTGAGGCGACGTAAGATTGAAAAGAATTTTTGACACGAGTAACACGTTTCCGGCCGTGCCTTTCCACCTCGGTGAAAGGGAGATAAAAATTTCTTGTTGAAAGGAGTAACAGTAAACTTTTGAAAATAAAATACTGTGTGTCATCCCATACCTACACGCAGGATATTTCACGCAATGATGTAAATTCGTCGACTCAAATTCGCCCTTTCAATCACCGATCAATTTTCCCCCCACAGGGTGAGGCAATAAATAAATAAACTCACTAGGTCAGGTAAACTAGGGGCAGATCTGAGCTGAGTAAACTCTAATATTACTTAATCTCAGTTTGGTACATCTTGTAAGCTGTTAATCACAATTTACGCGCCCTCAGCAGTTTCTAAGGAACTCGTTAGTGCCTTTTATTGGTTGTATATATATATGTATAATTCTGCCCTTAGCAGTTAATTTCTCCAATTATACCTACATGAATCTGTTCCTATGTAACATGCGGCATAGATAATATACACTTAGTTATAAATAAGCCGTTCGTATAGTGGATGCACGAAGCTTCCGCCGTGTAGAGATTGGAATTAACATCGTTAACGAGGAACATACGTATAGGCTTCACTTGAATGGAGCTTAACGTTGCTAATGGACAAGTTCCTCGGCATTAGACTCGCTGAAAAATTAATATCTCGTGCCCTGCAGCTGCCCTGCCTCCCTTAACGGCTTTAATTCCGTTTCTATCCCAGCTGTTACAACAACTGTTATTCAACATTCTATTTCCTTGGCTAGAATAGAGATGGTTCCGTCCTATGTATACACAATGTTCGAAGAAGAAAGTTAGGGAGAGATTGGTTCCTGTGGCGGTGGTGGAACCTAATGCCAACTTCCGTTCTCCCCTGCCAATGTTATCCTAGCCCCTTTACATCCCTCGCGAAACTTATGCATTATTTAAACTCCTGTCTGCCTATCCATTACATACGAGTGGTGGTTTTCGTAGGTCCTTAGACACATGAACACGAAACTGACCTGTAAATGCCTGTCGCTTTTTCGACAAACTATACTATTAGCCGAAGTATGAATAAAGTGAGTCGCGCGAAGTATGATTATTCCAAATTCCGCTTGATGTCTGATTTGGTAGTGTCGGGAATCGGATAGGATTGAGTTCGCAGGTTGATTCATTCGTCGAAAAGCTCCGATCAGAAACCTCGTTTACTTCGATTACTGACAACGCGAGTACATGTACACGAGAATGCAATTAATCAAGCGAAAGTTTCGCCCTTGTTTCACTCGATCTAGCCTCTATCGATACGTAGCACCATCGACTACATGCGAACAGAATTATAGGAGAAGTTTTAGTCTGACTGTGAGAATAAAATGAAAACTTTTAGTCAATGATCCGAGGCTTCAAACCATTGTATAAATCCAGATAGTGTGAGGAGAGAAATATCAGTGTAGCGAAAACAGTGTGACAGACTAAGTAGAAGAGAGAGCTTTGCGAATGGCAGGTATGAAATTGGAGAACGAACCGTGAGGAGATAAGTACGTCTACTATAATTCCGCTCTGTCACAAACGTTGAGAAATTGTCTTTTCAAAATAAATACTCCAGTCAAATAGTATCAAAAATTACGAAATATGTATCTACAAAACGGACTTAATAGCCATTTTTTTTTCTTTACAATCAGCAGAGGATTACATAAGGCGACTAAATTGTAAAAAATAAAATGATTGAATAGATCTTCGATCATGTAAATTTTTGACCAGTAGATGCCGTGAATTGCGAGATATTACTGGGGTACTAAAAGCTATCCTAACTCCCCGATAAGAGTCGTATACCTTTCGACCTGTGAACTATTGAACTACGGAGTCGGTGAACTCGAAACATAAATTTATGACGGATCTGACAGGTGTTCTCGCAGCCCTAAAGAAACGACATTATAAAATCATCTGGATTATATTTTTTCTGCGTTTTGTTATTTTCGATCTGCATTCAAGACTGCACGAAGTCAGGACCTCCGGGAATAGCCACATGGGCAGGTGACGTTCCGTACCTGACACCCGCAGGGGATGGTTGAGCTCCCAGCTTCTTGTGGCTCTAACAGGGTGGAAAAATTCCGACTGTTACGGGAGATAAGACTTGCGTGGTTTCATTTCTAAAAAAGTAGCTATGCGAAATTTTCGTCAAAATTGATTCCGAGTGAAGTAAAATTATTTCTGCTTTCTCGTTACAACGGATAACAATGGGAAAGAAAAGAATAGATTCCGTGGAATAGAATGAATCGTGGAAATTTTAACGAATAATAATGAAGAGAGAGCATCATAGTATCTACCATGCAAATGGAAATGTTTATAAATAAAAGAAAAAAGAAGAAACTCCGTACTTTAATAGCAAAAATATACGAGAAGGATATATCGTCTGGATTTCCCGTCGTGGAACGAGGTGTTTTATGCGACAAACAGCACTGCGGTTTTCATTCAAACTGCAGCTCGCCGCTAGAACGAAACAGATGCGGTATATCGTAGACATATGTTTTACAGCTGCTGTGGATGTCACACAGTTAAATCTGCGATTCTAAATAACAAATAGACACTCCAGATTCTCTGTATCAATCCTGCTAATTGTGAGTACTCGTAATGAAAAATTCCTCAATTGCATGAATATAATTTGTAAATATTGAATTTTTCAAAGAGAACAGACGAATGGATGTTGAATAAAATGATTGTTTATCTGTGGGTGGTTAAATTTAGTTAAATTTTTGTAAGGAATTAAGCGTTAACAAAGCAACAGGCTCTCTTGTCAGATATTTAAAAGGATATTTTTCTCCGCTACTTTTCCTTTGTTCCTTTTCCTGTATGAGGACAAAGGTAAATCAGCCCAGGTTATATATCGACCTGTTTTCAACGTCAGGTAGGTATACTGCGAAAGGGCACGATTGTCCCGGAAGAAGGATCTCGCGGTGGTTAAATTCGCGTGCGTGTTTCTCCCGGTGGCAAAATTATCCACCTCTTGGATTATTCAGCCTTCGTGGGACACCCACGTTTTGGTTTCTGACAAATTCACAGGACAAACGTCACCCAACGTCGCTCAAACTCACCCATAATTTCCAGCTCGGCTACCGAAATATTTAACGCTATAATATTAATATCACAACATCACTAGGGAATATTCTACGTAGAGTTTCACTAAGGGTTATATACGCCCGTAATACCTGAGCTTAAAATAATTCCGAGATGAATGTCGACTGTTAAGGGGGGGGTAACGTTATTTCGGTAAGAAAAAAAGCCATGTTTTCAAGATTTTTTTTTGGTCATGCAGATAGTGTTAGTTGATTTAGCCAATGTCTATATAATAATGCAACATTTGAACAATATTTTCATAAATTTTCATTGCAAAATATTGAAAATTGAGCGAGTGACAGTGAATCTCCGGACGTGCCTCGAAAAAAAGTGGTGTTCATCATAACTCGAAAGAGAATCATCTGAAACGAAAAAACCAAAATGCATTTGTTAAAGGAAAGGTTTCTCGAGGTAATGACGAGAGGATTTTTTTTTTTTCTAATAATTATCAATTTTACAACAACAAATAGCCGATTTTTTTTTGGCGAAAATTGGTTGTTTGGCTTCCAAGGGCTACGAAAAATTGAAAAATCGAAAAAAAAAAAAAATCCTCTCGTCATTACCTCGAAAAACCTTTCCTTTAACAAATGCATTTTGGTTTTTTTGTTTCAGATGATTCTCTATCGAGTTATGATGAACACCGCGAAACCACTTTTTTCCGAGGCGCCTCCGGAGATTCACTGTCACTTGCTCAATTTTCAATATTTTGCAATGAAAATTTATGAAAATATGGTTCAAATGTTGCATTATTATATAGACATTGACTAAATCAACTAACACTATCTGCATCGCCAGAAAAAAATCTCAAAAACATGGCTTTTTTTCACCGAATTAACCTTACCCCCCCCTTAACTCAATGTACTTTCATTTTCATTAGCTGAGCTTTTCCGAGCCCCAAAACTACCTAGTAAGCTACAGGAAATCCCTCGAGGATTCATTCCACATATCGATGGATTTCGCTGTATTGCAAGGCGGGAGTTTATCTCTCTGCACCTACCAGCCCGGATGTAATAATTTTTACCAAGAATTTACGACTCCGAAAAATTCCAAAAAATACCTCCAATTCCTCAATTTCGATGGAAGAAGCCTGGAAGTTTATCAAACTTTATTTTTCAATATCATGAATCAGAAGTTCGAAACGATTTTTCTGCCATTTTTCATCCCGACAATATTTCAACTCTTTTATTTCCATTTTCATCTATTTTTCCGCTGTATTGTGTTCCTGATTGTAAAACTTCGGACGAAACTTCATTCCAGATTTTTTGTTTTTTGAAAAAAGCTCAGGTTACCACTCAAGTCCTCGGAGCTTAAGTAATTCTATCATCAGAAGAGCTTGAGCAGTAGAACTCTCACAGTTACCACCGAAGGTTCAGAGTTATCCTCGCCGAGCTTGCAAGAGCGAATATTGGTAAGACAGGAAACTGCGCAAGCTTTTGTCAAAAAAGATGTCCCCGCTTTTTTACCACCCCCAAAAGGTCGAATTGAAATAAAAAAGACTCCATGAAGCTGCATCTCGCTAATATTTACCTCCGGAGCTTTAGAGGTTTCCAATTTGAAACTTGCATTATTGGCAGGGCATTGGATTACCGAGTTCTTAAAATTTCTTCACATGTTGTCTCCGGGTTATTTTTCTTTGTAAAACTGTTTAAAAACGTGACGTAATCAGCCCTGAAAAAATCTAGAGCACGTATTCAATTAGAAAATGGCCTTCTGATAAAACGTGTAAATGTAAACGGAAGTGTAATATTCTAAAGATACCGGAGTCTCGACAGAAATTGTAAACTAATTATTATTGTTCCGAGCTTTAACAATAAGCCCAGTTTTCTGCTTCAAAGTTATCAATTAATTGTGACAGCGTAATGTTTTAATTAAAGGAGAATATTAATTCGACTGACGTTTCCTTCCCGAGATACACACCACCCTGATTATTCTCCTAATTGGTGATTGAGGTTGAAAGAAACTCTGAAAGATAGGAGAATACAGAACGTAATATACGCGTCGTTGTTTCGAACTAGACAAGCTTTTGGAAAGAAGATCGTCATCCAAAAACTCCTTTGATGTTAGTATTGTTGAAATTTTACCCAACCCTTGTGCTTTCTCCTCCGGAAAAAGGTCCGGGTAAAAAATTCCGGCCATATAATTACAAGGTCTAAGACACAATTCAAAGCAGAATCCCTGAAGTTCAAAGGGATCTTCTGGAAATTGCATACAAGCCTAGATCATCACTCTTTCATATAAATATATTATAAAGAAAAAAGTTGTCATGTTAGAGAAGAAAAGATCGCCAAGTTTTTTTATACGGTTGAGAAAATCTGTTTATAAAATAGCGGAAAAATAGATATCCAGGCGATTGGATCGATCTTGAGATTGAAGAGGGGAGAAGAACCTTTTCGGTGGCGACAGGCTACGCAGTAGTGCATGGCTAGCCATCGATGAAATAAACCCTCTGAAAAATCCTTAGAGATTTTTTAGCGTTACGACGGGTCGGTCAAGATAACAATCTATCCATCCCGCGAGAGCCTGAGGGTTCAGGATCTTTTTATGCCGAAAAAAATCATATTTTATATCACCTCACCTCTTTTATAGACCTGAAAATACTGTTTCTTTACAATCCTGTCTCGATAGAAATCACATTTTCAATAAATGAAAGAAAAACAAAACTGAAATGGAACTTCTCTCTTCGTGGAATTATGGATGAGATCCTGATCTGAAATTGAAATCAAAGACTTCTGGAAAATACACGGACGTCGTATGCTGGTTTATGATCTTTTTTTCTCTTACCATTAACGAATCAGACAATTTTGTCCCGCTATTTATTCTTTATGTGTTTACTTTTTTTCTCAGCATTCAAATTGTCACCCGTTTATATGCTTCGACGCAGATTCCGATAGAACGTAAACGAATATATATTTGATTTTCCAAATCGGAAATATCCAATTTCACGCGTCAAATGACGTTCATAAATCCTGAACTGGGTGAGAACAAAAAAGATATAGTGAGGATTTGAATATTCGAAGCCACAATTCACACGGCGTTCAATTTTCTTGATAAATCCCATAAACCTCAATTCTGTAAGGACTGAGACTGAAAGCTATCGGTTTCCCGAGTCAGAATATTGAGCCTACATGAGCCTACATGAACCTACATGGACCTACATGACGATTTTTAATTATTTCTATCGATAAATAAATCGAAATAATCAATTGATCCTACATTCCGATACTCGGTACGGACAAATTTTTAGTATCGGAATGTAGGCTCAATTGATTATTTCGATTTATTTATCGATAGAAATAATTAAAAATCGTCATGTAGGTCCATGTAGGTTCATGTAGGCTCATGTAGGCTCAATATTCTGACTCGGGATGCAGGAATTCCTGCATCTGAATATCGACTAAAAATTCCCTATTCCACCAATAAATATAAAACCTTGAAGACAACATTCTTAAACGCAAAACGCGCCCGGCCGGAAGGGCTGATATCAAGCATGAATAATCCTGCATGGCTATAGCTTAATCACAGAGAGAGAGAGAGAGAGAATTTACCGAATTAGTAAAATGTGTTTAACCGAAAGAATCGATTGTGGCAAAG
Source organism: Rhogogaster chlorosoma (assembly GCA_944452935.1). Lineage (NCBI taxonomy): Eukaryota > Metazoa > Arthropoda > Insecta > Hymenoptera > Tenthredinidae > Rhogogaster > Rhogogaster chlorosoma. Next base: position 24,293,047 of record OX101800.1, on the reverse strand, counting down.
AGTTTGATTCGAATAAACATAATTATAGCTTTTAACTTAACTACAGCGTCAATTTTTGGTCGAATCAAAAGCTACTTTTCTCGAATGAATTTTCATTTCGTTTAATCGAAGAGCCATTTTCTCCATTTGGATTATAACAAGAAAGAAAAAGCTCTTCTATCTCTTCGGCATTCGTAAACCACGTCTATCGATGTCAAAGTAAGTAGATGTGAAATTTTTTTGATTTCTTATTCTAGATTCAACGCTCACCGACATCAGCCCAGCAAATTGTACAGTTTTCACATAAGTGGCTAATTTCCTAGGATTCCACCACTTAACGTGATGACAGGCAATCGTAAAGGAACGTTAAAAAATATGGCGCTTCGTGGATTACTCCCGACTCGAGCTTTCCTTCTTCTTTTTCTTCCTTCTTTTTATACTCTGGGTGATATTCGCGACACAGAAGCTCGTCACTCCACCCACATGCGAATGATAAAAAGTAAGAAAAAATGACGAATAAAAGAACAGGTCGTATATTCCTGGCTCGAAAGCTCGTCGAAGAATAATTTCACCGGAGTTGCGTAGGCTCGCTATGAAATGTGATCACTCTTGTCAGTTGTGAGGAAAAATATTCCAAAAATTGGTGGATCATGTTTCTGAGAATCGCTTTCCAAAGAGAAAAGCCTGTTCGATTGCTCATTCGATTTCATACCAAAATAACATCGAACTTGTAATTCCTACGTTCAGAAACGAGCTCATTATATCCTACGTGATAAAACGTCTCTGCAAACACGTTTCCCGACCACCCAGGTAGTTGAAAGGTACGATAAAAACAGTCTGCAGGGTAGTTTGAAAGCTTTCACTGGACATGGTTCGGGCTTAAAACGCGAAGCACGTCACATCAGGGCGTAAAGCTCGGCTTACTGATGTAAGCCGAGTCGCAAATGAAAAGCACTTGACTTGAAAACTGAGTCCGATATTACGTGCATTCATTCAAATTATATCTATAGCTGGTAGATAGAAGCTCGACGAGTCAAAGTTTCCTGGAATAAAATAAAATGATATTGCAAATGATATTGGAGCTGATGAGACCTTGCTTAGCAAAGAGATACCAAGGATAACTCTCTTTCCTCAATTTTTGAAAAGTACCGAGATACGTTTGAGCCAAAGATATGACCTCGTATCAACGAGGGTTTCGTACTGTTCTAGCCATGTGTACCATGTATCTATATACAAAATACATATAGGTATGTATGTATATATGTATTCGTGTAACAACTCGGGTATAAAATCCAAGGTTTATCACCCCAGTTATATGGGATGATGAAAAGAAAGAGGAATCCCTTGATCTCTCATAAAAAAAGGCAGCTTCTGAAATGACAAAACTTTTTTTTTCTCGTTTATAAATCATTCTTGCCTCCCGCCTGCATGTAAACCTACGATATGTGAAGAAGAAAAATTGGTCCAAGCATTTGTTATTTTATTTACCTGATGTTAAATATTAAAAAACCTTTGGTTAAATATATAGACAAGGTTTTGTAACGCCTGTGAGATCTTTGGCGAATTGCCATCTGCCCAATTGCTGGTTGAATCAATTCTCAATGTCTGGAATAAAATTCTGAAAGCAAGCTCTATGGACGCGGAGAAACGTTCGTTGGGATTATTCAGCTGGTAGAATGTTATCGCATTCCTATTACTGTTTTATTTATATTCTCCTCACTAGCCTCAGATATTTAATAATACTTTGAAAAATTCTTATAGAAGAATTCGTAGATTTTTATCGGGATTGTTTTATCGATTTTTTTTACCCTGATAGATTTCAGACATCGTAATTCAATTTGAAATACATAAACTACAATAATTACCACAATTTCCGCTCGCAGGACGTGTTCTACAATACGAACTGCACCACCGCATATACATACCTTGCCTTAACTTGTCTAAAGTAGTTCAACTTGAATATATAACTTTGGCAGTTGGTTGGACTGGCGATTTCCTCGCATCCAACCAGAAGCAGAACATGACATAACTCGAAGTACCTATGTACGGTTGTTCGAGAAATTACCTCCGAAATATTCTTGGTAAACGGGAATCTCGTACGTTCAAACTCAAGGATCGATAATAATTTGTCGAGCAACTTGGTAAGCGCCGTTCAAAATCTACGAACATTTATTTTACGAGATTTCCCATGAAAATTTTCATTTATCAACCTCGTGCTCAATGTGTGTCAAAGTTCTGGCGTGCAAAAGGACCTCTACATGTTATACGTACAACAAGCTTCGGCGAAATATCTGAAAATTCTGTAAAAATAAATGTATTTATATCTATGTACGCAGTACATGCGTATATTAAGTATCTCCTATAAATTTGTCAGCTTTGAGGTGACTAGGTGGAAAAAAAAAATCGTCGATTGATTCGAGTCTGGAGAACTTAGTTTGTCATGTTCTTTAATCAAATAAAACCAGTGCAACTAGTTTTCTTGCCACAACTTCTTCGCCTCTTAATTTCCCGTCTAATTTTGTCTCGTTAGCTAAACCAACGTTCCTTGAAGTTAACGAACCAAAGTGCGTCAGGTTTCAATCAGCTAGTTTCCATTTAGTAGCTAAATTCTAGCGAAATTATATACCTTAGAATATTTGCCTTGTATAATTATCCATTCTCGTGTAAAATCTGTTACCGAATACTGCCAGCCAAAAAATTCTGTCACGATTATTGAAATAGTTACGTGATGTAGTTATTCGTTTAAGATAACGAATGTAAAAAACGGAAAACTGAAACTTATGCGCTTATACGTCCTCCGCTCGTAAAAAAGTGTGAAAACCCGGGAAATACGTAGGAGCTTTTGGCCACACGTAAAACGAAAAAGGCGAAACAGAAGAAATGAACCCTTCATGAATATTTCATGAGTGTATAGATAATATGCAGATCGAAAAACTCTTTTGAATTCCAAATGTGTATGTTGTAGAAGAGTTTACACAGATGTTAGTTTTCTCCGATTGTATATAAATACGTATATTATATACATTTATATGTAAATTATGATCACCATATAATATTTTTCTGATTACTGGCTTAATTTTATCCTGACAGAATTAGGTACAGCTGGAAACATTCATATTCAACAAGTCTAATTATTTATGATACAGGAATTAAGAATGCCACGAAAGGTGAACCAGCGAGCTATAAAGTTTTATAATTACGAGGGACGAGGCTTCGAGAGTTAATTAACTACAGGCTATACAGGCTTCTTGCCTTTTCCATATCACAAGCGAACTGGCAACTAATTTTTCCCTACAATTAATCAGAACTTTAACATTGTTCGAGGTATTTTGCCAGTCATGTAAGGATCATAATTAAGCCGTTCGAAAAATAATTTTGAAAATATGAAAATTCATAGGTAAAAATTTTTTTTTTTTATGAATATGCAGAGAATTTCTACCGGGAAAAATAATACCAACTATGAAGGACCTTCGACTTTTAAAACTGGAACACGTAGAGTGTAGACAAAAGATATTTCTCACTCTCGCGACAACGAGGAATAAAAAGAGACTTGTTTGATTAAATTTATAGTCTTGTTTGTCGCCTTGAATCTCATGAATAACGACAATGTGATGAGAAATAAATTCTCTCTAATCAAAAGCGAGTAGGTACGTAGAATCTGGAAGAAGATATTCCGAAAGCTCCGTACTTATCCGAGAAGTTACAAAGAAGAAAGAGAAAATACTACCGGAGTTACTTTCAGCCCCTGTCTTACTCCTGAATATTTAACAGAAGTAGAAATCCGATTATCCGTTCGAAAGTAATGAAATAAACAAGAAATCGACGTTGGAATATATTCCACCTCATGTTCTTAGATCATCAGTCGAGCTTTATTCAGCTTTTATCTCGCTGAATAATCGCACCATACATCACTTTGGTCAGGAGCATTTTTTTCCCCCAAACACACAATATGGTACTCGGCGATTCTAAGCATGTGAAGATGATCGATTCGTCGAAATATTTCGTGCGATATATTGAGAAAAAAAAGTATGTATTCTACAGCGTATAGATAAAACGCTGCATGTCTATGAAATCGTCGATGATTTGTTAACAAGAGAGAAAGAAAATGAGTGGGATCAAAATTGAGGATTATTGCTAATGGCAGGTAATACAATTATCGTTAGCCCCTGAATCGGAAACTCTTAAGGGATCAGAAGCTTGGTATGGATAGAGTCGAGAGCTTTTTGTCGAAAGGAAATTGAAACTTTCCCGTTAACGAAGAGGGTGAAATTTAACGAGCGCAGACCTCTGCACTTGACACGTCAACTTTGGTTCATGATTTTTCATTATATGAGATATTTTACTGACTGTAAGACAAACTCGCCCGAGTATATAAAATAGGTCTATTTAACGAACTTCCGGATGAAATACAACGCCTAAGATCGAGGTCGGGATAATTGTCTCGTGGGAATTCAACCCCGACACTCCTTAAGCAAGGTAGAAGTGGCTTTTGCGTAAAGGCATGTGTGGGTTCAAACTGAGTCCCCGGTTATACTCTGGCATTTGACTTAGCGTAGATTTAGTTTTCGAATTATTCCGGACGTTGGAGTCTGGAATTTAGTTTGAACCATAATGCTGGAATTATACTGCGAAAAATGTTCGGTATACGTGAGTAAAATATGTCTATATATACTATATCGTTTATAGGATTTCGTTTATGTAAATTATGAACGACCCGGGGAAAAACTTTGGTTCTCACTTTTATAAAATTACATTTCTTTTTCTCCCAGTAACAAGGAAGCAGACGTCGAGTAGTGAAAAAGCAATCTTGTCTAAGCTACCGAAAATTTATGTTTCTCGTAATATTTAGCGGTTAAATGTTCTTTCGGAATCTCTCAAGTTTGCTTTTAGCAAAGCAGATTAGAGTCGCCATTACTGCATAACTTATCTTCCGCCTCGGGGTTTCTTGGAACTTAATTATCGACTGGCATAGCATGGCGTCAATTCCTAATTCAAAGTTTGACAATCGTACCTATACATACAAACAACTTGCAAAGTAGACTTAAATTCAACTATGGTTGATGCGAACTTCAGCCCTATTCCGATCCAATAATATTCAAAAAAATTGAGCACAGAATCGAAGGAGAAAAATTAAACGGAAGAAAAGTGGCGGATTTTGATTTTTACACTCTCTAAGCATCTGGCAAAAATTTCTTCGACAATGAGCTAGGGATGAGCCAGGATTAGAGAAATCACGACTGGGATTTCGGCACCAAGGAGGCTGAGACTGTTATTAAAACTGTTGAATCAGGACTGGTATTTGATTATCTAGGTATATAGATAACTTGATTAAGTCCAGAACATACAATGAGTTTGAGACCAAAACCATTTGACCATTTGACTGGGTAACCTTGCGGGCTAACTGTATACTTAGATAATTCTATGAGAGGTTCGCTTTTCGCGTTCTATTGTTTCCATAATTACTTCACTTTCGTACTTTGCTCCTTGAATTGGAACTAACGAACTCGTCAAGTGTGAATGGTCGTCTATTTAACTCCTCGAGAACCGCTTACAGTCCTTTAATATTACAAAGATTATCCAAACCTCGAATTATTCGAGGAGCCATACCCTGCAATATCGCATATTCGAACCGAAAATTATCCAGTGATTTGTCTGTGAGTAAGAGTGGTCCTTTCTATTCCACGAATCTCCCTTAAATTAATGGCGATTCCTGACTCAGAATTAGCTTCATAGAAGATTTTTACTTTTTGTAATCAACTCTTTTGATTCTTGATCCTATTCGGTCACAAATCCGAAGTCCTGATGCTTCCTTGTGATTCGGGTCCCATCCCAGAGATCCTTTGAACCACGTAGGTACCTACCTTCCTATATACCTGGTTCCTACAAAATTGAAACGTGGCTCTGATTACCGAGCTATCCGCAAGCTCCTGGGCAGATTTAACAATTTATCGTCAGAAGGTTTCCCTTCGCCAATGTAATGCTCGGGTCGATATGAAGGTTCACATGCAGCTTTTTGGAGCCCAAAAAAGTTCAGTGAATTACTCGCCCATTCATTAATTTCGTCTTTGATTTTTTTCCAAGCCTAATAACTTCCGTCTAAAATATCCCTCCACGTCTGCCTGTTAAAATTTTGCGTGAATTTGCCCCGAGGGTTCAATGTGAGGGCTGGGTAATCTGAGGAGATGAATATTCATTCACTTCCTGCAGAATGTTACGGATCATTGATCCTGCCCATAGCTTGCGGTATTTTAATAAATCCCTGCAGTAGTGCAAGTGCTTGAATAGATTGGGAGCCTGGATTAAGGAGCGAGGCCTAAACTTAGAGAGTTAAAAAGTTTGCGAGAATTACTAGACTCGAGTAAAGGAATAAAAGATGAAAAATTATGCGATATATAATACAGAAACGGCAGGATGTTTCATCCTGAATAAAATTCCGCAGAAAATCTCACGACTAATCGTATATAACAGATCGAAAGAATTTAATTTACCAGTTCTTATAGACCCTTCGGGCTAAAGTACAGCCGTAAATTACACCAGAACTACGTAACAACATTCCCTCTGGCCAAGCGTATAAAAACTTCCAGCCCCGAAGCCACGTTGAAAAAAAATGGGGTAAAAGGTTCTCAAGAAACGTCAAGCTACGATCGATTTTAATAGTGAATTAAATCACGTTTCGTCTACAATCACTTAGCTATCGATCAAAGAAATGGAAGAAACGAGCCACGAATGTATAAAATGAATATTTTATTCTTTGTAAAAGAAGAAAGCTCGCTTAATTCCCGCAAATAGGTTTCGGATATCGGAAAGACCTTCTTCCCCCATAAAAATACTCCCGAACCAGAATTCGTAGGGTTGTATTTTTGCAAGGTCCGTATAAAATATTCAGAAAAATAACACGAAACTCGATATAAGGGCCAAACTGGTCAGCGGTTTACAAGATCAGTTAACGCGAAGGGTCGGTTGGCCTTCAGATCCCTGCGAAAAGAAGAATATACACATGGCCAAAGTGGCTTGTCGGTTAGACCAGGGTTTCCACTGAAAGACCTTGAGATAAATCTTGGGGTTGATAAAGGGCAAAACCCAGCCAAGAACCCTTGTAAGGGTTTCATCGTTGCAGCCTCGCAACCGCGAATTGGTCTCAAATATATCAAGACATGACCACAGCTCAGTTAATTAAGTTTACCTAGAAAGTTGGAGGGTGAAAAATTCCTGCTTTGAACTCGGCAAGAATTCCTGAACCGTCTAAGGTGAAAACTTGGCTGAGATGTAATTAGGTATGATTTTGTTTATGAAATTTGTAGCGTCGTCTAGCTGTTTGAATATTTTTCGCTAATTTAAAAACAGCAACGTTAGATAGATAGAATTCTTTGTTCGAAAGGAGGAAGAATGAGCAGAACAATTTTCGCGTGGGTTTCTCGGCGCCCTAACAGCTGCGAAATTACGTCAGAAATCGAGGAGAAGGGAATAGATTTGAATACATTAGTGCTCAGACGAGAGAATTATGAAAATTTCAAACAGACAGTAGTTCGCAGGGATGAGGAGTTTCGACGAGAAAAACTAATGGATTTGCTTGAAATTTGAGGTATAACGACAGTCCACGAGCGAAGTAATAGATCTCAAGAAATGCGGTACGTAGCTCTGGAATGCCTCCAAATTTAATGCAACGAAAATCGAAGAAACCTTCAACCGTTTTATCTACGATCTAAAAATCCTCGTCTCGGAGGATGAGTTTAAATAACAAAAAGCCTAAGTTTTTGTGTATAACGTCGCCGCTTTGTGTTTCTTCCATTCTCAAACCTCTGGCGATCTGCCAAACGGAATATGGCGCCTCTGTTGTGTCGCCGAGACAATTGCCCGATACACAGCATCAACCTATACCTATATTCCATTTCCCAGCCCTGAAAATGCCTTGATAGTTTTATCACACCAGCTCTTTTTCTCCGGCTATTCAAAGACGAGTAATTTAACGTTTAGACGTTAGCAGGAACCGAAAGTCATAGAAATATAGAAAGACCTGCTTGCGAGTTGAAAAATCTACGACGAGCTTAAAATGAACTGAAAATCTCTTTCACGGTTCGAAAGAACGCGATAAAAGAGCGAGATTCTAAATTACTGTAATTTTATGAACACTAAAGGAGGAGAAATTCAGTCGAGGGTACTGAACATAAATTTTAATTTATTTACATCTTGGGGTTCAGACCCTGAATCTTATTTTTTTTCGCATGCAACAGGCTCGACGCTGTCCAAATGTTAAATGAGAAATAATTAGAGAATGTTAATGCAATGAAAAGTGTGGAGGGAGGCTTTGAAATAAAGTTTTTTTGACTCGAAATCAATTGGATTAGTCGGTGTGCCAGGTAAAGAATAATAAGAATTTCTATTCTCCTAATCCTCTCAGCCAGCGACCATTTTCTTACTGTGAATTCCTGCTCGCAGTAGATAAAATGAAACTATCGCATTTGTGCAGCCAGATGCAGCTGGCTTGAACTGCTAGTCAGCGTCAAAGCGAGCCCGGAAAACGAGTAACCAACCTCTCGCTTCCTGGACTTCACAGAATTTCAACTCCAAAGAACTCCCTGCTGCTAGACTATTACGGATAGTGAAGAAAAGAAATATCTTCGTGCCGCTGCGAGTTCCGAAAATTTAAACGTCTATTCATTCAACCAATGGCGAGTTTAGTTTGTTGAATTTCTTCGCCTGTTTAGATGAAGTGGAATTGTTCGTTAATGGTTCTCGTTCTTGGTAATATACCTCGAAGCCAACTTTCTACAGCCCACAGAGCGTTAACGAAGACTATCCCAGTTTACTATTGAGAGGAATAATGCAAGGTGGTAAAAACCTCAGAACTGCAGGCTGAAGCTGAATGCAGTAAAACGAAAACGTCCAAGGGTTGGAATTTAGTTTGGCTAAGTTTCACTCGATGAACTAGTTCCAAGGAGGAAACAGAAGAGAGACTTTGCTCAACTTTCGTTGCGTGAAATACCCCGTGCTTTAATATCTATACTGGGATATTTCTGGGCTTATGATTCGTGTTCGATCTTAGCGAATATTAATCTGGAAAGTCAAAATTTTCACCAATTACTATATTTACCAAGGGTCTATGATCCTCCTCTCACGTTGAGCCTTGTCGTCGCGACGCCACGACGCCCTCCAGTCAATCGCCGATCTAGATCGATAGCTACCTTGTAGACGCTAACACGCGCCCTTTTATGTCTAAGCGTCACGAATCGAGTCTGAAACAGAGTGAGTGGCTTATCAAATTTCTTCAGTAAACATCATTTATCTTGCTCCAACGTTTAGAAGCTTTCTGATGTCTGATACTATAATCCACTCAATTATTTCTACATCTACGGTACATAATACCCATATACGCGAATCTGGATACATTTCGGGACTTTTTCTGACACATGTTCTTTCGAGCTTAGCAGGATATCCCCGAACTGAAAAGGGGAGAGAAAAAACACACCGAAATGAAACGAGACGAATAATTTCTATGAAATATTCCAAAAATTTGACGTAGGCTTCGTAATTCCGTTTTTTGGAATTTCATCTATCCATCTTTCACCTCTTCTTCGTCACTTTATCTCTGTATATTCCCTCGATCTGGTGCTCATCTCCCTTCGACGCACGCCTAGTAGAAACGGGCAGCGTCAGTCGGCCGCCAGCTTCCGCGAGCTCCTGACGCCCGACCCAACGCGTACCTTTATCACTGCTACGTATCGCTCGACACCGCCGGATCAAAACATGACGTGACTACTGGGACGTGAGCCAGGGAGGAAGCCAACGCCGGAAATAGCGACCAAGGGATTGGCGGATTTTATTTGCAATTAATAAATAATAACAAACTGATATCCCATGTGAAATGAGATTTGTAGAAAGAGCGAGAGTTCTTAATCGGTGCTGATTGACGATAAAATAATTAGTGAATCTTATACATATACATACATGTAAGTGCGATTGATTTATTAAATAATTAACTACAAGTTATGTAGAAAAACTGTGAAATTATAGCTGGTTCATTTCGTTACGCTGTTAGCACTCAAAGTTTTTTTGTTTTTTTACTGAAGATAAGTGAAAAGATAGTCAAATACCTTCTGATTTTTTGACACAATAGTTCGATACTCGTTTTCGCTGATTTTTATAGAACGAATTGTGCAGCGAACGCTATACAGAAGTGAGTAAAGTTGTTACACGCAACGTTTCGGCGAAGGGTGAGTCATCGATAATCAATAATCAATTGTCGGGAATACTGTGCAGTCCAATTATTATACGTACAATCTATTTCGAGGAATTATCAACGTTTCAATAATGATTAACCACATATCATACGGCTCGACATTTATCGCTGGAGTTTTCCCACGTAGGAATAAATGCTCGTTTCAATTGCGTGAATGGAAAATCTTCGGGATTGTACGTGTATACGGTAAGATTCGTCAATCGGTATGTATATGCGCCCCCGAAATTTTCGTGGCAATATATATATTACGGGGTCGTTAACGACGATTCATCGAAGTGTGAAGCTCGAAATCTCGCGGCGCCTTGAAGTGGAACCAATTTCGTATATCATGGGCATTCGAAATCCTTTCTACCAATCGCATCGTACAATTTGCCTCTTTTCGAATCTTCGCCTTTGGAAAGACGGTCTGAGACGAAAGAAGATTCCTATCAAATGTAGAATTTATTCTTTTGAACATCGCAGACGCTATGTTAGCTAGAGCGATAAAAGTTTGAGTGAAAAATGAGGAAATATAAAGAATCCGATGAATGTTTTTAGCAGATGGAATATTACCGGCTTTTCTCATTTTCTGGAAACCGTATCATCCGCATTTCGATATTTTAGAATTACACTCGGACGATTTAACGACGCAAGTTAATTCCCCCATAGATTTAAATTAAAATAAATTAAAAATGCATGAACTTAATCGAGGGAAAAAAAGGGTCTTTGTCCGACAATTTTGTCCTGAATAAAATTAGGAGTATTAAACTTTTGCAAGAGAGGCATAGCAGCGTTGAATGAAAGAAAGATTCTAACTTTGTGAAAGCCGGCAGTGATGTCGCTTTCCAAAAAAAATTAATTATTAACTACAGTTTGGTAATCAATACAACCAGACGGTGGAATTAATTTCAGGCAGAGGTTCGGTCTCGAACGGTTTTAATACTGCTGGAACAGGTGACGCTATAATTATCCTATGAACGATAATAATGATAACAAAATTTATAAGGCAGTTTCCTACGGGCCAAATTACTCGAATATTCACTACATGCGACACGTATTCCAGATGAAATGAATGCGCAATGTAATTAATTATCCTCTGCTAATACAACGATGACCCAGAAGAAATATTTCCTTCCATATTCTACAACAAGTCGCGCGACGAGACTAGATGAACTTCATGTTTTATCTATTTTTTTCTCGTTCGAGTTGCAATATTAGTTACATAATTAGTTTTCGCGATGTACAATGCATAAATTAACTAACAAAATTCCGATATTTAGGTAATTATAATTGTCTATCCGTCTAATTTGATACGCTACATTCCTTGATTTTCAAATAATTTTAAATCGCGCTACTGGAAAGCTGCGACAGAAAAAAGGTGTGAGATCAAATTATTTTTCAGATGCAGGTTGACAAGGTTCTTGATTATCCTATTCACACCGGAAAAAAAGTCAAGCCGAATCGCGAGTTCGTTTCATATATCGCTTGACAGCAAATTCAAATCGAGAGAAAAAAAAAACTCATACCGATCTGCAGAATACGAATAAAGCTTTCCGAAATTTCGAGAGTCTCGAAGTATGGCGTGATCGATTAACTTTTTAATATTAGATACTCGATAATAATTCCCTTCTAAACTTTGAAACCTGACAAGATAAACTCAGGTGGCTGAGAATCAAATAAATTAGCCTCAGTCTGATTCGAACCGTCTCATTACGTTCGCACGAATTGTCTCCCGACGCTATAAATCAACCTAATATATCTTGAATCTAGATAAATCTGACAGTCTATTTCACAGTGATTTTCCGCAGCTGATTCCTCATTCAGAACTCGTTGTTCTAGCCGATTCTTCTCTTATCTTTAATTAAGGTATCACACGTACGTTTACCCAGGTCACAGGTTAGCAGCGAAGATTATTTGAAGCTCAGAGCTGCGGTATAAATCTCCAACTAAATACTTTGTCGAAACTTAGCTTGCAGCGAGTAGGTCAGCATGTTGTTAGGACCTTCGGAGAGTAGTTTTAGCAAAATAAAATAAGAATGAGAGATTACGAATGAGTTTATCATCAGTTTCCTGAACCAAATCTGAAGCAAATAAAAAAAAAAGAACGGAATGGAAAGTAATGGTGAACTTTTCGTGCTTTATATCAGTCTAGACATGACGAAGTGGTCTGAAAAACTGATGAGAACATTTCTAGAAGCATGAAAAATTGTTTTAATACAAGTCACTATAATATATCCTTCAAAGATATTTTTCAAGCAGTCGTCAAACGTTTATAATTGAAGATCAGACGAGACGTACCTCATTATAACTGCCTATTAAAAAAGTTGGAATACGATGGGATGAATAATGATGGAATAGTTCATGTGGTGAAATGATATGCAAATTTATAATTTAATACGCTGGAGCTCGGAGCAGAAAGGAAGAGAAATGTTAACTGCTTTGCAGTTTGCCATCGGACAGTTTTTATTTTTTCTGTTGATTGCTACCGGGCTTTCGCCACCTTTGTGGGCCATTAATGTAGCATCAAAGGTAACTTGTGGCCCAGGTAAAACCTGCCCGTACTACGCGAAAAGAGGCTACAAGGATATATGGCCGTTCGCAAGGGAGTTGCCATGGTTGCAGATGTTGTTCACACTGAACTTGAACGATTCCAGCTGCTCTTTCTTCTTCGAAATTCAATTAAACGATGTAATCTGACAAAAATATGTTATTCATTAATATTCTTGTCGTTTATACAGCTGCTGTCAGAAAATAAGTATGACAATAAATTATTTTTCTTGATTTGACTGATATCCTACAAACGAATTTTATACTCCACTCTTTTATACTCCGACTTTCTTCTTTATCGTTAAAAATTGATAAAACGCTGAGAAAGTCTGAACTGCTTCAAAGCACAGAAAAATGCAATATACTAGGTAGTACGAACGTCAGCGTTTGAAATCCCCTTTGCCAGGTAAAGAATGTCCCATTTTCAACTCAGTTTTTGAAGATGATAATTCTTTCCCATCCTTGTGATAAATTGCAATTTATATTCTGAAATGTGAAGAATCGCGAGCTTACGCCGTGTAATTCTACTGCTTATATAATCTTTTGATAAAAAAAAAGTTCCTCGGAAGATAGCTACTATGATAAATGTCGAGAACAGTCATCTCGTCGTGTAATAACAAAAGCTGTGAGATGAAAACATCGAAAATAACGTTTTGCGGTTAACGAATTGTTGAATTGACAAGGAAATCAACTCCAGTATCAAAAGAGAGGTGTATACAAACATTTGACTTTTAAATTGAGGCACGACAAATGTTAACTCACGTACGGAGTTTATGATTCGTAAATTGCGAGCATGATTATTATTCTCTCCTTTATTTTCCATTTTCCAGAGTTTCTTTCAATATCAATTTTGTCCTCGTAATTATTCGATAACAATTTAAATCTGTCACTCGCAAGTAATTTATTTTTTTCTTGTCATATACCGCATTCCTACTGGGGATCAAATGAGATACACACAACATAATAACCGCGATATCTTCTCGAGCGAAAATCTCCCCGAATCCTGCAATTTTTTCTGGAATTTTACACCCCTGTGATATTTTTGAAATAAATTTTTATCACGAACTCTCCGAAGGACGCGACAGATTTGCTGGATGCTGTCCTACTAAACTGATGTGAAGTGTGACTCTTGGATTCCTGTGAGTAGCATAAATTCTTAGCAAGACGACTAAGAACGTGAACACTCGGCTTAGAATTTCGAACCTTTTCTATTGTACAGAAGCTCAGAACAATTTGAAAAATTCATAGATAATACCGCAAAATTCCAGGCTCTCATTCTGGATGGAATTATATAGGAAATTGGGTTAACTGAATAATTCTAACGAGCCTGAGGGGTGGATTCATAAATCAGATTGAAAAACAGAACAAGAAAATATGAAAAATATTACCGGAAATTATTTGACTTGTGATTATCTCGTTGCGCGGCGATATTCCCATTTCCGTTTTCCCGGATCCATGTAACGTCTCCGACTTCATTCTGATAAAAGCTTTTACCGTCCTGCTTAAAATTTTAACGCGGAACAGTTCTAGATTAAATATTTCCACGCTGATATACTTTTCGAGATGAATTTGGTACATTAAATGAATAATAGGAGCTTCGAAAGTATGATTGAGTAAAAAAGTCCCCAAAATGGTAGAAGAAAATATCTGAGTTGATCTGTAAATTGCAGAACCTGAACCGATATGTATTTTTTCAAACACTGCAGGTAGACTTCATCTATAGAAATGAGTTTTCTTATTTTTGAATAATCCTTGACCCGGAATTCCGCGAGGTAGAAGGTGTGAAAAGTTTGAGAAAGTTGAGGTAATCCCTGTTCTCTGTGTTGAACGGGAAAAGAGAAGCCGTTGCATCGCACTGAGAATATTCAATACAAGGGATGATTTATTACCGATCGATTTTCGAGGGCTACCTCAAGATTGTTAGCATAAAAAGAAGAAGGAGTCTGATGAATAAATGTGATACAAAGAGAATAAAACAGCTCGAAATTTCCCCACAGCTTCGCCTCCTGGGAATTTCCCTATTCCAGTTTCAATCTGCGAAGGACCTTCGCGTGTGTGAACAAACCGCCGAAGAATATTGAGACTTAAAAGGAAGTAAAAGGAAATGGGAACTGTTGAAAAGTATCGAAGGATATTTCGTTTCGTGTTGCTGAATTTCAAAGCATATTCAGTAAATCCCATATAGCCGTACGAAAACTGAACGAAGCGAAACGATTTCATCTTTCATGAGCAATTTTATACCAAAGAATATCTGTGTTTGAAAATCGTGAAAAAAATTAAATCTGTTCTTCCCAAAGCCGGGGACTATGTTCCATACATTAAAAGCGGCCACGAACCTTACTGCGAATTTGTCAATTTGCCTCACGTTGCCTAACCACCTCGATAATTGCGTGGGACACCGTGCAGATTCCCAAAGGCACCGTTTTGGGGTTCCTGGGTAACCTAGTCCGAGCTGAGGGCGTCGAGTTTCCAGGGTGTCCTGTCGGAGGACTCTTGAGGCTGGTTTTAAACTTAAGAGAAATCGCCTGCGGGGAGGAGTAAAACATAAGCGTATGAATAATTCGAAAGAATAAAAGCAGGATAAGCATAGATACGTGTTTTTCTTTTTGTGATTTTATTTTTGCCAATCAACTGCCACTCGATTAAAACACGACAAAAAATCTGGAATTTTTCTAACTGCTTTTGAAAATGAACCGGGGAATTTTTCTGCGGGTAATATACGAGCGGACATATATTACATCATGTTTGACAATAAACGGCGTCCCAGGCGCTTCTATTCAACAACGTTTCCTGCAGGAACGTCCCAGGTACAAATACCATTAGTACATATACTATATACCGGCTGTCACATTACTGGAGTTTCAACCCTTTCAACCAACGACCAATAGGGACCAGTCACTATTCTAAGTACATCGATATAATATACCCCGCGTACCTTGCGTTTGACACGCGTTAAATTGGAGGCATTGTTTTGAGATCGATTGAAAATCCTGTCAACTTAAAGCCTGGTGTATATGCTGGAAAAAGTATATCTGATAGAGTTTGAAATATACGATTTCAGAAAATTGGGAGAGAAAATGGTGAATATAATGCGCGGTATCAGACGAGGTGATAAATCCTTCTCGTTCAAATCCTAGGGGTAGTAGAAAAGGGCGTTTCGATTGTCTATTGAAGCTCGTTATGAATATAAGATTTTTTCTTTTCGATTTATGGCTAATGGGGCTCGTAGCTTATAAGGCAGTTGAGTAATTGCAGGTAGTTAGCTAGGTAGACTCCTCGGGGATAAATTGGATGCTTGACAAGGTAGAAATTCCATTTGGTAATGAAATTGAAATTGGTACTACACTGGATACTTGATTGAACCCTGAAATTTCGAGAATTAAACATCTCGATCCCTTGTCAATCGCATCTTAGAGTTTTCACAACATTTCATTTCGAACGATTCAACTTAACTCGGATTATTTTCAAACAAAAGTTCAAATTTCTGATTTCCTTCGACCGTTATAGACATTACGCAAATTCTTCTGTCAATGATCAATGGGATCTTTGAACTCTGATGCGCTAAATGAAATCGGAAATCCTAGTCCTGAGAGCGAAGTTATATTAATATCGTTGGAAAATCCTTGATTCAAGAGAACCTCGGGTTGACTGAAGAGTCTCGTTATTTAGATGTGAAGCTCCGTGTCGTGTACGCTCAAATCCGTATAAAGTACATGCATTCTACACGTCATTGTAAAAACTAACCAAAAGCAACAAGCATACGAAGGTTTTCAATGTGAGGTCATAGAGCCAAAAGGTGAAGATAAAAGAAGGCGAAAAAAGAAGAAATTGAGATCGGGTCGTCTGTAGAGTAAAAGCTACAAAGAAAAAAGAAAAAGGAAAAAAAAAGCAGCGAGAGACGAGAAGTTGGCGGGTTCAAATATCACTCGAGTCTGGAGAAAAGGCGAGATGAAATCTCACGAGGGTTACAGGTATCCTGTGAAATACAGTAACGGATTTATATATTGACAACGACCTAATAGATCCGAAGAAATTTCGAGAAGAAAAAGATCCCGAGTATACTTATTCAAATCTCATCTGCCCGGGGTAAAGGCCAGCAGGATTGATGTTACGGAAATTGAATTTCAGGAGAAGCAGAAAAATTGTTTTAACCAAAAAAAAAGCTTTCGACGATATATACAGAGTAAAGTAATAATCCATAGCGGTATTTGAATCCATACTTAGCAACGCATGAATTGCCGCTTCAATTTTAAAACCAAAAAATAGGTTCGAACTACGACTTTGTTTTATGACTCGTGAAAAGCGGGTATCGCGCACTTAGGTGCGGTCTTTACTTCACCTTTCAGAATTATCCCCAGCAACTGATCCGCAACTACCGGTTTTAGGCTTATCTATAAATCTATTCTGCGTCTAAAATCCTTATTCTGATAGAAATTTCTTCCCTTTCCATCGAGGACCGCGCTCCTTCTTTCGGGTAGAAGTTAAATCGACGTGATCCGCTCCGTTTCACAGATTTCTACCCGCAATGAGAAGAAGAAAATTCGGGGAGCCCAAAACGACGAATTGAATCACAGCTTCAGACGCGGCTAGGCATCCGGTTAATTTATCGAAGCTTAAGAGTGCGCTAGAAATTCCGAATTTGATTCTGCCCCATGGGGTTTATCTCAGACTAGTTCAAGATTAATTAGTTTAGCCGGAAACGTAGCCAGCGATACGCGACACCGTTTTGAAGTATCGTTTAACTAGGGAGGAAGACCGAATCTCTTGAGCTATACCCCGTTAACTCAGGGTTAAATTCACAGCCTTTCGAATTCCCATCATCCACTTTGGCTCGCCTTCTCGCTTCTTAAATCAATTCTCTACCAATAAGATCTACCGGTTTTGGAAAGAATCTAATCTACTGATAGAAATTGGACGGATACGTATATGAGAAATCGACTCAGTGACGGTGAGAAGGATCAAAATAAAGAAAACACCTACCTACTTTACACTTATCGAACGAATCTAACTCTGATCCAATATAAAATGAGCGCCGAATGAATGTTAGGTAATTGAGTTCAGAAACTTGAAAATTCCGGGTAAATTCCTAGAAAAACTTTAAGTCAGAATAACGAGTTTGGTTCGTCGTAAAAATCATACGAGGTAGTCCTAGCAAAAAAACTTCACCCTTCTTTCATATTCTCACGGTCACTTAAATTATTGACATAAAATGATGATGACGTTCGATAATCATTCCTAGTTTTTAATTCTGACCCTCAGAGGGATTCAAAGCTTCGATTACAGTCGGATAATCGATGCAGTGAATCGTGAAATAATGTTATTCCACCCCTAGACCGTAACACAAATTGTAGATATAACCCAGTTTTGGTAATGGCTTGTTGTTGCCATAAATCCCGAAGTTGGACCATCGAAAAATCAACCTGCCTTTGAATTCCGGTCACATACATACGTCTGCTCAATTTGTTTACTCTACTAAACTAACTAAGAACTAGATGCCCATATCAATCATCTTCTTGCAGAATATATCCTTCGGCTCATTCTTGGCTGATGCGGAACCGAAAGTTTCTATTACCAATTACAGCAGAGTTTAGTAATACCGTTCAAAGTTCGGATTATAATTATGGCTATGAGTACGACGTGTGCGGTATTACTGCCAGACAGTATAACGATGTTATTCGATATCATGGTTTTCCGCATTATACTGGGATCATAAATTAATTATTACCAAAGCCAATTGATCAGAATCAGTAGATAGATCGATCGGAAGCTAGAGAGTCGGGAAACAGTGAAACATTTCCTGTGCAGGATGAAGGGTCGGCTTTAATCCAGCTCAATAAAACACGGGAAAGCCCAAGTTACAGTGAACGCGAATTTCTGAAATAAATAATTTTGCAAGGCACTAAAACGACCACACATTCGCGACTGGGCAATAGCGCAAAAGTCTTCATGCTTTATGCGAAATATATAAAATTCCACGCAAATGGATAACCGAATAAGAGATAAACGAACGAAGTTGTATCATCCTGAACAAATAACGGAAATTGATTGCCGTTTATTTGAGGAAAGGAAGCGCGATAGAATATTTATATCCGAAATTTTGTACGGGAAGAAGGAAATTACAACGATATATATGACGACGCGAAAAAGTATATGCAAGGTGGATGAAATTTTTGAGAAAGCAGAAAGTGACTGAAGTTTGTTCATTAATATTCATTTTCTAATTATTTTCGCAGACAAAGCAAACTCTCTAGTTTTCAAATATTTCTTCGAGAGCCAATAGTTATTCGAGCCTGCAGGAAATAATTAGCAAACAGCTCCGAGCTTTTCGCAAGTTTTATTATTTTTATCATACTTAAACAATCTCATAAAAAGTACATTGAAATGGGCAAACTTTTTTACTCGTCAAATATACGAGCTCTGTGCAAAACTATTTGCATTTTGCATATACGAAGTCTGGCAAAGTAGAGAACAGAGGAGAATTTAAAGCTCTGGTTTAAAAAATCGGTTAACTGTAACAAAATGCCTGAGATAAAATACCGGAATAGATGCTGGTTTCAGATATTTTTTATTTGCCTGGAAGAAGTCTGTGAGACTTCAGACGTCACTCTTCGCATCCAAATTTTTACCTCCACTTTTTTCGGAGAGTTTAATTCCGCCGCTTCTGAACTCGTGAGAAAAGACAAGCGTAAGAAATCGAAGAAAAAGTTCTACCTATTCCATTGACGTTTGAAAAACATTCTGAATCCAATCGCGGAACTCAGGGTCATTGAAGATGGACTTGGAACGACTCTTGGTTCAATTTAGGTGGAAAAATTTATTCATTTCGTGGCTTAAATTTTATTTATTTTTCATCTTTTGCTACATTTATTCTTCTCTGAATGTTTGCCATTTTATCGGAACATATTTACGCCGAAAAGTGTCGAAAAAGATCTTCCAAAATCGAATTTAGGATAAGATCAGTTAGTACCAAAGTTCACTGAGCTCAACAACGCGAAATGAGAAAAAGAAAAAAATTAGGGAGTTTAAAAACTTTTCTAAATCTACAGCACGGTCGTTCAATGGCACTTTCATTTTTTTACTTATTCTTTGTTTCAGGCAACCGGAACCGTGATAATATCAGCAAGATGCCGGTTGGTGGTCGAGTCGCTGGGAAGGTCGGGATTTACAGCACCCATTACAATGGTAATACCCACTCTAATTTCCGAGATTTTAAAGTTCAACCAAATCGCCAATCTTATTAACTAGGTACACACCCTGCGCTTTGAACAAAGCCAAATAAAACGCCGGGCATATATACCCGAGGGCAAAATTGGGGAATAAAAAAGCCACACATTCTTGTATTCCGAGAATTGTGACTAATTCTTCTCTTTTGTTCCACATTATTCACGACCTTTTTTTTAACCGTGAAAAAAAAGTTTTTCACATTCACCTGGACACGGAAAAAAATAAATGAATGTTTCGCGAATTTCTCATTCGTGAAACAATGCCGTTTGACTGTAAGCTGAATCTTCTGTCATTCTGAACATTAATGTACCTACTCACGTTTATGAAAATTTACGAGATTATAGCATGTACTTACATATAGCTCGACGCAACTGCGTACTGAATATATTATTTATGCCAGAGTCTATAGTTGCCTTCGCCTCTTTGGCAGCGATGCAACTGCGCTCTAGTTCGCTGTTGATTTATGACTGGACCTATTAAGGCCGAACGATCGAAGATGTGAATAAAATTTTCGGACTTTTTCATCGTCTGTATAGGAATTGAAGCGAATAAAAATTCATTATATTTTTCATTTACTTTTTTAACGAGTTTCTGAATCGTAAAATCAAATTATAACACCACTCTACACTAAGCCGATTAGATACCGGGCTGGAATTTCATTATCAACGGTAATTCGAGAACCACAAATTACGTGGACAGATGATCTATATTTGATTTTGTAAAAAGATAGAGGGAGTCAAAATTCATCTAACTACGGAGTATGAATCACCCCTAATTATTGATATCAGTTTCCAAAAGCCGAAACCCTTTACCACCTAGTTCCAACGTTTTCACTTTGTTCTTCTCCTAGGACGAAGCCACAGTGGAATCAACGAAGAGATTATATGGATAAGCATAGGGATGGGAATCACAATTGCGATTCTTATCACCATAGCTCTGTGCTATATCGTGAGAGAGAAATGCCAGAAACGTCATGAGGGATATTACGCTTCTTGACGATCACTACCACCGCCTCCATGGGCGGCACCCTTAACTCCACCACCAGGAATTTTGGTTAGCCCTACACCATCCAAGGGCAGTCCAAAGGCCTACTACATCACAGTGTAGCCGTGATATCCAGAGATTTCTACGAGATACTTTGGGTGAGTGTGCAGATCTAAAGAAAAATTATTTTCTACACTATTTCGATTGCCTGGGATCATCACTCCTTCAGAGAGAGGAACCGCAAAAAACTTACGGCATTTTTCTTAAACTGCTGGAAAACGTTCATGTGATACTGATCGAAAGTTCTCCTGTCTACCATTTCCGCTTCAGAGAGCCTCGAAATTTGATATTTTGTCGGTACATAGAATACATAACACTCCGCAGTCTAGAGAATGAAATCCACGACTGTACCGCTGGAAAAATGTTGATTGATCAAATTATGCCGTCTGAACTTTACTAATTTAAACTTTTCTGTCCGTCTTCTTGACGTGCGCCGGGTAAAACATCGCGAACACATCGGGATCTGTTAAAGTTAATGGAATGAGTTTTTAAGCACAATTCACAATGCGGTAATTAAGTCCCGCTTCAATTCGCCTTCCCTAAATTACGGGAAAAGTTTGTATACTGTGCTTGCTGTTACGTATCTCATCTGTTATCACACTCTGCGATGAGGTCTCTCATACTCTAGAATCGCCCCGGGCACAATTAATAAATAATTATGTACATCAATGGAACGCAGAAAAAAACAGCGATGTTAAGGGCGAATAGCGTTCAGTAAAAGAGAACTATCTATGGAGGATAAAATCAGAATCGAGCAAACACAGAATCAAGAGTTTATAGAGAAGAGAGATGGACCGGGTGTTTTATCTCGTTGATATAATCGATTGACTCTGAGTTAGCATCAGTGTCGATATCCAGAATAGATAAAATATCGACAAGACTATAGGCTAAAATGGGAATCCTTTAGATCAGTTTTGTAATTTTGCAGTGTTGTTTGTTTTCTTCTCTTTTTTCTCACGAGGATTTTATCAGCTGAAAGAAATGCGAGAATTATGAAACACCGGATTTATACTAGGGGGAAATAATTGGGATTCTCCGGTATCTTTGAGAATCTTGATGTCGATGGTATAATTTACAAAGTTGAGTAACGAGGTGCTGACCTGATATCGTTATGTATTTGAATCCCTTTGTTCTCGTCAAGATTAATTCCAGACTCATCCGCAACGTTCAACGTTAATTGGCTCGTTAGAGACGATCAAAGACTTGCGTACAGTTTTGATGATCTTATTCGGAGACAATTATTGCGAAAATTTAATTCGACACAAGCGAAGCACTAAATTAGACATTTCTAGTTAATTTTCCGATAATTTCAACCCTCATTTTTCGGGGGAAAATTAATTGAAAAATAACAAGCTGCTACCCCCGACCTTTCTGCTTTCATCTCCACGCCCGGACTGATGAAATATTTTCGTTTCAATCCGCAAGCTTCAAAACGAAGCTATTCTTCTCCGGATAAAATCCGTATCGAAGGGTTCGAGAACTCTACTTTAATTCCACCCCTGTGCTGCAAGCTGCAGGCCATTTGCGACAATGTTTGTTCACGTGAACATCAACAACGTATACCGCGGCGTATTTTACGTTCAGACAAACAGACCGAGTCGAATATATCTGCAGTAGAATGGTTCATTCTACAAAATGAGGTTCGAAACAGTTGTCTAATAATTCACATCGTTATAACTTTTCAAAAAAAGATAAAAAAAAATAACACGCAAATGCAAATTAGATAAGTTGACAAATCTAAAAGCTTTCGTCAAGTTCCGCAACTTTTTCTCCATCCATTTTTCTCGCGGTTTTGAAATAGGAAAATATACGTCCGATTGTAAGTTTCATGTCGACTGAATGCCCAGTTACAATCGGACACACAAACACATACACATCCGTCATACAGCCTTATGTGTTTTTCCGGAAACGCAGAGAGACGGATAAACGAAGCTGCACAGGATCCGGGCTGACGTTTTCCTCTTTCTCTTGCTCCCGGTGTAGAATCGTAACCGTGAGACTAAAAAGCTCTGCAAACATTCGTCTTTCTTGTTCAGAAACTATAAAGATAGAGACAACTCGGATAAACTACTTCGCAGACTAGACTTGTCTAACCCAGAGCTAAGGGATGCGGATATGGTATGGGAACATGGAACGACGACGCGTCGTGGTCAACCATAGGCCAGATTCAACCCCTGGCTTACTTCCACTCGGTTTCTCCTTCCGCGTGAAGCTTTAAAGCTCAGACAAGTCAATTGACAAGTCGAGATCTATAAATGGACGCGAATCCGGTAGAATTGACCTGAATTACGAAAGTTTTCTTTATTTCTTTTCAAGATTTTTCAGGCTTCCAGTGATTTATCGGCTTCTGAAAGCTGCTCAATACCTTGCAGGACATGTTCGACGACTTCCTGCCAATCTGGAACTCTAAGCAATACGTTTTCCACCTCACAAAGAGACTCCACCCTTTCTTCTGACATTCTAGCGCGTATTGATTATGCACGTAGGAGGTTTTCACGTGAAGACACTTTGTAATTTGAATTCCAAACTGATTACTCAAAATTTACGTAATATTAGGTGAAAGCTGGTACTCGGTTCAAGGGCGTGGCTTCCGACGTCACCCTCAGGTCGACATTTAACGCGAAACTTCGCTTTGCATTATTCGAAAATTTGTCACCATTATTCTGCGAGTATTATACGGTATTATTTACCCGACACAAATGAGAGGATTTTTCGTCTAAACTTCGACGGAGACAAAGGCTGTTTTAATCAAACCAAATCATCCTCGATTCAGGTTAATATTTCATACACCTGATTTTACTACCATATGAAATTTATTCAGACGAGATTATCGCCGGCTTAAGCCTATGATTAAGCAACGTCCTTTATAGGCAAAACCTGTGATACGACAATAGCGTTATCTTCTATTGAAAGCTATCAGATTACAGAGCTTCAGGATACACGCTTCCGTCTACTTTGCTGTAGGACCAGAGATTTCTAGTCTCAAACCTCTTGACTCACCGTTCGTATCGTTCAAAAGTTTATGACCCAAGAGCCCCGGGGCTTCCTGTAAACTGTATAAATATTAAACCAGGCTCAAACCTCCTCTTTGAATTTATTTTCCGAATAATTATGGACGATAGACGAGAAGATAGTCCTTTAGTCTCTTTCTCTCACTCCGAGAATCGCAACAAACGTAGTATGAGGGTCTGATTTAATTAATTCATCATAAAATTAATGTTTATCCAATTATAAATCCTGAGAGGATCTTGTTACCGAACTTCTGTTTATCCCCCGGCAATAAAGCCTCCACGAACTCTCAATAATATGCAAAGTTCTTTGATCGTATACAAGTGGTTAATTCTGGTTGGATAATTTCAGCGAGCTGCCATTGACCTCGACTGTTTTATTCGTCAGAATTTTCTTCCTTTTCTAGTAATCAATTACCTTGTCTTCCTCGTGGCTCAGCCTCGCCCATCTCTCTTTCCTTTTTCGCCATTATTCTTCTGCCCTTCTTTTTATTCTTTCTCGCTATCCCGCTGTCAGACAGCTTTTTCTCGCCTAAGGACAACCCTGCAAGTTTGTCTTCTGACGATTTCTCTACGAAAATCGCTCTGCGAAGCGCACATAACACATTTCAACTTCACCTTCTGACTCTCGGTTTTTGATAGAAGAATAGATGGAACGGCTCGCTGTTATTCCACGCGCAGACGGGACCTCGGTTCCCTCAGGGAATCTATGAAAGTCAATCTTCCTAGCCCGGTATTCATCATGTAACATAATTCATAGAATAAAAGAAGAGATAAGAGACGAGAAGAGAGAGAGCGTTGATTATTGATTCATTTGCTTCGTGCGAGTCGATAACGAAGGGGAACTTTTCTGTTGCAGATTAACTATATGGCCTGAGGATTCGAAGTGGATCTGTAATTTCCCTGTTCAGTTATCAACGTGAAACTGTGCCAAGAAAAAAAAAAACGATTTGTTATTTGAGCGTAGAACAGCTGTTGTAATGATTGAGAAAATATTTCCCCTATTCAACAAAGTGGTAAGCGATGATGGACAATATTGAGCTACCAGAGAACTTTGACATTTTATCATCAAATATGTGTATCTTACGGCTACTTCTGTGAGTACTACATAATTCGTACTTGGAAGAAAACTTGTGTTCTGTGTTCCACCAACTCTACAATAAATATGAAGCAATTTTATAGTTTAGTAAAGAAAATATATAGACTTTAATTGACGTTCGAAAAATCATGGGAACTTTTTCGTGTTCCTATGAATTTTCAGAATTCATCTGTAAGACGGATAAGTGATCACGTGTAGTTATATACGTATTATTATATACATATAGTAACAATTAAATGTAATCGGATCGATACGCTTTAATACAGTATTAACTCGTCTATCTCTTATATAGTTCTCAGCCGACACTTCCATTTCATTCGACAATGAAATGCATCAGCAAAGTCGAAGGCTCGCAGTGGTTAAATCCAAATTATGAATACATCTACAGCTGAGTTTGAAAATTGTATAATAGCAAAATCCCAATTGGTGTTAATGGCTAAAAGTTCGACAAGAAAAATCATAGTTTAATAATTTTCGTGCGGGATAAAATGATTGTCAGAAAAATTGTTATAGTCCGAGTGATTATTGCTGTCAATCGACTTTGAAAAATAATCGCACGATGTTTGCGCTATTGCAAAAGATGTATGAATAAATTATAAAAGTATAACTCTGGTATCTAATGAAAGTGCGTAATATACATAACGTAGTTAGTACATATAACGTAGGGATTTAGACGAAAATTGATGTTTCTACCATTCCTAATTCTACACTAATTTTAAGATGGAAGTAAAAATCTATGTGTATTATACTAGGTAAATACATACGTACATAACTTATGGTGCAGGCGATCTTCTGGTGAGATTATGGATAACTATTGATCAAGCATTCATTCTAGCTTGTCGTATAAACAAATTGTAACTAAGAGATTGGTGGAGCCAATTATTGCCAAAAATTGTGGACCAATCTTAGATCTACTGGTCAATATAAATATTATATCTATAACTCTACAAACTTTTGTGTAATATATTATCCAAGTTCCACATATTTGTTATATGAACTTTATAAATAACGTTGTAGCTATACTACAACTGTACGATAAACTTATTCCGTTATAGACTTAATACAGCTAATGATAAGTTAAATGAATCAGGAAAAAAAAAACCATCGTTTGCCAAAATTCTGACTAGTGGATAAAAATTAAAGTGTGTACCGATTTTCATGTAGTTGACGTCAATTTATTGAAGACTAAATTTTCTCATTCGATATAATATTATTAAAAAGTTTGTTAATTATATGTTTCATGATTGATTTAGATACTTCTAAAACTCGATAATATGTGTACCTAGAAGTTAGAATGATTACTGTACTATATAGTGAAAGTATTAGTTGTAAATAAATAAAATAATTAGACATTGTCACGTCGCAGAATAGTGGGAAACTTCCAAACCTATAAATGAAATGGAATAAAAAGAAGATGAAGAATCGTCTATTCAATTCGTACTGTGATTATATCGTAATGTCGTTACTTGCCATGACCGGTTCATCTACATATTAGTTTCCACAGATTTCAATCGAATTGTAATTATGAATATGAAATCGAATTTATTTTCACTTAGAACCCGTGGCATATATTCATCTGATTAGATCGGTATTGTAATTGCTTTCTAGTTAGTTTCCCGGTAATTTCAAAGGGTTCCATTTAAGTGTTACTCTCCGAAGACTGGGGAAACCAAAGTGATCCTAAAGGGGTTTGTCGCAGTCCTCGACAATATTTGAATTCGAATTCGAATTCTCATTCTCGTTCACGTTTCTGGAAGCTAAAGTACTGCAGAGAGACAGACGAGGTAAGCCGTCAATTTATACGAGGTATAGATTCGGCTTCATCAAAATTAGCTTCCATCTATATCGATCCTGATTACTTTTCGATTCAAGCCTAGATGTTAGATAATACGATGAAATAGCACGCGGTAATAAATCTGCCCGATTTCAAAAGCCGGAAAAAATTACTTGATATTCAAACGAGGACTGTAAAAAAAAAAATATATATATCTGGATAGGGAAAGTACGTTTTAGTGAAAGCATTCGGCGATATTGGTTTCCTGTTCCCTTTCATTGACTTCATATTTGCTTTACTGACAGACTTTTTCACCATGTCCTTTATATCTATATTCCTACACTCAGCGAACGTCTTCGTGCAGTAATATATAGGTACTTTTTCAATCTGTAGATTCTTCTTTTCCTCGACGTCTATTCGAGATCTGAATCAAATCCGTATAGCTATAATTTTTTCTCTTTATACGTAGAATCGGAAGACCTTGGGTTTCATTTTATTCTGCTTTCATTATTGATGAAAGAAAATTCGTTACGGTTGGAAGTGCGAAAATCTGAGTATACCTAACTTCTACAGAAATCTGCTTAAATTTGAATAACAATTGTCAGTAATCTATTCTACAGTATCTATTGTACAGGAAGACTTTTGTAAATCCCGGCTGCGAAGCGATGCACTTTAAAATTTCACTCCGCTTTTGCATATATTTGTATAAATATGGATAACCATACATATGTATGTATCCACGCACCTTAAGGCAAAGTGGTATTCCGCGTTAAAGCTTCCCACGCTATGCTGAGCGATATTGATCTACTTTTGTGATAAATTGAATGTTTGTCAGAATCCCAAGTGACTCGATTCTAATTACACAATATTTTTTTCTTTTTGGGGTAAAAAATAAATAAATAAATAAGTAAATAATTATAATAGAAAACAACAATCCGCAAGATGACCTACTATATATTTGCTTTGGCATTTACGCGAAGACTTCTTCCGAGCTTGTTGGTTTTCTAAAGGAGTAAGCCCCGCCACGAGATAACTACCCTTAACTCAAGGGTTGTTTGAGGTTCGTACGGCTGAATGTGAACAGAGGAAAAACATGAGGAGACCTCTACCGCACCTGCGTCCCGGAAGAATTCAGTGGATTTCCGTAGCGAAGAAAATTCAATAAAGATTATCTCCTCCTCTAACGAAGAGCTGAAGATGAGCTGTATGTGTATGGGTGTATGTACGAAAATTCGATTTTCAAACTTCTGCCTGACGGGCTGCACAGCGACGAGAAAAAACGAGGAATTGTTTTAATGGCGAAGATATTATCCAGAAGCGAAATTTCCCGCTGACTGAGCGTATATGCATATAGACCTCTTCGTTCGAGGGTGAAAAATGTGAAAATGTGAAAACGTGAAAATGGTAGAATAATGAAACCCTCCTCAGCATCGATAGACCCTTCATTCAAAATTCTCTCCCGATCGATCGTTTCGGATATTTGTCGGAAACAACTCATAGGCTTCGATTCATTTTTGTCCTTTTGCAGACACAATTTTTAGTTCGTCAAATGCTGAATCGAAGCTCCACGTCATCGCCACGGAATCAGAGGATATAAATTGAGATATGAATGACCGTAACATTTTCACTGGGGTAATTGGGTCCTTGAGTATCGTTTAATCGATAATTGGCCAATGACTAAGAGGGAGAAAACCTTCCCAGTTTTCCCTCAACTATGTATTAACAAAAGACGATTATCAGGAGTATTTTCCTCGCACGAATGACTCGCGATAAACTAAACTCTGCAGCACCAGAATGTTCATTGAAATTATGAAAGAAATCGCGTTTTAATTCCGTAAGTCGAAATCCTTACTCAAATATTTGATCAAATTTCAGCCAGACTTTCTATTGTGTGATCAGCCTATAGAATTTGAAAACATTTCTGGATCCCTTTCGGTCCGAAATTCACCGCCGAAATTTACTCAAGTAACTCAATAGGTTCTGGCTTGTTCGGGAAATGGAACTCTACGAAAGGGATAATAGCAAGTGGGCAGAGAAATAGTCGCTCGCTTACAGGTACCAGGCAAAACCCCTAGAGATTTAATTCACACGCTGCGAACTGACCCGGCAAAGTTTACCCCGAAAAGTTTCGCGTGACCTGAGTCATGTATAGGCAACAGTTCTACCTAATTGATGCGAGGGAAAATCTCGATATGATTTCACGAGGTTGTGCAGAAATTCGATTCTAAATTCAAATTGCGTTCATTTCTTACTCCTATTTCGGATTCCTTTCAAGTTTAAATTCATATCCGTTGCGATTGAGAGTTTGTAATGATTGAGAGGTGAAACAGGAGAGCGAATGAAGAGATATTCATTTCACGCTTGAAATCAAGTCGAGCTCCGGGCTGAAATACTCCGTTTGAAAATGTGATTCAAATTTCATGCCTAAACGCTCCTCGTTGCAATAATACCGCAGATTTCATGCCCCGCGGCTCAAACTGGCGTCTAGTTTTTCGGCTCTCAAATTCTTTCGAAATCCTTCTTTTCTCCGAAATTCTTTTCCTTTGAAACATTAAAGCAGCGAAATTTTCGAATACTAGACCGAAGCGTATACCCTTGAAGTTCCAAATAATTCATATTCTTTTTCTACAGATTTCGAGGCTAGTGCCACGACGATAATTCGATCACCGATTCAGCTATTGAAAATGAAATTTTCAGATATTAACCGATAATGAAATGTAGATCGGAACTCCTAACACTATTTCCGTTCAATTTATCTTTGCAATGGCCCCAGAATTTTTTTCTTTTTACTTCCATTTTCGTTCACGAGCAATTTATATAAGTGCTTCGCGTTTATCAAACGATCCTTGCCTGGGTGAAGCTACCATTTACCATCTACTTGACGGAAAAGTGTGAAATATCACGCGTCGATCCCTTTTCCCTGTTCACGGTGAAGGCTGGCCATGTAAAGGAGATACAATCAAGAAATCGCTAAGCGTGTAAGAAATTTTTGGATCACATACGCAGATACGACGATAAGTAGGTTCGAAATAAACCGAATTCACCACTCAAGATCTTTCTTGGCTAGATCTATCATACCTGAAAAAACCAGCCCATCGCGTTTATGCAGAAAGCTTGTATTTATTGACAGTTATCTTTTTTTATTTGTAGGCACTTTTGTACTGAAAATCTATGTGCTCAATGCATCCCTTACCCGAGATGTATTACGAAACAAATAACTACCTATACAGATAAATAAACAGAGCTAATGAACTCCCGAGGACTTCTACCTCACCATTAAATTAGTTTCCGAGGGAAGAAACTTTCCGGCGATGAGCTCAAATACGTGCTTCGATAAATGACTACGCGATACGAGGCAGCCCTCATTCAACCGGTGAATATATTCGTCCGTAACATGGAATAATAATGAAGTAAGAAAAAAAATGAAACGAAAAAGACTTTTTTGATGAAAAAAAAACGAAGCTTCAACCCACACGAGATACGTTCAACCTTCGCATAATTTCTGCTGACAGTATTGATAAATGAAAGCTGAATGGAATAATTTTTTTCTACTGCGGATTCATCAAATCTCCGACTCTTCAATTCAGGGTTTTATAATTGAACTAACGCGACTGTGTTCGTGGATATTATTCTTTCATTTTCGATTATTCGATGTGGTAGAATTGAGACGTGAATTTGTGTATTACCAACTAAATCATCGACTATAATGCTGTTGTATAAATTTTACCCCACGTCGCGTCGGTATAGAATTAGCCGTGAAATCGATGAAAGCAAATACTCGACCACACCACCGACGTTATTTCCAATTAAATTTATGCCATACAACGATCTATAAAAAGAGTAAGCATCAGGGCATTTGAACGGGGGATATGGCGAACCGTGCCGCGGCAATAATACTCGTTATGTAGTATGCCATACACGTACAGATATTTATTTATAATGTATATGCGCATATTTGTCAGAGAATTGATTATTGCATGTCGAATTGTCTCCTGAGTCCTGCGGTTCTGATATCGCATACGATTTATATCAAAATTTATTCTCGACGTATCGTTCGAGGAAATTCACGTCGGGAACAATGTGACACATTGTTTATTAGAAAAAAACACAGAAATAACATACATGTAATCATCATCATTGTACAAATAATTCTAAGGAAGAAATGCGGCTTAGTTTTCAAGCTGAGTGAGTAAATGTCGTTTATAGACCAGCTGAGCAGCTAGAGCATCTTGGACAGCCATACCTGTGAAGAGATTAATTAGAAACCGTTGATCGCTTCGTCCAAGGCGGAAAGGCATATCCGCAAAACGTACCTGTGGATTGAAAAACGGTCACTTCTTGTACGTTCGGCGTGAGATCCGGTTTCAGGATAATGTCACCAACGGTGGCGATCAATGGGATACCCAAGTCAGCTAAGCCCTGCAATTCACCTCGTCCACCAACCTCGTCGGTTATATAAATCTTCGCTCTTTGGTACAGCGCTAAGTCCAACTCCGAGTAATGAGTCCGACCGGAGCCAACCGCTTTCGAAAGGAAGAAAGTCTTTTAATTTCATGAAGGTTTACTCAAAATTAAGGATTCCCATAAAATAAGCGCCTGGAAATTATTGTCGTACGAAACCATACACTTCAAAGTAGGTACCATTGATGTGGGCACCATCCTTGACCCACTCACTGCGGAGGATAGGTTCATTAGCATTAGTTGCTGTCACCAGAAGATCTGCTCCTTCAGCACATTTCGATGCTGTCGAAGCTACCACTGCCTGATCAACGCCCAGAGTTTTTAACTCTTCAACTAAACGTTCGGCCTTTGGTAGCCGGTGATTCCAAATCCGAATCTGTATAAAAAGGAGTTTATTTACCTACTTGATAATTTTTGATTCAGTGGAGATCATAGAGTTAGTATTGGCGGTAAGAATGACGATGGAAATTTCCAGGCCGATATACCTCCGATATATTTTTGTAAGCTGCGTGAAATGCTTGTGCGTGACTTTTTCCCTGTACTCCAGCACCCAATATACACAGAATAATCGCACTTTCGTATGTCTTCGAGTGCCTTTTATTGTACAGAATGTTCGTAGCCGCGACAGAAGCGGCTGCGGTTCTTCTGGCTGTTATTTCCGTGCCTTCCAATATCTGAAGATACCAAACACAGGGTTTATACCCATCTGCACGTCGATGGGCTTAGTAAATTTCATGGCCAGCTGTCGCATGGATATTATACGCTTATGTGTTGGTACTTTATCAGTTAAGTCGAATGGTTATAAAAGTTATGTCGGTGGGAAGCGGGTCGTTAAAATTCACAAAGAATATAACAATGTAATCTAAGTGAACGATGTATTTTCAGAGATCGACATCATATTGAGAAGTTCTTACACAAGTTAACTTCCCCGTAGTATCATCGAACAAAAAAATTGTTCCCAAAACCGTAGGCAACGGCAATTCTCTGCGGGAATTTTCTTTGAAACGTGTCACCAGCTTGCATGCGAGCACGGCTTCTCCACCCAAATTTCTAAGGTCAACATAGCCGGGCATCGACAGCAGATTTCTGATATTCAAAGAGTTTAAGAGTTAATGAGTATATTATGGCCCTGGCTTACTTACTTGAGAAAAACAAAAGCCAGCTTAATGATAATGAGGGAGAACGGATAGGCAAATACATAATCAGATATCAATAAATGGGAGGCAGAGAATATAAGAGTCAATTGGGGAATTGAGTTATGATTGGCTGGATTAGCAGAAATATTTTTGTAACGATTGCCCCCTCGAATGGAGAACTATGAAGTCTAATTTTTTCAGAATCTGTGTAACTATTACGGCAGGGGATAAAATTTTGGATAATAATTCATGAAATGCTACGTCTTCGTCGAAGAAACGGTAGTGAATGACTGACCCTTTGTCTTTAACGTTTGTCAATGTTCTTGCTGGTTGTTCAACGGCTTTGGAAGCGGTGGCTAGAAAAGCTTGATGCATTGCATCGATGAGCGGCATCCATTGTCCCTCCAAAAGCTCAAAGACTCTGCCTTCGTTCAAAAATATTGGTGGCGAAGAGGCAATCCCCCTATAGAAATGATTGTGTACAACATGTCGTTGAGAGTGAACCTTGATTCGATCCATCATTAAGATAATAAATAATCAAATTAATAAATAGCACTAGTACTTTCCATACCCCTCACAATTATGAGACAATTCTTCCATATTCGACAGAAATTTCTTGAAACAACAAGAAACAACAAAACCGTGTAGTGAAAATTTTGGAAATGATCAATAGTCAAGAATTAAATGGGAGAATCCCACGAATTGATGCTGCTTGGATTTTACTAGGTATGGATTGCTCTTGGCATTGGAAGGATCGAGTTTTTGGATGTATATGTATAGGATAAGAATGTGGATTGTAGGAATAAAGTTCGGAACAATTATAGTACAGCTGGCAACGATGACTCGTAATATTTGATCAGGCCACAGTATTGTGTCAGCTAGATATTCCTAATTATCTTCAAAGACCAAAATCAACATCCCGAACCGCTGTAGGTAAAAGATTATGCCTGTACCTACGATAAGCGTAAAATTTGTATTTCAGACATACATATACCGTGAGCCATTGAAGCCATGTATCAGTTCTGCATCCGACGAGCTGTTGTTCAAAGTTCCTTCGATGATTGAAAAGCTTTGACTGATTGTGAGTAAAATTAATAGGCACAGCATTTCGGGAACGAATAAATGAACGGACTTTACCGTCGGCGTCTAATCACGGACTACGAAGTTCCAGATACATGAAAGTAATGAAATATATTCAGTTCGGTGTTATCAGTCCATTCAAAGGTCGAGACCCCGTACGAAGCTGATTGGAACTAGTCGAAGTTGAAAGGCGAAACGAGTGGTTCTATATATCTATTGGAATATCTTATGCCTGGATTTAAAGCTGAATGAGTAAATATCGATTGTAGACTAGCTCAGCAACTAGAGCATCTTCGGCAGCCATATCTGTGACGAGATTGATTAGCAACCGTTCATCTCTTCGTCTGAGACAGAAAAACACATCCCCAAAACGTACGAGTGGAGTGAAAAACGGTCATTTCTTGTTCGCTCGGCATGATATCCGATTTCAGGATAATGTCACCAGCGGGGGCGAGCAATGGGATACCCAAGTCCGCCAAGCCCTGCGATTCACTTCGTCCACCCTGCACCTCGTCGTCTAAATAAATCTTCGCCTTTTGGTACAGGGCTAAATCCAGCTTCGAGTAATGAGTCTGACCGGCGGCAATTGCTTTTCGAAAGAACGAAGTCTTTCAATTTGGGTCAGTGTTACACAAAATTAAAAAACTCCCATGAAATAGGTGCATGAAAATTAGAAAATTATTGCTCTACACGATTGCTCATATCATCGTTCGAAGCCGTGACCAGAGAACATCAAAGTGTCAGTATCTGGGAATACCAATACCTTCGTCAAAATGATTATAAAAACGTAGCAGAATTTTTTCTAAACTAAATATAAGGTTTTTTCATAAAGGTAAATTGGGCTTATACCTCGATGCTGCCTTCAACGTTGTTTGACTAACTGACAAGCAGTTAGATGTGCGTTTACACTTGAACAGTCAAGTCAAGTTGTTATAAAAGTTGTCTTGGCTGAGAGTAGGTTGTTAAAATTTACGAGGGTTGCAATATTACAGTTTTGAACTTCGATATCATATAAGTAGACAAATTCTTACACAACTCAACTTTCCAGTCGTGTCGTTGAAACGACAAATTGATCCGTAAATCGAAGGCAGTGTCGGTTCTTTTTCGAGATTTTGGTCAAATTAGGTCACCATAGTAGTCCTTTCCCTTTTTCGCCAGTATTATCAAGGTCGACACAGCCGGGCATCGACAGCAAAATCCTAATATAGTGTTTTAAGATATACATATAAAGTAGGTATACTGCCTGTATCGCGGAATGTAACTAATTATTCGAAATCCAGGTGAAACCGCCACCGGAAAGAGCCAATGGACCATGCGAAACCCTAAAACTCCATTTGCTAACCCTATTCAAAATATTATGGAATTAGGTAAATAAGACTCGATCAAGCTGACCGCTTTAAATTGTACAATCATGGCCTAACTAGAGCATTATTAGTTGTAAAATGATTTCCTTAATTCACCACTCAAGATCTTTATTGGCTAGGTCTATCGTATACCTGAAAAAACCAGCATCATGTATCGCGTTTACAGAAAGCTTGTATTTATTGACACTTATCTTTTTTTATTTATAGGCACTTCTGTACTGAAAATATATAAGCTCGATGCATCCCTTACCCGAGGTGTATTACGAAACAAATAACTACCTATACAGATAAATGAGCAGAGCTAATAGACTCCTGAGGACTTCTACCTCACCATCAAATTAGTTTCCGAGGGAAGAAACTTTCCGGCGATGAGCTCAAATACGTGCTTCGATAAATGACTACGCGATACGAGGTAGACCTCATTCAACTGGTGGATATATTCGTCCTTAACATGGAATAATAATGAAGTAAGAAAAAAAATGAAACGAAAAAGATTTTTTTGATTAAAAAAAAAAACGAAGCTTCACCCTACACGAATCACGTTCAACGATCAGACAAACTCTGCTGACAGTTGATGAATGAAGACTGAAATCTGAAAAAGAGTTTTCTGTATCTCGAAGAATCTGCAGAGACGGTGTACATTGATTCATTATTATTATTATTACTATTATAAATATGATTTCTAGTTCACCTAAGATGTCGACTGGCATTCTTTTCTGTGTATTCTTTCAAGTAAATAGGCTATTTAAATACATATATTACGTACTAATTTACTACTCTTTCCCATTTCCCATATTCTAAATTCATCCCAATTCTTTATCACTGGCTACATCCCAGCGAACTTAAATTAATCGAAATCAGGTATCAATAATGCGATAATAATTCATAATCATGTCTCATTATGTGTTTTTGAGTAAAACAATCAGTGTTCTTTCAGTGATGCTTCAGTATACTTTGCGCGGCTTTTTGAAACAAGCGGTGCGCAAATAAACCTGGTTTCAGGCAACCCGCAAAGTCCCTGAATAATTTTAATATGCCAATTAGAGTCATACGCGAAGTTATTAGTCGATTTTATTGTAAGTGTTCCGTCGTCACACGTAAAATCTGAGTAGAATATTAGTTTAGTTAAGGTATCAAACTCATTCATAATACACGACGCCATACAAGCATTTTACAGCACACCTAAAATTAAATTCTTTTCACGTTAGTTTGCAAGACAAGCATTTACTGTCTGGAAGAATAAAGTTAAATATATATATAAAATTAGTACAATAAAGTCAAATAGATTAAAACCAGCAATTAAACAATAAACCGACTGGAAATCCAACGTTGTCGATGATCCGTGACCTGAGGAAAAAACGCATCCTTCCAAGAAAATTCGACAGCAGACGGTCGCCAAATTTTCCCATTTTTATACAATGGTAATTTTGCACCACACATCTGGCAGCCAAATGGGCAAATAGTTTAGACAATAGAAGCGAAGTCAGGATATAGAAATGCAGAAATTTCTCATTCTTGCAAAATGCGATTGCTTGATTTAAACTAGTCACGTGACTACGTCAGAGCTGTACCAAGCGGTACAGTATACCCATGGACCTGAGAATTCCATGGCTGAGAACAGCTGTCATTTTATATATTTTCGTCACATAGTCATATTTTTGTTAAAAATAAATCCAGGAGATTTCAACTCTTCGCAATTTAAAAATAAGCCGAGACTAGTCGCAAGGAATTTGCGAACAATTCATCGTCCTAATTAAACGTTGAACGAATTGATGATTAAGGTTTAAAGATCACAATACATACAATTGCGATTCATGAACAATTTGCTGCGTTGCATTTAACTGTTTAATTCGAGGTTTGTTTATTCATAGTATTCTTCTTACCTCGCTGCAATTATGTCTGCATGATAGGATCCATATTCATACTTGTACCTATTTAACCAGAAAATAACTGATTCATTTTTCTATCCGTACACCACAATGTCACGTAATTGATAATACCATTTGGTTAAACAGACGTGTGCGCTGTGAGCAGTGCGCGGGTGCATTCAGACCTTTACGTTTACGTTTACCTTTACCTTGGATTCCGGGATTGACTTCAGTCTACCGGTTGCATTCGGTCAGAGATGTTCTATTGCTTGTGTTCTGCGCTCTCAAGCTTGTAAACCATTTATTTGACTTTTTGCTTGTGTAAATGTTCCGAATCGTATTACAGCTTTATTTAGTGATAATAACCTCGATGTGATTTTCGGTTATTACAGTCAAAAACTACAAGTTTTCATGTAAAACTCAATTCTCACGGTTCAAACTGTTTTCTCTTTTTTTTTTTTTTTTTCCTTTATCTCCCGACCTTCGTACCAGCTGTGGATTCTTCTTTATCGAGAACTCAAAAACGTAAGATAAGGAAGAATTTATTCTATACGTTTTCCGCTACAAGCTTAAAAAGTTATTAATAATCTACACAAAGGATATAATATGCATGCATACAAGTATAAGTAGGCCACTATCCATAGCAACCGACTTACACAAGGCACTTATTAGCACACAGCTGCTTTATACTTTTCGCTCACTAATAATATTCCTCGTCCGCCAAACCGCACGGTTAACCATTCGATAATAAAAACGACAAACAAATCCATCCAAGACCTGAAGATAACAAGTAATGAAAAACGTATTCATATATAAGTTTGACAACAGTGACCTTGAGAAAGAGAACAAACAGAATTCTAACCTCTTAGCATAAATATATTCCGTTAATTTATCGGTCTATTTTGAAATTGGGTATCGAAATAGATTGATAATAACGTATCTAGCAGGCAAAGTAATTTTTTCACTTCATTACACACTTTTATGTGTCTCGTTTTATTTTTAGATAATCAAAGCTTGACACTGGAATAAGCATTATGGCTTCTAGAGGCAAATTGGGGAAAGATGCAAACCTCAAGAGTAAAGATTCGAAGAAAAAATCACCACCTGCATTCGTACCACTCGATGGTTTGAGCCAGAGCGCCAAAGATCGGCGTATGAATAACCGAACGGTCAAGCCTCCGAGGAATTTGAACGTAAGTATCTCACTTCTGATTCATTTTCTTAGAATTAACAAGATTCAATGAGAAATATATGGCATGCAATTCGCAGACAGGAGAGAGTAGGAAAAAATAGTCAACCGTCTTTGGAAAACAATATTTTTATAATCTAAAGCAGAAGATTATCTGCCTTTTTCAAAAATTATAATTATTTTCATCCGCTGGTCGAAGTCCTGGAAAAAACGAGCCGATGAATCCTAGGGATTTGTGTGAGGTGTTTATTTATGTATTTTATCACTGAGAGATCATTTCTCTGCCTTGCTAAACCTACAAACTTAACACGTTGTTAAGAATGCTTAAAATTTCTCTAGTGTTTCAAACATTTTATACAATTTAATTATCCACAGCTTGTCGAAGGGGATCCTGGCGACAAGATTGAAGTCAAAAGGAGATCCAGACAGCACACAGCCTTCCCAAATGAACATTTACTCTCTTCAAAAATTAAAGAGGTGAGTTTGAAGAATTTTCCTTCTCCTTTTTTTCAGATCACAATTATGAATAAAGCTTCTTGGAAAGGCCTCGAGATGAATGAATGATTTTCAATCTTGCAGAGTTCGTAGCTGTTGGAAATAACGATACATTAATTCTGCAGTTATCGAAGACGACTTGAATCGAAAATAATTTAATTCTTGATCCATGTAATATGATACAATGCAATCAAAGGATGACTTCTTTCAGGTAAACGGCATGGATCATTCCAACCATTCTATCGAGCAGTATTACCGCAACCACAACTCGAGATCAACTTCTCCGGACGTCAGCGAGAACTCAACAATCTCGTCGTGCAAGACAAACGAGAGCATACACTGCGATGATAGTCAAGAAGAGGCCTGCATATCGACTCTAAACTGTTCGACAGGTGTTGAAAGTTCGAATCCGGGGAGTGATTCGAATATTGACTCGGATAAGGTGGACGACGCGATGCGAAACTCTAGATACTCCAAAAATGCAGCAATAATGGGCATGCTGAAAAACCATTACATATCTTTGGGCGACTTGACACTGGATGAGAAGGAAAAAAGGAATTTCTGCTCCGAGGATGATGGGCTGGATATACAGGAAATAGATGGAGATAAAAGCTGCGAGGATAATGCGAAGAAAATTCCTGAGCATCCCAGCCTGGTTCCTCACCCTGACGATCCGGAATTTTTCACCAATCCTCTGCTGGCTTATGGGAAACTTGATGACGGTGAAATCGATTTCAGTCTGCCGCGTCACGGTAAAAAAACGTCGATGACGCCTAGGGAGTATTTTATCAAAGAAGGCATGGATGACGAGAGATTTGCATTTCAAAAGCCCCCTGCAAAACCAAAGCTGGATATTATTATCCCGAAAATTATCCCGTCTTGCTCTTCGCGTAATCAGACCTACCCGAATAGGGAAGCAAGCAATTCATACGCTTCGTCAAGAAACGATGAAGACGTCGGATTTAGAATGAATCGCGAAGACTTTCCAACTCTGCGAACATAAGGAAGAATGGAAATGGATACGATACTATTTGGAAAATATACATAATTTATGAAATAGTGTATATTAAGATACGATGCCGTTGCTACTGTATTATTGGGACGCAGACCAGACGATATCCCAGTTGAAATTATTAACCGTGATTTGAAAACAGAAATTAAGTCCAAAGTTTTTACAGATTGATTAATCGTAACTTTAGTTAGCTCTTAATAACCTAATTACTCTTAATTACCTAGTGCAATAAGGTGTTGTACCCCAACAAATCCATCGAGCTTTATTACTCGTTTAACATTTTTAATAATAATTTCGATCTTGACGAGGTTATCAGGTAAGGTTGAAAATTTTATTGACTAGGGTAAAAAAAAAAAAAAAACGTCTTAAAATACGGTAATACTTAATTACGAAAATTTCATATTTCCAAAAATCGTTTAATAAGTCATTCAAAATTCTAAAGTATTATTATATATTCGGGAAAAAGACTACAGATCCCTGAGAATTATTTTATTGAGTCAGAAATCTTCGGGCTGAAGTATATTCGACCTAGCATTTCCTTGTCCTTAGCATTTTGATGAAACCAAATTTTTTACAATTTCATTCGTTTCTGCATACGTTATTGATACACCTATAGTTATTTTCAATTGAATTTAGTCAAAGTATTTCCCCCACGCCCTCCCTTCGCTCCCCATTTTTGTTTTTACCTACAATTAGTATCTGTATAAGCGAATGAATACTCAAAATATATCGATACGTTATAGGTTTACGGCAAGTTAAAATGTAGGCATTATGATTTTATTTTACATTATAATTATTATTGATTTCGATTTAATGTTCAAATGTGAATTCGATAATAATTAAATTGCCATAAGTTTTATCGCGAGTATGTACGTATCGTCTCATTCCTGAAAGCAAATAGTGATTAAATAAACTCGTCGTTTCACGTTGAACTTACGTTAAAAAAAAGAAAATAAAAAAAAATTCTCTACATATGTTTGAATTAATTGAATTCATAGCAGTTTCACAGCTATTAACGAAAAGTTTCTATTATCACGATTTGTTTGTGTTTTT
Organism: Rhogogaster chlorosoma; assembly: GCA_944452935.1. NCBI lineage: Eukaryota > Metazoa > Arthropoda > Insecta > Hymenoptera > Tenthredinidae > Rhogogaster > Rhogogaster chlorosoma. The sequence goes on along the minus strand of OX101800.1, from coordinate 24,252,498 downwards.
TTTTTTTTTTTTTTCTTTTTTTTTCTATCATTACATAAAATTACGATTATTCATTCCTCGTCACTCGCAAACCATCCATATTATTCAATTTTATTGGAAATCTGTTCTGTTCGCGAAATCCAAATCTGGGACGTGCATGTGTGTGTGTGTGTGCATGTGTGGTATGTGTGTATAAAGAAATCACACAAACTCACCCGATTTCGAGAAATCGGTGCTTTATTTTTCACCCAAACCACCCCAAAGCTATTCTCAGAGAGCTGTAGCCAGAACCATAGAATTCGAATCTGATACTTTCGCGCAAGATTTAAATGCGTTATTCTCGAAACTCTAAGTTTTTTCAGAAATCTGCTGCGGGCGATTGAATTTATTTTTGATGTTTCGTGGAACTTTGTACAATATTCATAGACTTGTACGTGTATAAGTAAAGAGAAAGTATATTTATGTTTTTTATGGATGGATAGGAGTAATATATCATACGTATATTTTTATATTTATGTAAGAATGATGGATCAGTGATAAATAAACATAATTTGCAAAATATACGCTACCTGATTATGTTAGGTACGTACTACAACCATATCTTTGAGTTATCATTATCATTATTATCCTCGCTCCACCCGATTCGCGTTTTGCCTAAATCACAGACTTAAACTCTTGACAAATATTTATACCTGCATATATAAGTATGTTCCAATTTATTGTCACTTATAAAAAGCTGGCAACATCTTTGAATTAAAATGAACGATTCAGTTTGATTCATATATAATGACATACGTATTGTTGACTTGACAAGGCCATTGCTAAAAATATAAGTATTATATAGAAATTATTTTAGTCAACGCAATAATAAACTTTGCACTTGCAGACGTTGATGAAGTAAATTAATTGCAGGTATTTAGTACGTCTCGTATTATTTGATCGCCTCTACGTGTCCGCAGAGTATCCTTTATATCAGGGATCATAATTTCTCTCCATTGTTTGCTGAAGACTTTCATTTGAAGTTAAAGACATAAATCTCTTTTCATAAAACAATTACGATAACAAAATTACAAGACGAAATTCGTATTATTCAAGCATCCATGAATAACAACAGTCAAACAATATACCTGTACAAAAACAGATTTTAATGATATTGACGATTCTCATCAATCGTATAAACGTCAAAAGTAAATAAAAGGACTGTATAGAGTAGTGGGTGGCTGTCTGCAGGTTTAACGAAAACGAATTCAAAGAGCAGTCTTGAAGTAATGGTGTGTCGGTGACGAACACCAAAACCGTACTTATTTTTTTTTTTCACATAGTATTTTTACACAGTAATGTCAATTGCTGTTTGAACTTCGAGTCTCGAAATGTTGTTAATTCCTGCGCATGGATAGCTTGTACAATTTTTCAAAGCATAGAAATTCCGAGTCTGATTTCTCTGCAGCAGTTTGTGTCTCCTCATTCTTACTAGAGACTTATTGAGCAACTAATACTGCGGGTTAGACCACAAACGCTTGACTCAAGGTAATTAAAGTCACTTGATTCAATTGAACAACAGTTCAACAGAGGATCCAACACTCATAAGTACATAAACCCGAGAATTTAACTTCAACAACTCTGAAACAGATTTTCGGTGACCATACCATAATCAAAGTGCTGCGAAAAATATACTTCTAAAGACATGCGGGAGGATATTAACGAAATGTCTGAAACGGTGAGTCGATATTTGTCTACTATACCTAATTCATTATGATTGTTTAAGTGCAGAATTTTCCATGACAAATTATGCGAAGCTTTATCTTGAAGAAAAAAGTTCGTGATATACTATATAGGTATATTCGAGCATCAAATTATTGTAATTACAAACTGCGGTATGGAATACATCTCGAATTAATTTATTAAACTGTAGATAAAAAGTTCAAATATAAGATCGAAAAATCTGTATTCCGACGAAGAGTCTTATTGAGAAAATTATCGATTCGAATTGATTTCCAATGGAATTTTCCTTCATTGCATTATTCTTATAAAATGCGAATCAGATTGGATTTAATCTGGTATATCTAACTCATATCAACATAACTAGTGATTATAGAGATCATTACGTAATTATTAATCATTAGACTCAGGAACAATTAGATCGTTGATATACGATGGGGTATTGCAGTGTATATTTAATGAACCTGCACACATGCATTAACTTCCTTATAAAGTTCTTGTACGTAAATCTAATTATAAAAAATACTCTTTCATAATTTTATAATCAACAAGGGATATTTGAGATTCATAATACCATCACTCCTTCTTGGTAAAAATTATAAATTCTAATTCTAAATTTCAATCTACTGCAATTCAGCAACGATTGAATAATTTTTTAATTATACTATTCGCGTTCACTGCAGTGGCTGTCCTATCCATACCTATAGCAATGTATATATAAATAGTCAAGTTGGTGATATGGTAAAATAAATGTAGTACATATATACATAACAATATATTATCCACATAGTACGATAATTTAGTGAATATTTTTTTGCACTCAGCACACATCGGGAAATCAACCGGCTCCTCAAAATAACAAAGAAAATTCAACCGATAAGAAGACAGACATAACTTATGGAATAGATGATATCCCTCCGTGGTATCTGTGTATTTTCATGGCTTTACAGGTATGATGTAAGAAATCGACTGCTAATTAGCTGCGCCTGCTGGCCATGTATAGTATATACCTAGTATTAGAAGTTGATGAAAACGAAAATAATGTAGACGTATAGCAATAGAAATTAAACATCTTTAAAGACTGATCTTTCTTGCTACGCCTGACATTGACTCGATGTTCAATTAATAAAAAAAAATTCAACTTCATTTACAAATTTCTGTTATTGAAAAGAATAAAAAATAATCGCCCCCGGGTGGGCTCGAACCACCAACCTTTCGGTTAACAGCCGAACGCGCTAGCCAATTGCGCCACGGAGGCTGTTGAAAAACGTCTTCATAAGAATTTACAAGTCAACAATATCAAACAATGGTTTAAACAAACATCAATATAAACTGATAATAATTTTCTTATTTCTTTCTCGACACAGCATTACTTAACAATGATAGGAGCCATAGTTTCTATACCATTTATTCTAACGCCAGCTCTCTGTATGGCCGAAGACGATCCGGCCAGAGGCCACATAATATCTACAATGATATTTGTTACCGGAATCGTAACGCTTCTGCAAACAACATTTGGATGCAGGTAGTTCCACTTGGATTTAGATAATGAAAACTCTGGCTTTTGTTAAAGCGTGATTTATTTATAAAATTTTCGCATTTTTTTTTTTTATTGAATTGTAAAATGATACGCAGATTACCGATTGTGCAAGGCGGCACGATATCGTTCCTGGTTCCAACTTTAGCGATCCTCAATTTGCCGGAATGGAAATGTCCGGCGCCTGAAATACTCGATAATATGCCTGAAGATGAAAGAACTGAACTTTGGCAAGTCAGGATGAGAGAATTGTCTGGAGCTATTGCCGTTTCCGCTCTTTTTCAAGTAGTTGTTGGTTACGGAGGTACACCTACCCAGAATGCACCATCACGAATTTAAAACTCTTCATTATCTAGACATCGCGCATATAATTAAATTAGATATATTAGCGTGCGGGAGTAGCCATAAAATTCTTATTAACAATATTCATCACTCAATTAGTCTAGACTATAGACAGACTACAAATTACTGTGGTTACATTTTGCAATAACGACCTAATGGTCTTGTAGTTGAGTCGAGTCGAAAAATATTCTTATAGCAATTTGCGGTCGTTGGAATTCTTAGAAACGTAAGATATTCACATTATTATAATTTTCCAGGGACTTTCAAGGTGCCAAAGTATGCATATTCATCAAATTATTGAATTTTGAATACGTATTATGAAATACGTCATCAGTGCAATGCCTCCTAAATCAAGAAACATATATACTTTCTATTTTCAAACATTTAGTTTATATTAAACAGAGAGAATTGATGAAATTCCTTGATGAATTAATTCCTGAAAAGTAACAGTACATTTTTGCATATATGGAGTGTATAAAAACAAGTAGGCAAACTAATAATTCTCTTAGCTTCTTGTACTAAAAAAGTACAAATTCCGGTTTCCTCTTCAGTTCACTCCCGTTGAACAAGTCAATTTATATTGCATCTGCAAATTTTCACAATTTTAGGAATCATCGGATCTATGCTAAAGTACGTCACACCTTTAACAATCGTCCCAACCGTATCTCTGGTGGGATTATCGTTATTCGAAAACGCTGCAGCAGCTGCATCTCAACACTGGGGTATAGCTGGCGGGTAATCAATAATCAATACCCATTTTGTGTTCGAATTTGAAACCAGCAAGAGCTAGACAATAAGCAAATAAAAATTGTAAGAAAACCAATTCCCAGAATATTTTAAAACAATAATTTTTCATTATTCTCTAGGACTATACTAATGCTGACTTTGTATTCCCAAATTCTGGTAAATGTCCGAGTGCCGATGATAGTTTGGAGGAAGATTGGCGGTCCTCAGATCGTTTGGTGCTCTTTGTTCAAACTCTTTCCAGTAAGATTACCACCATTTTAATTCTGGTTGGTTTTATGACAACGCAGCAGCATTCTTCAACAATGTTTATCCACAGGTCCTACTGACTATAGCCATAATGTGGGCAATTTGTGGGATCTTAACAATCAGCGATACCTTGCCGGTTGGACATCCGGCGAGAACAGATACGAAAATAAAAATCCTCAGTGATTCGCCCTGGTTCAGAGTCCCTTACCCTGGACAATGGGGTGTTCCGACAGTAACCCTTGCAGGAGTACTTGGAATGCTAGCTGGTGTCATTGCCTGCACAGTTGAGTCCATCAGCTACTATCCAACGACTTCTAGGATGTGTGGTGAGCAGATTTGAAAGGGGAAGAAAGACTTCCATGTTTGGTTTTAAGGTGTCTCTATTATGGGGAAAACGCGATTGCAGAAGATTAACAGAGCAAGGCTCATTTCACAACAAGAATATCACACTTTATTCACAAAACGATCCAACAAGATAATATATTAAATAATGTTAAACGTTGAATTTGTTTTAAAGATATGAATATTGATAATAATCAATGATTAAAAATTGTTTAATATCGTTTCTGATTTACTTCATTTTATTTCAGGAGCTCCACCACCGCCCGTCCATGCGATAAATCGAGGTATTGGTACCGAAGGTCTTGGTACTGTGCTAGCTGGCCTCTGGGGTAGCGGAAACGGCACAAATACATTCGGAGAAAACGTCGGAGCCATAGGTAAGAGCCTAATTGCTGTTCCTGAGAGAAAGAAAATTTAATGAAGTTCAGCATTCTGTGTAAAACATAATCCTTTTCTTTGTTAATTAAATTCCAGGCGTGACTAAAGTCGGCAGTCGAAGAGTTATACAGTGGGCTGCTGTGATAATGATCATACAAGGTGTTATAAATAAATTTGGTGCTGTGTTTATCATTATACCTGAACCAGTTGTCGGAGGAATTTTCTGTGTCATGTTTGGCATGATAGCTGCGTTTGGTGAGCAACTAATCAAACCATATTTTACTTTCGAAGTGATTCAGCCCAGAAATCTCTGTCCGTCACATTTACCTCAATCATTTTTATCTGCAGGATTGTCGGCTTTACAGTATATCAATCTTAACTCGGCAAGAAATTTATACATCTTGGGTTTCTCTTTGTTCTTTCCTTTGGTGAGTGGAGACGAAATTTCCGACTGATTTCACAAATTACAATGGTAACTATAGACTATTCACAGGTCCTCTCAAGGTGGATGATAAGCCATTCAACGGCGATAAAAACTGGCAGTGATATCGCTGATAGTGTAATTACTGTTCTACTAAGCACTACTATTCTAGTCGGTGGAGTGATTGGCTGCTTGTTGGACAATATCGTACCGGGTAAAAAGCAATTCTAAATAAGAAATAAAGCGCAAGAAGGATCTAAAGTGTTTACTTAATCTCAGAGGCTGAGTTCATCACGTTCCCAATTTTCTCCTCTTTTATTAAGGTACGGCGGAAGAGAGAGGACTAGAAGCATGGTCAAAAGAAATGTCTCTAACTGATGATACCCCAGAAGATGATGAAACTGGGCACAAAGTTTATGAACCGAATACTTTTGATTTTCCCATTGGAATGAACACTTTGAGAAGGTAAAGTGTATAAAAACTTTCATCAAGCACTCACAAAGTGGAATGATTGCAGTTGATAATTTTATTAACTATTTCAGGTGGACTTGGACGTCTTATTTACCATTCTCTCCTACTTACAAGCCAAAACTACGTTGGTGGCGATGTAAAAGAAACTAATACTAGAATTTCTCTTAAATGAATGGCAGAATGTAAGTGTGAAATTGCTCATGGGATGAAAGTGAATATTGAATTCAGGAACAGTACTTGTAGCCAATTTTAAGTAGCGTAGCAGTGTTAACTTACATTAGATAGTTACCGAGTGGTTAAAGTCTGCACGAGTTTACGCAGCAGTTCTTTTTGTTCTGAGTCTAAATACGGCCACAATTCTCCCTCCAATTCTAACAAGGCTTGATAATCTTGAGATTGACAGGCCAACACCAGAGACTGCAGGAGCAGCATCTCATCTTCGCTCATCCCAGGACCTTTAATATTAGAGAAATGAAAAAGTTGTAGAAGCCATTCAGTCTGAAAAATTATGAATATCAGTCCGATTTCAACCCTTCTGAATCCACAGAACAAAAAATAGGACCTGTGTTGTTGCTCTCTTCAACCCAGGCATATTTTTCCAATACTTGTGCCAATGTAGGAGCTAATCTCTGGGGTGTAGGTTGCAATATTAGGAGCAGCAGAACTCTGCTCACTTCGCATCTAGGTATTAAACAATTTTAATCAATTGTCATGCTTCATCATTTTCTCTCCTCTTAACACAAACCTATGCAATATATCGCAGTTATTTCCCGTCGGACTATTTCCAGCCCCAACATTAGATTCAACCAATTCCACAAGCTCGCTGAGCACATTTAAAGCCGTTACGTAATCGCCTGGATAAAAAATTCCCTAATTACTAACGTAGTTTTTAATTCTGAAGGTAAATTATGAGGGATTATAAAGAAAATGTACAGTTCATCTCCCATCTTCAAATAAACTCTGTAAAGTGATGTGATTCACCCTGCTTGATGTGCGAAGAGGCAAGCATGCCCAGTGACTGCGGAGTAGCGTGTATACTAATCGCTCTGCGAAGTTGTTGCGAGCCTGCGGGACTCGGGCCCAAAGCGATAGCCAATTCCAGCGTCAATCCAGCTGCTGCCATACTCGACCCTGGCTGATTATGAGTTCTAGCCAAAGAATGTCCGAAACAGCTAACAGCGGCCTAGAAAATTGAACGATGATAATTTTGGCTTGTGATACAGGGGCGAATGAATAATTCTGTGGAAAGCTGAAATTCAGTTTTTAATTCGCATAAAACGTTTGTTTGTTTATTGGACCTGAAAATTCTCTTGACCTGGAGAAGGGCAGCCGATCATAACATTCTTTTTTTCAGCAGTGAGAAACTGGCGTCCAGCTCTAGCGAGTAAACTAGCTTCTGTGGAAGCGTTGCCTAATGTTCCTTGACATCGTGCGGCAGCCAACCAGCACAGTCCCGCGTATTGCCACAATTCTTTTTGCTCACATTGGGTGGCTAAAGCGCCTTAGAGAAATTAATAATTATTCAAATCAATTATCGCGTGTGAATTAGGCATGAGGTTAGAGGTCGAGATTGATAGTTTTCATTACAGATGGGAACTTACTGAATTGATCACAGGCCTCAGAAACGTTTGGTTTTCTCAAAAATCGTCTGTAATATGCGATTTCATTTGATCAATGTTACGCTGCTGTTAATTTAATCTATAACCTTTTCAATATCAGTTTTACTTACTTTTTTAGCTTATTTGAAATCGCGTGATACTGTACTAAGAATTCGTCGCATCCGCTGGATCGATTGAAGTCGTAATTATCGCCCTCTGACATCGCGATTGTTTTACCAATGTTTAATTTCTTCGCTTTTATTGTTCATCCAATTTTTAAGACAGTCGCTGAATCATTTGGATATCCTTTATTCTTCAAGAGAGCCAGAAAACCACGACCCTAGCTTGATCTGTCAAAAGTATCATAACCTCGAATGTTTGTTTGTATGAATCCGCGTTCTTACTTTACCCATCATACCCTGCGAGACGCGCGCTTGGCGGCGCATTTTTTTGAAAATTCTTATCCGCATGACCCTTCTGAAATAGATAATAAAAACAATAAATAACGTCGGATACTCAGACTCTAATCACACAATTAATTTTTTTTAATGTTTCACTATCAATATTTCGTTAGCTTGATTTATCGTTTCTTGCGGCAATTCAATTTCTTCCCGTGTTTACTGATAACGAAGTCGATTAATTCAACTGATGCGACACGATATAATCACACTTGCTGTAATTTCCTATTTCCTTTTTTCTTTTTTATTGTTTATAGTTCGAAAAGCACTCATTCACTGATAATGAATGGCACTAAACTTATTGATAAGAAGTCTTTATGACTATTTCTCGTTGTATAGTCTCATGGGATATAACTTAATTGAATAAAAAATTTGATGGAATTTATATGTGTATATTCATTTATTATATGCCAATATAGTTATTACACATACAGCTAATTGATTAGAAAGAGATAATAGAAATGTACATAATTGTCAAGTGTTTATAATTTCATTTTCTAACAGTTCACAGATTTATCAAAGCATCCTGTTCCTAATGAGTAAATAAATCCGTTGGAAGATCTTTCTTGTATGGAAAATTTTCCTGTGTACCGGGTCGGAGAACGCTTTGTGATGCCACAAAACATGCTCTTCTTATCATTTCTTCTATTGATAAATCGCTGTGATAGGCAGCGAAATAAGCAAAAGATCCTAAAAACGAGTCTCCAGCTCCCTGAAAAATAATTAATTGATAAATAATTGTAGTGTACATAAGAAATACACATTAACCAATATTATCTATTAATATGCTTTCACATTTAGCATTTGAAAACAAATTCTATACTCACAGTTGTATCAATGGGTGTTACTTTTTCAGTTGGAACGTGAATCATCGTTCTGTTGTTTTTAGAGGCGTAAACTGCTCCCGAAGCTCCAAGAGTTAAGATAACTGCATTGCATCCTTGAGATAGAAGCTTATCAATAGCAATTTGTGCCTCTGACAATTGATAAACTGAAATACCAGTCATTATCTCAGCCTGTAACATAACAGATCATTTATTTTAAAAACTTTAACACAGCTTAGAAAGTTTAAAAAATACGTAATGCTATTTTCTTCTTTATAATCACCTCCGTTTCATTAACGCAAAATATATCGCACAGTTTCAGCAATTCAGGATCTGGATTCTGTATGGCTGGAGCTCCGTTTAAAATAGATAGGCCTGTTTTGCAAAAATGAATTGTAGGAATTATATTTGTTGTAAATGAAGTACACCCATAAATTACAATATAATTTTTAACAGCACGTACCATGTCCCTTGAAGACTTGCAATGCTCGCAGTGTAGCATTTGGTGGCCTTATTTCGAATTGGCAAAGCAAAACCTTAGCACTCTTAATCAGCTCTGCTGCGTTGTCAACATCTTCAGGACTCAGAAGCGCAATCGCTCCAGGCACATAGACGATTGTGTTCTCTCCTAGATCAAGTTTTGAAGTGGTTTACTTTGAAACAAGAATGTATGGTAATAAATGCATACCGCTATCTGCTACAGTAATTTGCGCCAAGCCGCTGTTCATTCCTTCGCAGCTACGCACTTTTGAAACATTTACGTTTTCACGCTTCAGCTGTTCAATGTATTCTTTGCCAAAGGTATCTGTACCCAGCTAAAACAGCGATCAATATCAGAATCGATTAAACAAGTTCTTAATCAATTGTACACACATTGAAAGTTACTGATCGCCAATCAATCGTACATATAACAGATTTAATTGTTATCTCTTAAAGCGGTGCAATATCTGGCCCCTTACCGATCCGATAAAGGCAGTCGAGCCACCTAATCTTGCTGCAGAAACACATTGATTTGCTCCCTTACCACCATGACTCATCATAAACTTTTTACCACATACTGTCTCTCCTGCTTTTGGAAAACGCGACGTGTAACTGTAAAAAATATAATAAATATGGATCTACCCTTTGTATTGAAAAAAATAGAATCTGATCATAGAACGCTTAGACAAAACTTACCATATAAAGTCAGCTATATATCCACCAACGACTATAATGTCTGGCATATTGGTATAACAACTGAAGACTAGAAAATAGACTGTTGTGTGTTGAGAGACCGAGTGAGCAGCTGTTAATCCGTCTCAGAGCTTGGATACTCCCTATATAATTGCTTCAATCTAACTGTTTCTCTGTCTCACACGCATACATATTTATGTGCAACAATATTCTTACATGCCAGACTCGTTGATACACTATCTTATTTTTGATAAAATATTTTATCTAATGGTTGAAAGACGTAACTGAAAAACTTGAGGATTTATTGACAGGACAAAAAAACTACATTCCACAAGCGTGCCCTTAATCAATCTTAATTACATAACTGGAATTCTTAAGTACGCCAATTCTATGAAGTATATCAATTGAAAATAAACTTTTTATTGATAAATTATGGTTTGAAAAGTTCATTATCGTCTTTGATACACCTTTTTTCAATCCTTGCTCACATCAAAAACATCTTCGTAGGCTTGTCTTGACTGCACTATCTCCCTGAATTCTCACCTAATATAGTCGATTCTAACTTTTCTCTGAAGCCAGCGGATGTCCTTGACTTGTACAAAGCCAATGCTTCAACTTTCAATGTATTGTTTACATAATTCGAAAATTCTACCAGCCTAGAAACCCAGAGTATTGAAATTCACTGTCTAGAATAAGGAAACGAGAAACTATCTGAAATAAAAAAGTTATTTATAATTTCAGCGAGAGGCAAATTTGGAAAAAAGTATAACATAGTATGCTTTTTTATATATTGGTCAATTCAATTTATTGAAAATTAAATCCACCTGACCGATGCAAACCATATGTATACATATACTTGTTTATCGATGCTTTCCATAATCCACATAAAATTCGTTGTTTATTAATTGTAAAAAATGGAATTGATAACAAGTTATTATAGCCATGTCTTGATTCTATTCAATGGTTTAGTTCCTACAAGTAATACTGTAATTACTAATTTGCGAATAAGGATAATAAAGTATTAGGAATAAAGAAAAGGAATATTTATTCATATTATCAAAGCGTAAGTTACATATGTGTTGATCGTGCACATGCATTTTGAGACCTAGTTCAGTTTAATTAGTGAATAAATCTGACGGAAGATCTTTCTTGTATGGGAAACTAGATTGAGTGCCAATCTTCAGGACAGTTTGCGTAGCAACGTAACACGCCTTTTTCACCATTTCTTCTATAGTCAAATTGGTATGATAGGCAGCAAAATAAGCAAAAGATCCTAAGAAAGCGTCACCTGCTCCCTGAAAACGATTCGTATTTCACTACAGCACATAATACAGAGCACTTTCAATTTCCAATCCATAATATACTCACAGTTGTGTCGACAGCTTTAACTTCTTCGGTTGGAATGTAGATTATCTCTCTATTACTTTGAGATGCGTAAACCGCTCCCATAGCACCAAGCGTTAGAAGAACCGTGTTACAGCCTTGACATAAAAGCTTATTAACGGCAATTTGTGCCTCGGATAATCCAGAAACTGGAACACCGGTCATAATCTCAGCCTACAATATTATTTTCAACTCTTATTATTCAAATTTCCGGAAATTCAGAAAGCATAATAATGTATATGATTCTTGCAGTATTCACCTCTGTCTCATTTATGCAAAATATATCACATGATTTCAACAATTCAGGATCTGGATTCTGCACTGCGGGAGCTCCGTTCAAAATAGATAAACCTAGTACACAAGTGTTAAGTTATACTTCAGTTCTATTATAAATTACAGTATCATTTTCGAAGCTACGCACCACGGCCTTTGAACAGTTTCAATGCTCGCAGCGTAGATGCAAGTGGTATTTCGAATTGACATAGCAAGACTTTAGCATTTTTAATCAGCTCTTCTGCATCGTCAACATCCTCAGGACTCAAAAGCATATTTGCTCCAGGTACAACGACGATGGTATTCTCTCCTGAATACAGTTTTAAAAATAATTAGCTCCGCTATATAATTTTGAAGCAGTTTCTTTGCAGCCAAATCATAAACACGCTCTATCAAATATATGAGTGTTATATTATACTATAAAAAGTACTTTATAGTCTTCAAATATCATTCCATTTATTAATAATAAAAAGGCCCACCGCTATCTGCTACAGTGATTTGCGCCATACCGCTCTGCGTCCCCTCGCAGAGGCGCACCTTCGATACATCAATATTTTCAAGCTTCAGTTTATCGAAGTATTCTTTTCCTAAATTGTCTGCACCTAGCTACACCAACAATCAATAACATTTGCATGAGTAAAAAGACTTTATGAACTAACCCAGATTAGGTGGAATATACTAGATTCTATTTCCCTCTTGTAAAAGAGTTTAATTCATTGGTTCTCACCAATGCAATCAGGGCAGTCGAACCACCTAGTCTGGAAGCAGCAACGCATTGATTAGCTCCCTTCCCTCCGTTACTTGTCACGATCTTTTTGCCAATTATCGTCTCTCCTGCGTTAGGAAAACGTGATACGTAACTGTAAAATAAACAATTTGTAATCACAGAGCAATGAATATTAACCTTGCTGTTCAAGTCGGCATTGAATTAATTAAAGTAATTGAATAACAAAGGCTGTAAATCGAGGAGAAGGCGTAAGGGCAGTCGACTTGAATGTGATAAATTCAATACAGCCAGTTTCTTTGACTGAATTGAACGGCTCAAATTACTATCAACAGCATTATACTACAGCTGTGTAGTCAAGGAACATAGACATCGTCATTTGATGATTTAATGATAACAGAGACACCATAGACTTACCACGAAGAGTCCACCATGCACGAACCGACAACAACAACCTGGGGCATATTGATAAAGCAATACAGGATGAAATATTGATTTGAAAATGGATTTGGAGGTGAATATGATGTTTGTAGACTTATAGCTTGTACTACTCCATATTGGTGTCTCCACAGACAAGTGCACGCATACACATCTATGCTGGTATCTATTTGCGTAACTTGTTGATATACTATCTCATTTTTACAACACATTTTATTGAACGAATAAAAAGGCGGCTTTCAATAACCAAACCGTTTATTATGAGAAGCAAAAAATATAATTCAATAAAAACCGTTCGTCAATCTGAAATACAGTTATTAATCATAATTAAATTATCAATTACATAGACAGATTATCTTGTTAGACGGAAAATTGGATATAAAAGACTTTGATAAAGACATTTTATGAGCTTTTAGTCGAATCCCAATTCCCCGCTAAGATCAGCAACATGCTCTCCGGTAATTGGAGTTTTTGCACCCGCTATCAACCCGCCAGAAACTCGTTGCCGACCAAGGTTTCCTCCTAATCCAGCCTTTGCTGCTATATCAGGAGTTAAAGCCGCTCGTGCCCATAATCCACCGCCCAAACCAGTGGATCCTAAGCTTCCTTGGAAGCCAGCGGATGCTGTAGACCCCCACGGGGTAGATATTTTCGCTTTTAAACCACCATTTCTTGATTCAGTATCTTTTTTAGCTAGAACACCGATTCCAGCTGAGAAACCTAGCAAATTGATGTCTATCCCTTCTTCGCTGATGTCAATAAGGTTTTTCTAAAAAGAAGATAGAGAGAATGAACTGTGGCTTGAATTTAGAACTAACTCGAACTTTATTACGCTTTGGTGAGAGCAAATTCAAAAGGAAATATACAGTAGTAGGAATATATGAGGATATTGATTCATGCTTCTCAGTTATTAAACAAAAACAAACTTACACCGCCAGTCAATGTATGGATGAGACTATTCCAGTTCACGGTGGTACAGTTTTGTGTATGTTCTTGATTGCCCTAAAAACGATTATGGAATATAGGCTGATGATTGTTTCTAGTCTGAACTAACAAAGTTTTCAATTATAAACTTGCCATGTTATTACTCGCCTCCATGTTATGTTAGTCAAGTGTGATGATTGCGTGCCAACTGATTCTTTCCTGTACGATGTTGGATACTTAAAAAAACGAAATTACATCATCTGAACTCATCAGGATAATATAAATAATGTTTATACTTGATAATGAGTGGAACAGCGCAAAAAAGTTGTCTGTGATTATATGCAACGTCACGCTATTAGGGGCTTAATATCATATGATCTTAAGTCCATACTAGATGGCATTGAAATTATACGCTTCAGAATGAAAGAAATTAGCATTGATTGGATCTGCTGAATACATTACCTCAAATTCCTACTTCTTCTTTCAATGAAAAATTAAATATGTACCTTTACTTGGACTATATATTCTGAGACATTGCAATATTGCTCGATTGTTATCAAGCCTGATAAACATGACAAACTGCATCTGAATTGTGTATTCCAAATACAATTATGAATGCAAACACGAATAATTTTCGTGAATTATACTTAAAAATGGTATTCTATGTGTAGAAAATAGAAATGCAGTATGCCTAGAAACTGAGGTGAGTAAATATAAATGAAATAAATCAAGATACAATCCAGAGTACCTCAGGCCTAATTGACTTGTTGGCTCTTGTTTCATCGTGACAATTTATAAATGATTTTGTTAACCGGCTGAAAATTATTTGAAACGAAAATTAGGTGATGAATGATTATTGAATTTGAGTCGGTTGGGTATTATACATTTGATAAAATGTTTATTGTATAAATAATTGTAAACATGAACTTTCTCTAAAAAATTTCTAGTTTTAGATGTACAAAGACAATAAAATATCCAAACAGTAAAACTGTTTGGTCGATTTAAAACTTTTTACGACAACATGAATTGTATGGAAGTATCAGATCCTCTGGCTTAAAAAATTCGCGTTTCATTCGCCGCAGGGAATCGGCTTTATACCATTTCTCTGGAATTCTCTGAATAAATAGTACATTTTAAATTCTCCCTAGCTAGATAGTTCAAGTATGTCATTTCTATCCGCGTTTGCTCGTTAACAAATCTATTTCAGATCTATTTCTCAACATTAAACAATATTAGATTCTGAAACGCCGCTAATACTCGGCAGAGAGCTATCGCTCCAGTCAGGATGAGGATAGTGCCGAGGAGGGCTAGGAATACTGACTGGAATTTCACTCCGTTTTCTCATATCTCGAAAAATATTTTCGAACTGTTCTTTTATGCTCAGATCTATAGGATTGCTTGGAGAATATTCCTTGCTCGGTCTCGAATTGTCTCTAACCACAGATTTGTTCCTAGATCTATCGTTGCTCGATCGATGTTTCCGGCTCTTTTCAAACGGCGCTTTTCTCGGCTTGTATAGACTCCTCACTCCATTTTCGTCAGTTTTTTCCACCGTCTTGCCATCCATCTCATCCGCAGAGGCAGGCTTTTCTCTACTAGCTTCACCTTCGTCCCCAATTCCTGTTGAACAAAAGCAAGTTATCCACGTTCATCAAATTCCTGGAAAATGTAATATATGTATATACAATAGACCCACCGGTATCACTGTAGCGCTTTGCTTCCTCTCCTTTGTAAATAGGCAATGAGATTGTGTGCGAAGTTTCACCACCAGGAAGACTAATAAATTCCAGTTGAGTCTTGACGTCCTTAACGCTCCGCTCCCTTCCTGAATCGCCAGCCATTTCTACATGAAAAGACGAGTTTTTCCCTTGATTAGGAGAGGTCTTTTTCCCGTCGGAATGAGAAGTATTTCGTCCGACAGTGGACAAGGAAATATCCGACAAGCCGTGCCAAGATTGGAGAAGGTTTGAATGCTCTGAAGAAGTTGGCGTAGGAGAGGAATGAGCCTTTCCTCCTTGAAGCATTGAGTTCTGACGATTCGGAGACTCATCTGTATCTTTGTAGGTCTCTCGTAAGCCAGCCAGTTGATCGTTTATCAGGCTTTGAAGCTCTCTGAATAAAAAAGTCAGATTTGAAAATATAATTAGCGAAGAATTAGATAAATCAGTTGCGTAATTGGAAGAAAGTTCCTTCATTCTCAACTTTGAACAGTGTTTACTAACTTAAGAGCAGCGCGATTCTCGACAAGCTGGGAATCCTTGTAAGCTGACAAAACAACCAATTTCTCTTTTTCTAATTTCAGATACTGTCCCTCCATGAATCGCTGTTGCGATAATTCGATTTGATCGTTTAGTTCGCTCCTCAGATCTATTGTCATTTTTTGCAGAGTTTCTATCCTCTGATTCTCAACTTTTAGTTGATCTATTGTTTTCTGTGCAGCTGAAGCGGCTCTCGTTGCTTCCTCTAGTTTAGTCTGTAGCTTTCTCAAGTCTGCCTCTAGCTCAGCCTCTCTTTGTCTGGCCTCTTCCAAAAGAGTGGCTTGCTTTTGAACTTGTCTGAAATAAAAAAGAGAATTAAACCCCAACTCTTGCAATGAGAGAACTTAATCTAAACTTAATAACGCAAACATACTGTTGCAAGGAATCCCTCTGGTCACGCAAACTTTCGCAAGTTGCATTTAATTTCCGGCTTGTTGTTTCTAGCTTTGCTGTACTCGCTTCCAACTGCGCACGCATTGCTATAGCGTCAACGTCCTGAAAAATAAATGACTAGAGTTAGACGTTTCATGAAAGAGATCCGAAAGTTGATGAAATTTCATCTAATATACTATTTGCCAGAAATAGGAGTGATATTTCATCTATTTTACGTCCACAGAGTGAAAAACTTTGGCAATTACAGCAGGTGTAGGTTTTCCCGGCTCTGTAGGTATCCTCAACAAAGCCTGTTCCATTTCGGACAAAATTTTACTCGATCTATCATCTCTGACTAGTCCTTCGAGCTCCTTCATCAAGAAACCCAAGGTACGGACAGGATTGAAGACTCCAAATCTGTCGTCGGAGCAATCGAAAATTCCTCCGCATTGAACGGCTCTATCAACAACAACGATAGATTCCATGCTACTCGCTATTGAAGTTGACGAAGGCATCACAGAGCTGGGAAGAATCGTCTTGATCTGATCCATCGACCTTCTCGACGTCGAATCTTGCTTCACAGGAATTTCATCAAGATGTTTGCTTGCAACCTGCGGTATGAAAATTTTTTTAAAGTTTAGAAGCTATTCATTGAAGAAAAACGAGGGCTTCGATCTGATATAATGAAATTGAATCAAATCGAAGAAAGCTCAAACAGATAAATTAAATCTTCTTACACCAAGTTCGTATCTTTGAGATCTGTGAACTTCTACGCTCTTCCTTGCCTCCTTAGAATCTGTGGTACTGCTTTGCCTGGTTGATTTAGAACTATGAGTCCTAGCAGCATATTGCTGAAGAGTTTGTTGTAGATTCTGTTTCATAGCGAGGCGATTTTGTTCTCCCAATACTCTAGCCCAGTTTTGATGAGCGTCTCCGTTACCGCTAGCCTTCTTCTTTTCCTCGATTGCTTTCTGGTTAGTTGGACCTCCACTTACCATAGTTGACGTGCGCTTACGACCCTTTGTTTTGACCGTTACCTGGACGGTAGTACTACAATCACCAAAGACCAATACTTCCCCGGGAGGAATGGCTGCGGGTTGCTACAAAGGACAAAGAATCATTTAACAAAACTTCATTACGTAATAAATCGATTTAAAATCGTCAATATAACACAAAGAAAACAAACCTGTTTACTGACTGGTTGAACGGCGCGTTTTGTAGCACCTTCGGAAGATTCTCTCTTACTTTTTAGAGCAACGGCTTTTCTTTCCGCATTCACCTTACTGCTCATGTTGCTATAAGGAAAATATTTGTATTTTTTTTTTTCTTATTAGTGTTGAACGGAAAATTCATATCAGCGATTGATTAATTACTACCTATAATATTTTGTGATAAAATAAATTGAAATTCATCTTTTGAGAGTCCTAGGTTACTATTATTATCTGTTCTCTTCTTTTTTATTTAAATTAATTCAAATCATACCATTGTGAGATGACGATATGGTGACATTTTTTAAAATAATTCACAACATGCGATGGGCAAAAGAAGATTCAGTAGATTGAAATTTGATAGAATAGTTTCGAAAAATCGCGATTCGTAGTATTAGTGTTATTTTATTGGAATATCTTCTTGGATTTTTATTACGTTTTTTAATAAAGTGTATTTATTTAAGGAAGAGAAATCTTTGGGAGTACATGAACTATGCCATGTTTCGAATTAATTCGCGCAATGGCAAATATCAAAGAGAATTTGACATTTTTATTCTTCAAATGTTGAATCCTTCATCCTATCTTCTATTGTTTAGCGATTATCATAATCGAAAAAGATTGTCAATTATTCATTTCCTATTTGTCACGGTTTCAATTCTTTATTATACAATTTAATGAGAGATTCATATTCATGAATGGAAATTAACGAGTTTATAAATCATTACCTAGGTTTAGTGTTAATTTTTGAATATCTCCATTAAGCTTAATTTGTGATTAATCAAAGCCGTTGCAACCTGGTCTCTTCTTTATTCCAGTTCAGTCAGCCTCGATAATCTTAACTCACGCAAATCTTGATTACCTTTCTGTACCCTAACCTCCAATTAATAACACATACTGACACATCTACCCGCCATAGCGGTCTTTACTCTCAAATAATCAAACACACTCGAATCCACCGGCGTGCATTCCAGCCAATAGTTGTCTTCGGTTTCGAAGAGATCAGCGCCGACGAATCACGTACGAGAGGATCAATCCCACCGTTCCGTTCCATTCCGTTCCGTGAAACTTGATCAGATTCAAATTTTCAACCGACGTTACAGGTCGCGTATCGCGTTGACGGGTCGTGAAATTTCAAGCTATCCTAATGTTTCGGTATTTTAGAGATAGCTGAAAAAAAAGAAAAACAGAAAATAAACGTAGAAAGTAGAAACTAAACAACGAAAATGAAGAAGTCGTTGGGTAGTAGGCTCTCCGCTAACCCTGTAAGAATATCGTTACTCGAAAAAGAAGAACGTAGACGAACCCAGACATTGAAATCAAAACCGGCATCACATTCCGATGAAACACATATTCCTCGACCACGGATCAGATCTTCGTCCGTCGAGGCTACCGGCAGAAAATCTAGCCTAAAACCGCCAGGTATTAAGAACAAAACATTAACCCTTAATATTCACAAGTGTGAACACGTTTTCAGATAGCTTATGTCTAACGTAAATCACATAAGGCTTAATCTCAGACATACAAACTTCGCCAGTGTTTTCCTTCTACTTTGAACTTGTTCCAATTCGGAATGGACAGTTTAGAATCATCTTTAACGATCGTATTATCGTTCTTTCTTTCCTAGTTCAAATCCAGTGTAAAAACCGAAATATTGAGAATTTGGAGAAAAAATTCGATCTTATTTCTACATCGCGTGACTAATAATGCTATATTTTTTTTTTTTTTTAACAGCCTGTTTCCTTTTTAAAACCAGAACCTAATCTGAATTTATTGGATCAACAGCAAGAGTCCAGTACTCTCAATATGGATTCGGAACCCCTCAAGCAAGCGCACCAACCCCAAGTACCAGTAGATCGGTGATTGCATCAGGCAGTGGCATCCGAGGCAGATCGCCATCTGCTGAAAGAGCCAGTAGCATTGCCCCGAAGCAATCGCGCAAGGACAATCGCCCTCTAGGAGAAAAATCGTTTCAGAATGAAATGCTCAGTAAAATAGATTCCTATCTAAGATCTATCGACCAGTCTGGTATAGTGAACAGTAGCGGAAGCATAAAGCCAATAACGTTGAAAATGTTCGTCGAGGTTTCCGACCTGCTAGTTAAACTGCTGGATGTTAAACAGTCGCTTACCATGTTAAACTACGTCGAAGAACTGCCAAAGATTGCTAAGAAGCTCCACTATCCAGGGCAGATAAATAAATCCTGGCTAAAGACGGCTAACGCTATGCATTCCTGGCCTCAGGTTTTGGGCTGGCTTTCTTGGCTAGCAGAGGCTTGTGCTGCTAGGGATTTGGCCGCGGAACATTTTCAACTGGATAATCTGCCCTTCATAGAGTTTGATAACTCTGCTGAAGGACTGCACCAAATGAGATTGGAGTTTTTGTTGAATGCCTATAAAGCTTGGAACGAGGAAAAGGCGGACGAGGAAACTGCCGTGACTGAAGCCTACTTGGATAAAATAGCTAAAGCACAAGGTGTGAGCGAAGCGGACATAGAAAATGCGATGAGAGAGTATGAGAGCGAGACTTTGAAGCTTGAAGACGCCAAGGCGAAGGGAGCTGAACTTGACGAGGAAATTAGGATGCTCGAGGAGAGGCTGACGACTGTGAAGACCGAGGAAGTCGGTCAACTTGTCATATTGAACGAGCTCGTCAATGCCAAAGACACGTATTTAACAGAGAGTAAAGCTCTAGAAAAAAAGACAAAAGTGTTGCAGGCAACATTTGAGCAGCAAAAAATTAAAGAAGAAGAACTTAAGGTGCAGATAAACTCACAGCCAATGTCACTTGTCGAGAGAGATGAGATTGTCGAACGGACCTTGGCTATGGAGAATCAAATGCGAGAATTAGACTCGCTTATAGTAGCTGTTCAGAAAAATGTAGACAAGGTAGATCTAAAGTTCTCTTCGATTAGAAACAGTATGGACAAAGTTGTTCTTGCCTATAACAAAGACATATATTTGCATCTGGGTAAAGAAGCGGGAATTGATTTCGAGGAGATCTCTATGCCACTGGAGGGAATCACACGGCCAGATGCCATGGAAGTATTGGAGAGAAAATCAAAGCTGATGGCTGATTATAGAGAGAACCTGGAGAAGCAGAATAAAAATATGGAATCTATGATTCGGGCTGACGAAGAAGAGCTGGAAACTCTGGAAGCTCAAAAGTTAGAGCTTGAATCGGTGGAGGGAGAACGGCTCATCAAGATTAAAGAAAACAGAAATCATATTAAGAACATTAGAGCAGATGCGGAGAAAAAGCGAGCAGAGTTACAAGAAGGGATTGAAAATATGAAGCGTAATATCAAAGATATGCAAGATAAAATTCCCAACATTGAAGAAGAAAAGAAGGAGCTAGAAGAAGCCAAGGAAAAGGTGGAAGCTCTGATCAGAAGGAAAGATTACATCGAAGAGTCAGCACGACTATATTTTGATAAATTTTACGAAATTCTTGCCTCTCAAAATGAGAGACTAGCTCGTCTATTCCAAGAAACCGCAGAGTCTGAATGAGATAATGGAATAAAAACTACGGTAGTTATTTCTTTTTCTTCACATTTATAAAAAAAAGAAAACTTGCAAACAAATAACTTGCACTTTGCATCTAGAGTCTGAAGCCAGAAATTAATGCTCTCTGAAATGAAAGAAAAGCAGAATTTCTAATGGCTTGATATCAACAGCCAATAAGCTATTCTGATTCTACTTTTTTGAATTTTAGTTGATCCCGCAATCAAGGAAAGAGCACAGAATCCTGCTTACAAATTGGATCATTAGCACCTGCCTGAGACCTGAGCCTGGTATCGTTTTTACAAATCATTACATTCATACTTATTAAATATTTACTTGTTGTTTATTTCAATTTTTCTTTAATTCAACGAATTCATTTATGATCACTGTTCTGAAACTGAACTGGTTTTTTATCAAGGAAGCGATATGGCTTGATAACATAATGAGGGATTTGAAACGAATCTAAATTCATTGACATTTTCTAAGAAATTCTTATTCATTTCATGGTTTCTCTGGGAGTTAGGTGATGATTTCCAACTTGAACTAGGTCTGTGTAGGCTGTTTTTTGAGCTTGTTGAACTTTGTAGATATCATTGTTGATGAAAGAGGTATATAATGGGATAGTTATAAACACTGGTCAGTTCAGTATTATTAGCGTGATAAATATGATTAAATATGAAATATATAAGAAGATTAGAGATGATAAAACAAACACAGGATTCTTTTATTTCAGTTTTACTTTTAGTTATTTTTGAGGGATGATGAAACAACAACAGGACTTTTTTTTCTTCGCTTTTACTTTTAGTTATTTCGAGTTTGATTCGTTTGTTCAGTTATATTGTCATTTTTTGAAAGTAAAAGTAGATAATTTCATTTCATTTCATTTGAGTCATGATAAGCGAAGCAGACAGAATTTTGTTATAAGTAGATAAAGATATAGGGACGAACAGGTGGGGCAGGAAAAGTTGAATGGGAATGATAAGCTAATACATGAAATGTATATATAAACGTGTGAAACCAAAAGGCATATCAAGAAAATAAATACTACAATAATATAATAGGATAGTTATGAAATTAATTTTAAGCGTTTTATTGTTTTAAATTTATTTAAATTTTCTAAGAAAATTCAATTACATGATGTACACATTTTGTAAAGACCCGAGATCTCTTTCATTCGGGCAAAAATCTCTCTTTTTTTTTTTATTTCTTTTTAGACAACATTATATAATTAAATTTGTCGATAATAAAATAACGGTAATAATTCAACTTTATAAAAGAATAATTGTCGTTCTCTAAAAAAAAAGAAAAAAAAAGAAAAATAAGTAAGTAGTATAATGTATTTGAAAATAATAAATTTCACTTAACAATAATAACAGTGTTGTAAGTCAGACTAACAAAAATATATAATAACTTTTTATTATCACTGATAGTAAATCGTTCGTTTATACCGTAATTAAAATACTTTTGTTAAATCACCCATGGACATAGGAAATATCTATATAGATTTACTTTTTGTACCTTAATTACTAGTTAGAATACAATACAAACAGTCAATATGTACGGTATTAACTTGTAATACATGTCGCAGGTTCGATTATGTCATAGCAAATACAACACGAGGTTTTGTCAAAAGATATTCAGATCTTCAAAAGATAATCTTGGTAATTATTTGATAGATTTAAAATAAAATTTTACAATGACGTACCAAGACTTTGTTCTGAAGATTTTTGAAACTACTAGATAATTTCAATATTCTGAATTCTCTCTCTAATATTCAATTGTGATAGCCAACTGCAGGTATCTGGACTATTGATTCTTTATCTTTACAATTACGCGTGATAACAATGAGATATATCTCCTGGAGGTAGAACTATACGTGACACACTCGGGAGAAAGATTGAATAATTTTCATGGGTCTATCTCTGAGGAAGTTTGAATCTAATGTCTGTACTGGATGAAACGTTATTCAATTAATTAACAGTAGTTAAATAGTACCTCAAATTCTCTTTCTTTTACATTTGTCTTTTTTCTTCCATTTTTTTTATGTATATAACAACTATTGATTTAATTGTTTTGCATTTGCGTTGAGGTCCCACCGAGTCACGACTCGAATTCTAACTGATTTTGCACTACCAAACGAACAACAATGAATTCATGACAGATCAATATAATATGACTTAACGATTGATTTCCTGCGTGCGCCAATTACTGGATTTAATTAACCGATCGAAGGCTGTTAGCTTCATTTTGATAACACAGCTTGCTAAACAAATTTTTAGGACAGGATATTACCTAGGGATAGTATTCAATAATACTAAAATTATTATAAATTATCTCTACAATATAACGTCATTAATAGAATTACTTTACCTTAATAACAACAGGGAGATTCAGGTAACAGTTTCAACAAGTTTTCACAACTTACTCGCTATAGTGCAATGATGCCTTGTCATAATAAATTAGCTTTATACTATATTTATGTATATAAGGTGTTTCTGTGTTTCGGTTATTTAAGAATTGTTGGAAATTTAGGGGTCTTAATTATCAAAATTTTCTTGTCGTTTTCAACATTACATTATTCTTTAAATCAATTAGAAAATGACTAGCATCCGCTTACTAATGAATACCATCAAACGAATCTCTATAATATATCATTTATCATTTACATATCTCGTCAAGATGAAAAAGAAATGAAAAAGTTCTACAGTAGATAGATAAGCGTAGCTAGATGGACACTGTTTGAGATTAAAGACAGATAATGGTATTCTCAAAACACAGTAAAGTCGGTTAAAAACTTGCCAGTTTCCTTTCGGTAGGATAATGGACAAAAAATAAGTACGTATCTCGCCAATTTGAAATAATAAAATAATCTATTCAGTGTTATCGGCGATCATTCTTCGTGCCTGACTACCGATAACTGCATACTTTACTCCATTCACATCTTACTTTTCGACTTGACTTTGCTGTCGAGACTCGAAGAACGAGCGACAGCGTGCGAATCGTCATAGTTTATCCTGGCTTGGTGCAGGCCTGTTAGGTTGAGGCACGTGCGAAGATGAAGGCGGCCCAACACTCGTGCTTCTTTCCAAGACACAGACTTCGCTCATCAACGGATGCGATACCGCACGTTTTGCCGATCTGAAAGAGCTACGAACTTAACGTTAAATAACAGTCGTTTGTTACTCCACAGAAAAAAAATTGTTTCAGTGTCATGAAAATAGATTCTTCTTAACACTAGTTATACAATTATTGGATGTCTTTAATACAAGACCTGTGGAGTAACGTCTTATTATGTTCAAGCTTGATTGCAGAGAGGATTAAGCCAAGTTATAACTGTTATATACCTGTTGCATAACTTGGCTCAATACTACGGTGTGTTGGATGTAAAGCCTGGACGGATCGGATAATAGTGATTCATTGCGAGACTTTGCTGTGATAGTTGTATTTTCTTAAATTAATAATAAGTGTACGTATACTATGGTAATTAAATTGTGCGACATATGCAAACAGAGAGCGGTGCCCCTTCTAAGGATACATTCACATCAAAATCACGTTCGGTTGAGCTAGTTTCACTCCTAATTGCACCGTTCATTTGGATACACTTACAAGTATGGGGTATGATCACGTATTCACATAATAAGCGCCTTGATCGAACAGGGACATCTACTTTCTCCATTCTTAAATATCATGTAACTCCTAATGCAGACAACCACCAAATGATCTGATAAAATAGCTAAATGAATGGTAGTAATTATTAAAGCAAAGAAGTTGAACATGCATAAATTTCGCGTTTGAACAAAAGAGAAGAAGATTGTGATAACATAGTTCAGCGATTGACTCCTGTACATAACAATGATCTTCCTAACAAATGGAAAGCATATTATATTGAGGACATAGACATTTTTTGGATAAGATGATAGCACGAGATCGGCTGAGGAACAATCAAGACATATGCCGGGGGATAGCGATGAAGCGTAATAAAAATGGAACAGGCTTTTAAGTTTTTTAGTTCATCGATTAATTCTGTCGATAGTGAGATATTTAGAAAAAAGCACTTTTTCTCAAAACAAATGCGTGTCTGTGCATGAGAAAAAAGTTTGTCATAGCCTTTTGTTATGTTGTGATGGATGATTGAGTTTGTCAGAAGTATGAAATGAGAGAAATTTAATATGTTGTATGTCCGCGAATTGTGGTGTTGTAATATATATATTTTAGTTAACATTTTACGATCATCGTGCATAATAAGTAATTGCGACTATGCATTTATGAGAGTTTATTAGTCTTCAAATTTTAGTTCAAATAGTGTTTTATTATTTATACGAGCAGCTGTTTTATCTAGACATTAAACACTCATCTAAGAATTTTTTTTTTCTGTTTTTTTTTTTTTTCGTTTGTTTTTTTGTAACACCGACAGATCCTAGTTTACCTTCATCGATAAAGTGAGACCAGTTTCATATCAGGAGTAAGAACAAAGAGTTTGATTCTTGCGATAGAGTAATCAGTAGATAAACCACAAATCCTGGACATAATTATGGCTGATAGTAAAACGGTAAATCAGATTATAGGGTAGAGGCAGCTGTTGGTGGGAGCAAATAGTAGCTACGCTGCGCACGAGATATCTTCATAGCAGGTACCTGCAATCAATATCCTTTTAAGCTTCTCGTTACACTAAAGTGCATTCGGCTTCTAAGGTGAAAGCAACATTTTTTTAAATAAGCATATTTATAGCAGAAAGATCTCAATCTTTGTTAAATATCGTCAATTTTCATAATAATCTCATGCTACATTTCTTCCCTGACTATAGTTAATTCAAAATATATAATATAATTCTCTCTATGGATCGTTTCAAACGCATTCTATAGTTTAACTGATCTTCCTACACTCGATGAAGTTAAATTTTGAGAAATAGTAATCCAATATTTTTCTTCAGACGACTGTAAAAATATTAACTGTTATTTTCACTTGATCTTTCTGCCCTGCAAATTAGCATAAGGGGGAGTGGGGCGGGGGTAGGGGTGGGCAAGCAAGATAGGAAGAGAAACATTGGAGATAGTTACCAATGTGAGTAAGTTAATTGCAGATAGATAATAGGCTTGTGTTAGATGTGACTAAGGTAGACTTTCCGCTTTAAGTACACGCTGTTGCGTGCCGGCGAGTTGACCGCTGTGTCGTTACTGGAACAGAGCCGAGGGCTCACATTCACTCACACACACAACAGAAAAAGCATGCTCCGATTAGCTAATATACTAACGAGTACTTAGATTCAAAACAATTATTTTTACGCAGTATTTCAGACTTACAGTATGGTTATAATCGGTTTTCTTATAATACCTCGCTTCCTTATACCTTGGCCTTATCAATTTCTTAGATTTTACTCAAGATACCCTTTAAGCATAGTGACTAAAGTACTCAAATACAAGGATCGAGATAAGACGAAGAGCACATATAGTCCAGGAAAGCTAAGAACCTGCATGACCTGGTTTTTAACTCTTCTTATAAAATTTGAAAGAAATTTTTTAAGCTGAGAAAATCTCAAAGGAATTAAAAAAGAATAAGTTTCTACCGTTGACAGAATTATTTCTGAGTAGAACCCACGATGAATAAATATTTTCAAAATCTAAAAACTAGTTTAGTAAGATAGAAAGTTTCTCTGCAACTATATTAAAGGCCCAGTTAGTTTTCTATAATATTGACGGCTAACAGCTACGACACAAAAATTACTCCAATTCTATATTCGATTAAAACGTTATATACACATACCTAGATTATCGTTAAATTAAATGAATAGACTTCGAGTCATGTCTTACCTTCGACGACGTAACGAAGCGTTCTGTCCAGGCAGACCAAACTGACCTCTCGGAATTACCATCCGAGCATTTCCCTGCGCTGGTCTCGAACCCCCGAGTGCAGTTAGAGCACTTAAATGCGCGGCGTAGCCTTCGTGGAGTATAGTTGCAAGCGCGTGATGTTTCTTCGAAACTTTACCAACAATGAAAATCTGATTTGGTTTCAAATTTATCGCCGTGTAAACACTTATGTCCTTGCTACTACCGTAAGCTAAATGAATAATCACTCCATGCTCCTGGAAAATCAAAGAACAATTGTCAATCTATATTCAGAATTACTTGTAGAATATCTTAACGCCTCATCCCGTTTTTATTACCTGGATCAGTGTATTTAAATACGCAGCCTTATGCCGAAGAGGATCTGTAGATAGTCCTTCGGCGAACGATACCAAGCCGTGAGGAAAATTGTGCTGAGAAAGCCAGGAGACAACTTTTTGCTGTTGCATATCAGGTCTTCCAGTTATGTATATGATTAGGTAGCCCAATTCTTGCCAGTGCCTAGTCACAGATAATCGTCGTTCAGCTCTATCATCTTAATGTTGAATCAGTCGCATTTGTGTAAACGAATTCAACTCCTACCTTACTATGTCGACGGCACCAGCTCTGACTTTTGGATCCCTTCCAGTCACGGACATGCTAGCGGTAAACGAGCCATCGATACTGAACACAACGCACTCTGTCTTCGGCGGTATAACAGCCATGAAAAAGTCCAACGACGTGTGATCACCCCTGAAGGGATTTTAACGTGTATAAATGTTTGTCGTGTCATTTTCAACTTTTCAAAGGCCTTAGCTTACCGAACGACCATTTTCACAGGGTATATTCCATAGCCTAATGCTTTGTCGTGAGGAATTCTGTACGCAACTCGTCCAGTCTTGTCCGTTACTTCGGTAGACAGAAATGTCCACTCTCCTGCTGGCGCGTCCTTCATGACATGAATGTCTACCTTTTCTCCTGAAAATATTGAGCAAAATCCAATACGTGTTGCGTGATATATTCAAATCTTCAATTTTTTACCTGTCAAAGCTATCATGTCCAAAAAGCCGTACATAAACCTTGCGATTAATACTTGGGGTGCTCCTTCTCTCACTATTACATCGTTTGCTCTGTGATTAGCAGCGACATTCTAGAAATGAATAACAAGTCATAGTTTTTGGTCAAAGAATTTATTCCAGCGGAAATTAAATACCTTAAGTTTAACGGACGTTCTCTTCTTGTTCCATTTCTCCCTCGGTTGACCTGGACGGAAGCAAGTTAGTTCTTTTTCCTCATTGCCTAGCATAGGCAAATCGAATCTCCCAAGCTGACGGAGTATAAAAGCAATGACATCAGAAGATTCCCAATAACTGGCGTGAAATAGGTGAGGCAAAACGTTTGTCGGAAAGTTAGCCAGACCTTCGGGACAATATAAAGCGTAATCTATTCTCTTGTTTCCCCACCACTTCTGAGTCACTGAAAAACATTTCACACAATTCGTAAAACAAATCTCAAACCAAAATAGTATTTGAAAAATTCTAGTCGGAACTTACAGGCTGATATTGCTTGCAATGGGATATTATCCACGACTCCAGACATTGTACTTTGCAGGGATATCTCTGACATTCTTCTGATGTGTTGCATCGGCGTAGTGGGCACGTTTAATCCATCGACAAATAACTGTGGATTAGTCTGCACTGCCTCCACTGCAAAATGGAATAAATCTTAGAATTTATTGAAAGAGTAAACCGAAACCGCTCTGAAAATACTTACACAAATGATATGGCTGTCCGTTTCCTAGCGGATACTTTTGATATCGAGCAACGTTGACCGGAGGTAGAAGTGAAAACCTTGCGGAAATCAAAGGTTCTAGACGAGCAGCGACCGGGTCAGTCGGATGAAATAAATTGTAAACTTGATTCACCAATGGCCTAGGAATGTTACTATTTTTGTCTCCAGCACAGGATATTTTTCTATATGCTAAGACAAGAGCCAAGGGACTTCCGAACATAAAAAATTCACCAACCTCGAAGTCTAATTTGCAGTGGTTGGAATTATCGCTGAAATAGAATGAATTTTGTAGATTTAACACAGCGCAAAGCGAAGCCTGAATTCATACAGAAAATATTCGATTTAAAAATACCTTGTCGAAGAAGATCTCCTTCTCGGAGACGGAGCTGACAAATGTTTGCCATCCTCATTTCCCTCGTTATCTTCTGCCATTTGATTATCATTATCTAAAATACTATTCTCACTGTCGTGCCTGGACTGATACTGCGTTGATCGGCACAACGCGTCGTATCCTAATATCGAACCAACCGAATCAGAGACGAAGCATATTTGGCCATTGAATCCGCGCCCTTCTTCGCTCTTTATAAACTCTTGATATACTTGATTCGCACCGCTCACAACCCGCGATACAGAGTCTTGGTAATCCGGGGTAGAACTAGCTAGCAGGGGAATGGATCCGATGGGAATTGTGTCGTGAGTAACTTGCGGAGCGTCGGTACAAGATGGAGAGACGTCAAAGCTGTACGGACTCAGGCTGAAACCATAAATTCGCATTTTATAACTCAGAAAAAGAGTTACGAAAGTATAAAGACCATTCATCCAGCTCTGTAAATACCTTGACAAGATGCAGAGCCCTTCGGTGCATATAGCGGGACAGGAAACGAACTTGATCGCAATGTGTCCAACCATACTGGGGTAATGTTGTCTCATTACGGACTCAAAAGCCCCTCTAAACGTTGTGATGTCTGATTTTTTAGCCGTCAAGTCGACGTTTGCGTCTGTGCGAGACAAAGGTTTTCAATTAATTTCCGTCAGTTTAATGTACAAGAAATTGTAAAGAGATTTTATAATTACCAAGAACACTGCCGGCGTGCAAGACGATTAGTAAAACTGTAGTTCTACATGGCTGATTAGTGGGAGAATGTTGAGGTGAAGCTGGGCAGGATACATCGATACTGGCTGAAGATCTGATGTACAATCGCTTGCTGCTTCTTCCACTTGCAACACGTTGCAAATAGGAATGAGAAAATATTGTTTCTTCTGTAAAGATAGAAGAAGCTGTGAGAAAGTAGGGACAGATGCGCGATGAGTTGTGTAGTTAGTAATTTGTCTATCGCAGTACCTTGCTTATTGCTTGTTACGGCAGTTGGAGATACGGTGTCATCCTCTTCGGCTAGAAGATCCAAAGAACTCCATTTAGCTAATGATGAATTATCTCCAAAGTCCTCTGTGTAATAAGAAAGTTAATTTGTTTCCAGTTTCATAGTTTTCACGCTTACTAACGTATATCTTTGATATTATTTTAAGACGTATGTACTCTAGTCTACTTATTAGTAGTTGTATAGTTTTGTATGGTAAATAAATTCTGCCTAGAGATATTCACTTCTAAGTAAATATATAACTGCAACTTTCTAAATTAGTGAACGCAAAAATAAAGAGAAAGAAAGAAAGAATGGATGAAAGAAAGATAAATATTCACTGCGAGTGTAAAAATCAGCTTAATTCTCGTCTCAAAGTTATACTATCAATGATCACAGCTTTGAATTAATCAAGGTATAATATATTTTTACAAAATCAGTACAGCAAAGCTATCAATTAAAGTATATGTGTGTGATTAGCCATGCTGGCACATGCGGCTGCAAAGTATAATATCTTGTTTCATGCTTTTATAGTTTCTATATATATAAGTTTAATTCAATTTTGCCGGATATTAATTGAACAACGTTTTGTTAATCACTGAACGATAATTGTAGACGGAATTATGTATCTCCTTGTCTTATGAATGTTAACGATCGCCTTTGTTTCAAAGTGTGGCTAATTCATGTACAAATGATTCTCTGAGGCGGATACTATATTTTATTACCTGATTATACTATAGTTTATTACCTACATCGCCTACCTTTTTGTATAGTAGGTATTATGAACCCAGCTGCGGTTTCGGAGTGCGACAGAGAACAAAGAGAGAGTACACATAAAAAGACAGAAACTTAATAATCAAATCCGTCAACGCTAGCTCGTGCTACATTATATGCTGCATTGATTATGCAAATGTCAAGACTGCTGCATCATTTTATCAACTAAAACCTTAAAATCTATCCCCCAAGATTCTACCTTGTTTGAGTAATGACGATAACAAGTTGTAAAAATGATGCGAGTCTAAACAGAATTGTGTTCTCTAGCTATCATCCAATTATTTTACTATTGATGCTCGATCAAATTTTTACTCCTATTCTATTGAGTGGGTAATCATGGCCATGCTTTAGAATGCAGATTATTAAACGCTGACTTACCTTGACAATCAAAGAATTCATCTTCGCTACCAGATTCAGACTCCCTCACGATACTCTCCATCCTCCAATTTGCTACTTGGATATCGAAACTCTTTGCTGAACTGGGTGAATGCAGAGACGGATTGCTTCTCTTCCATGTCTTTTTGGCGTCATTCCTTTCGTCCACAAGTCTGAAAGATTCATTTTCAAAAAAATCAATACAAGCTGAAGAGTTGAGCCTGCGGAATTAACAAACTTCGTCTTTTCTTTCTCCTTTCTATTACCTGGGTGCTGTTAATTCAGTCGGTGAATCTTCCGGGCTGTTTTCACCCTCGGAACTCATCGCCGTATTTATGATTGGAATATCTGATTGCTTTCTCATAGACGGCGGACTCTGTGGGTCTTCATTCTTCTCTATGCTTCCAAGGGTAGCAGCAAGAGTCTTAGCCACATCCTTATCTTGAGGTGTAGTTACAGTCCCGCTAGACCCGATTTGGTCGTCATCGGTAGCGTCTTCTCCCGACTCAGCAAGTCCCATAGTCCGCTGTAATGCCAGCTGTGTTTGTCTCTCAATTTCTCTTATATCTGCCATTGTCAAGCCAAACCACTCGTCCTGCCAAGCCCATGCCTGACGATGAGCTCGAACCATTGTTTTTCGGAGTGCTGAAAGGAGCAGAGAGAGATGTTATCTCCGTTACTCCGATCTTCGGATTGAATCCGAGGTGAAAAATACCGACCATGATCGTGAATGAACTTTTCCAACTTAGTCTGCATTCCCCAGTATCGAAATTCAACCCTGCAGATCTTGTAGGCACACATTAGCGACCTTCCTGAAGGTGTTGGCTGCGATTTGCCCTGAAAATTAGGTTTTTTAATGCTCGCAAATCGGCTCTAGGAATTTTGGGAAGAGTTTTTAGAACCCAAAGCTACCTTTACGTCGGCCCAGTATTCTTCTAGCCATGAGTCAGTCAGCGGTCCTCGACCGGTCTTCTCTGATACGTATAATTTTGGATCCTCTTCTTTTACATAGTCACCGTAGAGTTGATCCTTGACCAGGTCAATGACGTCTGAAATATGAAGATAGGAAAGCATGAGACTTGACTCTGATAGAAGTTCTGAGATAAGAGGATAAATTAATCCACTGACCTACGACTCTATTTCTCAGATCGCTTCCCGATAGTTTAAATACATTCTCCTGGTGTCCGTTGTCAGAATAATAGTAGGTCTCAATTTCAATAGAGAATTTTTCAACGAATGGACAAGTATAACGTGTCTTTGTGTACGGATAAGCGTTCCAAGCCTCTTCCTCGGTTGTCAGAACAGACTTTGGAAGCAGACTCTTAAACCACGCAGGTAAATGGCTACCGACGTGATAAATTTTCCTTGTATATTGACCATTGCCTCCTGGACCATCGCTGTATGGTTCATTTACAAGAATTTCAACCCCGCTACCCACACCTTTGCTTTCTTCTCTAGATTTTTTCTGCGATAAAAAAGAAAACCAGACTCAAATAAGCTTTTGGAATATTTTGCCAATTGCAGAACTGATTCAGGAATTGAATGAGATGCAATTAAAATCATCCCGAGGGATAATTTCTCTCATTTTTAACGTCTTATTCAATTAATTGACTCACAGCTATCATGTAAAGTTGAGCTATGCGATATTCCTCCACCGTCAGAGGCAGAGGTATCCGATATTCTTTGATTAACATTTTGCTGATGATATTTATCTATCATCAATGCATTTCTGAAATATTAAGTATATCTTGAATGTATAGAAGTCAATTTTATTAACACAGATTAAATAACAATCGCAATATAAATCAAATAACGAGAAGAAAAGAACAGTACAGAAAGCATATTAGAAAGTGAGAAGCACAGTCCTGTTCTGCATAAGGATTGCCAATTGATAATCCACAATTGATAATTATTATAAAACTAGACGCGTGTATGCGATGTTTGATTATAAAATATAAGCTGGATATGTTGAGGGTGCCGAGTGACCTTTTGGCTTCTTCTGGAAAGTGGGATAGGTGTGTGACTGTTAGTGTATAGATACTAGAGGCTGCTTTTGTCTATGTGAATCACAGCAAGTGCCTCGGGGTCTAGTTAATGTTTCATACTATTTAAATTCTTCCCACATTACATGTTTCTGCCCTAAATATCGACCTGGCAATATTGTCCTACGTTGTGTTATTTACGCTTTACTAGATAGAATTTATTATGAAAAATTCTATACCACACAGAACTAGCATTTTATTTGCTAAATCTAAATCTAATTCAAGATATTTGATTATCGAAATCAACGTATATTTCAAATGATGCGTGATTCTACACGTATTTGTTTAATATTTATTTATTCACCACAGATTTGTTCGGAATATTGATAATTTCTCAATTTCGCTTCTTTGTGAAGTTTCCGATATCAACCGATATTCTTAGGGCGACAATATGCTGCAGACATACATGTCCGAATTTCTTTATAAAATTTTGCAACTCTGTGTGTTATATTAATTTTTTAAATATTCATAGAGTAATACTTTCTCATCACATTTCTCGTGTATATAATTATGTAGAATTCTATAAGATGAGAAGCCATGTTAGTTCATGACCTTCGATTCCAGTAAATCGTATAGAAACTAAATAATATTTATATACCGTGCGAATATTATGATTTTTTTTTATTCTATAAAAGACGAATTCCCAAAAGAAGAATTTTGGTTCTAAAAATGATTAACTTCATTCATCAATCATATCTCGCGATATAAGTGAGTAAATACTAGAGGCTATAATAAAATGCCGCTTCTATGCAGAAATGTTTGATTGGAAATTTTTTAAGTGACTTCTGATCTAGTTGAAATATTTTTTCTTTGCAATTCGCGGATTCAAATGATTCATAAAAGTTTAGGAACAACAAACAAGCGATTCCGAGTACTGAATCTTCGGCACGAGAATAAGTAAAGTTTAAATTTAACTTTTAGGAGATTGTATAGTCGATCTGCGAGCGTTCAGTCGCGAGAGTTTTCTATACCAGTAATAAATTAGAACTGAATGATGAACATTGACGTATCAAAACGAACTCTTATCTATTATTGTACATGTATATGTCAGAATAATCATTATACAGCACGCAATACCCATAGTCGTATCATTTTTTCTTTTTTATTTACATCGGGACAGATTCATCGATCGATATATTATTTACTGCGGTTCGTACTTAAAAATACCTGTAATCGTTAGCTTCCGGAAGTTTTCGAATAACAAAATATGTAAACGAATAGTAAGATGAGCGGGAATTTGAAGAACGCAATTTTTAATATAATTTTTGCGTTTATTATCACCCGATTTCTTTTTTCTTTTTTTTCTGTACCTTGATTGTGGGATCGCTGTGTAATATTATTTTCATCAATCATGTCATTATCTATATATATAATAACGTTTCCCCCCTGTGCGTAAAATAATCGCTGCATTCTCAATTCCAAATTCAGATAATAGAAGCGCGTTGAAGAAACGAATTAAGTATTGAATGAAATAGAGTATAATTTAAAAGGAATTTGCGGTACTGAGATTTAGGAAGATTGTATAGTGACTGGTAAATAAACAAGGGTTAAATATATCTTTTCTGTGAAAAATTAGAGCCTGTAAAAACTTGAGAAGGGATTTTGAATGGTCGAAAATCAGGCGCGAGAAAAATGGAGCCTCTTCTTTGCGATTGAGAAAAAAGAAGCAGACCCTATTACAGCCGTAACAATATCGAAGAATATAAATAAACAGAAACTGAAAGAAACTGTTGTATGTATTGTAACCATTTAAGCAGGGAGCGTCTGGCTTATAAAATAACTCTCAGACGTTGAAAATCGATTGGATTATCTGTATTACTACTTACTCTTATCGTATTACTCTTGCAAATATATAGGATACGGATCAGTAAGTTTTCATTCTCTCGAGACTTGGGATTTCGCCAAAATAAAGTAATAAAGAAAGAAAATAAATAGCGAGAAATGTGTATACACCTATATAGATTTACTAAGGGATTAGATAATCCTAAAACTTTGATCAATGCACGTATAGATCGCGATATCTATCGCGAGAGACAAAAGTCAACTAAAATGAAACCAAATCACTTCAACTTCTTTTCATGATTGCGGCAAGTTTTTCAAGAGAAAAAAATAAAAAATAAAAATAAAATAATGAAGAAACTGTTAAATTTGACTTGTTTTTTTCAAACCTACGCGAGTTTCTGCTTCACTGTTACATATGTATAGTATATAAGCAGCTTGATTTAAATTCAAAAAATAAATATAAATAAAAAAAGTTGAGTGAAAGGAAAAGAAAGGAAAAACTCCCGCCACCCGTCAAACGCGTCGCGTTTTATCGGGCTATAAATTTCGCGCCTAATTCTGGCCTCGATCGCGAGTTGAATTACGATCTTCAATCCCACTCGCGTATCTCAGTCACTTTGATTTATCATTCTTCTATATAGGTGTTATATCGAGCTCGAGTATAATAACTATGACAACAAGTGTACAGGAAATAAACTAATCGGGAAATTATTAAACATTTATGTTATTATTTTAGTTTATTTATGTTTAATCAGATTTCCAAATCAAACGACGTATTAAACGCAATGGAAATTAATGAAGTTTTTTTATTTTTTTAATATATTTAGATACTATTTTATTTCTTTATCGCTTTTGTTTATTTTCATTTATAAATTGCATATATATATGTTTATGTTATATATATGTAAATATATAACAACTATACGCGGCGATTGGATATATAACCGCGCGGGGCGAAGGCTTTTACGCTTCTACTTCTACCGTCGCTCTTCTGGTTCTGGTTCTGGTGATTCGACGACGGCGGCGGCAAGCGTCGACGTCGACGCCGACGCCGAGGGAACCCCTGGCCGTAAGCGCGCGCTCCCTAAGTCCTACGTTCCCTACGTGTGTATCACGCCCCCAGCCCGGCCAACCGACCGCGAAGAGCTCCTCTCTCGCTGTGTCTATTGATCGGCCTCCCGCGACGCGAGACACCTAGAGAACTGCCCGCCGTTAAATTACGAGCATTAAAGGGACCGAAATCGGTTTTTATGCAACTAGATGCAAGCAGACGTATCGCAGATCGGCCGAGAACTGATAACGCGTGTCTTTTTCGCGCCGAAAAATGTACACGTTTATTTTTTCTATCCGCATTTAGAAGGAGAGACTATATAGTAAGATTTAAATTACAGAATAATGATTATACAATTTTTCAAATTTTAGTCAAGTTTCTTTGTTGAAAAGAACCGAAGAGATTGTATGGGAAATGATCGAGAACGTGTGGAGTAAAATTGTCTTAAAAATTGATTAATTCATAAAAGATGTCGAAGAAATGTGGAAGATAAAAAACGAAAAAAAAGAAACGGAAATAAATTATGAAAAATTGATACGAAAATGTACTTTTATCGACATTATATGGAGAAAGGCAGATTGCAGATTAGACGTCGAGGGATAGATGCTCCTTTTTGTTTTCTCCATTACGACCGTGAATAAAGCTTTAGCGAAAGGCGGAAATAAAAGGTATTCGGATGCCGGAAGAAAGAGCGAGGTTCTACGTAAATCTTGATTCACGAATTAACGGAAGAGCTGTTTAATTTAATTACACACGTATAATCTCACGAATTTGAATTCGCTGTATATTGCATAAGAAATGGGTCGAAGAGATATGATAATTTGTATGCGCATTCAGGTATCTACGTTATTTTTGATTTTCAACTATGGTATTAATAATAGAATAGGGATTTCGCTAGTTGGATGAATATATATATATACATATAGGTATAGTATATATATAACATCCTTGACCCACGAGAATGTCAACTACAAACACTGCAGAACACGTTGAGCATTGAAACGCGAGTACAAAGGTGAAGGCATTCACCTGTATGAGCCAGGCATGTGACGTCACTAGTCTCAAGTATCTTTCGCGTCACTAAATTCCTCTCATCACCTGCTACCGCGACGCCTGGACCGAGAGGCCAGGGACAACACGACATAATGAACCGTGAGAGACTCGGCTGAACTTCAATAGGTACTTCAGAGTAAAGAAACGAAATTATCCTTGTTTTTATGTCAAATAATAACGGAACGAAACTTTTCACTTTTTGTTGATTTTTTATTTTTCCTCGTCTGAATTAGCCACAAAAGAAACACGATTGTTGAATTTTTTTCCTCTTTTTCTCTATTTCTCTGTGGGTACGAAAGAAGAAAAAATATTATACAATCCCACTGAAAACATTCAGGTCTTGGCACTATCATATAAGAAATACAAAAGGAATTATTCAAAACCGCGATATAAACCGAAACGGAAGAGGAGTTTCGGTGATACGAGATGCAGCGCGATAATGAAATTCTACTATATACATAATATAGAAATAAATATGATCAGGATTGCTGGTGGTCGAATCAAGCGGAATCGAGTATAACCAAGTGAACTGACTTTTACAAATACAAGAATTAAAAGGGCATATATGAAATTTTAATTTACGAAAAAGGTACGCTTCTTGCCTGCTACGTCATTTCCACTCGTTTCCCACATCATGTATGACCAGGACCTTTCGCCCTAGACAATATATATTTGGAGGTCTTACGGTCTTCTTCTCCGACGCGGGTCTATACATTCTATTCTAAATCCCCGCTTAGTCTATTCCAATATATTGTCTGCACATATACCATGTATGAAACCTATACAGCAATGAATAAGCTTGATGAAAAAAATCTTCAGAGACGAATCGTGGTCTCGTAATACCAAAAAAAAGATAAAAAATAAAAATACTATTTCATAACAACGCAGTAAGATCTGGACCACACCCGAGGACCACGTGGTATCTGAGAGTAGACTGTATAGGATGTATGAATCTGTTATAAGCAAGGAAGTATAATATTTTTTCTATCAAAGGTTATGAATTGTTTTATAAGTTTTTATATCGCTTGCCAATGCAGACTATAATTTCTCGTATGAAATTTTAGTCGACGAATTATTCCTTATAATATAATATAATGTAGCATCGCTAAGCTATTATAGTCGTGCGCGTCGAAGAAAAGCAGGAAGTTGATATCCGGTTAGGAACTTGCAGGAACCAGCGGCAGCAATCGTTCTGTGCTGTATATAAAGCGTGCAAATGAATATTTCGTTAAAAATTACTCACAATTATTGGTAGCCGACAGGTATAGATGTAATATGGTAATTCGACTTTGAATTATATTACGAAATTTTTTTGATACTGCATCCGGCTCTGCGCCCTCCACATTGTCAAGACTAGTTGCATTCTACGTGCATAAGCTCACTCCACTTCCTCAAAAACAGCTGGAAATAAATTGACGTTGAATGATGTTGATAAGATTAACGACACTGGGTATCTCTCTTTAGAAAAATGCGGGGAGATACTGAAGACAGAGATTAAGTACGGATCGATAAATCATCATCTGAGTTTGTCAGACTTTGCGAATTAAGGATATTTTCGAAGTTTGAAATTTCGTTTAAAACGTGAATTTGAGAAAGTTTAAGTTTTAGAATCCAGTACGCGTAGAATGAAAGTGAAAAATCGTGGGCCTAATACACGTGCTTCGTTCAGATATGATAATCAAAGTAAAAAGAAGTGAAACGGACGTCGCTTGTCCGGATGAAACGTGACAACGCGATCGTTTGAGAAAAGGGAAATGCTACTTTGAATCTCGAGTGGTGAAGGACCGCCTGAGGAATCCACGTCGCTCGGGATACACGTTCGGCTGCGATGACGTTGATGCGAAAGAAAAAAAGAGAGGAAAATAAGAAAAGAAAAATCTGATGGCTTTGAACCGGCTATGTACAAATCTACCCTGACGTCACGACAAGGATGCGCCGCAATTTCTTCTCTTTATAGTTGACGAAAAAATTGTGTCAAGTGCCTGTATCTGCGCACATTTACACAAATTTGCATATGTGAAGGTTGTAAAATAGTAGAGAACTTTAAAAAGTAGGCTAGACCAGATAATCCAATTTTTTGAAGAAGTCTTTATTCGTGAATTTCCTTATTCAACAACATTTCGTATTTCATATTTCATATTTAATATTTCCTGTTTTTGTCCTTGTCTCTGCTGTCTTCGATCATCCCTATTCTTCGTCTGGTTTCCGCACAGCGTTTGGGTCTTCGATTTCGTAACCATCGGGTGGTACAGCGTTTTTCTCGGGGTTGTGAAAAAGCGAGTGATTTCCATCCCCCCAAGGAAATCTCTGTGTCACGTGCGATTCAGGATAATTTCATTTCGCATATAACCGTTTATATCCGTTCAACGGTGCGCGGTTTATCATCAATCGATCGAAACAACAAATTTATACAGTATCTACAAACGGTTTTACCTTCGTGCGTCTATACATGTACGAATAGGGGACGAATTCTGGTCTAGGTTTTAAATTATCCTCTTCTACTTTCATGAAAATTCCAATCGACGACAATATCAAAATAGGAATGACTATAAACAGCGATACGTTCCGATACATTTTCTGACTTTCTTCATCGCCTGCAGGTCAAGTGTTTAAAAATTATTAGAATTTCGGCCGAAATTTACTCCGACAAGCAAAGAAAAAAAAAAAGAAATTTATAGTTCAAAAAAAGTATTGACTCCATTTATTTGCAAATCAATTTCAAATTTCATTTACCATTAAGACTATAGTTTGGGATGCATTTTGACGGTGGCGTAGGGCAAGGAGAATTAGGACAGGGCTTGTACGCATCACATGGAGGTTTTGGGTTACATTTTGGCGGTTTGTTGTTGCATCCGCAGGACATGAAACGACTTCTCGTATTGTTATTATAGTAAATTGGGTAAATTTTTCTCGTCAGTCTTAGCCGCTGCATAATATTGCTATTCTTATTTCGCATTGTACGTATAAATTCACATCAGATTTCTGACGATTATTGATGGTAAATGAAATTTGTAAGTTTCTTTTTAGCAAAAATTATTCTATTATAACATAGTTGACAGTTTGGAACCGAAGTTGTCTGCGAGTAAAGGAACAAAAATCATTTTAATGAATGAATCGTATTATACTAGCTATGTATTCTGAAGTAAAGCACGGCGCGACGCACTCAGCTGAAATTAATGTATATATGTATATACGCTCACATACATATATACCTATAACATAACGTACATTAAATGCGTACTATATACATTTATGAATTGTTATACGTAAGGATTCATTTTGAATATTGCATTTATGTAACCCAGATCGACGAGTCGGTATAATATAGACGGTTGGTGCGGGCGTCTGCATATTCGCGATGGTATGTGGCAGTTTATATTAACTGGAAAATCGTTTACGAAATTTTACTGCGTTTACGTATACTTTTCGTATATCAACATGATCCAGGCGTGAAGAATAAATATGTTTGTTATAACGAGAGAAGACTATAAATGCAGGATGCAGATTTTAGGATTACTCCGAATTTGATTTTATATCTTTATCTCTTAAATACAAGTAATACTACGATTACGAGGGTATATATGTTCCCTCGTCGAAGAAGAAAGACTTGAAATTCAATTTTTGTGATGAAAAAAAAAAAAAAATATTCACATATAGGAGAAGGAATAAGGCGATGCATTATTCCATCGAATCACCGCATATTTTCTTAATCAATTTTCATCCGACCGGATATTTTGCTTGCTCCCGTTACCTTAGTTGAAACAGAGCACCCTGAATCTATGGGGAAGTTTCGACCCGTCTGTTCGAAAT
Organism: Rhogogaster chlorosoma; assembly: GCA_944452935.1. Lineage (NCBI taxonomy): Eukaryota > Metazoa > Arthropoda > Insecta > Hymenoptera > Tenthredinidae > Rhogogaster > Rhogogaster chlorosoma. Next base: position 24,211,325 of record OX101800.1, on the reverse strand, counting down.
GTCAAAGGTTACCGCGCAGGACGTAGTGGTTCCCCGTACGCCACCCATATCTGCCCCCCTCGAACCATCCCGAATCCGCGGAGGATTTCATATACCTAACTTACGTTATCTTATATTTTTGCATAAAAATGTCGTCCTTCTTTTTCGCATATTTCCTCCGTAGCCACCTCAAATAAGATTCATAATATTCGGGGGATATGATAAAAAGATAAATAATCGTTGAGATAGGTATACATATTGCTCTTTATGTTTCGAATTAACAATCCTTTCTTCTTCGCTTTCGTCAGTACAATTATTTATCCATTTTTATTTACAAAGGAACATGAATTGTATTCGAAGAAATTATCGGCTCGTTTAATAAAGCTGAATGTATTTTGTGGAAAAAATATAGTGATTAGCCTTCAAGGAACTTCTTCACTAATTAACACGTGCGTTAATTATAAATCGCCCGCGGCACAAAACTCTTTTGTTTCTTACGCGGCTAGGGGATGTATATACATAATATATGACTCACACTGCGGTACCACCGTTCGTTCATATATTCTAAAATCTGAAATTATGTAACAAATTCTAAAGCCTAGCTATAGCTATGTGTATACATATTATTCTCTTTATTATTACAAAATGGTATACACGGGTATAACAGCGGGAGTCTATACACTATAATATACAAAATTCAGAAATACACAGAGGTCTAATAAACGATAATAATTATAGTAGGTATATATCACGGTTATATATTGCGCATAGCTAATTGTGATTGCACAGATAGATCGAGGGGACGATTTTAGATGAGTAGATAGTCAATAAATCCATAAGCCAGATATCTAATTGCCGTATATTTATAATGGGATTATTTAATCGAACAAACGTGGCAGATAAATATATCAGAGTTATATTCGTCGTCAAAGCTTTACTAGTACAATAATCCTTCGTATATTTCGTTTAGTACACGATCGATGTTTAAAATTGGTCAATAAATTCTTACTACATATATACGATATACTTTTATACCTTAAATCAAATTCGTATTTTTTGCTCCTTATACTCGAAGAAGCTTGAGACGAATAGTGATTCTTGTGGACGACTTGTATTACTCGCATATACATGTAGATATACGTGAATGAAAATTAGGATGAACATACATATATAATATTGTAGGTATATGTACGCAATTTGTCGATATCTAGGAAAGTGTGCCAGCCGAACAATTTCTTTGGTAGCGAGTTTCAAGGATCGATTGGCGTGCCGTCAACTCTCTGACGTCACTATATTCTAGATGTTCGTCGTTACGTCATAGAGAGAGAGAACGACTGTAAGCTATGACGTCAAACGTAGGGTGTCCCCCTGCGCCCACTACCCCAAGGACTTTCGCGCCCCATCACCCTCGCTCGAAACAGCCGTGTATATTCTGATTCTCTTTATATAATATACGTATAACTTATATAGTTGCAACGTTATTACGCGAGTAGCTGGGTAAAGTAAGGTACGTCTTAATATAATATCATATGCTGATATTATGATGACTGCAAGATGATAGACAAGGGAATACGCGTCGTTTAGAGATTATTACTTTCGATAAAATATTTTATAACAGCTACAAAAATATTATACGATTACCGTGTGGAGGTTTTATTATACCTATGGCATGCAATACGACCGTTTTACTTTATTTCATTCTATTTCATTTTCATTGCATTTTTCTTTTAATTGAAGTTCTTTAAAAAAGAGAGACGAAGAAACATCTATCGCTAGCATGAGATATGACACGTATATAAAAAGAGACGATCTTATTTCCCGCGTGAATACGAGACCCTGGCAAAGTCTTTTTTAAACCAACAATAGCGGTAAATTTAGATTCAATACATCGCCCAACCAGTTTAGTTATAAGTATTGAATTGAGGATGTATTATCGTGTCTTTAGAAATATTTTTGGCAATGGTATAATAACTATGATTTACGGTACGTGCGAATAGCTATACGTCGGAATGTTGAACAATATTACGTAATTATTTTTACCGCTTGTAATTCGACGAATAGTTATACGATATGCGGTAGATATGCTATAGGGTAAGCTACTGCTCGAGCGGCAGTGATATTTGTAATCCAATTGGTAATTGCTCTACCTTTAAGTGATGGTAATTGCTTAATTATACTCAAATGTATGCTTATCTACATAGATACCCTATCTTAATTGAGTGTAAATATTTTAATCGCTCGGAAAGTTTACCGCGGCTCGCGTTTTATTGCAGAATTTTGTTTGCTCAGCAATACACATGTGATATATGTATTAGGGAAAAAGTTCGCGATTCAAATTCTGTTCTAATATCTCAATAGCTCGCGATAAACTCGCATCTAAATTACGCCACCTGTTTGAATAAACGATCTTTGATAAGCGCGCTTCTCTCCCATAGGACATAAATAGATATCTACGTATGCACATAGGTATAGCCGCTTTAAAAGATCCCGATGATGATTTAAAAAATCTGTATTATCATATTTTCATAACGTGAATAGAAATAAAATCAATTTTACTATTCGATTTTATTACAGTACGTATATACGCGTGTAGAGCTAGAATAAATTGGGGATTATTGAGAATAGGTTTAATTAACATGCGGTCTGACCCATAGCTCTGCTTATACTACTTGTCGCTTTAATCGTACGTGGTTAACTTCATGTTTAAACATAGGTATAGCTTTCCTGCGAAAAGCTGAGCGTGTGTATTCGCGCGGTTTATTCGGTAATTTATGTTGATCATTGAAAATTCGAACATACATGCATACATACCAATCCTTCCAGGCACTTATTCGTAATAACAGTAATCTTTTTCCACTTATCAATACAAGACACAAAACACGCGTTTATCCAATCAAGAGATTCTGATCGTTGGTTTAATCTGGTTATTTCTGACCAAAGTCTATCGCAGCCTGGGCGAGATCCTTGCGTTTTATTATTTGAACACAACTCGCCTCCCAGCCGAGCTGCGTCACTCGCGATTCTCTCTTCGACAAAACGTAATATTAAAGAAATTAACAAACTAAGGATCGAAACTCTACACGAATATTTAAGCCAACTATTTAATCATATTTCTTCGTGGTTGTCACAGTCGTTTATGCATACTTTCATCTCATATTATCCCGAAACGTCAAATCGTATTTAGGTTATCCCTAGGAATTTTTTCCTCTGTTTACCGCCCTGCCAAAGCTAAAACACGGGTTTAACAATTTCCCCCTCAGCCAGAGGGCGCCACAGTCGACTCAATAATAGTCGGATGGGTGGTGCGTGTGATGTGTTTGACAGCGAGAGTAAAACCTCCAATCTAAATTGCGTTTAAATGGTGAATAAACGGCCTTAAAAGATGTCACTAACAGATTAACATTAATTTTTCGTGCAAACATCGCAGCCACTTAATATGGGAGAATGGTTGGATACGAGGCTTTGTTTCTCCTCTTTCTATTCGCAGGTAAGAATTTTATATTTCTCATATCGGCCCAGCCACACTAGCTAGCTAGGTGAATATCCACACCTGACGATCAATGCAGTTTTATATAAGCCACTGCTATACCAACGATAGATATAACATCTTCCACATGACTACGATATCTCGTAAACAATCTCGATATCTCAGGGACAAGTTACATAAGAATATACACAAAAAGTATACACATTATTTCAATTATACTCTTAACACGCAACAATTAGACACGAAATAATTGGCAATGATATACGACCCAATTTATTTATCAATGACTGTTAAAATTCTGAGAGTAATTTTTATTCATTGTCTTATTATAAAAAAACTACAAAATCAATTGAAAAATAATTACTCAAATGAAGTAAACCATTTCTCAGGATGGCGGAAGGTATTAGCACTGCCATTGGTGCGAGATGTAGCTGTAGACTTGGGGCAGAACTTGACGTTGTCATGTGCCGAAGATGACGTGCTATTAAAGTCTGGTAATTCGTCTGGGGTTATGTGGGTGAGAGAAGGTCGAGAGGATGCTCAAGTTCCTAGGTTGAAAGTTGAGGCGAACGGAGCTCTGCAGTTGATCGATGTTAGCGCTGACGACGCGGGCATTTATTCCTGCACAATGGACGAAGATACGGATGCGTTAAAGACTCGAATTAATGTGTTGGTCAGGTGTAAGTCTGTTTTTTTACCCCACAGGAATCAATCTCCGCTGGATTTTATAAACTTGATAGAAAATTCGTTGTATGTAATTTTTTATCATTTTTATTCTATGTAGCTCCTCCTCCTGCGCTGCAAAATGTTTGGGTCAAACCGTCTACTATTTTGGCTAATATTCTATGGGAAGTTGGAGGAACTGGTGGATATCCAATTATAGATTTTACCGCAGAGTATCGCCTAAAATTACCAGCAGACAAAGATCCTGAAGCCTGGAAATCAATTTCGCCCGTCCACATTCCTCCCAATTCTGTAAGAGCAGCTACAGATTTTATTTTCTTTAAATATTACCGATCTTCATAGATATGCACGTGCTTAAAACTCTGAAATCATCCTTCAATCAAATCTTCTTCTCTTCTTACAGCAGTTTTAGTTTCGGTACTTTCTATGTCTATTAAAAATAATTAAGTACATGATCAACGCATGCCTTGTCAATATTTATTATATTCGTTCATCTAGCTACCCTGCATAATTGTCTATTTCTTGTTTATTCATAAGATATCGTCGATTTTCACATTTATTTCAATAATTGTATGTATTCGTAACGTTATGGATAGACAGCATTAGGATCCTTCTGTTTTTACGTATTGTTTGGTCACGTTCAGCTTCTTAAAGTCTAAGATACGATACCGCAAATTAATTGATGTGAATGGCCAAGAGAATAACAGAAATTGTCCTGAAGTTCAAATGATAATCTACTTTGTGTTATTAAAACAAAATAGAAACCAAAAACGACTAGTTCTTTCTAGTTTGAGTTGAATTGCTGAGTGATTCCGAACCTCTCTAGCATCCGGACTATATTCGTCATATGAAGTGTTATTGATTGTCTTGATCATGTCACGTATTACATAAATCATTCCTGAATCATCTGTCCGATATATTCTAGAGACAAATTGATGTTTACCACTTGGAACCGAATACAACGTATTCCTTCAGAGTCTGGGCAACCAATCAGCTCGGACGCGGTGAAATTGTCGAGGTTGAAGGTCACACGCATCACAGCGTAGAAGAGTTAGGTATGATACGAAGATTGAGGATGATTTGATGATTGGGGAGGGAGAAAAACATTCGGAGAAAACAAATTTGTCATTTTTTTTATCATCGTTATTGTTACTATTATTACTATACATTTTTTAGAACTCGCCAGACACCTCCTAGCTGGAGTGGAGAACTTTGATACGCGAGTATGGGTCGCGGCTGTGGGTATTGTCATGGGAACATTGTTAGTTTTGGGGCTGGGAACTTGCTACCTTTTATATCGCGAGTGCAAGGCACCCTGTAAGTATCTTATCGTTAATTTTCATAAAGCTTTTGCTTCTACTCTGTCTCTTTGTCGCCACTGCTGCTGCTGACACTTGAAACATTTGGAAAAGAAGAAAGGGATCAAAATGAAAATTGAGTTAATATCTCAAAGTGCAGAATCAGGCCCAAAGTTTTATTCGATCCTTTATGAAGTTTGATTAAAATAAGAAGACTCTATTCCTTACCAGTGAAAAAATTCGCAATCAAAAAACTTTTAATCAAGTATTTTAGATACCTGTAGCGGCAGAAGCAGTGCTGCGAACCACTGAACTTATCTACGGCCCTATTCTCTAGCTTACCCTACAGTAACTGCCTACCTATCGATCAACCTGATGCTACTCTAATACATTGTCAATTTATCTTTCACTAATTTTTCCTAGCTGCAAGCGCTTTGCGACTAAATTAGGTATAACAAACAATCTTCATACAAATAATCTTACTTCCTTTTAACTCTCGCACCAGATGCTTTACGAAATATAACATAAGGCACTGATTAAACTAATTCTATCAATCTTTAATACCTTGTATTTACATAACAAATATATACCTATATTGCACATTAATAATAGACATTAGATTTGGGAGTAAAAAGATTTATAAATAGAATTACAACCACTAAACTTATTGCCAATTAACGGAATATTTGCGTTTATTTAATCTCTAGCGTTGACCATTCCTTCAGTTTTTCAAAGGAATATACGAATAAGCTTTGGTGGTTCATATCGAATTTTGTCATGCAGAATGGATAACTAGTGTAATGAATAGCAAGTACTATAATAGAGGTAGAGCATTGCGGCCTAGATAATATATTGTCATGTGCTATTAGACTGACTTTGCCTACGTAGAGGTAGGCCAAGTTTGGCACATACATCTCACTGGGTTCATCGATTTGTAATGACTTTGAAGCGGTTTAAACTTTAGGGATTTTTTCGAACACTTAACAATTTACCAAACAGTATGTAGTTCGAAAACTGTTTTCCAATATCTTTCCAAATTTTTACTTTTTTTTCTGCACATATTTAAATGTCACCACTAAAAGCACACATGACTTTGTCAAAATGAATTACCAGTTCCTTGTATAAAAAACAAAGATTTTTTCTCTTATCTCTAATAATTTTAACGGCATGCAGGATCTTGCGTAGATTTTTATATATTTCTTGTTCGATGAAAAAGAACTATTTTTAAACGCAACTATTTTATTAGAATGTTTTTCTCAACCTTACATATCAATGTTATGGAGATAAAGTTTGGAGATATTTTTTATCCCTTAGTCGAAGACCTCTGACTATGATGCATGGTGTGTATGCGATTGAATTCTTTTTTTTTCTATGGGAAAAAGATTAACGGTAGGAATTGAATCAGGTATCAGTATCATATGGATACGTGATTTGTGTTCAGTCATTACAAAAAGTGAATACCCAGTGTAGTGGTGAAAACAGAGAGAGAGGGTGGAAGCCCATATGGTCCGTGGCCTAGACCAATGAAAATTAATCTCCGCTCCTGACTTGCAGCGCAGCTGGAGGAGCAGGAAGTGATTGAATTGGTGCCGAACATAATCCTGAATCCAGGGTTTTGCGATGAGAGAACGGAGCGCGTTCCTCAGGATGAAAACTCAAACAACCAAACAACAACACGACTGAATAATAATACTGTTATGCAACCAAGGCGGCTCTAGCGATTGGCAAAGTAGTGTTGACATTTTTTTTATACGTATTTTAAGCTGGCTTAAAAGAAAAAAGAAAAACAAAAAAAAAAAACAATGCTTTTTTTAGAAGCATTAAACTAAGTCGAGTAATAAGTAACACAAACGAATAAGTATGTACTGCATCGAGTTGAAATGCTTGCAGATAGGCAAGCTTCAGAATTTATAATATCTGTGACTTTGTCTTGCCACGAATTTTAAGTCACGGAATAAAATGAATAACGCATTAATTGTTCAAAAGATAAAAGACTTGGGTACGCTTGTCGGTGTGGTGAGATAACTTTTTGAGATATTTTTTTTCTCGCTAAATGAATCCTATCGACTATTAAACTGTCGTTGAAGGAGAAAATAAAATAAAAAAAACGATAAATAAATGTAAACACTACGTTTGACAAATTAAAAAAAAAAAAAATGCAAACCAAACGGTGAGACTGTAACTTTAAAGAGAGTCTGGGTCTTTGGAAAGTGTGCTAATTGTGAGATCAGTAATGATGTGAAATTGAAAATGGGTTTACATTATTTTGTTCTTTCAGTTTCTTCTTCTATCTATGATTTGAAAGATCAGTACGTACGATGCACGTATAATATTATTTTGTCAAAGATATGCTTAAGGTTTATAACCACTTATCATATTACTTGAAAATTCGAAAATAAGTAGCTTTTGCCGTCGCTTGGCCCCGGGTGGTTGAAAACTCAAAGAACATCGCAAAACTGAGTAAGAAAAAAAGAATAACAACAGAAAATATTACTGCACAATTTCATCAATTAACTCTCTCTCATTCCTTAAACTATAAAGTAGCGATAAATATTCGCTTTTAATGCACAGTACTTCACTTTAATATCCAGTCGCATTCACCGTAGGACATTAAAATCGTAAATGGGATCCTTTTTAATTTTATTTATTTTTCTTGTTATTTCGTAATTATGCGTGACGTGAGAATTGAGAATGGAGCTCAAATGGTATTATACATCGTAATGTAATAAAACACGTTTGCGGAAATTTTTAAAACATTTTAAACGCAATATTATAAAGCTTCCACAATTCTGAATAAAACCATATCAGAATAGTTTAGATTAAAAGCATATCTTAACACGTAAAAAACTGTGTTTTGGTCTGTATAATAATTTGACTAATCAAACGATACGCAATACATAATGGCTCACTTTTTGAAAAAACAATTGTCATCTTAGGTCTAAGAATCTCAATAACAAACAACCCGTACTTCAAGGGTTCACAAGAACGGAGTAGACTCTGCTCTCTACCCTAAATAACTATCTCCAATGCCTTTGCAATGTTCCATATATTCTCCAAAGTGCTGTCCATTTACAGTAAGCTTCCAAGGATATATAGAACAGTTAATTTGTCCCTGTAATTTCGTGTTAATTAATTAGCACGCGTTCAACATTTATCATTGCATTCCACTGACGGGACAAGCCGATGAAATGTATTCCCTCAAATATTAGTGTATTTGAAAAAAATTTCGTCGTAGTTTTCCGAAAACCGAAGCAAAATTACTTCAGAAATATAGATAAAATAGATTTTACGATGTATTATTGACAGCCTGTAACTCTATTGCCATTATTGTCTATTAATTCAGTCGGATAAATAATGGGAATGTTTTTTCTGTTCGCGTTAAGGTAATCTATTTCCCAATTCTTGTACTTGTCTTGATATGTATTTTTAAAAAACACATGCGAATTAGGCGTAGGCTTGTTCTTTTTGGTTGTGGAAGAACTACTTATAGTATATATAATAATTTGGTGCACGCAGGTTGTATAAAATGGTTGTGCGTTGTTACGTAGAGGCTTGGGGCGAATCTGTTCGTATCTGTTGGGTAAAAATTGCGTTTCTAAAGAGGCAAACAGATTTTGCACAGGCTTCGTACTATGCACTCTGTGTTGTGAATGATATACAATATATATATACATACATACATAAATAAATAAATAAATAAATAAATAAATAAATAAATAAATAAATACATGCCGATAAAAGAATAATAATGATAATAATAATAATGATATATATATATATTTATATAACCGAAGCATCACGATATTTTAGCTATAAGCAAAGACAATTTTTTATAATATATTAACGATATAACTATCTCGAGACACTATGATACTATAATATTTATCTACATTTTTCGATTATAGTTTTTTTCTCCATTTCATTCAAGATTAGTGAGCTCGTTACACGTACTAAATTGTGACTAATACTAATCCTAGAATCTCATTATATTTTCCACACTGATTACAGTGAGTACAATTATCGTTAAATAATTTGTTAATGTTTTTTTCTTTGCAAAGATAAACGTATAACGTTATATTTTGACAAAGGCAAAGTTCACGCGTATTTAAACTCATTAATGATCATTATCCAAGTTATTGTTTCAAGGATTTTGACAACTAACAATCAGAAATATCAACATCCACATTAAATGTGACATTTTTATCCAGTATTCAGATTTTACGAATGATTTATTTGTTTTTCAGTTAGAGTTAGACTATAATAGACTTTTAATTCCTTTTATTATATATTTTTTCGTTCTTTTGGTGCTATAGACGAGATAGAATTAATTTGGATGCAATAGATTTCTGTTATCTCAATAATTTGTATATTTTGTATTAAATTAATGTCAGTTAGTATTTGTTTTATTAGATTTATAATAATTTGTGATTATACGATTATATCAAAGCACGTGATTCTACCTATTTAGTGCTCCATAGTTTGGTAGGTTTATAGGTCGATAGAAGCTAGTCTCTTTTGTATTTTCACCTACAATATTATATAGCATAAGTTTTTTAGCTTTACTATTAAGAATCTAGACATTCCCGCTTTTTGATCCTATATTAGGACATTTTTGTACCATATAGTGGCGGCTTTATAGTTATTTAAGCAAAACCATACTTCATTATTATGGGTATGGTGATATTACTGGTCCCAGTTTTCTAGCAATGTATCTTACAACATCCTTCGAGCAATGTTACACATTTATTGTCAAAAAAAAAAAAAAAATATGCCACGTGGAATAGATTTTCAAAATTTCCAGTAAATTCAAACACACAGTCAAGAATATCAGGAAGCAAATGAATAATAGATGATAATTTTATTTTCGTGGATAAAGATCAGTGAGAAAACTATTTAAAATTGTTTGAACATTTACTTTTATTTAAAACTCAAACAATCCATGGACAATACTATGTACTAGTACTCCATAGATGTATTTATGTATTTCTAGCATGTACAATTCCGTAATATTAAACGATAACCCACGATGTACAACCATATATATTAAAGCTCAGCAATATACATATATTATTATCATAATTCAGAGATCTAAGCTAGAAATTTAATTTAACAATTAACAATGCTTTTATTCTGCATTATATGTAGATTCTTTGTTATAGTAAATAGCATCACGCAGTCTGTAATTTCGTTCGTTTAAATGCTATTCATTCAAGGTTTTTCAGACGTTACATAATATATGAAATTCAATTTCTAGAAATTAATAGGTAAGATAGGTTGTAGGGATTTTATTGATATCATTTTGTTATCGAAATTATGTTGAAAATATTGTATAGTATTGAGCGAGTAACTAGGTAAAGACAGAGAAACATTGATATATCTTATTTTCGTGATGTGTTTAGTTTCTATATATTATGTATTACTAATGGGAATTATATTGTAATGATTGATTAGCAGGATTAGCAGATTTTCCAGCTTGTTAAATGAAGTGTATCTGGCAATTCGTAATTGATCGTTCATACATACGCAATAATGAATGGCAGATCTTTTATAGTCAGATGTAACATGATGATGATATTATTATATTTATCTTGAAAGCACACACATAAAAATGTCTAATAATATAAGTAAGCACAATATATTAGAATAGTATTATGGTTGCTGGTAGCACCATCGATCGTCCCCAACATACATATTGCCTGCCTATACATACCAAGAGAATAATAATAATTGAAACGTTGTTTACAACGAACATTTTATGCTATATTACAATTTAATCATTTACACACGTGGTATAGATTATATTATATCATATTATAGAGATATTATACAAATATTTCACTAATATCATTTCTACATTATGTATATCGTCAATTTACCACATTATGGATCTGATTAATACATATTGAATATTTTTCGCATATAGTAAAACCGTTTGTAAAAAACGTTTCAATTTTAATAAATAGTATATTATATCGATATTGTAGTACATTGATTTGTTCTTATTTCGTATTCTACATATATTGTAACATTACCAAATTATTTTTTTTCCACGAGTAATTCTCTTTGGAATTCGAGTTGTATAACTCGAGTGCAATATCCAATCGGAATAATAATAGATATATTTCAAATAATTTGACGACGAAACTTTTCTCAATCAGTTCGAAATAAGATTTTAATCGATTTTAACGACGATTATAACATTCAAATGACAAATATCTGACCAGATATTGCAAACAGATATTCAATCAAGAAATCAATGAACAAAAATTATTCGTGATTGAGTTTATTTGTATAATTATTCCTACACATAGATATGTAAATCGTTTTCCAGCTGTTAAACTATATTCTAGGTGATATTTAATTATCGTATATGTGTTTCGTATCATGAAATCACTTATTGTTTAATGTATAAACCATAAATAAGGTGTACTAATTTTGTTTTCTCAATTTTTTTGCAGCATTTGACCCGCGTATAAAGTACGCGGTTGAAAATTATGTCAAAACTTGTAATAAGTTGGTGATTTCTTTTTTCTATTCTGAACAATTGAATTATACAGACGTCATTGTGTATTATACATATTTGTTATTGATTATACTATCCTTTGATTGGTTCTTTTTAAATACTAATCAAGAAAATATATATACACTACTCTGCATTATTGGCGTTTGAAAATGTTCATATATTATGCAGAAGAAGAAAAAACATCCACCTTTTATAACAATTATAATATCAATATCGAGCACGCTATTATTTAGTACATTATAAACATTAATTATATTTCGGTATAAATACACGAGACATATTCTCATTTCACTGAAACTTATCATCATTATTTTACTTATTAATAATGAAATATATTTGAAAAACATTAAATTGAATGCGAATAATAGACACGGTTTTATTCAAAATTCAAATCTACTTGCTCCAATTTTCTATTTTTTCGATCCCTGATAACGATAAATACAAATTCACTAGCTTTCAACAATATTGGAACGTAGGATTGATTCGTCTGCATAATTTATCCATAATATTACGAAAATAGGAGATTACTACGCATGATTACTATATCGGATATCATATATCTGATTTCATATGAAGCCTATTTTCCATATAATCAGGAGGAATGTTTCTCTTTCTTTTTTTTGCTTGCTATTAATTTATCATCTACAATCTATCGATTACAGAACATCGTCGTGATATTTATGGGATATACTTATGATAAATGAAACACGACAATATCTTTATTCAAAATTTTATTTATTGTTTTATTAATCTTGCTAGAAAAAAATATTCAATTATAAAAACTTGTATTCAATATACATCAATAATTAATGCATACATTCGGTGATATGATTATATGGATTTCATCGATGTCGTCAACATCTCGAGGTCATTACGAGTTGAATTGGCTGCGACGGTACAGATACAAGGTGTAAAATCATTTCAACTTGTTCTCGGTTAATACATTCCATCTTAAAGTTTTTAATCAGCTAAAAAGAACGGAGCAAAAATCATTTGTATCAGTCGTTTCAAACAGGCATCGTTTAATGATTCGAAGAAAATACATAAAGCATCAATGTTATCTATTATTGTGAATTGATAAATTTTTCAGTTATTCTGAAATGCAATCAAATTTTTTTTTTTAAATACATACTTCAGCCATTGTCAACGTTAATTGCGTCTCTGCAATTTTGCGTCCCACACAAGACCTCGCCCCTAGAGCAAAGGGCAAAGTAGCATGGGGATTCACGACTCCCTTATATTCGCCCGTTTCGGTCCTAAGCCAACGTTCTGGCGAAAAACTTTCCGCGTTTTTGAAATTCCTCTCGTCATGTCCGCTCGTATATAATGACATCAAAATAAGTTCCTGTAATTATTAATCATCAGAGAAACTGTTTTATTTCTTCTTTCAAAAATTTGCTAGAGTTCCGAAGATACACTATAAAATGAAAGAAATGATTTTCTTAAACTTCTCTTACTCCTTTAGCAACTCGATATCCTCCGACGATACTATCTTCGGGTAATATTCGCGTTAAGAACGGCGCGGTCGGATACAATCTTAGCGCTTCTTTTATAACAGCCTTCAGTAAGGGTTGTTGGGTAGTTTTTTTCTCGTTTAAATTTTGTAAATTCTCAAATAGTTCCTCTTGAACTCGGGGATGATTTGCCAGAAGGAAAAGTCCCCACTGCATGGAGTAGGCTGTCTAGAAAAATGCAGAAAAATAAAAATAAACTCCAAATTTATTACGAAATTTTATTTATTTGCTTTTCTTCTTTCTGAAAAATTTGCATTGCCTTACCGTATCTCCGGCAGCTAAAATCAGGTCAGCTACAACCCTGACTAGATCATTATCTCGGATTCCCTCGTCCGTAAAAGCTTTTATCAACCCATTTACATCCTCAAGTTTCATTATCTCCATTACTAGGTCTCTTACGATTTCCAACGCGTTGTCTACCGAGGTAACGAACCTCTTCCAAAGTGGGAGGTTCAAATTCATCGCCAATTTTACTGGCAGTAACGAGAGCTGGCCAGAGTAATCGAATATCTTGTGCAAATTACTCGCCAGTTCTTCCGATTTTGACAGTATATCAGATCTGTGCTTAGACCACGTTTCACCAACTAGAATGGCTAGCATTACTGAAAATAAACTATACATTAAAAAAACAAATTGCAATTGTCAATCATCAAACGTTACAATTACGCCGTCATTTCTATATTTATTTGATAAATACGATTCATTACCCTCGATAGACCACAGATATAATTTTCGCTCCAGTTGTGGGATAGCTTCGCCTTTTATCGCGTATGAATTCCAATCGTCGGAGAGAGCTTTCGCGGTTTCTTTACACGGCCCGATCATAAAATTGTCTGAATCATGTTTCAGCAGCAATTTGTTCATTATTTTACGAAAATGTAGCCACTCGTCGCCCTCCCTATAACAAATAGTTTGTAAATGATATATATGCTTCGCTGGAGAGTGGATGAGCTTTACATTCAATATTTGGAAGTTGCAGAAGTTAGTCTAATTTGCAAAAGACACGTGATTTGTTGAGTAATTATTTACAATGATTCGTGGGGCTGTTACCGCGTTATATATAGGCAATCAAATATACAGGCTTATAGCTCAGGTTGACTAAAATCCCAAAACGAATCCTAAGATTTTTCGCATCACTTCGATTCCACTTAGTGTTTTTAAAAATATATAAAAATTTAAGACGCAGTTCAATCGACTCATTGTCTTTTCATTACAATCTTTAGAAGACATGAAATCATGCTTTATTTCAGAAATTCAATAATAATAAAAAATAAAGCATTCGGTAATTATAGTTCAGAAGATATTTCTCGTTCGATTTTTTTTTTTCTTGTAGAATAGAGAATTCTTAAACAATCCCAATTTTTTCGTATATCATCTAGATAGTTAGATCCATGTATACAGAATTGCAATTCGTATACAGCTTGTAGCACGCGATCGAAACAGGAAACGTGCCTCAGGTATAAAAAATGCATGATCGTTATCATCGCAGCGAATACCAAAGCGTGAAGAATAAGGTGACGAAGAAGAGAAAGATTCCCATAGAGGATATAACACGTGAGAATAAAATAAAAGTAACAAAACTCTTATATTTAAACCGTGAACGAGAATGTTTTACTCTTTTTTTCTCACTGGCTTACATGAAAAATAAACCCCGCTGACATCCTCGCATCTCATTGTACAGGATCCAAGCTTCAGGTAAAAGATGCTTAGGCCTCGATCCCTCGAGTCGAAATATTCTTCTATATTCGTTTGGGCAACTGACGAAAACCGCTTTTACTGACCCCATCTGCTCCCTGTAAACTGGCCCCAATTCCTTGTGTCTTTTATCCACGTATTGATGCAGCTTCGAAGCACCCCCCGCCCTAATAATGGCCCAGGTTGTACCGATGAGTGGCAACCCACGAGATTCAGGCATTTCCGGTAAAACGGTCGAAGCAGTTGCCGAAGTAGTGGCGTAGCCTCGATCGGTTTGTTCCATTCCGGCGATTTTTTCACTCGACCCGTTAAAGATCGTCTCAATAAATCTCACTCTGAAATTTAGACTCGTTGAAAATCTACTCTTCGAAAATAATCGCGTGGTATAATTAATTTCGTTATAATTGAAACGCAAGGCTGTAGCGGCAGACGCTAAAGGCCAATTTATTTTAGTCAGCCCCTTCGAGGCTTGGTACTTCTTCGCAAATCTCACTTGACCAAAAGACTGTCCATTAACGAGGTCTGAACATTTGTTTGAAGCGTTTTGAAGCAGTCTACCCTTGTGCATTTCTTAGAAATTTTCCTTTTCAAACTAAACTATTCTTTGCGTTGTTATAATAACTGCACAACCCTCGTCTTGTTTTGGATCTTATTTTTCACACGCGAACTAAAATGAAGAGACTAAATATATACCGAATATTACGTCTCCTCCGCGGACTCTGACGCTAATAACTGGTGGATGGGGTCCTTATCTCGGACGTGTAAAGAAGGAGGGCATTATACTGTTTGTCTCTCTCTTTTTTTCTTTCTTTTTTTTTTTAATACGAAGGGGAGTTGAGAACAGTGATATTTGTCGACGTTATGTATTTTATTTTTAGCTTACGCAGCTTTCTGAATACGACGCGAATCGTGAAGACGGTTGAGCCGGACTGAGTCTGATCCTGAAGAACTGATCCCTATCCGCCACCGTACAATCGTATATGGCATATATTTACAATATTTAGAATGGCGTTGTTACGGAGCGATACGATTACAATTGTAAATAAATTCACCCGAGACGATATCATAAATAACAGATTCTAATCATCCTTGATCTTTTTGTATGGGTAATCGGGGTGATCTCACATCGGAAATTTAAATACTTCAAAACACGCTCTTCATCATGTCTGCATAATAATAGATCTATAGAATGCATACAGTCCTTCAAAGTTTAGTCACTTAAAATTTATACCTATGCCATAAGTTTTGGATCGGGTCAAATAATTAACTTCAATTTATCTGTTTTAATATATTTATCATGTATATATGTATGTATATATATGACTCGATTAACAAGGTCCTGAAAACTCGAGATCATGACCGGCCGTTGACCGCCATCGATGAATTTAAATATATCGCGTCAATAGCTACCAGTAAATATACATGTTTTTTCTTCAAATTCTTTTCATTCTTTCCAACGTATTCTCGCTGATTGTGATGAACCGTGGTCTCAAGGATAAATATATTTATCATTATTTTATTGGATTTCATATAATATATTGTACATAATATATTTTGGAAATAATAACTCGAGTTCTTTCTATTGGTTCTTTAATCTTTATAATCTGTAAAAAGTGCGATAAAACGGTATTAATAATTGTATGGAAGTAAACTGTGTAAATTGTGTAAACAGATAAATCAATAGGAAAATATCGAAACTTCGAAAACGAGGGGTATTTGAATATTTAGATTTTGCGAGTGCGAGATATCGGCGAGAATCGAAACTTGTACTCTCGAATCTCGTCGCCGATTCGAATTTCCTTTTTAATTAATGAAATACATTATACATGTGAAATATATCAACCCTACGTTAATTATCGATTATTTAATCGTCACTTTTAATAAAAAACGCAAATCTCCTCGGTGTAGTATGTGCATTCAAACATTTCGAATCGTCCTCGCTGCGCTCTTTATAGTTTCTTCTATCATCACCAGACTGCGCGACTTGTCGTATCCAGTTCAGTGCTGCGGTATCAATAATTGTCCGGACTCCGCGTTGTGCGAAGTTAAAAGTGTGGTTAAAAGTACAAACAGCGTGTGAGAAGTTATAATTTTTTACTGTAAATACTAATAATGGCTCAAGGAAAGTTGAAGGTCAAAGCAAAACCGCCAAATCCTGGCAAAGCGAAATCCAACAGTGGCAAGAATGACAGCAATAAAAAAGGCCGTCCGATACAACGTCGAGGAAGTAAGGTTATGTTTGATCTATTATTATAACGATTATGAGAAGTTCTCTATCTGTTTGCGAAATATTTTCGAATTCTTTCTGAACTGAACTAAATTCTTTTACACATTGATAATGTTTTGTATATCGTTAATTGACGCCATTTGTTTATTAAATAAGATGCGCCAGTACGTCCGAAGAAAACTAAATTCGAAGAACAGAGTAAACTGAAGAAAATTATTTCGAGAACAGTGAACAAAGCGATGGAACATGAATTGCGGCAAAGAGCCCTGGGGGGTAAGCAATCGTTGACAAAAAAAGAGCCTCCTACTGCTCAGAAAAAAAAACAAACAATAATAAATTAACATTATTATTCATGATCGAATTTTATTATTGAATGAAATATAATGATTGTTATATCGAAATATGTATATATAAAATCTTATTACGATGATAATTAATAAACTAAAGCTGAAAGAATTATTTGTTAATCTTCTTGTGCCGAAGGTAGAAAAATAATTCTTCAAATAAATAATATTCTTTATTTATAACATCGCCCAATTGTAGAATTATTTTTTATAGATATAATAATAATAATAATAATGATCTGTTATGTATTATTATATTTAATAATTAATTTATGCAATCAATAATTTCCTTTTTATTATTGGCAGTTGATTTTCGTAAATCTTAATTTTTTTTTTCTTTTTCCTTTTGTTTTCTATACTTGTACGTCACTACGTTCTACGTAATTGCGTAAAGTTTTTGCAATTCGTCGATGTATTTATACAAAAATTGTATTCATAAATAATTAATATTATATTATGCATCTTTTGATATATTTCTCAATCACTTTTTCTTTTCTCCTTTTACAACAATAATAATAATAATGTTAATATTAATAGTAATAATAATAATAAAATGTAGCACTGGACGCAGTGGATGGCACTGCAGCTATTTATTTATAAAAGAACAAAACAAAACAATATGGCAAATAAATTGAAATGCTACTGCAGGAACACGAAAAATCAAAGCAACAGGGGGGAGGGGGGGGGGGGGGGGGGGAAGTAAGAGAAAAAAATTATACACTGTACAAAATGGAAAGTAATAAATGCGAAATGGGTAAAACCAAAGTTAGAATTAAATACGAAATGAAATAATGGAACTTTTGTCAATATTTCATTCGTAATAATATACATAGTTTATGAACAAAGTTAGAAATGGTCGAAAACTATACTCGGTAGGTATTTGTGTGTAAAATTTTTCATTACATTTAAAAGAAATAGTATTGTTATAAAATTACTTGGATTTTTTTTTTTTCTTCTTTTTTTTTCCATCTACTAGAATTTGGATAATATATAAACATTATCTCAAATCAATCGCACAATTTTTACATGACTATCGTACATTAACAAGTTATACTGCGCCCACAATATTTATCGCGTCTGCAACCGCCTCTTAACAATAATATATTATTATATTCCTCGTACGTAATACTCTGGTTCGTTTAAAATCACATTAGGTAAAAGTTTCCTTGTTATATAAGCTTTTTCTTTCTTTCACTTATAAATTGTTAGCATCTTGTTTATATTTGTATCCTTTTAGTTTTTTCTTCTTCTTCTAAGTACGTTCGTATCAGCCCTCAATTATTCGTCGCTTAAATTGTTATTTTACGGTGATGCGACCTAAAGAAAGAAAGAAAGAAAAAAAGAAAAAAAAAACGTAAAATAAAATGAGTCAAGTATTTAGTAAATATTTCGAAAAGTTAAGTCATTTCGAAGAATACTCACTACTAGAAGATGCCCGCTTTGTCTATTCTTGCTAATAGCTGGGGTAGTTCCAGTCCTGAATTCTATGGTACCTTCCTTACCACTGACTAACTTGTGGGAAAGTCTGAAAAAAAAGGACATTCGATATTTAAATAACAGAATTTAGTCGAAATTGAATGTATGGAATAAAATATCTTACAATTCTTCGTTAACGATCCTAAGACTCTTCGGATTATGCGTGATGTCGATCGCCTTAGTCAAGGCTTCGATTATGTGAGGCACTTCGAGGATCAGGTCACCCTATAATAACGAAATTGTTGGAAATTATTATTTTATCGAAAAAAAAAAGAAGACGAAAAATTGAAACGGTTCAAGTGTAGATTAGTACATAAGTATACCTTGTCCTTCTTTAGCTCAGGTGGTATTCTGACTATCAGTAGATTATCCGATTCCCCTGTGACTACCAATTCGCTGATGGATTGATAAGGTAGGCGATGCTTCAATTTGAACGTCTTCAACGTGTCCAAAATGTAGACAGCTTTTTCGGTAAGTATCAGAACTCTTTCGCGAGGCTTGTAGCCATGGCGATCGTATTTCACTACCGGAGTCGCGTACTGCGAATCAAAGTATGCATTTCATCGTCAGACAGTCTAACAGTTTATTTTCTGCTTAACGACCGGTAAAATATATTTAATTACCTTTATACTTTCACCGCTGGGAAGAATATTGTTTTTAAACGTCAGCCTCAGAGCATTATGCTCTTCGCCAAGTCGATCGACTTGGAATCGTGGGCCCAGACTTTTCGCGTAAGACTTCTTTTTATCCTTGAACAAGCTTTCCGCGAGGATCTTAAGCTCGAAATGTGCTTTGTCTTCTTTCGATAGAGCCAATCTGTACTTTCGCGCTTTCCATCTTCTGTGCATTGGATGCAGCAACGCTGAAGCCTATAAATTTGAACAATTTTTTTAACCACATGTCTGCAACAAAAACCATTTTATTCCGCCGAATATATTCACCTCTTCGCAAGCCAGTGGACATGTCGGCCAAGATGTGTCCAAAAGACTTTCCGGAAGAGTGTGGGCGAGTCTTCTGAGCCATTGAGCTTTTCCCAATTCAATGAATGCCATGTTTTCTTCGTTCGGTGGTCCGTTGCGGGTGATAAAACCTTTGATGAATCTAATCGAAGGGCAATTTGAAGCGTGAGATTTTTTCAATCTTCGCACAAAATTTCAGTCTCGAATTCTTAATCGGGACGGAAAACCTACTTTCGAATAGTTATCGCAGCCTCTCTTCTTCGTTTAGCTTCTCTCTTAGCGAGCCATCTGCGTATATATTTTTGAAAAACTATAGCAGCTGCTCGTGTTTTGAGGTAAATTTTTCTCTGCCTTCTGCCCTTCCATCTACTTTGAATTATGGCCGCGATATCGTGCTTCTTTTCCTGGAAGGCATCTTCCGTATCGAACAGAGTCTTGGGGAATCTGATGAACAGTTTTGTTCTGGAAACAAACAAGTTTTTCATATTTTATTCAAGATTCATAATAATTTCCCAGTCATTGATTCTCCCCTCGTTTCTATTCTCTTTTCAATACACTCACTTTCCCATTCTGTAATCGTCCGCATCGTATCCAAGGTGGCAGACGAGAGTTTGGACACCGTCTTTCGCGCTCCCGTGATAACGTGGCCAGGTTTCAGGACAGAGCGACTTGTAACGTTGCAAAAATTGTTCGTACGGTCTTCTGTACGCGAAACCAGCACGTCTGACTCGCAAATTTTCCATCAATCCCAAATACTTGACTTGGTGAAGTACGATTTTCTCATTGAACTGGCCTAAACGCGATAAAGAAACGTTTGATCGAAATTCTTGGACGATTAAAAATACGCGAAAGTCTTTTTTAACTCGCGAAAATTTTTTTGATCAATAAATTCAATCAGAAAGGGAGAAAAAAAAAATGGATTATAAAAACGCGCAATGGCAACACTCACCAGACATCTTGAAGTCGTTTGGCTTGATGCAACGGATGTAGGAAGGTTCCTTGCCCAGGAGTATTTCCATCAAATTGTTTAAACTATTTTTGAACTGGGTTATCGCGGTTTCTGGACGTTTCTTACTCGCCAAATCTCCCACGTCGAATATAGCCTGTAGGTGTAAAAATATTGGCATTGGTAAATGGAGCGAGAAATTCGTCGGTGATATACGTAACTATTCCTGTTAGTTAGTCACTCTCACCTTTGTTATTGAATTAGTCGTATTAGACATAACTTCGCGAAGATCTCTGAACAATAGGTCGTTGTTCTTCTCCAAGAAACCGTTCACGTTGTACGTTACTTCTCCGGCATAATGCACCAGTCTGAATTCCTGGAAATAGAAAATCGTTGTGTTACCAAAATTGAGTCGAAACCTAATCCAGTCATTACAAAACACTCACGTCTCGTCCCATGATCTTTTGGGTTTGTATATCAGATTTCATGTGGCTTATATAATGCTCGTGATTGTTCAGATGGACATGGAGTTTCTCGAGGAAGCTTATATCTGTCGGTTCACCAGGCCGGAGGCATTCCTCATCGAGCAATGATATTATTCCTGTAATCGCAGCGAAAGATGAAGCGATTAATTACGAAATTTGTGTCTCGGGTCCATTAATCGAATAGCGAGAAATCCAAACCTTTGTGCTTCTCTTCAATCAAGTCACAGATAACTTTATTGTTAAAGTACTTTACAGGCTCCCATTCGATTCCCTCTTTGAGGTATTCCTCTTGTTCGGATTTCAGGGTCAACTGAATGAACAATTGCTGCAACTTTTCATTGCAGAAGTTGATGCAGAATTGCTCGAAGCTATGGGTGTATAAATAGTGTTAATTTATAATTACGGAGAAGATTTAGTTAGTTCATTTTGTTTTCTCGAAAGGCTTGCCTGTTTTTCTTGAAGATTTCGAACCCGTAGATATCGAGGATTCCCATAACCACGTTACGCCGATCTTCCACAGCGTGGAGAGATTTGTTTAGCCTCTTAACAAGCCAAGTAAATAATCTATCGTACACAGCCTTAGCGAGAGCATCACGAGCATAAATTGCCAATTCTCTGTTCAGTGGTGAACAGACAACATCGCCATGGGCGTCTATCGTACGGCTAGTAAAAGCCTTTGCCAATTCGTCAACGTCACATCCAAGCAACTAAATAAAACGATAAAAATGCTCATCCAAAAGTACGAAAAAAAAAGAAAAAACATCTTTTTCTTTTTATCAGCAAACTTACCGAAGAGATTGCCTCCACTGCAGCAGGCTTCAAGATCTCAGCCGCGCCGTCAGTTTCCGTAAAACCAACATTACCCATGTGTAGAACAGAGGCAACTATTTTGAATATATCATCCTGTTCCTCTTGCTCTAGTTCTATGGTCTTCATTGCTTGCAAGACTTCGTTATATTGGGTCAAATCATTGATTGAATCAACCCTCCCCTTGTCCTAGAGTGGAGAAAATGAAAAGGCAATTTTTATATTGCCGCATTTTTCTTGCTTTCTAAAAAGTCCTGCTGGTGCCAAGAATACTTACGCCACTGCTCAGGTAGTAATAAGTGTCCAAATTACGCTTGAGAAATAGTTTCTGCAAGGTATCCTCGTCGGCTCCAGCTAACAGTTGATAAAAAATGTGGAAATTACGTTCCCCACTCGACTGATGAACTACTCGCGATTTCTCCAGCAAGTAATTCAGGATGTTTCCTCCGACAGGGTCGCCCTGGATAGAAAATGCATGATTTAATCTTATCGAATTGCTGAAGATATGCCGCAGACGTCATAAAAGGATAAACGCAGACTGTAATCGGGGCGATGAATCATCACCGATCCGAAAAAGGCTCACCTGAAAGTTGAACTGGATGTCCATGTATTTGCCAAATCTGGAAGAATTGTCGTTCATGTTGGTCTTAGCGTTTCCAAATGCTTCGAGGACAGGGTTACTGCCAAGAAGTTTGTCCTTGACTGTTTCGACTTGCTCTTTGTGGCCAGTGGCTGCTGCGACAAATTGCAGGATCTTTTTTGAAGCCTCGGTTTTCCCCGAACCAGATTCTCCTGTAATTTAAATGACCGAAATTCAATTAGCCTGACCTATTCAAACTCTGAGCATACTTGTGGGGTTCGTTTTTTTAAATATCTTTTATACCTGAGATGAGGATGCATTGTCCTCGGTTTTCTTCGGTTAGAGATTGGTACGCGGTGTCCGCGAGTGCGAATCTGAAAATAAAATATAATTACACTTATATATAGAGAGAAGAGAACATGAGATAATTAATTTCGCTTTCACTCTCCGATCATTTTCTTCCCATACAGACAGAATGTCTGACTAACTGACTGACTGCGTGTCTGCTACAGGCTTCGAGAGTATTTCCTGGTATCAGATTACATTACGAGCCAATCCACACATCAAATTATACACCGCAAATGAGTTTCACTATGAACTAGCCGAAGATCATTCAACCATAATACGTATAGTTACGTGTAATTATCTCACATGTGAGGTGGTGCCTCGAAGAAATGTATCTTCTGGTAATCCTGAATAGTTTCTGGCGTATAAATCGGTAGGTTTTTATACGGGTTTACGGAGACGAGAACCTGTCCGATGTAGGTCTGTGAAAAGTAAGAGAAAAGAAAATTGGTTACAGCTCTTTTCTTCTTCTTATTTACGGGGGTATATAATACGCCTAATAAAAACCTACGTAAATGAGGTTTTCGTTGAACCGTTTACGAAGATTGTCAACGAAGGCTGCTTCGCTCTGAAAATCCTCTAATAGAACAAAGTCCTGGACACCCACGCGATCTCGTTCGTGAAGGCCTCTCTCCATGGTCCTAACTGGTCTCTGAGATATGGACCTCGATATTGCTGGCGGGGCCTGAACTCCGCCGACTTCTTCTCCGTTCTTGTCTTCGCTGAAAACAATAAGTGAAAATAATAAAAAAATGACGAACAAAAAAAAGTTCAATTTACATCCTGGACGATAAAAGGTCAAGGGACGATCTCTTTATGGCTGGTCATCATCTCCGTCCATTAGTTATACAGGCACATTTATTTTGTCGCCTATACAGATCTGTTTCTTCAGATAGATGCCTACCTATTTCGCTCTAAAAAAACATATACGTGCCAAATTTATTACACCGTACTACGATACCCCCCCAAGATCGTGAAGTAAGATAACACTGGCGACGTCCACCTCGAGTCGTGGACCGATCTAGATTATACCTTACTACGATTCACGATAAATTACAAGGAGTCTATTATACTTTCTCACGGTTGTGATATAGAATTACCGAAGTGAATAGGAGAGGATAAAAATCTGCTATCGTTGCAGACGCATTATGTATCGAACAATATTGGATATCTACTATATTGCTAAAAGTCATTCTATCTTCGGAGAATCGTTAGATTCTTCAAGATCAGTAGATTTCGAAAAGTCTTATCGATTTCAAGGGCCCATCTACCATTTTTAACACTCAGAGAAATCTTTTTTTTTAGAAATTTTGCGAATAATAAACGAATATTTGATTACTATAAAATTAATCTTTGTGTAGATATATGGCGAAAATCCGGGTAGGCTTATGAGGCAGGTGTATAGAATTATGATTAGTGCTAGAAGATATGGACAATTTTGAAATATTCGCGATACTTGGAAAAGATATACCTACACCTAATCAGTCTTTGATCGACGGTATTTAGTTCTTGATATTTATTATTGGAATTACTTTTATATTTCATATCATTTCGATCTATCCGACGCCAAGAATCGCGATATCTTGTAAAGTTTTAACTCGTTATCTTAGCTCCTTGTATCGATTGTTCTTGGACATTATAACTAGTGCTTATGATTAAATGAACGATATCCCAAAGATCATTCGAGCCACGATCCAAATGCTTTATTTTTATAAAAAAAAAAAAAAAAGAAAAGAAAAGTGTTTTTCCACTTTTATAGAAATATTCTTGTGTAGGGATATTATTTTCATTACGAGGCGTTGTTTTCTCTCGTCTTATATTGTTTTTAAATAATTCTCATTCTTGCCGGGTATAGAAACTAACAATAAGGAATGTAAGAAGCCTGTGAAAACATATAACTGGTCTTGTAATGTTAAAATATGAGTCAACAGTCCAACGTCAGTAATTTGTTGAATGATGGAACAATTAATAATTCAAAGCGATACGTGTCAGAGATATAATTCTACTGTAATCGATTCAATGAGTCTAAATTCTTCGTGTCAAAGAATTTTGAACATTTTGAACAGCCGGTGTTTTAACAGCCTTGCGACTCGTCTGATAAACCGTAGATTAGATATCGAATGTTGGCTGCTATACCTACGTATGTAGTTAATTACAACATTGAAACTACAAGCTCACACGAAAATGCCAAACTTCTGATTCTCGTCATTTTTCTTATTTTAGAAACAAAAAGAAATGAAGAATCTTCAAAAAAATCTACATTTCTCTGCAATTATACTCGTCAATTTCTACCACACATAACACAAGCATACATATACCTACATACGAGATCCATTATAGCTTTAATTATTACGTAATTACGAATTTTTACTGATTCGAAGATTCCGAACAAATATTGAAATTTCCACACTTAGGGATGGGACGTTTTTAGGCAAGACCAATGGCTGACGAACTGAAGCAATTAACAATGGTGACAATGATGATTTCTTATTTTCTGTACTTATGAGTATGAAAAATCATGAGAGCAGTATTTTTTCTTTTATTATTTGAAAGCTCACCTCATCTTGAAGCTCTCCTTGTATCGACTGCAGTTGCAACGTGAGAAAGAAAATGATAATTATTTTTTTCGTTCACAACATTATTAATTTCCGGAGCCTTTTGCCGTATCGACACACCTGGTGGCTGTCGTCTTACAATTAATATGTATTCACGTCATTGCCGTCTAACTTCTGCAGAACCAAGTACAATATGATAAGATAGGTACGAAAATTTATGCGCCCTGCTTACAGCAGAGTGATTAGCTCAATTAAACTATCTACGTATATTCCATCACGAATAGGTATAATGAAAATGAGTTGAATTATATTCGGAAGAAAAATTATCGCCTATTAAATTTCGTTTAATCATTTAATAAATTCATTATTTTCTCATCGGTACCCCTATTCCAATAACCATCATAAATTCTAACAATAAAAATAGATTTTCTGTGACTCAGAATGAATAAAATGAAATGGAAAATCGCTAGTTTCGTATGATTTTTTTATCATTTTTTTTCTTCTCAGCAATGGATATTTAATAATCAACGTTTTTTTTATAAAGTCATGATAAACATGTGCATAATTGGTTTCTAGGCGTGGCTCAAGTTTTGTAGTCGACGATAGCGCGATAACAGGTAGACTTTAATTACTCGTCTTACGCTTGTGAGGCCGATCATAAACGATATCGGTAAGACAATATCGTTTATGGAATATAAAGTATTAGGGCAAGTTTTTATTCGAAATCATATTATACCTGCATAGAGAATTTAGCGCGTTTATTGAACTATTGGAGTGGCTCTGGGCTCAGTATTTCCTGGCGATAAATTAACAGCTTGTATACGATTATTTATACCTGTGTATAAATTGTCTTTTGCTACAAATGCTGCACCACCATGCATCGTTAATTTTTACCGTCTGTGTATGTGCGCGTGCGTTTAATTACTTCCTTAAGAGAAAATCTCACTCCTAGTAGGAGCGGATTTAAAAGTAGAAAATATTTAAAGCCCTGACTCTCATCGACGGAAAATCGATAACTAATTATGACCAGTAATTAATTGGCTTCTAAAGAAAGAAAAAAATTCAAGTTTAAGAAACAAAAAAACAGCAGAAATTAATCGCCGTATCGTTATCATCCAATTATGTAACTAGTCACGTGATACGCTGCAGCGCTAACGAACTAAAAATTATCGCTTTCGTATACCGCTTCCTGTTTATCGATAGTTGAATATTTATTTATTTACACGTTCGTAAAAAATATCTTCGGTATTTTATTCTGTATGCGTTTTTTTTTTTTTTTTGTTTTTTTTTTTCTCCGAATATTTTTAATTAATAATATTTTACGCGCATAATGTGTTTATATATCTTTTTTGTTTTAACAGTTATTACACAGATTTACAAACTCACAAGATTTTTAATCAATGAAACTAAATTCTTCAATTGGTTAGGTATATCCAATAATTGGGAGTATAGTAATCGTTTAGGCGAAAGTCATCGCTAGCTGAGAGAACTGTATGAATTAATCTCCCAGCGAGAGCTTGGCGGAGTCGATAGATCGATATAAAATACTACTGACTGGGTCATTGCATCCAAGATTGAAATTACGTAATTGGTAGATCGTGGAAACTTTTAGTACGGTGTTAATTGTGAGCAAACAAAGTTCAGTCGACGTCCCGGATTGTTTGAGTGAATTGGTTCCTGATTAGCTAATTAACCAAAGTCAGAAAATATCAGAACGAATATATCTACCAAATTATTCATAGCCGAATTCTTTTCCAATAAGATAAAAAAAAAGAATTCAACCAAATTCCTTAATTGATATATTTTCATTTCATTAACCAGATACAAACCACCAGGCGGGATAATATCAGTTGCATATAAATAATAATTCACAAAACTTAATATTATGCATGAAACGGCAATAGGTTTCGGAATATTATTCTTATTATTATTCTCGTTGACTTAGTTGATGTTATTATTATTTTTCTCAATCTCCTCGAACCTTTAATGATCTTTGACTCGTCGTATTAAATCTGATTAATTATAAACGAAGGAGAGAACCGGTCAGCA
The DNA here is from genome assembly GCA_944452935.1 of Rhogogaster chlorosoma. Classification (NCBI taxonomy): domain Eukaryota; kingdom Metazoa; phylum Arthropoda; class Insecta; order Hymenoptera; family Tenthredinidae; genus Rhogogaster; species Rhogogaster chlorosoma. Next base: position 24,183,372 of record OX101800.1, on the reverse strand, counting down.
GCGAACTGCCGCGTAGAGCCAGTTGCAGTCGCGAAATCAGACTACCTGCTGATGTCGAGACGAACAGGGCTGGGCGTCGTGACCGTAGCTCTGGCCAGTGTCCATCGTCATCATCATTGTCGTTTCTGTTACCTTTGCGATTGTCACCCCCGCCAAAGATATATCAACGTTCCAGATATCGCGAGCGGTTTTAATCCGATCGTAGTATTAAACAATACCAATCGCGTCTTTATTTCTATTATAATTGTATTCGAGAACTTTTGATTGACTTCTATACGGATCAGGGTGAAGGAAATAATGAAAAATGGAATAGACTAGCTGAGTTTAGTTTTGGAGAAATTAATTTATAGATATATGTAGTGCAGCTAGTTTTTCTGTATTTTAGAGAATTATACCATCATAGACTCTGTTCCACAATTGCAGGTTATTGGAACGCAAATTTATTGACGTGCTTATGTACCGACGACACATCAATTTAATAATATCTAATCTAATCTTAGAATTCGATTTTTTTGCGATTACCACAAGATCGACTTATAGAGTATGAAAAAAGCTGCTCATGTTTTTCATACCGTTTCATTTGAACTTTTTCTACTTTATGATTGATTAGGTTCATTTTTTAATCGTATATTAGAACCTTGAGACTGTTACAAAAAGGTTTTACATTGTTACTCGATATTCGCAAAAAAAAAACGATGGAACAGGGACAGAAAGCATAAAATCCATACAGATTAGGGCGAATTGAGTGTTTCCTCGCAATAACTTAAGAGTATATATACATTATCTCGTGATTGGATTAGTAGATCGAAATCTGAACCAGGATAGAATCAACCAACGTGCCTAATTGCATAAAATTCTCCTTAACAATCACTAGTATATAGGCATCGATAAAAGACTTGTATCCACGTAACCCAATCGTCCACCTCACCGATAATAATTCTGATAAGTCAATCAATTATATCATGCTCTCCTCGCAAGATTAAAGCCTGATTAATACTAGAACACAAGGTAAAACTGCACGTACAAAGAGCGGAAGCTTTTGCCCTAATTTAAGCTCTCCTACCTAAGGTAACAATTATTATTTTGAGATCAGTGCACTTTCTATGATCTATAATATGCAGGTTCTGAAAAATCCTCCGCGAGGAGAAGAAGGAGAGCCAAAAATCCCGCGCCTCCTTTATTCTTGTTTTTCGTAATTTCACACGAAATGAAACAACGTCTTTGATTAACGATGTTATTTCAACGATATATGTTACATCGGGATATAGAAAGCTATGTATCCATTTACGACCGAGCATAGGTTTATGGTATGTTACATAGAAACAGCTATATCGTAAAGTTAATCAAAGGTCAATCGGAATATAGTAGTCGATAAATACTAGGCAATTGATTGTACATTTTCACCCGTGATATCTTCTGCTGGCGTTCGTTAACAGCTCTATACCTACGTCGTTGAACAGTAAGTAGAATGAATAAGATCTGAAAAATCTGGTACCTATATGATCACTGCAGTCTGTATCCTAATTAAAATCAATCCGTCTGCTGCATGCTGAAGACGCTCCTATTCCAATTATCGAATTTGTCAATTTATATCGCTCTAATTTATTGATGAAAAAAAATACGCAAGACGTTACTATTTCGTTCTTCATTTTGTAAAAGTATGTATTTCGGCGTACCGAGCGTAAACCTGATGAAAGTGAATTGCTAGCTACGTTATAAATACCCCAGTGGGGTTTGCCCGCCGAACTTGGAGAGCCCTAAAAGTTGAAACCCTTTTTCGTCGGTGTATTTCGAGTCGTAGAAAGCCACAGCCTTAAAATATCTTCGGTTTACTGTACTCAGCGGGTAGTACGGCTATCGAGTATACAATTTCTCGGCAATTTTAAACACGGGATTATTTTCGCGGACCTTTACACTTTCGCAGGACTTACACCGAGCGTCCTTTACGACCATTTAAGCAGGATAACAAGCTTCGCAAAGTGCTTGTTAGACCGAGAAAATCTCCCGACCCTTTACTGATCTTTCAAATTTTACATTCGTCGTCGGTCACTCGGAGAATTTGAAAATTCGACGACATTCAGTTGGAAAAAGCTTTGTTCTGTTCCTTTCCTTTTTCTTCTTCAATGTCTATCTGTAATTGCATTCTTTCTTCACTCATCATCAGGCATTTCACATTCTCTTCACTTTCGTGATTCAACGCTAATTACTGAACAGCTATGAACGTGCTGTGAGTTGAATGTTTGATTTTCAAATTTTTTCTCAACGATCATGTGCGATTATAGACGCGTGATTCATTCGACTGGGAAAAAAGTTCGCGTTCGGGATTACCCTTTCGTGACTAACGCTGCAGCGAAAGTATTTCGACTTTACATATCGTAGGTATATAAGTATACTGCAGAAATGTAAATTAGGAATCTTGTAAAGCGAGTAAACCGGTCTTGCAATATGCGCCCGAGTGCCTTCTCGGATTTTTCATTTTTTAACATCTTTTTCGATCTACTGATCATTTAGAAGAGAAAACTCCGCTTTTTCGCTATCATAATAATCATAGGCGATGATATCTGCTGTTCACGATTCCAAATTATAAAAAATTATTCGAACGATCCTAAACGACTAACTGCAGAGACCAGCAGAAACGGTTTCGTTATTTTATATTATCGCTTTCCTTCATCCCGCTTATTTCCACGTAAACACTTTCCCAACTTTACTCATCGCTTGCGCTATCAGCTCGCTAAAATATTTATCCCTACTTCTAGCCTCGACAGTTATATCGTGGTGAATAAAATTCACGCTATCGGTTTTTGCAGCTGAAGAATTATAGTCGAAGATTATATTTGCCGATTGTGCACGCCATACGTGTGCGAAAAAGTTGGAAACATGAAGCTTACACACTGCATCGTGTGTACGACAATAGTTTATCGTTATAAAGTCGGTTTTATTTCACTGTCCAAAATATCAGTCTTGAGAATTATTTATTTACTTAAGAAATTTTTTTTTCTAATTGAGCATTCTCTAGGTGAATAATCCTAGATAAACGTACGTAGAGATTGCAGATTTCATATCTTAATACGATCCGGTATAAAGAGTCGTGGGTATTTGCGGCTAACAAGTAATTACAAGAAAGAAAGGAAAAAAAAAAAAAACAGTTTTCTATGTGTAGCACTATTCAATGAGTCACGTATCTGTACCTAGGTACATAAAGTAACTCACACTTACTATTAATCTGTGTAAAAAAAAACGTACTCAACTCTCGACTCTCGCGGTTCTACCGCACGGTGATGCGGGGTGGCCTCGTTTCACAATTGGAATTACGTTAACGAAATTTGAAACTCAGATTCTATCGCAACCTATCGATACACAACCGCTTCTCCTAAAAACTTTTGCGGTTGAAAAAATCACTCCTTTGAATTTATACCTATATCTTTGACGCAGTAATAAATGCACACAGAGAACGAGATAGAAATTTTGTGAAATTTTTGATGAGGATGTCTTCCAGTTCTGGAAATACTTGAAATCCTATGATTGTCCTGGAATTAAAATTACGTGAAGGTATCATAGTTTTTCCCTAATTATTCTGAAATTTCTAGTAATCCCTTGGAAAGATGTCCTTCTCTGAGAGCAACAAGATCAATATTTTTTCTGTAGACTGTAGAACGTACTTTCTTCGGGAAAAAGAATCGATTGTGGGATAAAATTTATTAAAAGACGTAAAATCAATATCATATCCCATCCATTTTCGTACTAAAAAATTTTCTAAATCTGTCCTGAAAATTCTGGAATAATTAGTCAGTTTTCTTGTATAGACACTCAGTTCTATCATCGACACGTACAATTACATTGATTTACTTTTTCTTCTATTACACAAAAAAGGTAACCATTTTTTCATCTCTCTTCTATTTTGATTCCAATTTTCCTAGGGAAGAAACAAAATGGATTATAATGAACAAAGAAAGAGAGGAAGCGATGGCTTTTCGTATAGATTGATATCAATCGATGTCACATTATTACAGTCGTGGGTTTTGAACGGCAGTTCTTTTTTTTAATCGTATATATACAATGATTGTTATCCACCGTATGATCACTAACTGAAAGGATAACTTGACTAAGACAGAATTATTTATTTTTAAAGAATTTGATGACGTAAACTTTCAGATAATACATACTCTTACTAGCGTCTATGTATCGCACGAAACAAACACTTGACGTAATCATCGCCGATTTTAGATAGCGGTTTTATAGTATGCCAGGATCGTATCGTTGAGCTATTATCGATATCGTACCTATATACTGCAAAGACGAATGCTTTTGAAACTTTTTTCTCTTTTTCATAAATATTAATATGGAACGAACGGATACATATAGTGAGGCCTGTAAAGTCCGCCATCGTTCGGCACGGGTTTTGACTTTCGAGTTTTTTATCTGGTTTGTTTATTACACCAATTCGAAAAGTGTTTCTAAATTGAGCGGAGAAATATCATCGTTTAATCCACATCTGCCGCTCAACGTTTTATCGCAATATAGAGGAAGTCGCACGTGTGCATTGTGCATTGTATAAGACTTCCGGTTTTCAGACAACGACTGTAACACATAGCCATCGCATAGCCAACAGTAGAGAAGAACCGTTAACCCGAGAAATTCACGTGGGACTTTTTTCGTTCTTCGGGCTTAACGACCGCACCGAAACGTATAATTAAAACGAACGTAATAAATTACTCGCAAAATCAACCGATCAATCATCGTTCTTATTCCTTTCTTTCCTTTTCTTTTCGCGATATCCTATTCAAATTTGAACTCATATCGATCGAAGTAATGCCTCAGCGTCTGCATCGAACTCCGGCAGGATATAAATTTAAATTTAGGACTGGTTCGACATTCGTTGACCGGTCCAACTACTCGGACTGTAACCAGATAGTAAGATGCGACATTGGATAAATTTCCGCTAAATTATTAATAGAATTAATTGTCCTGCTGCTCACTGGACGATTCGAAGTCTTCAACCTCTTCAACGCAGACTGATAGACGGACGGATTGATGGATTAGCTGATGGACGGACGTACGTACCCAGGTCCAGTTAATTATAGAACTCTTTGAAATTCTCGCCTAGGCATTGACCTAGTACATATATACACGTAGATGTGTATATATATGCATATGTATACACTCATCTATCAGTACGTGTTCGTCTAAACCGATATTATGGTCTAGAGTTACGCAGATTCAAGGGCTTTTTCTGAGAGGCAGAGAGAAGTGAGTCTCTGGTACCTGAGTCTGTAAGACATCGTGGATAATAGATAAATTATTGACCCGTTAGCTATAAGAATAAAATCTCAATCGAATTATCAATCGGGATTAATTCGAAGAAGATTTATCTAAACCTGATGGTTATTGAAGATTGAAATTATGCCGCTAATTAGAATTCATAATCATCTTTTATCAGACATTCTGGTAACCGCAGTGATTTTATACTTCTTTGAAGCAGTCCCAGAATTTGGAAGGAATCATCTACTTTCTTGACGAATTCGTGTGGCGGAAGACTAATGTAGACACTCGAGTTTGAGTATGGGATACAGTTATGTTAAAGGATACCTACTCTTCTTACGAAAGTAAAAATTTTAGCCGTTATTACAGTCCCGGAGTTTGTTGCCCGCAGGTTTTAACAGTTGTAATTTGTTACTAATTAAGTAAGTAGATAATTTTGCTTCGAAACCGCAGTGATTAAATCTATATGTTCTTCTCGAAAGGCGGAGATTATTATATATCTAATCTTGTGCACCTGCGATCCATTTTTAATTTTTTTTTTTTTTTTCGGTCTCTTTTCTGAAATTAATGTTTGCCAAATTCTAAACAGATAGACTATTGTCCGACGAGAGATGTCCAACTTTTATTCATTCACAATCAAGCGATTATTCTTCTAATCTATTACCATGACACGCACAATTCTTGCTGACTATTTTTGAGCAGGATTTAGGTTTGGTTTTTGAAATTAGAATCTCATGGAAGCTAGTCAATCAGGTTGACACTCGGCTGTAAGCATCTAAATCCAAATTTTCCAACTTTACGTACAAGAGTAGCAGACATTTTTTTTAGCGACAATTCAATTCTAACGGTTGATTTTTTTCTTTGCTTTCTGCGCATAGATGCCAGGGATTACTATCACTTTTGGAGATAAAAAAAATCATCGATTGATCGCGTGACCTGTGACGATTATTAGCGAAATCGCAATCGCGTGTTCCAACTTTCGTTTCGTAATTATTTGCGATTATTTATTCTTATTTTTTATGTCTGTCATCTTTTGGAAGATATTTGAAATTGTAATTTAATTTTTGTCAAAAATGTTCATCTTATCTGATTTATTTTATTCTAATTCTATGGGCTTCTTTCATCGCGATCTGCTGCAATGACCCAGAAAATATATTCAACCATCACCGTTGAATATTTTCAATATGCAAAACGACGAAAAATGGGACGAACGGTAATTTATGAAACGGAATTAAATATACGAATCAGTATTAAAATTGCCATATCGCACACGGACGTATTATCCCACACACCTACACCTGTGCAGCGAGCTTCTGAGTCAGCGAATCAAAATTCTGACGGTAGCACAATTAATGATTGACATGAGAAGAAATTATTCAACGTTAAAATCAAGCGAGGTGAGCGTATAAATCTTCTCACAAGACTCCAGCGAGACTTCACAATCAGTATTAATCATTCTGAGTTTTACGAGAAGCTGAAATTCGAAACACATATCCAAGTGTCTAATTATGTTTTACGTTTCTGAATGAATGAATTTTTCTCAAAAATGCGATGTATAGAAATTTCTACAAATACTTGAATATTTTCTCTCCAGTTTTTGAAGCTTGTATTTCTGGTAATTTTATTACTTTTTGTTCTCTAGCAGACATTACTCATACTAATATTTCAACCTTATATGACTTTCTAAAAAATTCATACCGCCGTTCATTGAAGGAAATTCGTTGAATTTTTTTTTTTTTTCATTTCAGATATCAAATTGCTCAAAGTTATTATAAGTACTTATATACACAATGCAAATTGACATTACTCCGTCACGCAGTAATTTATGGAATAATGTTCAGGTAACGTTGTATAATGAAAGTCTAAAACGGCGAACAATGAACTCTTTAATTCTCAAACGCAAAATACTAACAATAAAAGATATTAGTTTCGCCAGGTAGGAGTATAAGATCGTAAAGAATAAAATTTCGGAGCTATGACACATCGTACAGGTCATGCTGCCGTGACATGCGGTGATTCAAGTCTCCGTGTATGGAATAAAAAAATGTCAACGGTCGTTGTGAGAATTAACTAAGGACCAGTTCACTGTCCACTGGTCATTTCTTTTGCCCTAGCTTCTCACGCCTTCGTATTAAACCAAGTAACCCAAAGTGGAGGAAAAATGTTGGCATTTACATATCGTTTCATCAATATAGAAGCATTTTTTATTTTTCATTTCTAAGCATCAATATTTGGTAAAAAAAAAACTAAAAGTATAAAGTATCTAGATATACGTGTATGATATACTTTATCATATGGCCTGTTTCCGTGACATAGAGACAGTGCAGATATAGATTTAAATGATGATTAAACGTCACGTAGCAATTAAGGAACCAAGGTAGGTATACTATCATATTAGCAACTATTATTAGGCGTGTTGTATCACACTGTCGACCTTGACAGACCAATGACATCTTGGTTACGATCACGGTTGACCAGAGCCGAATAATTCGCGCGTGACAAACCGTTGAAATTGTCTATGCAACCGCGATTAAATTTAATATTCAATTGTTTAACCCATCTGATACACCGAGTCACTTTAGCCACGTGGTTAAAATTCGTTCTGTCTGTCAACACTTTCGCTACGTTTCGCTATTTTTCTCCTATATTTTTTCTCTTCTCGCGTCGTTCAGACCGAGATGTAAAAGGCACAGGTATCAACGACTGAGGAGAAAAAATCTAAGTACAACCAGAAGAAGAAGAAGGAGGAGACGAAGGCAAGAAAAAAGAATAACATAATAAGACAGAAGAGTGAAGAAAGAAAAACTATCTGTTCAAAAAGTATTGTTCGCCTTTTCTGAGCATCAAATTTCGGAGCAACACGTTGCTGGCTGGAGAAAAGTGGCGAAGGATAAGGAAGAAGGCCATGGAGTTTTATTCGCTTACTAAAATTACATGGGTATGGTCATTTTGTATTTATTGGCTCACACCCACGTAGAAACGCGAGTATGAAGAGAGGAGTTGTATTCGCGGATGACATTCACACATGTATGGGTGTACAGATACGGACGCATAATATCTGGAGATCGTAAATGTCAAAGTGAGACGATACTGCCGCCTTGCGAGAGATCCGTTCCTAAAGGTTAATCTCAGAAATAAATGAAATGTTACTACCGATGTGCAGTGACGAAAATAGTAAGATATCAGATCGAGGGACGAGACGAAATAAAATTATGGATCCCGGAGTATCCTTTCAGCTTTATTTTACTTCCCATTGTTCTAAGTACGTAACGTTATCTCCAGGTTCTCACCGATCACGTAAGTATATCCGTAGGTTTATGGGAAAGTGAGAATTAATTAATTCCTTAGTTAATTCCTCGCTCAATTAATTGTCTATTTCTATGCAAATCGCAGATATTGTACATCACAGTCGTAGAATATTTGTTTAACCGCATGAACTTCCTTGAAGGTAAAAGTTCGAACGGTTGAAAAACTCCATGAAGTAAAATTCATAATCGTTTTAATCAACGCCGAACTTTCCAGAAATGTATATATTAATTCATACTTACGGAAAGACGGAGTAGTGGAGCTTGAATCAAAATCTGATGATCCTGATCCTTTTAATTCCTATGGATAATCACAGCGTAGAAAATTAAGTCCCCGAGGAATATGAACCGCAGTATTCTATCCCTGTATAGATAATATGAATCACCTGCACTGATAACGAACGAGGTGGTGTATAGCCATCGACTTAATCTCCGTCCTGTTTGTATATAATGACGCGGTTTTTTCAAACGTGCGTTGATCACTCTCGTATGTGTGCGGATTTCGGTCTACCTATCCCCTTCTTTAATTTGATTCAAACTCTCGATCTATACCGAATTTCTTGACTTTTGGAAAATCGAATAATTGCGAAACTAGAGAATCGATGACTTCAACACCTTTTTAATTCTCCCGGTCGTTACGGCGCGCACGAAACGGCCTAGAATCGTTTGGCGACTGACTGACGATGAGCGAATGCAGAACGCCGCACGGCAGTCGCCGCGCCGGTTGCCTCGCTTTTGCTTGACTCAGCCGAACTCGAAACCTGTCCTCCTCTTCTTCATGGCTCGTCAGGGCCGCCCCTACTAGCCTTAGGGCCTTAGATAGGTCAAAGGGCTTCGAAGCCCGAGTGTCTGGTACCAAAAGCCAGGAGTATCCAAACACGCGAACAGAAGTAGAATTTTGAATTTTTCAAATCGAAGATTCGCAAGGGTTGTTTGTCTTCTGCACCCCTAACGGTACGAGGAAGAGTCTCGAAAGGATCGGCACTGTTCCTGGCAATGATTAATCACGAGAAGTGAAGTTTTATTCGAAACGAATTCCATTTATCAGGATGGGAGAATCCTGCCGCGATAGGTAAGTAAGGATTACGTGGGTGCCCGCCTATCCGCGATGTAGAGAAACCATAAAATCAGACCATACCCGGCTTATCCAGGTATCTCGACAAAATGAACATGACGCGATTAGCGTATAGCCGTATAGGGCTGAGTCTGACAGTCTTACCTGGCGGAACATTGAACTATGTGTAGGGGTGAAGCGACTGGACGCCCTGGAATAGTATAGAAGAGTGTTTGTCCGCTGACCAACTGTCTGCGATTGAATGTCCCCTTTCCTAATTCGTGTACTAATGAAATAGAAATTAACAGGAGTTGACATTCGACTGCAGGACCGTGTCAAGAGCCTTGATTGGCAAAAATTATACCGAAAGCCTATAGTTACCGATCGAAATGTGCCGGCGAGACCTAGGAAGCCAAACCGTGACCCTAGTACGCGATTTAAACTTATCGATTTGGTTAAACTTACTCCCTATTGTCGGCTCGCTGTCAGATCTTCTTTCCTCTTAATCCAATCGCGATTTTCTCATACGTGTAGAGAATTCGAAATCGTATTACACCTATACGAATGTTGCTCAAGACCGAAATGCGGCCCTGATGCGGTCCTCCGTCTTTCTTCAACTCGCCTTCTCTATTACTGTATATGGATACATGTACGGTGTATATGTAGATACACATACACACGTGGATTCAGACTCCTCCTCCTTTTTCTTCTTTCTTCGGTCTCTGGTAGACCGCTCACTTTCGCCCTAAGGTTACCTACAGCCTGGGGATCAAGAGGATCTACGGGATCGTCGAGCCGATGATCGGGGACAAGAGGGGAAATCCCATCTGAAGAAAGGTGCACCGAAAGTAAGACAGGTATGAGGTATGTATGTACTACCTTCCTACCTACCAGCTCCTTTCTTCCTTGGCCTCAGGCCCTGTAATCTTTGGTCCGAAAACTTGCGGAGAAGAAATGGTAACCTTTGCGTCTCGCAATTAGTTTCGATTTTTATTTTATTTTATTTTTTATTTTAGACAGGTAACATCGTAGCTTCATTACTCATCGCAAAAACGGTAACTATGTGTACTTATACATGCGTATGATGAATTGTTATTCTATGCCCCTGGGCGTCGCCCTTTAAACCCATAAAAGATTATTAAAATTCTGTGCATACACTGTGACGTGTATTCGTGACCTGGGCAGCTACGATAAATGCCGTTAGGTTTTCGAAGGTAATGGGCTTTGTCCATATACACCCTTCGAAAGAACGAAACAATGTACTAAAAATCGATCTGGATTTAATCAAGACAACGACTGCAGCTCATCGATTCGGATTTCGGGTCGTTAACACGGATGCGGAGGATCGTTTCGTAATTTTACTTCTTGGACTGCGTATATTCGAGGTGGAATTGTATCGTGAATCTAGTCATAGCACAAGTCTTCAAAAGTCGAGGTATAATGACGAGGCAGGTGTGTCGTGCAAAATAGAATATGCAAATCAGGCGACGGTGGTTTGAATTTAACGTCTCCTTTCATTTCGAACGTGGAAACCTGAAGACACGATCTCTTCGACTATCGCTTCGTCGACGATTTGAATATCAAGAATATCTTCTCACGCTGTTATAGTTCTTCTCAAATAATTCTACTAAGCACAATGGGGGGCCGAGACTTGAGCTTATAATAACAATTTCTAAGTCAAGTGCAGGTCAGAGTGGGCATATCACTTCAGCATTTAAAGCCACACTTCATATACACACATATAGACGCACGTTCAAAAAGTGCATTACTTATTTCTAGGCATCTAGATATGCACGTATGCAAGCAGGTTTATGTACGTGAGGGAAAATATTTTCATGAAGAGCATCTGGCTCCTATTGAAACTATTTTTAACACTAACTCCGTGAACCGTACGTCAACAAGACATTTAGTTACACCTTCAATGGTGCAGAATTTCTCGGTTCGTCTTGAGTCAAGTTTTTTCACCTACTCGTCGAAATTCATTCATCTCGCGATTCATTTGATTTATAATAGAAACATACGTGATCAATTTCTGGCCAGTTTTGAAATTTTTTTTTTGTCTTCTCATTTTTTCTAGCGTATCAGAATTCGATTTTCACCTTTAAAGTTTCAACCCCGACGAGTGGATGCAACGTCACGAATAGTCACGTGGACGGTGACCGTGCAACGTTATAGCGGTCAAAACAGTATAGGGTTGTGGAAATGGCGGTGTTAGATGGTATTTGTGAATATATACGAGAATTTCGATCGAATCGACTCCTGGGGTACCCAGACCGCGACGAGGGGTCAAGTTCTACGCACCAGGTCCGTTCCACCACTTCCATTTCAACCCCGTCCGTCAGTATTGTGCGCGCCCTTGCCTTGCTCACACGTTTTTTTGACGACGTGCACTTCAGCGTTAAATAGAAAGAAAAATATCAAAGAAGTGAAGAATCGTACGATTTTCAACAAAAAAATATATATATATATATATACATATAACTACCAACGATTGTACACCCGATCCTTTGAGAAGCTTTCGTTCTCTTCAGGTTCTAAGGTCCTAAAAATTAACATCGGTCTGCAACGTCGTTTTGGAATTAAACTAGAAGCCAGAATTAATGCTTGGCAACTGCCAGGTAATTTTGCTTGATTATATCAAGAAGAAGTAAAAGAAGAAAGAACAAAAAGTAGGAAATTAAGTAGTTCCAAATTACGTGTCTATAAAATTCTGTAGTTTTTACTCTATGAATTGTTCACAGACAGTCGATTCTCGTTTTGCCACAGGATATTAATATGTTTCCCAATATGTGAAGACTTAACGAGTAGATACCTACGCGAATTTCAATATATCATTTTTTTTTCCATACATTCATTCCCCGTTAACGATTCTCGCTTATTATCCATTCCTTTTTTTCCCCTTTTTTAGTCGTGTCCATCGCATTCGATTGTTTCTCACAATCTAAACCGATGTATTAATATGTCTATTCTTTCTTTTTTTTTCTCCCTATATCTTTCTCTGTCAATCGCAGCACACGATCGGGCTTCCATTAATCTCGACTAACGACTTTTTAAGCGACTCACCACGCAGCATGACCGTGAAAATTATCCATGTTATTCTAGAGTACGAAGTGGGTACTTTTACCGGTGAATAAAGTTCGTCCATAAATTTTTTTCGTGAATATAAACAGCGGCTTCGAACTGTCGTTAAACTCATTCTGCACTCAATAGTAGATCGATTTGAATATTTTTTCAGTCTTTTTGTCTGTTTGATCAAATGAACTAAAAGCCTAATCCAAATTTCGACCATATCTTAAGCGGTGACGTATGGTGCTGCTAAAAACACCGACAGCCTCAAGAGGCAATAGTCCTTCAAGGAAAGGATCCAGTCCACAGGAAGGTCTCGGGGGGAGTCCTGAGGTCCCGAAAACAAAACAAGTACAAAGACGGGGAAGAGGTAATAGCCCGGGTGATCAAAGCACCGGATCTCGAGGGAGTAGTCCTGGAAAAAGTCCGAGCTTCAAGGGTAAAGCTAAAAACACGCTACCACGGTCACGGGGAAGCGAGTGAGTACCAAAATGGCGTTGGTAATAAATCGCCAGCATTATTCTTATTCCCTTTTTCCGAATTTATCATACATCATGGGATTCGGTTTTTCCTATAACGATCCCGAATTCGTACAGTTCGATCCGATATCCTAAAATCGAGATCGTCGTTCTCCACTGAAGTCAAATATTCGCTGGAACGATAAATATATGAAATATAAAGGCATGCACGTATGTATGATTATAGAGGTATAGGAGGAATCGACCCTCGCTGCTAATCAATTGAAGAGACACAACTTCTCTGTGCACATCGCGTGCGCCATATGTATAATAATTAAGGTTCTAAATTCGTGTACGAGTTAATGCACCCTTGTTAAACGCGAGGTTTAATATGGCCAGTCCTTTCTTTCGTCGGTCAAAACAAAAAGGAAAAAGATCCGCTACCCTTAATCATGACTTTCTCCTTTAATCACCTCCTCGTTGACCTTTGTTGCCACTCTGGCTTGACAAAGTTCTAATTCTCCTCATTCAACTACCCAGCTATATTGCCACGTCAAAAGTCTTCCACTTCCATATGGATCTGTATAATCTATGTATACATATGTATAATCCATATGCATGTGGATTATATACCAATACATATACAAGGGTCAGCCGTTGCCCTCTTCGCCACGAAATAACGTCTCAATCAATTCTTTCAACAATGTTTCTCACCTATATAGACTGTTGCAGCCTTGATAGTCCCTGCCACCTATTCTACGAGGACATTGGCCTCGCAATGAAAAGAAGCCAAAGTTCTTTTACTGCAGTTTATGTGTTCTTCGTCCATTCGTTGTTTCCATATTTTCGTATATTTTATTTCAATTATTAATGCGGTCTGGATATGACAGATATCGATACATCTATGTATGTCTAGTAGAGAAATTTGAGAGAGAGGAGATAATATATATATTTGGGGTATGGAAATTGTGTCGAGGTCTTTGAACCGGTTCGAGCTTAATTGTAACCTTGATCCAACGGTTTGTATGTGCGGAAGAATCGATTGTGGTAATTTTGTACGTATATATCTGCCGTGTTTCATGACTGGACGAAATTCTCCTGACGTGACCAAGCCAATGAGACATCGGTGCGATTTGAATATATTACCTGAACTTTAACTAAGTCGGAAAATCCAGACGTATTCAAATTACTGGCTAGAGCTCCGGAACGGCTGACCAGTCGGTGACGAATTCTACTCAACCGAAGAATTTTTATCTCCCCTATCAAATCTGATTGGAATTTTTTTCCATTTTCAAGAGTTTCGAAAATGTTAAACATACGAATTCGGTTCTAAATTTTCTCTCGACGATACCATCAATTGCTTTTAACTCTCGCTTACTGTGAGCTATTATTTAGTCACAGGTTCAAGGAAGTCTACTACCTCTGCCTATATTTTCGTGAAAAGAGTATTAGACGATATATGCTATCCGAGGAAAAGGAATATAATACATATAAAAGCTGTCTTACGAAATTTTGCGCGCGTCACGTCGCATCGCGCTTTCAACCAATATACATATGTATGTTGACTATCTGTTTTATCCAGTTTATAAAGGCGGTATTTCGTGTCAGGGTTTCAGTTCTGATTATCACAAGCCGTAAGTGTATTATATAGACGGGAATACGCGTACCCTAAATCGTTTTGTCATTTGCCGTTTGTCTCCTGCCTTTGATGTCTCTTCTCCGATAGTATACGTATCTTACATACATACGCTCTGCACGTGGGTATACCTATGTACAATTCGCGACGATCCGACCTCGGAATATTAATACATTCAACTCGATTCTCGAGGTCGTATCAACTTTCGCGGTAAGATGTATATGAAGTTTGCGTAAGCTCAATTCGCGATCAGCTTGCAAGTTCCAGTATTAGCTAGAATTTGCCTTTCATCAATTTCTCTGGAAACATCTTCTTCTCCCATGCCGATTCCCTCGATCTATTTTCATAGTTTTGAATAAACACTTTCGCTCTTTTCTTCCCCCCTGTCCACGTAGCATATAGCTGCAGTTCACATCGAACAAACCAGATCTAACTACTCTGCATACATGCCTGTGCAGTATATGAAGCGAAATATTTACTCCCGCGCCGATACGGAATGCAATATTTCAAATCGAACCTTTCAGTCTCGGATTATTTCAACAAATGTCGTTTTATATTTACGTTAGCTCTGATAAATGTGCATGTACACATCATTGATCGTAATTCGCATTGCCTGAAGCTTGATTTGATTAAGTGACGCGCAGCGAATGCGGGTGACGGGTAGTTTCTCGTTTATCTTTGCTATTCGTTTATTAAGTGCAGTAGAATTTCTGTAAATATTTTATTTTGTATATATCTACTCACATGTGATGTATGAAGCAATGAATAATTCGTTTACCTTTACTACTGTTGAAAGAAAAGAAGAAATTCTGTTTATTTTCGAGTAGATTGGCCCGATCGTATACTTGTGGGAATTGAAATTACAGAGCCAATTAATAAACGGGCTTTTAAATTAGTCAACATCACGCATCGATGAGAGTTTGTGAATTAAAGATCGTATACTTCGCAGATATAGTTTCATATACTACACCAGTAGTATAATTTGTTTAATGGGCTTCTAGACTATTTATAATTCGTGTGATAACCTCGTTCGAATGAGAGCCTCTTCGCGGTACTTATTATTATCAATAATTTCGATCGGTTCATTACGATATTTTTTTTTTCTTTCAAATAAGAAATTTCAGTCAGCTAGGCGAAGCTGTTCCCGACCTAAAATAACCCTCGTATACGTAGTTTCGTAATTACAGGCTTGCACAAGCGTTCTCTCTTCGTTTTTTTTTTCCCCATTATTTTTTCATTCGTTTTTCGCGCGCTTTGAGGGTACATAAATTGCACACTGTTATCGTACCTTGCAGGACAATAATTGGTGTCAATGTTAGGATAATAACTCGTCCATTTATAAATTCACATCGCATTTGCATGGGTAAAGTTTCCTTCAATCACTTCAAGTATATAAATATATTATACAAAATATGTACTTGGTTTCATTTATATATAGGTACATAAATGTAGGATATGCATATCGGTATATTCACACAATATATTATATATAGGACTCGCGATTTCCTCAGTAACTTTTCGTCAATTATAATCTTACCTTGACTTATTATATATACCAAGGTGATAAGATAGGATCGAAATTGTTAACACAGTTTATTATTTTTACTACCAGACATCGTCTGCGTTTATAGACATGACATCCAAATAGATATGACTACGTGTACGTATACGTGTGTGTATGTGCATCGAAGTTCATTACTCAATCTACTCGCATTCGATATATATTATATACAATTATACATACATATACGCATATAATTGCGTAAGAAATTAGTTAAATTTTCGCATAAATTATTCTAAAATGAACACGAATCGAAAGCGGAACGCTGTATAGTTGGTAATCGTTGCCAAAGAGGATGGGAGTTTAAATTTTAACGATGAAAATCCACCTTCATATATTAAAAAATAAAGTATGATCGATATGGCAAGTTCTTGGCTCGTTTATTTACTCGGTAAAATGGGTAACGGAAATAGCACATCGGTGTTTTTAATCGAAAAAATTCATCCAAATAAGTGCGAATATATTATATATATATATATATATATATATATATATATATATATGCGAGAAATTTTGAAAAAAAGGACATAAAAATGATAATACAAAAACAGACTGTACATATAGCTATAAATATTTGCCTATACATATGAGTGTATCTATACATATGAATACAAACACGAAGCAGAGATCGAGGTCGATGATAAAGTGGTCAGGTTGTCTATACGTGCGTTTATAACGCATAACGGAAAATACATCGTCGATCCTCGCGTTTTGTCACTCCATGGTTGGTGTGCGGGTTGGTATATATAGTTGGGAACATAATAATTCACAAGCATACACATACATATATGTACACATGTTTATGTATGTGGATAATTCGTACATCAATATCGTTATTGATTGCGAGACTCTACGTCACCTACTACATCGCTCCTATTATTCCAACCATATACCTATATAAGTATATAAATTTACATACGTATACGTAGAATACACCTCGGCAGCTAGTAAGATAAGTATTTAAACAAAAACCAAACTAACCACAGGAATTTTTACGTTCCAGTAAATTTGTGATGAAGTACATTTAGCCTGAACTAAATGTTCCCTTTTACCTATCTTTATACTTTTCGAACCCACGTGTAAAGTCAGGATTTTAGAATTCTTGATGTCGTTATGAACGTTTGACAGTTAATTGGTTCGTTTTAATAAAGCGGCACATTATTCTTCGGAAAAAATTACCCCTTATTATTAGCCGATTCTAATCATATTGTCAAAAAACTAATGAACATGGATGATTTTAGTCCAATTGGTTGAACAGTTTTTCTCTAATCAGTCAGTCCGCCATACATTACACCCTAATGGACACTGTCCATCAGTACGTAACGCCTGCAAGATCGCAGTGTCTGATATACTCGGCAACTTTAGCCTTCTAATGACGCATGCTAACTAGAACCTCTTCGAACTTTAACAATCTACGTCATCCGATTATTCTTTGATAAATTAACGCTTTTCCTAATATTTAAGAGAGGAGATGCTGTCTTGGTTCATTTTCTAAGTCAAATTTCAGCTCGCTCGTCCAGTTCGTAAGAAACGTTAAAACGCTAGGTTTTAGCGAAGCGGAGTTGAAGTTCATGCCTTAGATATTCGAAGAGCTGTAGGTAGCAACTATATGGTAGTTTATTTTTTCTTTCATATTTCATTGAGGTCGATGAACATAAGTCGCGTTTCTTTAACTCTGTATACAGTATACGTGAAGTGCGCGTTCGTAAAGGTTTACGTTTCATTTTGGCAGTGATAGGCTGTCAAAAATTGAACGATTTCAACGGCAAGACACGCGATTTCTATCCTGGTTAGAAAGAAAGAAGAGACGAAAAAAGAAGAAGAAGAAAAAAAAATACTAAGTAGGTATAGAATGGAAAAGGGAAAGAATTGAAGTAAAGAAAATCCAGACATACTTGTGATTGACTTTGAGTCTTTTCAAATATTTAACAGATACCATTAGCCGCGAGAACTGACAGCCTGACCTCCTTACGAAACGTGCTCGTGTCTATCCATCTTTTATTAGAAAAAAAAAATACCAAATATATATCTACGTTTACGTACCTAGGTACTTTTTCGAACAACTGATACCGATCACCAATGAAATTTTATGACCTTAGAAGATTTCTGCTGATAAAGTGTTCCGGACGTATTCCTTTATGGGAAATACTGAATTCTAGAAATCAATTGTTTCAATCAATGATGCGATAATTATTCTACTCGTGGGAGTATCGTGAACGAAATAATATCGTAGAAAAAATTGGGCTTAAGCATATCATACTAACGACAAACTGCAAAGGGAGGGGAAATTACGAGGTTAATGGATTTAACGATTTGTCGTTCTATCGGCTTGACTTACTATTAGGTAAATTGAATTCGATTTTCCGGTGTGACCTCGTCGCGGTAGTTCCTGTCTTCGTGTAGTTTACCATATGAGTTAGGACAGTGTAAGGAGAATCCTCGTGGGTGATCGTTATAGACTACTAACTAAACTAAGTTACTCTAAGTTTCCTATTTTCATTCCTTTCGATCTTATACCCACGTGAGAGAGAGTGAGAAAGAGAGAGAGAGAGAACCATCTCTTATGCAATTAGCTGTTGTTATTTCAACGAATGTAACTTTTCCTTTTTCTCCTCCTTCCGTTCTCTCTTCACGAAATAATCTTCCCAGTAATTAAGAGCCAGACAAACAACGAGTGGATGAAATTTCACTTACTAACGACTAACGACTAATGACGAATGACGAATACAATCATTCATATCAACACTTTATTCATTCTCAAACAGAACAGGCAGCATTGAAAGACTGGAGGCAGGTGATAAGAGGGTAATTGCTACTCACCAATTGCTCCCTGAAGACAATATCAACGTAGTTGTAAGGTAAAGCTATTTTCACCATAACTCGTTCAGTGATTTCCATATTCGATAAACAGAGTTTAACCATCCAAAAAGTTTACTAACTTACGAGTTTCCTATTTCTTTGATTTATTTTTCCAGAGTTCGACCTCTGAGTAATAAAGAAATTAAGGCTGGCGATGATTCTGGGGTCCAATTTCCCGGCAGTGGTCAAATTCAGGTGATTTCATGTTCAGAAAACAACCCTCGCTCTCACAAAAATTATACCATCATTTGAAAGTTGTAGAAGCATTCTCTCCTTCTACCACTTGCCTGTTTCCTTTTTTTTTCTGTTTTTTTTATTTTATCCTATCAAAGATATTTCGTTGGGCTATCAGTTCAGTACGTGGTTTAGTCGCGTGTAGACATACAGTGGGTAAATTACTTATCATTTCGTGTAGGCAACTCGGGGTCAAAGTAATTTATTAATTCACAGTGCGACGGAATTCCTCATAGCGGTGACAAAAAGCCTAAGCATTTCTCGTACAATGTCGTTTTTGAACCTGCGGCTACACAGGAAGACATTTTGCAATATTCTGGGATTAAAAAACTCATCGAGATGGCCGTCGAAGGATTTAGCTGCACCGCATTCTGCTATGGACAAACTGGGAGCGGAAAGACACACACTTTAACAGGACCCCCAGGCTTGGTAAGCAGGAGTTGAATAATTATACTATATACCCTAACCCTTGACACTAAATTTTCAATTTGAAATCAAGTACCTACTTGTATTCAAAAATTACCTACACCGGTGAAAAAAAAAATCATTTTCCGTAACAGTTTGATCCTTGAATGACTTAAAAGTGATTCAATACAAATTATAGTCGAACGAGTGTGACCATTTCCTGTTAACACGGAAACCTCCTGTCAAAGTATGATATGGAGTTATTGGTCACCCCGGAATACTTCTTGTCCAGTAAAAAAATTGCTTTGTCATAAAATTGCTCGTCGCGATCCTTCGGACGAGATAATATAGTCGCGAAGTCTTTTCTTTTTTTTTGTGGCGATTTAAGGAAATATCTATGTTCGATTTTCGCGAGGGGCAAAATAAGAATATGTAAATTTTGGAAGATTTAAGATCACTGTTTTTTACAGTGGTGAAAAATTCTCTTTTATTTTTATTCTTCTATTTTGGCAATTTAGTTCAACGGTGCGAATCCTTATTCCGAAGGCCACGGTTTAGTCTTTCGATCTTTCGTCTACCTCTTTAAGATGCTCCAAGAAAGAGAGGATTGCAATTTCGTCCTGAGGGCATCTTTTCTCGAAATCTACAACGAGAAGGTTTGACCCACAGTTTCTTTGACTAATCTAGAATCCTGCGGACTCGTAAAGCTGAATTTTTTATCTCCGCCACAGGTAATCGATCTCCTAAATCCTGGAAGTAGTAGAAAACCCCTGGCAGTAAGATGGAGCAAAAAAATCCGTGGTTTCTTTGTCGAAAATCTTTTCACCGTCGAATGCGAAGAACTTGATGATTTATTAGCCGTTTTAGACGAAGGTATTATACTATCCCATCCTGAAATAAACTCTCTGTCTCATTCAAACTCTCCAGCGTCTTTTCTCCCGCTGACAAAAATCCCATTTACTTTATTCTCAGGAATGAGAAATCGGTCGGTCGGATCTCACAATATGAACGATCATTCAAGTCGGAGTCACACCATACTAACAGTCCACATTACTTCCGAGCAGCAGGTGAGTTAAAATGGGAGGATTGTTTTTTGAAATTTTTGGATTTACAGAAATCAGTTACTAAATCGAAGGACACTAAATTTGGTGTTTTTTTAGATGGAAAACGGCGTCTTCATTTCGAAACAAGGGAAGATAAACTTCGTCGATCTCGCCGGTAGTGAAATGACGAAGAAGACACAGAGCGAGGGAAAGACACTTGAGGAAGCGAACAACATTAATAAGAGTCTGATGGTGTTAGGTGAGTTTAATTTTCTACAACAAAGTCAATAAAGTTGGTGTGACAGAATTTCAATTAATTATCTTCGTATTCTATAGAGCGCTATTCACTGTCACCGAATAATTTTTTCATTACTCTCGCTTTCGTTCGCGTGATAAATTCGAAATAACGTTTCATTTTGGAATAACCGCAAGCAAAAAGCTGGCTAGCTCAGCTCCCGATTTTACGATCGCGTGATTTTGTCGCCAACTTCTTATTGTTAGTTTGACCTGATTTCGGATTGTTTGCACAACCCTATACCCAGCGCCGTGGCTAGGGGTGGTGCATTGGAGCAGTCGCACCTGGGCGCCTCGAGTCAAGGGGCGCCTCAAAGGCGAATGTCATCGAAAATGTCATGTCATCAGAAAAAAATGAAATTTTATTGATAATTTTTTCTAATTAAAATTCCATTTTTATTCGTGTATATCACGGATTATATGATTTTGTTGCGACGGCGCCTTCTTCCTTCTGCATTCATCGCTCCTCCACAACTCCACCGTACGAATATGAAAGTAAAATAAAATTCTAAACACTCTATTTTGAACCTGTACATACGGGGCGCCCACTTGGAAGACTTGCACCAGGCGGCGCCATTGCTAGCCACGGCACTGCCTATACCTCTACCTATAATTCGTGCCGTACTTAACAATACCCATGTCGAACACTTTCGCGGCTTGCAATATAAGCGGAGCGCTTTCACTCCCTCTAAGAGGAGCTGGCTGAAAGCTTCAAGCACGACATCGTATTGATACTAGACATAGAGTGTCGCTCAGTAATGACCAGAAATTTCCTGTATTATAGAAATGCGTTATAAAATTGAATGGCATTATTTCATTTGTTAATTAATTCACTTATTGCGAAATCGTGATGGAATTGCGAAGGTCAATTAGCCAATTCAAGGAATACACAATCCATAAGTCGGACGGGCACTCTAGGCCAACTCTAATTACACTTAATCTAATATTCACGACGTATTTCAGACCGACTCTTTCCAATCTTATCATTTATTCATTATTGTGAGCTACTCGTGAGACGAGCCCCCAAAATTACGGGTTACATTGGGCCACGTCTTCATATATCCTGCAGACCTAGCAGGATCAGGATATTTCTTTTTATGTATTATCATGGTTTTATAGGTACGCGAAATCTTCATGAGCCGATTCTTTCTTTCTCCTGTTTCCCTCGGATCTTTTTCCTTTTTTTCTTTTTCTTCTCTTTTTCTTGACATTGTAAAGATCGTTGAGAATTTTGAAATATTCTCGCAGGATATTGCATAGCTTCGTTGAGCGATGGGAAAAAGAAAAGTGGACATATTCCTTACCGGGATAGCAAACTGACGAAACTTTTGGCCGACAGTCTCGCAGGGAACGGAGTTACGCTTATGGTAAAATTGCGATGATAAAAAAATCATATCTACCCAACGAAGAGCGAATGTTATAAGACAATTAATGAATCTTATTTCATTCATACCTATCACAGATCGCGTGCATTTCTCCGGCGAGATCTAACGCCAGTGAGACTATAAATACTCTACGGTACGCGGCGCGTGCTAAAAAGATTCGTACAAAACCGATCGTTGTTATGGTACGTATTTGCGAATACATATACGTGCTCAAAATTTAAACCAGCAAATTCGTATCTATAGTATATTTTATTTCATACACCAGGATCCAAGGGAAGCTTTAATACTCAGCTTAAAACGCGAGGTTGGCGCGCTACAGGTTGAAAACGACCACTTACGTGTCGCGCTCAATTTAGGTGGGGAATCCCAAAACGCAGGACGCATCGAATCGAAAGGTAAATACATCGAATTCTGACACTATTTCATTGTTCATATTTCTTTCTATCTTTGCTGTTTCAACTACATTTTTGATCCTCAGGAGACAGACGACCGCTTCCAACACCCCCGCTAGTAGATCTCGACAAATTGGCCGAACTCGAAGGCCCCGAACTCGGACAACTCGTCAGGGATTACATCACTGAAAATGAAGCTTTGAGGAGGGAGAATGCCGAGCTTTATGCCACCAGGGAACAAGTGATGCGAGACCAGGAACAAGTCTGCAGGGAAAATGAAAGACTGCTCAAAAAATTGGAGGACGTTAATTCGTGAGCATTTCATTATCATATCTACAATTACATATTTCTGCCAATTGATTTAATATCAGCTTATATTATTCAGTCAGATTATTTAATAGCAAATTCTTAAATTCTTATACAGCGTTTGCTGTCGTTCTCCGATTATTCCGGCCAGGCCTAATTACTCCGCGGACATGCTGCACCCTGTGAACGGTGAAGATGTTTCTGGGCCTGCAAACGTATGGACGAATCCTAACTCGGACCCGAAGCAGCCAACTTTTACAACCTCGAAGGTATTGGGCTTACTTTAAAAAGCACAGGATCGTAAGTGTGAATTTTTTGGTCTTTGAAACGTTTTATTTTTCATTTTTAAGGACACTGCTGCAGCCGGAGCCGAGGCAATGTCTGGTAATAGTATCGCTCGTGGAATGCCTGAAAAAGTTCTCAAGGAATTGGATAAGCGAAGAATCGGGGGAAGCTTTAACAACATCGCCGAGGCGTATAAGGATAAAAGTCATCATCGTAGAAATAATTCTTGGGACAACGGTAACGGGGCTACTGATAGCCCGGAACAAAACTCCTCGCCGGTTGACCCTAGCCAGTAAGATGTCTCATCTTTGACTATTAACGCCATTTTTCCAAGTACGCAATGTAAAGTATATGGATATAAATTTTCCAAATTTTCTATTGAAAAATTTCCAAAAATTGGCACCTAATATCACTCATTCATTAATTCACGAAATATTTTCAATGCGGAACTATCTGCCTCGATTATGTCACGTTTTTTATTTTTATATTTTAATCCTTGAATAACCGAAATTTTGACGATAAAAATGTGGAAATTGATGCCACTTGACAGATTCAATCATAAAAATGATCAGAGATCCATTAAATGTCGAAGTATATTTCCTGAGCTCTCGAAATTGCTGAATAATTTACAACGCTCCCCTTTTAAACGTACTTTCATCATTTTTAAATATTTAATATACACTTCGTAAAACCAAATTATGATAAAAACTAAAATATCCGGTTAACTATGTGTTTTTTAATTTTTTTACAGTAATAGAAAAGCGGCAGGGTTGCGTAGAACGTCGACAGTACCGGAAGAAAAAAGTTCGAGATTAATAAACTACGCTGCAGCTCTTCCGCGGGGAAGTTCATTGAACGATTATACCCGAACCCCAGACTCAGTTATGAGTGGACCCCTTCTAGAGGGTAACAATATTTTGACGCCAATTAATACAGCCGAATCGATTGCTCCGACTTCAGCCTTTCCAGTAATAACGTCGCGTTCCCCGTCCCCTTTTACTTCCCCGGAACCTGACGAAGTGGTGAAAATATTGAACAACGTTTCCTCTGATAAATCGAGGCTAAGACGTGAAATATCAACGTCTGCCGGAAATAAAATAGCCAATACTAATGTGGCACATAGAGCTTTTGGAAGCCTCGTTTCTCTTGATGATGATGATCCTCATTTTTTGTCTACCTCCCTGGCTGTTACGCATTGAATATTATATAAGCGAATGCGAAAAGCAAGTGGAACTACAAATAGAAAATGTATATTTTACCTGACTATATGGTATGTACAAGTTAGAAGAATTATCGATACAATATATAATATTTATTTATTTATTTATTTATCTATTTATCTATCTACTCATTTGGTATTCGTAGGAAACGGGATAGACTATGAATTAACAACATATATTTATACCTATAAGTAATTTTGAAGTGAAATCACATTGGAGGATAATTTGAGGGTAATAATATTATAGAATGTGTATATTATAGTTACACCTACAGCGTTTGGACATTGATTTTAGTCATAGTAATTAAACACAGTGTGTTTTATGTACCTAGTTAAGGGGATACTTGGTGGCCGTACAGAGTATGATTGTAATTGCTCCGGTACCAGCGATTTAAATATAATAAACTAATAGGGAATTCAGCTTTAATTAACGTAGCTAAAGTATGTACTACAGTATACAACAGAGTTACCGATATTAGCCGATATATCATATTGTATTTTATCAGACCAAATTATCAATAGACAAAGTGCAATGTATTACAATAATGTGAACAACTAAAATATATAATTGAGGTGATATAATAGAACAGTATAGAATATTTTTCAGTATAATTCTACATTATTTTATTATTTCTACATTCGTTATTTCATATACATTTTATATAGTTTTTGTGATTCCTGAAATATGATTTTCTGACTTTCAGGCCTTCATCCATCAATTGAATACAAACTAAACGATCTTTTGAATTTTTGTTCGATTAATAATCTGATTCGAATAGTTTCGCGGTATAGAAATATGTGCGAAGCTTCCGAAGATTCCCGTCAAAATTGGACAACTTAGATAGATGGCGACACCGCGGAGTTATCTATCTTCCCTCTTGAAGAACTCATCGAATCAGTATAGCGTCGATCTGAATTCTTTCAAGTCATTGTCGACTCACCTGTCCCAATATTGTCCAGCTTTCGCGTAAGATATATAAAAATCTAGAAGGCAGTGGGCGAATTGGTGACCGAGAAGAGAAGAAAGAACGAAAAATCATTCTTGCATGGCTGGTTGTTCGTCCTGTGCGCGTTGTCGGGGCCAAGAGACCCCGTTATTGTCGTTAATTCGTAGCTTGCGTTCTTAGAATCGTGAAATAATAGACAATTTTTATTATCATAAGTGTCGGACGTGATCTGTACGAAGCAAGTGAGGAGAAAAAAATCAACTCGGAAAGAAGGGTGAGCGAGGTTGAAGGAGAAGGGGGAGAAGGAGAAGGAAGGAAGGAGAACAGTGCGGAGCCGGAAGAAGAGACGTGTTGCGCGTATAGCGTTAAATCCGTAAATCAGTACGCTAGTGGCCGAGGAAAACAATCGACAGACAAATTAAAACTGCCTTTGTAAAGTCCGATGTCTAGTGCTGAGGTGGTGGAGAGTTCCGTTGACCCCCCAGCCAAGAAACGACGCGTTGCTGCGACTACGGTAGGAGCCGATAACCCGACTGCGATCGTAGACATGGCGAAAAATGGCTCAACTTCCCGCGCACCGGCCGAAATCGACGAGGGTCTTTATTCCCGTCAGCTATACGTCCTCGGGCACGATGCCATGCGCCGAATGGCGTCTTCCGACGTCCTAATATCGGGCCTCGGAGGTCTGGGTGTAGAAGTAGCAAAGAACGTAATCCTCGGTGGCGTCAAGTCCGTCACCCTCCACGACGACGTCGTCTGTCAAATATCCGACCTTGGTTCTCAATTTTACCTCACCGAATCTGACGTTGGTAAAAATCGCGCCGAAGCATGCAGCCAGCGTTTATCAGAGCTGAATAATTACGTGCCAACGCGTCACTATACCGGTCCCTTGTCGGAAGATTATATTAAAAAATTCAAAGTTGTCGTACTGACCAATACAACCCTCGCTGAACAGCTGCGTATATCAGAAATAACACACGCCAATGACATAGCGTTGATTATCGCAGAAACACGCGGCCTATTTTCTCAAGTATTCTGCGATTTTGGTCAAACTTTTACAATCGTTGATACCAACGGAGAACCTCCTATCAGCGCAATGGTAGCTAGCATCTCTAGAGACACCGAAGGCGTCGTTACTTGTCTTGATGATAGCCGTCATGGCATGGAAGACGGAGACTATGTCACTTTTTCTGAAATTCAGGGAACTACAGAGCTGAATGGATGCGAGCCTAAAAAAATCAGGGTTCTTGGCCCTTACACATTCAGCATCGGCGACACTTCTAAATACTCGGAATATATCAGAGGCGGTATTGTGACTCAGGTCAAAATGCCAAAGACAATTGAATTCAAAAGCTTAAAAGAATCGCTTCAGAAACCGGAGTTCGTTATAGCAGATTTCGCCAAATTCGATTACCCCGATCAAATGCATCTGGCTTTCGGAGCATTGCAGAAATACATCGGTGAGAAGGGCCGTCTCCCTCGTCCCTGGAACCAAGAAGATGCTCAAGACTTCATCGGCTTTGTTAAGACTGTGAAAGAGGAGAGGGGAAGCGAGGTGGAGATCAACGTTGAGCTGCTGGAAACATTTGCCAAGACTTCAGCCGGGGATTTAAATCCCATGGATGCTATTATCGGAGGAATTGTTGCTCAAGAAGTTATGAAAGCTTGTTCGGGCAAGTTTTCTCCCATTTTCCAATGGCTGTATTTCGACGCTATCGAATGCCTGCCTGTGGATCGGTCAGAATTATCAGAAGAAGATTCCCGCCCGACCGGAACTCGCTATGATTCCCAAGTCGCTGTATTCGGTAGAAAATTCCAGTCCAAAATCGGAGCTCTGAAGTACTTTGTCGTAGGAGCTGGGGCTATCGGCTGTGAATTGCTCAAGAATTTCGCCATGATGGGAGTAGGGGCTGAGAATGGTTGCCTTACCGTAACGGACATGGATTTGATCGAGAAGTCCAACTTGAATCGTCAATTTTTGTTCAGACCTTCGGATGTCCAGAGATCTAAGGCTTCGACAGCGGCCAGAGTTATTCGTGGCATGAATCCTAGCATGAAAGTAATTGCTCACGAGAATAGAGTTGGACCAGAGACAGAGAAGACCTACAACGACGAGTTCTTCGAAGTTCTAGACGGAGTTGCCAATGCCTTGGACAACGTCGATGCTCGGATCTACATGGATCGGAGATGCGTTTACTACCGGAAACCTCTGCTAGAGTCTGGAACTCTTGGCACAAAGGGAAACACTCAAGTAGTAGTTCCGTTCTTGACCGAATCCTACAGCTCATCCCAAGATCCACCGGAGAAAAGCATCCCGATATGCACCTTGAAGAATTTTCCAAACGCTATCGAACACACTCTACAATGGGCCAGGGACAACTTTGAAGGATTGTTCAGACAGGCTGCTGAGAGCGCGGCTCAGCACATATCAGACCCACTTTTCATCGAGAGAACTCTGAAGCTGCCCGGTGTTCAGCCTCTGGAAGTATTGGAGTCCGTTAAAACTGCTCTGATAGACGAGAGGCCTAAATCTTTCGCGGATTGTATCGCCTGGGCAAGATGCCACTGGCAAGAACAATATAGCAATCAAATAAGGCAACTTTTATTCAACTTTCCACCCGATCAAGTCACTACTAGTGGCCAGCCGTTCTGGTCAGGTCCTAAACGCTGCCCGGTACCGTTGACCTTCGATGTAAACGACCCTCTGCATTTAGACTACGTTGTTGCAGCCGCAAATTTGAAGGCTGCGGTTTACGGGATTCCTTTCAACCGAAACCGCGACGAAATAGCCAGCATTGTTTCCACCATTCATGTACCAGAGTTCATACCGAAATCTGGTGTGAAAATTGCTGAGACTGACTCTCAGGTTCAGGTTTCAAACGGAAGTGGAAACGTGGATCACGACAGACTGAATCAGCTGCAAGAGGAGCTAGCCAGCGCTGACGGACATGCTGGGCTCGTTATTCATCCACAAGATTTTGAGAAGGATGACGACACAAATTTCCATATTGACTTCATCGTTGCAGCGTCGAACCTCCGTGCAGCAAACTACAAAATCCCCCAAGCAGATAGACACAAAAGCAAACTAATAGCTGGCAAAATTATACCAGCTATTGCCACTACCACATCAGTTGTAGCCGGACTAGTTTGTTTCGAACTCATCAAGCTGGCCAGAGGTGTGACCGACTTGTCTATCTACAAAAATGGATTCGTCAATCTTGCTCTACCTTTCTTTGGATTCTCGGAGCCAATCGCCGCCCCGAAACTGAAATACTACGACACGGAGTGGACTCTGTGGGACCGTTTTGAAGTGAAGGGAGAATTGACCCTGAAAGAATTCTTGGACTACTTTAAGGAACGACATAATCTCGAGGTGACAATGTTGTCGCAGGGAGTTTGTATGCTCTATTCGTTTTTCATGGCCAAAGCCAAGTGTCAAGAGAGGATGGGCCTGCCTATGTCTGAAGTAGTGAAGAAAGTATCTAAGAAGAAACTCGAGCCACATGTACGGGCTCTGGTTTTCGAACTCTGCTGCAACGATAGCGATGGGAATGACGTCGAGGTCCCTTATGTACGCTACACGTTGCCCTGACTCAGCGACTATCATTCAATATTATAGGAAATATCTACTTAACTGATTAGTTGTAGTAATTTCTACAAATTTCTATTTTAAAATACGATACAGGAAAATACTATTAACCGTTTGCCCCCACACAATATTTCACACCGATTCAATTCAAACGTATATTTCATTTTTACCTTACTCTGCTTTTTAGTCTATCTTTGTTAGCTACCGCAAGACGAAAAATATTCTTTCATGATATCTTACCGGTATTATTTCTCATGTAAATTGATCTTTCTGGTAATTATATATATACATATATGATGCGGAAAATTTTTTCAAACCGGTGATCATGGCTCAATCGCAAAGAGTCTTTGTACTTTGGGAAAAAGAAATTCATAACAAATAAAAGATAAATCAATGTTTGGCAAATATTTTCATTACGCTGGTAAGAAAAGTTTGAGAGAATGTTTTGCCCACTGAATTATACCGAACGTAAAGTGTAAATTAATGAATAATATACCTATAAAACGAAAGAAAAAAAAAACAAAAAAAACAAAAAAAACAGATGCTTGGAAAGAAAATGTTAGCAAATTTAAATTAAATTAAATGAAAATATCGAATACGTTTAAAAACTAATATCGAATAGTAGCTGAGTGCAAAATGTATCTTGCCGTCATTGTTTGTTACGTTTATGACCAAGAGCGTATTACGATCGTAATAGTTATAATTTTTTTTTTTTTAATTTCTTTTTATTAGATTCCAATCAATTCTCTTGCTGTGAAAACCCATCGCCTGCTGTATCTCTTACATTAGTTGGAAAAAAAAAGAAAAAGTTGTATTAAGTGATAGAATACTAACAATTTAATTTATCCGCTTTTGTAGAATCTTTTCGAAACAATGAATAATAATAATTATATTTACAAGATACACTGCATTTATTGAAGAGAAAAGGAAAAACAATTGTAAAAATTTTCTGAGAGAACCTCATTGAAAGTGGGAAAGAGACATAGGGAGAAAAAGAAAGAAAGAAAAAAAATACAAACATTAACATTTTTTAGACCAAATAATGATTAAAATTAAACAAAAAAAGAACTTGATAAAAGTTTACAAGTAAAAAACAAAAAAAATAAAATGAAAAAATGAAAAAATAACAACAAAAAAAATATGGAAAATATTTTGTTTATTCTAGGATAATGCGGATATTTATTGTGTATTATTTTATCCATGATAAATAAAATAGATGTGTTTGGATTTCATGAGAATACGAAATATAATAATGAAAATGAGGGTGAAATTTCTTTTTATTCATTGTACAATTTCTAAATCCTCTTGCTTTGTTGTAGTTTAATCGCTATTTCAATCTTATCATCTTTCTAGAACATACCGTTCATTAATTTTCTTCAATAAACATATTTTATCAATGATTCATTCATAAAATATACACAAAAGTGCTACATTAAGATGCCTGACGTCATAGCAGCTTTTCTTTGTTATACACTCAGCATGAAACTTCACATATCAACCTCTTCATCATCAGATTAGTAAGCTGTCACAAATAATGATTGAAAAAATCAATAATTTTTATTACTCAGTTTCCTTTGTAAAGCTAAAATGAAAGATTAGTCAATTCATAAATAGTCAGTTGAGGTTAAGTCAGGTTGAATTATGTTAGGTTAGATCATGGTCATAGAGTGGAGTTGGGAAAATCAAGCGTCAAGTTTTTAAGGTTATGTTTATAAATCGGCGGGAAAATGGCGCAAAAATCCATCACGTGAGTTGACTAGTAGAAAATAATGAATAAATGATATAATTAGTGATAAGATGTACATAAAATAGAACCCCGTAAGATCAGTGATACTCTGTTTAATAACACCTCCTTGATTTAGGTCATTTTTTACGAAACGTGTACCGAAAATCGACACAAATGAGCCGCCGCAGCCCACGCCAAGGTATGCTTTGATAATTCAACATTACAAAAACAATCCTTAAATCATTTCAATCGATAATAATTATCCAATAAATTGACATGCTCAAGTTCACCGCGATGAATATATCAAAAATATTTATATACCGTTCCGTAATTGTCGGTAAACAAATTTTGTCTATCAAACGATTACCCTGCTATAACAACAAATCGTTTTCATTCAATTGGTTACATATCGGTAACAGTTCTTCCAAGAATAAAGATGACCAGGATGAGAGCTCTTCTGTTGCCAAAAGAAAACGCGAAGATAGTTCCAACAGCGACGAATCTTCGAGGTAAAATGATTGTTTATTTCTTATTATTATTATTGTTGTTATTATTATTATTTAATTTTGATTTAATTTCTATAATAATCATTTCCTAGTTCACCGGCGTCGAAAAAATTAGATACAAGTAATACTGATGCAGCCGCAACGTCTACCACTGCATCTGAAACCTCGTCTGGAAAAATCCAGCTTAGAAAAATAGGTACAATATTCATCGTTAGTTTTGTATTTTTTTTTCTACTCTCTGTGTTTTCTTCTAGTTGACTTTACTATCCTTTAGTTCTGGCTTTTTTTTAATTCTAAATGTTCAATACGTGTTGGAATGTATATTCCATTGAATTACAGCTCCAGTTAATTTCAAAGGTAATACACTGCGTCCGGAAATAGTAAAGCAACTAGAAGAGAGTAAATTAAGAACGGCAAATAAAAATATTGCCCCAAAATCGATGGGTAAAAAAGATCAAAAGCAAAATGAACTTTCAGTAACACCTAGGGAAATTGAAAAGGAGAATAAACCTGAAGCTAAGACTGAAGACGGCAAGAAAACTACCCCTAAATCAAACAATACTAAAAATGGGAATCGCAATTCTAAAAGCAAAGTTATTAAACCTACTAAAAAACGATCTAGGATTATCGCCAATGAGGATTCTAGCGACGATGACGTTCATTTGCCGGTAATAATTCACTTTTTAATACCCCAGGGTCTTCGAAATGCAGTCTTTTTACTTTTACTTTAATTTTATTTTTCTATCCCTCAGCTACCAAATAGTCCGTCTAAACCTGACGTCAAATCGATACTGGCAAGTCCCGTAAAGAAAGAAGTTGAGTTGGAGGATGATAGAGCTTCAAATTCTGAAAATGACTCAGAAAAAGTGGAAGCAAAAGTAGTAAAGAGTCCTGAGCGCAAACTACAACAACCCAAGGCTTCGCCGACTACTAAAAAGACTCCTAAGAAGTCTCCTAAAACTGTTCATAGCTTTTTTAGTAAGTTTAATTACATTTTTATTATATTCTAATCCTGTTCTTTTTTTTTTTGTGATTTAACTTTAATTCAGTTTCCGTTCCTCAGCTTCAAAGCAGAAGAACAGTCCAAAATCTGATGAGAAAAAGAGCAGCAACGGCACTGCTAAGGCAACGAATCATTCTTATGATCCAAGCATATCCAAGTATCATCCGATTGATGATGCTTGTTGGAAACGGAATGAAAAGTATGATATTTTTTTGTATTATTCAGTCAAATTCTTTCCAACTAGTTCATAAGCTTTTGAAAAATCTAATAATCAATTTTTACCCAACTTTCCAGGGTGCCGTATATCGCCTTGGCTCGAACCTTAGAAGTTATCGAAGGTATAAGTGCAAGGCTCAAAATGATTGAAATCCTATCTAATTATTTTCGATCCGTTATTGTTCTGAGCCCCAACGATCTACTGGCCAGCGTTTATCTGTGCCTCAATAAACTGGGTCCAGCCTATGAAGGTACATCAGGATTTTTAGCTTAATTAAATCTACAATTATATGGATCACCGAAAATCTTCTCTTGATGCGAATCAGAACCATTAATTTTCTTATCTCTAATTCCAAACAAACTAATCTTTGTCATGATTTAATAGGAATGGAGTTGGGAATAGCTGAGACCACGCTGATGAGAGCAATCGCGCAATGCACAGGCAGAACTGTCGCGCAGATTAAATCAGACGCCCAAGAAGTCGGGGATTTGGGTATCGTAGCTGAAGAGAGCAGATCTAATCAAAGAATGATGTTTCAACCTGCACCACTTACTGTTGCCAATGTTTTTATCAAACTCAAAGAAATCGCTCAGATGACCGGGCAGGCTGTGAGTAAGACAATCTTATACCTTGGTTATAACCAGCTGAATCGAAAGTGCCTTTGGTAATTTTAATTTTTTAATTTTATCCTTCCACAGTCAATGACCAAGAAGGTTGATAAAATTCAAGCTCTTTTTGTGGCGTGTCGTTTCTCTGAGGCACGTTATTTCATACGTTCTTTGGCTGGGAAATTGAGAATAGGTCTTGCAGAGCAGTCCGTTTTACAGGTAGATATAATAAATAGCAATTTAGGGTTTTGTTTTACGAAAGACTGCCTACATTGTGATTTAAATTTACAGGCTTTAGCTCTGGCTTGTACTATGACTCCACCCGGTCAGGATTATCCTCCAGAAATATTAAATGCTAGCAAAAAAGTATCCGCGGAATCTTTCAAGCAAGATTACGACGAGAACGCTCTGATTCTCAAAACTACATATTGGTAAATGGATAGTTCATTGTTTTGATTCATGAAAACAACTTGCTGTACTCATCATTGCATATTTTTTTACAGCGAGTGCCCAAATTATGATCTGATTATTCCCGTTCTACTCGAAGAAGGCATTAGCGCATTGCCAGCTAAGTGCAAATTGACTCCTGGCATTCCACTCAAGCCAATGTTAGCTCATCCGACCAAAGGTGTTCACGAAGTTCTGACGAGGTTTGACGGACTTAAATTTACATGCGAATGGAAATACGACGGAGAACGAGCGCAGGTAGGTTTCAATTCGTAATTCGAGTCTTTATTATTTCGTTTATAATGATGAAAGGTAATGAGCTGAATTCTCCTGTTTTAGATTCACATAGCCGAGGATGATGCTGTGTCGATTTTCAGCAGGAATCAAGAAAACAATACTTCCAAATATCCAGACGTTATTGGAAGGTTGAAAAACACACGTAATGATAGTGTCAAAAGCTGCGTGTTGGATTGCGAGGCTGTTGCTTGGGATAGAGAGAAGAAGCAAATCCTTCCATTCCAAGTGCTGAGCACAAGAAAACGGAAGGTAAATTTTCCATTTGTCTTTGATCGTGAAGAGTTTTTTGATAGATTTATCACAAGGAATTATTCTTTGTAGGATGCAAACGAAGCTGATATCAAGGTACAAGTCTGCATCTACATGTTCGATCTACTCTATTTGAATGGTGAAGCTCTGGTGAAAGAACCGTTCATAAAACGACGAGAATTACTGAAAGAACATTTCAAGGAAGTTGAAGGCGAATGGAAATTCGCTACAAGTGTGGATACAACTACTATGGAAGTGGTCGAAGAATTTCTTGATGAATCTGTCAAAGGTAAAACTAAAATTTTATTAATCATCAATCCTTGGTTTTACTGTTTAATTATTATTTATCGGGTATGTGTTTATCAGTAAGTTTACTTTATCACTCAAAATCATTTCTATTTTTTTTTTCAAATTCTGCTTAGGAAACTGTGAGGGTCTGATGGTAAAGACATTAGAGACGGACGCCACGTATGAAATAGCGAAACGATCTCGGAACTGGTTGAAATTGAAAAAGGATTATTTAGAAGGGGTAGGTGATACGCTGGACGTAGTTGTGATCGGTGGCTATATTGGAAAGGGAAAGAGGACTGGTACCTATGGAGGATTCTTGTTAGCTTGTTATGACCAAGAGAATGAAGAGTATCAGAGCATCTGCAAGGTACATGCATATTTAAATAAAATCATTTATCAAGCCGTCAACCATTACTTTCTCCAGTTTTCATTTCAAATTACGGTCACTGTAAAATACTTCTTGCAGATTGGCACTGGCTTCAGTGACGACGATCTTCAGAAGCACACAGAATTCCTACAGAACCATGTAATCCCGCAGCCTAAGTCTTACTACAGTTATGATGGAAGCCATGAACCTGATCATTGGTTTGAGCCGGTTCAAGTTTGGGAAATTAAATGTGCAGATGTGACCCTTTCACCAGCTCATAGGGCAGCAGTCGGGATTGTGAGTTGAAGTAGTTTAAAACATTTTATGGTTGTTGTTCTTCAACAATTTAGTTAGTTTCATAGCATATGTATGATAATATTCGGTTTCTTGAAGCCAATTCACGTTCATTATATCCAATCGACGATTTCCAAGTACAGATAGGCCTATATATTTTGTTATTCTTTCTAGATTGATCCAGAAAAAGGAATATCTCTGCGATTCCCACGGTACATTCGTATACGGGAAGATAAATCTTGCGAGGATGCAACGTCTGCTCAACAAGTTGCAGACTTGTACAATAATCAAGAACAAATAAAAAACCAAACGAATACGAATAAGGCTACCGAGGAAGACTTTTATTAATTTTGTATAAATTTATAGAATTCAAGCCATATACATTGATCGTATGAATATTACGTAAATAGAATCCAAATTATTTTTCTTAACATGCTCTGCTATTTTTTTTAGCATATAAACGATCTAAGTTTATATACATATTTGTCGCGTTTCCTAAAAGCTATGATATTAACGGTTCTTTATTTTGAATATATTATTATAACTATAGTATATGTTATAAAATAATTGTATATTGTTGATGAAGTAAAAATAACACTTGAATATTGGGTATACAGACAGTTTTATTTCAATAAACAATAATTAAAATTGTAGAGCTGAACTTGAGACTGTGGGGTCCTATTACACGAAGCTATTTAAGTTGTGAAGGATGCGATTTAAAGTCAGCCGGAGTCCGAGTCTTTTTGACCTCGTTTATCTTTTAATTGTTGGAAAATTTTCAACTCAGGACTGGCGTGCGTTGGTAAGTTGTAAATTGCAGATTTGATTTCCGGGGTGTCAGAGCTATTGTCATCTCGCGGTGTACGTGGTGAACTACTTTTACAGGAAGAGTAACGCCGTATTACATGCAATCCCAAGTTAGGAGCCACAAGAACGACAAGCAGGTTGCATACAATAAGGCGCACACATATTCGCAACACAATTAGTTTGGCGACGACGAAACCATTTGGTGCCCCGTTAGCACCACTCCTTGGGCAAGGCCGCACATCGACTATGAGCTTTAGTGAGGGGCATCTGCAAAGTATCGAGTCACTGGATCTCGTGGCGTCAAAGTGATCGCATAGAAGTTATGTTAATGAAATACGACGGTGACAAATATCTCAATACAAGTACTCTAAATGCAGAGAATTTGTTGCAGAATAAACGTCCTTGGTCCTTGACGACAATAGATTCTTGACTAGTTTTTTAAAACTAATTTACTGAATGATAGCAATATTGAAACACTCGTCCTTCTGTTGCAGTTGAATAACCTAGGATCAGAGTCCAAACATCTCCGTCCAGTAAGAATTCTGTTCCAATTACAGCACACGAACGTATATTGAATCCCGTAGTCTTTGTAAAATTAGTTACATTGACGACTTAGTATAAGTATAATTGTTATATGGATGTGGTTTATATTAAATTAACTTATATGATATGAAGCAAATAAAAAAACTGTATAAAGGGCAATGGGTGCATATTCCTTTTTGAACAACACTTACAAATTGTACACAACTTTTACCATGTAATATTGTATCAATACTATAGTAATAAATTCCCTGATATACCGATAATCAATTGCTTCGTTATTTTACACTTTTTTCTCCCTCCACACTTGCACGTCTCTATCGTATATCCATTGATACTAGCGTTTTTCGGAGTGAGAGAGATTTTAACTCGCAAAATTTCTGCTCATGGTATCAGGAGAACATCTGACCCGAGGAGGTGTGCCGAAAAAGGATATGTGTATTGATTCATTCATGCATACGTCTCTCTATACTTCTCTATACTTATATTTAACTTATACTAGCATTTTTCGGAGTAAGAAGGATTTTAATTCGCAAAATTTCTGCTCCTGGTATCAGGAGAACATCTGACCCGAGGAGGTGTGCCGAAAAAGGATATGCCTCTTGATTCATTCATGCATACCTCTCTCTATACTTCTCTATACTTATATTTAACTTATACTAGCATTATTCGGAGTCAGAAGGATTTTAACTCGCAAAATTTCTGCTCCTGGTATCAGGAGAACATCTGACCCGAGGAGGTGTGCCGAAAAAGGATATGCCTCTTGATTCATTCATGCATACCTCTCTCTATACTTCTCTATACTTATATTTAACTTATACTAGCATTATTCGGAGTCAGAAGGATTTTAACTCGCAAAATTTCTGCTCCTGGTATCAGGAGAACATCTGACCCGAGGAGGTGTGCCGGAAAAGGATATGCCTCTTGATTCATTCATGCATACCTCTCTCTATACGTCTCTATACCTATATTTAACTTATACTAGCATTTTTCGGAGTTAGAAGGATTTTAACTCGCAAAATTTTTGCTCCTGGTATCAGGAGAACATCTGACCCAAGGAGGTGTGCCGAAAAAGGATATGCCTCTTGATTCATTCATGCATACCTCTCTCTATACGTCTCTATACCTATAGTTAATTAATACTAGCATTCTTCGGAGTTAGAAGGATTTTAACTCGCAAAATTTCTGCTCCTGGTATCAGGAGAACATCTGACCCAAGGAGGTGTGCCGAAAAAGGATATGTGTCTTGATTCATTCATGCATACCTCTCTCTATACGTCTCTATACCTATAGTTAATTAATACTAGCATTCTTCGGAGTTAGAAGGATTTTAACTCGCAAAATTTCTGCTCCTGGTATCAGGAGAACATCTGACCCAAGGAGGTGTGCCGAAAAAGGATATGTGTATTGATTCATTCACGCATACCTCTCTCTATACGTCTCTATACCTATAGTTAATTAATACTAGCATTCTTCGGAGTTAGAAGGATTTTAACTTGCAAAATTTCTGCTCCTGGTATCAGGAGAACATCTGACCCGAGGAGGTGTGCTGAAATTTTTGCGGGAAAGAGGATATGTGTAGATACTGATATAAGCAGGCATACGTGTCTTTATGCACGTCTCTATTCGTTCATTTATATTTGCTATTTTCGGAGTTGGAAGAATTTCAAGTCCAAAGTTATTACTCATCGTATCAAGAGAACCTTTGACTCAAGGAGGTGTGATGAATTTTTGGCGGGAAAGAGGATCGGTATATGGATATAGGCATGCAATCGTCGATTTATGCACATCGAACTTATTGTATTTGAGACTTAATTATATTTAACTTCATGACGTCGTTCTATTTCAAGTCTATAATTTATCAGATCGGGCAATTAATATCTATAGGACGGGTGAAGAAAAAAAAAGGAAGCAATTGAGTATTGGTACATTGGTAAATTTATTTTTGCAACATCAGTACATAATATTATATTTATAGTGAAAACAATTTCCAATTTGTAATTGTTTCCTGAAAATAAACATTTATCTATAGCAAACAATCGAGTCTAGTATTTCTAGTGAAATGCCTATTACAGTCGTAATTCATTAACGCAGCTTCCATTCGAACTATATGACGCTGTTGTGTCTTTGGTCAGTCCTCCTCCTTGGTTGGCTAGTGGGGCCAACGGGGTATACTATACTATAATGGTGTTTGGTGAATTGCCTGTCACTGAAGCACAAGTATTTAATGTCTCTATCATTCGGTAAATTCTTCAAACTATCAGACAAGAATCTATTATTGTCAATTACCATTGTTAATTCTGCGGCTACTCCTCCGTGTTCGAAGTATTTCTGTTTAGATGTCATATGCTCGTTAACACAGTCCTCATCCATATTCTTTGACGCCACGGGCGCCACTGACTAGACGACAGGTGCCCCGGGTGCCCCTACTCAAGTTCATGGTCGGTACTCGACCTTGTCCAAGGAGTCGGGCGAACGGGACAGCAAATCATACTGACATCACGCAATCAAACTGCCGGACTACTTTCGCCGCCACCCGCATGTCATTTTTGCGACTTCTAACATCAGATTGCATATAACAAGGCGCACAAATATTTGCCGTAAAACAATGGTGAATTCAGTGGCCGCCGTCGCGTCAAAAGGATCGCATAATCGCATGAGGATGGCGATAACGAAATATAACTGTAGCAATCTTCTTAATAGAATAATAGAAATACTCAGAACCTGGACCCTAATTCTAGAATCGTATCTGATCGTATCACCGACGGGATACACTGTCTGGACCAATAAGAGAGCAGCGTTAAACGGAAACCCGGCTCATACGCCGGTGATACGATCAGATACGATTCTAGAATTAGGGTCCTGATAAACTGTATTACAGGATATGAATAAAGAAACTAGATCAGTCGCGATAGGTACTACATACATATTTATTTTTGCGAAACAAGTAATATTTTATCGTTGCTGTAGCAACAATTTCCCAGAAATATAAAACATCAATTGATTCGTTATATCCAACATTCCCTTCCCTGCGTTTCTTCATTTCTGATAAACTCATTAAAAAAATGTACATAACTTCACAGAAGATCGAATTGTTCAACAAATTATTAGCTTGATGGTCCTATTATTATAGAGACCCCCTCGTCAACCCTGCCCTATGTTCGGCGCTCATCAAAAAGACAACATTTATTTATGGCAGACTGATCAAACACAAAAATTGTATAATGAATGATTAAAGATAGTTAAATCTCATCTATAACATATTCGTTTTTAATTTAGATTCCACTATGAGGTCTATAAATTAAAAGTTATTATAACATGTATTAACAATTATATAGGTATATACAAAATATCCAACTTTACAAACACCAGCCACTTTCTAATACGGGCTCAATTACTCAAGTCACATAGAACTATTTCAAATTATTCGGTCTTACAGAAGCCTTAAGAATGTGATTTCCCAAGTTATAATCTGGAAGCATGAATCAATTAAATTATGCCAGGATTTTAATGTTAAGAGATACATTTTTCTAGGTATTACTTCTTATCAACTAATACTTATTTAGCAAATATTTGTGCTAGTTTGTCTTTCTCAGACTTATCCTTCTGTTTTATAGCTGTTTGAAAATTGTGTAATTCTTTCTCAACGATCGTTTTTAAAGTTGGATCTAATTGAACTGCACGTTCAAGATCTTCTATGGCTTCTTTTTCATTCCATGCTCCTATGTGTGCCTTTCCTCTACGGTAAAGTGCCTTTACATTATCTAAACAAAAAACAAAACACATATTCACAAATAATCAGCGACTTATATTCAAACATTTTCAATCCCCCAATCAGCGTCAATTAAAATGTGCTGCTATTATTACCTGGTTCAGTTTTAAGTACAGTAGTGCAATGCTCAATCACTGCATAATACTCGTTATTCAAAAGTTTGCATTGCGAATAATTGAGCAGAAGTGGAATCTTCATTTTCTGTAACTCCAGCCATTCCTCATCGTTCGGTTTTTCCCTTCAAATATTGGAAAAATTTCTATATAGACTCAGATTTCTAATAATGGTCTTTGATTATAAAATAAATATCTGCAACTGCCTAAATAACTCAATTCATACTTCAGCATTAATTGTTCTAGCATTCCAATAGCTGTTGCATAAGTATCAGTAGCAGCCTTAAAATTCTTCTCCTTGAATTGCGAGTTGCCCTTTTCTCTAAGATTTGGTATACTGTTTAGTTTCTCATCTTCAGTCATTTGCCATGTTTCTTTTTCGTAATCAGTCGCCGATACAACGTCCAATAATTCTGTAAATCGCGATTGAATATTAAATTAGTTAAACTCAATTCGCACATCTTTTCTCGTCATCAATCTAGCTACAAAAATCTCTCGTACCAATAGTGAATTCCAAATCCTGTGGGTTCCTAATCAGGTCGTTTAAGTCGTCGTATCCAATTCCTTCGTTTTGTAACGTCACTCCACAGCAGTGATGGCTGCGTTTTTCTGAACGCGGTTTTCCCACTTCACGCAATGTTTTCGCTACAAATGGGTACGGCGTTACAAGCTGGAGAAAAAGATATTCGAGGATAAAATGTGAAGACCACTATTTTTCTTTTGTTTTGTGGACATGAACAGAATATAGCAATCTCATTACTCACACTTTTGTCAACTCTGAAGAGAGCGACTTCTTTCAATGCCATTTTTTGTAAAATCACTTCCCAGACTTCGAGTTTGAATTTTTTTCCTAATACCAACTCCATCGGTTCTCCAATCACTCGACTATCGTCGATGACAGTTTTTTCGTCGTCACATTTCGTAGTTTTGTAATGAAAACGGACCTAGAAAGGACGTTTTCAATTTTTGTGTAATTTTATTACCGTTTATTAAAGACGAATTTAAATCATAGAATAATTTCTTACCTTAGTTCCTGGAGAAAAATTCACGAATTTTGTTCCCGTGTGTAAAATTGACTTCTGAATTAATTCTTTATCTCCCATTTTAGCGTCTCTTTGAACAACAGAGTTCTCCACTTACTATTCACCCAGAATATAATAACCGTAAGTAAGTTTCCGCGGAGCTAATTATTGGCACATATAAAAGAAATCGATTTTAGAAATACTATTCCTATGAAATTCTACAACTTAACCTAAAAATCGATTTTATCTGACAGCCGTGAGTATGTCGTCTGCTTCTGTCAGAACAGCCTCAAAACCGAATCAATGTCAATACTGTTTGAGCAAAGTGTTGAGTTATTTACGTTATAATTTCATCATCGTCGTTAAAACTTACATGGAAATTCTTAATTAGTTATTTTTTCAGTAATTTTCCATCTATAAAGGAGGCTAGTTCTTCCGGGTAACATAAGTTGTATTGAAACACGCAGCGAGTAGATTTTCGCAACACGTGTGATGTGACGAAATAATAGTTCTGATATAACCAATAGGAAGTAGAAAAAGTAGAGGATATAATGAATTGTCAGTGAACCACTTAACATATCAAGAATCCATCTCAATTAGCCTCTCTTATATTTCTGTGGAATTTATAGCATCCAGAAATCAATGAGCATTACTGTCGTAAAAGTAAAGAGGTAATAAGATCGTTTTTACACGAGTAGTTGTTTTCGTCGACGATCATAACCTCACCGCGAATTTTTTTCTTCAATCCGTTATCATATTTAATTCTGATTCATTCTAATTTATTAGTGGCATGACAAGCACAATTTCAAGAGAGTGAATATACAGCCGTGCATATATGTAAAGTCGATTTATTCGATTGAATTGAACAATCAATCCGGAAACCGTATTCGGGACTTCTCATTCACATTAGAACATATCAGTTTATCAGTCGATAAAAATCAACATGAACGGAGAAAATTCAAAATCAAATGGGCACAAGATCGAGGGTAACGTATATGAGTATATCTTATAGCTAATGTAATTAATTAAGTAATCATATTATTTAATATCATTCGAAGTTCCTTGGCATATCCTTATACTTCTCATTAATAGATTCATTTCTATAAAAAATTCTCTTCAACTTCCAGTTATTTTTCCACCTGTATGAACAATTCTTTGAAATTTGTACTATTCCATTTTTGTTCAATAATATTTGCAACATTTGAAATTTCCGTCTGGTATGCGATTCTATCACAGACTAGTAAATGTAGATTCTATAAATACATTCAAACTGTTGAATAATGATTCTAATCAACTTGCGCAAACGACGAAAATTTTAACAAAGAAATAATCTTTATTCATCAATTAAAATCTATTATTTATTACAGACGCTAAAGACATTCAAATTCCAGTACCATGGGGTAACGTGAGTGGTAAGTCATAATTTTCCTCCCATTATCAAAACAATTCTCACAAAATTAACAATATTTTTAAAAATTTTATTAGTCGTTAGCAGAGTCCAATGTCCTCCCTAATTTGTTTGCATTTTTCCACCACACGAAATTTGATTTTTACAGTTCATCAAATCTTTCCAGTTTCCAGGTATAATAATGATAATTTTTACTTTCACCTATATCTGATGAGTTGAGATGGAAGAAAGCAACCAGAATTAATTTTATTTCAGTAATGGAACTGCTCACCTTTTTCCAAATATATATAAAATGATTTTGGCATCTCTTGGAATGCTAGGTGATTAGTAACGACATGAAATAGCTAATAATACATTCAGGAAAACTTTGGGGCCCTAAGGACGAACAACCGATAGTTGCGATACACGGCTGGCAAGATAATGCGGGTACTTATGACACGCTGGCTCCGCTATTGTCAACTGAGACAGCGATTCTCTGCATAGATCTTCCAGGGCATGGATTTTCGTCCCACCATCCCGATGGACAATTCTACTATATATTTTGGGACGGGGTTGTCCTACTTCGTAGAATCGTTAAGCATTACAAGTGGGACAAGGTCAGCTGGCGTCCGAAAGCTAAAAGCTATACAGAGATCCATCACATCATCAATTTCCATCATTAGTTCTAATTCACTCATCAGTCTCGTTTTTCGTTTCATTCTTAAAATTTCATTCTTCATGAATTGCTCCAAACAAACGAGCACTGTCTCAAAACTTCAAAAGAGAACATTTCATTCTCTCTTCAAGAGAGAGCCAAACTCAAGCATTAAATAAATAAAATGTAGTCTCAAGTAATAGCCTGCATGTCTTGCCTCAAACTCTGATGATAAAATCATTAATTGTCTGATAATTAACACATTCTTGTTCTGTTCTAATACTCCTAATTATCTGCTCGATGAATCAGTGCTGAAACTAGGAAAATTTGGTGGCCATATTTGGGTTGAATCTATGTCCAGCGATTCCTTAGTATCAAAAACTTGATTCCTTAATCCCCAGGGACTCTGTAGGGTGGTAAAACCTGAATAAGTAACTTAGCATTCGTTCTTGATCCCTAAACTCAACAAATTGAAGAGCTCCTCTGATATCTCTCCAGTAGGGAACAGGTATGCGCTAAGATAACAGGATTTGGTTGAGTCATACCATCTGCTGTTATTCTTCAGATCAGAATTCCAGTTCTACATATTTCTAATATGTCTGGAAAGATCGGCGCTGAAAGGATTCATTGTCTTCTTGAAAAAGCCCTGTTTTTATAGTGAATTTAATGTATGAATTACCTGCAGGTAAATGGTGGGGTCCCAAAGAGATTCAACCGATATTGGCCCTCCATGGTCGCCAAGACAATGCAGGAAGTTTTGACAAGTTGATGCCTCTAATGCCAAATGATGTTTCTATATTGTGTTTGGATATGCCCGGGCATGGTTTATCCTCACACTTCCCCAAGGGGCAATCCTATTTCGTTCATTGGGACGGTGTTACGTTGCTTCGTAGAATCATTAAGCATTTCATGTGGACAAAGGTTAGCCAATTTTTTGTCTGGTCTTCAGTGATATACACCCCAAATAACATGGCCATCAAGTTAACACAATCATCTTACTAATATTTCATGTCTTAACACAGTAGGCTATTACTTGAACTAAACTATAATCCTATTCAACTAATACGAATGAATTGTTTTATAATTTCTGTTTCATTATTCCAATCTAATATTAAAGACAAGGATATTTTGCAGGTGAAACTGCTGGGACACTCCCTCGGTGGTGCGATATCGTTTTTATACGCAGCTGTGTACCCGGATGAGGTTGAGTTTGTTATAAGTTTGGACATAGCTAGTCCGTCCGTAAGAAATGTGAAGAAAATTGCAGACGCGACTGGTGATAACATCGATAAATATCTAAAATACGAAACTCTTACATTGGACAGTGTGCCCTGTTATGAATACGAGGAAATGATAGATATCGTATTTAATGCATACGAAAA
Organism: Rhogogaster chlorosoma; assembly: GCA_944452935.1. Lineage (NCBI taxonomy): Eukaryota > Metazoa > Arthropoda > Insecta > Hymenoptera > Tenthredinidae > Rhogogaster > Rhogogaster chlorosoma. The sequence goes on along the minus strand of OX101800.1, from coordinate 24,138,392 downwards.
CTCTGTAACTAGAGAAAGTGCGGAGATTTTAATGAGACGAGGAATGCAGCCAGCCCGAACTCGCGGAAAGTATTACTTCTCTCGTGACGCAAGGCTCAAGGCAAGTATTTAAACGATACGATATTCTAAAATAATTCCATTAATCAATATGATCCTAATTCTCACCACTGTCTTTTTTTATTTTTCCCTTCATCATAGGTTTCACTGCTGGGCATGATATCCATGGATCTGGCATTGGCCTATGCAGCTCGGATTCGATGTGCCTATTTGAATATCCGTGCAATTCCTGGAATGAAGTTCGAAGAGCCAGAAAACTATACTAGAGTGTTGGACGTTATAAAGGAAGGCGCGAAGAGATTCGAATATCAAGAAGTCCAAGGAACTCATCATGTACATCTCAATAATCCTGAAAGAATTTCAGGAATCATTTCAAACTTTATAAAAGGCTAATGACAGACAATTTTAGATACTAAGGCGCTACTTTGGCGTATCATATGGAATGAAATTAAAAGTGCGTAAATTGATGAAAGTTTTATAGTTGACAATATCATTATTTTTATATTTTGTCACTAGACGCTGTAAAACAGCTCGGAAAGTAAATAATAAAATTCACTATTTATTAGATTGTATTTATTGCAAGAGTCTAACTGTTCGATAGTGTGAAATTAGGAAGTAGTTTAGGTATAAATTCACTTCAACAATTACTTCTTTACGGAACTAGAAGCTGAAAATTCTTCCTCTATAGATTTTATGGCGTTTATAAATCCGATTATAATGTTGTTTAGTATTTCTGTATTACACAAACTCTGTTTTCCTTATATTCTTTTGATTTGAAATCAGATTTCGAATCGTAATATGAAAGTACAATTATAAATATTAGTATGTGTAGCTAGTTTTGTTATCCATTGACTGCGGTATCCAGCCGTGTTGCAGTTCTACTTAATTCCAACTACTTTTTTATTTAAAGTATAAAATATTTTTAACTTATAGTTAAATATCATTGGAAATAAAATAAAAAGTGCTTTGTAATTAGAGTTACCGATTATTAAGCCTCAAGAATTTCTTTCAGACTATTTCATAGTGAAATTGGTTTCCTTTTATAGTTTATACTTCAAAAACTATATGAAATTGATTCAATATCAGGTCACAAAGCGCAATTCAACATCTCAGATCACAGTTGAGAATTAAAAGCTGCTAAGTATATAATTCAAGTACTGTAGTAAAAACAAATCTAAATTACACCATGTTTCGTTTTCTATTATCACATGTAATATGAATGAGAAAAATTCTGCACGCTGAATAATGTCTGAAAATATTTTATAAGCACAATTATAAACGAATAAAATTCTCGATACTGCAGATCGATATGATTTACTTAATTGCATCCTGGACCCAGTAGTGTCTATACCACATACGTTGTCTGAATTATGAATATCAGTTGACGATTGCGTGTAATCAAAGTACATAAAAAGAAAAAAGTACATAAAATAAGTTTTCAGTAAAGGATAGGAGACTCATGAAGCATACTTCGTGATCTGGGTCACATACGCTTACATGGTTGACCTCATTACAGTTTCTGACTAGCTAATAATAAGTTATGTGTATTCTGTGGCTTGTTTTCTGAAGATATTAAATGCAAAAAGGTGTTTGATGAATTGAAATCGATCAATCATAATTGACGTTCGAATATATTTATCCATGAAATAATATATGTATATATTAGTACAGAAAAGAATTGCGATCTAAGATATGTTAGTGAATTAGTTAATGAGAAAAGTCTTGATCAAAAAAGAAAAAAGAAAATTAGTTCAAATTTGATATTGAGTGTACGAATTTATTTTGGATTTCTTCTTCTACTCTCTGAAATATATATGAAAATGCATTACGTCCAATGCTGAACGTTATAATCGAAGGGAACGACTTAGGATTCCGGAGGTTTGCTTTTGCTCGGTGAGGATACGAACATGATAAGAATATGTGCAATAAAATAGACTACGGCAATGCGACTTCGTAGTAGGTGAAAAAGAACATATAAGTAAATAAAAAATACCGGTTTGTGTTTATGCAACCGCGAAGACGATAGGGAATGCCTCGAAACTGCGATAATTTATTATCAGTCTTATGACTGTCCACAATATTGTTATAACAATTTTTTTTCTCCGTCCAATTTTTTTTTTTTTTTACACAATTATTAGGTAACTTTTCAATTTGTAATAATTCCTCTGACATATTAATGATCTATATTCTGATAATCTATTGCCCATTTTCTTTCTTTCTTTTTTTTTTCCACTAAGAGTTCAACATATTATTCATCGGATAAACGGTAACTACAACGAAACGAAATTCTTCCTACAATGGATTTTGAGCAACCGCGTGTTTATTCAAGTGCTTTCGAGTTCAGGTATTCTGGGTGGTAGATATATAAGACGTATTATTACATGTTATTTATTCAGCTGATTTGGTACGTGATCGGTGTTCTAGATATACTTAGAAACCAGAAATTGAAAACTCCTTACTTCGAAGATCACATTCAATTCAAGTTAGCCGCGTACGTAACTTATATAGATTTATTAATAATATTCATAATTAGCTGCACAATCTTTTTTTTCCAATAAAATTCTATGCGATAAACTATTAACTATTTATGTGAAATCTCCACGATGTAATGATCACACAGATTCGCCGAAGGAATTCAAACTTCTTTTGAATATTCGAAAGAGGCAGAAAAAATACGACGTTTGCATTTCAGACAAAAGACATGTTATATTATATTCGGACAGTATTTTTCGAAATTATTAACAGAAATGTCGGTATTTTGAGTATCGTGCTATAGTCTCATCGATATTTATGACCGGTTTTATACTGCAGCAGTATCCCTGAAACGTTATACTGATATGTACGCGGTGCTATCATAATCGTGAGCGCCGACGAAACATGTAAACGTGGGTAATTATTGCGACGATAGCGTGGCATAACACGTGGAAACCGAATAGGGATACGTATATCATTTGGACAGGTGGAAGAGCTTTAGTTAGCTGAAGACACGAGACTGTGTTGGCTTGCACGTCTAAGCGGTTGCCGAGTCCTTAAGAAAGAGTCTTAATTAGACGCATGCAGGTGATAAATCAAATTTTCGGTACCAATTTCACGGTGAGTATCTTCAAATCTATTAATTGAAAAATCATTATAAATATAGGTATGAATAAATTATTACTATGCAAATACAATCAACAACTATTGATTCAGGCTTATATAGTGACACATCATTAGCAAGTTTTGGAAGATAATTTTCAACTATCGAAATACTGAATACGGCAATACCACGGCAAAAAATAATCAGAATCGTGTGATTTTACGAATAGTTTTGATTCTCTGAAAATCATAAATCATCGCACATGCTGTTTCATAGTTTACTAATTACCGGGTTCAGTGTAGCGTCACTATACATACCTGCTATATAAATTATCAAAATGCGCCATTCGAAAGATTTTTCAAACTAAAACTTGTTCGTCTTATAATCGAAGGAAAAAGTATTATTCCAGGTATTTGTCTCTATTTCAATGCTAATTGTCATTATCTTCTTTTCGATTTTGGCTACGATTGATCAGCAGCTGTACTTATGTTTTATAGCCAGTGGTAGACGTAGGCATGTGGTCGGCCGGTAAACGCCTGGCATTCGGCAACGCGCTACACGTTATATTTATTAATATGCATGGGGGATGATATTGTTTTATTAATTGAATATTGCTTTGACGAGTTCTTCAACTGTGTATATATTTTTTTAAGACAACATCTTATGCTTGCACAGATTCGCGAGGATGGATAAGCAAGCAATTAAATCGTTGATCTAATTCATCGATCCCAACGATCAAGAAACTTAAATTTAAAAGTTTGTTCGTTCGGCTCGAGTTATTAGGTCAACGTATGATCCATAGCTTTTATTGGCATTGATTCTCGGATAATAATCCCCAATGGATAAGTACAACGGCGTTATACTCGTAAGTTAAAAATTGTCAAATTTAATAACCAGCATCTTTACTGAAAGCAGCTGCACCTTCAAGTTGAATATACGAATGTCTCATTATTACCTGTACATTCTCACAAGAATATAATTTTTCATTTACATGGACTACGTGTTTAGTTAACGCCTTACTAAACTACAGCTCATAATTATTATACTCCATCAATGAGGAAATTATATCCCGCGCGATGCAAAAATAATTATAAATTGTTTCTTCAAACAATTTTTCATTTTCTATAATAATATCAAGCGATGTATAGCATCATGCTTCTATTTACTTTATATCCAGATCAGATTCCAGAGGTATAGTTGTTTTAAATTTCCGATAATCTGCAGTGAATGGTTTTGCATTCTCATCGATCAATTATGGTAATTGATTTATATTACGTTTTATTACCTGTACTTTTATGTAATTTATATTTTACACAGTACTATGCTGCCTACTTTGTACTACATTTCCAAGTAGGCCGCGATAAGCTCCGGCGAGGACACGGAGCTCCTGGTCTGTCGGTGTGAATGACGCAATCGTTCGAAGTCGTGCTTTTGCCTCCTCCAGCTCCTGGTGACGAGTCAAATTATCAAATGCATATTTTTTTACGTTTATTTGTATAAGTAAAAATACTTTGAAACTGTTATATCTGGATAACTATACTTGTAATACAGATATACCTATACGTACTTTCAAAAACCGTTGATTCCGAAGTCCTGATTCTGCAGAGTCAATCCGGCCGAACATAATTGTCGAAGAGTTTTTAGCATCTACATCTGCAGCGTCTTCAATATGATCGGGGTTGATTTTGAAACGCTTTTCTGAACTGCATGTAAAATTTTCACGGTTGCATTTAACTTAAAGTGCGATAATATAGCTTTTAGAATTTGAGATATTTCTATAATAATTGTAAAGTATATTTTACCATTCTCTAATTTTGTTCTCCAAATCCCGTTCCTCTTTCAAATAATCTTCGAGGATATCACGAACACACGCATCTCGGGAATACATCTTATAATAAAAAATGAAAATAAAAACGAATCAATAGTTATTTCGAGTACATGAGTCAATTGAAATATTAATTAAGTGTGAATGTTTTTTTAGAAACATATTAAATTATATATTTTTACCGCAATATCCTGATCATATGTATACTGATTCGTACGTTACAATATATCCATGAATTTATTTGTGTCGAAGCATTGTTGCGATGGTAACAAAATCGATAACCCAAACACAGAGTTCTGCAGCTTTGGAAATGTAGAATGACATTATAGGTATACCTAGAAGATTACCATACTGTATATTATTTTGATATGATTCGGTATAAGTATACTCAGCTGCATGACACGTTTTCTTCGAGTCTTGTGTCCACCAGAAACATATATTTACACATTCTATATTATACGTCATAATATCAACTTTCGAACGATCGTTCAGTAAATGGTATTTGAATGAATTATATCATTTCAACTGTAAAATTGAATACAGTGAAACACTTTTCGATCAGGTATCAATCATTATTATTAATTTATAATAATAGATAAGACAACGTACCTAATTTCGAAAAGTACATTTCGGAGATATGATCCATCTGCAATGTCTTGTTATTTATAATTTTGTATAATAATTTATTTTTACTAACTTAAAACCTACTACAGCTTTATCGCATTCTAAGAGTCCGAACCGGTTAGTATAAGGTATGCATAATAATTTAATACGTGGAATGTAATACGGGAATAGAAAAAGTGGTAAAGATTATAAAAGCCAATAGAAGTAATGAAAATTATATTAATTTCCTTTATTATTTATTATTATTATTATTAATTTTTTTGTTGTTTTTTTTTTCTCATCTAAGACATTACATTTCTTTATTTTATTATACACTCTCCATTCAGGTAGGAATAAAAATGCGTTCTCAGGAATTAAATTTATTAATGCAATCCTCCCGAAAACACATTTTGCTGTCTTAAGCTACCATTATAACTCGGATTTATCTATATAATCCAAAAATCATCATTTCGTCTTCTTGCCACTGTAGGGTAATTGAGAAAACATTAGAATATCTTTACGGTAGTGCATTGTCCACACTTTCTGTTTAACAACAGATAATTCACATGTGCTAAACGGTCATCGTACATAGGTATAATATCTGAGTTATTATATCTTCATCGCAATTAAACCTCGTCGCGTGAATAACGTATGTATTGTTACATACATGTGTATAGGTATTATGGTTTGTTTGTACAGTATCTAAGTATAATCGGATGATTTGAATGCATGGTCCAGAAACTCGTTTTCTGCAAATTACATATATGTGTATATTTTTGACGCGTACACAACTATATATTAACATCACCTAATTAAGGATCGTCAATCGATTTTATTCTTCTGATTTTATTTTATTTATTTATTTATTTCATTTTATTTTATTTTTTTATCTCATAAGTTTCAATTTTCTAAAGTCTTATTTAATTAGAAAAAAAAAAGAAAAAAATTTGATGAATGTATTTTCTTTTTTGTGTCAACGAAATCGAGACCAAATTATTACTGATATTGTAGAATACTTCGAAGAATCTGTGATTAGCAATCGGAAAATTAATGCTTCATTTATTATTATGTACAATTCTTTGTGATGTATCTATAGAATATTATGTATTATCAACATATAGAATCGTTCTCGAAAACGTAATCGTGATTTTGAACAATGATAAAAGATCCTAATAATGGCATGCATGCAATTATAAATCGTCACCAGATTGATCGTTATAATAATTCGACTTTGATCCAGCAAGGATAAAAATTGGAAACCGAAGAGGAAGAAGGCCCGTAATTTTGGTATCAACTTGTGATCAGGTAGCGATGTTCAAGCTATTATTTCCTCAACCCTGGTTTGACCATACATACGTAAACGGATAAAAGTTCTAAAAAAACAAATCAAAAAAATTCAAATAGAAAAAACAAAGTTCAAACACAAAAGAGGATTACTAGTCGTGATACCACACTCTTTGTCATAACATTTTTCATAGAATATAATATAGCAACAACTCGAAGTTGTCGAATTATAAGTATAATCATCACACTCTCGAAATCCGCCCGTATCTGTCACTTAGTACATTTAATTGCTGTATGAAATGAAAAATTTCTATTTTTTTCCTCCCTGCGGTAATTTACAACAAATTGTATACATAAATGTTAACACCATTAACGTCACTCATATAAATCGTAGGATATAATCTTAAACAAACAACACGTGATTTCAAGCTCAAGGATATATAATCAGATAGCGATTATAGTTACCAAATTCGCATTTATTAAACGTTAAACAATAAACGTTACAGTGCAACTGTACAAAATTGACTTGTAACAATGGGTACAATAACTAATGACAAATGATATTCGTCAAATAGATAGAAAATTCTGCAAGAAAGAGAAGAGAAAAAAAATTTAAAAAAAAACAACTTGATTCCTTCACAACAGATATTTTGTGAATGGGTGCACTGTATCTCGTGATATCCATATACATATTGTAAAATCTGAGAAAAATATTAATCTGTACAGCATCCCAATTCCATGTTAGTAAAATAAGTCTGAGATAATGATATACTGCTGAGTGGAGAAAAGATGTAGTAAAAAGAATGAGGGTAATAATAAGAAAATGTACGAGGGATAGAAGGGACTATACCCGTTCCTTGAATGAAGCATGACCAAGTCAAGAGTGGTTTTAAAATTTCATACTATTATATAACATAATATAATCAGACGAGGTAAAATGAGTTAGAATTAGTGACGAACGGAATGACGCTTCATAGCATGAACTCTGAGACCTTTGTTAGAGTCAAAAGTCATGTTGCAATACCCACAGTCATATGACCTCGGCCCGACAGTTTCGGCATTAGGTTTTCCCAATAGTTCAGTGAACAATTTAGATCTGTCGTCTTGCATGATGTCATATTCGTCAGGATGCTGTCTGCTAAGATGAATCAATACAGCTGGTCGGGAGCGGAATATTCGTTGGCAAAGATTGCAGCTGAAACTATCTGTAGAATGTACTTGCATATGATTTCTCATGCCAACATTAGTCGTGAATGTTGCATGACAAACACTGCAAGTGTTTGGATTCGCCATTTTATGAACAGTAGACATGTGCAGCTTGAGATTCGTCGCTCCAGGGAACTCCTTGCCGCATATATTGCAACAAAAATTCCCACCATCCACCGACGGGTTTGGCGTAGAGCCGACTTGCTTGTTAAGAAGCAAGGTACTGCGGCCAAATATCTCCTTCTGATGCATAGTCTTCCTATGTTTATAAAACAAGCTCTTGCCAAGGAAGGACTTGTGGCATATGCTACAATTGACCATTTTTTTAACCCTCCAGCCAACGGGATGATTGAAATTTTGTTTACTGTTAGAAGTCAGAGCAGGCGTGGGTTTAGGTGGGTCGACTTCGTTCGAGGCGCCGCTTTCTCCCATCGAGGTTATTCTACGACGTTTAGACCGCGAATTGTTTGGCTCTTGTGAACGATAAGGACAAGTCTTTTCCAGATGAAAACGCAGCCCAACTTCTGAGCTGTAATATTTCAAGCACAGATCGCACTTGAAGTCAGATTTCTCGAGAACTGAATGCCGCTTGCGTTCCGCGGGGCTCACGAAATGGCGTACTCTATGTTTCCGGAGTTTCATAGAAGTGTCAAATATCTTGTGGCAAACATTGCAAGGGAACTGAGTAGTCAAAGGTTTCTTAGCTATAGCTTGAAACTTGACTGCAGCAGCGGTGCTAACTTTATGGAGCTTTTGATGCCTCAACAAACTCCTTCTTGATGTGTAAAAATTCCCACAAATATCACAGGGATGAGTCCTCAGCTCCCTGGGCGTGTAATACCGCTTCCTCTTCACTCCGTTCTTAGAGTCGCTTAAAATCGGGTTTTCCATATGCCATTCCAAGTGCCTTTCCAAGCTGGTTCTGTCCGGCAATGTATGAGTGCATAATTCGCACTGCAGATCGTTGGTCGTATAATTTTTCTCGCTTTTATTTCTAGCGCAGTGAACATCCCAAAGGTGTTTCCTCAATTCAGTGACCTCGGTAAACTTGTGGTCACAAACCTGGCACTGTAATTGCGGCAGAGGCTTTGCCGGCGGTGAGTTTGGGAACGATTTTCTCGCTCTTGCAGGCCTTTCCGTTAAAGTCTTAAAGTTGTCAAAGTTGTCCTGAGGCTTTGGGGCGAGCAAAGCTCTGTTACGATTGATAACAGATATCTCCTCGTTCAATCTTCGCGTTCTGCGAGCATGCCATCCCCTGTGTATCTTCAAAGACATTTCCTCTTTGAATTGTTTACCGCAAATATCGCACTCGTATGGAGTTTCAATCTTTGCCGCATTGGCGTGAAGGGTTTCGTAATGGGAATTGAAACTCGCCCTGGTATTAAACGAATGGTTACAAACCGGGCATTTTATAGGTGATGTTAATTTTCTGTGTTCAGTTTTCAGGTGATACTCGAATGAATTCTTCTTGCTGAAAAACTTGTTGCAGTCTATGCATTTCCGACGATTTTTAGTATTCTTATGAACGTTTGTAGTGTGTCTTTTCTGGTTAGCTGTACTCGAGAAAGACTTGTTGCAGATTTTGCAAGTCCTTTCCTCCACATCAGACTCAGAACCGTCTGTTAAATTAAGATCCTTTGTATCCTCTGTACCCTCGTACTCAACGCAAGATGTATGTGCGCTTTGTTCTGCTGGATCTTCTATGCCGTGGTCTTTCATGTGAACTTCAAGAGCCCCAGCGCTACTGAACATGCTGCGGCAAATAACGCAGGAATAAATCTTGACTTTCAAGTGGAGATTTCTATGTTCGCCCAGCTCAGTTCTGGTAGGAAATTCTTGACCACATAAAGCGCAGCTGTATTTCTGCCGGCTAATTCTAGATTCATTTGCGTGTACCTCGGCCTCAAAATCGTTCCAATCCTTCAAAGGACTTTCAAAGCTAGTAGAAGACCTCCCGTTATCTTTATTGGCATGGGCGCCCTCGTTCCTATGATGCTTTTCATGATGGGCCAAGAAATCTGGTCCAGTATTAAAAATCTTGTGACATTTTGAACACGTGATGTCCGTAGTATTATGAACGGCGCTAAGATGGCTGACAAATTTCCTGAACACCAAGAAAGTCATTCTGCAATGTATGCAGGCATAAGACGTCCTGACGTTTACCGGAAGCCGGCTACAAACTTGGTGATGTTCTTTCAAGTTACGTACATGTTTGTAAATCATTCCGCAGTAATTACAGGGGTGATTAAATGCAGGATTCCCGTTTTCGTAAGGGCCCGGTAAGTTCGAAGAAGCAGATGGCGAAGAAGGTTCGTTGCTAACTATCTTGGCAGGTTTTTTAGACGACGTTGGTATGGCGTTGGCCTGTTGCTCCTCAGAATGTTGGCTAGTCAAATGTTGCAGCAATTCTTTTCTATTGGCTACTGATTTCGAGCACATATTGCAAGTGAAGTATTTCTCCAAGCCAGACTTCGGCTCTACTATAGCTATCTTCATCGCGCATTCAAACGACGTGTAGCAATGGTCTTTGTAGATCGAACGATCCGGGAATTGGGTGAGGCAAGCTACGCAGGTGAATGGTCTAAGATCTGGTAAATGTTGTCTGAGGTGATTCAAGGTGCTTCGACGATCCGGGAAAACTTGTTTGCAAGAATAACAAGAGTAGGTCTTTAATTGACCGATTATATTTTGTTGTACTTGAGACAACGGGGTATCAGAGTTCTTGTCCATCTTGTCTATCTCGTCTTCCACATCCTCTATCATTTCCTCGTCCGCGTCTTTCCTGTAGCTGTTTGTCGCCGTGTCATTTTCTCCGTAAATATTATCCCCGTTACCACCCTGAGAATTATTTCTATTAAATCTAATCTGGTCTTGAAATGTTGCTGATTGAGAATTTGTACTGTTTTGTTTCTGCTTTATAACATACTTCAACTCTGTCTTGTCGTCCTTTTGCTCAGAGTCTGAGATGGGAGTATGAAACCTCTGCATGTGTCTTGCATAAGAATATTTCGAATGAAGGTTTATCTGACAATAGACGCATTTTTTCCTGAACGCATGCTTGTTTCTCAAATGCGTGTGAGGTCCTCTCCTCACTTTCCTCTTCGTTTTAAAAGTCGTAGAGTTAGATCGCTGCGTTGAATCAGCCTCCATCACTCTGTCCTTATCGGGACAATTAACAGCTACAGGATTAGGCAAAATCTCGCCACCGGTAACGGACTCAATTTCTAGAGGAGAGTCGTATTCATCCTCTTGCATAGGTTCGTCTTTTATTTCCATGGTGCAATAAGGTTTGGATACTGTCTGGCCTTTCTCAGATTCCTGCGAAACACTTATCGGGGAAACAGGCGCAGCAAAGCTCCTGGTTCTTCGCCGAGATAGGGTTTCATTCCTCAATGATTTCTCCGTGTCTTTGTCCGTGCGGATTGTTTGCTCGTTAGTGATTTTCAGCGCCATAACTCCATTGTTCTTGTTAGAAATAATGAAAGAGTTTTCATTTAGAATAGTGGAAATGAGAATTTAGATCAACGAATTACAAGGGAAAACTTTTGCTCATTGAACGTGCTAAATATTATCTCGTTATAAATACGTCCAGCAAAGTTTCAGACGTCTAAAATTCGATATATTTCATTCCAATCTGTTGCTATTCACAAAATATATATTTAGACACAGGCTCAAGTCTCAGAATACTCACTTGATTTTGTTGGTCATGAGTGGAGTCAGTTATGGCTTCATTCTGGTCAGTATCAAATTCCAAATCAATCGGTTCTTGTTTGATAGTCACGCCCTGTTTAGGAATAAAAAGATCTCACATTTATCATTGAGCAAGTCCTAGACTGAATCAACCCGATTCAAAGCAGCTAAGAAGATGGGATTATGAGGAGTTTCTATCGCTATATTGAAATATACCAAAATCAAGGAAGTATTACCGTTTGGGCAGACATCTGCTGCACCTGCCATTGCTGAAGCTTGTCTTGTGCCTTGAGACAAGAATCTCTGTAACTGTGCCATTGGTTCACGTTCTTCACGCATCCTCGACATATTAGAGTGGACAATTTATCAGAAGATAAAACCTGAAAGAATTGCGTTGCAACAGATTTCTTTTTCTAAATGTAAACGAAGGAGTATGTTTTACACATGCAGTACGAAATTCTTCGGAGGACATTTTACTAAAAAATGTCTGAAAAAGAATCCCGGAATCCATATCACTGCAAGGACTTTCAACTAATTTTTTTAAGAAAACACAGTTTTTCAGCTCTTATCTGTACATCGAAGATAATATGGCGTAAGATAATGATGAAGAACTAATCTGATGTAGAATAGGTGTTTTTCTACTAGCATCATCGATGGTTTTCTGTGCATCAGAGAATTGGCTATCTCCTGATTATATTTAGCTCTCTTGTGACGATGGTGTGCTATAACTGGATGCTGCCTACGTCGTATATTAGTTTTCATGATCGAAGTTAGTTTTTTACGACTACGTGCGGAGATTTTGAGGTATTCTGCAAATCTTATGCATCTTCACATGCGATTATCTATTAAGAATCGATCTATGCCTCGTTTCAACTTTACAGAAATTAAATCGGCTGGTTTTATTCTAAAAGATCTGATGATAAGAAGCACGAAAATCTCTGAACTCTGCGTGACGTGGCAGAGTTCAGAAAACAGGGATGCAAGGCACAAAGAGAACGCTTTTCTGCAACATTGATGCATGGCATCAAATACAAAGTGCAGAATGACAGAAAATTCTCTGTTACAAACTGCTGAGAAGAAACTTGAGTGCAATATTTATAGAAACATGATGTCCATGGCATGCAACAAGTGTTCCTCATTAAACTAAATCCTTCGTGTATTCTATCTTATCAACAAAGATGCTCAGCGATATATCAGATTTCAAAGTCCTATCTCAACTAACGACAATTTTTTTTAACTCTGGACTGTTTGTTGCAGAAATTTTGAAAGCGTAGAGAACCGGAGAAAGAAATATATTGCGTTATCGTAAAATGGGATATTTTTATGGATTCTCTTTTAGCATTCTCCTATTTGCAGAGTAAACTAATACTTGCGAATTGTGTTTCTACACTTAGTTTCGATTTGTGTCTGGCTATAATCTGGAATTCTGAAAACGTTTTGTCGGTTAAGAAGAGAAAGTAGATACGCAGTTCAGTCGATCTCTGTTATGTACTGTGTGTTCTGATCGTAAGGTAAGATCAGAGTAAAGGAACCACGAAACATAACCTCGAAATTCGTTTGGTAAAAGTGGTTTATTCACCGTCTAGCGTCTCGTACGTTAACGAGATTGGTGTATAAAATAAATGCGTCGGCATATGCGAATATATTTCTTAGTATGGGCATCGACAAACCTGGATTGCTAGGCAGGCTTGTATCTTCGAAGATAGCGGCACCGACGAATCATCCCCATCAAAAATTGATAACTTTGGTTCGTCCGTTGACAAACAGAGTCTGCATACACTATCAACGTTTGGTGTTGATGCCGCATCATCCATTATTAAGCGTAAGGGCACCACGCGATACCGTATTAAACTCTTTTAGATAAAAAGAAACATTTCACGTTAGGTTACGACCCGATCGTTTTGTTTAGGAGTCGACATTCGAACAATCGAACGATCCCGTTCCATCCGTTCCTTCATCTAGCTTGGCTTCTCATGATCAGGCAAAACCGGCCGAAACTCTAAACGCCAACCATCGGGCATCTCTCTCTGCTCGACGCGTGGATATTTATTCTTTCACTTTACCCGGCTGTCAGATGGAAGGGATAGGTACACTTAACATGGCCGCGTGGCCACGAGAAACTTGACAAAATGTATTATTACACGACGAATAAACCCCTAAAGTTACTAACGAGACCAATGAAATGTTCCTTCTTCATCGAGGGCCAGAATTTGAATGAATATGTTAACCTTCCACGAGTAAGTGTCTCGAAATAATGTTATTTACTAAATCGGCAACCCGCGCGCGCAGACGAAGAAAGTATTACCGACTGTTTATTAAACTATCTCCGTCTTATATTCTATTCTAACAATCATTCATGCACAGTAGGGTCTGAATACTTGTATACGACCTCAAATCGGTTTGATTTGTTTATTATTTGAGTTTCATTTCGTGTCTGGAAGCAACTAATTCGTCCCCTCGTGTCGGTATTATCGTATGTTATCATTCCAGCGTACATCTTCTGATATGCAACTTGTCCACCGGGCTGTATGAACGGTTGCATACCATCTGTTAGCGTAGTTTTCAAAGATTATGTATGATGGCGTGAAATTTTACTCAGCTTGTGGCGCCCTCGGGTTATTTTATTGGTCAGATACATTGAAATTTTCAAATCTTTCAAAAACTATTTCGAAGTTTTGAATAATCAGGAAAAGTCAATAATAATCATAGTAATAAATCGGTCAAATGATGATGGAATATTGTTTATTTCATACACGATCAAATGTCCATCTATCCGTAACGCATATACATTATACATATATATTTTACATGTATACATATAGGTATATACATTTTCGATAGACTCTTGTAACCTATTCTATATTGTAACATCATTTTACCTTTTTTTTTTTTTCGTTTTGTTTTTAACATGCCTTCTTTTACGTGCAGACAAACATAAAAGCTATATTCATATAATGATAACAATTATTTTATGATACGATTGCCTATAGGTATGCATATCTGCTACGATAGTACATGTATATCTACCTGTTTATAGAAAATTAACAAAATTGGCAAATTCGTGAATCAAACTTCGCTTCATTGGTCGAAAGAAATGTGATATGAAATTTTCGAATCTGAATATAGGAGTGGTAGATATCCACATTTATTTTCCTTCTGCTTTATGGTATTCTCGGATCCTCATTTCAGTAAAGTGCGTAATCGGTAAAAGCTAATTATTTGTGCTGAGCCTGACGATCAGCTGTGTATCAGGCATTATTTACGGGTGTAGTATAGTCCTTGTTGCAAAAAAGAATATCGTTCGTTTTTTCAATAAATATTTAAATCTATTCTTATACAGAATTTCGTAACGTATATATTAAATATATATTTATATAGGTAGGTATAATATGCGCGTGATATATTTATTCAATTATATATGTGTATATGATCTATATGTATGCGTATAATGCGAGTGGAAGCAAAAATGAATAATATAATCATCAGAGTCACTCCATCCGATTTTTCGATAAATTATCTAATTCCGATTAAACCGCGAAATCGTCTAATTCGTCCAAGTATCGCCATTTCTGGTTATACTCTGACTTCGTTTCAAATAACTTTTTCGTTACGATCTCAGCTATAACCTATTCACAATATACACAATTTATTTTATATATACCAATCGCGAATCGATATTGAATTTCGACAATAATTGCAGTCGCTCGTTAATTATTCAAGCGAGTAGCTTAAACACGTAAAAATCGAACAAACATAACTATTTCGAACCGCTTCGTTCCTCTTCTCTTACCTTCATCTTCAGCTCTTATATTTCTTCCTAATATCTCCGGCGGATTTAACTGAGTAGAAAATTGACAAAAAGCAAAAAAGGTCATGCGATTAATCGCAAGCTATCCCAACGTTGTTTCCTTCCCCTTCCTTGGTCGTTTTATTGTATTCTGTCTTTTCGCCGTAATGCGAGGCAAAAGGTAAGAAATTTTGCCACTAAAAATCTCTGCCATTTGGTAAAATCGCATCGACGAAGAAAACTCCGCATGATCAAGCAGCTAACAAGCAGCTCGACTCACGTACTCAAACAATTACTACCGAGACACGTACTCCGCTGTGACTGTTGTCGGACGTAATCCTGCACGTTGAATCGGCTTTCGTCGGGGTTTCCACTTTTCTTCGCCTTCAGTTCCCTGGAATACAGTGGCGATTATTAATGCTCAACAAATCTGTCTTCTTCTTCCCCGATGCACTCCATCTTCATTCTTATATAATACACCTGCGACACTCGATCATTCATTCCGGCATCACCCCCTGCAACTCCTTCCGCAAGGTTAACACTATATTATCGCAGCATCATCAGTCTCAAAAGTATAACTTGTGCATAATTATATTGCGAACATTTCAATTAGCAAAAGTTCAAACTTTACCCGTACAATACGATCTCAACGACATATCAACAATTCATATCTTTTTACCTTGCTACTGCGGTGAATGCTAGTTCAACATTCAGCCCAGTTTTCGCGGACGTTTCCATAAAGGGTACTCTGTATTCTCGTGACAACCTTTCGCCATCTTCACGCCTGACGGCTCGTTCTGCGGTTCCACAATCCGATTTGTTACCTGCGTAATTCAAGTTAATTGATGCACGCTGTCGGATTGTAAGTTTAGCGAACCGGGGTTGTTTTAATGAATGTAATCGTGGGATAGGGAAATCGGGAACAAAGATTCGTATGGGTATAATAATAATATATTCGGCGATCGCTAGCGAAGATATCTGCGGGACGATCTGGGGGCAGACAATGTGGGAAGATTTTCGCGAATGTGGGTATTCGCCGGACTTCTTTGAATCGTAAAAAGAAAAGATCGTTCGAATTATAGGAGGTAGCCTTATCTCTAAGGAAAAGTGTCTGCCTACCAAGCAACATGATGACGACGTCGTCGTGCGCGTATTCTCGTATCTCACCGAGCCAGGCCCTGATGTTATCAAAGCTCGTTTTATTCGTAACGTCGTATAGTAGGAGTAGAGCTGAAACGATAATCTTATATAGGTAAAAGCCGGAAAGTTTTACCTATAAATATATGTAAGTAATCGAATTAGCTACAATGCGTCGATGAATTATTATAGTTCCAATTATTATTCTTTCAATAATTAAGAAACGCGTGCTGTGAAGATTAATGGTGATGAATAAAATCGAAAAAAATCATGCATACGGTGAGATAGATAATGAATGATTATTCTATGAGTTGAAAAAAAGTAGATTGCGTACCGTGCGCGTCTCTGTAATAGGCGTGGGTAACGCTTCGAAACCTTTCCTGTCCAGCAGTGTCCCAGATTTGTAACTTGACTCGGGCTCCATCCACCGTGACAATTTTATTCTGTAACAAAACGTTGTTAAATGAAATTTCCGCGGTTTAAAGATCCCAAAAACACGTAAGACTTTTTTTTTATACAATCATTATTCTCACGATTGATTCCATCAGACTTTGAAAAAACGAGCTTGGAATTCCTAAAAGTTTTCGAATCCAACGTATTGACTTCGACACAAGGATAAGGAGAGTCGAGACCCATCCAGACGACTTATAGACCTCAGGGTCCCGATTATACTCGGGGCAGGACGACATGACAGAGCGAGCGATGCATTCTTTAGATAGCTTTGCGTTTATACCATATCCGAAGCTAAAGATGGGTGTCTTGTTACGTCATCAAAGTTGTAGTTAGGTATAACCGGTGTAGGCGTACGATTATACGACTTGTAGTCACCCAGTGACTATACACATAACACGTAACACATATGACACTTACGGTATACATATACCAGATACCTGCACACATAGAGCCATAGTCACCCTAGCGTGACTTCGGGTCCTTTTGGGAGTCGAGTCGAGTGTGGTAGTCGGTAGGCGACCACAAGATACACATCGCAATGTGGCATGAGATGTATGCGTCTATACCGCATCGACAAAAGCTCCAGACAGTCCGACAGATTTAAGTCGATGCCGTAGCTACTCACGATTTTTCATCGAATCAGACAATTTTTCCACGGAAGGGAAATTCGGTTTAAAATTTTTTTTTACATTTGTACGATTTTTCAATTCGATGGATAAAAGCGTGAGTACAGCATCATTCGGATACAATCGCGGTTCAAATTTACGTACAGATAGGTGGATACTCACTCTTTTTGCACGGTTGTTTCTGGAAAGGGTTAAAATGGGTTGGAAAAATTCATAATACAAGAGAACGATTGTACATGTAGGTATACGGATTATCATACATCATATGCATACTCAAACGACACAATATAATAATATAGGTATGAACATTTATGGAAGAATTTATATATATGTATATATTTTTTTTTTTATCATTGTCAATTTTTGGGCTCACCCTAAAGTCGATCCCAACAGTCGACAAGAAGTTTCCCGAGAGGAAGTGACCCTCTCGAAATCGTAGAAGGAGGCAGGTTTTCCCGACACCGCTGTCCCCCAACAACATCACCTGTGTATGGCAGGTTTATACCTCGAATCAATCAATTCTGAACTCCATTTTATTCATAGGCATAACCGTTGTGTATATTCAAATAGTGGGTAAAAAATTATTCTAATAATTATAAAAGTGTGTAAAAAAAATTGCGGTAAAATCGTTTAGAAAAATGATCATCAACAAAAGGGATCGACAGTGATCTACTTCGGGGCGTAAAGAACCGATTAGCGCACGGGTCTAGAGATGGTATAATAACTAATAAGGAGAATGCATTAAGGTTTAGAAATTAAGTTGTGGTACCGAAGGTGAGCTCGGCTATAATGCTACTCTATTCCTTCCTCCGGGAGGAGAGCTGATTGATTGGTTATTGGATTATTGCTTTATGGCCCCTCCTTCCCACGTGAAGGCAAACGATACGCCTATCGAGTTCCCTCAGGCCCTCTATCTTACTTATAGACCCGAGAAATGCCGTGTGTTAAACGCTGTAAATCACTGTCGTCGATTAGCCGATTAGATTTATACAAATATCATTAAAGTGCGTCGTTTTTCAACGATTTTATCGCCGATTGAATAAGACGTTGCAAAAATGTCAAGCTGTGAAATCTGACCGATGATATTTCGTAGTAAATTATCATTTTATTGCATCGATAAATAAACGAGAAATCTTGAGTTTTTGAAATCGTTAATTCATCTCTTTCATCCCCTTAGATAACGAATGATAATGGGTGTGAAAATCTATAATAACAATGTAAAGCAGTGGGTCCTTGACCTTCCAGTGAAATTGGCAAGTTTCCAACGGTGCCCTCGGACTGTTAGGGCTGTGAGGACTATGGGAGGACGCAGAACCTGTAGGAGCGAAATTGGTGGGAGAAAACTTAGTCGGGCTTTCGATCCCTCCGCGTTGAGTCCTCGAGGTCGAGACCCGGCGCACGTGGCGCACCTCTTCCTCCTGTACCTTCATGCGTTCCTGATCCAACGAGCACCAGATTTCTCTTCTTCTTCTCGACCACTCCTTGTCTTCACAATTATTATTCCCCCGCTCTCAGGGTCAATCAACTCTCTCTCCAACTCGTACGTAGGTATATACGACGACGACGACGAGGAACGACGCGATACGATGCGATGCGATGCGACGCCGCTCTCTGTACGTTATACGTCTGTCGGAACAAAGCGCTTCACGTATATAAGGTATGTATGTATAACATATATCACAGGCTTCTTCTCCATACCTTCGGAAGATATCGTGCAGGATGGAAAGGATATACCTGGATTTCTAATTCTATAGTAAGTATATAGGTACTGCTATGTAGTGCAATGAGTTGCAAGGTACATACACAGGTAGGTATGTACTTATTGCGCGTCACGACGTAGGGATCTTTACCTCTTCTACTATCAAAGGTAAAGGGCAATGGGTCGAAAGTGCAGAAAGGATCTTATAGAATTATTTCAATACCTATAACACAGCGCGGACATTTCTGAATGATAATATATATTTTTTTTCATAGGTAATTCAACTCTCCGCTTTCTCCTCTTCTGTCACGTTTTTATGTTTTTATTTATTCGTTTTACCGCTAAATCTATAAAAATTGATACTTATCGATAGAATTTCGCATCGTTATCCAACGAGCCTAGTATCGCAATAAAACGAGTTTAGAAATAGATCCACTGCTATAGATCATCTCGGCCATAAAACTAATCAGAAATCTCGGAATTTTCGAAAGCACGATCCATTTTTTCTATTCTTAGGTAATATGCACTCATATAGATCGAAGCTACAATGCGAATGTAATAATTTGATATTCACGCGATCTCCCGCACGCAGCTCAATGGAATATTGCATTCTGTGAAACCGGAGGTTCTATTTTACAATAAGCTTCATTAAACACATTGCGGTACGTGTACCTACCTGTACATCATATATTATATCATATTCACACGGTTTTGTGCAAACTCTATACTAAACAGCTTATACAGCAGAGTCTATGTGGGTTATGCGTTGCCGACGATCTCAGCGATTGAAATTTGATTTTCTAATTAACATAGCATGTTGGTTGTGGATTATTAGTGGTTTACAGTTCGCGCACGTGCCAACATAGCCCACAGCCTTGTGGCGATGATAATCCTATACGAGTGAATCGCTCAAAATAACCGCTAACCCATTCGTATTATAATATACTGGTAGATTTCTTAGATCAATCGCGATCGGTCATTAACATTAATTACCTTCATTCTATACCAAACTGTATAATTATCGTGCGATCAACCGCATTAACCTGCACCTATAATACATCCATAGAATTTAAAATTCAAAACTTTACCTCGTGTGATAAAATTCCTCAAAATTTTATCCACGATTTATCCAAAGTCTCAGGACTAGTACTGAAGTCACAGATTTCGCGGTCTTTGAACTTATTCTGATTTTTATATATCTTATCCAAGGCCCGCGAATGATCACCCGATTAGTGGCGCCGTCAGAGCCATAGCGGTGGAGGTTTTAACTAAATATACACAGTATATAGATGTATATATATGTATCGGATATATACATGTAGTATATGCTTGTATTTGTGCCATACCACGTATTATGCTTTGTGCCTCCCGAGTCGCGAGAGCTACCGCGCGCTGACGCAATAGCTATCCGGCGATGATACTTATACCCCGACACGATACTCTTACACCGATACCAGTGAATGTATAACACGTGTATATACGTATATGATACAGAGAATAAACGCGGACGTATTTGTCTTTATCGCGAGCTGAAGACTTTGATGCGAAATCACTCTGATTAATGAGGAATTGGAAATTTCGCTAATTTGTTCCGCCAGGAATGATGAGGAGTGGATGCAGATACAGGGACGAAAGCGGATTAGCGACCGCACGGGTCTTTGAAATATCCTTTTTTTTCCTCATTTTTATTCCATTTCATCTTCTGATATAATAAAACGAAATTTTTTAAACTCGAAACTCGGTCCATGAGGTTCCATCCAGCCCTTGAATAACTCCGTACTGTTCTTTCTCTGCGATTTTCGCCGCCTTTGCGATCCTCGGCTTTATATAAAGCTATAACGATCTTGCACAATGATTATGCAATTCCTTCACATCAGCGTCAATTAATAGATATACGCTGTATATTGATTGAAACATCGATCGGGGTCGAATAATTTCTAATTTTCTTTTTTTTTTGTTTAAAAAAAAAAGAATCTCATGATTGCAAATACGAGTCTTTACAACATGAGGCCTTTGCGAGCTGTCCTACGTCGTTCTGATTTCAGATTTCTGACGCAAATTAAGAATAAGTAATGATTTCTGGTATATAGAAGGAGCAGAAGGGTATGTCAGCTAGTGCAGGTATTATTCCTCAGTCAATAATGTAAATCTATAGAAGAAAAATTGTTGTTTATTTTCGGGCCCATTGACGCGTCGACACGCGGTTCTTTGTGTTCGGACACTGACATCGCCTCCGTTATAAGTAAGTCGTAGTCGTCGGCACGTGACAATCTCGATGGTGCGATAGCTGTCGCGGTTCTATGACGTCACATCTAACAGCAATTGCCTCTGTACGTGTTATGGTTCCTTCTTCGACATAATTTCTTCACCGTTTTATTCATTACTTATAATTATACATCTTTCGAATAGACCCAGAGCTCGTACGTTGAAAGTAAAGAAAGAGGGAAACAGTTTCTGTCAATTTCATATCGCGATCAATGAATGCCTCCTACAATTCGCCGGAAATTAGACCGTTAGACGACTGCCGTTGTTGAATTCGCGGAGCACGAACCATTCGCTTTTATACACCATATATGTACTCAGGCACATATATATATACTTATTCTACCATATAGAAGCATTAGATCTCGTAAATCATTTGATATTCTTCATATTCCCAATCGACATACATGCCATGTAACGAAATGTACATAGGTATGTATACCTATAGGTTCGAGTATCATCTCACCCATCTATAAATAATTATTCGAATATTATTTTCTAATTCCCGTTGTCGGCGAGATTAGAGGTTCTGTTAGACTAGGAACCGGATGTCTTTATGTAACCGGGACAAAAACCTGCGCAGGTGAGAGGAGGACGTTCAACTCTACGCGCGTTAGGTTGCGTGAAATTCAAACTACGCAACAATTGGCTTCGCGGAGTTACGGCGGCCACCACCACCCGCCACCTTCATTCACTCGTGTGAAGAATTAACCCTTGCGTGAATTCGTTATGAGGAAAATTTGTAGGATACACAAATATGAGAAACGAAGGAAGAAAAAAAGAATAAGAAAAAAATATGATCCCGCTATATAAGCCCTCGCGAATTTTTATCGCAGAGGCTTTACCGTTCAGGTGTAAAGAACGCGCGTCATCCACCACTGCAAAATGGCACGGCTTCAAGGTTTGCCAGTGGCTTGACCCTGTGCAACTAAATATAGTACGAGGCATGAGGAAAGCTAGTTTCTAGTTGGAATATGATTTTATTTCATAAAAAAGAATCTAGAGCTTGAACGTAGGATTTTTCTTCCCTAGTCTATACTATCTGTTTGTAGGAGTCTGGGCAGTTAAAGGATCGTCGAATTCTAATACTTAATTAGATCGCTGATCAAACTAACAAGACATACCCAAACCCCGAATTCGCATCGGTTTTAGAGTAATGAATAATTCATTAGCCATCGCCCTATACGGAAAGTCACGAACGTGACTGCACTGATTGCACGTTAAAATTTCACGAGTGAACTACTCTTTGATTTTCGATCTGGTATATCGAATTCCTATTCCTATATATAAACTATCAAAAATTAAATCGCTAATAGAGTAGCTATTCTCTATCACATCGACATACGCGGTTAATTCATATTGCATTCACGTGAAAATTAACTCAATGGTTCTCGGCCAGTAATACAACCCTTCGTCGATATACCCATCGAAATACCTATGCGCAGGTACTCCCAAGTATGTCAATGTTCTATGCGGATCACGGTATGCGATATTATATATAATATCGCCCAAAGTCCTTTGAAGTAGAAAAAAATGATGACCCGCGCGTGCATAAAGTAAGATAACTCTTGGTCTTGTATCTATACGCATACGCTCATTTAGTATAGCTAATTTCTATGATAGTTTGTTAGTGTGAAAGGAGGAAACAGTTTTCACCGAGTGTTTTGTTGACGTGTGGTGAACCGCGTGCACGGGTCCAACAAATGGCACAATTAATGTCTACCTCTGTTGGAAGGTAGGTAAGTTTGAAATAGGTACTCGTTAGGCTCTGAGGATGCGTTTAACGGTGAAAACGCTTTGCCTGAGCATTAGGTATGTACATGGGCATATATACGTGTGTATGTGCCTACGTGTCTATGTGCGGCTTTGTCAGGGAGCAAAGGGCGCGGTGTACACACTTATACTCTCTTATACTCATACCTACTCCTCTCGTTTGTAAGGTACTCTCTCGCTCTTTCTCTCTCGCAGTACCTAACATCGTCGCATTACATGTATAGAGCGCAATCAAAGCAAAGTGGTCGACCGCTCGCCGACCGTAATGAAAGTGTCCTTGGCGCACCCTTGTCAAACGTTAATCGAACCATCGGCCCAGCTCTCTCTCCCACTCGTAAAAAAGGCTGTCGTCGTTTCTGAGTACTTATATTACTCTATACGCACGTGTATACCTGTATAGTGTTTCGTTTTGCAGGGGTCAGATCCTTGTTCTTTCTCTTCTTTTTCTCTCCTCATTCATCGTCAAATTTTGACAAATTTCCAAGAACGAATCCAGGCGAGCATCAAAAGTCACCCGAACACTTCATTCAAGTTTGGATATGCTCCTTAAACTATTTATGGACGGAGAGATGAACCGATAATGCGACGCCAATCCATTATCTACTATACGAAGGGGATCCAAAGCTGTTGGCGATGGTCATTGGGGATCAGGTGGATCCCTATAGATATACTCTGCGTGGTCGAGTTGCGAACAGTTGTCTTCACGGGAGGAGATAGAGCCGATAATGCGATTTTCTGGTAACGGTGAAGCAGTCTGACGCAAGTCCTTATCAGATCGCTAATGAAGATTGCGTGGTACTACGTAACACACGAGCGTCTAGCTTCCCGGCGAACCTCGATAACTGAATAAAACTCCCTCGCATTTGGTAAAAAGTTTGTCTCCATCACACTCAGAGTAACTATGACATGCGGTGTCATCGGATAGCAGGGCGACTCGATCAGAACGATCTTTAACCCGTGAAACGCTACCCTCCGCAATGGATATTCATCATCGTGTGTGTCGCTAGGGGTAGTAATTCTCATACACCGGTATGGTACGCGCGCAAGTGCATTTTTTGCATTTCTGAGTCCTCCCAAGTTCACATACTTATTTCCGTGAAATATAGTTCGAGATAAAAAACGCCGGGACAAATAGCCAGGGGATTTGAACCTGCGATCTTCGCGAACTCGAGACTTACGAAACTGACGCGCTAACCGCTAGACTACCTCTGGCGTCGACTGAATGTGGAGTTTGAAATTTTATTACTTGTACATTAGGCTTTTATTTTTAGCTTGATTATGGCTTGGTGATATAAGGGCGAATGTCCTGAACGGATGATTTTAGGGAAATGAGGAAGTTATTGATACTTTGTCCTTCGAGAATGACTGTTTCGGTAAAGTTTGACAGATTAAGACCGTTGATCCGCCAATAGGTGCTTCATACGACGGAGATTTGTTAGATGATATAAAGGGAGATTTTGAATTATTGCGTAAGAATGAATTACGTAGAAGATGAACAGCCCGAGGGTTGGTGTACAGCTGTGTTTTGGGTAAATAATTTTTGTAACAAGATTAACTGCCGGGTATAATTCATCGGATGTATACATATATATACCTACTTCGGAATATAATTATGTAAAGTGTGTACCTATACTGTGCAGTGATTTATTCTCGTGGTACGTATATACCTCCTTAATTGAATATAATTTAAAGATTATACAAAAAAAAATAAAAAAATTGAATTTTTCTTTCATATTATATATCTAAAGACGCGTACCTATAACAAGTTATGCACAAGTTTTAAACGGAAATCTCGGGCCGTGAATGGATCTTGACTTCAAAAGACTTTCGCACATTCAGAAATAAGTAAGATTGATTGAAGTACCATATATAACACCGGATTTGAAAAGAGGAAATCCAATAATTATATATAATATTTTTATTCGTCGATAACTTTTTCGATTTGAAAACTTTATCTGACTCTAATCAGAGAGGAACGGTTCAAAAATATATCACGCGAGGAGACGCCATCCAGTTTATACTGTAAGATGCGAAAATCTTATTCTCCTGCTCACCGCGTTGGTACACGTAGGTATATATATGTAAATAATGAAATGAACTGGAAGAGGTGCGCCAAAATTGGCGCAATGACCGTTTCGCATCGCCATCTTTGTAAATCTTGATTACTATATGTATACATAATACATACCTAGCGCGCATTACACACGCGAATAAGGTGCCCCTTCGGAGCTATATACTACCGACCGAGGATCGAGGGACCGCACCTTCTTCGAGAATCAAGTAGACTTGTCCCGATAATTGCTTAACCGACCTCATAAATCACTGTACAGTAAACGTAAGTCGAAACATTTCTCTCTCTCGCCTACTCTCTGTGTAATCTATACGCGGTGGTGTATGTAACGTAACGTATACACATCAGGTATACCTATACGCAAAGGTAGCTTTACAGATACGTATTGAGCACTGCAGCGATCAATGCCTGGCGATATAATCATTAGACAAGCATTAGACGCTAAAAGCTGAACATCGTTTTGTTTTTCCAATTATTTTTCTTCATTTGTATGTATACGTATAATCTATATACTAACAGGAGACTGCGGGAGAGATCCAGATTGATAGATACATGATCCGGGAGAAAGGTAGGTACGAGAGTATGCTCACCGATCGTAGATTGTATAGCTTTAGGAATACATTCGGACAAAAGTTCTCAAACTTGATGGTCATTGAATTTTTACCGAAAATGAAAAGATTAAGTTTTAGTATCTCCCGTCTAACCGTTCGTTGAATAATTTTTAAAATTTGGTGAAAAGATTCCTCGAATAATTCGCAAAATTCGTATTGAATTCGAGCAGAATCTGAGAAAGATAGCGTTTTCGAACCATTGTTAATATCTCGAGAATCGTTTGTGTGATTTGGATGAAATTTGTTTGATTGGTGAAATTTCTCGGGGAAATATAACAAAATTTGGAAAGGATATCACTTCGAAATTTCATTGTGGCTTAGCTTGGACCGATGCCAATGAAATTTATCGTAGATATGCATTCTTTTCCGAGTGATAAACTGGGCTATAATTACCCATTTGAAAAAGTGATCGAGGGTTCGAATTCCCTACAGTTCGATCAATCCTTATTTTTAATTATTTCATGAGATTCGAAGATTGCGGGTATAGAAGGTAGTTTATAGTTAGTCTACTGATCGCTGGTGTCACGTTCGATCTTCCCATAAATATATATATATACATATAGTTAGTCGATATAAAAAGAAAGGAACGTGCGGTGAATCGCGATCCTTAACTAAGGATCACGTGTGAACGGCCCCTCGGAGTTTCTGCCTCCAGAGGCCTCAGGGCCTCCTAAGTTGAGTCCGAGATCGCGGGTTGCCTATAATCGTAAAGATCGGAGTCCTCAGTTATACCCTCCTGTATATTATAGCTTAACTTAAACTTGTTTGAAAATTATCGCGGGAATCCTCCGGCTGCTAAGAGCAAACTATTGAGGTTCACTGTAATCCCTGTACCGTGATTTGGCCGGTAATTAACTCATCTACAACTTCGTATATGAAACATAAATACCCATAGACAGATACGTATTTCATTCGACGAGGACGGAAATCCGGAGAATCGACTTTTACCCAGAAAAACGGAATATTATGGTATATACATATACATGTGTATATATCTACGTCCAGATCGTGTCTCGATATGGTATATATCAATCAATATTTTACGAGCAATTTTCTTCGTCGAAGAATTCTGATATCCGAGACCTGTGTGTGTTATACTTTGATCTTGGGTTTGATGCGAAGGTTTCGACGATACCTAAGTTCTTTTCTAAACCGAAGATTTAGGTGATATTGCAAAGATGCCATAGTCAATTCTTCCCGAGGTATATAGGTATCGATAGATGAAAAAAAAGGTCATATATAACGTACCTTAAGAAATAAATAATAATGAAAGAAAAAGAAGAAGAAAAAAAAAAAAGAAATTTGATGAAAAATTCCACAGATGATAAAATCTTGAGCTTGTATCAAGATTTTTATCCATATCAAACTCGACGTCGTATATTTTTATTTCATTTCTTTCATTTTGATAAAATATATCTTATGACGCAGTAAAGTATATAATCTGCATGAATTATTGTATTTGTGTACAAGTAGCTTGATAATTATACAGGTTTGATAAATAACAGCGAAACAGAATGACTAATTTTTGATATACATTTCAACCCGCGTTGATTATTCTCTCGTTTTTTTTTTTCTTATCAATCTTATAAATAATTCTACGGAATATACACCGCGAATGAACTTGTACAAATGTCCGATATTTATTGTTTACACAAGTGTTGCTAACCCGGTAAAACGCTTTGGCTTAGTAGTAGGCATAAGTACGAACCTATAATGTCGGTTTCACGTCAACGCCTATCTGTACATCACGGTTATAACAGCTGTGCTCATATTTGTTCTGCATTAACCGGAAGGCATGTATAGGTATGTAGTACGAGGAGAATATTTTCCCGAGAAACTATGAAAGCTCTAGATATATACATATAACATAGAATTATATCTATACATAGGTATACATATATTATTGTTGGTAGAATTCTGCCGTACGATTATTGATTACTTGTCCGATATATACTCATGTTTCATACAGACGTATATGTGTAAACTATTTGTGTATGTATCTGTTGGACATATCGAGCTTTAGCTACACAGTCATACCGGGGAGATAACATTCATGTAAATAATCATGAATCAATTGATTCTTGCTAGACGAGATATATATCTGGGTTTTAAAACTAGGACAAGGCGTGAACTTTACCAATTAAGATTAATCGCTTGAATACTGTATAAGTAGTTCATATATATGTTATACAGACGAATTCGATCTATATCGTTCGATCTGGGTCTCGCTGATTACTAATTACACTCATATATGTATACCGCATCGATTTCTTTCTACGTAGATAGATAGAGGGATGCGATGCTGTGAACTGCTCTTTGATTGCGCGTAGTGTAATTCGGTGGAGAATAATTGCGATGAAAGTAGAAACAAAAAAAGATGAATATAAAAAAAAACCAAGGAATTAGAAAAGTTGAATTAAAATATGAAACTCTCGCGAAATTCAACTCGTTAGTATTCTGCAGGGCGGATTTAAATTTCAAGTTTCATTCTCGTAGAGCATGGCGGCGGATTAAATCGTCGTAACGAATTTGATTACCGAAAGTTTAAAGAGTTAATGTATATAGCCTATTGCTGCACGGAGAGAGATAGAGACGAGTACAATTACTCATGCACATCGCAGTTGTATAATACGACCGTGCGTGTAATTAATTTTTAATGGAATTACGTACGTGGAGCACAGTCGAGTCGGTGCTAATCACGTTATTCTAAAGCTTGGATTAGCCATTTCAATTTACAAACTTCTAGTCCGAGGCAACATTTGTCTCTTCTTTTTTTTTTTAATTCTTTTTTAAATTTTTATTTAGCTTCCAGTAGGAAAATAATAATGCAAAAACTGGTTTGATAATCTGATTTTTTTTGTTATAACAAAGAGGAAACGTGATTAGAAGATAATATTTCCATTCTGTGTCCCGTCAATCGAAAACCGAATATTGAAATCACTCAAGTTTCCGATTGTCTTGTAGGTACAGGCATTGTATTATATTTGGGTCTAGGAAATTCCATTCGATGAAAATTGTTCAAGTTTTCGGTCAATTAGGGTCGAAGTTTGGCTAATATTTTGTCTCCCACCACAGGCTAACGATCAGTTCCGAATCAATACACCCATATTAATTTCCGTTCTATAGAAAACTGCTGAGAGCAAAAGCTAGTGAACTTTTCACTTGAAATAAGTCTTTTATAAAAGCAGCTTGAATATCGAAGAAAGTTCTATTTCTCCGTAAGTACGTAGGTATAATAAAGTGTTCGATATTTCATTATATATGCACGAATAAATATATTCTCGAGGGTAAAAAAAATTCGCTATATATGTAGATACATGATTCGAAGCTGTATACACGTTTTGTGAAAATGAACATAGAATAAAACGAAATTTGTGTACGGTGACCGCTTGTTGTTGTTCCCTTGTGGTCCTCGAATCACGCATGTAACAGTCGGATTTCATTTCTGGTCCATTAGCCTCATGAACGAAGGGTGAAGGGCGAAGGGTGAAGGGTGAAAGGCAGGAATGGTGACGGGCGAAAGCAAAGGGAGAATTTCGACTAAGGACTGGTCACGTGTCGCTCCACGCAAATTGCTATAGATCCAATCACGACAATGTTACGCGGTATACCTTGGCTAATTACACAATCACATCGACGACCAAAGATTACGTAATTGGACACATCGGTTAATGCCGAGTTTATGCAGAGTTGAAACCAGCTTGGCGAGAGAAAAAAACAAATTTCTGCAGGTGTCAATAGTGTACGGAATATTGAAAAATCAGTTTCAATTTCCTTCATTTTTCTTTTTATCTTTTTATCTTTTTATCTTTATTTTTCCCCGTCAATTTCCATGCTACAAAATTATATGGGTATGTAATATTACACGTATTGGTCTGTCACGCACGTGCTTATATTATTGGACGCGGAGTGTCCACCCCTTGACCTGCTATTTATAGCGTATTATTTTTATACCGAAGAG
Source organism: Rhogogaster chlorosoma (assembly GCA_944452935.1). NCBI lineage: Eukaryota > Metazoa > Arthropoda > Insecta > Hymenoptera > Tenthredinidae > Rhogogaster > Rhogogaster chlorosoma. The sequence goes on along the minus strand of OX101800.1, from coordinate 24,108,271 downwards.
CAAGTCGGCGATGTGATGATCGCACAAATTGTTGCTGGCATCCAAAGAGTAGTAACACCTCTTGAATAATTTTTTTTTCTTTTCTTTTTTTTTTGATCCATTATTTTTCCCTTCCAATATTCTACGCAAGTCCCATTGATAACTATTTTATCATTAAAACTCTCCACGCAGGCCAAGGCTCACGAGCTGTTTTCATATTAGTAAGCATTATAGATACGTTTCACTAAATGGTATCTATAATACCTATACTTATACTGATAATTGATATAGCAACAGTTATTACAACACGTAGCGTCCGTCACTCCGACTTGTTATTCGTCATATAAGCTGGAGGGAAAAATAAATGATCCATTTGAATATAGAAACGTGATTAATTAAAGAAATGAAATTTATTCCATTCTTTAAAAACAAGGAGAGAGTATCGATACATTTATCCCTCGTAGGATTTTGTCCGTCTATATATTCGCGAACTCTCCTCGTTTATTTTCTCTACCGTTTTGTTTACTCGTTCTGTTTCTTATTCCCATTCACGCAGAGGGTGTATATATATTTACAGGTGAAAATAATCTCCTGGGGTATTTAAATGCGTCTTGAAATGTCAATTAATTAAATGCTTACAACATGTATTTACTTCGTGAATGGGAAAAGCGTTTGAGGTGTCTTTAGATACGAAAAGTTTTCAACAATATTTCAATTACCCTCGAGAGTATACATACATCCCTTGGTAGACCAATAGTGAAGTAGATTCAACATAGGGACCTTGCAAATTGAAATTGAATTTATCGTTAGTACAGTATTAAAATTGGTTTCGAGAAGAGTGAGAACGTACCTCGCAATCAGTGCCACCGCGAACTTTGAATAGAATTCAATTTCCTATAGCACGTGTGTGTGTGTATAATAGAAAATACGAAAAAAATAAAATGAAAATAAAAAAGAAAGATACCACCTCACCATTCGCAACATTCGCGTTTGAGAACCGCGAAATAGAATTAGAATGAATAGAATGAGAAGTCAAATCCCATTGTCAGTGATATGAATCGGAATATATATATTCACAGTGAGAATGGTTATTTGTATTTTATGATTATTTTTTCTTTATGCGAAAGTATAAGTTTACACTAAACATTGAACAATTCAAGTCGAATAAATTAATTACGTAACGGTAAAGCGAAACTACCAGCCGGCTACCGTTCGCTGATATAACCGACTGATATTACATACAACGTTTATTGAGAAGCAGACCGGTGCTATTCACGCACAGTCAAATTCACCCGCAACTTAACAGTATATGCATGTAATAAAACGAACTTTTATCAACTTTATTACCCATTGTTCGGTTAGCTTTTACGGCGATAGTCGAACTCGACCTCCTCGTCGAAGATTGGTTTTGTCAGAGCGTAAATTATCGCCGATATCTGGGTACACCGGGCATTTATAACATTATGTGATTGCGGGGTAAGTTATTGAAGAAAAAAAACATTGTTAAACCGGTTGCTTCTTCCTCTCCTTGTTGGAATTAGACAAAAAAAAAAAAAATGGTCGTAAAACCTGAAGATCTAGGATACAGAAATATAACCGTAACAACCAGCACCGTTACGTAAATGCAAGATGCAATGTTTTATTGGATCACGATACTCGATAGCTCGTTCTTACGTAACTATAATAATCGCCTTGCCCATAGGCCATATGCATATCTATGCGTATTAGTTACCTGGCCATAGTATAGATATACAGATATACGTATATTGAGCAAATAACGTGAAAGACAGGCGAATAGGGTAATTCGATTTCCATAAAAATGAGAAAAAATTAACTGGACATTGATAAATATGAATTTGAAATTGAATGCATCATCGTAATCACCTGGAATTACCTAATGCTTATTCGAGTATACTATTATATCTAGAGGTAGACGTGTATATGTATGAAATAAGGAGTCGCGCTTTCTCGTTACTTCCGGTTGTCGCGGTTGCGGGTTTGAGTTCAAACGAAAGTTCACCGCAATCATATACTCGCGAGAGCACTCGCCGCGCTATTTGCGAGATTACAAGTTGGCAGCCTCAGCTGAGTCTGTCTATTGTCTACCGCTGAGAGGGATGAAGAGATACCTAGGGAAAAAAGAAAACCAACAACCTAACAAGAAAAAAAACAGATGACGGTACAAAGGGAAGAGACAGAGATAGGGAGAGAGAGAACAAAAATAATCACTAAATGCATGATGAAAATTGGAAGCAACGGACCAAGTTACGCGCCAAGGCTTTCATTTGTCACGAGACTCACAGACCTGGTAGTGTAATACGTTTAAAACGAAAAAAAAATCAAAACATGAAAAACGACACCCTATTCAATACCTGTACGTCGTTTTTATTGTTTATCCTCGATACGCGTAGCGTTAAATCCGTATTAGGTACTCATTTATATATAATCACTGTGCGTGATGTGGGCTGAACATAAACACAGAAATAATCGACAACACAGAGCCAGACTAGTTTAGATACTAGAGAGTTTGGCGTGGCGTGAAGACAGCACCTATATACCCACCTACATCATGCTTCAACTAGCTAATTGTTAATTGAACCCGATTGCAAATTTGCATCACCTCGCAAAGCGCGTCTATATACGTGTCAGATACCGTTCAGTGATTGCTTAAATTGGACAAAAAAAAAAAGAAACTTTCACGCGGACATAAAATCGCATGAAAGCTTTAATTTTTTAATTCTTTCGTCAAATTATCGCGATTCCCTTCTACATATGTTTTCGTATAGTTGTAAGAGATTTTCGAATGCGAAGTGTTTTCGGTTTTTCCATACTGTATAAGCGATGAGATTCCCGAGGGTTGGAGTGCAAACGAGGTCGTGAATAATTCATATTGTTATATCTATAGGTGAAGCGAAGGGGGTGTGTAAAAGTTGTCAGTAAGTGTAAACGACTGGATTCAGGTGAATGCAGTGCGAAGAGTGATAATTTCGCCTATGGGAGTATCCAGGAACTCGTTTAACGACAGACTACGGCACTGAGACGGAGAAATACCCTGCAGTGAAATTAGGCAAAGGAAAACGAGAAACATGGGAGACAAAGTGGCCGACAAGATTGAAGACGACACCACGGTGAGTCATGAATACATAATTATTCTGAAACCTTTACGACCCAGGTATATCAAAGACTTCCTTAATGGAGATTAAACATTTGACAGTCGTTATACCACATCTTTTTAAGGACGCATTAAACAGCCATCGTGTTCTTACACCGCGACGTTTATATCGTCGTTTGTAAATTCATTACATGTATTATAATCATTCCTTGTCACGTCCGAATGATCCATCTATACATGATTATCAAGTTTGTGACCATTTAAATATCATTTATACATTTTTCGCTCAATCTTTGCCTTTTTTTGATTACCGGTATATAGGGATATATAACAGTATCACTCAGGAATTATGAATTTTGTATATATGTACCCCCAAGAGGCTAAGGAAAATCGTTATAGATATATTCCGCGAGTTTTCATCGGTATAAACTTTGACCCACCTGCAAAGTCACTTTAAAGTTTAAACCACAAATTCTTACCAGACGAAAAGCAAGGGGCTTTCTTTTGTTTTTTGGTCTTTCTCTTCTTTCACTTTAATGATTATATAAATACAGGTATATATATGTATGCGTAACAAATTTTCTGGGATAAATTATTATTACTTATATTATATACATATATATGTATATTCTGTTTTACTTTTCTTTTTTTTTCTTTTTTTTTTTTGCCAAAACTTTGATACGAACAACGCTCCCGGCGTATGTATACGCGTGTATTCATTATAAACAAACTTTATTGCGAGCGAGGTGAACTCAGGATGCGGGGCTTCATGCGGGGAAACCGGAATAAAAATATAAAAAAATAACAAAATTGTTGCTATCCTGCCCGTGACAAGGGCGCAAAAGCCTGGTGGTGAAGGATGATAATTGTTTGACTTGTATATATATATATTATATATTATATATTATATGTGTAGGTATATACCTATATTCGCACATGTATAATATGTGAAAAATTGAAGAAAAAAAATTTAAAAAAAAATAAAATAACACCAGAGAAAATGGAGAGAAAATAAAATATTAGCGTGCGAACGAGCGAGCCACTCTACAGAGGCCACTTTAACCACCGCAGGCAATAAGCTCGTACCACCATTTTTTTTTTCTTTTTCTTTTTTTTTTCTACCGCTATGTTAGCCCCTATACAAGATCGTGGACGTCTAGCTGCAGTCTAATGGGTAGCTATAGGCACACAGGTTTTTTGTTTCTTTTTTTTTAAACCAAGAATTATAATTTATTATGAAAACTTAAGACAACTTTACTGTGAATTTAATTCGAGGATTTAGTCGGACGCATTTATTAAACTTATTGGAGAATTTTTTTTGTCGATTTCGCGTTGGTATTCTTCCTCGATCTCTTTTTTTTTTTTTTGTCTCTTCTTTGGATCCTTAAGCTGTACTTATGTACGTCTTAATTCTCTCAGTTCCGTCGAACAAGCGAATTTTTAACGATATTGAACAATAAAAGATTTTTTTCATACAAATACATAGCTAAGAAAATCTAACCTTATATATACCTACTTGTTATATATACAGAAATAATTCTTCTCTTTGTATAAATTTAATGATCGAAAAGGGGGAAAATTCTGATCCGGTTCCTTCAGATATTAGATTATACCTATACTTGTATTTTCCATTATCTATGGCTCTCTCGGAAAATCTATAATAATAGGAAGAAAATCAGATTTTCGAGTACCTATACCTACAGCTATAAACATCGCATCGGTATAATATATATATGGTCGAGAAAACTTGCCACTTTCATCAAATTTCTAAGTCAAACTGACGATAATCTATCTTCGGGGGAAAAACTTCCTTTGATCCTATCTACTGAGAAATTTATTCAACCTGTTCGCGAGGGACAAACTTTTACTTCTTTCCGCCTTTTTTTACTGTTGTTTTTTTTTTTTCTTTTTTGCTTTCTTTTTTTTCTTTACCCATTCACGTATATCACGCGCGTTTAATTTACCTGAACTTTTCCACCCATGTATATATATGTATATGTATGTATCCAGGTTGAATTTTCTAATATTGAGCGAATGAGTTTTTCCGCGATTATTTCTTATCAGGCAAGCGGAGCTTCCGGGTTCTTAATATACCTTCAATAAAAAATCAGAGATAAGGAAATGAGAGAAGCTCTAACCTGAGTTCTGACAGTTCTTGAATCTTGGCAAACGCTAATTATAATTGAATAAACAGAATTCGAAGAGTTTCATTAAATTTGAGCTGGTCTTCTTATAAGATGAATATCAAGGATTTAAGGAAAATATTAATAAGGTTCTCCAGGTCTGAAGGGACGATATATCTATACGCTTTGAAGAAGGTTGGCTCATATTTAATGACGTAGTAAAGAGAGAGAGAAAAAAAAATAGGAAGTAAAAAATTTTCTTATACATCTTCAAAGGATCTCCAAGTATCAGTGTATAAAAAATACGTCAAGCGGTATATTTTATTGGAAAAGTGATCAATTTTTTTTTTTTTCTCGTTTTCTTCTTTCTTTTCATCAAAATGAAAATGAGAAGAAAATTATTGCTGAAATTTTTTCTACACATTTTACGACCCGTTTGAATTAATTTTTTGAAATTTATAACCATCACTGACTGCATAATGGAGCATAACAAGTTAATAAACGAGTACCTCCCGTAAAGGTTATACATGTATATAATTATTGTAACTTTATCAAATAATTGGCAATCAGAGCAATTAGCTTAATTGCAAGAACGCGTACGAACCAGACTTCCAGCATAACTCTGCATCCGTTTAAACTTTTAAACTTCGAGTTGAATTAGCGCTAAATAATCCATCCTCGAAGGGTAGCTAGGTAGATAGATAGGGGGGGAGGGAAAAGGTACCTAGATAGGTATGAAGATCATCATATTGCCTTCTCTCTGCGTCTGCCATCCTTTTGATTATTACCTTTGCCCTTCCGCAAGTTTGAATTACCCCTAAACTACCTCAAACTGCGAAGACCCTAGCAGACTCTAGGTATGTACCTGCTGCAAATTTACTCTGTGCTAATTCTCGCGAATGAGAAAATCGGCGATATAGTTGTGTAGTAGAATTTAATTAAAGCAATATTAAGTCAAAGCGTGTCTGTGTCACTCTCTCGCCTTTGTAATACGCGTGTAATTCGGCCTTTTTTCAAATTTTCGTTTCATTTCTCTCGGAAATGTTATATCACGCGATTATTTCGTGATGTATATAAATGACAGTCCTTGCCACCCCTTCGATATTTTTACCCGATATTTTATTCGATTCGATCACAAACGGATGCTGTTTCAGTCAGGGATCCACCTTTCAACGTCGTCAGAGCGTAAAACCGAGATATACGCGTACGCACAATATGGATGTATGGATATAGCTCTATATATCGGCCGTTTGTATGTACATAAAAGGTATACGGCACAGTGAGGAGTTCGGGTAACGTGGCAAATTCTATACCTATAATACACGTCCGTTGAATGAATCCTGTCGTCTGGAGATTATCTTTGAGAAACACGTTTCTTTCGCACGATCTAGGCGTGCACATATGTATAGATATATTGCATCGACTCGACAAACGTCCTATATATATGTTATATACTTAGGGAATAGCTAATCCATTATTACGTCACGCCTTACGATAGTTGTTAGATTCCTAAAATGTTGGAAAAATGAATGAATAATTAAAAAAAAAAGTTTCTTGCTCGGAAAGAAAGTTTTAATTAAGAAATACTTTGGGGTGGTTTTTGTCAGACGAAATGTGAAACAGCATTGGATACCATAGATATTTAGGTGGGTGGAAAATTTCAAGCTTGATTAAGCTCACTTTGTATAGAGATAATTCGGAATTTGAATAATTGAACGATCAGACGCCGTGCCGTCTCTGGGTTCTTGTTCATGTAATTTAAATCATGGTATGCCCTACGTGGCTGGTAGGTATTCTCTACGTTCTTGTTTCTATAGCTCGATTCGGTTCAGAGTTTGCTAAATTAAAACGTCAAGGCTGTCTAAACCCGGGGCGAAACACGCCTCAACCTCAGTCTTAATTAAGATTTACTTATACGGCCTCTTCATTGGCACATCGATCGACGCGAACTACAAAGGTGGGAAGAACGGTATCTATGCATCCGCGACAAAAGAACAAACCGCAAATTGAATGAAAAAAAAAGAAGAAATGAAAAAAAAATTAAAAAATTAACTAAAATTTATGTGACAGGATATTTGGAGATTTTAGTAACGAGGAAAGGGACGGATCTAATTCTTGATAATTGGCAATTTTTACACTGATTGTTCGCAATCGCAGCTGTTCAGATTTAGTTTAAGCGAAACATCAGAGTTTCGAGAAACTTGAGGGCTATGGGCTAGCGCGTGTGGCTAACCTGACGAGGATAACAAATACCGGGTTAATTGCAGTGGAGAAAACTCGTTACCACATTCCACATTCCACCAAACACAAACATGGCATGCACATACCATACGGTCTTCGTAATTGACCGAACAATCTGCAACTTCTCATTCGTTACACGTATGTACATACACGTATCTAGTTTTATACACATATATGTGTAGGTGTGATAAATCGATGAAAGAAAAAAAAGTGAAAACAAATTGAAAAAAGAAAATTCCATCTCAATATTTGATTCGCAATTTTGAACAGAACGCGTATACCTAGTAGGAATTATTTGATATACCTATGATATTGATTTGATTGCTTGTGTCAATGCAATGGTATAATTCGATTAAATCAGTATACGCGGACGCTTTCACTCCTTGACGTAGGTATGTAGATATTGAGGTGCTGATATCGTTTCAAACATACGTCTTCAGGCATTAAATGTATCATATCGTGTCTCTTGAATATACATTATGAATAATTATTATTGATACGTTTAGATCGAATGAGGTAAGATGAATAGGTCCGCGTGATGAATCTACAAGCATTTTGAACTAAAAAAAATAATATATAAGGATACTTGGAACTTGAAACTTGAAAATACGCGGAGCGTCAAAGCGTTTGAATAAATTGACACCCTGAATTTCACGGTTGTTAGGAGTCTTGGAGTACTTAGGTGTCGCGAGAATTAAAGAGCACCGTTTCGGCATTGAAACACGAAAAGTGGAAGCTTTCGAATGACGTGACATGAAAGACGCTAATTAAAGACTTGATCATTTCGAATAATATATCGTTGATAAATGAATTTCTGAAGAGACGGGGTCGAGATATTTGCCAACGGGCATTTAGACACATCAGAGATTAATTATACGTACAGGTTTCGTATGCACTATATGCACTGGAAATTTAATTTCTACTTTATTTTTGACATAAAACATATAACAACGTACACATATAACGTATATATTAGCTGTCTGAAATCTTATCACATATATATGTATATAAAACTTACACGGCGAGGCGTTGTCTTATTTTTATTTCATTGATTAATTCATTAATTTAAAACTAATTAAAAGGTGATTACGCGACTGTACAATTAACTCCCGTTTGCAGAGTTTAATCACGACTCGTTTCAACACGAGGAGGCTCCGCGCACCTGCCAAGAAATTAATGATTACTATATCAAATTGATCATGTAGGTAGGTAGCTAGGTGGGCAGGTAGGTAGTCGGACACCAATTAACTTCACACTAATAATCTTTCGATCTTCTTCATAATATCATAGACACTGGCAGAAATTCTTAATTGAAATATATATATACTCTTAAGTAGGTACAGAAATTTAATTCGCTGAAATAGACGTCGGGTAAAGAATTACTTACAAGAGAAAATAATTAATTAATCAATTGAGAAGATTTTCTTTTTTCTCCAATAATTCGTCGTTTGAGACTATATTCCTATCGAAAAATGTATATAAAATGAATCTTTTTTCGATCAGTTGGAAAGTGCAAAAAAAATTGCAATTTTGCAATTTTGCAATTTTGCAATTTGGCACAATTTTTTTTTTTTCTTTATCGCGAAAAAGTAGAGATGTGAATGAAAGAGTGCAATAAATTTATTTGAGAAAACTCGACACGGGACGTTTACGACGAAATCACTAGAGAAATATGCCGAGGCACCTGTCAAGATGATAAGGATGGAATAAAGCCCGCGCGTTCTGTATAACAAACTCGGGCAGAGATGGACTTTGAAGCACGCGGTTCGAGGAACTGTCAAGCTATAACGTTGCGCTGAGAGAATCTGCGACGGGCGTAAAAAGGGAGCAAAAGGGAAGACTGTAACCATGGTAACCCGCGGCGGGGAACGCGTGCCAAGTCGCGCCTGCGCCTGCAACAGGTTCCCCAACAACGGACGATATTATACAAGGGATTCAGGGGGCGATATATATCGAAGGTTTACTCCAAAAGGTCGACTCCTGCGTCCGGATCGCCTCGAGGGTTTAAAAGAAGCGGAAAGGGAACGAAAGGGGCTCGCGTTGTTACACTTCGTGAACTTTGTTAGTGCCTTTGTATCTCTTCCAGGTTATACCCCCTGCTAGGGGTGGTACTTGCTTAGAGGGCAAACTCATACTACATAGTAAAGTATATAGGGAAGGGAAACACATGATACACGAGAAACAAGCTTGTCTTTCTGTATGGGCAGCTTACGGTACTTCAAGAGTACACAAAATCATGTATATATATATATATATGTATATCTTCCGTCTTGAAGATAGGAGGGAAAAGCAATGAAGAAAAAACAAGATGAATCGAGAATCTTCCATCTGATCCGCATCCGATTTTTCATCAAAATATTATTAAGAGATGAGCAAAAGTATTCAACGTCGCGATTGATTCGAGCAGCAAACACTTTGTTCGGGACAAAGGTCGAGTTTTTTTATCCGATTTCCAAGATCGTGATGACTTTTCGGGAGTAAATCACGTCAGATAGAATCAATGATTCTGGGAATCGCGGAGTCTTCAACAATCAGGTTTTACAATAAATTATGTAGTTTACGAATTCATAGAGTTGTTTATGCCAGCTGCAGTAGCCAGATATACCGTGGAGCTCGTTAGGTTAATTAAACATTCGTCTCAAAGTTTGTGGCGTTTTCTAAACTACTAGTAACGAGGTGTATTCTGCGGTACGAACATGCAGAATTATAATTGCAGAAGCCAATTAGATTCCGTGTGTACGTATACGAATATATGTTATTGAACTAAACCAAGGCATATATACCCATGTTATTTACACATGAATAATTAGGGGATTAATCAAACCTCAAAATTTTATTGATTCGTGGATAAACTCCTTAATTTTGTACCTAATATGTCTATTAGACTACCTCCAGATCAGATACTAAGTTCTCATCGAAGACTCGGAGATGTAAACCAGAAATTAGGGGTAGGATTTTGCATGTAATGAAATTCTGATTTGCATCTAAAATTGAGAGTTATGTCTGCCTCGAGGAAGTTTAGGCGTAAAGTAGTCTTTCGAAATTCTAGCTTGGACCTCTAGCTTCGTCATTCTGGTTCCACCGACGGACTTCGATCTTTAATAAACCATCTTCCTAACAGATTGACGAATGAATTCTAAGTCGAAAAAGAAAATTTATCATTGAGTTGATTTTCCGCAGACTTTTCAGACTGTATAAAGAATTTGGAAAATTTCGTATAACGTAGAGACGCTGATCAGAATTTCAAGGGAGAACGCTAATTCTGATTTCTACCTAATATCTCCGAATTCTCACGTAGGAAATTATTCTACTAAAATAGAATTATATTCAGAGGGACGAAATTAATTAGAATTATCATCGACAGAATACCGGAACTATGTATAAATAAAAAGTAAAGAAAAATAACTGATAGAATTCAGAATTATCATCTCTGATATATTAATTTCTTTTATTTTTCAACAATTTATCGAGTCTGTATAATAAAATGGTGAAAAGCATTTGATTTTTCCGCGGAAAACCCGGTGGACCATATTTATTGAGTGTGTAGGTGTGACACGACTCGAAAAGCGTGGGTAATGTTTCAAGTACAGATATATACGTCGTGAAATAAACGTCTCGAAGGTAATAAAGTGAACGGAAATGAAGCACCACGACGATCATTTCCGCATCGTTAAAGTTGATCGTTACACAGTGTTTCGGTCTCCTTGTTTTACGGCTTGGAATTACCTACTGCATCTGTGACAGGAATATCCCTGCGATTTAAAAAAATTTCTCTAACCATGCCGAGTGCACATATACCCGTATAAATTTCTATGTTAACGTACGTATAATCGGAGTTTGAATCGCGCCTCTAGAGTAGAAATTTATATACGAACGGAATACAGAACACAGAGAGAAGCATCGAGGATTTAGGCAGACAACCGGCTCTCCAAGGGTTGTACAGTTTATTAGCTCAACCCCCGATTTCATAGTGACAGCCTTAGGCGCGCTACGAATGCAAGCAAATCTTTCCAAATTTTTTTCGGTTTTCATTTTTTTCGAAACTATACGATTCCATTTCATTTTTCTTCGGAGTCAATTCCGACCGTTTTTTGTCTCTTGTTCGGTTCTATTTTTCTCCATTTTATGTGAAAAACGAACGGGATGAACGAATGCATGAATTTATCGCAAAAGAACTCGAGGACGTAGATATCTATGGAGATATTTACACTCGTAGAAATTTGATGGAACGTTAGTATTTGGGAAATAAATGAGCAGGTGAATGTCGGTTCAAATCCCTCGCTACTCAACATTCGCCCCGCAACCCTCAACCGCTCAATATGCGATAGGGAAAATATAGGGGTGCCCACAGGAACAATCTATATAGTGACCACATAAATGATGAATATTGTTCTCTTTCTTGCGTAGAAAAATTGAAATGCGCCTTATGACTATTTTATTTTATTCCATGTAATTTTCAGACCCGTTTAAAGATCCTGGGTTTTTATACCTTTACCTACCCAGGTGTTAATTCTGCTCTAATAAAATATCAAAATGACCTAATAACCCAAATAGCCTAAAGAATCATTTCATTTATACAACTAAGACATTCGGGGCTCGGAAAGATGCCCTTTATGTCGTTATAGGACCTGCGGAATACCGCTCATCCCATTTCCCGAGTCAGATATATATATGCCTTCTCATTCTTGTAAAGCAAACTCATTAAGGTCCCTCGGGGACGGGTCATCGAACATCTAAAACGACCGCACGCGTAACAGGTATTAATTCTCCGAATCGTAATAGCGGAAATGTAATCACCCGAAGCTATAATTATTACTTGATGATTGCGATGGATGTACATATATATTAGGGTGGGTCTTAGTTGCCCGAAAAACGAAAATTTTGAGTCCAATATGAATGTCCTGACTGGATTTTTACTATCCGCTGCAACGACGCGAAGTTTTCCATTTTAAATACACGTGATTTTCATCTTCTGATCTTTGACGAAAAAAAATAATTTTATATTCATGATGATTCAATGATGTTTCAGATAAAATTTGTTGAGTTTTGGAAGGTACAGATAATGCTGATATTGGCTGTTCTGTGAGTGAAGACGCCATAAAGTCATTGGACAGTCAAGTTCGGTTTTTTAAATGAACCATGTATTTTTCATTCATTCATCCGACATGGAGCGTTTGATTTTACGTTAAAAAGCACTAGAGTAAAAATGTGCTAAAATGATTGTTTCCGGATATATTTCTTTATTCCCCTTCGAAAAGCAACAAATTTTCTTTAAAATATTTTTCCCTGAAAGGAATAGGTACTTTACGAAATATCCAGTTGGATTGTTTAAAATTGGAGAGCCCGTGTGAGTATTTACACACTTGTTGCGTGCAGTATAAGACTACATAGCGAGGAGTATTTTTCGGAACCAACCTGCGGTTAGAGAAGTCAAGCGCACCCAGGCAATAGATAGAAGTGTTCCGAAACATTAGAAACCGGATAAGAACAATGGGGAAAAAAATGAACCATGTCGAAATAATGCAAAAATCGAACGATCTACTACTAGGCAGAGTATACAACAGTATCGGAGAGACTCGTAATTGAGTGAATAAATTTATTAAACGTGTAATTTTATAGATTTAAAAAATGTATAATTGTTTTTGGGAAGTCGAATCCATTTTGCTTTTCGCGAAATCGAAACTACTTAAGAGTTCCAGGCCCGAAATATGTTCTTTCGTCGATTGTAGCATCATTCCCCTTTCCGATAATCTCTTAAATAATTAATCCCATTTATTACACGATTTGAATACGGCGCGTAATAAATATACATGTATAGAATAAGCGCGGGGTACCTCATACCCCAAGGTAAACTAAGACGTAGAGTGTGCCTACTTTATCTTCCGTCCACTCATTTGCCAATTCACATCTAAAAGCTACCCATGGTCCCCCGCGCCCCGCCTATCAACGGTTAGTTCTTCTTGACTGCGGGGATGCGACGACACCGCGGTCCCCTGCTTCGCGCGAATCGCAATTATAGAGGCGATTTATCGGTGATTATATACATCCGGGTTTATCGGGCGTTCAAGTTATCCGAGTCGCGATCGAAGTCAGTGAAATCGGCCATCAAACATGGATTATATCCCGTGATTCGTGAGATCGTGGAACCCACGGTTGTTTAGCCATTACGCTGGCAATATGGCGGCGACGTACTCCACATCCCGCCTAAAATTCATTCTAGTTCGTTTATTTTCGTGCCCAACGATCATTTCACGCTAAAAATGTGCATTGTGATTTGTGCTTGGTATCGTGACGAGGCTACCGTGTATCAGTGCATGGGGTAGTGTAACAATACCCATAATCTCATCCCCCCGTCCCCCGCGCATCGGTCTGAAGTCAGTTGCATTTAGTTCGAGACAGCAACAGGTTCGTGGGTCGCTTTCTTTACGCGGATACAAAGTATACGGGTGATTTGTCTATGGACAATTATTCGGGCGTGTGATTCGTGCGATTAATTAATTCGTGAGTTGCTTAAAGTCGGCGAAATTGGTTGGTTGACGTATAATATAACGTACTTGTGAGATTGCGAAATTCGGTTGTTTAGACAAAGTGCCGGCGAGAGGGCAGCAGCCGGCAACGGGCCCGTGCCACACTCCGGTGAAAATTTTCGATTATTTATTCTCGACGGAAGTTTTATTTTGCTCGTTCTAATATGGTGGATGATATAATTCTCTACAGGAATATAGTATTAAAAGTAAGTGAAATTCGTAGTATGAAAAGTCATTTGAAAGTCAAGTTTGTTTACATCTGTGCGCGATATCAATACGACGATGCCCAGTCCTATTATTCATTCAGTAAAACTGTACCCTGCATTGAATAATTTTATTTTCTCTCGTTCCGCGTAAGTGAGTTTTATTCTATTTTTCACAAGTCTCGTTATTTTCGGACTTTCTTTTGTTTTTTTTGTCAAGTGAATGAAATCCTGTCGAATGAAATCTTTTTTCGTCTTAAATATTCGGAATCGTACGATAGTAATGAAATAAGACTACGTAAGCGGCGTTGGAGATTCTTCGGAGATTTTTTACCACGTCGACGGCCCGGACGAAGATCGCAAAAAGGAATATAAAAGTGTCTGTTAAAAGTGAAGTGTCTTTAGAATTTATCCACTATATAAAATGCATACCTACGTATATTATATTCATGGTGCTCGAGTGCAAGTCTTCCAGTCATCATCGCCATCATTCTGTATACTTGAATGATTTTATTTTCTCCCGTTAAGCGTAAATATTTATAAATTTATAAATTAAAATGGAAGTGTTTTTTTTTCTTCTCTAAATCCAAGCCTCGTATATGTCTAATACATGTACATATAATATGATATTGTGTATTAAAAGTGGAGTGTCTTTAAAATCTACCCACCGTATGGCATACCATACATATAATATATTTACAGTGCAGTGTATAATTTTCTTTAAATTTAATCCCCCGTGTGAAAGCCCTCCCTATACATATCCAGGAGAATGTCGATCGAAAGTGAAGTGTTTTTAAATCAATCCACAGCATGGGCTATCCATGCATATAAAATATCCAGAGTGTATTTTTTTCTAGCTCTCATCGCCGATTAGGATTACATTTTATTAGACACGTATTCGTCGTTCCTGCGGTGGTGAGTTTCGAATGCGATAGAGATAAAATATGGTTCATTATATTACGTTGTATACAAACTATCCCTTTCTCTTATTCCTCTATCAGATTCTTGTCCTTCTCTATCGCGTGGCGTGGCGGTACCATTTCATATTTCCATGTATAAATCTATGTCACGTTATCACCGATAGCTCGCAATCTCAGTTCTACAGATTATCAATATTATAATTCTCATTTATAATTATTTTCTCTTTATACGATCAATTTTTCTTCAATTCACAATATTTCTGCAATCCTTCGATTTATCACATTCCATTGATCAAGATCTACAATAATATATCAGTAAACAAACAGCTAGGGCTTGATTCTCTTCCTACTGGCTACATCTCCGTAGAAAAAATATGAAACTACACATAGTAAATCTCCGCCACGGTTTAAATGACGAAGAATATTATCGGGGGAGTATGCCCGAATGCGAGATGCGTGTCTTTTGATTAAATATACCGACTCCGCGTAGGGTGGGATTGGGATTGAGGCGGGGGCAGGCAGGACGCGATAGTTTCAGGCCGTTCCGCATTATTTCGCGTCTTAAATCCACAGCGTCAAGTGATTGAATAAAACTGGCGGGTCCTGCTAAATTATACACGTTGTCATTTTTACTACCGTCAATTTCTTGACATTACGACGTATACAGTATAGATATACAGATATAAATATAGTTATCGTTTATTATTTTTTAGTCGAGTAATAGTTACGTATATAGATCGTCGTGAAATTCTATGTCTACACGGCGGATTTCATATCATGAATATTTATAGTTAGAAAATAATTTCGAAATGAATAAAAGGACTTTTAAGCATAGTTAGGCGAGCGACGACAATTCTGCTTCGGGCGTGGAAAGCTGCAGGAAATCGTAGACCTACAGATATGGAACGGCCATACTGACGGTGGGCCCCGTTCTGATGCAGGACTCCATATCCCTCTTACAGCCTCTTTGCCTTTGGCTATGCCGGGGCCGTAGAAGGCGATGCTAGATATATGTGCGGTGGAAAAAATGAGAAAACGAACAAGGAATTCCTGCAAAAAGGCCCCTCCAGGCATTAACGAAGTGTTAACATAAGGACTAAGAATCTTTCCTTTATACGGTATCAGATTCATGCTTCTGCGATTCGATAAGAATTGATTTTAGGCAAGCTTTTTTCACTCGGCTTGTTCAGACAGAAATTCTATTTATTGATATATTCAAGAGCTCGCGGGGTAGGAATTGGACAGAAAGACTGGGAGTCCCAGAAGAAGGATAAGAAATCATTTTGGAATCATTTTCATTGAATTTTTCTATCGAATTGGATTAAGGGGACTATAGGCATTCGAAGGGCTCGTACGTATTACTCTCCGAGGTATCTGGGACTGTACAGGATTGTTCGTACTGTTCACGACTGTACGACGTGGCAGGAGGCCGACGTGGCTCAGTATTGGAGTACGTGCTACAGTACCGGAGGGTCTCCCCGTGATCGTGACCAGAATAACACCAGCCGCGATTTTGCACGAGCAAAACGATCGCCAGAATCGCAGGAGTAAACCTTAACTCCCCTCGCTTCGTCTCGCCGTGTCTTGCCTCGCCTGCAGACCGCTGTGGACGCGACTTGACCGATTTATTTCAATTTATACACAAATTATTGATTTCCTTCTCTTTTCTTTCAAATTAAAAATTAAGGAGTCGAACTTTTCGCTGATATCTTAAATTTTGATTTTAAAGTCGCGTATAAATCGACGAAATCGCCGCACATAAGGTGCAGGCGTCAGCTGCTCTTTGTCAGCTGATTGACCGATTTACGTTCACAACCGTTGCTTAGCTCCATTGTATTCGCCTGGCTCATGGGTGTATTGCAGTTTCTATAATTTCTATGTATTTTAGTGTCTACTTTCGGGCTCGCAGAAGACTATTGACTCCATGCAACCCGCGAGAAAATTGTCTTTTAAATAGCCAACCAGGTGTCACGTGCATTAGTAATGATTGAAATTTAACCGAAACTGGAGTTTGAATTCAACCATCGTGCTCGGCTGCAGCTAACTGCTCCGAAGAATGTGAATAATTGCTTTTTAATGGATTAATAATGAGCCGAAATCCTCTGATATCCTATTTGGCTGAAAATTCGGAGAAAATATATCCCGCGAAAGTTTGTCCTAATTCATTATTTAGTTAAGTATTATTAGGTAAAGGGAGACGAAGACGAAGAGGAAGAGGAAGAAGGAGATGAGGATAAATTTCCGCGTTATTAAAACGTTCGAATTTTATTATTTCTGTTTCAATTTCCGAGTGAATAGTATATAGTATAGATAGGTACGCGGCGGATGCACGCAGATTGTTATTCGCCGGAAGTAGGGGGCATCTTTGCTGTTCGTATAGGGTATTTTATTTTATTTTTTCATTTTTTCTTTTTTCTTTTTTCTTTTTCTTCTTCTTCTCAACAATAAACGTATGGTAGTCAGTAACACAAACAGAAACTTCGTGTAGGATAAGATAAAGCGAGACAGCTACAGCCGTTGCCGCTGCCTGTCACGTCGTAAAAGTCAGCCAAGCGTTATAACCGTTCTGTTTCATATCCTGGCCTTTCGTCGTTCGCCTTACGTCTGGTGCCGGTTTTGCATAAGGTCGCACGTTTCCATTCCCTTCCTCACTCAGTTATACATCATATTACGTATGTCGCATAACATTTTACACATATACATACGAACGCAAATGCACACGTCTTTTGATTCTGAAATCAAGTGCAAGTGCAATTTCTACCCGCGACATTTTAGTATCCCATGTATACCTGCATTACTCGCATGTTCCTTCGTGTTTCCCACTTTCATTTCGGAATTCGTTGAGCCCGAATTTTCTCAACTGTAGCTGGGTACGTATACCTACGTACGGGGCGTATTCGAACGCCACACCGATCTCTAAAGATACGGTAATTACGTAATTATTACTCTTCGAGGAAACATTGCCAAAGAGATTTAGATTGTTGGGTGAAACCAGCTGATAGAATGGACAAACCAATTATATCGTTAAAGGCTACCAGACCGTAATATGGTCCTGCACGCACGAGCTGTATAACCCATTTTGCACTTTTAACTTTCAAAAATGCGGATTTTTAGAATTATTTGAAAAATTTCAACACAGATTCAGTGACCGATCAAACTTTATGCGTATAGTGAATTTAGCCTACGATTTTCTCGATCGGTTTTCATCTCGTATACTTTTCCCCGTTTATATTTTACCTCATTTTTTTTTATAAATTCGGTATTTTACTTCCCTTCATTTCATTTAACTACGAATGACAGATTCGTTCGTACACGTGGGTATATATTATGTGCAAATATTGAAACGCTTTTATTGACTTGACGCCCCGATTACATTCCCGAGTTTTTCAACCGGCAATTCGGCACTACGACCGAGTCGATTAATTAAAATTATACGCTGGGGAAATACCGATTTATTACACCGTGAAAATTGGCGATTAAACTGACTTGGGGACAGACGATGAATATATTACAGAAAAGAAATGTCATACTCTCGCGGAATTACTGAGGAAAAAGTGAAAATATATTACCTTATCTATTCACTCCGTAATGAGCCATTCAACCCCGGCGACATTACCATATACCGTGAAAAAAAAAAAAAAAAAAAAAACAGAATAGGAAGAGTGCTGGTATATGAATAATGAGTTGATATAACGATGGTTCGATTAACTTTAGATGTGAAAAGATTTGTTAAACTTTCGTGGGTAGAATGCATGTGAAATAGCTATTGAAGTGGGTATATATATATATGAAATTTGCGTTATTATCGAAGTTATGGGGAAAAAGATATCGAATTGAAATCAGAATTCGCTTTCATTTCCACATCGACAAACTTTAGGGAAAGCTTCGACTGGGGCTTGTTTACCCGCTATATTTCCTTGCATTTAGGATATATTCATCCATCCGAAATCCTCTCGCAAGTAAATTGAGGGAAAAGATTAAGTCATAAATTCAATTTCACCGCTAGGCGCTCGCTCGAGTCCACCACTCGTCTTGCCGCGAAACGCATGAATATTCATTCAGAATTTTCGTATTTGGTATTCACATTGAAAATTCTTTGAAAACTTTCATGAAAATAAAACGGTCAATTTATCAATATGAATTACCATTATTTCATTCACTTATATACGTAGACATTCATTCATCGTTTCCAGTCTTAACGCGTATATAAATGCATCGCTCACGTTGTCGGGATCGTCCATGTATGCGCCCCGCGACCGCGCGGGTGTCTCGAAATATTTGAAATTCGAATAAAGCTTGAAAATATAAAGAAATATCTTCTCTTCTATTTTTCTTTCTTTCTTTTTTTTTTTTTTTCTTTTTACTTTACCGTAAAACCGATGCCAACAGTCGCAGCAAAGTTTCCAGTCTGAAATTTTCCGGTGTCGAATTGAACCAGCAACGATGTTTTTCCCACGCCACTGTCGCCGAGAAGAATAGTCTGTAACATGATAGAAAAATTTCTAAACTACGTGACTATTTATTTTATTTTTCTTTTTCTTTCCTTCTCGTTTCAAACGTCTTAGCAGATTTTTACCACTCTCGTCATTTTCAACACTCTATTCCGAGGCGGTGATATCAGAGGGTTGATTAGTGCCTGGCTCATTATAACTCGGAACGACTTAATCATTGGGTCGATTCATCAGTCATTTCAGCCAGCGCTGACCACCGTGACGAGAATACTAGCAGCTGCTTTTAACTTTGCCCAATCGCGGGTTTGGGCTTCGTTTCAATATATGGGCTACCTTATAGTTCCATTCACGGACGAAATCAATACGCGGAGATTTGATTTTTCGGAAGTGAGAGAACGGACTTGATTTACTCCTAGTTGAACCGTTAAAAGTCGTTATTACCGGTGGCAAATACTTGAAGAAAAAAATAAATGAGGAAAATTCTAGAAATGAAAAAGGGAGAGTCGTTTCAGGAGACGATATAACGAAGGACCGTTTTCCTCGTGCTAACTGCTTCCTTATTGTTCTCTCCCGGGAGATGAGCCACTATATCATCCCAGTGGAACCCTGACGACTATATACACGACGATGGCTGTGAAATATGGCTTGTCGATGTGAATGGTGTCAATAATTCATCGAACTTGCGAAGAAAGTCTCACAGAATTTCGTCCCTGTCTAGCTAACTCCCCCCAAAAAAAAAGACAGAAATATAATGATCGATTAAGTATTAGAGAGTTTCTACGCTCTTCGTTTTCCACAGCTTAAATTATTGCTCATCTATTTTGGCTTATTCACTCATTGAAAACTGTGTCATAAAGTACTTGTCTCCTTTTCTGAACTCTCGAAAAACAAAAAACAAAAACAAAATGAAACAAAAGTTTTATTCGCGCTTTGCGGTCGGTAGTAATTTCACGTTATGGGCTCCCAGTGAGCAGACAAAGGCCCTGGAACTGTCTAGGCTAAACATTGGCAGGTGTGTCTATTGTGTTACATCGAATAGTCTGCACCGGTCTTAGGAATAGGCTCAGGTCCGAGGTTCGTGAAAAAAAAAAGAAGAAAGAAAAAAAGCAAAAAAGAAACATAGGAAATTGAGGTAGCATTGTATGTATAGTTACAAACAGGAGTTTTTTAACACCTTAGAAAAATGACAGCTGCTCACCTGCTCGTTTCGTTATTAAACGTGAAGGTATTTGAGAAAAATATAGAAATGCAGTTGTACATATTTACCTACATAACGTATGATAACTGATAGAAAACGATTCCCAGGAAAAGTTTCGAACCGGTGCATCAACCTGTCTTATTACGTAGTCAAGAGGACTAATTTAACACCGTGCTAATTGGCATCTGCTTATTATACGCTCGCCGAAAATGATTGGGGCTACTTTGCGAATAAGCAGAGTGAAGTTGAAGCCTGTGTTACGAATAAGAGAAAATAAAATAGTAGAATTGATCGAAGGGTGGATCACGCTGAGTCTTACAATCGCAGACCATTTTTCTTTACTTTTATTTGAACCTCGTAGCTTGTAAAATTTACAAGCTCGATGAGATCAAATCTTCCTCGACTCCTTCGCGTGGGTATAATAGAACGCGGAGTTACGTGATCGAGTGACAAAAAAAAATGTTGATATTGATCAGCAGCATTCGTCGGTCCTTCGTCAAAGGCTAGGTCCATGAGGATTCTACCTATAAGAGGGTTGAGAGGACGAAATGACCACCCGTCGACAGGGTTAAAATTTTTACAATATATATACCTACATAGGTTGTCGACGTCGCGTAACACAATTAAATACGTTTACCTTCCCAGCTCGTGTTTTTTTTAGTTTTACATAAATTTCTCATTCATATTTTCCCTCTGTCGAAAATTTCTTTTCAATTCTACGTTGCGTATTACGTTCGTCAACATCAATCGCAACAACGACTTGTCAATTTTAATCAGAATTATAATGAAGTCAAAAGATTCATTTCCATTTTATTATTGTATGCATGGAATTACGTCCTGCAAGTAAAGCATTCGAGGCTCAAATAATTATCTTTAACGATTATTGCCCACAATTCTCAGACCCAATTACAATTATAGATCTACTTATTACTCTTGAACAGCTAGCTCGTCTCTGTCTCATCGCTTCAAGGCTGTACCACAGGAGCATTAGCACACGTCACTCTTCGAGCATTAAAATGACTAGGCGAACGCTCATGGACGAGATTAAAGAAATTTTAAAATCAATCATACTTTTCACTCCAGACTCTTCATATATGTATATTAATCGCTAATTTTTTGCACGGATTATATTTACGGCAAAAATCCTCAATCCGTTATAATAATTCGTAGAAATTTTTCCTGGGAATAAAATGTGTGAAAAAAAAAAAAACTTTCCGAGAGGTCGTAGTTCGTTTTACCTTTATCGCGGTACCATCGGAACAAGGTGACTGCCGTGGCGTAGGGAATAAATACTAGCTGTGTATAGAGAACCTTGGAACCCCACAGCAGCATATCGCGTTACTCGTTTACCGTCCAAGCGGTCCAGACGCAACTCAAATACTTAAACGAAGCCAGTCGTCTCTCGCTGCACGCTATGCCCTGCGTTTCATGTACGTAGTAGGTAGGTAGGTACACGTACCTACGTATATCTGCTTACCACATCGCCAGTGGTACTCAATGTAAGTTTTTTTTCTTTTTTATTTTTTATGTAAAACAGAAGAAATGATTAAACGACGGATAGTTTGATAAAAACGAATTTTATCGTCATTAAATTGACCGAGGATGTAATTCATATTATTTGAAATGAATATGAATCGCGGCGAGCATCTCTCTGGCATGATTAGTCGATTATTAATGTTTTGCGTGACGGGAACTCCCTAGAATTCTGTAGGACTTCCCGAGGGATGGGAGGTTCGGGATTGCCGAGAACCGTCAACCCTTTTCCATTTATCTAAACGCTCGACGGTCACCCTGAGGCTTTCAAGAACTTACATGGGGTTCCTCCGCGAAACCTGCAGGGATGTGTAGAACTACACAGTCCGAAATTCCAAGGTCGAAAGCTCGCATAAATCACGCGGAAACTATTTCAAAGTTCGCAGTTAATAGGGAGCGCGGAAGTTTTTCACCACTATTCAACTTGCTCCCAACTTTTTCTGCTAATGATTAATCACACTTCTAAAATTCTCGTTTTTTCTTCTTCCTCCTCCTATTCTCCTCCTTTTTCGTTACTTCGTGATTTTTCTTCGATTCGCAATCTACGAGCATTTTCTCATTTTCTATTCCCAAATCGCCAAGGCGATGGTTTCGATCATGAATGTCGTCTCTCGCGTAGAGGGAATCCAGAAAAGTTAGAAATTTCGAAGATCTGACCGAATGAATTCGCCGTTTGATTTTTAGATACAATTATCATCTGCATTTAAGTTTTGTGTGTTCGTATGACGATCTTTCTACCAAAAAAATTCCTGCTCCTATCGCGTCGGTTCGCGCTTAAGGAAAGGTACAGTAGGATGAGGATAAGACGGGAAAGTGGTTGACGAAGGGGTCCAGGACAGGATATATAAGTGGAAAGTAAACAGCTAGTAAGTCTTATCTCCGGTGTCCCGACGAAGAGAAGGACTTTGGTTGACGAACAAAATAGCTGGCCAGAGCAAAGCCGAGTGATTTCAGATTGAAAACAGGTTCTCTTATGCTTCCTTCTCTCTCCTCGCCCTTTGGGTATAATAGTATACCGCGCGTTGATACGTGGATATTCTCGCCGGTCCAGCTCTTCTATATACTCGTCCACTCGGTTTTCGTATACACATATATATACAAGATCTACACAACAGCGAAAATATCGTCTATATACGGCACTCAAACTCAGATCCACCATTTTGTATATCCTACTCGGTAGAATGTTACCGCGTTTGCCTTTCGGCTCCAGACTACTCTGGGGCGACAGGGCGGGTAAGGTAAGGTAAGGTAAGGTAAGGAAAGCAGAGGAAATCCTCAGGGAATCCGTTCGCGCGGACACTCAACCCTGATGATCCTATTTCAGTTACCAAAAAGTTAACTCCACTTTGGGTCACGCAAACCAAACCGTTATTATCAGTCCGAAAATTTATCTAACAAATTTACTTAGGTATGAATTTAATAACTCGCCTGAGATGGTTGGTGTACAGTAGCTGTATATTAATTAACATGCGATGTAGAGTTCGAATGAAATATACTTAAGGTTCAGACCAGAAAGTCCAAGAATGAAATAACCCCTGTTTCTATTTGCGATGAAACTTTGAAATGATGTTAAAAAAATGGCATTCTTGTATACCCACTTAAATAGTAAGTTTCTTCATTGAACTACATATGCTGTGGCATAAGCGGTAATGGTAAGAGGTTCATATCTTAAAGTGTATGAAAACCGACAAACACTCAGTGACTCAGACGAGAAACATGTCTGATTCGCAACCGCCTGCCACTTCTATTACCACGAGAACTCTAACTCAATTTGTATGCGGAGGCTTGATTCGACCAGATGTGCTCACGCGGTTATACATATACGCCATGAGTACCCAGACAACCTTCTTCTTACTCCGCGAGTCATTGCCAGTACAAAAATTGATGTAGATTTTACCAGTCATAAGTTACGTGAGAAGATTTTCTCCTCAGAAATTTATCTTTTTTGTTTTTTTCATCAATTTAGTTTTTTTTTTTTTTTTCTGGAGAGAGAAAGAGAGAGGATATATATTCGTAGCAAGGATTCAATTTTCTATCCGAACGCGAAAACCATCTGGTTTAGAACGTTAGCGTTTGTCCGAATCCACAACCGGAACCATATAACAGAAGTGGAGTGAAAATCAGAAGCAGAACGAGTGCAGAAGCGGAGGTATACCTTACTCTTCAGGGTTATGTCCTATATAGATATTGTAGTCCGTATAACTCGCAGCTGGAAGTACAAGCACAGTGTTCTCAGACAGCGAGGCGAGTCCAACTTCACCGTGACGAGAAGAGAGAGGAAGAAATCACCCGGGAAAAGGACAGAGTTACCAGAAGGGGAACTTAAGAAAAAGAAAATGAAGAGCTAAGAGAGAGACGGAGACAGAGAGAGATAGAGAGAAAGAGATGGAGAGAGAAAGAGAGACGAACGGACCGCATGCAGCATATAAGAACCTCTACGATGTCTGATCGCGGTTCATGGAGGGAAGATGATGACCTTGAACCACCCGTAACACACGCGAACTTTCAGACTGCGCAGGAGTTTTCGGGTCCACTGTCTCCCACGGGAGCCAGTTCCCAAACGGTAATTATCCCCTCGTATAATGCTGAGGTAGAGAAAGAATCCACCGATTTGAACCACCCACGATCATACCTTAACTTTAAGTGAAGAAAAATTCTGACAAGTTTCATGGAAGACTTACCTTGTGCGCAATACCTTCATCCTTTGGTGAGAAATTCTTTCGAAAACCATGTGTCGCTAGGCTGTTATCAGACCCTTGAGATTCGGTTCGATACGAATTATTGAGCACCTCAATCGGCGGCTTGTAGTCTCTATAGCCAGTCGGCGACGGTGTTGTAGTTGGTAATTGTTCGCCGGTATTGCCAGGGGCTAAACCACCGCTGGTACCGTTCAGGTAGCTTAACGCAGCTTCTGATATCTCGTCATCGACCTCGAATACGTCATCGCTCATGCTATCGTCGCCCGTCATTATCTGAAATGAAAGTAGAGGATAAATCGGTGACGATTATAATGCGGCTTTGACGATGGATTATATATTGCGCCTCGTCGAACTTTTCACCGCACAATTTAACCTCGACGAGTACTCGATGATTGTACATAGATTTTACAAAAAATTTCACTGGAAAGTATCCGAGTGTACGAAATTATCCTATACCGCGAAATCCGTCTAAACTTCGATGAATGAACGGTGAACCCTCCATTTCATTTCGACGAACAGACCGCCCTACGACCCCGGGCGACAATGTACCAGGGCGGCCCTATGCGGCGTCACCAGCTCCCCCCACTTTATTTCGGGGGCATCCTGGCCCGAGGGCACAAAGGGTGCCCCCCTTTTTTCCCCCTTTCTTTCCCGTGGGCAGAACGGGGCCCCTGTTTGCGTCACGGGCGTATCTAGATCCTGGACGAACGACGGATTTAGTATAGCGTAGCTTTTATGCAAATCAAGCTTAAGTGCAGCTTGAACGCGTTTTCTCACTTGAGTAGGTAGTACTACTGCACTTGTGTTTGAGAGCTGTTCAGATCAGACCGATATTACGTGATCTGAATCTATAGGCGGAAAGGCTGCAGGTGTAATCAGGACTGCGAATGTTTCATTTACAAGGATTTTTTTCCAATAATAGGGAAACGTGTCCCAAGATAGTGGGCGTAGTTTGTCACTTCTCTGATCAATTTATACTGCGTATGCAGCAAGCCTCCACTCTACAATAAATTTTGACGAAATTAGTCCAGGAGATATCGAGATATGCTGTAATGAAATTTGGGACTGCCACCCCATCAACATTTGATTTTGAAATCGTGCTAGATTCGTACTTCGAGATGTACGAAGCGAAAAAAATTTCATCGAAATTGCACTTTTTCGAAAACACATTATTTCACCTACTTTTCAAACCCCACGAACCATTTTAGTTCAAATTTTATACCGAAGCTGCGAATTATTCGAGATGACTTTGTTCCGAATTTCGTTGAACCAAGTTTACTCGTTCGATAGTTTTTTGATACAAGATTCAGAATTAATCAAGCAAATTTAGACTCACGTTTAATGAGGCAGATGCTGGTACAGTGACCATTGCTGGGCTGCTTCCGCTGCCACCTCTCATCTTGACTTTGCGCTGGTGTAATTTCTCTGTTGTAAATTATTGTCACATCGGGTTTCTGAAATCAGACATATTATATTGTATAGTAAAAATTGTAGGTACCAGGATTCGAAAAAGGAGCGCATCTTCTTGGCAAAAATAATTGACATACTGAATGCGGTGAAAGGTCAGACTTATAACGCGATCATACATATATGCTCGAATCGAAGCTATTTTTTTTTGTCAAGTCCGTCAGAAATTCGACGAAATATTTCACTGAATTCTCAGATAGGTATTATTCAATAGCCCGCCCACGTGTCCCTCGACCTTTACCCCGTCTCTATACCGTGAACCGTTTAACTTATGGATTTCTCTCCTCGTCACTCACCTGGCGCTAAGGCTAAACCATCAGGGACGTCTCTCTTGTACCCTTCTTGGTCGGGAGACCCACCCATTATTATATCTACACCCGCCCACGCTAGTAGCTGACTTCTATAAGTCACTGCTGAATGTATACTTGAACTAAATTTGAAAGATGTATGATATACAACCCAGAAAGTAGCTAATTCCCAGGGTTCGAAAAAACCCATCGTTTATGAAGCAATAAAAATTAAAAAGCCTGAAGAACTCGAGCGTTTTTTATTCGGAGTAGATTTTTCGTTAGTTTCGTATAGAAACATGGAAACTTGGAAGGTTGGAATAAAAATGCATATCGTTTCGCAGTTTTTGTTGACAACTGCGTCTATATAACAAATATCGAGAAAACCTTCTCTACTTCGAGTCTTCAGCGCTAAAAACTCCATCGAAGAGAACCAATTGATTTAAATTATGCCAACGGCGTTAACTGCGTTTTGTTAAAAAGTAACTTTTTAATTTGAGAATCAGAGGCATGGGATTTGCCAGTAAATAATTTCAAAATTGCAGTATAAGTCTTGAAAATTTCACATTATAAATTGCGAGGCATGAAAATTGGCGCGATTTTTAACCGTGAAAAATTCATTGCACCTCGACGATAGGTAGGTAAACGTCGATGGATAGCAGACTGCACTATAATGATCGCGTATTATACCTACTGCCGTAATCGAACGGTTGTTTCAGGGGTAGAAAACCATTAGTCGCGGCCATTTTTCAGCGTTGAATAATGCACGGGGTTATTGCAACCGCGTTTACGTACTTTTTTTCTTTCTCACATGAATTAGCAAGAAAGCTATACAAGCTGCCGCATCTTTATGTTTGAATGAAATTTCCTTATGCAAGAAAGCTCTCCGCCGTAGAACGCGATTCGTATAATTTTCCTCGCAAAACCATACATTCGCTGGAATACATTAAATCTGTATGAACCTACCATCGATTTCCTCCATAGTTTCGATCTCTCAAGTAATAAATGCGGTGCAGTCGTATATAGAGTTAAAGCTCGCAATCGGATCTCTGATCAAAGCAGCCGCGATCTTGAATCAAGCTTTGCTCTATATACATAATATGTATATTTAAAGGTACATATATACAATACATTATACATGTGTATGCATAGAGTATGTAGCTATCTCTATTTGTACGTGATGATATGTCGGTAAGCACTTCCCTCTGTAACTTGAATCGCTTTGCTAGTTAGGAACATGAGCTACGAACCGAAAACCGATGCATATTTTGGATGACGAATCCAGTTGTTTCGCTATTTGAGGCCGTATATATATTTTTAAAGTGCGATTAAAGGCCGAGAAAGAAATGGACATGATGCAGTAATTCTTTTATCGGTATCTCATCGTGTCATCGTGCAGTTTATTCAGGTGATAAAATTATGCGTTTTGGTAATAATAGTTAGTACGGTTATCTCGTCTAAGCCGAGGAATCGATCGACACGATCCGTGTCACAAATTGAGGCCAACGAGGCCGCCTGCGCGTTAAGCACGACCTTTGAAGCGACCTTCATTCTACGAGTTAAACATTTTTATTTTTATTTTTTTACATTTTCGAATCCATTAAACTTCAGTCTTTCATTTCTTATGGCATTTTTGTTTTTTGACAATTTTTCAATACTTGCATGCAGGTATTCATGTTCTAAGACGTGGCGTGGGTTAAAATTATCTATATGACTCTTCGAAGAAATGAAAATTAATTTATTCCACCGGAATGTTGATCTGGAATAATAATTGAAAGAAGAAAAAGGAAACTTGACGAAACTAGAGGCTCAAAGTTTTCTTTGAAATTGAAATTTTTAAACGGCCTAAATTGCAGCTGTGTGGAAAGAAATTTTCTTTTCTTTTCTTTTTTTTTTTTAAGTAATGGAATCAAGGCTGGATTGAATTAGCTACGTTAACTCGAAGAAATTGAATTTACTCTAATGTTGAAAGCTTTTCGAGATTGAGTTTAAACTTTGTTATATATGCGCCATGTTGGAGATCAGAATTAAGCAGAATCAGCTGGTCACTTGTCAACAAATGATCACCTACAGCCATGCGTACCAGTTCCATATAATTCAAATCCATAACTACGATCTATAGAATTTTACGAATATCATAGTCGTACAGTTTATAAAGAAATTAGAAGCCAAAAGCTCATAAAAAAATGTAAAAAAATGAGAAAGAGAAAAATTGGATAGATAAGAAAATGTATCATCCTCGAGTTTGAATTCCTGTTTCCTTGAAATTTGCTAAAATTATTCTGGGGGATGGATCAAGCTTCATAAATTCACGATAAAATTCTGTCACTGCTCTGTGAGAATTAGGATTCATGCTTCTGTGGAAAAAATGCTGATTTTATGCTCCTACCTACCCAGAAAGTAGCAATCAAAGGCTGGCTTGTTCACTCGTCAATTACCATTGACGAAATCGTACCTTGACGTAGTCATATCACGAAACGACACTCTCAGAGCATATACCTATATTTTAATCACTTAGAAAAAAGTCCGAAGCCGAGATGTTGGAGTGACAGTAGATGGTATTACACGGTTTTCCAAGAACTGGGTAAGATGCGTCGATTCCGACGCAAGCGCATCTCGACTCCTGTCTAATATTATCCTTGTATCTATTACGTCACGGTTACGTGTTGCGTCACGGATAGCTACGTACAATTCAGCGGTGTTAAGGCACGTGGTGAAATGTTTTACGTTTCTATTCGCCCTGACTACTCTTGACGCGGGATTATAAACGGTGGAAAAAAAAATTCCCGCGGGATTAGCGAGGGCCGAATAATACACGCGGCGTTAATTTTTCACAAACTTCCTGCTGCACCAGGCTTGCCCAGGATATGGCGTAAGAAGTGCCAACGAAACGAGACCAAACTAACGCGACGGTTTCGTCGGGCTTCGCCTCCTGCTATCGTTCGCATAACTATATAGCATGCCTACGGATCGATGAGACGCAGATTACGTCACGAGACGCCCCTGCCCGACGCTCGACGCTCGACGCTCGACGTCGACCCCGACGCACGCTTACGAACGCTGCCGGAGATCAATGGGCGCGGACCGCGCGTTTCGCGAACTTCTGGATTCAAAAATTCTCCCATTCTTGACGCAGGCCAAGATTACTCCTCCGCGAACTCACAGGAACAACCATGACCTACACAAACGTCCGACGGACCGAACGAAATTCGGCCGAGTCTCGATTTTCGAAAATAACGGAAATAATTTTTCACTACGAATTTAGGACTGATTCACTGATTTTTTTTTCACATTTTAATGAAAAATCATTCGTCAGTGCAAAAGTGTGCCATGAAATTTTCCAGAGTCCCGATTCTTCAGGTTCGAAAATGGCGGGCATTTAAAATTCTGAAAAATTAATGAGATCTATATTTTTTTATGATTAGAGATGAAATAGGAGGGTTTTTTCAATTTTCACATGAAAACTAAGAGAAAACAGAAAACAGAGTCTTGAAAAAAAGAAGAAAAAAAAAACTAAGCTTTCATATTTCACGAATCATTATTTTTCGCACATATAACTTAATACTGCAGAGTTAAATTTAACTATGTACATATACATTTGCATATTTGACTCGAGAGAAACGTGTATATAGGTACCTATGTACAGTTCGGTGATCGTTAGCTAAAGAATCTATAAAAGTCTGCCGCAGTTAGGAGCGACGAAAAATCCTAACTAAGTCAATTTGTGAATTCGTTGTAACAATTTCTGGGCTGCAGATATAACGATGTCTCTTCTTCCGTTGTTAGAACTAATTAATGTCTCATTTATAGAATGGTCAGATAATTATATCGAGGATGGATATATAATATAGAAAATGTCTTTCTTTTAATAATAATATAAGAATCGAGCGATTCATTCCTGCCTACATAGATTTTCGACCTTTAAATTCCGCGATCCACTCAATATGTTATGTAATAACAAATTCTTAGACCGTGGCCCGTAAAAACACCTACGTAATATATAGCTGGCAGCGTTTTACATCGTGACTCTTGCCTATTTTCTCTCCGCGCGCGAATAATCTCTATATATCTGCTGAAGTATGGGATGAAAGAGATCAACGGAGCGTGTCTAACGACATTGAATTCGCGGACGACCATGTATCGCCGACTAAAACTCATACTCCAAAGACAAGAAAGCGCGAGCATTGTCCAGAATCGAATACAGCACTCACAGTTGACGAAAATTTGCAAAAATCTATCAAACTTCTAACTCGAAAATGACCATTGTTCAAAATTATAGAAATACAAGATCTATACTGCATAATTATAATATTGCAAAAATAAAATGACTCCGAAATTAATTATTTTGTTATTAAAAATTAAATTCTATCGCCCAAGTAAGTGAAAAAATCGCCTCAAAATTTATGACATGATTCAGAATTTCGAAAAAACACCAGCTAGTGCCCTCCGCAAGTTTTGTGCTGGTTTGATCAACCCTTCGCTACAGGGTGGATAAACCCTCGGCCGATAAGATCGCGTACCGTCCTCGAATTATCGTCCCTGGTAGTATAAATGGGGATGTAGAGTCAGAGGGTTGGTGGGGTTGTTTAACGATTTCAGTTGCGCGATGTGAAAATTTTCTGTGCGCGTAAACGGCAGAAATCTTTCCTCTCGCGACACCAGATGACGACACTAAACTCCAACCGAGAAATACCACAGCATCCTTTACACCGTTGTAATCAAGGTCCTAATCTCTGTCGAGCAAAGTACTCGAAATACAATGACGAGGAATGACGAGGTGATTATGTTCTCGGAAAGAAAGAAAAAAAGATATGAGAAAAATGTAAAATAGGAAAATGGACTGCAGAGGAAGAGAATATGACAAAGAAGACCGTGTAACGCGAATGACAAGAAAAAATGGGGACAACCGCGCAGCTCAAGAGACTTTCCAATTAGCACGAAACGACCCTGAGCCAAGATATTTTAATTTCAAATTTTACTTTCGGTTTTAATTGAGCAGGAAAGAATTTTCTCTAAAAAAAAATAAAAAGACTTTGCTCAGAAAAAATGACATGCAAAAGCGGATAGAAAGACGAAAAACCACGAGGACACGTCTGTGACCGGAATTAGGAGCTTTTCTTTCATTCCGCATAGGATTCCGCAGTAATTTATAAAATGTCTGAATTTTCAAAAATAAAACAAAAAAGAGATCCGAGAGAGAGAGGAAGAAGCAACCTCTATATTTCAAAGTGACACATGAAACCCTGTTTGCTCTGCGGCGCGGGCGTGACGCGACGTCGGCGTCGGTCGCCATCTTGCACGTCTGCGTCCTTTGGCCAGAGGCCCAGGCAAGCAGAATACCAGGTAGGTCAAATGGGGCACCGCCCATACCACCGATTGTGGAAATTATGACCAAACTGGTGCTGCCGTTTCGGGCTCTATAGGTGCTTTCATCCCTTGCCTTGTATGGAAGAAACGAGTCTACCTCATCCGCGATAACAGGAGAAGATGAAATCGAGGAGTTAGAGTTCACGTAGAACCAGGAGCTGTACCAGGAGCTCAACGTTCGTTCCTAAATTCCATCGCGCCTTTACTCAGTTCTCGCTTTACTTCGATATGCGGTCTCGTCGTTTCATTGATTCGTTATTAGTTTGATTGCGGCTATGATTTAAGTTTGCGATTAGTTTCTTCTGCGAAACGAGATCTAGGGGATTCGCTCTTTACAATTCTGCCTGCAGAGTTACTTTGAATCGCAGTTGCGATAGGAGGCGAAAAAGCGTATATCTAATGATACAGCGCAGCTTTGATCTTTGAATGAAAGCTCGCAGCTCCGCGCTGCAGCAAATTATCACCGTAAGAATTTAAAACGCGATCGCATCGCAGTAGAAAAAACTTAGCCGCTATTCCGCCGGCTTTAGAGAGAACCGTGAAAGTGATGAGATATTTTCAACGAATTCTCATTGCAGATTGCGGGGAGGAAACATTCCGTTCCCACGGTTTAAAATACGGACTTTCATACCGCGCCCTTATTCCACGATATAGTCTTCGGCCATTTTATTTTCTATCAAAGTCTTCCCTTCCTTATCTTGTCCTTTTTAAGGATCACTCATATCCTCGAATTTATACAGCAGTCCAGCGCGAATTAGTTACAACACTATCCTCGAGCCTGCGCTACGAGCTACTGCAAACCGGCATTTATCTAGCCTCAGCTTAGCTGCAACTGATACACTAGTCACGGTTGTCAAACAGGAGCAACTACTTAAGGTATGAAAAAAATAAATTTAAAGTAAAGGACGCAAGTATGTATAGCCAAAGGATTACACGTCTCTATGGAATTAAGATAGCAAAGTAATTAGGTGTTCACTGTACGGCATTATAGGTACGGAAACTATCAACCAGTACAATTTATGCACATAAGTAACTTCCTACAGAATATATACGCAGCTAAGTGGACATGTAGGTATCTTTACCCTGCGAGATAAGAAGCGAGAAAATTGAGCAAAAGGAGAAATAATCTGTTGCGTTTCGCAGAGTAGACTAATCGTCGGTTATTTTATGTACATAATCGCATGTCTTAGAGGATATAAATTCGTAACACGATCTGCCACACCTTATCCCCCGCATGTATTAATGACTTTTTCATTTACCGCGTTTCGCGCGCTCGATCGCTTATCGACGATTGTTCTTTTGATATGCGATACTCGCTGTGCATAAGACTTGGGTTAATCAGACGATAATACATTGGCTAAGTTCAAAGTTTTGAAGTTATCAAAAATCGAGCAGACACTATAGCCGGCATCAATTCGTATATATATAAATTTGGCAGATATCCAGCGACCGTTCTTATCGCAAAGCCGTGTCCCAGCGGCAAGATAACGTGTGATAAAAATGTGCAAGTAACGATATTCATTACCCAAACATATTCGTTCGTTAAAAAGTTATCAAAATATATTTCTTCGGTCTAAAAATCGACGTTTTGTGTCAAGGTTTTTCATATTTTTTTCTATGAGAAGAGCTTCCGGAATTATTAGCTTTCTTTTTAGCCGGTAAATCGCCTTTGCAACGACTGACGTATTTGTTCAGGGGCGGTACGTGGGTTTAAGGGCCAGAGGTGAACCTCGATCGGGAGCCTATGTTCAACCTTTTACCAAAACGCGTACGTGGTCGATGGGTGGCGTGTTGTGGGTGGGGTGAAACTGCTGAAGGGCAGTGAGTGAGCGAGTGAGAGAGAAGGAGAAAAGAGAGAGAGAGAAAGAGGGAAGGAGAGGAAGAGAATGGGAGGTCTGGTCGCAGTGTTGTAGCTGTTAGCAGCAGACGGTCAAAAACTTACCTGACCGGTTACTTGCTCGGGACTATATCTTTTTCTCTCTTTCTCGCATGTACCTTTTTTGAAAAAATAAGATATAAAAAAACAAGAAACGAAGAAAAGGAGGAGAGGAAGAAAAAATAAACACTTTTCCACTTCCTTTCTGGTTTATTTCTTCCTCAATCCTCCTCTTCCTCTTCTACTTCTTCTTCTTCTTCTTTTTCTTCCTCATTCATTTTATCTCTCTGACGTGTCAGTCTTCCGCAGTGATCTTGCACTTTAGCAATAACTCTTCAACAATGTCAATTAGTTCGACACTGATATTCCATCATTCGATTTCATTACACTAATACCTCCGTGTACATGAATTGATAAATAATTCACGGTGCAGGCGATGCCGTTGATAGAAGAGCGGCGACTGAGATACTCACGAATCAAGATAACAATATCGAAGTCAAGATCAACCATTCATTATTATACATGCCATGGTATTCAATTATAGACAGTATTAATAGCTACGTAATTTATACGCTGAAAATATACAGGTGCATCGTTCAGGTATCGCCCAACGTCTGGCTCTAATACTGACTAAGGCTATAACCCGCGCAGCTTTGTATCTCAAGTATGGAGTAATAGCGCGTATAAATTTTCTTATTAAATCAAACAATCTTACATATTTGAATACGTACATACATACGTAGGTACATACGTGAGATATACCTGTATGTGCACAGCGTCTGACGGCGCAACAGGTTACAATACAATCTAACACCGGTAACCAGGCGAGGGTAAATCCATTCTTCGATATACAAGATGTCAAACTACCTACGAAACATTTATCGACAAGGTGTGTTCTCCATTTTTTGACTACCTCTCTTTTTTGTTCCTGGTTTTTATTTTTTTCGGTTAATCAAATAATTAGTTAGAAGGTGAATACCGTAGGGTATATTCGTCGATTCGGTAAAGTCCTTTGCAGCTCGTGCGTAGGTTGGACATCGAAATGTTTTCTCTTCCTCTTCTTCGTCTTCATCTTCTTCTTCTTCTTTTTCTTTAGATTTGTTTTTTATTTGTATGGATGTATAAAAGCTTGCCACGCAAACGCAAGTCGACGAACAGATATACACGCGGTATCGATTTGCAGGTGGATGGATGCGCGCAGCGGGGGTGGTAAGAAGAGAAGAAGGGAGGGAAAAAAGAAAGCAGAGAATGAAAAGAAAGAGAGAAATATATAAGCGGAAAGGGGAAGAGAAAAGAGGGAAGAGGGAAGAGGGAAAAGGGAAGAGAGACCAACCGATCGCTTACAATGCAATTTATTACAGCGGACCACCTGCTCCCGAAATCTCAATCGACCTGGTCTCGAAACCACGAGATAGCTGGTGACAAGTCTTGAAATACAGGCTGATTCAGACGTCGTATATATATTACAAACAGTAAAGCATTGAATTTTGTTGAAATTATAATTCTCGGCGCGAAGATACACGATTCAACTATTATTTCAATTTTCCTATTCTCAAACCCGCGAGCTTTTGAAAACGAAATACACCGGCGTATGATACACCAATTTATATTTCATGTCTTGGACTAAATTACACCGTGGATACCATTGACGAAAGTTTATATTCAGAAGCTAATTACTCGCTAATTAGTTTCCTGTAAATAAGTATAAGCATCGGAAACACGGTAATTTGATCGTTACTTGATCTAGACGTTGATTCGTTTCTCAATTTCTCCTATTCCCACTTGTTGCTATCCCCAAGTTTCCTCAACTGTATATGAAGACCGGCCGTTGATCCGGGAAATCTTATCTAACATTGGACAAGGTAGATCAAGAATGAGGAATTAGCGATTGCCATTCATTCATTCATTCATTCATTCATTGAATCCTATCGAATTCCACGCACGAAAGGATCACACAGTGATCACCGTCGTACCAAAAGTGACGAGTGCCAATTATATCATCGCGATTACAAAGCACGTAATTCATTCAATGTCAGGGCCAACGTATAGAACTGCGAATGCTTTGTGCAGTGTGGTTCATTCCGCGAAGGGTAGCCTTATACTCTGCGCTCGATCGATTTCCGTTACACTTTACAGCGGCTGGCTTATGTCTACTAGGGCCACGATTCTAGTTCGAGGTCTCGAAAAATGGCGCAAGTTCGCTCCTAGAAATATTTTTTCGCAAGTTTTCCAAAGTATAATTAATAAAAGCCGAAAAACAAATAACAGATTCTTCAATTTCAAAACTTATATTCGATCGAAAAGGTGGAGAAATCTTGCGATTAGACGAGGCAAATTTCAATTTCGCAACAACGTTTGAGCACCTGCTTTGTTAAACGATGCAAGAGATTTCGCGGCAGACTTATATCCACTCGGCGTTAGATCTAAGGCATCGTTCCTATGCAAATTTAACCGTTTTAACAAATGGCGACGCCGATAATCAAAGCTGTTTGCGAAATGGTTAGGTTCTTACTCAGCGGTAACCACGCATCTCTTTATCTCCTATACAGGGTGCCTAACAAAATGGAAGTCTTAGGGGACGATGTGTAATGCACGAAGAAGCGAAAGGATAAATTATTATTCGATAAATGTCGAATCAGTTTCTCTGTTCGATTTATAACGAAAATGATGAGAAACAGTAAAGAAACGGAACGTTTTACTGGATTTTGTTTTCTATTTGGGACCCATTGCTCAACTCGTTCGCATATGCCTTAAGAATTCTTCGTCATTAGAAGAGATAATTTTCCTCGTGCTGCAGGAGGTTTTCGAGAAAAGAGAGAGCAGCGACACTCGCTAACGAGCTAAGAGCTAAATCTAGCGTTAAAATTTATGCGTTATTAACAAGTCAGTAAATTAGAACGAAAGAAGCGACAAGCTGGTCGCGTGTTTGGCAAGAAGATAGAAATCTGCAGTATAGTAGAGGGTAATATCTGTCCGACGTGCGACGGTCTTGCGCATTTTGCCATCCTGCAATATTTACGCTCGCGACTCATTTCTCCTTTTTCCCCTCTCTCTCTCTCTCTCTTTCTCCGTCTCCATTTATATACAATTCTCCGTCATTTTCATTCTATTCATTTCCACATTTCACACAAGAATATAACCGCTGCAGGAAACGGTAAACCATAAATTTCGCAATAAATCTAACCATCGTCTGCACTTATATTGAGCAACTTGAACAACTCGAGAGTATATACCAGATACCTACACGTACATACATATCTCTAACGACAATTTAACGTTTAAATTTAAATGCCTCAGAGTCTAATAAATTTGCACAAAATCTTGACCCCGAATCAGCGCAAGGAAATGATCAAATTTTATTACTTCTAATTATACATCAGTGACGGATCGTTCCGCAATATCGCGGTATACCTGTACCTGTACCTGTACCTATGTACCGTAACGTGCACAGGCGATTGCAGGTATGGATTGAAAATCTACGTGCATATATGTAGATATACGAAGATTATGATTATTACACCGTGTGTCTTTCGGATTCTCTGTATACGTTACGATGTATAGAACAAGAAATCAAGGATACGTACAGGTAGATTTTTGAGCGTAAAAACTCAACGATGATAAAATTAATATATATGCAAGACTAAAAGTCGCTGGACTGTACTATAAGTAGGAGTTATCTTGGAAAGAGGGCTGTTTATGTGACTGCGTAACGACCAACTTATATGGAGGATAACTCCATAGAGAGAAATATAAGGAATGCGGTTGTAACTCTCGACGGTTATACCTACCTGTAGTTATTCAACTATATATTTCCTCGCCCTAGCTCCAGGGTTGGGGGCTGGCTGCGCACTTACTCGGGCATAATCGGTTGCGGGCCGTGAGGAAAGCCGTATAATGTCATAACGTAACTACCAACTAACTTCGCATATAAATACCTATACTGTTACAAGTAACAAGTATCTACGCTTATATAGCTATCGCGATACGCGTAGGATCTGGCTCACTATACAAGAGCATACCTTATCCGACACCTTTCGACACCTTTCGATCCGATAAGCTCTATCAATTTCATGCTAAATGTCCATAAGAGCTGGAATAACAACTAGACATAAAATATAATCACCCTCATATGTATATGACGCTCGTTATAAGCAAGGTGGTATACAGGGTAGGTATGGATGCTTCGTTCGAAGTATAAGGGTGGCGGTTATGGAATGAATCGCAAGGGCTGAGGGGTGTCAGGCAGATAGGGCGCGCATTAGCGGCAGGTTTATTCATGGGAGATTTCTGTATGTGTATATATATATCTTTTTTTTTCTGTCTTTTTTTTATGTACATATTCCTCCGCTTATATACTAACGGGTGTCGAATCATCGGAGGGCTGTGAGTAGTATAGACCGCGGAGAAAACGCGAGAGTAGAAGAGCAGGGAGGGACGACTCGAGCTTACAAACGGGAATTCGCGGTTTTAATGAGACTTCTTGCTTAATGCTTCTCTATATTCTCTCAGTTATACATACCTACCTACCTACCTACCGCAGCTCCGGCAGACCCTGTCGGCCAAGGATTATATACCTCAGAGTTTTCTTCTTTTTCCTCTTTCTCACACCTGCAGGCAGGCAGATTCACGAGATTTCTAATTACAATGTAGTATCATGAAGTTAATCCAATTAAAATAATATCCAGAAATGGGATACCTATGTGCCGTTCTTGCACAAAAATCGTAGTGAATGCCACACGAGTATACGTTATTGTGGTATAAAAAACTGTCTATGCAACTGTACGGCGAAACTTTTTTAGCGTATATCTTTATACCGCTATTAAACTACAGACTGGACACGAGGTTGGGATAGACGCATAAGCGCCGCGGCGCCAGTGGGGCGCATAGCTCTTGTAGTCGATAAGCGGGATATTTTACTTCCGAATTAAGCGTTGGCAACGGGATGGAAATCAGGGACACCGGGTTTTACCCTTAGCATGAAAAAAAAGGGAAGAAAGAAAGAAAAGAAAAAAAAAAAAAAAACAGATGCCTGGTGACAAAACAACGCGGTAGTACGAGGGTCGGAGAGCTTTGGAATATATATATTCCTCGATGAAGAGCTTTCCTTGTTCCCCTGATTCGCTTGTCACGTTCGAAAGAGCTGGTTGATATTCGCGTTCGTTAGATGGGAATACTTGACATTGTTCAGGGATTGGCCTGTTGACTAATTTAACATAAAAAATATATTCCAACACCTACGTTATTGCGCTGATTTTTAAAGATGTCAAGTTTTTCAGTCAACGCTGCAGGATATACTATATATGCCAGGTCCCACAGCGGAATATGTTTAGAATCGCCTCACTTCTTCCATAGAACTATTTTTCTCCTTTTTTCTTTATCCGTCCTTCTTATCTCATTGATTTCTATAATGCACGAGAAGCAAAACGATAGATCAAACGATCTCCCTCTACAGTATCTAGTAATTAGCACGGTGGTCCGACGCCCGCGTCACGGCGCCTCCGTAGACCCCCTACATCTAATCGACTACGTGTCTGGCACGCGCGGACCCCGCGGCTTCACCAAAAACCAGAAATAGATGGATGGCCGACAAAGGGTCAGGGAGAAAACCAGAAGTAAAAAGAAACTCCCAGTACAGGGAGGATAGTGCTGTATCAATTTTTCGATAGTGCGACAGTCTAGGGTATCTACTGTATATGAAGGTGTAATCGGGAAAGGTTACAATACTCATATATAATTTATGTACGTATATATGTATGCGTATAGGTGCAGTTGTACATTAGACAGTTTTATTTTCACTTCGTATCTTCGGCAAGGGATTAAATGAGTTCTCCGAAGTTCGAGGAGTTGGTATGGTAGGATGGTAGGTACGACGGAGGACCTCAGATCGCGAAGATTATTCGACCGCACGACCCAAGTCAGCGCAAGGGCAAGGTGGCCAGGCATTTAATCGGCCGATCAAACGCGAAGGATCCAACGAACGAACGAACGGATATATGTAGCCTACGCCGTAACCCGTGAAGAGAAAAGAAGAGAAAAAAAGAGAAGAGTAGAGGAATAGTAGGGAAGGGTGAGAAAGGGGACTGCATCCCTGCACCGATAGAGATCGCGTGACGCCTCCCCACGTCGAGTAGTAGGTACGGATCGGTCTCCCCTCTAGCCAAACGTAGATCTATACTACCACATATACGTATGGGATCTGTGTATTAAATATACGTATACTAGGTACAATTCCGTAGGGACAGCTACGCCCCGGACTAACTGGATTCATTAAAGTCATACCGCTAGCGCTAATGCCGTGTAGGGCGAGGACGACGAGGATCATGAGGATTCAGTATAGAGTATATACTTGGGGAATAAAAGAGAGAGAGAGAGAAAGAGAAAAATAGAGTATTTCAGGGGAGGAAACAACAATTGATTCCACATGACTGAAAAACGAGCAGGAGTCGAACCTGAAACGATCTTGAAATATAGTGCCCAGGCTTCGAGGCAGGCAACAGTTTTACGGGAGGTGGTGGTGACCTCGTCGGTTAAGTGTCCTCCTGACTTTTCACCTCGTATATTTTACCGGGGAGTAT
Source organism: Rhogogaster chlorosoma (assembly GCA_944452935.1). Classification (NCBI taxonomy): domain Eukaryota; kingdom Metazoa; phylum Arthropoda; class Insecta; order Hymenoptera; family Tenthredinidae; genus Rhogogaster; species Rhogogaster chlorosoma. The sequence continues at coordinate 24,067,713 of OX101800.1, read as the reverse complement.
GTTTATCTACGTTTATAATACGTGTGTAGAGAATGTCTGTGTAGGTATTCCGTATCCTTGGAATTGGTGGAAGACACGCGAACAGGCGACAAGTGAGTTGCCAACAGATCGCCCGCGATTAGGTATAAGTACTACACCTCGATTCTTATAGAAAATGAAAACTTCTTGTCGGATTCAAACGAGAGATAAAAGTCCGTGAGGCTTCGTCTTGGGGTGAGTTCATTTGAATTCTAAAAATTATCAAAATTCATCAATTAAAATGAATATGCTATCCTGCGTCTGTATCTTGAAGGCTTTTCACCGACATTTATATCAACGCTTTAATCTATAATTAACGCTCAAATTATTGGGCGGATTTTAATCGCTGGAATAAATTCCGTTTCGTTAATTTTTCATCAATTTAATCAACGACCATCCCAATCCATTAAACTAAGTCTCGCCGCTGTGACCCGGCCTGAACTTTAGCCTAATTATCCCACTTTGTCTGTTTCCAGGGAAAATGGATATCGAACTATCGAAAGCCGATCATATATCTTGTCTAGACTGGAGTGCGATCTATTTGCAATTTTATAAAATATGTACAAAGAATACCTGTCTATACATACTTCGCGAAAATGACTTCGAAAGAAATGTTAACCAGGTTGCGGTGTGAGCAGGTAACTTAACGTAAAACACAGGTGCCTGGAACCCCGGTACAAAGTTCAAAGACGAAGTGAAACGGGCCAAGAGCCAAGTCAGCCGACCGCATCGAGGTCACGACTCGTTATTTCGAGACCTCCTTAGTCTCCTCGCGACTAGCGATAACATTAGCGTGAATAAGATAATGCAATGTGCTATATATACCTATATACTTATACATTAATTCTTGACAACCTCCTAATTATATATATTTCATTGATATATACCCTAGGGACTAATAATTAGGCGGGTATAGATATGTGCACGTCATTCGTAGGATTTACTAATGCAAGGATCGACGGACTTTAAGTGGACAGACCTAATTTCTTTTTTCTTTTTTTTCTACTTCTTTGATTGTTTAATTGATTTTATTCAAACTTCCCCCTCAGAAATTTTGTTTTCTATTACTACGCTGGCTATTATAATATACAATGCAAATAAAAATCTGGTTAAAAGAAAACGGAAATATAGGCACGATTATCTGTGGAATCCTGGGATCATATCTGTCCTAGAAAAGCTTAGGTAGCTTACGTGTATACTGTATATAGGTGAGTATAATAATCCTACGTATCTGAACGCGTTGTAAAACATTCCGTCGAGCTGATAAAACCAAAGAGAGGTGGCTGCCGAGTGGGCGTGACATTGCAGTGCTGGCATTGTTCCGTACCTCGATAAGATATACCTATACCTATACTACATCGGTACATGCACATGTATGTATGGGTACAGATGCCTATGCATTATAAACGCACAATATACGTATACGTATGCTAGCCTGCTCGAACCTCAACTACGTCATTGCAAACTGACTCCCATTATGCACTGAAGTAGGTGCATAGATATACATTCGTATACTTCTGTCCTAGACATAAATACATGATTTTAATATCTCGTAACGGAGTACTTATCACTTCGTTTATCTATTTGATGAAATCATTGATGAAACTAATCTGAAGGGGAACGGCATTGAAAGAAGACAAATTATTGAAATCAATCAACGAATCGGAGAAGTTCGATGAAACGTAAGCGTTTATTGCATCGAACTATAGTGGCCCGGGAACTCCGGTAGTCAACGTACGCTCTGCGACCGGATAAGATAACCTCTTCCTCGATAGCACGTTGAGTATAATATAGCGCTTCCGGTCTGTAGACGCGACTGATTTTCAAAGGCGTTTTTTTTTTCTTTCTTTCTTTTTTCTTTTCTCTCTCCCCTCCAAGTATTAGAGCCCGATAAACCCCCGGTCTTATAAGATACACTGAGGCAGAGATATGCAGAGTTACCTCGCCGCACCTTACCGTTACACCTAATTCATCAGACCTGTAATTGTGAGTGAACAAACTGTACGCATCCACGCGTCGTTCTAAAGACGATCTTTACCGTTAGTTATGTTCCTACGTGGATGAATTACTGATAGGGAAAAGAACTGTACTGATATACGGATCGGGAAGCTTGTTAGGGTTTCGAAAGGTCGGAACGATTAGCGGAGAATAATTGAATGCGATTATAAGGAGCTGGTTTCAATAACTTTAGTAGTTGGGAAGATAGAGAGTCGGAAATTGGTCTGATTGGGAAAGATCCTGTTTCGTGAAAAACTCGGGACATAATTAAGACCCCTACGCACAGCTAGGTACCGCGTTATTACTCTTGTAACGTTTTGAAGCTGTAAGAAAGTTAAACCTTCGAAATGTGGGAGGGAAACTCGAAGCTAATCTCCGTCCAACCGACGATCATTCAACATCTTACGACGAGCCATTCCCAGCATTCCAAACCTTTGTCGTTTGCCGCCGACCCACGCGATCCGGTGAGAAGAAGGGGGCAGGTATACCCTATACGACATATGTACGTAGGATATACCTAATTAGACACGTGATAGGTATTCATATGTGTGTGTAGACCCACCAAGAACTTCTGGTCACTTATTAGCAGCAAATTAATTATCGTATTTCCGGCCCATATATATACACGGCACATTCATAGATACGTAAACGCGATGGAAATATAAACTCGTGGTTCCAGTGCGGAGGAGATTAATTTTCATTCGTCCAAAAAGATTTCTGAAAACCGTATCGTTCCACAAATTTTATGTTTCCTCAAACGTTGGCTGTCATTTATTAAATAGACATTTATTCAGATATAGGTATATGTCTGCAGTATTTTCAGTTTTACGGCACAGTATAACTGCAGACTCGGCCTAGAATATTCACGACTCGTGAGAAATCTCTCTCTCGTCTCGATGTTAATCCGGCTAATTAACGTCTTGTACAAGATTAGCTAAGACCGAGGGAATGCGAGGCTAGTAAATTAAGCGGGGCCTCATTTGCATCGATCGCGGGATGCATAGAACGCGTTAAAACCGTTGCTAATCTATAATCATTCGAAGTCTTGGAGGAAGAAATGCATTTATCCGTCTAAGAGAAACATGATTGACTGTTATATAAAGCTGTTAAGGTTGAATCGTTAAACCAATAATCGTTAGAGCTTTGGTTTAGCGCTACGTTCCCTATGGACCACTCGACACCCTCGACTCGCAATAAATACAAACGCCAATCTCTTCTCTTTATCTCTTTCTGCCCGATCTCCTTCTCTCTCAGTTTTGTCCCTGTTGCTCTTTTTCCCCCCTCGGTATATTTCTCCCTCGCAAAATCAGGACGGACTTGATTTGTAAAAAACAACAAAAAAGCCCCTGCCTGTATACGAATACATCCGGATAATGAGAAGAGCCTATTATAGTATACGTATATACGTACATACACTGCTAGTTCGGGAAATAAAAATCTGCTGATTCGAATCGACTGAGCCCTCCCGGTCTTTTGTCTGTTCCGAAGACTCGGTAAGGCCTGCCAAGGGATTCTTCGTGGAACCGCGAGTCGTGAGAAATCACGAACCGGCAATATCCGGGCACCCTTCTTGCCTTCGAGGATAGGAAAATGGTGGATGGTTCAACGGAAGGGTACGAAGAAATGAGTGACATGTGTCACAGGCGTCAGGAAATAGTGCGGGAACCCATCAAGAATGACCTGGAATCCGCACATACATGCAATCGTATAGGTACAGCCCCGTTGCATCGTCTTAGAAACACCCGACCCTATAGACACTGTCTGCACTTTCGATTGTGTAATAGTTCTAATGCCTACCTTTCGCTACCGGATGCTATTGTGTTACCGAGCTTGAGGCGAAGGGTCGTGGAATAAAAATTGAGGATAACTCACGCGCAAGGATACAATGTTTGATAATTGCCAGAAGTATTAGATCGTCCGGAAGCATAGACGACTAGAATTTAATGCAATCACGTAAAGGATTGAATTGACGAAGAAAACACGTTATTCTAACACCCGGAGTTTCTTATGCAGGTACCTACATAAGCCTGCGTTATTCTAGTGCATTTCCGTAAATTATAGGAACGCCAGAGACCCATATACTATATGCATCCATATAATGGAAGGAAATATACACAACAAACATGCATAGGTGCTATAATGCGCCCGCAGCTATATCGCTTCCATTGTATGAGACGTATGCTTGTTATGCATATGAGTTGGAACATCAATGAACGGGCCAATAGGGAGAAACAGGTTCCTAAACTACCCGAAAAAGTGCAGGTATCCGTGTATTCGCCTCGGTCTTCCTTGGTTGTTTATCGCAGTTTTGCTACCCGTGATAATCAGCAGTATTTCGCGAGAATTTGGCAAGTTTTTTCGCGGCGCAAATCGCCGCTGACTCTCTTAAGTATAACTTGAATCGTGTTTGGTAGCTAGGTGGATTAATCGCCGGGAGAAATCTGATCTTTAGCACTTTTTCTACCGCTCACGTTGTTTTCCCTCTGCTATAATTGCCCACCGGCCAGAATGACGAGGCAGGCCATTTTGGCGATGACGTTGTCCGATGTTAATTGCCAGAGTTTAAAACTCAGCTTTGAGAACGTTCATGTTATATTTCTCACTCGAATTTATTAGCTGTGAGTCACCCGGCTCGTGTGAGCTACTCCACAGCTCTTTCATGAGAACGTATGTGTAGAAGCTTGCGTCCGCAAAGGACTATTTAGCTATTTTTAAGTAGGATAAATCCGTCGAGAACTTACCCAGGTATTTATTCCGCGAGGCTTAGTCTCTGATCGCGATATACATCCAGCTTATACCTTTGGCAAGGGTGAGGCAACGGGAGGCCCCGTATTCCCATGCCGATAGTCTCCGCAAGGCGTTCTATCATCTTCGAGAAATATTTTTGTCTACTTCTTTCATCGACAAAAATTGACAGAGTTGGAAAAAGAGAGAGAGAATCTTCGGCTGTCGGAATCAACGCGGAAATATACTTCTTCTTTAACCTTTGATCGACTATATATGTTTTTATACAAAAAATGCGAAAATATAGTAGGATAGGGAAATTCAACCGAGAACTATGGCTGACCTAGAAGCCTCGTGGCACCATTCCGTACGATGAAATATGCGCAACGTGAACATGTGTCACTCTATAATATTCCAAGGGTAGGTATAACACACACGTATGGGAGAGGGTTGAGCAAGGAGACTCTTGTTATACCTAAAGGTGGAATACGTACCTATCCAACCTGCGCCCATACGCGGTGAACTATAATAGCTGGAAATCGTTGTGTCCCCTTCCTCATCTGGGACAATGAATTCTTAAATCGAACCGTCGAAGGCTACAACGCCGCATTTGACTTACAGATTTTTCTCATCCTTTGGCTGCGTGTATAAGAATCCAGGCTTCATTCAACGCCTCAGCATATAACCTTCGACCATGTACTCTTTCGTATAAAAAAAAAGATGAAGATGAAGGATGAACTGGATCATTTCGGACAAGCGAGAGCGTATTTGTTTCACAATTTACTAAACAGTATCTCTTCCTCTAAGTCGACTTATAAACGGGTCAGGGTCTCCCGTCCTGTCAAAAGGAGGTGGGAATCCTGTCCCGAAAAAATTCCCAACCCTCCGAATCGCCGGTCCCTGATCTCGGCTTGGGTCCTCTAAATCCTGTAAAAGACTTGCTTAGCTCCTAACTAGCTCGAAGAAGCTTTGACACTGTCTATACATGGGATGAAGCTATCAGCGATCGGAACGAACTTAGTCGTGGCTCATAACTCTCTTGAGCTATCGGAGACCGTGTCTTCTCTCCTCTCAGGATTGCGTAGATATATTTTCCCCCATATAGTATAAAGTCTTGACCCTTCCTGTCCCTACGCGTCTGGCAGAACGTTTGTCACTTTAATCCAAGCTTGTCAGCCAGGCTGGAAAGTCCGCCAGTTGGCCTTGCGCGGCGTTATTCGAAGTGTGAAAAGGTCTGCAGGCAGAGAAGTTTGTTCAAGCTGTAATAAGCAGCTATACTCGATGAATGAAATGTGCATTCCATCGATGCAAATTAGCAAGTTGACTATGAACAACAAGTCTAGAGTCCTGTTTATGAAATTCCAGTCCATCCACTACGCGTATCGTTATATTACATAGTTATGAAAAAAGTTCCAATCTCTGGCGGATAATTTCTTAGCACGTAAAGATGGCCTCCAGTTTCGACCTGCGGAGAGAGAGACCAAAGCTTGTCAGCCAAAGTATCGATTGTCTAGGGGCGTACAGGTCGGCGTAGTGACTACCTACACTCACCTATTCTGCCATAGCTTTGTACATATCGATATATAGGTATTGTATGTGTGCGCCTAGTACCCATACCTGCGTCTAGCCTAGTACCTCTGTTATTACAGACTCCTCCACATCCGGTACACCGTTACGTTTCATTGATTGCGCGAGTAGAATTAAAACAATTTGCGGATGACTCTTGTCGCCAATTACGAACGACATTGTTTAACAACGACGCGATCCTAGACGGCGTGTAGCTAATAATCTGTTTAGAAAAATCAACACGTTGTTATGTTGTCAGCGAAATTTTGAACGGGTGAAAAAATAACAATATATGTATATATCTGCTATGTTCGATACAGCGTGGTTTATATCGAACTTTAAACGCACCTGTGAATCGATTTAGTCAATTAAAATTGCCCACCAGTATGCCTATGGGTAGTAGATACGGAATATATGCCATACGAACCCTTGTATGGCTCCGATAAATGTGTATGCAAGCACGTGCGCCGCCTTTGTGAGTTAGTCTGCGGGAACGGCGACACTTTAACATTGTTTGCAGAGTTTCCTGTTGCCCAAAGGCAATATTAAACTAGTTAGAAATGCGCGGGGGTTCGATACTCTGGCTTGAATTTGCCGGAAAATGTATGTATTCCCCGTTTATGTTTAAATAATAGATACTTTTTGAGAGGAAGAACGAATCTAGACTTTCCGCAAAACGATATACGCGGGGGATTTCATTTCCGGATCAGTAACATCCGCCGCAGCAGACGGTGAACGATTTCTGGATTGTTTTGACGTTTAGACTTGTTTGCTTCTCTTCGTTCAAGGTAGAGAAGCGGAACGAAGCTGCACGCGCTGTATTTCATCGAATCAAAATCCCGGACGGAAAAACAGACTCGTTTTTGACCGCGAACCAAAATTTCTAAACGTAGTGATCTTGGCTAACGCTGATCGCCGCTATGCAGTCGCGAGGCTGGCTTCTCGCCAAAATTTCTTCAATACGAATAGCTAGGTCTGGTTTTGACCTGGACTCACATTCGCGGACACGCTCTATATCAAGCCTTTATTCATACACTGCACCGGTGCGCCTATGATAAAACCAAACGTTTCACGTTTTACCTACATCACCCACACAGCTACCTAGACATAAATGCACTAAGCTAGAGCTATACCTGCGACAAAACATGCGGCATAAACAAATTTTACCCTCGACCTATGCAATTAACTATACAACGGTTATTATGTATACGTGTTATGCTCCATTGTATAACCCGAGCCGATGTATCCGTTTGAGCATGAGGAAATTGTACTTGCAGTTGACAGCTAGCGAAGTTCTCTTCAGACTCGCAAAGGTTCGACAGCCAATTCGATCGCGAGTAACTAATTACGATAGCATTGCCAGCTCGAGGGTTGGGTGTCGGATAGACAAGTTTTTCGTTGCGTAAATCGAAGCTATAAATATTGGAGAAAATTTTCTGTCAGAATAATGGAGTTGATCCCGGGAAAGAGTTGATCCCGATGAAGTAGACAGGAGTTTAGCGATGGATATGGAATAAAGGCGATGAAAGCTATTCTGTGGAATTGGTAAATGGGTTAAACGAATGGACATATAGGAGTAGTAACGCCATCCGGGAAGAGAATGAAGGAAAGGCAATTTAAATCTACGTGGTCCAATTTCATTCAGGGGTAGATTTTTTCCCCTGTTTTTTAGTCGCCTAGAATCTCGTGGGCAGTAGATACGTACTCTATATACCTACACCCGAATCTCTTTTACACTCAACTACGTTACTTGATCAATAAACCTATTTTTACGTTATATACCTATCTACTACCTAGCCACCGAGCTACGATGTTCGGTACAGTTTCTACGAGAAGCCCCTTTATACCCTAGCCAAGAAAAACTATCCAGTCGCTTCACAGATCCCTAATCGTACGGTATACTACCAGGTTTGAGATAAAACTTGAGCATCCAGATATAACATGGTCGTAGCTCGGACTAGCCACCAGGGGGCTTTCCGTTTTATCGGCTATCATATATACCTAAGAATAATAATTCAAGAGTACGCAGCGGCAATTAAGCCGAGGAAGAGGTGAGGAATTTAAGTCAAGGTATCGAGAGAGTGAACGAGGCCATTTTTCGAGGCTAAAATTCCTTCATTTAAAGTATAAGATTCTGACGATTAGTTCGACGGAATTATGGAATTATCGAAGATTGTATAATCTTTCAGAAGTACGATTCTAACCGTTTTTAGTTTTACTAGTCAATATCTTTACCTTCCTACGTACGTGAATGTAGAGTGAAAAATTGTGAGAGTCGCGGGGGTCGCGCGGAGGATAGGTGGTGAACTGCGGCGGTCGTAAGTCAATCGATAAACGCAGTAACTCACTCGCTCTCTCCTGGTGTCTCCTCGTCGAGTCGATATCGTGGAACAAACTCGACTCGGCGTACTTACTTATAGCTGGATTTTCACGGTTTTATTACATCTGAGTCTAATCGTTGCTACATACGCCTATATCTCTGAAAATACTCGTGTGCAGCGAAGACCAAAGCCTTGTCACGCCCATATTCACACACCCTTCGATTTCGCTGTACAATATGTTTCCAATTTTTCGGCTGACTTATTTCTAAAGTAAAGTTGAAGCCGTCGAAGAAGCTTTTGAGACAAGTGCTGCGGTACGTACGGCGGTAGTGCTTTTAAAAATTTCCGCCAAGTATAGGTACTCAAACTTGCTATACGTATGTATGGGAATACATAGGTATATGTATATATATATATATATATGTTAAAGCGCCATTTTCTACCACGCTTAACCCAGGTATATTCTTACTCGGCACTTTTGCCGCTAAGAACTTCATTTCTAGCGGAAATAGCGAGAAACTATACACCGCGACGTAGTTTCCTGTAGCCTCAAGTCGTTGGTTTAGTCTTAGCCTGGACTGGCTGCTGGCTGCGCGCGACTAAAGCGATAAAAAGATAAAGAAAGAAAGAGAAACGAGAGAGGAGAGAGGAGAAACGTGTCAGCGCGTAGAAGAGGAAATGTTGGGAAAATAAATTGAGGTTCTTTAAACTTCCTTTATTGTTTCTCAGTTCGATGTAAGAAAAAAAAAAAAAAAAAATGTCCTGTAGGGAGCGTCCCTATTTTATCACCGCATCCTGCAGTGGGTTTTACATCGTTCATATGTAAATCTACGGTTCCTTTGACTCGAGAAGTGCAGAAGTAAATCGAATATATGTACAGGACATCGATGTTCCTTCCTAGCATGTATGGCCAAGTATCCAATCTCAAAGGACTCGGAATCCCAGTGTCGAAAATGAAAAAACAAACTCAAGACGCAGCCAGATTAAGCCCGCACTTCATTGCTTCACACTCCTCTGGAAACGTTGCTTCAAAGTTCGGGGTTTGAGGTGCAAGTAAGCCTGTTTAATCCCAGAAGTTCTACGCCATGTCTGCACGGTGTGTCTTCACGAAGATACAGGAATTCGCGGTAAGATATTCCGCGAACTTCTCCTCCTTCTTTTCCTTTTCCGTCTTATTCCTCTTCTTCTTCTTCTCCTTCTTCTCCTCGGGGCAGACGAACGTGGGTGAGGTATGCATGGTGGTGCAGTAGGTATATGCTGTGTGCTGTATGTACCTAACTCTACTACCTCATGCCTCGCAACGTGCATACACGTACTTATAACAGCCGCAAGGTTAGATCTCCAGGTTTGTCTGTGAGTCGAGTTGCGCGAGGATTCGCCTCGAGGGCATGCAGAACTTCTGCGGCAAACTCGTAGGCAAAATAAAATAGGTATGTATACCGTCGGGCATGGTTCATGGTTAGCGCTCTCAATATCGGTTCTTTCTCGCCGGAGTAGCCGGACAATGAAAGCTGCACGAGGGAAAGAGACAAAGACAGAAGCACAAAGCACGCTCCGAGCGTTGGAGAGGCGCCAGATTCGCCGTCTAAGTTCATCTCGATTATTTTTCTCATCTTCAAACCGTCTTACGATCATTTACTCTAATAAAATGAACTTTGGCTAATTGACGAAACGATTTTTCGATCCATTATTAAACGTGAGAAGAATTCTATAGATCTGTCGACATGACGAGAGGAGAAAAATATCGCGCTTTCTTTGTCCCCGTATTTATAATCTCTTTACACTTAGGTATAATATGTATATATATATTGCTACATGCGGCTAGACGAGGAATTTCGTTGAAAAGTTCTCGGAGCCGAGTATAGTAGGAGGTATGCAATTGAAAATCATCAGAGCGCGTCGTGCGCGAACGAAATATAAAGTCGGTCGGGTAATTGTTCACGTGAATTCTGATGGAGATTGAAACTGCAGGTTTTATAATCGACGTGAGACTTGGATATGTGATTCGCATCTCGTTATTCGAATTCGCAGTCCTTCGACGGCTGTAGGAGAACAGCGGGTCTTGAAAAAATTCGGACGAGAAATCGTCGGGCTAGATTTTCATCGATTATATCGAATCGCGAAATCGAGCGCCGAACGATCAACGCCTCTTCTCGTTCGATTCTAATCCGTTTTAGACTCTCGACGGATACGGGGTCTGAAATATACGAGGAAAGTTGAGCGACTGGACAAATCGACCGCATAAAAACCCGCGGTATCACATTGGGCGTTGCGTAATTACCGCGCGACCATGGAATGACGTAGTTCTGATCCGAGACTGTCGACGGTTTTATTCGATAAAAATAAAGTATAAAAAGTGGAAAATCCGCGATACTGTACGCGATAAAACGACCCGAGTAGAACCTGAAGCCAAGTCTTATCGACGGACCGTAAAGTTCTGATTAAGTGCGTTCAAAGTATCAGATTGATGAATCGTGAATAAATCCGTCATGCAATGATTAGCTCCCGTTTCGCATATCTCCAGCCGTACCCCAGATCGTTCGCAAACTGGTTTTTGCACGTAAAATACCCTCCCGGTGGTCAGGCTAATCGATTCTTTATGGATTAACACCGTCTGCGCAGGTAAGACTACGCCTAATTAAATAATTCATTCGCGAGCTGAGCCATTAAACAGGCTATTACATCTTATCGGTAAATATTAACCCTCTACCTGCAGGGTATGGAATCGTTCAATGCCTGTAAGAAAATTTCAGGGCTTAGGTACCGTTCTATTCCATTTCAAACGGAGAACAATAGGTACCCGCGAATACGGAGGTATCCGTGAGAGATAAGAAACGCCGTGGAATTCATTCGTTTATCACTAAACTGGCCAGTTTCTGTTCACCTTTTCTCCACCCAGTCGATAAACGCGATGAAATTATGGCAGGGAACATGCGTGTTGAACAAACCCACGCCTTTACGAGTCATATTCGAACGAAGAAACCCGCGATACATGCAGGATTATGTTCGGAGTAGAGATTTTGATAAAATAAGATTCTCAAACGCGTCGAGAGACAATTGTAACATTTTTTTTAATCCGATTTGAGGCTCTTTCTTTATGAAATAAACGTAACCCTGATGGATTATTGAATAAAGTATAACGCGAGGAAATTTTCAGCGGGGAGAAACGGTGTGTCTTTGATTGCTCGGTCCATGGGTAAGGGGTATAGGGTAAAAAAGTAGGTATGTCTGGTATATACATAATTATAGGTATACATATGGAGCGATCGGTTTGTCCTAGGGCAATCGGTTTCTGTCTGGCGGAGAAGCTGTGGGCGTGGCTACCGAGCGAGTAGGTATCCTAGACGTATCGTTTATCCAAATTATATCATTCGACAAAGTTCACCTCGCCAGATCGCACCATATTTACACACTAATGTAAATTTTCGTCGATCGAACGAATCTGGTTACTCCGATTTCGAAAATTCAAAACTCCACCAGACGCAAACTCGCAAACTCGAGATCCACGTATATCCAAAGTTTCCAGAAGCCGGGGGTATCAATTCTTCGGAATACAATAGGTAACGGGAATTAGGTAAATATAGGACGCAGTAAAAACGGTATTAGTTTACCTACGGCGAGCTACTGCCCACGGGATTTAATTTTTTTGTTGTTTTATTTAGAGATTTCATGCGTGTACATATGTTATATACGGAATCTATCTCGCTCTTAACAAATAGATGCAATGATAATGATAATAATAACGAGCAATGACTTTACAATCGATCTATATTTATTCCGAGCGGCTCAGTCCGCGGCGTAAAAAAGTAGAAAAAAGAGATACAAGGAAGGAAAAAAAGTGTATAAAAAGGGAAAAAAAGAGGCTCAACAATGACGTTGACTCGGGTCTGATTGCGCGTGGGTGTAGGCGGTCCAGGACAAGGCCGCGGGAGCGGCCCATGAACGGACCTGCAGGAGGGACAGAAAGACGAAGAGAGCTAAGAGAGAATTGCCGGTTTACATTAGGCACGATGCCTGACAGAGATGGAAGTCGAGGAGGGAAGCTGTTTAACCACCCTGAAAACCATTATACTTGCATGGGTCTCGCCTCACCTTCGTCTGACGCTCTTCTGTATATACGTACGTTCTGTACGTCTACCTACCTACTCCTCTTTTTATCCCGCGTTGCGTTGCGTTGCGTTCTGTCGTTCGAATCGTAATTGATCAAGCGCGTTAATCGTGCCTCGGGACTTAGCGGTATCTTAATTATTAGAAAAGATCTGCTCCAGTTTCTGAAATCGATAGGCTGTCTGTTTTATCATTTTCATTCATTTCATTCATTCGCCTATTACAGACAAATTAACAAGTTTAAATCCCCCTGCTAATAACTGAGCTCGCGTAACAACCAGCTCTTGCAATTATAAGCTTATCGTGACTATTTCTTAACTGCGTGTGTCTAACGCAGCCTTGCTAGAATCGTTCACCTCTCGACGCGCCTTGCGGATAGCTACTTTCGTTTCCGCAAGGACGTTTAAGGATTTCAATAACTAGCCGTACGGCTGTCATTGATACCTATTTATATACCTGTACCTGTACCTACGGCGAACACTCGTACTCGTTACCTACCGGTGTGATCCTATAAACGATCGTCGAGGGCCTTATACTACCTTGCTCGACTGTTCAAGGACGCTTTGTTGCATTACTTCCATATATTCCTTTATATCTCCACCGCAAGAGTAGCTACGATCATACTGATCAAGTTTTCCACCCGCCTCGTCCTTTGATCAGTGCCGACCAGAACTCGTGCGAAATAGGGGGGTTTAGCTGCGGGTTCGACTACGGAGCCAACAACTTGGCCCCACTTGTTGATTTCTATAGCTATAACCTGGAAGAGCGAGCGTGGTTCACTTTAACGCGAAACATATTGCGTTGGGTTCGAATCTACACGGTTCATCGTACCCGAGGGAGAGGAAAGAGGAATTTGGCGTATCGTTGACGTCTAGAACTATAATTCCTGATTCGTCGAGACATTAACGACTCCCTCTATCCCGGCAACGCAGTGTGTGTAGAATTTGACGAGCAATCATGCCGAGAGATTAAGGTCGCTAACTCGTCTGCATAGCGTGTAACGCGGGCGTCCCACGCGGTCGTTAATCAAGCATAAACTTAGCCGTATGTTTAAAGCCCTGTAACGCCGATGAAGAAGCACATACGCCTATGGGAACATAGGCCATCGAGTATCCCGATGTCGGTCGACCAACGAAGGAAGGTTCCGTACTTTCGGCCCTCCCAATTCAATTCCCTCTTTCTCTTTTCGTTTCATTTGATCTTGTGAATGAAAGAGATGAGGCTATACGTGTACACGATTACACACATGGCCTTAAGCCAGCTGCCCACAATCACATATCATACGTACGACTGCACGTGTACGTATAGAGTTAAGTTTTAAAGTATACAGCTACTATACTCGCTTTCTCGCGAGAGAGTTTAGTCCGTAGTTAGACCAAGTCTGTAGCTGCACGAAGGTCTCCCGCTGCCTACCCGTCAGCCGTGCTGCAGGCTCGGTTAGAGGAGGCATTCTTTCTCCTTTACTCGCTAGAGACAGACGAAGAGGGAGAGAGAAGGAGAGATGATAATTCTCCGGGTTATAAACGAGGATAGACCGAGTCACGCTGCCTCCCGGGTCGCGAGGAGGAGGCAAAACGTCGCTGAGCGTCGCTAGGAGGGCGACGAGCATCGGAGGCAAAGAGAGGACGAGGGGCGAACGGGGAAGAGCGCTTATCGGATCGTAGCATCGGGACGGTCGCACGTACGCCGCCAAGCCTTGCTGGTCGACGCTGCGTGGTGCGTCGCGTCGGCCCTGTGTGTTCTTCCGATTCATAGGTATAGGTAGAATTCGGGCTTCTCGGTTTCTGACTCGATGTCAATTACTCCCCGATGGTTTTGACGAGTCCAAGATATTCCCGTCGACGAATCGACGACCCAATGATCGCGGGTAACAATGTAGGTAAGAATTGCAGAGATTGGAAGTCCCCGAGCACTCGAGTGGAAGGGTGGAATAGCGGGTTAACGGGGGGAACCAGAGACTGACTCCGAGGAGGGCAGAGCCTTATTTGGAGTCACTCAGTGGGCATTTCTCGGTGAGTTTTTTTCCGAGGGAGCAATTAAGCGACGAAAGGAGGTATCTGTACAGGACCAACACAGTCGCGTGATTCTTCATGCCTTTGAACTAAGCGCCGCCACTTTGCGACCGGTTGCAGCTTATATACTGACGGGGAGGTAGGTATATACCTACACTGCTCCAGGGTTCGTCTGACGCTGCTGCTTCCACTGCAGCGATTCACTTGCTGTTCAAATAACGATTTATAACAACGCGCTGTACCTACGTCTCACCGTAATCAACGGTCACAACTTACTCTTAAATGCTGCGAAACAAAAATCCATTGAAAATTTACCTCGAGAAGACAAACAGGCAATACTGTATCAACTCTTGAAGCGGATTGTCTTTCCCAGTTTTCTGATCTTGACTGCAGCTGTGGGTTATACTGCTTCCGTGAATACGGTTTAAACAGTCGGACTGACGGAATCGGGTGAAACAGGTAGACCGTTATAAGGTATTACGTGAACTAAAGAGTATCGTGGGTCATTAAGTCGTCGAAGACACGAAACGCCCACCTGTCCAAGCCGGTAAAGGGTTGCGCCGAACAAAGAAGACTAATTAAATTACTCTTTTTAGATAATAATTTAGCCCTGCAGAAGGTGCAGCAGCCAGCCGGCGGTTCAGGACACGCCCAGGAAGGCTAGAGTTACTTTTTTTCTTATAGTTTAACAGAAAAAATATAGATTTTCTCTGGGTTTTTATAGGCGGCTATATTATCTGGCAGGTAAAATTCCACTTTGCAAATCACACCGCGAGATCTATATTCCTTGATTGATATTACAGTAGGATAATTTCGTGGTTCCAATGACGAACCCCTTCGTCAGAAGAGACATTGACGCCTGGGAACAAACGTGGGGCGACCCCGCGGTGACCCTTTTACAAGTAGTGCGTATGAAAGATGCTTCGAGATGCTTAAGCCGTAATGAGTGAAGAAACGTAGGGGAATGCGAGAATATTGAAGAATACGACCTCCCTGATTCGATTCTTGAGAGAAACAAGTTTCTGATACATATTTGAAAAATCTCTCGCCCAGCGGGAGCTCTCGAAATATCCCGGGCACAAATTCTGCTCCGAGGACTCTCGGGGATTTTTACATAGAAACTTTCACGCCGTGATGATAGTTTGTCCCGGTACACCTGACTTCGTGATCAAATCGTATAAAAACAGAAACTTAAAAGGAATACACTGGCTATCGGAATACCCGCGAACACCGGAAGCTCGTTGTCAGCCATATCCTCGCGTATCGAACGCCGAAGGAATAACCTAATGATTTTGAACGTCCCAATATAAACGGCCCCAACCAGGGTTCGCTGCATTTACCAGTCTACAACTTTCGACGTGGTTCTCTTCCTATACATACCTACGTAACTAATGCTCACCTATACCTGATGGAACTATCGATTGCCTATCCATAATATACAACCCAACTCCTATTCTCTATACAAGCTGAAAGCCTCGGCTTACAATTTGCGGTACCCAGTCAATTTTCATGTGCATCACTATTCAGCAATGCGTATGATTCTTTTCATTCTTTTTACTTGAAATAATTGAAAAGCGTGACATTTTTGGAAACTTTTATCATTGCTGGATGAATATATTTTGTGATGCAAATGAATGAATGTCGCGGATTTGTATATTGGTGAGAGATACCCTCACCTATTTATCCACCTACCTTATACCTACCTACCTACCTACTAAGCGGGATGAACATAGAGGCAGGTTCGTAGCTCAGAGCGTACCTACTGCAGTCTGACTGGATAAATAATGACCGGTGAGCTAGAGCTGCCTCCGGCAGTATCTTCGATAACCGGCACGGAACGCAAACGCCTACTTCGTCTGCTAGTCCCACACTTCGCGATCTTGCGCCGATCCGAGCCATATTTCGTCCAGGAATAAATTGAATCGACTTGACTCCAAAGAGACTGCAGCGATCCTGCAGCAGTACAGGATCTTAACGTCTCAGCCGTAATCTATGGTCTCTATATGTGTATTTAATACGCATGCATACCCTAGGTATACAATGTCTATCATGTCTTGTGCAATATTTCACTCGGAGGTATAGAAATCCTGGAACTGTTATAAACGCGTATATAAATCGGTTCTCTGCTCTGTTTGCGGAATCCCTTCTTTCCTCCTTTTGTTCCGTTTCTGTCTTTTTTTTTCTTTTTGTGTATTTTTTCTTCTTCGTTGATTCGCTATAATCTCGAATATCCTTGGGTACTTATACTTCTGCTTCTCAACGCGGCGTCAATTACTTCCATGAACATGACTAGCAATCTAGACCCTGTCTGATTAGCAGTTTGAACGTGTTCGCGGTGCTCCACGAACGGAGGCAGTAATCTATGAATTACCTTCACCTAACTATACGCGTAGCGGATTATGAATCGAGACTTGTACGTAATTTTGAAAAATATCACACGAAGGCG
Organism: Rhogogaster chlorosoma; assembly: GCA_944452935.1. Lineage (NCBI taxonomy): Eukaryota > Metazoa > Arthropoda > Insecta > Hymenoptera > Tenthredinidae > Rhogogaster > Rhogogaster chlorosoma. The sequence goes on along the minus strand of OX101800.1, from coordinate 24,050,521 downwards.
CGAGGCGTTTCAACCACTTGACTCTATTCTAACTTTCAATACGATCAATCTATCAGCTAGCCGATGAAATTTACTTTTAATTATTACAACGTGATAATAGCTGCTTATTTTCGCCTGCAGTATCAACCTGTCCAAATAAACTCCTGGTTTATAATCCTCTAGGGTTCAGGGAGCCGGGATTTACCTGCCTCTCGTTATTATTGGCATAACATAATGACTGAGAGTGACAAAGGGTGTTGTAAACACATAAATAATCCGACTAAAGGGACTCTATAGCCTCTGCAGGTTCTCCCTTCGTCGCCTTATTGTAACACTTTGAAAACAATAACCGGTGGGAAATTTAATACCTACGGTATTATAGGTGTAGCCGTATGCCGAGGTATACGCTGACAATGACAGTCATTCTGCAAACAATATAATTCTATATAATGATTTAAACTGAATTGCGAAATAGATAACGGAGCCACGCGGAAGCACCGCACAATTACTTTACTACCCTATAAAAGTGCGCCTCTCAATCGTAAACCCCTACGTAAAACACTATTTCAATGTCGATTCATGCGCTGACAGACACGTTCCTCTTACACACGCATGTACACGCGATCTGGAAGATTTATTCTTTGAATAAGGGAAATAAATGAACACGTAGCTGCGGAGTTGGAACGAAGAAAATTCTACAACTTTATACCTGCGTACCCTAAACGCGAGTCTAACTATTTCGGAAGAAGAAACAGGTCGGATTCTATCGGATTTACATATCTGCCAGTGTTCTTAAACGTTAGAAAAAAGAAAAAAAAACTGGGCTGTATGCACTAGTTAGTATCCAGGTGGCTACAGGCTCGGCTAGTTTCCACGTATCGTACTTAACTGATCAACGCTTTTCTCGCGAAGAACGCGGAAGGTGGCAGGTGCTGAACCGTGGGCTTTAATTTGAACCGGTACTTTTCACTCTGTTTAGTATGAAATTTTGCGAATTCACAATGACTGACAAAATTTTTGCAAGAATAATAAAGCGTTTGATATTTTAAATGGATTTTCATACTTCTTACGATGCGGTATTGCTCTTCTACCGTACCTATATCTCCAGCTCAGATACCGTTGATCGTTTTTGCGAACTATAAATACTAATGTGCGATAGTGTCTTATAGCTACGCATATAACGAACGTTATATCGTCGGAGACCGACCGCGAAACGATGGGCTCTTATCGCAACAGCTAATGAGCTCTAGCGATTAGAGCGAGGAATTTAGACGACCTTATCCTCGTTCTGCTGATAATTCATGTTCTAGCAACGAAAGTTATTATAATCGGTGATAGATATTATTCAAACGAGAAGAATTTCTTTCTCTTCTCTAAGAATTGATTATTAGAGTTCGAGTTTTATAAATGATCAACACTTTGTCCCATATATATGAATATACGTTTGAGATGTGAAAATCGGTGTCTTTTAACCTGATGTTCAAACTCATTAGCATTTATACCCAAGACTTATTACTCCGGCTCCCATAAGTTCATGCAACGTGTTTTACTTCGCCCAATACTGGTAACAAATTGGTAATTTGGACCCTCGTCTTTTCTCTAACGAGCGAGGACTCCCGATTCTCAAAGCCGAGGTGAACGCACTCGACTTTAGGGTCAAGGAGTGACCCCTTCGATAAAGAAACCTTTCAATCTTTCCGTCTTATGCGTATGGATGTACTACCCACCTATACCTCCGTACCACGCGTTATTCAAATCTAAAAAACTCGGAGGACGGATGTGCATCGGTGAACATATTTTTTCAAGCTTTTTCGAAAATCAATCATCAATATTATAGAAATAAAAAGGGTAAATAACACGCGATATCAAGCAGACGGTACCTGAAATGACATATATCTTATCATCGAACACTTCGTCGAGCCTCAGTGAGGCAATAAAGCGATTAGCGAGTTTAACCATCGGCTCCTTCCGCGTGAATTGGTTAATGCTTAACCCCAGACCCTGCAGAGACTGAAAGATACCTGAGAGCTACCTGGAAGCTATTTGATCCTCCTGCAGCAGTCTCGTGCCCGGAGCAAATTTCTCTATAGTAGGTATGTTTCCGTGCGAGTGGAGTATAGGTATACCTATCGCAGTTCTTTGGCACGAGGTAAAAGTAGGGAAATTAATGAATGGAAAGAACCAAGTTGAGAATGAAAATAGCGGGTATTGAAGTGGCAACGAATGTCGCTTGGAGGAGTGGCCGGATGTAAAATTGGGAGACATACCCCCGTTCCTAATTTGAATTTACATCGTTTCCCTGAACATCGTTCCACACGATTCTTTACAAACTCCGTTTGTTTCCGGAGCTTCATTTCCCTTCGAAAAAAGACACTCGCCAACAACGACTATGATCAGCCGGACGAACTCCTCTGCACACGTGTCCCGGGATGATGAATTAAACGAAAGAACACCATATAGACAATTTACTAAACAGATGTTCGCCAGCCAGCTAGAATCTATTTAACTCGGCTCAAGCCGCCCACCTTGGAGTTGGCTAACATTCTCCCTCAACTTATCTACCGATCCAGGTACGGTCCAGCCTTATACTTACTTCGCTGTCACACAAAGTCACACGTCGTTGCCTAGTCGGCCACATTTTCAACAGCCGTATACTAAGCCTCTAACCCCTGGCCCCTGGACTCCGGACTCTCTCTTCCGCCCTCGCTAACGAAGCCAACGAATACGGGACTCCGAACCACAAACAACCCTCTCAACTTCACCCCCGTACCCCTCCGCCGCTGTGTCCCTTGTCACGGCCTCAGGGCGTCCCGGCGCCACCGAGCGACCGGCAGATGTTTTCAGACTAACAACTAACTCCATGTGTGTATATGTATACATGGAAGTATGCAGTTCGTGATGAATTTTTGATATTTTGACACATTTCTCATTTTCTGAAAACGCTTTTAGTTTTCGGATAAACTCGTTTCTATACGAGGTTTCATCCAGAGATGAAAATTGACGGTGAATATCGTCGTTTCAGTTTCTCCCGAGGAACTTCTTACCTGGACAAACAGTCGCTCAAGATTATTATCCGTATCGGCACGAGACAGGCTCGAATACATACCTATGTACATATGCCTCTCTATAATTTGGCCATTTCGAACCATTATACGCCTCCCTTTCCTTCACCCGATTTCACCCCTCGAGGGACGGTTTTTCGTTTTCAATTCTTTCTTTCTTTTTTTCATTTCATTTCATTTCATTTTTTTTCTATATGTATGTATACGTACATATATATTATATATACGACGAAACACAATGATCGCTCAAGCCACCAACAGCTGCAGCACCGTTCGTGACACGCGTCTGGAAGCAGCTTGTGCCTCTTGCGCTCCACTGTATCCCTTAAACGGGTGTTACATAGCTCGATTCGGTGCACACATCTATACCTCTAAATCTATACCTACATACCTGTATGTTATACCTACTCGATGTGTGGGTATAGGTACATATCCGAGTACCTATAACGCAGAGTAGAGTAGGTAGATACCTATACTTCCCTCTCTAGGATCAAATCATTGGGGTTGCGGCGGTCTGAAGTGGAAAGTGGAAAATTCAGAGCTATAAGGGTCAGGGGACACAAGGTGGTGCAGCGGATTCTACGTACCTACCTACGGCATACGGGATGACTGAATTTAAATTGAACACTGCATCCAGTAAAGCGGCTAAATCAGCAGCAGACATGACTGCGTTTATAAATTGAAGGGCTGGATCTTTGCGCGGGGAAATATGAGGGAAAGACGTTAGCAGGATGGAGAAGAAGTCGACTTTTCTCTTAATCCTTATCTTTATCTGCTCTTGGGTTCGAAATTTTTGGAATGTCAGGAAGAATCAGATCCGAGTACACTGACGAGTGACAGGTATAATATAACTGTCGATGAGTCGTTGCGTATACCTACCTGTATAATACGTGACGAGTTTCTTGCCCCGTTCAAGATTCCTCTTCAAATATCATCATACCTATTTTTATGTGTGTATTGCGGCTGTAATGTCGATCGTCGAATTAGCGGCCTTTCGTGCCGATATGTCATGTCGGTTGTCTCATCCGGTCCGGAGGAGACCCTGTGCAAGGAGGAGACGATGGATGCTGCAAAAACCGACCCGACAACTTCGGGGAGTCTCACTTGTCTCCTTTTGCACAAACTTATACCTCAGCGATTCTCTGCACCGGGATCGTAATAAAAGCAATGGGGAATAAAATTTCCAGACCGATTATGAGTATGACTATAAGTATCTAAACTACATACACAATATAATATCATAGGAATAATGAAAGTCGAGCGGATATTCGACCGCGACGATAAAGTCGTTCTATAAATACGATTGAAATCAGTGAGAATTATAACGAGTGTTGTCACCTTATTATCTATACCGTATCTTTCCTCGTCGCGGTTTATTGTCAGTGGAGCAAGTGATGCGTGCGATAACTCAGAGTGGGTATAGGTATACACGCAAGAATTGTAAAGCGCGATGGTATGGACCGAAACCACGCCTCGTGCTACTGGTCAAACGACATTACGTTGCGTTGGCTCGATCTGACCAGAGATAAGATTACTCTGACAGACAGAGACTGGAGCTCGACGAGGGCTACCGGCTAGCTCCGGAAGACTAGATCTCTATTACAGAAATGTACAAACCTCATTTCTGTCTATGTAACTGATTACGATTGGGGAATCCGGCTTCGTTTGTACCTCGATCAAAGAGCCGATATAGAATCTCCTACGTTTATACGCGTTTTGGGATCTGATTCGATCACTTTTATGGCTTCATAGTTTTACGGTTTTACGGAAAAACCGCTCGTCCGTTTCTGATGAAATTTTTACAGTCAATTTTGTACTTATGAACGGTGTGAGGAGGAGATTTTCGAACCTCCATCACTTCCGGTCCCGAAATGGTGGTCGTCTAAACTTTAGACTTAGGATAATCGAGCGAAGTTTGGAAAAAACTCTAACTTTCTTCCATTGAAATACATTTTTCACAATTTTTGGCAGAACCTCATCATCTCACGATTCTAAATCGTAGCTAGAGTTCTTTCTCTCCAAAATTTCTGACATTGACGCTGTGCTAATAAGCTTTTCAAACTTTGATCCGCGCCTCCTTATTTCCCTACTGTTCTAATGATAAACGGATACAATTCTCTTTTGCATAAAATATATCGCGAAGACTGATTCCCTGTCATTAATCTTCGAGATTAAAAGTAACAATCAGTGAGGGCAATCCTCGGATAAGTAAAATTGAAAGTGAAAGTGAAGCATGATGCGTGCAGCGTGCATCAGGTTTCGAGTTATTACTATAACACGCGGTTGATCCAGGCGCATGATCTTGATTCGAGACGGTCTTGGCGCGCGCAGCGTCATGGGATCTCAACGCAACGCAATGGAACGGAACGCAACGCAACGATAGGTAAGCGCTTAAACACGTTTCCGTGTGCTTATATATATGCGCGTATGCTATACGCGTGTGCGTGTAGCGAGGCCGCGTGACAAATGAGTCAATATTTTGAACGGTTGCTTAACGAATTCCTTGGGCGACTGCCAAGCGTCTAGGCATGCGCTTATAACGCGTCCGTCGTTGACGTCCTCGAGATACGTGCAGCCCAGCTATAGCTACGAGGATGGACGAAACCGACTCACGCCTGCGACACAGAGCACGCAACAGTTCACACGCATCGCACGCACTGCACCCACGATTCTAATTGGACGGGAATAAATATCGACCTACCGAACGCATGCTATGGCTGTATGTAATTATGTATATACCTATACTTCGGACTTTGACCGCTGATTGATCATGAATCATCAAGTCTTCGTGTGTAGCGTGATATTTCGAAAATTCGGTCTATACCTAATAAACAGCAAATTGGGAATTATTGGAATATTTGGGAGAGCGAATTCTCCTTTGGTCAATCATTTTTATTATGGATGAACGAAGAGAGGATGATCAAAAAATTGGAGAAGAAACGAAAATTCGATCTCTTCTTTCATCCCAATGCGAACGATTCACCGCAGGAAAAGCCGTTCTTTGAAATATTTTCCCCGTTTCAATTCGACGAAAGAGCAGGGGTACCTGTACCTAGGCACGGGGTCACTTTGAGCAATCACAAAGCCAAAAACAATTGGAGTTTAGTTTCTGCACAATACTTATCATCTTCTTCCTTGTGAGATTATGAATGAAGGAAGGGAAAAAAAAAGAATGGAAGATATGAAGCCCGTATTTCTCTGAATGAGATAATGAAATGGTTTTAATTACAAATCGTCGAATGATTGAGCGGTTTTTAATAACGTGTATACCTAGATATCTTGTCGGTAGATATAATTGAGCTACTTACAATTATTATACCGCGTAATCCACCCACGTGGTATAACCGAGTGATTATAAAAATAAATGAAAAAGTTATATAGAAAGAAATTTGAAGGAAGAATAATGAATAGGCCTACAGTTTTTCTGTTATTAGAAACTGTCGGCGACTCGTAGTCTACGCGTATTGTAGATCTTTCGCTGAATAGATTTTAAATTTTAGGCTAGAAGGCGTAGGTTGTTTTATACAGCGTAGGTTTGTCTTTATTTCTTGTCTATAGTAAAGCTCATTAATTTCAAATGAAACCAGCCAGCTCCTCCTCCTCCTACTTCTCCTGCTTCTTCTTCTTCTTCTTCTTCTTCTTCTTCTTCTTCTTTTTCTTCTTCTTGAGGATAGAACGCGGTATACACTATACAGACGTGAAAATAAATACGGAATAAAAAAAAAAAATTACCAGTCGATTTCGACAGATAAGAAAACCGGACAAACTCCGAAACCCCCCGTTCTTTAATTCCCGTCTAGATAAATGCCTCACTCAATTTTTTAATCGACTGTATTTATAATTCAGTCCCAACTATCTAACCTTCTGCTATTATACCTATATATGTATATATATATATACACCGTTCGATCCCTATAGTTCATTTCTATGACCTCCCGCAGAGTTTTCGAAAAATTGGGAAAAGAATTGGGTCTTTCTTTCGTTTCATAATTAAACCCTGAATTATATTATTGGCGTAATTTTCAGCCCGGCCTTATCATGTATATACATAGTTAATAGCGGCTCGTTGACAGAATTGCTAAACCGCAGTTAAAATGCGGACAAAATCTTGATAAGTTAGTTGCCGGTCGAAAGGATCTCTTGCGTGGAGGTTGGATAGGAAGAGGCACGTGCCAACCGTTCTATTCTCTCTCATTTTCTTTCTCACTCTTAGGCACAATATCTTCATCTCAGTTTCTCCCGTGGGTCTTCTTCCCTTCTCTTTCTCTCTCATCTTTCTCTTTCTTTCTCTCTTTTTCTATCTATCCGACTCTTTCCTGCACCAACAGTTCCAGATGCGAGAGTAATATACTCTGGCAAGGCCGCGCGGAGCAAAATCGCGACTAACGTTCGTATAGATAGATATATACATATAACTACATATAAATACATCAGAAAGTCACGAGTTTAGATAGCGACGAATAACTATTAGGTATTTTAGAAGGAAGCAAGACGAGAAATAGGAAAAAAGAAAATGAAGGAAAAAAAAAAAACATTGAATATATCCCAAAGCTACGCTTACACGTATAGGTATGACTTTTTTTTGTTATGCATAATTAACAATCAAGCGAATGCGGTGTGAACTTTAGAATCGACTGAATTCCCACCTTTTAATGATTCGTAGCTAATAATTGAATAATTATAATCAGTTTTACAATCGTTCGATTGAAATGGTATGAAGACAAAATCTTTTCCTCTTCTTCTTTTCTCTTCCAGCTGTATAAGTAAAGCCAGGAGCTCGCTAAGTGTCAGTGAACAAGTGTACCGTGGAGTCTTAAGGCGAGCCACTCGTTGCCACGTGCAAAAAGAAGAGGGGAAAAAAAAACAAATAAAAAAAAAAAAAAAAGAAACCAAGAAGAAAAAAGAAAAAACTGGCTTCAAGGCGATTTGCTATTTTAACTATCTCAGCTGCTTGCGCTAGTGCTCCTACGCGATTTCGTGTGAAATTCTAACTGCTACCAACGCTGCTTTAAGCACAACTCAACATACTACATGGAACGGGCTACTTTCAGATTTTTTGGCGTTAGACTTCACTCTTTCGGTTTCGGGTGGCTCGATTTTGACTCTGATTCTAAGGCAGAATAAAATTTCACTAGATTGAGTGAATATCGGTATAGTAAATTGACTGAATTTCGACTCAGAGAAATTTCGCGAGTACAAGAGATGTGAAAAAAAAAGTATTTTGCTACCCTTGTACAAAACTTATCTATTTAAATGACATAATTTGAAATTCTCTGAAGAAACCAAAGAGCCGTTTGCGGTCGACGAGCGTTAATCAACTACTTCTATAGTATAAGGGATGATAGACTCGCTGGACTTTGATGCTATGAGCCCAAATCGTGAATATATTAGTTGATCAAAGGGTGTTTTATTGCCTCCACCATGTTGGCATAGATACCTTTTCTTGATTTGACAAAAAGGGTAATTTCGAATGATGAGAAAGCGCAGCTGTGTAAGTGCATCGGTGTGAAATTGGCGGCGGAAGAATAGGAAAGAAAATTGAAAAAAAAAGAGAGAAAAAAATTTGAGGTAAAAGTTGAACTTATGCTTGATGTGTAATTCTTGTTCGAGTTCTTTCGGGATGTTTTGAAAGGTGCCTTATGTGACGGCAGGATCATCGTGGTGGCAGCTGCTGTACGCTAACCAAGGATGAGACCAGATGGTACGAGTCTCTCGATTTTTCGGCGATGTTGCCAACCTGACGTACCTTAATATACCTACGAATGAACGGAACTCTGTGGGCTGCAGTGCCTGCCTGCCTGCCTGCAAGCGACCCGTTGGGACCTTCTCTAAGTATCTCTCACCTGCCCCCTTCAAATGGCCCTTATATGCGATGGCGCGGGATGATCAAAACACTGTTTCTACCACGCGATACGCGATCTTCGAATAAATTCAGAGATCATCTTCATTGTCACGTTCCATCGATCATATCATACGAAACCGGGGAGGATCTAAACTTTCGAAACGAAAGAGAGAATTCGAATTCCCTTCATCCTACTCTGCATATGTATTCAATTAAATAATGATTTTTGACGCTTTTTCCTTGTAGCATTGTCAACATTCAATTCCGCGAACGATCCACGCTCTTCATGTGAACTAATAAGGCATATATACATGGGGCGGGCATGTATATATACGTCCGTGTATATCTATGTATCGAAGAAAATAACGCGAAGACCATACCTATATAATATACCCGTACAGTCATATATTGAGATAAGCTAAGTAGCCGGAGGTAATTAGCAGCCATTATCACTCTCGCGGTTACAAAAATAGCTTGCCTCTGCAGTAGCATAAGCCGCGCGTATATGCGTGTAATATATTAAACTTCGTATCGTGTACCGCACTCTTCTCTCATCTATACATTTACTCTTTTATCTCGACCTCCATATATTATAATAATAGGTATATAATAAAGTCATAATTATATTAATAACATAAAACACCCGTATATAGGTACTCATACTTACCTGCCTATGTCCGAATCATACGAAATGCAAAGACATTCGGATTCTACCTGCATCGATTTCAATGCGACTATTTATTCTCGTGAGAAAATATATGTCTATTTTTCACCTGCATTGATCGTCGCGTACCTACGTGTGTCACGGGCGTAATTAGTTCGATAATAATCATTGTTTTAGTATCGAGAGAGATCAGAGAAGTTATGGAAGTCTCGGCGACAGAATTATGCCCCAATAAACACTTCCGGTTCATCTATGAGGGGGTAGTTTGACATTTCGGGAAAGACAAGCGTGCGGTGACAACCAAGTGTCGCCTAAGTCTCCGAACGAGTCCCTGAGGCCAGGGTATACGGGAAACGGGGTATGGGCATCGAACCAGACCGCCACCGCCACCGCCGCTCTATCGTACGGAGCAGTCAGCCCGCATTGTAAATCAATACCCCCTGGGGCCCACGGTGACTGGCGCCCCCAACGTCGGCAGGGTTTTTCTCCCAATTTAGTGTCCCTAGGTAGCTAGGTATATAAAATATTGGTAGGTAGGTACCTTATTATAGCTGCACACGCGCGATACAATTTTCGGTAAAAGTATATACTGGATCGACATGGCTTCATCCATTTACGTGAAAACTTTCCAAAATCGAAGAATTCATCAGCATCGCATAGGTACAAGATACCTAGATAGGAAATTTGTCGGTTCCTCCCGATTTAATGGAACGAGAATTCACAACCAGGTGCAGCGTTTTCGTATCTCTTAACCACCGCGGGGGGTGAAGTCGGCTAATTATACACAACTATTAGTTTTAAGAGTCTAGCCTCTCGGAAATCACCGTGACATCTGCGTCGCACGTGCTTACGCCTTGGTGTTAGGTATGTAGAATAATTTCGTAGGTATAAGGAAGGTTGTCAGACGTCGGTCCGTGACATTAGGCACCTCGTAATCCTCTGATTCTTCTCTGAATTTGAGAAAAGAAAAATTCAAATTATCGCATAAGACATGCATATTATACCAGGAGTTTGTATTCCCGGGAATTTGGGAATAGGCAAGAATTTACCCTCGCTAAATTCGCCGAACGATTAGAAACCCTCACCGCGACAATTAGCTCCGCCTAATCCGCGTGGTTAAACAATGTATAATATACTAACCCGCGGCTTTGCCCTTTGATCAACTCATTATCCCACGAGTTAACCAGCGCTAAGTTTTAATGTATGACGCACGGTCATTTCCGGTTACGATAAACGACCACTTCGCGGTGGCTGTACAGCCACGGCGCCATTTTGGAGCCGCTTTTTGTATCTCGGTGGATTCCTCGGCACCAGTTCGTCATTCTAATTACAGCCTTTGGCATCTCGAAGGAAACACCCCGTCAGTAAAAACGACTTGACGCTTGCATGAAAATCTCCTTCCTTCTCGTATTCCGCGCGCTATGATAAGGACTATAATTTCTTCAGAATATCAGTTCGGGTTTACCGCCGCAGTCTATGCCTTCGTTATAGCTACCCAAGTCCACTGCCATGCAGTGGTTATAATAGTGAATCGTAAAAGAGCCGAAGATTGGGACAAGTTATGTAAATACGCGCCTGCATGCGTTCGCCCCGTATGAATATTCATATCGCTTGATTACGTCATCGGACTGCTCTCTTTTCAGATATCTATACGGTGCAGGTTTAGGAGTTGTAAATCTGTGATAAGGTGGCCGGAAGTCACCTGCAGAGATTGCGAAATATATATGGCAGAGGTGGTTCCGCGATAGCGAGTTTCAATATCAAGTTTCTTCCACTTCTTCAGCTCGCTTATCCCTCGGGCAAGACACAAGTTTCCTTGGAAAACTGCGGTCCCGATATACACCAACGCGGGGCTCTAGCCCGATCTCTTCGTCAGTTTCATTTAACCGGAACGCGGTTTAAACCCGCGCTGCGGTTCTGTTTTTAGCGTACAGAGTAAACAAACCGCACATGGACAAGGTGGTAGTAAATTTCGGATAGACGTACGCGTCGTGCGATCTCCCGGCGATCTTATTCTCGTTTATAACGATCTCTCGTTAGTATAAGCCAGGTATATACCTAAGTAATATATACGTCTAAGATATATAGAAGGTGAGAGAACCGCGAATGAATAACCGGTTGGAATAAATACAAACTTAGGTATATTCCTACGTATAGTTATCATATTAATAAAGACATACGTGGGTGTTGGTATAGGTGTACCTATATATCTGTCGCTAAAATATGTGTAATTTTCATGCCAATATATGGAACGAAAGTCATTTTTTAATACCGATTCGAGTTATAAACTAAACACGGCGCTATATCATAGTAATAATTTCTATATAGCATATATATATAATATATAAGAGACATCGCGGAACGGATATGACGTGACAGCAGCCAGCTGTACGTATAGCGCGAACTAGACATTTATTTATAATCTAACATATTTATAAACCAAAGTTACGAAACGGAATCGAGTGTTAACGCGGTAGTTGAATATTATCGAGAAACTTTTGTGACGACAGTGCGGGGTTAAGATTCAATCAATTTTGACAAGTGGAATAATCCCGATAGGCTTTGGTACTTCTGATATTCTCAAGACTGAAAAATAGGAATCGAAGGAAGCGCGAATCGCCCGTTGATTTGTTATGATGTATAAAAAGTTCTTCGGATATAACGGCCATTTTGTGATCATCCGCCATTTTGTTTAGAATCACAATTAATTACGTATGTCTCATCGGGATTCAGGTTCTTTAGATCCTCGCAGGTATATATACCTTACCTACACGAAAATAACGTCTCGAAACTCTCGACGTGATCAGTGTTAGTTAGAGATTTGCGGTTTTGAGCTAACCGCAGATAAATATACGCATTATTCACTCGGTAGATAGAGGAAAATCATTCAGTAATCTCCTCGTAAGAGTTCCGAGAAGATTATCTCCAGACAGCCTCACATACTTATATGAGTATAATTTACCATCCGCGGTTCTTCGATATACGATGAATAATATCGTATATACACCCTATTTAATAAACATCTAAGTGTGATCTGATATAGGTCGAAGGTAATATACCCTCAAATGATCGTCAGCTCGAGAATCTTAAGTCGTTACGAAATTCTTGATACCCATTTTACACGCCGATAGAATATACATACTAACATAGATTTACAGGGACAGACTTCCTGCGTTATACAGGTATCTGTCATAAATCCCGAGATTCTCTAATTTCCAGTCTCTGCTGCGGTCACAAGCGAGCAGCGCGGGAGATGATCCTTTTAGCGGCATGGTATATCGCCGTTGCTATGATCTGACGTCATCCTATCTTTTAAAACATCTCTGTCCCAAGGCTGCTAGCTTTGCCACGTAGCTGTTATATACTGATACGTGTATCAATATGTACGGGTGTTGGTATAGTGTGTACAGAAAAATGAAGAAATTGAAAAAATCCTGAGAAATTTTGAATGATCCTTCGTCCCCGTTACCTACATATATATATGCGACTATATATAACCTCGTCTCAATGTCGTCTTCTTCTTCTTCTTCTTCTTCTTCTTCCTCTTTTAGTCTTTTTTAAATTGAGAGGAGAATTTAAGCCGACCGCAGGAGATATTCAGTCGTGTCTTATTCTGCACCAGTAGCATTAGCAACAGCCAGGTGCGGCCGGTTGTTTTCGCCGTCGAGTTTCGAATAAAATGCTTCTAATTTTGGACCACCGCGGCTCCGAGGTCTGGACCGCGGGAGTCGGATAGGTACCCAAGAATCCCTTGGTACTCGCGTATACTAAACGGGTATACTGTATCAGCTCCGGGAATAAAACTTCACAAATATTCAACGAGGCGAAACATATTTTTTTTTTTTCACCATATACATCGAAAATGACGCCCGATTTACCAATCATATACGATATCGGATCAAAGCTATCTATCATATCACCTGGAATTCAATTTTGCAATATATACTATCAGAAGCCGCATGAAAACCTGTGCGAGCCACTCGCAGTTCCCCGTTGACGCCATCTTGGAAAGGGTACGAACTATACGCGTTTTGCTTCGCTGTATTAAACCATACATGTGTAGAAACACGCCGTGATTTTATCTTCAGGAACAAAACACGAGGGTTTTATGAGGGAAACTAATTTTTGCATACCGTGCATAATACGTGATCGCCGCGCGTAATCGATTAACGCTACGTCGAGGCTTTTATACTTACAATTAGCTGCGGAAGAAATTTTAGACGATTCTATTATTGCGGCAATTAGAGATCTTAATATTGTAAACGAGACAAATAATTATTGTGTCTGTATCGCTGTCAGCAGCTGTGTAATTAGCGACTATCACACTTCCTATACCGTGATAACGGATGCGTTGACTCAGCATCCGCTGCACGCGACAACGAATTGTAAACAGCTAATATGGAGAATGATGGCGAGTCGATGTGTTAGATTTGGTTTATGATATACGATTCACGATTACTAGACCAATTATAAACGGACCCGAGTCGGATTAGAAACTTTAGTCCTACGAGTGAGGAGTCAGAGGTGTAAATCAGAATCAGTGCTTGCACTTGAAATTCTGATTAGAGCCTTAGAGGTTTGAGAAAAATCAAATCAACGATCGGTTTTATTTTTGACTTGGAATTTTTTTCGAGATTGGAGGCTGCAGTAGGTTTGGAACTAGAATCACGAAGCCTCTCTGAAAATGAATTAAACCAGAGTTTCTAAAGTCTAGTTTACGCCTGAACTTGCTTGAAATGGACATAACTCCGGCTTTCAGGTAAAAATCGCAATTTCATTTCGTGAATAATCCTACTCTTAAATTCTAGTTTTCAGCTCTGAGTCTTCAGTGAGAACTCGCAGAATAAAACCAGAGTTTCTAGTCCACCTCGGGGAAACTTGAGGCTTTGAACTGAGGGAAAAAATGTAGCGTAGACAAATAGGTACCTGCAATGCTTTACGATCTTGAAAAGAGATTGCCAGTGTCGTCTAGATAATAAGTTTGAAAAAAAAAAAAACAAATTCCCGGAGGCGATTCAGGTTTGAAATAGTTTTTACAATTTTTTTAAAGAAATTTTTGTATACACCTACTTAGGTACAGCTACTGCAGATATATATTATCTGGTATTGCGAAAAAAGACATTATCGCGAGAAACCGGGAGCCGGAATATTTTACGCGTTAACGGCGTGTATATGTTTATATAGGTATTATGTATATACCTATGCAAGTATGTACGTATATACACAAGTTCGGTTTATGCGAAGAGTGATGTTATCGTTCTACGAAATGAAATTAGTTTGTGCGAATATTTGCTAGCACGATAAGCGGCTCGGGTTCAGCTGCACCAACGCAACTGTTAGATAACCGTATATAGGTATAATAATATAATACGTCTACTTATGAATGTATACATATAAGTATTCAGAGATAGCTAATTAATTTCTCCATTTTCAACCATATTATAACACATATAATATGTATATGCATACGATGCCTAATTAGGTGGGTAGATAATCACTTCCAACCGCAATTGTCGAGCGTTTATTTTATCCTCAATCGTCATATTTTTATTTATTTTTTTCCTTTTCTGTATATCTGACGCGTCGAAAGGGGAAAGCGGAGGTAAAGTGGGCCAGGTTGGAGTTCCGAATTTTTACAGTTCTAAGCGATCAGATAATTCCGAATTAGTTCGAGACGATTTCGAATTTTCAGAAAAGTTAAAGTTTAGAATATTCAAATTCCGAAAGGTTGGAATGGAAAAAGCTGAAAACACCGGAAGTCCAGACTCCCGAAAACCCCAAGATCCAAAAGTTTCAGTCTATTTCTCAGGATGTGAAGACAGAAAATAGTTAATTCTAATCAAGACCCTCATTCCATCTACTTCAATCGATAACTTCGATGTCATAAACCATTGACAGGATTTTTAAACTTTTTTTTCAGAAAAGTACATCTCAAGACGATCAATTTGACCACTCATTGGTTTCGATACGATCAATACAGCCCGAGTTATCTATTAACTATTATGCATGCTTGAATTCCAAGTTTCGGATCTTTAGCTTTCGGAATTTTGAACTTACGTGGTATTCTCCGTTTCAAAGTTCCTGAATCGGCTATGTAGACTTCCCGGGAAATGCCCTTTTTCGAAACTGTGAATCGGTAAGACTCAAATTCGGAATTTTCACCTTTGAAATTCGGAACTTCAATCCGGTCTTTGCAGCAGCTCGAGTCTTTGCTCAATAAAATAACTAGACGAGCTGTCTGCGGTGGAGCGATAACTCTTGAATGCACACGGGGACGACCGGAAGTCGCCCATCACCGCCCTATATTCTCAACTTCCGTTTTAGTCAGCCCACGATTATATCTACCAAAGTATAGACACTATGAGGTATACATAATAACCTTTTTTAGTTGTCAACTGTTGCTCATTGACGAAAAAAAATTTAGGTACCTAGGAATACATGGATCTGGAGATGAAGAAACGTATCTAGGTACCTATACGTTGCATGTATGAATTATGCGGTTCCAACGACACAGCGATCTAGAAAATCGACGTAAAGCGTCGACTTTTTATAGACACGAGAAAAATGCATAATTCTGCAAATCTTTCTCAATTTTCTACACGCGTGATAATTCGCCTCGAACTGCATGCACTTTTTTACTCATATAATCGATTTATCGCGGATCTAGAATCCTGCACAAGGAGAGTTGGAGTCTAGATAGTTTCCAATTATCGTTGATCTCGATTGAAATTCGTCACAGATTTTTGTATAGACAGAGTTACTCGCAATCAGCGTAACAAATTGCCATTGCGTGTATCGCTATAGGTTGATCACAGAACCAACATCGTATATCCTTCGTACATAGCTTAGTTAAACTCTATTTTCTGGATCATAGAATCAGAAATATAGTCTTTTGATGAAGATAACACACTTGCACCCTTATTCTGTAGAACTGTGTTAATCGACGTTGCGGAGAGCCATTTCCGAGTGTGAAAGCGGGACTCTCGTATAAGTCGAATAACTTTCGAACGAGTTGATCGATCCGATTTAAATCAGGTGCCCAAGTATCTCGACTAATTTGTAGACCAAACATTAAATTCCAACAAAATCGGACAAGGGGTTTGGGAAGAGGAGAGAAAAATGTATTTTTAAACAAGTGTTAATATCTCGGTGACTAGTAGTGCGATTTTGACCAAATTTGGTGAGCTTGTACTTCTCAACGCCCCGAACATTCCGGCCAAATATATCGCAATTTTAAAATCAAATGTGAAGCGGGTATCACTTCGAAATTTCATTGCAATATTGCTCGATAACTGCCGGACCGATTTTACCGAAATGCACTGTAAAGACCTATCTCGACGTACGAGTATGTCGTCGACATATGTAAGGCGTCTTTCCTGGTCACACAGAGTCTACCTAATGTTCATCACTTACCATAAAAAAGCCCGTCCATTTCTCAATTCGTGATACTCTACGGCGTTTTAGATTTTGGAGTCATAAACGTACGCTATAGATACTGCGATCACTGTATCACAGAACTCTGTGTAGGTAGTACAATGTGAAGCATTCATTACCATTACGTGGCAAAGGACTTGAAACATACCTACTTTACAAGAGAAAGAGAAAGAGAAAGAGAAAGAGAAAGCGGTCCGATCCTTCCGTAACAAAAGCATTGGGTAATTATAGAAGCCTCAATCTCCGCACGTTGTGTGTCCGTCGATGATCTGACTTACTCACTTCCTCTGACGTGGAATATGGATACAAAGTACTAAGTAAGGCTTTGGGCTTGTGCTTGGGACTGAATGAGGACTGAAGACCGAGGCACTACTCGCATAGCCGCGTAACAATGGCTCTCCATGGCGCCCACCGCGTGTCATTCCCACGGGACTGACTCGACATCGTTACTTCTTCAGGAACCTTACGGTCTACACGTAAATCCTGACTTTACCTACCTATCGTTCGCTTTGTTCCTCGATCTAAAGTTGGGTACATAGTCATACGGAGTTCGCTCTTATACCTTCTATATCACGTTTTATACTAATTATGCTATAAAGTTCAATCGACCAAGATAGATCGGCTTTCAGAATCAGACCAATCATCTGCAATACTTGTAATACGTAAAGATTCTCAATCATTACGATCCAACGTCTCTATACGACTAGAATCTACAAGAGGTAAATCACTCCAAGATATTCTCTTCGCTCTTTCTCTTATTATCATACATATTCCCGCGGATATTAATCAGTTTTCTAAAACCTGTCACTCTCTGGGTTTCTATCGAAATAATGATATGATTACGTAATAATATATCGAACGATCGAGTAGTAGGATAGGTGGATATAAGGTATAAGGTATAAGGTATAAGGTACAAGGTACAAGGTATAAGGTACATCTATAAGCGCGGCAATCGGCATGCCAAGCACGTGTGTACTGACATCGATATCTGCGGCGTGCTCGCACACCTTTCCATGCACACAGCATCGAACCATTATACAATCCTATATAGTAGCCGCGTATAGACAGAGGTAGCTAGCTAGGTAGATAGGTAGGTATGTATAACTGCACGGAGTGTTGTATAGTATATTGTATATAGCATTGGTAGGTAGGCATGTAGACTCTCTTAAGTTCGTTTACCCGGGCCAAAATAAAACATGGCATCGTCAACGATTCTTGACGAAGAGCTGACGCTGACCGAGGACAAAAAACTTACCTATACCTATATAGTAGTAGATAGAGACTCGCGATCTATCGCTCTATTACGTAATAAATATATATACATATATATATGTATGTATATGTATATGTATAGCTATATACTAACTCTTGGTTCGGTATATAGGTATATACCTGTACACTAACTTGAACCATACACAGGGTGTCCTTCGTAGCATTTTATATGGGTATTCTATCGCATTATTCTTACCGCGCGTTTAATTAACCCACGGTAATTGGGACCTTAGGTAGGATACATAAAATTAAACTTCAAGTTACAGGGCCGGGTTGAAGTTCTGGATTTTAAAAGTTCCGAACGCGTGGTCGAAGTTTCGAATACTTTTCAGACGATTTCGAATTTTCGGGAACGTTGAAGTTTAGAATATTAAAATTCCGAAAGGTCAGAATACAGAGAGCTAAGAACACCGAAAGTCTAGATTCCCGGAAGCCAAATAATCCAAAAATTTCCGTCTATTTCTCACGATATACGTCGAGATAAAAGACAGTTTATTCTAATCAAAACCCTCTTCGTGAGAACTCATTCTATCTACTTCAATCGATAACTTCGATGTCATAAATAATTGACGGGATTCTGAAACTGTTTTTTGCCAAAAAGTACGATTAATTTGACCATTCATTGGTTTTTATACGATCAATACAGCGCGAGTTCTTAAACCCTGAATGAACACATGTGCGAATTTCAAGTTTCAGAGGCCTGGCCTTTCGGATCTTTAGCTTTCGGAATTTCGAACCCACGGTGTTCTTCGTTTCGAAGTTTTTTAAATCGGCAATGTGTTCTTTCGGGGAAATACCCGTTCTAAAAACTGTTAGTCGGTAGTATTCAAATTCGGAATTCTTACCGTTCCGATCTTTTGAAATTCGGAAATTCATAAAGTTACGTCCGTCTGTATTAAACATAGAGTCACTTTAATTGTGCTCATATAGTTGACACTTCTTTTTTTCTTATCCGTGTTGAAAACTATACCAGCTTCACAAGACGGCGTGTGACTTTAAATGAGGATGTCACCCGTTATAGCAAGGTAAGACATTCTCCTGCGCGATTCGCTTCTTACTTCGCAAACATCGTATACAATTACATATATATATCTATATCTATGTATATCTATTATGTTTATACAAGTATTCGTGTATGTATAATCGCGCGCGCTTTCTTCACGCGCGAGCCCCATGCAGAAGTAGGTATAACCCACCTCTCGAGTTTGAAAAACTTACGCAATTATATCGCGTATCGTATTTGGGTGTGCGCCACGAATTCTACCTCGTTACTTTGCACGATCTTTATATTGTTTCGCCATATCTATAGGCATATAATCCGTCTAATACCAATATATCTCTGGATATACATACGGCATTACGAAACTTTATTCTTTTTTTTAATTCTCTCTTTACACAAACTCGGTAGGAAATACTATTTATACCAATTTATCCGTTAATCAAATAGTATATAATTATACATACGCGAAAGTGTTGAATCATTCACGGGATTACGTTGTTAATGAATCATATCAACCACGTCGCGACGACAGACGTCTTTGTTATGATAAATCGCGGTCCCATATGAAAGTACGAAATAGTCGCATATTTTACGTGCTCTTTCATTTTTCCTTCACCATATTTCTCTTCCTTTCGCCTTCTTCACTAAAGGTTTGAATTTCACTCTTCTGCTGCAGCTAAAGAATTCTCGTTCTAGATTATAGGAGGCTATTTCCTCCGCAAGATTCGATCCTTTCCATCATTCGCTATCAGTCCTTCTGCTAGGTAGGTGAGCAGATGTACCAAACTCCTTGCCAAACTCATACTTTCGTCGAGAAAAACGTCTCTTCCTCGCGATCTAACCGTATTCTTATAAATTCTGTATCACAATACACTCGAAAATATACTTCCTACGTATTAATAATAGACAAAGAGACTCTCTGACACTGTAGCATCTGCTCGAAACGCAAAGACTGCCAAGAATAGACGATCCTTCCTGCCCTTGCTTAGATAAAGGAAGCAGGTGTTTTTTCCTTATCTATATACCAATTTTTCCTTTTTTTTCTTCTTCTTCTTGTTCTTCCTCCTTGAATCCGGACTTATTTCCCGCTGTCAAAATGCCAGCAGAATGAGAACAGATAAACGTATGATACACCTGTATAGTAGGTATCGTAAGAGCTACAGGTACTCGTACAAGCGAGGAGACAATTGAGGATCTCGGCGGTCAAAAACTGCCCAAGGCAGAATATATCTGTAGCGTAGTTCCCGACACCGCGTTCTATCGAGTAGGTATCGTGCGTGGTGTTACGTGGTGTAAGCCTGAGTCGTATAGATACGCTCGGTGAAAGCGAGAAGAGAGATCCCCTTGGTGAAGAGCCCGAGCCGGCTCGACGTCTCTGACGTCGGCGACGCCCTCCCGCGCTACGGTAGCTACGACGGAGATAAATTCATCGCTCAAACCTCCGAGAGGAAAGCAACAGAGAGAGAGAAAAAGCGAGAAATGAAGAAACAGAGATAGATCGAGCCTCCAGACGAGTGAATGAAGAGACGGGACCGCTCGCCGCGGAGGTATGGATTCGTATACGTTAGTCTTTAACTGTGTTCGTTGGCTCGGTTAGCAAAAGCAAGCGTATGGTATATAGGTACGCCGGTGGGGCCCGGCGAGGCCCCGGCGAGGCCCCAAACCGGCCTCGGACAAGGCCCCGCGACAAGATCCCAGAAGACTATAACGTAGCGAGATATAAGGAGTGTATCTGTGGACTGGTAGGCCGCTTCGGTGCGCCGCTCGGTTGTGCTGCAGGAGCAGCGAGCGGTCGGTCCCGAGTCTGTTTTTGCTCTTATAGGTATGCTGGCGGTACGGTTAGAGAAGGACGAGGAGAATTTTACCTTTGATAAATTTACCGAGCCCTAGATCCGAGCGAGGTGCAGGCTGTGTCGTCACTAATTAATCGGAAGGTGCCGAGAGGCAGGGGGAGAGAGAATACCTTAGTACCGAGGGACGAAATGACGGGATAAATGCCGTCCAATTAGCGATACCGATAATCAATGCGTATAGATGTTAGATTATTATTCATATCTGCATATCTTTGGGTGTTTATATACTTGTAACTTCAATTTTTATACCTCATGCAGATTTTGTCAAGAAACTTTATGAACACCTGAAAAATCGACAAGGAAGGGTTAAAGGGAAAAGAAGATGTGAAGGAAAATAATACGCGTTATAAAATTGTTAACATTTTTTTATTGTTTTCTAATTTTACTTATTTTGATTTTTTTCATTTTTTTGGAGTTTGCCAATATAAATAGGGGAAAATTGCTCATCGGTGATACGGTGCAATGATATTTATTTTTTAAGAAAATTTTTTATCCATTGCATATATTTATTACATAAAGTTTGATATACAGATACAGAGATACTTAATATAATAGTCGTTTTTGAAAAAAACAACTATATCTTTAAGACGAGCGTATATTATTTAAACGCGGACCATATATACCGTGTAGTAAGTATACCTATATATACTAATGCGATAAACTTTCACATCGAGGTTAATTTGGTCGAAGCGGCTATCGCACAGTGTATGTCTCAAGTTGGCGCGAGGGCGCGCGAAAGAGGAGACCACGTATATATCGTTGAAATATATGGAGACAGAAAGAATCGAAGAATTAAACCAAAGTAATAAGAATATAGTTACCTATACTTATTTTCCGAAAATATATCTCATACAGAATACGAATTATTATTATTATCATTATTATCATACTATACGTAGTAAGTATCGAAGTATGAAAATCCAGGTTTGATAAAAAAAAAAAAAGAAGAAAAAAAATCTTCCAAGAATCTGTTCGTTCCGTCGTATATATTAGTGTTAAAGCACCGCGAAATCATTCGGCGCGAAACGCGCAGCAACGCGTCTCTCGACAAATGTATAGATATACACATATATATATGTATAACCTATATACGTATAACTATATATACATTTTCGCGCCCTAAAGTACAAAGTAGGTATCAGGTACATAGATGCATGTATAATGTATGTATTTGTATATACATATAGGTATATGCCGTGTGGGTGAGCCCGCGGAGTAAAGCCCTAGAGCGCGAATTCAAATTATTTGTAATTTCGAAACGAGGAGAATAGAAAGAGCGAGAGAGAGAGAGAAAGCGAGACAGAGATATAGGCAGAAAAGGACGAAGGATAGGTATATATATACGAGCTACTCTCTTCCAGCACCGTCAAAAAGCAGGCGCAGGATGATCCATTCCCGCGTTGAAAAAAGACAGGAAATATATTTTGCTCGGTTGTCGCAGTTCTGCAGGAAATCCCAACAGAGTAGGTATAGGTATAAGGTACTACTACTAACATCCACGCGTATAAATGTGTGTGTATACCTATTCCATGTATATATATACACACGCTGTACACCCCCGCACACACATATATCTACCGAACCTCGACGCGGGTCGTCGGATCGATAACTCGACGTATACGCGGACGCGGACGCGGCATAATGGTGCGGGGGCGAAGGGGCAAAGGGCGATGAGGGGCGCTAAAGGCGCGGGGGTGGATGAGGTGGAGGGCTGTTGCCACGGTGACGCGGTATTACAGCGCCAAGGGACGGCGGGAAGGAGAGAAAAGGGAAGGAAAGGATAGCTGGAAGGAGAGAAAAGGAAAGGAAACTAAAGGGCGTGCGGGGGTGGCGTGCAAGGGCTTTATATACATACATATTTATACCTATAATACATATTCTTATACATTATATACCTACGGGAAGCCAGTTTATAAATGCACCAATTTACAAAAACTATACGTATATATATTGTTTTTTGTAAAACAAAAAACGCAAAAAATGCGCACCGGGTAGGTAGATGCAGTTTCGCAACATTTCGCTTCAGGACTTGATAGTTTATGACTGATATCACATTCTACGTATGAGGAACCGAAGCTGTTATTAGGTATACGCAGATGGTTTATTAAGCGAATTAATATATGTAAAAATAATGGAGAATTTATATTCGAAATACGGTTTGGTTGAATGGTTTTTACACAGTATATAGGTACCTATATACCTGGGCCTTAACGATATACTGCAGTGGTTACCTAATAGGCGTAAATCATTCGAGATGAGTATAGACGATGCGTTTGTGAGAGATACTCGAGTGCATACGGCGCAGTGTAAGAGATTGAACATCTGCACTTGGTCAGAATTATTCGAGGAATTATTTAATCCTCTTTATATCGCGTGAGGAATTTAAGTATCTTTGGAATTTATCATACAATGGATTAGGTATGCAGCTTGCAGATATTGACACGATATCTGCAACGAATGAAACTTCCGGTGCAGGGACACTCCGAGCTAATTTCCGTCCTTGGCTAACCACTCGGTGTAAATATATCCTTCATTACACCATACATATGCGAGGTAATAAAAAGACGTTGGTTTATCGACAAGACGCATCCAGTCGGCGTAATTGAATTACCGGCCGGTAATTGAATGGAAGCTGGAAGAATAAGGAGCGAGTTGATTACCAATTTATCGCAATTTCACTCTTATCTCTGGCTCCCGATATGTGGCAGTTCTTCAATCTCTATGTCAGAAAAGCTGGACTCAATCTACGCTTTCCAACTATTCTTCTTCTCCCGCATTGCGAGACGTCTGATGCGAAAAACCGCAACTGCGCGCGGAACGAATAGATCAGGGAATGAAATCTGCCGGAATAATCCATCGAGCTTATCTCGACTCGTAAAACTTGTCAATATATCCGCCATGAAATTATCGCCATTTTTTCGAAACTCGAAAATCGTGATATAATGAAGCAGAAAATTTATCGTAAAAAAAAGAAAATCCTTCATAAATGAGAAGTGTTTTTTTTTTTCTTGTTGCTACAAGAACTACGTTAGCGTATATATTTATTGAGGAAAAACGAGTGAAATTTTTGAATAGAAACAAGGAAATCTGAGTTAGTTCAGAGTCTTTCGAAGCATATCGCGAGTCAGTTCGCTTGGCCAGCTGAGCGGCGCGTAGCGTATATAAAATCGAGTTGTTCTGCGCAGGCGAAAACGTCTATTTTATATCTCAGCTTGTATTGGATATAAAAATATAATTTTTCGACTGTTATTTTCTACACTATTTCGCAGTGCTTGTTTTAAAGTTTCGTTAAAATCGCCCCGCGAACAACCGAGTTATTGAAGAAACTTGGAATCGGATATTTCCCCGAGGTCTCAGAGATAATTATCGATAATCCGAAAAGTAATCGAGTTTCATAACGTCAGATGTTGGTTTCTGTCACGCGAAACACATCTGCGAATTCTCAGGACAAAATATTCACTAAAATTTCATCAATTCTCTACTTTTTTAACACCCAGATTTTACCAAGGTGCACCAGCTCCAATATGCACCCGGATATACATATTATACCTATATACATATACACGATGTATTACAGACTCTCGTACACATAATATATCGGGTCTATACCCACCTTGCAAAGGCGAACATCAATTTCTCATCAGCCGTTTCTTCTTTCCTTTTTTGTTCTCGTAATTTCGGAGTCGAATGCGTGTGTCTGATTCTACCTTCTAGCCTAGCTTCAGCCTGTGCAATACCGCATTTTTATACAACTATAAAAATGATCGTTCCTTCTTGGATTAGGATTCAAAACTTGAATGAGATAATTGCGAATTCGCGCAAAGAAATTATGCCTACGAATGGTATGCGATCACATATTCATGTTTGGAATATTTATCATATATGTTTTTGCGGATCTACGGAGTTTACGAGCTTTATAGATCAGACTCCACGGATATGCTATACTAGCCATGCTTCGTGTGAATAATTCGCGGACAATCAGTCGTTGCTATATTGATCCCTACAACCATCACGGTACGATAAATGAATAAAAAATATGTCCGTGCGTTTATGCAGCTTTCATGACGATCTATATACCTATGTCTCTGTTGAGCGAGAATGAATGACGAATAAATATACGAGCAATAAGTGTACAGATACTTAATGAAGATCAAGTCTCATGTATTCTTGATTGTCGTGGGTCAAATTAGACTCGATTCTATTCTATAACGATTCTATATCGCTATTGCAGTATTAGGGATACGAACCGGTGTAGGTATATAGGTCCACAATGCAATAACGCGTCGTCATTTGATTCGAACAGTTATACACAAGGTGTATTAGAGTCATGTAATAATCTGCCGTATATAGGTATATATAATTATATACAGGTACGTCTGTTTGTTATACTTGTAAATATGTATTATGCATATTATAGTTGTCCAAATTTTAACTAAATTTGAACTTCGAAGCAGCACATAATAGCTACGTCGAAATATATACTGCAGAAATTATAATACCTGTTCGCGACACGATATATAATATATGTATATAGGTATATAGATATATTGCGAAATCGGGTGCAGCAGCTGGAGTTTGGACCCGAACCCGCCAGATTATACAGATATATAGGTATATATATACCTACTTACCTATACATACGTCTACTGATTCACCCATACCCATATATCTATATAGAATAACGCATCTGGTCATGGCAGAGATCTGCGGATAGGGAAATCAGGTGTGTAGAACAGATAAATAACCTTCTCGTGAAGCTTCGTAGGTAGGTAGGTATATAAGTATATAATACGGCGGTTCAACGCCGATGCAGTTACCGAAGATGGATATAATCCTACACATACCTATGCACGCAGGTATATATATGTTTACCAAGCCTAATAACGATTATCTCTCGTATATCTCTGTACAGATATGAAAGCATAAATACTTTTTTTCACATTAGTTTTATAGCTATAATTATACACTTTTCATTTACCTAACTATAAAAATATATACCTATAGGTAGGTAGGCATATAGATGCAGTTTTCAAAAATTCGTACATATAACTTCCAATCGAGGATTATAAACTTTTTTCAATTTTTGTCGTATAGAAAATAATGCGGTTATAGATGTACTACACGATATCTGGAAATTATTTTGTTAAAGTCTTTGTAAACGCTCTGATATATACCTACTTAGCAAAATAAGTCTGAGACATGAGTCATAGTCCTAGAAGCGAGGAAATTCGTGTCGAGAGTCTTGTGGTATAGTATAAGAGTATAATAGGCTGCAGGTATAAGGTCTCGGGTATACCTACCCACGAGAGCGATATACGCGCGATGCGCGCGCGCAGCGTTGCCCGATAATCGTGAAATCTTATTTTTGGAATAACTCGAAAACCGTAAGACCTAGAAAGTTGAAACAAATCTCACTCGTCGTGACAAACGGTAGAGAATCTAATGCAGAAGATTTCAAGTCGATATCTCTTCCGGTTATCGAGATATCACAACCCCCTAAATGACAGACTAGCTGCTGCAGTCAGCGCGCAACGAAACCATATCCCCGCTACGCCGCGCTGGTTCAACCAACGCAATATCTTCTTCGTTCGAAAGAGTCTTTAAAGATATCCAGACTATTTCCGTAGTCAGCTTAAAACTGCTCAATAAAAATTTGAGTACGCTGTTAAGAGGTCCTCTTTTTTTGTTCTTCTTCTTTTCTTATTAAAATGGCCCAAAAATTTGTCCCTTTTAGAGTTTTTACGATTTATGAAGGCGTTCCCGCGTTTATAATTGTTCAACACGTAGGTGTATATACCTAATCTAATTTGCGAGAACGGGGTGAAATGATTGACGGCTCGTTTACCACCTACATCGATGCCTGGACATTGAAGTACGCTGATAATTCATTCGTGGAGTCAAAATAGCCGATTTTATTACCTCGTGTTGAACCTCGCAGGCATTAGACATTAGCTATAAATCGGCGGGATTGTTATTTTATAGAAGCTACGTGCCTTCGGGATCGTCGCTGTTTCCCGAAGATTCTATATGGACGAAATCGCGGAGACTGAAACTGATCAAAGAATGCATCTAACAAGGTATCGGTTTTTGCTTTCATGAGTTTCAACGAACAAAGAACTCGCGTATCTATATTTTCTCTTTCAATCTCGTCACGACGAGCTCTAACGATCTTTATTTTCTTCTATACGTAATCTACACTATAACACGAGCGAGATCGTTCTTCAATATCGGGATTCGCGAGCGTTCCGCGTTTGTGGTCTTCGTTCCAGTTGCCTACAAGCCGTAATGCTGTTTATTCGCGATATGCGAATTTTGTATAAAATGTATGAAATAATCAGCGAGACTGTACAGCGAAAAGACTTCGAGGAATTCTCATTCGCAACCGTTTATCCGACGAATATACATACGAAACAGTGTAAAATCGTCGTTCTGATGTTTCCGAGTAAAAGAATTTCTTGAACCTGGTTGTAAAATGCGAGCTCTTGTCTCCTGAATGAAGAAAATAGTACGGAACTAGAGAATACTGTATAAAAACTACTGCCATAGCGAGTATTTCGAGTGAATAAGAATAAGAACGCTGCAAGCATGGAGGAGCGGTCGTCGTAATACAACCACGTCGGCGTTGGCAGCGGCGGCGGCAGCGTTGGGCTGCCGTCGTCGTCGTCCGAGGTCACGCCGTACGGCGCGAACAAAGAAGGTGACTTCTGCGCCTTTTGCTTTACGTATATATACCGCTCTCGGCGCGTGCACGCCGGTCCCATCCATATTATAGCGAGCTATACAAACTCTATATACGCTTGTATTTGCTATGCATCTCTACATATATACGAACAAGTAGATGTATATGACGTGTACCTAAATATGTATACCTATGTATATACATGCATGTATTATAGAGAAATATATACACACCGAAGGCATGTACTCATAGCTACTACATATATACATATAGATGTATTCGGTTTGATGGTTGCGCAACATGAAACCAAAGCGTACCAAAGCCAACCGGCGGTCCCGCGCTCTTTTCTTTTAATTTACTTTATTTTTTAATCGTATTCCTCTTTTTATTCTCTTCTCTCTTTCCGCCAGGTTGGCAGGAAGGCACAAGAATCAGGTTCGCCAGTTTAGTTGGCACCGCGCGGGCTCTGCAGCTCTCTTCTCTTCGCGTCTATACGGGCGCGCGCGATTATACGCGTTTGATGAAGAGAGAGAGGGAGGGAAGCCAGGGGGGCCGGACCAGCTAGCTGGGTTTGCGTAACGATTGATTGTACACGGAGGGCAAACCGAGATCTCTGAACACCGGCCGGTTCTAATACGATGATGTACCGCATCCTATACATAGAAATATCAACATCCTCTCTTTCGAGTAGGTGCATCGCACATCATCACACAGTTCCAATGTTGGCTGATGGACGAATGCCGTGGGAGCGTAAGGGCGGGTCGGGGAATAAAAGTAGGGAGCAATACCGGAGAAGGGAATGGGGGGGGTGGGAGAGGAGAGGAGAGCGCGAGCGAGAGCGGGTCGGTGAAGGGAAGGCGGGGAACCGATGCGAGGGAGAGAAAACTAAATTGCCTTCTCCGCGCTTGACGATCCGAGCGTGTGGCGTACAGTGTGGCGTGGCCTGGGTGCGTGGCGTTAGAAGCGGCATCGCTGCACACGACGTACGTTGAAGCGAGATATCCTATATATACATACATGTATGTGTATCTATGTGCATATGTATGCTACAGCGAGAGCCTAGGCGAAACACGGGGTATTTCAATACCGCTGCAGGCTTCGTTGGGTTGAGTTTGGTCTGTGCTGGGTCTGGTGTCGTCGCTTATTGTCTCCCTCTCTCTGTCTATCTAACTATCTTTCTCCTTCTCTCTCCTTCTCTGTCTCTATCGCTCGCTCGCTGGTTGAAGAGGGTTATATACCATGTTTTCCCCCTACCGCTGCCCCAGCCTGCTCACTGACAACTAACGCGGTCCTCTTTCGGTCCCCTTGAATTTTCTCCCTTCATACGAACTCAACCCCCCTCTTTTTTAGTCCCGCGCGAAACTACCCCAGGGGCTGCGATGTAGAGGGTATAGGCATAGCATAAACCCGGTTGTGTGCGACAGAGTCGCGTTGAACGACGTCGAGCAAGAGAGAGCGCGTTGGCGCAGTAGCGGCTCCTCTATTCGGGTTTGTGAAGGGGACCGACTACGACGACTACTACGACGACTGCAACGAGTACGACGACGACGACAACGACGACGACGACTATCAGAGTGAGAGAGAATTGAGGGGGGCATAGAGAGGGGGACAAGGGACTAGGAACCGACGCAGACTGCCGCGAATGCCCCGCCCTCTACGTACGCGTGAGGGGATACGGCGTGGGCCGTGCCAGAATTTGATTGGCTGGTATAACCGAGAGGGGTCAAATCACTAGGGTGCCGTAGCAGCTCGGCGAATGGGAAGACGTCAAGTTGTATTTTTTTTTCTTCTTTTTTTCCCTTTTTCATTTAAGTATTTATGCCAAAGGACGGGAAGAGCGAGTTGCCTCGACGGCAGGAGGACACCACTCTTGTTTCGGGATCCGTCGAGGTAGTACGCGTCCACGGGGGAGCTCCTCCGCGAAACGAAATCGTCCAACTTTCGACACTACCACTACGAATAATATTACTACATACTACACGTCGCTCAAATATACGAACCCTAGTAAACCGTAACCGTAACGCGACTCACTACATACGTACCTACGAAACGGAGCTATCGGCTCTTGTTTTAACTAACGAAAATATAAGTTTTACGTTCAGTTTTTCGCGCGCGCGTGCGCCTGTGTGTTAATAGTAGTTCGTGTTCTGTGCGTGTGTGTTTTTCTCTCTTTCTCTATCGCCGACTACCGCCGCCGCCACCGCTTCCACAGTGGGATTATTAAAGCTACGCTACTTACTACGGCGGGGCGGAGAGTTGTGTGTGTGTGTGACAGAACGTCGCAGCCGAGGATACAGTGTTGTCGGATTTTCGTCGTCTCGTTTGTCTTGTGTTTATCTCGATTTATCATACCACTGAGATCTTAGTATCTCGCTACCGGACCAGATCCTTTGATACAAGCATCGATTAACCTCGTGGTGTATCTCTGTATAATAAAACTCTGACATTTTATTGGATTATAAAATAGACGTGGCAACGCAGCGTCACTTTCTGGGGGCTTGGGGTGGCAGGCAGGCAGCCAGAGGCAGGCAGCTTTCTTGTTTCGAGGATCGGCGGCGCTGCTCTTCGTCGCTCTCTCTCTCCCACCTCTCCTCACTCTGTTCCCATCTCTGTTTCTCTCCTTCTCTCTCTCGCCCCGCGTACCGTTGAGAGCTTCTCTCCCCCTTCCCCCACTCCCTAAACCTCGGGCGAGTCTATTCGACGAGTTTGAGAGGGGAGTTAGGCAGACCTTGCCGCTAGTCTCCTGTCGTTCGGAGAATGTGCTAGACGCCGAACGGCGACCGTGTTATACGCTGCGTTTCAATCACTTCACTTATTTTTTCTAAAACATTAATACGCCCGGTTATAGACGGGATCAATTGAAGATCGCCTAACAACTCCACAGTTATATCGCGTACGCGTTATTAAGCTCGATTTATTGACCTCTTTCGGAAGCATTCACACCAGTGTATCCGCCGGCCATGTTTGGTGTTTACGCGAGGGGGAATCGCTGACGTCACACCGAACTGTGCCGAAGCGGCGGGGCCGAGAAAACGTGTTGCCGGCTACCGTCGCAAGAAACTCTTTACACACTTTGATTATATCTGTTATACCATACTCAGGCGTATACGAGCCGAGTTAAATTGTCATTTGTACAAGTCGTTAAAAGTCAACTTGACAGGAACTCACCGAACACGGATAATATCTATCCTCCTTTAATAATACGGTCTATTTAACTTTACCCCGGTGGTTCGTACGAAGGCCACGCTAACGTCTACCGATGGACGTATTACTACTAACCGTGCACACTGGATTTACGGTATACTACCATTACCAAAAACGTTCACCATGCTGATCAGGAGCTGAACTGTTTTATTGGAATAAAAAGTGTGTGACTGACAACACGATAGTGTTCGAGCACGTGTGCACTTTAATGATTTTATCTGTGAGACGACAACAAGTTTGTTGTCGTATTGTGTTGTGTTTGTGTACAGTGTTGTTGTTAATCAATTAAACCTTGGTTCTGCACAACACCGACTAACAAAACGGAGGGGAGAAAGAAGTTCACCCTAATAAATAAACCTCGCACAAAATTGGATATATAAATAAAAGTGGTAACGTTCTCTGTGCTTTATTCAACCCTGTATTTGGGTCAGTTGGAGAAAACGGATTTAACATGGATTTAGGAGACAGAGTTTACGCCGCCGAAAAGATTATGAAGAAAAGGGTGAGGCGGGTAAGTGTAACAGACTACTAACCCTCAAACTTTCGCCGTCTGGCGGCGCTAACAGACAGAACATGTTTGTCTATGCGATGTTGCCGTTCTAACCCTCTTTTATCCCTCTACCGATTAACCCTCTCTGCCTCCTCCACTACTAGAGATTTATGTCGTATTGTGGGTACAGAGTTATTCAAATTCAATAGAGAAATTATTTGCAATTATTTAATCAGACTACAAATCATTATTATCATCCTCATTTCCCCCCAATTGTCACAAGTCTCAACTAACACAATAACAAATCGAACTTTGACAGATCTTTTCTGCGCATGCTTTTCGCCATGGAACGAAACAAAAAATTCGCACTTTTCTTTCTTTTTTTTTTTTAATTGTGTCAATTTCAAGAGAAATTTCGCGGATATTTGGTACTTGAGGATATTTAAGGAAAATTTTCGAATTAGTAACAGCAGCTTTGAAACGCACTGTTCGTGATTTGTATTCGTACCGTTTCGTCCAGTCCAACGACGACATAGAATATATCCGGCAACACTGGATATTGTATGTATGCTAGAGTTGTAGAACACCGCACGATTCTGCTTTTTTTTTCTACTACTTTTTTTTTCAACTCTCTCATACTCGGCTACTGCTAGGGCCAGGTCTGATAAAGATAACCAATCCCACTTTGACTTGCTTACTTACTCACTTTATTACGCACTGTTATGTTATTGTTTTTAACCGCCGCGATTACGCGAGTTGACATTTCTAGCGCGGTATTTGATCGCGATTAAAAACGACAATATGTAATCAACTCCGTATACCATTGTGCAGTAACTGCAACCCGTCGAACATTTAGAAAATACTTCGAAAACTCTCTCCGATTAAAAGTCTTCCATCAATTCCTCTAGCAAGGTAAATCGACTGATGATTCTACATTCGATGGCGAACCCGAAAAAATATATAAATAAACAAAACAAGATGATCTATCTTTAGATTCAAGAAATATTCGTCAATTTTAAAGACAGAGAAGGTCTGGTGTTCGATCCACTTTTACGTCCAATTATTTTTAATAGTATTCACAAACATACGACGAAATCTGAGATTAAGAATCAGCATATCGTGTATCGAAGATTATTCTTTATTATATGTTGTTACATTTATCGTTTCCTTTTTCTGTTTCAGGGGAAGACTGAATACTTTGTGAAATGGAAGGGATGGAGTCAAAGGTAGGTTCGAGCAGATATCAGTCCTCGTAGAATAATTCATTCCCCAGATATGTTTCAACTAAATACGCAGAAATGCCGTCGATGATTTCGAATTTAAAGGCAATCAATACTCTTTGTAAATTATTGAATGAAAATCGACTGGTCGTAATACTTCGCAGGTTTGAAAAAGAAATTTTCAACTCTTTCGTTCGTGTTAACACAATTCCTGAGCATTGATTAGGCTTTACGATTTTATCATATTTTTAATAAACATTTTTCGAAACCTGCAACGAATCGAAGAAAATTTTCCTCCAACAGGTTCTTACGATATTTCGAAATACTTATTGTAGTTTCGACGCGCGAGAACGCAGATTTAAAATCATCAATCGGAAATAAAATTACCTGCAAATTGAGCACATCAAAAATAATTACAAACGAAATTCAAGCACCGTAAATATCGGGAAGAAATTCTCATTTTTATTATCTAAATAGCGGGAAGAACATTTTTGGCAGATAAGATGTGAGAAATTTTAGGTCCCAGAAAGACAGAATTCTGATTGGAGAACTTGAATCCCCTGGCCAGTAGAAATTCTATAATTTAATTCCGGCAAACACGTTGACATTAATTAGTAATTCCTTTAATTTCAGACACAGTACTTGGGAACCAGAAGAAAACATTTTAGATGTGAGGCTGATAGAACTCTTCGAAGAGAGTCAAAGAGGTGATGCAGTAATAAGAAGGCCGAGAAGAAGGGACGCCAGATACAATGTGAGAGTCAATCCGTAACTCTAAATAATTTCCATTTTCATTTAATCTAGATTTTTTCTTCTCTTTATTATTCAATACATTTCATTCGATATTCAAAACCAAGCTTCTTCCCCCATTCTACTAGGAATCAGCATCTATCCCGAATAAAGACTTCAAATGTACAATAAAGCGAAAAGATTAGATGAAACTATGCAAAAGTATTAGAGAATTAACTCACAAGAGACTCAATGTACAATTAGTGTCGAATTTGAAGAAGAAGTTTGAGAAAAACCCTCGATTTATTTTTTAGGCGTATCAATTCTTGAAAGTTCATTAATTTTCCTATTTCGGAAAAAGAAACACTGATTTCTCGCTGAAAATTTATACAGAAAACTAAATCTATTGCATCCTGGCATTCAATATCCTCTTTGTTTAGGAGCAGGTCCTGGCAAATCTTGACGTAAGAGAAGAGCCAGGTGGCGACGAGAGAGTCGGTGAGGATAGCCAAGACGAATCAACGACAGGCAGTACCTCAGCCCCACTTTTAAATCCTATAACACATGACGAAGATACTCTGCAAAGTTCTTTAGACGATCACGAATCTCCTACACCGCCTGAGTTATCAGTGTTAAGCGTCGACTCAGATAGTTCTAACAGCAGTGCAGACGTGCCCCTTTTACCGAGGAGAGAACCTGCGGGTACTAAAAGAAAAGCTGAAGTTCTTAGCAAAGAATCAGGGAAAATTGGAGTCACTATTACCACTAGCAGTCCTAGCAGCGGCAGCGGAAGTCCACCACCTAATAAAATTCCTAGGCTACTTCCTCTCAAGTCTAATCCAACATCGCCACCTTATCATGTAAGTTTTGTTGTATTTGATTGAATTTTTCTTCCTTTATTTTTTACATAGATTTACAGCTAATTTTTTCTCACTTTATTTACAGACTCACAAAGTGAACGGTAGAAGGCCTTCGTCTTCTAGTGTTAAATCAACTCCAGAAGAGCCTTTGCCAGCTGTACCAACTGCTCTGGCACCTGCGACGCAGGATAAGAAGAGACCTGAAGCTGACGTGCCGCATGGACCTCTGCCTTCTCTTCCTCGTCCTCCTTCTGCTCCGTTATCACCTCAGCTTGATACGCCGCTGGAACAACAATCGACTAAGAAGAAAGGGGCGCAGGCGGGGACAGAGCATAATAATAAAACGACGGGGGATAGTAAGGTTGATAAAGCGAATGGTTCGGTTGCTTTATCGGATTCTAAGAACGGTCACAAATCACCAACGCCAACAGATTCTTATACTAATAATAACAGGTTACCTACCGTTGTGAACGGGCATCATAGTCATATTAATAATAGTAACAACAATAATACACAGATCGTTAAACAACAACATACGGAAATATCAAAGCCCGAAATATACGTACCTTTGACAAGTCCTGGCACTGATTATTGGCACGCTAGAAATCCAGTCGCTGATCAGGTCTTTATTACGGATGTTACCGTTAATTTAAAAACTGTTACAATCAGGGAGTGCAAGACTGAAAAGGGATTCTTTAGAGAAAGGGATCCGAAGAGCGACATATTCTAACAACTCCGTTGAACAGATAGTTTCTTTTTTTTTCCTTCTTTTTTTTCCGTTAATCCAGATTAAGCGTTGCGATAGTATTATTACATACCTCGAAACTAACAGGCCAGGACTATTCTCTTTTTCTTTCTCTTTTTCTTTCTCTTTTTCTTTTTCTTTTCTTTCTTCCCTGCGAATTGAGATTTTCATACTTTTCCTCCAATCGATTGATATGATTTTAAACAACGGGAGAATACTACGGACGGACATACTTCGGATGTGATTTATCATTGTTCATTGAATATTCATTGCGAGTTTGAACTACGATTTGAGGAAATGTTTCAAGAGCGAAAGACTGAGAAATTGGTTCTAGAT
Organism: Rhogogaster chlorosoma; assembly: GCA_944452935.1. NCBI lineage: Eukaryota > Metazoa > Arthropoda > Insecta > Hymenoptera > Tenthredinidae > Rhogogaster > Rhogogaster chlorosoma. Next base: position 24,015,152 of record OX101800.1, on the reverse strand, counting down.
AGGAACCCAAGTCTCTTAGGTACTTCGATGTAAGGAAAGATTCGACACGATGAGATTAGAGACAAGGAGATTATCAAAGCCATTCTGATTCTGCTCGTTATTCTTCAATAGAAGGATGAGGAAAAATTTCATTGATTTGATTAACTTCGTCTACTTATCGAGCGGTGATGGAATCGCGAAATTTTTGTCTCTTCTCTTCTCTTCTCGTTTTATTGAAATATTGAAACTATAAAGAAAACCTGTTTTGCTGGTGGACCGTTTATCTATTTCCACATTGGTCTATTATCCAATAACGTACATAGTTAGAAAGTATGATTTATTGCCTCTAGCCAATTCATTCTATGTTGCTAGCTGTAATCTTGAACAATGTGATTTTTTTTCTACTAAATCAAAAGTCAAGGAAAGAAGGAAGTAGGTATTTAATGAAATGGTACATAATCGCGAGTATCAACTTGCGATATAAAATTGTAATTTATCTGAAACACTGAAATACTGTTTCCGATAACATTACAATCGATAAATTAATGAGCACGATCTTGTATATTGTATTATATTTGATGATAGCGCCAGGATAAGAGGCTCTTTAAGAATCTACATCAAATCATCTTTCCTTATGTATGATTTAATTGTGGTAATGGATGATAAAAAAGAAAACGAAGCAAACAAAAAATTTCTGTTTTATAAACAGACTATACTTATATATTTCACTGGCAGGCTATGAGAAACACGAGAGTACGTTGGACAAAAAAACGTATTACTTACTCGAGTGTAAATTTACTGATTCAATTTTGCGATACGACTATTTTTCTCGTAATTTTTCGTATAATTTTAGTCTTTTTTTTTTCTCTACCATCAATTTCAATCCAATAAATATAAATATTGGATCAATCTTATCATGTTCTAATATGGCAAAGAGAGTTTTTCTGATTTTGGGAGAAATACGAATTGGGTAGAATTCAATCTATATTTGAATCGCCTGTTTTAAACGTAAACAAAGACTGGATCATTCGAATCTTAATGAATTGAACCAATTGATGAAATAAATCCTAGACGAGGTAAGGCGAACAACAGATGGATAAGAATCAGGGCTATTGATACGATATGATTTTATTTAGGTCCTAGGATGTAAATTGGTATGCGAGATGACCAAGTTCTTATATTGCATCCTAATAATGAAATCTAATTCCATCACATTTTATTTAATTTATCGTAATAAATAATATACAATAATTGTGCACATTTGTTTGTGCACATTCAAAACCAGTACATCAGTGATATATAAATATATATAAATATTTATATATATATATTATATACACCTACATAATTATACCTATAAAGCTGATTATATATGTTGCTTATTTATTATATATTACTATGTTTATTATGATTAGTTATGTTTTTAGTCAGTTTTTTTTTTTGTCTATTATAATTTTTTTTTTCTGATGCACTCGCGGTACGAAATTTATCATATTACGTAGATAAATGGTTCTATAGTTATGGTACTTCCTGTAAGGAATACCTAATTTTTCCTCAATGATTGGACATGAATATTAATTAATTTTCAAGGATATAAATATCGTTATAAATATATATTACAAGGCCGAGAAAAAGCGTTTCTTATGAATAGTAGTGGAAGTAGTAACTAATTGCGTGGATATTCTCCTTTGCTGTACTCTTGAATGAATTAATGAATTAATAATTGAATGTGGTATGCATGAATGCGGTTGAATAAATGATATGGGAAGTCTCTTGATTAAGGGTTTGCGAAAAGAAACGTTAATCTTTTCATAATTATTCTCATCGCGTTAGAACAAATTCGTGAATGTATTTAAATGTATATTTAGAAAACGCTCCTGTAAAAAATGTAAATAGTAAGGAAAAAAAAACAAAAAAAATGAAAATGAAAGAAAAAAAAATAGTAAGAATCCCATGTAATTTGTAATGTAAGTTACGGTGACAAAAGATGTGAAGAAAAAGAAGAATATGAAGAATATGAGGAATAAAAAAATAAAACACACATAGAATTAGTATTTTCAGTTATCTGCTGCAGTTGTAAATAGATGAAAAGGTTGAAAAAAGAAAAAGAAACAATTATAAAATAACAACACTATCCTTGTAATTTGTAAATTTAAGATGCGCGGTGACGAGAAGATGGAAAAATAAACCCAATAGATTTAGAATTTTTGAAATAGACTGTGCCCGTACCTTCATATTGTTTCTGTACTTATAGATACATCCTGTATAACACATTTGAAATCAAGAAACAACCCTTAACAAACATGTGAACCCCGATAGTACCAAATCCAACAGTAATTTTAGTTCTGTCTGGTACAGATTCCTTATATTTCAATAAAATCTTTACTTGATATTTCGATATTATTTTTCTTTCTATTCATTATGATTATACCTGAATATTATTACCTATTGCAACAACGTAAGTGTAAACCTATAACACCAGTCAACCAAAACACCAAAACTTTTTTGTGCCTGGGTTTATTTTATGATTTTTTTACTTTTCATGCATCAAGTCAACGGAAAAATATTTTATTCTTTTATTAGCTGAAAGACCTAAGTCATAGATTTTCTTAAAATTGCTAACAGCGTTCCCCTGGCTCCAAAAGCAAACTTTATCTAGTAAAACTATTTTTTCTTCTATTAGTTACGTGGAAGGAATCAAAATTTGACATCTAGAACCCAGATTCAAAATTCCTGTTGACCCATGTAATCGTACAATGTTATTTGACTTTGATTTATTAGTTTCTATAGCGCTAAGATACATTGAAAATAATTTAATATTCCTGCGAATCGGTAAAGTACCTAATCGTTTTTCGATAATAAATAATGAATTTTTATTACGCGGAGAATTCATGTGTAGTTTATCCCACTATTTGCGAATTTTCGAATGCTTCATGTAACAAACATGATTTAACTACTCCTAAGAACATTAACTAATGAACGCTGATTGACTACTCCTAACTGTTCTATTGATTTCGTTATCTGCTACAATAAAGTAGAAATCCAGATTCTCCGTGGCATGTAGTAGCGCTAAATTCAACTCTGTCTTCCATTTAACCCTCCTGATTGCTCCACCTTGCAAAAAAAATTTGTCAATCAAGGTTTTTGTAAAAAAAAAATGTCATGGCCGAGAAGAAAACGGTCGGGGAAAATCGACCGCTTCTCAACTGAAACAGCGCTGTATTTATGACTGTGGAGGCCCACTATCTGGAGTTCTTGAACTCGTCGGGAATTTCACCTTGCATCTGCCAGATTCTGGATTTTTTTGACATCGTATGTATCGATTGACATTTTCTTGAATGTGAAATATAGGTTTGTACAGGATGAATCTGTTTGATCGAGTCATATCCCACATACTTTACGAAAACCTAAGACTAAATGTACTTCGTAGAAAATTCTAGGGGCTGATAATTTCCGAGCCACAGAAATTCTTGTGCTTGAGGCAGGGCCGGCTCAAGAATTCAATCTCGCAAATTTCAGGCTACGGTATCTTGGATATAATATTTCTTATTATCAAAATAACTATATACCTATCGCAATTGATCGAGTCCCTGACGTGCTTCCTAGCAAACGCGTTAGTAGGTTCGGAGTATTTCTATTTACCATGCCTGTCACATTCATACCGCGTTAATGCAACCTCCATGCGTACTCTTCGATGCCACAGAGGTCACTGACCCCACGACAAGTGGATCTTCTCAAGGTCACTTTTGGCGCCAGCGGGGTGAGAAATGGTATCGCCGTCTTGTGGGTGACGTGACGAACTACTTTTGCCAATAGTAAGTATAGTAGCCTTGCATTCCGGTCTCGTACTTTTTAACTTGCCTCATAGATGGCGGTCTGTCCAGCACCCCGTCGCAGTCGCATCGGTGGTAGCAGCGACCTTGTGAAGATGCACTTGCCGTGGGGTCAGTGGCCTCCGTGGCGTCAAAGAGTTCGCATGGAGGTTGCGTTGACGCAATATGATCGGGATAAGTATGTCAATAGGAATACTCCGGACGTAGTAAAGTTCTTGCAAACTAGACAATGTATTAGAGATCTTTATTGGCTAGTCTTTCAAGTTCTTAGATAACATTCAACTATTCTTCCATCAGAGTCGAAGCATTTTGTCCAGCAGTATTCTGTTCCAGCATTCTGTTGCTATACGACGAAAGAGTGTACTTTAATGAATTATGTTACCTAGTTTATTATTGTTCTACGAATATGGTTTATATTATGGTATCTTACATGCTTGAAAGCAAATAAAAAGACTTTTTCAATTCCATTGCGTACATATTTAGTTTTAAACAATAATTATAAATTGTATATAACTTTGACAAATAATATTGTATTGATGCTGATCAATAAAATCTCAGATATACATAGATGAATTGCTTTGTTATTTTTCACTTTACCCTTCATCCTTTACTTTATATATTTATACTAGCGTTTTTGGAAATTGGAAAGATTTGGACTCGAAAAATTTCTGACCGGAGGAGGTGTGCTGCAAATTCTGGGGTATAGATATAGGCATGCATACGTGTCTTCATACACGTCTCTATATGTTTAACGATGTATACTAGCGTTTTCCGGAGATAGAAGGATTTTAACTCGCAAAATTTCTGCTCCTGGTATCAGGAGAACATCTGACCCGAGGAGGTGTGCCGAAAAAGGATATGTGTATTGATTCATTCATGCATACTTCTTTCTATACTTCTCTATACTTATATTTAGCTTATACTAGCATTATTCGGAGTCAGAAGGATTTTAACTCGCAAAATTTCTGCTCCTGGTATCAGGAGAACATCTGACCCGAGGAGGTGTGCCGAAAAAGGATATGTGTATTGATTCATTCATGCATACCTCTCTCTATACTTCTCTATACTTATACTTAACTTATACTAGCATTATTCGGAGTCAGAAGGATTTTAACTTGCAAAATTTCTGCTCCTGGTATCAGGAGAACATCTGACCCGAGGAGGTGTGCCGAAAAAGGATATGCCTCTTGATTCATTCATGCATACGTCTCTCTATACTTCTCTATACCTATAATTCATTAATACTAGCGTTTTTCGGACTCAGAAGGATTTTAACTCGCAAAATTTCTGCTCCTGGTATCAGGAGAACATCTGACCCGAGGAGGTGTGCCGAAAAAGGATATGTGTATTGATTCATTCATGCATACCTCTCTCTATACTTCTCTATACTTATACTTAACTTATACTAGCATTATTCGGAGTCAGAAGGATTTTAACTCGCAAAATTTCTGCTCCTGGTATCAGGAGAACATCTGACCCGAGGAGGTGTGCCGAAAAAGGATGTGCCTCTTGATTCATTCATGCATACGTCTCTCTATACTTCTCTATACCTATAATTCATTAATACTAGCGTTTTTCGGACTCAGAAGGATTTTAACTCGCAAAATTTCTGCTCCTGGTATCAGGAGAACATCTGACCCGAGGAGGTGTGCCGAAAAAGGATATGCCTCTTGATTCATTCATGCATACGTCTCTCTATACTTCTCTATACCTATAATTCATTAATACTAGCGTTTTTCGGACTCAGAAGGATTTTAACTCGCAAAATTTCTGCTCCTGGTATCAGGAGAACATCTGACCCGAGGAGGTGTGCCGAAAAAGGATATGTGTATTGATTCATTCATGCATACCTCTCTCTATACTTCTCTATACTTATACTTAACTTATACTAGCATTATTCGGAGTCAGAAGGATTTTAACTCGCAAAATTTCTGCTCCTGGTATCAGGAGAACATCTGACCCGAGGAGGTGTGCCGAAAAAGGATATGCCTCTTGATTCATTCATGCATACGTCTCTCTATACTTCTCTATACCTATAATTCATTAATACTAGCGTTTTTCGGACTCAGAAGGATTTTAACTCGCAAAATTTCTGCTCCTGGTATCAGGAGAACATCTGACCCGAGGAGGTGTGCCGAAAAAGGATATGCCTCTTGATTCATTCATGCATACGTCTCTCTATACTTCTCTATACCTATAATTCATTAATACTAGCGTTTTTCGGACTCAGAAGGATTTTAACTCGCAAAATTTCTGCTCCTGGTATCAGGAGAACATCTGACCCGAGGAGGTGTGCCGAAAAAGGATATGCCTCTTGATTCATTCATGCATACCTCTCTCCATACTTCTCTATACTTATATTTAACTTATACTAGCATTTTTCGGAGTCAGAAGGATTTTAACTCGCAAAATTTCTGCTCCTGGTATCAGGAGAACATCTGACCCGAGGAGGTGTGCCGAAAAAGGATATGCCTCTTGATTCATTCATGCATACCTCTCTCTATACGTCTCTATACCTATAGTTAATTAATACTAGCATTTTTCGGACTCAGAAGGATTTTAACTCGCAAAATTTCTGCTCCTGGTATCAGGAGAACATCTGACCCGAGGAGGTGTGCCGAAAAAGGATATGTGTATTGATTCATTCATGCATACCTCTCTCTATACTTCTCTATACTTATACTTAACTTATACTAGCATTATTCGGAGTCAGAAGGATTTTAACTCGCAAAATTTCTGCTCCTGGTATCAGGAGAACATCTGACCCGAGGAGGTGTGCTGAAAATTCTGGGGTATAGATATAGGCATGCATACGTGTCCTCATACACGTCTTTATATAATTGAATTATCAGCGATTTTCAGGATTACAGAAATTCTATGTTGAAAAATGCGCCTGGTGTTAGAAAAACATTTGACCTGAAGAGGCGTGTAGAAATTCTTGGTCGCAAAAATTAGCAGCGTATCAGCAAGTAGACTTGCAATCGTGCAAGCGTGGAGGGAGGAAAAAGTGTAAAATAACGAAGCAATTGATTATCGGTATATCAGGGAATTTATTACTACAGTATTGGTACAATATTACATGGTTGGAGTTATGTACAATTTGTAAGTGTGGTTCAAAAATAAATATGCACTCATTGCAATCGATACAGTTTCTTTATTTGCTTTATAGCATACAAGTTAATATAATATAATCCAGATTCATATAACAATAATATATTAGTCAATGTGACTAATTTTACAAAGACTGCAGGATTCAATATAAAATTCAATGCAAAAAAATGTTAATTCAGGATAAAGCAATTAAAAGCAATGAAAGAGCAATTATTTGGTGAATTCAAAGTCGTGGATTAGCCATTCGCTTGGTCAGAATACAGAGTTGAAGCTGGGGCCACTTTAAGAATGCAATTTAAGTTGCATATGATTACGTGTATTGTTCGATTACAACTACCCTTGTAAGAAATTCACCAACAGCCTTAGATTCTTCGGTACTGCAATAGGTCATGAATATTCTGTAAGACGGTTCACTGTACTGGTCCAGGTCTTGGTACTGCAAAGGCCAATCGCACGATCTACTGTTGAATGAATTTATTGTAGAAGCCTAGGTGCATCCTCATTCCGTTCAGTACCAATTATGGTTGCAGAATGATTGAGTTTGATTCGAGAGCGTAGTTTTTATTCAGTAGTATGATAATTCCAAGAATGTCGAACTGTAGATAGAAATAATAATTAAAACTTTGTGAGAGGGTGCGGGCTACACAGCAGCGGAGAAAATTCTTCAATTACTACAAATAACAAAGTGCCTCAAGTTTCCTAGGCTCGTTTATGACTATGAGAACTTGGAAACTTATCGTTTTATTGCACTCGTGCACCCTACCGTCCTCGATTCTACCGGCGAAAATGGGTGAGATAAGAGCTCGAGAAATTAGTTTTACAACGTTTTAGGGAATCGTGAAATTTCGGCTAAAACGTAGATTGGCTTTGCCCGGTGACTTGAATTTCAATTTCGTCAAGGGAGAACAACGTAGTTTGTACAGATTTGTACTCATACTCACCAAATATACTTGGACCCTATCAGCTAAAACGACAAGAGATAAAACATCGTGGGATGCACAGGTGAGGTAGGCCATTGAAATAAATGAATTTTCTGTTACTTTTCTGCTCGTCATTTTTAATACATAATATCCGTTTCATCATCTCCTCACCTTTGTAATTACTTGAATTGTTTTTTCTTCTCTTAATTACTGTAGAATGAATACTTGGCTCGAATAATTCCGGGCTTCTGAATTCTCGATGATATATGTATATTACTTAGAATTAATATTACTTTTTATTAAATGTAGGTATTGCTGTGAACAAATATATATATATATACCTGTATATTATATGGATATATATACACTATATTAGGGATGAAAAAAGCGTGGATATGTGAGTATTGGCAAATAAATTAACACACACACACAGATGGTTAATTATGAATGCACAAAACATTTTAATATAAACTTAAAAATTCGTACAACAATATGAAAAATTATAGACTATTATACACATATATGTCATATATATATTTCTTTTTTTTTTCTTTTTTTCGTTTTCTTTTTTAAACTTTTTTTTGTGGTTTTCATTTTGAATGTTTTAATATTGTAACGGGATGGAAAGTTCCGTTTCTCACTAAGTATAGAAATATAAAGTGGACCGTTGCACGGCTCCTTGCTACGTCTTACAATCAAAAATGTTAATTATTGATATTTAGTAATATAATATTGTTATGTACGTGTTTTAGGTGTTTAAATATATATTTATATATATTTATATATATTATATATTGTTACGACATGGACTTTCAGATTGACAAATCCACGTTTGTTATTATATAATTTTATATATACTGTAATAAGTAGTTTTATTTAATTATTTATTTATTTTTTGCCTGGTTATATAACGTATATGTACCTCTATGTATATACACATATGTATATTTACGATGTAAGGTATGTAAGTATATAACACATTGATGACATATAGTTTAGGCCAGATCTTGCTCCGATTCAAATATTTATAACCACATCATTTCCGCGACTTCATTTTAAATGCTATTACTAGGTATTATTTCCCAGATAGTCAAGTGCTCACCACATCTAGTTATAGAACATGATTTGCGAAATGATCATGTTTATCGAATAGCGAATACAACCCTCAGGTTCAAACCTTCATCGATTTTTTCTTTTTTCTTTTTCTTTTTCTGCTCAAAGTAATGAGAAAGTAAATGAATCTACCCAATGATATTCTTTCGATTCATCAATTTCAACAATTTTGATAATAATCAAGTAATATGCTTGAAAATGATAGTCGCAGAACCATTTAATACATTAGTGTTTTCATTCCGGAACTATAAACTATAGCTACGAATTTTATTAATATTAGGAAAAGTTTCTTAGTATTGATTTCTTTAGTTTTAATTATCCTGTACGTGGGGCGACTGACGGAAGCTATTTTTTTTTTTTTTCATTATCATTATCATTATCATTATCATTATCATTATCATTATTATTTTTAATTTTTATTTAAAACACTTGCCTGTTGCTCATCGTCTGAATGTTAATTAGTATAAGAGAGATGGAAACACATTATTTACGTCATCATTTTTCTCCCGAGAGATTCGCACAATTTGTGCCTATAGGTATATTTCTTTTTCTATGATTTACTCTCTCTTGTGGAATAATGAATACCTACTTTGATTATTTTTGCATATGTTCCCTCGATTAATGAAACGTGTTGTAAAACTTTAAACCAAATCTAATTTATCATATATTATGACGTAAAGACGATCAACAATACAAGTTTTTCTAAGCGCATACGTCATCGATCAACTGCAATTACAGATTTTCACAGCGATTCTTTTCAATTCCTTGCTATAAGTAATAAAATAAATCTTTCCTGTTCAGATCAAACAATATATAACATATCGCTACACCTACGCTCTTCGTTTACATCCGCCAAGAATTTTATCCAAACTTATTCTTTTCCCATTGCGATCATTATGCGATTGAGAAATAAGTAAAATGACCAGCCATTTGTAAGGATTACTGCAGATGCAACGAAGGCGTAGCAAATATATTCATATATATGTCAATATTATTTAAGAATAATTTTTTTTCTTTTGTTTTTTTTTTTTTTTTTTTTTCCGCCCCCTACGCAGAACGCAGGACAGTTTGCGATGAAAATATATATTACGTCTCATAATTAATCAGGTATGGTATCGATATATATATAATGCTATCATAATTGCTATATTGCGTCCTGCGCATGATAACTCGCTCGATCCTTATAACAGTGAAAACAACATATATTAGGTATTTATTCACATAATTCATCATTCGTTAAACAGATGTAAAATAAAGTGATGATTAGAATAATAATTGATAATAATTTAATGTAACCTATCAGTTAGGATCATGTACAAGGTGTAGCTGCGCTGTTTTTGAGACATGTGACATGGTTACTGACTCTTCTGCTCCCTGTGAAAATTATAATATGCAGATTTTCATTCGTTCATTATTTATCACGAAGCGAGTCACGAAGACTCCGTTCAACCCCCGAAGCGTCATAAGCTTTTTAAGTATAGTTATTCAATTGGGATGAGATATACTATAAAGGGAGCAGATAGATATATTATTGGAGCACAGCCGTTAATTAATCAATTAAAGCACTACACTAAACATTGCTATCAAACAAATATATTACGATACACAATAACGTGACTTTTTTTTTCATGTTTTTTTTTATCTTCTTCTCATTTCTTTTTCTTTTGTATAGGGTAGAGGGTAGATATAATATATACCAACGACGCTCGACTGCAGCAGTATACTGTATAGATCTTATGAAATACTTGTTTTAAACAACATTATCATTATTGTTATCTTGTGTAATACCGCTATTATAGATATTGTTTAATATCGAAATTCTGTGGAATCAATGACTGAATATACATACATTATATACTCAAATCGTTGATTTATAAACGGCGACTATATACTAAACATCGCTACATCAACTGTGTAATATACATAACTGTATTCAACGTTATACACGATATTATAGAAATACTGCAACATTAGATCGTAAGGTATATAGGTATATTTCACCAACATCAAAATCAACGCGAGATATATATATATCTTGAAAAATGTTTTTCAAAATTTCGTTTTTTACTTTTTTTTTTTTTTTTATTGTTATTTTTCTTTTCTTTTTATTTTATCATCGTGTCGCGAATTACTTCTTTTAAGACAATGTTCGTCATTTTTTATTTCTTATATATATATATCCTGATCTTGTTTTTTTTTTTTTTTTTTTTTTCCGATGACGTTTGTATCGTGCTTCGAATAATCATATAGTATTGCCATGTCTCTCGGTGGTGATCTCAGATACATAATATCGATTGCTTATGCTATGTCGATTGCTTAGCTATATTCGATAAAACATTTGCATACCATATCTCTTCTAGGTGTAATCGATTAAAGTCCGTATATATAAAGTATTGTGACAAAGTTAAGAAAAAAAAAAAATTATAAAACAAATCGAAATAAAAAAGAAGAAAATTGAAAAAAAAAATTATATCTTATTGTTTCACGTTACTACCCAGTACTCATACATAGGTATATATTTATATACATATATATATCTAGGCATAATACTGTGAGTTATTATTGTTGAAGCAACATTTGCCATAAAATTATGCGAAGAAACTTTTCTCAAATTTAAGACAGTTCTTCGTATATATAATTATCATAAAGTGTCTTATGTACGTGTACGCGTGTATTTATTGCACACAGTAAAAAGTGTCGAACATCAATAATAATTAATAGTTTCCTTAATAATAATGATAATAATAGTAAAAATAATAATAATAATAATAATAATAATTCTACAGTTATATATCTCTCTGCTATTTATCATCTATGTATATATTTATATATGTATATATATTTATAATATGTATACGACACTGGTGGGTTCTAAGAGACTTGACACGTGACACGTGACACGTGATACGCGATAGTTAGGTATATACGCAACAGGCGACACGCGATACGCGAGATAATCGTTGGAGGGATGTTTTCATGTTTTAATGTTGTTATATATAGGTATACATATAGGTATATGCCTATACTCATGTATACACCTATAATAGTCGCTACTAAACAAAATTTTTCACAGGGATCACAAGTGGTTGCACAAAATTAGGTACATATAATAAATTAGATAACAATAATAATAATAATAATGACAATAATAGTAATAATAATATTAATTATATTCTGTTATATATGTCCTTAATTATAATATCTATACGCGAATGAATATCTTTCAGTATTAAAATTCGTGAAAAAGTATCTAGACTCGTGGAGATCCACTTTTTTCTTTTTTTTTTTTTTAACGTTTTTTTCAGGATTTTGCTATATACGAAAACATTTCGAGAATTTGCTAAAAAGCTATGTTTGCATGCTTCCTATATACTTTTTACTATACCCCAGCAAACGAACAAGGGACGTGTACGCAATCTCATAACCATATTGCCACTATATATATTGCATATTGCAGTGAAACCCGAGTGCTCCTTGTTCGTCAAACGTATTTTTCTCTTCTATATTTCTTATTCGTTATAAAGATTTAGGTTTTTTAATCATAATTCAAACCTAGCAACTAGAGTTTTTATTATAAGAAATACTACAAGTGAGGTATACGTTATACCTTATTCTTTTCATTGGTAATATATATATGTACCTGCGAGCACGGTGCTAATTTTTCATTTTTCCTCTTCTTAGTATCTATTTATTTATTTATTTATTTATTTATTTATTCATTCATTTATTTATTCCTTTTATTCAACTCGATTGAATTCAATTCAAAGTGGAATACACGCCCGCGTAATTATATACTATATATTTAAGATATTTAACTTTACTTTAGAATATAAAATCGAATATACACGCGGTACATCGTATAGTACGCACGAGTGCTTAGCGACGTATGTATATATTAATGTTGTTTATTTCATTTTTTTGTCTTTTTTTTTAAATATTTTATTCTATTTTTTTTCTATTTTTTTTTTTTTGCTTTGTCGTAATTAACTAAGTTTTCATAATCATATGTTACATCATTTGTTCATTTTTTCTTTTTTTTTTAGGTAAAAAATATAAACTTACTCGAGCTCGGTTTATACTTGATCTTTTTCATCAATCATATCATGTCACCGACGAACTTATAAGTTATTCTTTCATTAATTAAAATACGTACATGAAATTCCAGATAAACTGTATATATATATGCTATATATTCAATGCTCCCTTCATTCTCAATTATTATAAATTTTTATTATTTTTTTAATATAAAATTAAATACGACGTCTAAGATTCTTGCGTATTGATCAACTAATTAATTAATCAATCAATCAAGTAGCTGTAAATTCGTATACATTATACGAATGAAAAATAGGTCAATTTTTTAATCTATGCATTTTTTTTTTTTTTTTTGCTGCTCGTTTCTTAAGGTTTCATACAGCTGTTTGATTAAAGTTTCGGAAATACAGAGAATCGCGTTTAAAGCTTATCAGGAGTATATCAACTAATATCTCTGATCGACGATTATGGAAAAGATAGATGTTTCTTATTTATTCATTTTTTTCCACTGCATATTTGCCAGTTGCCGAAGCTGATTTGGAAATGAAATTTTCGTACGAGTATCTGTAGTAAAGTACGCCTTTTCAGTCATGTTTTCTGGCCGTAAAGCGAGACTTTACGGACTGAGCTTTACAGCCGCAAAACACAACTTTCAATGAAGTATGTACTCGACGTATACTGGAAAGAAAACGCACCTCGGCCGTAAGATCTTACGGCCTAGATATACGATAAATACTATTCCCTGTTACCTATTCACACCGTATACTTATTAGTATTACGACTGACGATTTTCAAGCTTGAGCCATAATTCAACGTATAGCGACATACAACATCTTTCGAATATAAACAATTTTTTTGAACAAAATAAGTGTGATATAGAGATAGAGAGAGAGAGAGAAATAGGGACAAGAAGCGTCTGCAAAGACGAAAAAGAGAGAAAATATCTTCCAAACTGGATTCTGTACATCGACTTGGTGTATGTCTTCTGCTTTATTTTTCTTTTTCCGTTTTCGATTAACGATCTTTGACGATAACTTTGTTAGGATATATTTACTGATTTGCGTGAGTTTATACTCATCTTCTGTGACCAGATATAACGTTATTCTCTTTGCTGGCATCGATCACATCTGGATCGTAGCGAATGATTTGAAACTTTTAGAAATAGAAAAAGTTTGGAAAGAAAAAAAAGAAAGAAGCACGCCAAGTCGCGTAGTTACCGCGACGATGTACCCGGACGTAAAGACTTGGTTTTATTTTGCGCAATGTCCAACAGATTGGAACGTAACAAAGCAACTAAGATTCCACCTCATCAATTTCTGTACTTCTATTCTCACGATCGAGGTCTTTAGACTGGTCAAGGACTTGGGAGGTAGATAGATAAATAAATAGATAGGAAGGTGTAAATGTAAGGTAGGTATAAGTAAAAATAAAAAAAGAAGAACAAAAACAAGTAAAAAAAAAGAATAACCGTATCTGAAGCAACTGTTGTAACAGATATACAATAAGAAACTGGTATTAGAATCTGATCTTGTCTATCGTCGTACGAGTATACTGAAGGATTTAGAGATAAACAAGTTTTACCCAAATAATGAAATATTACTATGTAATTTATACTATATGGATTATTGATATTATTCAATCAGATTTCAATTTTTCAGATTATAATTATTATTATTCTTTGGCGATTATAGACTATTTCGATCTGATACGACTTTAGCTTTAGCTTGTTACGTGAGGGGTAGATATACAATCTCAGGGGATGAATCCTGCAACGATTATATATATATTATATATATATACAATCGGCTTTGTTAAACTAATAACATACATGCAATGTATAGGATTGGTATAGGTATAATATCTAAGGTATATGGGAGAAGGGGGTTAATGTAGATTGTATTATATAAAGTTATAGCCACAGTGTATAGAATAATATATAATACGTATAGGTATAAGTTATACCATTGTGTAACGCAGGTCTTTCTATTATGCGAGCATGTGTGTATGTAAAGGTATAAGTACATCGATATATTATAGTCTGGTTACGGTTACGATAGCTTGGCTTCATACGTTGTGTAAGCGATGTATTTTCAATTAATTTAAGAACAAAAAAAGAGAAAAAAAATAAAGATAAACAAAACGTTAGATAATTGTCGTTTAATTGATTATAGTTTATTCATTTTCTTTTCTTTTTTTTAACGATTATTACGTATTTTCGAATTATTTCTATGCTGGGCTATTTTTTGAAATTTATTTTTTCATTACACACACACATATAGCATTGAAATTTTATAAAAGCTGTTAGTAAAATGAATTTAATTTTTTTTTTTTTTTTTTGAGTTTTTAATTTACTTTACACATATATAGAAAGACTTTCCCCTCTTGCTGTACTGATTTGGAAATTGAATTTCTTGCCTTCTCTTCGTCTTACCCTCATCGATTTTTTCCGAAATTAATAAATAAACACAGAAATAGATGATCTGTTGCATATTAAGACGTGATCATATTTCGAACGGTTGATATAATTAAGTATCGATTTATATAATTATACGACATATTCCGAATATGTATGAATGGGGTACGTAGGTAATATGTAATTTAGTATATTATAGGCTGGAGACATTGAACAAGTCGATAAAAACTTTAAACGCTTATAAAATATCTTTTTTTTTTTTTTCAAATTGGATTACATTATATTTTCTCAATTTAAATTCATTTTATTATATTTATATACGTATTATTAGTTTAAGTGTTAATTCATTAAGTTAGTTGGCCACGTATCTTATATAGCTTATAATCATAATATTATACTCACTAAGTATCCCTTTTTCTTTTCTCTTCCTTTTCTTTCTTTCTTTGTTTTTTTTTTTGTTTTTTTTAATTTTTAATTTTTTCAAATAGGTTACTACTACGTCTAATTTATAATTTGGTACTTTGGGGGGGTGGAGGCTTATTATTCTATAATATATTCTAAGTATATACCTATATATTTATTATATTATATTAATATATTATTGAGTATTATCTTACGCGTCGCGTGCTTTTCGACTTCATACGCCTTCGTCGAGGTTGTGTTTTATTATTTTATTTTATTTTTTAACGTTAATAGGCTTCGTGTCTTGTTCTTTCTATCTTTGTGTATATGCATATGTGTATGTATGTGTGTGTGTGTATGTGGATACGGATAGTATAGCAGAATATACGTATTTATATATTATAGAAACTGCATAATACTCATTTCTTAAATAATGATATTTCGTGTCTTTTTTTCTTTTCTTTTTTTTTTTTAATTTTTTTTATTCAAATAGCGTATTCATATTATTTTTAAATTATTATTATTAATTTTTTTTTCTTATTTCATCTCATTTAATTACGAAGAAGTAACAAAGAATAATAATTTCATGATATCATTACACTATAAATATGTATTTTCATATTAAATAATTATGTTATATAATATTAGGACGTTGGGTAGAGGGTACGGGTATAGTATGATTTATCGCGTTACAAATATTACTCACTGTGTACATAATATACATATAGGTACTCATTCTTGACGATCTTCCTCCAATTTCTAAACTATCACTTTCTCATTAGCTTTACGACACGCATTTGTAGATAATTACTCGTAAGAAACCCGTCGACACTTTGCCCCAGGAAAAGACCGAAGAAGAAATTTAATAAAAAGTTAATCAGCCGACGAAGAGAGACTCACTTTTTTATTTGATTACCAATTTAAAAAATTTCATTTAATATCAATATTTCCATCCTCTACATAATTTTATTATGTGGATTCCAAACGTTGGCAAGGCATCGAAATTTTAACGAAAACATTATAACAGATTTGGAAATTTATTCGCACCTATTTAATTGATAAAAACTACCGAGCTTTAACTATCGTCCGTGCATGCCTAATCTAGAAAATTCCAACAACTATGATCGGGCGCCGTCTCTAATAGCTGCGAGGATAGGTACCTGTAAGCCATAAGGTCCTATCTAGGTACGTCAAACCTAATGTGTACTAATTTCAGGCGCCCTTCCTTTCCGCCTAATTGCGTCCTTAGAAAAAATTTACAATCGAACAGAAGAGAGAGAGAGAGAAAAAAAAAGAAAAAGAAAAAAAACAGACCCTGATCTTTGCCGAAACTGATGAATATTATACCGATGGTGATACCTTTCGATTATTTATTTATCACTGGGATTTTGGGTTAATATTATTCCGTCATTGTCGTATAATAATTGCCTCATCCGATGCTGAACCGTGTCTTGACGATTTCTTTTCCTGTCTGTTTTCTCAAATTGTTTTATAGATATGCTTCTTGAAACTTGTCATTGATAAATCGTCTTTCTTATCCCTTACAACTCCTTGATTCGACTCGTTTCATATACATACTTAAATATGATTATTATTTAAGAGGATTATTAAACAGTTATTATACAGCTAAAAGTTCGATTCTTGATCATAATGAGAGAACAAACAGCGACCGATTAATCATATCGTTAATCATTATTAGTATCACAAATAAAGTGTATTTCTTTATATACCTTTTTATTTTTTACTTCATTTTTCTTTTCCTCATTTCTCTTCATCCTCGACTATACATCTCGCGCGATCAAAATCACGATATCATATATATATATATAGCGATGGTTATAGGTACGAAATTGTGTGTGGTTTTCTTTTTTTTTTTTTCTTTTTTATTCTTCTTTTTTTTTATCAATTTTCTTTTTTCTTTTTCCTCCTACACATGCAATAACTACAACGATTTCTTTTTAATATAAAAATACAAAAAATAATTTACAAAAATTATATTATATATTATATACTGCATATAATATAATATACTCGGGAGTCGAAATGTCGGAGCTGTTCGATATAAGTTTCAAGAAGCTTTAATTCTCTTTTTTGTTTGTTTTTTTTCACCCTATGACACTAGTTGGATAAAAAAAAAAATCATATAATTTATAACGCGATAGTATGCTGTAGGTGTAGTAATACGGTGATAGCAGTAATAGTAGGTAATCATAGTATGTAGTAGTAACAGTAACGGCAACTATTCTGGACAGGATATGAATATAGTAATAATTATATACGATAATAATGATAAGAATCATAAAAATCTGTAATAGCAACCTAATCAACGCGTATGTATGTATATATATATAATAAAATGTTGATTTATTATATATAGTTTATATAATAATAATAATGATAATAATAATAGTATAAGTATAGAAGAAAAAAGAATAAATTCAAATCGTCGATTTTTTTTTTTTTTTTTTTTAGTTATGAAATCATTTTTTATATTATTAATAACAAAAATATAATAATATATGTGTATATTATATATAATAATATATATGTGTGTGTGTGTGTGTTTTTTTGTGTATATAATCACGTATATTGATATATACATGTGTTATATATACAAATAATTAATTCAAAGTATCATACAAAACGACAATAACAAACTATGAAAAAATTCTTAATATTAATAATAATATTAATAATAATAATAATGATAAAATCGTTTATCATATTTATCAAATCATATATATATATAATAATTATGTTTTTTTTTTTTTTCTAGTTTTTCAGGATTTTCTTCTTTTTTTTTTTTTCTTTCTTTCTCTTTTCCTATCGCGTCATACAAAAATAAAGGAACAAAATTCTAAAGCCAACAAAATACATGACGTAGTATATATATATGTAATTATATCAATTAATAATTGAATGTATAATCATAACGTGTTTTTTTTTTTTTTTTTCTTTTTTCCTTTTTTGTTCTTCGTTTTTATAGAAAATTATCGTGTATACACTGCAGTAATATATTATATTATAATTATGTAACAAAGGTATATAATTGCATATGTATTGAATAGTATATATTATAATATGTGTGTGGGGGTGTGTGATTTTTTTTTTGCGTTCATATATAATGTATACGAGGACGTGAGATGTGATTAAATGATCAGGTTGACACCTATAGGGTGACATGGGTGTACATTGGGGACGGGGGTAGAAAAACGATTCGGGGATTTGGGTAAAAAAAATAAAATAAAATAAAATAAAACGAAATATATAAGAAAAAAATAATAATAAAAAGAAAAAGAAAACGAAAATTCTGTCCGTTCACGGACTTTGCATTCGCTTTTACATGCATATATATGTGTATATATCAACATATTATTATTTTTTCTCTCTTTTTTTTTTTCACCACCTAAGAAATATAGGTGCGAATTATCTTTATATATTTATCATATATATAATAGCTTAGTAATTATTCGATTAATCAAATTATGGCGCTACAATTAATATTAATTATAATATTAATATATACATATATATATATACTATGTATGTATATATATGTATATATAATATATATATTTACATTTACAGCAAGTAGTTAAAGTATTGAAAAATATATATAATTAATTACAAATCTAATTATCATCATCATCATCATCGTGATATTAATAATAATATTAATATTAATAATAATAATAATAATCATTATCATTATCATTCTTGTTAATTACTCGGTAATATATATTATATATTATAATAATCAATATATAAACATGGCTATAAAGTATTAAACTATTTACACGCGAGTAGCCTGACTCAAATCCTTAATCTTTCTCTTATTTCTTATTTTTTTTCGGTTTTCTTATTTTTTTTTATATAGTCGAAGGTAATATGTGTATAGACTATATATAGTATATATATATATAATAGGTAATTCTCGTCCGTTCCCTCCGCGTTTATTATATTAACACACAGATTTATATAACTTTACTTGCTCTCCTCTCTTTCTCACTCTTTCTCTCCTCTTTTTCTCCTGCACACGTCCTTCCTTCTTTCTTTCTTTCTTTTTTTCTTTCTCTCTCTCTCTCTCGCCACTTGCCTTTTTCATCCCTCTAATGCTATCCCTCAAGCCTCAAGGTACTTTTGAATTATTATTTGTAACTTGAAAATCGAAACGATAAGAGAACAATAAAAAGAAAAAAAGGAAAAAAAAAATCAGTTCGGATTTGACAAGAGTTATAAAACATAACATATAGGTAGGGTATATTCGTCGAACGTATACCCATAGATAATACTCGTTTCGTTTCCTGCTTTTACTTGTTTTTTCTTTTTTTTTTTTCTTTTTTTTTTTTCTCTTCTTCCTCTTAATCATCATTTGTCTCTAAGTATAAGAATATATATATATAGTGTATGCAGTATCGTTATTCATTATCATTATCATTACTATTATTATTATTATTTGTTTGTTTATTCATCATCATCATTATCATTATTATTATTGTTATTATTATTATTATTATTATTATTAATATTATCTAGTATATATATATATATATATTTATAGGTATTATTATTATACGATGTATTTACTTTTATGTATATAGACAATATCGATCACTATCATAGACACTTGATACATATCAAAGACAGATTACCTTTAATGAATACATCGAGTAGTGTGGAAAACTCTGTGTTATACTTTTTATATTATATTATATTATATATATATATATATATATATATATATAGTGTTCATGTAACTCTATTATAGTATATATAATATGTAATATTATTATTATTATTATTATTCTTTATTATTATTTATTATTCATTATTTTTATTATAGATAATATAACATTATTCATATTTCTATTTTATTAAATTTGTGTATTTTTTTTTTCTTTTTTCTCTGTTTTTTTTTTTACATCCTTCATTCATTAAGAGTATACATCGTGTTTGATTCTGTGCTGAGCTGAGCCTCTATATATAGTGTCTCAAGCCGAGATCCATATTTGATTCGCGACTTTATCAATGGTTTGCTATGTATAATCGTGTCCGTCACATCTGACGCGTGCATTTTTTTTTTGCTTTTTTCTTTACTATATTATCAACTATTCTCATTCCTGCCTCTCAATTTCTTCAACCTATCCCCCCCACCCATCCCCCTAATATATAATCATTATCTAATTAATACCACCGCGTGTATTTATCTACTGGTTGATCAATCAATTTTTCTCCCACCGATTATATTCGCGTCCGTTAAATTTTTCGACATAATTCTTAAGATCGCGTTGATTGATATAATGACGCGATATTATATAGAAATTGCTTTGAAATTGTTCGTGAAAAGCAATAAGATAAACGATCGCGTATATATAATATATATATATATAAACTTGGCGATAATTGCGCCATTAGAATTTCACTATAATTTCATATTTCTCTTCTTTATTGTTTATTACACTTTGTTCTCTCTATATAGGTATATATCTGTTTGCTCGAAAACGAAAAAAAAAATCTACCCTTCGACGTAACATATAATTATAAATGTATAATCGACCGAACAGAGTCGTATACAGCTATATATGCCTAGACGTATGTATATATTAGTTCGATTGAAACTGACTGGCCAAAGATTTTCTTGTTTCTTGTATTTCGTTTTTATTCTCATTATTATATTATTATTATTATTTTGTTTTTGTTTTTGTTTCTTTTTTTCAATTTTTAATTTTTTTTTCTTTCTTCCCTTACTTCTTCCTTTAACAATAGCAGGTACTAGCATAGCTACCACAGTCGTACGTATCTTTAATAGTATAATAATAATAAGTATAATATTATAGTAAGTTTTTTTTTTTTCTTTCTTCGTTTTGTTTTCAGCTGTTTTCTCTTCTCTTTTTCTTTCTTGTCGTTTTGTTTTTTCTTTTTCCATTTTTTTTTTTTTTCTATCTCTCTCGATTCTTTGAGAGATATTGTTATTATTATTAAACAGTGGATGTACCGCGTGATTATTTATCTCTTTGCTTCGCTACGACTTATCATATATTATAATTTACAAGTACCTTATTCGTTTTAAAATTAAAGAAGAAAAAGATAAAAAAAAAAAAGATTCTATAAAAATTAAAATCAAAATAATGAAAAATTCCCGCACACTTCACCAGGAAGTCGAGTTCGTCATTTCGAGACGACAAATCAGCCGATAGAAGAAGAACAAGACAAGAAAGAAAGAAAAAAAAGTTGAGCTTTACGAGAATTAGATAGAGAAGAGAACAAAAGAAGAAAAAAAAAACGACAGACGTTAAAATTAAAGAATAAAAAGAAAACAAAAAAAAAAATATAGAATTTCACGTAAGAATTTCTCCTATTATAGTATGTATATTTTATTATAAGCCAGTTAAATATTTATGACGTTTTAATACTTTTAGCACCTGACGGGCCGGCTCACGGCTCACGGCACCTCTGCACCGTTGATATTATTATATTATATTATATATATATATATATATACTTTGTTTCTTCCTTCCTTCCTCTCTTTTTAGCATTATATAAATCATTATATATATAATATAATATGACCTGCGTGACGTAACGACACTAGGGATATAATAATAAAAATAATAATAATAACAATAACAACAATAATAATAATGATAATGATAATAATATTAATAACAATAATAATAATAATTATTGTAATAGTAAAAATGTTATTATTATGTAATCATCTAATTAACTTGATGACGTAACGTGGGGTGTTTCTGTCGATGCGCGTCGAACGGACAAATATATATATATATATTTTTTTTCTTTCTCCTTCCCTTGTATCATCGTTACTTTATTTATAAAAATCCAGAACTAGATTATTGTATTACAGGTATATATATATATATGTGTGTAGAGTATTTTTCGGGGACATATTTTCGATGTAAAGTATTTTTCGAGGACATTTGTATACATTGGGGACAGTTCTCAAAGTATCCTTATATCCATGGTATTTTTGAAGGACATTTTGCATATATGTGGGTATATGTCTAATGAATAGTTTAGGACCCCTTATCCATATCTATGTTTAACTCACAGATGGCGCCAATGTGACTGTTTTCGATTCTCAAGTCACTAGATGAATGAGTCTTTGAGCATTATCGGAGTCCCCAAATTATACTTTCAACATATTTCGTATGTTCTTAAAGTATATATTATTAATTATATAGGAGGTGTCCTCAAACTCCCCAGACTATATCCAATACCATACACATTAACAAGGAGGCACATCAGTGTATAAACACGGATTTCAACTACAATTTTTGAGATGGTATTTTGAAGAACATTCCGCATTGAATATACATTATAATATTCGGTACTAATCTTTAAATTATATCTCAAACGTATTTATTATATCTTCATGGTAGGGGAGGGTGGGGCCCGACAGCCCTCTGAAAATTGTGAGTCAAAATATGTTGTATGGTTCAAAAAATGAAGAAATTATTTATCTTGGCACTTCATATTATTTTTTGTAAGAAATTGTTTGATTCAATTTCTTTTTAATTTCCAATTATTATGTTAACTTCTGTATTAATTCTCACAAAACGTAAGAAATGCATTCTACGTTAATTTCAATGGAAATTCTTGCGAAATTTCCTAGTCATACATTGGTAATGATAATTTCCAAAACAAAGGAAAAAAGGATTTTTTTCAAATTAAAGACAAAGAAGAATATATATTTTGTCAAACGAGTTTTCATTTTGTCTAGCATAAAAAATTTTGCAACTGACATTTCTCAGGGGGCCACCGTTCACCACCCCCCTATAGAATTTTCAGGGTGACCGTTGTGTCCCTACCCGTATATATAAAATAATGAAGAGATATCCTCAAGCTCTCGGAGTCCCCAAACTATATGCAACAATATGTATCTCCTGCTGAAAACAGTCCGGAAACTAAACGTTAGATATATGTATATAATTTTGTGAAAGTCCCCGAATTATGATTTCAATGCATTTATATTCCGTATGTTCTCAAATTATACGTTAATTATATGAAATGTGTCCTCAAACTCCCTGCTTTCCGCGAACCGTCTTTCGCGAATAACTCACGAACGAACCTCTAGTCACTAGTGGAACATGTTCGGGGGTTTGAGAGTGCTTTCAAAAGTACCCCGAATCACCCCACGCATTGCGGTCGGAACAATGTTACTGCATCGATGTCGTTCATATATACTTTCTTGTGCGTATACACGATATTGTGTAAGGTTTAGGGAGTTTGAGGACACATTTCATATAATTAACGTATACTTCAAGAACATACGAAATGATATTTGAAGTATAATTCGGGGACTTTCACAAAATGATATATCTAACGTTTAATTTCAGGACTATTTTCAGCTGGAGATATATATTGTTACGTATAATTTGGGGTCCGAGAGTTTGAGGACATCCTTTCGTTATTCTATATACATACACTTTGTAGTCTGTAGATATAACAAATATTTTAGAACTATAATTCGAATACCAGTACCAAATATTATAATAAATATTCAATGTGAAATAATTTTCAAAATACCATCTCAAAAATTGCGATTGAAATCCATGTCACACTGATACCTCCTTGCCAGTGTATATAGTATTGCGTGAAGTTCAGGGAGTTTGAGGACATATTTCATATAATTAACGTATACTTCGAGAACATACGAAATATATTGGGAGTATAATTCGGGGACTTTCACAAAAATATATGCATACATATATCCAACTACTGTTGATCCCGCTACTGTTGATCCCGCTACTGTTCTGACCTATTTAGATAGACAAATTTTTACATTACTCGCCGCTTTGCCGCACTGGTGTGCAGGAGCGATTATACACCGGACGCGCATGCCTTCTGACCGGGACGCGCATGCCTTCTGAGAAAATCAGTTTTCGAGCGTACCGCACTATCTTCAAACGTACGTATCCTTGGTTCGGGGGGTCCAAATAATATTTTCAATCAGTGCTCTAGAACCAAGAGACTCCCATCGTTCACGCTGTGATAACCAAAATTTTTGAAAAAATATTTTTGCCCACGAAATTTACAATCTGTTTTTGCTTTTCGTCCTGTGACGAATGGGCATAATTTTTTTCGATGAAAATTGGACTGTAAGTAGGTCTTTATGTACTTAAAAGACCCTGCAATTTTCAAGATGGCGTTATTTTTCCTTTTTTTTTTCATAATTTTTCAGGCTTTTTTAATAGGAATTTTTTTTTATTTTGTTTTTTTTTCTCAACGAAATCGAAACAAATGATTTATTTCGTTTCAGGAGACAGGCGTATTTCCTTCACGTGAGGTTGAGACGTACGGAAAATTCTTTTTCTTTGAGAAAAAAAATAAAAAAAAATAAAAAAAGCCTGAAAAATTATTTAAATAAAGGAAAAATAACCCCATCTTGAAAATTGCAGGTTCTCTCAAGTACATGAAGACCTACCTACAGTCCAATTTTCATTAAAAAGAATCATGCCCTTTGGTCACAGGACGAAAAATAAAAATACATTGTAAAATTCGTGAGCAAAAATATTTTGTCGAAAATCTTGGATATCACAGCGTGAAGGGAGAGAGTTTTATGATTCCAGAGTACTGGTTGAAAATATTTTTTGGACCCCCCCAAGCCAAAGATACGTCCGTTTAGAGATTGTGCGGTGCGCTCGAAAACTGATTTTCTCATATTTTGTAAATCTGACAACTTCTGAACCAGTTGAAATCAGGGGGTCGTTTATACTCAAAAACAAGATTGAAGTTAAGTGAATTTTGTGATTTTGCACGAAATATCGATTTAATCATGTAGGGTCCCAAACTATACGCTTGACATACATATATATATGAACGACATCGATGCAGTAACATTGTTCCGACCGCAATGCTTGGGGTGATTCGGGGTACTTTTGAAAGCACTCTCAACCCCCGAACATGTTCCACTAGTGACTAGAGGTTCGTTCGTGAGTTATTCGCGAAAGACGGTTCGCGGAAAGCAGGGAGTTTGAGGACACATTTCATATAATTAACGTATAATTTGAGAACATACGGAATATAAATGCATTGAAAGTATAATTCGGGGACTTTCACAAAATTATATACATATATCTAACGTTTAGTTTCAGGACTGTTTTCAGCAGGAGATACATATTGTTGCATATAGTTTGGGGACTCCGAGAGCTTGAGGATATCTCTTCATTATTTTATATATACGGGTAGGGACACAACGGTCACCCTGAAAATTCTATAGGGGGGTGGTGAACGATGGCCCCCTGAGAAATGTCAGTTGCAAAATTTTTTATGCTAGACAAAATGAAAACTCGTTTGACAAAATATATATTCTTCTTTGTCTTTAATCTGAAAAAATCTTTCTATCGGAAATTATTATTATTATTATTATTATTATTATTATTATTATTATACTAACTTTGATATCAATTTCTTACGAAACCTTATTTTTCGATATGACAGATTTGTATTAAGAATATTTTATCAAAAAATTTCGCGAATAATTGAATCTGTCAATAGAAAATAAATTTCTCATGTTTTGTGAGAATTGATACAAAAGTCAATATAATGATTTGTAATTAAAAAAAAAAAAATCGAATCTAAAAATTTCTCCCGAAATTTTTTTTTTTGAAATAAAAAAATCATATAGCGTCGAAATAAATGAATTTTTTATTTCTCTAACCACAAAATTTTTTTTGACTAACAATGTTCAGGGTGGCCATTGTCCCCCCCCCCCTGCTACATATAAAATAAAGAAGCGATATCCCCAAACTCTCGAAGTCCTTAAATCATATTATGCAACAAGATGTATCTCCAGCTGAAAACAGACCTGAAACTAAACGTTGGATATATGTATGCATATATTTTTGTGAAAGTCCCCGAATTATACTCTCAATATATTTCGTATGTTCTCGAAGTATACGTTAATTATATGAAATATGTCCTCAAACTCCCCACCCTACATAAAAAGCCTGATAGATTTGTATAGATGCGAATATCATTCCGTACCCAAAAACCGGATACTATCCGGATAGTATCCGGATAGTATCCGGTTTTCTGGTACGGACTGAGATCCGGATCTATACAAATCTATACTTTTTTATCCAGCATTTTTAGTAGGGCAAACTTTACCCAATAGCATGTACACTCACAAGAAGGTATGTTCCGACCGCAATGTTTGGGGTGATTCGGAGTACTTTTGAAGGCACCCTGAAATCCCCGAACATGTGCCACTCAAGCTTTAGGGCCAAGTCAGTAGAATCAAGCGTTTACACGTGGCGGATGTTTGAAGTCTATTTCAATCAGACTATTGCTTTTATTTCAGACTTGGGTGCGAGGACTTTAAAATGACACACCCTAATAAACAGAAAATGTCCTCAAATTATTCAATAGATATATATCACCTGTCCTGGAAACATACATTAATTACATAAATGATGTCCTCAAAGTAGACCCATAATACATAAACGACGTAAAATTTCAAAGTATTGTTTGGGAACATCTCGTTTTTTTATAGTTTATGTATAATTTAAGGACATGTCCATGAATACCACAGTTTATCGATAAGTCCTCGTAATATACATTGGGTACAAAAAATTGTTTAACGGCCAAAATATGGTATTAAAAAATAAAATAAAATTTTTTTCGGGTTTGGCGATGCATTTTACAAGTTTCAACATTCGAAAAAAAGGGTGTCCCAAACTATACGTTGGACATATATATATATATATATATATATATGTATAACGTGTATATGAGCTTCTTTTAGAGCTTTAATTTGAAGATTTATTCTGAATCTGTATAATGTAGGGTGTACCACCTATATACCTATACAGTATAGCGAGAGGGCGTTCGTTAAGCGCGCGTATTATTATAATACGACCCAGGCCACCAAGTTACGTCAGTGCTTATACGGACACGTAACTATAATATAATATAATAATATAATATAATATAATACACGGCTACTGCATATTCTTTTTATTTTTAACTTCTTTTTTTTTCTTCCTTTTCTCTCCGTACTTTTTTTTCTTTTTTTTCTTTATTATAAAAATAATATATTTAAGATCGCGCAAATATACCGAGGACGAGTTTTAAAAACGGCACGAGACTCTGCGAGCTTCGCTTTTTTATTTTTTGTTCTTTTGTTTTCAATATATTTTCCGTATTATAAATATATATTATATATAAATATAATTATATTATATATAATACATATTATAAATATATATCTTGTGCTCTTGGTTTATAGTTTCATATTCTTGTTTTTTCCATTTTTTTTTTTTTCTTTAATTTTTATTAGGTGTATTCGTCCACGTCGTTGCTGTATTGTGTTGTTATTATTATTATTTTGCTTTGTTTCTTGTTTATCAATTATAAACATTTTTTTTTTTTTTGTTTTTATTTTTATTTTTATTTTTGTTTCTGGATTCCCCTTATTTGATCCTCACCCGATTCCTCCGGTCTTTATATTATCAATTATATATATATGTATAATCATTTAGGTATTTAATCGCGTCTATCATTATTAAACACAATCAACTCTCAGCGTTTCGTGTCTTTTTCTTCCGTGTTTCAATTATTATTATGTAATATATGATCTATCTTTGATTTAATCGTACTCACTACAGCTCTTTATCGTTGCTCGCCAATAATCAACCGTTTTTTATTTTTATTTTTATTGTTTCGTTATGTTTTACAATTACTAAACCCGCGCGTTTTTTTTTTTGTTTTTGTTTTTATTTTATCTTATCTTATTTTATTTTACTTTACTTTATTAATTATTTTTTTATCCCTTTTTATATGTTTTTAATTCAATTTTTACTTTTTGTTCATATTATATTCGAATAGTAGACACACAATGTACATATTAGACTCTTTCTACAGATATATTAAACTCCGACAGCTATTCCAGTGAAAAAATAAATTATTATTACGCGTATTGCGGTAATACATTTCTCGGTGTACCGGCGTTTACCTTCCTTCCTTCTTTCTTTCCTCCTTTCTTTCTTTCTATTTTTTTTTCTTCAATCAGTTTCTTATATTTCTTTTTGGTTTTCATTTTTTTTTTTTCAAACTTCACACCTACTTCTCACTCGAGAATAATAATTACGATACTCTTTTTTTTTTTTTTTTTTTTTCATATACCTACTCTTCTCTCTCACATTTCTACTTCCCATTATTGATATACGATTATTATTATTTTTACGGTCTAGATAAGTATTCCACATATTTCTCGTCTATAACTATATAAATTTTGGGTATATAATAACTCTAAAGAATATGAAGGATTCAAAAAATGATATAATATCTTTTGAGTAAATGAGAGAGAGAAAGGGAGATAGAAAGAGAAACAGGCGAAGAAAAATCCAAAGTACCAAGAAGCGCGACGAAGATATTATTACGATTTTTCTTTTACTTTTTTTCCTTTCGTCTATACTTGAGAGAAGATATACGATCGATCGAATCGTGAAAACTTATACCCGATTCACAATTTCTAGACAAATTCTGATAAATCGGGGTTAGATTATACAAGTATCTGCATAATCGTCGAGTCTGGATAAGTTTTGGCTTTCATATAAGGTGAATGTGATTAATTATACCGCCGAGGAGGGTCGAGGTGGTCGATTTCGCGGATCCAGATGAGCGGGATATTAGTTGGCGACTAATAGATGCTGCTGGTACTGGCTCGTAGAGTACGGTGCTACCGAGCCAAGACCAAAGTTGTTCAGACCTTCGACCAAACTTTTATCCTGATGAGATGTCGTCGCGTTTGTCGATCCGACCGGGCCAAGATTGGCCGAGGCTTGAGAGTTTCCTACACCCCCGTAAAATTGATGCCCAATTGTTGTCGGGTCTAAGTAAGCCGATGGGAATTTCGCGCCGTATAAATCTGGCAGGTAGCCGTGATTCGACGAGTCGAATAAATTGCGATGGGGAAATTGTGGGTGGTAAGGACCGTGTTGGAAAAAGTAACCGCTCGAATCCGCTGGCTGTTGACTCCCGATCACACCGGGTGACAGAGAACGACTTGTAGGTGAATTTTGAGACACGGGAAGTCCGGTTGGTTGATGATGGTGATGATGGTGGTGGATCTGCTGTTGCATTGCCCGTTGTTTTATGTAGTTTGAAAATTCGGTCGGTGACATTCTGAAACCGTCAGATCTATGTCAATGATTTAATACTCCGCTGCGATACGAGACGGTGGATTAATTAACCGATCGAAGCCGTTTTAATCGAGTTTATCTCACCCTTTTTCTTATCCTTTCTGATTCTAGATGTTTTTTTTCAAAAGATTGTTAAGTAAAAGTGAAAGAAATAAAACAAAAATAAATAAATTAAATTGAGTTAAAAATCATTGAATCGAGTTACTTTTTTCACTCGATTAAAACTTCAATCTTTCTTTCACTTACTTTTTTTTTCTTTGTTTTGTTTTAGAACCTTTCGAATCAGAAAGAAAAAAGTTTCAACCGTCGAACGGTGTTTGAATTTTCAGCCAATCTCCACCGCATAAAAAAAAAAAAAAACGAGTCGAGTGCTGAGATTTACGACGAAAAGTACTTTGGAGGATCGTAAAACACAAATTACTGTTTCGAACGATAAAGAAAAGAAAAAAAAAAAATGTATTACCTCACGCGGCCACTTGAGTGATAATAATTATGTAAGTAAGCATTATAACCCGTTGATTGGCTCGTAATGAACATAATATTATCATATCGTAAAATGATGAGAAATTTTCTAAGAAAAAAGAAAATAATCAACAGAATTAAAGAGAATCGATATACATTCGGCTTCGATCGGTTTTTTGTTCGGTATAAAAAATTGTCGGATTCAAAAAATACCTGTTAGCCCTCTTGCTGCTGGTTTTTAGTTTCGTGCTGCCGAATTTTGTCTGAGCAAATGTCGCCGTAGTGAAGGTGAGCGGAGCAGTAGATCGAGGAATGAAGGCGGGTACAGGGCTCGGTGAGCCTTTGAAGGAACTGGTAATCGGTGTTGGCGAAGGTGCTGAAGAGGAACCTGACCCATGTCCGTTTTGCTGATTGCTAGAGGAGCCAGAACTAGTGCTACTGCCAACCGATGATGGAAACGGCGAGGTAGATTTAGGGCTGAGACTAAGACCACCCAATGAAGTACCGACTGCCTCTATAGGCCTGAAGCATTGCGCCTCGGGATTAAAAGTCTTGGTGACTTCTCTGTCAGCCGAACTTTCATCGTGTGGATCGGCAGCCTCGGAATAAAGTATTTTCACGGCACCCTTTTCCCCGATACGATAACTGACCTCGCCAGGATCAACCCATACCGCTAATTCAGCGGGAAGATTTTCCAGTATGTCTTGAATGGGCACGCCGCTTTCTTTCGCCGCACGTTCGAGTACCGGATCGACGGGGTCCCCAGTTTTTAGGCATCTGAAAGCCGATCCTTTGAACGGTTTCTCGGGGTACCAATGTCCCTTGAACTTGTCCTTTAACGCCTTTTCCAATTCTTCGCCGAATATATTGACCCTTCGCCGGGGTAGTTTGTTGTATAGATACGATATCACAAAGTTCAAAGCCACCTGCACCTCTATGTGCATTTTCGGCTTTGAGAGTAGAATTTTCGTGCCGTTTGTAAATCTGTTGTGTGTGTAATCGCCGTGCCGTTTTACTGGCCCAGCGGACAATATCTGTTGTTGTTGCTGCTGCTGTTGCTGTTGCAAATGATTAAGTCGCGTTGACCCGCGAGATGTTTCTTTATTCACCGATATCTCCTTAACAGCAAAAGCCAGCGAATCTGAAACACGAAAAAACAAAAAACAACGTCAAATTCAGATTCCTGATATTTTCATTTTTATGACAAAACGTTTCGGAAAACTGAAAAGTTTCGAATTTGAATTAAAACTGCTACAGAGATTTCCGACCGAAATTCGCATATTTGCGACGATGAATTAATGCGTTAGAGGTAGGTGCTACCGCAGGTCAGTGCTCTGAAATTACACGGTTATCGGCGTTGCCTGCGGTAACGGGGTTAACGAGAGTTCGTCCTCGTTCCATACACACGTATATATATATAGGATGTGTAGATTTAGTTGTGAAGTTTGATTGTGTGCCGGTGCACCGTTGACGAAGGTGAGAGGTGACGTTACATAACGTTTGGCAAGAGTAACAAGAACAGAAGGTAGAAAAGGAAATAGAGGAGACACGAGGAGAGAGAAGATTTCACAATTAGGTTTTGGCCGTATTGATTCAACTAATTCGGGCCTCACTGACTCCTCCACATTGCGGTTCTGCGGGTTGTTGATTGCGCAATTTGCCTCTGCACTGACGAGGCCGCGCGTTCCGACTAATCAGATCTGACCTAAACCCATTTTTCGTTCTGCTTTTTTTTTTTTGTTCTGTCCTCGCAGGATTTTGTGTTCAATTATTTAGAAAATTCAGTTTTCATCTGACGTTATGACTGTACTTATATGAATGAAATGGAACAGGTGAGGCTTGCAGCATCTGCCGAAGACAGAATTGTCAGGGAAGACTAGACTAGACTACTTAAAAGTATGGGAAAGTCTCGAACTTATAACTTTATCGTTGCAATTGCAACGAGAGGCTGGTACTGCTGCTGCTTTTCGACAACAGAGTTTCTTCCTCTTGAAGATTCTTGGGCGTTTCCCAAGAAGAAGAGTAGATCCATCTCTTTTCCTTCGCAGCATCTTCTATCCCCTTTCCCCTGTTCCCCTTCCGCACCTTCTCTTACAATTTCACTCCCACCTTCTTCTTACCCGGACAGGCTTTACCGTGACGACGTCTTTTCTTCTTTCCATGAGTTTTCACGAGCCTGGTAAATCCACAAGCATGAGAACGTATACTATACTAGCGACAGCTTAGTTTTATTCCGAAATCGATTCGTCGGACGTTTTAGCCTGCTTTATTTCACGTCCTTTTTTTCCCATCGGCTAAAGCATCGGATTTTACGTTGGAAACGAGAAAAATGACATACAGCTGAGAAGAAACATTTGCCCAAGTTTTGGGACAAGAGGTTTCCCTTTTTCTTTCTTTCTACTTTTATTTTTTTTCCTCTTACTACCACCGGCTAGAACTTGATATATGGGTTAAAGTCTGGCTGCTGGAGTTACCTCTCTCCTGGTTTCAAGGTATTGATCCTTGCACGCCTCTCAGAGAGCTTCTAAAGTTAAAAATATACGGCCTCCTATTCTCTGTAGTTTCCACCGACAGTAGCTGCTAAATCTGCAAACAGTACTGGGACCCGTGTTTGCCAAGGACCAAGCATAAGTCTATCTTGAACGAGCTTGGACTAATAAACCGTCAAAAATTTCATCAACTTTTCATCTCTTCATGCCCAACCTCTCAGAACTCTTCGTTATTGGTTAAAAGTAGCTTTGATCACTCCATAAAATTTTCACAAAATTAAAAAGAAAAAAGAAAAGAGAATCCAAAAATACTTTCGCCCTAATGAACGAAAAGAAATTTGATCATTGCGCGAGGAATTATTTCAGCATGGTTTGTTAATGGAGATCGAGTCGCTGATACATCGAGTTGGGTCAGTTGGAGTCAGATTGTGCAATTTTCCATACCGCGATAGGTATGATGTATAGGTACATACGCGGGTATAATATATACACGCGAAGATGTCGTGTCAGCGATGAATTACCTGCTCTACTAAATGGCCCCCTGAATTATCAGCGATTGTTAGAACGTCATAGCAGCTACCACATAGGTAGAGGAGATAGAAATCTCTTTGGTCTAAATTTAGATCGATGTTTAGCATATGTAATTATATACTTGATTCATGGAACGATCTAACCGTATATAATATCTAGATCGCGGTTTACCGTGTAAATATAATGAGTGAAGATACGATTTTCATGAATAGAAAAAAGGCACTTGGAAAGAGACACACGTACGTCTCGACATACTGACAATGAATTAACTCGCGGAATGTTTCCCTGTTTATTGTAGGCATACTAGATATACATAGGTATCCGCTTTACAATGGAACGATTAATAGAATTTGGCATCTCGTTGAACCCGGTTCGGTGCGAATTGCACCCGGTTTGGCGCCCTCTCAAAAGTACTTGAAAACTCAGCTTTTCCAATTGGCAACTGTTCGGAGCAGACAAATGGCTAAATGCCATTTCGAGTTACGAAAGCCAAATTTTATACTTCGTTGGTTATTTTTCCACCCTTCACCTGCGAGAACAAAGAGATACCTATATGCCCGTAAAAATTTCGTTTCACGGTTATCAGGTGGAAAAAAATTCTGTTTTTTTTTTTCTTTTTTTGGTTTCGCACCGTAGTCATTCCTCTCGAACTCACCCCTGGCCTGGCGATAAAATTGAGAATTTCTCTCTCACCTTCGGCATTTTCGACTTTGAGGTAAAACGTTTGCTGCCACCTCCCAGTGGTGTCATCGCCGTCGCTCTCCCGGTTCTCTACGTCTCGCTTCCTCTAACCCGGTGCCAGGCGACCGACAGATCAATACGACCGTACAGCCCAGTCCTGCTCCAGATAGCAAGGCGCGGACGTGTTCCTCTGTTCCATATTTCTGTCTACGCCCGAGCTCCTCATTTTCCACCGATTATTTCTTTTTCTTGTTATACATCGTTCTTAGTTTTTTTTTTCTTTTTTTTCCCCCTCGTTTTTCTTTCCCTCCCATTACTTGTCTTTTTTACACTTTTACTTCGTTTTCGACTTTTTTTTTCTTTATTATTCAACGAGAAAGATTCTTCTTCGTAGGAATAGCTATAGCTATTCAGACTTTTTCTTTCACTTTTTCTTCTTCTATATACCTATATAGCTATACTTTTTCTCTCCACGTTCGCACCGATATTCTACCTTTCAATAAAATTGCTATTCAGATCTATATAATATATATTATATATATATATATTGATAAATTATGATTTTATCATCATTTCTGTGTACCAAACCACACACACGTAACGAATGATTCGTATTAGCGGTTTGCGTATATATCATTGCGGCGCTTTTTCTTTACTCTTAAACAATTTCCCATCGAAATAATCATCCGAGCTGTAACGAAATCACGTGCATATTATCTATATTGTTACATTTCTTTATAAAGTTACTAAATTCAATCTAAACCGTAAATATAGCTAAATGAAGTTTACCTAATTACCATCCATCTCTTTTTCTCTCTTATTATACTCTCCGTAGAAAAACCGCATATTTCCATATCTAATAAACTTTTATTAACATATAATACGCGTTATTATAGATAATACCACGAATTGTTCATTACATGGATAGACGTTGCTCTTGCCAGTCATCTTCTCATTATTTTAACGATGCTATACGTACGCGAACTACATCAGTATAACGAGAATACTGTACTTAATGGTCAGACATATTATAGGAGGTAGATTTTCATACTTCGCATATATAGGTATAAAATTCGCGCAGTGCTCTTCCTTATGCACTTATATATATATATATATACGCGAGGTCGAATTGGATATAGAGGTCAATACAGTTGACTAAAGATCCAGGAGAGACAACTTTTCTAGTTGTACCTCCGGGTACTGGTTCACTTCACGTTCCAGTTTTAGTTACAGTTCCAGTTCTAGTTATAATTTTACCCACTTACTGAAACAGCGCGGTTCCTCTACCTCTTGCTTTAATAAATGAACCCGAGGTAACCGATGTGACTCGCAGACGCGTTGCTGCGTATATCTTATTGCGGATATTGCGATAAAATTGATGAGAGAAAAAACGAAAAAAAAAAAAAATTCAGTCCTGGGAATAAAATAAAGAAGCGAGTCGATCAATAGAGATATGAAAACGCTTTATTTTAAGATTCGCGCTATATGAATCGCGAGGAATGAGAATTGTCTCCGATGTCAGATTATAGATCTACTTGGCAATGATGCTGAGAATTTCTCGTATTTTCTTTTCTTTTTTTCTCTTTTATTTTGCCGAATATAAAACTGGGTCTCTGAACGGGTAGCAGAAGAGACGCCCTGCAGTAGCATCCAGGTCTTTCGGAGCCCCGTAAATAGACCACTATAATCTCTGCTCGGTTAGCCCGAGTCGCGAATGACTGGCTAAGTACTACGAGCGTAGGTGTAATTCGCAGTTTCACACTTTCCGAGTTTTGCAGGGATCTAGTTGATATCAAAGAGACGAAAGAAGAGAGGAGGGAAGAAAACTGGAGTGAACAATTTCGGTAGGAAAAAACAAAATTCCGTAATTAGGGTAAATTCAGGTAAGACGATTTCTGCAGCAATTCGCAAGAGGCTCGTATATAAATTTCGTCTGATAGGTATGTGTAGTATATAAAATGTCGATGGGCGATTCCGGAAGCTTTACTCTGACCTGGTGAACTCTCCAAGTGTCTCTTCGCCCCTTTGCGTGTCTCTATTTCTCTTAGATCGCAATAAGGTCGCGAGTTCGAAATTAGAATGGCACGTAGCTTCGCAATGAACGAGGATAGGTATGGTGCGTGGCGATAGAGAGAAACGGAGACGCGTTCCGTCATCATGTACTAATAATAACTCGTCACGGGGTGAGACCAATTACATTACAAGATTTACTCTCTTGCTGTATATTATATCTAGCTATACTCCATACTATAAAATATACGAGAAAAAAAATATAAAAATATTCAATCGTGTTCTCGCAGATGGACTTATTCCATTTATTTATTTATTTTTTTTATCAAAATCGACTTATAGATAGTCTCGTCTCGTCTCGAATATAGATTTACGTAATTATTGCTGACTTGATATTTTCCATTGATATTTCAAAGTAAATTATCTAAAGGTAGCCAAATTTAGTAATCAGTCTCAATGAGTAGATAAGCATGTTGCGTTCATAAAGTTATGTACATATAGATAATTTTTATACGGGATTAACAAGGTACGTATATCAGTATCCGTTCAGATTTTAGAAGGAAAATTTTCCCGTACATAACGTACTACACGTATATATTTTCAGAATCTGTTCATTGCCAAGCGTGTTACTAACCGTTCTAAAATTGTACTATAGAAAAATAAAATAAAATAAATTAAAATAAAGGGTTAAATCGAGTCGAGGTATGACTCGCGTTTCGGTTTTTAAATTGCAAAAATGTCCAAAAATATAATTTCTTTTTTTTTGCAAACTTCTTCAATTTTTCCACTTTTCTTTCATTTCTAAAATTGATCTGAAAATATGTTTTTTTTTTTTTTTTTTTTACAAATTATTGCCACGCGTCTAGCATATCGTAGAGTCATACTTCTCGCGTCATATTATAGTCGCGCGGTGAAGCAACGCAAGTCATAGCGATAACGCGATAAGTAAGTAAGGAAATATAAGTATACGTATACGCGATAGTTCCACCCAAACCATGTAGTACAATACTTGCTTCGCCGTATCGCTTCAGGACGTATTACACCTGTATATAAACAAGCATATAGATATACTGGTATAAAATATAAGAAAATATAATATAATACAGTAAAATTTGTACACGAGTGCGACATGAGATAGTTGTAGTTACAAGTCTCGACGTACATTGCTTATCGTTGAAGGCAGGTGAAATTTTTAGTTTTATTTTCTTCATTTTTTCTCTATAGACTTTGGAATATTTTTTTACATTTTATTTTTCATTATATTATTACTGTTATACATACATATATATATATCGATGTACCGGGCGATATTGACGTAGTTATATTGCGCACTCGTCCAATCGATAATACGGATGATAATTAGTTACGTTTGTTAGTCTGACGATCATAGGAACCTGACAAGAAACACCAGTTGTACAGGTGCGAATTAACGACATTAATGTGTACAATTTTTTTTTATCCTTACGGCCTCTGATCGAAGATTTCATACCTAATTCCAATCAAAGTATATCTGCGCGAATATACCTAAGCGTTATCTAATTACCAAGTATTCACCGTTTTTATCGTACATATATATATTCGATTCAGCGAATTCTTACCTATATATAGAATTTAAACGGGTTGATTTTCTTTTTTTTTTTTCTCTCAAGAAAATGCGAACTGATTTTTGCCAGATGATAAGACGTACCTTAGTGTATAGTGATTTATGTACAAATATACGCGAATTATTATTATTACGATATGATACTATAGCCCAGGTCGCGGGCTATATGTATATCGGCTGTATATGCAAACTTGTACAAACACGGTATACCTACACGGCTGCGTATTTAACAATGTTTACATTTTTATGACGCCCGCATTTACATTACGGTAAAACGAAGCTGTGTACACGCGGTAGGTAGGTACACGTCGCGGGATCACCGCCGCGGTTATAACCGCGACGCGACGCGTCTACAAGAGTAGAGCGTAACTCGAAGCAAAACTTATATATATATATATATATACATATAATATAATTATGTATATATATCTAGGTATATGCCATACCTACTGAAAGTTGAAAAATGAAGAAAATTTATATCGTGGTAAGAAAACAGAACGACAAGTCGCTTACAAAGAGGCTATTCACGAGTTTTAGATAATGCCGTATAGTACATATTATACCTAGCTACACAGGTACTCGCGTTCTTTTCCATCGAACTGAAATATCATGCCGCGGCGAGGATATTTTGAAAGACAAATTTTTCTACGGTGAATCTTTTTTTTTTTTTTATTGGATGAACGAATAGACGACGATAAAAAAAATGTTATCTAAATTTTTTCTATCATCCTCTCTTCGTTGGTTGAAATCAAAGTTTTTTTAATTCTCATACTGCAGCGTACTTGGCGCGATTTAAAGAGTAAAGAAAATGTGTAACAGAAGTACATACATATCTATATAATAAGATAAAAACGATGTGGGATAGTAGGGCAAAAATCTGGGGCGTAAACCTCGTTATCAAAAATCTCTTTACAGATATGAACGCCTGTGGTTATTACTCTGGCATAGGTATAGTGAAGAATAACAACTGTGAGTAGTACGTAGGTAAATAGGTATAGGAGCTAAATTATAATTAAAAATTTACCGTTATAGGTTAATGTACTAGGTATAATTTTGAAAATTTGCCAAAAATCGTTTAACCCGCATCGGCAAAAATAATATTTATGAAAAAGCCGAAAATTAATAATATCTAGTTAGCTAGCTGTTGTATATTACACCGTCGGTATAGGTATAGAGTTATTACACTCGGTCAAAGTTAATATCATATATTTATTAACTCGCAAACAACAGTGAGACCTTGTTAAATAATGGATATGAATTTATACTATATATATATACGCGAGTGTAGCTAGTGTTTAACGATATACAGTATATATATATATAAATATATGGGTGAATTTCATCATGAGTATATAATAATGTATAATAAATTTGATTAGAATATTGTAATCAGGTAAACATGTCTATTTCTAGTTTGATTTTTGCATACCTAGACCTCTTGAATTTCATAGATTCAACGTATTCCATCTGGTATGTATAGTAAACTATTACATATTGTTCCGTATTAACGTATATGTACTATCAGTCTCTATATTCGCGAAATATATCGATTTAACCAAATTTTATGCCGCCTGAATCGGCGCACGTGGATTATCTATACGAATGATTTGGAACATTATACATACACATAACGATCGCAGCCGAGTTGCTCGTGATTGTGGATAAAGAAAACTAACAAAACGAAGAAAAAAAAAATAGAAAGAAAAAATAAAAATTTATCTCGAGCACGTGCTAAAGGAATATTGAACCGATTGCCGTTGCATAAGGTTACGTAATGCGCTCGTTACTGCGGCATAAAATCTTTCCGTATACAGATACAGATACAGATACAGATACAGATAAAGATAAAGATACGTAACATACGTACATACATCTTTATCACGTGTTTCTGCGACATACATATATGTGTTAGCGATTTGTCCTCATCTATCAAAAAATTCTCTGCATCGTTGTTATCTATGGAAAAAATTCTGTCCCGATTGAAATGCGAGATGAGAAAGAAGAGAGAAAAAAAAAAAATACAATGAAAAATTTTTACAGAATCATATAAATTCTATGGGGTGATTAAAAATCGTTTATTATCATCGTTAAGTTTATTCTACAGACGTGATAGTGCAGCAGCGTGATGAATGTGTAAATTTTCTTTATATCTTTTACGCAGCATAACTACCGCATATTTATGCAAGAAACTTCCGACATCCGATGGTCATTCTTATTCATATCTGCGGAAAGGATTAATTGAATAATTGAATGGTTAGCGGCGTGTTGTGTACCGTTGATTAAAAAATTTTCTCCGCAATTATATGAAGACTGACAACTCTGTCTGTCGGGAAAAACTCTGTAGCAAAATCATGACCTATGGCGGGTCAGGCGGATACGAAAAATGATAATACATACATTTCAATAGTGAAAAACCTGTATCGTTGCAGCTGATGGTCACGTCATTTTTCATCATTCGTGTTATCAGTTGTGGA
Source organism: Rhogogaster chlorosoma (assembly GCA_944452935.1). Lineage (NCBI taxonomy): Eukaryota > Metazoa > Arthropoda > Insecta > Hymenoptera > Tenthredinidae > Rhogogaster > Rhogogaster chlorosoma. Next base: position 23,974,928 of record OX101800.1, on the reverse strand, counting down.
AAGAGAGAGGAAGAGAAGGATTACGAATAATTGTTATGAATGCGCGTTAAAGAAACGAATGTTACTGTATAGACTGGGATAGATGCAACGATGAGAAATACTGTTTATACCCGAGTTTATATACTGGAGGAAAGTTTGAATAAACTTGTTATCCGAAGGCAGCTTTACGTGTTTTTTTTTTTTTTAAATCATTATATTTATTCCTGGTCATTGTATTTTCTCGCAGACTATTGTTTTGCCAAAGAGCGAAGTGTTAATCATAGGCATGTATACATAATCACCGTACATACCGTATATAGGTAACGTGTATTCGAATATGACTACGAGTCGTAAAAAAAAAAAACGTTCGCGTCATCTGAAAACGCGTTTAATTATAATCGCGATGAAATTACTATTCGATGTAGGTAGATACGATTATTGATTTTTTATCTCTTCTGCTTTACAATCATATGTATGTACATACGTGGGAAATTATCAGATATTGTTAGAACGAGAAAATAATTACTTTCTTCTTAACCTCCACCGATTTCTTTTTCTTCTTCGTTATAGGTGGTTTAATTAAATAAATAATACTACAGATTCGATTCGACGAAATGAATTCAAATTACTGTGTCGAATCAACAAAGCTATACGTACTTCTCATAGAATAAATCAAATCTCATTGCAGACTCGAATATACAGATGATAAAATTCGTTGATTTGAACAAACAAATACGATAAACGTTTTTCCAATCACTCGGGGATTCGCCATTTGACAATTTAATCTCACAAAGGACTGCGCGATTCGATCAGTCAATAATTTATTCTCAATGGATTCACAGACTGAAATTTACACAAGTAGAAGTGTACAAGTACAAGTACAAGTACTTGTATAGTTTCTCTTTATCAGATGTCAAAAAATGAAATGGAAATATAACCCCTTGAAAATCTTTCGCAATTAATAATGAAACTTGATTCGAACTACAGTGGCTGCGAAGACCGTTTCTTCAGATTTAAATATACTGAATCTTTATTTTCTATATAATTTTAATTGTATATAAAATAAATATGTATATTGAATATTTGATCCCTCGATGGATGGAATTTTCCTCGTAAATTTCCGGATAAATCACGTATACTTGGACAGTTCTGTTATAAAAGCACGATAACGCGTTGACACCGTGAATCGGCACTAGACGAGGCGTTTTTTAAATACGAAATCAATACATCGTATTATCATGATCATAATCATTATTATTATTATTGTCATTGGAATTGTAATTATAAAATCAATTGTTGTTATTTTTCCCGGACTTATATACCACCCGCAAAGAGCCTCAGGTACAGAAAGCCATTACTCGTGGCCACATGTACATCCATATATCTACATTCTATAATTATATATGCAAATATGATGTGTTGCGGAAATTATGCTACGTATATAATAGACTGTATTAGACAGAATTTGAACAATTTCGTAGAATGAATTATAACATGTATTACATATTTAGCTTTGAATATGTGTTATGCGTATTATATGTATAATGTAATATATATATATCAACGTGAAAAACGATTTACTGAATTTTTTAAAATAATTTTAGAAGAGAAAAAAGAAGCAAAAAAAAAAAAAAATTGTTAAGGAATTTTTGATCCCAAATTTCGTCAAAGATTAACCATGTGAAATGTTCGTCGTACGAATTCTGAATTACCCTGTATACATACATTCCGTATTTCGCGTAGATAGCATCGCGGAGTTGTCGCGTACATTTCGATTGACGAAAGCGATTAGTAATTGGATTGAAATTGTTTAGTCGGGTAGGGGGTTTTGAAATATCTACGTGATGTTTAATCACAACGATGAGAACGTGACGGAATAATAATTAATATCGTTACGTTAATTAATACAAAAATGATTAACATATAATAATTCATTTTCAATCCGACATAGGTATAGGTACGTACACACACATACACAGATAAGTTTATGGAATAATATAATTCGTATAATAAGTATGAGGATAAGTATACAATTATTAGAATTTTCTATACTATACCAGGATAAAAATGTATATACGTTTAGTCAGCAGGTTGGAAGGTATGTATGTATATATAGAGAGAAGAGAATAATAAATAGAAGAATAAAAATGGAGTAAAAGTGAAAATTATGATTATAAGTATGTGAATATATTATGTATATCTTTTTTTTTCGCTAAATATATTATAGGTCCTCTACTCACTTGTTATGTAAATTCAACCCTTCGAAGTGGAAATCTGCTGTAGTTATATTTATATATAGAAAAATTAGTCGCTTCTCGCCAAATTTCGCAACTCATCAAATTCCTTAAGATCTACTGATGTCTGGAAATCCCGTATCCAACACTTTATCATACGTATATTTATACGTGTGTATATAAATAAACTTGTCTTCAATATATATATATATTTTTTTTCTTTTCTTCACTAATTTACGTTTCGTTTTCGATTATTATGTATTTTTTTTTTTTTTTTTTGTTCTTTTTCGGTTTATATAAAAAATTAGAAAAAACACACTCAACAATAATTATATTAGGGTACACTCGCTTGGACGCTTCACACTATCGGTACAAAAATTAGGTAAAATAAACTTTTCTTTTCTATTCTCTCGTTTTTTTTTTTTTTTTTTCAAAAAATATATAAAAGTACAAAAAAACGAAAAAAAAAAAAAAAAAACAAACACAACCAAAGATTAAATAATTCTTATTTTTTTTATCATATGTGTACAAACATTCGTGTAGTTATGTACATATGCATATATATATGTATTAATTTCCTTTCGTTTCGTATTAATTTCTAATTTTAAATGTTATTTCACAGAGATGCGCGTCCAGCGAGTACCGCGGCGAAACTGATACGCGGGGGCGACATATGCCGACTTACATACATCGCGCGAGGCCCTCCTATAGCTGTTGCAGTAGGTAAAGAGGAGGTGGAAAACGGCGTCGTCTTTCAACGACTGACACGAGTGGCGGGGGGTGAGACTATATTACCAGCTAGACTTGACTTGAGCAAGGCCGCGATGCGAGGTGTGTTGCCCGGGCTGCTTCGAACCACGATAACGCGATATAGAGGCGCCCACGCTAACGTATAATCAGAGCAAACAAAAAAAAAAAAAAGAAATCTTTCTTCCTTATCGTATATATGACAGTTTTGAGTATTTCTTTTTTTTTTCCCTTAATCATTCGACATTTTCCCACATAATTTTTTGCCTCATTTCTCATTTTTACGTATTCTCTCTCCCCGACTTATATTATATAATACATATATATATATATATTATATATAAATAATACATTACATATGTATTTAATAAAATTCAAGAGATATATATAATATTATACTATACATATGTATTAAAAAATGTTTAAAAAAATAATCATCTGCTTACCAGCCATGAACAATCCTACTTCTTGACACCTCTCGATCGCTACAGAGACTCCGGCGCGATGTCTTACCTGTAAGAATAGAGAAGTAAGATTATAAATTAAATGACAAATAAATTATAATAAGTAAATGTAGGATTTTTTTTCGGAGATATTTTTAGGTAGAAAATCCCCGTTTACCGACTATTATATTATTTGTATTTATGTATGGATGTATGTATATATGTGTATTGTATATAGATAGGTAGGTATAACTACCCTCCGGGATTTCCCCCACCCAGAGTAAACTTAATATCCGCCGTAATACAACGGTTTTCCATTATACTCTCGAGCTGCAGGCTAAATAAACAGGAAGGAATTTCGTATTCAGTAATTCTACTACAGTCCCCTGGGAACTGACGGATTACATCTTGGACCTCGAAATTAAGCCGATATATATACCTACTCGGAACCCATACTCCGATCGATACATTATCAATTTCCAATAAACGCGACCAAGAGAATTATACGCTATAAAAGACCCGAAAACAAACAAAAAAAAAACCTCTCCTCAAAATTAAAAGAAAATTAAAAAATTCAAACAACGAAAGGGAGAAAAGAAGACTACTGATGAAAATCTGAAGAAAAAAAAATTTACCTTATATGTATACAATTAATCGAAACATTTTGCACAATTGATTTGATCATCGACTCGCTATTTGGCCAGAAAACTTTATAGACGTTTATAAATAATATATGTAAGCTAAATTTAATATACCTGCAGCTATAACCACAGGTAAGTATATAAGTAGATATCGTGTATATATAGCTACGGGTAGCCCGAAAGCTAGCTCGAATCGCGCATCGGTTCGCCAATGTCGTTTGATAAGAATTGATTAGATTTTTCTTTTTTTTTTTTCTAATTTTTTCACCGTTAACGATATTATTTCATTTCAACGTATTGCCATTGGCTTCACTATCAAATTATAACAACGTCGCAATAAACCTATCCTCAACTTCGAATCGTCACAGTATTGCATATACCATAAATATATCTAATAATATTAATAATAATAATGATGAAATAATAATTTGAAGAAAAAAAATAAAGAATAAAAGATAGTTTTTTCTTATCCATTCTCTATTTTATTTTTTATTCATCTTTCAAAATATAAACCATCGGATATAATATAAATAATAATAATAATAATAATAATAATGAGACCTTGAGTATTGTGGCGTTGATCGCGCGTATATATATATATACCTTTACACCGCCATAGATCGCGCGTTGCGTTTTATTCTCTCGTTGCTTAAAGAGTGATGCGGTGACCGTGAACGGCAAACAGGAACCGGACGATTATCCAGCGAATGAATGAAATAAAGTGAACACAGAGAGTTGCCGAGAATTACCACGTGCTTAACAAGTGCGGCGGTGGTCAACGCTTGAATCAGCAAATTTAATAGCCAGACGTATATATATAGTTCTCGCACAACGTCGCGAACTTATGCCAGCGACTTCCCTCATCTAATTCCCATATTTATATATATATTTGAATATTACATAAATATTCATATAATTAACGCGAATTAGATGTATGAAATCCGGGGAAAACAATTGCAATCCGCATTAGTTAATCAACGGTATACCAGCTACACATATACGAACTATTTCCTCGTACCCGATTTATACCAGTTTTTACATCATAACCAGAATAAACTGGCTCCAAACAGCACGGACCATAGTATAGAAACGTATTATGCGCGTCTCTCTGATCTAAGATGTTAAGATGGTAAGAATAGTTTCATATGTATAATCTATTCATCTTATGGCTTACGGTCTAGCCCGTTTTTCCTTCGCCTCGTGTAGCTATACGTCGCCGGATCTATCAGGTGTGATAGAAACAAATTGAAACGAAATTATGAAGCAATAATAATCATTGTCGGTCATAAAAGGTACGTGGGTATTTATTATATCTATTGAAAATAGTATATTATGTACGCGTTATACCTACTCTGGCTTAGAGTCAGATATAGCAGCTAGTTCAACGATCGAAAGCTATAGGTAACGAACGCATGGCAGTCAGGCACGGCCATGGTCAAAGTTGCAGACCTTATAACAGAGCTGATATATGTATATATGTATATATGTAAGTGTGTACACTACACCGTGTAGTAACTCTCGCTCTATCCGATGTTACGTTACGCGGGTTACGCAAACCCAGCTATACACGTAACAAGTTTCTACCGACGCACGCGGACCCAACGCAACGGACGTGACTGAATAAGCCTTCGCCACAAGACGCTTCAAGTTCGCCCATTCATGCCTCCTCCTACTCCACCTCCACCGCCACCTCTACCTCTGCCTACTCTTCGCTGCGCAATGCTTCGTGTATCATACATCGTAGATTTTATCGTATAGAACGGACGACCGGGGAACCCCAATCGAAAATTGATAAAGAAAAAAAAAATATATATTTTCAGGAAAAAGAAAATTGTTTCTTATCAATTTTCAAACCACGAGCCTTCCACATTGTCCCGTTATTTCCTACGTTATAGAATCATAATAATGTAATCTGTCGATCAGCAAGACGTTTCAATTTTCAATATAATATTTACGAGTTTTCGGGGCGCTGGTTTCTAATATCTTGCAGATATTGAACGATCATTTATAATATGCTCGCGGTTATCAATGAGACGGAACACGTTCTATAGTTATAGATATACGTATTATAAAACTCGTATGTTCACGATGAGTCAACTTTAGTTTCTCAGATTTATTGACGATTTTTGATTATTATGGTTGTATTATTATATCCACGCGATATGTGTACATATATATTGTATACAATAAATGTTTATCGCGAGGATAATAACGCTGACTATGCCAGCTTGGAATCTGATTACATTATATGATTGATATCTACATCGTAGGTGGACTTATCTTTGGAAAATAACTGATCGAACGGGTCAGTGTTACAGATTCTATAACGAAACGGAAACGTATGTGAATTTCGTCATAAAATCGTCCCTGTGTATAAACGTTGTTATATAAATTTCTAAATGCCTTAATATCTCGCATATATCTTATATCATAAACCGAGGAATTTGCATACGCGAATTGTTTTTAACATCGACCTTGCACACCGATCAGAGTACGCGAGTTCTGCGTTGAACACGTGGCTAGTTAAGCAAATGCAGCACTAGCGAAATGGTTATTAAACGCAACAGCATAATCGTTCGGACGTAACGGCGTAACGGGCATTTAATTTATAACCCGTACACATAACCGATTCTCGTTGATGGTATATCTACATACTTTGAAAAGAATTCTTATCGCTTCTTTAATATACGGCTTTATAAAGAATTTTATTCAGGCACACGCATGTTCGGAGAAAAAAAAAAAAAAAAAGAAGGAAAAAAGGAATTTAACTATTGTTTGAAATTAATTATATAATTGAAAAACTCATTTCTTCAAATGACGAAACTTCGACTCGGTATATACGAACAATGAGTAATTTATAAGCTCCTTCATTCTCAGAGTGGCGCAAATGCATATCAGACCCGGGTAAAAAAAATGCAAATCGCTAATACATAAAAGCAGTATAGAATTAGAAAAAGCAGAAGAAGAAGAGGAAGAAGCTAGGTGATACAAAGTTTCGGAATTTTCATCGTGACATTTGAGGGTGTCTTAAATTAAAATTGGCCCGAGTTGGCATGGGCGTTTTAGAAACGCGTTGCTGACTCTCATAGCATCACGCATCAGTAGCGGTATTGCTTCACCGCGCAATTTTGGCGCGGAGGATGACTGGTTTGGAAACTTTTCTTTTTTTTTTTTAGTTTCTTGGTAGTTTTTTTTTCTATTTTTTTTTTTTTGTTTTTTAGTTTAGAGTACTTATTTTTGGATCTGTGTTTAGGCAAGATTGCCATAGATAACCCAAGTCCCTCTACACACAAGTGAATTTATATCGAATTACAAGGTCGCAATGATTAATTATGTTTCTTTCTTTTTTTTTCATCTCTTTCAGTCAATCAGTCCAATCTTCAAGAATCTTACTCATTCATTATTTTAGAACTCTCGCATTGATTTGCGCTTGCGTGTGTAGAAAACTACAAACGTCTCTATATAAACGATTGACAAATTAAATAAATAACTAAACGGTCAAGGTATAATCGTTTCTATAGTGAATCGATTCGAATGATTTATGCAGACGCGGAGATTCTGGGGTAAATATAAATAAAATTACCGACCCAGAGACGGAGGGGGAAATCTAGGTACGTCAATATCTACGACTGTGGATAAATTCATTGCACATAATACACCGCGAATATATATATATATAATTCCCGGGATAAAAATCAACAGATATTATCTATCGATAAGGTATACATACAGGTATAAATATGACGATTATTATCGAGCGTTGTTTGAATGCGTAATGATGACTAGACGCGTTGTGTAGGTATAAAACATGTATATTTCTCCCACAGATAACTTACACCGTATATATATACGTGGATTTTTGTAATACGCGTAACCGTATACTACTTTGGTCCAGAGACTCGCAGAGCGGAAAGAGGAAGGAGGAAAGTGTGGAATAAACGCTCACGCGCTCTGTACGATTAGTCATACGAAGTATATAGGCATGTATGTATGTATGTAGTACGTATACAACGTGTAGGGACGAAAATGGATCATATAAAGCCGGGATTTACGGTCACTTGCAGTTACTTATAAATGTTACACGTATTTTCGCTCGTTTAACGAAATTCACGCGGAGAAATGTCCTTCGCTCGTTCGTAAACAAATATTTTTTTTTCATACATATATATATACACACATGCTCAATATATATATAGAATATCTGGAATATGAAGAAAAAGTAGAAAAAAAATTGAGAAGAAAACGTGGCCGTGTTAAATATGTGATATATCGCTATTTATAAATATGTGGGTCGCGAATATAGCATATGTATAACGAAGAACACGCAATTACAGTATAACTCCCCATTACGTTTACGTATACGCGAGAAAAATTTTCTACCTTTTTAACGAAATAGAATATAAATAAAAATATTTATACATATGTAGATTTATCCATATGCTTCATATTCTATTAGGTATTCATTTTATTCTAAATCCTCGGAAGAAAAAAGAAGGAAAAATTTTACTACTTCGTATACCGCATGCCATTTCGTCGGCCGGACTTTGGAGTATATTTACAATGAGATATGCACAGCTATATAACATATATGTAGGTATATATATCGCGAAACACGCGGCAGACACGCAGGAGACACGCAGGTATATTGCGTATATTATGATCATTGTGCATAATGCTCGAATATTTGTTTGTTCGTTTGTCGAATTATATGGGAGATTTTAGAGACGAGGTTACGAGCTTGCGTGCTGTTTCGCGGTCTTCTTTACTCGGATACGGTACTAAGTACAGCACATTACATTACAGTACAGGTATAGGTATATAAAATTGCGAATGAAAATTTCTGATTTCGGCAATATCAAGAGAATCAAATTTAACGAGGGTTTTGTAGATGGGATTAGATCGCAAGGCTGATATGAAATATGATAGAAGTATATAAGTAGGACAGAAAATTTCTGAACTTTTATACAAAAGCTCATCATAAAAGTATTTTTGCTCTTTCAACAGTTTTCCCTTTTACAATCAACAATTATATTCACCCTTATACGCAGATTAGTTATACTCAGTCATCACGGCTCCAAAAACTTGTCGGATTAAATTTTATAAATTTACCATAAAAACATGAGCCGTAAACAACTTTCATGATAAAAAAATTCTATAAATTGTATAACACTTGTTGTATGTCAAAAAAAAAGAAAGAGGAGAAGAAAAGAAAATATATTTTCGGGAGTTCATTGATAAGGAAAAAAAAAAAAAATGTACAAACGGAGTACATATGTATCTCTTTCTCGTGTCTTGCGTGTATATATATGTGTGTTTCTATACATACATATATATGTATACATAGATGTATAAATATATGTGTAGAGAGCTATGAGCAAATCGATAGCGCGTTGTAAATTTATTTCCTATTTCTGGCCTCCCCCTGGGAGAAACTGCTTAAGCCTGTGGGTAACCGGTCACGTGCTACACCGCGGCGCGTATCTATATTTAAAGCACCGCGCCGATGACTACAGACCTCCCGTTCAATTATACGCATCTATGCGGCATTCTTCTCGTTGCTGTTTTGACGCGTCTAAAATATATACATACCCCTCTTCTTAAATAAGTGTATAAATATATAATTTGTGTACATTATATAGATATACGTATTTATTGTCTTTGGATTATAAATGCTGTTGAAATAGAATGATAATTTTTTTTTTCTTGTTTTTTTTTTTTTATAGAGAGAAAAACAATGCGAATCATTCTTTTTTTTTCTTTCTTCGCGAATGGTTGAGTACTCAAGAATATGGTGAAAATAGAAGAGATCGCAAAAACAAAGAACGCGAAGTATTATACATAGCTTATAGTATATATGTATAATATATGTGAGGTGCGAGAGAAGAAGAAGGAGAAGATTAGAAGAACGAGGGAGAAATAAAGAAAGAAGACTGTTCGCGCACGGAGAGAAAGAGGCCGACGAAGCAGCGGAGGTCGGTTATTGATCAAGCGCGAATTGGGTCGTTATATGTGAGGCAAACAGCACTACTCGACCCAGTAGACCCGCCCGCGGCATTGCGACAGTCGGTCTACGCGGGGTTGAGTATCAGGTGTTCCTTACGTTAGGCTTACTATACCCATGCAGTTGTCTGAGGTCGAGAAACCAAAGTCTATATAACCTGGCGTCTAAATTAAAAAGAAAAAAAAAAAAAAAAAAAGCAGGTCAACGTAATGTATCTTTTTTTTTCGAAAAGATTCTTTTACCCCGAATCCTGGACACAATTATAGAAATAGAAATAAACCCGATTGCGAAAATGAATAATATAACATAAGATCGTGAATTTGTAAAGTTTAGCTAATATGTCATACGTCAAGAAGCCTCGCATCGACGTTACTTAAGCTGAAATTAATTCCGTATATATATTTTCTAGACTAGCGAAACATCAGGTAGGTTTCCCGTCCGCGAGACCTACCTACCTACTCCCGCAATTGCCCTCGCTCTTATTCCGCGAGGTCTGTATACAGCGCACGGCGCTCTACGCTTTTGCGAATCGTGAAAAGATAGTTATTCACGTATATATACGTATACCTATATACACGTACTGCCTAGAAATTGGAGTATGGAGTAGTATATGTACGTGTGTTGGCTAGCGCAACGCCCAGTACGTAGGTATACATATACGAGACCCAAATGCCGCCTGTCATATCGATTAGTGGAAGTCAGAGGTATATTTAGCCATTCAGAAATTCAGACGAACTACCCCGCGGATGGCTTTACCACTATCGCGTCACGCTAAAGGATAGAAACGTACGCGCGGTACACCTATATGTACATATGACATATATACCTTCTCTCTATACCTATACCTACCTACCTACGAAATATGCGTATGTCTACGCGTATTATACGCATATTTACTGCGTCACTGACTCGAAATTTGCTTCTAGTTCTCAAAATAAATTTTCTATCATTGTAGATTATAATTAGACTTTCATTAGAGATTATATATATATATTCGAGGGTATAATTTATCGTTGGAACTATATCTACGTCGACTATCCTTGATATATATATATAGAAAAAAAATATTCATTTTTTTAAGATTATTAAGATCGCCGTGGATTCTTAACGGTCTATCTTATGTTCTAACGGTGTATAAATTCGAACAGTTTACGCTCGCGGAATTCTAACGTATAATACGCACACGTAACATACTATGACTATATATATATATCTATACTGTAATGACTGTATAAGCATGTACCTATAAATAAAATAGTTGTGTTTTCAAGATATGGACCGTGGAGTTTTATGTAAAGTGTCATAAATAGGTAAATAAATAATTTTAAAGACAATCGGTGTCAGTTTGTACCAGCTGTCGATAGTAGAAAAGATCTAGATAGGTAGATAGAAATAATTTGATGTTTAGAAAGAAATCGTAATATGAGAAAGTCTCGGGTTTGAGTATATAAAGTACATGAAAGAAAAGATGGAGAATAGAAAGAAAATCGGATAAATAATGAAGAAGAAAAAAGTGAACTCTGTGTTTGGAAGGAAGCGAAAATGTTTGTGTCAGACGGAGCGGAACCAATCACTGAATTACGCAAGCAGCAGCGTGGCTATTGATCGGAACTCACAATATAAATCGATTCGATTAGTTAGTCGGTTACCACTTCGTCTTATTATTCATAGTTCTAAGGATATAATTGTCATCATCGCCGTCAGCGGCTGTATAAAATAATTATCATTTAATAAGAATAGATAAAGAAGAAACTATCACATTTACCTAAAAGTAGTAAAATAAAAAACGAAATAAAAAAAAAAGAATGATCACACTAGTTCGGGTTCAGCGATCAGTTCAGATCCACGAGGTAGATAAAATCCGAGAGAAAAATAACTAAATAAATACACGTCGAAAGATCTTATACGTATCACGTGGCGATTCTATATGCATACATCAACTCGTGCACGTATGTATTTGTAATGTAAATTTCTTCAGTGTTATACAGTATGCTTATGAATAGCACGCGAAAAATCGTAGGTCGTTACTTTTATCGTCGATAAGAATAAGACCTGCTCCTTTTATTCGGTTTTAAAGATAAATATTCCGAATTCTTTGAATTTATATCACGAAGGACACGATTAATCTCGATTAAAAAAATTCATAAACGATTCAGGTGATTTCCACGCGTCTTTATTCCTCTATTACAGAATTGTACAACGCGTTTCCTTCATTGACTGATGTCGGACCTTGGGCACGCAACGCAACGCTACCAGGGGATGTTGTAGTGTAGTTAATAAATTGATCATTGACTGTGGCTCAAACTCGGGCGTGTAAGATATCGTAAATTTGTCTCGCCGTTTGTTCTATATCGATAAATTTAACCGAGAATGAAATAACGGAGTAACATAAACTATTGGTAAATAATACGGAATCTAGGACAGTTACAACACGTACCTACGTTAGGAGAGATGGAAGAGGTCTTAAAAATAACTCGACCATGACAGATGCGTTCTTAAGTACAATGCAATCTAGCTAAGAAATCAGAGCTGCCGCGCAAACTCGCCTCGTCTAATTACTATATATAACGCATCTTGAAAAGAATTATTTTTAGGAATAAAAATTCTGCCAATGAAGGAATAGAAGTTTTTATTTTACTCACTTTTTTTTTTATAGTCGCACATTCACCATGCTGTTATGGGGTCTGACCGTAACACTTTGAAATCTTTCACACTTTTGTATACATGTACATATGTATAATATACACACGACACACCGTAACGAGTTGAGGTAAGAAAAGATAAACGATCGATAGTCGATTGAAAAATCTAGGGAAGATGAAATAAAAGTAGAGAAAATAATAAGCGACGATGTTAATTGTTCAAAAAACAAAAAATAAAACAAAAATGAAACAACTTGGCGAAGGAAATGATTCTTTATAATACAGCAGCTCGATAAATCCTTTCGTATGGTATACGTGTGTGCTTTTCGTTTCGTTTCTTATTTATATCGCGAAAATTAGCTATTGCCAAATTTCGACAGTCGTAGTCGTCGTCTTTCTCTCTCTTTCTCTCTTTCTCTCCGTGTCTTCAATCTTCCGTTATATAATTGTCTAGTGCACCTAGTCGGAACTCGACTCCACTCTTCCTCCGTTTTCGTAACTGTAGTTTAATTTAAATAAAAGGTTTGTTTATTCGTCTGAATATTATTCCTTTTCTTCGTAATCAATATTTAATACATATACATACACATATATATATATACATGTATATAAAGATGAAAATCTTGTATTTTATTTATTTATTAAATTAATTATTCATTAATTTATCGTCGTCTCCACGTAGAACGTATAACGTAACTTGACTTTGATGATTCGCGTTCCGTTAGGTCTAACAAAACACGAGCCCGATTATCGTTCGATAATATATAATATGCGTTAACGGAGTAGTTGCATTCGGCACGGGGCACCACGGTAGACTGTCGAGTGTCGGCTGGCTACGGCCGAGTTTCGCGGCTGTCTCTGCCTCTGCCTCTGCCACCGCTGCCCCTCTCACTCGCTCGATTCTCTCTATCTCTTTCTATTTCACTCTATCTCTCTCGCCTCCTGCCTCGTATACGCTCAGTACACACCACAATGTTACCCGTACGTACGTAGGTAGGTAGGTAGGTAGGTAGGTAGGTAGTCAGGTGGAGTAAGGGGGGTAGGGAGGCGTTGTTCAGGCGTCGGCGGAGGTTGTGACGTAACAGGGAAACGGGCCACGCGAAGAGTGGTCGGGTCTGTTGGGTAGGGGCTACGAGAGAGGGTGCGGTGCGGCAAGGGAAAAGGTAGTCATTAGTGCCACTGGGACATACCACCGTATACCCTCTTCACCCTCTCTCCCGAACATCCCTCTCTTTATCCCCACCATAAATTTCCCCTATTTTAACCCCCTGCGATTCTACCTCCAGTCATGATCCCCACCATTATTCCCTTCTCGGCTTTTCTCGACCCCCCCCCCCCCCCCCCTGCTCGCTATCTCTCTCTCTCTCAACCCCTATAAGCTGCAATCCCTCAATCCCTCGCTCTGGGAGAAACACCGTCGCGCCAGCGCCATCCGAATCAACCCCCTCTTCGCTCTGTAGGTTGCGAGCTGCGCTCCTCTCGTCGTTCCTCGTTTCTCGTTTCTCGTTTCCCGTTCCTCCGTTTTACAACCCCCCTTAGCGTAACTCGTACCTACCCTACCTACCCTACCTACCCTGACTACTAGCGCCTCCGCGGCCCACGCCCACGCTTTACCCTATGGAACGACCAGTGCGCGTGTACTCACGACCAGCGTCAATTCCCAACGATTCTAGAGGCTTAGGGCGCGTTCGCGCTTTCACCCCTCTTATCCCCGCCAACGTTTCTCTCCGACATCCCCTCTTTCATACGACCCGGTTTTCCCTCCGCTTATTCTCTCTCTTACTCTAGTGGCAAACTCACTTTCCGGCCTCGACCCTAGTCACCAGAGAACCCTGTGACGTTTCTCGTCTTCCTCTGCAGAATCGGCTAAGTTTCAGGGGCAATGGAGGGGTGGATTTTACCCGGGTGTAGGTTCGCCCGTAAATATATATATATATATACATATATACACCTACATATATATGCTACAGAGAATGAAATTCAGTGTCGGGGGAAATATGATGAGAAAACCTTCAGATACAGATTGGAGGGGGTGAGCGAAGAAGAAAATAAGAATGGATGAAGTGATTATGACATTTCTATTTTTACTTTTTAATTTATTTCTTCTTTTACTTCATTTTCTTTGTTTTCATCAAATCGTACGGAATATTACGTAACTGTTATTTTTTACTTTCCGAGAGATTCAGATGAAATTCTGTATATTTAATTACGAGGCTATACGACAATAAACACTCGGAGAATGTTTAAATACACGAAAGAAATCCTATCGCGCCACGAGTAATTCAATGTACCTAATTGATTAAAGAAGCGATTTAGAAATTCTCTTCGGTGCGTAGACCAGGTCAAGGTTCGTGTGTCAAGCTATACAATGACATTGCAGACGTCTTATTACGTAGTTCATTATTTCAATTAATTCATAATTCATGTATATGGCCGCCCCTCTCTCCCCCTAACCGACACTACTAGTAGTTTACACTTATATTAACACTACTTACCGCGAGTCGGAGGATACTCAAATCTATACGCCATAATATATCGCTCGCGATAAAGAACGTTATTATATTTTAGGTATGCGTATGTAGTATACACATACATACATACATAGGTCGAGAAATTTTGGTGATTAGTTTTAAATTCTCGAATATTCTCGAGCCGGAAATCATGGTGGGTTATTTTTTTAGTGATAAGGATCATTATACCCGCGATATAATACGCGGCGAGTTTGATACAGCCGAACACATGTGACGTGGTCGATTTGCGATAAGGAGGTTAATTAATGAATAAATCAAATTTATTTCTATATTCGGTACTTCAACCCCTATATAATTAAACTCTCGATGAAAAATAACGCTCGACGATAGAAATTCCTGCCTTCTTTTATTTCACACTTTTCTGCCGCGAGTCGAGTCTTCGGGCTTTGTACAACTACGTGCGTGACACGTGACGGAGTTTATTAGCTTCTTATCAACTCGTAAAAAGCAAACGATCGCAGACGACACTGACACGCGTGCTGCACTGGCCAGTAATACGATTTCAAAAAATATGACATTACTGCTCGGAAATCTATAGCAAGAAATAAAGCGATTTTATCTTATTTCAGCTCTCCTTGTCAGTTTCTGAAGAATGAAAAGTAGGAGGAAATCTTTTTTCGCATTTCTTCGGCTCTCGGATTTACTTACTCTTCTTTTTCTTCTTTTTCGACCTCGTCATAACCGAATTGAAATTTGAGCGAGATTGCTCAGGGTATCTACAACAACGTAAATCCTGGCACAACATTAATTCATAAGCAACTTGTCAGCGATCAATCTCTCTCCTTCAATACATGGATATGTAATTGGACTAATGTTTAATTCACAGTCTCCTAATACATCGCGGATGGGTAGGTATAATAGGTATATATCAATCTTAAGTCTTGGCGTTTTGGAGCTTATCTATCTCTTCCATTAATAAGTTTCGTAATGAACGATCGGCTGCCTCGGGCTCGTTTTTCGCCAAAATAAATCTTAAGTCCGGCTTTTTTTTTTCTTTAATCACTTATTTTTCCTAAAATTATTCGATCACGGCTTAACAATCAACGTCCCTAAAAATATCCGCCTCAGGATTTTATCGGCATTCTATAAATGGCGGGCGGATAAACGAGTTCGATCGCAATCGTACTTAAACAACATCATCCCCGGCCATGACTTTAATCCGATCTGTTGGGCTCGGGGAAAAAACGGATTACCCCAATTCGCAACTACGGGGTACGGGGTACGAGGATGGAAATGGGGATGGCGAGGGGGGCCAAGGGAATGAAGTGTATTTTGCGATGAGAAACCAGGCCGATACGAATAATCAAAGCAATGGTAATCCGGGCAGGATATAATATATATGGTAATCAGTAATGAAAAGACAAAATATTTCAACGAATCTTATTAGTTGGAATAAATTTTGATTATCGGTGGTTAGGCGGGTAGGTATATAGGCACATATAGCTACTTTGGCAAGTATAAGTCCGCATGAAGCAGATATCATTATGAAAAGTTTCAACAAACTTTCTACGAAATGATTTTCTCGCAATTATTCAACCGTTAACACCAGCCACTTCGGTTGCAGCCATAATTCTCCCGCGGCTTGCTGTTTGCATTTGCAATTATTATAATCGTTAAGAGGTCCATTACTGAAATGGGTGTGGCTCCAGGAGCGCAGCTATTAACTTTTTTGAAAGCTGCTCGGTGCTGCTGTAAAGGTAGGTACTTATCGCTCCTATGTAAGCACATGTATATTAATACATATTTCTGCATATAGTAACGAAACGCTACCCCGTTTCCTCCCCTTATCGTTAACAAGGTGAAAACTGCATGCATGAAAAGGCGATTCGAAGAGAATTCGAAGGGAATTCGCAAATTTTCAACCATCAAGCATTCATTTATCGCTGATTGAACCGGTGTACCATACGTATCTACATATACCGGGACCCGGTGACCCGTAATAATTTTCTCGAGGTAGCCAATTTCGCGAGGCGTAACTTAAGGTCGTTATGGCCATCCATTCAACGGATTTCAAGATTACGGTGTTTGAATACGTATGGCGCCGTCCAAGAACCGGGTTTGAGTTGAATTTGTGATCAACCCTTAACGACCCGAGATGCAAAGGTCACCCCGTTCCCAAGGATCCTGATTAGATCGGACCCGACAAAATTCAATAAAATTTCTAGCCGGACGAAATGAAACATGGAAAAATTTCGGGTTTCAAAGACGTCGTTTTTTTAGCCTGCAACAAGAAGTGAGAGTCCGAGTCCAAGAGGAAAGGTAAACGAAATAGGGAGGCGATAAAACATAGTTAATGAAATCGGTGTCCCTTTTTTCACGATCACGCTATCCTTCGACTACTGCATCAAAAAAAATCCATCACTTTTTGGTAAAGTAAAAAATACTGGTCCAAGTCCGTCCGTACATTCGTTCATCCGTTCGTTTGTCGAGGGGGTTTGGTATTGGCGACGTGTCTCTGCAGACGGCACGCCCGGACCATCTGTCTCCACAAGGTAGGTATCTCGCTACGGAAAGAAACCGAGTAAGATTCTCCGCCTTATGGTTCGATCAATATCTTAGGTTGGCCAAAAAAAAAAAAAAAAAAACGCGAGAAAAGAACAAAAACGACCAGAATCCTTGTCTTCACGTTCATTTCGAAATTGAACTTGATAATTGGTACAGTGAAAAATTTGTCGGGATCGTGGCACGCTTCGAAATGACAAAACTAGATAAATCATTCGACGAAGAGGTCTAGACGGGCCTAGTCTGGGTCGCCGAATCTCTTATCGTTAGCGTACCGCACGCTGCCTTGAGAGTACGGCACGTGGTATACACATTATGATCATGATGGCGACAGTGTTGACTCTAATCGTAAGCGACGCCGCGCATAACGAGCTAGTGCTGAGAAACTGCGCAACGAATATAATACGAACTGAATTTGATTGATTTTTGGGTTCTAGATTCAACGGTAAGTTGGATGACATTTTTCGATTTGCTTTTAGGCGAGTTTAGAGGATCGTATAGACTTTCTCTTGGTTTTAACGCAGCATGAAAGTCGCGTTGTTAATCATTGTCTCGGATTTTGTGAAGTTATTTATCCTTCCTCTCCTACCGCGACGCGTGTGTGTATCTCGCACTCAAAACGTGGCGGGTTAAAAAAATTTCGCAAAATTGCGAAACGACTCGTACCTACCCCGCGCATTTTAAGCAGCCAAGTTCGCGCAGCCGAAATATTGATTCACAAGGCTTGTATCTCTCACGGTGTATGTACATACGTATGTATCTATAGCCGAGTGCGCGAACCAAGCATGAATGACACGAAACGGTACAGATTGCGTGGTCACGGGGTCTCCGTGATACGCGAGGGTCACGGTTGAAATCCACGAGCAAAGAAGAGTATATATAGTACATCCATGCGAGTCGAATGGGACTTTGGATTTACTTTGATACCAAAAATAGACGGTCGCCGTATGCACACATACACTCCTATCATCTCCAATTATTTCATCCTAAAGTACTAATGAAAATGAATATTGAGCTACTTTACTTAGCGATAATATTTTTCATATTTCTCTTCAATTTTCGAGTCATATATGACACAAAGTCACACGTCATAATCCGCCCACACGTGTTCTGCGATATTGAGATAAGATATATAATATATATATTGCCAAGCGCGAATTTAGCAGACATCCGGATTAAGGCATACATATTAAGCTGTGGGCTCTTTTTGTAATGGATACACGAATTCGGACGAAACTTTGAGAGATCTGTTCGGCTGTGGGAAACTTAGAGGGTGCAGAATTCCGGGTAATGATAGCCCCAGAAGATCGAGTAGGTAATAATAATTCAAGACCTTCGAGATCCCCTTCTACAGACAAGAAACCCGAACCATTTCTGAAGATCTAACCTTGGCTAGGTCAGGCTAACAGTTCGCGGTTGCAGTATAGACGTATATAAACTTCTAGCAGGTGGTTTTATAATTGAAATTGTCACAGTTGGTCATATGATTGTCTCGTGTCTGAGGATTATTCTCAAAGACAGTCAGCCTGCAGACAATATTCTTAACTGTAGTGAAATCTTATCCGGTATACGAAGAGAGACTCGCAATCAGATGTGACCAATCAGTTAAAAGATAAGAGCTCCTACTTGTTCTTTGGAATGTATTACGTTGTTGGCTAGTATATTCTTTTTTTTTTTTTTTTTTTATTCACGATAAATGTCTCTCCTATTTTATACAAAATAATTTCACGCACGCGTTTCGCGGGAGAAGTTTTTTCAGTCAACAAAAGTGATTATCTACTGAATGGGTAATTAGTCGAGTAAACTGCGTCTGTAATAACGCGAATAATTAAGGAATATTAAATAAGCTAATTTCGCGACCTTCGAGTGGGTCTCGAAGGACAAAAGTCACCAATTTTCCATTTGAATAGGCCGCAGCTAAGCGCGTCACATACAAAACTTACTGTGAAGTCTCTCGTTATCTTGCAATACACAAAAGCACCGGGATTCTCTCTCTGTTATACGATCTCCTAGGATTATTACTGAATTATAATACCCACTTCTCTCGGAATGTCTCGACAGATGCAGTGACTGCATCTTACCGCGTCGACTGGTACGAATATCAGTTACTGTTTCGCGCCTGTGTAAGAAAAGGCTTTGACACATCCGAGCTCTTCGTCTTATCGTCAAAATACTTACTTTGGTGGTAGAATTCCTTGACTTGGAACAAAAGCGGAGTTACAAAAGCAGATAAACCTCCTTTGATAAGATACAGGGATCCGAGGGCTGAAAGGTATCAAGGAACTCGTTCGAAGGGATTTTCAGCGAAAATCACGGCGACTCTCTTGTCTTTGGTATTTTTTTATTTCTCGTTTTTTAGAAGATATTATTCCGCGATACTCAGAAGCGAATCCTCGTTATTCAATTCCGTAGTCATTAACACGAACAGTCAAAGTTCCGATTTATCTGGGAAGTCAATGAAAAAATATTTTCCGAGCCCAGAGTCGACGAGAAAAAAAAAAATGTATGACAGATTGAAATCGATCGTATCATTGCGGAAGGGAAGATAAGAGAAGATAGAAAACGTACAGGGAAAAAGGGAAAAAAGAAACGATACTCACCAAAATCGGACACACGTCTTTCTTCGCCGAACCAATACTGTTCCGGATTATGGCCTGCTCGCTTCTGGCTCACAGCTTATGGCTTACAACCCACGACTTATTGATCTGTAAACATAAATAAATACACCGGATCAGTATTCGGAGGAACAAAAGGGTCGTTAAAATACACAGAATTTTTCAGACGTGGCTGATTTTTTCGATTCAAGAACCAAGGAGAAGAGAGCAAGCGCAAAAGGCGGAAGAATTCGGAAAAACGATCGAAATTTTAATACTTTAATCTCCAATCGGTTTTTTGGGAAAAGAAAGAGCGAAAAAGGTAATTCCCTTCGCTTGTGAGATAGTCGAAATCCTTCAGAACGCTTTGAACGTATTTTGGCATAGGTAGTCGTTTGTTTCTGGTGTTTGTTAATTTGTGTAGATTTTGAACAGTGAGTGATGTGCAGTTTGAAGAACGTTTAAGGTCGACTGCAAAAGACGTGGTGCAACAGATTAAGAATTGCCCAGATATTTGTACTCGGAATACTCGAGTCTAGAGTTTTCGGCGTTTGGCAATCAGCGTGAAATAAGTTGCCAGACGTTTTGGTGTAAAATTTGACAGATGAAATATTCGTCGCGAGAGTTTTTGCCATTATAGTTGTTGAACGGTAATAACAAAGTCTCTTTTGTTGGGATAGAAATATTTCAATGCTTCGTGAGTTAACGTCAGGCACTCGCAGATAAACCGGAAAAGAATTTCTGACATTTTTCTTTTATCGTCCGAAAAAAAGATCCTCGGAGGAATAAACTTCTCAACTTTGCAGCAGTAGGTTAACCTCCCAGATTTGAAATTTTTCCCTCGGGGAGGTAAAGGAAGAAAGTTAGTTATCGCTTCTCGCTCACTCTCACTCTATCTATACACGCTTTCCTTCGGAATATAATTTACCAACAAATCAAGAAACCCGAGCTTCAGATGAGGCATCTCCCTATTCTCGTCCCTTGTACCTCTTTCTGTATAATGGCCCACGCTTCATCCATAAATATAAAGTCCTGGGAAAGATTGTTGCTCACGGTTCACAGTATATTTAGATTATTTAAAAAAGTACCTCTGTTTCAGATATTTAAGACGAATAAACTTCCCATTATATTAACCCTCTGAATAAATAAAGAATGAAACTCCCTATTATTCCTTGGAAAGATATATATCGTGTTTTCGCATTTTCTCACTGACCAAGAATTCTACTCGTTATTTTAAGAAGTTTTGAAACTGTTTTTAAGGTCCGCAAACGAATCGAGAATACAGGGGATGAAATCTTTCCGTTTGTTCGCCGGAGTCGAGTTTCTTTTCCGGGATTCTCCTGGCGAGAAAGGTCAAAGGTAGCTGGATTTACGTCGCAGCTACATCTCGCCGGTCCCCCTACTCTCCGCTCTCTTTCTCTTCTCCCCGATTCATCTCCCAACCCCGTTACGTCAATGGCGAATGGTAGTGATTTTACGTGGCCTTAAAGTCCGGGGAAGCGAATCGAAACACAATAAAATTTGGAGGAAAGAAATTTCTCTTGGTATAAAAAGAAGAAAAATTTGAGACTGCGGCAGTTTCGCTCTTCTCCTTTCGTTCCTCCGAGATAAACGAATACGATTTCGAATTAGTTGATTAAAAATGAGCTTAATGAATCTCGATGCTGAATCTAAAATTTCGTGAAATGCAATCAAAGCCCGAGGCTCAATTGGCGAGAGATCAGAATGTTTTTTCGTATCGATTGCTAGGGGCCGTTTTGTCTGCTTTTTCATTCATCACCGTCGTGTTGTTCGCTCCCAAAGCTCCGAGAAACAACTCGGTGGAGTATAGTTTTCTCATCCACCCCTAAAAAGCCGCAACGATCAGAAGTCGAACGAACTGGGTCAACCGACCCACGACCAACTCTCGTCTGCTTGCTGAGCGAAAACACGAGAGAGACCAAAGACGCCGGGTATAAAAAAGGGAAAAAAGTCAATGAATTTCTATCTTCGCTATATAATCAACCGAAGATTTAGCTCCGTGCTATTCAAGCGGGACAGAATATTTGAGAAAATAATTTCATTCGGAAAATAATAAGAAAAAAAATAAGAAGAGGAAGGAGAAGGAATTTCTATATCCGAATGTTTGATATTTCGTCTCGATTTTTTTTTCTTTCAATTTGTCAACGTAAGTAGGTTAAGGCATGTGTATGTAGCTACACACATATCGTCTGTGTTTTCTTTAAAAGCAGAAGCGTCAGCTGTCAGGCCGAAAAATAACCGCCTTAAATTCTCCTGTCTTTCTCTCTCCTTTGCTCTTTACTTCGGCAAAACCGTTGACAAACAAGTTGGCTGATCTCGGATGATCCCAAGACGAATTTACCACGATGATGGTGCACGTCGCTCCCATATAATCTTTGCACAAAGTGGATCCTGGGATCACCTGCCCTTAAACCGAATACCCATTTTCACGCAATTCAATATAAAAACAGAAAATGAAAATTACGTCAAACGAAACAATAATACCGTTGCCAATTTGATATAGAAAAATATGAAGCCGAAAACCGTGAGACTCGGTGAGGAATAATACTTTTATATTTTCCAACTTGAATTCTTCCTTCCCCCAGGAGGCTTTTGTCTCGAATTGTCTTTTAAATGGGGTTAGGGTATACGCTTCTTATTGAAATAATGGGTAGATCAAAAGCGCGAGGTCTCTTGATTTAATTATAAATTCAATCAGGGGCATTATTTCAGTCTGATTCCTTGGAACAATGGAGCAAAAGCAAGGAGACACGGAATCGCTGTAAGGAATTAGAGGCGATTTTCTTTCCCATGACCCAAACTCGCTCTTATTTGAAAAGGATGCAGAGATGTAAAAAGCAAACGGTATCGCTATTACTTTGTGGGTTAAGCGAGGATCGGAGAGGGAGGGAAGGAGGGAGGGAGTCGGGCTCAGATCCTTAATTAAAATACCGTTCTAATTAGACAATTACATGTATCTGAATAAAAAGACAATGCAAAAAATAAAAGGGAGAACGTTCACACTGGGAATAGAGAGAATAATGGAAGAGTGACGGAGACGCCGTCATATCCATGCAGCACGAGATCGTTAAGTTTAATTTCTTAAGGGACTGAATTTCCGGCTAGTATAAGGATAGGATATACCAGTATAAGGACTGCCTGGGGAAACGTTCCGTTTGCACACTCGTGAAAATCGTTAACCGCCCACTAACGACGTCGTCTTCTTGCATTTCGTGCAGTTGCTGATTCCGTTCTGCAATATACCTTTTCACTGGATATCATTATCCCCATTGATATAATATACCTACGTGCGTATACTTTTTCGGAGAAAATTCATTCTCATTCGTCAGGCTTGGTCTATTTCCAAATTCATTCAAATCCGATTTATCATTTCCACGGGAAGTTCCGTGGCGGTGATTTCGGAAACGGGATAATTAGCTTTGGCGAGCAGTCTAACTTATCGGAAAGCTTGTTTATTTTTAATTAAAAATTACGCCAGCCTGCAGCCGGGCATCTCGAAGAGGGTAGCCCGTTACTAACGAAACCAACTTAAACTAAGCTAATTATAATGATTACGAAGGATTCTTAAGCATCTAATTAGGAGTAGTAGTACTTGAACCTGCCAATTTCACAAACAATTAACTAATTCCATTATTATCAACGTCTCGCGTATCCTACTAAGTTTCCCCGCCGCCGCTTCTTAATTGAAAGACTCGCCATTCACTAGTTTACTTATCGCAGTTAGCTGTAGATTTGACACAACGTCGTACATAGGTACATTGGTATATACATACGTCAGCCACTCACTGCCAACGAATTTATTCCCAGCACTTGTTTGTCCGACTCTCCAAGGAGAGCTGTCAAACTACGTAGACCGCAAGTACAAATCCTTCGCGAATCCTTTGCGTCTCTAACAATAACTTTCGCAAGAATCCGACTTTGTACTTTACGCGATTCGTATTTCGTATCGATAAATACCTACACCTGAAATATGTTGAAAAGCACAGTGCGGCAGGATCTCTTTTATTCCTGGTTCAAATTCCACATTTCCATTTCATTTCTATTCTGTACCGTGTCTATACAATACATTCTCCACTTTTCTCCTGCCATCAGCAGTGGAAATGACATAGTATACGAGGACCATGGTGCATTTCGTTCCTCGTTAAAAATCGTCGATATAGTGTCTGCGGGGGTTGAATAGAAGAAACGAAATGGGGCTGCTGCACCAGGATGAGAATAATTACTGACGTAAAATTGCTGCCTTTTAGGGGCGGGCGAAAATCGACCGATTCAACGTTTAGCCGGAGAATGAGAAGACAGACTGGTAGAAAATGATTTGTTAACTAGGCTGTAAAATATAATATATTTACGTGGTATGTACGCATGTACACAAATTGTACAGCCATAATATCGCTCGTGTCTGCCTTCAGAAGTGGAATAGAAAATTCGACAAGGTGTGATCAACCGAGCGATTGGATATTCCTGCAGGTCATTAATCACCGGTTGAAGCGAGGCGCGGGAAATAAAACGAAGATAAACAAGATTGAAAAATAGAAATTTCAAGGAAAGTGCTCTCGCGTATACCTGTAATAACGAGGGTGGTAAAAAACATCTTCGAGGACGACTATATATATGCATATTATACATACTTCCACACGTCCGTATTTTTTTCAGGTTTTCTTACCTCTAGACAAGAGCCAATCAAAAATCGAATGATTCTGGTAAGCGATTGGATTTTTAATGTGAAAGGATTTGAAAAAAAATTATACGAAAACGCGGTGAAATCCGCGAAACGAATCGCGGACTCAGATTAGACTCCTTGAGGAATGGAGAAGGGTTGTAAAAAGATGCGGAGGTGATAAAAATGCGACATAGGCGGTACCGATCTGTTTTATGGATTGTACTCGGCAGGAACTTGAGCGTACGCCTATATGCCTAACCTATATGTTACAAATTTTGCCCTATATACCTACTGCCGCGTTTGTCTACAGGGCAGAACTTTTATGAAAGTACTCCCCTCGCGCGTCGACCCTCGCCCGACCCCAGCCCCTGTTTCTCTCTCTTCTCTTTTACCTTTCATTCGAAAATTCTTTCTCTTTTTCCTCCCTCAGTACCGACGAAATCCTCTGTCCTCGTCCTTCTTCCCTGGCCAAGATAGACGCCAATGACGCCACGAAACTCGTGACGCCTTGGAGACGCGTCTGCGCAACGAGCCACTGGGTTAATGGGTTACGCTATCGATCAGACCGACGCTCGAACGACGCGCCCCGACGTCCACGACACCGGCTATACCCTTCTCTCCCTCTTCCACTGTTCTTCTCTCTTCCAACCCCCTCTCGATTCAATCCCATCCCCATCCCCTTTCCCAGGGGTTCCTGTACTCAATCACTGACACTTTCAGAATTTCCATACGCCCGCGCGTCCCTTTCTCACCGAACACCATCATCTTCTACACCGTATAACCGCATGGCCAGATATTATCGATTCGCTACTGTTTTTTCTTTTCCGTCCCACGTATGCAAGGGTTGGTATTTACCCGTGCAATTCGCGGTCCAGTAAAACGTCTAATTTTTATTTCAACAATCGCGAGAACTGTGTGTGCAGAATTTTTTTCTAAGGGATGATTTCGAGCCCGATCAGACCTGGGCGCCGTAGATCACGATAAGCACGGGAGATACTTACCTCAATCATTTTATACGGTTATTACTATCGGACGATCCAGATGCCAATTGAATAGTGGAAGTATATGGCACGGGGAGGAAAGTCTACTTACAACTACCACTCCAGTTCCCAGGGCGAGTTATGTAACGAAAACAATACCCCGTCCTCTTATACGAGTATCTAATACTATTTGCCAAGTGGGTGGTGGTTTATGCCACTGCAGTCGAGGATAAAACTTTAGCGCGTTGACGTTCAGAGTCTGTTCTTTTACGACACTGTATAATGTCTTATCTGTTAATATATATCCGTAGAAAAGTTCGAAAAGGGCGCTGATTTGATATGAAGTATTTAATGGTTACCGTATTCCTATGTACCTATACCTACGCGAATATATATGTACTCGTGTTATTTTTCGCTGTACGAATACGTACGATTCCAACTGGGTAGAAAATTCGCGGATTATAAGCGAAAATCAACAGAATCAACTTGTTTGTCATTCGCAATGAAAAATAATGAAAATTTATACAAGAACTGTTATACCTGCAGCTCGAACAATTAACCTTATTCCCTTAAGTATATATACCCACTGGCCACTCCGTGTTTGATGATTGTTTCCAACAACCTGCGGGGCAAATAAAGAGTTGAAAAAAAAAAAAGAAAAAAGAAAAATTGTTTACATTATTGAGGTAATAATTTTTTACAATATTTTTTTTCTTTTTCTTTTTTTGTTCTATTCTTTGGCTTACATGTTCTTCGAATGTTGAACAGTTTTTCTTGTGGCTTTTCTTATTCAGTGGATAGAGTAAAACTTGGCTCAGCTGCCAGACATAAACTCGTTTGAAGATTGCTGCGAAAATTCACGCCATTAGTTAGTCAATGATATATGTTGGAATATTACAAGACGTATATACGTCACTTAGCGTACGTACGTCGTGATTGGAACAAGGTCAGGGGTCAGTGACACTGCCGAAAAAACTTTCAATGTCTCTTCTCTATTCCATCTACAATTTAGTTTCGTTAAACCCACTTAGAGACAAATGACAATTTGTTTAGCAGCTATGTACACTAGACCATCAGATTTGCCTAGATATATGCGTGTCTACTATTTTATTGGAACAATTGCTCAACGTCAATTAGATACTTGGATTGTCACGGTCACTCGTTACATTCTCGTACGGGTCCCCCTTCTGGTCTATACAAACAATGCTTTCAAATACTAAATGGAAAAACATCGAATTTCGTTTCATTAAAAAAAGAAAAAGGCAGAGAAATGAAGAAGAAAAAGAAAATCGTACAAAATTGTCTCCACAATTTTTCCAACAATTAATAATTGGCTCACTTCTTCCGAGGGATGAAAATTCGCAATGTATATACCTACCCGGACTGCAGTCGATCGAGAACCAGGCTCTATTCAATTATTGGCTGTCTGCAATGCAGTGAGAACTTTTTACCCCAGTTTTATTCAGTTTCATCCAGACTCGAGAAGCCAGGAAGCATTGTTCCGCTAATTTCACAACTTGAATTAATCAATCGTGTGCATTTTAGTTATAAATTGAGTTTCACGTCCTCAGTCATCGCCGAGGCATACATAATTAATTGGAATTCTTATCTGCACTAGAACGACAGTGTCTACCGAGACAATGCAGGGAATAATTCAGACCGATTTCATGGATAAGAAAAATGTCGATCATCGATCTATCAGAATCGATTCTTCACCTCATTACACGCCTGTCTCTAAACTCTATTTCATCAAATTTCTTCCCGCAATGACGAATAAAATTCAATTCATTTCAAAAGACCAATTCGAAGAAGTATAACGGAATTATATACAGACACTGAAAAAACACCGTTACCTAACTCTCGCACGCTCAAGCAGCTGCTAATTATGAAATTCATAAACACGTTAACGGGGCGATGCCTTGTACGGATCGGTATATCAAGGTAGGGAACTCTATGGCAAGGTTACCCGCAGATTCTTTCAAATATTACATATCCTCGTGTAATTAAATGCACATCGCGAAGATTTGGCCATAAAATTCATGGGGTTAATTCGCAATGATTGATTAATCAATTAGTCGAAGCGAAAGCAGTATTCGTTATCGATTTCTATCTGGCAACTTAATGATTGTGCACTCTTATAAAATACCGCAGTCACTTCACGTACGTTAACTATATACGTTATAGCTGTTGCAAACTTATATTGTTAGTTGTGTAATACCTTCGCCATTTTGGATGCTACGCGTCAGTTCGACGTCGTAGCCAAGTTCGCATCAATGTCAGGCATCGATGGTACATACGATGGTTGTGCAAGTTGACCAAGTAAGTGCTTGTAGCCTTCCTTTCCGGGAACCATGTAGTATATGCCAATACCTACCTACACCGCGAACTGGACGTTGCACAACAAATAAATAACTAAAATTATGTCACACGCAAATAAAATCATTATTTGTTGTTTTTTTTCTTTCTTTCTTTATTTTTTCTACAAGGCCGATGACTCACAGCTTCCGCAGTGTATTCCGTCAAAACAGATATTATCGTGATCTTTTAGAATCGCGACCCTTATGCTGGATCTCGGTCTCGGCAATGTCGTTTTTTATTCTTTAAAATTGACATAATTGGCAGTAATCATCGTTTCTTTACTCAAATACGAAGAATGAGAATGAGACGTGGAACGTCGAGGCGTCCCGCGATCGTGCCGACGCAATGTTTACACGGACGTTAATTACGCAACGAATTGCACCATTGCGGAGGCTAGGTACACTTGTGAACGTGCTCGAATACTCTTAAGGCAAATTTGATACGGTTACAATATTCTACGCCCGTGAAATCTAGAAAATTTTTCAAGTCAATTTCCGACGAGGTTGTCCGCGGTGAACCTTGATGCCAGGAAGTCTTCTTCGTGCTGTATTGCGGCCGGTATTAAACGAGTGTGATTGCTAATAAGGAGAATCTCCCTGCAGTCGTCGCTTTTGTATTGTAGAATCAATTTTTACAGAATTTTAGAAAACTCGGTTTCAAACGATTCGTATGATAAACCTACTGCGACAAACTTCTCGTGCCATGTCAGAAGGAATTCTGAGAGGAATCAAACGCGAGATTCGTATCTTTAGATTACATACTCAAAGATGTTTATCTGAAGTTGTATATATATAAAGAGTTCCGCTCTTGATACTGTCAGAAAAATTGTGTAGAATATATCTACACATGACAGATGGTGATACATTTATTGGCAAATAAAATTGATAAGGATAAAAATCAAATGGCTGAGAATAGATTCTGTAATATAGTTACCTAATTCTTTTTTTTTTTTTCTTTTTCATGTGTATAATGCGTGTGTCAAATCGGTGATAAGTTTTTATTGTCTCGAATTGTCGTAGTATATAATATATACATGATCGGTTTAACTTTAGAAAACTATGGACGCTATCGGAATTAGCAAAGTTTTCGGTGAACAAAACCGAGTGGAAACAGTTCGAACAATAAATCGTTGATTACTCCGGCCATGAGAGTTAATTAGGTAATTACATGCCTCGATCGTCGCACGTAACATATTGAGACGCAGATCACGCGTCAATTAATTTATGTTTGAAATATTGTCAATTGCGTCGATTCAGTTTAGTGAGAATCGAATTACCTATTTATTTAATTGTACAGTTTCGTATATATATACACATATATAATGAAATATTTACTTAATCTCGAATATAATACGAATTACGGAATGAATTGGGTCATAATATTATTATGTATATAATATTATGTTGATTTCACGGATATCGATCGCGGCTCGGTTATTTGTGAAATATTTACAACATCGGCTAGAATAGCAGATATTTTATTGGTGAATTAACCATTGAAGAAAAAAAAAAAGAAAAAAAAAAAATAGAATGGAAACTGCAACGGTGAGTTGACTTTTATATTATATCGCTGTATTGCCACTGTGATGAATTCACGTAATCCGAACCAAGATCGGAAAGCTGTGGGACAAGAAAAGAAATAGAAAATGAAGAAAAAGGAATGAGTGCAACAGTGACGAGAGCATGACTTTCTGGCAAATCCCAGAATTTTTATTATTCTCATTGCTAACAAAATGAAATTTATTTCTTCCCCTTCTCTCTATGGGTATACTCACTCTTTCCACAATGTCTTGGTCTTTTTTTCTTTTTATACCACTTTTTCTTTCTTCCATCGCGGTGACAAGCGACCAAGTTATGCTTCTCGTTTGCTGTGTTAATTCGGGAAAAGCTCTGACCTCATATACTTTCATTTTATTTTTATTAAGATAAAAAAAGAAGGAAAAAAAAAAATAATAAAAAGAGAAAAAAACGAAGAAGAAGAGAGAAATGAAATAACAACGTGACGAAGTACTAATCCTCTTACTCGCTTATAAATCGTAGCTATATAGAATCGCTTTAATACTATGAGAAATAAGATCCGAGAGGTCGGCGCTATATGTAAAATTATAAATTGGTGTATAGGAAAGAAATCCAAAAATACCTTCTCAAGGTTCTTTTTTGTCTATTATACAGTTGCAAAAAAAAGAAAAAAACCTGCACTGCAGAGGCCAATAAGGCGTAAGGCTACTCTCACTTAATTTATAATCCGAGCTCGAATTCCGCAATAAATTCGGGGGGCCTTCCGGCCATCAGATAACCGTAAAGGAAAGTCCCTCGAATTTGAGATTCCGAACTCGTATACTATATACAGGTTTATCATTTCATTGTACGGTTGGACAGCTAGGATAATACATTTGCGATGAATTCGCAAAGAAGATAAAATAGTAAAAATAAAATAAAAAGACCAAGAAAAAAGAAAGAAAGACAAAGCGAAGAAATGCGGGGTTCCATATAGCTATCATCGTTTGTTCGAAACGAGGTGCGAATCAATTAGCACAATCTACAGATATGGTGGTTGCCCAATGTGTATAGGTAATAGCAGGAAGGGCTGTAGGTGCTAATTGCGTAATTATCGTTGGCCTCTGCAGAGTATGGGAGAGGTCAAGAGGAGAGATCTCTGTATTGTAGCGTGAAACGCGTTGGTCACGTGTCTAAATTCATATTAATTATGAAACCAATTTCTGTACGTATACATATATATATGTTGGCATATCTAGTCTAGGGCGAATTAATCTGTATGCTGTGATGTGCCTGGCTAACATCTACACAGCGTGGATAAAACGCGTTATTATATAGCATATTATAGTTAATAGCACATACACACAGATGTATATATATACATATACATGTATATGCATTTTGTGAGCTAAATTCTTTTACGTATACAGGTATGTATTATCCACCTTTGCCGTTTGGCCGTGGACACGTTCGTTACGTAAATGGTGGGTAACTTATACCACAATCGTCTGTAGGTGCTGGATCAACTTTCGCGTGTCTCAAAACCTAAGTTAGATTTTTCTATAGGCAAGAGAGAAAAAGAAAAAAAAAAAAAAAGATTTGTTATAAGGATAATATCTGTGTGTTTATGTGTACATGCTTCTTGTTGAAGTATTACATAACTTGTCGGTATAACCGTATACACGACTGCAGATATTTAAGGTCAATAATTTTAACGAACTTTAGAACGTAATTATTTTATCGACAATTTTTCAGAAGGACACATTTCAAGCGAGACAAATAATTAGGGAAACTTCAAAGGAGCAGGCGATTCTTAATTCGCTGTAAAACGAAACGATCACCGTGTTCTCGAGACTTGGACTCTGATCAAGAAATTGTTTTTAGAACGCGAGATATCACGTCTTACCGATGTGCGAAAATAAGGAGATAATGAAAAAATAATACCTAATATATGTAGATATACAATTATTCAACAATTCGATAATTTCAGCTTGGGGAAAGCGAGGAAAAGATTTCCGAGACTTTTGAGACTAGGCGAGAAAGACACGGATACTCTTTTAATGGTTTCGTGTATCTGCTCAGCATTACGCTGAAAGAATAAAAATACTTGGAGATAAGACGAGTCCACTCATCTTTTATTTCAGTTTCAGCATTTCAGGGATGCTGCATAGCAGATATAAAGAAAAATTGTATCTCGTTAAAGGAATGGTTTAAAAAACAAAATTTCAATACCTACGAGAAGAAGAGTGTACAGAAGTTGCACCGAGCATAATATCAGATCACTCTTGACAACTACGTGCCAAGAACCAGACCAGGCTGACAATAATTATCGCGTATGTACTAAGCGAATAAATAAATGCACACGATCTCTAACACGTGCTGTAGTCTTTGGCGATATGGTTAAACAGCTTTTCGCATAGTCTACATACTGCCATGGATCGTTGTACCTCTAACGTGAAGACTGAAGATGTACTGAAAAGCCTCGAAGGTATAATTTTGTCGGGGAAATAACGCGATGCGAAAATTTTCCCGTGGAAGAATCGAGAGACGAGAATTTCCAATCGTTTTCAAATTAATGAACATTTTCCAGCCGATAAAACACGCGTAGTAGGTATAATACACGGGTTTTCTCTTGGCTCAAGTTCCCAGCGCTGCTTGTGTTGTCAGTCAATGTAGGCATGCTTGGCCCCAACGCAGAGCAAAGCAAACTAACGAGTACGAAGAACAATTATTTGTTATACGTATGTAACCTAAATTTATACGATCAACAGTAAACCGCGTATAGCATGGCGTATAAGTATGCAATATAGTCCATAGCCTCCAGCGATCGTAGTCTCAATTCTGTATAGCACAAGAGCTGGAGGCTGGGGCGTGGAACACATAAATGACGACAGAGTCATAGCGTATTGCTGTGATCGGTAGGAGTGGGTCAAGGCTTGATTTGTCCCCGTGGCCTGGATATCTAGGTTGTAAGATAGTTAGCAGCTCGATTGTTAGATCATTTTAAAAAGAAAAAAGGGAAAACAGCGTCAAATAACGAGCCGGACTGATTTTAATGAGACTCTCAAATAATTAGCGATAGTTTAATAAGAAGATCTCGTACCTCGCGTGCTGCTTGTTTATTCCTTAGAATTTCATGCTCTGGTTTGAGACGTTATAACGTTTTATGGACCGATTGATTTTATCCGTGAAGGAAGGATAGAGAACCGCGTAAATTCATTGCATGATGTACCCATGAATTTCTATATCTATATAGGATAAAAATAAAATGGAATTCAATTTGCGGGAGAAATGAGTACATTTCTTACTTGAGCGAGGAGAAGCACCGGTATCAGCATCAGCATCAGCATCAGCATCAGCATCAGGGAAGAGGTACCTACGCGAGAGGCGCACTCGGTAGTCGCCTTGCAATTTATAAGGGATATAGAAAACGTTGCGTGGGTTGTAGATAGAAAATACGATGTCATATAGAGCGGAAAGGTGGAAGTCAAGAGGAAATATTACTCGTCCTCCGAGACGACGCGAGGTGAACGGGATGAAATGGTTCGAACCAATGAAAGAAGTATAGAAAATGAAAGAAAAATGAGAAACAATTTGATAAGAAAACCAACCTGTCATTTTTCCACGTTTACTCAAATTCGTCGAGTTTTTTCAAAACTTTCAAACTTTTTTTCTTCTTCATCTTTCTCTATGCCTCATCTCATCATATTTTTGAAAACAATTCCTATCATATATCTCACAGGCTCAAAACGCTGCTAGATCATTTTAATCCGCCTCTCGTACCGCGTCGAAGTTCGTCAAACGATTTGGCAGTAACCCGGTGCGTGACGAATTTTTCTACCTTATATAATCCACCGTTGAAAATCGGAGTATGACGGTGGTGGTCAAGCGATTCGACACGCGTCAAAGTCGCGAAGGTAAATACGAGGCGGCAGGTAGGAAGGTACGTACTTACACTCAGATGTGATTAATCATTAAAACGGCATGTGCGCAGAGTATAAGGTACCCATTCCATGAATAGACACACGTCACATCTAGCCCTCGTGTGGTTGTACTCGGAGTCGACATATCCGGAAGTAAACGCGACACGAACATACGAGATATTATAAAGCTTTTGGTAAATCAAAAAAATGTTGAAAACCTCGAGTACGAACCTCCGACGCGTATGCATATATCTAGCAGCCTGGAGGATGTGCATTCATTTATTCAATTAATTATTTAATTAATTAATGAACCGACTGGGTAAGCTATTCGTAGGTACGCGTCTGACTGAGGCGACATTTTCCAGTTAATATAACGAAGAATTATTATCAACCAGTTCGTATCTAGAGTCGAGTAAACTTTCCTGTTACGTTACTCTGCTCTGCTTTTCTCGGCTCGGCGATGTTCTCCGGCTACAAATATTGACTCGCGTTCGCGCGCGTGCTTGCGACGAGCGAAACTCTCTCTGGTCTTGTCTCTTTTGTGTCGCTACTAACTTTAGACACAGTTCTCTCATCGCGTTTACCTCGCGCTCGATAAATCTCCTCTGATTTAACATTATTCTTATTTAAAATGAGAATAATCTACCGTCGCTGCTCCAGGTGGTGTTATGTACTTTTTAAAACTGTAGGTAGCTACATCGCACGATATACAGACGGCACGTGCAAGCTAAGGAAATACCGAGGCTCAATTTACTACTTCTTCTCTCAGCATGAATGCGAAAATGGAAACAATATGATTGGTGACGTCAATCGTTCCGCATACATGTATATGTAGACGATGGAAATTTTTCAGACTCCCACAAATCGGACTCTTTCATTCCGAGAATTCTTTCCTCCGTCGCAGACGAATACCAAATGAATACCAAATCCGAAAGCTTACCAATGTCGGTCCTATCGATCCTATCGATCCTCGAGATCTGTTATTGCCAATAAATTTGTTTCGGTAATAAGATTGCCTTGAATTTTGACAAATTCAGGTGACCTCCGTCACTCGAGCCCCAGTTTCGCGTGACATATATATCCTCTTCGATAAAAGACACGCATAATCGGACTAGTACATGCCACGCTCAAACCGAGTTTGATTTACAAGCTCGCTCACTCCAATCGGACAACATAATGACATGCTGTAATTTATACGCTGCAGTACTACGAGCCTAGCAGCGTAATATTACAGTCGATAAAGGGTACACCCATGTGCAGCAGAAGACTGGCATAGATACACGCGTAGCTCTTCGTATACTGTGAAAGAAAATTTTCCATAAAGAATGCGAGCGCTTGAAAAATTCAACCGCATACAGAAAAAAAGTCTCTACTTTGCGCCGTGAAAAAGAACGAAATAACCCGTACAATTTACCATCTTGACTCCTGCTTTACTCGAATCTCCGCGATTATGTCAAAAATGAATTCGCGATGGAAGAGAATCAAAAGTTGAAATTGACTTTTATTTTATTTTGTTTTTTACTTCTTTCGTTTTTCTATTTTCAACCGATGCAGAGAATCGTCTCGCATATTTTACTCGCTGCGTAAAAGTTTTGCACATGCTGCGAGACCGTATGGATATCTTCGTTGCACGGTTTAGTAACGACTCTAATTGTACAATTGAACAATTACATCACTCAGCTGGCCGGGTGTGCATATACATAAAATATACGTACTTAAATAGGCTTTAGCCGGCAATGCAATAGGCGGTATACATTAGCGAAAAGGTATTTATGTGTGGGTTTGGCGGGGGTTCAAACACGGACAAAACCTTCTTACGATTAATTACAGTCCTCGGTTTCCCTCGGTTAGAGACGGAGTGCATATATGTTCAGCGTAGACAACCGCAGGGAAGTTACGTTCTAACGGCAGATATATATATCTGTGCCTAACCGCGTCCTGTATTAGTCCTGCAGCTCGCTTGTCTTTGACGCTTCAGGTGTTACGCGTATAAATCCATCTAACATGACTCCGAGGTTTGTCTGGATCACGGAATCGCGTAATTCCGCGTAATTACGTAGGTGTAATGCAGCTATTTCGAACAGTGGAAATATCTGACTATGAGGATACCAGATTCCTCGATTACGATTCCATCCAGCGTGTAGGATTCGACGGAATACTGAAAACCCATTCGTATCTTATTCGTATAATTTTTCACCTCTAATCGCAATCGTTCCAGATATCTTTTTCCTAGACTGCGCTAATTCTTATCAATGAATAATCGAGGTCAGGAGGTCAAGTGGTCTGAAAAGGAGAGTAATAATTCCCAGTTTGCAATCGCGTAGGTAAATAGGAGAGATAGAGAGAGAAAGAGAGAGATAGATAACGTTTATTCTAGCTGAGTCAAACATCTTGCAAAGTCATTATTAATTGCCAGTGTAGGTAGGTGTAGTGTACGTAATCTGATGAACACCGAGCAGAAAAGTTTCCAGAAACTAGTACCTACTACCTACCAGCTACTCTGGGGAATTTTTATCACTTTAAAACACATCTTTTACACCACAAGCCGAGCAGCATCGCACGGTCCAGAACTAAGAGTTTTGTGACCTGTGCAGACATCAGCTGCAGAGTTGTATAGTATTCAACGCGGAGTAAATTGCCAATTGAGATACCTACTTGAATGAGAAAATGTACCTTTATAATTATATAAATAATGATCGTCGATGATTTACTGACCATAGAGATAAGAGGTAAGGTAAGGGTAAATTACACTTTGATACTTAAATAAACTTCTTTCCCACGGTATAAAGCTTCTTCACGCATCTGTTCGCTGCAGGTCGCTCAAATTGCGCTGCAGATACCATACGGTGAGTAGGTATGTCCTGTGCGTTTGTAATAAACGCATCTACCCCGTCTGCGGACGAGAATTACAACGATGAATCTGAAGAATGTATAAAAGGAATAAAATAAAGAAAGAATAAAATCGGAGCTTCCTTCAAGAGAGTCCCAGTTCCAGGAGGACCTTTATCCTCATCTAACGATAATTTTCCCTATGGTTTTTGATTAGTTTGACGATTATCCCGGGGCAGAAGCTCACATACCATGGCACGAGTAACGGGAATTGAATTTGTTTGATAATAACGTGTCAGAAAACAATATCAAATTACCTATATACATATACGGTTGCTGAGGAATTCTTCGCCGATCGATTTCAGAGCTTAATTACTTGACGAAGTTCAGAACCGCGGGGTGATAATGCGACGGTATTTTCCACCTTGTGTATTTCCTTCTATATCATAGTGTATCTATTTACACATTTGTGCTTGCCGCATGCATTTTTGAAGGATTTATCATATATATTTATATATTATATATATATATGAGTATCTATATAAGAGTACCGGAAATTGTACCGTTCTCACGTGACGACTCGTAGCAAAGGTTGAAGGTTGAACGATGCTGCGGTTACTCGAGCGTTGCGTAATCTGCGCCACGTGTACCGTGAAACCCGCTCGCCGAGGGGTTTTGAGGATCGTGGAGTGCTTCCGATTGGCTGCTTT
The DNA here is from genome assembly GCA_944452935.1 of Rhogogaster chlorosoma. Taxonomy (NCBI): domain Eukaryota; kingdom Metazoa; phylum Arthropoda; class Insecta; order Hymenoptera; family Tenthredinidae; genus Rhogogaster; species Rhogogaster chlorosoma. Next base: position 23,937,637 of record OX101800.1, on the reverse strand, counting down.
CCGGTTTCTCGTCAAAATCCCGTTCAAACGGTTTATTTTACGTTTTTATACAACTGCAGCAGCAAATGGCAATACTAGATACCTATAGATGTGCGTAGAACGGCTTTTGCCCACGGTCCATCCCGCGTTGCGATGCGTTACGTTACACGACGTTTTCTCACATCTAATATATCCGTAGATTAGATTCCTCCGAGATCCAATAAAACAACGAGAATATAATATACATATTTCCCGATAATTTATTAATACGCAAAGAAGTTTTCCTTCTCTTTTTACCCCATATCGGAGAAAGTCTCGCTACGACGAGTATACACGATAAAAAATGAACCATTCCCGCATATATCTTCCTTCTTTTTTAATCAAAAGTCAGCGTTCAAATGTTGCGGAAGAGGGGAAAGAGACCCGGCGTATTCTGAGCATAGTGTGAGTATTAAGGCCACTCAATCAAACGAGATTATCGTTCCTGGTCAACGGATCCAACGCAGTTCGAATATCGAGACCTGGGGCTTAAATCGGAAATCAAGTCTTGCATGTTTATAAACCAATCTCAGCTGGGCGTAACCCGTTTAATGCGATAACGAACGTTCTCGTTTACGCAGGACTCTGTTAATAATCTATATTAATTAGCTCGAGAAAATGATCGAGCGACATCGTTTGTTCAAACATTTAAACCGTGCCTACCGAGTGACAGGTATCATTTTTGAGTCACAATGTCAAAGAATCTTCCAATTTCACGAAAATCATAGCGTTTCGTATATGGGCGAAATTCGTTAATTTATTGGTGTGGAAAGGCATTGCACTCGCCCGAGTTGGCATAATCGCGGTTAGGAGTTAGCATGCAGAACTACACCTACTTAAGTGGAAACGTCGCACCCCAGGAGATAAGAATAAGATACATAAATGAAAATGTAAATTATTTGGCCGGAGTAAGACCGTCGCACAAGTACATACATAAAATGATAAAAACGAAGTCGAGAATTCATTTCTCCATTTTAATCACCCGCACGTTACAGGTGTATAAAACGATTCATTCTCAGTGTCCAGATTTCAGAATTGCGTAAGTCGATTCAATCCCCGTTTGGTAAAAACTGGAGAAAATTTTTTGCATCGCAATCTCCTAAGCGGAATTTTCCCTCGAATGATTTCTGCCTTTTTCTCAATAATATTGCGCCGAAAGACTACAGCGCAATGTTAACATACCCACTGGCAAACCTAACGCCAAAATGTGGCAAGAGATACGCAAACCAGTACCTCGACTCGCCTGGTTACGTTCCTTTTATTGAAACGGTCGGTTAGCGGTTCCTGCATAAGGTTGAGAAACTGGTGTACCAACATCGCCGTATACCTACCCGCACGTATGTTTGCGGCTTGTTGCATGTGCCAGCCACTCACGAGGTGTAGGTATTCTTTACTCGAGCTCTATCGGCGTTAGACAGGTAAAAGATAGCGTTGCTTTTAATCATAAATAAAGGTACTATAATACAACGGTGACATACTTTTACAAAAAACTAACAATCTTTGTTTCTTTCGTATCCCAACGATTTTGCCAAAATATTATGTACATTATAATGATCCGACGACTGTCAGCGTCTATAGAGAAAATGAAGAGGATCTTTCAGAGACGCCAATTGATATCTCACGGTTGGTTAATAGCTGGAGAACTGAGCGAATTGGATGAATGATTAAAGGATAGAAGTACGAGAGGCAGAGGTAGAGTGATAATTATCACGATATTCTATTCGCGAAATGTATATGTTCTATACCCAGTTGCCTAGCTATGTCGTATGATCGCCGCCTACACAGAGCTGTACCTTAATCCGTTCAATCATCTCGTTTATCGCCGGAGTTTTCTTCGCGGAAAGTTTACGCGGAGATTAGAACGTTAATTACGATCTTTTTGGTGCAGATTTTCCCGCGAGCGCGAAGCGATCAAAGCCCTGATCGCCTCTTATTCAGCTCCGGTCTTATAGTCTGCAATAATTTATAGTTCAAGCTTCCAAGGTCTGTGGATAAAATAAAACTGTCATTGAAAACGGCCCACGATCGAAACGATGATTATACAGTATAAAATAAACGATCGAATTAACGGCTGTACTGTTGAATAGGTGAGTAATAAAAGAAAAATGATCGACTTTTACAAGGCTTAACGTGTCTCTGGTTGCCTATAACCAACTGTCTAACAAATTCGAAGTAATCGCCTGTTTCCTATGATCATAATTTCCGTCTACAGCGTCTCGACGCGGTGCAATTGCCATCAGCTATTCTCCAGACGTTTCCATGCTAATTAAACCGATTTAACAATCGCAGGAGAGTTTGAAACGTACCTAAATCACGTATATCGATCATTTTTCCAGCCGTATTAAGTCGTTTAATTTATAGATATTGCATATAGCATTTGGTGATCAGCTACGCCAGATATACCTACATGGTGTAATAACTTACTTAATATGATAGGTTCGAGAACGGTCCTGCATAAATCAGCATCATCAATGCTGCACATTGTATCCCTGCGTATATGCCTCAGCGCAAAATTGTCTCCTCGCAATTGACGTCATGTAGTGTAGAGATTATCACGACAAATAGGTACACACGGACATTAACTTCGGTATAATTACGGCCAACAATTACATTGACGTAATTGCGGAGGAGGTGACGCGATAGGGAAAAAAAAAGGAGACGAGAAAGGAGTTGAAAAAAAGAATAAAAAATAAAAAAAATAAAAAATGCGACGAAACACATGCTTCGCAGTGTATATAGTCATTATGACACTGTGTCGTAGGCACAATGTGGCACATGACCGATATTTGTTTAAACCAACTGACTATTGTTTATTCAAGCTGCAGGTATGACGATGTCGTGTCATGTGTGTAGGTATTATATATATATAGTTGCGTAAGAAATGAAATTAAACGACTTTCAAACGTCGTGCGTTTCCGTTTTTTTAATTTTTTTTTTTTGAAAAACGATTTTTTTCTTCTTTACTTTTTACCTAACAAAGACAATATATATTCTCAAATTAATTCCCGCTAATCACCCGGTATGCCTGCTAGCTGCGCAGTGTTAACCGTGTTGCACAACGCAAACAGACCTGCAGAAAACTGGGTTATGTATTTCGGCTCGGTGCGCACTGGGCATGAATTGCTCAACGAATTATTGTCGTCGGATATACGTATGTTTTATATTATGACCGGTTAGTTACTGCCCCAACCCCTTAGGCCCCGGAGAAACTCCATAGACAAGCTGCACACGTTTCCATGCAATATATTTATCGGAGTAATTTTTTTTCACAATCTAATGCCTCGCGTTTCGCGTTCTTGACCCAATACGAGGTTTATCTAAACGCGCGACAATCATATCGCGTATTGTAAATTTCACCCACAATTATTCAAGCGTCGTAATCCTCGTGATTTATTGCTAATAAACTGGCTTACGTGCATTAACATGTGTCTCAGTTTCGAGGCACGTATCTGGTATGCATAATATGTACATACGTTCCCTTCGCGATCATTCCACGCGTATTATCGTCAGAACAGGCATCCGATGTGCAAGGAAGAGCTCTCGAGTCTCGGTAATAATTGACAATTTCTTACCGCCCTTCTCGACGATGGACCAAAATTTCCGTGACGTCAAACGGACCGAACGCTCTATCTCCGTGCTCTACGGAGCCTGCGAATCGAGGGGGTAGCGAAGCTTCTGCGTCGAGAGATTTGCCCTTCTCTCAAGGTCTCCGAGAGATCACATCTTTGGCAAACAGCTATACAACTACATATCTACACGTACAATATCGACCCCGTATACTACCGAGCCGTACGAGAACAGCAGCAACGGCCCACGCCTCTCGCGTGTCCTCCTGTTTCTATGTACTAAACTATGTGTATACGTATGTACCTACGTACAGTGCCCAAGCAGAATATAGGCACTTTGCTGAGGCAGTCGAATTGAGAATATGGAACTGCGATAAGAACGATTCGCAGATCGTTCGATCGCGGTAACAGGATACGTCCGGGATTCCGAAAACGAGGGATACGTATCACCGCGGCGAAAAAATATCGCCAATCCGATATCCCCGGCTTAGTTTGTTCCACCGCACGTATTGTGAGACGGGATTCGGAATGCAATACGATTTCTTGTTCTTTATTCCAGACTTTCTTGTCCCGGTATAGTTTAGAACGGTTTTTACCACCTGCGGTGCAGCGATTTCCACCCACCTTGATTAAAGCGCGTATCTAATAGCGTGGGATACGCGTGGCTGAATACGGAGTGAAGAGTAGCGTCAAGGGTTTTCAAGGCAAAATGACAAGGCCCTGTTGTATTAGCTGATTGTTTGTACGTGAAATGGAGATTCGACGAGCGTATGAAATAGTTCAGAATACTCGTCGACGTGGTAAGGCACTTATGTTTGTGGCCAGTCATCTAAAAGGAGGGAAAACAGAGGTTTGAAAGCGGGAATCCGACAATGAGATAAATGGCGCCATTACTAGTCGCGGGTTCGTCCATTTAATGCCGAGACTTCTGTAATCCATCTACATTTCGCCTCGTATTTTATTCCACGCTCTTTCTTAGCCGATAAATACGACTTTTCATTCGTTTCAACGTCGATGCAGTCGGGGCTGACAAATCGTACGTATATGTACCTAAATTGACGATACTCACACCTCGCCAGCTGCGGTGGGATTCCTTTCAAAAATTCAAAGGAGTTGTGAATTGCCGCTTCCAAATTATGCTCCTTATCAAAAAGCAATCCATCGAACTGCGTCAAGTTCGCGAGGATAGCATTTCATAGAGTATTCGAAGAATCAGTATCTTTCAATTCTGCACGTATCTCATATTTGTCTAACATAAGTAAGTTAAGAATGGAAGGAATAGCCATAAATCCCTTCGCCTAGTTACGGCTAACAATACATACTTGAGATGAAATTCTGTATCTTGGAGGATGCCGGGTCTTACTTCGGATCTAGCAACGTGGAAACTGATACTTTCCGAGGATCAGTATTTGCGGAGAGAGTGGAGAACCGGGATTTTCTAAGAGATGGGTAATTTTGTATATTAACTTTTAGGGTGGGTATGCTCGTAGTACCAGCTACCGTCTACCGTATACCTCGAGTAATTGAACGAGCGGTGAAAGTCCGATGAAATAGGAAGATGAAAAAAGATTGGCAATTAATCCGGGGGAATGGCTGCCGCAGGGACCGCATAGTGCGTGGAACTTATACGGGTGAGGTAGGTAAGTGGATTGACGACATGCGTATCAAATGACGTAATCTCGTGCCATGGCCGACAGCTTGGTGACCCTCAGGTGAAAGGTGCCTCGCCGCCTTGTTTCTACTTATAATATTGTTTCTACTTATAATATTGATCAACGATTTCACACAGCAATTCCAATCAAGACCATTCGAGGAAGCGGTTAATAGCCTCGTCGAATTTAATTTTTGATAGGAGAAAAATCGGCTTGTCTATAAAATTCGGTATTCTCTTCGATGTCGATGCGTTAATTTGCGAATTATTTTACCAACAATAAGAGAACGTAATTCTATTCTAGACTTGTTCTCGCATAAATCGTTTCGTAACGAAGATTTGAATTCTTACAAGTATTAGGTATATGGTGGTGATGTTTCGGAGAGGTTTGGGTTCGCACTTCTATTGTCGATTCATTCGAACCGCAATTATACACGATAATTTCATTTGCGAGAGAAAAGCTTAAAAATATCCTATGACGCAAGTAGATTTTTCTATTTCAGTTTATAATGAGAATTTTAATTGCTATAGTTGAATTGTACGACTGTTCTCATTTCACATCTGTATAACAGAGACAATTGCCAATTGCCGATTTTGGAATTTCTTTATTCCTCTTACGTTTCTGAATGCCCGGACCAGACGGGATTTTTTTTTTTTTTGCGCTGTCCCACTTTCTTCAGGGGAATTGAAACGTGGCTGTTGCAATTATCAATTCGATTTCAAAGAGCAACTGAACTAATTAGCCAAGAATTTCGATATTTCATTTCCTAATGAGATTTCAAGACCGTTTGGTAATCGATGGTAATTATTATACCATTCGTGTTTAATTGTTTTGCGAAGAATTGGTGTCCGTATACAAAACTACGCATAGTATATGAAACACCCCGATTCGTTGCGGGTTCCTGTTATTTTTATTCCATCCGCAATTTCGTTGGAATGCGTCAAAAGTTAAATATTTACATTAAAACATCGCTAAGGTCAGCTGATTCTGTTTTTAAATACCTGTACTGTACATAGGCAGAGCGTATACCACAGCGACGAGCGGTAATACGCGCATTCAATCCAATTATGGAAATGACGTCACTAGCTCGAGTCAAGTAGGTATAGGTACGAGGAGAGAAAAAAATAAAATAAAATACGACATTTATATACCAATGATGTTGCCGTGCCAATACAAACACCTAAATGAATGCAAAAAGGAAAGAAAAAGAAAAAAAAAAAAAAAAAATTTACGAAAAAACCAGAAAAAGAGAAAAAGAAATTTCAGTACTGAGAATTATTCGCCCTCGACCAAAACTTGTATATTTTTGAGAACATGACGTATGTACCTATATCTCATCACCCAGACAGAGTTCATCGTGCATAAATTGACACGTGATCGTTGGTATTTTTCTAGTTACCTAGAATGCGAATTCATTTGTATTCAACGCGACTGTCACCTGCACTTACTGTTAGAACGACGAATGAGTGTCATGGTGAAACATTTCGTTCCATAATTATACCTGTCTATAATTATTCTGATGAATCGTTTCCAGATCGATTAATATTTTCCATTTTGAATCCATATTTTGAAGTTTAGCTTACCATGATTGAGCCAGGAAATTTTTATGAAAATCAATTTGCACTTTGAACGGCAGTTTTTGGGGCCGAATAGCTTTTGCTATATTCTAGACTTTGGTATCTTGTGTTTCTAGCCTCCTTACGTAATTGCTATGTATAATGCAGGAGCTTGGATCATTTTATTAGCACACATTATCACTCCAAGGCTTATGTAGGTATAGCAGCCCGGGAAGACTTTTTAAAAAACTTTTAACGACCTTAAATCGAATTGATCGGACTCGGCACGGATTTCTCAATCGACATTGTACGTGTTTCATGGTTCAATGGACTCCCACACATTTATCGATCGATCTGAGGTGAAGCGCGGGGTGCGAATCCGTATTAGCATTTTAACCGTAAGTCATTTACTCTCTCACTTTTGTGAAAAGGATCGAGTTACGCGAAGGACCAATTACCAAAATTCAATTTATTCTAATAATCCAACTTCTTCGGCCTACTTCTCTGCAGTGCGGAATAAAATTTGATTAGGTAAAACCAATATTGAAATGAAGAAGAAGAAAAAAAAAAAAAAAAAAACAAGAAATGAAAATTTCTTCGAGAACGCGAAGAAACGCGATTAAACATCGAAAGAGATAATCTAAATACAAGCGTGAAATAATATGAGGAAGGAAAATTGGTAAGTGATCAAAAGTCAAGGCTGTAATAATTTCGATGTGTATATAATTCCTTTTTTTTCTGATAGTGAGGCGTAATTCCATGAGGTTTTCAAATACACGAATGAGTAAATACTGACACTTGTTTTTATCAATTTCTACCTCGTTGATTGCGACGGTAAACAAGATGGTCAAAAACAAGAACAGCCGATGGATATAAAATCGTATAGAGCGTAAATAATAACCGCAAACAAGTAGTTGACATGATTGGTGTAATTTTTTGCCATTTTACCATCCCGAATGAAGATTAGGTAATTTATAGTTACGGAGCTAATTTGTCGAAAAAATGGTAACAGCGTAAACTCACCTTCAATTATAATCGCGTCAGAAAGTGGAATCGTACACCGAGATCAATTTACGCGTCACGGTGCGTCTCGTCAGGAATAGAAGCACGGCTATGTTATGTACGTATATTGTAGAGGTATGAAGATAAGATAAATCCGTATAAATGGGTAAACAACTGTAGTGAAGACTTAACAAAGTTTCTAGCAATACTGAATATTATCATAAGAAGAAGTGGAATTGATAGAGCTGGAAATACACGATCATGCGCGAGTAATGTCATATCAAGTTTCAAACTTTGCGTAGAAGAAAGCGCCCTTTCTCCTCTACAACTCTCGCGAATGAACGCCGCCACCGCATAGTCACCGTCAAATATTATTAATTATACTCCAGCTGTATAACACACCGTGTCAAATTGATTACGCGCTGATGACTCGGCCATATATCGTCCTTTCTCTAACAACGAGATGCTGATTACATTCATCACCTCCGAACTGCACGAGGATAGAAAACTGGGATCAATTTTACGACAGAGGGCAAGGCTGCTGCTCCACGATCATTCTTGCCTATGAAAAGGTGAGAGCCATTAGAAATTCACTTATAATTTATATATCTATCACCAGGCGAGGATAGTAATTAATAACTTTACACATTTATCGAACTGCACTAACTACTCGGTCAAAGTCTTTGCGCAAGAGGCTATAGCGAATGGAGAAAATTTTCGCATAAGTTCAAATACGAAGGACTGGGTTTGGCCGTTTGAATTATAACCCATTAGGTCGAATCGTATATTATCAAAATTGAAGATGATAAATCAACGCTTGACCTATCCGACGACTATGAGCAAACTGCGAATAAACTTTCGGCTTGTCGCGAGAAGATATACGCTGACATTTTGACATTTTTGAATATGCAGTGTTCGAATCGGCAAGGATTTTTTACAATCGTACGTACGGCAAAAATTCACGTTTCCAGGTTCAGCTCCGGGGCGAATTGCCATCGGATATATAACTCGGAGCTTATACCGAGATGAGAGGCACACCATGAACGCAAGCTGGAGCCAAACTGTGTCAAATATTCAACTATTCTATCTGCACGAAGGTTATAAAGAATTCAAGAGAGATCAAGGACTTTAAAATTCATCGCTCGTCCGGACAAGAATTTCTACCAAAGTGTGTGTCTCCCTACGAATAAGTCGGGCAGAGAAGTCTAGACGAACGGAAGTGAGGATTCGTCAGGTTTACGTAATATGTATCAAGGCTATATATATAAACCCAGACTAAAGATTGTTCTAGAATCTATAGATACGTTTAAATGCGACAAAAATATGTCAGTGGAGAAATTTTCTCGTGTATAAAACGCGACGAAGAAAAAAAAAGAAAAAAAGAAAAAACTAAAAAATAGTAATAACGTGTGAAAATGATGTTACAGATTTGTAAAACTAACGGGATGCCGAGGAGGAGGCAAAGTTTAGCGGCACTTGGTTCTGGTGAGATTTAAAAATAACGTGCTCAGAGACCGAGGCAGTGTATGTAGTATGTATCGAGCCTCGAGATATTGTTGGATCAGGAAAGCGCAGAATTGTTGGCAGTGGCGAACAGCAAACGCGCAAACAAATCATTAGAGCGAATGAGCGAGGATACGACACGGATAAACACATAGTAGACATATACGTAGGTGTACCGAGATGTTATGTCAGAGTTAAGCCTAATTTTTGACCGATCATACAAATTTGCAGATGGATATTACGCTTCGCGAGATGACGAGCTTGGGTCGCTAACGTGACAGTAATATCTACTTGCTCTGCAGTATCACCTGCCAAAACAATTATTCCTCCTTTTAACTGTTTAACAAAACAAAGACGTTTCTTCTTTTTATATTGCCAAGGTGTCAATTGCCAAGAATAATAAATATTGACTCATGGTCTAGCTGTTCCCTGTATCAGTGACTTAGGTAGGCATGGCTATGATAAAAGCACTTTTCTGACAACCGATTCGATGATGCGTATGATGAATGCCTATTACGATGGTGAAATAACAGAAATTTGTCAAAAATTGTATACGACATAAAAGAGATATAAATTACCCCGTTATTCAATTGGAATCTGTATGTATATATGTATTCATGTATACCGATATGATTTAGTGTCGGACATGTGGATTGGCGTAGTTTTCCACGCGGTAATCGTGACTCGTTCTGTGTATAGTATTTTGGCATTCCTTGGCAGAGGATTAGGCGAACTAGCAGCTACTGGTGAATCAGTACGTCGCGTCGACGGCAGTCGTACGTGGGGCCAAAATCAGTAACGTAGCTCGCCGCGTCGATGACGTAGGCAATCAACGAGGGAGTTATAACCGTGCTTCGAGGTCGCGAATTTTCTCAAAACGTTTCAGTCAGTCTCTAGTTCGCACAGTATTTCTTTACATCAATCATTCCCGTTCTTAGATTTTTTCTAGTTTTTTTTTTCTGGTTTTTTTTTTTGCACCAAAGACCCTGACGACTATTAGCCGTGTACTCGTACTCGAAACTACATACCAGTCAACGGATCTAAAAATGTCCAGTCTTCTTCTTGTTTGTTTTCTTCTCATCCACTGCACTCTCTTCTAAACTCAGCAAGATCCTTTCCCGATCCTGGAGCCCTACGTGTCGCTATTACACCCACACTGGTCCATGGAAGAGTGGTAATATCGCGTGCTGAAAATAGTGCACTCTTGGCTGGGTATTTACTTGAGGATGGTAGCTGCGGTGGGTGAAACGTGACTTTCGTCGCCACGGCATGACCTGCCACCTTATCACCCTACCTCGTGCACTCTTCACGTGGTAAAAGCGTTTCCGTAGCTGTTTCTGGGCTTCCTATATGAGAGGAGGTGCAGGTTTAATAATAATTGTGCTTAGATGAGCTTCTCGGCTCGGTTCTTTAGTTAGGAAGCCTCGGGCTTGAACAATACGATATCTATTACTCTAGATGAAAATGATCGATCTGAACGCAACATCGGCATCGACCTTGAGCTGGAAAATTGATGAATAGCTAGATAGGTCACGTGAAGGGGTGTAATTGTGTTCTATAGTCGTTTTAAAAGCAGCTGATACATCCATCCATCCATCCGTCTCACCGTTAGTTCGACGGTCGTTCGTTCGTTCTATTTATATGTAGAACTTTACAAGAGTTTGTTTCGTAAGACCTGGACACGCGAGGCTATATTTATAAATCACGAGGGCCTTTGCCATGTCGTTTTGTATATAATTATCTGATCTAAATATAGCGATAACCAGTCTTAGGAAGTTTGCAAACGTGACGCAAAATTTACCATTTCGTTAGGGTATAAGCACCTAGACATACTTATACAATATACATCTACGTGTACCTGCTACATGGATATATTCGCGGGTTTAGGTAACGAGGAATCCTTCTGGATCGATCGTATGCCGAGGCGAGCCCGTGGCTCGACATATTCTCTCTTGAAATTAACATGAAATCGTAATTAGTTGTACAACGGTTGTTGTCATTTATTTAAAGCTCACTCAACAACCCCGTCCTGCGAGGTAGCCTTCAATTAATTTTTTATCAACTATACGTGTAAACGGATATATAGGTACAGGCATACGTATATCTATACAGGCAAAGTTTAAAGAGAGACGTATAAATGAAAGGGTGAGTCCATGCGCCAGTCGGAATAACCTGGAGGAAAAGAACGAAACCAGTGATAAAGTAATTAAATATTTGAAGGCCTCGCCCGTGAAAGGAATGCGTAATCACCTAAGATGGGACGAAATTAAATTTGCCAACTGGAAAAAATTCTAAAAGCTTCCACCGTCTCACTCCTCACCTCTTCCTCTTCCTCTTTTTTTTTTCTCTACATCCCATCCTCTCTTTTATACCATGAATTAGCCGGGGCGAAATTCTTTTCGCAAGATTTCATTCACCACCTTTTCTCCACTAACTCCTTTTCAAATTTCTCTACGCTCTAACCAATGAATAATTTCTGCCCACTTTAAAAGGTGTTGTAGAAAAATATCAAGGCATGTTACACGGACGATAAAAATGTGTGTATTAAACTGCCTGGCATCTAACGGTACGCGAATTCATTCTCGCAGAATAACATCCACGGGTCTCTAGAATATAACCGAGAACGATCCAATTGCTCGTAAACAATTCTGATTGAAGCGTATACCGTTAGGCACAGTGCGGAGGCACATCATCCTCTGCAGACATCTATGGATGCGTGTATATAGGTATAGACGGTATGCGAATATAAATATATAGAGGCCTGCGGTGAATAAGACCAGAGCCAATTCTTTGACTCCTTTTTACTTCGTCCTAGAGGCTCTAGCTTCTGACAATACAGAATTGTGACCCCATAGATTTTTATTGTCGTATTCTCGCAGCCACTCATGCGGCTCACATATTTTTGTCCTTGAGTATCGATCTCTCCTTAGACTGACACATCACAGGGTCAAAAGGGTCTGAGAGGGTTGAACTGACGTAACAACCTCCCCCAAGAGAGGAAGAGAGAGGGATAGAGATCCCTTGTTTTCTATACGTAATGGCTTTTTTGTTTTCGTTTTTCCAATTACGAGATAAATTTCCGATCGTCTAATCATGATGATAACCGAACTTATCGGGACGAGCTTAATTGCTCTCTTCCACTGACCGTGAAGAGAGAGGCTGTTTGATCTTTTAAAGCTACTCGATCATCGAATTCAGTGACACAGAACAGTGGACGAGAGAACTGCCCTTGCCGAAGTATCTCGAGTTTCCTTAAGGGAATGTCGGTCACCGATGGACCTCCACTAGCCCGCGAAAATGTGAGGGTACTCAAAGGTACGCCCGGCCAGGCCTTTGTAAAGGCTGTAACAAGAGCCACGATTGGCTTGGCGAATCGAGATCGAGATCTTATTGAGCGAAATACATCTCCCCGGTTTTCGCCCTGCCCGAGACCAGTCGAATGTGTCTATACCCTGCGAAGGTTCAGCTAGCTTTCGTTCCTTTCAGTTAGGCTAGGTAAGGTCGAGCTCGGTTCAGGGTTGGGTTAAGCGAAGCCGCGAAATTGCCAGAAGCGGACCCGCACCGAGATACTCCATCAGAGTGAAGAGCACTTACTGCAGATGGATGTTTACAGCATCCCACCGAATATGGGCACAATTAATTTATACCTAACCGTTTCACCTCCGCACGTTCACCTATTTTTTTTTCCATCTTTAGTTTTCTCACGTTAAAAATTGATTCCGTTCGCCGAATGAAACAAGAAAATTTGTTCGATATTTCTTATCGTATTATCGCATATCCCGAAGAGGAAATTTTCTATTTGAGCATAAGATAATAGCTCATGTATAAAAAGAAAATAACATGACGGAAGTAGATATCTATACCTAATAGGTATAATAAATGAAGAATTGCATTGATTCGGTTCTTATTTTGATTGGCGTATCCACTGGATGTATGAGGGATCACGCAAGTATAGATAGTCGGTTCCCGATTGATCGAAGATATGAAGTTCGATTCACGTGAGGTTGATTAGATGAGGGAAACCTTAGCTCGGAAATATCGCCGTTACGGTGGTAATTAAAGTCGAAGCTTGGGTAAGGTTGAAGTTGGTTGATTACCCTTTTGTGATATCGGGAGAGCTGACGTTATTAGACTCCGTCCCGCATCTCCCCGCAGGTAATGAGAGGCAAAAATGAAATTGGCTAAAGTTGCGACATGCCGTTGCTCTAGACGCGTCATTACCTCGCCTTTACGTATATTTTATGTAAAACCTCGCCTCGTACCTATACTCGTAGTCGCTCGTGGTAAATGTGAACTTTTTCGTACCGAGAATAAAGTAAAAATTTGTTAGTGAAATAAAATGAAAAATACAACCTTTTCCCCTATACCAATGTTACGACCAAAAGACTAATGGAAATTCTGATAAAGTGGATCCCACTTTTTCTAAGTAAAAGCCCAGTCTTTCTTCTTCTCCTTCTCCTTATTATTTTTCCATTCGTTTTATCTCCTACCCGTGAACCCGTCTAGGCTAAACCGTTTACCGGGCATTAAGCTTTCACGATAAAATAATATCAGAATAATTCAAGCTCGCAGGATACTTTTTACTTAATTCCTCGTATTAGGAGTAATTCTCAGCGATTATTCGCCAGGTATCCGTGAGCATAATACGCAACTTGCCGAACAGAGTTGGAGGCGGAAGCAATCGAAGTTTCGCTCCACGGAGAATAAGCAAATAGTACCTAAGGTTAATGAAAATGACAGTCAGCGGCTTCGCGGGACCGCATGACTAGATTAAGATATTCGGATGATGAAAGGACGCAAGAAGGAGAGCTTTATACTTAAGAAATAATTGAAAGTTATGATTGCGGTGCCGGGTGCCAGGCGATGGTGATGCTGATCTCGGAGACAATGATCGTAGTAAATTTCATGCCTGGTAGTACCGCCACGTAAATTTCTCCTTCTGTTCAAACCCTCGCCGACTTCCGTGTCGAGTGTTTATCAATCCTATGCTAACCTACTCCACAATTTTCGTCGAGTCGGGGAAGAGTTTGCTGGATCGTAAATTCCTGGCTCTCAAAGGCATTGAACTACCATACTGGATATAACTATGTATGTGTGCCGATGTACGTCACGAGTTGTTGTAGCAACGAAGTACAACAGGAAACAACAGAGTCAGAAGGTTCGATAAATATTTACTTCTTCCTCGAAGTAGTGGATATACGCGATCTTTTAAGCTCTCTCTCTCTCCCTCTCCCTCTCGGAGCTGTCAAGGAAAAATAAAAGAACGTAGAATTCAGCAGGAATGAAAGTTGAATCCTTTTAGAGAATCGCATTTTTCTAATAGTATAACAATAGTCGAGACGTAGATCATTAAGCGAAACAATCCTTTCGTGAGATTGATAAACTCTCTTAATCACGATCCTTCGAATTATATGCTTCGACGCACTTGCACGCAACGTGAAGGCACTCGACCGCGAATATACGCACAGTTGTACGTATTATCGTCATTCCAGGTGGGTCAGTTCGTTACAGTTGTCTTACGGGACATTTGACGATATATAATATCAGGATATCAGAGTATGTAATTCCGGGGTAAGAGGAGGAGAACCGGAAAACGAACACGTCTAAGTATAAGTAATGAGTGTGTCATTATTCACGGGTTATTTTCTAGGAGGAAGATATTGCTGTATACCTGTACAGCAATAAGTCAGAAAAAAAAATAGGCTTGTAAATTCGTCGCGTGTTCTGAGGCTGGCATTTCTTATGCAATATTCAAAAGTATATTAGTCTATATGCGGAGGTATGTACGTACATACATAGATCTATACCCTGATTCTAGATAAATTGAAATTTGGGAATAAATTTCCGTTTCAAATATTGTCGAAGAAAGATGGTGCTATTTGATAGAATTAATTTTCATCGTTGAAGAGAAAATAAGTCACACGTGTCCCGCGGGGACTAATATCTTTCGTAAAAGTAGCCTCTCGCTTGACACATTTCAGATTCAAAACGGGTAAGGTGACAGGCTCGAGAGCCTTCCACGCGATCTAAATAACGATGAAAATTCTTTCGATATTCAACGTCGATTCAACCAGCTACAATAGAAATCCACAATGGTGATGACAACGCGATGAATATCGGACTACGAACGTGTGTCTATATATTGGTATCGAGCCGTCAACCGTATAGTAGGTTCTGGCAGTGCTTTGGCTATGCCAATTTATTGCTGGTCGGAGGATCAGCGCCCACGGCTGCAATCAGTCAGGATTTGTATCACGAAAGAACGACAAAAGTATCAAACTTTCTCAGTGAAGTACAGAAAAAAAACAAAAATTATTATTTATGATTACGATGATATCCAGTCCCTGAAGAATTTACGTATCCCTGTTTGAAATCAATAAAAATCTGGAATATACAATTCCAAACGGGGAATTTTCGACTCTGAATTCTACCCATAGAATCAAGAAAGGAAATTGCAATATAAACTCTTGAGCAAACCTGATATCTTATAGGTATAGCAAAGTGGGTCGAACGGGGGGTAGAAGTTCTTCATTTTCTTGAGCTACTTTTCCCCACAGGATAGAAAGGATTCGGGAATCGACGATGTTCAATATATTTCTTCGAGGAAGCCCTTGACCACCTAATCGAGTAGGTTGACCACTTTCTTTGCTGAACTCGGACATCGTATTTACCTTCAAAAATCAAGGATCGACCCGTACTGTTGACGGAGTTTACAAGAATAACCTTTGTAGAGTTCCGGAAGATCGTGAAAGTTATAGGTGTACATAGAATTCGTTGGGGACGATGCTGTTCGTCGGGGAATTCGAAAGATCATTATTTCGTTATTGAACAGTTTGAGGTTCCATTCGTGCATCCCGATTTTTGCATTATTGTAAAATCGCACTTGCGATAAGCGACGATAAGCTCGAAGGGAATTCAAATCTTGATTCAAACTTTAAATTTAAGGGATACTGACTGAAATCTATGTCCGCATAAATTGCAGAAAATTTAGCATAATAATATCTGATGGATTGATTCAGTCGTGAGAATTGATCTGGACGTTGAATCGATTGGATTCTTTTTTTACATGCTAAATTCAGAGCGGCGAAAGCCGTTGGCACGAGTCCAGACCTCTGCAGTGGGTGAATTTTAATAGAATCGGATTCCCGTTGGGCTGCAGAAAATAATTACGAACCAGCTGTGACATTCCGCTAAAGTTATGAATTTTACAAAGCGTGAATTAATCAAATTTCAACGAATCTACAATCCGATAGTTTACCAAAAAAATTTCTCTACCGCTCATTCAAAACCGGGGAAAACATGTGAGACTTTAATTTTTAATTAATTCCTACGCGACCCTATATCTATAGTCACAGATCACGAGAATGATGATACAATACGTAGAATAATTTACACATCTGGTAACGTAATTAACGTAATTAACTGTATTTCAAATTCTAACGAAGCGCGAGGTACGTTCTCTCGTTGGCGATTATTGGCCACTGGAGATTACGCAGATGATTGACGTAACTGAAGAGTTAATTAAACGTGAAAAATCATGGCGTGACGTAACGACAAAAATCTTGTTACTTTGATAAAAAATTGAAATTCTTTTATGTCATTATCGCGTAATACTCTTGATGGAGGGATCATTCAATGGCATCAAACGGTATGTTTGTTAATATTTTTAGAAACGGAAGTCCTTGCGGCTTGAACCTGAGATTCCATATCGAATTATCGGGAATACTGATTGCCGATAACGTGTGTGAGTTGGAAACGAATTGGCGTATAATTATACGAGTTTGAACTGCAGAAATATCGGAATCTGGGTCAATTAGAGAGAACTTAATTTCAGCGTTGGGACAGACTTTCAAGCTAATCGATTCGACTCGAATTTCTTATTTCTGGTATTAGGTAAACCGTATGGTATTTCCTGAATGGGAATAAAAGTCGGGAAAGACAAAATGTAGAAAAAGGGAAAATAACTTTACGATTTCCCTCGAGAGTTTAACTTCTCATTTAACCCAGTGCGTATTTGCAGAGTGCCCGGGCCTTGAAGAGTTCATTTTAAATTATTGAAGCTCGACAAGATTTTCCAGTCGTCGCATGTCAGATGAATAATTGACTATTCAAGCTTGAAAATTCTTTATCGTCCCAAGCTCCTCCTCGAGTCAGCTGCACACTCGTATAAGATAGCAAAAAAGCTTCCCATACCTTTACGAAGCAAAAAAAAGAAGTTCGTAACAAGGAGTTTGAATTTTCTTCGCACCCTTATTAAGGGTTGGTAAACAAGTGAACCGAGTGAAATAATAAAAGTTCAAGATTTAAAACGGGTTGGAAAAAGAAAGCAAGGTTGTAATCTTCCGCACATAGGTATAGGTACGCCGCTTCATTTGCATAGACAGTCAATTTAAATATGCATGAGAAGATAGCCGGCCATTTCACGTTATCCGCAGTACCTACTACACTCTGATATTGTTGACCTATATACATTACACAGCGTGTGCAGAGTATGTATAAATATGTATAAGTATAGGTATACAAATAAATGGATTCCAGGTTCGATATTACACGCATATATTATATATGCTATAATATGTTGTACATGAAAATTACGTCGAATAACCGGAGAAGATTAGAACTTGTTATCCGCGTTCTTGGCTGAGATTTTTACTCCAGAAATGAAGAAGAGAAAAAAAAGAAAAGAAAAGGTTTCGCTGAACACCCTGTATACGTATATCGCGTGCAGGTTGGTCACGTCACCTGAGCTTCTCAGCACGTACAAGTAATCAGCTCCTCGTCCCCGTAGCTTGAGCTCTCTCTCATCTTCATCGCCGAGACAAAACGTGGAAATTGCAGCTTTTGTTCCCTGGAGAGTACGTCCCGCATGAGCCAAGGGGATAGAAGCGCGTATATCAGAAACGAACGTACCAAGAAAGTAAAAGACTTTTTACGTACTTATCTACAGTCTCTGCTATTATAGTCCGAGGCTATTTCTCAGTCTATATTCATTTCACTCTGTAGTCTACCTGTGCAATCTGCGGACCTCGCTTTCTTTCCAGGATCTTATTACCCACGTTGTTCAGGTGCACCCACCCACCTAGTATTTTATTCACATCGTTGATAATTTCAATCAATGGCCGAAGCGCTTTCGCAGAGGTTGTAAATGCATGGTATTTTATCTCAGTGCGAGTACCAGCATCCCCATCGTCAATCGTCCTCGTGGAAATACGAGGTGACAGATATAAGGCCGGGAATGGATCTGATTCGATTCTTTTTAAAGGAAAGCAATTCGATCGGGAAGCAGTTGATTCAAACTTGTAAATTCGTTCTTTACGGCGACCTTCTAACCGATAACAGTAAGACGGTACAAGGGTCGCTGTAAACTTTGATATCAAGGCCCAGACTTGATAGACTTTAAGGGTGAAATAAAGGCTCGGGATTGGTTTTATGACTCGCTTTTAGAATCCAACTCACGAGGAAAGAATCGAATTGAATTTTGCAAAGGAAAATTCAATTCATTGTCGCTTCAAAAATTAGAATTGAAATGTTGTCCAGGTTCGTTTCTTTCACAATATCTCGTGTAGAAAAAGATAGGGAATTGTAAATAGGGTTCTAAATCGAAGCTCTAATTGGATGATCTTCTGGTTAATTCTTTTGCGACTAAAAATCGTGAGAACTAGGCTTCTCCGAGTTTAGAATTTGGCCGTCCCTCATTTTCCGCGTCCTTGGTGATTGAATTCCCTTGAAATTTGACGAGGCCAGGTTTAGTCTGGAAATTAAAAATAACGCGTAGCCATGTCCGAAATACATACGAGCCAGGAGCCATCGGGTTTTGAGCACGTAAGAATTATAGGCGTGGTGTTTATGGGGTTTTAGGAAGGGCAGGTAGGCTTCTCCTTTACTGAATACAAAATACCGTCAAGATAGGTGCAGGGTAGCTATCCCAGGCTCCGTCGTTAAATTTCAACACAATCCTCGACTCCACCTTTGCACCCTTAGAAACGCCTACAACCTTTCCTTTGTGAGGCAATCGTGGGTAGTGAAAGGGCGAAGGCAAAGCTGGGAGTACAGTAGAAGGATTAGGAAGGCTTCCTTAAACAAACGAATCCTGGGGACCCCGGTGCTCGTTGAGTTTCGAGTTGTCGTTTCGACTTGTGGTACCAAACTCTTAACTCTCAACTCTAATTGCAAGCTTTCAACTCCGATGGCTGTAAATATCCCCAGCTGTTACTGTAATCCAATAAGTATTCAGGATCTCTAAGGCTTACAATCTACTCCACTCTAGGTATTCGACGATCAGATTAAGAAAAAAATAAAAGAAAAAAATACTCCGATCTCAAAATTTGGAAAAACTTTCTGTCCCCAAATTTCAATGATAAGACGCTTCTTTTCAAATTCTATGACGTTGATGAAAAAAGAATCGCGAAAAACCTTCTATGTACCGATTTGTTTATCCCATCTTTCTTTCATTCGCGAATCTTGCCAGGTCTAAGTAAGTCTGAAGGCTGAGATCTCGGTGAAGTTTTATTTCTCAAAAGTGCGCCGAGTACTCCCGTAGAATCATATTAACGTTAGTGTTACTCACTGCTCAGAGTCTTGAGTACTCCTCAGGGAAGTTCTGAAGCAGAACGCGTGAAGAGGTAGGTAGAAGCTAGCTGGGTATACGTAGGTTTGTTATTTGGCAGCGAAATTTATGCACTAAGACGTTAAAACTTGGGAATTGCATCACTCTTGAGATCCTTTTGTAAACTCAGCGTTAAAAACTGATAAAGTTGTATGAACTCTTGCCCAGGTAATATTCTACATGGCCAGTCCAAACGCCACATTGATTCTGCATGACATTGGCGAGGCGGTTGCTTTTCTATGAGAATTTCTTATGAGGACTTGGATCGCCTATGACGAATCTACGCGCGTAGATGCATACTTAGAGGAAATCAAGAGATATCTTGATCCCTTTAGTCCCGGGTTAAGCCATCGCGTTGGAGTGGATATTTATGTATTTCTCTCGGAATAATACATCTT
This sequence comes from Rhogogaster chlorosoma, assembly GCA_944452935.1. NCBI lineage: Eukaryota > Metazoa > Arthropoda > Insecta > Hymenoptera > Tenthredinidae > Rhogogaster > Rhogogaster chlorosoma. Next base: position 23,917,336 of record OX101800.1, on the reverse strand, counting down.
AATTTTCGGAGCCGAGTATAAACTACGAATTTCTGTGCACGGGGGAGTCGGTTAAACACACTTTATTGCAATTCCATGTGTCGAGGTGGATAACGTTATTTAAGGTACTGGCTGTATTTACATATATACTCGCAGGTATTTACCCGTGTAAATCTGTCAGCTGGATACTAAAATACATCTTAGTTTCCGTAGAAAAAAAAAAAAAATGAAAAATGAAAAATAAATTCTATTTTCCGGTAAACTCAATGTCTAAAGTATACTACGCGATGTACGATGTTATGCTTGAGAGAATTCATTTTATTGTATATCAAAACTAGTACAGAGGGAGAGAGAGGACGACAAAAAACGAAAGAAAAAAAAAATCTTTGCACGTTTCTTGTAACGCTGTTTGTTTTATCAAACATAAAACGTTTGGGAAGTTTCCAGAATAACTTTTAACCTTGATTCAGTTTCTGCGCAGTTAGGTATAGTTTTATCGCTAATTAATCCCGATTATCTAATTGGATAACGGGTACGGCTATCGGGCATCGATCGATTAATTAATTGACGAAGATTTTGACGCCATATGGCTTTACGGAATTATATCGTAAATTAAGTTCGCTATTTTTGATGACCTCGTAGTGATTTTTAGACAGTTAGTTATAGTATATATACCTATACTCCCCGCGATGGATCTGATATAGAAATATTTACAATTGGGCAATATTTATCTCTATCTAAAATAAAACCACCCACAATACTTCTCGATTCTTATTATTTATCACTGATTACAAAACGATCTAACAAATCACAGCTTGCGAATGACGTGGGTCATTTCAATTCCGTTTATAAACACAAGGGATAACTTCCGCTCCAAAATGTATTCCTCAGCTACTCTGGTTAGCTTAACGTATGCTTACATATGCCTTGATCGTGACAACGAGAAACTAGGCATGCATACATTGCAAAACGAAGATGTCAGCGATTGCAGTGTGGGTGCATCTGTGGGTGGGTCACGTGTGGATTGTGACAGTGGGGGAAATTGAGTGGAAAGTTCGCCACAAATTGCCAAATTGAATGACGTAAATACAGCCTTACGCTTGGACAGACGCCAATTCAACCGTAAAAGTGAATTTTTTCCATCTTCTCGGGAAGAGAGAGAGAGAGAGAGAGAAGGAAAGACTCGACTCCAACTCATTGTCTCGATGATTAACGGCGAAATTAACACCACAAAATTTCGCAAATATTCGCTGACCACCGGTTGTCATAATCTACCTGCGTATGTTTTCATATTTTTATCAACAGCAAGAATATACTTTCAGAACCAATAAGCCGAGGATCAATATGCGGCAAAATCTAGATAAAAATGTTTGCCAAAAAACAAAAAAAAGGAGGAAAAACAGGAAAATTGAGGGCCAAAAGCCAGATACGAATTGCCTATCGTTACACCTTGTGAATTTTCTGACATGTCTATCTATAATTAAGACGTATGGGTGAGTTCGTGAAAAGAAATTTTAAAACTGAGTAAGATTGAGAATAGATCCGAAAGTCAATTTCCCGTGGCAGGAAAATAATCTCAACTGATGTGATGACAAATCGAGGTATTCGTTGCTCACTCGAGTTAAACGCGTATTACGGCATTCGTGAAATGCAGTTTGAAACGAGGCACTTTTGTTAAGAATTCAAAGCTCGCCGTTGACGTTTAGCTCCTCGCCTGTCGACGCGAATAACCATGTGTCTAAGCGGTATGTAGCCGTTAAAAAAAGCTGATCTCAGTGTCGGGGATGATAGAGGCGATTAATTGCTGGAATTAACGCTTCCCTCGCTTTGGCCATACCTTAGTCTTTAATTATCACGTACGCCCTTTTGATTTGTCGTCTTTTTCAGCGTCTTTGCTCGGAAAGCCGATCTTGATGGATAAATGATACGCCTAAGTATATATATATTCTAGAGATCAAAGGAAATCTCTTATGCATCAGCGAATCAATTTTTCGGCGGCAGTATTTAGCGGTGAAATAATGCCATTGTGTGCAGAGCTTAATTTAGCAACTATAACGTAAGAGATTGGGACAGAAACACCTGTCGTCCTTCCGAGAGTTAGTCACATGTGATCGCTCGTGTTGTTTTCACATCCAAGATTCCATTCTATTTATACATCAAGCTAACCATTGCTACTCAATTTTCTGCCACAACGATTCGATTTATTATTAGATAGGTGCGTTGAAATTTCCCTAATCACGATACTCTGCGGTGGGTGTATAGGTACGTGAGGCCTAAAACGTGCCGATAGAAATAGTATGGCTTTGGTATTTATATCCCCCGTATCCATCCCTTCGCAAACTCTCCCCAATCGGGATTCGATATTTATAAATATATACGTGAAGTGCACTCGTAAGATATAAGCCGCGAAGATATTCCGAGACTGACAATGAGTCGTGTATTTCCATCGTGTGGGTATATAAATAGCATTTCGCAATTCATTTAGCACCAATTAACACAATCATTGGTTATTTTAGTCGAGATAACGATTCTCACCTACCTATGTAACATCATCGTAGAAGTTACGCCCGCGGTTTGCTTTACTCTACCTACCTACCATACTCGCGAGTTTGCTGTAATACGTTGTTAAACGTTTTGGCACTCACGGAAGACCGTATCCTAATTACAGGCTATAATTAACGCGGTAAATACAGACGGCTGATAATATATTGTGCCCGAAATTTTCCATACGTCCAGCTAATTCCAGCCTGGAATATCAGCCGGATGAGAAATATAATATATTTCACTCTTTCAGCCTGATTCTGACACTTGTCAAAGTCGTTATGTGAAAATCATTATATAAATTTGTTGATTCGATCGTTCAGGAGCCTTTTTGAAATTTATCTTCAAGCTTGTACCAATTCGCGTCTCTGTATAAAGCAGCCTGCTTGGTAAAATGTCTGGAAAGGTGTTTAAAAGGGCGTGAAATTGCGAGGGAATTTCTATTGAATATTCATCTCGGTAGGTGGGTACCTGTTCAAACAGTCTAAAGATTTGTTTGATGAGTTAAAAATAACGGAGCCACGAACTTAAAACTTTACCAACGACTTTGTGCGCCGTACATTGCATGCTTATATTACGCAATGAGAGTGGCTAATGCTATTTTTAATTTCTGCTCATCACACAGGGAAAGAAATTGCGCGACGTGATTTTTCGATAAACGAGACGAAACGATCCTCGCTACAACGTCAAGAAGATCGGAAAGAAGAAGAAAAAAAGAATCGAGGTTTGCTATTTCCACGATGGAAGGGTTGTACTTGATACACGCCAACTTGTAGATTAGGATCAAATCCTAGAGACTGTATCCTGAGCCAGCCATTGTTCGATCGGTATTCAACGCCTGTTGGATTTCAACGATCTCCCACAGAACTCCGATAATTGTCTATGGCAATTTTGAAAGTTCCACCAAGACGCTGCAGCATTGTGGTGCAGGGCTATATGTACGGCGACTCCATCGAACGAGCGGAAATTAAATTGAGACGTGACTGCATCCAGGTATACGGTGCGAATGAAAATGCGACATTTTTTACGTACTGCCTATGGTAGAACGACGATGTTTATGTCAAGAAAGCGATTCCAGAATTCACGACTGCAGAGTTGCAGCATTGAAAATAAAAAGAAAGTAAAAATTACCTAGACGCTATTTTTTTTCACCGAAAAAAAAAAAATAATAATCCACGCCCAATATTTTACTGGCAACCAATCAAATTTTCGAATATAATATGTATATTATAATACATAGATTTTTATGTCACTGTAAATCAGTCTCTGTCAGACGCAGTTTAACGGTAAATAAAATACGAATAGGTACCTACAATACATGTGCAGGGGTACACAGTGGATAGAGATTCCAAAGTGGTTTTTTCGACTTGCCAAAGAGTACTGAAGAAAAAGAACAAAAAAAAAAAAAACTGCTATAGGTATATCTGCACATGGCTATCTGGACCAGTCGTATTGTGTTGCGTAGTGTAGTTGTCTATCTTAATTAAATCTGGGTTCACTTTAGATTAAATAAAAGGCTGAAAGGAGAAAAAAAAGAAAGAAAGAAAGAAAAAAAAAATGTATAATTGTTCAACGAACGCGGTGTGCTTCGGGTGAATCAGATTAAACGTATAATATGGTAATGTGAAATTAAATGAATTTTATAAGCAGCCATATGATCATCGGCTCAACTTTCGAGCCCGATTTTTCTCTTTGCAAAATGCAGAAGGTCGTTTTGAAAAGCAATTGGCAGTCTCGAGACCCGTAAATACTACGAGATACGAGGGTGGGGTATGAATCTTCATTTTTCCTGGTTCCGGAAAATAGTCTTTCAGATGAGGCGAAGAAAAGTCAATTTACCAGCACACCCAAAGAGCGTACGATCATCCGAAGTAGAATATCGCCTACGCTACGAGAGCTGGTGTCCTTGTATTATTGTACAGCTTTGAAGGTGTGTAAGTAAACGAGGTACGAGGTATAAACGCGTTGGGGTAAAAGGTCGCGCGTTTTTCATTCGCAAAAAATGTACGAGTGGTTGAGAGGGGAAGAAAAAAATCTGCACAAGAAAGAGAAAGACACAAAGAAGAAAAAAGAAACACGTAGTACCTACGTAAAGAAAATTGACACTCACCGACGCGACGTAGGCAGGTTCAAGATTAACAGATTGCCACAAGATAGTTGATGACCCTCCGATGAAATGGCTGAAAGAAAAATGAAAAAAAATATATAATAATAATAATAATAATAATAATGTTAAAAGAGATGAGTAAGTAGATATAAAGTTGTGGCCTGGAAAAAAACGGTATAATGAGATTGCGTAACGTTATTACCAGCGTCTATTAATTTTTTTTTTTTCTTTTCCAGGGTGCAGGGAGGCTGTAACTTTTAATGTACAATGAGATTACACTTTTTTGTGAATTTTTTTTTCTTACTAATTAGAGCGAGGCTAATGTGATTGTAAAATTTTTGGTGAAATCGTATCATCGATATACATATATATACCTATACTGTATAGCGAAAAATGTGACGATAAAACGTGATATACGATGCTCATATGCAATGGCAGATGAACTGCATTGCGGTACTGTGTCGTATTATATGATAAAATCGTATCGTCGATATTCAGTCCCTTGGTAACTCAGGTTCGCAATCGTTTTACATGTAATTGATGCTATTAAAGATTGGCGGAACGCTGGGAATGAATAATATGTTTTTCGCCTTTTCTCTTTTCCAATTAGCTTCGATCGATCTGAACGCCAGTTCCCCCTTTTCTTTGGAATAATTTATCATTCATATCTCGTTCTGTTCTTTGGACGATATATACGATAAAACGATGAAAAAAAGAAAAGAATATTTTCGCACATCGTAACCATGTATACGTTATCTACGTGTGCGTTGTACATATATACCTATTTACGAGGGAAAAATTTTCGATTCCAACCTTTATCCAAGGTGTTAGACTTTATTTGTTTTATTTATTTTACGAGATCACGGAATCCGTACGCGTCTACGATACAACGTTCTTTGAGCACCTGTTCAATTCGTGAAGCATCAGTTATTCAACCGTAATCCGCTGACGTCTAAAAGAAAATTTATTCATCGTCTTGACTTGACGATATCCCGGTATGAAATTCTTCTGTGGAAATACGTTTTCTCAATCTTCAAATTACGCTCTATATACGCCGTATATACCGTAGCGAAAAATTTTGCTCTCCGTATATTCAACAGATGTGAAACACAAATATCAGTAGAGATATCGTAGATACCTAGATATATATATCTACGGAGGAGAAAATTTGAAATATATTGCTGCACGTCCTAATGTATAACGCTGAATTATTCTCCACGATTGTAGAACTGGGGAATATCAGGTAGAGCTAAGACCAGAAGAAAATAGTCTGAAGAATATCGCGAGAGTTTTAGGTCGTGAAAAGGGATCTCCGTTTCCCTATACATGTATGCGAAATGAATGATTCATCGGCTAAAGGATAGCAGAATGGAAACGATTGAGAAAAATTTTACCATAAAATAACTCCGCGTGTATCCTGGATATATATGTCGAATAATGTGATAGTAGTATAGGTTCGAAATCGTACAATCCGAAAAGTTCTACATTTTTGTTAATTCTATCCCGACGTATAATTAAAGACAACGATAGAGTGAATCGAATTATAATTTGCAGAAAATTTCACTCGGTATTTCCAGTCAATTCTAATCACGACTTCCATTCGCCGCGTCTATCTATCAGTTATATTTCCGTTGCGAGTCTCCGTGGTTTTGCAAAGTCGGTGAGATGACGTTGATAATGAACTTGGAATGAAATTTAGAAATTTATCATTAAAGCGTAATCCCCAAGCGAAATATAAAATGATGGGAGGGCTTCTATCCGCGATGGAGATATATAATATCGTCGCTGCAAGCGGTAACCGGGATGAAGTTCGTGCAATAGGGTGGTTTTTAGAGGTGGGTAAAGGCAGTTAATAAACTTTAATGGTTTCCTCCAATTAAATAATTACCGCGATTACACGGGAGGCAGTTTAATCCGTCACGTTGACAAGGGTTCGTCATAGGCTGGTTACTTTGCCAAACGAGGTAAAGCTCCCTCCAATTTCATTGGACTCTAGGAAAATCCTGTTCGTTAAGAAGAAGAAGAAGAAGAAGAGGACGAAGAAGAGCCATTTATTAGCGGCCATTCGTAATGCCGAAATGTTCAAATAGCAAAATCAACTTTGAACTGGGGTAATAAAATTTTCAGATGGATAAGTAGAGCTGTTCGGTAGTCCAAAGTTTATTATTATTGCTCTATAACTTTCAGGGTTGTGATTCGGTTGGTATAATTGCCAATGTATCGCTCTACCGCGTTAATTAAACATAATATCAATTAAATTAATACGCTTAAAAGTGCTGATCCTGCTCAGGTGCATGGAGGATCGTTTCAACTTTTCTATTTTATTTCAACTTACTCTAGCAGCGATAAGATTCTCGATAATTTATTTTCCCGATGCTTTGATACAGTGCAGGAATGGGGATCGAGTTTTGATTGCATTTATTCAAAAGTTAGCTTCTCATATACATGCCACAGCTGGCTAATACACTGGAAATAGCTCACTGTATTCGATCCAGTGTATTTTTACCTGGCCTGATACTTAAAGGTATAAATTTGCGAACAATTCTGCGGTCACACACGCAAGACTTCATAAAGGGGGTAAGGAGGTTATCGCGAGAATGCAGCCGCCGGTAACACGCGGTAACCTCAAGTTTTGTGCCAAAGTAATGTGTATAGGTATATAAAGGATTTCTCGTAGAGAAGGAATGGAATGGAAAGGAAGAGAAGAGAAGAGAAGAGAAGAGGAGGAAAGGGAATGGAATGGAATGGAATGGAATGCGCGAGCTTTCGCTAAATCGTTCAAGTTTATCTTCTCTTGGAAGCGACTTATCGCCTCCCAGCCCGTGTGTATAAGAAGGAATCAAGCAAATAACAATTACTTTGCGATGATACCTCGAGTGGAAAAGTTTCGCCGGTGGCAAAGAAGTTATGCGAGAATGAAATAAGGATAAATTTAAAGATGTCGGAAAAAGCCACGATATCCGCTCGACGGGAGGACCCCTTACACTCCCGAATTTCACCCGACCAAATCTCTTTTCAAATTGCGTAAAAGTATTAGTGGTATTTATTTTATTCATCCTTTACGACAGCGAAATTAACTTCTTTACAAAGTTTTAGGCACGTCCTACCCCCTGTACATCTGGCTCAATGCACATTTACATTGAAGAGCTTTTTACTTTGTCTTTTATCCTAACTAAATCTCAAAGCTTATCTTGGCAGGTGATTCCCTATTTCACTCTGTATTTGTACTCTCATTGTCCCTTTATTTTCCTTTCTTCCTTTTTTCTTTTAATTTCCGGAGCCACTCGTTGACTTCCTGACTTCCTATTTCCTTTAATGTAACCTTTATCTTCACCTCTTCTTTACCCAGCCGTAGGAAACCTTAAAATAATTCTCAGTCGTTATTCGATGGGAATGAAAATTCCCTGATGTCATACGAATGATTTGAAAATGACGCGGGAGTCCAATTCCACGAAGTTTACACGATTTTTATTTATCGAAAAATAATTCGCGTAAAGAATTTACCGTAGAAAATTGTTGGGAAAAGCGTTTGCGGAGTTTAACACATTTATCATCAGCCTTGGCAGATTAATGTCTTTAAGGTAGAGCATCGTTTCGTCACTGCCGGAAACTTGCGGGATCTTCGTGCCCCAGTTTCCGCCGCTTGAAAACCTTGTTCAGAATTTAATCTTTCTCCTTTTTTCCTTCTTCTAATCTCTTCGAGAAAAATTCCCTTCGCTAGATTTCATCCAATTTATGATTAAATAATTAACAAATTTCCGGAAGATTTTTCATGCGCTATAAGTTGTTCCTTAAGGGGAGGGACCAGTCATATTTTACGGACCTGTCTAAATTCTCGAATATCTCCGAAACGGGGTAATCAATCGGATTGTCCTTTCGGCAGTCGATGTTTGAAGAGTAATGACATCGAGTTTTCTTGTAAAATGCATGAAATCTTTATTTTTATTTTTTTTATGCGTCGAAAAATGCGGGCGGGTGACTTATTTCGACTAGCATCAGTGCCCACGCATCATTGACGCGGACAAAAGTATGTAACAGCAAGTCTATACGGTATGACGAGCACACCCATTACAAAACATCTTCGTTCCATGCAGTAATCAAGTAGAAAAGTGCAAATCAGATTTCGTTGTAATTAGCGATTAAAAATTGTTGGGCGGCCATGGTAAATGGTTGGGTTGTCGTGGCAATCCTTAGTTTCCGAGATGCCCGAGATAGAAATGACAGCGCAGAGTCGTTTCGTCGGTACTGCAGACGATGGACTACATTGTTGTATCTCGGAAACTAAGGATTGCCATGACAACCCAGGCATTTACCGTGGCTGCCCAACAATTTTTAATCGCTAATTAAAACGAAATCTGATTTGCACTTTTCCACGTTATTACTGCATGGATCGAAGATGTTTTGTAATGGGTGTGCTCGTCATACCGTATAGACTTGCTGTTACATACTTTTGTCCGCGTCAATGATGCGTAGGCACTGATGCTAGTCGAAATAAGTCACCCGCCCGCATTTTTCGACGCATAAAAAAAAAAAAAATAAAGATTTCATGAATTTTACAAGAAAACTCGATGTCATTACTCTTCAAACATCGACTGCCGAAAGGACAATCCGATTGATTACCCCGTTTCGGAGATATTCGAGAATTTAGACAGGTCCGTAAAATTCGACTGGTCCCTCCCCTTAATATCTGCTCGGGAGGGTAGCATAATCGTAGATCATTCTCGTTCAAATGATCGCGACGCTTTCTGTGAGTAAGAATATATTCCATTATTTGTGAAAAGTAATATTTATGTGGATAGTGGGGAGATAGAGTTGTTCAAACTGGACGTAAACCGAAGGGCTGTAACGTTTTCACCGGTAGTGACAAATCAACGTAAAACGTTCATCAACGGTCTTCTTGGAGTGCCAAAGCTCGTTGGAGACGAGGAATAGTAACAATAAAAAGCGAGTTTTACAGTTTATTGGAGTTTACGTGGGTCGAGTCTCTCGAGACGCGGGAATCGCGATGTAATTTAGTGGGAATTCTTCGCTAACTTTCAAAAGGCAAAGTTCAGGGCATCCGGTGATTCCGTTCGTTTAAATACAAGTCATTAGTAATTGTTAAGGCGGTTGAATCAGTTTAATGAGTTTAACTCGGATAACAAATAGTCAAACTTTCGATTAAATAATTCCTCTTCTTCATTAAAAGACACTTTCAGACAACAGCTCAACCTCTGGTTCCAAAAAGAGAGGAAAAAAAATGAAAAAAAAATAAATAACCCTTACCAGATTAAATTCAAACTTTCCACTTGGTCACACGTTCATTATAGAATCTACTATGGCGTTAAAAAATGGTTCACGATATAAACTAGCCTGAAATAAATTTAGCCCAGTCATCACTTTATCCCCTGAATGGTTTGATCCTCCTTTTCCCTCCAGCCCTAGGCCCTGCACCTCCCTTCCTTCCTCGATGGATTCACTTTATTGGCACCTTTTTCCGAATAACGCTATTTTAAAGGGATAAAGAGATAATAGGCCGAGCCCCGAGAAGTCGAGGCTTCCTTCCCACGCAGGGTTTCACATTGATTCTAACGTCTCCCGTACCTAATATACTAACAGCTATACATATAGATATACAGATATATGTGCACGTATGGTTGGGCGTGGGTAAGGTGAGCAAGGGATGCGCAGAATGCTTTTACTTCTCACACATATAATATTATGAACATCGTACGAACGTGTGTAGAAAACACATTACCCCTGTTTACCACACGCCCCCGTTCTTCGATTCTATATACCATACTCGTGCCAGCTAGGCTTGTTCAACACACTTCGAGGGTATGGGCTGGTGCGTGATAGAGATAAATAACTTACCGTGATATATACAAGTGTTTGAGAATTTGTAACAGAATTTAGGAGATGAAGACAGTGGGTATAGATATATGCGAACAGACAGCGTACTATGATCTAAGTTAATCAGTTCGCATACGTATAGTGGCGAAGTGTTTTACCTACTCGATATATAATAGCTGAGAGGAGCGAGGGATGAAAATTACAACATCGTATCTTTGATCAATCGTTTTTTTCCTTTCACAGACTACAGTCAAAGGGCACCTTGTGGTGTGGGAGGTTGTACGGTGTTCCCTTTGTTCATATTCATACGAATTTTCGACACGTGAAATTCCCCCTCGCCTGCGCGTTATGCTTTCTGTTGTAAATCGGAATTTAAAATGTATAAGAGAGGGGTTCCGGTGTTCCGAAAATTGTTCGATGAACATTGAACGCTGAACGGGAATCGATAGCCGAGCTTCAGGCCTTTGAAGCGGGTTTAAACCCCTACTTTCGTACACACCGTTATACCTACATAAATAATACATAGTATCATATACCTACCTACCTACGGTTCACATAATAGTGGGCAAGAGTTCGTGAGATGATCGAGAAGAGAAAAGCTAGCTTCGTAAAAGTGTCAAACGTCGGAGTTTCAGGACTTTGAAGTCGGCTCGGAAGTGAGTGACGCTTTGAACTACCGTAATATATACAAAAGCCGGAAGTCCATGGTCTACAAACTTCATTCTGATCAAGGTGTGTTCACTTTTTTACACAGCTTCGATTGCTTCGGGCTTTTAACACCGTCAAACGCGAGGAAAGATCTACGATACGAAACGAACGTGCTTTAATGGCAGCGAAGGTAGAGGAGGAAGGATTAAGGAGATTCAAGGACTTAAAAATGGAAGGGAAAAAGGAACATAGGATTCGAAGAAAGAAAGTTCGAGTTCACTTAAATATTCTAGCAGTGCGATGAGAAATTAAATTTTTTTTCCTAACCCATGGATCAAAAAGGGTCCTTTTGACGTCCTTTCCTTTCACCCCTCGTCTCTCGATATCCTTTTCACCTATAAAATGCTTCGGGTTCTTTTCTCATTTATCATGTCGATTTCAATCTGCTTATGGAGGTCGAGGAGAGCGAAGAGAGCAAAGTTCTAGGGAGGCATTTGATCTTCATTCACTCCATCATCATATAAGCAAATGTTTGCACATACACATGTATATAGATGGGTTTACCTGGACGGTGACATGATCAAGAATTTTCAAGTACGTAAATAAGTGGCTATATTTATGAATATTCGCAGACAAGGTATTCGAAACACCGTAAGGGTCGGTCGGTCGTCGTCCATCACATCTGAACCACATAAATAATGTCGGATGGGCAAACCTGGGCGAAACCTGGGTGAAGCTGCACAGGGTAACGTGAGTTATGAATCGTGGAATAACAAATACCCCTCGCGATATTGCTTTACCTATACGTAGATGGGTATATACATGAATACATCCGGTTATATGGTCTTCTATCCACTATCCGGGCCTTCCAGCTCGCGTCTTGCCACCCGGAGGCGTATTTACCGTAGCTCGAAGCTACGGTGGTACGCGAGATAGTATCCTCCGTCGTCGTCTGTCCATGTTGTATCTTCGGCGAATCGCGATATGGAAATTACTTGAATTTCATTACGGACTTTCGTGCGGGTGTACCACGTGTACGAGCAGCGCCGTTTCTACCCATGGAGCGACTGGAGCGGTCGCTCCGGGCGCCTAAGAGTCAGGGGCGCCATGAGACTTGACCGACAAAAAATTGATGATTATTTCAAAACAAAAATTATTAGGATATGTGAAAATGAGTCGCTCAGCATAGACGCTACACAGCGACCGAGATTTTAGAAGATAATAAAAGCGTGTTAAAAAGAGTATTATCCGTTTGGTGTGCACATGAGTAAGAAGGGGCGCTCGCTTGCTTTTCAGCTTGTGAGCGCCGCGTCGCATCCAGCAAGCGGCCGGGGATATCCCGAGAAGCGTCGCGTTCGGAACAGTTCGGACGTGCTCGTTCAGTGCAGTTTCAGTAACTCAAAATTATAAAAAACTATTTGCGTTCAACCATTAAGACCTCAAGAACGCTTGGTTGGTTTGGCAACGATTTCAATTGAATCGGAAATATGTGAGTCTTTGGATTACGATGACCTCATATCCGAATTCGCCAAAATTAGGGCAGGACAAGTCCAGCTTCAATAGTTTTTCGGGAACTCAAATTCATTATTCAAAAAATAGGGGGGGGGGGGGGGGGGGGGGGGGGCAGTAGAATAGTCCGCTCCGGGCGCCATTGGGTCTAGACACGGCGCTGTGTACGAGACGAGGCTACATACGTCTATTTGCAGGGTGACCAAATTTAGAAGAAATAAACAACAAGCATTCTTTTCGCCTGTAATATCAAAGGACTGATTTTGTCCGACACCCTAGCGTTCATTCACGAATAATTTAATTACCGAAGGGATTCGCCTGGCCGAGAAACTTGGGGGTATACTTTATCGTGCACTTTGAACACGGTTTAACGACGTTTGGCTAAAATTGAAGAGCGGGAAACGGTTTCGAGCAAAGTCAATTAGCAATTGGGTTACACACTGCGGTGATTACTAAAATGTCGACTAACAGTGCTAATACAAGTCGATAATCAATAACGTGGAGTGTAGAACACGTATACATAATACGCATGTATATGCATATATACATACATGTATAGTATAACCGAAATAACCTAGGCGTTAGATATTGTTAGCCTGGTGCAGCTGCAGGCTGTGCAGCATGGTGCGGTACGATTCGGAGTCGACATACATGTATAATTACAGGTAGTGAGCGAATTTAGATTCGTCAGCGTGCCAATTATGGCTGGAGAACCAACTGCAACGGTGCGAATTTCCATTTAGAACAGTTACGTCGTTCATCTTTCAATCACTAGACTCGCAATCGAGTAACAAGATGAATAGTCTCCGCTCTACTCCACTCTGCTACAAAAGGATCAAAGAAATCTTCATGCAAATTTTGTATCCATGACCTCTTCGCGTTCTATTATCTCAATCTATCTAGTAGGTATGTAGTCGAAGTGCGAGTGCAGTGGCCAATTTAGGGTAATTCGTTGCACCAGTTTGTTGGCGACAACCATTCCACCGCACTGCACACACTGCCTACTGGATCTCTTGATGCACTTGCTTCTCTCACGTTATATTCTACGCCATTTTATGCGACAACGACATGACCTGGCCTCTGGACTTGGGTCTTTCGTCTTTGCAAAGAAACTTCCTCAAGTTATACAGTTTTTTGGTCTTCTATCGCATTGGGATCCTCCGCCCTCGTCCTACTCTCATCCTTTGTGTCTTCTGCAGGAACAGTGAAATATTTCTCGAACTAATTCATCAGCGATCAAACGTAGTGAAACTTTGACAGATATCGTGACTTTTATTCTTCAAATTGTGTCTCTCGTTTTTCTTTTCCTTGGAACGGACAAAACGGATCGTTTTAAAATTCTGTTCAGAAACTTCGCCTCGAAGGCATCTTCAGAGATTGAATCAGAGTCCTGTTGGGATATTGTATTCTTTTTTTTTACTTCTTATGTAGATTTGAACCATGATCATTGTGCGCTGAGTTGCCTGATCTTTAAAGCCTATCGGATTTATAGAATAATTAGTTTCTATCAGAGGAAATCTTTGAGGAGATATTCATTCGGTAAAGATAAGAAATCCGGAGATCTGATTTGCCTCGGAATATCCTAGAGCTCCCAGTATTCTTGGCTGCGGTGAACAACAAATCCTTCAATTTCAAGTTAGGGTCCGGATACGGGCATGAAAATGGCGAAAGATCCCGTTGCGGGCCTAGGGCGTATAAGTCAACGTATTATGTGGCTGACATTTGAGACTTGGAAAAGTCATAGACGTCATTTTGCTTGTATGTTTATTCCACGTACTTTACCTGGCAACCCTAACCAGGTCGCAATCTGCATAACGGGACTGTATAAATTCAAATTACATCACAGGAGACAGCGATCAACGATTGGCACACCCACTACTACGCGTAGACATCGACTGTATAAGAGAATAATAAATCAAGCATACAGAGTGCTCCGAAAATTTTCAATCTAAATAACTTCTACGGAATTTTACCACCAGAATACGACAAAAAACAAATTCATTGTATCGTGCGTGTACTGCTACGAAAAATCCAGTTTCATTACTTCAACGTGTCCAGTATAAATGGTCTTTACTTTCACCCATCATATAGTAGTTTTTTTTTCTCTTTCAACGGCACAAATATGTGCGAGGTTGTAAAATCTTGCAACAACAACAAAAAAGCAGTTATTGCCTCGGGCGAATCGGCTTATAGGAAAAGATCTTTGAATTTTCAAATGTCAAACGTGCAATTTTCTCCGAAGATCCATCTTCCGTGGTTATATCGGGAGTTTGATTATCGTTGGAATGAAGTGAGAGACTATTTTCGGAAGCGTTAAAAAATTCACGAACTAAGGGTAAGAAGGATAATAATTGAAGGTGAATTAATACCGCGATCTAATTCGGGGACCAAACAATTTTCTAAACGTGTACCGCAGATAGCGTTAATCTCGAAACGGTTTGGCTGGTGGTAACCGAAGATCAACCGCATTCAGCGAACCGGCAAGAATAACGTTTATCCTGTGATCTAATTGAATCAGTCAAGAAGGCGAAAGGCCTTTAATCCCCCCATCATTTCAGGCTATCCCTTATTTCTGGCTCGACCTTTGGGGAAAGGATATATACTTTCCTGAGGTAATGCGAATTCAAGAAACGAAAAGATGAGCCACGATTATAATAGGCGGATTCAGGCTTTACCTTGGAAAAGGATATATTAAATTTTCTACCACAAATGATCGTGGCCTCAAGGATTCACGGCACATAAGATTGTCTCGTGTGAGGAGGCGGAAAAGAAAAGCTTTGTCGCCTTCCTGGTCGGAGATTCTTGACTGTTTTTTTTTTTTTTTCTTTTTTTTCCTCAGTTTGGGTGGAAGTTGGAGTGGTAGTTGTAAGAAGCACGTCCTCGGGCTGATGTTTCGGTGCTTTTATCGTTCACGTTTTGATTCCCGTTACGATGGTGGGTGTATATCCTCTCCTATTTTCGTCACCGTAAGCGTGGGAGGAAAAAGGAGACCGCGAAGATGCCTGCAGGACGAGCGAATAACGAGAATAAAGAGAACCCACTTACAGTAAGTGCCTATACACCGAAGTATTTCCTTTGTGGTCATGCTGTTCTTGATATTCTTTGATTATTCCTGTTTTCTAGTTGTTTTTCTTTGTTCATACAGCTACTCCGGCTCTTTGCTCGAGTAAAAGTCAGCTTCTCTCGAGAGATCTTTCAGGAAGGTGAAACTTACGTTTAATAAAAGTCTTGAAGGACAGCTTTGCTTTCGAATTCGAATTGCAAAGAAAATTTATGTTATGACCAAAATCCCTGTATGCCAATACGCGAATAATTTCCTCTCAATGTAAAGAATCCAATTCGCTCACCTGTACTCATAAATCAATTAGATTACCCATAATGAGACGTAATCAAATTTTCATAAAATTCATTCGGTCTCCTTTAACAACGATCGATACGTAATTTGCGGATGTACAAATTGGCAAATCCAAAATAAGTGAAGAGTCATAGAGCACGCCAAGTAAGAAGAGGGAGCTGATTTACGAGGGACACGGTTAGCGTTAATGTCCCTACCTGCTGCTCAATTACCGGTATAATAACAGCACGTGACAACGTAGCTCGTTGGCTTACTCTCAACGACTTTAGTTCAGCTGGTACAAAGTGCGATCATTATTAAAGACTCTAGTGCCTACCGAGGTAGATTTTTAATCAATCGACACTAACTACGAGCTTAAATTGAGGAATAAATCATTAAAAAATCACATCGCACCTTGTACTAGCATTATACATTTTTACATCATTTAGTCGCTGATTATCTCAGTTAATATTCCGGTTATACTTTTTTATTCATAAATCTCAATGGCATGGAAGATTTTCTCAATGATTTATAGGATAATTTATTATCCTCAGAACGAGCGAAAGAAGTGCATCCTGATTGCTAAAACTAGACTCTAATGAGTTTGCGAATAATTGCTCGACGGATTCGTGAAATTTTATTTTATCAAGTAAATCCATCCAATGCCTCAGGCTGGATTTATTCTATCTGGCGAATAGAGATGTCTGTGTATACGTTATGCATCTATAAGGCTAATTGAAATTCTGAGTAAAGGCACCGCGGAAACAGTTAGCGATAGTTTAAGTGTGAAACATTTGGACAAGGTACACGGATTAATTGACGAAGTTTACGGCGATTCAGCTATTTCAGTGAAAGTGGTAAATGGGGTTTGCCAGAGTACCCGCGTCTACGTGAAACCGAAAAGTTAATAATGACCCGTTGAGCAATCAATTTTGTTAGACGAATTCATCACAGTTGATATAATATAGGGATAAAGTTACTCCCGCATTTAGGAAAGCCTCGAAGTCCTGCGAAGCCCTGAAGCAATTGGCTGAATAAGATGACGTTTGTCACGAGTACCTAGTTCGGAAATTGACGAAAACTTTGAAGGGAAATAAGGGAAATAGGAGAAATTCGGTCGGTCGATTCTTGCCCTCTATGTAGTAACTATGTGATCAGAAATGTCAGTAACAAGTTTTCTAATTACCGTCACTTCCCCTCCCTTCTCAACCTATTTACTGCCCAGACGTGTGACACTTTGATTGGATACCTGTCGGCTATTCTCATTACTCTATTCTTATTTAGTCTTAAAAATTGCGATTAGATTTACCGTCGCGAATCTAAACTGTACAGATGTTCATATATAGTGTACATCCGAGCTATAAGGTGAGAGGTAAAAGACAAAAGGTGAAAGGTGAGAAGTTCAAGGTCTCTCAAGACAAGGGTGAAGTTAAACCGATGTATTTTAGTACGTTTCGTAAATAACTAGAAGTAATAATTGACACTGATGTCTTCCGAACAATTTACCATAACGAAGACATATTGTGATTGTCTGCGGTAGGTATGGGTATAATAATATCGTAACAAACAATTTAATAACGTCAAGACAGCAATCGTTCCGATCATAGAGCTTGGGATAATCACTCAAATCAGCTCAGAGATATCGCGTGTCTTATTGCCTTTAATTCCCTTCGCGTTAGGGCGTATTGTGATCGCGTCCTGATGGATGAAATATTATACCGTTTTCGCAGCCCGGTTTGACATTAACTGTAACACGAAGACCACTCGCCCGAAACGTCATACCTGGGCAAATCATTGATCAAATTATGATCTATTTGTTTAAAAAAAAAAATTTCAATAAATTTTGACGCGAGTTAAACCGCGACTTATCCTCGTGAAATTTTTTACTTCTGACAAATTGGTGAGATTTACGAAGTCGCTGGTTATAGTCTGGAATTTTGGCCAGCTATTTTCGGCCTGTGATTGTCAAGATGACATAGTCCCCGTCATTTATTGGATGTTTCGACGCGAATCTACGCGGTCTGAATCGATAAAATAGGGGAGAGACGACAGCCGCCGCCACCTTTCCCTGAGCTTTAAATATAAGCTCACGGGCCAGTTAAAGGTCAAGGTTAAGCTATTTGCTACCACGGCCAGGGGCGCGTTCTGGGCTATACACTGAGGCCACTCTACAGCACATATACAGTGTACCCAGAATACGTACACGCCACCGACAGTCTGCAGTGCGGAGGGTCTTTTGTATAGAGAGTCGTAAGACGAGAGTGATACTTGAGAAAAAGCAAAAATATATAAACAAAAGAAACTCTTAGGAAGAAGAAACGATTCAACGGCTGAGTACGAGACCGGAACTTTTTACACGATTAAAACGGCGACTGCTAAGGGCGAAAGCCGCTCGTCTGATACAGGATCCAATCACTTTCGCCGCATCTTAGGAGAAAACAAAAATCAGAACTTAATAGAGCTTTTCATCTTGTTTCTATACCGTATTGACGGAAGACTTTGACACGATGTACGTTTGTAGAAGGAGGTAGCTGGAACCGGTCGTAAATTCGCGATCACGTTTCGCCCGGTACTGCGGCTGTGTCAGAACTTCTGTAAACCTTTGGGTGGTTTAGCTCAGACCTTGTCAAGGTCGGGCGAATTTACAGGCTAGAGAAGTCCCAGATTAATTCGTTAAATCTATGGATAAGGGGGACGGTTGAGCTAAACGAGCTCAGTAGCCTGAATTAATTATTGAGAGGGTTTTCCCCGCGCGGTTTGTAATGATTGAACGAGACGAGTAGGAAAAAAGAAGAGGAAAAAAGAGTAATCGAAAAAAGACCCACTCGTATCAG
The DNA here is from genome assembly GCA_944452935.1 of Rhogogaster chlorosoma. NCBI lineage: Eukaryota > Metazoa > Arthropoda > Insecta > Hymenoptera > Tenthredinidae > Rhogogaster > Rhogogaster chlorosoma. Next base: position 23,898,552 of record OX101800.1, on the reverse strand, counting down.
CGATACAAACCCATTACTTTCAATTAATTAAATTGTACGGAAAAAAAAAACGACCGGCGAGCTTGCGCAGACCTTGAATCAGCCGTGGGAAAAGTCCGGGCGATACGTTTAACGGCAACGCGATGGTACCCGCCTAATGTATGTGCGCGAGTACTAAAGCGCGAGAATATTTCATCGGATGAAATTAATCAGTCGTAAAATGACGAGGAAACAACGTTTATGCATTAGACCTCGAGAGAGCCTCGCAGCTTTCGCTTTACGTAAGCTCAACACGATCCCTCATGTTTAAGCACGCGTAAGATACGCGAGGGCTTTGGGACGGACATTCCGCCTGCGATTTTGGGACGCGTTTCCTCCGCCCCGAACTGTCAGTAGAACAAAAAAATTGGCAAATGTGTAAAAAATGGAATGTGAAAGATTTGATTGATGCTTGCACTCGCTCCCTTTTTCTCTCCCCGTCTGTTTTGAGGTGAGTTTGAAAGAGTGATATCCGTCGGTTGGATTATCGAAAATTGTGACGTGTCTTCGGGAAGCTACATTATACTTGGTACCCACCTACACCCTCGCATGCGCAATAAATATCGACATCACCCGCAGGCAAAAGCTTGAGACCGCCATTTTGCCCTTTCCCCGCGCAACCCTCAACGTTCGTTGGGGTTGCGGCTATATATTTTCCTGGCTTCCTTCCGCCAGCCTCTCGTCCACCCCGACGGGGTTTCCCATGCCCCTTATTTTCCTTGGCCAACGAAACTCGCAGATGTATCTAAGAGAGGCCAGACCCCAGTCCCCGTCCCCATTCCCATTCCCATCCCCATCCTCATCCCCAGTCCACACTCGGTCTTACAACCCCCGCAGCTGCAGCTTAGATTTTACGACTGTTTTAGAGGGACCGCAATCCATAACTCGAATCGGGCAACGCCAACACTAACTTAACTTAGGAAACTGAACTCGCGATATCCGCGTTGGATTTTCCCGCGGATCGATTCAACCCCGTAACTTACTAGCGCGGCGGGGATTATCACGAAAGATCAGAGGTCATTTCCGGCATCTTTTCGCGGGTGTAATAAATCACGATATGTTATACCGAGTAGATTTTCTTCGCCATTTAAAAGATATGCGAGATAGAAAAGAGAATTATGTTATTACGTATTTTTGACGTGGAAAAATTGCACCGGAATCATCGACACAAAAGCCCTTTGCGTTAAAGAAAAGGAGTTCGTAAACGAGGCACGAGATATCTGCGTGGGGCACCGTCACTTCATGCGAGTTATAACCTACTCCTGCGAACGATGTCTGTTTAAAGTTTTAATGAACATTGAAGAACCCAGGATGAAAATTCTTTTTGTGGGTCGTTCCCGCGCGTCTTTCTTACGTCTGAACTTATTTTGGAGTAAAAATGTTGTTGTCATACTTCGCCGGCCCTTCGACTAGGTACTATAGAAATTAAACTACATATACTCGTTAATACACTACAACGCTTCGACCCACATCTCATACTACTGCAGCATAACTTTTGTCTTTTTCAAATCACACAAATAGCCAGAAGACAGAGGACGAGAATTTATGTCAACCCCTTCCTGCTTTGGTAATTTATCTTTTCAAGAATTTAGGAGCTCTGCTGGCGTATGTGGCGATGTGCGAAAGCACGAGGCAGGGATCTCCATTAAGTGAGTTTGGTAAGTCCGTCTGGTTTCTTCCGTAGTCCGGAAATGACGTAAAGCTGAAGCGGAAATCTAGTGGAATTAGTAGGTATACCAGTGGTTTGAAAAATATGGTTGTTTCGCAGTTGTTATCGGAATGGGAAAAGTTAGGCTGCCGCACACCCTCCGCAAGCTTCGCCCAAGAATTTTCTTCCCACTCGATTTTCTCTCTTTCACTCTCCCTCTCTTTCTTTTTCTTCAGCAGCTACGAATCGTGCGAATAATTCAACGCTGTCAACTTCTAAAATAAAAACGAAAGGACTTAGACCCCGTCCAAGAGGCACGATGCATCTTTCAGGTAGCAAGGATAACTTTCCGAAACGGTGACTTGGTCCAATCTTCAATGGTTTGAGAAAGATTCGATTGGTGATGTATAGCAATCATGGCGATACCATTCTCTGCCATAATACATTCACGATGTGCAATGGATGAGAAAGCCGAATGCAAACCAATTCCGCGGTATAGTTCAACGCGATTATATTGACGTGGCGTCGTGCGACCTGTAATCAGCAGCCGCTCGTTTCGTAGATCACAGACTCTTCGGTAAGAAGAGTACATCTGATCGTAATGTTTTCTGGTTTTGTAATCCTAGAACTTTGCCAACAGCTCGTTTCAGGCTTCTAATTTTGATCTATTTTTTTATTTTCGCGATTCCTGGTAACGGGAGAAGCCGACTGTACCCCAGTATCTAATGTCAAGGTGAGGCGACGATTCTAGCACGTTTTAAATAAAAACGTATCATTATTCCGCTGCCCTAGCTTCCTCGCGGAAATAATCAGGGAAACTGCACAGGACAGCTTTTGTTCTCTTTAACTCGTGTCGTCGCCTAGCTAAACGAGCAACGAAACACGACGAGAGACTTCATTCGTCAGACATTTCATACTCTTCCAGTATACCAACGTCGGCGCTATACATGCGCATACGTCATTATAATTTGGGTTGCGCAAAGGGCCGAACCAGGAGCCACTAGAAGGTACCAGAGCCCAAGGTACGGCAACGTTATCCAAATAAATGCAGATTATGCAAGAAGCTGTTTCTTGAAGCATTAAGGATTTGTTTGATTCTAAACATCGAGTTTGAATAGTGATTGAAGTGAGTGCAGAGTTTGCGCGGCTCCAAAGCCGAACTATGTCAACAAGACTTGAAACTCTGTATCGCGTCAAGTACACTTCCGTTCTCTGGTAAGATCACGACCTATATGTTCCTGCGCGCGTATTAATGCGCTGCAGCTAATTACCCCCAGGGCTTTACGCTTCCGAAGTCTACCTACCCCTGCCTCGGGTAAGATATAATTTAATTACGACTACCAAAACATCCCCGTCTACGGTACACGAATCCTCATAGAATTCGAAAAATTATCCGGAAGTCTTTATAGACTTCAGACGGAAATCCTGCAGGTCTAATTTTCAATCTACGAACATGCATCGCTATTTGTTACAAATTGTAGAGGGAAGAGTTCCGAGCTATTATTGTTGAAAAAAAAGAATAGGAAATGAATAGAAAAAATTGATGTAGATCTGATGAGGAATATCGAATGTCAAAGTACAGAGATAAATAATCTGAAAAAGAAATGACAAACATAGAAAGAGAGGAAAGACTACTCACCGATCGCTTGACGCTCAGCGGTGGAGTCCTTCTCTCTTGGGGAAGATCTGGAGCAAATTCCGAATGAAAATGATTTTCACGCCACGAAAATAACGGGATTAACAATAAAGTAAATCATCAAACTCAAGCTCGGTGTATTCGGAGTTTAAAGCCGTCGACGTTGAGTTTAAAAAATGTCTAACGAGACGAAAAATATCGTTATCGAACTGACGAATTCTCAATGCCGATAATCAGACAGGATTGACGCGTGACGTTTGGCTGTCAGCTGACCAAATTCAGAAGAAGAAAAAAAAACTTTACTCTCAATCTCAACGCTCAAAGTAAAGAACGTGAATGAACGGGTAAACGGGGTCGCAATTTGACACTGATGAACGACAAAAATTTTCAAGCTTCTTTATATATAATTATATGTATATATATACCATGTATATACAGTATATATATTATGTAAATATATATATGTATATATATTTTGGGGCAAGCGCGTGCACTCCGAAAATGCACAACCTGTACCACGTCTCGACGTGAACAGCGCGCGCCGCGCGAAAGTTCTCGCCTATATAACGAGCCGACGGATCTTGTGACGTCACGACGCCTAACGTGACGTCACTGCGCAGTTGCCTAGCAACGTCGGCGCAAATCCCGGCGCGATAACTACAAACGGTTACCTACCTACCTATCTATCTACCTACCTACCTACCTACCAGATGCACGCCCGGGCCGTACGAGCTAAACTACCCTCCCGGCACCCTGGGATTCTCACCTTTATCGCGACACTCGACGGCCCTGACCAAACCTCGGGCTAGTTTCGCGCCCCGCCTATGTCCGACAAATCTGGAAACGTCGCAATTAAAACTAGACGCAGATACATGGCTGGCTATTGTTTTTGCAATCTTGTTCGTGCGGGGGTTCGATCTATACGCCCCTAGAGATAACGAGTCTGTAGTTTAGGCGAGATCTTTGAATAATGAGTGTCTTGAGGCGTTTTCGAATATATACAGAGAAAAATGAGGGTTTCGGTTTCGAGATAGAATCGCTCGTCTGTTCTTGTTTTTATTAAAACTCACCGAATTTATAGCGATAATAATTTTCAAGGGGGGCAGAAAGGGGATCAGATAATAAAGAGTTAATTATTACTCGGGGCGGAATTCGATCGGGCGGATTTGAAAGACTGTGCATTAAATCACACTTCGGTAGGTATTACCCAAGTTTAGCAATACCTGTTAGTACCTTGAGGAATTTATGGAATTTCACGATAACCCGTTTGAAATGCCGAACGACGCAATGTATGTACCTGCCTAGGCACTTGCTTCATACTCAGCGCATGTATGCATGTGCTGCCCAGACATGATACTGCATCGTTAATTTATCGGCGATTTATATCGGGAGAAAGAGAAAGAAGAAAAAAGTTTGAAAAAAAGAAAAAAATAAAAAATCTCAAAAGACGTGCGATGCGGTAAGCGCGAAAAGTTTTCAACCGATCGAGCCGTTTCCATGCCAACCGTTATAATCCCACAGTTCTGACGTCAGCGCTAAATGACACTTTTTGTAATAAAAACATACAGACAGATTTCTACGCAGTTTTTTTTTTTTTTTCGCCCGGGGTATGTTGCAGTTTACGTATAAACGAAACGACGCGACCGTGACGCGTTCGTGAAATGTTTGTGTTAAACATTTTTCGTCCAATTATAGAATGAATAAAAAATGACAGAGAAAATATTTCTGAGCGAAGTAATTTGGCTCACACTGTCCAACACCTTACTCTAGAATACTACATAATATGACACTGACGAGTATAATTACTATGGACAACCTTCACCGACCGTGATCACGTCGTCAATCTCCGAGACGACAAACCGGCCATCGCATTCAACCGAGTAGCTGGTATACACGAGTTAATTATTGTCAAACTCGTGAGTTCTCACTCAATTAAGATTGCGAACTCTTTTTTTATCAAATCCAGACATCATTCCAGGGTCATTTTAAACGTCAATCGTCTACGAGCCGTCAGAAACGTCGTAGGTGGTGAAGGATCGAACGTAAGTTCTTTACTGATGAGTCGCAGAAAGTCCTCGAACAGAAAACAAGAAGTTCTTTGTAGCTTTTCTGCTCTTTTATACCAAAGTATTTAATTCATGTAGTCAGTCTGATACTAAACTACTCAAGATTGATAAAATCGATATCTTCATACGATAAACTGGCAAAACTTGAGGCTAGGATATTTGAAATGATTCGATCGAACGTTTTCGCAATCATGTCACGCTCGAGACGGTTTAACAAATTTTTTTATTTCGTCGTTCTTATCTTCCGTCCAGTGTATATAGCTGTTAAAAAAAAAGTCGTGGGATCGCGGCCGTGATCGATACTGGGATAACGATTTTCTCTTTACAAACGCATACTCGCACGTATGGTGGATTTAATTATACAAGTTACATCAGGGAGATTACGTAAAGCGGTACATCCGTTCGATTATCGCAATCTGGAGATTAAATCTACCGCCCATAACTATATCTATACCGTCTCACGTCCGACTCAGGTTATTTGAAAGATATGAAAACCGTGATATAAGTATACCTATTGCTTTGGAATTGTATCATCGATCCAAAGATTCCATCGACATATGCGAATATATACGTGCACCATAAATTCTTTGACGTTTACTTTGAAGCAAATGTTTACTCCGACGTATCACGCTATATGCCCGCGATATTTCAATCCAAATTATATTTTCACGTACATCGGTACATACATATGGATAAATATCGTCGGTATGGGTTGTGACGTGAAAACATATCGCGATATAGGAATAATAAATCGACCTTATGAAATACACGAATTAACCTACCAGCTATACAGCTCTACTCCAGATAGTAGAAGCGACCGAGTTATACCACCTGGCAATAAAATGAATATAGGTAAATGTTTTTTACCTTAGCCTTTGTTCATCGCAACAGTATATAACGCGAGCGATAAGACCGAAGGCCATTTCACTAGTTCGGCTTATCGGAACGTGCGGTTTTCAATACCGCGACGCGTTTATCGGCAGCTACCGTAACTTTTGATTGTGATTATTTCCGGCTAAGGTCGAGGCTAGTTCGACCAGATATTGACTTCTGTGTATAATTGTAAGGTCAAAGGTCATTTGTCTCCCCTATTCATCGGTCAATGTAGTCGTTCGATTAAGGGACGAAACAGAAAAAAAAAAAAAAAAAAAAATGGGTGGAGAAATTTTATCTGTATATCTTAATTAAACATGGAAGTAAATATTCGGCTCCGCGATGCACGTAGCCGTTAGTGATTTCTCATGTATTAAAATCCTTTCCCACGCATCGCCTTAATTACAGATTCGCTTCCTCCGGAAATCCGAGGCATTGCCCAGCCCAAGAGTTCTGCTTTGTAACATTGTATAGCATGTATATCATGTACATCGATATCGGTGTAAAGTGCAGATGATAAAAGCCGGCGAGTGCATCTTATGCAGTAGCTAACAAGTTTGAACTGAAAGTTCTCAGCGAATATTCCTTTAGTTTCTTTTCTTATAATTACTTTGGCTGAGAAATAGCCCAGATACCCATGCAACCTTGTAGAAGCTATTTTCGAAGTGATATAAGCCGGGTAGAACCAGAAGCAGATATCCGTCAAGATGAAAAAAACTAAAAAACGATTTTTCTCATGCTTGCAACCGTGAATACGTGTAGGTATACAGGGTGTCCCAACTTAAACTGTGCCAACTCAAACCAATCCGACTGACTCGAGGAGGTGGTGTGTGTACCACCATCACGATCACCCCAAATGATTGCGATTGGAACATTACCTAACAATAAATGAGCATTTAACTACATGAATGTAGCATCGCTGATCATAATTGCAAACAGAACACCTATCGTGACAATAGCAGGTAATGACAAATTTCCGAGTTTCGAACAGTCATAAAACTAGGTTCGTGCTAGTTTCTCATGAGTAGTACTACTCGCAACCAAACTGGAATCACCATCTGAATCATTTTCCGATAGCAGTCCTCATTACCGAGATATTCTAATGCACAGTTTAAGCTGGGACGCCCTGTATATTCGACCGTAAATTCGAAGGATCTTTCATTCCGTTCCATGGATTTGAATGAAGCAGCCTGGAAGTGAGGAAATCTGAGAAATCCTTACACAATCTGTCTCAGAGGCGTTTCTCAATTCTCATTGTTACAAAATTACTAGCAAGATATTACACATGTATGTACAGAGAATTGAGCGGGTCTTATGAGAGCTGCGAAGCCGACATAAACTTGACACAGGCTTATCGTATGTTCGCCCTTTTGCATATGAAATGGGTAAAAAAAAAAAAAAAACATTCCGTTCGAGTATTCGGACTTTTTTTGATGATTTAATTCTGCTCATCGCCCGTGGGTTCATAAATGTGGTACGAAATGTATTGATCGACGAGTCTGCGGTGGCCTTGAGTTCGTTGAAATTGAGCTTTGGTGATATCCGAAGACTGGCAATTTTTCGTTTATTCTTTATCGGTGCCTAGTACCTCACTTTCGGTTTGGTAGAGCGAACGAGCTTTGGTATTGGGTTATTTTTACGACTGTCGTCGATCTGCGCCACTATCCATGCGAGCTTATCCAACTTTCTATATCACGAGGAATGGGGAGAAGGAACCCTGCAGCCTCCTTATGAAACTATAACACAAACTCCTTTCTTCTCATCTATCGCCACAACTTTTTCTCCCTCTTTCCCTCATTCTTGACAATTTTTCGACAAGATCGCTATTCCACAAGAAGCTTTGAAGAAATTCTTAATTCAAGTTCAAAGACATAACTATCCTCGGCAATCTGAAATCAAAGCTTGGGGACGATTTTCCAAAGCTTTTCACACCATGAATACGAAACTCTTCCAAAAAGATGCGATCTCCGTTTTCGTCAGCTGAAACATCACTGCGACTAGGTGTAAAGGAAATGTCTACGAATATTAACAATACTCTGCAGTAAATCGAACCCACGTACCCATTACTTTTATCGAATCTATATTGCTCGACGCGATTGCGGGGGAGCGAAATGGAATGGCAGTTAAATGTTTTATGACTCGCATGTATGCACTACTTGCCAACTGCAACAGTGCGGTGAGACGATAGGGGCTAAAAATGGCAGCAGATATCGCTGGTGCTACGATCACGTTAAGCAAATCGGATGGAGGAAATTTTTCAGGTAATATGAGCCAGAATCTGATCGAAATAATCTACGATTCGAGAGCTGTAATGAATTGCCTAAAATTAAAGCAAAGGGGGAAGTAAGGAGACGAGTGTAATGGATATGGATTGAAGACCGTTTTTACGATTGTGAAAATTAATATTGTTTCATCAAGTTGATTCTCTGCTCCGCATAAGACCAACTCGAGGTCATGGCTGCGCGGAATTAATTGAAGTTCGAAACTGCGAAGCTGTAAAGATACATCGCGGGAATCTTTCGACGCGAAGCAGAGTGTTCGCCTTGGAAGGGGATACTAAAGTTTTCAATTACCTTTGTTTTTCGTCAAAAATTTCTCCCGAGTAAAATTTCAGCTTAAAAACTTCCCGAGGGCTTCTTCCTCTCGTTTTTCCAGAGCGATCCTTTCCGGCGAACATTTCCTAAGACTGCCGAGAATTTTCCGCAATGAGCATATCTAAAATTGTAACAAGTGCCGGAGGAGTGAATAAAGAGAATTTTGTCGGAACCGTAGAAAAAGAATTGATGTCCTCTTTTCTTGACGACTTATTCTTACTTGGGTCATCGAATAAATCTCAAGAGGCTTTAAGCAAACGCTTGCATCCGTATAAATTACACATTCGAATAGTAAATGGCAAGCATTTTACAACTAGCTTATTGCCGGGGTTCGGTGAGCCTGACAATCCACACTCTGTCCAAAGGGTTGATTACTGTTTATTCAAACTCTGCAGCTGAAAGGCCACTGAAAGCTCGATCATCAATTACAGAGTTACGGGACTGTTTGTCGCACGCGGAGCCAAAATAACTTCCTCTCTCCTTGGGGCAGCTCGTTGGCAAGAAGTATTTGAACGGAACGTAATAACGAGCTTAATAAAGAACCGTCTGAGCGATTGCCAAGTTTTGTTCTCTATTTCATTGTCTTTTTTTCTCCTAGACGACGAGAGCTTACATTATGTTTCATAATTAAACTTGCAGCATTGTATGACTTGGCTGCATATATGCATGTGTCCACATTTATTCATTCGTCAAGTTCGAAGCAAGCTGCGTAAAAACCTTTTTTTTCTGTTATACATCACCGCAGAATATCGTGGAGAAATTTTTATGGCCATATTTTTCAGCGTTTTTTGATCTCGCGGTGGACACTTCCAGACTTACGACGTGGTTCACGACGTGGCCAAGGACGTCGAATGGCGACGCCAGGAAATGCCTGACTGAGCTTTCACCGTAGCCTGAGCTTAAATCAACCCTGACGTTTAGCTTATTGGACAAATTTATCCTTCGTCCACTCCGTAAAGAATCCAATCAATATCAATACCTACGCCGCGCGTTACCTGGCTGACATCTGAGAAATGAGTAGCCGGGAAATCAGCTTCCTTCTGATTTTTGACAGACGTCAGATATTCCCTGTCGAAATATTCGATGTTGTGATCTGCGACGACGCCACCCCTAGGTTGTACGTCTTCTTAATCTTCGGCGAACTTGTTAAGTAAATTACTAAAATTTTACCATTTAGTTTCGGTTCGCGATTGACTGAAAGTTTCGCCCTGATACGTTAGAGGGGAAATAAAACCAACCACACGGACGAAACAGAACGAGGTTAGCCTTTGAAATGGATGAAGGAGCTAATCGAATTAAGCTCTTGGTAGAACTACAATTGAATGAAAGTTACTCCTCTTCAGGTTCGATAAGACCGATGCAAAAGTTTCCTTCTTTTCGGAGAGGCTCGGGGCAGAGGGAATTTGAAAGAGTGGAAATAAAAACAGCCGACAGCATTTTTAATTCTTCGGATTTGAGTTCTTCCACCATGTTACATTTTTCCGACGTGCTTTTTAACGCCCCTGTAGGCTCAGTCCTCCTGTTACCCTTTCATCTCACTTTGAGTTAGTTTAATCCCTCAAAATTTTCCTCAGGCAAAAGGCTCAGATCCGAGAAACAAACTTTTAAACTTTTGCAATATAGGAAGATTTGACGGGACAGATAAAATAAATCCTATCTAGGTATGTAGATAAGTTAAGGAGATACCCACCCCTTTCGTAAAGGAGAGGTTTAAATTAATTTGATGCCCGAAAATCCTGAGCCTTGAAATCGAATATCTGATGGTGATCGAGGTAGATCCTAACGGGGAAAGGAGAGCCTAATCCTTGGCAGGGAATTTCCTTGCCCCGAGGAATATACATTTCAGTCGGTTCAGTCAGATAATACTCTCACAATATCGACTGCCTGCAGAAACTTCGTGAGACCTTGGCCAAAATCCTTGATAAGACTTTGCCAACATTTTTAGAAAAACTCGCAAACCCCCATATAGAACAAAGACGGAGCAGGTACTAAAAAATACTTTTATGCCTCGTAGAATTCAAGCCATAAGTTCAAACCGTTCTAAAACCTGAAAGCGACACTCTTAGTATTTTCGTACCCATAATAAACTCTATCGAAAGTCAATTGAAACGCCAAAACTTGTCAGACTTATTTCGCCATGAAAATTCACTGAACATTTTTTATCCCGTAAGAATAACTTCAGCTGACTCGAATATTTGGATCTGAATGTAAATTGTTGAGCCGAAATCTTTGAGCTCTCTTCAGTTTCGTAAATTAACTACATTAAGGGAGAAAATGTGGAAAGTTTTCTCTCCCCATGGTGGTAAGGGCGTACCACTTCGCGGTACTTCATGCCACTTCGGACTAGGTACTCGGGAATGCATTTGGGTCAAAGAATCATCAAAGCTCCATTATTCCGATGTAGTGGTCCGGGAGAGTCGGATGGGAACTGGTGAAGCACTGCCCCGTACTCGCCTCTATGTTCACAGGGACTCGGTCAAACGTGAGAATCTGGGTCATAGAAGGCCCCGGTACGAGGTGCAGAGAGAAGCGTGGGGGGAAGTTGGTACATCGATTGTCAACGTGCGGTTGCGGTTTTCCCCGACACTTCCGTTGGCTCGATCAATTTTCCGCCAGTTCTAACGCGCTTTTCCTCTCTCTCTTATAGAATCCGGAAGGCAATCAGTACGACAATATTGAAATTTCATTCCATCCCGTACGGGGAATATTGGACGAATTCAGCGAGCCGGTTATTCAGGTCGGATTTAACAAAACGATTTTTTTTGTCTAGAAAGATGAAGAATCTCGAATATTAAACAATGTGTCCGGCGTTTTTATCGCGTATAAAGAAATCTTGGAGATACTGTGATGGCTCGAATCTTCAATTTCATTTCCACACAGGATAAAGTCGAAAAATATCCAATTGATCAAAGATTAAGTGGGATCTGAATATTTGGCGAGTCCAGTCCAACTCCAGGTTCATAAATCCATATTTATACAGTCCACAAAATGTATCCTTCCGGGTGGACCAGTTTATGTAGTACATACATACTTAGGAGCGGCGTAACCAGTGGTCACCGACATCCAAATCGATCTGGGTCTTTGGTGGGTCGCGCGCGATTAGGACCAAGCTTATATGATAGCAAAGCCTGGTATGAGCTGGTATCTAGAATTCCGAAACGGAATAATCTGAGGTGTAAAATAGGATGCTTTGGTGTACGAGGATTACTCTGCTGATATTTGATATGCATGTGGGTGTATTAGTCTTCTTGCAAAAAAGAAAAAGAAAGAAAAAGTTCATCTAGAAATATGAATCCATGCCTGGGTTGGAAACTCGCGATTTATGTCTAGCAATCGATTTCTCAAAGATACGATCGGTATTTATGTTAGAACTCGTAACGATGATGGTGATGAGAAGCGCCGAGGTTTGCAGAGAAAATTGGCCAGAAATCATAGGGGTTTGGTAAAGATGCTCATTTGGAAAAAGATATTTAAGCGATGGCATAGGTTCGGTTTTCCTATTCCGTCTCGAAATGTTACCGGCGAAAGTATCGTTCTTGTTTCACCTCGTCGTACTAGTGGCAGCGAATGGTGTCCGAAGGCGAGAAAGTATTTATGGTGTGTTCAAAGTCCCTACGGTCTTTCTTCGTCCCAAGAATTTGGTCGAGAATTTCGAACGTACAAATTATGCGAATATTCAAATCGACGTCTTTATTGGCTCAAAGGTATTTTCATTCGCTTGAATAACTCGCTCACCAGTGATATTACAAATTTTACTTAATCAAAAAAATTCCCTTATTTTTTAGACTACGGATTCTAGACTGGCAGATCTTGTCGTTGAAGATTGTTCGCGAGAAAGTACTCTGGTAGTGAGCAGCTTGTCGGAAGCTAGACACCGCGTTGCATCCAGCCGAAACGCAATCGCAGATTCGAAGCTTAAAAATTTGATCCTCGTCTGGGATTCCGCGATCAGGATCGACCTCAAAGCTGTAAAAACGGCGTTTGGAAATCGGTGGAATTCGAGAGCTCGCGTAATTGCCTATGTCGAGAAAGTTGACAACAACACGGCGACGGAAATCCTGGCGTATTTCTGGGAGCACGACTTGTTGAACGTCGCTTTGACGTCTCAAAGCCAAACCTCTGGACTCGGGGAAAACTTTATCTACAATCCGTTTCTGCCAGGAAAATTATCCGGCTCCCAAGGAAGACTTGAGAAATTAAATTCCGGTGACTCAATGTTTCCAGACAAGCTTACCGATCTCCACAATCATACGATACCGATATCGGTATTCTCTTACTTTCCAAAGGCGAGTATGATCAATTTTACAATTCTAAAAAACGGAGCGGATGTCGAAGTCCTCCGTTCGTTATCCAAGAAGCTAAATTTCCGTGTAGATTTAAAGACTGCAAATGTTTATGGGATCAGCTACACCGTGCGTCTTCCGAGTGGCGAACAAGTCGGAATGATTGGAGATGTGCTCCTGAACAGATCGGATATTATACTGACTGTCCAGCACATGGAATCCACGATAGGAAGACGCGTTGAATTCACTTACCCACTTTTGCAAACTGGATATTGCATTCTGGTACCAAAAGCGAAGGTGATGCCAATGATAGCTCGTATGGCCTCGCCTTTTCGCGAAGAAATTTGGATAACAATTACAGCTGTAGTGGGACTTCTGCTGGTTATTTTTACCCTCATGGGCGAAAAGAAGAAGTTCATTAAAATTTCTGAACTTCTTTTTCACCACAGGTTCGGCAATATTCCAAACCGTATGTTCAACCGGGTACTCGCGATTTCTTGTATCTTATGGGCTTACCTGATAGCCTGCTTCTACCAGGCGAATTTCATTAACGAATTGATTCTGCCGAAATATTATAAAGATGTTGACACTCTTGAGGAACTTTACGATAGTAATTTGCCCTTAATTATCGGCGAGAATATGATGGAAGTATTAAATAATTCTGAGGTACCAGTGTTTAAGAAACTAGCAAAAAGGGCCATTCAGCATTTGGTTTTTCACGATTGTTTCGACAAGCTATTGGCATCTTTCAATGTCTCCTGCGGTGCTGATGAGTATATCAGTCTTCTATTGGCGAAGCTTCACACCCATAAAAACAGTACGTTTTTGACCCATTCGGTCAAGGAATGTTTGAGTCTCCACTGGGACGTTTACGTGGCTAAGGATGGTTTTCCATTTTTGGAAAAGTTCGATCAACTTATACGGGGTCTTTTGGAGACTGGACTCTACCACAAGTGGGTTGTAGATCTTACAAGTAAGAGACGAGTCAGGATCATAGATCCGACAACTGGAAAATTGACGATGAATCACTGCGGAGGAGTATTTGGCGTTTTACTTTCGGGATATATTATTTCCACATTAGTTTTTATCCTGGAACATGTTACGTTTGCTCTCTCCTTCAAGATTTCCAACGTTTTATCACGAATTGAAGGAAAAATAACGATAAAACTCGGTACGTTATTTCGTAGAAAAATTTAGTCAAGGATTTATTCAAGAATCAATCGATTTGGTAGAGATAGATACTTTCATTGACGTGTGGGCGTTGTATTAACAAGATGTAATAAGTTTTAAGGATCAAATGTAATTCATCGACGACGATATATATTTATATATTACTCTCGACGGAGAAAAGTCCAACAGAAACGTTTTTTCTGCCTTCTGAATTTCAGACGCGTTTTATAATTCAAATAAAATGTTTGAATGAATATAAAAAGAATTCTACTGGGGTTTTACGTCGTCCTACATGCCTGTGAAAATGTGCTCAAGCAAAGCATCCCGCTCTTTCGGTAGCCCAAGCTCGACGAAAATGATTCCGATAAAATTTGAATATGCAAAAATCCCGGAATCACGTAGCAGAGGCATTTTAGCTGTTAAAAAACCAAAGGTAAATGCAAATCATTCCAGGATTGCGTTACGTCGCTTAATAAAGTGATTAAGGCTAGGCCAAGGTGATTCCTAGATGCAAATCGGATGACAAGAAAAGCTGAGTATACGCGACATTAACTGCGAAGCCAACTTGCGAAAAGTTTCATTGGCAAACGGTCACACAATTCTACAAAGAATTTATTAGAAACGTGATACAAAAACATAACTCTTGTCGTTGTTCTTTATTAAATTTTGGTTCACGGGAAAAATTATTGTTTAACTTTGAAGAACAAATCCTGGTGTAATTTATATTCCATTAAATCTGTCTGACGAATTACTGTAATATTCGCTCGAGTGTTAATCAATGAAATTTGAGTAGTCAATGTACACGAATAATTTAAAGAATTGAATAAATATTGAACATCAAGAAATTTACGGGGTTGTTAATTTTGTGGAAATTTAGTAGTCTGCGTCTTAATACGCCATTTTGTAAAGCAGTTAGCAGTTTGATCCTTCTGTGTTATACCTGTCTACAAATGGGACGGTCTGTAGGTATACAGGGGAGTAGAAGGGGTATATGAGTTCAGAACAGCGAGGTAAGAAGGGTCGAATAAAATGGGGTGTGAAGTAAAAACGGAGGGGCGACAGGAGGGTACGCGAACAATAATCTTGTTAACGACGCATAGTCCTGGTTCTGAAAGAGCTATGGGCTTCCCCTGAAGGGGGAACACGTGCTGACGTCATGAGCCTACGTTTCCAAATTGTTCGACGTAATTGTGCGACATTAAGCGTAGGTACGTACCTGCAGTCCCTCGTGATAATAACTCAAAATGTTAGCCAGTTAAATATATGAAATAAATAATGACTCTTTCAACAAGTCCATTCCGAAATTTGACTAAAAAACGAGTCTGTGAAGGAATTGAATAAGTAATAAGCAATCTAAAGGGTCTGGCATGGTCTAATATCAACTCAAAAATCCCTGAGTTAAGTTGGCTCGGAATATTGGTTGGTTATTTTTCTACATTATATTCATACGATGACGTGTAATTTGGTAGTACAAAAAAAAAAAAAAAAAAGAGGAAGAAAAATATCACAGAGCGAGGGATCGATATTGGTAATATCATGAAATTAATAAAAATGGCACGTAAACGTGCTGTACAGCTGCTTGTCTCGTGGGGTTGACTATAATCAATTCAATTTCACAGCAAGCCCCTTGACAGTCGAGATCCGTGCATCGTACCTGTTATTTTATTACGCAAAGATAAGGCGACAAAACGAACGAATAACTTCCTGCCTTTCATTCGCGGACTTGTCTGTTAACACAGGTTGATAGTAGATCGGTTATTGTTGAATAGAAACACGTGGAATAAAAGCTGTCGAGTTTCTAGATCTTGGGACAAAATAGCTGGTGCGTTAAATCGGCAGATAGACGCACAATGGATAACAGAAAAATAACATACTTTCAACACCTGAAATTGCCCCATGGGCCTAAGCGAAAGTGACGAGAGAAGTATAAATTGTCATTTTTTGGCAAATTAGTTCCACTCGCTGGTATGTCGCGAACGCTTCTACTGCCGGTCATTTTTCTGGCTATTTCGTCAACGACGCTTAGCCATGGTTGTAAAACTCGAACATCGAGTCTTATCCAAATACCAAAGATCGGTAATCTGGACAATGCCATATTCGCTAAATCTTCACGGAAGGAAACTTCGGTTATCTACATCGTCGTTGCATCTAAGGTACGAAAGCTTGTTGATAGTAGTTTTTATATAATTAACTGTCAGCCGATTCACAGATCTGTAGAACCACTGGCATTAGATCTCACTCGATTAATTACTGTTTTAGAAAAAAGATTCTATTCTCGATCTCGTCATCGAAAAGTACGCTGATCTTGCACCACTCACCGTGCAAGAGTTGCCAAAGAAGCATTGGCCACAGTCGAGCGGATTTCAGTTCAGAAAGAATTACATTGGCATTGTATTAGGATTCTACGACACAACGACCCAGATAGACGTGAATGAATTGGAGTCAGCCTTTGGTCGGACCTGGTCGCCAAGAGTTTGCATTATTTTGTGGGTTCTCGAGGCAGTCGATCGGTCGCTAGATGAAGTTTTCGAAGATTTTTGGGCCCACGATGTTCTGAACGTTGATTTAGTCGTTCAAGATTCTGCATCCGGTCGTTGGGAGGTCTTCACGTATAACCCTTTCGTAACTAGCGATAACGGTGCTAGAGGTTCTATCGAGAAGCTAGAATCAGATGCCCAAGAATTGTTCCCTGACAAACTGACTAACATGTACAATTACAGCATTCCGATTTCCGTTTTCGATCAGTATCCAACGACGATAATGATCGGCGATTTTCATCATCTCGGCTTTGGTCCCGATACAGAACTTCTTCGAGTAGTTTCTCGGAAAATGAATTTCGACATTGACCTTAAGACATCCAGCGTGATGTCCGTCGACTACGTGACTACCGTGGGAAATAACAAACGTGTTGGTATTATTGGAGACATTATAAACGGGAGATCTGACATAGTTTGGAATCGACATTTTGTGGATATTTATTGGACAAGATATGTCGAACTCACGTATCCATATCACACATCCAAAACCTGTATTATTGTACGTAAAGCTCCCCAAGTTCCAATGATGTTTCGTGTGTTACTCCCCTTCCGATTTGCTACATGGTGGGCAGTTTTCATCGCTTTAGGAGTTATGTTCATTATCATGACTCTAGCTAAGGAGAAAGATATCTTTCCGAGGGTAATACATCTTCTATTATTTCAAAGCCTGGGTGTAATACCGAAGAGGAATTATGTAAGAGTTTACAGCATATTTTTCATTATATGGTCAATTTTTATGGCAAATACTTATAACGCAAACTTGACAGAGGATTTTTTGTTTCCGCATTATTTCAAAGAACTCGATACTTCCGACGATCTTTACCAAGAAAAGAATTTCACCCTCTACCTTGCCTACCGCGGATTGACTTCGATGCATAATTCTGGGATTCAAAGTTGGCGTCGATTTGCTGATAGAACAAAGACTGATTTTAGCCTTGAACAGTGCCTTGATGCGGTGGTCGCAGGCGAAAACGTAGCCTGTGCCGTACCGGAGTTAGTTGCAAACCATGTATTGGTGTACGAAAAGTGGAGAGGCAAGGATGGTCCTCAGCTTCACAAAATGAAAGAACATCTGAGTGATCATTGGGAAGCGTTTATGGTAAAACTAGGATCTCCGTATTTGTTAAAGTTCGATCATCTGATAAAGAAAGTAATGGAAGGTGGACTATACACGAAGTGGTCGATGGATGTAGTACACAATCGTGTATTCCTGCGTGAACCAACATACAATGACTCCATTCTGACCATGAAACATTTCATAGGATTTTTTCGCATATTTTTACTTGGGATGATCATGTCCATATTAACCTTTATCGTAGAGATATGTCATGAAAAGTATTGCCGTAAAAGCCCTCGGCCCGATTCTGGACTAAGATTAGATCCATGCAACCAGCGATCGGCTGTCGCACCTGCACCGCTGCCAAAGTCGGCCAAACGTGGGAAAGACAACGTTATGCCAGTGGTGACACAATAGTCAGTTGAAAATAGTTGTCATAGTTGTCTATGCGCACCCATAAAGAATTGAAGAATGTAAAAGATGGAAAAATGAAGAATTAAATAAAATATCTTTGCAGCGGATTGACGTAATGATTTGAATGTTTGGTAAACTGCTCACCTTTCCTGAAAATAAATGTCCACAAATTTTCATATTTCTTCTCCTCTCTTATGTCGGATTCAAAGGCTATAGAAGAGGCTTTACTTAATTGTCCAGATGAACCACTGCGCAGTTTGGAAACCGCAGCAACCTAAACAACCCCTTTTAACCTCTCGATTAATGGTACGAATTCATTATGTCTAACAATTGACCGCAATCCTTCTCGTTTATCAATTTGTAAACCACCAATTAGTCGTATAGAATTTGTGATGAAAAACTGTAAGCTCTGTGAGACTGAGGTTCAAATAGGGTCTGTGTGCTATAATTACTCACTTTTCCTTGGTTTCAATGATTATGTGATTAATCGGAAATAACAGCGGCTAATATTCTTGCTTTTCCGAAGTTCTGAGGTATTTAATCATCTCCTAAATTTTTCATCTTCTTAATTATCAAATATGGGAGAACGTCAATGATGAACGAGGCTGTACACTCTGCCTACAGCAAAATTCTGTTCATTTAACGATTATCAATTATTCAGTCTTTTACGAGATAGCCTCGCCCGGTTCAGTGATGTGTTGCTGGGAAAAAAGTTGTGTTAGTAAATATCCTGCAGCGTCAACTTAAAATTATTCACGAGTAGGTATTCGCGCTTTTTCTACGCCAAATCGCGCCCGAGGTAGTGCAGTGTGGGTGTATTTTTTCCTGGGGTGGCCTCCCCCGCTGGTAATCTCGACCTACGCGATGCTCCCCTTTCGCGACGACAAGAAATTTATCAGACGAGACATCGGGTTGAGAGAAGGGCGCGGAAAAATCCATAAGACTAATCGCGTGGATGAGGAACAACTAACTCTGCCGTGGCGTCACAATCATTCGAACGTTTACACAGGGTGATATTTACTTAGAAGAAACAATACTCGGCGGAGGAAGCTGTTTTCAGCTTTTTTAATCCCGTGGAAAATTAGCTCGAGTCCCGCTCCTCCACAGGTCATTAAAATTTATTTTACTTCTGGCTACCCAGTCTAAGTATTCAGCTCCTTCTTCCTATATTACAGGAATAATTGAAGAGCTGAGTATTATATAATTGAAGCCCTATAAATATGAGTGCTAAGAAACTTCGTTCAAATTCAAGTAAGAATTACTGATTCCATAAATTAAACGGGAGAATTACACTTTTTTCATTCACATGCGTTTGGAGCAAAGAAAAACTAATGTAGAACGCGATTTGTAGGATTTTTCTCGCAATACATTATGTTAATTCAGGTTCGGCATTGCGGTGAGCATGTTCGCAGGCCAATATCCACCCTTGCAGTTGACGTTTCAAGAAAATCGAAGCCCTACGTGCCGAGATACCGAAACGGGAAAAAATGGAATCGTCTGAGACGGATCGAGATGTGGAAGACTGAAATCGGCGCCAAGATACCCGGAGCTTTCGCAAAAAATTTCGACGACTGGTGCCAGATTTTTTTTCAAATATAAAATTTCCCTAAATCGAGATAAAATGAGGTAAATCCATCCCTTGGAGCGACCGCGGGTGTTGCCATGGCGACCTCTTTTCGTAAAAAAAAAAAGTAAAAAGAAAAAAAGTTCGCTGCAAAACTGGCTAAGCAGACTCAGCAATAAAACAGACGTCAAGTGTGAAATAATTATTTTTTATTGTACCGAACCCAAGCCTCTACCTGTCGTAGAATAGTATTCTTCTTAAGAATCCATTTGAAGAAAATGTGAAACGGAGCAGCTGGCAAATTGGATATGTCTGGTATAAACGCGAATGGCTTCGAGGTGCGAAGGTTTTTATAAGCACGTCCTTTACTACCAATTTCAAGATCTCCCATTCAATTGTATATTCCTTCTGTTTCTCAGGCATTACTTTTTTGTTCTATCTCCGACGATTGGCTATAATATTTCGTCAAAGAAACCATCGACTTTTTGAGTAATTAAACTTCCTTTGACAGACAGTATATAGGTATAGATAACTACCTGTGAAATTGGGCTTGAACCAAAGGTGACACGCGATGAAAGCTCAATCCTAGTACGGTAAAGAAAAGCCTGGATCCTGGATCGGGTGATCAGATAGGACCATCGTCGGGCAATTTGGCGAAAAGGATTCATGGAGTGCGCTGTGCGCGGTACCCCGTCGACAAAAGCAAAGAGATAATTGGTCGGCGAGTGTCAGGGTAATTTCGTGGAAACGATGCTGCGATAGAACTAGCGGGAGAGAAATAAGGGGACTTTGTATCTTCCTCTTGTAGTTGTCTCGATACGAAATTCTACAGGCTAAAGTAAATTCAGACGAGGAAAAACACAGGCGGACTCAAACCTTCTCGACTACTAAGAGATGTGTTCATTGATATTCTACTGGCAAGTAGACGTCGATGTTATACCGTCAGGCTGCAGAGTAGCTGTACGGAAGTGCAATTACGTTAATATGTTGATCTAC
Source organism: Rhogogaster chlorosoma (assembly GCA_944452935.1). Lineage (NCBI taxonomy): Eukaryota > Metazoa > Arthropoda > Insecta > Hymenoptera > Tenthredinidae > Rhogogaster > Rhogogaster chlorosoma. The sequence continues at coordinate 23,877,696 of OX101800.1, read as the reverse complement.
TACCGAGCGAGAACTTCCATTTCCAGGCGAACACAATCAAACGGATTCTATTAGACGTGGATTGGTGGGAAGTTTTTAGAAAATGGATGAAAGACTTGAAAATATACAGAAGAATTTAATTGGTAGAGCTTTCTTTTAATCTTTCGATTGATCCCAACGTCCTACCCTCCGTTAGTTGAGATTTGTACGGAAAGAACAATGTGTGAAATATTTGTAATAAAGTTTTTTGGAAGAGTTCTACTTTCTGGATACCCTGTGATATGTATAATATAAGTATATATATATATATGTACATTGTCTGGTAGAATGTACAAGGATGAAATTTATCTTTTGGGAAAGAAATGGTCTTGACAAATTGCAAGCCCTTGAGTTTTCGTCAGTCTCTAGAGAGTTTTGGTCTGAATGAAATTCATCCCGAGAAATAGAACGAAGTGTGTCGCTCCGGCGGAGAGTCTGGATTCCAGCACACCAACCAATTTCACGTGTACGCCGGGATCAATATTACGACGTGGGAGTAGGTAGAAGGGTCGGTGGGTCTCTGGGTCGACAGGGAAGCTTTTGGCACACCAGCGACACTGGGTAGTCGCTTTTGGCTGCTTCCGAAAACAACTCCCGAAGTACTCGCTTAAGGATCCCAATTTCGGCGTGGAGACTCAATTAGAGAAATAGAATGGGAATGAGAATGAGAGGAGAGGAGAGACGAGAGAGAAATAAAGAGTCAAAGAGAAAGCGAGAGCGAGAGCGAGAAATGAAACGCGAAGGGTACTTTTAATTGCCATTTTAATCTCCGGCGAGTCTGCGCGTACCTACTTCGTCTCTAGAATTTTAGGGTAAGAATTTATACGAGCTCGCCGGATCTGCGGGGTCAAAATTCTCGCTTGAAAGACACGAAGAGCTTGAAAGGATTCTCTCAACTTTCTATTTAAAGTTTAACCAAGATGACGGGAGCTTTTTTTCGGATTCTTTATAGTACGAGGAATTAAACGCGAAACGTATAATTTCGCGAGCAGATACTCAGTGGCCTTTTATCACTCAATGAACGATCCCACATCGATCTTTTTATCAGAACAATCTGTTTGAATGCCATGATTTTATACAATTTTTCGAATCTTTCAAGCAAGGATGCACGGCTTAGTAAATGGGATGACGATTTATGTATCGTGCGCCTCCCTTACTTTTCTCACTTCAATACAGGAGGGAGTTGAACCTGAGCCGTAGATCTTGGCTATATATAGAAGAATAGAGTTTCCACGATGGTAAGGAGATACGAAATGCGGCAAAGGGATTTCCGGAAATTGTTATATCAGTATACCTGGCACCCCGATCCGGGATGAATTCTACCTTGTTTTGCCCTGACCTATCTTCCGCCCTTGGCAGCTACCAGGCACTACTAGCAACCGTAACTTCTGACCCGTAAACTTTAACAATAAGCTGTAAACTGTGAACTGTGAATAAGGCATTGGATCGTTCTGTAAATTGATCGTTTTATGGAAATAGCGATGATAATAAAATCGGAAGGTGACGCGAAGCTCGTTATCGAGGCTTACGTATAAATCGTTTAAGCAAGTTTTTCGATCAAACTTTCGTTGCACAACGTCTGAATTTAATCGAGTATATAAACGAGTGAAATTCGATAGTATATAATTACTATCCTCCGGTTGTTACATGGCGTCCGGTTAACAGCAGCTCGTCCCTTCAATTAAAATAATTATCTTCCGGCGCCCGGAGAACTGTCTTCGATTTTTTGAACCGGTCCTGGTCCGTGGTTCAGATCCGAGTATATGGCTCACGATTCAGTTTCGTCAACAATACTTTACTTAAATTAGGTTCAATAATTCATCGAAATGGCAAGATGGTTATAAATTCAGGGTTTAATACTCGAGAAATAAAGGTAGGTATATACCTAGCAGAAATATTGCGTATTGCGGAATTTTCAAACGAAATATACGCGCAAACTTTTCGCGAAACCTTTTCCGCTACACGTACGAAAGTGGGATTTTTTTTCCTTGTTCTTGTTCTACTTACAAAAAACACATTTCGCACGAGTTAAACCATATGAAAATATGCCGTGCAAGAGGTTTACGTCAACTTTTACTTGGCGAGAGATAAAGTGTATCATCATAAGATAAATCTTTCCTTTTTTTTATTTTATACTCGGTGTAAATGCATTTTTATTTTAGAGTCACGGAGCAAGAGTATGAGAATGCGGGCGGTTTACCAACGGGAGTTTTGCAAGCATATACGTTATGTTCATGGATAGCACACCGGAAGGAAAAGATTACATAGAACGTAGAGAACTAGGCGAACTGCCGCGTGATAACGCGCTGGAGTTACCAGCGTAATAATTTAAATTTACTGGATTCCGAGCACCGGCTGGTTGCCAACCGCTTCAAAGCGAACTCGGGACTTACCCGGAGTTCAACTCGCCTCGACAGGGGTCTTCGCCATCTGTGAGTGATGAATTAATTATAATAAATTCAGTTACACACAAACTATGTCGTATAACTACCTTCTCGCAGAACTCTCGCTATGGTATACCGCACGAAATAGCCTCAGAATCGCAGACGTGTATACGGCTCTTAGAGTTGTAAGTTATAAGGAGCTCTTCTCCAGTAAAGGCCGCAAGAAATTCATGGAACTCATTAGACATTCAATTACGGCGATTTCCAATCCGGAGCAAACAGCAAACAGTTCAATAGTTAGTTCACTTCAAACGGCACTATTACACATATATATTTTCATTTGAACGGAATCGCGATACACACTCGCTCTGGAAAAGAGCGCGTTTGAGATTTTGAGAAATGAATCGTCAGGCTTTTTCGTCAACTCTAGAAGATTTATAGGCATCATGTTTTCTCACACTGTGTCGGCAAAAATTTTCGGGTATATCCACACCGACGAGGCCCACGCACTTTTTGATCACGTGACGCGATTATAGCACAGGGTTCGGGCGATGTGACGAGGGTCTACCCCGCCTATAGAAAACCATGTTCATAAATTTCTTATAAAAAATTGTGGACCTCTGATCGAAAGGGTGGGATTTGGGGAGAAATTTATGTTTTTATTTCGCTGCAGTTGCCTACTGCGTACCACCCCTTTCTACGGTACTTTGTCGGAGCTGATCCTTGATCTGCAAGCTTTTCTATTCGAGGATAAAATCGCGGACGTACGGGAAAAAGGGACCTTAATCAAATCTGGCCTTCGCTGGGTTCTTCGGTGTGGATATTTACACGAGATTTCAGTATACCGATTTACCCCTTGCACGTGTGAAATTCAAAAGCTTTAATTAATTGCGTGGCGTACTTAATTAGGGATGAGAGAAAATTCAATCTGGGTGAAAATTTTCAGGCAATTTCAAGCTTTTGAACAAATTTCTTGGTGTTTGGATTTTCCCTCGCCTCGGGACGGGACGACATATTGTATCTGAATACAGGAATTTTGCTCTCGGATTGAAAAGGAAGTAATTGACAAAAATGAGAGATCATTTCGGAATTTTTTCTTTTTATTCCTCCCGCGGCAGTTACTCCTACCATTTACCATCGAGGGATAAATTCGTACAGGTATTGTTACTGTTAGAATAAAACAAAATACTTGTATTGTAAATCGCACTGAATTTTCAACCAACAAGCGCAGGTACAGATATATTGTAGCTTGCGGCATGTTACACTTTGCTAAGTATAATTTTGCATATGGAAATTGGAACGGCGTGCATGACGCAATTTTAATGCTGATAGGTATCCCAGCGCGTTGCATCGCATGAATAAAATAAGCCGTGTTTGGCATTCGCTCTTTCAAAAATGTATTTATGCATGCACGCGAATCTACCTCATACTTCGGCAGGCCATACATTCCCCGCGCCTTGTATCTCAACGGGAGTAAAAACTTTCGACAATTTACTTTGACGTCATTCCGTATTAGTATGACTGCCAACATACGTCACAATGTGAACCATCAAGAGCGCAAAGAAGCACGCGAAAATTCGAAATAAATGTAAAGAAAAAAAAAGAAAGAAAGAAATGCAAAAAAATGAAAAAAGAAAAAAAAATTCTCTAGGTAAACGATGCATTAAACGATTTTTGCTTTTTTACTCCCATAATAATTCTCGCTCTCTCGTTTCACCTGGCTGAGGTGTTCGCCAAACGGCAATCAGCCCGCGTTTAAACGAGTCTTTGGGATGAGATCTGGGCTCGGTCTGGTGCAACGGGTAAAATGTCAAGGGTCGTTTTGTCGGTCGTTTGGTTGGTCGGGATGGGATGGGTCGATACAGCGGCGCCCGGTGCCAAGGATGAGAGAGAATCTCGTGCAGCATTCTATGCGATTGTAACTGGTTACCGTGGTTTTGCACACCTGTTAATCAACCTTTCTGACTCTCACCTATTATCTCTCTATCTCTATCTCTCATCTATAAGGCCGTTAGCCGGCTCCTTCAGTTTGCTCAAGAATCTACGGATTCCCGCAAGTAAACTAAAATCACGCCGAAGATAAATCGTCCCGTCGGTTGGGTTACTTTGAAACTTTAGAAACTACGTAATTTCAAACTTCCACCACTACCGCTACGGCCATCCAACGCGGTGGTTTCCTCGACGAGATTTTAGTTAATTCGAAACTAATTTTACGAACAAAAGTTATAACAGGTGCTCCTGCTCCTTCTATGCGACCTCGCCCTTGAATGAATTTTACGATATAAACTTCAAGCATAGTTTTCCTTGGTTACTTTCCTCTTTCTTTTCTGAGGAAAGTCAGGATCGAATTTCGTCTAAAACAAACTATTAGAATGCGAGATCAGGAAAATGAAGAATCGCTGTTCATCGTTTGATGAGAATTGGAAGCGCAGCATGTAAGATAAATCAGAATCCGAGAAATGCAATTCCGTGAGAAATTGTAATCATGCGGATGCATGTAGAAGCTGCGGAGTGAACATCGTAATGATTCTATTTCGGCAATTTCCTGCAGTCAAGCGGTGATGCTTTTCCGTGGAATGTGTAATTACGGAATTATGAAGGGCTGGGAGCCATCCTGAACCACGCCCGCAGAATTCAAAGGTCAAAGTTTAGTATGGGTAAGGGGAAGGGGTTGGGGAAGCGAGAGAGTGCGAAAGAGAGAAATACACCCCTAGGCACGTTCGAGCGTTTGAACAACCGAATAGCCCGTGGGGAAACATATAAACGCTTGTCTGCTGAGCAAGAAAGATTATGAATTGTTCGGAACGATTAAGAGCGATGGATTAGCTCGGTTGCATGGCAAGAGAATCGTTCGACCGTACGCTGCGGGATTATTAAAATTTGATGGATAATTAAATCGCCTAGTTTATGCATTGGGGAGTCGAGCTGAACTGCAACTTGATCGTAGTGTATAATAGTTTGTCAACAAAGTTGGATAATTTAGTGTTAAATCGGTTGTTGGAAAGGCAAACATTTCAGGTGCTAAATTTCTGCACAATTTATCGAAACTTTCGAGCAGAACGATTTCCTCCAATATTATATTATATGTACATGTATTTTGCAAATAATTTCGTACATCGACAGGATTTTCGCATGAAATTTCTATTCAAAGTTTAATCAATAAAATCCTTCTGGCTGAAATTTGAACTAATGCAAGTCATTGAACCATCGAAAATTTCACATTTCACGCGGTCTGCTTTACTGCAGGATTCGCTATTCTCGTCGTTCAAATCGCAGCCACGTTGGTTCCGATTGTGATTTTTCGCATAATTCAACGAACCTTTAAACCTTTAAACGTTATAATCGACGAGGATGCAGATTCACCGGATTGAGTATGGGGTATATCCATTGAGAATGGTTCTCGCGTAGCTAGGAGGGAATTTGCATAATTTAGTCAGTACGGCGTAAAAAAAAAAAAAAATTATACAAAACTTCAAGAAAGTTGTTATTTTTGTATAAAAATTCAAAATCCACACGAATTTAAAATTACCAGAAGTAATTTTCCACTTTCCCTCGTAAAAATTCAAGGAATTCTTTGTACCGAATTAACTTCGACCCTCATGGCGGTGGGGAAAATGAAAATTACATTCGAAACACATCGGCGTGGAAGGTTGGCAGAAATGAGGCAAGCTGACAGATTTTAAAAACCCGACGTAATGAAAAAGGAAACTTTTTAATTATCGGCGGATTGCTTAGTTACAGATTTTCGATGAATTCAAATCACTAGAAGATTGGAAAAGAAATGGAGCCTGAAGTCTGGAGAGAATAAAAAATTTAAACAATCCATCAGAGGTACAGGTGCGAGACCTCGTTACAGAAGTAAGAATAAGGTGAAAGTTATGTGTGGAAAAAATTGCAACATTGAATTGAGGAGTCGGACGGAAAGCGTTTTTAACATAACAAAAAAAAGAAAATCAAAGAAAATCAAAGAAACGAATCACTTGGAATAAAATAAGTTTCTCGAATCGCTCCGAGTGACAGTTTGTCTTATTAAAAATCCCGTAAAGGCATAAAATAAATTTGTATCGCAGTAATGGAGAATCTGCAGCTACATTAAATCGAGTTTAATTCTATTAAGTATAAAAGAATCGTCGAGGTAAGGTACTGTCATAATTATGACCTGAAAACATCGAAAAATTTCCAAATTCTCGAAAAGTGAACAGTATATATCAGTCCATATAGAAACGGGAAGGAATAAAACTAAACAGAATGAACCGTGCACATCGTAATACCGAAGTAGGTAACCGAAACCGTCCGTCACGACGACATTGCAGCTTTACGCCACAGCCGGCGATATTAGCAGGTAGTAAATTAATTCTGGTGCAGCATCCCGTCCCTGCTCTCTTCTGCTGGTACGGAAGATTGATATTTGCCAAGGGACAGCGCTATGAATTCTCACAAATTGGCTGCATTAAAATAACCGTCTGCAATACTACCCCAATCTTCTATGTTCATTTTTCAAATTTTCACTCCGAAAATTTTAGCGATCTGAACGGACCGAGTCATGCCGTAAGGGTTCGCGTATCAGTTTCGAAAACTGCAGACGATAAGATGACGTGCAGACGAAGATTAATTTCAATTTGATAGAATGCTTACCAGTTTTGTGGGGAAAACTTCAAGTTATGTTGGCAGAAATGATGAAACTTATCTTTACAAGCGATTCTACCTTCCTGCAGGACGATCCCTTCCCATCTTTCGTGATGAAGCGACGCAGGAACACACACATACACAATAGTTATCACTTCACGATTAAATTAGTTCGGAACTGTTAATTTCATGTGCAGCCTATAAGCTACTTTGATAACAACTAAGAAGTTGAATTTACCGAGAACAAGGCACGTTCGATACTGAAGCAGTTCAAAATCCTGTGGCGTGTCGAATCACGGGGACAATGCCATAGCTGACAAAGCTGAGCTGGGTACAACTGTTTGTTGATTTTACGCTACGGATTCCAGACTGATCGTGAATTCTAATTGGCTGATGAAATCCGACAAATGTATTAATTGCTTTCGTTCTGGTATGATTCTGGCAGAAAAGTGTACGACAAAGTGTGCACGTTGGATGAGAATAAAGCCGGTCTAGCCGGATAAGTAGGGCCAATCTGCTCCCACTGAATTTTGTCACGCTAATTTTTCCAAAGATTAGTAATCTGAAATCATGCGGCGAATAAAAAGGTAATCGACATTCGAATTAATACAAGTTGTGTGAAACTGCAGCGGGGTAGCACACAAAAAGCCGATAGTATCAAGGGTGCTGCATAGAGCGTAGCGGGAGATAAAATTGAACTATACGATGAACCGGAAAAGTACGAGTAGGACAAAGGCTTGGGACACGATGAGGGCAAATTTAAGCAAATTTAATTACTGTCGAACAAGGGACTGCGGTATAATTTACCCACTATACCTCTCTCCCATTCTTCCTCCTCTTCCCCTTCCTCTTCCTCTATCTCTATTTCTAACTCGAATTCTCTCTCTCTCTTCAACCCCCTGTTTGATTTTGTGGAATTGGATCGAACGAATATTTCACACCACGGAGTGATTCGCGATTGACGATCACGCGGGACAGAACCAACTGCAGTTTGCAATGCTAATGATAATTATCTTAGTTGACATGCATTAATTAACACGAGCTAAACTTCAATCAGCCGCCATGTATCGCGTACAAAGTACAAACATTTATTGAGAGTGATGAATGACAAATTTAATTCCAACCATCGCGACATGCATACGACTGATTTACCCCATTCCGCATATTCTCCGGGGATAGTGATATTTGCGGAGCAATTTCATTTCCAACTTTACTGTCTCTAACTTCGGAGACCAAAGACGAAGTGAAATAAACTTTTCATTCGAAAATGGTCGTCGTATGTAAATTGCAAATACACTTACGCCTTGCACGGAAGCTTGTGGGTATAAATCAGCCCGAACTGCGGTTAGGACTGAACTGTTGTTTAAAAATAGTGTAAAAATGGTTCGGGGTACGTGAAGGACAGAGATCAGATTCTTGGGATAATTACTGCTTCTGAAATGGTGAATTTTTGAGAAATATGGAAAGGACGAACGTCCTCGATGTTAGAAAAATTATAGCCTGATAGAATGATGCGAGGAGTTCCGAACGCGACTTAACGCAAGCGGGGAAGGTAATCGATGCTTTATATTAGCATAAAAGTAACACGGCATATTGCAATCTAAGTTGATAAATCGAGGAATATTTTGCTACAATTTCAAACACGACTGCACCGTCAAAATGTATCGGTCGACGATCTGACGTCGCGCAAGAAAGAAAAAAAGGGTAAGAGATGATTCTTCGAGATAAAAAATGTTCGGAAAATTGGGTAAAGCACGTAATAAGTACCTACGTACGAAGCAGGAATGCGTATTAGACGAGGCGGCAAAACGCTGTAAACACGGGGAGCAGGTTAGTCTCTGCTTACTAATGCCTGTGGCTGTTGAAGAATTAAAGAATCGAGGGGGTTAACAAATGTCAGCAACGGAAAACCGTGGGCAAAGCTAGCCAGCGCAATCATTAATATTCCAGTGGGTGGGCGACGTGCTCGGAGAGCAAAAGCCAAAACGACGCTAAGGTATATGTACCTACCTACCTACCTACATATACTATAGGTACGTTCGTTTCGCTCGACGGTACGTTTTGCTCCATACCCGGGGTTCACTTTTCCAACCCTTGCGCGGGAGGAGGGTTGAACGTAGATAAATTTTCACCCTTCGTAAACGCTGCGTCAATCGGACATCACCGCGCGGTTTATTCGGATCGAAAAAACATTTGAAAATTTAATTTTATTCACCGCATTTTTGTTCGACTTTACTTCTTTACTTTATTTTTCAACATCACTCTGTATATCGGCTATGCCAACAAATCACTGTCAAATAATCCTCGCTCAAGAATTCAATACACGTCAATCGACGTTCAAAAAGTGGCTCAATTTTTCGTTTCTTTTTTCGTTTTTATTCCAGTTTACCGTACGATTTTATGAATGTTATATACCGTACGAATGACTGATCCTATCTAGTTATGGCTGCGTTGAAAAGTGGAAAAAAATAAAAAATCATACTCGCGTTTATTGTTGACTGCGGATTTGAATTTTGAGAACCGCACCCGGCAAGCTTTAGCTAGGTATACGTGAAATTCACGCCTCGCTCGCTGCTATCCTCTCACCCTTCGCGAACCTCGGTGCTCGTCGAGGACGACACAAACGTGGTACGAAACAGTGAACAATTTCCTCATGCTGGAACGTCGACAGGTCGACGTCGACGCGTTCTTTAGATATTGCACGTCTGTCTGTTTGCCCGTTGAAATACTGGTGCGAATCTACACTTTGTTAAAATACCGTTTTGCGAACCCTGCAGTCGACGGTCCAATGTGGCCGGAAATCTCCGGGGCGCGTATCACGGTGCCAAAGATTGACAGGAATTCATCAATTTTCGATCATTTTTACGCTAATTTTTTCCCAACTTGGAAAAGAGATGAAAACAAAGATGATTGAAGGGAAAAAGATTTTCTTTTCAGAGCTCGAAATTATAGCATCTCAACGGCTTATATCTCTCTCTATCCTTCGATTGTCAAAATTTGACAATATCTTTCACCGAACGAATCCACGAACAAAGGACTTCCACGTGGGGCCTATACGCTCGCTCCTTTCATTTGGTCCTAGGTCGATTCCATATCCCGTTATCCCGCTTTTTCCGATTTATTACATAGAAGCCAATGCCAGAATCCAGCAGCCCGTCTGAAATGATTGATTAGTCAAGAAATCGATAAGGTTTTACTTTTCCTTGCCAGTTCTGTGGCTGCGATACCCGCGAAGACTTGATTTTCTGTTGCTGATGAAAAACTCGAGTCGTTTTAACGACAAACCTGATACTGTTTTACTGGTTCGTTCTCGGCGCGGAATCGTGTGAACTATTATTTGAGTTTATGCAATAATTGGCGTAGGAAAGAATATATAAACGAGACAGTTGTACCCTACTTTGGGAATACCTGGGCACCTACATACAATCGGCGAAAATATAGGCCAAGGACAAGACCCGGACCCGGCGAAACGCGGGTGCCTCGACGACGCGAATTTCTCTACGCGCAGCTCGATAAAAGTAGGTATAAAATCCTCTCCTCCCACGGTTGTATACTTGGAAGCACACCAAACAATTCCATTCGAGAGGATTGCTCGGGAAAAGGGTTGGAAAAAGTGCGAGAAAAAGTGTGAGAGAAGAGAGAAGCCGCATCTGGTTGGGTTCCTTGACGTATTATTTTCCCTGGAAAGAAGCTATGGAAATATGTCTCGATCGTGTATCCGCCATTTCCGCAAACCGTAAATTCTTCGATCGTGTTAGCGATTTTTTTTCACAGCTATAATATCGTCGATCAGATCTAATTGAAATTTCGACTATAGTAGTTCGTCCGGATAAAATGAGGGAAAAAGTTGCGGGAGGATTTAGAATTGTATAAAAATGAGAAAAAACAACTTGATTCCCGTACATTTTATAAGTTTTATCTTCCCGGTTCTGAAGCACATCTGTTCCAGCGTTTCTATCTCTTGTTTTCGCAACTTAATCCTCTGCAACCTCCCACACCAGAAGCTCAGTGCCTATTGTACACGTAGAACGAGACGTACGGCACGGCGTAGCCCATAGGTAAGAATATAGTATAATTACGAGCGACGTACTTGATCGGGCTTCGTGAGGATTGAACAAGCTCTCGAACACTTCTAAGATTATGTAAAGGTCGCGCAGGCGCGTCCGCGTCCGCGTCCGCGATCGTGAGATAGAGTATCGGAACTTGATTGGGTTTTATTATACTTCATTATATTGCACTTCATTCCGTTGGTCTCGATGTCGTATCTATACTTTCTCTCCATTTGAGGCAAAAGTAGAATTATTTCTTTTTCTCGCCATCCTTGTTTTTCCTTTTTTACTTTTATTTCGATGCCTGAGAGGATCCCGATCACCGACTGCATTGCGACACGGTAATTCGCGCCTGGTTTCCAATATTCTGGGGCGTAGATCGGAGCCGCGATACCGTTCAACAACGCGACGCGTAAAATAAATCAACGCAAACTCGTGCAATGCACTGCTGCTGCAGCATGGTATCCAGCAATTGAATATTCCGCCTCGACATGCACCTCCTAACGAGACTCTACTGTTCCTTTATACTCGGATTCTGTCACCATACGTTCAGATTTCTGTCCAGTATCATTGTCCTCTAGCTTTTTGTCCCGTGACATACTCGTCGCCGTAGCTTTTCACCAGCTGACCCATCCCCAGATCCAGTTCCTCGCCTTCTCCCTGTCGCTGTCACGTCTTTTACTTTTGTGCAAAGTCTTCCGGCTTTATACTCTCAGATTAAATTTCCAGATCGAGTAGGTAGCCGGAGCTAATTTGTCGAGTTTCTTTTTTGATTAAGCCCCCCCTGTGCCCCTTTCCGTCTTTCCACTCTCCTCGACCACTCTACACGGATATAATATAATGCACGGTATGATACCTCGATTGAAAAAGTTGCCGAGGGTGCAGGAGGACGTCAGTCTAATTAAATTTAAACTTTAGCCGGGTATCTTGTACATGGCTGCTATCCGGAAATTAAATCAAGATTTTCTTAAATGACTTGGCAAAGATTGTTTCTCACGTTATAGCGGAAATAATGACTGGATTTAATTTTCAGAGGAGAGATCGATACGAATTAAGCCTTGGCCGTTCATCCCTGTAATATGTTTATTTGCGTGTAAAGATGAATTTGGTTATAAGGGAGAAAACGGATGCCTATACTAGAAGTTTCAAAGAAAGCTTAATAACGAACATCCAATACTGCAAGGGAGGTAAAACGACATTGGTAGATATTGGGGAATATAGAGTCCCGGGGGAAGAGATGGCGCGTGGGTGTCGGCCGTGGGAGTAGACCGACGATGCGGGGCAAGAGAGAAGAGAGGAGGGAGAGGAGAGATTGAGAAGGATGAGGATGAGGATGAGGATGAGGATGAGAATGAGGATGAGGATGAGGACGAGGGAGGTTGTGACGCGAGCCGTAACCTTGGCAACCCCAGTCTACGAATGGTCCAGAACTGGATCGCGGGTGGACTATTCAAATTTATGCACGTTCCACGGCCTGGAGTAGGCACGTCGAATAATAGGAAAAAAATGAGCGAAAAAAAGCAAACGTAGAACGGAATAGAATTGATAAAATTTCACAAATTTCCCTTCTCAACTCCTTCTCTACAAGCTACTATTTGGGAAATATCTCTGACATCTATCAGTCTTAGGTACTAAAAACAGGTATTTTGTGGTTTGAGAGAAAAAAGTTTCTCTTTTATCCATCACATATGTATATCCGAGCTACGATATCATAGCAGTGAGGTGTAAGTAAAGAGAAAAGTTTATTACAAACGTGCTGAGTATATGAATAAACGATGCACAACGTAGCATATACCTGTATACCCACACGCAGTGTTTACGGAATATTTTTACAAGTTGATAAAAACCGTGAGGGTTGGTGTATATTTTTTTGGGGTAAAAAATTTTAGTAGTCTTCCGCAGTTCTAGCAGGAAAAAAAAGACAGGAAAAAAGAAAAATTCATAACATTCAGCCTCGTCGACGCGATATTTCTCGGCTTAGCGAGAGTCACGGATTATAACGTGCTGGAGTCGAGGCGTAGGCGCCTATATTCGAGCTCCCTCTTCCGTTCGCGACTTACGGTATGGCACGGTACCGTACCGTACGTGTGCCTTTTCAGTTTCATTTATTTTTATCAACGCCAAGAAATAAAGCATTTCGTTGCCTGGTGTGGGAGGATATATACGTATATACATCAAACCACCCACCCTCGTAGTTTGCTGCGCAAGCACAGAGCGCGTATACGCGAATCTCGACTGTCATAATTAAATTCCATAGAACTGTGAACATCTATCTATATAGGTGAGGGTCTTCAACCACCTATGAGCTCAGCACGCACATACATATAGAAGAAAAGAGGGGTAGAGAAAAAAAAAAAAAATGAGAGAAGACAGAGGAAAAAAAAATACCCAAGTCAGCCAACCAGATCGAATTTACAGGGTCGAGTTAACCGCCTCGAAACCTCGAAGGCCGAAGTTCAAAGGTGGAAGGTTACGAAGGTACTGGGCGATTCGTGATTTAATGTAAAAACCCTCGATAAGTGATGCAAGACTTCTTCTATTCCCGAAAGTTGAAGATAGAAGCTCTGAAGGGTACCTACTCGCCGAATCGCCCCCGGAATAAAATGTGGAAATGTTCATATGCTTTTTATGCTTCCTCGGGTGTGTCTGATTTCGAAACCAGAAGGACTCCGCTCCGACGTGTATACATACTTATATATCGTATATTGTATACGCGTATGCTGTATTTTTCTCTGTTGAATAGTATGTGTATCTATAACAATATCGTTTCCAACAGACATCGCAGTATGGTGGGTTGCCAATCCGTCCGTAATGGCGGTAATGCGAAACGCGAGTAAAAAAGTGAAATAAAATAGGATGAGGAAGAAGCTGCAATCTACTTGACTAAATATTTGCTTGACTTGACTACATGAGTTAATGAACCTGTTTTCAGCTCTTCCAACTATCACACTCACTTTTTTCTTATTCCATTCTATTTCATACTAACGACGTCGACGTCCGACGAAAAACATCGTGCAGATACACCGGAACAGACTTATCTTTTCAGAATTAGGGAATGAAGGGATGGGGATGGAAATAGTTGAACAGGCAAGATATAACTGAATAGCTATTGTTAAGAGTACTAGAGACGAAGAACCCTCCTTCTGCGTGCCGAAGCCGTAGGCAAGCCCCGCTTCCTGCAGGCTGCGGTGTGTTTTGACGGGGGTGCTAACTGACCCGGGTCGGCGGGCCGTGGAGTGCGGAGTGTGTTCGAGGGCGGTACTGGGTCGAGGTCACCGGGACGTCTAACCGATCGATGCAGCCACGAGCCGACGCCAGCCGCCGCCAAAACCCCTCGACGTTCTCCCTACAACTCCCACTTTATACGCCAGAAGCTGGAATCGTGGTGGAAGCGGTGTAATGGTGGATGTGCGGATGATGGTAGTGGTGGTGGTATATCTGTCCTGTCCTTCTTCTCTCTTCTCCGTGACTGCCCCACTCTTTTTACCGAATCTGGCCGTCCGCCCTGGGATTGGCAACGCGATTTAATACCGTTTCCAGATTATTCAATATAGGAGAAAATGCTAACGAGAGTTCTGGCCGAGCTGCTGCTCCTGGGCTCCGCAGTGTGTTATGATTTTTTAATTTCACAAAATTACATGCCAGGAAGTTTTGGGGAGCTGAACGATACGGGGAGTGGGAGATATTGCTAGTTGGCTATGAAAACGGACGTTTCTTTATCGTTCAGCTGTCCCGTATCTAAGGATCTTAACGAAAAACACTCACATCACATTTTTACTAATGTTCTGGCCATTTCAAACGTCATAGCATTCATTTATACAATATATTTTTAACGATTTTTTCTCACATTATACATAAAACAGAACTTCGCGATTTCTGAGAGAGAAGCGGAACTTGGAATACGAGAATAACGAGAGGACGGAGATTCTTTCAGCATGTTAGCGGTGATACTATAAACGTAGAATAAAAGTCGATGTGAAACGTATCATGCGAAAAGGTTTTCCGCGTGGCTATGACGTGAGTTTATTTTCACTCATCCGACCCCGTTTCAGCACCATGTCAAAATCTGTCCATGACTTTGCTTGTAATAAATCCGGACCACGCGCGTTCGCCAAAAGCTAAACATGACGAGCGAGAGTATCGGTGAATTTCTGTTGACAGGAGAATTTAGACACGTCCACGTCATCCGAGGAGGAATCGTATCTCACCCCTGACCTCGATTTACTAAATCTAAGGTAAGACCTGTCGAAAGAAAGGAATGGTCGGATTTCAAGGAACCGTCATCATTGTAGGGTGCCACGTTATCGCGATAAAACTCGACCTGCTACCGAGGTACGACGAGTTTTGGTCAAACGATCAGATGAGGAATCTCGTCTTCCAAATCTTCTCGACGCATCGTGCTTCGTGAATCGTAGAAATTTACGCAAAAATCGCGTCAAGACTAAATTACGTAAGTGAAGTAAGTTGCTGGGCCAGATATCAGAGTAATGTCTATTCTACAGCCTCTCACGTTTACGTTTCTCAATTCCGCAAATGATCCACTGAACAAAAACGATGTGACCTTGTCATTTCGAAATGTAGAATATTTAACGCAATTATCTTCGCCCAAATACTCGTGTAAAAAGGAATTGAGTAAGATAGACGCGCCGCCATCTATTTTTGAGAAAAAACACGAGCCGAACAATCTAGAGGTTTCTTTCAGTCCACAGGGACGCTGCGTGCTCCAATATTTCTCTTCAGCGAGCTTCGAGTCTTCAATGTGTTTCGGGAAAGGCCTACCCAGATAAGTATGAGGCAAGTTAACGATAGATAAAACAATTTATAAAGAATCTTAACAAAGCGAGCGAATTTTCGAAGTCGTTATTCGCTATTCCCATTCAATGGGTTCATTTTCTGAACTATTTCCGTGGAATTGAGTACTGCAGTCGTTCTTCCATTTCATATTGCGCGTGGTTTGTTAATCCAAACTCTTCGGCTGGTAGTGAGTTTAAAACATGACCACACGTTTGCTTTCCAGCACCAAGTAACTTTTGCGGAAACAAAGTATTCCTGTGGCGAAGGGACCGCCGGTAAACCCGACCCGAAGCTCTGGTAATTATGAAAGTCTTAAGTTAAGCCATAACGTGCCGAGTACCTTTCATCACATAAAATATACACTCGAAACTGCAAAGACTCAGTATAAAAATTGAAAAGACCCAAAATTATGCGTACAAGTTTAACTTAATCTTCTTTCAAGACTAGTGAATAATCTAGCCTGTCATTCACGCAGGAAAAAGGGAACACCTCGTATCGTAAAGGCCATTCGACAGCATAGTAAGAAGGGTAATTTTCAATGAAATTTTATGCTTTATTCAAAAGCCAATCGTTTCGACAGTTCTGGACCAAGTTAATTGGGCTTTAACTTCCTGCTTCTTTTTCTCATGAATTTTAATCTCTTCCTTCGTTTCCGTCTCGTTAACGCCCGATAATGGGAAACTTTTGCAGTTATCCCCGAGGACAATCCAGAGCCTTCTCCACGCCCGAAGGAAGACAACAGCAAAAGTAGCGTCGTTGTTCTCTACCACAAAAAACTACCTGCCTCTCCGCCACCGTCGATCTCTGAGAATCACGTCAGGCCTTCTTTTTCCGAACATTCGTTAATTCGCACTCCATGTCTCTCGTATTTTCCATCGCATTCCACAAGGGATCTATCCCCGTTCAGGTAAAAACGTAGTTTTGGGATTGAATCGCTGGAATTAATCAGCTTTACATTTTTAATGATGAAGGAGTGAAATAAAAGCGTCCGTGGGAGCTGAGACGTCGTCTTCGAAGGCACCGGTTCGTCGTAAAAGAACAGCGTTACGAAGACAGCGTCGGATACAAGAAGAATCTAAAGAACGTCCCAATTTGTGTAGCGAGCGAAATACGGTGGATGTAAAAAGCGTCAGAGTTCAGAACCGTGGTTGTAGAGATCAAGAGAATCTGGCTTGTCCGTTGAAAGTGATTCGGGAGAAGAGTGGAAAAGTTCGTGAACCGTCGTCTTTCGTAGAGAAAAATTCGAGCAGCTTCGGCCACAACGCGAGAGAGCAATGTCGCTCGTTTGATGTCCCTGGTTGTACTTTAAGGCAAATGGCTCATCGTGTCAAGTAATTTAGAAATTCATTAGGGCACGTTGATGCAGCGGAGACCTTGCTGGTTTTTGATCTCCGCTTTTGATTCAATTTTTATTTCAGTTTAGGGAGACAAGGTAGCAAAGTCGAGCCACCCTCGTTTCTCAACGAAAGTCAGAACCTCACTTATCTGATGCAACACATGCAAAATCATCCTCCAAAAGACTCAGCGGAAAATCGTGCATTGATTGACGTAAATAGCGACGAGGCAAGGCGCGTTTTTCCATTCCAGGCAACGCCCAGTGGAAATTTAAAGATCATTCCAAATCAGGTTCGAAAATCTACGGTGTAACCGTATGCCGCGACACTGAAGACAGGCTCGAAACAGACGTATAGTTGTTCTAGGTTGTCTTCGAGTCGAAGAAAGTTAGCGTATTGGTAGCAGATCCACGCCATACCAAAGTCAATGTCAAAGCTGATCTCAGTCGGCCTGGTATTGACATTGGAAGGTCGGATATCGACGTAAGCCGACAAGATATACCCTCGGGAATTAGTCACTCAACGGTTAATCAGCTACAGGTGAGATCTAGGCTGTTCCCACTAATCATTTCGGTTCATCACTTAATTCCCCTCAATTCTCAATGGACCCGAACCCAGCGCGACAACTTCTCCGATAATTAATCCTATTGAATAATCCAATTCGTTCGTGAAAATCGGTCTGCCACAGGGACACCAGAAATTATCACACGCAGAGGGCGAATATCGACCAAGAACACAGCCTTTCAGATCTAAACATCATCACGGTGATATGGAGCATCAGGCTAGTCAAGCGGCACCTTCGCACGTGATGCCCACGAACGATACGCCCTTATCAGCGTTGGTTGAAATTCGTTTTCTTCATCTTTCGCATACAGTTTACCGCTCTTAGTGTGACGTGGGATAATGATGGGAATCGTAATTTGGGTCTGGTTGGGGTTTAGGCTCGGGTTTACCGGCGAGCAGCCGATCGATTGGGATAATATAACATTGCCTGAGAAGACGGACTTGTACCAAGAACTCGCGAGGCGCATTACGAATTACAAGTGAGTTTTTTGTACGATCGTCGATTGCGTACGCGTATTACATACTTTATTCGATTCTGTGCAGAAATGCCGATTGCATAATACGACTTGGCCACGACGAGTTCCACTGTCATTTGCTCGTACTCCAAAGTTACAGTACATTCTTCGACGAGAAGAATTACAAAGAAGTCGATCTGACCGGGGTAAGTTTACCCATATCTCACCGATTCCAGGCAATTAGTGGATCCCTGATTCTGCCTAACGAAAATGACAAAAAGATTAGAGTTCTGCCTTTGAAAATCCCCCGAATTGAATCACGTCAGGCCATAGTAGACGGAGATTGAATGACAGGGTAGGAAAAGAGGAGGAAAAAAATCGGGGTAAAAAGTGTATTAAGAAATTGTCAACTCACTCAGCTCTAAATATAAAACTCCCCGAATCCACGCCCTCCCTTAAACTCTACTGGACTTGGGTGAGAACCCCGAGTACCCCGAAGACCCGGAGGGCAAAAGGAGGACTCTATCTCAGTGACAGAGCGTGCTAGTCTCTCCAGAGCCCTTGTAATCTCTCGATAAATTCGTACCCTCCCAACGCGAATTGTCGACCTCTTTTATCTCGATGTCTTCTCTAATCATTTGCTCGAAAGTCAAGCTCTAGGATGACGGTTTAAATCCACACAATAATTTCCAATCCTACAACTAGCCGAGCTGCAACAATTTCGGCACTGATAAAGCCTCGATGTTCTGATATAGCCTCTCGGTGTCACCCGATCTCGAAACTCTCTTTCTTTTCTGGGACCCGTCAGGTGAAATAGATTTTCCGAAACCCACGTTGCCATCAATCGTCGATAGTCATGACCGCGACCTTACACGCCACTTTCCCACTTCATTGCTGGCCTTAATATTATCGGAGTAGCGCACACGCGAAACTGAGGTGGTAGATGGAGGCTTGCTATTTATTGCTGAGGGATGCGGTTGCGAGAAGCGATACAGCCCAGGCAGCACAGGGTTCGGTGCTCATGGAGGTAGTAAGATAGCTCGAATGGGGTGAATGGCTAGGGGTTGGAGGGTGGTTTGGTGAGGTTGACTGAGGTGGCGTTGGCGGTGAGAAAGTAACGGTTTATATCTCGCTAAATATATTATATTACGGTCTCGTTCGTCGACGAGGCAGTGCTTTCTAGAATCGAGTATAAAAAGCGTTGCGGCACTTGATCCACCCCATACTTTCGTATCCCTGAAGACTTGACGGTTTTTGCTTTACGCGTCCCGCCCCGTTGCTTGTCCTAGCCAATCCGTTTCCATCGAAAATTCGTCTTCTTATAAACCTGCAGGCTTTGGGTCCATCAAGAGCGTTCATTGTTTTTGTTTTTACCTCTTTTTTTGGTCTCCTTTGAGACCTGGATGACTCGCTGGAACGATTCGTGGAAGGTACTACCCCTCGGGCAAAAAGGTATTTTCTCTCAGAGCGACGTATCTCCCCGTTTTATCGTATTTCGGGTTTTGTTACAAGACGACGTGTCGTACACGAAGAAACAGACGCTACGGGTAACAGGGGTATCGCTTATCGCGGTCGAAGCATAATGTGTCTTGAGGAGTTTAGCTACCAGAACTAAGGGGGACAGGAAATCGATATATCTAATACTTGAGTGGTCGGAGGACGAGGACGGGGACAAGGAGGAAGAGGACCGGTTCCTCCAGGTCTGGGGGAGGAATACAAGCAGCCCCAATCCCTTGTGTCAGCATCCCCCAGCATCTTTCTCTCTCCCTCGCCCTCCTATCGGTGGCTCAGCGCCAGCTGACCTTGGACCAATTTTATCCCCTTTCCTGTCTATATTTAACTCTATTTACTGGCGGATGAATGGAGTCCCTTGAATAGTATTCATATAGACGCTCTTTTTTTTCCTAATAATTGCCCAAAGAAGAAATCGCGAGATTGTAAAGTTTCGCTCAAGTTTTGGTCAGATTGGTAATTCGGCGTGAGTTCAGCTCTTAAATTTTCTTCCCAACTCGAGAACGAAGAAGGCTTTCTGCCAGTATAACCTAATCGTAAATTCAGACAACGTAATACATGAGTAAAATGTAGAGCAGTGTGACGTCCAAAGCCTTC
Source organism: Rhogogaster chlorosoma (assembly GCA_944452935.1). Taxonomy (NCBI): domain Eukaryota; kingdom Metazoa; phylum Arthropoda; class Insecta; order Hymenoptera; family Tenthredinidae; genus Rhogogaster; species Rhogogaster chlorosoma. The sequence continues at coordinate 23,857,363 of OX101800.1, read as the reverse complement.
TCGATAATATACGACTGGATGATCAGCCCGACGTGCGAAAGCTGCCATTTACTCAGGAGGGACAACATATTGGAGATTTTTACGGCCTCTCAGTACCTCGGGGTCAAAGGTGAGTCGAATACATTTATCAAACTTTTTCAACCGACGCTGCGTTCGTACATACCAATGTAAACTTGTATCGCGATACGTCAACGACAAGGAGTCAAATTCTACGGGATTGAATGCTTCAAGTGCATCAGTACCGTGTATCCGAACTGGGATGTGGTAGAGGAGTTGCGTTGAAAAGATGTCTCCGCCAGGTTGGGAATGCAAGTTCTGAAAGACTCCGAGCATTTCACGACTAGTTGAAGGAAACTATTCTAAAGGAGTTTCGAAACTTTTCTCTGTGGCACTCTGTAGTTTGAAAACCATAATACTTGAGAAAAGATTTTGCATAGAAAATATAAGCGCGGGAAGACGGAAATAAAGCACTATACATAACGCGGGGGAAATGTTTCGCTTGACATTTATCTCGTCTTGTTCTGTCGCAATAATAGGACGCATTTTTATTCGCGTATACAAATCTCACCGTTGGGTTGAGAGAGAGAGAGAGAGAGAGAGATTAATCGTCCCTTTGGCAACTGTCACTTATACCATTTTCCAGAGCTGGAGGAGCAATGCTGGGCGTTTATTGACAATGATGAATTATTCTGTGAGGATACGGCCTTCCTCCTTTACCTCGAGTCACGTAACATAGGGAATACCGCGGTAATGGAGTTAATGGTTCCCAGAATTATGAAGTTCTTCTTGATGCTCGTAAGCACGAAAGATTTCCTCGAACTATCCGTGGAGGAACTCTGCTCGCTTTTGCGTTCGAATTACATCTGCGTAAATAGGTAATCTCAAGTTTTTATTCGAAGAAAAATGCGAGGTCCGAATTTCGACTTCTATTTCAATCCCCACAGCGAAATGGAAGTCCTGATGTCAGCTGTGCGCTGGCTAATGCACGATTGGGAAGGAAGGCGGCAGTACTTACTCGAGGTGCTGAAGTGCGTTCGATTCGGATTAATCGCCCCGTGGCAGCTGGTTGACGTCAAACGAAATCCTGAAAATCCTGAATTCATGGAATTGATGTCTTACCCAGAAGTACAAAAAATGGTGGACGATGGCCTCGCGTTAGTATAACCCGAATTTCGAAACCCAAACGTTCTCGAATTTGAAGGAAGGGTATTGGCATTTTCTTCTTTATTTTCTTTCCAGCTTTGTTATAATAAAATATTGGTACGGTAATCAGACCGAAGATTATTACCACTGGATAGATTTGTTGGGTCTGACAGAACCGACGAACAGAAACTGGGCTGGCGAAGACAAGGTGAGCGAAGCATTTAATCTTGGGTTATATCTTCCCTTGTAGTCTATTTTGTCTTACAAAATACCAATTATTTTCCATCTTTCCAGAACTATGTAACATATCGTGAGTTCTTGCTCTACTTGGAAGAGTATCAGCGAACAAGAATGCCAGAATTGAAGGCACCACGAAAGGCAAGGACGAAGCCAACGCCACCGAATTCACCACCTAAGGATTCTCCTTCGCCACCGGCATCCAGAACGCGAGGGAGTTTCTCAACTCAAAATTACGCACCGATAGAGGGAGGATCTTCGGGTAAATTTGATGGAAAATTTGGAAGATAAATTAACTGATTATTCCACATAATTGGCATCGAGTTCTTTCTGTGTCTCTCGTCAAGGACCTGTCCAGAATAATACCAATAATAATCCCGGAAGTCGTAACAACGTTTTGAAGTATCAATCGCCTTCAAATCCACCCAAGATGCCTGTCCCTGCGTATCTTCCACCCGGAACTCCGGCCAGCATGATGGTGCCACCCGAAATTTTGAACGAGTACCTTACCAGTTTGGATAGGAATTCAAAGCAGGTGAGTAAGCCGGAACCGAATCCTAGGTCAAATCAGTGGCAGAAAAATTAGGAATTCGTTAAAATTCAAGGAAATTTTTAAGGGTTGTCGTAGTATATTTTGAATAGATGTGATACCAGAGAGTTTCGACGATTGTAACATTTTTTGTAACATTAAAAACCTACCTGTATATAATATAAAACAAAATCTGTGTGCCCTGTCGTGTTTGAAAAATATATACGAGTCCCTATATACATGTGACCTGTTCTATACTCTTCGGTGAGGTTATCTGTTGTTTGGTAAATACCAAACGTCGTTCAAGGTATTAAGCAAACTCATGAAAGCTGGTCTCTGAGGGTGAAATTTGCGGTTTAATAGTTACCTTTGAAATCAGTTCAAATACTCAGCCTCTCAAGGTCTCAACCCGCTAATTTTCACTTACTGAAACGATGGCATTTGTTCACGGCTTGAAAGCAACAGAGTTGCAGTTAAGCTTGAGAGTGCAAACACTAATCTCATTGAAAATCCCAACGGACTGCTAAGCCGTGCCCTGGTCTCTTGCTATCTTTCGCGTTTCCCTGAAGTTGAAATTAACTCAGGAATACAGACTATCGTAGTTCTTAATTGAGGCTAACTGAGAGTGAGAAACTAACGTTTTTCTGGTCGCCATTAACCGCAATACGATGTTTTGGGAACGGTAGAAATTCTCTGAATTCGGTAAGTCGATCGCTTAGGACAATTATGTTAGGGACGCACGCTCTTTCTTCAATGAATTTTTTTCCAGGATCTTCTTCTGGCTCGCCTCCTTTGATCGCGCTAGCGAATTATCTATCTCAAGGTAAGCAAGGTTGCCTGTAAGTAGAAACGCCGAGCAGTGGCATAGTCTAAGGTCAGAGTTCATGCTGCTATAACTGCACCAAATCTAGAATGTCAGAATTCAAGTTGAATCTAAAGAATCCCTACGTCATTTTTCTATGTCACTGATATCGGGAGATTCTATCCGTTTGAACTTACAGCGCATAACTCTTACCTTGAGATGATCCGGCCGATGTAGGTCTTCCGAAACTCCATAAAAAAAATTAAAAAAAAATGCAATGGTAGGAAAAACTTATTTTCCAGGAAGAAAAAGCTCTTGGGAACGAGGAAGCTGCTATGAAAAGCAAGGCTCAGGATAATAACGTCATCGAGGCTGGAGAGCCATCTTCGAAGCTGTACAACCTACAAAATGTGATGTTTGAGTGCGTGCAGCCTCCCGAAGGACGCGCTACGGTAACGAGATGAAAGAGTTTTTGGAAGTACCTTTTTCAGCCCATACCTACTTAGTCTCAATTTTTAGGATGCCGGCAAGCTGGTGAACGGTGAAGAGATCAAGATAGAAGAGCAGCGAGTATACTGTTACCAGCAATGGGAGCCGAATCTCATATATCCAGGAAAACAACAACAGCAGATCTTCTCTCGAAATGAGAAAAACTATCATGAAGCTCAACAGCTAAGACAACAACAGGCAGCTCACCGTCACAAAAAAAATTACGACTACGAACTTGCGGAGTCCTCGAGGTCCGAGGAGGAAGCCGCAACCACAATCCAAGCTGTTTATAGAGGGTACAAAGCGAGGAGACGGTTTAATGAAGTAGGTGCAAAACTTGTCACGATAATGATCAGGCCTTGAAAGAGAAAGAAAAAAATCTTCGGTGTACTTTAGATAAGGAAAACTTCGTCCGAAGAACAACAGAAAGCTAAACGAGTAGCGGAGCTGTTGGGCATGCCGGTGGTTAAAAATTTACACAAACCATTAGAGCCCGTCAAAGTTTCGTCCAGTTTTTCTTGCCAAGGAGAAGACCCGAAGGATAATAATAAACTATCCTGTCTAAGTCCGCGGAGAAAGAAACGCGATTCGTTAACGATTAGACACCAATTTTTAACGGAGGAAAATAAACGGAGTAGTTCGCAGAAGGATCTTGAAGGATTACGGGTTAGCTTATGAGAATCGAGAGGCAGTCTTTCTTTTTCAATTATCTTCCCAGGCACTTCTACAAAGGTATTTTTCAGTTCGATGCGATATCTCCACAGCCAACACCCCGAACCGCACAAAAATGCAGAAAATCTAATCTACAGGCGGTAAAGAGCTCGACTAATCTTGTCGAGGTTGCCAAACCTATCCAAACCATAAAATCTCCATCATTTTTTAACCGCTGTGATGAGAGACTGAGCTCAATCACACCTTCGGAAAACACGGATACTGATGATCCGTTCTCACCAAGAATCTATGAACGATCTACTATCGATCTTCGAACGACCCGAGAATCGCTTAGGCAGAGTATCACCTACAATGAAGAGCTGCGGCTTAGGGGGAACGACGAAAATCCACCGAAACCCAAGACCCGAGGCATGAACATGCCGCATGTCTCGGGTATCAATCGCCCGCTGTTAGTATAACGATCAATCAATCCGGTTAAAAAAACTTGCACTTAATTTCACGGAGTTGTTTTCAAGCCCAGTCCCTTTTCGTCCTCTCCATCAGTCCGCAAAGAGTGAGCTCCAGCCTTCTCGGTCCCCAGGCGAAAACCTACTACCAACAAAATTCATTGTTCTACCAGGATCGTGAGGCAGTCCTAGTTTTCGGTGGAATAGATCCTCACGAGGAATACGGATGCACAGGAAACACCGGGAAGGATATGTACAGGTTTAAACCGGGCGAAAACAACTGGGAATTTGTCGGTGAAATTCCTGAACCAAGACACCACCATGCCGTGGTCTATTTGAAAGGAAAAGTCTACTTAGTGGGTGAGTCAGGGGCTCGGAAAGTGACCTCTCGCCATCTTCAGACAGACTTTATACTTTATACGTCATAATTTTGATATTCAGGCGGAGCTGATCCCCGGGAAGATGATACTCAACAAAAAGGCATGGTAGTTGGTAGCGTGTGGAGTTACGATCCAACGAGTAGGATCTGGTTCAACGAGCCCGGTATGTTAACGGCGAGAAAAAACTTCAGCCTTGTTGTCAGCCATGGAAAAATGTTCGCGATTGGTGGTCAAGACAGGAACGGGATGTCAGTGCATCAGCTCTAGCTATTTCTACATAGATCTCGCATGATCGATCAGATTACTTGTAATTGTTAACTCGTGCGTTTCCGCAGAGCACTTAAGTCCGTTGAAGCATTCGACCCAGCCGATTGCGTGTGGCGAGAAATGAGATCGATGTTTACAGCCAGGGTTGGACCGGCCAGTTATAACTACCAAAATCGCATATGGGTGGCCGGAGGAATGACCAAGTCGAAGAAGGAGCCCCTCTCTAGAGAAGTTGAATGCTATGACCCATCAGAAAATTTGTAAGAAGTTAACGGAATTTTGAGAACGTAAATTTCGATCAATTTTCAAATATTCGCACTAATTTTACACGTTTTCTTTTCCCGAGATGGTTAAAAGCAGCGCCGTTGCGTTCGCCGCGATGTTTTGCTTCGATGTACGTGGTCTCGGATTGTCTCTACTTGATCGGTGGTGCCGGAAATACGTCCAAGACTGAAAACGTGACTGAAAGTATTGCCAGTATTGATATCTGGGACGAAAACAGTTCCACGTGGCGACAGGAAGCGGAAATGGCCATCGCGCGTCATGGTCACTCCACGGGTTCGATAGGTAAGACTGTTTTAAACTTATCAAATAAAACCCATATCTAATATCCACAAAACTGGAATACGTATATAAAACAGAAAAAAATATAATAATTTCCAGGAGATCAGCTGCTCATTATAGGCGGCGTTACTACGATCTACATGGGGACGTTGAAGAGCGTTGAATGTTACTGTTCCGAACGTGCCAATTGGATTAAGGGCGTCTCTTCGCTACCCTACGCAATATCAGGACATGGAAGCGTCTCTCTACCCCCTGTGAATCTATTAATCGACCCTTAGGACTCTTGGCATCACCCTGAATGATAAAATAATGATAAATAAATTAGAATTACAGTCCAGAACCTGTGCTTTGTATCGCGCGATACTTGTTGTATTCGATTCGTTGATTTATTAAAAGTATATCACGTCACGTTTCCGAGAGTTTTTGATCGTTTATGATATTTTGTTAGTTTATGAAAGTTTTTCAATAATTTGAAATCAAAGGACGCGCAGTTTGGTTGATCTTTGAGCCGCTAGGCGTCAGTAGCGATCGCGGTATACTCGGACGCCATCGGTTGCTGATGGTGTAAACCGATCTCCTCGCACATTGAAGTTTCGAAAAGTTTTGATTCGAATGTGGCGAGCGGCGAGTAGGTTAGCGCGAGTTAACCTGAAAATGGCCGAATCGGAGGTCTCGGCAGTGTCAAGTGTGTCAAATACATTGCGGGGTGATGATAAAGTGCAAGTGTCAAATAAGGAGGATTCCGCACCGGGTTCAACAGGTGAGTTTATCAGGTAGCATATTGTATACCAGCTTTACTTTCTCAACTGTTTACGACCAGTTTAGAAAAATAAAAAAGGTCTCGAAACAGGATCGTGCAACAAGTTGTTGGGAGCCGAATGATGTCACGAACTCGAAACTCACCAGTGAATCACGCTATATGCCGTACAAATCCGTTATCGATTATAAATTATAGAAAACAGATCCTCAACTTACCTCTTTATTTATTATTACCTCAATTTTAAATATCCGACACATTTTAGACGCATAATAATCATTATCAATTACGTGAAAACCTCGAGCTCTTTGGCTAACGTCAGACGATATCGTTTTGCTCTACTCGCACGACTCACGAGCGTAGAGACTGCGCGGAACTCGAACTCTTTGCTTGCTAGAGATCGTCCTGCGACCTGCACCCACGACTCGGTCGGTAATTCAAACTTAATTCGAAGTGAAAGTGTAATTTGACCACATCTACACACAAATATTTGTCAGTATCATTGAAAGAAGTTCTCGAAAAACAGTTTAGAGAACTTTTTCGCGAAGATTAGTCTTCGGAATCTTGAGCGAATCGAATTCAATTTTCTTCAACCCCGCGTACAGTAAACTGCCGACATGTCAGGTCGGTAAAGAAGACACGACAGAGCTCTTACTCACCGAGGAAGTGCTCGCCGTCACCTTAACTTGACGAACTTTTACGCCTGAAGCGCTACAAGACAGACTCTTTCCTAGTGTTGCGTCTGTGTCGCGTCTGCGCCTTCGATCATCGTCGCATTTTCCTAGTCTGTCACGCGGCCGTTACACTGACGTTTGTTGGCTGAAATAAGTGGTCCAAATCGTCGAATATTGTAGAATGAACGACCCAGTCCTTGTCGAAGAGAGCACTCCCACTCGACTGGCTTCAACTTTAGAAGATCTGATAAACACGCTAGGAAAAGATGCGGCGCATCACGACTACATGATGGCTCTTGTGATTGTCGTTATGGTAGAGGCTGGATTTCACGTGACGTCAACAAAATCGAGCAGCACCGACCCAGGGTATAGAGAAATGAAAATATTCGTGATTATTGTAAAGATTCGGTAGAGTTCTACTGGCTTCTATAATGATGGAAATTAACGTGTAGCTTTAATTTCTAAGCTGTGTATCACCTGAGGTACAAATCTCTCCGCAGGTACAAGAACCAGCCTCGAATCATACCCTCAGACTGGAAATCGCCTGAGACCGGAAATTACACGTTGAAATTTACGCTCCATCAAGTTCCACACGAGGAATGTAAAATTCTGGCTATTCCAAGCGGAGATTCGCTGGTGATCAATCTCCAGCTGCCAAGTCAATTCAATAAAGCGTACAGCATCGGCGTACAGACTGCTAAATACGTGAATATCTACTCCTCGGATAATTCCGGGCGATATTTGAACCTCAAAGAATTTACGTTCAGGTTTAAAGACACCGTGAGCACTCCGGCACGCTGCGAGATACTGTCAGCCGCCCACATAGCGAATTCGAGTCTCTCGGGGCTACCGACTGAAATAAAATTCCGGATTCTTGAAATGCTCGATGTTTATTCACTCACAAGAATCACCCAAACTTCCACAGAGTTTAGTCAACTCACCAGGGAACCAAGGATCTGGAAACATCTATTAGAACGGGACTTTCCTGGCGCTGATCATTTCGCTAACGATTACTTCTACGCGTACAAACAGCATTCCGAGTCGATTCGTTCTGTCGCATTGGATTTCTACAGTAGACACCGTCAGAGGCCGATTCCCCGCGATTGTTATCAACCTTTATTCGGTTATCCCAGAAGATGTACAGACATTTATCCACACCTTGATTTAGCCTTGTACGAATAACTTCCTTAAGTATTTTTTATCACTGAATGATCAAAAAGCTGTTTATACTACGAAATAAAAGAATATTTAACTGTATTGCTCGCCTGAAATTTTCATTCCTTCCTTTGATGTATTTTCGTGGAAATTTTGCGTAGAAAGAGAGGAGTTTCGGATTTCTGTTTTAAGTAAAAACCCGAATCTCTGTATTACCGATTTTCTATTTTAACAGCTGCAGCTGAGGATGTGCGGGAGGTAGCAGCGGGCGGTGCTGCCGTTCGTGAGAATCCACAAAACACCGAGAAACGACAGCACCGGTCTAACGGCGACACCGGTAAGTCAGTTGCCGTTTTTAACTCCCAATTATCGAATACTGAAAATCCAGCATGATCCACATAAATTTCATATTTTTTTTTATCGAATCCTGCGCCAAAATAATCAGGTGATCGTTTTCTGGGTCAATTTTATCCACAAATATCGAATTCGCTTTAGCCGTAGTAAAGCACAGCCCATATACATGTGACAGAATCCCGAATCCCCTTTTTCAGGGTATCGATTTCTCTGCGCGAGATTTGGAAACGTTTTTCTCACGAATTTTCTACGAATTATTTGACTAGAAATCGAGGCCAAGATCGTTCCTCGATCGCGAGGGAAAGCCTTAGCTTGAAATTAAGATTTCCTAGAATGAAATAATCCGATCTGATATCAAATCGGTGGTATATCCCGTCTATTTGATCTGCGCTGTATATCTGGTCGAGTTTTAGGTGCTTGAGTACGTGTACAGATAGCGATAATAATGTGTAGCGAAATTCTAGAACATCACGATTCACTACTTCATGGGAAACGGACTCAAATAATTCCAGGGATTTCCGCGCAGGAATGAGATACGAATTTCGACATAACAGACCCAAATTAGTTAGGATGTGAAATTATACTTATAAAAAAATCAGCCTTTTTCTTTCCAGGCCCGATGCATATGATATTAATTTCCGCGGGACAAACGAAACGGAGAGGGAATCTTTGGGGTAGATAATACATACCATACCCCCATGGTTATCCCGTGGAAAGATTACTAAATTTAAACAAATGACAAACTCTTCACCGCTCTAGAAGAAGCGAATTAATTCACTCATTCTGAATGTCTTTCAATTTTTGATCCCATTTTATTCTCTACCTTCGTTATACTGCAGAGTCCGTATCTTTACAATTCATTTTCTGCAATTTGACACTGCGGAGACTAGAATGTAGCTGGCTGCAGGTGCATGTGATACTTAATCATACTTTCAGCCAGTGTGTACTTTAACCAGAGTTCCAGTTAGGTCGTAGTTCCACAATACCAGGAGCTTACGTATCTCACGTGACTAGCATATCTTGGAGTCTTATATATACGTTGTATTCCTTACCCCTTCCTTTTATTACAGAATTTCGTCGTTTCCCAGTTTTCGTACTATTTTCTCCCTTTCGTAACACAGAGTTGAGCATCGGGTCATCATTATTATTCTTTTTATATTCGTATAGGTATCCTGGTTCCTGTTTTAGGTATTGCATAAAAATGTTATGAAATATTATTCGGATTTTGTTTCCGCGATGCGGAAGATAGCCCCGGAAAAATCTCATAAATAACGAGAGAGGATAATAAAACGCTGAATAAATTTACCACCAATCATTCCGCTGCATTGACATGTATAAATCGTCCGGATTTAGATCTATATACAAATTTGGTAATCAAATTTGTTCATGTTTCCCGACCCAATCCTTATCGGAAAATATATTTTAATGACCCGATATGCCAAGGAGCCGCGAATCTCTATCCTCGGAAGAAATCGCTAGACGAAAGCCACCCTCCACGGAGACAATGGCGCGAGTCAACTCTCACTTCCTCAAATCAGGATAAGAATATACCAAAGAAAAATCGAACAGACAGGAGATCGCGGATAGACGATGGAAGGCGACAGACCCCCTCGTCACGTAATACATAAAGATCTAGTAAAACTTGTCTTTTACATCGGACCTTTTTACCCTGAAGATCATTAGAGGTTCTTCTGGTTAAAACGTGGGTCAGATATCCGAGGAGAACTGGGAAAATCGCGACGAGTAATACCTCGTTCGTATCGTTGAACGCGATGGGGTCCCTCATGGACGATATACCATAGCCTACAACAAAGTGCTTTGTCAGGGTTTCAAAATGTCTAGGAGGTTCGAACGTGGGTAGATTTACGGCCCAAGTCACCCCGATCTTTCCCTAAAGTATAGATGTTATCCTCGGCGCACCGCGAAGGAAAATAAAATATAAAAAAATATAAAAGCTCGTACTGCGGCTGACTTCTGCTTCCGAGTCGTCGAGGGTCACAAACTTGACCCACATTCCCAATTACACCCTCATATTTTCAAGGCTTTCATCGATTACCCGGATTATACAATTCACAAGGAACTTTCTACGCGGTATTTTTGTTCTTCATTTGCCGGGCGCCTTGCTGCGATTTCTTAAGGCGTCTCGGGGGTGCCGTTCAACCCTTAATGCGCCAGTAATACCAGGACAGTTCGCGTCGCAATCAGAATAAAGTGGCTGTGTATAACCACGATTGCGACAGACCTTCGAGAGCGGAGATCTAAAGAAAGGCAGGAAGAGAGTCTCGAGTCTCGAGTGATGTACGTCTTTTACACGGTTCTGTAACCCAAAATCAAGTCGTTTTTTTTTTCCTTTCTTTTATCAACTTTTCTCTTCTCCGACACTCTGCCTCCAGGTATATATATATCATATATGAAGTGTAACGCACGCGATATGTCAAAATAAATAACTCGAGAAAGCGGAAAGTTTACGGCATGCTGGTTCGTGAACTTTGCAAACGAGCCAACCCGAACCAAGCCAAGGCTCTTATCTTCGGAGTCAGGATTTTATTTTCTGGATTTTTTCCTACATAAAATAGCTGGCTTAAGTTGGCAGAGGAAACGTTTAGGCGGATATCAACCCTGGTTCGAGACACTTCGAGGTGTCGGTATTATCGTAACCATTATTATTACTGTTATTATTGCTCGGGGTGGAAAGGCTACGTATAGGTTTATTGCGAAACTCCCTTTATTGTCAATTTCTGGGGAAGTGGGAACTGAATTCGGGTGCGATGTCGGAGATACACTGACTGAGAGACTAGACGGTGTTCGAATGATATCGGATAAACGTCTTATTCCCTCACTGCGATCTGATCGTCATCCTTTCCGGTACATAAACGTTGTTGATCGCTCAGAAGAATCAAAGTTACTTCCTTCTATCTCAGCCGGGTTTTTGACCTGCTTCGTAAACTTTCATTGCTTGCAATAAACCCCAGTTTTCACTGACGCTCCTGTTTTCTTATACTTTGCTTTTTCCTTCTTATACAGAACTTTTATAGCCAATTCATGGAGCCACCTCGTGAAATATATCTTCAATCTAGTTACACGCAAAAAATCCTGTTTACTTTTCCTACCACAGGACAGTTTGTTCCCAGCAGAATTACTTCATCGTCGTTTGAATGAAAATAATTGTCTCTTTTTGTCTTCTTCTTCTTCTTCTTCTTCTCATTCATTCAGATATTCTTTTTACATACCGGCAGGGATACGTATCGAGAACTTTATTTATCGACAAAATTTATACAAGCACCTGTACAGTATTTGAGAAAATATCTCGTTAAAAATATTTCCACGCTTGGAGCACTGCTGCAGAGAGATCGAGAGGAGCCAAGATTCGAACGGGGTTTCGGAACCTTCGTTGAATTTAAATTTCCGTTTCTCTATATTCCGAGTAAAATGGCCACGGGCTTAGTAAAAGAGGGCAAATATTTGAGCTTCTGCTTCATACCCAGTTTGCCGAGTGGTTCTAAAGAATTCGTCTGTTTTCTCGCTCTCCGAACATATTCTATACCCGCACCGAGATTCCGGGTCTATTTCCGTCCCTCTGTAACCTCTGGGGGTTCTGACCCTCAATTTTGCTCTGAATATTTCGATCTGCTGTCATAATTAGTTGACTGAACATTTTCTTTTTTCCTTTCTCTCTTCAACCAACAATGTAACCATATGGATTCCTGTAAGCGATCGTGATAGAAGACCGCAAGAAGTTTTAGCGACGTGGTTTTCTCCCGCGTCTTCTCTACCGCGACCCAGAAGTTTGAAGCTTGCGCCGTTTGGCCCCAGCAATACTATTCGCTTCTCTTTCTACCCGGAGCTTTCCGCTGCGTCGACTCTCTCCGTCTTTCATCTGTGCTGGACCGAGTTCGAGTTCCAGTGCGCTAACCGAACCCGTCCTGGACGAATGTCCTGTCGCGTACTCACCTGGGAGAACTGGGGAGAACTGGTTAATTGAACTGACGAAAGTGAAGGCGATTAAAATTTAAATAATTACTAAAAGTGTTAAAACCGGAGCTTTTCCGCCACTATCCCAGTGTTCGTTTATGCGGTTTCTCGTTCTATAAAACCAGAAGGTAAAAGTTTTAATGCATTACTTCAGAGCCACTTCATCAGTTTAATTTTAGTGACGTGTGTAAAAGATTTTTAAATGCACTCAAGTTCTTTAATCGTCCCGTGTTTGTTGATTGATAAAAATTCCTGACGCATACCTCGATTAAACACAATTCTTGTTTTTCCTACATTCGAGCTTGATTACGACTAATCGTTTTATATTCAACCATTAATCTATAATTTGCACTGAAAGTGGTATTGGGATCGAGTATCGGCACAGTTGGTGTTATCGGAGGTATAAACATGTTTGCGCAGTGTCTACGGCAATAAAGTTCGAACAGAGTTTCGATCAAGTGATTATAACTCCTTTACCTCAATCAATATAAAAATTCTTAGCTGACGGTTTTCAGTACTGCGAAATCCGCCGTTTCGCGTGAAAATAAAAACGACTTCGATAATTTTTACTAAACAATTTTATTTCTCATTTATATTATTTCATTTTGTTGATTAAGAAATGCATTTTTTCCCTCGCCTCTGCGAGCCTTTAATATGACTCGAAACTGAACTATCTTATCTCTCCCTTGTATGTATCGTCTGATAAGACGTACATTACATCATTTTTCAACACATAAGCACTTGTTATTTGTCACATGCTTGATTAGACACACATCAGGTACATACATGCAATAAATCACAATCAATGTAATAATTCCGTGTTGAAAAATAAAGCAGAAGAAAAAAACGTTTTCAATCGCAGAGAAACTTCGCGGGGAATCCTAACCGGAGTATTACAAATGAATGAATGTTATAAATATTAATATTTACGACCGTCCGATTTTATCATTGCGTTTATCCAGTACATCTGTAATCACAAACGTTTTATGAATTAATCTTTTAACGCGGTTCAACTAATTCCGATACTTTATGTGGGTATACCGCGCGCACTGCACACCAAGAGCAATTATTCATTCGCAAATTGAAAATCGCTCGTCTGTTCATTGTACCAACTTTACCTCAAAGTTTCGGGCTTTATTTCGACAAGTCACGGAACTAACATAGTTCATGACTCACATACCTGAGGAGCTAGAATGACCGGCGAACTTTTGGGCGACGTAATTAATTGCCCGCAATGATTTGGAGGGAATAAAAAAACGCGCTGGTTCAATCAATTGACGAAATTTTTATTCGGATTTCGAAAACATTCGACTTACGGTTTCCTCTTACGGATCTGTACTCTCATTCAATGCGTATCTCCGGTAGTATTTTCGTTCCCGGAAGTAGCACTCCAAAAATACACGTATGCACATACTGGTAGATAGTTCCCTCAGAAAAGTTTCAATGCTCAATGCGGCTCGTGGACGTTCAATATCTCATCTAGTCCGTACGGAAAAGTTGTCTCAACTTGCAGCTACCAGGCAGGCATAAACTTTCTTCTCATTTCTCTTCAACAGCATCTCACTTTCTTACCAAACATACCAAACCATGTTATAAAGTTGAGTAAATCATTCGGAAATGACAAATCAATGAGGGAATAGTATCATCGTTAGCAAAAGTCAACAGATATTTCGAGGTCGTATTTATACATGTATATATATTAGGGTGATTCAAAAAAAAGCAATATTTTTTTTTTTTCTTCCAAACAGGCTCAAAAGTTTCGTTTTGATGTCAAAATAGGCCTGTCAAAATTTGAGCTCTTAATATCAATATTAAGAGTGTCCTCATCGCACTTTTCTATTTTCCATAAGAATAACACGGGAAAAATCATTTTTGCTTATTCTGATTTTTGTACGCCACAAAGGACTGCTCAAACAGTAAATCGCTATACATATTCTTGTAGAGAATTGAACGCTCTACAAAAAAGGTCTCTTGGTCTTTTTCGATAAATCTACCCGTTTCAAAGTTAGTCTTTCCATTAAATGACCAAAATCGCTAAAGAAACTTCAAAACGGTTAGATTTATCGAAAAAGACCAAGAGACCTTTTTTGTAGAGCGTTCAATTCTCTACAAGAATATGTATAGCGATTTACTGTTTGAGCAGTCCTTTGTGGCGTACAAAAATCAGAATAAGCAAAAATGATTTTTCTCGTGTTATTCTTATGGAAAATAGAAAAGTGCGATGAGGACACTCTTAATATTGATATTAAGAGCTCAAATTTTGACAGGCCTATTTTGACATCAAAACGAAACTTTTGAGCCTGTTTGGAAGAAAAAAAAAAAATATTGCTTTTTTTTGAATCACCCTAATATATATATGTAAAGAAAATTATCACAACGCATATTATTCGCCGACACAATATTAAAGATAAAGTAAGATTTCACCTCGAGATAAATTTCACCGTAATGATATCGTGAGCTGCTGTTCTCGCTATTAAATTGTGACTCGTGACTGTGCTGCGAGAGATCTTTGATCCGGTAGTGAGACCAACTTTCCGGAAGTGGCAAGGGTCCTGCGTTTCGACGACCTCGAGGAGGCCGCCCGGGCCAGGACTAGGACGGACGAAGCCCAGCGAAAAGCGGTGTGGCAGTGTTACTCGGCGAGAATGCTCACACACAGTCACAGCGATGGCGAATTTCCTATATACTCGCAAGGTAGGTCTAGCGGTTGATCTTTGCCCCAATTCCCTGTCCCCTAGGTCGTTAGTTTTGACGAACAGATTTATAAGACGTTTTTTCTCGCCGACCAAGAGCTGGTTTTTCTCAGAAGTCGTCCAACCTTGATGAGATTGAAGCCAATTGCTGTTTTTCGTCACGTCCAAATGAATTTCTAACGCTTTGTTATTATCATGGAAACTTAACGCGATCGTTGATAAATGGTGTGTAAATTAAAGTTATACGAGAGGCGCAAGAGGGGAGCAGAAGACAACCAGCGTTTCATCTCTAGTTGATTAACGTCACAAGCCCTAATCGCATTAATGTGCTCCTTGAGTGGCGACGAACTGAACACCAGGAACGTAGCGAGAACATTATCGCAGACAATTTACGAGAAACACGGATTCGTGGGGCTGAAAATTCGGCGCCCCAGATTGAAGCAGCGTTGACGAAGACCTAGCTAATTAGCGACTCCTTCTAATCAGTAAATCCTGGTTCCTTAGCTGTATATTCAATTATAATCTAAGTGCTGGAAACCGGCGAAACATAGGTCTTCTAACATTCTAGATTACTTCGTCTGCTCAGGGCGGATCGCAGCACAACAACCCACTCATACCCCGAAAGTCTGATCTCTGATTTCCTCTTGTCTTCCTTATCGATTTATCTGCCGGTAGAATTCCGTGAGTGTACCTATATAGCGAGAATGTAGAGTTTTTCGGCCAGGAGATTCCTGGGCGCCATCCTGTTGCGGTTCTCGCTTCATCGATTTTAATGGACCGCCAAAATCCTTGTTTTAATCATAAATGAGGAAGGTAGTCCGCATGTTTCGGTGAATTAACGACGAGGTGGTCATCATCTGAAGGCTGGATATCCCGCGGGCTTCTGCAGTATGAAATAGGGAAGATATATCAACGATATTCCTGCTTTGTTCAAGGAACTTATTCCCGCGACTGGGAGTAGGAAGTGCTTAAGTAAAAACGTGGAATTATACTTTCGCCGAGTTCACCACTAATTTTGAATAGTCTCTCGTAAATCAACCCTCGAGAAAGTTCGCTTGACATCGGGACAACCGACTGTTCAAACTTTACAGAATAGGGAGATGAGGATCTCTTGTTAGCTGATTCGGTTTGTTCATAATTATTATTATTGGATTTCAAGTGTTCCGTGTATTAATTATTTTCCGACCTGGTCAATTTCCCCTCATGGTGTCATAGTGACCTACCTACTTTCAAATTGCGAGGGAAAAAGAAACAGGGAAAATGCAGTCCTTAAGGATAACGGTGTGACGTGTTCGAATCCCTGTATCGTGGCAGAATGCCAAACACCGTGAATCTGGGGCAGAGTGTAGAGTTGACCTATTTTCCCAAATTTCACGATGTAGTACCGTTCAGTGCCCAGGAGAATTGCTGCAGACTTTGGAATTGCGTTTTCAAAAAACTGGGTCAATCGAGTGCCAAATTTGAAATACTTGTCTCTATTTTCTCATGACTAAATTATATGGAATCAATAATGCACTCAGGGTCACATGATCACGTCACTGATCGATCATTTCAACGCGGATATTTTCATCCTCAACTTCTTGTCTTTTGACTGAATTCAATCGTGATTGACAATCCAATGGATGGGCACAAATGAAATTAACTAACTGATTTCGTATAGATCACACTCCAGAGGTCTGTTGATATAGTTGGGTGATCTTATCTATCAAGGTATAATACTGATCACACACATGAAAAATTCAGACTGGGGATTAACGATAGAAAATATAAATGCGATTCATAGATATAGATAAAACATTTAGTCTTCATAGATTACATAGTTCACGTGCACTATACTTATCTGGTCTTTAGAAACACGTGTCTCTTCAGCCATTATCGGAAATTTGTTCAATATTCTGTCATTTCTTTAAATAAATCATTGAGTTGATTAAAAAATTTAAGTCTTCCTTTCTCCAATTCCTTTCCCTAATTTTTCTTAAAATATATAATTATCAGATAATTTTCAAGTAGATCCTAACGACAGATCACTTCGACATATGGCTAGAAATAAATTACTGAAAGTAGGACGGAGACCGGTTGATCCTTTTTCATCTTTAATTGTCTCAGTCCTCTATCCGCTGTCCAAAACACACAAGAACCAAAAGCACACACTTCTTCCAGTCGACCGTCTGCCGTCTTCTAATTAAAGTCACAAAAGTTTCAAAGTTTTCACTTCGTAAAGAGAGACTACAGACTTTTCTCAATCAATTCGTTGACTTTGTTCATCGCCTCTTTACGATTCTTAGCGATTCTGTCTCGCTGGACATCCGTCCGCGAAAATTCTCTTACACGTCGCAGCAACGCGGTCGCCAAGTTTTTCGGTGAATCTGTGCGCAGTCCTGTCTCTGACGGTTGGCCTTTGCCAACATGTCTCTTCCTTCGTCTCACAGCCTATACGATAATGTTGAGATGCACCCACCTCCAGGTCCACGTCGACTTCCTTGTATCCTGCAATTGAAAAACAAAAAATGAGCAAAAATCCCACACTACAGTATCACGACGGTCAACATCAGCTACAACGCAACACTTACGTTGTCCGAATGCTGAGGAAGTCCTCCTCAGTTCCCAAGTGCGATGGTTTCCTAATTCTACCGTTTGCCTGCCCCGGACTATATATTTGCTGCGTTGTCCACCCGGGTTCGCTTCCGTCCATCTAATAGTTTTCGAATGTGTGTTCAGCTTGGGTATACCTGATGTGATACGAGAAGGGGTGAAGTCATACTCGTGTAAATCTATCGTCAGTAAGAAATATATCTCTGATTATGTTACCTGGAGGTAAGGTGACGGGGTCAGGGTCGAACATGGAGTAGAAGAACATATTTCTGAATCTGAAAGACGCCTGAGTATTCATCGGTTGTTCTGGTCCTATGGGATCGAGGTATTGCATCATGGATAAGAAGTCCTCGTGCTTTCTTGGGACTATGAATTCGTCTGCGTCAACGCCCGCGACGTACATATAAGCTTTGTGAAAAGAGTTTCTGTACAGACAGTCGTTCAGCGCCGCGAATATCCCGTCGACTCTTATCGTTCTTTCGTGTATAAAATACGGCGGAAGGTCCCAGGGCAAGACTGTTGCTATACGCTCACTCACGTAGTAGTCTAAGACCTTGCTGACCCTCGATGAAATCGAACGGTTGTAAAACGTGAAATGATCGACTCCCATCATTTGATAAAATTCTATGAACTCGACGAGGTCCAATACGTCGTCGTAGTTGTGGTGAAACACCTTGACACACACCGCCATGAAACGGTTCGAATACTCAGCCCTAGATATCCCGTTTTCAGAATACCGAATCGGCACGAAAGAATCACTCTTCACTTGATTAAAGTCCGTCATATTAATTGGAGCGATTGTTACCTCGTAGGGCAGATGTTCGTTGTTGTAAAACTGCTCGTAGTTCATTTGATTAGAAACAGTGAGGTCGCAAAGGACGAAGAAAGCTGCGTAACGTAAATCGAAACCTTCCGTTACAGCGATTGACTTTACTCTCGTCGCCCTTCTTCTCGTTAATATGAACGCGTTTGGATCGTCCTTACTCTCTCTTCCCTTGTATTTGTAGACACAATTCATACTCATGTCAGTCATATGGGTGTCAAGAATCGCGACGATTCTTATCTGAAAAAAACAACGTCCGTTAAATTTCAAAGCTTGATTTTATCGCCTACATTTATGAGGGCTTTCAAATTTCCCGATGTTTTCCATTATAAAAAAAGGAGGAAAACCTTGAAGAAAATCAGTCATTGAATAATAAGAAGAAATTCAATAGTATCTTTTAAACGTATGGAGTACATACCATCGCCCACGTTGTTTCGTTCTCATTCACAGTGTGCCACTCTTCGAGGATTTGCTCTGGTCTTGTGTCCAGGTATGCGGAAAAAATGTGTCCCCGGGCCACCGACGTTTCCTTCCATACATCGGTCTCGTTTGCTTTTGGTAAATACCTCAGCTCAAGATCAAGCATGTCACCTATGGAGGCCTGCAGGTTGTAGATACTCGCGAGGCTCGTGTTTCTCTTGTATAATATGGTTTTCATTACTCATTGTGTCCACTTTCAGTGACGTGAACAATGACTCTCGCAATTTAACTCGATATCAAAATTCACTTGATCGCGAATAATGAATTGAGGAGAATTGTTTATAATTAATGATAATTTCGACCTACCTTAGCGACGTTGATAATCAGTCCGATAAGAACGGCGAAGAGTACATATGACAGGATAAGTTTGTGCTTCCGTGAGACACAGACCCATGCCGACACCTGGGGCTTTTTGACCAGATGGTGGTACTCGACCATTGTGTGTTTTTATACCGGATAAACGTAAACGATTTTGCAAGATAAATTAAGTTGACTAAAACAAACTCGTATAATAAATCACGGAAAAAAATGAATCTCATCCCGCGAGCGACGAGATATAACTTCCGCGGCTGCAACCTTACTGACCAATAGATTTTTCAAACTCTCCTGCCGCCTGGGAGAGCTTTTATCGAATCGCTGAATAGATAACGGAACGATTTCCCTCTCTCTACTAAATCCGTAGTTTTAATCTCTGAACAGGTTAGCTTGGGCAAACTTTAACTGACAGCGGAACATAGGCAGGATATCTGTATTACAATCGTAGCTTTGATCGATGTCATGCTTATTGAATTTCTGTTCTGTTTTAAAATTTTTTTTTTTTTGCAAATTTTTCTATTCGCGCTGCTTACCTCATTTAATAGCAGCTTCCTCTCTATAATTATTGCCCTGATAAACGAATAGATGAAAGGAAACGATTTTAGCAGTGGAATTGAAAAGCTCCAGCGATGAAATTTGGAGGATTGAATGAATGGGGACTGAAGTACTTGCATGCCCCTGATGTACAATCGTATACTAGATTGGCAGAACGGCGATCGATAAGCTGCAGGAGTTCGTTTGAAGTGGATGATTTTTAATTGGCAAGTAACTGCAGCCGGTATAACGTGAAGGTTTTCGAAATTTTGGAAAACCTATGCGTGAAAGGATTTTCCAGATCCAATGCGAAAATTACAGATTTTGGCGACAGTTCATTGATCAATCATTATTTCCAGAATTTCGGTCTTACTCACTTGGCTTTTATTATACAATATACTGACGTCAATCGTTAAGATTTCCGCTCGGCCAATAATTATCAGAGCTTGGAACCTTCGAACGTTTTAATATTTAATCTTATCTTTTTTATCCAGCCCTTCTCTATCCGAAGATTAAATCAATCATTAGGACGATTAATGAATCATTTGTAGGTAAATGGAAAATGGAATGGAAAATTTCGCCACTATACCGTAATGTGAGTGGGAATGGTACAAACTATAAAAATCATACATTAGTTTTAAATAGAGGGAAACTCTTCGTCCTAATTTTAATTAGACCCATGAAATAAACATTAGCGTAAGTTATGGGTTGTCTGAAAGATGGGGAATTAAGTTTTGCCGGTTCGGTAGCCTCAGGGCTATAAAGCCCCCTCGTTTTGAGGGAGTTATAATCGAATAAAACGATTCTGACGTTGAAACAAATTGGGAAAATCCATCTTCTAGGGAAATTCATTCGTCATTCGAAGGATAGAGGAAAGAGATTGGGGAGCTTGAGAATTCCTCTTTTTTTTTCAGAGCTGTCTAGAAATTCTTTTTCCTCTCCTATTCAGGAGAGGAAAACCTGCGGGCAATTCTCCGGAGACAAAAGTGTCTCTGGACATAGAAACTTGGCTCGGCTGCAGAATAAACTCTTATTAGACACTACCGGAGCCTTAATTGTTTTCTTCTCAAAATACAATCTTCTCGTTTATACCAACTCCATTGAAAAAAATAAACTCTGTACTCACGGAAGAAAACTATTGAGTCGTACAATAGCAAATTATTTCGGGTCTCACAAATTGGAAAACGTATTTTTTAGTTTCTCTTTTTATTTAAACACAAGGTACAACATCGGTATATGTACTAAAATTAACAACGTATAGGATCAGATAGGAGCATATCTTGTCCCTGAGATCAGAAATAAATAGATAAGAACAAACAAACTGTTGAACAACATTTTTCGGAAAGCATAGACGAATTGGAACATTGATTATTCTGATGTCCAATGTACGTTTCCCTCTAATTCGTGGCTTTCCGGATCGGCACCAGCGATTTGATCACCGCCATCTTGATCGCTCCATGCACTTTGATCATCGGCACTTGGAGATTGGAATGAAATGTTGGATTCGTCGCCTCCAAATTCTCCATAATTTGATTGAAAGTCGGCTGGTCCACTTTCAGCAATTTCTGGTCCATCTGCTGGAACGTCCTCAGGACCGGGTTGGAAGTCCTGAATATGTGCTCCGTAGTCTGCGTAGTCTGCGTACTCGCCGTTCAATTTGCGCACTTCCGACCATGGTCCGTAAAATTTTTGAACCGTGCCGTGCCACAACTCTGCGTCCCCATCTGATTCATTGAATCAATCATTGAAAAAATTGTGAAACTATGAGAGAGGTGAAATATTGCCGTTATAACGTCACTGGGCACTCGCGATTTCCAGATTGTGTCCTTGATTTCGGAATTTTACATCTGGACTAAAATCGCGAATAAAAACTGACGTTTCACGCTTTGAGAGCTCCAGTTTTCAGATATCAACATCCCTGACGTCGACGAAATTCAGATTGATTCGATTCGAAGGGCGTTGATGAAAATCGAGGGCGAATTTCTTACCTGAAATTTGGTCACGAATGGGTGACGCCTCGGAGGTATTGTGGGTTGAAAATAGGACGAGAAAAATAACGAGAGCCGACACCGGAAGTAATGGGAACTTCATCGTCCTTCGTGGATGAACTCCTCTTCCTCGCGTCCAGGAGGAAACTGAATCTCATCTTAATAACAGCCAGGCATTATATACCATCTGCCTCTCTAAATTACTGTACGTATGGACTGACGTGGTGTCTTTGACGCCAATAACGCTCGGATACATTAAGTAGTGATAACAAGATTAGGAGCCTCTCGTAACTCCGAACGTATGCGCATCTTTAAGCACGGAATTATCACCAATGCTAATTATTCTTTATAGTTTTGTTGCCTGAATTACCCGTTTTTTAGAAACTTTTTTCCAGTTTCACAGCTCATTGTGAGAGCAGAGTCGTTGGGTGACATTGAATAACATTTTGAAGTAAAATTTCTCAAATATTGTATATAAGTATATTATAGATACATCTTTGTCCAAGAGACTATATTATTGGTGGTTAATTTATATCGATAGCAACATGTTGATTATTATTTAGTCGATAACCTAGATGATAGCAATACATGCTAATAAAAATTAATTATTGGCATTTATCTCACAAATCTTATAACATAAAAGAATTAATTGAATCTTATCGTATAGTTATGTGTATAATGTACATAGATAGATATATCGCATAAAGTATAGGTATAAAGTGTCATGTAGCGTATCGTATACGTGGTCCTGGTTCATATTAACGACGCGGTAATTTGTGGCGATCCTCAACGACCCCAACCAGCACTGTAATCAATAATAGTAAAAACCGAGTCATTCGTCAGGCAATGTTAACATCAGAAATTGAAATTCTATAGCACATGGTTTTAACAGTGTCAAACTTCTTACCCAGCATTCTCGTAGACGGGAATCGAGTGCTTACGATTATGGCTCGCCGGTCTAAGGTATCCACCGTCGTTCGCACCGTAGTCGTCGCCATCATCGCCGGTCAAGGGACGTTGGTACCAGAATAGGGGTCGGCCAAAATATCGCGTATCGTCGCCTTTCAGGACCTCTTGTCCATCTGAAAAATTGATCGTTTTTCTCAATACGTCGACGTTCCAATTTACAGAGTTGCGATCGAGTCGAATGAATGAATGAATCGTTGAATGAATGAATACCCATGCTTGCTTTTCCTTAATAGTTAATGCTCACCGTCCTGGTAGTCGGGAACTGGTTTAGCAGCGGCAATGGCGACGGTGGCAAGGAATAAAATGACCAAATAATTTGCCATACCTTTTATAGAGTGATAATTAGATTGACTTGAAGATATTTAGATTTCAAAAGAAACGAGAATTCCTCAGATATTGTCAGACTATGTCCGTACTTGGGGGTATTTTCAGGTGTAATGAATGATTCGTGACACTTGAGAGACTTATATACCAAGCGATTGAATTATTTTTATACTGCGCCACGTATATTAGCGCGAATGTATGCCGCAGCCATATTTCGCGCTAATTTGTTTGATCTGCTATTATCTGAAGCGTGCTAATATTTTCAGAATTTATATTAGTCAGTTATGGGTAAACGAAAACTAATTAACAACTTTCAAAAGGTGCCGGATATTCTCGTCGTATTTGAATGACAACCACCAAAGGTACTAGCTCCCGCTTTCCGCTCTTATGTAAATGTTAGTTTCTTCGTACACACACCCATACACGCACACCTACTTACTTACCTGATTAATTAACAGCATGGCTCTAGTCAAACGGTTAGACTTCGCAGAACATCAATTTGCACAGCGATTCAGTGATTCATAGAAAAATGAAAAACCATGCTGCCACGCTTCGTTATGTTAAACCTTGCGTTAAACGTTCAAGTTCACTTATTGATGTCGTATTTTTTCACACTGCATTCATACACCGAAGTACGGAAGAAACGATGAATAATTGCGAGAATTTTGAGCTGGTCAAAGGATACATTGATTTTTTTATTTTTATTCTGTTTATCGTACAAAATTTTTCGCCATTATGCCCAACCGTATAATATTACAGCGGACAAAGACCACACGCTGACCGAGTTTGAACCGAAATACGCCGCGCTTATTTCCTTGCTTATACAGCGGAGGTCAAAAGTTCTTTACTTACCATGTGTGGAAATTTTTGATGAATTATTTTCGCGAAATAAGGTTTGGAGTGTCCGTTCAGACTCCGAAAGCGCTTGAGCAAACTACCCGAAAAGTTAATCATTTGTAGAATTGTATAATTCCGTGATAATGAATCGGGATAGAGAATGAGTTGTGAAGCCTGCTCTATAAACCCCGAGCAATTACATACTCGTTGAGTTTAGAGCCTGGTGCGATATTAGAACCTCTGTATACGAGGTGCATAAATTCTGTAAAGCTGGAAGTATTGCACTTGAATAACATATTAAAACTTGACGTTGCGGTACTGGTCGTAAACGGTTTAACTACCCTTGCGCAAAGTCTGATGGGACTAAAACCCCGAGAGCCAGATGTGACTGGAATCTAAAACTTCTCTCAATAGAATTTTGTCGATAGGTATACATTCTCACCCACGATAATTAACTTCGTCTTTACTCCTCTGTATTCGTACATACAAAGTTTTCTATGTACCTACGTATGTACAGGGATTCCGAAAGTTAGTAGGCACACACCGCGTGACTTACGCGTGAAACTGGAAGCAAGGTCTTCGTATATTCGACCTGCTAGTTCTAGAAGTAATAAACGTTCGCCCTTGTAATCGTTTGTTTCTAGCAGGTACACTCCGGCCTAGATAATTAATTGAGACAATATCATTACGCTTCATATCGAGCAGTGTACGTATATACGATCGAGCTGAAATTTTACACACGAGAATGAAGCCCGGGGAGTTTATAGATGAAAACGCAGTAGGTAAATCTGCCATTTTTTCTTTAATTTCGTTAATCATTCAGTTCGAATAACGATTCATCAAATTCTCATACTAACCACTGCGTTAATTAACCGCTTTAACTAGATTTTCAATTAATTATTTCGCAAGACTTTGAGTCAGACGACCAGTCCGCTCTTGTTTGGACTGTCGAAACGTATATTGATCCCAGGTATACACCTACCTAAATACACGTATGTGTGTTTGAGATAGGTGGGTGGCGTATCCGAGGTTGAATACATGCCGATTTATCTACCGGCAGATAATATACCTCGGTTGTGTTGTCGACAACGGAAGAGATGGCACCACGCTATATTTTTCACCGTACATCGTTATCGCAATCGGTTGGCTAGAACGGAATCTTTGCATTGAAAAAATTGCTAAAGTTTGGAAAATAGCAAGTCATTTTTAATTTTCTTCGCAAAACGATTTTTATAGTTCTTGTTCTACATTTCTTCCCTTCTCTCTTTCATACGAAATACGTAAACGTCGTCTAGCAGATCGCAAGTGCAAAATAAAAGACACCATTATGGATATTGTATCGGAACATTTCATCGTCGAGTAAACAACAGGAACATATTGTAAGAGTTTCTAGTTATAGATATGTACACGTATACATGTAAACGAAAAATGAAAGAACAGTGAGGCGCTTGGGAAATCATGGGTGCATTTCTCTCTGACTGTCACATTTCAATTCCCACGTGCCACTTTCAGCGAATTGTTTTACCACGCGATGGTACTAACGCGTACATCGGATATTATGTTATGGAGTTCAAAGTTTTACGTGTCTGTACCTACTTTACACGCACTCGCCCATTCTCGTTCTTCGCTTTTAATCAACACGCGTTCTTCGACACATACGACAAAAAAGAAAAAAAGATATCCGAAATTTTACCGAATTTCGAAACAGAACTCAGAACTCAGACCTCAGAAATGAACTTTTTTTTTTTCATTCTGTAACCAGATAGAGATGCCTTTTCGGAATTCTCGTTTCCTGCAGGTAAGTCGTGAGATTGAGGTGATCTTGGCGGGTCTCCTATTGCCGGAAACAATTACTTTCCAGAGTCAGTGGGATCGATAATTACCGTTACTTGGGCGCGCTGCACCTGAACCGACAAGGTTGTCAAAGAGATAAATGCAAAAGGTGGGTGTGGCTGTTGGGTGAAGATAGACGCCAGGACCTAGATGCGAGAACACAATTTCTTACTTATGCGTAAGACCGGAAATTACCGCTGAAGATATTCAAGGCTTTCCAGAATTACTCCGCGCAAGATAATGGTTATTCTGATCCAGTTTTCGGCCTGGAAATAGGTCAGCCTGAAAATTTCCACAAAATAAGGATAAGGGTTCAATTATAATCATTGATTAATTATTTCCAGCTAATTGTATCTCCTACAAACTCATGAATCGAAAAGAAAAAGATCACATACCTAAAATCGGACGCAGAAACGTCAAATTCTCAAAAAGTAAAAAATCCTCGAGCTCTTTATTACTTTAGAAATATCTTCCGTTCAACTATCGGGTTATCGTATTGGAGGTCAGCTTCCGTTTGGAAGCTGGTTAACCGTGCGTGACAGTGTCTACCCGGTTGAACGACGTAGGGCACAATCATCCCGGGTGATCACACGCCAAAGGTGGTTCTCCGCGGGGACTTGTATATGTATGGGATCGGGGAAAATCGCACCAACATACAACAGCGTAATCCTATACACATACCCGTACCAGAAGGTAACTTATAGTTAGTGTTAGCTTCAACGTAGTAGCTTGGTACGTAGTATACAGGGAAATATACCGCAGGTTGGTCACTAGGAGGGTGTGTGGGGCCGTTGAAGCCCGGCAAGGTGTGTCACAGTGGACAAGACTGCAGAGTCGCGATCGACACGCGGCAGGTTCGACTTGTATCTCCTTGTGTCACGCATAAATATATCGTTCAGTTTCCAAAAAAGGAATATAAAGACACTCATTGCATCTGAACTTCGATCAATTTAGGGTCAGAAGTCACCCTCTGAAAAGTTTACATACGAAAGTGACCTCATTTCTTCATTTCTAAGTAATAAAACACAAGTGTCTGATCTTCTGAAGCGAGTGATGAGCTCCGTTGTAAATCATCCATTCAACTTGGCTGCAGATAATCGAAATTGACATTAAAAACCATTCGTGAAAATGGATTTTTCGGATCACAATGTATCGTGGAATCCGTCGATGCAGAGAACCGATCATAACTTACTGTGCACAGTTGATCGCTGAAATGAGATCTCCGAGTTTGAAGAGCGTTAAAATGAAGTGATTGATGTAATTAATAATAAATCGTCTCCACGTGGTTTAATTCGTGTTCACCTTCGATGCCACGTGAGGTCAAACGTGACGACGAAATTTACGAACGAGCTCGAAAAGTCTCCGGAGTCTATAAGGCGATTATAATAATCGGTCGTCTCGTAGTCGGGCTTAGAATGAGTTTATGAGAGATTGTGAGATTAATTGAGACCATGCCGACACAATGTGAATTGAGAAATATTATTCCACTATTCGCTGTGAGCGATATCAGTTACTCCGAGCCGCGTATCTCCTATAGATTAATCATTACGTAGACACCGATAAATAATCTTTTTGAACAGATAACGCGCGGGAGACGTAATTTAAGTGTAGTAAGGTATTACTTTACACCAAAGTTTGCAAACGTTTATTTGTACGCATAATTTTACGACTCCAAACGCAGTTTTAGATAGATGGATAAAGATAGCGAGAGAGAGAGAGAATCTAATTTACTACACAAGACACGTTCGCCTGAATGTGAATTTTGTGCTATTATACAATCCGCGCTAATGCTCTATGGTCGTGGAATCGGTAATCGCGTTCGTAACTTTATTAGTGAAATATTTCAATTGATCGAAACGAGAAAGTGTACACTGCCCGGGGTTATAGCGGGTTTTAAATTCCGTGGATATGCCTAATTGTACCTCGTAGGAATTCAGTTATAGAAAAGTGCTTCTACCGTTAAGAACGTACACTATCTCATAAAGCGACATCCGCGCGTGCGAGACTTTACGGGCAATTATATACTTGGATTATCACAATGATGGGAAGCTTTTGGCGAATTGGACCGTTCCGCGATCAAGGTAGGTGAATTCATCCCGGATAGATCAAAGCTTCTATATAGATTTACCGTAATTACTCCTACGAAATCCCCGCTCTACTGTCTTCATCTTCATGCAAAATCGATAAACGTTAAACCAGCAACAATGACGATGATGACAAACAGTAGCAAACTTATCCCTTGTAACCAAAGATCTACGAGCTGGTGGTTATAAGCTTGTAAACCCGCAGCAGCGGTGCTTCACACTCGTACATATGTATGCAGATCGATAGATTATCTTGAATAAAGAATAGAGACATCGAGTTTAGATTTTGTAGATACGGTATGTATCTATAGCCACGAATCTTGGTATGGCGTAACGCAATGTTTCAAAGTCACTGTCCCTGTCATCGTGTACTAAATTTTATCTGTTGTATATACTAGTGCGTGATACGTAAAGAAAAGTGGTCCATTCTTCGCTGGACTAGCTTCCAGAGTGGTTTTAATCGTTGAGAAAGATTCCGTATCTTAATAGCGTAGAATATAGTCGCTAAGTTTCTGTAGAGAGAAATCGATGCCCCAGATCTGCGATGTTGACGTTATAAAATCGCCTGTATATCCGATGCTTGCTGAATCTCATTCGAAGAGTCTCTTTGCCTTTGACCTGTAATAGGCAGGCGTATTACGTCGACGAAAAATAAAAACGAGATAATAAAGTTCTACGATTGAGAAAAAAATAGTTTAATTGAATTTGCACCTCCGTTTTGTATGCATTTTAATGAGTTTATAGAGCGCTTGTTATCCGCTCTGAAAGCAGATGGAAAATATCTTGAATTATAGCTCGCAATTAAGGGGTGAATTTATAGGGCTGATCTATGAGTACGTGAGGTCGATTTATGCGGGAGGGCTTAGAATCGAGAATTAGGGGTCTAGACTAATTTCAACGCTAAAGATTTAATGACTATCTAATTCTATTACCATCAATGTAATTAGCATCTAACAAATATCTTTGGATAGACCTGTCTTCAAATACCATTAGTCTAGCTTTGGGGGAAGAAGGTCGATTAAGTCCGACGAAAACAGGGACTCTCAAGTCTAAGCTAGTATATCTGTACTCGAAAATCTTCCCTGCCGAATATAGATTCGATAGAAACTGAAGAACTTCCCATCCCTGAGTTTTTCATTTCTTCTCTTTGCTTTTAATTAATTTATATCATCAGCCTCAGGGGCGATAAAAAAATTGTAAACATTTCTAATTGCGAGGCCTTATCGCGGAGGAGGTATAAATTCATCCAGATCATTGTCGACCCTCTTTGTTGTCTAAGAATCACAAGGGCCGTGCATTGTTCCGTTGTCGAATATCTCGCAGCGGGTAAGCCAGGTTTGCTTTTCATTTAGAGTAGGGTTTTCTCGGGTAAGTAAAGGGGGCGGCTTTGTAAATGGGATTAAAATTGCATCGAAGATCTTGGGATATATCTGACCGGTAGAAACTTCCGGTGATATAAGGTAAAGCGTGCGAAACTCGAGAGCGAAAAGCGGAGGAAAGCAGAAGAAGGAACAAGACAGAAGACGGAGAGTTCAATTTGTGCCACTTGACCTCGCGCTTCGGAATCGATATACAACACCGTCAAGTTGCTGAAGCATATAGAACGGAACATCTTAATGACCCCGGGGATTGAATCCGAATTGAAATCGGTAGAATTCAATCTAGAGTCCAACCAATTCGAAATGACAGGCCATGCAGTCAGCTGTACGAGGGCTGATATCACACCCTGAAGATGAGGCAGCTGAGATATTTAATAACTATTATAGATTGAATTTCTTCCTCTATCGGTTTCGGCATCTATATATGGTATACCGCGAACATTCCATGAAGAGGGTTATGGGTATAAGGGGATGAAAAATCGATTGATTTTCCTCCCGAGGCGCGAGGGCAGGAAGCCAAAGACAGAGGAGAGGAGCTTAAGGATTGAATCAGGAGCTGGAGGTGCAGGTAGATTGGCCAGGTACCCACCCACGCATAAACGTGATAGAAATAGGGTGTCACTGACTGAGAGTGGAGGAAGTAAGAACCAAAAAGCCATTTTCGAACCACCGAGTGTGACAGAGGTTACATAACAATGAGAAAAGAGGCAGAGCGTCGCGTCGTCAGCGTCTCTCTGGAAGTAGCTTCTTCATATACTTACTTCAAGAGGATATTGTTTCGCGAAGAAAAAGGCTCTTCGATGAAAATACGAGCCGGTCGTCGTTGATGAGTAGAATATTAAGATCCATCTTTTTATTTCGCATTTTGCCCTCATTTTTTACCCTTTTAATTCGGGCATCGAACTTTTGCTGAAACGAACTTTAACTCTGGTTCACATTTGTATAACATCATTTCAATCAAGTATAATTGCTAAAAACTCGAAAGAATCGGGAGAGGAGAGTAAAAAAGTTAAAATCACCGTCTCTTCGATACTAGAAATAGTTAGATTCTGCAGTGAACGCGGTTTCGTGGTTTTTATTTCTTTCTTTTCTACGATCCAAGACTAAAAAGTATAGAAGAGTTGAATGAAAGACGAGAAATAGAGAAATAAAGAAGAAAAGAATCGAATTCACGAAGTTATTCTGCCGACGTTCTTCTCTCATCGGTTGCACGAGGAACCAAAACCCCCCGAGGGTGCTTTTCTCTCGTTTCAAGTACGCACGTGTAATACCTAGGTATATTAATATATACCTAGACGTCTATAATACGTATACCACAGTCGCCGAGCGAATTCTATGGTAAATTCAAGGATTTCTTCCTCACTCCGTTTTGCTACCGGAAAATGTCTTGGAGAATATATGGTCGGGTCTATCTATAAGTACAGACATTCATACGCGATAATAAAGCGACTAGGTAGTACCTGCACCACATATCGTCTGAAGACGCCTTTTACCTGCGGATTTACATTCGCTCGTATGCACTCGTTGCGCCGGGTTCTTTGAGGCGTGAAATCCAAGGGTAAAATTGAAAGAAAGCGTCGGGGTTCGCTGAGGTATAATACTTCAAGTGCGAGTCTTGATTGCCGGGAAAACCAGGCGAGAAAAAACATCAGGAAATGAAAAAACGTCGCAGCAAGTTGCGATTAAACTTTCCGCAGACACACTAGGGTCAGGAAAATGACGCAGGGGTTACTGTACAGGGTCGTTTGTCACCCACGAAGGGCAAAGAACCTGCCAAACCCAAACGAGACTACGACGCCGCGACGTGGCGTCGTCTATAATATCTTGTTGTATAATATGCTGATGCGGTCGAAGCATTCATCTTCCTCCTCTCTTCCGGAGATATACAACCCCTCCGTAGGTGCTCATGGAAGGCGAGAGAATAACCTTCATCCAGAATTTCATCCTCGCAGAATATTTGTGCTGAATTAAAAGAATCACGTCCTCAAAGGGCGAAGGGACTGGAGCTAATTTTGTCGAAGAATTTCCCATTTATTTTCAAACTCCCCCTTGACCGGGGCAATGAAGAAGATCGACGATACGGCGATGGGCAATTCTCGTTCGACTTACTGTTGAAAATATCGGGAATTTTATTCGTGATGTATGGTATAATTGAAAGAAATAATTTCGGAATTTGGCGAGGGCGAATAGGGCTAATATATTTAATAAAGGGGCGAGGAGGGAAGTTCTTGAGATTGTAGTATCATCATCCCCGTCAGGGACGAGATTGTGCCTTGTGCCACGTATACCGGAAAGTCTTGGAGCCCCGAAAGCTCCGGCAACGACGTCACCCGCGAAACTATTTCAATAAAAGCTCGGAAAGTTGCTATATTGGATCTCATCGGCCTGCTTCACTAGCTCTTGCGAGCTTTGACCTAACCGCATGTCTGCAGGCATAGTGTGCAACGAAATCTAGGTAAATTCTCGAATAGTTAATAAAATTGTTATATTCCGGGGATATATCCTTTCCGACTTCATTCTCAGCCTCTTAACGTAATTGAAGAAATTTCCTTTCACCCTCGATAGAAATTGCGAGAGTTTTCACTTGTTTTCTATCCTTTTCTCGGTCCTTTCATATACTCTCTTACTTCGGGCGTAGAAATCGTTCGGTTTTATACTCGTCGGTGAGTCGATCTCGTTCTTTCTTTCTTTGATTTATTTACTTTTTTTTTTCCTTTCTTTTCCTATTCCCTTCTGGAAAGTTTCGATCTTTTCTCGCAGGTGCACTAGGAAGACTTCGTTAAAACTGAGCATATTTTTCTCCCGTCTTTTCCACGATTCGAAAAAACTTTCTTTAAACGACTCGCCAAGTTCAATTCGCAACAGTAACAAGCGAAAACCGAAGCAGCTTGATTACTTTGCAAGATCTTATATCGATCATTAAAACTTCCTTTTCTCCCTTGTCTAGCAATTGTTTTAATACGAATTTTAAGGGGGAGCAAAAAAAAAAAAAAAAAAATGAATCTAAGTATACTATAATGCCATAATTTATTCCATACTTCGCTGTAAAAGTACTACGAGCCAGATATAATAAGCCTACTGCCTTTGTACTGCAGACTTGAAAGAAGTACCTACCTACTCCTCGTATATTATAATTTCAGCAGATTTTTTTAAGCCACAATTTTTTTTTTTTGGGATTTTTTTTTTTATTATTCTGTTTCAGGTAAGGACCATTCATACACAGTATGTATTAGCTAGGTACTCTAGAGCTCGGTGAAAGGGGAGACTCAAAGATAAACTCATCTCCCCTGCAGCTTAGGAACAAAGAAAGGTAAGACAAACTACAGGAAGTTTGGCCTGAGTGAACCTTTGCATAGCACATAACTCCGAAGCGTACGTACGTACCTAGATAGGTACTTATGCTCTTGATGTATAGTAAGGCGGAAATAAGACTACCCATCTCTCGTTAGATATGATCAAAAATTTCACGTTCCAGTTAACGTCGTCTCGTCTAAAAATAAGTTTCACCCTATTATTATGCATCTGTGGGTCGTTTATCATTTAGTATAATTATACACATATACCTACACGACGCTAGAAATAGTTGGAATAAATTTCTCAACAAGAGACAAAAGGTTGGAAAATTTTGGTCCATTTTTTCCCCATCATTAACGTCCGTCGCGTCCGTACCTACTATTGTGGTGCAAAACGTGTCCTACATCTATTGGATTTACTAGCTTTTCACGTCGCGTTAGTGAGTTGGCATGCACAATACTCACTCGCTTCTGTTCGGATATCTATATTGCCTCCGCTTCTCAGAGTTTCCGGGCAGACTTGCTTCACCGGAGTTTCTGCGAAGCACGAGCTTTCCAAATCTTTATCTCTATTTCATGCTAACGTAGGTACACGGCCGAGGGAATGCGATCTACATATATTCGATGCTGCTATAGTTTATTCACTTTTAAAATCCTGTACGCAGATATGTAAAAATACGAAAAATACGAAATTTCCTCCAATAAAAAAAGTCACAAACAGGGAGAAGAAACTCACATATTGCGGATTAATTTATCGAAGTCATGCGGAAGGAATGAAATCGCTTTATAAAATGATACAGTATCGTTTATTCTGTAGTCGTATGAAATATGTTGATTTTAAATAATGAGGTCGTAGCTATGCATGGCTTTTTCGGTAGCAAGCTCTGCATAAAGATATACAGAGGCGAATAATTCTCAGTTCGCATATTAACTTAAGAAAGCTCTGGAGCGTCTGGAAAAATACTAGAGATAGTTAATTTCATACTGCGGTAGTCCCATTTATTTATCACTTATTTATTCATTCATTCTTGTCTCTTTTCCCCAAGTATACAAAAATTTTCTCCAGTTGAAAAAAAGGAAAGGATATATTTCACGGGATTATCTCGCGACACGGTTCTAATTGTTAGTCCGACTTTATACCCTCGAACTATACGAAGGTACCTTATCTCCGACGAGAAACACTCCGAAGGTTTGGACGCAGCGGTGCAGATTAGCGAAAACCACGGTTCTCTTTGCCCGAAGAAAAGGATACCTGCCTTCCTACCCACGCCGACGTTTAGACCGATTAGCTAATTGTACTTGAGCACAATCTGTTCTTGGAAGGAAAATAAAAAGCTCCTAGGACTTTAGTCCGCTCTTTAAATGCTGCTGGAGGATTCCTAAAGGAACTGATTGCGTTGGCTGGATTTAACGGAAAATGACTAGTAGCGGAGTTAAGGGAATCCATGCAATCGCTGGGAGATCGAAGAAAGAATGCCTCTCGATAGTTTGAGGAATTTCAGTTTCGGTTCTCTCGGTGATACGGATTAGGGAGATTGTCGTAAATGCAGTTCTATGCAACGCGTCAGCGAATCTCGACACGGAGACACAATTGGGGAGAAAAGTAGCCGAGCTAGTCGGACTAACCCAAGTTCGTAAAAAGAGATTTTTACCGAGTCTATGACTTCGTTCTAGATTTTATAGAACTGTCTGTCTGGCTCCTGGCCGAGTGTCGAATAGACTATTTTCATTTTCATTGAGTTTTCAGTCTCCACTTGGCTCGACAATGGCTTCAAATGTTGTTAGTCTCGCGCTCGTGCAACGCATTAATTAACTTGGCGAAATACCGCTCCTCTGCAGGATCTCATACCTCGCGAAGTTTGCTTTCCTGCACGTGGCACCATGATTGCGAAATTTCACCACCACTCGCGCTTCTTTCCCATCCTTGCGCTAGTACGAGCTCAAAGACGTTTCCTCTTCCCCTGGATCTTTCCTATGAGTGCATAGGGATCACATTTCAGCGTGGAAATATACGGTATACATAGAATATTAATTCCAATTCTGCGTCAGGAGTGCATAGAGCGTTCAAAGCTTCCGGAATAATAAAAAGCTCCAAATTGTCAAGCCTAATTCCTTCTCTCCTTTTTTTCCTTGCCCAGATCAAACGGCATCAGAAAACTCAAAAAACAAACGTTGATACGATCCAGGCTATTATTTCAGGCCTCGGTGGGACAGCGTAGATCATTAGCATCGTATAAGTGTTAACCTTCGTTTAAGTTTTTTCCGTATTTTTTTCAACCGAGCTTTGATACGCGTTAAAAAAACAGCCAAGAGTTTGTTTTCTTCGGTTATTATAGCCGGGGGAGTAGTGGCAGTAGGTAATTACTTTGTGAGGATGATTATGATGGAGATAACCGAGTGCCTCAGATGTTGAACATTATATCAAATGATTTGTTGCAGAAGAAATTTCTCGGGGATTTAATATATGGATATTTCGCACCAGGGCGTATGAGCCGCGCGGGCGAGAAAACATTGACATTTTTACGACATGTTTGTTTTTATAGCCACTATACCGGAATCACTGGCATCGCCGAACCAGGAACGAGAATGGCCCTATTCTGTAGTTAGATACTTCTAGGTACGAGTCCGATGGCCGATTGCCAAGAAAATAAAGTTCGAATAGCTCCTGATATTTTCATTCAGTTATCTAGGAATTTTAAGAGGCATAGCTGTCCTCGGTTCGACAAGTGGCCAATCCTTGGTTCTCTAAATTAAAAACGTGACGTGATACTCGGAGTTTTATTCGCTGAAGCGATTTCTTCGACACACGTACCTAGCTAATGCAGAAACTCTAAAATCGTAGGCACATTATCTACATTCTACTTACTTCGAAAGTACTTATTCTTATTCTTAGGAAGAAATCGCACGGTCTTGTATTTTGGAGCTTGAGAAGACTGGAAAGAATTTTTTGTAATCTTGGTGATTGATATTCGCTTCATTTACCCCCATATCTACAGATCGTGAACTTTAATCTGTCTTATTCTCGATCCCCGCGGAAATAATCAAACGGAATAAGTCGCTGATTAGAAAATAAAGGAAGCGAGAGCTCAGGGCTAATGGACGAGCTTCGATTAAGGAAGGAGATTAATTGATTGATGAAATACGTCAGATGCAACTGTGCAGCAATCTACAAGGTCTATTTTACTCACATGATAACAATAACTATGCATTCAATAATTGATTGAAATGTTGAGGAATATTTTTGAGTACATTCGATATTCAAGCTCCCTGGCTTTTTCCCCCATTTTCTTTTTCCAAAAAGTGACAATAAAAAGCGGCGAAAAAAGCTTCTTCTCCTGATGGTATCTCGCGTCTGGATCCCAGCTACCCTGTGGCAGCAGGAAGTGATAAATTAATGCCTTAATAAGGAAAGCGATCTCTTCCTTACATTATCCTCGGCTTCCACTTCTACAATTTAATTTCCTACTATACTATCACCGTTGATAGCATCTTAACCGGCAGAGATAAACTTAATTACTTTGAATCACCCCAAGGAATGAAGAATAAAAATATGTCTTCTTATTTTCACTCATTTAATTTTTATATTTTCTCTTGCGTTTATACAATTTCCACGCACTTACTATCTCCCAAAATGCACAATATTCATCCTCGATAAATCACGAACGGGTTTCAACTTTTCATACCTAAGCGCCAAACCAAACCTCAAACACATCCAGACAATTGGACCCACGCTCTATCGTGGCTACCATGTCTGGTCGAAGTTAAGCAATCCTCGACGAAGTCAGAACCCGGATGGGTGACCGAGAGCAGTCTCTCTCGCTCATGACTATGTTACGCTCTTCTTCGTCTTCTCTCTTCCTTCCTCTCCCTTATCTTACTCAATTTAGAATTATCTAATACCCTCTGACTCTATGCTGCCCCGCCAATATTCAGGAGGGTGCAGACTGAGTTGGAGGAATAAAAAATGGCAGATCCACCCTGGCCAGCTTGGGTAGCTTGTCGGAACTAAGTCTGTCTCACAATATATTTTTAATCTCGGAAATTTGCAAATTCACTTTTTTTTCTAACGATTAGCTTCATGCGATTAAACTTGATACGTTTAGGTTGGAATCATTTCGCAAAATATTCTCAAAATGTGATAAAAACGATCAGTAAACATTTTTACAGTTTATCAAAGTCAAATTAATATCTTATTCGTTGATTCGAATTTTGTACAAAAATATCTACTGTGTTTGATACCATACCAGGCGATGTGTACAAGGCTTACAGCGTAATCTATCAACTGTGGTTTGCGGTTAATGCCAACGTACCGTTGATAATGATAACCGATATCTCACAGTGCTAACTCCAAACCGTAATGAACACTGAACGATTACAATTCATTAAACGTGTTTATATGTCTAATAATTTCGGGTTCTAAGACGCCGCTGCGGTGCCTCGCTTCAAAATCAATCAATCATTCATTTATTTTATCATTCTTGATACTCGATCTCTATTTTCATATCAATTACATTCGAAATATAAAAATATTCGTATCAATACTCGAAACTCTTGAGATGAAAAATACGTTCATTGAATTGCAAAGTTTGACATCCTATTATGAACGAGTAATGTTCTTAATTATTTCCTAAAACAGTCCAATCTTTGTGAATCTTAATTTTGATTCGATATTCTGATTTTAATTAGGCTACCAAAATACTAAATCGTAATAGCATGCAAAGAATTGTATAAAGAAGTCATGGAATAATCATCTGGCGTGGTTGAAATCGTATGATTCGTATGATAAGTATGAACTCTGAGTTTGAATCTGGCGCGCGTCTGTAATGTTGTGTCTGAATTCTCCGCGGCGTTTCGCGATCCAGTCGCGGGGCGTCGCCAGTCTCGAATGGCCGCCCTCAGTGCTTGTAGGCCTCGCTTGGTGCGTGTATCGTAGCACGACCAGTGTGTCGTTATTTTCTAATTTCTTTTAGTAATTGCACCGAAAGTATTCCGTCGCGATTCCGTCCCCGTGTGTGGAATATATTAACCTGTGAATGTCCGGCACCGTTTAATATATTATTTACTCTTCCACTCAGGAGATTGTAAAATAAAGAAACGTGAGCGTGTAAAATCGAGGAGTATCACTGATGTGTCTACGAGCACAGCACTCGTCCTCCTACCGTTGTGGTGTAAAACGAAGTGAATTTTGTGTATAACTACGTAGCCCTGTCGTTTTCATCAGGTGTTCTTTTATTTTATCAATTTTCATTCACCTTCCTTGTTCGCCTTCTTCATTTATTCATCGTAATCATAATCGTCGCCGATGTTACAATGGATATTCCAATTAATCACAGGAGATTATATTGTCCGATAAATGAAGACTGCAGTGAATAATAAATAAAGATAAATAAAACAAGATATAGAAAAGTGCCAATGATCGTGAGCAAGGATATAAGTGTTAGGTTTATTAATTATTCGTCTAATTGATAATCGGGAATCATGAAGTTTTCGTTTTTCTTTCGTATTTATCATTTCTTCAAATTCTGATAAATAATCCCTCGATTATTTCCTCATTTTTGTATTTCTCATACCTAAACTGCAGGCGAGGCCTCTTTGTCTACGGAGATTTATGCAATGATATAGAGACTTCGAAGGCGAGTCGTAGTGTGTATATTATATCTACCATTACTTACGCGAATAAATAATACAGTTATTCATCTCGTTGTTTACTCCACGTATCGGATACGTACGCTGATAATTAGATAGAATAGATAGAATAAGTATACCTCGTAGAGGTGGTCGAATGAAAATTCTTACAATAAGTAAATTAACCAAAAATCGTGATGCTGCCCCTTTATAAAATTCGTGATTTTGTTAAACGGATATAATGAAACGTGTGCCATAAAAAAAGAGAAGTAAAAATTAAGAAAAGAAATAGATAAGAGAAAGAAGAAAAAAAATGTCTAAAATAAGCCAATTCGTGTTTTATATGTATAAGTGTGCTTTATAATGTATATAATAATAACAAGAAGAAAAATGATAACGATAAATGCGTTTAACGTCTCCTGCCGCATCGCCTCGTCGTCGTCGAGTAGCGAAAGATAAGAGAAAGTAAAGGGGGCAGAAGGGGCAAAAGGGAAGTAAAAACCTCGACTGTGATTGAGAGAATAAACGAAGAGGAATGAAAATGAAGAGATCGATTTTATGATTGGTTAATAATCCAGAGGCAACGAGCCACTGTCGGTGTGAAAAAAAGAAAAGAAGAAAATCAAATAATAAGACAAAAGCACTGGGAAGTATAGCTGCTGGCTCGAGGCGCATGTGAGATGTCGATTCGGGTTAGAGGGGTGTACCTCGTGCCCTCGCCAGGTGCTGGGGATAATGAAAAGTCCGGCAACAATGGTGGCGGTGGAAATAACGAAAATCATAACAATCATAACAACCAGGGTAAAACGGTTACGATCGTAGCCGGACCACAGCGGAGCAACAGTTTGGATTATCTTAACTTTGAAGAAAAGAGGCAATTGATTGCCTCCTCGTTGTCACTCAGCGATTTTCTCGCCCATGGACCAGCCGCTGCTGCTGCTGCGGCCAAAGAAGTTGCCGCCAGTACTGTGATAGGTAAGAAAAACAACGTCGATTCGCATTTTGTATCGGTTATTATTATTCATTATCATACATAGCCTCGTATCCGAACGAGGAAGGATTAAGGACGCTTTATAAATCTTCGTTTAAACTATGAAAGAATTAAGAAGCCCTTAGCGCGCTTCGATACGGACGATTGATTATATTGCTGAACATAAATTACGTCTTCTATTCCCTTGTAATTGAAGACAGTCGGGGTTTGTGCTGTTCTATAAAATTTGAAAATATGTCTACCTCGTCTTTTTCGTCCGAATCAAAACGATTCGCAAATCAAAATATATTCCTCCCTTTCGTGGTATGATATTGGAATTCTTCTCGCGATCCTAGGATTTTACACGCAGTGAGGTTCGACCGTATGAATATAAACATTGATAACTGGCAGAGCCGCGGTTAGGGGAGATTGAAAGCTCAATACGTTCGCTGTAGCGATCTCATATGCGAATATTTTCATATTTAATTAGGCACACCGATGTCAGATTATGGAGAAGGTTTGATTTATTCAGAGCTATGTGAACGCATTGATCGTTACTCTCGCCAATTTACACTCCGTATATAATATAGCGCCGATATACTATATAGAGAAATGGCAACACCGCGCGGAAATCATTCATTGAGTAGCTGCAGGGAGACGACGACGACGACGACGACGACTGTCTGCATGGTGCAGCAGGCGCGGCAACGAATTGGATAACACGAACGAGAACAGAAAAGACGAGAGAGAATTATAGACGGAGATGCATTTGACTATGAGTATATTTAAAGAGAGAGAGAGGGGGAAGGGAGAGACTACGATGCCCGGTCAGTCGAGTGATAATTCAACGCTTGTAATGACTTCTTCCTCATTTTTTTCGGAATTAGATTTACAATATTACGTCACACTTGTACACCTTACGCTTTGGATTATTATAGCGTGTTACATCGAGTGGGAAAACGACACGTGACTCACGGATAATATCAGCTACGTAATTGTGAGAAAAAAAATGAATAAAAACTTAAATGCAGTGACGTTGAGCATTTCTTGCTGTTCTATTCCGGCTGAGAAAGATGGGAATATAATAATTAGTTATTGTTATATATACGTTCGGATAAAAACAAACTCAACTCTTTTTTCTACATAAGTATATAGCACATTTTCTTTTTTCTTCCACGGAGTAAATCTTACGCGAAAGTAAGTATAGTACGTATAAAAGACTCCGATTTCACGAAGTAGGTTGGTTTATTGATTTTCATACTCCTTTTTTTTTTTTTTCTTCTTTTTTTTCCCTCTTTTTTCAAATATTATAGAAGTAATATGAGCTCGGCTGATATCAGATTACCTACTTCTTCTGTTTCTTACATTTATGTATATAATATATCTTTTGTTCTTAATTAGCGATTCAATTATTAATTAGCTATAGAAATATAGCGATAACATTGTTATTATAGAAACTGAGGCGATATTATATCCAGCTAATTAAGAAGTCGAGACTGTAGTTTTCATTCTCTTTTTCTCCTTCTTCGTCGTGGACGTAACGTATAATACGCGTATATTGACACATCGATTTATTCCCAAAGCAGAATCACCTATCGCATAGAATGATGACGTGTACCTACTGCAGTCTATGAGGTGATGATTCGTCGTTATTCTACGAAGAATTTAACGGAAATTATAATACGTGACACAAGCTCGACGCGATTTACGTGAAGGAATTTTTATCCCCGGACTTTTGATATATACGCACCTTTTTCATTTAGATATAATATAATATACCAACTTATTACGTTTTCGAGGAATACAAACAGCCGGTAATATTTAGACTTCATTATAATAATTACTAGAAAGAAATTGTCTTCTTTTTTCTCATTATTTTTTAAACTCAACTTTATCGCTGCAGTATTGATTTTTTAGCCTAATTAGTTTGCGCAGGTGATCTACAGATTCAACGAAATATATATTATGGTATAAATTACTTACTTACTCATATAGTAAGTCGAGAGATTGTGGGAAAGGGGAAAATCGAGATGGCGAAAAAGAAAATTGGGGAAAAGAAAATTCCTATTCAATACGTGCGACTTTTTTCGATTTCGGGGTCGTTGAACTATAATACCTCGTATATAGGGGTAAGAATAAAGCGTGAGATTCCATGCCTATACCTATATTATACGGGTAGGGAGGTACAATGCTGGATTGAATATAAAGACGAAGAATATAATTTTTCATAATATATTTAAAGTGGAATATATATAGGAAATCAAGAATGATTCTGGAATGAAAAATACACGTCCGTAGCCCCGTACAGCCTAGCCATTTCCTCTAGCTATTATTTAACATAAAGGGACTCGCAAATAACCTTTGGCGTCGCGACGTCGTATCAAATGACGTAATGTAACGTCGCCCCATGTCGCGTTTCTAGCTCGTTCAAGTACCGGGTTACGTAGACCGAATAGAAGTATACACATAAGATATCCCGGGGCGAAATCTCGCGACGCATTAATATTGTATCGTAAGACTGTGCCTCGTGAAACACGCGGGACCCGTATGACTCCGAATTCTATATATTTCAATCTATATCGTAGCGGCCAAACGACCGAACCAGACCAAACGTCGAGCTGTGTGGGTGTGCATTAACTATTCATTTCATCGGCGTACCTACGCGACCTATCCTCCAAGCTGCACCAAAGTCTGAGGCTAAAATTTATGGGAAAAATGAATGAAAAAAAAAATCAGATTTCTTCGGAGTTTCCCTTCTCTCTTTTTTTTTTACATTTCTTTTCCCTCGCACGTATCATATTTATATATATAATATATATTATATGCGGACACGGGATAGGATGGGAATGGATAAAATGAACGGAATTATGTAAAAGACGTTTGCGTTTTTTCTTTCCTTGTTTCCTCGTTTCTCGTATAATAGCGTAACATCTCGTAAACCTGCATTTTATTACCTTTACGCTATTCATTTTCATTCCCGCAGACGGCGCTGTTTGTCGTTCTTCTGCTAATTTATTCGCTATGAATTTGGCGATAAATTATACCTATGTATACCGCAAACTTATATATTTACATTATTTTTTAAACAGTACTGAAAATTCTTGTCCGGATTTAAATCGCGAAATCACGTAGCACGTGACGATGCAGAAAGAACGCGATTTTAAAACTATTTACAGCGATTTAAACTCACTTTTTTTTCTCCTCTCTCTCCCGGTCTAACGTATCTATATGCCCTCACGCGTCGCGACGCTCATCTTCATACATACACGTCAGCTCTTAACATTTCTTTTCCTAGTGCTCTTCAAGTCGATAAAAGCTCAGTTCTCGTTTTATGGGGGAAGAACGCAACGTCGCATAGAAAATTCATCAGCTCATTTACCTCCGACTTTCTTCTTTTCAATGAAAAGCTGTCTGCCACCGCGTTTTTATACGCGGCGTCACGCGTACTGCAGGATATGCTACGAGATGCAAGGATATCTATCTTAGAATAACAAACTAAAGAAGGAAAGAAAGAAAGAAAGAAAGAAAGCGGGAAAGGAAAATTATGCTCTACAGACATAAACTGAGAAAAATCTAACCGGTGCGAAGAAAAAAAATGAACAAATAAAATTTTAAAAAACTAACAATCTGTGACGAAATTAGATTTTCGCTTATTTTCTCGACTAGTTTTTTTCTCACATTCTTTTTCGGTTTGGTTTACAAATTTTCCTGTTTCTCAATTGAATTAATTAATTCCCTTGAATTACATATAATTACATGATTACAAGTGTAAGTACTCAGAGTTGTAAAAAGGTGGTGTAATTAACGTTTTACTAGGTAATAATATTTTTACCTGGGTGAAAAAAAAAAAATTCTTTAAGGCTAGTAGAACATTGCGGCAGCAGGTATATACGCAGTCACCATAAGTACATATGTAAAGATGGAAATTTCCTGACACATTATTAGGAATGCCAAGGCTACGTTGCGTCAAACGTATAGTTACTATAATTATGTACGTAGATAAAATAAGATTTTCATTTTTTTCTTTTTTTTTTTCGCCTCATATTTTATGATATTTTGCCAAGAATAAAATCGAGTGAATTTTATCTATATGCATAATTCTTCTTCCGATTAGAAGGAATTGGACCTAGTTTATCCATTCATTGATAAATTTTTCTCTTCAAAGCGCGAATAGAATCTTTTTTTTCTTCAGTCTGGTCCACTATACTCATGTACGCAGCTGCAGTTAAGGAGGAAGAGCAGTATAATGAGAGAGTGAAAGTTCGTGACTTGCATGTCTTCTATTATTAGCTCTGCTCCATGAACTCGTTACAATTAAGTGCAGTAATTATGTGGTAATCGTACAAGAGGCACTAGACTGCTTCCACATTGTGTTGTACGTATGTACCGAGTAGTTAAATGCCGGTTGCCGGTTGCGACACTCGAGAATTATCATTACCGCATTCATTGATCGGATCAATTTTATCTTCTTGAGAAAAAAAAAACTCCGTTGTTTCATCCTACAATTTTTCCATTTTTTTCTTCTTCTTTTTCTTCTCTCTTTACACGTTTTTGACTATAAATAGAAATATATATAAACAACACAGTGGTATACCTTCCGCGGCCTGCTTAATCCCATATGCACCCCTATGTCGGACACATGTCGCCTCGCTTCTCCCTCTTTCAGTACCGCAAAGTCGATATTTACCCGGAACGATGCACTCGGTGAATCGTCGTCTAGAGTCTAGACTTTCTAGAACGGAGGAGTTCCAACTCTATTTTTACTCGTAAAAGTGAGAAATAGAGAGAGAGAGAGAGAGAGAGAGAGAATGAAAGTTAAGAAGAAAAAAAATAGAGAAAAATATGTAGGGGTAGGTAAATACGGCTAGGTGTAACGAAGGTATTACATATATCCAGATATAATTGACTCGAGAAAATTCAACGACATACACATTGATGAAGACTATTTTAAACCACCGACTGCCCATTTCTTATCTTCGAATTTCTTCTTTCCGATGATAAGAGCTATTATGTTTGCGATTTTTTTCC
This sequence comes from Rhogogaster chlorosoma, assembly GCA_944452935.1. NCBI lineage: Eukaryota > Metazoa > Arthropoda > Insecta > Hymenoptera > Tenthredinidae > Rhogogaster > Rhogogaster chlorosoma. The sequence continues at coordinate 23,813,155 of OX101800.1, read as the reverse complement.
ATTGGGTACCATTGTTCACTTCCTTGACCATAAGGGTTTGTTATATGGTTCTCTGTGCCTTGAACAAGACTTTGTTTTTTTTTTTGTTTTTACTGAGTAACGACTAGCTGGTTTTAGTATCTAACCTATTTTTATGGCTCTATGCGCCCGAACTTGCGTATCCAATCTAATAAAGTAGTAAATAAATTCTAGAATAAACGTATGTACATAGGTTTCAGGGATATACACTGCATTAGGTATCTTTGGCTGTGGGTAGACGCCGTCTTGCCTTCTTATAACTACCGACGACTCCTGCACGTTGCACTTGGTATAAATATAAACCGCGACGACGAAAAATGTATGTTAAATGCGGATACATATATATATATACACATATATACATATGTAGAAAAGCGCGAGAGGGCAGAAACCGCGAGAGAGTTTTAAAGCAGAAATGTTATTTTTGAAAATTTTAAGAATCGTCTCTTTGTCAACCGAAATAATTACACGTGGGAAAATAATAAATACCGAATTTTCAAATTCTCATCTACTTACTCTTTCCTTTATAGAAAAAAAAAAAAAAAATTCTCACGTATTATTGACCTCTATACTTGGTCATATATACCTACCTACCTAATCTTTTTCTCATTACGTCATGTTCCATACGTGCATCATCAAAATTGCAAAAGGTTTTTCCCTCGTAGCGCGGGTGAGTATGTGTACATATGTATATAATCATCATCCGTTCTAACGGAGAAAACTGAGCTCGTTCATGCCTTTGTTATACATCTAATACGGTTTCCATAACCCAACTCGACGACGAACCTCTCTCGACCTTTTCCAACCCACCCGCCTATACGCGACTATACCTATTCTGTAAGAAGTTATTTGCTCTCCGAATTACGCGATTTTCCGTTTGCATAGATATGTATATACCTATACGTATGTTTAACGATGTATAGTATAAATCCTCGCGTCTGTTACTCTCATATGCATTTACAGAATTTGACGCGAGTCGACGATGAAAATTGTGTATCATCATGCCTTCAAGAAATGAAGAAAAAAAAAAAAAAGGAAAACAAGAAAAGAAGGATAAAATAAAAAATGGATTCTTGTCAATTTTTATCAATCGCAATTTTCAAACTGTACGGGTATTAGGATAAAATTTCATCTCATGCGTGTATATCCCTAATGGTAAATTATATGTATATGTTTCTTCGCATGCGATAGATGGACGATGAAGATATGTATGTTAATTTTTATCGTGCTAATGTCACGCAACCTGCAATTTCACATTTCCCTTCTCTCCTCGGGCTTCTTTCGTACTGTGCGAGGCTTGATATAGCAATATAGAAATTCAAAGTGGTATTTACAGCCGTAAGTAACATGTGTATATACGTTTATTTATACATATGTATACGTATGCATATAATGTAATACGTTTATGCTAGCGTTTATGTGTGCAGGAATGTTGAGATTTCCGTGGACTTTTCATCGCTCGAGTATTATAGCCGTTCTTAGATCTCGAGGTCGACTACTCTGCTCATATACATATATACATATGCTCACGCGAGAAATTAGAAAATAACTTCGACTCCGTTTCGGCCAATCCTCGTTAAAATGACCACTTCCGGTCTACGTGCACGCGAACGCAGTAGATATTCGGACGACGACACACTCCCAATGTACGTTGGTACTTATTGTATTTTGAGAGTCTCGATCGGTCGAAATTCCGAATTTGAATTTTACCCACTCGCAGTTTTTGGAGGTCTACACTGTCGATTTAAAAAAAAACTTTGAAACGGAAAACACTGGAGGTTAAAAATTCCGAAAGCTGAAGATCCGGGAAGGCCGATACTCCGAAACTTGGAATTCACACATGTTTTCATTCAGTGTTTGACTACTTGGGCTGTATTGATCGTATCGTAACTAATAAGTGGTCAGATTAATCGACTTAAGATTGACTTTTTGGAAAAAAAAAGTATCGAAATCCTATTAATTATTTATGACATCGGAATTATCGACTGAAATATATATTTATGAAATGGGTTTCCGAAAATAGGGTCTCGATCGGAATGAATTTTTTCTTAGCATCTTGAGAAATCGACCGAAATTTGAGGATTTTTAGGTCTTCGGAGGTCTGGGCCTTCTCGGGGTTTTCAACTGTCAGCATTCCGACCTTTCGTAATTTGAATGCTCTAGATTTTAAAGTTTCTAAAAATTAGAAACCGACTCAAACGAGTCCGGAATTTCAGCCCTTCGAAATTAAAAAAAAAAAAAAAATCGGAACAATTAATTCCTCGAATACGTAAGTGCCAGTTCAGAAAGTATATAAGCTTTTTTCTTTTGACATATATTTTGATCATTCATTGTATATGGAAATTTGATAATTTTATTTTAAATCAGTTAACTAAAAAATGAATAAAAATGGTAACTGAATTTTTTTATTTCGCCAAATTTTTGCGAAGCTACCTATGGACATGGGAGATAAGTGACTGTGACAATCAATGCGGAGCAGGCTACTTGCGCGGAAGTCTGGGTATTATTTTTATATTATTATTATTTTTTTTTTTTGCTTCGACAGAAGATTAGATAATGATAAACGAAAATCGATCAGCTCTAACAACAGCTGCAAATGATGACTAAAAGCAAAGATACGTACATTTTTTATTTTCTCGTATGATCAACTGTCGATATATTATGTATATATACTAGGGTGGACGTTAAATTCCATCTTGAGGAGTGAAGGCCAGCGGTTTGAAGGGAAAAAAAAAAGAAAAATTTTGGTCCCAAAACGAAGTTTCTGAGATGAAGTTAACACGTGCCGGTAAGGCCGCAAAGTTTCCCATTTAAAACACATGCATTTTCACGGATCTCAATTCAAAAATTCACTGTGAGGCTAATCTTATTTCGAAAAATCCTAATCTACGTCAGGGTATCGGGTATGTATACTACTACATGAGGAAGAATGGAGGATATCGTACCATTCAATCTGATCATGATTTTACTCCAAACTAAAATCCGTAAAATCGATTTTACGGCCTAAAATTCTAATTTTCAGTAAATATCCCGCGGATGAAAATTTGGTGATGATTTCAATATCATTTCTAACGTAAAATTTCTCGAGGAATTCAGGGGAACCAATAAAAAAAACTCTACTCTCAATATTTTTTGAAATATATCGATTTTTATTGAAAAAAATGGTGAAAATTGAATTTTTCGAGGTATTTCTCATTCATGAATATTTATTGTAAAAAGACAGTGATTTCATTCAATCGTATGATGTATTAAAAAAAAATACATTCCAAACAGGATATTTACTGAAAATTAGAATTTTAGGCCGTAAAATCGATTTTACGGATTTTAGTTTGGAGTAAAATCATGATCAGATTGAATGGTACGATATCCTCCATTCTTCCTCATGTAGTAGTATACATACCCGATACCCTGACGTAGATTAGGATTTTTCGAAATAAAATTAGCCTCACAGTGAATTTTTGAATTGAGATCCGTGAAAATGCATGTGTTTTAAATGGGAAACTTTGCGGCCTTACCGGCACGTGTTAACTTCATCTCAGAAACTTCGTTTTGGGACCAAAATTTTTCTTTTTTTTTTCCCTTCAAACCGCTGGCCTTCACTCCTCAAGATGGAATTTAACGTCCACCCTAATATATACTTATATCGTATATATTCTGAGAATTATGTTCGTTGATATACTCACAGTCTGGTAAAATTTCTCGCATAATTTTTCCGCAAAAGAAAAAAGAAAGAAATAAATTTCCTTATCTCATATCAGATAAAATTTAATTACTAAAATAAACCGTATTCTTGTTTATCATTCTAACCACTTTCTCTCTCGGTCGACAGTGATCATTTATATCTTAATTAAAAATATATACATATCTCATAAAATCGCCTCCTAAAATCAAGAGGGAAAAATGAATCTTTTCGCTGTCCGAGTGAAGCGATAAGATACGAAAGGGCTCAGCGATAGGCTCATCATCGTCATCATCATCATCATCACCATCACTTATTGTCAAAATCGGATAAAACGGAATACCGTTGTCATTAGTAATCCGATAAGGATTTGGTATATCGCTTATTTCCTCCTCCGAAATTTCAACTAATTCGTCTATTAGAATCCAGAAATTGTAACGAATAAATGCTCAGCTATATACATATATTTAGGGGTCAAGAGGAATGGGAAAAACGGAGTTCCAGTTTCTCTTAATCTCCTAGCAAGTGACACGGAAACTGGAAGTGGTTTTAAATCGACTCTTATACCTATACAGGATTCCTTATAGCTTCAGACCTGCTAAGAGCTGCAGGTCCTAAGCCTACCCCAAGATTATCGACCCAAGCGCGTATAGCTGTAGCTCTAGATCCAGCTTCAGCTTCAGCCTCGTCTCTCGGGATGCTGCTGGCTTATGGACCGTTTAAAGGCGCGGTTATGACGCTTTTTAAATAGATTTCAACTCGTATCACCATATTTTTCGAATCTTTTGTAAAAAAATTTCTATAAATCATATGAAAAGAAATGAAATAACGTGAGTCAAATTAAGTCAGAATTTGTGCTAATATCAACTTTTTACATCCCTCGTCGTGGATGGTCAATTTTCAAAGCTCTGAACCGACGACGGTACCTGGAACGACTACGGCTTTTGGCTGAGCTCAACGGGCGGTAATAGACCGTAGGAATTTGGGGCGTGAAACAATTGTACCCTCGGCGAAGCTTGGGCGGCCAAAGATACACCCTTATATAAGGGTGTATAGGTGTGAGTGCGTGTTATGTGATAAAAAAAAGAATTTTATCTTCTTCCAAATCGTTTCGGGACTCTCCCGGCTCCGACGAAACCGATTTTGAATAATTCTTTTCTTTTTTTTTTTACAATTTGATGTTGAAAAATTGATAGATAACATTTACAATCTCGTCAACTCTATACAAAACGATTGAGTAACGATGAGTAAGTGTATCCGCGCATTGACGTGGGAATATTGCATCTTAATTCTCATCTTTACTTCAAAGATAATTAACCCGTTTAAATATTGTAGAGTATAGTAGATATATTCAAAGGACCGTGAGATTTTCTCGCAACTTTCGCTCATCACTTACTTAGAACTGTAATAATTGTTGAAAGCACCACGTTAACAATAACGAGACGCATAGGGTTCTATATTATGTGCAATACGCGAATAGTGTAATCAGTTACTCGACTCATAATCCCGCCCTGGAAAGTTACGGAGAGAATTGCTTTTACGGTCCAGACAGTGAAAAATGAATTTCGTATCTTGCGGTTAAAACAGTTGACCAACGTGAATTTTGGTTGATATGGATAAACGACGAACGGCGGACGTTAAAAAAAAATAATATATCATTTTTGAGAAATCTCTGCGCTGTCATATATAGAGGATGAAGAAACCCAGGCGTGTTCAATCCGCTACGTACTACGACCGTTTATAATTAGCCTCTTATAGTTATTAGAGTAATTGACGTATGGCTAAAGTTACCGTTAACACTAGCTAGCGTTACGCTCTAGCTGCATTTATTATTTTCTATACCGTACGTAAAGCTCGTCTACGTCTATACCCATACTTATGGCTTACTTTATCATACGTTCATAGCTTTTGTCCTGTGGTATATACCTACGTATCCGTTATGCATACAAGTAATTTAGAAGTAACTAGAGCACTCGGATCATATGCGAATATACATATAGCTATATGCCGCAGTCATTTCGTTTTAACCTTATCGCAAACATGTCAGGTTATTTACTCAAACGTTACGACAAAGTTTTATCACTTTATTTGTCCATTCTGGCTATGTTTAACACACACACACACACGTATGCATATATACATATATATTACGGGTGGAAGAAAAAAAAAAAAAAATAGAATAAAAAATTCACGCTTCGCGTGTAATTAATACCGATTGCGTAACGTAGGTAACTTATGCTTCATATTTTCCTTTTTTCTTGATTTTTTTTATATTTTTTTTTTATCTACTTTACTAAATTTAATAGACGTCATTTTTTCGGAGCAGGATGTGTAAACGTTCATTAACGAGGTAGCTACACCGTTTTGTATGTATACCTAGTCTAGATAAACGCGTAACTACGACGATGACGAGGAGGGTATTTAACGTATATTACATCTATTACCTTCACGATCAATATATAGGTATATATTATGTATATAGGTATACAGGTATATTCTTCGGGTAAAGTTCACATCGCTAGGGATTATATATTATAGGTGAAGGTATAAGAGGTAGGAGGTGGGAGGTTAAAATGAAGCGTGATCGCGTCGTTAGTTTTATGAATTTTCTTACCCTTCCTTAAAACCCATAAATAACGGATATTTAAGGCTTCTGATATGTGCGGCTTATCTCCTAACTAACGAACTGACCCTCCATCGTGACTCTCTTCTTTCTCAAGTGCTTTCCTCTCTTCTTTATACTCAAACCCGCACTTTATCGCCGGCTTAATCGAACCTGATTCATTCTTTCTTTCTCACTTGGAAATTAAGCAGCTAAACTCGTGATTTTAATCCCAAGATTTAGTGCATTTAATGATGTTTTAGAACGAACCCTCTTAAACGGGACTTAAATACTTATACGTACCTCGTATCTCGGAACAAAAAATAAAAAATAAATTTACAAAAATATTGAAAAGTGTAGAAAACTAATTTACTTAATATCACATTAATTCACAATGGATTCGTTAATAAATCAGATTTTCTTCTTTTTACCCTTTTTTTTCCGTAAACCAATTATCGATGATTAATAAATACGGAGTGGTTGGGCCGCAAGTGCTTCTCTCTCAATTGTTAATTAGAAACACAGAAGCTGTATAAAGCCGCATGTTTACAGGCAGTTAAAACAAATCGCTACATAACGTAGGTTATACTGCCAAGCACATCATCCTTCCGTTACCCGCACGAAATATACGCATATATCTAGGTACATAGTACGTGTATGTGTTACATCTACAGATTGTCGAGGTAACTCTCACATTGCGTATATAGTCTGGAGGTGAAAATTTACCATTTATATTGTTACATACGTACAGTGAACGAGATTTTTTCAACGGGTTAATTCGTTAGTTTTCTGCGTTTTTCGCTTTTTTTTTTCGTAGAGAAAATTTCATCGAAAAATCGATTTAGACTATAAATTATTGACTTCGATTTCGAATAGGGAAAAGAATTGTTGGATTTAATCCAGTTTTTTTTTTTCTCATTATAGTATTAGGTATACCTATTCGATCTTTTCTATTCTCTGGGTATTGTGCTGCTGTTCTTATTTTCGGTGAAACGGTAAACGGGAAGAATTCTTTTCAGCCATGGTCCTCGCGAGGGCATCACGAAGCTTCTTTTCTTCTTATTCTTCTGGCCATAGTGGTTAATAAGTCTTAAGAGTTAACCAGTAGCTAAGGAATGAGAGGAAACCTTCCTGGGGCTGTTATCTTGTTAGAAGTCATAACTTTTCCATTTTGAGTGGATGTACCTGCTAGGGTGTAATCCTGGAAACTAGAAAAAGGGAGGAATTAGAGAGGTGTATATACATGCGTGCGTTTCTCTTCCCCCATATCACGGACTATACGTCTTGAGTAAACGTCGTGGAACGGAATTGAAAAATTTGTCATTATGAATACAATCTCGAGATTTGATAAAACGGTGTGAGAAATTGACCCGGATACCTTGACCTCCGCGAAAATTGGTCACTTCGAGGGGCGCCTGCAGGGTCGTTTTATGGCGGATGGTTTTAACCCACAGCGCAGCTAAACCGGAACAGACGACGACGAAAATAGCCTCGTATTCAATTCAGCTACTCCCTGCGGAACTACGTGTAAATAAACAGTACAGGGGCTCACTAACCCACGAACCACAAGGCGACATATTGCTCCGTTGCTGTGTTATGTTATACTCAGAATTCGCAGCTATATGTTACACCAGAAATTTCAACCCTTACCGCCTTAAACCGAAGAAATTAGGGGCGCGTGAAAGACGAGACGTTTTTTTTTTATTTTCTTTTCTTCAACCTAAACCATAAGATCTTCTTATCTTATGCCCACAAAATTTTTCGTACCACGATCGCGAGAGAAATCGCGTAAAAATCAACCCTTTCTTTTTCCTTCCCGATTTCATCGTGTATACGAGTCGCTTAAATGCGATATATCCACCCGAATGTATAGAGAACCCATCAAAGGTAATTTCCCGATAATTTCCTGTATCAATAACTCGGACATCCGTAGAGTTTGGCACAGGAAAGTGTGTTAGGTGTGTAGATAGGTGTGCATGTGTACGATAGGTATGTATGGGTAGTTTCATCCTGTGGTCAAATGAATTACTGCATGGCTTGTTTACGAGACCATTCACCACAGAGTAGGTATAGTGGGTATAGGTGTAGGTACATACCTAGAGGATACACCGTACATACGCTATGGCGTATTTAACCAGCCTGCAACTCCTGCATGGAGGATAATCCCCTGGGTATATAGATGCTTACTATTTCTACCTAGAGCTTGTCTGTTTCTCTTGGAACACGCGATAACACAGTATTCTGTGCACGCTACTTAATTTTATTAGCTTTCATTCCCGCCCACTGCTCGACAGGATTCACTTAGAGATTTTTTAAAGCCTATATATACGTACCAGCTTTCGACGATGAGATGAGAATTGAATTTATTCGTGAGAGGTAACCTTTTCTCAAGCCTTAACTATTTTTCATACAATTTTGCTCTTCTCTTCGATAATATCGACGCTGTAGATGATCTTTCCGTTTTTCGGATCCTCCAGGCGCCCAGGTTTAACCCGATGATACCAACTCTTTGAATTTCAGCGATTTAAAGTGGAAGAAGTGGATCTTAGCTTCTTGATTTTTGCCTCTTCGTGTTCGCAGTTTTTCCCGAAATTACAGTAGCCGTACTTACAGAAGTATCATTACTTACTTCTATACCGATAGTATCAATTGACCGCGATCCTTCTACGAGTTACGCTTCATCGAACGGAATCGATTCCTCTCATTATAACGGCAGATCGTGGATTTTTACCTCACATAATCTCCCTTTCCGTATTCGCCGCTGCTTACGACTAGCACATGTGCTTAAAAATTACGTGGGCTATATATTTGTATAATCTAATAAATCTGAGCTAAATGATCACTAGCGTGATGATCTATGGCAATGGCGAATGATTCACGGATCCGGATGCCTTGAAAATAAAAAAATAAAAAAATAAAAAATATTCTAATAAATTGAATCGCACTTCATGAGCTGCAGGTATGTAACATAAGAATTATCATGTGACGATTCTATTTAAAAACTTCTTTTATCGAGTATAAGATAATTATTCATTATTATAGACATTCAATCGCGTATCTTTGAAGTTGTTGCATATTCTAGGCGTAATTGTGCCAGCAGGGAGATGATACGATGGGATGAATGAACTGGGATCAATGTTTTGTTGTAGATGTAAGATATATATCCACGATCCGTGGTACGTACAAAACCGCGTATAAAAACTTGGATTTCTTCTTTGTTAGTGGCAATAAATTTTCACGGCTAACGGTTATAGTAGGTTACGGAATACGAATGGTTTGTGTAATTTAGGACAGCTTTATCCCCGAATTGCCAAATTGTTTAAAGTCAATTCTGGCAGCTTTCCCACTAACCTAAGAAAATATATCTGGATCAGCGATTTTCAAAATCCGCGAATCTCGATATTGAACGATGTTCATCGTAATCAAGATATATATTTTCATCTTTATGGTTTTTCGTAGAAATTTCCACACTCTCTTATCAATCAGCTAATCTATATTTACTAGTAAAAATACGCCTAAATTTATCTCCTCGTATTTTCCTACGTGACGAAGATTGACAAGGAACGACTTACTCACGACGCTCGCGGCGCCGCGTCTGATTGTTAATAACATTGATAATTATCCGTCTCTTCTCTTCTTCATATATACATATATATATGCCTCCTACGCATATATTGCGGTATTTTCATTCTTTCTTTGAGCCTTTGGATATTAGAAAGACTCTAAGCCAGGCCTTCGCTTCTCGGTCTTATATATATATTCTCCGCAATATACCAACTATAGAAACTTGATCCTTTTTGATTGTGAGAAGACCCTGATATTATATTATGTTCTTCTTTGACAATGGAGAGAACCGTTCCAGCAGGCATCGCGAAGGTGAACGAGTACAGCTTTAGGTACTTCACGATATTCCCTCAACGTTGTCTAATTATCTACAACATTTAATCGCGATGTACAACTTTGACGTACAGGTATTATCATTCGAACGGAACATGAAAAATGAAAAATGAAAAATGAAAAAGTTATAAATAATTTGATTGAGAGATCAGTATATGTATACAGTTAGTTTGTCAAGAGTGTAACCATGATCCTTAAAATCTTTTCACTTCTGATTGATTATATAATAAATATAGAAAACACAAAATGGGATGACGGTCCGCCTTTAGAAAAATCTCGAGGATTGACGTTTACTCAAGATTCTTTGACACGTGTCAAAATTCATCGTAGACACATCGTTTTGAAATTCAGAGTGCCGGAAGTGTCTCGTTCGTGTTAAAGAAAGAAAAAAAAATCAATATCGTTATAGACGAAATGCCGGATTCTATTTGACTCAAATTTACAAGATTCTTGAGCCAGAAGCAGCCAGGAATTTCTTGTCTTTTTTTTTTTGCTTTCAATTTATACACTTTCCGGATAGATAGTGAATTCTTTTTTACTATACGCGACAACGGCAATTTTCCTCACGATAAATATATACGTATATATCTCCGTAGAGAAAGAGAGAGAGAGAGAGAGAGAGAGAGGTAAAAGTTTAAATTTAACTTTATACGCGAGAAAGGCTGGCAGTTGATGCTATTGAACAAGATTTCTGAATGAAAGGAGATTGGATCAAGGACGAGAGGTTGGAAGTGTGCGGAGGAAACGAATTGGCAACCTCTGAAGATTTAACAGAGAGAACGGGGGACTTCTTTCCGCAAGATTTGTAAAAATTGGTCAAGGCAAATTGTTCCCTCGTGCAATACACCTTTTTCCTTATTTCTCTCTTTCTCTCTCTACCTCTACCTCTACTCTACTCCACTCTTTATCTTGTGAAAAATATAAATCGTGTCTACCTGTTGCGAATCGTCGTTCACTGAACGACGTTGTTTTATTATTATTATTATTATTATTATTTACGATAAAACGATCAGCTCTGGCTACATATTTTCATTTCGTCAATGAAATAATTCATATAATTTATTTGAAGATAATATATATATTATACGATATGTATTATGTTAAATATTACATCATAAGAGATTGTAAACTACGCGTTACGTAAATTAACGTTATGTATTTCCGACTCTTAAATAAATTCTTCTAAACTATGGCAGTTTCCACTATGTATATTTATAACTCAACGATAGCTCAACGATGGCCAAGAATGTTTGTCGAAACGAGCGAGGCTTGGCCGGCTAGATATATTTTCTTAACTGTATTGTTGATAAATATTAATCATAATCTTTCATTCGCGGCCGTTTAAAACTAATTAGTTAAAGAACGAAAAGCATAAAAAAAGAAAATAGAAAATAGAAAAGATATTCGGAATACTTGGAAAAATTGAATTCCAAATTTATTTGCATATATATGGGCAAATCTACTGTAACGTTAACATTCCGAATTTTTTTTTTCGGTTTTTCAATTTGAGAGCACATTTCTCAAATTTGAACAGTAGATAAATACTATCGAAAGATGTGAGAAAATCGCTGTGTAACTCTTCTTTGATGCACGGCGTGAACAAAAAGGTCTCAAATAGGACAAGATGAGTGTTTGAGCTTACATATCCTGAAAATTACTATAGCGACATCTCAATACATACCAAGTCTACTTAAAGTGTCCGAGGAAATTTAGCAAAATTAATTCAATTATAAATAATTAATGACATCGAAGCTTTCACTCATTATACACGATAATTGTAGGTTATTGTGTCACGTAATTGGCGAAAAAACAAACAAATATCGTCCACAAATGATCGTTTAAAATAATGATTCTTCAAAGAATTCTTATTTATGTGATATTTATCCAATACTCATGAGTGCCGAATTTTGGTAGTAAAGTTATTATTCTTTGCTAGCGATCACAGCCTCTTTTCAGCAGATTGGATGCTGATTACGTTTGTGCCGAGAAAAAATGCCAACTGGCTTTGCGAGTTACGCATTGACCTCCGCATATTGAAATTGAATTTTCTCTACTGTCTTTGAGAGCACAAGGACCCGAAGCATCAGGATTTGTTCATTAGCAATCCTAGAACACAGTTGAAAGAATAGATTTGAATTTTGAGGCACGGCGTGAATGCTAAGTGACAAAAACTGGCAGCAGCTCAAATTTTCAAAAAAAGTAATCACTACTTTTTAAACGAGTGTAACTTTTCTTTTATGGTAGGCACATTCTTGAGCATTTATACAGCAAAGCAGTGTACAGATACCTATCGAATGATGCTTGATCTAAATTATTTGGTTGAACGGCATTGATTTGACAATAGCTTGAAATACCGTTTTTGTGATTATCACAACACCAAGTCTGGCAATTTCATGTACATATAAGGCGCCAATAGAAAAAATTTGGTATATCAAGGTTCAAAACTCATTGAGATGATCGGGTTACGTTATTTTTTATTGAGTTTCATCGAAACTTTTTAAGAAAATCATTCATAATCGAATAAAATGCCGTGTCACAGTAATATTAACGTTGCGGTAGATTTGCCCATATGCGTACGATTCTCTTTGCTATTTTCAATTTTAAATCTGTCGTACTTATTTTTTGATCGAAATTTTGCAGTCATCTCTTCGCATAGTTAAAATTCTTCTTGGAAGTGATTATTATTATTATTCGAAACTGTTTCTGTTTATCCACCTGTGCAGTATAGACCAAGAATCTTTTTCTTCGTCTCATCTATCCGTGGCTAATTTTGGAACTTGGAAAATATCCCAAGGATCAAATCGTCCGAGTCGCGATTGATTGGAAAGTTTTCTCGTAATAAATTGTCGACAAATAATATTTACATCGCGATTTAAACTCATGTTATACTTACTGCACAGAAATCTCGCGGAGTTTAATGACTACTGTCGCAAACGTCACAGGTTACACGACCAAGGTGTGCAATGCCGAATATTCATTATAAATTCATAAACTGAGAGAGAAGTTGGATAGGAGCTAACGAACCTTGACCCAGTAGCCTAGCCTAGCCAAGAATTTGCACTGTAGTATAACAACTGCTCTAGGTATGTACGTGTCGTGTCTGATTTTTATTTACCATTACTGTCAACGAATTTTCGACATTTTTTTCTTTACTCAAATATTTGATAATATCGTAGAAAATCAATTGCCGTATCGATGAAAAAATGAAAAGTTAATCAGCTAGGTACGTATTTAATTGATATTGCGATGAGTTTTTCTTTATATTTGCAATCAAGTCGAATACTAGCTTCGTGTGAGTAATTTGCTTTAATAAGTATGGTAATACGAGTCGATTATTATCTCCTAGTATATTTATTTATATAGTAATTTTTATTCATCTAGTCATTTTCTTTCTTCCTCCTCACTGCGGATCATAGTTATTCAGTACGTACTCGGTTATACGCACGAAGAACCTTAAGAACTTATTAACGATGAATATTATATCCACATGCCTACTTCCGTTGAGAATATTTAATCTCAGTTGTAATTACCGTCCTGTAGTAAACTCGTAATGTTATTTGATTGTAGTAGGTATACGTACGTCCCTCTCGCTACCTGATTCCTAAACCACTTGCTATGACGCTTGGATCACGTTTCTACCACGTCGTGTTATTTGCTATTTGCTATATTGGATTTACTGAATCAGTTTTCTGTTTTGATTCCATACATGAAGAGTAGAAAAAATGTAAACTAATCCAAACCAGAATTTAAATAATGAAAGAAAAGAGAAATTCGTGTCTTATAATCCGTTGAAAAATTATTTCCATCTAAACGAGAAACCGAGGACCGAATATATTCATACGTTGAAAAATTGTACAACAGAATTCCCAGATTCCTTTCAAATCTCGATATTGTGGGGCTGACAATGATCAGTTCATTATTATCAAATACCTGTTTCGTAATAATTAGAAGAATATGAATCTTACGCATCTTCATCCCATATCCGTCTGTCGTTTCCTTATAAGGCGACAACCGGAGTCGTGTCGTAAGTTTGACAATCGTTAGATGAGCACGTCTCGTTGCAGATGTATTCTTCGGGTGAGAAAACACCGCGATGATTATAAATTATAATACTTATACGATATGAATGATTATTCGATTCGTCTAAGTGCAGGTAATAAATTGCTTCGTTAAAATTCGCATTTACGCAAATTTTTCTTTCATCATTTCAATAATTGATATAATTACGATTAATTTTCTGTTCTTACGAACGTTTTCATTATTCTCTTAATTCGATTCTCCGTCTCATCCTACCTCACCGATACGTAGGTACTTTTATCTATTACCGTTTCTCTCCGACTTTGTTCGCTTCGCAGCCCTCTTACCCCTGCCATTATCATTCTGCTCTTCGCAGCTGGTAATTCCGCTAACGAGAGAGACTGCAATTTCCTCACTTGTAACTTGATCCTACTTGTTTGCATGCGCATGGAATTACGTGTAATAATCTACACCGACGTATTGCACGTCTATACATCTCGATACCTCTACTCTATATCGTTGCCTGACTGGATCGAGGACGTACTATTCCATCATGAAAAATATGCACATGTATACATCGAAGATTTTCTCCTAATACCAGAGAGAGAAAAGTATTCAAAAAACAGCTCTTTGTTTTTTTGAATGAATGAACGTATCTTCTTTCCTTACTTTTTGCCTGTTTTCTTCTTTCCTCATACAGCTGGAAATAAACGGTAGTAGAAAACAAATTGTATGACATGCTCCCATACATCTAAGCCTCCATATATACCATATATACGTATAGATATATTCTCGGATATATTGTTAGTTGGCACGAGGTCCCAGTTTAGAACTTGCATGCATTCGTTTGAGGGCGGAGAGTCATAGGCACGTGACGCTATGCAGGCTAAGACGAAGGCGTAGGCCGATGTTGGTCGCTAGTAGAGGCGTCGCGACGTCCGAGGTGAACCAACTTCAAAGATCACGATCCACGGTAGGTTGTGGTACATAGATGCAGCGGTCGTGTACCGGCACTTAAAAGTAGCGACTAGCTACTGCGGTTTATTATTTCTTCGATCTGTTAGGTATGTACATATACTTAGGCATTTCGAAGCTAAGTTGGAGAATTTATTTTTTCTTTCTCCTTTCCACCGTTTTTTACAGTTTCAAAAAAAAACAAAAAAAAAATACTTTCAATTTTTTAACCGTATTGAATTTTCCCTTTCCATAATGTCTTTCTTTCGAATAGGTTATAAATTCTTTGGAAAATCTCTACAAAGACACGACTCCGGATTGCGAGAAGTTATGTACAGCCAGATGGTACCTACCAGTGTAGTACATATACCTAAACCTATAAAGGCGCGGTATTCCACTTTAAATAAATAAAAATGTAAATTTTTTCATTCACTTCGCGCCAGTATTGCCTACTATACTACCTCGATTCAACGTTCTTTGCATTTAACGTACGTTACAGCATCCGCAGCTGTGACACATTTCCTTCTTTTTTTTTTTTTTTCATCCTCTTTCGTAAAATTGTCGCAGTGCTAAATTATGCATGAGAGAATTCTTTTCGCGCTATAGTTTTGACGAAATTGAAATTAACATTTATCCAGGTTGAATATAGGTATATATCTTCTCGTATATTCTGTCATCGAAGTGTTACTCAATTTTTATATATATTACAACTCTTTGATCGCTTATAATAATCGCGGTTTAATTCAGCGAAAGTATAGAAATTAATTATACAGACTGCCAACTGCGACTATAACCGATTCCCTCATTGTAGGATTTTTATTCTTATCTTAAATATCAGAAGAGGGTGAAATGAGTACTCGATCAACGATTATCGCGGATGGTATAGGGAGTAAAAAACTCGTTGAATTCCACCAATACCTAGCTAGGTATCGACAAAATCTATATCCGAACGTTAATAATAAAAATGATTATACTTCAACGACAATAATATTGAATGAAACGTAGTGTATCTACCTACCTCCCTATGTCGTCATAGATAATAAAGAGAAGGCAGTGGCATATGGCATGCGTAGGTGTGCGTGATCCAGGTGGATTAATACCTACTTTATACTCCGGTTTAACGTCGTTTCTCTTCAACGACAGCCGGCGACGCTGCAGGTGTAACTTGTCGTTACAATCGAGTAGAAACAGCATGTTATGAATTTGTGTCGATTGCACCGTACTACTGCCTCGTCAATTTTTGCATGGTTGATATATATTCTCACCGCAGAATTTCGTGAATTTATATACCCGATCATGACAATTCTTTTTTTCAGAATTAGATTTTTATTAGATGAAAAAAAAATTCAATTATCGTTAATTCGATACAGAAATTATTCCATAAATCATTGGATATCGCGGTCGTGTCTGAGGATTGAATAGTTTACAACTTTGTCCGACATTCTGCGACGCTCACATCTAGACGTATTACAATATCTAGAACGTTTTTCCGATTAGAAATTCAAAGTTCTCTGTAGGTATGGGTACATAGGTATGAACGTGTAAACCGGTGTGCATAGGTATGTATAAGGTGTTTGTTGTGGGAATAGAACAGGACGTTGCACCATTGAGCTACATTAAACTTCCTGCAATTACGACCTTTCTAGACACGGTTACCGCCGCGGTGGGCAATTTGCACAAAACCTTTTTTTGCCAGGTTGGACTTGATCCTCTTCGTCGATTTGTTTATCCTCTCTCTTCTCCTCTTTATATAAAGTAGGTGAACAAACGTAGGACACGATACAGAGAAATTTTCATCGATTCTACACGCAATTTCTCTTTAAATTTGATAGAATTTCGATCATATAATCATTTCCTATACTTGTACGATTGAAATTTTTTACTCCGAAATGAATTCACGTAAAAAATAATAATAAAAATAATGGTAATTAGCGTTTTTGTTGATCAAAGCACAAAAAGTTGTATCAATATCGAGATTCTGTTGATTCGGAAGAAAAGTGTTTTTTTTTTCTAGGCGTAAGTGCAGAAGCATCTATAGATCATAAATTGATTGTATAGAATTAAGCAGGTATTTGAGAAAATGTTGAAAGGAGATATAATAAATCTAAAAGCCTAATTCATACAGCAGTTTCATTCAATATGTTATCTGGAGGCGAGGATGAGCCTATCAGTTAAAAAAGAAATAAAATAAATGAAAAAACGACCGAATGTATAGCTGTTCAAATTGCACGGATGATTGAAGCAGTTGCCTGGAGCTACTAAAAGACTACATAGGATTTCTTTATGAATTTAAGCGCCTCGAACGATGAGTCAGGCCGTAGTAATGTCCATCAAGCGTAATTAAGCCAACGCAAGGCAAGGCAAGGCAAGGCAACGCAACGGTTTCAAGTGGTTTCGTCTTGTGCGTGTTGTTGGATTCTTTTTTTGTTTCTTCTATTTCATCGTTCCTTCACCCAGGACCAGTACGTATTCTCGCCTTCGGGCTTCGTTGGCTTGCCGACTCCACGTGGACGCGACTGTAATCGTGAGCAGGTGCAGGTATAGACCCGAAATTTTCTATCCTTATACAACAACCACAACCTGATGTTTCTCTCTCTCTCTCTCTCTCTATTTCCTCTTTTCCCCTTCCTTTCCTACTACATCCTCACCTGACATCCTATGTACTTGTACAACTTCCCCACCACTTTTACCACAACCACCGTCACCCATACGACAAACACCGTTAAGTGTACACTGGTGCGTATCACTATACGTACGCGCGAGTAAACAGCACTTCGCTTCTACCAATAACTGGCAGTATGATAAATCACTAGTTACAGGATAAAAAAATTCAACGTATACTTTATATATCTATCTATAGTCTCAGGTGATGTCTGGACGAATACGTAACATACGGCTGGAGACGATGAACACATCTTTTATTACCAAATTAACGTTTTTTTTTTTTCTCGACTTTATTCACAGGTGTGAATTAATTGCGGTCTAAAATCATTTTTACTATGAGGAAGCGTGAACTAATTTCGAAAGTTTGAATTAAAGAACTTGAAATTTGTGTCTCAGGTTTACGTCTACTCTTTGAAAGCTCAGGATTTTAAACACGATTAAAATGCTCCTCTAGTATCACAGATATTGGATCTTTTCGTCAGAAATTTTCCGACGCATTTGCACATGCGATTCGAGGCGATTCGAAAAAATTCACGCAGCTTCTTCAAATTCAAAAGCTAATTCAGTCCCATAGTAGAAATTATTTTGTGACTTAGTCAAGCAAGATTTAGATCAGATTTTGATCGGATACAGTTGAAACTTCCCAGAAATAATCAAGAATTAATAGAATATAGGTATATACGTGTATACTGAAAAATTTCTCTCCCATTTTTGTTGTTCTTTTAACCCGAGACACGCACTCGATGGAAGTTCACTTACAGCCGTTAGATAAGCTCCCAAAAGCTCAGTTGTGATCGATGGGGGGGTCGAGCCTGGCAATTTATATTCTTGGATTTTGGGCAAAATATCTTTTATAAAGTTATATCAATCTCCGTTGACTGAAAGGGGGCTTGATATAGCTCATGGACCAGTTTCGGCGTTAAGACGTTAGTCCGTCATGTTTTTTACTTCGGATACTAAAAATACGTTGTAATAAATATTCTTCTATCAAGGTGCAGGGTAAACGCCTTCAGATTATAGCAAAGCCCTTGGGATTAGATGAAGCGAATTCGACTTTTTATTTTACCCAATGTATTACAATTATTATTCTAAAATTCAAATTTGTTACGAGATAAATATTCACTCGTCGTGAAAATTATCTTTTATTTTTTTCTTGCCATTTCGCGATGCTTCGAGGCCGCGTCGCTGTCGTGGGATAGTAAAAAGTAGAAAGTGTTTCTTGCTCTATATGACCACTATAAAACGTGAGAAAAAGAATTCAATTTTGTCCCATTGCCCCTAGAGCACGAAAAGTGTGGAATTTTTCTACCTTCTTTTTTTATTCGATTGCCAATGGTCCATCAATCAAAGACGTTCTTGACCAGCAATTTAATACGAACGAAGCTTGACCGCGACGACGTAGCGAATTAAATTCCTGACCTGAATCTGTCGTTTGACAAGATCGTCCGAAAAACGTTTCGATTTACCTCGAGAAAACACGAATAACTATTTATACAGTATTTCTATCGCGTTAAAATCAGTCATCAAATTATTGGATCCATTATCGCGGGTAAAATCAAGCGGAATAATTCCCAATGCAGAATCGCCGCTTTCTATTGCAAAGAAAAAGAAAAAAAAGAAACAATTGGCAAAAATAAGGTCGGAGAATGACATGTTAAATTCGCTTATAATTGCGAATTGAGGATCATAACCAACCGAATTATATACGACGAATGTTAATTTGCATATTCTATTCTTAGACATAGAGACTGTGAACCGTGAGTCAACCTGTAGAATTACTTGTACTTATCGGCACCGGTTGCGTAGTGAAATTAAATGGAATAGATAAATTGAAACGATCTCGTTTGCGAAGGAGCGAGCTACGGATGGCGGAGCTGTAGGGACGATTCATTCGTCTTCCTTGATTGCGTTAGCTACCTACGATATGTGGCTTTTATTCTTAACATTTTGTAGTGCAACTCGGTAGATTCCTTCTCTACATTATATAGCATAGGGCTATTAATTACTCGATTCTCCACCTGCACGTAGGTACGTGACAGAGACAAACTTGTGCCAGTCACGTTCTCCCAGTTCCCCCGGCTCCTATCCTGTAGGACTTGTGTTAGTTTATCTGAAACACCGTTTTACTCTCGAACGCAACTTGGAAGGAGAGAAATTTGAAAAAAAAAGAGTAAAAATTAAAAAACGTGTTAATTAACACGTTTCAAATGTCACGCAATAATCTCGGCTATGTAGTTATACGTGTTTGCTGATCCTCGAGTACCTACAACATTGCTACATGCATGATACATCCCCCCCACATCTAAATAGGCAGACAATCTTTCTGCTGTTCAATCGAGGTTTGGAATTTTTCAACAAAAAAAAAAAACGTACCTACGAAATTATTAGGTTTGGGTAATTTCGTCGATCACCGTACTTTCATCATCGACGTAATGTTTCGAGAAGCTACATACGTAGCTATATAATCGTATATTACCCGGAGTCGACATCGTCGTCAGACTCCTAGACTAGTAAAAATCAATTTACGGTCCACGAGTGGAAGTTTCCTCCGGGGACAGCTTTTCCCACATCAATTTTCAACCGTGTTAAATCCTCGTGGATGGTTCTTGACATTCGCGCTAATGAGTCCGCCGTCGAATCAACCTAATTCACACCTTCGATTGATACAATCGTTCAATTTATGGAAAGACCTTTAGGTCTTGTATCAAGATAATCGGATGGTGGACTCTTAAACGACGATAAAATGACTTCCTGAAATCATTATTCATTATTCGATCATATAGTATTTATTATTATGATTATGATTATTATTATTATTCGTAATTTTTGGCCACGTTAGGTCAGATCAGGTTGACAACCAGTGGCCAGATAATTGGAGACGGAAAACAAAGTGGCGTCACCATGGTAACTCCCTTATCCACCCTCAGGAGTCCCTTTATCGTAGTACTACTGCGAGCTGCACCGTGGAGCAGGCGCCCTTTACCCTCAGCCGTGATCTCCACAATCCGTACACTGCTATCATAGCAACATGCATTTCGTCATTGCGTCGAAATCCCGGCCAGGATTGAAGAGGGTGGAAATTAATGTTGGTTGAGAAAGAAAAAGAAAAAAAAAAAAAAAAAGAAAATTCTCGCCGGTTCATTATCCGCATAATTTCTCGTCAACTTTTACCCTCAAAAGGGGCGACCTTTTCAGATTTTATTTTTGAAAGAAAAGAAGAAAAAAAAAAAAGAATCGTCACCGTTGAATCGAGTGGAAAATTCAGACGAACTGCGATGTTTAAATACCCCGAATCTCGTGATTTTTGATTTTAGAAAACGAAGCGTATAGTATGTACACAAATGGTGCGGGTAAAGGGTTAACCAGCTCGTTAGAGCCCTTGATCTTTGGCGCCTTGACTAATCTCCATTACTCCATTAGTCGGAGGTCCGGTTGTCATCCTACGTAATTTAGTTTCCTGTATACTAGGTATAGCCTATCCCGTTTCATCCTATTTACTGTCAATACGAGAAGCATACAGATTACAGCGACCACCAAATGCTGCAGAGTTTTAGGCCTTATCTGTGCTTCCCCTATATTGGATGACCCGCGTGTGTATGCTCCACGTGGTTCGTTATTACCTCCTAAATCCTACGGTGTATATAGGGATAGAGACTCCCTCCTGTAGGACTCGAGAAGCCAAACATCGACTCCATCCGTCAACCCGAGTCAAAGTTCAGTATGTGGAAAGGGGCTGACGGTCCAGTGACAAACTACCCCTTTTTCTCACTGCTTTAACTCTCCGTGTTTGTAAAGCTTATGTCTTCTGATTTGGGGGAGAAATTTTCTTTTCAAATAGCTGAGGGAGATAAGCTATTGGAAAAAAAAAAATTCTATTCACGGAGAAACTCGGTGGTCGGTTAAATTTATCGAGATTTTTCTTTTTTCTTTTTTTTTTTTCGTACAAATTGAGAATCCGATTAACCTTCATTGAACAATTTTCAATATTTCTCCTCCTTTTTCTTTCTTTCCTTTTTTTTTCTCAAAGCCTGCAATGGTGTCGAGGCTTACAAGAAAACCCTTTTAGAATCCCTGCTACACGGTACGCACTCGACAATATTTCATTCTAGAATTCGAGAGGGAGGTAGATAGAGGGCGGGAATAAAATATGCTCTGTGTCTTGAAACGACAATTTCCTGACACCCGGGGCTAATAATGGCTTCGAACGTGTCCTGGGGCAATTCCGGTCGCCCCGATGTTAGGGCGACGACGTTATATAGCGGGGTGTCTTTCAACCCCAGGAAACGACAGCGCGATCCTAAGTGCTGCTTAGAACCCATTGCAATCGAATCTTTGGCCAATTTCTCCACACGCCCAGGCCGAACATCGACAGGACACTGGCCACATTAAGAAATCCTTGTTCCAACGTCTTCACACGACATTTCTCGAAAAGATCTAACCGAAAGCCCCAGAAAGAGTTTAATATTCGTATATCTTTAAACGAACGAAACGAATCTCGATTTATCTTATCAATTATCCTTACTCTACGGATCAGGTCATTACTGATCAGAGATTTTGATTTCTTGGTCGAAGGATAAGGCGTGACGTGACACCTCGGCCCAGGTCACAAGGGATTTATTAAAGCCAAGCTGGGTGAAGCTGGATCTAGATGGGTTTAGGTGAGAAACTTATTGGGATGGATAGGTGGCGAATGTTAATCATTGTTTCGGGAGTAGTTCGACTCCTCTCTCTAGGTCCTTGTCGATGAAGGTAAAATATCTCTGAAATAGCTGGAATTGGGTCAAAGGTTAAATAACTTTCCGTAATAAGAGCGCAGGTGCAAGTGCAGGATAGGATGGGCACAGATAGCCACGAAAACTAGAGGCCCCTTCAACGAGATAGGAGCGAAGCGAGCTTTGTTTGCTCTCGAGAGATCAAAAGGTAGATTGGATATATACCTACACCCACCTATACCTGCTATAGACGTATATTATATCACGGTCCGAAAGAACCTTTGACGGCGAGTTTAATTCGGCCAGATCAGGAGACACGCAATAGCTAATTATTATATAGCCAAAATTAGCTGCCAGCATTTCACCATAGTTTGGACATGTCCATTGGACATTGCAGGAATTTGATAGCGCTACTGATTCTCAGTTTTTGGCTGATTGCATGGAGATCTGACTCTGTTAGATTCTAGAGTCTCCTTTTCTAGTTTTTTAAACGACTGCAACTCTAGTCGTCGCGTGTTAGGAACACTTTAGAAATACGAGCTCGAGAAATTGGTTTTTTTCAAGTCAGACAATCTGGGATACTTGTACACGAAAGGCACTCACGTTCAAGGATGATCATCCGACATTGTATAGAGTTCTGTCTCTACGTTTCTGTGATTGATTAGATAGAATGAGGAAGAAGGCGTTGACCGTGAAGATCTTGAATGTTTGTTAATTTTTTTTTTTATAACCTCTGTATTTGAATTGCATAAATTCGAATCACGCTGTATTGGTATACGAGGAAGAATGTTCTTCTCGTAAATATTTCACCGTCAGATAGAAAAAGAGATTGGTATGCATAACGCAATCTGCAATAGAATCTAGAACGAAACGTTTAAACAAAAAAAAAAATTCAATAACTGTAATAGAAGAGAGCGATCGTTCGCAATTTTATTTCTTTTCATTTTTCGCGTACTCGAGGTCGTGGAAATATTTTCTATTAATGGTGTAAATTTCGCCGGGTTTGCATGGGTAGGTATGTAGCCGTTTCATTAGCACTGACTCGCAAATCGATATGATACCGACGATTGACTCCCCGCCTGTAAGAGTAGAATTATATGTGAAATGATTCCATGTTTGCAGGTCGAGTGCATGTTACAGTATTTGCTAATATTTTGATAGCGTGTATGAACGTCGGAATTTCTATTGCCGCAAATTTACGACAAAAAATACGGAAATTTAATTTTCACGATTTATAAAAGTCGGATTTCCCATTTTATTTCGGTACAGTTTCTGTTTTGCGACTATCTGCTTCAGCTCCATCTCGGATTTAAACGAAATCAAGGCGACCTTCCCTCAAGCTGTTTCAACGTCTCGCCGATTGGGGGTAGCAAAGTTTAAACGTTGGGGTAGGAAATCGATGCGAAACCAACGCCAGGGTCGGCAATACAGAGGACTGACAGAGTTCTGCAGGACGTCGGAAAGTTCGCTATTCGCTCTGCAGTAAAATCGCATCCATGATAAGACCTTTCGGTCGAGAATTAACCCTCTGCGAATTTCAACCCTTGCAGTTCTCCATATATCGAGAAATCGAGAACTTCAATTTCATAGATTTCGCTGAAACTAGAATAACCCTTCGTAGATTCTTTAGCGCCGAACAACCCGTGCCTCATCGATAATTCTGAACGAATAGCTTTTAATATCGCGACATTATAGGACTGAATGTCGCGAATATAAGAAATGGCTGCAATTTCCGACTTACTATTATCCCATTTTCTCACGAGCAAAGTAGTATATATATTATTCTTTATGCTCTCACAGGACTACAGCTGCAAAGCTGCATCGCGACTTTCAAAAAAAAAAAAAAGAAAACTCCGTTGAATTTTTGGCTAATTAATAATTTTCTGTTTTCTTTGTGTTACTTTTAGCTAAGAAACAAAATGGAGCTGCTATGCGAACGAACAGTTTGGGGTCGGGTGCTCGGACGCCACCGTTGGAAAGAAAAAGCAAGTTTTCAGCCCTTGGTAGATTATTTAAACCCTGGAAGTGGAAACGGAAAAAGAAATCAGACAAGTTTGAGGCTGCCTCGAGATGTGAGTATAAAAATCTAATTATTTTCAGTATTTTAATTCTTTAATGTCTTCTTTTTTTTTTTGTTCATCTTTTCTCAATTTGCGCTTTTTCTTCGTAACGTGGATTTAAATTCTGTTACATGTACGACACCGTTGTACGTTTCCCCCGAGAGAAAGTAACAGCTCATCCCCAAATTACTGTTTCCAAACTTCGCTAGTCCCAAGCTTTGCAAGGATTAGGATTAATCTTTTCCTCATTTCTTTCCCTGTTTTTAGCACTCGAGAGAAAAATCTCGGTGCGAGCGAACCGCGAGGAGTTGGTCCAAAAGGGAATTCTCTTGCCCGAGAGCCCGTCTTCCCCGATCCCTGAGCATGGTGAGTTTATAACAATTTTAACAACATTTAAAAATTAATTAAATTAATTTTATCAGACAGATTTTATAATTCTCACGCTCCCACTAAGACTTCTTCGTAATTGTTAATAATAATTCAATTTCACGTTTCATAAATTCTTCTTCTTTCTTCGAAATAAATCTCCTTCTATCTTTTGAAAAAAAAAAAAAAAAATGTATAGCAGTAGCTCGAAGGTTGTTCAAAAATGTTAAATAATTAAAATAAGAAAAATGAAAAGAAAAAACGTTTCCTTTAATTAATATCGCGAATAAATTAATAAAATTGGTATTATAACCGCGAAGTATAAATGTATATAGTTAATTAGTAACAGACGCGACCTTCCTCACCGACCACTCGTGGATACTGCTGAAGTTTCTTCACCTAGATGGCAACCGTAGCGTGCGAAATTCGATATCGCGACGAGAGAACGTAGAGATCTGCAATTTGTTGAAAACTAAGATTATTTTTCATTGCTTTATTTTTTGAACGGTCAAATTTCAAAGTTTTTAAGTTCTGTTCGGTTTATTGCGAGAACGCGAGATATTTTATTGCGAATATTTGATCGACAAATCGTGGAGATATACTTGATAAAGAAAAACAAAAAAGTTCCTCTCGCGAGATCTGAATGCGTTTAAAAAAAAGTAAAAAAAATTTAGAAGATATATCTTTCCCTCGTACGTGAGTCCGGAGGTCATTGTACCCGTACTTCCTGTAGAGGATCTGTACTTCCGGCGGTGGATGTTAAACACCGAGTAAATTCTTTGGCTCACGTCGCACTGTGCACCGCGTGTTGAAACGTGCGAGAAGATAAATTACAGAATTCCAGAAACGTGTTATGAATGGTATTTTATACAACCGAAAGACAAACGCGTCGACTTTGCGAATATATACGACAAATTTTTATTTACACGCTATTTTCATCTCCGTCCTGTAGGAAATCACCTAAATACATATTGACCATAGAACTGAAAACTAATTCTACAAAATGAGGAAAGAATATATTTTTTTTCAACATTTGGTTCTTCTCGATACCTGAAAACAAATTTCAACTTTCCCAGTTTCTTCACTATTATAGGGGTATTTTCAGGGTAGCTTATAGTCCACTGTGCTAAGTAGCAACGCCATAGATTCGCCTAATGGTATACAAACAACCGGTTAATGCACTCGCAAAATAAACGGCATGCAGGTGTTCGGTGGTTATATGGGTTGCGAAAAGCGGTCCTGTTTTCTCGAGTAATCCGTATCGTTAATTCCCCGCTAAATTCATCGGCCTGCAGGTTTAGGGTATAGAGTATAGGGTATAGGGTATTTCAGGTATAGCTGCCTACAAGAGAAAGGGTTGATTAATTATAAATTTAAACTATGAACGGTAAATTGCTAGCCTTACACT
This sequence comes from Rhogogaster chlorosoma, assembly GCA_944452935.1. Lineage (NCBI taxonomy): Eukaryota > Metazoa > Arthropoda > Insecta > Hymenoptera > Tenthredinidae > Rhogogaster > Rhogogaster chlorosoma. The sequence goes on along the minus strand of OX101800.1, from coordinate 23,786,778 downwards.
AGCGGCTGAACCAAATACCTTGTTAATAAGGTAGACGCAATTATCGTACCTGTATAACCAATTACATATATCCAACGCGAAGATACAGAACGATGATGAAGAATTATCTATTCTAGGGTAGAAATAAATATCATAATGCTCTTCCATCTTTTTTCTATTCAATTAACACGCTGTGCAGTATCATAGGTACGTAAAATACCTATAATATATATATTATATATCTGTTCACCGTGTCTTAGTTAATGTTGATTAATAAACTTTTTTCTTAACGTCAATGTAAGGTGTCCTTATCAAATTGCATACGTCGTAATCGTCGGTGGTTATCTAAGAACATGTAGTATCACGTTTACCACGAATACAGTTTTTCCGTAACACTATATCTCTGTTATTCAATACTCAGGTCATTTTCCATGACCTAACTCTCCGACTAACTAGATCATGACGCGCGCTGATACCCTTCTCAAAGTTTAATCACAGATCAAAGAAGTAGGGTATCCATCATACGTATATGTACGTCTATGTATCTCTGTGGAGACAGAGGTCTGAACTACTCGACAACTATTCTCTGCAGTATCAACTCCGCGATGCGAATTCGTACGTTATCAACGAGCGAGATCATACTCGATGTGATTTTCCGTGCGAAACAAAAAATAAGAAGAAGAAGAAGAAAAAACAAAGATACAGAACTTCGGAAAAACGAATTAACAATCGTTTTCTCTGATCAGGTCCAGCCGGCGATTCAGGACTCATTCAGTTACCTCCTTCCGTGTTGTCGCCGCAGCAACAATTGCAGCAACAGTTGCAACAGCACCAACTTCAACAACAGCAGCAACAACAACAACAAAACGCCCAGCATGGTACACCGGCTTCAACGCCAAATTCGGGCGGCTCTTCCGTCCATCAACAATGCCAAAACCAGAGCTTACAGTCCGGTACTCCAACTCCGACCAACAACAATCCGCCGTCCACTATCAACGGACAACAACCCACGTCTCAGCCATCCCCAAGACCATCGCCGCTCAACCCATGCCTGCAATCTTCGGGGCAGATCAACGGCAACACGCAAGGTAAGTGACGATCGAAGAATTTCACCATTTCACCATTTACCTTTCTGCTCTAATAAGAGAAGAGGGTGGAGGAGGAGGAGGAGAATTATAGGAGAATATCGCGTTTTTCGGAGCTTTATTTGGGGAAATGTGTGGCTCTGTTGACTCGTACTAATTGAAGCTTGACCCGAGCCGTTTGGTTTCATGCCAATAAGCTTTTCCCTTCGGGGATTTCCGTCGTTAATGATGATTGGCGGTATGTGGGGAGAATAATTGTTAAGTATGATGAATATCGATCGAAGGTATGCACATATCTGTATTATAGGCTGCGTTGTTTCAGCCTTCGAGTTTCAATTCTCTTTAAGTCTTGTCTCTCGAGAGACAAAATGTTCAAAGGTGCAGAGGGAACTAAGTTCCTTAACTTATTACCGCAGTTTCCTTGGTGCATAACGATCTTGCATCCTTTGGCTTATGCATATTTGACGGGGGTTAATTATAGGAGATTCTCTTAGCCGCGAAGAGGTTGCCAGGAACTTGTGCTATAACTCGTTGATGGATCTAAGCAAAAGAATAATCTCTCTTCATTCTTTCTTTCATACATCTAGTTCGTTGGAATAACGCTTTATCTCATACCTTGTATTTTCTCCGGATGTATCGAGGGATGTATATTAATGTCGGATTTGCAAAGGTTTTATATTCATTTTCAACATCTCCGAAACATCGTGAAATTTTTTTTGCGGCTGCCTCTGGACTCTGAAAAAGATAATCGTCGATTGGGGAAAATTAGCAATGCTCAATTTTCTTATTTTGAAAGTCTTAAAGCCTTTCAAAAATTTAATACGGTATTGAAATTTCATTTTCGTTAATATCTGTCTCATAAACGGTATACCTCAAGGTAAATAAGTAAGTAAGTCTACAACTTTCCTCATTACGTGCTCGAGTTGATAATTTTCATCTGAATTACTGGGTTCTTATTTCCTTACAAATATTATTCCTTAAATCAAACTCCTTCTTACCCCACGTTTATTATTTCTTATTTTCTTCCCACATAGGAAAAGTTTCTTCAAAACTTGACAAATGTAATTGCTAATCGGAATAAATTACCGGGTCAAGATTATACGTCCGAACATACAGCGCGCTAAGCTACTGATCATTTCATCCAATCATTGGAAACCCGTCTGCGAATAGTGTTCGATTCGAATAATTTAAATATTCGGAATATTCGCACACCCCTAGTGTACGTATTTTCGATTTCGAATTGACATTCTGCAAGTTGCGATTCTCACCAGATATCGAAGAACGGGGATATATTTCGTGCGTGGCCTGAGGGAAAGACCCTTTTCCACTTTCTCTCTCTCTCTCTCTCTCTCTCTCTCTCTCTCTCTCTCTCTCTCTCTCTGGCTAGCTTCATTCTCTCCTCTAGTCCATTCTACGTTGTGCCTATATCTATAGAATGAAACCTCGCACGGGATACTGGAAAATTTCTCGTCAGCGAAAGGGAGATCATTCGAGCATATAAACCCGGCCTCGTTTTTTGAAGTCTATTATAGTACCTTTCACACGAGAAGCCGAGGAGGTCCTTACGCTCCTGTGCTTTACCCATGGGTGATTGTCGCGGGTAGAAATAATCCGTGGGCACAGTTATACTTCATATTTATTATTTTCTTTCTACTATTCTCCCTTTATTTCGTCTTAGTCATTTGTTTTTTTTTTTTTTTTTCTAGCTCGGCCCTTTCTTCTTCCTCCCTCCTCGCTTTCTTTACAGTTTATGTTACTATCCGTGGAGAGAAGTAAATCCTTCCAGAAACCCTACCGCCCACACCCACGTTAAGCAAGATGAATGTCCACTCGTATAGTTTAGTTTCTGTTTACCCTTATACAGGTGAAAAATTTTTCTCTAAAAATTTCTGCCAACGAATTAAGGTGAATTAAATTTTCTCTCTCTCTCTCTCTCTCTCTTTTCCATCCGCGAAGTTTGTTGTGTAAAGTTCTGCAGCTGGTTATATATAATCTGGATGTAAAATGAGCATAAATCATAGCTAGACGCAACAAATTCTACCGCAATTTATTGCCAAACAATCTTAACGAGATTGCCATTTTACAAGAGTGTTATACCTCGTTCTAGCGTCTTATGGCGTGAGTTGTAAACTGCTTAATGCTCGTTCGAAAAATTTTACAAATCCTTGGAGCTTCTGAAGAACGAAGATAAATAGCTGGATTTTTATCTCTCTCTCTCTCTCTTGTAGTAAACTCAACCGTATCCAATAAGTTTGAACTCTTGGAACTATCAATTCGATTTCCCCGACAACCCGATGCCCAGCTGTTGGTTCCTCCATCTTTTGTTTGGACGAAAAAAATGTCACAAGAGTTTAATGAAACGTAGAATTTCATTTTTACATTTTTTCCAATACACGTAATACGGTATATTATTCGAAATTTTATATACATGTTGAAAAACTCCCTTGACTCAAACTCTGAACTAAAATACGCCTGTATAAGCAGACTACGTCTTACGCGGAGTATGTTTATCGGGTTTCCGCGCTGGTTAAACTGAAGCCTTAAAATCTCGGTTTTATCCATCACATACTTAATGCCACGTAACGAGAACAAGTACGCAATGAAACTGCCGCTCGAATTTGGCGACGGACTGTTTTTTTTTTCTTTTTCTTTTTTCATCTTTACGGAAAGAACGTTTCACGGGGTTTATATTGTATGTTGGTGCAGAAGGGTGGAATGTGAACGGTGCAAGCCAGCTCTTGTACTTTTAATCTCAATTAATCCTACGTTAATTAATTCTCCTTGTTCACCTGCGACGCTAGCTCCTCTCTCTCAGCCCGCGGCTAGATAGGTACTTCATAAATAGGTATAATAATTTCTCAACCTGAATTAACTCAGTCCCATATCTAGCAGACCTTGACAAGGACATGCACGGACCTTTAAATATGCAATTTAAATGACCGAAGGCGTTGGAGTTTCTTCCTTTTTCCATAATTTCACATGTCTTCTATGCAAATCGTGGATAAAGAGAGAAAGAAAAGTGCGAATACGTGTTCGCGGTGCGCCAGGACTCGATGGCTGCAGGATATCGACCGCTTCTTCTGAGACACGACACGACATCCCATGGCATATTGGCATTTCGTACGTCTCACGCTGTAGGTACGGAGGAAACACCCATTCTTTCTCGCCTATAACAAACCCCTTTGTTATATATGACAAGAAGTTAAAAGAACAGCTGGTTTTGTCAACCGTAAGCAATTAGGGAACAGAACCCTTCGCCCATCCCCCCATGGAGCTAGATGACGCAATCCTTTCTTCCACAGTTTTCATTATTTTCTTATTCGCATCAGTCTCTCGACTCGCGCTTTAATTTAACGATTTATTTTCATCATTTAACTGAAAAAAAAATGAAAAGAAAAGAAAAGGAAACCCTTTTACCTATTCATTTGTCTTTATTCATTCATTCGTTCGTCAGTTGCACGTGTCACATGGTTTTACCCCAGACTTTGAAATATCCGATTTTATTTATTCGGAAACTCGAGAAACAAGCTTTTTCCGCTTTTTATTCTGCAACTTCGATGCAGATGTTGACGCTAATGACGTGAGCTATGACGTGGGGTGAAATGTATTGCGTATTGCGTAGGCGCAAGGTAGGCTTTCCTGTGGCCTCGATATCGACCATCCCACAGCTACTATGCTATGAAACACAGGGAACAAACTACCTACATACGTTTCCTCTTTTTTTTTTTTTTCAATTCTTTTTATCGTCCATCAGCCCCAACTTTCTATCTGCACATAATAGAGGGATAAATGTAATAAATATTCCCCCGATTTGATTGCGGATTAAATTAGTCAGTTAAAAACGGAAAGAAAAGTCTTTCTTATTCCGTCGATTAAAATTTGTTAATTTTTTAATAAATCTCATGTTTTTTTTTTTTTTTTTTATTCCTCTCTCCAAGAACTCAATCATTTTTAATTCGTCGCCTTATATTACGTCTCGTATATAGTTCGAGGGTTTTAAAGACTTGTTGAAAAGTTACTATTCCGTCGAGGTCACTAGTGGGAATCGATTCATCTCAGGGCTTGCGAAGGGGACAAAAATCCTCCCTTCGAGAGAGAGAGAGAGAGAGAGAGAGGAAAAGGGAGAGGGTTGATCAGGTGATGAAGCTTCACCGACTCCCCCACATTCGGCAATGATGTACTTCAACTTAGCTTTGAACACTTTTTATCCGTCAGACAATTGCAGATGAGGGAGTATAGAGGAGCTTGAATCCCGAAAAATAATTGCTAAAAAATTTCACCGCCTACCTACGGTTTGATAACCGGGATTTTACGACCGCGTAACACGCGGCTATACGATATTATAATAAGCCGAAAATCCTGGAGTCAAGTATTACCCGAATCGCGAGTTTCGCAATAGAAAGCTTTAAGCACATGTTACGTAGCTGTGTGATAGAAAAAAGAAAAAAAAATATCAAACATCCGATGATCCATTAAGCTCACCGGTTTTTACCCCACTGGATTTATTTACGCTATGTAATATACCCAGCGACGGAATATCGCCAAGACTCACGACCCTCGGGCACGCACTTTACTTCATTGTCAAGAGAAAACCGCTTCAACTGGCTACGCGGAAAAATGGAAGTGCAACGCGAGTTGAGAGGACGGGTCGATACGCATTAAAGAGTGAACTCCCTTCTCGCACTCTGTCTCATGCAGGTGGTCCCGAACTCTGGAGTAATTTAAAGCTGAATGAAGCTGGCGAAAAATTGGAAAAAAAAAAATTGAAAGAAATAAAAATAAAAAGAAAAAGGAAAAAAAAAATGTTTAATATATGGGGACGGAAAATCTGCACCGTATAACAGAAGACAGTTTTCCGATACCTATACATACGCGGTTTTACCTGCCGCGAAAAGATTTCCCGACGTTCATGCGCCTTTTTGCCTGAATTTTATTTATTTGGAAAAACATTTCGCGTTATGTTTAACGAGTAAATACAGTGATCAGCCAAAACTCCATCACACATGCCGTTTTTATATTTTTTTGTTGAAAATCGATGGTTTTTCAATTTCCCAAACGAACGTTACAGCTGATGTAGTCAAATTCTCGTTTTGCTTTTTGAACTGTATTTTCGAACTCGCATACGGAACTGGGTTTGCAGTGAACTGCGAAACGCGAGGTGCGAGTGCCAGACGCGAAATAAGTTTTGAATTTACGCTGCTTGTTAGAAACTTTCATGGCCGGGTTTTCCGACACAAATAGAACTTTTCAGACCCGTGTCATTTTTGCGGGATTCTATGTAGGGTTTATATCTACGTTCGAAATCGTTATCTAACAAGTTTTTTTTCTCCTCTCTCGTAACATCTGCGCGGTCGTCGTTTGTAGTAGAAACAGGTGTATCTACAACAACCCTTCGCAAACTTTCAACGCGACGATTTATATTCATTATATTCATTCACTTTTTCATCATCTCGTTATGTATGTACATACATACATACATACATGCTTAACTTCATAACCCGTTGAGGCAAACAACGAAAAGAAGGCCATACAGTGCATGAACACGATAATAAAGATATATATAAATATATATATGCGGAAATATATGGAAACGATATGGACCAGCTGATGATCAAAAAGGCTTTCAAATAAATTGCTTCTTTCTGGATGGAGGATAGACTCGCCTACCCACATACGCGTTCACGTATAAAGAAACACATGTATCTAGTTTGAAACTGGGCTGAAACCGCCGTATTTCGATCCTAGCTCGTTTAAGCATTGTACCTACATTAATTCCTGAATCGCCTTTCTCTAGGTTTTTCTACAGTTTAGGTAAATTCAGTCAAAATAATGATTTTATTTAATGAATAAAATGTTGAGGGAGCTTTGCCTCTCTTCGGTTTTCCCGAGGTTTTCAATTTAGTTTCATTACTTATTACCTCAAGGAAGTGGACCTTTAATTGCGAGTCTTATAACGGGCTATATCACTCAATTAGCGGGGGTTCATTCACCCCGGGTATACCTACGCTTGTTTTCTCAACGCTTACCACCCCTGTACAATTCTGCGCCTATCGAGTATCAAAAAGAACGCGAAACTTCACGCTTTTGACTAGAACGTTTCCTGAATGCAACCTCACACCCGACACCCGTGTGACACTTGACACAATTTTTTTTTCCCAGAGTTATACCTACTCCTAGTTCTTTTTTTTTATATCGAAACGTTTCCACCTACGCCTTTACCGCACCCGGTATTCTCCCAACGTCAAGTTTCCTCCGACTCTGGAAAATCCCTCGAATATATACTCAGACTCCCTTATTACACAGCTTTGAAATTTCAATTTATCGCTTTTTATATACCGTATGAAAATATTCTATTTTCTCTTTCTTTCTTTCATCTTCTTCTTCTTCTTTTCACAGTGTTAAATAAATATCAATAAAAATTCCTTATTCCTTCACACACCCGAGGTTCAAAGCGAAAACTGTATAAAGGTCAACCCGCGCTTAGGCATATCCCATCGCTCAAACCACGCGAACTTTTCATATACTGGCAACCTTTTCGACTTGGATTGATACCCCGGGATGCAGACTACATCATATTTATTTCCGAATATTTTTCAACGGCATTTCGAACTTTCGTACACGTTCATCCCCTGTACCGTAATATATCGATAGAAATAGATATATATCCGTGTGCAACAGCGACTGGAGTCAACACACCCCACGTTTGCACGCCATATATACTCAGTTCGACGTACTTTCTAGCTAGGCAGCGTAGATCTATATGTATATATAGGAGGTAACAACCCAGCCGTAGCTGGGGGCTGCTGGAAGGCAGGCACCGCGACGGCGACGGCGACGGCGCCCCGACGCCAGTCGTTAGCCGACCTCGACGCGCCGCGTACACCCTCGTCCCGTGTCACGTTGTGTGGAAAAATTTTACGCGGTGAAGTTTTACCCAGATTTTTTCACCCCCAAAAAATCCCCTATTTTTATCCATTTTTATCTCTCTTTGTCATTATTTTTTTCGAAAAAAAAAGAAGGGTAAATCATTCCGTTTCTCAATTTCGATGCAAAGTATGTACTCTCACGTTTGTACGGATTTCATTTTCGGGTAGATTTTACTCGGCCTAAAAAACCACCCCCAAATTTCTTTCTCTGAAATTCCTGCGTGAACCATGTGTCATATTACCCGGCACCACACGTGACAAGGGACTCGTAGCAGCGTAGCAGGTGCGCCGGCTACCCCTACGACCGATTTGTCGGCCATCTTGAATCAGCCCGCCAATCGCTGGGCTTTTTTCAAATTTCATTCAAGATTGGGGATTAATTCATTTTTTAGTCGAGATTTAGGGATCCATGAGACAAATCTCATCGATCCTGTTTAAACCTATTCTATACTCGAGTCGTTTGATTTGGAAAAAATAGTATTTACTTATCGTATAAAAATTTCAAAAACTGTCCAGATTTTTGGGTGAAAACTCAGGCACTCACCCTTGCTCAATAAGGTAGACCAAAATCTGTCCTATCCTCTAATCTAGTCGAAGGGATGTTAGGAATTGATAACTAACTTCTTTGAAAATAACTCACATATAGTAAGAAGCTTGCAGAAACTCGTCGTACTGAAAGTCTGCGGCGTGTTTCTTCAGCATTTGACAGTGAAAAAAGTCTGATCGGGTTTGGCGTTAATTTAATTCTAATCACATCGTAGGTGTCATTCAATGACCAAATTGGAAAAACTAGTGTCGGACTTTATACCCATCTACTATAACCCTACCTCAAAATAAAAAGCAATAATAATATATTATAAAATAACCTGAATAGAAGAGAAGTGGAAGAATATCTAACCAATGCTCAAAGTCTAAAAAATTATAATCGATCGTTGAAGAAAAGTGCCGAACACGTGTATCGAATATACGTATTTCCCTAAAACTGTGAACATGAGATCGTCGATAGCTGGCTATCAAGAAATCGGCTCCTCAGTGATTACATAGTGATCACTATTCTTATACTACAGTAATATACTTATTACTGGATCGAGTCATCGACCTCCCCACTCTCCGGAAAAACTGTGATGTTTGATGCTGCAGTGGTGTTTTATGCGGCGGAGAAAAGGTGCGAAATTTTCTTTAATATTATCGAATAGATTAGGGATTATTTTTTGCAGATTTTTCAACACCGATTTACTCAAAATTTATATCATTATTTGATTTATTGCACAAATCTTACCACATCGTGTCACACATCTACCTGCTTGTAACGTGGCTCATCGATCAATCGAATATATAAATCTGGGCTTATCTGAGATATACAGCAATGAGAATAATTAGGAATAAGCTTATCGCGTACTCGCGTGACCTCAGCATTGATTGTTCCCGCTGATGTGTTGCTCGTATACTGAATTGGAATTGCAGCACGTATCTGGGAACGATCAGATTTTCTACTTCCTAACTAGCTTCGTATCCCTAATCTCTGTAGTTGGACTGATTCAATCTCCACGAATTACGAGCATTTACAATTTATTCACAAGCTTTTATCTCCGGCTATTTTCCTCGTCGTTTAAATCCACCAACTAATGTCTCCTGGAATTTGAAAATCTCACAAATGTTAACCGATTTTCTATTTCTTCACACCTTTATTCTCACGATGGTAAAAATTGCGGAAAATATCAACAGTCCGCCCACATACCTACGCGAATATGATCCCAGCTTTCTCCTAGCTTAGTCTACAAGTGTGTTGTATATTTCGCACCTTGCTACTTCGTGACGTTCGCCGTGGGGCCAAAGGGGAAAGTATATGCTCTAATGGGCGAGTAACAGGTGCAGGTAACGTCACAGGGTAGAATGAACCATGTTTAATTTACCCCTCGATGTTTATGGCAGCGAAAAGATCAGCTTCGATTTTTTCGTCGTGTTATATTTAGAAAATTTTCCTAATTACTCAGTGAATAATAAATAATATCCGGATAGAGGAGGCAGAGGAGAGGGTAAGAATGAGTCTGAGAAAAAGAGGGAAAAATAAAAGTCGAGTGAATGGACGGCCTGACAGAGGATCTTGGATTTGCGTGAGAGCTTTTATACCATACGCAGATTTATGGGGTATGAATAAAAAGTAAAAATAAAAGCGGAGATTTGATTTATGCCGAATTTTAGACTGAAGGCTTTGTACATGTATACGTATATGGTGTAATCTATGAGAACGAAGATTTCTAGTAAACCGAGCGTGACGTCTGCCGCTTTTATCGCATAGTAAACCCGCAGCCTGATAAATTTCACAAATTTACTATCGAGGAAAAATTTCCCTTCATATCGCCGGACGTAGTTTTACCCCATCAATTCAACCAGCTTTACTTCCGCACTCGTGTACTTTAACTCTCCGTACCTATGCGGGTATGTACCTACATAGTACGTAGTAAAGTTTTTAAACTTTATTTTAATTTTTTGGTTCTTTGATTTTTGTTCAACAGAAATAGGTTGTCAGTTTCATTGAATCATCTCATTCATCTCGACGTTCATAATCCATGAAATTTTCGCCGGGGATTCGTGTCGGCTTCTTATTCAATGGACTATACCACGTTCTCGCTACGCCTGCCTGTTTATTTACGATCTGTAAAACAATTATCACGCACGGTAGAACCAGATAGTCAACCCTTGATAATGAATCTTGAATAATCTCAGCCCGGTTATTTCAGTAGCTATAAGGATACGTAGGTGTATTATACGGATAGGGTAGGGTAGGTACCTACGTGTATAAGGTGAGATAATTTTCGTTTTCGTATACGTCGTAAGACACCGGTACCTCGATTAATTATCTAGAACGTTATCTCCTTGGTTGAAATTTGAACTGAATAAATTATTACCCGAGCAGGTATATATATCGCGTGGGAAATTAACCGTCAGCGTTAAAAGTTCAGAGCAAAATACGAAGGTAGGTATATATATAATATATATTATATATATTAACTGTGCGTTAATTTCATATCGAAAGCTTCGTCCTCTTGAAATTATATCCTTTTTTCTTTTCTTTCCTGGAATTTTCTCGATCCGGGAAACCTCTCTTTCAGTCATTCGGATAAATTCGCGTAAAGAGTCGACGGGGTTAAGATAAAATTAAAAAATAATATAACCAGCCACGCTATGCGGCCAAAAATATATCTCCTGTGGCCATTTGGCGGAAAAGCTTATCTCGATTGACCCAAATTCACAACGACGTCAACCCTTTCGGGTGGTACGGTTCGTTAACTTCAAATAAAGTGTGAACTAAATTTCAAGCCTAACGTGGCTTTGCGGATATTCACTTTACTGAATTAGCCGTTGAATTGAATCACTATAGGTATATATGTACCTATGTACCTGCAAGAACTGCGCTTACGATAAACGGTGCAGAATTAGAATATTTCTAATCAATGGATATTGCGCCAACACTTAACGAGAGATTCGATCGATTGGGGCATTAATAAATTCGTTCAATAAAAACAGGGGTTATTCTCTTTTCTACAGATATTAATTACGGAAGAGATATATATCGAAGAATTTCAAAGTACTAACCCGTACCATCAATCATCGATAATCTCTCCGTTCAAAGTCGTCAATCGATAAAATATTTGCGTATAATTATAGCGAGTAAAATTAGGGTCATTCAATGCTGTATAATTAATTATCAGGTTATTTGAATCGGATATACCCTGATTGATAGAATTTGCGACAATTTTGTTCAGGCATGTATTACAGGTTTAGGTAAATATCGAATTTGTGTAGAACATTAACCCTCGACGCGCAACTGACTAATTTGCAAAGTTCGTATATGGTGATCAATCATGAGAGGCACATAGCGATGTACATGTACATCGGGGCAATGTTCTCTTTCCTCCTTGTATTAGAGTGGAAAGAATTCGGTGTTGGATATATGTATTGAAAATTTTGCGTCAATTCCTTCCCCTCTCTTTTCCTGTCTTAATCTTTCAAAGATATTTTTGAAAAATGTTGAAACTAGTACGTAGAACGACGTTCTCCCTTCTGACGATCAATGTCAGGAGTTGCCTAATCAGAATTGCTCGAATCCTCGTGTCGGGAGTCCCGAAAATCAGATTGTGTAGAGGGTTGAATCGGGGAAAGGAAAGCTATTTCCTGGCTCACGATCAGTAGAACTTCCTGAGGGTTCAGATTTGGGAGTCTAATAAGAGACGAGGATCGAAGTATCCGTTGATTCGCAATTTTATCAGAGAAAAAAAGCTCGCAATCACCGGTTCCAAGTGTCTATAGAACTTTGGGCTGGTCAATAACCGCGTTCTTGCATACCCAGCAAAAAATAAAATAAAAAAATACAAATCACCCTCTTCCTCCGGTCCTCCTCCCATCACGTGTCAAAATATCAGATTTTCGGGATAAAAAATGGGCTTTTTGCAGATTGGATCAAATATTTTGTCAATGAATCAAAAAGGTTTCTCATCTTTTTCTGTTTTTTTTTCTTTTCTTCTTTTTTGTTCGTTAAAAACGTTAAATAAATACCAATTAAGGAAGTCGAAAAGTAATTAGTGTGCTTCCATCTGCGGGTTTGCTTGCGGTCATATCGTCGGCCAACTTGAATACTATTTGAATTTTTGTACGACTGGTCGCAGGCGGGATGGTAGGGTATAACTGGGTCGCGGTCCACCCTGGTTTAACATAGCCGTTAAATTAATACCGGTGCTGAAGTACATCTGCCACGCAGATTTATACATGAATGTTGTTTTACAGCTGAATAATGATAATGTAGGAGAGAACAAAAAGGGTGTTTCTTTTTTTTCTTTCTTTTTTTTTCGCACTATTGCCAAATAGAGAGAATTTTCAAGCTAAGGTTTTACTTTAACAGTTTTACCTGACGTAGCAGCTAAAGTTAGCTATGCGAATAATCTCATTTACTTTATAGCAAAGCCGATTCTCGCGAACGTTAGTTGGTCTCTTTGTATTTCCACGCCTAGAAAATCTGCACGGCAATTCTGATCGCGAGCATTTAGAATCGTTTATATAACTTTGTCGATTGTTAGCAATTAGGATTTTTCCTTTTCTTCTTCTTCTTCTTTTTTTTTAAATATGATTTTGTGAACTTGATTCGATGATTTAGCAGCAAGTGGCGTAGAACGCTTCCAGCTATTACATCGTTGAATTAGTCTGAGTTTATAGTGTTGAATCTACTCGAAAATACAGTGAAGAGAATTTCTGTAACAGACTAAGGGTCAGAGTCGTAGGATCCCTCTACGTGACAGTGGACTCTTTTGTCTAACGGACCATAAAGTCGGGCCATATAACTAAATTGTAATTCTCACCGCGCACTTCAGGGGCCAGAGAGAACTTCCGAACACGTCGACATCCGTCCGTTCGTTTGTCTTCATCCTTGAACCTGATGGGGTACAGGGTTTACCTCAAAATCCTCGAAAAACTCGATAGCAATGCATTACTCAGTGGTAGAGTCCCTACTTCGCAGGGTTGAATTCCCCGATATATACCCCGTGACAAAACGTCTCTTAACATAAATAGTTCACTGGACATAATTTCATCCTTAATATTACAAATAAGAATTGAAAAATTGTATAAAATGAAAAATAAGAAAAGAAAATCATTCTCTCAGCCCGAGTGGGAAGAATAGTGAATTTTATTTAATTTTTCATGTGGAAAGCACAGAATGTAGGACACAGCCACGTGTTTCGAGATCACCCTGTCTATGCGACGGACGGTCTCGTATTTTATCACGTTTTTTTTTTTTTAGCTTCCTTCCTTTTTTAGCCGAGTCTTTATAAGGGGTGGAGCTTGGCTGGAGGCCTTGTCCAGGATTTTTCTGGGATTCCCTAGTATTCATTACGTCATTCGCGAGTCGGCCGGTGAACTTTGACCTGCCGCGGTGCGACAGGATTTACGCAGAATTCTTGTGCCAAATTTTGAACGCGATATAATCTCGTCTCGCGGCGAGGGATGGATGAATAAATTTTTCATTAAATCACCGCATTTTATTATTTATAAAATTCTAATTTTAAATAAAATAATTTCGACTCGGTTTATTTTAGCCAATGAAATTATCTCGCGGGAAAATATTTCCTCTTCGTCTATCGTGCGGTTTGATAATTTATTATTCTTAACTTCACGTGAGATTAATATCTGCGTGAAAGGTGGTGGACAGGTATTGATATATTAATATATAGCGTTTCGAGAAGATAAACGAAGCAAATGATTTGGGAAATCGACGAGCGTTTGAACATTTTTTATGGATACCTCATGCTTTTTATTTTCCTTTTCCATTTTCATTTTCATTTTCTTTTTTCTTTCTTCGTTTTTATATGTCTAGGAAATCTTTATTGAAAGCTGTTACCTCGGGGAATTACTTGAGCCGTCTACGTCTGGTGAGCTTTCAATTTTCCTGACCACAAAAGTGAAAAGAGCCAATATCCAATAGCTATTTTCCATCTTTCTTTTGATAAATCCCCAAATCTAGGTACACCTACGTGTATATATGTATATGTATATGTATGTATATATATATATCAGCCGCAAATTTTCCCTGCCTCATTTTTCCCCTAAAATCCATTAAATCAACGTGAAAGCGTCACGCGATATTCGTACGAGCTCCACGTACCTGAATCCATCCATCCATCGGAAAGTCGCGTCGATTCCCTGTACGGTTTAAACCCTAAGCGATAAAAGGGAGATTAAAGATATCGATTTCTCTTGTTTTTCAAATCGCATTTTCGATTTTAATGAAAGCTTCTTTCATGTGAAACGGTTTGAGATTATATACGAAATTGCTGAAAAATTTTTTTGAACACAAACGAAGTTTACTTCTCTCTTCTTCTTTCTCATGGGGTATACATGGATAGATACTTTCACTCCGAGTAAAAGCATCGATAGGAAAGTTCGTTTGTAATCCATCAAACTTGTCTGTGGCATCCATATCTCAGTTTACCTCATCAATATCAAAGACTGAAGGCAGAATTCCCTTTTGGTAAATTATCTTCCGTCATAAGAGCGGAGCAAATTGTTTGCGGTCACTTCTCGCACGCGTTGATACCCGTCGTAATTACATAAACCAATCAAACTACTCCTCGCGCAATTCTGCGGCATAATTTTAAAAAATTAAACACATTCTTCAATTGAATCAGCAGATTGTTTCGATTTCTCGAAAACTCTCTTTCCCAAATTCTTTTCAAACGGAATTAAGGCAGTTTACTTTCCGCTTGTCGAACTTGGACTGGGATGGCTGCACGTATCTTGATTAATGATCAATCGTGAACTCGTCGACGCTTTACGCGGCCATCCCTTCCACGATTCACCCTCTATTCTGGACCAAAATGCTCCATCTGTTCGGCTGTTGACGGGGCCAGAATCATCCATCTTCAAACAGGTCTTGTCGATGCGGTGCAAGGGGGTTTTGGTTCAGGGTCGATCTTAAACGAGAATCCCAGCTTCCTCGGCCTGCTGTGAAGCTCGGAAAACTAACGTTTGTAATAAAAGTGTCAACCTTGATGGAGGATCCTGCGTCTCACACAAATTGCAACGGAAATCGATCGAGGGATCAGATCGAATTAAGGAAATACGATTCAATCTCAATATCGATCTGAATTAAAGAAGGAAAAATTGATACAAAATAAAGTAACGAATTACTCTCGCAGTGATTGAGAAATTTCCTCTAACTCTAATCCCGCAGGAGATATGAACGCGATGTCTGAGCGATAGGTCGAAAGCTTTAGGCCATTAGTTCGAAATATGTACTCGGAGTTAGCAGCGGATTTAGCCCTAAGCTCCTGTCTCGACGAATCTTTCCCCGTCTAAATTGTCAAACCTTTTTTTCCCTTGAATCACGAGGCTAGTATAAAAGTATGAGAAAAGATATCAAGGGGCTTAAATAAGCCGCAGAAATCGAGTTAGAGTGGGTCTCCTCCGAGTAGAAAACTCCGTAACTGGTCAGACGGCGCCGCGTCTTTCGCAGTCTCTACTAACGCCTTACTTACGCGATTCTATGCCCCTTTTATTCTTCCTTTTAGCTCATTGTGAATTCTGAAGAAGTCTTGTCGCTGACTGCCTCGCTAATTCACTGGCAATTATAAATGGTGAAAATTTTTTGCTGTTAAGCTTATCCTTTGATAGACATGATATAATACAGACGCACATGTGCTTTCGCCGTTAATAAACATCGCAGCGTGTGTTCAATATCTGTGAGCATAATCGCGTGCCATGATAAGTGGGACTTCTGTAATTCGGTAACCATACCGTACCGTTTGTCGCATAGATAGGTATACCGAGTTCGTTGAGCAGACAACCCGGGGCTTGTGATTAGAATAATTATCAGTAAGACGTACAGAGAACTGGCCCAGGTATGGAATATAGATATGTCGTAGATCGAAGTATTGAATAAATAGGACAAGTGAATATGAACGTTTCGAAGAGTGGGTTACTACAGTTCTCTGAAGAGATCAGATTTGCTGAAAATTGCTCGTCTTATTCATCGGCGTTTGAATTTTCGATCTTTTTTCTTTTTCTTCTTTTTTCTTTTCTCCTCCTCTTTCTTTGTTCCGCGTTTTCTTCACCGTTATACCCTTCGATGAATGACACTCGTTGGATCACCGACGAGGTCACATATTCTCAAACCGTTAGCCGATTACCGTACCCGGTGCTCGGCTATATCAAGAACTCGCGTACGAGAACTAGCCGCGCTTTATTCACTGCAGTTCTCGTTGTACCGTGAACCCGCAACTTCCGGTGGCGAAATTAAACTACAGTATTCATTTTTTAGTGAACTTCCGGCATCCTCGAAACTTTGAAAATTGATTTCTAGTGATAATCCGATGATGGGATACATCATGGGCTGTTCTTGTTTCAAAGGTTCGATTCTCTCGCATTTTTTCGAAGGTTTGTCGAGCCCAACTTTTGGACTTTTTAACTCTTCCTTTCATCTGTTGTACTTTTTCCTGCAGTTCGCGTTTCTTAGTTTTCGTATCAATTGCGAAAATTCATTAAATCGGTGAACTAAAAAAGGCCGACAATGTTCAGCCTCACGTCTCCCTGCACTTGGTATACTGTGTAAATTTACGAGTGCGAATTACTAATGCAATGGCCGAGTTAATTCGTAGTTAACTTTAAACCGGAAATATCTAATCATCGCTGACATTTAAACTGATTAAATTGCCTAATACAATATGAATCGAGCATAGCTCCCTACTGATTACTTCAGCTCGTATAATATATAACTCCACTGAGAACTATGATACTTTGAAGTGAAATTATCATAAGAGCCAATATATTATTTCATCCCTTGTGTAAAGAGCAGAAGCATAGGTATATACGAGCGGCTACGCCGCGTCGGCATGAGTTACACGTGGTTGTACACAGGCTCGTATAACTTCTAACCAACTCTGCCAGCCATGGCTATACGTTATCGGATATTAGCTACGATTTGAGCTTAGTCAACGGTTCCATGCAAATAGCCATAAGACTAATACGGTTATCGCGTTGTTTGAATGGCGTCAGCTTGTGCTCCGATTTTCCACAAATTTCGAGTAAGCTATATGATTATATGTGAAATCGTTATAGTAGATATAGGTACGAGGGAAGGACCAGGCAGCAGGTATCGCGTGTCGCCTGTATAATAATGCAGCAGGCTTTAATTTTACAGAATGCGTTTAAACCGTTGAAATGATAACAGCTCGCGTGCAATCGGATCAATATTCATTATAGAATGCAACGTGACGTCGAAGTAACCTAACGGGTTTAGAATTAGCCGTCAAGCCAGCTTAATTAACAATCTCCAGATACTTTTCATACCTATCCATGAATTAGTTCCGAATTAATATGCGGATTTAACAATTATAGCAGCACTCGATTTTCATACTCTAGACTCATCGACGACAAATCCTTTATTAGTATAATAATAATAATAATAATAATAATAATGATATTGATAATCATAATAATATGCAGGATAATCAAATTTCATTTCACTCTCCGATGGGAAAATACTAATTACTTTATACTGCTCGTAAAAACAAACAGCAGCTGGGACGTGGAAATTTTGTTAAGAAAATTATTGTTATGAGAGGGATGAATTAAAGATCTCTTGTACACAACTTTCCTTTCACTCGAATGAAATTTCTGGTAAACAATTGCATTGGTTAATTTTAAGTTTTATGAGATGATAATTGAGTTAGGTACTTTTCTTCGATTCTCTTCGCTGCAGGTTCAAGGGGATCGCGAAAATCTGCCAATGTCAAGGAACAACGTATTCCCTTAACGATTATTATGATTATATGATCATAACTAGACATTTTTTTTTTCACAAAACCAGTCAAGTCTCGTATTAAAAATTTTATCCAAACTCTTATATTTGATCGATGTGGGGATATATTCCATCGGAGACATGGGAATGAATAAATAAATAAAAATGACACCCAATTTGAATTTTGAAATTACCTTTTCCACCTTTTTCTGGTAAAAGGTTCACCAATAAATCGTGCAAGCCCTACGATGAGTTGAAAAAGCAATATTCGCATCGAGTAAAATAAAATGAAATAAAAATGAAAAACTTTCGAGGCAGCTGAGGGTGTGGAAGAGAAAATTGAGAATGAAAATGTGTAGAATGACAAAGAGCGTAGAGTTTCCAAGTGTTTTATGAAAATTGAAAATTAATCAGACTGAGAGAAGGTTCCAACAGAATTTTCACCGTCAATCGATTCTTTATAATTTTTTTTTGTTGCGATTTTCGCTTCCCTTCGTACAAATTTCGCCTGCTTATTATATAGAAAGTTAATTTTGGCGAAGGGGTGACGGAGAAGTTTGAAATTATAAATTAATATCCCGAGAATAAACCCGAGCCGAGTTTTAACCCCATTAAACAAATTTGAAATTAATACTCCATCCCGCTTCGTTGATCGAATAATATCACTAAGTGTAAAGTCTCGAGTATTGATCAATCGTGTATTTGATGTTTAATCAAACTCTGTATGTTTTTGTCGAAGAGCTTCCGTCGCTATTTGGCAACTCTATAGCCAAGCTTGATCAATCCACTGGAAATACATCCTTTATCCACTTCTCTAGTAACAATGTACTTCTCGAAATATTCTTGGCATTACTGTGGGTCACGATTTCTCATCAGACGGTCGGCTGCCCTTTGAAATTGCACTCGTGGACTGGATATACCTATGTATTCATTAATCCATGTATATCTGAGAGATGGTCCTAAAATGACCCTCGTAAAAAATTGCCAAGAAACCAGTCTGGCCCTCGACAAATGGCGCCCTGCTGCTCGAGTCTAAATTTAGCCACGTCCAAATTAGTAGCATCGAATTTCGGGCGAGGCTGTATAATAACGCGAAGAAGTTATCATTTTTTTCTTCGATTTTGACCAGTCTTCGGGTTTTCTCTGAGGAAATGGAACAACGCGGATTTCTATGGCGTCGAAAAATCATTGAATATAAATTCCTGATCTTTGCATTAGCCATTCTGTATACAGGGACGAATATTTTTCAAGATTTATTCACCCAATGTAACTGTCAACTTTGCTCAGTTTACCTTTCTAATAAAGTTTGAAGAAAAATTAAGAACTCGCTCGCTAGGCTTGGAGTCGGGCCAGAATCGTGCTCTGAACAAACCCCCAGTCTCTTTCTTTACCTCAGTCCTTGTATTGTTGGGAAAACAAAGCATTGTAATCTTATAGCTTTAGTTAAATAAATTGCTGGCTGGAATACAGGGAACAGATGTTGCAGTAAAGTGCAGAAAAGTTGGCTACGCCAAAGGGAATAAGTTTCTATTATCATATTAATAGCGACTTGTCGCATCGAGCGAATTCTCGTCGTTCTATAAGTGAGAGAAATCTACATTTACTTTCTTCTTAATTACTCGTCGAATTTCTACTTGATAAATTCGACTCTATTAATCGTTTCGTTTGTTCCAGGTAAAACTATTTCGAAATTGTAGTTATACGCGCCCTCCCGTTCCCTTGGTTGCTGGGTAAGTGACAATAAGAGAAAATTGACAAGCCAATTAATTATTTTATTTCCATTCCGTAATTGCCCCGTGCAGTTTTTACGCTTCGGTTGATTTATTAGCGTGATCAATTCTCGTGCGAAACCACTGACCTATAGTATCGACCTATTCGAAAACTCACCATATATGTATACAATGTGCCCGTGCACAACCCCTTTTTAACAGTTTACTTTACGATGGACGCTGGACGCTGGATGATCGATGATGGTAGAAGGTTAATTATCAGACCGAACAAAGTGGATGAGTTACGAATCGCGTGGGAGGGTTGTAAAATGAATGAACAACACAAGTACAATAATAAATAGAAAAACAAAAATTATAATCTTTATATTTCCACCGAAACACATTTCTTTTTCATTCTGAAACGAAGTGAAAAAATATAGCGTATTGTATAGATTATTTTCCAAAGCTTAAAATTCAATATAAATCTTTATATAAATATATTTTCATTTTCAATAAATAAATGTTCAGTATACAGGTAATACAGGCACATATCGTTACTATTGACATCATAGAAAATTATACACTTTCTTTTTCTCTCTTCTTTCATTTTTTTATAAAATTCTGAGTCTTAGTTGTTTCTCTGTTTTCTTGCACTCGCTTTACGGAGCAAGACTGAATTCATCGCTTTGTTCTTTACACTAGATTTATTATAGTTGATTAAAGCGGTTTAACGAGGCCAACGACAATGCTAAATACTGAAACGCTGCGTTTTCTGGAAAAACACTCGACAGTTTACACCGAAGTATGTATGTATACATATTTGCCTCTCGTTTTTCGATTAGAAAAATAAAACTGCCTTTATCTGATAAATTGTAAAGTCTAATTGAATTTCTGCGTAACATATATATATGTGTATGTCTTGTTCTACATTTTTATCTCACATCGAATGGATACGGATTATTGATGATATCACTTCTTTATCGTTTCGACAGATTTCAAGCTTCTCACGATGTCCACGACGTTTGCATTCTTTGACTTTCCGTAAAATCCACCTAGATAAAAATACATTAATTTATCCATAGAACCACTCGCGGAGATTATGAGTGAAATAAACATTCTGCTTTCCACCCTTCGTTCTTTGACAAGATAAAAAATATATTTCATTCACCTCTTTTATATCCGTCGTAAGTCACGGCGCATCGTAGACAGCAAAAGCAACAGACCAAAAGCATCACCGCTGAAAATAGATTCGATAATGATCAATGTAATATAATTATTCGATATCTTACGTCCCTTTTACGAACGAAACTCTCTTATTCTCTCTTTCACTGTTATTAATACTCTTCGAATATCATTTCATACACTCACCAGCAAATACAGCCACAGCTATCGGCATATCGAACATAAGACTAGAATTCAAACGATCTTGACTTGTCGGAGTGCTCTTATACATTTTGGATAATTCATCTTCGACTGAAAATCAAAAACGAAGTTTTTTTCACATGTAGATATATATTATAATTCTTCCATAAAAAGATAAAAATAAAAAATAAAAAATTCGATTCAAATCACACTGCAGTTAATAATTACGAAATTATAATTATCCTAGTTTCTACGTGATATCACACCAAACCGACTAGTTATCGTGTTATGTCATTATATTTGTACGAAAGTAGTGGGGCGCGAGTAAATGCGAGCCTCGTCTCGTCCCTCGTTCTTAATTACACGATTAACCTCTCGCGATTGTGGTCAACTGGAGGCATATTTTTATCAATTAAAGATAATACTGCGACTGGACACTCGGGTGTTGGTCAATTTTTCTTTCCTATTGTTTACTTCGTTGATATAAAAGTGCTCTTATCTGGTCTACAACACGTCGCTTGTCCATTACCATCAATGTCGAATATATATCTTGCTGGCACTTCGGATTTGTCAACCGTGAGATTGACAGGGTCTATGCTCCTGCAAACAAGAATATAAACAAAACACCGATCATTCATACTACGAAATGACAAAACTGCATTATTAATTAACTCACGATTAATTAATCGATGAAATTGAAAGAAAAACGAAAAGAAGAATCACCTATCCATGTATATAAATGTGATAAAATAAATTTGTCCAGCTTACCTTGAGGCGACGCAATTGATAATTACACCAAAAACAAGAATCGTTAGGGCAAGGGGTAAACTACTACGAAAAACTTGACCAGACATCGCGAACCGTATTCTCGACGAGAGGCTACGGTGTCAGAATCGAAACTGACTCGTCTCTCTCTAGTCGAGTCGAGTCGAGTATAGAGTTGAGTTGAGTTGAGTTGCGGGAGGGAAGAATTCCCACGTAAACGCTATAGCTCTTGGTATAGTATACACATATAGATCTTGCTCGAGGTGGTCCTCGTCCGAAACATTCGGTTCGAAAATGTGCCGTAGCCGTGCCCGCGCACCCATCAAATGATGTGAGTCATGCTATTCGCGTGCGCACCCAATCGGCAACTCGCGACGAAACTCTTATCTGAGTATGCGTGTGTCTGTCTCTGCTTTTATATGTGTGCATACGATGATTATAATGCGCGTCGGTTATTTAGACGCATTTTCCGCCCTGAAATTTCATGTATGTATGTTACAGAATTTACCCCGCCTCGGTCGATGACGAGAGAACAATGCGGGCTTTATGTATACGACTATGTATGTCAGACATAAAGATGTATTCGTATATTTCGCGTATGTGTATCCACGTATACGTTATAATATAATATACGTGTGGGCGGGTATAAGTTTCAGTCTTTCACCATGCTATGTCACCTCAGTCACGCTTTAACTGATGTACATATTTATAGACATGGGTAGGTACGTTGGTATAGGTTAGGTTGATAGGTGTAACGCGAGTACCTCGAAAAATGAACTGTTGGAGTGGATTTTATCGGAAATAACTATAGGATTAGAGAAAATAAGAAATGATAATTAGATACGTTAATTCTTTTGACTTTGAAGAAATAAGGGTTGGTTTTTAAAAAATTTTCTATTCCTCGACCAATTTCAATATCATATTATTCATAAATTATAAAAATCCTAAGGAAGAATTAGCGCAGAAAATTCAACCCTCGTATTGAAAACGAGAGGGCGTGATTCGGCGTTTGGGATAGCGTCTGACCATATGATTGACTCGGTTCCCTGTTGCCAAGGGAGAAGAGGTCTATAATATATATGTTTATACAGGAAAATGAATTTCCAATGTTTGAAGCCGCTTTTGGTCGACGCTTATCATTTCTGTACGTTCAGCATTAACGTATTTAAATCTAAGTGTATATATATAGCGAGAGAAAATGGATCAATACGTTTGCCTAATTAGCAAATTTATTCACACAGTCTGAAGTATCTATATATGTACATGTACATGTACATGTACATGGAACCAGTTTAGACTACGGAACTTTATAATGTGTGGAAAATGTTAGGGAATTTTTGTTATCAAGTTAGGAATTTTTCGTCGTCTTCTTATTCGAGCATAGGAATTCTTCAGAGCGAAATAAGTTCATTGGAAAGTTGAACGGAAAATTTTCTGTCGCAAAAATTGGTGAGGAGAAATAAATTGAATTTTGATTTGTGGAAATCTTGTAAAGTTACTCAATTTTAAACGTCAACTTCACGAGGCCAACCTGACAAACCGTATGATTAGGTACTATGCGAACCGAATGACGCGCAATATTATTCACATCGTCAATCAGAATTGTTGTCATTCAAGTGCAATTTTTATCCCTCATTTGAGTACAAAAGTATACGTGCAAAGTAAGCATGATCATTTTTTACTGCTATAAAGTTACGAAAGTTCGAAGGCTCAATACCACACGTCATCGCCTCTATATAACTTGCGTATCCTTATCAAATTTAGCTCCCCATGCCCGTTGGAAGCAACAAATGAAAAACGGAGCTTAATGTTCTGGTGATTGGAATTTTTACGCTGCCTTGTGTAAACCGGGTTCATTTTTATCCATTTGAAGTAAATAAAAAAACGGAGAATAGGGGCGGTATTTGATATAAAAAATCATATTCTGTACAAGATGGCTTAAAATTTTTGTATTCGTAGAATCTGCGAATGAATATCCAACGACAGTTGGGTAGAGCAGGTTCTCGGTATAGGGTCAGGCGCGCTATCGATTCGAAAGCTTTTCCCTTTGGTTGGTGCCGACAGCACGTGGCGCCATCCCTGCGTTTTGCAAAAAGCTCTGGAACTAAGAACCCGGTTATGCCGATCGATGTCATACTTCCTAGTCGTGTACGGTGCTGCTACGAGCTTTTCAACAACGAACTAACAAACTAAACCAAACATACAGCTGCCACGAAGCGAAGCTCATCGTCAGAGCTTTATTGGCCAAGCTAGGGCTGAGAACTCTACACAATTTTTGACGCTTTTTATTCCCACGCGATTTCATCGGGGAATATTTTTTACACAATTTCACCTTTTGGCATTTTTTAACATCCGATATTTTTTAATCGCTGATCAAATATCGACGGATCCAAAATTGCGAGAAAAATTGATGTGTCGTAAAATTATTTCGATATATACAGAAAACGCGTTGATCTTATTCGCACCCGTTCCTTGAAAATAACAATTTTATGAGCTATCAAGTTTTATCACCATATAAATATATCTATATATATATTGATACATACACAGGTATCTATCATCCCCTTAATCGTAGTCGGTTTACTTTCGACGCGTTAAGAGGGTGAGATATACTTAGCTATCGTAATCGATGTAAATAGGGTCAAATTTAATCACCAACCGTTAAGAACATGATCTAGGGTAGTCTGTCTATCCAATCTTCAGCGAGACTGACAGTTTCGAAAATTCCATTCAACCTCCTTCAGGCCATTGTTCTATCTCTAGAACAACCACTTTTCACTCATCCTTTTTATTTCTTTTTTTTTTTGTTCGTGTTCATCTTTCGTAATAAAGTACCTTTTTCTCATTGCTCATCGTCAGTTTAAGACCAGATCTAAATTAACGCTCGGCAAGATATAGCTTCGTTTTTGGCTCCTGACATCGTATGCGATTACATATTTCATCAAAATATTCCATCAGCGAAATTTTCAGATAAATATAATATATTATGTACCGCATAGCAACGGCATAACTTACCTATATAGCTGTTGGAAATTCTTGACTATAGTTCAACAGGGATAGTGGGGAAAATGCGGAAAGTTAACGGAACGGTAGTATCGTAACTATGTGAAGCATGGAAAATTGTACAGACCGACACACAAGCAGATTAGCTTACTAGTAAATTCCCTGGCATTTTTTACCACCCAATTTAATCGAAGGGTAATAAGTAGAACTCTGTTTAACTTAGGTAGCTGGAAAAATCTGCTGATTGATAATTGGATGAAAATTTGTCGATTAGGAGAGAGGAGGACCTATGCGTAAATATTCTTTCATCGATGATTTTCAAGGAATTGAAAGTCGAGTCTGAAAGGGAAAGGAAGACGAGCTCGTCCCACCTGTATTTCAAATTCAAATACTTTTCATCCCTCTGTTATTACGCAGCAGGGAATCCGAAAATTATTGATGTCACTTTCTCTCTTTCAATATAGAATTCGCACTCGTACAGAGATTTTGAAATTGTAAAAGTAGGACGGTAATCTCACTTCGTAAAGTTCGTTATCAAAGTATACAGAACGAGATGAAACGTGGAAGTAAAAGTAAAAAAAAAATAAGAGGTCCTTTCAAGTCGATGAGGAATAAAGAATAAAAATAAAATATCTGAAGAGGAACTCGATTAAAGGCATTTTCATTAAATTTTCTTTCCTCTTTGAACCGAACTCATGCTACCTATGGTATTTTTCATCTCTGACCTCGTACGCGATCGCACTAACGAGCAACAATCTCAGTCATACAGCTGCGGAATTAAAATCCTCTCTAAATTGACTGGTTTTTTTCGAAACAAACAATCTAGCGAGGGGCGAGTTCCACAAGGTCTGAAGATCAGCCGTACAACATTATCTCTTATACAAGCGGATCAAGTCGGTACGATAAAAAAGAAAAAAAAAGTGAAAAATCGCTTTGAATTTTCCCGAGGACTTTTTTTTGCGACGAAAATTTCATTCGATGCAGTACTTTGCAACATCTGTTATTCACAGGGTTGGTCGTGAGGCTTTCTAACTTCGCGTTGGCGAAAGAAAAATGTGGCTGTCGATATTGAAAGTCAGGATGCGACCCACGTCACGGATACTGAGGACAAAAATTTCGGATTCCGTGCTGGTATATTATCAGAAAATACTTTGATTAGCTGAGCGCGAAATTAAGAAATAATTGAATCGAGTCGTGCGGGTATTTCAATCATCTCAATTTTCCCAGGAGGAAAAGATGAGGCCTTATCTATTTTCGGACAATTTTTCTCTCTGATCGATTGATCATTTGACGAGGGGCGTCGGACGTTGCTGAAGTGTTTCTCCAAAATCTATATTTCATTTATAATTAGCGATTCAACTAATTAGCGAGTGTTGATTGATCGCTGCGAAAGATGGGAAAGATGAGATTCTTGACTACGTTGTAGTAATTTTCCCAATTTCTGTAAACCATTAAATCAAATTTATTCACACACGCAATTAGACACCGCGGGAATTTGTCACTAGCTCAGTTTACGACCCACTTGCTTCACGGATGAACTGCGGAACCGGAGGTTCCCACTATTCCAGACTCCTGGTAATGGTATGCGAATAATTGAGTCTTCCTTTACAGATGCCAGAAGGTCTGAGAAGCTCTCAAGGTTTTAGCACAGTATCGATGTATGCTATAGATTATGTAACATGTGCAAGGCTGTATATCTGAATAAGCCGATTGTTTGAATAAATTAATAAACCATTCCAAGATCGGGACGGAATTTCAAGATGAGAAAAATAAATAGGTCAAAGATGAACGTATGAAGTTTCTCTGATATAGGTATTACTAATACCGATCTGTAAGAGAGGGAGAAAAAAAAAAAACGATGGAATCGCACAAATTCGCAATGTAATTTCGCCTCATATTTCATCGAGGCAAATCTTTCGAGGAGTGGTTTTAATCGGGGGTTAATCTTGCGTTGAAACGCGAGTCGTTAAGACGCGTGGTTGGATCTCGACTTTGTTAATGGTGTAAAAACACGTTTAATATCTTGAGAAAACGGGGCGAAACGACGGGACAGTTTGCACCATATGGCGTCTCGTTTTTCTCGAGTAAATTGGAATCGCTATATTACCACGGTGCCTATCGGAGTAGGTACTCGCAATATTTCAAATGCACGCGTACATTCCTAATATAAGACCTTGTACCTATAGGTATACACCTGCTTCATACACTCGCCTTTCATTTACTATTTAAATGCAGCTCGGCCAAGTGGAAAATGAGCCAGTAGGTAGCCACTCGCTTTTAAAGATTACTTTTAATTAAAGAATCAATCATTCCGCGTCATGTATTTCATGGAATTATTCATTATAAGAAATCGGATTTTCATTTCCTGTCCAAATCATTTCTAGACTGTGATTTTCCACTCGGTATTTACTCCTGTATACATAATATACACAGCTGAACGAAAGTGTGCTTTATTTCGGCTATGAATGCATCATTTTCTTTTCTTTTTCATTACTATCATTTTCGTTCCCATCTCCACTCTTTAATATTTTTCACACCTCTGGCTGTAGCTCAGGCGTAGGGTAGAATAAGCTGTAAATTTGCCCAGGGCAAGAGAAACGTGGTTGAGAATGAATAGCTGTGGTGGACATCGGTGTAGCTGTGACCTCGTTGCATTCATTTCAGAACTTCCTGTATTCAACTGACACCTTCGCAGTTCTACCCCTTTCATAACTAAAAGCCTGGAATAAAAATAAAAATAAAAAGTAAAATTCGATCGACTTTTCTTTTCTTTCCTCGGTCTATCTATTGTCCATTTTACACTCCTCCTTCATTATTTGAAGGGATCTAATTTCAAGTTAATCGTCTCGTTTGTGATCATTCTATTAGAAGATCATTTCGATGCCACCAATAATTCATTTCTACAAAGTGTTTCGATTGAACTTTCATTTCATCGAATTAATACGTTTTTTGTGAAACTAGTGTTAGCCGAGTTGACGTTATACTGTTCAGAAATTTGTTAGTTGTGATCGTGTTAATGAAAAAAAAAAAAAAAAACCAACTAGAATGAAATTTTATGAACCGTTTTTCAATTTTTATACAAATCTTCATTTCCCTAGCTTAGAATATCGCAGCCAGTAATATTGAGTGGTTAGTTAATTAAATTTTCTCTTGAATTGGCTTGAGAGTGAACTTGCGAGCTGTGGACCAATAAGACACGGGATTAAATTTTCTATTTTAGTTGGTTAAACCTGAATTGAATTAAACCTAGACTAGGCATTGGAACAGAACTCCATGCTCAGGCTCAAAATGAAAATTAAAGAAAAAAAAAAAAAAAAAAAAAACAGAATGAATAAATAAATGAAAAGGGGAGTGTATACCATTAATTATACAGATTGAGTAAAAACTACTCAGAGCTTACTTCCAGTCGAATTCAATTAATTAACGTTTTAGTTAGTAGCCATACCATTGTTATCGCAACGTCGTTAGAGACAACCTATTCAATTAAGGTCTCAATCTCTCCATTGAAATAACCTAGGACAATGCGGTTTCCTATGTACGTATATGTACCTACTTAATAGGTATATAACTATATCCATGCAGCTTATGGATAGCCATACCATACCATCGCGTCAGTAAATTCGCCGTAATATCATCTGGCGAAGATTACACTATCCGAACAATTATTTTCACCTTTGTACTTCTCAATTAAATAATTTAGCCAGATTCTCCGTCTCCGTATAGAATTAATTATAACAGATTTGTAATTCGTTTGTAGTTCTCTAAATCTGAACGATGACATACTAGAAGATGTATGTTGACTATAGGTACATATATATATATATATATATATATCATAAAATGAGTTAGGATTAAATTTTCTCCATATAGAAAGCGCGAGCAAGCAAGCAAGCAAGTCTCTACCCCAAATTTGTAAATTACGTAACATAATTGCGGTACGACACGGCACCCCGCACACAGTTGTTCATTATTATAAACCCGCCATCGCATTAGGTATGAGGTACAGGCAAGGTCTATTATTGTTACGATTACCTGCCACGATTCACGGTTTTTTTTATTTCTATTTTTGTTAATTTTTTTTATTTTTTTTAACCCCATTTCTTGCATCTCGGTGCAGAAGTACAATTCTTTTAACATTCCATATATTTATCTCGATTCTTCTTTTTTCTGTGATATTTTTAATATTGAAGCTGGTATCAGAATACTGATACCTAAAATCCGTCGGCGTTATTATTACAGCCTGGGAATGGGGCTGACCTTCGGGAAAAGCTGTCATCATCCCCAGATTCCCGGAACTTCAGCCTTGCGCATTCGAGCTATCCTTGATCTACATTTTGGGATAGATAGTTCGGATATATACCTGACTATAAATTGCGATAATAATTGGCCAGGACAGAGGCAGTCCTAGCTGATTGCACTTCTCGGTTCTAGTATGTAATACGCACGTGTATGCGCGTACCACCTACCCCCGTGACTCCGTTTACTGATTTATGTCTCCTGCAGGAGGGTTGTGCAATGCCTTGAATCTCTGACTTACTGATAATTCTCAATCCTGCAATATCCGCACTCACGATTCTTTGATCTCATCTTTCAAGAGTTCAGATTAACTGTGAAAATCGAAAACGTGATGTGACCCGGACATGAAATCCTACCATCATCATCCCATCTCTGTAATATATAATTTCTGCCGCTGGAAGAATTCCTTTCTTCATTTTAACATTATGAATTACAGTTGAACCGTATAATCGTTTGATTTTTATTTTTGTTCAATTTTTCTTTATTTTTTCTTCATTTAGTCATAAATAAATTATTTTCGTGACCTTATGAACTCGATTTTTCACCCCCCTAGAACCGGGGGCTTAGGTACCGAAACCATTTGGGATCGCTCACGTTCAGATCAGTCCGTGTAGGGTCGGTGGGGCGTGTAAGTCGATCGTATTCTGGGGTCGAGGTCAGCTACGAAGGCCAAAACTCGGGCGACATGAACCGCGGGTCCAGAGGGATGCTGCAATCAGCGGTTGCCTACGCCCCACGCATGTGGCATAGCCCTTTCGACAAGACCTGGGGAATTTTGGCCACGTTGGCTAAATTCAGTTCAAAGGATAAATAATTTGGATTTACGGAAAAAAAGTTAGCAAAAAAATAAAATAAAAAGAAATAAAATGGGTTTCGATCAACCCTCGTGGTATACATGTAGGTACAGAAAAAATAAAAAAATAAATCAACCACGCCTCTATTTTCTGGTCTGTCTGTGAACGTTCCAAAAACTTCCAACTATTAACTCGGACTCTGAGTAATTCTGCAATTTCAAAAGCGACGTCTAGAGTATACGAAAGGTTAACGTCGATATCAGCTATTCCTGATTGGAAACGAACTTGTAGAGGTTTTTTCTTTTTTCCTCTCTTTTTTTTCTTTCTTTTCGACGGTGATCGATGCGAGGTTCAATTTCGTGCCGAAAAACTATGCGAAAACTTGACTGACTTACGATACTGTTGTCGATGGTTTTTACGTCTACTTGCTGGGAATAGAAATTAATAACTAAGATCCTCGCGGAACTAATCGACTTTGATATGAAATTATCACAGCGAAGATTATCGGACGTAGTACTTGGCAAAGTTTTTTTCTAGTCATATGCAGTTACTTCCGATCCTTTGAATCGGTAATTTTCATTATAGGTGAAACATCTGGCGTTCATGTCGCGATGTTTTACCGTGTACTTTATCACGCTCTAACGATAAGAGTAAAATTAATGCCAGATGAAAATCTCGCTCTTGCGGTCATTAATCTTGCTCACCGTTGACTTGCTGCGGACTTCAATTCTCATAAGAATTTTCGACATTAAACTAAACTAATTACCACAAAGTCCCGGTGAATTGCAGAGAATAATGGAACCGGATTAAAGGTATGTAGGTATATATGTACCTATAGAATTACGCGAGCCAACTACTGCAATCAAGATTCCCAGATTTTGCGATAAAATGACAAAGCCAGCCACATCGTTGTGTTGAGTCTCCGTAGAACAAGTATTATAGTTGAGCTAATTGCGACTTGAATTTCTACCATAATCAGATTTCTACGAATTTTTTAAATTTTCATGAAACTTGTTCATCCCTGGTTTTTTCATTTTATTTTATTTTTTTTTGTTTTCCTTTTTTTTGCTAAATATGGCATCGCTGCATTTATTCAAAAATGCTATACCGTCACTTTTTCGAATATTACCTGTACACATATTATACATGATGCTCAGTGACCCGGGTAAAACTACCGTGAATTTAACGTACCGTATAGCTTCGGGATTCTCGCGAGCATCGCGATCCGAGCTTCTAGTGTAGTTCAGCTAGCTTTAGCTATGAAAATGATACAGTATGCAATCTTGGTCGTGCTGGCTATCAAGCGTAAGTACATTGCCACAGAAACGTTCGTAAAGTGTACGTCTACTCATATCTGTGTAGAAACATGCAGGATTCGAAATCACTGGCACACTCAGCTTCTTTACAATTTGGAAGAAACTTTATATTATGGTTTCGATAGAACACACGCATTTTGCCACAAGGAGTATAACTGGTTTCAAAAATTTACTAGAATTTCAACGGAAAAATTGTGTCCGAAATATTTAACTTGACTTCGGTGTTATCTACGTCGAACCAGCTGTGAGTTGGTAATCAACTCCATGATTTTTAAGAATCAATATTTGCGTCAGTCAAACATACGACACGTACCAGATTTACCTATAGCCCGTCCATAAATCCTCTCTGTCAATTGTAGACACAAATACACACGCAGGCACGTACACACAGACATTTGCCAATAATTGAGACTGGGCTACATATGCGCAAACGTTGCCCGTTGCCCGTTACCCGGAGTTTGATTACACGGCGCCTGTTATCTCTGTATACTATCTAGTTCCCTTATTGTTAGTGAAAGTAATTGGCCGCGAGTACCGAGAAAGCAACCAGGTTCGACGATTTGACGTTTGTTAGGTCAGATAATCACCAGGATTACCAAATTCCGTTGATCCTAATTTTTCTTTTACATGAAAATTTAGAAGATCATTAAAACTTTCCACCCCCCCCCCCCCCCCCCCCCCCATTACTTTGAAGCGAAGTTTGTTACTTCAAGAAACGAAAGAAATGAAATTATCGACTGGCAGAGAATGTGTTATTGGGTTTGCCGAGCTACTCGAGAATCTTTCTCACTACTTTGTTCGATAATAGAAGTTCTTCGCTTAGAAGTAGGAATTTGTAGATTTTTTTTTTTCAACTCATAAAGCTACTCTCGACATGAAAAAAATTCTGCAATATCAAGAAGAGTGGCAGGCCACATATTTTCAGCGGTTATTTTTCTCTCCATTTTTTATTTTTTATTTTTATTTTTTGTCTATAGAATTTTACGTTGTAGCAAAAACGGGACGCAATCATTAGCTTAAAATGTTACTACACAGGATCGACGTACGTATAGCAGAATCAAATTGTGTGAAAAATAAAAAAAATTTTGTTCGGTCCATTGAACGGGTGTCACCCGACTGTCAAAAACGTCTGCCTGATCAGCACCCCTTTTATTCGATATCATATCATTTCGTACCTATATCATATAATTTCTTGCTCTGTTTTCTGTCAGAGCTAAAAAGTAACGCCTTTACTCGTACCAGAGTTTTTCACCCCTCAATGATGTTGTTATCGCGAACGATCGAGCCAAGATACTTTTCAATGGCTTATTGATAGCTTCGTCTTCCCAAAGTTACATCCACGCCCATACCGTTTTACTCTTCGAGGGAAAATGCGGACTTTTACAGGGAAGTTTATTATACCTATACCCTGCCCTACCCTCTTCTTTGTAAACTGTTTTTCCCAAACGCCCACATGATAGTCGCTATATTTATTCTTTCAATGATTATTGCAGATACTCATTTCTACTTTTATGCCTAAATTCTTTCTTCCGTAGGAATAGAACATTTTATAGTATTTCAAAGAACGATCTTCCGTCTAGTTTTCGAACCTATATTTACATCCTCACGAGTGCTTGTGGAGCTTTGGTTGATGCTGAAGCTTTAGTTAAAAGTAGTCAAAGTTCACATCGCTGGAAGGTGGTGCATGCACGGAAGGCTGGAGTTTAATCAGAGTTTTGCAAAGGTAGAAGCGGCAGCTGCTGCATACCAATTTTCAGAATTCTTGACGTCAGTTTAACCATTTCAATTCTTCACTCAACACAGGACTAAATATTTAAATATTCATACAAAGATGAAAAAGAAAGAAAGAAAGAGAAAAAAAAGAAATGATGATTAATAATTTTCATATTTCTAACCCGTACGATTAGATATATATATATATTTTATTATATACCGAAGTGGACTTCCGTGTAAGAAAATGAATAGAAAATGAAAATCTTCTCACGTATATATTTATTAAAACGCGGGTGATGGGTGAAACGTATTGATCAACCGAATTGAATTTCCGAAACGAAAAAAAGAAATAAATAATAAAAAAATAAAAAAAAGAAATAACTACCGCATTTTCAGTATACGTCAAACCCTCTTCACACGATCGCGTACGCGTTAACAGAGTTTTTCCATTTTGAACACGTATAGAACGGCGGTATTGCGTTCCCTGAAAGAGAGGAGGAACAAGTTGCGTGTAGAATTAGATGGAGCGGTCCAAAATGATTGATGGCAATTGATGATAATCCCTGGAGGCACTTGCGAAAATTATGTTCAAGTCGATGGGTGATGCCAAGAAGGAGAGCATGATAATTTTCGTTCGTGCAGCGTCTGTCAAGCCACAAAGAAGAAAGGGCAAAAAATATATATATATATACATATATAAACGAGGAAGAAGAAAAAACGGAAGCCGCACTTTTCCCTTCGATGGCTATAAATCGATCCACATAATTTGATGGAAAATTTGACGAGCCTTGAGCCAACATTCTGCGTTTTCAAACTCTTGACGTGTTGCTTCAAACAAATTTCCAAAATTACCTTCTATTTTATCAGTAATATTATTAGCACTGTATGCTTTGAACTTTGAATCATCGCATTATCTTATGACTCGACTATCTTATGCTTCTGCCTATCCCTATCCCTATGCCGTCTATACGTCTCTCGGCAAAGCCCTAATAGTAATAGTAACGACCGTTTGTTCTTGTCATCATGGTTAATATACAGTAGTCCTTTAACCGAACCTGCGTATAACCAGAATACAGATTTATGCCGGTATCCACCCGATGGCAAATTTCAACCTGTCTGTGTCACTTACAATTAAATACGGATGTAGGTACAGGCGGATATAATCCCTTGGCGTATATATCACACCGAACGTTATTACATCTTATAATTAGTTAACCCACGAAGTTGAGGAAATATACTCATCAAAATACTAGCCGTACTCCGTGTACCTACATATATTATATACGCGTTTACTTTATAATGTTTCATTTTGGATATGTTAATCGCGAATCCTCTTTCACCCTGGGATCGGATGCGCAAAGAGCTATCGCGCGGTTTGAAGTAGGTACGTAAAAGTAAAACCAAGATCTATGGTATATATCGCATGGTAAATCTCGCGAGATTTTTCATCCGTGTCTATTCCGCCGATCCTCCCACCTCTCTTCATTATTCAAGTCTGCTTAAATTTCGGGGAAGGTCGAGATGGGCGAGAGCATTCTTTTTGGTTGTTTTATTTTTTATTTTTTTCTTTTTCCTAAATATTTTGGATGGGAAAGGGAGGAATTCAACCTCGTAAAACCTTCATCCCTGTCATCCGTCATCTGTATAACCAAGCCTATAGACTCTTGCTTTCTTTCAATTCGAACGTTTTTCAACCCTGCGGGAAGAGAGGAGAGGAGAGGGAAAAAAGCGGAAACGTTGACATCGAAATAAGAAACCAGTACTCGGAATTTTCAATTGTGACAAATCAACTTTTTCATACGAAACATGTGGGAATTTTCTTTTTCTTCTGAAGCGTCAAATTCCTATGAAATTCCGTTCCATCTTATTCGTATTTTTCATTCTGAAAAAGCATAATAATTCCTGTTGCGCGGTGAAAAAACGATGCATAGTATATATATAATACATATATCATTCAAGAAATAAGTCGTTGACGTATTAAATTTGAAATTTATTGGTAAATGCCTGAGGTGAGGATATAAGCCACTACCAAACGGGAAAATCTCGAGGTTAACTTACTCCAAAGAGTACTACGGTGGAATGAACGGGTTCCGAAGTAAGCGACATTCCCCCGTCAAATATTTCGCTGATGTTGAGCCTCGCAAAAGCTTGGCTGGGTATGTGGGCACACAGTGACTGCTTGAATTATAGTGTTTTCGCATTTTCGCCAACGGCGTACATACGCGTTTTATTCGCTGTGCCATAGAGTTGTATGCGGGAGGTAGACGCAACGTAAACATGAGGCATCGGTCGATCCTAATCCCGCGTTTCTCGTTTCACAATTCTCCTTTTTCTCCTCATTTATGATTCCGAATAATTGGCAAACATTTTCCCCTTAGCTTTATAGCGAGCGATGAAATGATCGTCATTCAAGTTTATCGAATGGTCTGTTGAATTGAAATGATGATCAAGATTGGCACCAGTCAGAGCACTAAATCGCGTAATTAACCCTCCCCAATGTAGCTAGCATTAATCCGTTGATATTCGCGAATGAGAGATGAAGGGATTGATTCTCCATTAGCTCCGACATTATCGGAATCAGTATGGAACAACGTTTAACTTGTAGAGTGAAAGAGAGAATTTGAGTTTTTGCACCGTTCCCCGCCCTAATTACGCAGCTCTATTAATAATGCGAAAAAATAGGTTGGAAAGAATGGAGACCATGCAAATGAACCCTTGTTAATTAAATAGAGGTTCATCTCGCGGGTTTCAACATCCCGTAGCTTTTGATTAAAAGTAAAAACTACCACCTCAAACCACCCGTTGTACCTTGCAGAGTCTAGCTGCAGGGATTTGAATAATAAATGTGAACCGAATGGGAGATTTTTTCAGTTCATCTTCGTGAATGATTAAACACGAAGGTATGTTGATAATTGTGTCACGCCTCGGCGAGGCACAGCTGCTGCAGTGCGATACGATGAATTCCTGAAATCCATTGATTTTGAAATAAGTGGGCTGCCTCGGGCTCTCTAGGAAATGCGTTTAATAAACCATTAGCGATCGATGTATGCGCTGATATGAATGCGGCGAAAATACGAAGCCAAGGTTTTTACTTCGTTTGAATAATAAAATGTCGGCTGGTAATTAGCGATCGATAAACGTAACGTAGACGCTCCGAAGTATGCGGTTTCGAATACGTGAGAGAGAAAAAGAAAACGAATCAAGTCCTATAGGTACTTTCGACGAAGAAATTCCTTTCAGCACATATTGTAAGGAAATGAGAATTGGCGAGGAGAGTCAGCAGAGTTAGAGAATGGAGTCATTTGCGATAGAGAGGTTTTTCAAATTGGCACAAGTTTTTTGAGAAATGAAACAGGTCTGCCTTGTTCATCGTCTGGATGATTTTCCTTTCATGATTTCCTACCCGGCCTTTATAATAACGATCAACAAAGGTTATGAATGAAGAGGAAAGTGAAGAATGAGAAAGTAGCGAGTCTCTGGAGAAATTTCCCTGCCTTTTCTGAAATTAGGGTCTAGACCCGGCAGTTTAACACGGTCGAAAACCCGTTTAAAAGTATGAATAAAATTCGCATTGGATTTATAACAATGATAATACGCTATTTTACAAGTGAATATAATGGGAGGATTCTAACTGTTATCTAGAACAAACTTGAAAACTTTGCGGTGAATTCAAGAGAAGTTTAAATCCAGCCCAGATTCAAGTAGCGGGAGGAAGTTTCGCCACTTCTTGAAATACAGGAGGACCAAGTATCAACGTCGGCTGGGCTCAAGATCTGAACTTACGATTAGTTTTTTGGTCTTCAATCACGTGATAAGTTTTCATAATATAAAGACCTGAATGTCGCGATATTATTGAGCTGTTGATCCGAGAACAGACTTCGCCAGTATTTGCTCTGAACAAAAAATATGTATCACTTCGATCTGCGATGGACGGGAGAAAAAAAGAAGTTATAAAGGTTAAGGTCAAGGGTGAAATTGAGCCAGGGTTTTATTTTATTCAAATTTTTGAATCATAAACCATGTACCCCACGCAGCTCAACGCGTTGATTAAAATTCAAAGGAATTTCCAAGTAATTTCGCGGTATTTCACCGCCTAGAAAATTCTGTACAGAGGCGAACATTTCCCAAGGTTCTTGTGAGCCTCGATTATTTTTTCTTTTCTTTTTAATTCATTTCTAAGGCACATAAGTTCTTCGAGAAGATTATTTTTTTCTCTATCCATTTCAAAAGAACCTGCGACTGATGACATTATGATACTCGTTTCAACATCAATTTACGTTCTTTATAACGATGATTCATAACTTATACGGATAAATGGAATCTTCATACTTCAGCCAGCTTCTCTTGTTATTCAATACCATTTCGCCGACCAGTAATAAGAAATTATTATTAAAAAAGATGAAAGAATTACTGTTTCTCAAGCTCTGTGAAAGATGGAAAGAAATTAGAAAATGTCATTAAAGTTTTTGCCCTGCGGGGTGGCCTTCCTCTCTGTAAACAATTTTCCGAATGCCGACGAAATGAGAAAAACAAAAAGAAAATTAAGCGCAAAAGCAAGAGAAAGAGATGAGGCCAGGAAAGCTTTGGTCAATTCATGGGGTGCATAATATTTGCATTATTAGCGTCTACACGAATACTTACAACTTGTGGGCGGAGATTCTGGTACCTAAAGCTCTGCTCAATTCTAGTCGAGGAATTGAAACTTGATTAGAAACACGGTGGATCTAATCTCGTACGTGATTTCCAGGCTGAGATTCTCTCAGACGATTCCCTCATCGTTGTATAGTATAGATATATGCATAGTTTCCTTCCGAATAACGAAGTGCATATAATTTAGGAAAGATCAATAAGATACCTTGCAGAGCAGCATCAGATGTAACCGTGGAGAGATCAGGGAGTAAAATTTCCCAAGGTCTTCTGCACCCGACAATCAGCATAAATTGCTCACCATTTCCCAGTTCTATCCGTTCTCAGTGCTCAACCGAGATTAATGTCAAAGGTTTCCAGCGCACCGGAGCTTTCCGTCTTCGTAACTACGCGGAGTTTAGGTTTAGGTTACCTAAATTACGAGACTGGTCTAGTAGATGTTTACGAAAACGGATATTCGAACGCTATGCCACGCTACTATACGGTACGGTACTTGCCTTACGGAATTACCGCGTTGAAGGACGAGCTTGCAATACAGGATCAAAAGAGAAGGAGCGCAGGTCACGAATTCCACCTTTATTACCTACAATTTGATCTTCAAATAGAGAGCTCCTTCTTCCTCGCCTGGAAAATACAAATGCGTCTACCTCCCTGGAAGGTATTCTTACATGAATATATCATACCTGTAGGACGAGGAAATCATGTTTCTCTACCTTGAAGAGCACACAATACCTACAACAAATATATGTCTTCCGTGAGAGAACAGCTGACGCATACGACTCCCATATTTGCATTTCAAGGACGGGTTCCTCAGCTTCAATCAAGGCAAGATTTGCGGGGTAAAGACGAGCCGAGAATGCTGCAGTAGCATATCTGCAACGTACCTCGAAGGGTTCATCATGTAGCAAATTGGAGGATTGTAATCCCTTGATGCCTTTTATACTGTAGACACTTTCACTTAATGAGATGAAAGCCAAGCCTTGAGGACTTTCCGGAGCTTCTTATGTGAGTCATTGTCAGTAGCTATACCCACCTCTCGGTGAACCATACAGGTGCAAGTCAAAGAGTTTCATTAAAGAGATTTTCTTGAGGACTAACCTAAACCGGGAGACAAAACCCTCGAGCTTTTGTGGCTGGGGTGTCTAACGATTTTGAGCTTAGGTACCTGCTTTCTCTCAGAGTCTGAGAGCGTCCTTGGCCTCTCTGGGGAGGAACGTTAAGGTTTCGCTTGCTGGTCTACAGACGCCATTTTTCTCCCTTCTCTCTGTTTTATAATTATTTAGTCTCTCGGAGAATTTCACGACCCTTTCATACTTCAAATATCGTTCGCGTCAGAAAGGTTCTAGAGATTTTTGCGACAAATTAAACAAACAACGGCTAGTTTTTTCCACTCTTTATAGGTATAGGTATACGTATCGAAAAAGTCAGTCGATTGATAATTTATTCATTTCACGAACGAATCTTATACCCCATCGTTTACCTTTGAAATCAACAACGAAACGAAGTTGTGGTAAGAAAATCAACGCTACTTGTCCTATCAATTCTCACCCCAGATCCAATCATCGTATAGATATCTACCCGCCATTCGCCCCAAGATTTTGAAGCCATCTTCTCTCACGATCGGATCATTGTGGCGAAACTTAAGGAGGGAAATACGAGGAACAGGGTAGAGAGAGAGAGCGGAGGAAAGTCTGAAGTAGCTGATACCACCTGTCTACGATCCTTTGGTAACCTTTTGTTATGTGGGCGAGTACGTGACACGTGGATTGCGTTTGCACTTTAAACATGAAAAAGAAGAAAAAGAAGAAAAAGAAGAAGAAAAAGAAGAAGAGGAGGGACCCTTTTACTTGGGAAACTTCGAAGCCTTCGCTTCTTCGCGATTCTTTTACCGTATTTACTTGGGACGACATAATAGAAGACGTCCCTTGGGAATACCTACGAAGTAGCAGTATTACCGGAGGCAAAATACTGATGAACCCCTAAAATAATAAGGGGGAAACTTACCTTTCTTACTACCTGGCCTGCCATTCGCGGTCTTAATTATTAAGACGTGAGTTTGTGGCTTCAACCTTTCGAAATCTAGCTAAGCTTCGTTTTAGTCGAATAAAAAAGAAGAGGTTCTACTATTAGGGTCGGGAAAATTGCGTGACGGAAGAATCTGCCGGGAACGAAAGCGTCTAATTGAACTTTAAACCACCCACTGATATTGGCCATATTTTTAGCCGGCTTAAAGCACCTAATTTCACCCACCCAAACTACCTTAATTATTCTCATAGCTCTTCCCGAAGCTGGCAAACGACTTCTGGAATCTTGGATCCGAATTAACCTCCCCATCCTCAATCCTTGTCTCGTCTTTTCTCGATTCTTGTCTTCCCCGCCAAGGTAGGTGCTAAAATTCTTGTCCTGATTTGAACAATTATTTGATAGGTAGATTTGAAGAGGAATTATCAAGCCCGAGGCAACAGTCGTGAGTTTGTCTTATTAACGTAATGAAATTTACAAATTTCAAAACAACGATCGTCTTAACGATTGAAAATTATTTTCAAAGTAATGTCGATTGTGTGTACAACCCTGAGTCGAATAATTTAGTAGCACTTTTTTGCCCTTTTTTGTTTCAGGTGAGCAACAGAAAAAATTTATACAAAGGCTTGTAAATCTGCTACAGCATAACGGTGAGATAAATTTTCTTTAATTTTTCATTTAACCATTAGCTCTCATTCCTGTTTATACAGTAATCGTACATGTCGCCCTTACCTTACTTTGTGCGTCGTGTCGGTTGCTTGGGATTGTGTCATTTGTTGTTAGAGATAACACCGCCGAATTAATGATTGTAATTGATTCGGGCCAAGATGTTATCTGTAAAAATACACCGAATTAATCCCCGTCTACCCTGCCAACCCTGTCGATATCTGCTTCTGCTTACTTACCGAATTCTCTGCCAAAGGATATTCTGTCGCTTTTCTCTCGAATCAAGATCCAGATCTTCAAACTGTTTGCTTCAAGTATGTTTAACCATACAAATGCAGCAATAACGTAGCTTTATGGGACTCCTGGGTCTACCACAAACCCGAACGAACGAGGAAAGACAACGTTCATGCCACCCTCGTACTTCGAACGGAAATTTACGTTCATCTAGGAGTCGAGCTTCCGACTTTTGTTAGGTTTACCTTAACACGTCGTGGATACAAATCGGGTTTTGGGTAGCAGATTTTTGTCAACTTGTTCATTAATTTCAAAATTTTTCCTTTTTTTTTCATCTTTCATTTTTCACTCAATGCTCTCTTTTCTTTTTTTTTGTTCAGTGCCCTTTTTTCTCTCTGAGAAAGATTCTCAAAGTCGTTGAAATTTTCCTTTTTTTTTTGTCCCTTTTCATTTAGCCTCAAGTTTCGACTCCGTACATTACTTACATCGTTAAATCATCGTCATTTTAAACGGAGCGATAAAAGTCTGCTTTATTTTCCAAGAACTTTACCAAACCAGCGAGCTTTAAGTCTGAGAAAATATGATTTTAAAAACCTTGGATAACTATTTCCAGATATATTCTCGGTCCAGATGTCAGACACATTATTAAATGCAAATAATTATTTATTCAATCAAGCTTTCCTAAAAATCTAATTCGTGAGCTAGACTGACCTTAAAGAAGCAAAAAACGAAAAAAAAACCCTCATTTAATTCTCATAAGAATTTGAGACAGGAATACAACATTTTTTGCTCTGTTGATGACAGGGCAAGGCTGCATAGGGGTAAAAACTTTCCACGTATTTCGCGGGGGATAGAAAGGTAGGAGCATACACAGGTACGTGTAACAATCTGACTGGCAAAAGACCCAGGTCAGTTACGAGCTAATTGTAAACGTGCAGGCTTTATAATTCCCGGGCTTTCTCGACGTCCAGGGAATTATTACGAAACGTTTGTACATGCGAGTCCCTTGGCAGTTCTCCATGCCATTCTCCTCCTCGTCCTCTTCATCGCGTTTCGCATGTGTGGGCGAAAGCTGTAGGTAGCTCGTGTAATTACGCGAATATTCAACACCCTCGTCGGCTCGGTCGCTTTGTTAGGCTCACCTACAACCAAATTACACAGTGCTCTTGGTAAAAGCAAGTGTGTGCTATACATATATATATATAGATATATATATGTGCATGATTCTCGCTACCCTTATCGGATGCGAAGATATGAAGAAAAAAAAAGAAAAGAAAAGATGGAAATACGTTGAATGACGGAAAGTAATGATGAACCGAAATCATGTCGACTTACCTCGCAGTTTATTCCAATTCTTTTGTTCAAACGGTTCATCCCACAACTTGGCGGTTTAATAATCTCTTGAAATTTCTATCAGCTAATGGGGTGAGGCTGCCTTGAAAAGTCTATTCCTAACGATTTATGAACTCGAACTAACGCGCGGTGTATAACCTACGACGCGACGGTCTCTCGCGGGTGATATATCGTGGAAATTTTTCTCTAATGGATCTCTTTGAGAAATTGCTAAGTTACGCGTACCTCACATTTCTTTTTCAACTTCTGCATACCCGCCCTTCCTCCTCCCTCTCTTCCTGCATCCTTCACGATAGCTGATGTTTTCATCGAAATAAGTTCGTTCTCAGTGAAAAGTACTCGACTCGCATTGCAATCAATGAATAATAAAAAAAAAATTCCTTTACACTTGGGAATTTTTCCTCCGATACACGCGGAGAAAAAAATGTATAAATATCGGGGATTCTGCGATATACGATCGAGATACAGTCGCGAAGACGTTTAAAGAGGGTGTGAAATGACACCCTGAAGAAGTAAAGGCTTCCATGAGTCGGCGTGGGGCTAAGGCTTGGCTCGAAGGGTGACTGAATGTAAACATTTGGCGAAGAGCCGAGCAGGGTTAGATCGGGAAGTGTCGGATGGTTTTCTCGTCGAGACCTTGACCTCTTTCCGGTTTCTCTCCCGCCACTGTGTAACCCAGGATTTGCACCGGAGCTCTTCGCATCGATTTCGGACTCGCTACCATCTCCCTTTACCCCGTAACAAACGGGTGGACAAAGGGAGAATTTCGCCGAGGAAAAGCAAGGCGAGCCAAGCGAAAACTTGTGTAGGTGTCGGGCGAGCGCACGAATACAAACACTTGTTTTTTCTTTATTTTCTCTCGACGTCTTTCTTTTTTTTCTCTCTTATTTCATTTAGTTTCGTTTTCCCGAGGTGCCGAGATGTAGGTATAAGATCCAACTCGTCGAGGGTTGAACGAAACTCAATTATCAACGTCCTGCGCTGATAACTGTTTGTTTCTTATACCTTCGGTATACTTTTTCAAGAAAGTCGAATAATCGTGGCAAAATCAATAAGCCTTACCTTGATCCCGCGTTCAAATTTTTACCAGGAAAGAACGAAAAAAAAAAATAAATCAAATTCGAATCTTCTATCTGAAAGAAACGCGAGGTTCCGGGTTCGTCAGGACGCCCGTTTTCCCACCTAGCGTCACTTCATTCATCTAGAATACTTCGCCGCGCTTTGGTTACTCGTTCATTCATGAATAGCGCTTGGATTCAACGCGGCGACGAGAAACGCGTGGATTGTGACGTGAAGGCTATTTCTGATACTTTCGCTAGGGAAATCAAGACCTCTAGTCTGCCCGCAAGCGGGGGTTACGCTTCTGTTTAGATTATCCTCGAATGAATTAAACTGCGCGGAAATATCGTGCAGGGAATTAAACCAGCGGGTCTAATGACGAGAAAATTTAACTCGCATCAATTTCCACAAGTATATATATATAAGTATCCAGCGATTTGAAATCACGTCTCGTTTTTATATGCCTAGACCTACGTTACGAAATTTTTCTCTCTATTCAACAACCAGTCGGTGTATAATCTAACGCCTAACTTTCTTCGGGTCTTATCTCTCACGACCCTCGAGAAGAAAAGCGTGTAATCTT
The DNA here is from genome assembly GCA_944452935.1 of Rhogogaster chlorosoma. Classification (NCBI taxonomy): domain Eukaryota; kingdom Metazoa; phylum Arthropoda; class Insecta; order Hymenoptera; family Tenthredinidae; genus Rhogogaster; species Rhogogaster chlorosoma. The sequence goes on along the minus strand of OX101800.1, from coordinate 23,742,978 downwards.
ACAAAAGAGAGAGAAAAAGAAAGGAACGAAGGACTAGAGCTAGGTTAACCTTTTGCGTAACGGAGTAGGGGATTGGTAAAAATTCTCAACAAGTTCTGAGTTCTTTCTCAGCAGCCTTAGTCCCTACCTGACGGTGGGCTCCGCTTATATAAATTGCCAATCACGTAGAAAAGACATGCTTGTCTCCCGGGGATCTCCTCCCTCTATAGTTCTCTTTGTGTCATTTGACTGTAGCTTCGCATTTCTCCAAGTGATTTTCAGGGAGTTAACCGTCTCGATTCCTGAACCTTGAAACATAAGACGAATAAAAAAAAAAGAGAGAGAAAACGAAAGAGAATAGGCCTTATTTCGTCACTGATCGTTCGTACCCTGTCCGCCCTCGGAATTCCTTGGCTTCAAATTTGTAGATACAAATATACAAACAGACGGCGATAGAATCTCGACAATTTTCACTATACGTGTGAATTTCTGCCCGGACGTTTATCCCCGAAAAACGAGAGACAACAAGAAACTTAACTTAACTTTCAACAGAGCCGATGCTATTCGACGGCGGGGAATAAAGATCGTGAGTGACAGCCTGAGGATGTGATGCTAAACCGTCAACAATCGATTTAGTAACCGTGTGTGCCTATACCTAATACCAGACCTATACTTATTGGAGAAAAATGAGCTTTCAGAATTGTACGAGTTTTGTAGAAGTTTTTGCTGGCTTTGAAAGCTCCGAGCGTTTTTAGAATTTTAATTCCCATGAGTTGACCCTTTTTTTTTTCACATTCACAAATACTTTGCCAGAAAATTAACGCAGCGGTTTTACTTCAGTGTGAAAAGAACCCGGATTTTTGATCTCCTTTCCCGAAAACGATTCGCTTTTCAAAAGCCGCTGAAAAAATTTCTTCAAACTAAACCGAAAGATCAGTTGAAAAAACAGTAGAACTGAAAACCTTCATATTTGGTAAGAAATGAGCAGTACGATCTCTTCCGATCTTCCGACTCCAAAAATACCTCGTCAAATCGAGGAATTTCAGACGCCATATTGCAGTTTTGGATAATTTCACTTACGGTCCATATTCCGTTTCGAGGTTGAGCGAAAATTGATAGAAAACCTTTCTCCTCTCTCTCAGTAGTCTGAAAATGATGTGACCTCGAAGAAGCGTAACGAGAACAGATCTCCACGATCTTTAAAAAAAAAAAGTATAAACAACGTAAAGATTGGCCAGCGAGCGATTTCCGGACCTTCCCATCGCGCCCTTCACCTTTCCCACAGCAGGTCCTCTGACCGTGAACGTTGGCGCCACCAAGGTGGTGGAGAGAGAGTAGAATGGAGTGGAGTGGAGTGGAGTGGCGTGGAGTGGAGCGGAGTGGAGCGGAGCAGAGCGTAGAGGAGAGGAGAGGAGAGGAAGATTTTCCCCGGTAACGATCGCGCTACTGGCTTTCGCCGTACCTACCTTGCCCGGGGTACGGCGAAACGAACCCCACCACCTCCACTACGTGGTGGTATCCCTCGCGTATAACGCCCACGCGTCTTTCGGCATCCCCCGTTCGGTTCGCGCGATTCGAAACCTCCCTCATTCCCGTCCTTTTTACCACCCTCTGTTTTCCACCCTTCGCCCTTGGCCACGGTGAAGAAGAAGAAGACATAGAAGGCGCGTGCGCATCCTTGACGCAAGGTGGTGGTCGCTGTGGGTTCCAGCACCGCGGTTCCAGCCACTGCACGATCAGTCTAGCGCGACGCGAGGTGCGGCAGTCAGAGAGCCGCTCTCCAGCGACGCGCATTCACGACTCAACCTCTCGACTCGAGCTCAAAACCAGAGTTTGAGTCCTAACGATAACACCGATAACACCGATAACACCAAACACCCACAGCTCCGCGCGATTGGGTGATTAGCTCTAATTCATCCTCTCGGAGAATCGCATCGGGTCGATTTATCCCTAGAGTACCATTTTATTTTTTTTCGCAAATATATAATATCCTCTCTTGCGCACGTGCATGTACTTTGACGACAGTTTATTAGTCTCGTTAATAATCAACGAGGAGAAACCCGGAAGTGATTGATGAGCGATTTCTGATTTTTAGAATTGAGTAAAGCCGCAATTTTTGTATTTTGTCCGTATATTTATTTATTCGGGGGAAAGAAATTTGTCGTTAATTATTAAGAGAATTTAACGCGGGGGATTGAAACCCATCAACCCTGTACCAGCTATAGGCAAACGTAGTAAAAATTGACAGATAGATATACGATAGAAATATGAGTGGCGTCGGATTTTTGGCTGCGGTTAAAACTTTTGCACCGGGTGGCCGCCGGCGAAGAAGATGCGAAAAGCAACAGCGACGATTGGAACTTCCTGGCTATGGGCAATGCGGAATTCAACCCGATGTCGTACCCTGCTGGGATGCGGCACCCCCGATAACACCGCCGGCGGCTTTTCTTCCACCTGGATACAAGAAGGGCTTTCCAGGTGAGATTGTCTGCAATCAGCCAAAAAAAAATAAAAAGAAAAGAAAAGAAACAATTATTCCGTATCATCGAATCAGTTGCTCAATGAATTCCATCCGCTCATATTCATCATCGCTTATTTATCATGGCCTCCATCGATCGTCGGCTCATATGAACATCCGTGGAAGGACTTTAGCACGGCTTATGATTATCCGGGATGATTCCAAACCCCGCTGATAAATTGACGAGCAAAAAGTTGTCCATTATTCCGAAGCTATGGAGTGTAGTTTCTCGCCGAAACTCATTCAGATGCTGTTGACCTCAGGGGCGTCGAGATGCCTACGAAGTTCAAGTTCGTAGTTGAAGTTTGCGGGACTCGATTAATGAAGGCTTATATAGATAATATCGGAGATTTATTGCCTCGCGGTTCCTTCCTTAAGATATTCTAAGCTCGACCCGTAAGTAACTGCTACACGAGGATCTTAGCTCGCTGGAAATGAATGGAAGAATAAATCCATACACGTTTATAAGCCGATTAAAATTTTCATGAATTATAATGCGAATAGAATTCTAATTCGCGTATAGTGTGCCAAACGAGGCATCGAATCGCGCGCCCAATACCAAAGGAATTTTCGTGGCACATCGCCACATTTTCCTTCAGATATATGCAGAACTAATGGTAACTACCGCGGTGATTCAGACGTCTAATAAATGTCGAGCGAGTGGTTCCCCGGCATTAGTTTTTTCCTAATATATTTTCTATGTGTATAATCGAAGTCTGGAGTAGACGATGATTTTTTATCGTCAAGAAATGATCGCGTACATTTTTCGGGCTTGAATAATAGTATCTATTATTTTTCCTTCGCGACACATTCCTTCGCGAGATATCTAGGAAATTGTTAAGTTCCGAATGACATGTTTGTCGACGAATCGTACCAGCGTCTGTCCGACCGATATCTGCAGAAACAGTTTGGCAAGGCTCTGTACCACGGTGAAGATGAATAAACTTGGAAACTTGGGGGCCAACTTAGAATATCAGAAATTCAAATAGACGCCTTCTCGCCGTTATGGCCAACTCGGTTAAGGCCATTTTTACGCGATGAAAAAATTCCTGATTAACAAGTGGAAAGGAGAAAGAACAACCTGCGAGTTGTCTTCATTTCGCTGATTGCTAGAATCGCGAGTAAAATATGCGATGGATAAAATTTCGTTTATCGGAATAAATTGCCACTTGTTTGAATTTGATAATGAGAATTTCATACTCTCGCAAAGTATCGACGGAATTGATGTCTATGGGGTAAAAAATCCTTCGAATTACGTAATAATAAACATTGGCGGAATGCGGGTCTTCTTTAGCGATAAAGTCGGACGGATGAGGTCGCGGGCATTTTCTTCTATGGCAAAAAGCCAGCCTCGTTGATTCACGCGTCAACTCAACTGCCAAGTGACGCGACGACGTCCACATCCTTGACCATCATACCTAAGCTTGTTGCAGTTCGAGCCAATTAGACGATCGGAAGAAACAGAAGAGCCAATTTTTATCGCGATTGAGAATTTTTCAAGCTTATTTCAAGCCTCAGCTTCCTTCGTACAGCTAACGACGTTTTATGGTCGACGAGACTCAGAAGGACGCCAATATTCATCAATTTTCATTAAACTCGTGTCGCCCGATCTTTCAAGGTCGAGATTCTTCTGGTCAAACGATCGACTGGTACCGAGTGGCGACAAACAAACGCTAGAACAATTTTATACCGCGAATTTTTATTCCTCCCACCTATTCATCGGAACTCTTTCAATTCACGCAAGATAAATGGATCTCGAATATCGAACGGAGTAGTTGTCTTGGCAAGCTTACAGGAGTTGATATAATATTGAAACTGAACGCGGATCAATAGGCGGCACGGAATTAATCCGACCGAGTTATTATTCCCGCTAATTTATGAATAATGGACTCTGTTTCATTCCCAATTAGCTTCTGCGACAAGAATTTTTCATCTCCAATTCACTATCTTCTCGTTTATGAATTGCTCAGGGATATCAACGTGTTTGAAAAGCTGCGACGGTGTCATTCGCAGTTTTGGCAAAGACTTGGACTGACAGACGAGTCTATAGCTCAGAGAATCGATGAAACGTTGAAATAATCATGGATCGACCCGTGTATTCTATCGAATGAATTTCCGCTCGTGGAATTTTTGGCTGGTAGGTGAGCCGAGGAATTCTGCGAAGAAATTTCGCGATTTCATACCGTCGCGTCGCGAGTTTGTATCATTTCGTTCTTAGTAGTATAACGCAGGATATGGAGGAATCGACCGGATGTTATCCCGCCAATTTATAATCCGAAAACCTTGAGCTCGAGTTTTACAACTTCTGTTAACCAGTTGAGAGACTAATAATGTTCTCAGTAGTGTGGGTTCATAGAATAAAATAAAAAGACAAATTCGCAAGGACAAGAAAGCAGGGGAATTCATTCTCATTGATGAATTGGAATCGTGTGGCGCCACCGAACTATTCTACTCAATTCTATACGCTCTTTAGATTTATGTCGTTTTTATTTCTCCCTGGATTTTCTTCTTTTTTACACTTGTGTCGGTGTTGGCCTACTTCTGTTACATGAAAATACGGCGATCCCACTTCTGACACCAATTCACACCACCCTCTGATTCGGCGCCCAATAATTTTCGGCGATCCAGGGCTGAGCATTATTTACGTGACAGTTAACGTTGCCTCTATCCGCGCTAACTGAGAACGTCAAGATTTTCGCAGATTCTATATTATAATATATAGCATATTGTTAGCCGAAAATATAACGGCGAGATATATAATTCATTAGTCATTTCCTGGTGCAGCCATAAGTCTACATCTGTTTTTGGCTCGTCGAACAACCGCTTTGACCTTTTTGTTTAATTTCGATGTAAAAATATTTCCACAAATTTAGCAAAGCCCAGGAGTTTGGAAGTGGAAATTTTCAACCAGTAACAAAGTATTATTTAGAAAATGAACCATGTTTACAAAAGCCACCACACTGCCGTACGATTAAATTTAGCTTCGCGTGCTTCTGGCACTGGTGCACATGACACATGTGACACACGCGCTCTTTCGTGTTAACGAGTCTCCCTCTCACTTGGTTAACCATTTCGTTCTATGGTTTTTTCTCGTTCTCACACCATCGAGCCCCCAAAGTAGAATACAACTGCTATACTTTTTCCTACTTTCATAAGCGACTTGTATTTGTTCTCCCGCTTCGAATGGCTAGCTTTTGAAATTGAACACCACGTTCTATTTTATTTTCGCTTTTTTCTTCTCCTATTATCTGAACGTATCAATGGTTATCCTGGAATCGTTCGACGAAATGTAATGCCGATTTGGAAACCACGGTTCTTCTGCTCGCTGAACACATATCATTAGGTATACTACTCGGCATTGGAGCATTGAAGTGGAGTTTCCTTGAATTGGTTGGCAAAAATGTATGAGCTGAGTTTAATATTTATTGTTGAATCTCTCAGTCTGCAGATGTCTGGACGGAAATTACCTCGGAATTGTAGCAGATTTTCTTCATCCCGTTACCTATCTTCTATCCATATATACTCTCTTATACCGATTTATTTATTTATTCATCTCCTAGCTTTTCTTCGTTTTCACTTGCCCAATCGCTGTGAAATAACCGAGAGCTTGAAAGCTGGTCAAAGTTGCGGAAATCATTTGCCCGTAAAATCGTGTCGCTAATCCATTGCCTATATTCCGAATTTCTGAGCCCCCTGGGCTTCGTGCGAAACTACCGTCTGGTCCCACTCAGAAAGATCCTGTTCGTATCGTCTCGCCCCCTTTTTTCCTCCCTTCAGACATTCTACCTCTTCCTGGCCTCGTAAGCTTCGGTAGAGATTCCCTTCTCTCGCACAGATGCAGAGAGACGAGAATCTAGAACCAGAATCGGGTCAGGGTCAGCTTGATCTCGTTTCCATTGAAACGTTTTCGTTTTATTTCGATCAGATTTTATCCCGAGCTTTTTCACCCGAAAGAGAATACCTCGAGAATGTATTATAAAACTTATTCTATAAAAACGAAAAGGACATGAATTTGCGATGAAAAATGAAAAAGAGGCTAGGGCGTGATACGGGGTCCAATTAAAACACCAAAGTATAATTTTTTAAAAATAATTTTATTTTCCCTATGTTTGATAATCCTCTTCTGTTCAGTAAAATACAGTTTCCCTCTGTCATTTAACTTTACCATCCAGGCTGCAGTTGAGGGTGAAAAGTTTTCCTCTCGCCTTAACTTTTCGCCTCGGTTCGTTTAATTATCATCCCGTCAGCTGAGCCCCGCCATAAAAGAGTCAAAGAGCTGGTAGCCAGCTAATTTCTGTCTGATTTTTATTCTACTTTGCAAACCACTTTAATTACTGTTTACACGTGACCTAGTAGCCACGCTGTCCTATGAAGAATATATATCGCGCTAGAGTAGTCGCGGGATTTTAATAAGTGTTCGAAGATTACCATTACTTCGAAAACGTTGGTTCGAGACGCTCGTATACCTTCCCGCGATCCTTGTTGATAAAATTTTAATGTTTATAATAAACTGTCGTTGGTCGGAGACTCGGGTTGTATAGGATAATGTAACGTTCAGCATAAATGTTGCTCCATCCGTACGCGAAACTCGTAAAACTAGGAAAGGGTTGAATTTCATTACTACAGGGATACCCACTTTGCAACTGCTGACATCACGCCCATCTCCTGCGGAGAAAATGATCCTCTATCCTTGAGAATGGCACGCTGTACCGTATTCCAATGGCAAATTAGATTTTATGCGAGTCATCTTATAGCGATGGATATTTGAAATCAGAATGTGAACAGTGTAGACGTATGAAATACCTTCACCACTTGGATGAACGGTATTTTTATTCTTTCTTACGAATATCGATATCGCGAAACCTTAGTTACGTCCCAACGGAAATTTCAGCCCTCGAACAAGATTTGGATAAAATCAACGAAGGGTTAGGGAAGGAGGAATGAAAAATCAGTCATAAATCGAAATGAAATTATTGGTTTCCAAAAAATCTCGAGTTCGATTTCATGGCGGTGAGAACGCGAGATATGAAACGGAAATAAAAGATAAGAACGTGAGTCAGCCCACGCATCTTGTGGCGGAAAAATCGACCCGTTTATCTCAGGGTGGAGGAGAAAAAGGCAGCTTGTAGTCTTTGGCTTTTCCAACCTTTACTCGACGTAGCCTCGGCAGCGACCCCTGAATCATTTGCTGCTTCGTTGGCAACCCTGAGGAGTTCTTTTTCTTGAGAAGTAAAAAAGAAGTAAGAAAGTAGGAAAAACGGCGACTTCGTTTCTGTAAACGACTGGAAAATTTTGAACGATTTGTTCTCTTTCCTATTGACTTTTTTTTTTTTTTTTTTTTTGAAGGGATTGAGAACAATCGCTTCAGAATTGCGATACTTCATTGCAAGCTAGGCATTCGAACCCGAGCTTTCTGTACTAAAGCAAACTCTTTAAACTCAAAAAACGTTCCACAATTGCTGCACTCTCACTGCACGCTTATTGCATGCCTAAGTGCTTGAACAATATTTAGTACTGTACAAACAGCGTGGCTTGTTAAAACCTCGGGACTCCATACAGACCAGAAAGCGAATTTCCAACTGAAGATGAAAAGCTACAGTTTTCAATCTTTTCACTTTCCTATAATCTTCTCGGATTATTATTCATTGCAATAAGTAGGTAATGCAGGAACTCGAAAGAAAGTTATTACGGATTGCGGAGAAGAACTTTTGTTAGAACAAATATTGTTCGTTGTTTTATCATCGCGTATAAAATATCCGGTTGAAAATTATTCGGATGTGATTTTATCGTCGATTACAGCGGTCGAACAAATATACCTAATGGTTTTCACCTTTCGGCGAGGATTTATCCCGGAAGTTTCTTCATTTTAGGAGTTTTTATTTATACTCTACCTCCGTCAGACCGGAGTGACATCATTGTTAACAATATTTCAACAAAAACGTACCGCTGTTGCCAATGACAAAAGAATTACCCGACCGAAATCCGCCAGGCAGCATATCTTTCGCTCATATTTTATTCCTAAAACGTTTTCAATCTAACTTCCTCTCCAAAAGTCATGGCTCCATGTATAGTGACAGGGAATAAAAATTATAACGGTCTCTCTCGACCTCGCTTTCAAAGGATCATGAATGTGAATTTGGATTTGAATTACGTTATTTCGCTCTCACTACAAGTACGGTATTATTATATGAATTTAAACGGCGATAAGCTCAGGCTTTATCGTCTCCATGATCCCACCCACCTTCTCGTATCCATGAACTGCCAATTCCACATGGACGGAATTTACCTCCCGATACTTTAGCTACATTGGCAGTTTGACGGGAGAGATTTGCAGCAAGGCGAAAGGTTAAAATGATAAAAAAAAGAAGGGAAATGAAAAAGGCTGCGAATGGTTTTTACGGGATTAGCTACTGACTCACTTGTTACACTTACGAGCCTCCGGGAGAATAACCACAAACTGCAATCGTACGTGACTCTAGCTGCGATCGTATTATTTTCTTACCTCACAGCTTTTTTCCGGAAGTTGGTCTAACAAGAAACTCTTATTTTTCGACTTTGTTTTTTCTCTATCAAAATCTACGTCAGGAATTATTACGTCAGATATATATAATCGCTACTCCGTTACACCCACGTAATACCAGAGTAATAAAATTACGCAGAATCCGTCAGGAGGACTACTACCCCAAGGGCGAGCTAGCTATTCATAGAATTTACGCCTACGCTCGTTACGCTCGTTACTATAGGTACTTTTGTGGTGAGTAAAGAGCCCGTGACTCAATGCTCGCTTCTTCCTAGCCTCAGGTGTTCGTCGCCCTCTTTAATTGCGAGTTTATCTGTTCTTTTCTATCTTAGAATTTACCTTTTCCGATGAAAATTTACGATATTCATTTGTTCTTCGTCCTCGTCGAAGCTTTGCAAACACTTGGGAAATTATTTCACCTTACGTTTTCATGAATTCGATTTCTTGGTTTCCATTAAGCAATTTTACTCGATTCGCATGAATTCGTTGGCCCCCCCTTTTCGTTGCGGGGAGCAATTTTTCGCGCGTGCGGTTTCTATTTTAACTTTCAGCCATTTCCGAAATTCTGGCAGTCAACCATCGGGAACTCAACGCGACGCATCGAACGACATTTAACTGATAGTATCTTATTATTTCTCATTCAAATGGGACTCATAGTGTATCTCAAGTGGCGAGGCAAGTTCTTCTTCAATTATTTGGTCAGATATCTGCGTGTGGTTTCTCCGAAAGTTTTCAACAACTGCGATTAGAATTTTCTCACGTTTACAAGGAACGAGAGAAAGAAAGGAGTTCTCTCAGTGAAAGTGATTGAAAATAATAATAAATAAGAAGAAAAAAAAGAAAATAAAGAACTGAATTCGATGCGTGAAATTATGTTCTAGTTGCAAATATCGAGTTTCTATCAAAACGCAAATTGAAGCAAACAATTCTGTTATTTTTCCCACGCAGAATAACAGCGTCAGCGATCTTGCGAAACTAGCTCGGTCGCGATTTCGTGTCCGTTTCTGATCGCAATAATCTCACATTGCAGGATAAAATTTTGATAAAAATTTAAGATGCATGGAGAACTCGAAGTCATATATTGATAATATATAGATGGGAAAGTCGTATAAAAACGGGGTGGATATATCCACGTATCTCGTATTTCAAGAATTTTATCCCTAGTAGGTATATCCTATTCCCGCGCGAGACTCCGCGGTGTTTTGAAAATAATAAAATTCTCTCTTATATCAAAAGCGTGTATATAGCTTTTGAATTCTACGGAATTTCGTTGGCTGTAAACCAAAGGTATTTAAGGCACGCAAGGAACGCTACAATTTGTCAAATACACGACGCGACCGTGACAATTCGTGTGGGTTGGGAAAATACTTAAAATTTTATTCGCGAAAATTAATCGCCGAAAATGTTAGCGATCTATGTTTCCTCTTTTTTTTTTTTCTTTTTTTACTTCTTCATTTACTGGAAAAAAAAAAAACTAGATAATTTACTGCCGTACAAACGCAAATACATGACAGTTCTTCTTTTTTCTTTCTTCTCAACCCGACGTTTAGTCGCCACTTAATTTTCCCATTTTGTAAAACCAAAGTTGTGGAAATTTTTTCCCGCGATTTGACCAAAATCGCGATTCCCAACGCCGGTGTAAAAATACTTTAGGTTATTGTGAAACGATCCGAGGCTAAGAACCTGTCAATATTATTCGAGTCACTCATCCTTCAAACGCGAGTCTTTCCTTTTTTACTTGAAAAAGTCTAGCCTTTTCCTAGCTGGCATATCGCGACCCCCACCCATTTATTACACGAGCTTTAGAGACCAGCTCTATAGTGTCTAGCTTTCGGCCAAACGAAGTATGAGAGAACCTTCACGAGGGACGAGACTGATTTATTTATTTATCATTCTTTCGTTGACTTTACCACCTCGCGTCGACCGCGGTAGAATCGCGAAAGGAAACTTGGACCAAGTTTTTCGACATTGTGTTTTTCTCGTTAACTTCTTCTCCTGCAAAGTGGTCGATGATAAATCCCTCTACCTACCTATCTACCCTTATATGCTATAGAACATCGTCGTAATAAAATTCCGGAAAGACTATACCTACCACCAGAACTAGCCACTCCGAATGAGTAAATAAAATGAAAGTTAGAGCATCCCGAGGAAAGATTTTGTTATCCTCATTCAGTATGTATGTACGAATTCTTGAAATAAAGTAGAGAAAATGGGATAAGCAGGAGAATAATAGCGAGTATATGAAAACTGATTTGACGAGAGTTCTTTCTTTTGTTAAATTCATATGAGAAAGTGAATAAAAATGAACGAAGTCAAGCTGATTGAATGGTGTTTCGGAATGGAGTACAGGCCTCGATGTTGATCGTGGATCGTGGGTAAAGCGCCGCTTCCGGTTTCTGTTACAGAGCCGAAGAAGGAAAAGACTGAACAGAGTGCAAATGGCGCGCTATCGCCGAGCGGGGAACTCCCGAATTCGGGTGCCGTGGTCCCGGTCTCGACTGCGCCCTGTGCCAGCGAGCAGCAGAAACCAAACCGACCCAGCACCCTGGGGGCCCCGGGAAAACTCACGAGGAGACTCTTCTGCTACCACAGTGAACATTGTATGTCGCGACAGTCTCCTCCGAGACAAAACCGGCATACTGGTGGCAGTGAGTTTGGAGATCTGCTTTACTGCCTGCCTGATTGTTTGCATTACCCATTTTTCTTTCCATTTCGTTTTCTTCCCACACTTTTCGCATTTTCACTGCCGCTTATCGCACTCATCTACGCTCAATGTGTTTTTTCTCCTCGTTCCTTTTTTTTTTGTTTGTACGTTTTTTTTCCTAATCCATGTCATTTTTTTAAAGCTTTATTTCAAACTTCGATACAGTGGAATTGATTCGAACCATGAATCGATCACTCTGAAACTGCAGCGCTTCTTGATTAAACACTGCACTTTTTCCACTACTTGGAACGTTCTAACGGTAGTAAGCCCATAATATATTGAGCTCTACGTGAGATTGACTGGATCGGAAAATCCCGCTACTTTATCAGTATTGAAAAGACTTTAAACCTATAATTCTGTGTTTTACTGCGTATTTGCTGGCCTGAAATTATTTGAATATTTGCTCTTCTTTCGTTGCGGTTTAATCTGTATTTTCTGTCTCCGTTTTATTTTCAAATCAAATTACAGTAACCTCGCGCGCTGCTAATAAACGCGGAATTAGATATCTGCATACATCGCCTGTTCTCTCATTTTTTCACATTTTTTCATTTTTCCAATTCTCTGTATTTTTAACGTCAGCAAAATATAATCGAGCGATTTGACGGTGATATTTTACCCTCCGCATGCGGACAGATAAGTATATTCGAAATATTTCACTCGTGTGTCAGCGGAACACTCAGCGATTTTTTAACACACTTTTTATTTTCATTTTTATTTTCGTTTTTTTTTCCCCCATTTTCATTTTCATTCCACGTTATCGGCTTCCACGAGAGCGGTTACACCAGCTCGTCTCGTCGTTTCTACAACTACACGATAAATTTCCTCCCGTATATTACGTTCTTGTTTCTGCAGAGAGGTATCGCCTCCATGAATTGATTGTGAAGCCGCCCTGTTGCTGTCGCTTTTGTACATGGATTCAATTTTCTAGGCTTCATCAAACTTCCTTACACTTTCATTTTATATTCAAACCATATGCTCCATTCTATACTTTGAAATATCTTATATCTTGGCAGATGATTAATTAATGCACGATGCACCATGTCCCAGTAGAAGATATATACAAGATTTGAGAAATCTAATAATTGAACAAAAATTGGATGATAATTCAGTTATAAATTTTATCACCGGTTTGTAGTACGCGAAGAAAAATTCGTCCTAGGTATAGCTGGTAGTATTTAATTGAACCGTCAGAATCTACGTTTTCATCCATCGCCTCTAGGGTTTGGAGATACAGCTCCGTTTTGCCACTATGTTAACATCCTTTGAAGGTGTTTGTAGTCTACCTTGTGATAAGATTAGTGTGGGTTGCGTAATTAACCTTATCGGGTGTAGCCCCCTCGCTTATGTAATATACGCGTGCGAATCAACTGCCAGTTGGACTAAAGTCGAGGTCTCGATCCTGGAGGGCAAAGAAGAAATTACCGTAGGGCGTTCGAGTTTGACCTCCCAGTCTCGTACGAGCTTTAACCTTTTAACATCCCCCTTTGAAAGTTGTAACAACCTCTCTAGAAATCTCCGGGATTTATTCAGGCTGCAGTTCAGAATGTTATACCGTTTGAATAGCTCGGTGGTTGATCGGGTGAAAAGCTGAGCTAGTTAGCGTCAGCTTTTCTAGGCGCTTGAGTGCTGAGCTTTTTCTTTCCTTTCAAACCCCGAGAATATTTTCCGGACTTTAGCCGGTAACGCCGTTCCGAGTTTCTCCATTTTCTAGACCCACGGACTCTTTCAGTCTATTCAATCCAAGGAAGTTACTACCAATCATCAAAGTCCCAAAGCCTCGCGGTGCCATGGACTATAGAATTGAGTTATCTGTAGGTGTGTACGTCGCACGTTTGCTAAATTTGTAAAACAGCGCAGCTAGCTGGGGGGATTTTATAAGATGTTTATGCGCTGCCTTGTCCTAGTGAGAACTTGCCAACTTCGCCTCTTATTCTTCACAGCCTCGCGATCTCGATCGAGGAGGCTCAATTTTTAGACGAGCTTACCACCTAGATCCAGGCTTTTATGTTAGATATTTATAAACAAAAGTTTTCCCCAATGATCGCATGTATTTATCATGCACGCAAAATTATCTAACAACCAATTCCATTTCGGTTGAAAATTTCCTCTCTAATTAACCAAATCTATGTACTCCCAAACGTCAGGTTGACATTCACGATAACCGGATACTCCAGGGCATTGAATACATCAACGGCAGAAATTCTGCACCCTGTTGATACACGAAACAATTTAATCTCGGATTTGACTCCGAACAGTAAATTTCGAACCGGCCCTTTTGTTCGGTCCATTCGGCTAATATGCACGTCGAATATGCTGCCTTGTTTGAGATGGGTACATGGTGTTTCTCTTCTTTGATTTCAGTGCCAGATGGTCATCAAGGCACGACGCCGCCGCCCCAACAGCACCAGCAACATCAGCAACATCAGCAACATCAGCAACACCAGCAACACCAACAACAGCAACAACAATATCTGCCACTGCCACCGCAAAACACGCTCATGCTTTCCGAACTACCGGAGCCCCCGATACCCCTGAGTGAAATTGGCCCAATACCACCACCGCCCATGTTCAGTTCACCAAGTCCGACATTGCTTACGAGACAACAACAGCAACAACAACAACAGCAGCAGCAGCATCAGCAACATCGAGATCAGCTTCAACAGCAATTACAACTTCAATTACAACATCAACATCAACATCAACATCAGCAGGGAACTGGAAGTGGGGTTCACAACGCGGTTCCTCTGGATCTATCCGATTATGATTACGAAGGTAGAGTAAAGTCGGATGATGCGTGGAATAGATCGAAGTCTTCATTTCATTGGCCGTTGAGAGATAATTATTGATGCTTGTAGATCAAGAAGAAGTTGATGTTGAAGAAGACGACGAAGATGACTCGAAGTACCACTATAGGTTTGCTCAGCCTGACCCGGCTATCGATACTTCTAAGGTTGAGGAGATACCTGCCAAGGAACCAAAGTTTCATGCAATGCCATTGAAAAGTGCATTGAAGAAGAAAGGGCCCAACAGTGGGCCTGGAACTCCGCAAAATACGCCCACCCAGGAAAATAGGCCTCTCACCTTGCGTCAGGAAGTCTCTTTCAAGTGAGTTTCTCATTTTTTGTAATCTTCTCCCGCTTTTTCATTATTACAGACTGATCATTAACGGCGATAGAATAGTTATCGGTATTGCGGTTGAAAATGAGGGAGAGAACTTCTCTCATTCGTTTATTTTACGGCTACAGCTTTGAAAGATCGCGTAGCTCTTTTGTATTTCTTTTTTCTTTTTTCTTTTTTCTGTTTAGAGATTCATTGTAGTGATTGTATCATCCAGCATTTCCCTTCATGATTCTATCAAATAGCGATAACCTATCAAGTAGCGAACATCTCGCCATTCTTTACACTCGTCATGATTCACGACTCATGACATAATGGTCAATCACTAGTTAAAGAAAGATGTTTTTCTTATGCTTAACAGAAGGCAACCATTGAGGCCTAGGATAAGGATATGGTAATTGGGAATTGGAATAACTAATACGCATGATTAACAGAAATTTAATTATCACCTACAACTGCAGGTTGACAACGTGAACCAAAATGTTCTAATCTAAAATATCGGTGGAATAAAATTGAGCATGAAATTATATGTAAAGTAGAAATTTAAGCATGAGAAAAGACGTAGGGAAATTCATCACACATTTATATAATATACCTACCTACCTACATTTTCACCAAACTCAATCAACGGTGTCATATCACATCATCTATACCGCTTTTCCATATTAAAATTATTCAATGAAAAGAATCTTTGGAAACCTTTTTGAAAACCTCCCATGATCCAGTAAGAATCATGAATCGATATCGTCGCAAAATAAAAAAGAGATGCGTATGTTGTATGGCTGACTAAACTCGATGACAGCTTCGTCATAGAATAGAACATTGGTTCGAGTGACAAATACAAACGTCAACGTTAACCTGCATACAAAGTTAGTCAACGATTAATTCAACAT
This sequence comes from Rhogogaster chlorosoma, assembly GCA_944452935.1. Classification (NCBI taxonomy): domain Eukaryota; kingdom Metazoa; phylum Arthropoda; class Insecta; order Hymenoptera; family Tenthredinidae; genus Rhogogaster; species Rhogogaster chlorosoma. The sequence continues at coordinate 23,727,247 of OX101800.1, read as the reverse complement.
TTAATTTGGATTACCTCAGTAGTCGACCTGTCCGGTTCGGTCTGGCCCTGCCTTGCACTTTGGAGAATAAGGAGAATGCTAGACCTTACGTTATCCGCGAGGATACTGACGGCGATTCTGGCGACGGACAAGTTCTCTACAGAGACGACGAGGACGAGGAAAGTGAGTAGCGTATTTCCCGTTTCTTATTTCCTTGGAGAAATGAGAATCTCTTTCCCCCATTACAAATCTCTTCATTATTCATCTCGCGAACATTCTCATTTCGGATATACATATTATTTCTTAAACTCGTGGCGGCGTGGCGCGGCGTCGCGACGTTACACAATGGCTGAAATCAACCTTCATCGATAACTAATTTTACCCTCGGCTGCATATAGGTGGGATGTATGTAATACTGCAGCGTAGCCCGGCTTATATTAGTCCTCGGATATGGTTGGCATCTCTAGTCTCTTTCTGACACTCGCGGCATATCTCGGATCGCGTATGTTCGTTTCAACTATATCGGAAAATCCCTTTACGGAAAGACCCACGCTTAAAATCGCGGCAATTTTACGTTCGAGAAGTTAATTAGATCGGAGATTTTTCGCCACTCGAAATGATCGCTAATCCAGGTATTGACTGCTGCCTGGCGAAATTATACACGGCCAGATATAACACGGTACCTACCTACTGTGGTGCATTATTCAACAAACAATAGATCCCCGTGCTGCTACCAAGTCCTGCGAATATATACACATACATATCATGCTTTTCAATTGAAACGAGACAGACTCTATTATTATGTTGTCAATTTGGACCGCGTCGACACTCTCGTCGATTGCTCAACCAACGATGATGACAATACCGTTTGTCACATTACCACCGAGCAAGAGTTGTTCGCGATCAGCTCTGGCCGTAGGTACGAACCGATATCATCTATCGGTTGAAAAAGAAAGAAAAAAAAAAAAAATAAACGATGTCAATTTCACGAATTTCGATCCTTAATCTTTTTGAGAGAATTTTTTGAAAATTTACATGGATTTTTCCTTGAAATGAATCTTCGGGGAACGAAGTAACGTTTCTTCGTTTTGTCGTTCAGATCGACTGGCAGCAAAGATTGCAAGGAAGGAATCCCTGTCTTTGAAACTGGCCCTTAGGCCTGACAGACAGGAGCTCATTAACAGAAATATTCTTCAAATACAATCGGACAACGAGCGACAAGAATCGAAGGAAGCCATCGGTGCGAGACTGATTAGGTAATTAGATGAATTCACGTAATTTATTAATTGGTGATTAAATATTGTGGATTTTGTCAAAAACTGATTACATATTACAGAAAATTGTGTGGATCGTGAAAAAATACACGCGGAATATCTTCGCGAAAGCTTTGCTCGTTTAGGTAATGAGTAGAATTTGAATGGACGTGAAAAACACGAGGGAATTGTGATAATAACGCGGAGTGTTTTCTTTGCTGATTGGGGCTCGGAAATAATTCTCTTAAATTCAAGTTTGAATATTATACGAGGGTAAATTCTGAACTTTAATAAAATGAGGTAGAAAATTTGCGAGTCTCGAAAGTTTTTTTTTTGAAAAATTCTAATACGCCTTTTCGACGAAAGATATATTTTCTTTTTTCGTCTTCTTTAGATCAAACTTTTCATTATTCTAAGAGAGTGAAAAACTTCTTGGCCATTCTTGTGCGTCATACCGTGAAGAAAAAAACGTCACTCACTGTGTACATGTTTTGTTCAATTCATTCCAACCCCCCTGAAGGAGTCTCCAAATCGCCACAATATTTATCAACCCGAGTGAACACACTGAATAAATAATTGATTGCATGTAATAATAAGGAAGGCGATCGCTAATTCGTATCTCATTACAGGCGGCTGAGCATGCGACCAACTCAGGAGGAATTGGAGGAACGAAATATACTGAAAAGTAAGAATTTTCACGAGTTATTTTAAACCTGTGCTTTCTTTTCCATTCTCTTCTTTCTCCTTAGTTTGATCTTTTACTTGATTTTTTTCTTTTTTTTTTCTTCTTTAAGATATGAACGAATTTTTATAGAATATACTGTTTCTTGAAATGTTTGAAGTTCATACCTGACAGTAATACAGTTCGATTGGAGAGGATTAAGGAAGAGAAAAAGAGGGGGTGGAAAAAAAAAAAAACTAAAAAGAAAAATGAAAAAGTAAAAAACATTTTTGCTCGAACGTTTAACGATAATGACTTTTCTTCTCAGAACAAAGTCCTGCAGAAGAAAAGAAGCAAAAGGAAGAAAAAAAGCGTTATCTTTTACGAAAGCTTAGCTTCAGGCCGACCGTCGAAGAACTAAAAGAAAAGAAGGTATTAATCCCCCGCAGAGTTTTTACTACATTCATGGATAATTAATTATTTGTATTTGGTGAAAAAAAAAAGGAGGATATTATCAAACGACTGATTAACCGAATCTCAGATTATTCGAATCTCAAAATACTTATTGTTAATTATTTCAATGCTCATTTAACTAACGTAAAATATCCACAGTCGACAGCAATTCTTATATTATGAACATCCTAACAAGCCAAAGAAGCTAGATCATTTTTAACACAATTATTTACGCAGATCATCAGGTTTAACGATTACATCGAGGTGACACAGGCCCATGATTACGACAGGAGAGCCGATAAACCTTGGACACGATTAACGCCAAAGGATAAAGCAGCCATTCGCAAGGAACTCAACGAATTCAAAAGCTCCGAAATGGCAGTCCACGAAGACAGTAGACACCTCACTAGGTGAGCTTTATGATTCGCTAGTCTGATGGACGATTGAAGTTATAAAATTTCCTCTTGTTTTCAATCTTTAAATTGTATTCTTCTTTTTCTTTTTTTTCCAGGTTCCATAGGCCATGACAATTGCAATGTGTAAAGGTGCTAGAGTGTGATGCGGGTTCAGGTGCGGGTAAAGTGTGTTGGCTTGGCTCTGAACGTCGGTTAAATCGTTGTATTATTAACACCACTAATTATACAGAGTGTGTGACGTTTTTTTCGGTGATTAAATACTCGTTAGCGGCGAGTCCACCTTTTCTATCACCGACTACGGCGATGATTGTGATAGGGTGATCTGTCCATTGCTCGCGGCAGATCACTCACTGATTTATTAAGGGTCGTTCGCACGAGATATTTTTCCATTTTTTTTTTTCCCCTCTCTTTTCTTGTTTTTCTTTCATCAAATTTCGTTAATCGTTGCGAGGAGAGAGAGAGATGAACTTTCCTCGTTTCTTTTCATCCAATGAAAACAAGCAATATGAATTTCTCCGAATTATTGGCGATGAATTCGTGACGTAGAATCGAAAAATCGCAGCATTTCGTTTTACCTTTCTTTTTTCCATTTTTCTTCCGTTTTTCAATTCATTTCGATCGATCCATGGTTGAAATGTTCTTAATTCACGTGTGAACTGATCCTTATAGACGTAAACACCATTTGCTGGCAAGGTGGCTCCTCCGTTTATATTTCTGGCAAGAATGAAACAAATGTCTTCTGTTAAAATAATTGTCTTTCGATTTTTTACGAGCTTCGTGATTCGTTTTTGTTTTGTTTTTTTTTTATTTTTAAGAAGCTTGTAATAAGTGATCGCAGCTTTATTCCCGTTACAATTTTCTCTTCTTGTTACTCGAATACATTCAGATTCATTTTTATTGCCAGATAAAATTTATCGGCGGAGCTATCTTGGATTGCAAAAGCTTACGGTTTATTAGAAATAAAATAAAATAAAATAAAATGAAATGAAATGAAATAAATTAAAACAAAATGAATAAATAAATAAATGAATAAATATACAGCAGAAAAGAAAAGAAAAATAAAGAAAAATAAATAAAATATACTCTGTGCAATAATTGTAGATTGCACAGTAGTGTATAGTGTGTATATTATAGTAGTTATTGTATTGATTTCAATCACTTATCAGAATTGCAAGGAATAAATTACAAAAAAAAAAAAAATAATAATAATCAAGTAAAGAAAAACTTACTAATTATAAAATGAATTGTCAAGAAAATGAAATTTCAACATTTCAATTTCGAAGAAGAAAAAGAGAAAAAAAAAATCGCTAAAACGAAATAAAATATTACTCGTTAGTTGTTGCTAAATAAAATTGAAAAAAAAAAGAAAAAAAAAATACATATTGCTAGATCCTGTTTTTGAAAAACCCGAAACGTTGCAGGTCGTCGGAATAATATTGTTGCACAAATTAATGTTTCATGTCATTTTTGGATCAATTCTATGCGTTATCCTGGTTCATTATATTGTCCGAGGTTCTGACTTAATGAAAAGATTGGAAACTTTAAATTTACATACCTATACGTACTTCCTTTTCGGTATTTTATCATTTTTTCGCCTGAGCCGCGCGAACAAGAAAATTGTATTTTTTAACTTAAAACTTATGTAAAAATGTATTTTAATTATTATCATTTCGAAAGCTCAAGAGAAAAAAGAAAGAAAGAAAGAAAAACTCAAGTCATTGCAGTCTTTCGAAATTGATCAAGTATAAATATACATACATATTTTTTTTTTTTAATTTTTATTATTAATTATTCCAGCTTCGACGATGGGTACACAATAAATAAAGTTTGTGTCTATGAGGGCCGTAATAGTAAACATGAATCATTATAATAGATAATAGAATATTAGTATTTTTAAACGATTATTATCAAAGTTGGGAGTACTTTTTAAACAAATGAAAAGATAAAACAAACAAAAGAAAAAAAAAAGAGAAAGAAATTATACACAATTATGTTTTGATTTTCTAACCTTTTCTCTCGTCAGAATAATTGAATAGTTGTACGATAGTTGAATTTGTATATCCAACGTTGTATCTGTAGAACGCAATAAGAAATAAATTAAAAAATTAAAGTTATCTGAATAACCCGAATGGGTTGGAGAAGTTCATGTAAAACGAAAATAAAGCAAAGGAAAGAAAGAAAGAGAAGAGAAGAGAAAAGAAAGTGGAAAAAATCTAAAGAAAAAACAAAAAAAGAAAAAACGAAAAACGATACAAAAAAAAAAAAAAGCAAACGTATGAAAATCTTTTCTGTATATATCGTATTATAGGAAACCAAGCTACATTATACATATAATTATAAATAATTATTTAGTAACTGCGCTATAATGCAAGAAAAAAAAAAAAGAATTATAAATATACTAATAACGCTGCGTATATGAAGAAAAAAAAAATAATAATAATAAAACAATGAAATAAAAAAGAAAAATGAATAAAAAATGAAAAAAAAAAAAGAAAAAAAAGTATGTGCATTTTCCAGCACAGAAAGTTGGTATTTTGTGTACAAAAGTTGTTAAACACTTTGATTGTAATAATTGGTTGATTAAGAAAATTAAATATTGGTAATAATGCATTTTTTGCAAAATAGTTCGGGAGAGCATTTACAACTCTAGATCAACTATGGACGATAAAAAAAATTAAAAAAAAAAAAAATGCCAAAAAAAAAAGAAAAAACAATAACCATGCATTGTAATTATAAAAGTGCTTTAGAAAACTTACCTAATTTAATCCCTCGTAATATTGACGCTATTAACGATACGATCTGCGATCTAGAACAATCATAAATGCTGAATTATTGTTTTTTTTTTTTTCGTTTCTTTTTTTTTTTTTTTCTTTTTATTAACGTCTAGAGGAAAGATGAGAAGTGATAGACAAAGTCGCAACGTTTTGCAGGACAGATAAACGAAACAAAAAGGAAAAATTACCAGATCATATTATTATTATACATATAATATACATGTAAAGAACAAATTTAATTGTATAATAACGATACTAAATAGGAAATGAAGGGAATATAAGGAAGAAAAAAAAAAAAAACTCTGATCATTCACAGTACAGTAAAGAATACTTTTAAGTAAATGAATGTAATGCAAATATCGAAATAATATGATATAGCTTAATAAATACAGCCGTGCTAGGCTTAGAGATTTTTACCAAATGACTCCGTTACGCGGGGAAAACAGTAAATAGGAGTAAATTTCACTCTTTTGTAGGAGAAAAAGAAAAAAAGAATTAAATAATTAAATAATTAAACAAACAAATAAATAAATGAATTAACAAGAAACAAAAAAAAAAAAAACAAATGAAAAGAAAATGGAAAATAATGAAAATAATGAAAATAATTCTCGATGTTCGCTCGACGATTATTCCGTTGATAGGAATTTTGACGTGATAAGAAATAATTGAATTCTTGTTACAACGAAGAAACGTTGACCAATTACGTTCTTGTTAAATAACAATTCGTTCTATTACATATATATTAAATGAATCAACTTTATTCTTAAATCTAATTTACTTTCTTCTCTATACCAATATCCTTCATCCTTCCTATATATATCGATAGCTGCTACTGTCTCCCATATTTGTGTCGATATATGAATAAGAATAATTACTGTTCTCTTGATCAGAACAAAAAATGATTGAAAATAAAGTAGAATAAACTAAAATGAATACCATTACTGTTTATCGATTTATAATAATTGGCATAGAATATGTCAACGAAGTAACGAAATATAAACTGTATTTTCATTATAGATTTGACCCTGTTATCCTTTTTATTGGGTCTGTCGTGATTTATTGTTTATTTCATTTTTCTTCTCTTTGTTATTCACTTGTTATATTATCGGTGAACGTCGATCGTAATATATATTTGAACTGAGAAAATTGTTATTTGGTGAGTAACGGATTGTCAATATTTTGTACACACGCTGTTGAACAAGAATGATGAGAAGATAGAGAAAATCACACACGTACACCCACACACATAAGCATACGCATACACACGTACGCAGACAAGAAATATGTATTATATTAATAATAAAAATAAAAGAAATGATAAGAAAAATGAAGAACACACACTGTAGTATTAAGAATAATAATGTATATAATTATTACTGTAAACTCTAATTAATTAATAATCTAAAAACCTTTACTCATTTAAATGAACAAACGACAAGATAACAAGAAAAGAAAACAACAAAAAACAAAAAAAAAAACATATATATATATATATAAGAAGAGGAAACAGATGAGGAAGAAATAAAATAAAACTTTTTCAAAATGTATTACTGTCTATGATTTTGATAAATGCTGTGTTATTTTCGATTCAAAATCATTCTCTTTGTTATATTAGTTTATATACTATTATGATTAATGCAATTTATTATATTATTAATGAAATACTGTAACAAACAAAGTACTGTTAACTATTCTTAAAATATTAAAACTTTTGTAAACTGAGACAAGTCGTTATTTTTATCTCTAATGATTGTATCATTAATACCTCAACAAATTGTCTTCATACAACTTAAATACTTTATACCTATTTTCTTATAATTACATAAATTTATATATATATATTTCAACAGGGGAAAAACCCCTTTATTTCTTTCATTCTAATCTTGTTTTTATTGTCATTTTTTTCATATAGTTTATAAACATTCTTCACGATGGCGCCACTTTTCTATCCAAGATGTAGTGTCGCTAAATAAAAGCTTTGCAAGCTCTTCAGATACTCGCCATTCCGCAAGCTGCAACCAGGTCGGCAGGATTCCTTCCTACATGCTCTTCCGTTGAATTCTTTGCTTCTTACCGTTGACAAATAATCAAGTTATACTACAGTACCTAGTACGTGGATAAAACAAGGCAGGAATATTTTCTATAAATCGTAAGGACAAAAGAAAAATCGTGATACAATTTCCTTACGTCGAGATATATCCGAGACTGGCTAATACTCTGGGTATAGAAATTTCTACTTCTTCGGAATTCTATGGATTTTCAAAGAATCCGAAACATTTCATAGTTTTAAATGAAAAATTCTCGGCTTTCGTAGTTTTTCAGAAAAATTATCTTTCTTCGTCAATCAAACTGGACAAAATTAGTAGTCATCTCTTATGAAAAACTACGAAAAGTTCCAATTTTTATAACAATTCGTAGAAATTTGTAAAAATTATCTCAACCAGGGTGCATAGACTTGTATGTTATTAATACAGCGATTTGTTATATCGATGTTGCTGAAAGGGTCCGAATAAGCACAGGACAAGAACAAGTCCTTCGTCCTTTGAAAGCTATGGCTTATAATAACTCACAATCTCTCATACCACTCATCAGATATTGAAATTTGCCCTGACAGTTTCGCTTTTAGCACGATTGGTATAAAAATTATATTTAAGAAATTATTCTATGCATTTGAAAAATGAACGTGACGGCTATTTCAACCTAATACCTAAGCCTTTGAAACGATCTAGGCACTCTTCAATGTCAGTTGTGTGCAAGTCGTATGAAAAGACACGGCTATTAGCTAGTATAGGTAGCTGGAGCGAAAGGGGAAACTAGAAAAGAAGGTACGACGACGTGTCGATTTTCCGTGAGGCGATCCGCCCTCCAGTAGCATTTGCAACACGTATTCCTTATGAATCTTTAACTGCAAGCAGGACATTGAACATGGTAGAAAACTGTCACATCGACGTGGCTCCTCGGCATTTATGTCGCCAGCGGACGTCGGGACGCCTACCTACCCCTTTACCAGCCCCACGTCGGCGAACGTCTTTTAAACTTCGAAGTATGTCACAATGCCATTGTACGAAAGCTCTTCTAATCGTATAATGAAATGGTAAATGGAGATTAAAAAAAAATATATACATTCAACTTAAGACTGTAAAGAAAATTTGAATTTTATGGATTATTAGTTAACCGACTTTTTGGCTTTGAATTTCGAATATCTTGGAGGATGGAAAGAGTTGTGAATATGCATAAAAAGTTGGGAAAATGAGAATGATATTCTTTCCCTACGTGCGATGATTATCCCGAGGTGATTAAATTGCGGCGTTTATCGTCTCGCAATTATCAAAATCAGGATTTAATTATCGATCGTTGAAGATACTCATTAATGTATGTACGTATACCTGCTATTAATATTAATACGTATAGGTATCGACGCGTGTTTCGTGGCCCGAGTGGTTCCCCATCCCCGAAAAGTTCGCTTCCCATCTCGGTATAGGTACAGGGTAAACTAATTTCCCACGCAATATCCCAAGACTCTAGTAACGTCATTGACTTTCGAGAAAACGGCGGAGGAAATTTTAGTGGTTTCCATATATGAGTCATAAATCGGCAATAGATAGCGTTACAGCGGAAAGAGCAGTGAGTTGCAGCAGCTAGATGCTGCAGCGGGGCTCGTTTCGCCCTGTTCCTCCCTTAGCGCTGACTTCGCTGCACCGCCAGCTTCTTATGTTTATGCCTTCACTGTTTTGCCTCTTCTTTACCGTTATGCTATTTTACCGAAGAGAATGGAGAACGGGACGTATTTTTCTACTCCATTATATTATTTTCTTAGATATTTTCCCGACGATCTGGCGACCGGCTGGAAAATACTGACTCTTACGACAGTGTCCAACATTTCACCGATAATCGCACGAGTAAATTGGTGATCATTATTTTATTGCGGATTTTTACTCTCGGATTTTCGAAAATTTATATCTAATCGTTCGAGGGGAAATAAAGTAGGGAAAAATCCGTTCGTATTTAACTAAATCGAATATGCATACATTCTTAGCTCAAGCTATACACCGGTAATCTTATTACTCTGCCGCTGAGCTTAAACGCGAAGTTTAGACGCGGCGGGTAATTGCGGGCGAAACTTTACCGCATGCAAAAGTTTTCTCGGTAAACCTAAGGAAGCACAATGCTCGCCCACCGGAAATGAGCTACCACTAACTTCCATGAACTTATGATCTGGCGAGGAAACGTTGCGTTAATAATTTGAGATGGTCGCACTATTTACTTTACCCGTTTGCGGAGTCCTCGTTTTCACCGATTATTGGAAAACTCAGGGTGAAAATTTTCGCAAATTATTACAGAGTTGAACTCTGAGAATCACGCGATGCCTTGTTCGAAACTTGACGAATTTATTCAACAACAAGCTTTTCGACGTATCCTCGAAACTTTAAACGCTCAAATTGCGGACGCAGATACCTATGGAGCTCGGAATCTTTCAAAGTCCTATTCACTCACCTTAGCGCCCCTTTTCATGCTATCTTATTACCAAGAATTTCCATAAGCGGCTTTATTTTCAAAAATTTACCACAAGTCGAGGGAAATTTACTGCCTTTAATATGCATATTCAGAAGCACATGTTTCGTTATTAACTTGACTCGAGTTAACTGCAAGTTGATGTAAATGGGTGAAATAAAAGTATACAATAAGTAGGTATATATCAGTATACAGTATTATACCAGGGCGAACTTCTACTGTTAATCAAATATCTTGTACCCATATTCGGCGATGAATCTGCAACCGCCAGAGTTTCTTATCGTATTGTAATCTGGCTCCGATATTTCTTGGTTGGTAAAAAATAATTTATTTCACGATGGATTTTTGCCATTCGAAGTCTGATAAGAGCTGCGAATAATTGAGATGATATGTAACTTCGATCTGTAGGAATAGGCGACTGAATAACTTCATGCCTTTCGATTCGATCGGAGGATAAATAATTCGAAGCATGTTCGGATTACAAGCGAATGTCCCTCGGGGTTCAAAGCGGTCCGAAACCAATATCTGATTAAACAGATCTCTTGAAGGGCGCATTCCTTCCTGGATTCCGATCTCCTGACCAACGACGGTCACTTCTTCCAGGGAAACTCTATCGCGGATTATACCCGTGCTGCCTTTCAGGTTCACCAGACTCGGCAAAGAGGCTTTAGAGAGTAACCTTCGGTGGTTAGAAATCTAATTTACAAACATTGATTCGAGAACAGATTCATGAGTCTCGTCGGCTCGTATGTTTCCGATAAATCATCGCAATCGCGGATTATCGATCCGTTGATTAATGTTATGCGTAAAATGATTGAAACTGAGCTTTTCTTAGTATAGTGTAGGCTGTGTATTCTCGGAGCGAATCTTTATCGGAAGAAATTTCGAGATGTCGGATTTATTCATCTGTTGGAAAACTGCGAATTCTTGGATATATTTTATGTCTATGAATAACGTGTACACGTATATAGGTATAGACCTACCCGAGTTTAATTTTCGTCAACGAAAATGCTGCTTGTAAAACTTTTTGATGTCATAATAACTTGGAAGTCTCTAAACTCAACGTATATCTGTTATAAATTGTTCTTGTAAAGTTTCTGGAAGGCGAGCTATACAAATACATCGCCGTCTCCCTCTCGCCAACGAATTTAAACCCATCTCCGTTCTCCTCCCACAGAATCCAATCGATTTATCTATCCTTTTCCAGCCTCTGTCTCTTGGCCATATTTCCCTCTTTGTTCGAAGTGCTCGAAAAGCTCAGACTGCGTTATTCTCGTCCAACTCACGCAGACTCCGCGCGGTCCTACCTTGTTTAGCGTTTCGTCTCTATAGTTTCGTCCTTCTCATACCCGCGGAAGGACCATCAGCTCGGCGTAGGTCCATACACCGGGAATTTTTCTTCGAAAAACTTGTGAACCTGTCTTTATCTCGCGCCAGACCGTTGCTATGAAAACGATTTTCTCTCTCTCCAGTTCCTCTCTGAATAAGCGAGACGGAAAATCGCGAAGCGAAACTTGGGAGAACGAGAGAGAGAGAGAGATAGATAGATAGCGAATGGCAGGGAGCTTGCGCGAGTTAATTGGCTTTGGCGCCCATCCTTTTTATTAAATGATAACTCGAATGTCGCAAATAATTAACGAAATTAACCGGCTTAGAAAATAATTCTATGCAGAGGTAGAATTCAATTAGGATAATAATTATAACATGTGTGTGTAAGAGTGTGTGTTGATGCGAATTCTGGATAAAAAAATTAAAAGAAATTTTTAACAAAAATTTCCGCGAGTTAAATTCCTTTTTTCCTGTTCTTTGTTTTTTTGTTTTTTTCTTTCTTCTTTCTCGTTCATAGACGAGGTCTTCCAGAATTATTTATTTTTAAAACCTTTAACTACCGCGACTCGCGGCAACTAAGCGACAGTATTCGTGTTTGAGGGGGTCGCTGAATGAAAATTTTGTACCGTAGGTAGAGGTACAGCGAGAAGCACTGGTAGACAGCGAGAATTAAGCGAAGCCTTTATTATTCGTATTCACGTCAGCCATTAGCTAAATTAAAATATAAATGGAATGAAATATATTAAAATCCCGTTCAAAAATTGACAAATTAATACACCTGCTCTCTAATTACTAATAATATACGCCAACGATCGAAATATGTTCCCGATCTGTTCATGTATTAAATATTTGATATTCTCATACGTGTGACGGAGAATTATCCACCCCTTGGGAGATTGACTTAAAGCCATTTTCATTTTATTCGATTTTTTATTTCTGTCGCGTTATTCCGTTCATCCGCGGAGCTTTTACCCCTCGCGAATCGACTGAATCGTTGGTTGAAATTTTCTTGGCAATACATACAAACTTAGATTCTAAAGTTTGAAGCTTTGTAACGCGTGATTCGATATGAAGTAAAAGCAGCTATTCCTCGTAGGTATACGGAGTAATTTGAGTTTGGTCAGTCGAACGATTTATGAGCGAGAGAGGGTCGCCTCTCGCCTCGCGAATGCGCGGTAGTTCGCGTGCAGTTCTGCGTCAATCTGCGATTCATTGCCCTGGCAACGGTCGACGCCGCGCCGCACAGCACCGGGACGCTTAGCCGGGTGGCTGCCGTCGACGTAACAAGTGGAATTTATTATTTTCCACAATCCTGTACAAGTCTGAAGCTTTCGTGGCTGTGGCATTGTCGGAGTAAAAAGGCGACATTATCTTTTGACATTTGGCGCTTTTGAAGGGAAAAGTAATCCAGAGACAGAGAGAATTCTTGCAAAATATGAAATTTGTAAGGGAAAGAAAAGGAAAGAAACGAAGTTTGTTTAATCTTCGGAGCAATTAATTAGCGAAATCTTATTCGCGGGTGAAAAGGAATGAAATAATTAGGACAGTCATTATTCCCTTGAGTATACCCGCATATACGCGGACGCGAGATTTATTTGAAACTAGATTTTATTCACTTAGGTATGTTATCTGTACACAGATTGGGAAATAAGTGTTTTCGGAGAAACTTGACGACAAGCTTCGTGTCGACAAGGAAACACATGTTTTGTTCGTTTCGAATAAAGTCTAAAACTTTTCAGGATTCTCGTTTAAAATCCCATCGAATAAACTCTAAATCGTTATCTCAACTTCCGGTCGTCGCGTGGGGGAGCCATTCATTTCCTTTACTTTATATTTGTTCTCTATACTTTCGCCCGCGTCCCACCCTTAGAAACTCACATCAACTTCACCTCTCAATGCTTTCGAGGAGTCAAGAAATTCGTGTAACTTTCTGGAGCTGTTACCTCCTTCATACATTACTACCTACACTCGAACTACCATAGAACCGAGTAGGTACCTACTCTTAAAGTTTCGAAACTACTAGGTATAAACAGCGCGAGTGACCGCGACGTAGTTTTTAGTTTACTACCAGCGGCGAACCGCGTGTCTGTAAAGTTTTCAACAGGGCGAGTTCTACCCCCCCGAAAATTTCAATTGCGTCGGTTTACACTATCCATTAAGTTATACATCAGGTAATTTCAAATGAAATTTGAACGACAAGAAAATCGAGCTCAAAATCGATTCACGTTTCAATTTCTTACAAAAAAGAAAAAGAAAGAATTTAATTAAATTTAATATAGCTTGAAGAATTTCCCTAGATTTTTTTTTTTCAATAATTGTCTAATCGCAGAAATAATATCATCATCTTTTCCCCCCATTGGAAAACGAATTCGCGTTGTTCTCTGTGGCCGTAGCTTTACGGATACACGCGACTCGGGGGAAAAACTTGGTTAAAAGTTTTCGCCCCTCGACAATCTAGGGGTAGCAGAAAGAGGCGCGGAGAAGGCAGGGGTTGAAGCGCGCGGCTCCGCGCGGCGCGGCGCGTCGGGTCGCCCGGCAGGGAACTTTGAGAGCGTCTACGAGGCGCGCACGAGGTCGTCGCGTACCGCCGCGGACCGCTGCCAGTTCCCGCTCTGCGGCCGCGTCGGTTGGAGCCACGGAGCAGAGGGTCTACTGATAATAAAAGGAAGAAATATAAGAAAAAATAAAGAGAGAAAGAGAGAGAGAGAGAGAGAAAAAGGAAAACGAGAGAAATCCATCGTAATAATAATTTCCGCTAAATAATCGCTATTTTTTTATCACCACGAAAACCCGAAAGGAGAAAACAAAAAAGAGGAAAAGAGAGAAAAGAAAAAAAAAAAAGAAAAAAACAACCCAAAAAGACGAGAGAAACTACCCTTCCCCCCCGGGCGGATTACTTTTCATAATCTTTCCAACTAGTTACTCTTCAAGACTCTAAAAGTGTTCGTCGCGAGGTGTTGGGGTTCCGTTCGCGCGCGCTAGCCGTGAGATATTGATTTCCTCTCTCACTCCCACGAGGGCTGCTCCTACACGGAACACGACGCCGGCAGAGTCGGAACTTGCGCGCAGGGTTTTCCTTTATGCTTTTATACGGCACGCGGCCTACAGCTACGGCGGTGTGGTCCGCGCGCTTCCAAACCCTGGATTAAGCTCGTATATATAGTATATAAAAGAAGGGGGATGCCAGGGTGAAAGGTGGCTTCTTATACCGTTGAAAATAGGGTGGTGGGTAGTGGGTAGTGGCCCGTCAAGGAAAAAAAATTTGCTACACACGTGGCTTATACCAATTCCTGAATCCCACTACCGTAGGACAATTTTTTTATTTTTTTTATTTTCATTCAGTTTTTTCCAGGGTTATCCCCAGGTGACTGACGTTTCTGTTTTCACTCCCCTCCTTAATGAATTAGTCCTAAATTGAACGAAATTCAATGCCACCGTACAATCTAATCCCAAACTCCGATCAACCCCTATTCCATATTCCTCAGAGTTTGGAACTGCGTAGACGACGTCCACGTGTACCGCTCCATATCTCATATACCTACTCGATTAATCATAGTTTCATTACAACATCACGAGACTAATAATAAGGGATGATTTTATATCGCGCGGTAAAATTCCGATCTGGTTATGTAATGGTGAACGGATACCCCGATCTTATCCCTCGATATTAATCGCTCCGAACTAACTGCAGTGGGACAGGTTTTTCCCATTTGAGATCCTCAGGTGCTTTGTAACTTCGCAGAAGAGTCGCCATATTGGATCATGCGCTTACCCTCCGCCCTGTCGCGGTCCACCAAGTGACTTGAAACTTTTTTTATTTACAAAGTTCGGGATCCCCACCCACCCCATCCCGCCGCACACCCGCCCCCAGTACTCATCCCCGTCGGCTAGCAGGCTACCCCTAGTCGTCACCCTCTCCCTTCGCGATCCCCTGAGTCCGCGCCAGCGCAGCCCCCATGTTTGAAATAAACTTTCGTCAAGTTCTGATCGCGGAGGAAGCCGGCGCGCAGTTGTTTTTCACCAGTTTCCCGGCAAATCTACTCATCGTCAGAGGACAATAATTTTCTATACGCAATAACTTCTATATATACATTACGTATTCGTATGTACATGCGTAATATGTACGTGTATGAATCTCACGGAGAGTCGCGTGCTGTAATTCGCTGTGTCTCTGTACCGTCTCCGTGCCTACGAAACAGTCAAATAAACATTAATCAGACGAGTCTACGGGACTTATCTCCTCTACAAAGTGTCGGAAGTTTGATCCTGCGAGTGAAGTGCGAATGATGTGATTCCGAAAGTGAGTGAGATAGGGCATGGGCAATAGTCAGCTGTTTGACGCGCGTGCTCCGTAAGCCCGCGCTACGTGAGTTAAGTATCCAGCATCCAGCATCCAGCATCGAGAATCGAGCATCCAGCATCCCCACGCCACTTATTACCATACAATTTTCTTCTCCGCCCCCGACCCATGCGGGCTGGATATACTGCGGATTATCATCAAAGTGATTGAATAGTTTCATCGGATTCATGCATCGCTGATACATGGCCTGTTTACAATAACGAAAACACACGAGACTCGTGACTCAGTCGGATTACACGAACAGAGTAGGTACCTCAATCATACTTGCGCTTTATTGTAACGCGCGAAGTTTAACGAGTACAGAATTAGTCGAGCAACGAAATCGAGGGTTTTGGCTGATGATGTAAAGCTGGAAAAAATGTACAACACGCGCGCGATTTTTCCGTGCGCAATATTCACGTGCTTGACGGTTCGGAGCTTGTACCATGGAGCAGCTTCTTGTCGTATGAAAGAAGACGGATCGCTGCTTTAAAAGCGTTCCAAAGCGTTAAACGAAGCGTTGCAACTCACCACTGTATGCTACAATTTGTTAGTACCTACCCACCTGCCGGTGTGCTTCAACGACCCATTGTTCAATCCGACTCGTACTTGTCTTAGAATTTGAGCTTTTTCACACGCTATACTGGCACTGCGTTTCTGAAACTATCTGTGAGACTGAGAATATATACCTGCGAGCTGTGAAGCCCAATTCACGCTGTGAGATTCGCCAATTTGATGATTATTTACGTAGGATCGCGGAGAAAAGAGTCTGGGGTTATTATATTACGGGATTGAGTCTGTGTAGTAACGTGGGTATAAAAGTGCCGATATGAACTTTAATCCGGATTGCAGGAGTCCTGACAATCTCATTAGCACGTTATTTCTATTCCGTGGGTCTACACAGTGTTGTCTGCATTGTGTTTGAATATCGCGAAGTGGCTATATTAGAGGGCTTTGGGATGCTGCGGAGCGTGTGGCGAGCCACGATTCATCTTTAGTATGTACAGGGCGCACGCGTACTGAAAAGTTCGTAATTGTAAACTGTAATGGTATAGGTTCGCGTCTATCTATCTCCCCATCTATATATCTGCACGGTCCGCTCCATATTTCTCCCTCTGCCTTTTCATCAGACACTTGTCCCTTTTCCACATTTTTTTTCTTCATTTTTTATTTCATTTTATTTTTTCATTTTTATCACGAAGTATGCGGGCTGTAGGTATATTATAGTGAAAGGAAAATTAATATTAATGGGATAACTTTTAATAGCTTTTTTTCCCCGACGCTTATAGTAAATATACTCAAGAATTTAGAATTTATATTAAGCCCATATTTTATTGTCATAAGTTATTCAATTTAATCACGTTTATACCAAGTTTCGAAAATTTATACCTTCTTAAAGGATATCGATAAACTTTCAACGCTATACATAAAAATATAGCTACATCCTCGAATTCGTCGCCGAAAAATACATTTGCATACAAACCACATCATCTCGTCCTTCTCCAACGACAATGAATTTCACCAATTTTATATTTACCTAATTTTTATAGTAATTCACCTTATATTGCATATAATTGACTCTTGCTGCACAAATGTATACTGCGTGGTAGACTGTAGTCGCATATACTCGATAATCGGGATATATATTATCCGACTAATTATTTAACAGCCTAATTGGAACGGTAATTAAGTCATTAAAACATCATAACTGTACAGAGTATTGCGTCTTTTATTTCATTTTCCCGCTGGAATATTCGGCTGTTAATATTCGTTTTTATACTTGCTGATTAATTTTTCCGGCGTGTCGCGTAACCGTCGCGATAAATTGGAGTGAAATTAATGCATTCAATTTTATAATCGCATAATTTTTACAACCGGCGAATTTAAGTATATTTACAGTATTGTTTTTTCGTAGATCTGGTTTTATTCCAAACAAAATTCCAGTTTCCAACATTTTGTAAAAATTATTAAACCGTGATGTTATTCCGGTATAGCTAAAACGCGGTTTATAATTACACTTAGGATGAAACCGGCCGGGAAAGAGGTAAATTGAAAATCAATGATGTATTTATCTACCATCGATTTCGGAAAAATATTTGGCCCGCCTTTTACAATTTGCGCATACCTATACCCGCGGGCAGCTTTTTCAGTAATTAACAATAATAGCTTACATAGGGTTTAGGGGTAGGTATGTGAAAGAGTTATTTCACTGTCAACGAACGATGCGAGACTTAGGCATATACCAAGCTTTGAAATCTTCAAAAATCATATCCAAATCCGGGTTCTAACAGAGGCTTTGTTCGAGAAAAGGGTTGGAAAAATTACTCTCGATTTGGGACGATGAAAAGTACTGAATTCAAAGAGAGAGAAAGAGGAGAACAATATTCTTATTCAGCTCTCGACGACTTTCCTTAACTCGTTCGACCTCCGTTCGCTTCAATCTTTCCCCGTTACATTTCTCAATTCTTTTCCCTTCTTATTTCTTCTTATTTATTTACCTATATATATCTCAGAGAAATAAAAGAGCCAGAATAATCTCACCCCCCCCGTCAAAGGCAACGCGTTATTCAAAAGCACTGTTCGCGTATGGTATATAAAATCCTTTGAGATCCCACCTACGCATTTCTAGATTTGTATTTTATAACATTATTTCAAACAACTCGCACGAATTTAACACATGATTTGACTATCATATATAGGCCAGATTCTATAGGCATCTCAATATACATATTGAATTGCAAAATGTATGTAGTAAACGGAACTGCAGCGTATCGTAACTGATCGCGTATAAAAAACGAATTGACCAAATTCATGGATGAATTTTGTACAAAATAATTCACGAGGCGGATAGATTTTCGGAATATGATATAATATGTAGTACGTATACGATGTTTCTGTATCACTGTCGCATACCTACATCTATGCTTTAGCCATGGGAAATGGTGAGTTTGAAAGTCTGCGAATGTTTTTGATTGAGGAAGAACAAACTATATCGACCATTACGAGACCCGGAGCAGAAAATAAGGGTCAGAGTTGTAGGTGGGCAAGTGGGCAGGTGGGGTAGTACCGAAAGTTAAAATCACATCATTTTATTTAGTTACTTTATGAGTTCGCCTCGCTACCCACTCTGCAGACCCCGCGTCGAGTTCTACTAACTCCCGCCTAAAGTTTGTTGGAAGTTTTTCCACCCACCCCATCAACCGGCTGGGGGTCGTTGAGGGTGGCGAGATACGGGGGTGAGGATCGGGCTCCAGACTGTGGTAGGAGAGATGCGCGTTTCGAGGAAACCGGGAGCGCGGACCTGGGAAATAACGGAAACAGGGGTAGTTCGAGCAGACATTCGTCAATTTTAGGTACACGGATACCCATATCTATACGCATTTATGTATTTACCCCTGCGAACACCTACTTGCGAAGCAATTAATTACAAAACCCGAGGGTACAAACAGGGTGATTATTTGATGGGAGAAATTCCCGAGACGCTAGTCCTCCGACTGTAAGGTGTAACAGAAATTCACTTGTTAATTTCAACACTTAGTATTTGAATAAATTTTCAAGCACTCCGAACAGCTACGACATTTGACAGATATAATAATGTAAAAGGAACCGCGACGAATATAGGTATGCGCATAAAACGCGCCCTTAGGAAGCTGTGGCTTTTGATCAGAGATGGAAAGAGCTTGAGTTCGAGTTATTGACAAATGGATTATCTGTTCAGAATACGAATGTTTATTAGGCTCCAATTTTTTACGCTTTTTCCCATACATCTGCGTGATTGCAGAGCGGGCAGCTCTGTTCATTCGAATATCAGCCCTTACTTTATTTCGTCATCTTTGAGATATTTCATTCGGAGTGATTCATTCAATTGCTTGACATCACGAACAGCTCATGTCGCGGGTACATGGGTCTGAAAATATCATTTAGCAGACAGTTTCGCGTCGGGGTGGAACGAAAAGATCCCAGACGTTAAACGCCGGCGTAAAAGCTGATGCTTCATTTTACAGCTATACGTTTTACTTTCTCGAGGGCAGCGGAGCTCCGTTCTCGTTCGATCAATTCATCGAATTAGGTACATTCTGTACAGATACAGCTAGAATCATATCAATCAAACGTCGCTTGTCAACGATGCGAAGAAAATCTAAAGGGTGAGATTCGCAATTAGTGAATTTCTCGAGGAGTTATGTATTACGTAATTTGCGAGAGATTGTTAAGCTCCCTTGAATCGATAGCGAGTTAAGTGCTCGAAGAGTTTGCTTCTTTGGAAAACCAGTTCGTCCTATACTGATTGGCTATTTTGTTGAGGGAAAAAGTTAAACGCGAACGTCACCCGTTGAACTTTTCTAATTTTCCAGAATATAAAACACACAGCGACACGCGAGTCCGCCGCGTGTCCGTACAAAGTTTTAGCTTGAAATTACTTCGCTCTAGTGTCTCGACGAACGAAGAACGTCTCGAACTCGCGGGTATTACAACTAACCGCAAAACTCTTCGCCTACTTCAGCCACTTTGGCCACCCATAATACTGCGCCAGTGTCTTTCGCTAATCGTCCAACTTTGTATAGTACATATTATGTACATCTATATACCAGCAGAGAAATCCCGAAGGACTTTGAGACATACTTTTTCACTTTTTATCGAAAAAGTGAATCATTCGGAACCGGTTCCTTGGGCCTCGAGAGCTTGTAGCTACTACAATTATACTATAATCGATTAATTATTCTTCGACTAGCTTCTTGGTCTACCACGAATCGGCGAAGAGCCGAAGAGCCGAAGAGGCAATCCGGGGAATACAATGGTCGAGGGATATTGGCAAAGCTCCATGGGTAACAAAAGCTCGATCGACTAGGGCGCAGGCTCGTTGAGTAGAGCCAGATAGAGAGGAGCGGAGAGGAGAGGAGAGGAGAGAAGAGAGTTCCCCAGCCCTCGATATATAGGGTCGAGGTGAAATTCATTCAGGAAGCATTTATCTCACCCCGATCACTCGGATGAGAGCATTAGAAGGAAATTAAGAGTGATCATCAACTCTGATCTGAAACAGTAAACAACAATTTCGAATATTTGATGTTTCGATGGACTGCCGAGGCACCGAATACGATTCAATATCATTGTTCGATTATTTCACTCGCTCGACTTTAGAATTAATTTGAGAAATGAACTCTTCCCCAATTTCATCAGACCTAGACGTTTCATTATTCGAATTCTGAATCTGATTGATAAATTTGGGATAGGAAAATTGTTGAAATAGTTGATAGATGTATCGGAGTTTAATTAGCTCGTGTTTCCGCATAGCTAATAGTTTAGTTATTCCAACTATTACAGCTTTGATTTGTTCAAGAGATCGATTATGTCGATTGAGGTTGAGGGTGGGAGGATAGAATACATGCGACGATAATAATAACGTCGGTGATAATAATAATAATGTTTTAGTCATCCAGAGAAGTTTCGAAGCTTAATGCTTCGCCGCTCTTGTAATTTAACGCGGCCAAATTAACTTTTCAGTTTTACTCAAGTTCGCGAACAACTTGACTTCTCTGCTTCTCCTATACTGTAAAACTTCCGAGCCAACTTTTTAAGTATTTCACGAGTGGTTTGTAGAAAGATTGACTTTTTGGACTAAAAAAATATTTCAATTACATATACCTTGGATGTGTACATAGGTATACATATACGCCCCGGGTTGTTCTTTCGGTACGATATCATTATTTTTACATTCACTGACCTATAATAAAAAGGTGACTGAAAAATAACAGTAATAACCGAATATCGCTTCGTTACGTTATACTGATCAATGTAATCTCTTGTATCTCCGAGTTCTTATTGGATTACATCGTCCTCCTATCGTAATTTCCATAAGCCGAGGTGAAAGCGTGCGGATACCTGAATTATCCTTGTTTGAATATTTTATTGATACAGATATTTTTGTTTCATTAATTAGGGCAGCCTCAGAGAGATGAAATGATCATTTGACCCAGAGAATTTCTTGCTCGATGAAGATTAATTTTTTTTGTTCTCTCCTCTCCCTTTTCCTCTGCTACATTTCCCCAATTTTCGAAATTCGAATAATTCTCCGATAGTTTACCCCTCGAGTTCTTTTCTTCTTCATCTTATTTTTTCATTCCTTTTCTTTTTTTGTTTTTGTCTCATGCCTCGTAAACTCTCGAAAACCAAGGTAATATAGAGGTGTAAGCAATTCCTTCCAGTTATCCTCGCTCCCCGAACAATCCTATGCTTTTATAGCTTCTATAAAGTTCCAGTTAAGCACTATACCCTCTTTCAATGCTGTGCTCCTGTTTATTTATTTCTACCTATCACACGTCTGGCTCAAAAGTGTTCTTATTCATATAACATCACAGCCTCTTCCTACCGCAAGTCCGAGCACCGAGTTCATACACAATGCCGATATCGTAATTGTAGTACACGTGGAAGGCAGCTTCTGGTTGGCTTCTAATCATTTCCGTCTTTCAATAAAGAAATAGACAAAGAAAAAACAAGAAAAATAAGAGAAAAGAGGAAAAACTGTATCACAATGTTCCTATACTAGAAAAGTTAACAAAGAATTGTGCTTCATGTGTTGATTTTATACTCGGTTCCGGAGCACCCTGTACGTTTGTTCAGTAGTAGAGCTTTCGACCCCCCCTCGGTTGGTTCAACAGCTCGCGACTTTACCGAGAGTTTTCGCGTTAACTATATATAGGTATAGAGTGAGGTATATAAATATATCAGCTAGTTCCTATCGGTTTGTCTCTCTCTCGAAGCTCTCGCTCTGGCTATCCTTGTTTAGTAAAACTTTCCTGTGATGAGCTTTGTTGGTCGTTTCCCAACAGGACGAAAAAGTTAAATGTGAAAGTTTTACTCGATATTCACGAAAGGGATGCAAAGATAAAAGTTACTCGTTCAAAGATTCGCAGACGCGGTTCAAGCCCGTTGAGAAAGAATCGCGCGGCCGCGGCGGTGGGAACGGTGTGGAAAGTTGCAAAAGTGATAACTCGTGTATCAGTTGAACATGTCCCCAAATTTCGCACCAAATTCTGAGCTTGAACTTCCCTTTACTGAACTCTTATAAGAATCCCATTCCTTTCTGAATCCTGAAAGCAACACACGTGGATCACATCAAGTGCTTTAAGATCGAAGACAGCAAAGTCTTAAGAATAACTGGGCCATAAATTGGGAATTGTTCATCAAACATTTTTGTATTAAATACTGAAATTCCCGTCTTTACATAAGTACATGTGATTCTTATGGATGGGAACCGCAAACAGTATTTCCGTAGCGATCAGTATATATGGAGTCTTATAGAAGTCTGACTTGGTCGCGAGGAAAGCTTTTGTTCCGCCCGTAAAGTTGTCGGGTTGATTTACTGCTTGTCGGTGCCCTTCGGTAAGCAAAACGAAGGGTATTGATTGGCTGCGTTCATATAGTACTTGTCGTGCGAAGGAGTTTCGGATCTAAGTTTAAAGTTAAAACTTCATCATTTGTTGTCTTTCTCTCCTTTATTTCTCTCTTCCGTTCTTCCCTCGTTCTTTTTCCATCTCGTTTTAAAGGATCAAATAAAAGAAGATCGATTAGTCTAAAAACTTTTTCGGAGCCATTTTTTACCCATCTTTTTATTCTTTTCTTTCTTCTTCTTCTTCTTCTTCTTCTCGGCTCTTGCTCCTTGTCTCTTAATAATTTAAGCTCATAGCTGTTATACTTTTCTTGTTACTTTTTTCTTTTCCTTTTCGTTCTTTTCTCCTTTTTTTACTCTCGAAAGAAAGTTTCATCTAATCTTAACTCCTCCATTGTTTTTTGAACTTCCATACAGGATGGCGGCAAGAAAGACAAGACAGAATCACTCGATACAGCATCTTCTGGAGCTGCCGTCGAGTCGGCCCACACGCAAGACTCCCCCCGAGCCTGATAAAGAACTTCAACAACCCTCCGCTGCCCCGACTCCTCGACAAGTGCCGATAACTGTTTTGCATCCTACACCAAAAAAGGTAAGTGTGCGGTTAAGCTTTGAGATAAAAGAAAAAAATTTTTTTTTGAATAGTTCACGAAGGCTAAGCGATTGTTCGAGTTTTTTTTATTAAAAAAGTATACTTTATTTTCATAGCAATTAATTAATTGATCGAAACAGAATTCTTTTGCCTACGATATATAAACTTGAGAACAATTCTATTCGAGAGTGAAACGACAAATTGGTTCAGTACTAAACCGTTTTTGAAAAGAAATGGGCACCGTCATTCGTGGGAAGCTTAAGAAAGCATGAACCTCGGGGCGAACCTCAAACGAACCTCAAACGTAAACGAGGCGCTATCCCCTCCATGTACAAAGAAACAGACCGATTTACCTTCAAGCTCTTTGGCGAATTTCCCGGGTGAACCTAGGCCTGTATAATCGATAAGTATAAGATATACGCGAAATAATAAAGCCTCGGAAATCTTTGGCAAACGGAATTCTGGGAGATGAATTGTTCAACATTTCGCTCGAATTGTTTGACCCCGAAAGACGTGAATTTTCTTTCCCTAATATATATTGAAATTTGAAACTTTGGATGCAAAATGATTCACGAAAAAAATTCAAGACCTTGTAGAACTCGAAGCCTCGCTTAAAGCGGTGCGTAAATGAGACATGAAAAAAAATGAAGACGGTATTCTTCAGCGGTTCGGGGCTGGAAGAACTAATCAGAGTCTATGAAGTAATAAAAGTATAATGCCCCGAAGAGAGGTGGCAAACTTGTACAAAAAATGGGTAAATTGAGAAAGATCAGAGCCCAATATCGGCTCCGGAGTTCTCGATAACTCCCAATCAGATATTTACCAAGTAGGTAGGTATATCTTTGAGGAAGACTTGGTTTACCTTCGCATCAGCAAATAAAGGTGACTTTATTATTTCCTGTGGGAGCGACCGGGTACTCCCGGCTTTGGACGATGGCCAGGAAAACATTTGTAACTCTGCCGTAAACAGTCGAAAGTTTTCTGCTTTTTCAAAACCGTAAACGATTCGATAGATAGTCGCAGTTGCGAGTCTATTCCGGAAGTCGGTTGGTTTGCACAACCCGTTTAGATTCGCGTATACCCATACAGTTTGACGTTGTTCTAACAGAAAGCGCGATAAATTCTTTCATCGAATTCGCAGCTAACCCCTTCCAACGCAATTGCAATTTATGAAGTAAAGCTTCTGTAATTCTGGAGCTCAATATTTCCTACATAATCATATATCAAAGACAATAACTCTCGTGATTATTTCAGAGAACAAGATCCCTTAACTCTGGATTTATACTTGCGCAGATTTTCATCACCGTGTGTGTATATATATATGCGGCTGAACAGTCGATCATTGAGTAGATGCTCGTGAGCAGCCAATATATCTGTTCGTAGGAAGGAAATACCGTATATAGGTACTAGTTGATATGAGGAGATTATTGGTATTTCTTTTGTTTCGCTTGCTATACATTGGCCAATCGATGTAAGTAAGTAATTGTTTTATTACGTGCTTCGAGTGGACTTAGTCGATAAAGCTCAAGCACAAAGATGCGGTGGATATTGCTTCTCGATGTACGAAAATCTCAAATATTTACCGTCTTACAATAATTAACAAGAGATCGTGTCTCTGGAGTAAAAAATAATGGGGAAACTGAAAGAATGAAAGAAGCTCTATCGTCATTCGACCTCTTCGTCATCAGGAGGTATAACCTACATATTCTTAGATATCCTATCACATAATCTGTCCTCGGAAGTAATCCGCTGAATAAATTTCCCCGAGCAATCAACAACGAATAAACTAGCTCGAAGCATTTCCAGAATTGTACTAGGGAAGTACTTGGCTGGTTAGAACAACAAAAATATCGTTACGGATCTAGATTTAATATTTTCAAGTATTAATCAGCGGTAATAATTCATTCGAAATGGGTTCGGCCCGATTTTCATCCGGTAGTTCCGGTATCGATTCACCACTGTTTATTTTTCGAAAGGCAATGGGTTGTTGCGGACCTGCGGCAGGAAGTTGGGAATGCCTGGATATCAGGGGTGGTTGGTTCCGGCGATATGGACGTAGGTGTATACACGTATTAAAGGCGAATTCGTACTCCAAGAGGCGTAGGAATCAATCAATTTGGGGATTAAACGATTGATGGGTGATCAGGAGCCGCGACCTTTGTCCGAATCTCGGACATTGTTTTCCGCTCCGAAACTTTGTTCTTTCCTTTCTATTATCTCGGTGGTGCTTTTCGGTCCTACGTCGATTCACTCTGAATCAGATCCGATCAAGTTGTCGATTCGAATGTGTACGATGTTATTCAAAATAGATCACATTGCCAAGTGTGGAGGGAACGTAGCGCCTACCTACTTGGGGGAAATCTAATCATCGTGATTCATGCTTATCCGCGTGGCACGCGGTCCTGACATATAATTCGCCACAATACACCCGCGCAACGGTGAGTAAAGCGAAACAGTCTTCGGGCGATGAATATTTGAATATGGAAAAGCGGTTCGAATATGAAAGCGAACGGTGTAATTGGTTATAAAAATAAACTGCTGCTGCTCCAGTTTGTCACAGTGTCGTTATCGATCATAGTTGGATATAGGTACCGCAGTAGTACAGACTAGGAGATTTATACATCTATGCATACACAGACTTGCACGATAAAGCTCCCAGAGCTAATGTCATAGTATTAATATCCAATCCAATATAATAGATGGCAAAGAGAAGAAGAAGGAAGAAAAATAGAGAATTCTTTTTCTCCATCTTTGGGGGAAAGGGAGGCTGGATATGATTTTAAACTTTATGGTCATATCCGCGATTAAGCTATAGCCCATTAATCGCATATCTTTTCGCACCGCAAGCCGTTCCAATGCTGCGTTTAACGCCTATTTTACTGCCATTGTTACGACGCTATTATTATCAAGTTTCGAAGGTATAGGGTTGTGTCTGTTCAAGGTATAGCTACGGTGAAGAGGAAAGCGCGTGAGTTGCCGACGGCGGTTTAAACTTCGCCTATCTTGGCTTTATCGACTATGCGAGTTCAGCTCTGGATACGATATGTGCGTATCACATATCACGCTCCTTATACGTCAAATCATATTCCGAAAATCTGATCATTGAGATGCTTTCGTATGTGAGAAAAATTTCACTCGCAAAAAAATCACCATTTCCTTTGAGATATTTGTTCTTCGGATTCGCACGGGTCTCTGAATTTTTGCCAAGACGAAAACGATCTGGTTATCGACGCTGAGGGTATAATCTGATTTCCAAAACGCTGCGTGATATATCACAACTCATGCATATATTACCTAAATGTTTGCAAAGTTTGCCAAGCTTGTTTAGCTAGAAGGAACCGATGACGTGTCTCAACGTCAAAAGCAAGTATGTATAGCTCAGCTTTCGGAGTATCTATTGGCACCTTTACCTATGTAATATAGAATATAGAAAAGAAAGAAGAAAGAGGCCTTTTTTCCCTGGGAAAAGTAAATTTTCAACCGACAGAAGGCGATCAATGAAACGAGGAATCTTATTTTACTTCTCACGCACGGTTGGCTGGCTGGTTGGTTGGTTGAAAACAAGAAACGAGCTATGCACAACTTTCTGCGTCTGTATTTTCCCCCGCAAAAGTGTTACTGTTCCGTGTGTATGCGGTTTGTCTGAGCTTTGGCTACCTATTTCATCGCGCGTAACGATTTTTAAACTTTGTTACAAAGTTTCTCGCTACTCGGCGGAGTTTCAGGGGAAGTTTGGAAAAGTTTTTCGATTGGTAGGGGGCTGCGTCGTTCATTCCACCCCTAGTTTCTTAACGTAGTTCCGTAAAACACCGAGACGAGTCGCTCGACGGTATCGCGCTGGGTGGAAATTCCGGATGGGGATGTTTCTTGCCAGGTTCAGAAAGGCTCGTCGGTAATACAGCCTCCGGCAATATCACACCGTGTTAAGGGTAGTTTTCGCCCTGACTTACCTACCAAGCTTACCGTCTCTATTTCCCAACAATTATTCACTTTCACACCTGCAAACTTCTCGAAATCAGACAATTGAACGATATTGCAAATTTTTCAATATTTCTTCGAACATTTTTCGGCTTTTCACGACCGGAAGTTATCCTCATACATCCCTTATCCACGATAGAAAATTTCCACGTAGATAACTCCCGGATCACTCACCCTGTAGGTAGGTATCTGATCTCACGATGGTGTTATCCAGTTTATCCTGCAGAACCGACTCATAGTCGAATCATACAATTTCAACGAATCCTGTAAATATCGACAGACGTTACTGCTATCGTACCTCAAAGCTATCACTGCCGTTATAGTCGACACGTGAATTCGTTGGAGAGATTTCTACGCAAATTCTATATTCGGTGTGGTAAAAAATGAGAATTGACATTTTTTTCCAAAAATCAGTCAGGAATTCTCTGAGGTTTTATTCAGCGTTAATTGGGTGATATTTTTGGGAAATTATTCCAAGTTACGAGGATAGTCTTCGTGATTAGATCTCGCGGTTATTTTAGAATGGTAATTATTTCAGAGTCAGGATTAGGGCAGGCATTAGTGGCATCGTTAAATCAAGGCTGCTAAGACGCGCGCCACCAATCAGACGCCTGCAGTGCTGCGGTATGGGGTATAAAGTAGAGGGACGTGGCAGGTAGGTACCTGCATGTAATTGCAACATCGCTGCAGCGGGCGGATTAACAACGTAACTAAGTTACTCCCGGAGTCTGCATAATACAGTCTGTGAACTGTAAATCTGGTACACGGTTGCCATTAATATCGAAGTGCAGTTTTCGGCGAAAATTCAGTTCACGCGCTATGTGAAATTAGCCGATTAATGCAATTGAATTTTCTTTGAATTCGGATAATCCTTACGGGGAAATGAAGAGCGAAAATCCGAAGAAGAGGGCGATAAGTTTCTATAGTTCGCGGTCAATTTCATTGAGTATAAGATATTTGGGGACGTATTTGCGTCACCGTCTTATTCAGACTTGGCTCGCCCCCGGCTAAATAGCTAACTTCGTGCAACTATCCCAATAGATTATGATTATTGTGGAGGAACGCCATGATTTATGCAATTATCATAAATTTGCCCCTTCCCATTCTGCCACCTTCTGTATGCTTAAGGCGCTCATCCTATTCATGGAAATTCAATAGCATATTATGCGTCCGTTAAAGGTCCATTCACATGCACCGCGGATCTTCTGAGATTAATTATATCGCCATATCGATAATTGCGATGAAAATAATGTTAGAATTACGAATATCTAAGGAACGAAATAAAGGATATAGCTGGAGTGGCTAATTAAAAAAAATTCAAACTCCCAATCTACGCGTTTTGTTTGTCGAATTTTAGCGTACTTGCGAATTATTGTTGGACGATACTCATTACTGAATTTATGGTCGAATGAAAGTTGGTACTTTCTTTGAAAAATCTTGTTTAATCTGCTCTGTTGTTCTTCTCCTTATTCTTCTGAGTGAACGAGTGTTTAAAAATTGTTTATTTAAATTCTGGTACTTCAACTTCTCTGTGTTCAATTGTATAATTATATTTCAACGATATAGCAGCTTCGGTAGGAGAAAATTCCGTATCTAAGCAGACGCCTCTGCTTTAAGGTTTTATTTCCTACGGCTATACGTATCAAACAAAGTTTGCAACAAAGTTTTGCGAATCAATAACGGACCAACCCCTAACCAGTCGCACCAAACCACGAGAGATGGCGATGAATGTACTCTTCGCCAACTGCAAGCTCCCTTCCGAACTGCAATACCGACTCAAATCTACCGCATCACTTCGAAATACAAAAAATTTCAACCTTTTTTTTCACCCTGCAGATATTGAAATACGGATTTGAAAAGGTTCCGCAAAGCTTCGTTGAAAAAATCTTTTATAAAATACCCGAGGAAGTAGTATACTGTAAAAAACGATCGTTTCTCGATCAACCCTTGCAAGAAATTGGGGAGGAATAATGATCGAATGATTTCTGCTGACACATCCTGTGATTTCGTCGTTTTTATTTTTTCTCCATTTTTTCTTTCACTCTCAGTTTCATTCTCTCTTCCATTTCGGCTGTATATTACCTTTCTCGAGGTAGAGGAAGGAGGTTGGCTTGACGCAATTTCTCCACTCTCTCGCGCGCGCGCCCCCAGGATATAAATGAGAGAGAGTAAAAAATAATCTTGTATGGCCTCGTTCGCTGGGGATTGTGGGATTGCGTAGCGGTAGTCGACAACCAGACCCACCCTCTATTCCCAGAAAGCAGTAGCCTGCAGTGCTCGTTCTACCTTATACCTACAGCTACTGGTTACTTCATTCTACTTTATTTAATTTTGCGGCACCCCACTGACATATTGCACGTTATTATACCCGCAGACCACGAATACGAGTACAGTACGACTCGCCAATTCCCATACCGTAGCTACAAGATTACGCTTTGCTATCTCTAGCTCTCAGCTGATTATTCTGAAAAGTTCCCTTTCTTTTTCTTCATTTTGTTTTCCCGCTCCTTTCACGCCCTCGGTATCTCAAAAAATACAAAATACTAGAGGGGCTGCAGAGATCCCTTCGAAATTCTAATTGCGAGGTAAAAATCTGGAGCGTGGGAACCGCCAAGCATATGTAGGAATTAGGCGTTTGTTAGAGGGTCGTCCCGCTGGCACGCGCAACGAGAAAAAGCAGCCCTGCTTTTTCCAACCCGCATACCCTCTCCGAGGGCGAGGTGAGGCCGTCGTATTAAATAAATCTCTTTAAGCGGATTAGAGACTGGCTTTCCGGTATTTTAACACCACGTTTCCGAGTCCTAACGCGGGATTAAGCAGACCCCGTACGGATTTTCGAGCTTGCTTTTCGCTTTTTTACCTTTCATTCACCTCCGCCCTTCTCCAGCTTTTCGAACCGAGTGATTTCACGCTATTGACACAGTTTAGCGAGAAAGAAACGAACGTGGTCTATAAATTGAGTTATCATATACTCAAACGACGATTTAGTATTTAAAATACGGTTAGAGGATGAGAGTGCACGCGCGTAGAATAGCCACCCTCGCCACGAGGGAGTAAATTTTTATGAATGAACGAGCGAGCAGAGGACGCCTAGGCGTGCAGGGGTTCGCGCCCTGTCAAAAGACTCTTCTCCGCTTCACCTCGTCTCCGTGGCTCTTCGGGTTGGCATGGATGTTCCAGAGCCATGGAGTAGAGGTTGGGGGCGAGGTGTCGGTAAACGTACAAAAGAAGGCTTAACCCTCAGTGCTCCCAGGGGTTTATAAAAATTGTGTCAATTAGGGCGCGAAGGATGTGAAGGATAAAATTCGAGCCGAGGCGCAAGCGAGGGGTGCGCCCTAGCCTCCGTCTACGTCTCAGTATTATGCCAGATTCTCGATAGGCAATTTACCCCACAAAAGAATTTAAACAGAAGCTTTTAGCTGTATTAACTATTATTTTTACACCCTCGCAAAATTCCATGAATATTTTTTTTTTTGATTTTCTAATTTATATTATTTTTTAGAAAAAATCATTTCTGAGTCTATACTGTATTATTATTTACTAAGGATGCTAAGGGAGTGTTTGGAAATGGCCGTAGCGTAGCGCCGGGTTTCGGGGAGACTGCGGGGGTGTATTTACGACGTTACAATGCCCCGCGGGCTAATCCCTGCCCCCAGTCGATCCCCGGCTCCGTATATCGCCCCCTAGCTTCGGTCCCAGCTTCAGGGTGCAGTCCCGTACCAAATTGGACCCTGCACAGTTAGTCTATCCTTAGAAATTCAAACTTGAAGAATAAGATGTTTCGTCCTCGGTAAGAATGACGATGAATTAATCCACACGAAGATGAGCGCTGCTGCTCGGATCAAGGGTCGGTTTCGTATATCTTATGGATATTTAGACAGACGTCTGAATTGGTCCAATCATAGTTTATTGTTCGGGGCTAAAATTCGACGTCTAAACTCGCCCCAGTTTAAATCACTCTATAACCATCTATCTGCAGTATGTATTATACGCAGACGTGTATAAATACACTATACCCATATACCATATCTGAAGGTATAAACGAACTCGAGTCCTGCACACTCGATGCTGCCAGCTGAATACGCGTTTAGTTTTGCTCGCGCGTTCTATAATATTTCCCTCTTCATATCTCGCCCCAAAGTTGCCGGGGCTTACAGTAGAAATGGAAAGGGTTTTCCCTGGTATCGCGAGGCCGGAAGGGCTGCCGGGTTATAATGAAATATAGGCTTGCCTTGCCGTAAGACTGCATTAAGATTATACCTACTATAGGCGCCGTGCGGGCTCTGTGGCTGAAGGGTGAATCGAGTGGCGTTGGGGGGTAGGAGTTTGGAGGTGGCGTAGGGTGGTAGGTCGAAATAAGAGGAGGACGGAGAAGTAGGTGGGTAAGTATATATATATATATATTATATGTACATATATATGTATAGAAAGAGCGAGGAGATGTGAAGGGGTAAGGGATTCCTCGTACAGTGTTTTAATCAAGCTGGATTTGCTGCGGCAAGCCGTGCCTCCAACTTTCATTTTAGCCGAGCTCCGACGTGTCTCTTCTCCAACAAAATTTTGAAATTGTCCCGGATAAAACGCGATCCGTGTCACTCAGCCGCGAGGTGTAGTCCCCGAGTTCGTGATGCGAAGACGCAACGACACCATGGATCCATTCGTTATTGTTTACCAAATTCAATTCAACAAAACACCTCAGATATTCATATTCCCTCCTAATTTTCCCACGACATATCTCTCTGAAAGCTAACACACTTATAGAAACGGGTGTCGCTTAGCCGCGACTCGTACTTATTCACAGTTATCATCGTATCATATATATCTAAACCAATATGTATAACGAAGAGTAGAACTATATACGAGTAGACGTAGGAATTTTCTGTACCAGCAATTAATTGCAAATTTATCATCGGCAGTAAGGTAAACAGGTAATCCGGGTTTCGCCTAGCAATTTGGGCACGAGGCAGATAAGAGGGGCTCAAAATATAAAGTCGAGGAAATCCTTGGGGCTTAGTGCTTCGGCGGTGAAAGAGGAGAGAGAGAGAGGAGTAAGAGGACGTGGCGAAGGAGCTGGGGGACATCGCGACGTACCTAATCTATATTGGAACTGCTAACTAAAGTATTATGTACTCCGAGGTTTCGCGGGCCGACGCGACGCGCCGCGACGCTATACGTTGTCGAGGTGTGTAAGGGCCGGGGGAAAGTGGTAAAAGACGACGCGGAGCTTTCGAGCGGAAAGTTTGATCCATCGATAAAGCCGGAAGGTCCCGGAACTTTATCTATACAC
This sequence comes from Rhogogaster chlorosoma, assembly GCA_944452935.1. NCBI lineage: Eukaryota > Metazoa > Arthropoda > Insecta > Hymenoptera > Tenthredinidae > Rhogogaster > Rhogogaster chlorosoma. The sequence continues at coordinate 23,694,290 of OX101800.1, read as the reverse complement.
GGTTCGCGGGGCTAAACTATATAGAAACGAGAGGCGTACGACGGCTTTGAATATCCGCAGTCAGGCAATTAGCCGGAAGACAAAATCAGACTGTCGATTCCAACAAATATTAGATAATCTTCTCCTAGGCTGGTCGGACCAGCGAGGAATGGCTCAGTACCAATCTGCAACTACTTTCTGCACAACCTTCCTGACAAATACAAGCTTTGTGCGGCGACAATGGGGACTTTATTTCCGGCCCGGCTGGGTCTACAATGTAGGCACTACACTGTAATTAAATTCCCAAGCCCAAGGATTCGCGGAGGTTAGGCGAAACCCACCCGGCCAACGGACCAGCCCTGGTGGTAAAGGGAGTGTGCAAGGGATGGCGAGAGTTTGAACCGTAGCATATTGCATACTGACCGTATACTGCTTCACAGTTCGCCGTATTGTTCGCCGTATGTTTCCTCGCCATGGCCCACGGCTCGGTGAACCTAAGGCTGCAGACTACCTAACCGTCGTCTAAGATGAAAGATCGAACGCAGAGATGCAACGGCGTTAATGGACAGAGAATGGCCCTTGGAGTGTTTGAAATTTGAACGATGAGGAGATGAGGAGGATGATTTTTAATTGGCTAATGTTAAAAGAACGGGGGATGATGTCGAGTTAATTATTTTCTTGATAAAGTATGCTAGCTTGCACTTTGTAAGAAAAACAGGAGCTAGATAGGTATTAGCTATGCTGGTCTTCGCTCAGTTGCAAAACCAAGTTTACATTATAGAGAAGATTATGTAGGGAACCGCAACCCCCGCCTCATCTTACTTTTACCAAACTCCGATATAATGAACAACAACGCTCTTTAATTATTAATTGTAACTGAATTATAAGTTCGAAGCTTGCGCGGGCACCATCACCATCGCAACCGCCGCAGCTTCCTTGTTCTTTCATTACTATAACCAGACTGAGATTGGCTTTGTTGTTTGTGGGAAAAGCAGCGTTAATTTAATCTTGAAATCTGTAAGTTTATAAAATAACTCAGACCTGACAAGTTGCCCGGATACCTACACACTTTTTTTTATATATCTACGAAGCTACGCGATCCTGCACTAAAAATCAGAACATCATTTCTTTTCTTAATATATTCTATTACATATTACATAAAACTTGAAGATATATTACGATCAGAATTCGCGCGTTGTTAGACGCCTATGTGAAGCGGCGAACGCTAATGAATGCTTTATTGGTTCGGAGGTACACGTAGTAGGTACCAGAATCGTCTATGTCGGCGCGTGCCATACCCGCGTCCCCATCTCTGTGAAACCCATCAAATAGCTACTCACTAGCTTTTCAGAATGGAAATAGTTTCGAGCTGTTCTCCAGAGCTGATCACGATCAGCTTTATCTCGTGATTTTGCTACAAACATATATATGCCTTGAGCCAAGAGACTTTGAGATGCGTCTATTTAATCAATTATCCAGATTTTTGACTGTTACGGAAAAAACATTTGAACAAAAATTGAATTTCATCCCATCGTTTCTATTCCAGATATTTGGGGAAATTTTTTCAACCTGTTGCATCGCCGAAAGAAGAACAAATCTGAAACTATACACCCAAGTTCTTAGTTCATTCGAATAAGTTGTTAAAATTGTCATATTATTATGTAAAAATATATTTGTAGATATATAAGTTGGAAGTGTTGGTGGCAGCATCTGCAAGGGTCGTGTGCTGACCGCTGGGTGAAGGGGTCACGTTCTGGCTTGCCCGACCACCCGCTGTTTCAATTAGTCATGCTAACGTTTCGATAATTAATCTTAGAAGAGGGTTGATTTGAGCTGGATCGCTCCGGGCCAAAGGGTTATACGGGTTTTGTCTTATAATTGAACGAAAGTAATTGTTTAAAATATTTTTCAAACAATTCTCTAAAAATCAATACATACCTCCATGATATGTGTAGGTATAGAGCCGACTTACCAGGACGTGAGAAAATTCATGAATCTGGATGAACTCGTTTATAGATAGGAGGATAAAAACTTGCGAAGGGTTCAGCGTCTTGACCAAAGGGATGTTTAATGAATTTCGGCAAAAAATATAGTGGCAAAGGTACGGTATGCAAATTGAAAATCACGTTTGAATTCAGGCCACGTAGGAGAACAGGTCGTGCACTTAGTTTGGTGTTTGAGTTGGCGCCGGATACATATTTCAATCGTCAAGCTCGGCGGGGGGTTGTTTGCCGGTGACCAGAATTTAATATTCATCCAATCACAAGGGACTCGCTGTGGCTCGAAACTCTGTTTGCCTTTCCGCAACGACGGGTCAAAAAATTGTTCCGCATAACCAAGTATGCCGGTACGCGACATATATCACAGACTTTTTAAATTTCTCCGGCCCAAGATTGAATTTCATTTTTCAATTTTTACACTTTCTTCCTTTTTTCTTTCTTCTCTGCTCTCTATATCCACCCCTCCGATATTCAAACCACTGCGAAAAACTTCGCGGTCGAAATAATTTGCTCACAATTTTTCGTCCCGCGATTTATACTACATCGTATCTCTTATTAGAAGAAGAAGAAGCGACCCCCTTTTCCAGCAATAAAAAAAAGTTTCCTTATATATAAAGGTGATTCTCGTCGATAGAATCGAACAGGATTTCACTGAATTTCGCTGAACGGATGTCTACGTACAGATATGTATAATTTCCTAGAAAAGGCTTAGGAAATAGCATGGTGAGGGGTAAGTCCTTAGAGGTTGGCGGTGAACACCTGACCTGGGCCACCGATGGCTGCTTAAAACTTTGCCTGCAGCGATGTTGCAACTTCAACCATAGAGAGTTCTCCCCAAGGAGAGTAGCAGGTGAGATAGAGAGATTAGGAGAGATAGTCTGTTCGCTAAATCAGTGAATCTTCGAAGTGGATCGAAAAAATGTTGACCGTTTCATTTTTTACCCTCCAGTTCGATTGATGTGGTTGAATCTAGTGAATCGGAGGTAGATTCATGTATTCCTGGCATATATATGTATATGCAGTTGGAGTAAAAATATTCTTCAATTTCTGAGAGCATAGGTAGGTATTGTGCTTTGGTTTAACGAAGGTACGTATGGCCCCTGGTCATTTTCCCCCAATTTGTATTAACTGGTCTTGTTATACGTGGACGGAAGGTAATTATGGTATATATATATATAAATATTATGATGATTATTTTTTATAAATTCATCCGCTCGTGCTCTGGTAGCCCTCGAAACTCTGCCGTGGTTGGATTTAATTATTTCTGGAATTCAACGCTAATTAAGTTTGATCGAACGAATTCGTGGGTTTGTTGTCGAGTTTGGCCCAATGCTTACAAAACAACGATCCGACAATGTAAATTAAATTTATCAGCGACGGTGTATAATTATGGTTAAAAACTTTCCACGAGTTTCAAGTACAGTATATAAAACATTCAAGACAATAGAAGCCATTTTTTTTTTATTCCATCGTCGAATTAGGTGTTGCGTGAAAAACGTAGCCCTAATTAATATTTATGAATCGTCAAAGTTGCCAAATTCCGCTCCCCCTCCCTCACTCACTCCGACGATCCATTTCATTTTTCCTTTTTCAATAAAAAGGAAACGTGTTTCGTCTACACAATACATCCGCCGAAGAGAAGCAACTCTGAATTGTTACAAGCCGTTTTGTTCCATTTTCATTTTTAATTATCTCGGATACGCTGTCTCCGATAATATGTAACGGTACTCGTAACAGGCGAGATGAGACGTTGTTTTCAAAGAATGTTTGTTAATTCCAATTTCTATCTGCGCGTAGAATGATTCGCGGTATTTCCGGTTCGCCGCGAAAGGCATTCGATTAGCTTGATATCCGTAATTCGGCAAGCGCGAAAGGCAGGGAGCCAAAGCCTCAGCCTCTATTGCTCGCCAAGAAATTAGGGTGAGGTTTTTGAAGTTTCGGGTCTACAAGGAGGGGTACTTAAGGGCCACGCTTAATTTCATAGTCGTAGACGCGCCCTGGCCATGCGAGCAAGAACGATTGAGCTCCGAAAGTGCGTTATGGTTCGAGGGTTCGTAATTACAATGCTTACCAAAAGAGAAATGAAAAAATGAAAACGAACGAAAAAAATGGCGAGGGGAGAAAGCTTTTGTTTTACATTCTGCAGTTTTCCTTCCCATCCTCCGTCTCACAGTCGTATAGAATTAGCACGGGGGTTCATAAGGATAAGCGAATTTATTTGAAAATGCGTTAGTCACCGATGAACGCCGTTGGAAATCAAAACGTAAGAGATAGGACAGATGCTCTCGTCATGCATGAAATTAAGCCCACCCTTTGACTGGGAGGGTCTCGGCGCCACAGTTTGGTAATTGCACGGCAGCGCAACGGTGATTAATGTTGCTTGTTATTAGGACAAGACGCGAAGATGTTTTCAAGATGCCCGAGCCCAGGCTTGTCAAAGGGTTGTCAAAGGGTGCCTTCGCTTTACGCGCCGCCAGTAAACCTCGGCCCAACGCGCTCTAAAACCATTAGCTGAAGTATAAGTTACTGGCCCAAAAAAGAAAAACCAAAACAAAATGTTGAAAATTTAAACAGTCAAAAGATGAACGACGGGATATTATATCACCACGTGAGAAACTCCAAGTTTATTAACTATTTAAAGGTAGAAAAAAAATTAATAAAAATCCGATTCTAACTAGAAATTTTGATCATTATTCGACCCGAAAACGCGTCACGACTTTCCAATTTGTCGAACATTAAAGATGACGATTTCCATTTTGCGGTATCATTTCATCGTCGTTGGATCGTTGTCATCTTCATCGCGCATCTGGGCAGAGCGATAGCGATTACTTATGCGTCCCGTGCCTTCCCGTACAGAAGCTTTCCTCCTTAAGGGTGTCCGTGGGCTCGAGGGCTGGGGGTACACCAAGTTAACACGAACATATAAATTAGCGGGCATCTTAGCAGGCCGCTTGCAAGTTAGTCACGTACCGGGTTTAAACTTGACAAGAGAGGATTCTGCTGGCAGTGCTTCCCCGCGTCGCGTCGCGTCACCTGGCTCAGCCAAGCCAAGAAGGGTGCTAAGGTTGCCCGTCCACAATTTCTCCAACGCTATACTACCCCTAATTCTAGTCAAATTTGCCCGCTTCTATGCAAATCACTTGCTGCGTATGGAAAATGCCTTATGCTTCGGACGTTATCAGCCTGGGAGACCTTCGGACCTTCTGCAGCTTCGTAGAGAATATCATTTCCCTCCGGCTAAGATTCGCCTGGATTCGCTTCGACGTCATATACCAGCGTGCAGCTAATTGTTAATTAGTCTTTGAAATCGGGAAATACACGTCGCCCGCGACTGCGCTTTCTACATGATCAATGGACGGCGCAGATGTTGTTTCGGACGGTGAATATTGTGCGTCTAATCGCCCACCCTGTCACTCTGACCGCATCCTCCCTCGCTTGCCCTCTGACCCCCTCTTCCTACCGGGCGGGAAAATGGCCCATAAATCGAAAGTTCTCCAGGACTGTCGAGCCTAAGCTAAGATTGAGACCGTCGATTTGTCTCGAGAATGAATTACCTAGATCGATATTTATGCCCGACGGCGAAAAGGTATTTGCCATATTGTAATAAGGATATCTCGCGGATCGGATATTTGTTTAGCGGTAACGACAATAAATCGATAGATCTATAGACACGTGAGAAAATATCGGAGAAAAAGAATGTATGATGAGTATTTTGGTGGGATTCATGTCGGCCGCAACGTGTCGATATACTGCTGGAGTATTTATAATTAAGAATTAACCAAATCCTGAGATCTGACAAGAGACACAAAGCCATGGAGAGAAACAAAAGGAGTGAAATCACAATTAGTTCCAGCTAATCGGGATAATTAGGAGGCATACAGAGCCTGTCGCCGAAGCCTAGAGTCTCTTTACTCCGCGCATCCATCTTCTGACTTTAGCAGGGAATCCGCGAAGATCTATACTCGCGAATAGTTCGCTGTTTAATTTCTGATTTCGTACCGTTCACTCGTGTACGGTGGATAACTTTTATTCTTCGATTCCCAAGTCGAAAACAGACGTTTTTCGTATCGAGTAAGATGCTTCAATAAATGGACCTCAGATTGAATTGGTTTGACTTCTGATTTGCCAGTTTAGCGATCGGTGTGGGTTTTATATCAGTGCAGGCTTTCCCACGCTAATAATTGAAGCAATATCTGAAGTATTTATCAGCGGACGCACCCCATGAAATTTACATCGATTTAACTTTTCCCCGTCAAAGACGTCCACGATTCTGTTATAAATAAATTAAATTTTAATATCTCAGTACGAAATTGCTTCACCTTGCATTTACCTTTGCACACATCTCGCATTTGCCGCTTAAAAATATTCCTTATATCTCAAAAAGCTGGAGTTGGAGATTTTTTAAGAACGGTATAGATATGTAAGTCGCTAAAACAATTAGGTCCAAAAATTTATCTCCCGATTTCCAAGATAGCGGGGCTGGCACCGTGAGTTTGATCACCATCGTCTTCATAATTTGTATGCGGCTTGCAGAGTTGGCTATTCCTCGGTCCCGATGTTACAATCCCTCCAACAATAAGCTGGACCCATTAATCTCCTTTTTATTTGATAACAGACAGCTTGCCCAGCGAGGATTTGTTCCTAAAAATCAATGTACGATCATCTTAATTCGAGTTTCAAGGATTTTGAACGTGATTCGAAGGTCCAGCTGTCATTAATTTCCCGTCACTTTCCAGGTACGCAATGCCGGATTGGAAACGATCCGCGTAAGTTATAGATCGAATACCCTCTCGCCAATTTGTTAATAAATTAAGGGTGCGGGAGTATTGCGGAAATCAAACGTTATTCAATTACATGCAAAGGTTGCCTAGCTCCCCGAAGCCCTTGGCTTTTCTTCAATCTGCTAGGCAACTCTGATTAACCCTAACGGGGGACATTAGCGAAGGACACTTCAAAGTAGTCCAAGTCCCGATTTGTCAGGCTTTGAGGGGTAGGTGGGAGCCCCGTACCTCGGCTGCGGTCCGGTCTTCTTAATGTCGAACCTAGCCCAACCCTGGCCGACCTGACCGTAAACCTAATCTTACGGTTGGTCTTACTTAAGACTTTAGACTCCGCGATTCCTTCCTAAGAATCTCACCCTCGACCCCCGTTTCTCCTTTACACTAGAATCAGGCATTTATACTTACCCATAGACTCCTTGCACTTCTAAGGCCTGGGCGCAAACTCCTTTGAAAACTTTGCCATAGAATTCCGCCGTCTCTCCATGGGTTCTCTCCCATCGTCAGACGAACAATTGCAAAATGAGTGGAGAAAGGATATTTCATATGTGTTTTATTTCGCGTGATATGCTGCAGAGTAAAGCGAGAACGATTATTAACACAATCGTATTGGCATTCATATTCATGACGCGCGTTTACGATTCACACCAGAATCGAGGGTGCAGGGGTCTGCTACTCCGCGGTTGGGTTTTATGTTGTCTCTGTGGTGGGAGAATTTTTCAGTTTAACGAGGTATACCCGGGTACTGCACACCGCACGCCTGTTATACTTCTCGAGATCGTTCGTTAACGCGATCGGTCGTTACAACTTGTAATCGTAAACGTATCATTGTGTGGACGAAACGTGCGAGTCGTTTTACCGTATTAACGTACTTTCCAGTTCCTAGTGCTCCCGGAGCTTGTATATTTCACGTATATACTCGCGGCTGCGAAGAAGATACGAAATCACGTCGTAAATAATAGTTATAGTATATTTGTTGGTTCATGTATTCGGAGAATCTTCCCCATGTGAAGATAATCAAACCTGATCAGCTCGTATGAATTCATATTTTACCACCGGCTTCCGGCGTCTTACATTTTTCGCAGGGGAAAAGCGAAAGCTCGAGGAAAAAAAGAAAGCATCCGGTGTAAATAAATCTTTCCTACTGAAGGAGCGTTTAAAGACAAACTTTTTGCATAACCAAACTTTGGCTACTTTATCACATGAGGAAATTATTCCTTACCGCAGTATCTCGTCGTTATCCCATATATTGATATTATACCCACATGCATCGCCTCCCACCGTTATACCTTCATCCTAGCTTATCTGACATTCGTAAGGTTCGAAAGTCGTTTTGTTTAATACCGAATTCATCATTTTGCCGAGCGTCTGCAAGCGAGAGATTTTGCAAAGACAATTAGAAATCCGTCCATCACCATTTGAATCTGTTATCACCGAATCGAATCGCTGGGTCCAAAGCAGACACACGAGGGAGGTCTCTGATGACGCCATGATGAGATGAGCTCGGATCTGGACCTGACAGTCGATCAGACACGCTTGGAGGTGGTGACGCAGCAGCATCCGAGTCGATTGAATCTCGGTTAAATTTCTCTTGCTCGGTCTATCACCTTGTCCGTTTTCAATTAGCGTTCAATTCGCCCTGTTACATAGTAGATTGAAGAAAGTAAAGTGAATTTTCTGCCGCGCCAATTCGAACCACTTTTCTTTTCTCTTTCTATAGATAATAGTATGTATATTATCGAATATGATTACGAAAATTTGCATATTTTATTATACAAGGAACTTTGTCGAAGTGCGACATTTCGCGGCAGGGTGCGCTTTACGAGGGCCGCAAAACTCCACGGTCTGCGATCTACAATCTTCTTTGAATCTATTTTCACTAGGCTATAGTCACGGCCTCAAATGACTCAATATAACCGAGGAAAAATCACTCAGGAACAATTCTACCCTGTCCACGTTAATGTCCACAATTTTCCGACATTGATATACCAGGCCACAAATGTCAGGCAACATTTTTCTATCAATAAAAAGCGTTTCCTTGGAAAAGAAAGTACCCGGCATTAACATCAACTCCACTCCGCACTTCGCTGGCCCTCTAATGGCATACTTAAGGGGTAGGTAATTTGACGAGTCATTTTCTAGGCCAGGTGTCAAATATGATGAAGGCATGAATATTTACAAGGTAATTGATAATTCATCCAACTTCTGCACGTGTTTTCTTGTTTTATTTTTCCCCGGTTTTGGACAAGGGGTAAATTTCAACCAAACGAAATATACGTTCAGCGAGTTCGGCCGAACTGGCTCAACGTATATATACCTACTAGATTTGCCTCGAAGTACTCTGCGGAGTCCTGCACTAGAAGTTTAAAAGTTATTTCGTAGCTTGAATATTCCGGACAGCACCTTCGGAGTGAAGTTACACGGTCGAGGGTGGCTGACGGTGGGCTGGCCTCGGTCTCAAGGCGACCAATCACTTAGGCAAATATTCACATGTGAATGCACCTTTAACATGTGGGTCTTGGCTGATGTGGGCACGCAGCGAACGTGGGGCTACGGAGACGGATGGGGGTTCCTAATTGGGGGTTGCACCGTTCTACTCGTCAATCGATATTAGATTGAACGGTCTTTCTATGATGACGTCAGCTGGCAAATCTCTCCTTACTATTGCCACATTTTCCCTCTGCGAAACGGAAGCTCTTCTACGATATCGAGAGATATAGAAAGTTTCCTTACATCTTGTGTCATATTTTTATCATTCTTTTCCTCTCAGTATTTGGCGGTGGAAAACGCGACGTTTGTATATAGAATAGTGAAAGAAATCAGGGCACAGGGCCGATGCAAGCGGGCGGCGAGCCGTGATTTTCGGAGACTCCATAGATCACGCGGCGAGCAATTGAGTTAGGAAGGAAGGAACAAGTTCGGCAAACACTTCCTCAGGAAATTTATGGCTTAAAAAAGTCCGAGAGGGTCTCCACTTTATCTGTAATGTACTGATCTTTCCTTCGTCGAGCAAGGGGGCACCCTTGGACTTGCTACTCCTGCTCCTGCTCCAGCTCCAGCTTCGACTTCGACTTCGAGTTCGACTCGGAGTCTCGGTCTGCTCGCCGGATCTGGATCTGGATACGCGTGCAGACTGTACAAGGGTCATGATTTATACCCCAAAGAGGCATAGCCTTCAGGGAGCGAACCGTAAGCGTCTGGTTTCCTACGGTTCCGCTTGATAAGGGTCCCGATCCGATATCGGTGTCTAAGAATTCCTCCGAAGGCCAATCTTCCAATGTCGGTACGTCGCTCGCCTAAGATTACGTCCCGGTATAGTTGTAGCCCCGATCGCAACCCTCGGCAACGTATAACGTAACATGGATATAGCAAGGAGACAGAAAGAAGAAAAAAAAGGAAACAAGACTGGAGCAAGCTTTCGGGGAAACTTCCACACGCGAAACTAAGGATATATAATCGAAGAAAATTGTCCAGAAGTGAAAATCACTCCAACTTATTTTGTCCTGAAATGGGATTCATCAGAGCTTCGTCCCACAATGCGATGAGGGTATTGTTACCTGTGCCATTCTCGTGTTTCAGGGAGTTTGAAGCGGATGCGAAAATACCGCTTTTCGTATTTGATACATTAATTCTTTTTCTTTTCCCCGTCGCGATGGTACCTACCCCGAAGTGAAAGAGCCCCGGTGAAAATAATACCTTTCTCTCGATCAACCGCGTTGCCCTCGCTCAGACAATATTTCCATCGTAATCTCCGTAGACTACTTAAGTTAAATACATTACGGTGGTCCAGGGGCGTTTTTCTTTTGTCTCGAGGCACCTCGGCGTGGCGGTCTCGCGACTCTCGAACAATTTATGGCTTAAAAAACAGAGCCGGGGGTGTATATCTCCCTTGTCCTTCTTCTCCCTTGCCTTGCTTTGCCTCGGCATGCCTCTGGCCGCTGTGTAGCCTGCCTTCTTACGATACGAGGGTAGAGTGAAGGTACTGACTACCGCGTTGTCGAACAGAAGAGGGGTCCCCGGCGAAGGGTCAAGGGTCAAACTCCTTGTAAACCGTAAAGAGGATTCCCAGTCATTAGATCGTTTCGTCGGAGCTCAAAGCAAAGACTGTCGCGTGTTTCATTTGTTTTTTTATAATCAATCACGACGAGCGATACTTTAAAGAGGATTACTTAAAACTGCCCCTTCTCCCTGCCTAAAATACGCAAGGAACGAGCCATTGAACATTTTTTTTTCCAACACAATGCTACCGCGTATGATATACACGTGTATGCGAGAAAATCTCATGCGGAGGTGGAGCAGCGAGTTTCTTGGATATAAGACTCCCGGCGATGTTTTCGTATTCATTATTAAGCCGAGTTAATGAAGATATCAGCTAATCTTGCCTGATAAAGGATACCGGGTACCTTTTAATCCTTGGGGTTAATATAAACAAGCTCATTGCACACCGTAACTTACCAAAAATATTAATTAAATATTAAGCCTGGACTAGGGCGCTCACCTTTACTTCGTGATAAAATATATAGGAACGATGGAAGACAGTCTAGTTTATACGCATCATTGGCGGTGGCTTAGATTTTTAATTAGCGAAGTAGGTTGATTAAAACCGCAGCACAATATGCTACAGCTATGTATACACGATCGGTTGAAATTTAATACCATTCACCTATATATATATATATATATTCTAATTATATTGTAATAATATTCCTGGGAATTATTCGATCTGGTTTTTCGATCGTACCATTCATTTTCGAGGTATAAAACGCGCGTTATTAAACTGCCCTCAATTTTTGACAAGCATAACAAAAGCTATTGGTTAAAAAGTAAACGCAGTTAAGCGAGCCAGAAGACCTGGGGTCTGGGGAGTCAGGGTATCGTTGTGATTTCAAGGTTAAAATATTTTCACAAGCGACGAGCGAAACTTTAGCCAAAATTCTAAACTCTCTTCAAGATTCTTGGGGAGTGCAATGCCGGTGCTGCGTAATAATTTTATGAAATTTTACCCGCGAGCGAGCGAGCGCGCAAACGAATGAACGAACGAACGAGGCATGGGAGGAATAGGGTGGCAGCTATACCGGGGGAGGTAAGGAGCCCGGTTTAACCCCTCGATTAATTAATTAAAACAACTGAAAAATGAATGTCGAATCTTACGCCGATAAAATAAAAACCAGGTAGACGTCAGCTGCTGCCGTTTCTCAAACACCTTTTCAACTATTCATATACCAGATTAAAATTTCAACATTCATACGTAGGTTACGTTCATCGGAAGTAAATTCCCGATTCATATCACAGAGTCAAATTCTCAGGGAGACCAAATTTGATTTGATTTTTTCTTTTCTTTTCTTTTTTTTTCTCTACATCATCATGCATGGTATGTTTTTCATTTCCATCTAGCATAATTACACATCTGAAAGCGGATCTCTACTCGGTGGAGGTAGGTAACTTGATAGCTAATTACCTTCTGGCGTTACTCGGGGAATACATACACGTGTACGTATACGTGTTCCTCCACGAGGTGGAGGACATACAAGTGTTTCTTCATATTAGCTTAATATTTTCCCAAGTTGTTGGGAGGTGGAAGCTGGAGTGGAGCTAATAAGCAACGGGGTTTATCTTACATTTACTCATCCCCGACTTATCTTGCGCTACGAGAGGAAGCGACGATAATTAAGTCAGGCCGAAGGGTGACTACCCTATTCCGAGTGACTTCGTTCACTATTTGCAGTACGATTTTTGCTTCCTCCATCTCTATTTCAGATCGTACATTTTTCATGAAGGAATGAAAAAGAATAAAAAAGAATAAACGCTTTTGTAAGAACGGCACGAGCCACTCGCGTGACGATAATTTATCTTTCACTCTATACTCCGAATTCCTAATGATTGGATAAATAGTTTCGAGTTTCGGGTAGATTGAAATTTGGCACGCGGAGGTACTCGCTCTCTCGCACGCTGTTACGTAACCTGGTACAATTATAATAACATTACAACGCTAGGGGGTCGCGCGTCGGATTGTTGAATATGCTATAAAGTTGTTCGCAACTAAGCTTACCTAACCAAACTCACTGTTTAGTAGCCTCATACCTAGACGTACCACCCCTAAGTGCTCGATGATATCCGTTCTCACCGTTGTACTCCACTCCACATGATCACAGTCTAGATTTCAGCTCGTATATTTCAATGATCAAACATTCAAGATCATTGCGGACTTATGTCGACTTTGTATCAGTTTTTAGCGTATGAGGACGATCGAGATCATTCGACCCTGAAGAGAGCTCGGGGGTGAATCGAGGGAGGAAAGTGTCGTAACCGCACCCTTATTCAATGCTCTCTCTTCCCATCGTGTGCCGTGGAAAGTTAAAATCACATCAGAAGCCCATTCTTGTATCGGCGTGGCGCGCGGTGTCATTCGCGTTCTCCTCAGCTTCGTCCTCCCCGCAAAAGTTAAACAATTTGCGAAGCCCTACCGATGTCACCCCTTGGAACCACCTTCACCTCTTGTTCCTCCTCATCCTCTTCCAGCTCTTCCGCTTCCCTCATCTCTCAAGTCCTCCTCGCGCCCCTGTACTTCCCAATATTCTCTCCTCAACCACAAAACCGACACATATGCTGCATGACGGGGAGACTGATGGCCGAAAACTTTCGACGGAGACGAAGAGCGATTTGTTTCTTATATTCGCCACGATGCCTGGCCATACAACGAAGACACGAGAACACAAAAACACCTATTATCTCGTCCCATTACCTCAGCGTGTCATTTCTTCCACATCCCCCGGTCCCAGACTTCGACTAGTCTTCGAATTAGCTGGACTTATTAATAAAAAAATGTCATCAGATCTGTGGAACTTTTCATCCAGTATTAATTTTGTGGGTACAGTTGAAGCCACGAATACAGCGGTAAATTATGGGGACTCTTTCTTCGGCTATTTTGTTGCGGGGAGAAGTTCCTCTGCATCTGTTGGCTACTCGTCTAAGTGCTAGAAGGAGTACTAAATAAGTCCAGCCAGAGTCTCGTCCTATCGAGACTCACTTGAGCCGCCGTTTACGATCCGGGTTCTCGGGCTTTCTGACGAATTACAGAATTAGTCAGCAAGTTGAGAAAGGGTTTAAACCGAAACGTGTTGAGTGGATTAGCGCAGAGAACGAAAGGAGGAATTTTGCGCCAGTGCAAGTTGCACTTTTAGAAGGTACGTATCGCCAGCATTTGCACGCAGGCGTTTAAAAATGTAAAGGAAAATTTTACCCCTTTGGAAAATTCTTGAACGAATCAGTGTTCCACTGCACAGCACAACACGTCTCGGGGTTGAGTCTAACGCCCCGCAAAATACAGCTTTTAGTTTGCAGTTAGAAGCGTGCATTTTGTTTCGAGACTATAAAATGCACCCTTTTATGATCCAGCGACAAAGCTTACCGCTGACCCCTTTCTTTACTTCAACCCTTTTCCTCACTATTGTATCCATCTCGGGCTACGGTGCACCTACCGTTTCTCACATTCATTTTTCCCGCGCAGCCCTACTACACCTGCTATCATCATTAGATTGAATTTCATTCTGTCGAAAGAGCTAAGCCTGTAACTCAGGGATCAAACAAAGTTTCCAGTCATTCTTTTGCCTTTTATAGTACAAGGCACAGGTTGTCGGTCAACTTTGTCGTCCAGCTTTTATACAGGGGGGTAATCTGCGATAGCAAGGCCGCGAAGGATTCATGTTAAAAATTGAGTACTTCGAAAACACAAGAGCTGTCGGAAATCGCTTTTCTAAAATTCATTGTTTCAATGCTGATTCCCGTACAGCACATTGTTCTAAAAAATTCAAACGCCTTTTGTATCGAGGGGTGAAAGCCCCTCGCGAAGCGCGAGGTAATAAATAATTACCAAGCGAAGAATTATTATGTGCTATCGAGCCAGGAACCAATTAATTTTTCCATACAACCGATTAACGTTCGGCTAACGTGTGATTATTTTTATCTTCATAAGGGAAAACTGTACATACGATAAACGCCCAGTTTTTTATTTACAAAATTTATGGTCCAACCCTAGCTCTCAAGGGTCGATCATTTATCGCTCTGCACGTTTGGCCTATGATTCGCTCTGCAGAAGCATACTATAATACTCGAAGAGCATAAACTTCCGTATACCTGCCTCATCGCCGTAACTGCATAATACAATCGCAAGGCTGAGTTGCTCGTAACACTTCGAGCCAAGGGTATATAAAATCAAAAAGTGAGTAGCTCCTGCGGAGGCTACAGTTTCGTTGGTTAACAACCTGAGGGTAGAAGACGACGCCCGTTTCTTGAGTGCTTAGGTATTCTTCGGGAAAGTGCAGCAGAGGTGCAAAACTGCATTCAACATTTTCGCCCTCGGTATTATGTATAATGCGTAGCTTGAGGGGAAAGGGTTTTCTTTGCTGGCACATAGGGGCGATAGGGCCGTTATAGCTTTTGAGGTGTTAACGCGGTGGCGAGCGCGTGGAACGGAACGGAACGTAATAAAGCCCTAAGAATACAGGCTGATCGTAAAATGATAATTACCGCAATAAAGCTAAGTGATATTGAACTTAACATCTACCAGCGTGCCTACACCGAGGTAGAACCAGGTGGAGCGCAAAATGTATTTAACAGAATTATGTATAATTTCCGATGAGTGTTGGCGCCTCGTAAAACGATCTTCGTTGCTCGAGGGGATTTTCGTTTTTTTCTCTCTCTTTCTCATTTCTTACTTTTCACTTTTATTCTTGATTTACGGAATCGATGCTTTTGCTGGAAAACAGAACTATAAAATATAAATGAATAAATAAATAAAGATATTCAGGGAATGTGTGTAGTTACGTGTGTGTTACATCAATTCTGACATACTAGCCCACATTGGGGTAGGGGTGATTTTTTTTTTCGCCACATTTGGGATTCGATATAATGGAAAATTTAGGGCCTTTGGCTACGATAAATTCTTCGCCTGTCCACTTGAATATTTTCCGTGTTTTAGGCAGCCGGATAGTCGGGGGATCAGTCGCTATCTTGACCGACGCTGTCCCACCGGAGCCATCCCCTTGTCTTTGCATATTCACAAATCATCTGTGCGGCCCTTCTGCGAACGTTTTCCCGCGGGATTATTTCCGATTCCGATCCCCACGCGACCATAACTAAATACATATATATGTACACTTCAGTCACATTCGTTTTACCACATTTATCCACCACGATGTTCTACGGAATATCCAACGTCTTGCAACGTTCACGTATTTCCAAAGAAATTCTGATTTTTTAGAACGAACAGAAACGGGGAGATTCTCGGGTTCAATTTTAAGGACCTTCACGGAGAAAGAACTCGAATAAAATATAGCCTGTAATTTGTATCCCGTATTGAAATACAGAGAAAATGAAATATCGGCCTGTCCTACCCTCTCGGTGGTCAGTATTTGACAGACGACGGTCACTCCCCAGTGACCAAAGGAAACACGGGTAACTTTTAGCATATTGATATGTCCAGAGAATACCGGTGACGTCGATACGTTAGGATGCGTTATAGGACGTGACAGGAGCTTTACTGGTCCTAACGTCCGAATGATGGCGGCTGGTCGAGTGTCTAGCAAACAAGGCATGTCGTCTGTTTCGATTTCTCACCCTTCGGAAAATTAGATACCTTTGAGATCTGAAGCGTTCGTTATTTGTCGTTGATATTACCCAGAAATTATCAAACTTTGAATTAACCACAGCTGCGAATCAAGTGAAGAAAATTAATAGAAAATTGTCCAGTTAGTAAGCACATCGAGTGAATAAAAGTTCGTCGTGACGCAGACGCGGAGGGATGATAGGAGGCAGCAAGCCCATAAGGCAGGGAAAAAAATGTGAAAAAAATCCAGAAAAGAGGCAAAAAAACTGCCGGGAAACTTACCACTTAAAATGTTGCTACCACAAAAGAGTCCTGTAGTGTTCTTCGCCGCGTCAGCTTCCAAGGAAACGAAGCCTGGCTTTGTTTCAGCCATCTCCTCTTCAAATGGACCGTCAGTTTGTCTCCTTTTTATTTCTATTTACGAGAAAGCAATCGTAAAGTAAGCACTCGCTTTCCTATTTCAACCAAAGGCTTGATCGAGATGTGGCTTCGGTGGAAATTCTCGTTTCTGCGTTATTTTTCCTTCAAAGGAAGAAGATGGTGATTGGCGATCCTTTGTCGAGGCGAATAATCTACAGTTACTAGCATCATAAATATTAAATATTATGCGACTCTGACGGCGATAGTACGAAGCAAGGAAGAGGAACGAACAATGTTTGATGTCTAAGATGAACCCGATAGCGTTGGTGCGAGTAATTCTCGCTCCAGAATGCAGAACTTTGTTTGTCCCGGAATTGCTGGAAAGAACGAGGGATTAATAAAATAAAAAGATGGCGGAAGTAGGGTGGACATTTTTCAGCGTTGCAGTCATTAAATTAACGATAAGCTTTGAGTCGTGTGTTTGGCCTTAATGTCATTATCCTCGTTAGGGTATATACCGAGCTGCCAAGGCAGTGGAAACGGGGATTACAATAGCTAATGAACCGGTCGTAACTTTTTCTTAATATTCTTCCTTCTCTTTCTTTCACAGTCAATAAAAATAAACAAATTTATTTGTATCACTAATGCCCACTCTCTTTCAGCCTTTGATGAAAGAACGGCCAGGTCTGAGCTTGCAGATTTGTTATTTTAATTACCTACTTCGATTCTATTCTTTGAAGGAACAAGAAAGGCATCGTTACCTCCATTCTCTTTCTTGTCTTAATTATTATCCTCCGAATAAAATATCTCTCCCCATTTTCAGGCGTAACCCTCTTTCCTAATTATCTACTTGATTCACGATATCAAACTACATCGGTACCTATCTTCACATACCCAGGAATAAAAAATCCCGAGATTCTCTCCGCCACGTGAGTGCAGTTATTTGAAATTGTTTAAAAAATGAGAATACTCGTCTTCTGTGATGTCGGTTTTACGTGTCTGCCGTTTAATATTTTACCGGTAAATACAGGAGAAATGTTCGCAGAGCAACGCCACCCCGGCCAACGAGGAAGCAGTTAAGAAACAATGAATACTACAGAAGTTCAACAGTGGGGTACACAATTTAAATACAATTTAAATACTTAACAGGCCATAGTCTCGTGCGTCTAGTACCACTAAAACGTATATAATTACTGAGTAAGTGTTTAACAAGAATCAAGCATGAAAATTCTCCACTTATTACCGATAGCTACGAAACTTTAAATAATAGTTATTTACCCCCGATGATTATCAGGGTTTGTTTAATACTCCGGGATAGCTAGGACTCTCTATTTATCCACCGATTCTGTGCACCCATTATCTTCGTCACTCTCGTTACCATTACTCCATTAGCTCGCAGGTAATCGAATTTCCAAATTCAATTCCTATGTACTCGAATGCAAGGCGTGTAGGGGCGAAACCCTTGGAGTCTACGTAAAACTGGATTTATGTGTATCGACGTGCTGAGCCATAAAGGTAGCCACAATTCAGATTGCAGTTTTCTCCCCCAGGTAACTAGGCGGTGTCGTAAAATAGGGCGAATAAAAAAAGTCCGCGGTAAGTATCAGAGAAATTAGTTTGCGAACACCGCGAGCTGGTATAAAAAGAGGTTTAGTGTAATTCTAATAAGGCCTCTAACCAGCCCTATACACGCCCCTCCAGCACCTGCCTTTCCGACCCGTTTCAGAATCCCCGGTTGGTAATTTGAGTGTGTACTCGAAGTCCAGTCCTGCAACCGACCGGAGAAACTCTGGTTAACGCGAAGTAGTGGATGGATGAGTGCGTGAACCTAGGGCAATGCTGTGGGTCGGGTAAAGCGTACGTACCTCTTCTAGCGGCCTCGCTACCGACCCACGCCTCACCCCTCGACCAGATTTACTGCTCTCGCCTGTAATTATCATCATAAAGTCGACTTTACGGGCAGTAAGGGCCGTCGTAAAGGAATGCTTCATTTCGCCCCCCAGGCAACCATCGTCTACGTCGCAGCAGTACCTCTATACCTAGACCTCCGAAGCACAGCCCTTACACTCGGGCTCACCTCAAAAGCGCAACTACCCTTCAAGTTTTAGCGAAGGCGCAGCTTTTAGTGCTCCGATACTTTTTCTGGCCATTTAATATCCCGCAAGAACCGCTAAAATCATCTCTTTATTCTACAGGGTATTCGAAGGCGATAGACGTGAGAGACAACGTCGTTGGACTCCGGTAAAAAAGGAACGAAAACAGATATGAACGCTATAAATTCCGTCTCTCAATTAATTCGCAAAATAATTGATCTTCCAATCATGTGAAACGGTATACGTTAACGTGGCTACTTGCCTGCCTAGACGGACTAACGTTAGATTAGTAGGGCTGGGGAGTAGATGCAGTCTCCTTAGAGCACTTAAGGGCGTTCGTTGTGCCCCTTGCAGATGTCTGGTATCGCCCCGCATTGGCTGACAAACTACTTCGTGATTTGGTTGATTGCACAACCGATACGACACAATAATATAGTATACCTGAGCATAATACACGTACATACATACATGTATACATACGTGTGTACAGTTGGTTGGATAAGATGTGTCCCGATCGAGTAATTTATGTAATTGCTTCTACGAAAGACCCTTTTTCTATTCGTTAACCAATACGGCGAAGTTTTCGCTTAGATGAAAATTAGTCAGTCGCAGCGAAACTCGATGATGTTCAAATGCTGTATCACTGTGGATCTTTGTCGGTATTATTATAATAATTCTGATCATTCGTCGTACAGACAATAATCAAACTCGTTTCGGAGGTGATTATACGGTGATGTGACTGCTCGAGGGATATTTTGGTAGATGTTGAATGCCGAGTGGTAATATAAACTTATTTAGAGTGTAGTTTACTTGGCATTTAATATACGATTTGAGGGTGGTTTTAACGGGCTGTAACTATCGTCGGAACGATTCATCACGCGATGAAAATGATATTATACATATTGGGTCTCATTATGCGTATGGCGTTTCATCTCTGAGGATGAAACCAACCCGGTTAAATATCCGGCTCATACGCGATTCCTGCGAGTTATATACCTACCCTACGCCTTCCACGAGCCAAGGGATATCGTCTTAAATACGACTCGGGACCTCGGTGGCCCTCGTATTGAATTACGCATGGAGAAAAGTTTTGGGTCTGCCTCGGAGAGCGGTATAGAGAGAGAGAGAGAGAAGGGAGAAATTTTGCGGAGAGAGGAATTGGGGGAAAAGTTAGATATGCATATGGTTTCGCTCGTCGACGCTTAAATCATGCTCTGGGAACGGCGAACCTTGCCATATATCCACGGTTCATCTTTCGCTTTAATCTCAAAATTGTCCGCAGCCTCGCAGGCCAGTATATGGGGTTATAGAATATGGAGAAACTCAGCGATGCGAAGAACATCGTATCCTCCATCCTCCATCCCCGGCCAAGAATGAGAATTCGTATGTTTGCCACCGCCGTAGTGAACCCAGCCTTTGCTTTCGGCCTCGGGATATCGGAGGCAGCGGCCAACTCAGACGAACGTTTAATCCGAGCATGGTCAAAGTTGTCGATTTCCCGTCCTCACGGCAAGATTGTTAATTGAAGGGAATTGGTCTATAGGGTAGCGGCTGCAGCTGCAGGTAGCTAGTTTGTCAGTACGTGCCGCCCTCCTTTATGCTGTACTAGGGATGCTGCGCCCCGGCTTCTGCATATACGTATATACGAGGAGAGAGGGCTGGCCAGCAGCGGTCAGAGCGTTAATTTGTCAATATTGCTAATCATGCGCGGGGTAATCAAATAAATCTACGGAGTTTACCAGACTGCAAAACTAATTTACTCCACCCTTTGCCACGGCGGTCATAGGAGTCTATAAACGCGGTGGCGTCAGTGATTCTAAGTAATTTTCTACCCAAATGTAGAAACGCTGTCGTATATACAGTTTCCCTCGCGGAATTGAGTTCGCACTAGTCATTTTCCTTCCGTTTTGTTGGAAACTTTCATTCGTGTTATATTATACTAGCATTGTGCATGTAGGCACGTGGTTGGTATGGCATCATATATAGCGAAATAATTGAAGACTTTCAAAGTATTATAATTTTGGAAATTTGAATTAGGCATCTTCTTGTTCTCGGAGTCGAAAGGGATATTTGTAATTCCGATTACCCAGCCTCTGAAGTATAGAACCGGAGCTGGAACTTACTTGAGGAAACTTATACGCCCGGGCGGCACTTTTGGGTGCACGTTTCAACGTCAAGACGCCAGTTGCTCGAGACTCTTCTGTATTTCCTACACCGACGAAGAAGTACCCACGTATAGAGTCACGGTAGATAGACATCCCGGGCATGTAGGCAAAGATATACGGGTATTCTCATGAATAGTGTAACGATAAATTCGATTAAAAGTTGAAGACCTCGTTTCAAGACTTACGATACTTATACCCTTGCCGGTTTTTCTTACAACCGTTACACATAAATCCTTCCAACGGTGATTTCTCTCCGCGGGGCAGTGGAAAGATTCTTTTATAACGAAAGGCGAACTGGTCTTGTCTATACGGAAAACTTGGGTGCCCATGATTCAAGAATCGCCGTTATTATTTTGCCAAAAAATTGAAAGAGAAGAACATACCTCCTTCTCCTACTCCCGTCTGTAATTGTATGATAAGGTTTCGGATAGACCCGCGCCTAGCTAGGCACGAAAACCGGGTAGCTTCTCTTTATCCGAAAACGCATCGCTTTCAGGTGATTCGGCAAAGAGATTTCGGCTAAAGAGTTGGATTCGGGGACACAGAGCCCTTCTCAGACCTCGAAAACCCACCGAGTCCCAAAAGTTCGCAGTTGTTTGCTCGAGTATGCTGGTACTCGAACTCTGGCAGAGCCTCCTCTTCTCTTCGCGTCTCTCCCCTCGTCGTTTCGCGTAAAGGCTTTATGAAGACACCGCAGCTCCGTCCTCGAACTTCTTTTGAACCTCAGGTTTCACTCCTCTTCCATCGGCTTTCTACCAAAAAACAGACAACAGATTTTGCAGAATGTTCTGTTCCTCCACGTAACCCTCATCCGAAAACTTTCGAATAAATCAGTCCCCATGGAATTAAACCTTCTCCTTATTTTTTGCTAGAGTTTTGCATCAGTCTAGGAATCAGGGGGGCTGAGGCAGAGCTCGAGGTCCTGCTAATTACCGGTCCATCATTTCGTCTATAATAACCCTACCCTGCTCATAACTCATCTTCAGTTTGGGATGAAAAAAGGGTTTTCGCGAAGCAGCGCTTGCAGGCCAGAGCCTCCTATGCCACATACTTGAGAAAGTTTCAACGCTGATGGGATGGCGGAGCGCGTAACAGAGTGCGAAGCAGTTTGAAGTGCTTGCTAAATGTTGCGGAAAATAATGACTGATGGTCGTTGTGCCATGCCGTGAGGTTCGGTCGTGACTTGAACCAAGGATCGACCATAGTTCCCTGGCCCGTTATGCGTTTCCTGTTTATTACTCGTCCACGTAAAAATATGTGGGAATTCAGAGAAGCCTAGATATCAAAAAGATCGCGAAAGTATCTTTTCGTTTCTTCAACCTTTCCTGTTTTTCCTTCCATCTTCCCCATTCCTCAAGAATTCAGCTCGCGAATGACAATATGTAATTTTTATCAGGGAATGAACTAATTCCGTAAACGACCCTTGAAGTCATTCAAGTCCTTCTTACTCTCCTTTCCTGCATTGGTTCGGATTTCAAGGTATAAGGAACGGTGGTGGTGGCTGGTAAGGAAGGCGAGAGGAATAGGCAGAGGTGAGTTCTCTGACAACAGAAGTTGTTGGCATTGTTCAAGAGTTGGTGCATTGTCGTCCCTTCCAATACATCATCGTGCCTAGACTAACTCCGAACGATAATCCCCTAAACATACCTTGCTTCTGAATGCCTATGCGCGCCTCTTTGCCTTTCCGTTGAATTGGAATTGAAAATAAATTGCCCTCGCCAAGGGCTGCTGGCTAAACGTTTATTATACCTTCTGGTTACACCTCTCCAACGAAAATTCCGATTCGCATGATCTGTGGGTAATTAATTAACGAATTTCTTCATCTTTGACCTGCAGTTATATTGCACTCGTCTTGTTCACGGTGTAAATAATCGTTTTCGTGTATCGCGTGGCACGACGTCGTAACTATCGCGGAAACATGCGATCTCTATTGTCTCTTTACGACGTGATAAATCCGACCCCTAGCAAATTATTGGCTATAGGATTTCTGCAACGGCTCAACAACGCTTGAGTTTCGTGAAATATCTCGGTCAAGTGAGCGCCAGCAATCTGCGGCGAATAATGACGGTGGAAGTGGAATCTGTATCTCCTAGAGCCCCAAAGTTTAAAAGGCTCGATATGAAGACCACCCTTTCGTCCAAAGGACTCCAAACTACAAAAACGATGCTGAAGTCAGTCAGTGAATTTCTGTCTTCTCCACGATAAAATTTTCCACACGTTTCAACAGAAGAAGTCACAGCTTCTACGATCTCCCAGAACTCCTAAATCACCCTGCATGAGTTCATCTAGATGCCCGTTACATCTGAGAGACCGAATCCCGAAGTCTCCTACACTACGTTTACCATTTACCTCGCGTTGTTTACGAGGTGCAACTTTTCGCTAAACAAATGGACCGAGTGATGTCCATGGAGTTGAAACCGTATAGGTATCTGTACGTTTCCGTAAGTCAATGCCCCGTCAATCGTTTCTGGTGAAAAGTTATACTTCGCAGATAAGTTGGACTGCGATAGCTGCAGCGAAAGATGTAACAAGGGTGTTAAAACTCCCGGTGTTAATTCGCTTGCGAAAGTTTCTCGTCTTCTTTCCTCGTGGATTGTCGCCAACATTAATTACCACTAAAGCTCTTATGTGTCGCTAGCTGACGAGAACATAAGTTTAGGAAACGGTGCAGCTTGGTCGGGGATGTGGGGCTCGCCGCAGACTGTCGCCATCAACTCCTAACTTGATGCTCGCTTCTGACCATGTGCCAAATTGATATTAGATCTCTCCGGACCATCGGGCAATTATATAATATGTAGTACCCATCAGCAACTTTCAGTCTGCACTTATACGAATATTCACGTTCTCCAAGTCCATGAAGCTTCGATACTGATCGTCAGCGTGCAGGTCAAGCGATGCCTCTCGATCGTCGTCGAAGCAATCCAGCGCATTATCTTGCCGTGGGTTTCCTTCGAATTTTTTCGATTTGTAAAGAAGGTTAAAATGATTCCTTACGGTTTTGATGCTATATTTTGAAACTGAGAGATGGGATTAAATAAAATCCTAAATGAATGACAAAAATGTAAATCGTTATGAATGGCAGCTGTGT
Source organism: Rhogogaster chlorosoma (assembly GCA_944452935.1). Classification (NCBI taxonomy): domain Eukaryota; kingdom Metazoa; phylum Arthropoda; class Insecta; order Hymenoptera; family Tenthredinidae; genus Rhogogaster; species Rhogogaster chlorosoma. The sequence continues at coordinate 23,670,223 of OX101800.1, read as the reverse complement.
TTCGGGCTGCGAGGATGGCAAGGACCACCAGGACCACGACATCGGTTCGAGGTCAGTTTTCTTTTCTTCTGCGCGTCGCGACGTGCGCTAGATTTTCGACGTCGCGACGTTGACGGTGGGCGTCGGCGTCGTTAGTGCGCCGGCCAGGACTCGAACCACGAACTCAGGATTGGCCTCGAGCTTCCAGGACCGCCCTGCTAAAAGCTCTGCGGCGCGTGGGCGTCAGGTACGCCTCCACTAAAGCTTTTTGACGCTTTTTTTATTCAAACGTACACCTCCCTGTCCTCTCGGGAAACCATGGTCTGTGGTGTGCTTTTTACAATTTTACAACGCCTCACCTGTCAGCTGGTCAAATTCCCACGTATATTTTCCGAGCCACTTGAGATATCAATTTTTCCATTTTTTCCATCGGAGATTCAAGTTCGAATATGGTAACGAGCTTCTGGAACTTGTGATCTTGTGCAAGTTCATTGGCAACACGAGTTTCCAGGGGTCCAAACTTTGAGGACAAAGGCGAACAGCGAAATCAGAATTTCAACCCCTAAATTTTAATTAGTTATTATTTTTTTTTTTGGAAATAATAGATGAGCGAGAAATTTTTTGAAGAATAATTTTCAGCTGTTTGAAGAGGAATATAACGAGGTGCCGTCAGTTCGAAAAGTTGCTGGAGATTGTCGAAGTAATTTTACTCGAATAATGCGAGAAACAGTTGAGCCGTTAAAAAGAGTTGGTTAGTGGAGGGTTGCAGGTACATCGTGTGAATTGAAATTTTATTATAGCGAGGTAAAATTGTTCTTAGTAAAAGTTAGTTGGGAAGAACTTTGAAACAGGTTCAACGGCTGAAGTCAACTTCCTTCCTTCCGCGACGAAGTTGATATCTACGTTACGAAGGTCAGGTGAACTTGATTCTGAATTAGGTAACTAACTAACCGAGGAAACTTGTCTTTTGTTGGTATCGTTCAGTCAACTAAATAATGCGACTTGTTTACACGAAAACTTATTATTTTTTTTTTCCATTTTCTTTCTTTTTTTTTCTACACTTTTCAAACTACGCCTCCAACACTTTGGAGAAAAAAACTTTCTGCGGCAAAGTTGCTGCGGTTTCAAATCTTTTTCTCCCGCTTGAAATCCCGTTTTCATTTTCTACAATTTATCAACGATAGAAGAACTTCGATGTACGTGAAACAATGTCTCGATTCATTCGTAATGTTTCATTTGTCTATTAATTGAACTGTGTCTTTGGTTCAATACCAAGTACATACGTAAAACTTTTTCCAAATCTCTGATGGAAAATTTTTTCCATTTATCTATGTTGACACACAGCCATGCGAAGGGTTGGGGCGTTGAGGATGGTTATGGGATAACTTTCTATCAAATAAACCATAGCACAATCCGACGTCGTGCATAAGCACCACCATAAAGAAGACCAAACTTGTTTGTCAATCACTCAGGTTATTTCTGATGCCAACGATCGACGGGTGAAACCAATGCTTAGGAAAACCCGGCTTAGCTGTTCGGTCTATTACCGTATAATATATCGTTTGAGAAAGGAATTTTATTGAGAAAGAGATCGATGTAAATGAATTGAAAAAGTCAGAAACATTTCAATATATCCCTAAAGCACTTTGTTCAATAAAAAAATTGTAGGGAAAACGGGATACGGGATTAGCCGCGTAGCACTTAAATTCTGTTAATATTAAGGGAAGGTATATACTTTCCTTTCATATCTGGATGGATTTTCTGAAAGCGGTATTATTCGAGTGGGATTTTGATTTTTATAGCTCTACGTTTTACGCCGAGCTTGAAAATCATGAGCTCTCATTCAAGCCAGAGGCTATCAATTAGACTGGCGCGAACAAATAAGGTAATAAACCGATGGGGTGTCTCGACTATTAAATTGCCTTCAAATTAACGTCGGGACATAAATCCGTGGAAAAACATTAGTCAGAAAGTCGTTCTACGACGAATTCATCTCACTATCAAGGGCTGAGGAGCCATTCGTTTTCCGCCAAACGAATTCCGTTCCCAAAGGAGTTTTATATCACGAACCACCAGAGCTGATATTTACCCGGATTTTTACAGTCGTTCACGACGGTGTCACTTTGTCAAATTATTAATGTTCGACTTTGCTTCCGCAATATTAATTCAATGTGAATAAAATGCAAAATTTTACATCGTCAAATCAGAATCAGAATAGGATCGGTTGATCATATTTGCACAAATACTCGAACCTCTTGTTGCGAAACTAATTAGATTTGATACTCCTGTTTGGGTAGACGGTGAACTATGCTGGTTTCGTGGTGTTTGCATCACGCGAACTAAGCGTTTGAGGAAGGTGTGCAGCCCGCTATTTGCCTTGCGATACACCAGTCGACTATAAGGTCAATACAACGATACGTACACGTGAATTTTCACCGTTGACATAGCCATCGGTCGATTTTTATTTCTTCCAAATCAATCAGATTATATACACGTATTTCTATCCAATCCGGCAACGCGGCGAGTTTAACGGGTGAAAATTTCACGGGAAAATGTAATTACGATAAAGTTCTTACAGGATAGATGATTAATTGGCTCCTCATTAGACTAAACGAGGAAAGGGGGACGCGGTCTGCTAGGGACTCGGAAAATGTTTGATCCCTAAAGCGCAAAATTGAATTTTCTACATTTGATACCCTCGCATTGGTCTTCGCGTCAAGGTGGTCCTCAGCTGCCGATGTCCTCTACTCGAAGGACCTTCCTTCTCCCGCACGTAAAGGCCGGAAGGGTGGCCTGCATTAGGGTTCCACTTCTCGGGGAGTTTGGGATTTTAGTTTATTTCCTTCCAGCCTGCAGTCGCAGGGCGAATATTCGATGAATCCTTGACATTCGTCTTTAGTCTTCAGCCAGGCTTTTACAAGCCTTTCTCATTCCTTTTATTACGGGAAAGAGACATTTTTCGCGTGGGTCTAATTAGCGAGTAGTGTACAACGCACGCTCGGCAGGTGACGGGGAATTATTTTTTTTCCTGCGAAAATTACTCGGGTTATTTAAACTTCTTACTTACCACAACCGTCGAAAGGGTAGGGTAACCTTTTGGCAAAGTACATTCTGAAAAAGGCGACATTTCGTCCCCGTGCCAAGTATAAAACGGCAGTCGTCACCCTTGCGGAGTAACGCGTCCACGAATCCGACTGTTCGACGTCGCCCTCTTCTCGTCTCTTCTCTTCTCTTCTCTTCCCTTACGTAGGTATTAACCCTTCCAGACCCTCGTCGCAACCCTAATTATGTAAAAGAAACATCCGACTAATGCGTTGAGAGATGTCAAATAGTGGCGGGACCCGTTCGCGTACTCGCGTGGGCACCATGACTAAAAGATGTCCTTAATGCATTTGTTAACTCTCCTTCGAGAGGTAAAGTAAGGGAGAGAAAGGGGATATTCATTAAGTATTAGCTAGGAATAGAGTTTCTCTTATTCGGGAGAAGAACTCTTTTTTAGTAAATACATCCCGAGAAGAAAGTTGAGAGAAAATCTCTTAGGGATGAATTCGAGCCAGTGTATCTCTATATGAGCTGTATAAGGTATAAGTTTTACGGATACTCGGCAGTGAAGCATGAATCGAATCGAAGGTATATCACGTTATAATAGAGATATTTATTATCCAGAAGATAAATTTTATCATCGCTTTGGTTCGGTGATAAAGTAAAAGTTTTTCCTCAGCCAGGGCTTTCTACTACCCCTGGATTATACTGGTTATGTGAAGTTTCTCTGAGGCCTGGGGTCGAGGGTGTATAACGGGGGGATGTTCTTGACCGTATTGTAAAGTACGTTCTGTTTGGACCACCCCAAGTTTGTTTGTTCCACTCCGAGATAAGAGAGATATTGCCACTGGCCTCTTGCGCCAAGTCAGCACCGACGAAAGAATTCAATTCCTATGTATACGTCCGAATCGAACGTTTCGAAAGAAAACAGAAAAAATAGTCTAAATCGAGCCAGAAAAAAGCCTGACAGATCTATGGAAAAATCGTTTTCTAACTCTAAGCGCGTTTTTTCCTGAAATAAATTCATCGAGCCAAGGTGTAACTTCCGGAATCCCGAGGGTAAGGATAGTCCCCGACACTTTAACGCGGGACGGGCTGATTCGAAGCTAACGAATAGCATTAATTATAGTTAAATAAATATATAGGATAAAGGTAATTACTTACTGCTCCGAGTACAGTGTCGTGTCGGAGTTGGTCGGAATACGACGTTGAAACGTTGGACTAAGGCAGGAGACGTTAATTTAATGTTACGTCTACAACCGGAGCTCGGTACGTCCAGGATTTTCCCTCCGTGTTACTTAGTTCCGCCAAATAATCAGGGCTTTTACCAGGAACCTGCAACGACGCAAAGTACCTGCCGCGACGTCGACGGCGAGGCCGAGGCCGACGACGTTACCCAATGTTTGTTCTTCGGAAGGGAGACTAAAGTTTTTGACTGTTTAAGAGCCGAGAGCTTCGGAAGCTACTACGTTTCTGGTAGCTACTAATTGCGCATTGAGCCGGTCTGCCATTAGATTTGAAGAGAAAAAGATCAAAGGACATCGCCAGCCTTCATCCCCAAATAACAAAAAGTGAGCAAGAGACGAGACTAAAATTTAAACGAGTCAGGAACCAAACCGCGAGGGTCCGACAACCTTCACTTCGCATCGGATCGCACCACCGGTATCTAACCTCATAGCAATGAACCGCAGCTCAGGTCCGAAAAGATACCCTGGCTGAGTGCCTTGCCATGTTGCTGCTGAGCATGTGGTGGCTTTCTACGTCGCGTTATCTCCCTCATTCACTTACTATCTCGTTTTCTGTCTCTGACCAGACACTGCGTCACCACCCTGACAATTAGCTGCCTAATGTCCAGCCAGCAAAAGCTTAACCGGACACTGTACCTATACACCATCGAGACGTATCATCCGACGGATTATAGAGATCGGAAGGGTTTTCGCGATGAAATAGGTTCGATTAAACCCCATTTGTCCAGGACTTCGGGCGTATTAAAATCTATAAAAAGAAAGTTGGAATTGCCATTGGAAAAAACGATTGGCCACTTTCAACGATGGACTATCTCTTGGTCTGGAGAACGTAAAATATACTACTCAATATTTTATGGACACGATTGGAGACCGCTGGATATTTGAAGGAAAAAGCAATGCCTTGGACCCCGCTTCATGAGATTGAAGTCATACTCCGCATGTGTCGCTCGGTGCTTGATACTTCATGTTTGCAGGGGGGTAAAAAGCCGATATTTCGTATCTACTTTTGTTTTATAGCAAAAGTGAATCAAACTTTGACCACCTTGTCCACCCCAAGATATTCAGAAAGTGCCACGCCAGGGAAGAAGCCTTTTTTTCTCACATGTAATTATACAGGGTGAAAAATTCTCGGTTTTCAAAGTCTAGTAGAAATTTCTGCAACGACTGATGGCACTAAACGGTGAGAAAATATTCCAAATTTAGGTCGGCTATTTCATGGACTTTGTGGAGTGAAAGTGTTTGAAAGAAAGTTTTAACCACATCTAATGGGAGTTCTTGGAGAAGAGTTAGACTGTTGGCAACCTCTAAAGAATCTTAGGAAATCCGAAGAAGTATCGTCGTAAAAAATATTCTAATGGGTCACTTGGGTAAAAGTTCCGCTTCATCTGACTATCGCATCTTTCAGAATTCCTCCAGCTGAACTTGACCTCCTCGATTGAGCTCTGATCTGCCCTGCACCGCGTCCCTCAACTGTGTGTATCGGAATTTACCAGCTACCGAATTTTTCGAACCCTGAAAGATCCACTCATCACGTACACGAGCCTTGCCGTAAGCTGAATCACGTGCTTTTGCATAATTGCGGCTGAACAAAACGCAGAAACAAAAGCTCCAAGCCCGAGCTCAGATACGGCGGATCCTTGTTAACCCGTGAACACGGGGAAGACCTCGAGAGAATTTCGACCACTGCCCTGAGGCTAATCTCGATGTTGCTTCTCAACACAACTGCAGGGTCCAGAATGGAAGCGAACGAAGCTGAGAACCGGAGAACCGGCGAAGGGGTACCGCCACTCTCCGTCTACATACAATACAAGGTTATACGATGAAACTTGGTGCTCAGAGGCCCGTTCCACGTGGGTGCCAAGGGGGAAACGCAATACGCAAGTTTCCCTCAACAGTCAATGAAATAAAATGTTTCTAGCGTCGGTGATAGCGTTTCCTGGTTTGGGTTTCCTTCAAGTTGTAGGTACTAGTCGACTACTGTTTGCCATCGGCGTTATACGTATATTTACTGGTCCGTGGGCTACCCGATGAGCAATCTACTGGAAACACAATCCTCAGAGAACAGCTGAGATACCTGCTGTTACTCCGTCGTGTATTGCGCTTTCGTAGTAACACGGATGAGGTAGCAATTAATGTGGTCCAGGTGCTCCTCGGCTTTGCTGTAGATCATTTTTCTTAAGAACTTTACCCAATGGGATCAAAAATGAGTTAATATGCGGACTAGGATATAAGGGGTGTATTCGCGCCATGAGACGTAACATGTTAGCGTTACGACTACGAGTACCTATGTCGAGACTAATTATAGTCTCATAGAAATTTGTGGCATTATAAGGTACTTCGAGATTCGGGCTTGACAATGTTCGCGGTACTTCAACTAGACAATATGTCTCGCAGGTTGTAAGTGTCGACGAGTGATGGGCGGTCATTAAATGTAGATTTAATTATCGTATAAACGAAGGAGAGCACCCAAATCTGGGACAATTAAGCCTCCCATAAACCAACCATAAACAGGTCATAAATGCATGACGTAAAACATCCTCTGCTTTGTTTCCACGCTTTGAGGACATACTTCGTGCGATATTTTCATCGAATATGATCAAAGTGTCGTCAAAACGAATACAACGAACTTCTGGTACCGTTTCATGGTCTCGATTTCGCTTTACTGTGACAGAGAATTTTAGTTTCCTTTTTCCGTTTCCGTTTTCGCTTGACATCTAGGCATATGCCCGTTCTTTCCAACTCTCTAAATATAATATTTCCTCGACAGCGAGCTACGATCTCCTTCTTTAAAATAGACACGTGTCATTGTTCATACTTCCCTTAGAGTATAGTAATAAAATATTTCTACGGCAAGTACGCAGCGGCCACAACGTAAAATAAGTTCAGGTCAGTTCCCCGCAATATCTTCATCCCTTTTCCAATAACTTTCATAGAATATCCAGCGCGTCGAACAATGCGTAGGTACTGAAAAATTCCGGGTCCTAGATTCGCGTAAATCTTTATTTTGAGGTATAGAGTATCGTAGAAACGCGTCGTGTCCTTCCCTCTACGCGGGGGTTATTTCCACGGGCAAATGCCAGTACGTATCTATACGTATGAATGTGTATAGGTATAACATGGATACGTGAGATATCTCATGCATATCGGTCACGTACGAGTTGTATCTCACGAAGGGGGCGCTCCGGGTCCCCGAGCTGGTCATATATCAGTGACGGCCGACGGACAGGATGCGGATTCGGGGGTTGGGAATTTTACTTCTCTATGTATATGCGCCAACACTCGTATACGGCGGTGGGTGTCGCTAACTATTTTACGTAACTTTGGCGACAGTTTGCCCCGCGTTGACCACGTACGTCCGGCTGCTGTCCCGCGGGAATCGCGGAGGCAAGGGTCTCCTCCAGCCCCCGTTCCCTCTTTCACCCTTGGATCCCTCTCTCTCTTTCTGCGTCTATCTCTCTTTCAAGATATGCATACGTGACGGATACAGAACGAACGTGACGGGAGAAGTCCTGCAGGATCCGTGATCTTGTTTGAATCTATTTAAATGGATGATAGATAGCTAACAAGTCACGCGGAGGTTTTCCTGTTGCAATTTAAAGATGGAGGGTCTGATCCTTAATTTTTTCCTCCGGGATGAAGACCTTCTCAGATACGGTGATGCTAAAGGCCCGCTTTATAAATTTAGGCTAAAGTGTTATTATACCGGGTTACGCTACTCGTTGCCGGAACTGCAATAACCAGCGACAGCCATTTGATAACCTACGTAACTTCTGCCGCTCTGTAGAGATACGAGTTCATTCTAATTGCGGCTCATCCGTTAGGGAAGGAACCTTAGCGAACTTTTGAAGTACTCGAGGGCTATTAAAAACTGTCGAGGAACAGTGAGCTGCGCTCTATAAGCCAAGGAGCTGAAAGGGGTTGGGGAAGTTGCTGCACTCTTTACAACGATAAGAAAACAGGGCTTGGGAAGAAGCTAGTAAAAGCGACAATTCTATTCCAAACAAATGCGATAATGTTCATGTTTCAAGGTAATAATGAAAATCACACCAATCTACCGGATCCTGGGCAGGTAGATGAAAAAGGTGTGATTAAAAGGGTTTTGTGGTCTACGTCTTTTCTGACCATCTCATCTCTCGTAAATCGCGATTCATCGCAGTACTTAATTATTATCAATGTTCAGATTATAGAAAATTATTTTTCACCAGTAGGAAATTGAAGGATTAAGATTAAGTGGTAATCACTGAATATCGTGGTTTCAATTGTTAAAACCTTTGTTAAATTCTTCAAGGGAGGAGCGATTATGTGTGATAATCTTTGAGGTACAAAGCATAATTCGGTACACCACTGAAAATCGAGTGTGTCTGGAAACTTATAATTAACACAAGCGAGTGCAACTTCTCGGACGAATATACATATTCCAGTGTAGTTGAATATTTGAGTTTGAAACGGTCGCTTTCCAGATTTGTGGCGAGAAAACTAGCTTGCAGTTTTGAGGGTATAGATTTATTCGGATTTTGAAGAATCGTTTATTTTTATGTCTTCTGACAGAGAACGTTCTTCACCTATAAGTTTATAATCTGGTATGAAATTGACAGTAAGGTTTTATGAATCCCTTATTTATTCGTAAATTCAATACTGCAAGAGACTCGGAGGAATAACGGAGTAATATCAATCGCGAAATAAGTGTGCGAAATTGAACGGAAGCTGGCTATGATGAGAATCGGTTCATCCCCCAATACTTCGTTCTCAATTCTTCGCGAAGAAAGTGTCTGATCGGTCGGGCAATAGAAAACAATAGTTGAGCGAAAAACAAAAAGTTGAAGTCTTCCAGTTCCCCGATTCCACGATTCCCCGGCTCTTCTGCAGCTCCCTTATTCCCCTCCCTTACTCCCGGCTCGTACATCTCCTGGTCGTCTTCCGATAGACTTCAATTATGAGCTTGAGTATAAAAGAAATTTCAATATTACTGGCAAATTTGAAAAGTTCCGTAATTGATTTGTCTCCGGAGAAGCGGATGTGAAAACAAAAGGCTTCTAAGACGTCCGACGTGAAAGGATCCACGATTGGCTCCTGGATTTTGCGATCTCGAAAATTTACACTCTAATATCACGTCCTGACTTTGTCTATCGGCTTTTCATTTGTTGTAAAATTTTGAAAAATTTTCTCAAAAAACTACACAAGGAAGAAACATTTTTCTCTCTCTCTCTCTTTCCATTTTTCAAATGGCCATAATTTTGAACGCCCTTATTTTTCATAACTTGAAATATACATTTGGCGAAAAAGTGCAGAAAGAAAAGATGCATAATCCGGTGATAAAGTGAAGGAACGGTACGTACGTAAAAGTACGTAAAAGTAGATTTCAGTTCTCGAGGGCCGTTTCCCTGGGAGAAAATCACCTACTTATTTCCGCTCGTAATGTACACGATAACCATAGAGGTTGCGTGATACTGTTATGACCGTGCATTATGCAGATTGGCGGATAACTAACGAACAACTTTTCGCTGCAGGTTTAGCCCCGAGTGGTAATCCACCAATTTCATTAGCAAACAAGGAAGCTTTCGACCTGTCAAGTGACCAATTTCAATTTAACTGAATAAAACGTGGCTGCATCGATCGCCGGCCACCCATACCCCGCGTCTATAAATTGAGTCGAAACTTTTGGCGCGAAAACTTCCGAGTCGTAATTTTACCACGACTGAAACACGTGTGATGTTTCCAAATCGTTGGTCAGGAACATAAACAGTTTTTTATACAGCAGCTGTTTTCAACAAAGTATCTAGGAATCCAATTCTTATCATTGATATTAATGCTTCTTTTCATTTTCAGGTGAGTTCACAGCCTGTACCTACTTCTAGCTCCAGATTTTCAAGTCTCCGTCACCGTGAGTAGGTAATTGGCAAATAATTTTCATCTTCTTTCCATCTTTCTAACGACTTTGTAAATTGCGGAAAAATTTACGTCAGAAACGAGAGGGACTATTTTCTTAAAAAAAAAATTTCCGCAAAGAAGCAATCAATGACGCGATGCAGAGTCGAGGAGGGAGGATCGCAGAAATCTTAGTTAAGGATATGAAAACTCGTCGAGCCATCTAAATGCATATAAAAGAGGCTGCCGAAGAATCTCTCTCGTTTAATTTACTTTCATGAAACTCACCGACTCGCCAACTCGCCAGGCCTCTCTGAGTGTTTTTGTATTTAAAAAAGTCCCGGTACTTTTAGCCGGGTTTTCTCAGATACACTTAATTGCCCAGTTGTTCGGATCACTGGCGCGTGGTAACCGCGTTACGGATAAAATTGATATCGGCCATTCTATACGTAGGTATAACAGACGGAGAGCTAATTTTCATTAAAATAAAATTAAAATAAAATTTCCACCGACCAGACTACAGGCAAACGTATTATCAACGTCGAAAAGTTTTACTTTTTAACTAAGGAGAGAGAAAAAAAAAATCGTCAAGACGATCGAGAATTCATTTTTAACTTTTACATAAAACTCTTTCAATCGTTAAAAAATTTACGACAAAATTATTCTTCCTATTTTCTAATATATCCTTAATAAAAAAAACTTTCACGCATACGTGCAATGTGTAATTCTGAACCAGTTGATATCAGGGTGTGTAACTATAGATTTGTTGTCGGGGGTTGGGGGGACCCAAAATCGGGGACCCATGTGCAGAAAAGTGTCCCGGATAAGCGAAAATATCCTACAGACTTTTCACTTCAAGAAATTATGCAGCGAGGTTTGGAGTAGTTGATGTAGGTATTCATCTACTAATTACTCGGACAATCATATAATTGTTCGACGGTACCGGATTCGTGAGAACTTTTATTCGCTTTTTTACGATTTTTTTACCCTGTTGAAACGGGGCGACTCGAGTATCCCGTTCACACTGTAAGGGTAACAGCCGTTTTAACTGCTCATTTCGAAAGTTGTTCGATTGGCCTTTACTGCGTACATTTCTATCGCCAGGATTTGGTTCTGGGTGAGCACGGGGCTTACGTTTGAAAAGGAAGATAGAAGCAAGAAAAAAAGGCAAAAGGGTATCTTTGAATTATACAATTGCACAGAGAGAATGAGATTTTTTTGCAAAAAGAAAAGAAAAAAAGAAGCATGGAAAAACTGAATAAATTTAGGAATACAATTTCCATGAAAATGAATTCTCGTTGGATATTTCGTTCAGGGTTGCCGATCATTGAGAATTTTCAAGAAGAGGCCAGAGCGAAAGGATTTAAAATTAGCCCCCGTGGCCGGGAGCGATTTCACTTAAATAATATCGTCTAATTAACCATAGCCCTCGCGGGTTTGAAAAATTACGAAAATCATACTTCCCTTAAATGGTATCATAACCGTAATGACAGAGGACCGACCTACTACCTACACCCTGATGGTAGGAGATGAGGTACGGCGGCAAGGGGAGGAAAAGGGGCTACAAAATTGCCAATGCCAAAGATTCGCTATATAAATCTGCAAACTTTACATGCACGTTAAATTCATTTATTACAAAATCAAAGTTAAGGATCTGCAAAAAAATTGATGAATACTAAATTATCATAAAAAATGACATAAGAAGTAAAAGGCTGCAGGATGTCTTCCGATTTTCGCATCAACATGCATGAATAATTCATACATCAGGTAATTTTACTGACGTAGAGTGACCCGGTCTGTGGATAAAACATTAGTATACCCGGCTGAATTTCGTTAATTACATAGTCGTAGTAATCCTTCATGGGTCTTGAACGGTCTCATTAATTTTCATTAGGTGTTGAAAGCGGAGTATCGGCTTGGATGTTGATTACCGAGGTTCCACATGTTTTCTTCAATCAGTCTATCTTTCCGCCTACCTATACCATCGCTCTCTCGATCTCTCTCCGCACCAGGCCATCTTCCGCCTGATATCTCCGTCCTCTTCTTCTTAATGGGATTATTTTCTAATTAAGGATTCATGCGCGTGGGTATACACCTATCTACTGTACACACCGTGTTTGCATTTCGCAGCTCAACACTTGTAATTGATTGATCACTTTTTAAACTTTCCTATACCAATCCCTAATTACGGAAGATGGAACGGTTCCCTCGCGTCACATCCCGTCAACGCTACCCGCAACACCGATTATTCCGGATCCTCGCCATCCCCGCAGATATAATTTCGCCGAATCAACGTGATAACTTTCGAAAAAGAGGCTAATTTTCTTACATTTCAATACCCTTTTCGACTCCACGGAATTGCTCGAATCTGGGAACGTAATGTATAACTTTACAGGTGAATGCGGAACGGATACATAGACAAATACATGTATGTTTGCTGCTGGGTGTAAGGAACAATGATTAGGTGGTTACCGCACCGTTCACCTATAGACCGCGAACCTGGGAAGTGGCGAATAGAATAACACGATTTCAGCTATGTAGATGGTAAAGGTACATCAGTGAAAGGTGGATGAGAGGTAGACAGTTGTTGGGTCCACCGCGAGACGTTAATTGGCCCCACCGGATCTTTGTTCTCGGTTCGTTCATTGTCGCTACCTCGGCACCTCGCCGTCTTTCGGTTCGACGCTTACATTCGTTGGATTAGCCGTTGCGGAAATGTACGTATCCGCGGAAATAATTGCGGTGTAAATCTGTATGGCCGATGATGCCGCAGGAATATCGCAGCATTCATCAAGTTTCTATTCGTATACTCAGATCCGCAGTTCGGTTAGTATTTCTCACGGAGTCTCCCTCTCCCAAAGATGAAACGAGAAAGAGGAAATCGCGACCCTTAGTTCTGGTAAAAAATTGGATGCGATAAGAGTAGAAAATCGGCGATTTAAAAGGGTGGTAATGGATCAGACGTGTTTATATGAGAATTGAATGGTTGTAGGTAGATTTGAAATCGAGATCCACAACCCTCGGGGTGTGAGAGGAGCCAGTGAGGTCCAAACAATGAAATGAATTATATTATTTGCAGCTCGTCGGGGTAGGTGGAATAATTAAAAGACGTTGGAACAGGGAACTCCCACTTCGCTCGTCAACTCAAATCCGGGAAGAAGGGTGAAAAGATTGACAGTGAATTATTTAACTCTGACAATTAAAGGGATCTACTTACTCTCTACCGCTCTGTTTCTCAATCGCACTTCCTCCCGTTTTCCCCTCTCTTTTATACCACTTCCGTTACTTTTAACCACCGCTTCTCTACGTCTTGGTGTATTCATTCTGCCACGAGAATATCGTGCATTCTTTCATCAAATTTCTTTACATACGTCAAGCTTAGCCGAAAATATATGCCTCCGCTCATTCACACACATCGGAATACCTACCGAATTGTTCTTCCGTTTTACTCGAGACGTTAATTAGCTACATGAAGCTATAGTTTCGCGTCGCGAATCTCGCCGAGAATTTCCATTGTGACGATGGGCGTTTCGACGCGCACCACATGATCCAAAGCGACGAAACAACGTCACAATGCGAAGCCTACGTACCAATGTACTACAGGCCACGAAAGCCGGTTTTCTATTAACAAAAGATATTCCGCACGAGTTAATTCACACCCGAACAAGATCGGCGGATTTATATTGTTAATAATTTTGCGCTCAAGGTCTTGATCGCTGGGTAATAATTTTGGATTAGATTCGTTCCTCTATGGGTATATTACGCATGTATGTGTGTTAAAATGAATGATAATAAGATAGAGCGAGAGAGAAAGAGGATTTGGTACAAAGGACGAGTTCCCTTAGCTCCTCAAGCCGTTCGGCCTCGCCAAGGGGGTACGAAACATTGAAACATTCCACAGATTGCGGGATTACGGTCCACATAGCTGCCGGACGTATCCCGAAAGTCCAAAGTTCTGGTCATGCCATTCCCCGTTCACCCGGTTCACTCGGTTCACGCGGGGTGGACGAAATTTGCTAGCATTGCCCTTATCCTCGTCCCTGGCCACGTCGCCCTCGAGTTTCTAGGTCTCGGAAAGTTGCCTAAATACGGAGAAGAAGCGTAGGTATTAGTCGTTGGCTCGGCTAGTCTACTTTCCCACGTTGCACAGTACCGAGCATCAGCCAACCGTCTAATCGCCTACATGCGCTATCACGTATTCAAACTTCTAACTAGTTGGGCAAGCATTCTAAACCCGTACTACGCAACCGGTAAACACCACCCCCTACGTACGCCAGACCAACCATATTCTGGGTATTAAAAGTTTACCCCGAAAACAACGACGGGGATCAACACCCAGCTTGAAACACACCCGCCGCCAAGACGTGACTTACTTTACATCCAGAGTGTCACTTCTTTGGATTATCCTCGACCCCCTAACTAAAAAATTTTCCTATTGCTAGATCCTTCGCCTTCGATCATAGTCTGCAATTAGTTTCCTTTAAAATCATTCATAGAATTTCCCCTAATAAACATTTTACTACCAAAAGCTCAGAGCCTTTTCCAAGAGCGATTTGTCGACGTAAAAATCGTCGCTAATCCAAATCACCGCAATAAAACTCAACGGCTATAAGAAGAAGAGAAAAAAACGAAATAAAAAAAAAGGGAAAAGAAAACTAATAAAATATATACAGATAGGTATATAAAAAAAGAAAGAAAAAAACTTTCGTCACACTTCGCTAACAATCTGCCTTGCGCTCTGGTAGCTAATTGCAATTTTTACGCGGGGCAGCTATATACAGGAGCGTCGGTTAAGGATTAAAAAAATGTCCTGATATAAAAGTAGCACACCTATAGAGGCGGTTGTACAAGACTACCAGTAAAGTGGAAAGGGGTTGTGGGGTGGTGTATGGATAGCGGGAGGCAGTCGCTAAGGTTCGTGGAAAAATCCAAGTAATTAACAACTTTTTGAAGCCAGGATAATCTCGACGGATTCCCTTCGTTTGGTTGAAAGAGTTTCCAGCGTTAAGCCGTGACCATTTGGCTGCCGTCTCATTTCTCCGCGCTCGCAAAACGGCGACGATACTAACCAAGGAGCGAGACGAGGACGAGGCTGTTTATAATTAAAGTTTTTCCCTTGCTGTCCTTAGTGATTCTAATTGTCAGCCTATCCCCGCACCCCCATATCCCCTCACCTCATTCTTTCGGTATAAGGATTAGAGGATAGAAAAGGAAGGAGGCAGCGAGGAAGAAAAGGAGGAGGTAACAGTTGCCAGAGGCGATTTGACGTGGAGAACGAATTTATATCGATTGGGAGTTTCTTAATTAAAATTCTACCATTCTAGCGGAGTGACGGGAGATGGCGATGGCCGCTTTTGTTTCGCGGATGTGACACTATTACTTTTACCGTGATTTCCAAATTTCATGGGGTCAGGTATCTTCCGGCTCCTCAAACTCCTTTCTGAACTCTGCGTATATTCGCACGTTTTCTCGTCGACTAAAAACTCGACTAAAAATCTTTCGGGCGCCCTTAAAATCGAAAGTTTTAGTCCCTCTGTCGTTCGGGGGTAAATCGTCCGAGTTAATTAAGCGAGGTATAGGTATGTCGCTTTCCGTCATTGGTACAAAATTGTTATTCTTCTCCGGGACGTAGAGCTTTACTTTTTCTTCGTCTCTAACCGGTGTTTACATTATTAGGCAAATGTATATGGGCCATGGTACGGGGCGGAGATAGCATCCCTCGGAATGCGGGTATCTCTAAACGCCAACTAAGCGCTACGAAATCCGCATCGATTTAGTCACTGAATACGAGGAATACTACGACGTCGACATCGGCGGTGGGCACGGGCGCCGCTAAGGCCTCGCGTCTCCGATTTATAACGCACTAAATCCACCGGCGCGTGTGATTCTACTCTATACCATTTTCATCCCACGTTTCTACCCCTTAACCCCGTACACACATATAGGTATACGTATATCCAGCTAGAGGGTGAAGAAAAGTTCCTTCAATCAAATCATATTAGATAAGTAACTCGGTTCGGAAGAAAAATCGTCGAAAGACACAAATTAGGCGATACAAGTGATTTAGTTTCGATATAATCGCCAATCTTTGCGAACAAGTATTTCCTTGGAAAAAATGTCAGTTTATTCATTTTCATTTTGGAGGAAAAATCTTGAGGGTGAATGTAGAAAAGTATGTACGTAGAAAGCAAACGCACGTAGATATGTAATCGAGGCAAAGGATCCCGCCCAGACCCGGTGTTCAAAGTCCCCTCGGAGCAATTCTTATTCCTGTAAAATAACCTTAAATTCTGTTTGGGTAGCCTCTTTGCACAAAGAGGACTCTGGTTCGATATGTAGAACGAGTAGGTCTGTATGAAAGGCTAATATCGGCTGTCGACGTGCCCAGCGTGTGAATTCGGTAGCGATGGAAAAGGTCCACCACAGCCTAGGAGAATATACCCGAGCACACAATAAAACCAACGCCTTATTGATCATACGGATATATTCAAATTCACCTCTAAATATTCCGCCGGCAGTCTTAGATATATAGAATATAAGAACCCGGTTAGACAGAAGAGGACAGCGTGTTGCTATACCTATATATATCTATATGGATATTAAATATATAGATATGGTACATCCATACTTACACAATATACGGTATAATAGTTTACATCCCTCTTTCCTTCTTTTACGTCTTTGCGAATTCGAACGACCATGAATTTGCGATTTCTGGTCCTTCAGCGCGGGAGGGCTGCTCTTTTCGAGTGGGTCCTTGATATCATGGATTTCAAGAAACAGTGCTTGACTTTTTAATATTTCTCTGTTTGTCCGGCAGTTCGGTAGGTACTGCAGTCCACTCTCATCTCTGAAGGATCATTTCTCATCACACACTACCACGCGTTTTGTGTCTTTGAAGTTTTCTCTTTCATCGCAAGGAAATCAGAATGTAACGAGAGTGTGGTAAAAATATTGTCGAAAATTATGATCCTGAATGAATATTTTTCCGTCCTTTATTCAACGTCGCTGGATATAAATGTGGCGAGTGAAAATTTTTCGTTAATTAGAAAGCGACTATTAAAAAGTAACGGGGAAATGAAATAAAAAAATCAGTTCCGAACGCGTCTGCGAATAGAATAACTCGCATCCTGACACATGCATGGATATGTGAGGGGGTGTTAGTCTGTGTTACTTCATAGGGAACTATTTGGCTAACGAATATTAAATCACGTATTAAATATTCCAGTAATTCGTTACGGGTATGGTACATAGCTGGCAGCGTTAACCAGGGAAGAGCCTCTCTCTTCTAGACAGCTGGAATTTATCCTAACAAATTTCCACCCCCGTTCCCACACGTATTTTGCTTGTAATATACGATATACATTTCCCTCGTAGCTCGCGGGAAACCGCGGTGAAAAATATTTATGCGAAGTGAAACGGAGGATTTGGCTTCGGGTCCCATCATTCCAAAGGCATCGGCGACCCACGGCTGTACGTACTGCGATATAGGTATATGACTACGACGTATTTCCCTCCCTTAAAAGCGACGACCCGCCGTCCCCGCTCATACGATTTACCCTAATTTCGTTTGAAAAATGAAATTCCCTAATTTTCCTCCGAGCTTCAAAGTCTGCGTCAATATTACACCCGAATCCACACGCGTCGTTATACCTACATGCCGTACCTACGTGGGCGAAAAATATTCCCTGTCAGATTTCTGATATTGAGGGAAATGCATAACTTGATCAATACAAGGGCTCCGTTTACCTGGGGAACATATTCTGCGAGAACGACGTACTAATAAGCGGTAAACTTTTCCGAGAAAAGTGGGAAGAGGCGGTCAGGCAAGGTGCGGGTGGTGGAACCCCGATCCGGAATGGGATCTGTCCGTTCCAGATGCTCGGCCAGGTCTCGTACCTACCCTACCGCGACCCAGGCACCAGCCCAACAAACGGGATAACCAACATCCTGCTAAATCCGAGAGCTTGGCAGGTGGCGTCCAACCAGCTTGCGACTAGCAACTGTTAAAACTGCATCTGCAGGCTGGACCGCCGACTGCAACTTCCTAGATTGGAAACTCTGGCCGAAAGATAGATGGACATTTTATTTTTCCAATCTGTAGGATTCGAAAAAACAATTAGGCAAAATTAACCAATACGAAAACGTATGCGAATCGTGAATGAGAAAGATTTTCCTGTTTTTTTATTTCGCAAATTTTGACTTGCCTTTGAATCCAAACAAGATAAAAGTGTAGAAATGAGACTTTTCGCCGCATAGTTTCTCGGTGCGGTCGCGCCGTAGAGTCTCGCCGGTCTCCGGGAACTAATTGAGACTAGTTCCGTTAATTGTTCGAATTACGAACTTTGGCGCGGGACCTGTTTAATTATATGCTATGCGTATTAACGCTCGTCGGTGAGGCTGGAATCCCCGAGCCTGTTTGTCAGCGATAATTACGATTCCACTTTTATATATATAAAAAAAAAAAAAAAACAAGAAAACAATATATTTTGTAGAGAAATTTTCGGATCCCACGAAGCGTCGCGAAGTCTACTATGCGTCCGCACAAATCTAAGAGAGTGAAATTCCATCGGTGACAAATATAACCGCAGCTAACACTCGGTATGTGATATGTAGACGCGGATAGACGCAGATGCATGCGTGTATGTATAGGCAACTATATTTGCATGCATTCGCGCAAATGAAATGTACCTCCACTCCTCTTTCCCTGCAAGAGCTATCCTATAACCTCGGCCATAAAAGTGTTGACGCCAAAAGTTGGCACAACAATAGCCATCAATACCTACCCTCGCGTAGGTGGTAGGTGGTACGTGCTCTTCAGGCAGTAAACTATATATACATATATCTATATAGGTACGTATATATGTTGGAACTCGCTGTTGAGCCGTGAAAATATGATTTTCAATGCGATTTTCAAGCCCTGTCATGCAAATGAACTCGTAAACATAGTTTTAGACGTTACTGACGAACGCCGAGGCTCTGCAAAGCTGTTCGTGCTTCAACGACTCTGCAGAACGTCAGTGCGATCACGTCTATCTCATATACCTAGACATATAGGAGTATGCAACAATTTTTTTTTTTTTTTTATCTGTACCGGGAACAGTCGGATTATAACTTCAGAATTTAAGCGAAATAATAATTCATTATTATTTTACTTCACTTTCAGAAATTTTCTCCGGGGATTTATTCCCGCCAAGCTTCTCCCGCTCCGGTAATCCTTAATCCGTACAGCGTTAATAGCACATCGAGCCAAACGGTAAGAGGTCAAACTGGCCAGTGGTTATTGACGCAAAGATTTTCGTCTTGTTTGTCGCGAGTGTTGCAAGCTCAGGCTTACGCCTCCCCCATGTTAGTAGGTCTTCCTAGTGGCAGCTACTTAGTCCTTGGATTCACCGATATTATACCTTTAACTAAGATCTCTTGGTGGCTTCTTCTAGAAGGGTGTTAATATTGGGAAAAACCTTGATTTGGCCCTTAAGAAAATAAGGTATTCCCAAGGATTTTTGGAAATTTGAATTCACAGTGGCCCTACGTTAGAGAAATTCTACTTCATTGTCCAGAAAATTGAGTAATTACGGGGCAAGAAAATCGGGGGCGACGTCCATGCGAGACGCCTGTGTTGGGCTTAATGGTGCCTATCCTCTTTGAGGGTCCTGGAATATTGGCTGCACTCAGTAATAGCTCTGAGACTAGTGTAAGGAAGGCAGGGTAGTATTTCGGTACACAGACTTGTCGGCGGGTGTAGGGTTGCAGGGGCAAACGGTCCTGGGGGTCGCTTCTAACAGCTCTAGAGCGCGCGGCAAACTGTTGCAAAATTACGCGGTGGGCGCGCGTACATTAACGATATTTGTAGCGGCGGGCTAGAGAAGTTTGTCGACTGTTCCTCTGGCTAGGCCAGTGGCCAGGGTTGGCGCCGTACTGGCTCGTGGTCCTCTGGTCAGTTGCAAAGGCGTTGCTTCCACACCGCCTCTAATGGGCAAGTCTGGGCGACCTCGCCAACCGCAAAGTGATCGGGGACCGACGTCGAAACATCTGGAGGTGCCACTTAGGATCCCGAGTGCCACACCGAAGCTCTTGGCTTGGCTGGGCCGCGCGGAACCTGAATTTCCCGATTCTCTTCCGCTAGGAAACCTTGCCA
Organism: Rhogogaster chlorosoma; assembly: GCA_944452935.1. Classification (NCBI taxonomy): domain Eukaryota; kingdom Metazoa; phylum Arthropoda; class Insecta; order Hymenoptera; family Tenthredinidae; genus Rhogogaster; species Rhogogaster chlorosoma. The sequence continues at coordinate 23,649,952 of OX101800.1, read as the reverse complement.
ACGATTTTTGTTTCGAGAAACTGGCAACGGTCGTAACCCATAAAACGATTACGTCCCCAATCGAGTTTGCGGTGGACAGGCTGCTTATTCTCAAATTTTAATCACTCTAATGTGGGTCACATCATCCCTGCAAACAAGAAGATTACGATCTCAAGATCCGGACTTTCGGGGCATTCGAATCTTCTTGTAACTCGCTGTGACCAAAGGGTATGCAGTATTGTGAAAATGATTGCATCCTGGCAGAGAAGTGCCCAGGTTGAACAGGAAGGGGTAGAAGTTGAGGGTGCAGCTTCTGAATATTAGAGGAAGTTCATATCTTAATAATAAACAGATGTGACTGGTTCGATGCGTCCTCCGTGCTCAGCGTCTTGCAGTTTCAACGTAGGTTGTAGGTACCTATACCTAATACATCTCAGGAGGCTTTGAAGCTGCAGTTATAGCTGAGAGATGTCCCAAGTCGATAGTGATTAAAACTTTGACTTAAACTTAGAACCAACCTCCGCTGGCTATTGGTAGATCGATTTGGTATTCCAGATATGTAAACTCGTAACGGCTGACACACAAGCAAATACAACATACCTAGGTGTACCTATCTCCACGTGTCTCTTGGTTCACCGTTTTCAAAGATATCGCATATGCCTCGCTACAGTTTCAGGAGCTTTCGATTTAATCAAATAAACAGAATTATCCGCCTGCAGCGGAGTTCCGTTTGATCGTTTTGCTATTTGCACTTGACGGATTTAACATGAAGTTGCACAAAATTGGGAAAGAGGATGGAAGACGAAGCTGAAGAGAAATTTGGGCAACGCGAAGTCGAGCTTTACGCGGATATGTATACGTGGGCGAGTTGATGGGAGAAGTGAATTCTGGCAGACAGATTAATTGATGTTCGAAACAGAGGCTCGTGGAGGTTGGAGTAAAGTTGTTAGTCGGTTGTCGGGATGTGCATTGATAATGATCACGCCAAACGACCAGTTTACGTATGTGCGTCTGATTAGCGATTAAACATTTGGCTCGCTTGTTGGATGTATAACATTCGCGGAATCTGACGTTTCAGATCAAGTTAACTCAACTGTCAGATAATCGAGCGGATTTCTCATAGTATAATTACTGTCCAGATTCGTTGAACGCTGTACAGCTTCAACGAAACTTTGTCGAACAATAAATTCTTGGGAAGAATCGAGGAACGGGTAGAAAGTCCTCGTAAAAAAGATCCTAAAGACAAATACTCTCCATTAATCCGTACCTAGTGCCATTAAAGTTCAGCTAGAGGTCCCAAGGTGGACATATATACATACAAATGCTTAGTCCAGCGAGGGTTGGAAGGGGGTTAAAATCTATTACTTCTGCAGGGTCACAAGTCGGCGTTACGCCACGTTCGTCGTCGCCACGGCGTCGCCCCTGGTCGTGGTGTAGGAGACCGGGGCGAGGCTGACCATAGCCCAGTGTCGTGGGTGAACCACCCCAGCTCTTACTTTGCCACAAACCTTCGTAGCCAGAGGTGCCCGTCCACCGGAACAAGTTTAATTCGACCGCCTAAGAAATTCGCGGCGGTCACATTCCTCAGTAAAGTTCCTGATTGTGTGTCCGGTTCTCCCTGGGTCCCGTATTTATGCGACTATGTAGAATCTGCACGGCACCCCCGCGTAGTTTCCAGCCCCCGGTCGAGGATCGCTGGTATATAGGTAAGGGAACGCTGTCCACTAATGGTTATGGTAATTACCGCCTCTAATTGCGAACAATGGAATTGCGAAATATCAAAGTTGGTCGCAGAGTTACCAGCTACAGACTCCCTCTTCGTCCTCTCTCTTTCTCGCTCTCCCTTGTCCTCTTTACTCTGGCGAAACGGACGTTCCTATAACCTTACTCAGAAATCCTCTGGAACAAAATGTTTGCTGAAACGGAGAACCGCTTCCCGTGGCATCATCGAAAAATAAGTACTTCGACTCCGTTTGAGGCAAAAGAGATATCACCGCTGGTAAGGAAACTGCAACTTTCTCGAACCGGAAATTTGTATTTCACGACCTACTGCCACTGGAATTTTTCAACTTTCAAACGATGCGGGGAAATTCGGAGAGAGAAATTCTCATGTTTCAATTTCGGAAGAAGAAGAAGAAGAAGAAGAAGAAGGTGTTTTCCGAAACGTCAATGTTATGGCCATATATTCATACCGCACTTCGCCAAGGTCGAATTTTCCCCATTTTGCTCGGTACATTTGGCCTAAGTTCTGTTCCATATTTCTGTGATGTGTCAGCGGGAGCTAAGTCAGAAAAATGAGTGAGAATTCCTGAAAACTTTCCGCCTGACATACCTTTTCCTGCGTTGTCCAATATAAATCGTAAATTGAACAAAACGGTGCGGACGAATCGGGAACTTATCATTTCCCATTGACAGAACGTTCGATGACCAAATTTCGTATGTGCAGGCGGTATAAGAAGCTGAAAGTTTCAGAGACTGTAACAAACAGACGAACCCCTTTATTATTTCTCATTGTCGATTAGTCAGAAATTTCATTCTCAACTTTTCCCTATCCCATTTTCATGCTTCCAGCTTTTCTCCTGCAAACTGATCGAGGAAAAAGTTGAGAATAAAATTGAACCACGATTCTGGGTACTCCCCGAGCCATACCACCGACGATATATCGACAGACGCCTTGATGTGGTTATCGCGTACGTTTTACTCGCGGTTTTACCCTTGGAGAGGCTAAATTGGCAAATATTAAAATTCTTCCGATGCGGGGAAAGAGGCTGGGCTGGTTGTTAGGTTGGTTGGTCGGTGGTGGCGGGTTGTAGGAACTCTCAACTCCCGTGTGGCTGGCCACATTTAAGCTCGAAGCTTTTTGCTTTTGTTCCATGCAGCAGTTCACCGTTGAAAAGCTCTCTGATTACTTTATTGTTTTCCACATCTGCCTCCACCGTGCAGATTATTTCGTCGAAATTATTCGACTAAATGGACCGAGATTCGTTGTACAAATCTCATTATACGAGTCTAGCTCTTTCTCGAGCGAGCTTATCGACCCTACGCAAGTATACACTGGGAATATCGCCCTGCAGTATTCCTTCGGCGATCGCAAACACACGAGGTATTGCAAACCACCGCGATATCCATCAACAATTTTCGTTGTACTTATATCTACTGCTCTCCACGAGGCGAGAAACGATACAAAATCTCGTACGAAGTGCCAGCGAATTGGGAAGCTTGCCAAAAGTTGACTTTTTAGATTTAATCTTAAGTATACCCGCATAATGTTATTACTCGCCGAAGCGTACGTAAGCAGACGGTTTTGCATACTTATATAGAAAATTATCCGACAAGTAGCTATTTATGTGCGTCCCAAACCTCCTCGACCATAGCTCCAGTTTCTTTTGCATTTTTCTTTCTTTTTTTTAACTTTTTTCCCTCTTCTTTCACCCCCTCTAGGTTCGTGCCCCTGTTACTACACCCCCAATTTAAAAAGTCAGGCTTAAACGGTCCCTGCTTAATACGACACAAGAGGCTAATCTTAAAAAATCCTCCTCGAGATAAGCTCGCCAGAGGAGATACACAGGGCGCGTAATCTGGGTGGGTCGGGGGCTAGATTGAGCCCTCGAGGCTCAGTTTTTTTCATTAGCCGATAACTGGGGGTCAGAGAAGGCGGCCAGGTTACAAACGACACGTTAATTCAGCTCTGCGTTATTGCAGAATATCATAGTCCGGATTCTCGTCGGAAACTAATGCGTTTAATAATAAAACTTGAGATAGAAAGAAGTATTCTTCCAAATTTCAGAGACTTGTGAAACAAATTACTTGAAAATCTACAGCAATAGAACATAACAATATACCTAACAATGAGAAAATAACTAAATAAGGGTGCAGTTTTTCGAGGCTGGTTTTCAAAACGCACACTTCAACCCCTTTTGTATTTATTATTCTTTTGTTTGTTCTTGTCCTTATTTTTTCACAAGGAGTCTTTTGTTTTATCCTTGTGTGTAATTGCTGTGTTTTTATCCCTTACGCTTCCAACCCCCTAGACCCCCAGGCTCCCACTCCAAACTTGCCCTACCTCACCCTTGGCTCAACAACATGGGGTGAAAAGAATTAACATCTCTCTCCCTCGCGCTCTTGTGCCTTAAGCTTGTTTTTTTGTTACGGAAATATTATTTTAACAGTTGACTCTTTATAGTACGTCATTTATTTTCATTTGCTACTTCGCCGTAGAGAGTTGCACGGCCAGGCCGCAGTGTTCGCCCAGCATATTCCTACCCTTTCCTCGTACAATTTCTCTGCCCAACTGCTCGTTACGTAAGTTTTCTGCTCCAATTGACTTCCCCTCTAATTATATTCACAATTTTTCTTAGTGCAAACACCGTAGTTTTCTTCGCGGACGCTCGCTAAAAAAAAAAAACCAGTGAAAAAACAACCCTTTGAAGAACCCCACCTGTCCCTCCCACTCGCGTTTCTTCCCTTAATTTTTATTACACGAATAAATGACGCGGAAGGTGTTACGCTCAATTACCAAAGCAATTTTTAATCATTTTTATAATACTTCATATTCTTTGGCGATGCGGAGATACGTCCAATCTTAAATTTCAAGAAGCTTCAACCCTCACAGGCGCATAAAAATGAGAAAATACATTGATACAGGATGTTCAAGGGAAGAGACAGTATCTGTATATTTTTTGTAAAATAGAGGAAATAAAATGCAATCAGAAAGTTCGTTTGTCGTAGTAAATGCGACGGGATCCAGCCGGTGCAATATTGGGGATTTTTGACGCGCGTCGTCATCGGCACCAGCAGTTTGGGGCGAGACCAAAGAGGCCAAGTTCGTCGAGCGTATCTGTAAAAGTGTTCAAAGAGTCATCCACGATACAAGTGCGGCCATTTCGAGCGCAATTTTCCTCCGCCAGTCCCTAGGGTTCTCCACAAGAATCTCCCGCATCTATAGCTGTCGCTTTCTCTTTCCTCCCCTGGTCTTGCCTCGCGAAAGATTTGGTCCTGGACGATCAAGAACGACGCTGAAGTAGGATGCTGCGTGGAGATGATGACCCGACCTAGCGGGGAGTCGGCGGTGGCTATAATTTCATTAGCTGCCTTGAGACAAATGAGCAAGCATTGCGAGACGCGCCGGCTGGCGCAAAGATCCTCTAGAAATAAGAAAAACACGGTCAAACTACAAGGCCCAGCCTCATCCCGAAATGGGATGTTAGGGATATCGAGCCGTAATTTTTCTACGTTCTCGAAATTCTCTAAATCTACCAAACCTCGTAAGAAAATATTACCTACACAGATATTTGTCGTTCTACTTACATCGCCGAACAATTTCTGCAAGAAAAATATTAATATTTCAAGACCCCTTCCGAGAGTGACCCGGGAGTCGAGGGGGCAAATAGAAGATGTTAATGGTAAGCTAACTCGGCGGATAAGAAGTAAGAATGAAAAGGGTAAGAATCTCTTTTTCTAGCTCAGGAGAATGAAAATTTTTCACTACAGAATTCCATGAGTTATCTTTTACATTTTACTTTGTCATTTTTCAATGGTTCTTTTCCAACTCGTCAAGGGTGATTCATTTTATTTTCATTTCAAATATTAGCTCGACTTTTATTTAAGAGCGATGCAGACGGGAAGAAATAGGAATGAGAAAAGGGGCTTTGTCCAATTAAACGTCCAGCTTTTCGTTTTTACTCTTGTTCTCTCGCACATTTCCCTGCCCGAAGAGATTGCGGAGAAAAAAAGAAAATCTCTGCCATAGCGGGGGGTGGGCGCAGAGGCAGTTCACCGAGCTGACAGCCCCGGCAGCCACCCAAAGATCGAGTATTTCGCCGGATGTCCAACTCATCACAATAATTAGCCCAATAATTCCTCCAATTTGCTCTCCACGAAGTCACCTCCTGCTTTGACAGTTCGTCAATTTCGCAAACTTGGTTCTCACGATCTCTAGAGACGTTGCCGGCAAATCACTCGAGGCGAATCTTAATATTTTGGCAAGTCACCCCTACGACGATCAAGGAATTGCCTAAAAATTGAACGAGCAGAGAAAGGAATTAAAAAGATGCACAATTTTTGTTTCTCCCGAAATTGCAAAGGAACCTGAGAGATCATTGAGTGCAGACTATACAGAGGACTTTATTTCTAGAAACGGCAGCCCCAAAGCTCTTTCGGAGGGTATTAAAACTTGTTAAAAGTTTCTTTGACGGGAGCCGGATGGTGTTATTATCGGGTGGTAAATTTTCTTGCCTGTCGCATATAGCTAGAGTCGAAGCAGTCAAAGTTAGCGGTTGGATAGCTAATGTGACGTGTGTCTTCCAGACGGCACTTCGCCAGGTCGCGTGGACGTCGTCGTCAGAGCCGAAGTTCACTTTCGAGTGGCAAGTTGTAGGTCGTAGTGGCTGCGGTATAACCAGCCAGTGTAAGTCTGCTACTAGATTTTGGCCCTCGACTAGCCAGCATTGGGCTCTCGATCATTAGCTTCGATAGATTCGAAGATTATTAGCCATTACTCCCATTAGTCCCTGTCTACTCGTGTAACTTTGGACCAGACTAACTGTTAACTGTCTCAGTCTCTCCTTCAGTTCGCGACTGTGTCTATTCGATGCGATAGAAATTATTCAACGAGTTATATAGGCATTTGTATATAAAATTCGAAGGATGTTAAGAATTTTTGGGATTTGGTAATCCCAAACTATAATTAGGTATGTGGCAGTAGGTTGACTCGATACGTGTGTGTTTAATCTCACGTTTACCACAAAACCGCAGAATTTAAAGCCGCGAGTGTATAGAGAAGCGTCTTGAACTATTTGTCGGTTATGTGTCGTAGGGTGACGTTAGATAAGATAGGATTGGTCGGAGTTGAGGATCCAATATATGAGATGACTATTGCGTCACCGCAGCATGTCAAACATCCGACGGTCGCTGCGGTGTGGGAGGCCTCGAAGAAGGAGCGAGCCTCTTTGATGGCAAAGTTCTCCATCCGCGACCTCGCAAACATCTTCCGCGGAAATGGATCGAACTTTGTACTCGGAAATGGGAAGGCTGTGGGTGAAGGGGGAGCCGTATTAATTGAATAAAAACAAGAACGCTCAAGATACATGTATATACCCAGGACATAACAAAGATTTTATCCCCTCAGGAAGGGTTGCTGCGGAAGAAAACCTCCTCACTTCTTCACAACCCCCACACCAAAAAAAAAAAAATATAATGAAAAAAAAAAAAATCAAATGAAGTAAAATGCTACCCAATCAAAATACTTACCCTTGTTCGGAAGTAAAACCCTCCAGTCACATACTACGTACTCAACTTCCCTAACCGTTTTACTATACACCGCTGACGAGAGAGGAAAAGTAATTAATAGTTTTCTAATCGTGCACTTGCCCCGCTATACTCACCACTAATGGTAGCACATTAATCGTTGTAACGGCAATGCGGTAGACTACCAAGCTATTAGCTAGCTAACGTGACGTGTGGTATTTTCCGTTCTATTCAACCATTGGAATTCTTTTTTCTTGCAATGTCAATTAAGAAAAAAAAAAAAAAAACGAATTTTTGCATAGTTTTCACCTCACGCTGCAATACGCATGAGGTATACCGTTGCCGGAGTAATTACGGAGATTGTGTCGTACGATGGGATATATATATGTATCATTTTTTCACACGCCCTCTCTTCTTGGTTATCACGCATCCATCATCATACACCCTCTGACAAATTACGCTAATGCTCCGTTCTTATCGACAAACTGCCCTTTCCCAAACTTCACCTACTGTATCCCTCGGCATGTCGGGAGAGAAAAGGTAGCAGGAATTGCGATTTTAGGTACATTGAGATCCTCGGATCAGGTTTGGCTCTGACATTGCCGAATGTGTGGTCTGCTTTTCGATTTTACGAAGGGATTTTAAGAGAGAATATGGAGGAATATAGAGGTGGATAGGTTAACACGAAATAAAGAAAATTGGATTTTATTGTCGAGAATTCGCCTCATTGAAAGTCCATCAGAGACTGCGAGGGATTGTGAAGAGGACTCGCAGCCGGAATTCGTCATCTCATAGAGTTTGTCCATTGAGCAGAAATATCACAAGGCTGTAGCTAAATGTCCGGCCATTTGGGTGACAAACGAGATATGTCAGAGCACCCTGTCCCCTCGCGGCATATCGCGTTTAATCCATTGATTAATTCACTTCATTTCTGGCTCCTTTATGATTAGTTGTCGTCGTTCGCCTTTCGTTCCTCCGCCTCTTTATCCAGCTCCACTGTATCCTATACCTATAACGGAACGCGAAACTAATACTAATACCAATGTAGAACTATCCTGCCTCTTGTCCCATACAGTTTTCCTAATCAATGTTTCCACCCCCCGAATCCTATATGTCCGCCACTTTTCTCTCCTCTCTTGCCCCATCATCGTCAGAGAAAACATATGCTTCCAAAACTTCCCAGGTTCTCATCCATAATTAGATCGGTCCGAAAACAGTATCAAATTAGAAAAATTAATAAATGGTTCCTCATGCTGTGCTACGATACTCGAAATCAAAGTCTTGGCCGTTTTTGGTCATTCTTTTTAGTATTTCGACAAATTTTAACCCAACCCCTTTCAAATAAAAATTCCTATCGTATCTCTTGGCTGGCGAGTGCCAGGAGAGAATCAATTACCCATTATTTCTAATTTGATGTTTTTGCGGGGTATAATGTAATTTCTTTACCAAATTTATACAAACGGAGTCCGTCTAAAAACAATTCGAACTTCTAAAATTGAATAAAAATAATAAAACTGTATGGTGATAAAAATTTGAATACAGGTTTATGTGCACACGCGTGCAGTCTGCATATTTTTTTTTTGTGGTTCGAGTATAATGTGTGGATACGTAGATCTGGCCGAGGAGAGAGTAAGTTTTTGAGAAAATTGTATAAATCGTCTGTCTGGGATGTATAAATGTTTATGACCAGTTTGAATATGATGAATTGCAGATTTAATAACGTGGTAGTTTTTCTCTCAGTGCTTAAACGGGGATTTATAGGACCCTAAATGGTCAGCGGCGAGTTTATAAGCTCCCCCAAACTCGAAATCACCAACGTTGTTCACAACTCAATAAACCGATTTCACGATGAATATCGAAATAAAATATTTATTCCCCATAAACGTGCTTCGCTTACGCAACGACGTCACGGTAACGCTTGCTTTCGCATGGCTATATAATACCGTTTACTCAACCTACCACTGAAATATTGTTACTACATGCATAAAACCAATTGATTATAAGAAGAATTCGACCGTTTATAATTGCTCAAAAAAATATCGAGGGTAAAAAGCGAAGAAGGGTGAAAGGTACCAGAAAATTTGTCCTTTTTTCTTTTTTTTTCTGCGAAGCAAGGGCAGCGGCGTCCAGTAAGCAGTCAAGGAGTATAAGGCGCGATAGCGTGGGTCCATAAATCGGCGAATCGCCATCGATAACAACCTCAGATAACTTATCGTGGTGTACGAGTCGTTTTATATAGGTAATTTATTGGTGAAACAATTTGTAGGGTCGTGACCGGAACAACTGTTTTGCCCACTTATCTCAGTCGTATCTCGGTTCCTGGATTTTTGGGCAGACCCGCTTGCCTTGAGACACTTTCTTCACCCCTTTTTTTATCTATAACAGGGTGGATAGGGTTGGAATGGAGAAAAAAATGAAAAAATTAGTTAAATTATTGAGAAAAGAAAAATGGAATTTATTCAGTCAGCAAGGAGCGAAACAACCCCATATCACGTTCCGGGTCTGTTTGTTAAGGCTCCGTCTCAGCTATATACCATGCGGAACTAACCTATCAAACGCGACGCGTGTTGGACGATCGTTACTAAAACTGACCGCAAACTGCTCCTGTTGTGTACCTCCTACAACATTTCATACATCATTCCGACACGGGGTGCGAGCTAAGGGAAGGGGCGAGGGGTAAAACCTTATGCCGACACACGTCATAAACTTCTCTTCGCACTTTCGCATATATGTATACCTGCGTACGGCGCTATGATTAATCGAGGACGGTTCAACTCTGCCCTTGTAAGCTATGCACCCTCATCCCTAACGATTCGACCTTCTCGCTCGCCAAAGTCCAACAGAAGGTCCGTTTGCTGTGGGTTCCGAGTACCAAGTTCCGAGTTCCGAGTCTTTTCCTATATTGTAAGTAAAAAGTATATAAGGACGTATATCCTCCCGTCCTTTCGAACGGGAAACAGGGAATCCGTGATGTATTTATGGGTATTTATGTGGGCTTGATAAAGCCGGAACACCGGCGGGTGACCACAGGAAACAGATCGTTAAGGGCAGCTCCGTTCGTAAGCCGTGAAACCCAGAATTTCTCGTGAGGATTTCCCCGCATGAATAAGCCGTTGCGTTTACGTCGCGCGTTCTGCGACGCTCTGATAAATAGCCCTCGTACGTACGGAGTTTTGACTCATGGAACGTGTGTGCGACGGGTACCCCGGGCTTAGCTCAAGTGTAAACCTCGGGCTTAATCGCTTCGTAATGCCTGATGAGTTTATAATTTTCAAGTTCATGCGCTCCCTAAACTCTGGTTAAATTTCAATCCCACATAGGCAGGCAGGTAGGTTCGTAGGTAGGTTTAAAAAGCGTTCACTAGATTATAGAAACGCGAGCTTTATCCAAAACTTATCCATACAATTATTAATTCAGAGATTAATCTGCCCTTTCTTGCCCCGTTGGTTCAGCCCAATTCTTGCTCAACCACGATGACATTCGCTAGTCGCAAGAAGCAAGAAGCTAGGAAGTAGATTAGCTCAGCGCCAAGAATCGCCCTCCAAGCAAACATCTGTACTTTATAGTTCCGTCTTCCGTCCTTTTTTGTACCTTAACGCTTATTCGCTAGTCTGTTCTCTTATTTCCTTATTCACTTATCGCTCACCATAAGGATCGAGGGATGGGAAAGTCTGCTACGTATCCAACAACTTCCGAACTGTGGCTCGTGGCGCGACTAACTTAATCCTCTTTTTACTTCACACCAACGAGTAACTACGACCAGGCAAAGAACCCAGCGAGTAATTATAAGAGATGTACTTTTTTTTACCTTCGGTTAAATATACACTGATATTATTTTTCGCCCCAAAAATTCTCTACCTCGTTCGATGAAATATCACTTCCCTATACAAGAATTATATGCCGCATGTGTGTTTTCACGTTGCGATGCATCCTGGATATATTCAAAACTTTTACAGCTAGTCAAACGGATTGATGAATCACTTCGAAAATATCTAGTCCAAGTAAACAACAGCTATGTATGCATTTTAGTTTTGCGTATCGCGATACATTTGCCAAAGGATGGAAGCCAGCATTTCATGCGATTTCTACGGCACGTAGATTTCGGGAAAATATTTTCTTTCTCATTACATTAATTCGCGTCTTGTCTAGTCGCGTTGTTTTAATCATTCTGGTGATAAAGTCGAGGCGAGAGCTTTTCCCATAGTATTTTCTACGTCTGACCATCCGCCATGATTCGATGCGATCCGACAAACTCACGACGAGCAGTGCCCCGGAACTTTGTTTAACAGGGCCAAAGAAACTAAGCTGAACTAAACTTTTTTACGCTGTAAGGCTCAGCCGACTTATCAAGGTTGGAAGAAACTTGGAAGCGGTGTTGTTACGATAAAATCTTACCCCCAAATTCTTCTTCTATTGTTTTCCACTTTGGTGCAAGCCTCGTCGAACTTGACCGTCAGCATTCTTACAAATTTTTCCATTCTTCTTCAGATTCTGCACTCAATGGCAAACAGAACCCCACGTAGTACATAGAAATGGGAATGAATATTTGGTGAAAATTTGAAAAGGATCTTTTATTTTTTTTCTTGTTCTCGGGGAAAATTATGCGGCAGGTAAACGTCTTCCGCGATATAGTAAGTCCGACGTGACAATCTAATGTTGCTATCCGTATGTGCAGCGCGCCCTCGAAGAAGTAAAGAAGTAAGGAAGTAGGTGTTTGGCAGTTGGGGCTCTGATTTACCGAAGCAATCGTTCTTTATTTCTCTCCAGGCGGCCCTCCCGCACGCCTTCAATAGATATTGCCTTGTAATAGCTTTCCGTTACCTGAATTTCTGACGCCCTTTGTCTTCCCGCCAAGGATTTATCAGAGCGCGTCGCGTTAACAGAATTTATTTTATAGCTCGTCGCTTCCAAGTCCTGCACTCGATCCGTTCCATTCCATTCCTCTTCCGTTTCTTTATCCTATTTTTTTCTTCTTTTCTTTTTTTTTTTTGGCTCACGTCACTCGCCCACACAGTCGCCCACGCAATCGGAACAAGAGACGAAAGTAAGGCCACGAAATCATTCCTCTTTTCCGCCTGCCTGTTCGTAAAATAATTCAAAGTCACCCCTAAATTCAAAGACATACCCTGCGGTATACATACTCGAATCTTCCATATCACCATACGTACAAAAATAGTAAATGAATCTCTAAGCAAAATTTTACATCAACTCGGTATAATCAAGATATTGAAAATATTCTCATTACGGGTTATTCCAATCTCGCTAGAACGATTAATTTCATTGTTTGATGGACATGAGCGGTCGCAGCTGGATGATAGCGTGGCTGAATGGAAGAGGCTCTAAAATGAGACCCTGTGAGAGAGATGATGTATTTTTCTCTCTTCCTTTTTTTTGTTAAGAAGAAGAAGAAGAAGAAGAAAAAGAAGTTTAACCCGGTTGTGAAATCATATTGCTAGGGAAACACAATGTTTACCGGAAAACTTGAGATTTAATAAAGTAACTTTTTTCCTGCTATACCATATAGGGCGCTACGGGGTAGTAACGAAAAAAATATAGCCTGATTTTCAATCGAATGGGACTGTTGTTCGCTTCGCGATTAGGAAAACAAGAAAATATTTTCGTCGAAAGTTCGCATCGTATACCTAGTATAGATATATATATAGTCAGATAATATAAGGGGGAATAGAAAGGCTGAGTTACCCTTCCTACATGATAATAATAATTACGAGTCTTCTTCTTCTTCTTCTGAAAACATGTGGTCATCTTTTATATCTCACAGGCACCAGCGTACAGAATCAGAGATAAAAAAACATATTTTCTTTCTGCTTGGTAAATAATTGATAGAAAAAAATAAAAGCAAAACAATTCACATCCTTCAAATAATAAATCAAAAAATATTCAAACCTGCTCTAAAAGATCGATTCTTAAACTCCCAGGTCAAAGTGTAAAATAAAGCAGATTTAAGGACACAGAATTCCAGCCGAAGTCGTCGGAGGGCAGCACAATGCATGGAATACCGTACGGGGTGAAGAAGAGCTAAGGGTTCTACATCCCTGGCGCTATGGAGAAATTTCGAATTGATTTACAGTACCGTTTTGAAATAGTTTTGCCGAGATGAAAGTTCGCTGCAGATATTCAGAGAGATCCTAATAATACTTAAAGGTCTCTTAATTTTCCTGTGCTTTCGCGAGTTCTTTTCTCTTATCCCTCTTATCTCGTGCGCAGAGCGAATTGCACTTCACTTCACTTCGCTGTACAGAAAATCATGAGCATTTACACAATTGTCGAAATCTTCCATCGTACTGATACGATCCCTATTGTTCCAACGATCCTATCTTCTCTGCGACACGCGAAAAACTTTAGCCATATCTTGAATCTCAATTAATGCTCGTCTCTTATCTGACAATCATTAGGGGATTATCGAAGGACTATGACTGGACTATCTGCCGAGAATTTCTGCCGCTTCGTTTATCGTAGATTCTGGAATTTATCGACGATTCGAAAGCATGCGAGCGAGGAAAACACGTTCTCCAACAAACTCGAGTATATACGATCTAGACGGGGAGAGAAAGGGCTTGATTTTAGAAAATAAATAATGAAAACTGTAGAAAGAAATTGGTCAGTTCTGTTATAACGGATTATTATAGCCGTAGGTACTACGCGCGAGGTCGTGAAATCTCGATTGTAACGTGTAATTGAAAATTTACAACCTCTGCGATTACGGATAGTACCGAGTCGTGAACAATTAATCATCGCACCTCGTAACTTCGTCAAGTTACAGGCTTCCTATCGACGTTACCTCGTCTAATCTATGCTGCAAAATTCTTCTCTCCGTGTGTTTATAGCATGTGTTAGAAAAGGCGAAGAATAAAATGGAATTTCTTATCTTGCATGGCTCTTGGTATATGAACTTCTGCGTTTCGGGTGGCTATTATACATTTTGAGACTTGATCTGAATAGATTAATCTTTGATCATGTTCAAACCGACCATGGGGTGCACACAGGTATCAAGAGCGTCGTTTACAGCGTCGTTATTAACAGAAAGCAAACGCCCAAGTGACTTGCCTCAACTGCTGACGTCACCTTCGAAATTATCTACTCGAACTTTGGGGGCTGCAACCCCTCGGCCTTCGCGTCTCTTCGCCTCTTCGCCTCTTCGTTCTCATCGGCTGCTGTACGAGAACACATTCTTGACTAAATGTCTACTCGGCGTTTAGCGCGGATCTGGCGTCGCGACGGATCCCACATGAATTCGAACCCGAACGCCTCCATTCAGTTTGTCCATCCAATAACTACGCTACCTCGCTTTGCTAGCGTGTCTACACACCGCCTGTACATTGTGAGAGGAATCGTTACTCGCTTAAGGAACGCGGAATAATCCGTGTCTGTAATTTATCCACGATACGTTACCCTGGGAATAAATGAATCGCAGAAAAATCAGAACAGAGAAAATAATTCGACAGGTTTTTGGATTTTACCTTCATTCAGAATTTATTAATGATCGATCTGATCCCGAGGCTTGGCGTATGGAGCATTGCGTGATAAATTTGCATTGAAATAGATCGAGTTATGAATTCAGGTGAGTCCTGCATCGCTCGGGATTCGCCAGGTTATTTTCTCGTTAAAACAATGGGTGCAAAATTCGAAGGGAAACAATGGATCTGCCGGTTTTAACAACTGCATAAAATTTCTAATTCCTGCCCGGAGATAATAACGGGATTACTGTATCATATAATGAAGAGAAGAAAAACCACAAAAATCATCCATCACACTGCAGTTCATTTTGCTTACAGTTTTTGTTCATTCTATCCGTTCCAGCATGCACGAAAGCTGCGAGAGGTGAAGAATATAATATACGCATCGATCCTCGACACATATTGTACAATTTCAAACCGTTAACATGCGACAGTTCCCCACAGATGACAAAACGGACCATCGTTGAGCTGGTCAGTATTATTTCGCCGGTCAACTCTCGCGAAAAAAATTCGAGTTTCACCTCACTTTTTATTCCCGATATATACCCCGAGGCTAAACACAGACAGTCGAATTGGGCGGAAGGGAATGCGTGGGCTGATATATTCGCGATGGATGAACGAGAGAGCAGAGAGGTCGACGACCCAACTAAACACAGGCATAGGTATATGCATATTCATACATACGTTCGTATTTTCCTGTTGCAAAAGTCGAACCAGTATAATCAAGGCGGTGATTTCATTTGATTTCGCATCGTTTCATAGATAAGGGTAGAATTGATGATGGTCGATATAAATTTTTGAAAAAAAACGAATTTTCCACTGCATGGTGTAAAATATGCATCGTACGTTCGCATACGGGGTTAGATTTTCACTTGGAATTTATTTTGACAGCGCAAACACCGTTATAATGAATAACAATTAGATATATGCATAATCTTGGGTCAAACCGAGAGCAAACATGACCTGCTAATGAGAGACGCGGTGAAACGCGTGTGTGAAACGGCTAGCTGCTAACTTATTACCTCCCTTTATGTCATCTTTGTAATGCATGGATTATATGTGGGAAGATAAAGCACGCTGATCCATACATCAACACTAAATGATCAATAATATCAACGGAGTCCTGTAAAATGACGGAAATTTAACTAGAGAAGCAGCACCCTATTGAAAAATTACACAAAAAATTCATTGAACAGAAATTTTTTTTTTTTAATTTCTTTTGGAAATGGATTAGGTATGTACGTGACTCGAGGTACCAATGTTCAATATGAATCACGAGTCAGGCTCAAAGTTTCCTTGAGACGGGACATCAGGCGGGCGGATGACCCTTTAACGGTTATCAATATCTCGGTGCTAGTAACTAGGGGCTAATTCATCACGCGACGTCGTCAGTCTTGATGGAAGGCTGACGCCACGTCAACGTACTACGCCTGGCGATCCTGATTAGCATTAACAATTCATGGAGACCCAGCATCCCTCACCACCGACCTACGGGGGACGAGGTTATCTTGAAATTTCGACGATCGCAAAATTAGCATGATGTTTATTCCTCGTAAACTATACACGCTATTCAGAACGAAATAGTCCATCATCCCTTGCTCCTTTCTCTCAGAAAATATCCTGAGTATTCCCCCCGTCATATGCGTATATGTACCTATGTTTCGGAAAAAAGGATTCTTTTGATTTTCAAAATATCTGTAAGAAAAAAAATGGAGCCAAAAATTTGACGGCGTATCTCGATGACGAAGGACTCGCACGTGGGGAAGGTTTGCCGGTCTGTTCGTCCGACACTTCAATAGCCTCTATACCGTGGAGCAATCTAAAGGTATTCCCGGGCGACCCCATGCCCATGTACGCGGTGGTCTCTCCTCTTGGATATAGCGTTGCTGCGGCGACGCGAGGGCGCGAGAAAGCGCGATGACTGTAGTCAGGGTGGTAGCCACGTCGTGATTACAGCGTCGTGTATTCAAATGGTCAGTCCCAGCCCGCACCAATTTCACCGTTCGTCCCGAAATATACGCCTTCGTTTCCACCCCCGAACCGAAACCTTTGTCTAACGCCAGAGGGACCTTATGCCATTCTGCACTGGCATGTCGACGCCGAGTATCCGTCTGCGTATTATGAGGTTATTCCCACGACAGTTTCGTGTGGAAAATTTATTCCGGTAACAACGTTAGTCGGAAGTTTCAAGTCGAGGACTTGGAATGAACGTGATATCCCTATTTTCGATTTTATTCATTTTATTTTTATATTCATTTGTTTCTTCAGATTTAGTAGTGAAGGGTTGATTTTGGGGAGGGAATTTCGCGAGGACGCGCAACGCCGGGTTGCTAATAAAATGCATGATTTAGTTCCCGCTTTGGCCTCTATATATACCTTGACTTGCCTTACTTACTTCTGACTGAACCCTCTTTACTTTTACACTATAGGCACACTAGCCCCCGATGTTTCTGTTTCTCTTTCACTCTCTTGCGACGACTACGACTACTACGACGACTACTACGACGACGACGACGCCATGAATTATAAAATGACGGTAAAAGCGAAAGTTTTCACCGCTCTGGTGAGGTTTCGGCTCCGAGGTCCCGTTTCCAGTACCTAAATTAATGAAATAGCGAAGGGTTAACTGAGTTACTCATAGGCAAAGAAGTTTCTTAGCCGGGTAAATGTTTGGCTTCGTCAAAAGCACGCGAGCGATAACTTTTCACTACGATCTGTTAAAGTCAATGTCTTGCTTTTTGCGCCAGGTGAAAGATTGTTTAAATTCACAGTCACAACCGGGTGAGATCCAAAAATAGTTCTCAGTCCCCAAAACTCTGATAATCATCAAACGAAATTCTGCCATTAAAAGAAAAAAAGAAAGAAATTCCTGAATACTAAAATGATGTAATACAGCAAAGAATAAGATCGAGGGAGGCGGTAGGGTGAAATAAGAAATGATGGTAGGTATTGGACAGAATCGAGGGTGGAGAATCTTTAATTCGCAAAGTCGTCACGTTTGACAGGGCAGTTTCTGCCCCGGCGTTACTTCCCAGGGATTCCGCTAGATAACGCCACGGGCTGATGCGTCTAAGGGCGGTCTAAGGTGAGGGTTTTCGCATGGTGGTAATTAAGGTCTGGAATTAGCAAGAGAAAACGAGGGTCCTATCCGCGCTAAGGGACAGATCTGCTTTCCGCGCCGTCTAGCCTTCTGGGAAGTGTCAAGCGCGGAGTAGCTGAGTTGATCGTGTCAATCCCCGACATTCTGGTCCAGCCTTTCTCTCTTTCCAGGATTAGGTCTGTAATATCGTTTGCTTATTCACTGGAACAGCAGCGTCAATGTAATCTTACAAAATCTCACAATTTTTCACTTTCATTACAGAAATTATCATTCGCTCATGCATCCCCAGTTTGTAGTCAACCTTTCTCCTAACAATCTTTTCTTTTCTTTTTTAAGGAAAATGTTTTACTGGGTCGACGGTTATCGATCGTAGGACGTTTAATATCTTGACTGAAATAAATCCCACGTTCTACCCCATTACGCCTAACCGTGGTGTCCCCTCAGACGGTCTCCGTCCTCGTACCCTTACGTCGCTTTACTGTATACAGTATACAGTGTAAAACGACGTACGGTATATAGCTACTCCTGGCAATGATGTCCCTCCGCATCTTCGCCTCCTCTCCTATCTTCTCCTACCCATAAAGCGTCCCTTGGTCCGTCTTCCCCCTTGATTATTTTCCATTGGCGTAGGTCTAATTAGTTCTCTAGCCACACTGGTTTATACTATTCGAAGTTTATCCTCGTTATTAAATTATTTCAGTCTCCTTATTTTCTACGATAGACCCGAAGCCAGGATCTGAATTGAAAAGCTTTTGACTTTTGAAAGATTGACGTGAGACACGAAACATGTTAAAATTGGATGAGAATTCGGTCTAGTTTAGGACCGAAAATGCGCCAATGAGAAGTTGCAAGGCGAAGATACGCCTATGAGCCTGAAAGGGTTGAACCCCGCAAGTTAAGCTCAGGCGACGCTTGGTGGCTCGGTGCACCCCTGTCTCCTCTTTATCTCCTTGCACAGATTTTAATATAAATTATAATCTAATGTCGTTTCTTAATACCTTTCCCTTGATTCCCTATCTTCAACCCCCAAAAACGACGTCGACGACGCGGAGTCATTATTAGGGATTTCTCATTAGGCGATCAATCATTCTGCGGGGACGAGAACCTAATTTCTTTGCATCAATTAATATCGCGATAGCGAAGACACGATATTGGCCGTATATCCACCCCACGGAAATCTACGTTTCAAGACATTTGATCAATCCTAGTAACGCTCACCTCCGTACCCGTCGATTTCTCTGGCAAGATGCTTAATTCTTCGGAAAAATGTGCTTCTTGTTTCAGCATGTGAGGATATTATTCATTTATTTACAGCCCTTCACGAACACGTGTAAGGGGATAAGTTTATAAAAAACAGGGGGAAAAAAAGGAAAAAAAATCAGTTTCCGCGATTCTTTGAGTGGTGATGTTTGTAAGACACTTCCTTAATGCCTGTGGGGCATAAAGTCAACCCTGGCAATGCAATGGATTCATGCCTGGATGTCTTGGATCTTCCCCCTTTGGGAGATATATGTAGACGTATATACATATATATCTATGGCACGGTGTTCCCCCATGTTTACTCTCGTACACAACACGCATTCCCGTATTTGGGGACAAATACGCGTGGCCCGCACGCGTGTCACTCATGTTTACCTTCTAATATCTCGCAGGACCCGCGCAACAAAGCAGGATTAAATCTATAAAAATGAACATCCCGACCGGAAGAGTAGACTCTCGCAGGAAGTATCGCTCCCGAAGTAAGCTCTCGATGATAAAAATGGTTTGTATTAATTATTATAATAATTAGCAGCCAGGCTCTGATTTCTTTTTGTTCTTCTCCTTCTCTATTTGTTTCAGCTTCTACACATACGACCTGCTCGCAATTTAAACTTTTTCCTCCGCTCGATGCGGGAATAGAAATTTAAATAAATAAATTGACGACTGTGTCTCGAGGACGCGAGGTCTTCACCGTTCCGTGTCTCGCGGGGTGTTAGTGGCAAATCTTTGTAATTTGTCCGACTCAACAGGCTCTCTACCCCATACGCTCACATATGCGATCGCGGGTTTAAAATATGGCACTGCTTTGTCAACGAACCCTGGAAAGCACCCTCTTTCCTTCGAGAACTCACCCCCGTTGATAAGAGACTGAAAAAGTACAAAGTAATTGAAAACGAGTCGAGAGAAGGGAGCATCCTTGTACAAAAAATAACTATAGGGGGATGCAGGTTAATTAGGATCTTTAAAAAATGAAGGAAAAAAAAGAGACCAAAAATAACGAGAACTCGGTACATTTATAAGTTCATCGTGTAATATCAGGAGCCTGGTTAATGATTCTTCTTTCCCATGCTAATTATTGTTTACTGAAGTTGTTTGTGAAATTGATGATAAAGAGTCGAAGCGTAAGCGTGCGAGAAATACTGACTGGAATTGTACTAAGTTTAAAATTGTGGCGACTGCTAAGTTCGGGGGGGTAGGTCCGGGGCGGGTTGGTGTAGTTCTTGGGCAAGTTTGTCCCGAAGTAAGTCGAACACTTAAAAACTTATTCATTTAATAACTTTATTACGCGGAAACAAGAGACGCCATCTACCAGGGTTTGATTAAAGGAGAACTGGCTGTGGGAAGAGGTTGATAATTTTTCCAACAGCTGTTTCAAATTGCATAATAATCAGGATGAAGTATTTCACGTAGACGCTACTGCTTCCGGGGGACCGAACCTGAAAACTTTCCTCAGCCGCGGACTTTGAACTTTAACCCCTTCCGCCCCCGACGAGTTATGCAGTTTTATTTCATCGCCAAGCTCGACACCCATTAACATACTTGGTCTTGAGATTTTCTTTTTTTCTTCTTTTTCTTTTCTCTTTTTCTTCTTCGTTTCTTTTTTCTCCCACGTTGGGGAAGGTCGTATTTGCATAATTACAATTAAAACTGTCCAAACACGGATTGAGTTCGCGCGTTTAAGTATGCGAGCAAATTTTTCCCTTTCAATACAGTGTTTCTCAAAGACCAATAACAATACAGAATCAAAAGATTTTCAGATTCTTGAATAAATTGAATTCAGACACAGCGAAAAAAAGTGATGCAAGTATAGATACATGCGAAATGTGAAAAACAAACGGAGAAGAACCTCGCCTCCGGATGTCGCGGATCCAAAATGGCGGATTTAGACGTAGGATTTCTGTTCGTAATAGCCAATAACGCCTCGAACGGCTTCGCATTGATACGACATATCTCGCATTTTTCGCAGTAATTTAGACAAACATTTATTGTCCACGATAGGTAGAGAGAGAAACGGAAAGAGAGGGAAAAAGAGAGGATAAAGAAAGAAAAAAAAAAAGAGAGAAATCGAGAGACTTGGAGACTCAGAGACCTGGAGAGACGTAGAAATATAAAAAAAGTTTTCCCCTTCCAATCCTGCCTCCGCCTCCGCCTCTAACCTCTCTCCTCTCTCTTCCCTCCTCACTTTCCCAACTCCCGCGCCTGACTCGCAGCTTTTTCTGCGCGTATGAGGGCAAAAAGTTTGCGAAAGTAAGCCTATCAAGGGAGGCGTGGAATGCGGACCACGAAAGCTTTTCGCATAGAGGGGCACCCGGGATGAGGAGCAAAGGGTATGGGAGGGTGCGCTTGCGCCCGGGTTTACTGAGGAGCTACCAGAGTGGGGAAGGGTGGGCTCCTCGCAAGCTTCCTCGGCATTCCTTCCTCGCTGAGGAACGAGGGCGGGTTGAACGACGACGACACCTTCGTATAATCTTTTATCATGTATAGTATATTACAGGTTCACAACACAGATCGCATATGGGTATGAAAGAGGGTATGATTTTTTTGATACAGACTTCAAAAGTTGTTACTTAGAATTAGAAAGGCGAGACCAGAAGCCTGGCGAAGTAATGTGGGATTTGCTTGATTATTGACGATCAGTCTATATAGATTCTTCATTATTTTTCTGTCTGATTCGAGCCGACAGCCTCCCTCTCTGTTATCATGCCGGTACCAGAATATATAATAACTTTTCGTCGAATAGACCAGTCGATAAAGTGCGACGATTATTATTTCGAGTGATTGATACAAATTGATTGCAACTAAGTACTCATGGATGACGATCGTAGTGCATCGGCGATTTCATTGCGATGATGTGCAATCCATGCAACGTCATCGAAAATTTTCAAATTCGTTGATATCATGGATGGGAATTCGAACACGAATCACCGTTCTCTTTCTTCTCTCCAAAAATGTTCTCAGTTTATTTGAACTGATCAACTGATACTGTAAAATTATATCGAAAATCCACTGCATACGCAAAGCCATATCAATCTTATGGCTATTAATTCCAAAAATTTTATCAACTGTTCAATGTGGCAGTGCAACGGATCGTTGCACCCTTGACACATCGCAATCCGGACATGTAGATTAAATTCCAATTTCAATAGTCCGATAAAATATACGCTGTCGATAATATCACATCGGATCTACAGGCTGGTGTGTGTCCCTGCAGCACGCTCCGAGAAGGTAGCAGCTTAGAATTGCCCGGCATGGATCGCAGGATGTTATTTTACAATCAATACCTAATATCGTTTTGCACGTTCACGATTCGCATAGGTCATCAAGTTGCATTAGGTATTGCATTCTCCTTTGAGTTAGCCGAACCGATTAGTTTCTGGAACTTCTATGCCTGCAGCATGTTGGATAAATATCTCGCTAATTAGAAATTCGGAAATCGTTATAACGGCAGTTGGCTTACACAGGAAATCAGACTGTCCCATGGTCGGTGCAGGTGAGTTAGGTACGTTTGGAGTTGGTCCAGGGTCCGCGGGGTGACCTGCGTTGGAATCTATTAAGCGGATTAACTCCCGATGAAGCCCGCAATGCACTTCGCCATGACTAGACGCAGAACTCCTCTGCCCATGCCCAAAGGAACCTGGAATGGCAAATCCTTCAGCCTTCTCCCGACACCCCTCGGCCTTCACCATTCACTCATCCTCAACCCGCTTAACTGCTGTAGGTACATTCGTTGAAATATATTCGGAGTGGATAAGAGCCACGTTTTAACGTCAAAGACATAATTTCTCCTCATGATTTCAGAGATTCTGATTTCTGATTAGCAAATATTAGATGGATGTGCGGAATATTTAATGCATGAGGAGAGATCCGGTGCTCTCTTTCTGTCGATGTATAAAATGTCCCGTATGGTATGTGAGAGATGAAGAAAATTCTCAGGGTGGGTATTATATGATGTGAGGATGAAGTTTCAGATTGTCGATCAATGATGACTGGTTAGGAAATTATTTGTACGACGTGGATTCTACGAGCTATGAAGCGTACTGTACCTAATTTATGACTTCACAGCAAATTTTCCCAGGAAACACATCAAAGTCCAGTAACGGTCAATGCAGACTCGCGCACAGAGTGAAGCTTCACGAACGCGGTAAAGCGACCACGGCCTGTGCTAACTACGTTAAAACTTTTAATATTAGTTTAGTCGACGGCCACGGGAGATTGAGACGTAATTCCAGGTAATATCTCCGTTCTATGAGCTACTTTTAGCTAATAACGTACGCGGAGTACAAAGGTTTGATATTTTAGTGATACTAATTTACTCATCCCCCGATTTTGGAAAGGATCAATTAATCGCCCGTAACAAAACTCTCCTCATTATCGATATACTAGCGATTTTT
Organism: Rhogogaster chlorosoma; assembly: GCA_944452935.1. Taxonomy (NCBI): domain Eukaryota; kingdom Metazoa; phylum Arthropoda; class Insecta; order Hymenoptera; family Tenthredinidae; genus Rhogogaster; species Rhogogaster chlorosoma. The sequence goes on along the minus strand of OX101800.1, from coordinate 23,626,502 downwards.
CACCGGATCAAGTCGATTGCGAACGAATACGAGGCATGGATTGAAAAGAAGGGATGAAATTTCGTCGACGATTAAACAGTCGTCAAAGATTGTGCATAAATGAATAGGCGAACGTGTATTTCCTTGATAAGTGGAAAACGAAGGAAACTGAAGGAAACTGAAGGAAACTATACGAAACGTAACGGAACCAGCAGAATGGTAGCACGCCCTCGGAGAGGCAAGGCGAGTCGAGTCGATGCGATGCGTGCACCAACACAGGTTCGGAAAAGTTTTACTCTCACGAACACAGAAGCGTCGGAGCTCTCTACTCTCAACTCCGGTCTAATCTAACTCCTCGCCGAACACAACCATACCCGAGGTCCTCACCCACACAAAAGCAAAATCCTCCAGTGGCGCACAAGCTCTCGGCGACGTTCGTGGAAAATCGGCGTTATTCGCTAAAGTCGCGGCGCGGTTCGGACGATTATAGGTCTCCGACGTCGACTACAAGGACGGCGACGGGTACGACGTGATCGTAGCGTCCTATCGCGTCCTCTGCTGCGTTCGCCACGGGCTTAGGCACCGGTGCACCTTCAAACTTCTTGACACCTGCGCTCTGTCACAAACTACAGTTTTTTGACCGGTTCGTTTTTCCTCATTTTATCTCACCCCAAACTCGACCCGAGGCTCAAGCTGATTCCTTCGTCTCAAAAAAACCGTCAGCTTCATTCAAACTGGTGAGTAATTACATCAAATTTTATCTCTCCTTTCTCCGACATCCGCATATCGAAGTAAAAAGCAATCTTTAACGATCGTCAAACTCCAAATCGTTACCCGAAAAGTGCCTACGAGTGTATCGCTGGATCGTACGCGGCGAACAGTTTCCTTGCCAGTGTACAACCCGATGATTGCAAGGCACGGATCTGTCCGAGTATTCTTCCTCCACCGTAGTAGCTCTTCACGCAGACTCTTCTTAAATCTTGTGCACCGAATTTTACAGCATGTCGAGAGTATAGTCGATGAACTTGGATCTTGGTCTTCGAGTGTTGAATTTTCTGGGGTACAAGTTCGCTTTATGACAGTTGACTCGAACTTTTTTAAGGGAGGGGTATCAACTTGTTTGATACGGGGGCGGTGGGGGGTGGTAGAGCAGGGTAGCCATGGCTGAGAATAAATGTTACTTCGCAACTCCTGCAGACTGTATTCATACTTTTGCGAAATTTAACTGTGCCCCCGTTCTACGCCGCGCATCGCTCTAACCAGAGTAGGGGAATTGTTGCCCAAAGTTTAAACTTGCTTGTCGACGACGAGGACGACTCTCCCGTTAACAGGGTTTACCATGGGGGGGCTGGTTCAGTAGTGTCTAGGTCTTGGCGTGCGCTACGTCGTATCATTGTGTCCCGAAAACGGCCCAGCTCCGACGGTCCTTGGTCAAGGCTACATTTGACCATTAACATCACCCCCTCATACGGTGAAATATAAACTATACCCATCTTTCTCGCCATCGTCCGTGAAGCTATCCACCAGCATCCCTTCGTACCATCGTTGGTATCCTAAACCTTATGCATATAACAGTGCGTCGTCAACTTAGATCCAAAATAAGATCAGACTAACAGTGTGTTAACGTTCGCGGATGGTGCAGTTCGGATCGGTTTAAAACCTTCCTCAAACTCTTCGCTTCGATACCGTCAAGACTTTCGTCGATCTTCTGTGCGGAGAAGACTTCAGTCTAGGTAATGCTGATCATGTAATTCGGGACCTTGAGTATTCACGATGAGGATACAATAGAATGATTTGATGGGTCAAGTATGATGATGGAATGCTTTGACTTACCGTAAACCATGTGTATGGTATTAGTCGTGATTGGCAAAAGCTCGGTACCCATACCGTCTGTAAGGTATCAAATATTATCTCGGTCGTTTGATATCGGAAACTTTGGTGCTTCTGGTAAGAGAGACGAGTGCCGAGACTCGCTCGGCTGCTCCCCTTTCACGCGAAAGGGTTTCGAATCGGAGGGAAAGGGCTCGTGAGCGGTGGAGGAAGAATTTCGTTAAACCGTTCGTCGTGGGCGTCGGGCGAAAGCGGGATCGGGAACGGGAGCGTCGCGTCGCTGTCGTTTCTGACTCTCAAACCGCGGTGTCGTCCACTGATTATATTGATTCAAGGCCTACCTACAAGAATTACGCGTCTCACGACCCTAACCTCACTCAACCTTAAAGTTTCCGAGGGGTAATTCTACCCCCTAAAATTATAACCGGGAATTACTAAACCCGAAACACGTCCGCTGCACTTTCATCCCCCTAGAAAATCAGCATGCCCTCGATAGTCAGGCTCAATTTTTTACACACCTCCAAATGATCGTCAACTCTGACATTATTTGAGTAAATTTTTCATGTTTTTGGGCAAAATAAGATTCGAAGGGTTCCATGAGAATTATTTTCCCCAGGTTTGATAAAAAGTGTACCTACAACCAGTTTTCCAGAGCAATCGTGAGGAGTGTACTTCGCGTCTGATACGATAGCGTGATCCAATTTGTCGAAGAATGCGCTATTGCGGGGTTCAGGGTGAAGAGGGGGCTTCGGTGGGTGGTTGTAGGAAAATGGGTTGAGGGGGGGGGGCAATTAATAGGATGTGAAGGCATGCATGTTGGCAGGCAGCGCCGAAGACTCGCTTCATTAGGGTTTACGTTAGGTTGCTCGGGGCAAGGGCGGCTTCGATGGTGGTGAAGGCGACTGGCGGGTAGGTAAGGGGTTGATTTTTACCCGGAAGACCCCTTCCCGCTCATTGGTTTCCAATTATTGAAATACCGCCGGAGGCAAGGGTTAACGTCGACGAGGATCTTCCTCGGGGCGGCAGGGCCGATTCCGCATCCCGAAACTCCATCGGTCGACTTTACAGCCCTAGTATCATAATATCTACAACACGGAATGACGCCTCAAATTACAGTCATACATTTGCTACATCGTTGCATCAATTTCATTCATTTTTTCTTAACTTTCCTCCATTTTTTTTTTCTTTCCTTCTTTTCTCTTCTGGACACGGAAAAATGAATACAACGGCGATATAAATACCCTGCGAGATGTCGAAGACAATTCCACGTGGGATGGAAGGCCAGCCATCATGCCTCGAGGCTGAACCGCTTCCATCTCGCCCACTAGCTAAATATCTATAGATATATAAAGCTCGTGCTTACTGGTATGCTCGCGTCGTCTCCGTCTCCGTCTCCGTCTCAGTCTCAGTCTTCTTGTCTCTTGACAAAAGAGGGCGGGTATATTCTTATACGTGCGCGGCACTCGCTACGGGTAAAGAGTCGACTCCGAGGTTCACCCCGTGTCCATGAGGGGGTTTAAGGGGTGGCCAAGGGGTAGCTGAGGAGAAAGGTTGTGGATCGAGGTGCTGGTGGTGGTACTGGTGGTAGCTGCCGAGGTGGTAGAGGTAGGGGTGGTCCAATCAGCGGCTCGAGTTCGCGGGTGGAGTGAGTCTACGGGGGTTGGGGGGGAAGTGGCCCACCTCCGTTGAACGAACCACCGCCAACCACCCCCGCCTTACTCTACTCTACCTTCTCAACCTCCGGTTTTACCTCCACCTCCACCTAAACCCACCACCTCCACCACCTCCACCTACTCTACCTCCTTTTCTTCCCCCGGGGCGACCTCCGCCACCTCCGTGGCTACGTACCGATCCTGGAGGCCCCCGCGGCTCGCTGGCTGGCTGGCTGCTGCCCAAGTCGAGTGCCCGCGAGATATTCTCAGCACGAGCCACGATTCCTACCTCTCAGTGGTGTGCACGGTACCTACGTCTCCTGTACCGAACAAACTTCAAATTCTTCTTATCACATTTTTTTTAAGTACATACATATATATAATATATATACATATATATGTGATACGTAGATTACAAAGTATTTGAATCGTTCGCCAAAGTTCAAATCGCGAAGACGCGCTTCTCCCTACATCCCGCCAATTATATTCTGGCTAAAATTCATGTATATCGACTGTCACAGATCGCCAATGAAAATATCACGAGGGTATGTATTTTGTGTAAATTTATAACTACATCATCACACATGTACATATAGTTTCTTGTTTCTTGTTTTGTGTATATGTTCTTGTCTACCTCCGTTTCGTCAATCGTATACAGATTGTTCAAACGGATTAATCGGTTGTGATAGGCCTCGAAACTTACTACGCGAGTCCCCGAAGAGAGGGAGAAACAGAGGAGAGACTGAGAGACCAGACCGTGAGATCCTAGAGGGAGCGAGAAATCCAATCGCAAAATTTCATGCCTATAAGTGTTAGATTTAGTTACATGAATAGGGAAGTAAACATTTCACCAAGACGTACAAAAATGTATATCAAATATCTATCAACTACCAAAAGTGCAACGTGCGTCATCTAAACTCATCTTCTCTCATCCCCTCGAAATATCTATTCTCTTTTTTCATCACGCTTAACAAAGTGATTAGAGTACTGAATCCGATCAAATGTGAATGAGTTTATAAAATAGATGGCAATTTGATTTTTTATTTTTTTTAGCTGGTTTAAAGAAACGTAATAAAATCATACGCCGATTGTGCAGATCGTGTGGAGTTGAAGAGTCGAGACGGTTGGATAGCTTCTAGGATAGCGTAACCAAGACGCGAATGATTCGATTGGTTCTGGACCATTGCGCGCGATTTACCGTGAAATATAGCAACGGGTTTCGCGTATCGTGGCCGACGCGTCACGCGAACGTGTCACGGGCATCAGCTATACTAGTCAGTAGTAACGGAGCCTCTTGGTCAGACAGGCGGCCGAGTTCTCAGCATCGTCACGCCAATCAACTTGTCAGCTTCTATAGAGTCTAACAATAAGTTTATCAATTTCTCTATCAATTGTTTAACATTGTCAAAAGTTGCCTCGCCAGCGAATGTGGATTGCCGAGGCCTTGTCTGTCAAACTGATAAACATATCGTTGGAAATCTGACTTTGAAACCGATTAGAAATTTATGAAATTTCGATTCCTAATTAACTCTGCGAATATTTCACTGCCGGAACTTGTCACGGAATATATTTTTGCTCTCGTACGACAGCATCGACCTAATATCGCAAAAATTTCACGGATTATCGACTAGAGACCTAATCATACGTATTAATCAGAGTCATCTTCGTCTGCGTGGATAACTGGACGCGTGATCGACGCCCGTAGGCTAGGGGCAACTGATTGCGAGTCGGAATAGATCTCTGCTTCATTGCCAATGTAGCGAATAGCTCAGAATTACTGCAATTATGACGTCACACGGCTTGGTGCCAACCAGGCGGGAGCTGGACGGGATTAGCTGACTATCAGATAAATTTCCGATAGGCGCAGAAACTCGAGTTATTTTCCCATTCCTGTTAGTCGAAATAAGTTGCGAGTTCATTATTATATTTTCGTACCTATACCTATATAATATATATCTATATATAGGATAGATTATTATTTCACGATACTCTTGAAATCGCCTCGTACTTAAATTTCAGTATCATTAGATATTGTATCGACGACTTGTTATTATTTGATCATAAATATTTTTTACCTTCTTATACCTATACGGTCGACGATGATTACCACGTTGGAGAATTTTCTGCGTCAGAATTCGTACATACAAGCGCCGCTAGTTACGTAATAAGTAATGCCGTAAGTAATAGAAAGTTTGCTCGGCCGCTTATCGCTTGTAACTTTTCCCACAGCGAAACTATCTCATTCTATTTTCCAGCCCTATATCTATACTTCTCCCTTCGTCTTCTTCTCTCTCTTCATCAACTCTGAAAGGTATTCTTAACTCCTTAATATTTTATCATCAAAATACAATAATCCATACACCGCCCTTTTTGGTGCTTAATTTTTCAAGATTCTGCACGCTCTCTTTCACTTGGGTATACTGTACCATCTCGTACACAAGTATGTAAGATCCTTGTACGGTGTTCCTATCACCATGGTCAAATTTCTTTTCCATTTTTGAAGAAAGAATGAAATAGATTTACCGGTCTAGCAGCATCTTGTTATAACATAACAAAACACAGCCGCATATACGTCTATGATCGGCGCAGTTTGCGTAAGAAACTTTTCGTACCTCGTGGAGCTTAACTGGAAATAATAAAGTCGGCAGATGAGTACAGCCCGCGTTTGCCTGCGTCATAAAACGCGGGATATTGGCACCCGGTATACGGCAATACGGTATTTCTTGTGTATCGTTCATAAAATGGATATTGAATAATCTCGAGTCCCGCCAGGCTGCGTTATTCTACATGTTTGTAATAAATACCGCATAGATGCGACCAAGTCAAATTGTTATATATGGAAGATCGCGGAGGTGCAGCGTAAAGCGAATGGGAGGAAATTTTCATTACCAATCTGTTTAAACAGTATTATGATATTCTCGTGGAGCGTTGTAGGTGCTTCCTCCCTCTTTTCCCCCATATCTATCCCCCGGTCGTGTATATTTTTTCTTCTCGTCTCGGCTAGTCTTCGGGTTCCTCTTCACGCCACGGGGAAACTTTTCCTCTGCAAAGTACCACGAGGACTGGCTCGAGGTTATGAAATTCTGATGGCTCATAAAATGTAAGAAAATTTACAGACTTCCCTTCGCGCTCTCCGCTCTTTGCTCTCTCTTTTCCCATCTTTCTCTAGCCCGCTTGCAAATGATGGAAGCCAAAGGAAGCGAGAGAAACCGGGAGAGAAGGTATAAAGTTTAAAACTCGTGGCAATCGATTACGAGTCTTGGTAAAGCCGAGTGCAGCCAGTCCGGTCTTATACGTCTTCTTCATTCCCGCTTTGTCCTTACTTTACTTGCAATTTTTATCAACTTCATAAATTTTTCCTCATTTTTTGCCAGTTTTTTTCCCTCAGCTTTTCGCGTTCCATTTTACCAAGCTTGGAACTGACACAAGTAAATGGGTTCTAAAATTCTCCAGGATTCGCTACGGCGATCCAAACCTGGTCTTAGAATAGTTTCGGCGGTGTAGTGGTGCAGGTTATCGTTTGGTCAGACTCTTTCTTGCTCCTGGTTCGAGCCTTGTGAAAAGCCCGGGATAAAGTTGCCGAATTTGAACGTATTTGAGAAATTGTTATACCCTGACATCTTTTCAGGCTTAATAAAGCGTAGAACAAAATACGGATGAGACACTTCTCCAAATCTTATTTATATTTCTGTCTCATTTCGAGCGAATAAATATTAATTCTGTTCCAATATTCGCCCACGGTAAAGTGACTCTCTGCACTTTTACAGAGCAATTATATACTAAGTACTTATACATGCAAAATAGCTAATTCAAGAATTCAATCGCCCACAAAAACCTTTCTCGTCTGAACTTGATACGGGCTGATATAATCCAAGTAACCAGAACTCGATTTTCGGTGTAATACGTTTATAAGTCGATTTTAATTGGTGGTCAATTTGAGCCGAGTCAGCTTTATTAGTGAAGCCAATAAAAAACGACGAAAAAAGAAAAAAAAGGAAACTGAGCTTATCGTGGCTTACGCTTTGGTCTATCAATAATTATAATACGAAAGGTCAGTATCGTAATAACGTTATTGGCACGCTATACTCACACCGATATTAATCACGTATTTCAGGTACCGTTAATATTCCACTAGTCATTAAACTAATCTAGCGTAAAATTTGATCCCCCTGTAAGCGTAACGTGTATTTAATATTTACACATCGAATCCGGCATACGCAGCAACAAACCGATACGTGATAACGATAGTCGAGCAATAAAACGAGAAAGATGAAAATTGAGGGTAGACGGAAAGTAAAATTTTTGTTAAATTTTAGGAATTTTCCTTTTTCTTTTATCTAGATCTTGGCGAAGAGATTTTTCCTTGCGATCTTAAACCCCTTTACAAAGAAACCTATTTCCGTGAAAATGGAAATCGGCGAACTGCACGAGGACAGCGAGTAAATAGTGTGCCGCAGCTGGTAACTAAGTTACCCCGGTCCGTATTTAGAATCTCTTTACGAGATTAACAGTTGTCGTGACAGCGCTAATTCGCTTCCATTCTACACTCTGCAGAGAAGAACAGGGCGCGGCTGCATTAACTGCCGTAGGAAACTGCAGTAGAGTACTGAAACTTATCTGATAGTTAATATAAAGACTGTCATGTTAGATGCGACGCCGCGAAGCTGGGCGTCGTATATACCTCTCTAGTCTCTATTTTCTTCTCCTGGCAAAGCCCTTCGGGATTTTCTAATTGTGATCGACGTCCGTGACTGGAAACAGCAGCGGAACTTTATAACTATCTAAGTACACGCTCACCTTGGTGCAGAGCACTTGAATACTGTCTCATCTGATTTTCCTGCTTTCCGGAGTACGTCTTCATTCAAAAAAGTGAAAAATTCACCATCCCCTTGCTTCCCGAAGGCAAAATAGATGAACTGAAATTCATCTTTTGAAAATAAGAGCTGCAAACTCTTCTACGCCAACCCCGCAAGCTTTTTGACAGCTGAGCACGTGCGCTGCCAAAGTAGAAATAATTAAGGTATCAGATTATATCGTTCCGCATTGGATAGAGCCAGCTGCCTCGTGGGGGGCAATGGAAGACTTTACCAGTTCGCCTCCTGCAGGTTGTCTCGGTTGTCTCGGTGGCTGGCACGGCCTCGCACGCCTACCCCTTCACCCCCCATCAAATACAGGTAACAAGAACATGTACGTTCGGTACTTCCGACCCTTGTACAAAGATCAATTAATTCATCGCCAACGACGTGCACCTCGATTTCCCAACGTTGTGTGGGTACCCGCTGCTCGTCTTGATCAGAGTCTCGCAAATGTTGCGAGTTTTGTTCAGGCAGTTTGAAATATTCTGGAAAAAAATTCAATTCTTTAGGAAATTTTGTCAGGAACTTTGCGAAATGTCTAAAACTCGTAATTATTCTGACTCGACTATGCAGTTTCGTCTACCCAAGTCGCTAACTCGATCCAGTCTCTAGAAATTGTTGTTCGTCCGACGATATAGATCGATTAATTAATCGAGACTGATGAAAGGACTTGGTGAAAATCGTTTCCCAGTTATTTGGAGGTGCGACGATTCGAACAGACCCAGCCGCCTATATACGTACGTTGATAGAATTCGTTTTACTATAGGACGAAAATTCTCTATCTCTCGATACTCTAATTGCTAGAAATTGTCTCTAGAAATACTCCAGAGTCGGCTTAGTTTCCTAACAGCCGACAACCCAGGCGGGAGAATAGGGATTGGCTATTTCGACGTTGCATGCACCTATTTACCCATGTACCCTTTCTATGTGTTTAGAATAGATGGGCACAGCGAGTGCATTTATCTATACCTACCATCTATATCGCAAGCTCAATTCCTAAGACAAAATTAAGTACTTCCCAACTGTAGACGGGGGACTCGGTACACGTTTAAAACTATGTAGTACATACATATTTGCAATACCTACCTACCAAGTTTCTCGGCTTTAACTATACAATCGTAATTTCGTAAGGATCGAATCCGTCGACGTTGTTTCGTAGAAAAATGAATCTTTGCGTGAAATCTATTGCCTCAAGGATTCTCCCTCGAATTTCAAAACGAATCTGCAATCTCCGCATCCTTTTAGAATCCTGGCTATTGACATTGTCCTTGAAAATTCTAACCTCAAGGCGAGGGTTGTACGAAGGTGTTTGTTCACCGGGGGATGTGGGAGGTAAAGACAGGGTTATTAGGCTGAAGCCACAGACCACATCAGAGCCAACCGGAAAGACCCTTTGGGATATGCGAGAGACGATATTAATACAGTTGTAATACATGCGGGGTAAATTTCGCGATGATATTTTTGATGAAATTTTTCAAACGGTTCATACCTTCGGAAGGACAATTTGCAATTAGTGCAGTTTTAGTTATAACCACGTGAATGCATCCTGCAGCTAGTAAGTAAACTGTTTCGATATTACTCAGTAAACTCGATTGCTGAGGTCGCGTAGTTGACGTTATGCACCGTAGGCATATGTGAGGTAATTACACATAGGTAGAATCGTGGGAGAAATTCTGCGCGTAACGGTGGATAATTCGCAACGCGATGCAGATATCAGTTAGCTTATGAATTATTTGGTTCCAGACACGTATGTGGAGGTTGTTAAACAGTCGCGACGCGATTCTGCTTACTCGATATCGCAACGAATCAGAACTTTTGCGAAACTTTCTATTCCACGGGACTTTGACGACTCGGGGAAAATCGCAATCCCGAAAAGCAGGGCCTAGAGCTTTTTTGACAGAATCCTCGCGGATCTGATTCTATGTAGGTAGATACAATAAAATTCTGAACTTCTGAGTTTCGGGATGAACAGACGCGGCAGCGTTTTCAGATTCGTTAAAATCCTGAATGGTATGTACATGCATGATGTAAACGATCTGTTATCGGATATCAGAGTATCGTTCACCGTATGCTAACAGCCGGAATTTAATTCGGCTACGAGCAATTAACCGGGGCTCGTTCATCCCTGCGTCAGAAGTAGGTACGATACGGCGTTTTGACGTATATTAACAAACGCAAGCGAGGCGAAAATGGGGAATGCATCAAGTAAGCAAATACAGCCACCCGAAGAGCCCGCCATCATAACCCATTCCTCTCGCAAACGTGCTTTGAGCAAACGCGGCATATTAGATTATTTACTTTATGTATATTGCCTACGCTTAACCACTTAACATATCAGATCTTCGCGCACACAAACGCACCCGTACATCTCTGACGCATATGTGTGTATTCACACCGTGATATGCAAGCCTCGCACGTATATACGTGCCTGTGTTATCCATAATCTTGACGTGATTGCCTTCGCATGCTTCGAGGACATATCAACTCAACTGCTTCGCTCTATCGCTCTGATATTTACTGATTCGAATTGGTTTCGTGATTGCTGCAAAGTGCCGGATAGATACCTTCGTTGGTCGGTTAGAAGTAGGGGTTCTAAGTAGCACAGGTATGCTCATACAAATACCTCCTAGGGTACATACTCGAGTATATTATGTTCGCGGATATTTTTCTCTTCATCCGAAATTTTTTGCAAATTTCATAATTGGTCAATCATGGACCATGTTTATTCCTATTTAGGTAAAATTCGCAGTTATATATACTTACCTACCTTCGCGAGGTATGACCAATTACAACAACGTAATAACTCCTTTAATGCCAGTCAATTAACGGATCTAATAACAGCTCTAACTACCTTCAACAATTCCAGTAAGTACTGATAATTAATTAAAAAGGTTTTGAAAGAACCATCACGCCTTCGTTTTAAATTAGATTTTCATATGTCTAACGCAGTTTACATTCGAGGCTCATAAAGTATCATAAAAAAACTGCAATTCTGCTCGTAGACGTTACCTGCGAATTATCTTATCGTCGAAACGATATATTCTATCGTAAATCTGGACGAAAATTGAAAGGCGTGAGGTAATTAGTAGGTTAATTATTCTCACTTCTTTTAGTCAAAAGTCGAGGTAAAAATTGGTATTCATTATCAGTTGATTTTTTTTCTTCTCTTATAGAGTGCAGTGCAGTGTAGTGCACAATTTTATTTTCTTTATCGTTGCAAATAATTGCAATCCAATTATTTACTCGCAACTTTAATCGCGGGCAAGTTGATGCAGAGGTCAAGGGGTCTATTTCTTGGTTGATTTGTTGATAGGTGTAGTCAGGTAAGTCGGTTAATTACTTGATTACCTGGTGGTCATAGTAGAAAGTGTTAGCACGCCATAAAATTACGAGCTTTTTATTTTCTATGAAAAAAAAAAGGAACGGAACGCTGCCATCGGCGAAAGTACGATAATGACAATTACAGAAAGCTGGTGGTTGACATTCGTGAAATGATTCCAGGCCATTTGAATTTAGTGTATATTGGTAGGAGGAAAGTACTTGTTCGGTTAAATGAATCATGGATTTTGACAGCGAGCTAGATATTACGGACAACCCTTTTCCACGGGCGGGCAAACCGAGACAATATTGTTAACAACTCTAGCTTAAGCTTTGAATTATCTCTACCGAGTAATTACAGAGAAATGTATGACATTCGTGCATGACTATAATTAATTCCCCCAATTATCTTCATAGTAGTATAACAGATAGATATAACCACGTCCGTTTACCTTTACTATAACTGTGCCATTTCCAATTTTTGTTTCAGGTATGTTCGAACAACGGCTATTTCACAAACCCCATAAGTTTAACCGATAAGTAGATCCTCACTTGTGTCAGCTAGTCAATATTCCGAGGGGTAAGTACTATAGTGTAATGAAATGCGCGGAAGTTCTCGGTCCCAAAAGCATAAAAAGCGTGAAACGCAAAGATTGCAATAATATCTCCGAAGCGTAAGGGTTGAATTCGAAGTGTTTTTATCCGGGGTTGAAAAAAGAGGGAAAAAATAAAAATAAAAAAATGTATACCTATATATCGGGCAATCTGTTTTATATAGGTGCGGGTGGGTGCACTTCTCTCAACTGGCATTGGGGCTAAATTAGTAATTAGAAGTCTGACGTAAGCGTGTGTTGGGTTGTTTCGGCTTTGCGTGGTCGAACCCATGTCGGTTCCGTGCTCGAGACGGGGACCGGGAATCAGGGGCGAATAAAGGGGCGGGGGAGGGTCTCCTGCGACAGGTACGGCCTCGCGTGACCTGACCCCTGTAAAGAGAGGGGTAAAGGCAGGTGGAGGCAGGTGGAGGCAAACGGCGAGGGATGACAATTATGCCCTACAGGTAATTGCCAGGTAGCAGCTAAACAGAACGAGCGCCTCGGCTTGGCGAGAGCCATGGCCTGGCCGTTTCTTCCATACTATACAATACACATGCCTGTGTAAGAAAGGTGGCACCCCTTCATCGGGGAGTGAGCTTTCTAACAGAAAATCACAGTATTTAAATTTACCGCCGTGAAACAGTTTGGCCTCGTATCATTTTACGAGTAATTTTTCATAACTTCTGCCATAGTCGGGGGTAGCTACCCTATTCTACCCTTTATGCGATAATCTCCAGACCACCTCTAACCGCGATGTATCATGTTAAGGCGATGCTATCTCCAAACCTTAAAATCGGTGCCGGAAAGACGGAGAAAGATTCCCTTTTCGAAATTTTTCACAAGGGGGAAATTTTCGCTCATTTTTTTTCTTTCTTTTTTTGTCATTCGTGAAATTCGTAAGATCGATTAAGCATATTTAGAAGCACGTTTATATTCGGGAGAAAATTAGGCGGCGTTGATCCCATCGAAATAACTTAACCGTGATAGCTTGAAGAATAAGCGTACTGATCTAAATTACAGGTGACGTGAAATCAAGTTATCGAATCGACAACCGTCATGCGAAGCGAGACTTGGATCCAACCCCTGCTTGACTACCAGGTCTATACCCACTCTAGAATAATTCTCTGACTATCGTGCGCGAACGAATACTCGAACGACACGACAATGGGCGACACTTTGCCGCCGAAAAAAACATGAAAAAAATGAAATAAAAATGAAAAATGTTGCCTACCTACGTTGTCTCTCCCTTATGTTATCAGTCGATAAATTATTAAGCGTCGAAACGGACGTTGCGATGCTCATTTATTTTCATTTCATTTTTTTTGCGGATTTGATGGGAACGAAGCGATGTAACAGAAGATCGAGAAATGCTCAGACCACTCGTGTGTGATCGCAAAAATGACCAACATTTAACGGGGAAGATTCTAGGCTAAGTATAGTCCTTGTGCGGTCGCCCCTTTGGCGCCAAGCCGCTGTCTTTGGGGCCCGGAAGAGGAGCTCCCACAAAATTAGCCGCAAATATGTGTTATTTTGCCATCCGCGAAGAACACGTATGTGTCACGTAAACGTGTAGGTGTATGCGTATGTATGTACAGGACTATATGCACGCCTCCACGTCTCGTATGCATTATGAAACCGAGCGCCCCTGGCACCGCGTCATGCCTATTTCGCACGCGCGATTTCCCACGTTTGCCAACCCCCGCGACGCTGCATATATATATACATGTATGTACCAGATATATGAATACTTACATGTAGGTAGGTGTCACCTCGTACGTCATTTGAGCGACGATAAGCGGAAGTGAAATCTCTGTTCAGATCGGCTCTGAGATTTCGATCTTTTGGATACTCTGTGAATATTGAAATTCAAGGGTTTAAGATTCTAGGGTGAGAATCACTTGAAAATTATTCGAAAACGAGCTTTTCTATAGTGACACGTACCCAGGTCTCGGTAGAATTGTAAATGCGAAAATAATAACTGCTGGAGCCGTGAGCGAACTTTTTTACAAAGTTAACTTTCAGTCCTCGTATAGCTACTGGCTGTTACGTCGATCCTTGCCGTCAGTCAAAGAACTTTTGAATAATTCACGGTTAGCATTGCCCACGTGTCATCCGCTCCCGAAAGCCATCGATATAGCTATTCGTTATTCTAAGACTGACTGTAGTATTTTCAGGCTTTAAATATCCCCTAGAAAATACAGAGCTGACAAAGATCAAGCTTGATCTTATACGGTATAATATTTAGCTGTAATTATCAAGGAAATCCTTGCTCAAAATCCTTCGACCCAACGTTAAACGATGCTTGCTAGGTCATTATAAACCCATTAATCATATAAATGCGGCACTGCGGGTCAAAGGTTGGGGGACGCAGCGGTCAAGCGGAGTGAATTATCAATAAGACAGACCAGAGGTATCCATCCCTCTAGGTTTCCATCCGACCGCTGATACACTCCGCGGAAATGTATTATTCAATTTCACCTTCTCACTGGCTTAACGTTAGCGCTATGTCGATTCGTAGAAATGGTCGACGACCTCCCAAAAGGCAGACTTTTCTGACTTCCACAATAAATTCGAATGTCGGCGTTTTTCGTCTCGTCGTTTGAAAATGAGCAGGAAAAAAAATAAAAAAAAAACAAATGTCTAGAATCGGCTGAACTCTGTTCATAATTTTGGCTGAAAGAGTGTTAAATAATTTACTATGAATTACAAATGATTTCTATTAACTTGCGGGACCGGGAACTCAGTCGTCCTTTGCAAAGGACGATGATCGTGCGATTCATAATGCATGTATACGCGGATCGCGTTCGCTTGCCGGCACGCACGTAGTAGCGCGGATACGTACATGCATGAACAGAAACGAACTCTACTTACATATACGTTAAGCGGTGGAGCGAGTTGCGGTACGCGTAGACCGCCGTGTAACTCGCCATTACCGGGTAATTTCCCGGGGTAAATTATCCGGCTCGCGGTCGGCTGACTAGGAAAAAGAAAAATGAAAAGAAAAAGAAAAAACGACAAGTTTTACATCGTGCACCAGGAAACGGATGAACGGACGTCATCTCGATATACACTGCAATCGATGAGACCGAAAGCAAAAGCGAATAAAAGAATTGGAATGAGAAAAGGAAGAAGAATGAGAGAGGAAGAAAAAAAAAGGATTTCAAGTTTTTGATTATTTTTGATTATTGTTTACTAATTGATTGCTTTTCAATGGCAGAGATTGTCTTGGTGCGAGTTCATCGATGGGGTAGGTTCTACGGGATGATAGATAGACTTGATAATTAGGTTGATTTAGGAAAAGCCTAAAATTTGATGTTTACTTTATCCCCGCTAATCAAGGGATAATATATTTGCGTTTTATAATCCTTGGTCGGCTAAGAGGGTAAAATCTGAAAGCTTAGTGGAATCTCCTTTCGGTCGGATGGTTAATCTCCTCCGTTGCCTAGCCTCCGCTTCCGCCCATTCACCACCCCAAAAACCCCCTCAAACTAAGACGTCGCCTCCTGTTCATACTCTCAAGTCTTACGCCAACTTAATGGCTTATTTTATCTGGTAATATTGCGGCGCAATGTTCATTCAAATATCGTTGCAATAAATTATCGGTTAGGCGCCGCACCTCGACGCCCGCCGTCGTTTTCTAGACAACCCTGCAGGACGACCAAGGATGCATTGGGAATCGATACCGTCTCCGTCTATAGTCGATCTTAATTGAAACGTCGCGGATTCATTGCAGGATTTTCATTCAAAGGAAAATCACGGTCGAGTCATTTTCCTTCTTTCGTATCCCGAATCCCAGGACTTGGTTTCGAGTCTACTTGATCAGAAAACGGAGATGCGAATTTGATCGAATTTGCCAACAAGTCGGAAAAAAAGGGAAGGGAATTATTTCAGCAGACTAAAAACGAGGGAAACTCTTATTTCCGCGAAAAGTATAAGTAAGTACGTCCACGTTCTGATTAGCGGAAACTTTGGAAAGCATGAAGAGACTTGTTTACTGAGAATCGAGTGAACCGGGGTACAGATAGTGCGATAAAGAGAGAACGAAAAGCTGGGGGCGTAAGCGAACGAGAATTGGCGAGCGAGGAGCCGTGCTTGCGGCAACATTATCTAAAATTCAAGCCGTAATTACTTTGCTGGGCGGCGGTTCCGGTTGATTTATAGTCATCGCGCGCGATGCAGCTGCGTGGGTGTAAGTAATTAAAAATGTACCATCGCGTGGTACGCCGCTGGCTAAGGGAATCACCCGCCAAGAAGGGCGAGGAGAAGGAATAGGAGGAAGAGTAGGACGAGGGCTCTCCTCGGGCGCCTTGGCAGTTGGCACTGCCTTGCCCCCGTTCAGTACCTACTCCTTTCTATTTTAAGGTACGCAACGAATCGTTTTTACCTCATATTACTCATTATTCTTCTAACCCTTGTTACCTTTATCTTTCGCGGTAGTCTCACAGCTGCAGGGTTCGGTTCGTTTCAGTTGTTAAGTTTTAACTAACTTCTTTCCTCGTTGCGAAATACAAATCGTTCTTTCAACAGAAACCAGAAGTTAACTGATCAAAAATATCCAACCATAGTACCAGATGTTCCCTTATACCTTTTTTCATTCGTAATACTGCGACGGGGTGCGCGAACGATACGATGGGGTTTCGTGATTAGAAAACACAAGGTTTCAAGGAAAACTAACTTTTACTCGGAAAACTCGGGCCCGAACTTCTTTCTCAAATTGAACTCTCCTCCCGAGTGACATTTGTTTTTTGTCTTTTTTATTTTTTTATTTTTATTTACAATTTTCTAGTTAGTATATACAACATATATATATAGGTATAGATATGCACAGTAGATTACTTGCCCGTTCTTCAACTATCGTATTTTCCTTACAACTCGTATGTAATTCTAGATCTTGGTTAGATTTGCGGTAGTTTATGTTCTTCGCCATACTTGAAGAAAATCTTTCAAGAATCTTCGGGCAAACAATTAGACTGCGGCGCGTGCCGTACGCTAAGGTGTATTATTATCAGCTCGTAATTACGGGCCAATTAGGAAGAGGCAGTAAGAATAAGGTTCGAACGACTGAGTGGCTGACGAGTACCACCTTTCTCATTCTGTTCCCAGCGCAATCAAATCTCGGTTGAGGTAACATAAAAAAAAGGCACTATACGAAAGAGTCTCTTTAATTAATTACCGGTACTTCCGCGCTCCAATTTCATCCAAGAAGTCATCGTGCGTTCAGTCAACGGTGTACAAGACTCGAAAAGCAAAGAGCACAACATATACATTGAAGACGAGAAACGGGGAAAATTTTATACACGTATATTTCTATAACATAGGCATTATGAGAAGGAGAAGAATTATTACGTCGGTTTTAGAATTCGAGAAATTTTTGGCCTCATATAGACTAGAAAGAAGAATAAAAAGACTAAAAAGTATGAAAATCTAAAGATCAGTTTCATCAAGTCTAATAACTAAGAGTATAAATTCTCTAAGAAATGTTCTTGAGCAGTAAGTGACGACGAGTGCGGTGAGAGGAAATTCCGCATGTTGGTTGGCTCGCTCTAGAGTCTAGAGTCTCGAGTCTAGTCTCCAGTCTCCAGTTTTCGCAGAGGCTTGAGAGAGTGCAGGAGACTGGGTTGAAAGATGACGAGTGAACAAGGGGTAAGGTGGTAAGGGGGCGCTTAATTAGAGCCAGACTTCCGCAGGATCCTCGAGGCTTCCCGAAGTCTAAACTTGTCTTCCTGTAGTTTATCCACGCAAGAGGCTAGCCCATATCGTACCCTGGCTCGTTTACAGTAAAGCGTTCTATTCGTAGTAGCTCCAGCTAGACCTGATTTTTATTTGCGATTGAACTAAAAATCACACGTGGTTTTAAGGTATTAATTAGAACTCCTGATTCTTCTGTACCTTCAAGACCAAACACCGCGACAAGAATTACGTTTCGGAGTAGTTCGAAGCACGTGTTGGCTCGCCAAACCACGTGACTTTCTGCACGCAATTGTTTCGCCAAAGTTATACCATAGCAGAAGCATGTAGACGTCGTCACGTCGTGCCCTTGGCCAACTCTTAATGACCCCTGTGACCTCCATCCCGGATTATATTATAGAGGCCAGAGTCCCTTGATACGAAATTCACTTCTCCCTCAATTCTCTAAACATTTGTTAATATCCTCTCAACGAGACGAAGGTGTGCAATAATTCAGTGAGCTTAGTTTGGGACAATGATTAGAAACGATCGACGACTCTATACCTTGAGTCTAGACTCTAGTCTCCGGGTTGAAGGATAGAACAGTTGCCTTTGGACGGTCCAAGGGTCTCGCGGTTCGAGAGGTTATTAATCGAGTTGATGACGCGTCGGTCATTACGCCCGGGCCAATCACCGTCCGGCTAATTACACTATCCTAGTGATCTCACTCTGTAATCTTCGCCAAGGTCCTAGCCTCTACGAAAATCCAGGAAATTCACGGCCACTATCATCCCAGAATCGTCCTTCCATCTTTCTACGTTATTCATAGATTAAGGATCAGTCCTATAGCCGAATCCTCAAGGAATTCATTAACTATTTGAAAGTCGAAATTCGACACCACCTGATCACTGGTCACATTTCGAATGGTTCAAGATCAATAATCCGCTATAATGGTTGAACGGACTTCGATGTGGCGTCGACTAACTGCGGTGTCTTCCGTTAACCCTCGCACTGTCCTCGGGTCTGCAGGTTAATTGATCATTCATGGTTAATATAGCCAAGTCGGAAGGTGATAAGGGCAGAAACACGGCGCCTGTCTCGACCTAAAGGGACACGCCAACGCTCTCGGCTTTCAACGCCCACCGTGTTCAATCCTACAAGATACATAGCCGTATATGTCTGTTCCGGATTGAAATGTAGACGAAAATGTCAGTATCACTATTTTGCACTCGAAGTAAAAGAAAATGAACCCAGATTATTCAGTACGATGTAAATGTCCATATCAACCCTTGTACCATTATGGTTTTGCACTTGTTTGAAGGCGTTTTACGTCAGGGTATTGATTGGATCGCTTATCACCTGGAATATGACATCATCATGGTTAGAATGCAGCTAACAAAACGAGTGGGATGTTAGCGTAGGGAAAACACTTTTGCTTCCGAGATCATTACGCAGACCGCGGTCCGTTTGATTGCCGTTTATCACGGGAGAGTGATTACCGGTAAATTGAATGAATAAAATAAGGACACAAACACCTGGCAGTAACTGCGATTACACGGTGGAATGAAGCGAGCGAATGACACGATCGTAAATAGGGAGAACAATGCACCGTTAAATGTCGAGGTACTGCAGTACAGAATCCGTGATGATAACACGTCTTGGAGAATCCTCTGTGCGATGACGCAAGTATATACTGTGTACGGTGTTCAATTCATGAGAGGATATATGACATCTAAAATAAATACTTTGACATGAATGAACTCAGTATATCAAAACTTTCATGGAATTCAATCATTAATACAACCCCCGTCGTCTTGACTTTGAAGTTTTAAGGGCTCGGAAACAGTATACCTGTGTAGTATGAAACTTCCCCTGGCGTCTATGATACTTTGTGTATTAACCCCGCCCAACTTTCTTACAAATTAATTGTCAGACACACGGTGCAGCTTGCGTCACGTCAAGAATGTCGCCTTGCTTTCAATCCACACAATAATTGACATCGACCGAACCGAACCGAACTGAACTGAACTCAGCTGAACTTCGTTCAGGTTTGGGCCCGTGGAAAAGTTGCACAGCACATACATACATGTATACGCGAAACTGTTACCTCCACGTGCTGTTAACGACAAGCTGACTACTGCAGCAGGAATATCTCGGGGTTGAACGAGAACGTCTTGGGTCAGGTACTGAGAGACCGAGGGCAGAAGTCAAGCCGCATACGACACTGCGTGGAACAGAATCCAAGAACACCTTGGGGAGATTACTAATGCCGGCTAACTACAGACAAGACGCCACGTGAGGGGTGACCCAAGGAACGACCCAAGTCGTTATTGCATTCCCGTACGCGCTGAGCCGTGTGCCGTCTTCTTGGTTTGCCCTGGCTCAGGGGAAGATACGAGGGAGAGAGAAAGATAACGAGCTGATAGAATGAGAGAACTAGCATCTAGCTTCGTACATAGATATACTATAACCTATTCTAGGTGCGCCTCTTCATAGCTTTGCTCTGGTTCCACCTCTGGCTCTGGTATTGTACGAGTTCCGAATGAAGTTCGCAGTTGCTTATCCACTTTCGTACGTGTTTCCTTACGCCTTCCCAGCGCAGCACCTCCTTTGGATTATTATTTAGCCGTGCCTTGAATTTATACTAGATACGTACAACTGTGTATACTGGGGTGAATTTCTAGCTGTCCATTTTCCTGATCCTATAAGCTATCGCATCTCACACTGAATGATGTTGGTCAGAACGAATCGAATGGATAAAATAACGATACAGGCTCACGAAAAATCAAACGCGAAGCTTTCATCTCGGTCCCCAACGTTCTGCACAGTTACTGTTATAGTTGCAGACGCAACGTCAGCCTCCTGCTTTGGATCTTCTGAGCGAGTTGTAGGATGATAGAAGAACCGACCAATGGCGAGGCTAACCAACCGTTAAGCATCTTTGAATACATAGAGAAGCGGCATTGAGAAGCCGCAATTCACATATTGGGTATCAAGTTTCGCTACCCTACACACAACTTATCTTGTATCAACTACTGGCTTGGACCAAGTCACCAAGTTTACAAGACGCAAGCGGCTTTTGCAGTAACACCGATAAGACCCCGCCAAACCCTTGCTGATTCACTCGAAGTCTATTTGTGCCCATCTATACACTACCCAATTCTGATTAAGCCACTGTCAGGACTCTACGTCATCTTTTATTCCCAATTGATAGAGAGGCTACGTTCTTCTAGCCCTGAATAGTCACCTGGTTGTAGAAATCTGATAATAAAATGTAATTTTTGACTATTACAAAATTTTACTTTTTTTTGGATGATTATTCGAGGTAGATTACACACTCGAGCATTGAGAAATTTGATGACAGTTGGAAGCAGGTAGTTTCTTCATTTCGAGATTAACTCCCGTTTTAAATCGTCGCGATTTCAGCCTGAAGTTTCTGGCTTGTAAGTTCTAACAGAATCCTAACTTTGTCGAGTATTAGACCGCAAAGGAACCATTCAATATATACCGTAGTCCCTTCCCTCACCGGAGAAGCCACATCCGGTCAGAACTAACGTCGTAATCTAAACTAATGCCCGCGCCTCAGTTCCTTTGCGTATAGTTCTCTTAAGACGAATTAATTCGATGCCAAGCCAAGACGGCGATTGCAGATGTATAGAGCCGGAGTTTCGTAAGACATTTTATCGACTTCGCGAAAGCTCAAAATCCCCTTGTATCTTACTTGCCATCAACTTATTTCCTTCGAATGAAATTTATCAAAGATATCATGCAATCTTTCGAAACCTCGTCCGAGACTCAACATTCTCATCCCCTTTTCGAGATCATTGGTGAATGATTGTAGAGGCGTAGCATTGTCCGTAGCAGTGATAGAGCAAGGGCTGGAAGTACTCTAGGATGCGAGAATGAGCTGTGAAATGGCCTCTTTTTCCCGAGTGACCCTGGGGCACACCCCTCTGTTTCCCTTACGAGAAGAGACCGTGGTGAGAGGGAAAGAAGTGCGAAGATGCGAACGAGAAAGTGCTCGGGGTTGGAGGTGGTCGTGGCCCTCGTGTTCCGGGAGAATTACCCAAAAATGCTAACAGACTTGTAATACACCTCTTCCTTCCCCTATTGCTTCCTTCCTTTCTTTACCCTCCTCGATTTCCTACCCTTATAGAATCACTGACCAATTTCACCTCTCGTAAAAATAGCTGCAATCTTAATTGAAGCCCAGATTACATGCGCATTCAATTTGATTAGCCAATACTCCGGGTCTCCTGAAGGATAATATAAAAAAAGCAGATTACTGCGTCCTGTCTATCAGCCATGTACCGCCTTTTCTTTGGCCTGGTTTACGTCTTACACGGGCCTCACGGCTACGTCAGGGTAAAGCCCTTGCCGCGGCGGCGTTCTTTCCCCATTACAGGATGCAAATCAACCCCTAATTTTAATTTTACGTGTATTAAAATATCTCGCAGCTGACGGGTCCTGTGGGAAGGAGGGATGGCAAGGGCCCTTCTTGGTACAGGGGGATAACAGCCGAGAAGAAAATGGGTGAGAGGAAAGAAGAGAGATGGAAATCGAGAGAGGGAGAGGGAGAGGGAGAGAGAAGTACGCGTATCCCGCGGGATTAGTCGAAAAGCGATTTCCCGGGGTGAGGTGTGCAGCTAAGAAATATACGAAATATGCCCAACTTCTGCGAAACGTGAGGCTGGATGGATTCGAATTATACGCAAACGCATTGCGGTTCAACCTGGTCGCTCGGTGCCAGCGCCTCACCTTACCTTACGGATGGTTCGTAGCCAACTCTAATCTACATACACTCAGCCCCGAAAGCCCGCGAATCCGCGCTTCGCTCTTCTGGAAAATATTGTAATTGGTTGTGTAGCACGACGCGCGAGACGAGACTAGAGATGAATCTGGATGAATTCTGAGATTCTGAGGGATTACGTGGGGAAATCTCGTTGGCGGAAATACTGACTAAGACTTAGTCACTGCGAAGTGTCCGTCTCGGAGTATCTTGGTGCACTTTGAATGCTACGACTTAAGCTTTTAATGCGAAAATTATTTCTTTCTCATTTTGTTCCGTTTACTCGCGATAATAACATGCGGATATATTAATGGCAAACTCAGCTGTGGCAGAAATCAATTTACGACATCCACCATTCTCCGCGGGTATAATTCGTTGCTTGTTATCTACGGTTCAGCGAGCGCCATTTATCGCAATTAATCGTAATTATCTGAGCGCGTGTTTACGTAGCCTCGAGCAAAACTTCAGCTTTGCCCAGGTTCTTGCCAGGGTCAAGCTGCCCGAGTATGAGGGAGGGTTGGGTGGTCCAGCGGCGTACAAAGAACCTCCGTTTCTCGGCCGAGAAAGTTCTTGGACCGGGAAGCCGGATGACTGCGAGAAACTTTGGCTGGCCACCCCGTTCCTCGGGGGTCGAGAGTCTACAGCTTCGTAGCTCGGGAAGCCCGTAGCTGAAGGCTACCAGCTTGGTAGGCAGTCAGTCAGCTAGCCAGTTGGGCAGCTTGACCGTCGACAATAATTGCCGCAGTCGCTTTTGTACCGCTATACGAACCTCGGGGAGGTTTCCTGTGCAGCCATTTATTCACGTATATACGTACCTACCCCACCGGCATTTACGGTTACATACGAAGACCACCAAAGTCAAACGTTACCTGAGTTTGATGATGTCATGGTTCCAGCGACTCATTCCGTCAGCGAAACATCCGGGTATTCGTCAAACTCGAAAATTTGGAACTTACAAATTTCCGAAACGACGTTTGAATCTAGGTCATGGGAAGCTGCCTATCAATTTTTTACTTTGCCTTCGCGTAGAAGTAGAGGACTACATCGTATCCCTTGGAAACGAGTATGGTGGTTACGTTGCCGTTGGAAGAGTGCGCCAGCGGTTGCCTTATAAATAAAATAGCGACGGTTAAAAATAGGGGAGTATTATTAACTCACATTAGAGGGTGTTTCTGGCCCCAGAGTGACGCGAGGGGTCCGGGGCTGCCGCATCGCACAGCTGATGCCATCGTATCCTGGCATATAGTTAAATAATTTCTTTACGCCGGCCCTGCAGTTTGCAGCGAATAAGATAAACCAAAACGAATTCTGTGAAAGCTTCTTCGAAACGAAAATTCCACCAGAAAAATGAAGAATCGCTTCACAGCTGATAGGTCAATAGAAATTATGGACGTTTGTCTTCCCTGGCTAATTGAGGAAACCGTGAAGGCAACCACAAAGTACACCGAGCAAAGGCCAACAGTTCGCCATTAGAGGGAACTGTTTCGAACTACTAATATTACATCATAGGATGCAGGTATCCGAGCGAGACCAGCGTCGTCTGGCCATAGAGGCTCGCTACAGCTTTCAGCTTTATTGACATCAATTTGCTCGATAACATGTGTCCGCCGTTCTATACACGGTTAAATCATGAAGTCGATTAGTGCGTTTAACGAAGCTGTTTCGTGGGCGCGAATCGACCGGCTAAATTGCCGCCTAATATCGGCATTTAATTCCCAACGATTTCTGTTCACGAAACTGACAAAGGAGCCGAGTTATCGGGTCAGGATAAACCGAGAATTCGGAGACTAAGACGACGCTTAGCAGAGTCTAAGGTGACGACGGACTATCGGACCACAACGCTCCGAATAACTGACCGATAATCGGACCACGCCCAGCGTCAAACTTGCCTGATCTCACTCAGTATCCAGCGGTTAGTCGGCGAGAAATTTAGCTCGTTGCTGAAGGGAAGGTGAAGGAATGAGATTGCGAATGAGGATCAGGATCGGGATGTAGAGGAGGAAAGGGCGGCTGCAAGGATAAACTATACACTGACTAGTGCGAAACGTGTCTCTTGAGGCTCATTGCAGTTTCTGCAATGGGAGACGAGGAAGAATAAGTAGAAAAAAGGATGAGAGATAGGACATGGGAAATAATCAGGATAATACTAATCGTACTAATAATACTGAGGAGATACGAAAGTCTTGAGTATATCTCCGATATCCACACCGCGACTGTGAGAGGGTGGCTGTACATGTATACCTATATCCTGCTTTGTAGGATAGTCTCTGTCTCGCTCGCGTTACCCGCGTAATTACGAGGGGGAAAATTAAGCACCAACGCAGCCGTCGGTCCGTTGGTCTGTCCGTCGGTTGGTCTTTGGGTAGGTAAAGTAAGGTAAGGTGAGGTAAGGCATAGCGAGGTAAAGAGAGGGATAGGAGGGAAACGGTGGATGGAGTAGAACGGCGACGAAGACAAGGATCCTCCTTCCGCGCCATCCTCTTTCGTATTCTCTTCTCTTTCTCGCCGTCCCCTTCATCCAGAGTTGCTTCTCCTTCTGGTGTAGTACTTGGCGGCAGCCTTCCTTAGATCCCTGCAACGGATCGAGCCACAAAGCGGCCATTAAAGGATC
This sequence comes from Rhogogaster chlorosoma, assembly GCA_944452935.1. Classification (NCBI taxonomy): domain Eukaryota; kingdom Metazoa; phylum Arthropoda; class Insecta; order Hymenoptera; family Tenthredinidae; genus Rhogogaster; species Rhogogaster chlorosoma. Next base: position 23,601,207 of record OX101800.1, on the reverse strand, counting down.
ATATCGCCGACTGCCGTCGTCTTGCAAAATTCAAAGCGATCGGATGCTGGAAATGGAGAATACTGCGAAATCATGAGCGAGCCAAGACTCTCAACATTTCCAAGAGACATCCTATACGTATTATCCTCGAATACATACTCAACGCAGTATGCATATCGTAAGGACATCGCTAAACGTGAAAAACTGATGAAAATTTCACTCGTTCATTTCACTTCACAGGTTTGCTATCCGGTGGATGGTCTCGTTACTTTATGGAAAGGTTAGATTAGGCTCGACTGTGTCGGATGGTTTGGACTTAGATCCTGCCCTCGGCATTCGGTACCGTATTTTCACACGAAACCGCTCCGAGGGAATGTTTGAGGTGTTGCGGTGATCCGTCGAGAGCTCTGTTCTCTGTTTTATTCAGGATATATACCACAGACGACAGAGCTATTGCCACGTGCTCGAGCCCCGCAAATCTCATACTCCTGAAGCGTAATTCCATACGGTATTAGTTGTTATGCGGCATGTGTTCCGTTGCCGTGAAAGAGATTATACAGTTTTAAGCTCATCCTTTAGGTCCATTTTTATTTTTTGTACATTTTTATAGAATTTTTATTCTTTCTCTTTCCTTCCGTTTCTTCTTTTACGCCGGGAAAATGTTATGCCTGTCGCGTTTAGGTGAAGTTTCCAGAGATACGTTCGCGAACAATGATGCCCAACGCTCGGGAGAACCGTAGTGACTTTTGGTGGGTGGTGAGAGGTGCAGGACTGAAGATAGACAAAGTCCACTGGGACAAACAACAATTCAGAACGCGGCCTCGACGTTCGTCTCCTATCTTGACGCGTTTCACAAAACAGAAGAGAGCAAGAGAGAAATATATAGTAAGGGAGAGATGGAATGCCAGAGCATCGTCAGAGGGAAGGAAGCTGCCTATATATGATGGCCTCCATTCAATGTCGTACTTTGAAAACTTTGGACGTTAAGAGAAAGGGTGACTGGCTGGCGAGGACGTATTGTAAAGGCCGTGTCGCTCCGAGGCAAGGGGCGAGACGTATCCAAAAAGGAACCAGCTACTGCCTCCTTGAGATTTACGCGAACTAGACAAGAAGAATTGTCTGGATCCCAGAAGTAACGGGATCAGGAAGAAGAGAGGAGACAAAAGAAAGAAGAAAGAACAAAAAAAGGAAAAACGGAAAGTAAAGAATCTAGTTATCCAGGAATTCCTCTTCGCGGCAGTAATATCACTGCCTACTCCATTATCCAAAATTACTGAGCACTGATCTTTCCTAGAATAATTCCGTAACACTGTAGTAAGATGAGAAGATCAAGAGTAGGTACGCCTTGCATCCCCCACTTAACCTCAGCGCGTGTAACTAGATGAGAAGTCATTCGTGTACGACGTCACGGTGGCGGGCATCCTCGTCGCGCTGGCTGACTTCCTGGCGACTGTTTCCGCGACGTGGAGGCCACCAACAAAGGGAGTAGACCGAGCTTCGAGCAACCCCATCTAATTCTTCGCTGCAGACGGTTGCTGGTTGAGGTTCTATGGTTCGATAGTGAGATGGTCGGTTCCCAGGGAGCCTTGCGTTTAGAAATGCCGAGATTTCTACTACTCGGTAATCCTATCACTTCCTTCAGTGTCGGAAAGTCTCTAAATCACATGACTATTCTAATAATCTGCCTCTGCGTCTCTCTTGATGTCCGCGGAAACAAGGATCAACCATGATGTAGCCCCCAGTCAAACCTTGATAATCTAGCAAAGCGCACTCGGGTGGATTTAACCGTAGTCTTACCTAGCACAAACAATTATATTCGTATAATCTGTGTCTAGCTGACCGCACCAGATAATTGTGAAACCTGGGGCAGCTCTGTTCGAAAACTGTACGTACTCTAGGAGTTACCAGTATCACAATGAATATCATCAGCACTTATCACGCTGACGAATCTCTGTGAATCATGGATAGAGCTGAAAGCTTCGACTTCAAAGGCTAATTTCGTGAAATTTATATCCCCAATCCTGTTTGGATTGAGGAAATGATGGGAGTAAACAAGGCTGGAAGAAGAAACCATCTAGAGAAATCTCAATTTCGATTAAGCGGATAGTTAGGCGGGGAGGAAAGCCTACTATCATGAGAGCTTGGTGCTTCGTCGCCTGGTGCCTAGTCGGCAGGTCCTGCGCGTAGGGGAGGTTCGGTAAATTTATGGGGTCGTAACAGCGACAAGTGGTTCACAAGTCGCCGTTGGCATCACCGTTTTGGCGCCCCGAAAGGACTAGTAGACTAGTTTCTTGTCTCCGAGGTTCTTGCACCTCTGTCTATCTCTGGACTGAAATGACTGGCGAATTCAGGTGTCGTAGAGAAAGGAGAAAAATTGCTAAACATCGGCTCAATCGAGTCTCACTTGTAATTTTTCCTCATAGTATAGAGTTGAATAACGTTTTCCGCTTGAGAAACCTCGTGGGTATCACGCAACGACGCGCTCCACTCACCAAACGGCCTCTTCTTGTAACCTTTGTAGGAACTCTGAGCCACGGTTCCTCTCCGCGTTTTAAAGCGTATTAATTAACCCTGTATTAGACTTCCAGGCGAAAGCAAGCCGTGACGAGCCCGATTTTCACCCCTCGTCTTTCCCTGCGTCATCTTCGCTGCTAGAACACGAAAACTGGTGTCATCCAGTATTTATGAAAAGCTGGGAAGATTTTCGCCGCGTGGCTTTTAGCCCTGTGCGATAAATTTCTTCTTGCTGATCGCTCGGGTATCAAAGAAGAACTGCTCACCTTATGGCCGACTTTCGAGAGGCTGATATGAGCACGGTAGGCAAAATTCACTCAATGTTTACCAGAAGGGTTAAACGATGTGTTGAATCTCATAAGGACGTTGTTTACGCCGGTATAACTAGGGGCGGATATAATTATTAGTGCATTATTAATCCTGGCATATAGGTAATTAAAGTAATGACTTGATTGCTAGGGTGAACCGGCAAGAACCCAAATCCCATATCTATACATGAAGCTTTCATCGTCGTTGGGAAAGTTTCTATTAAATTCTTCGCCACCATAATACCAGGTCAGGGTAAAGTTGGGCTATTTATGCGAGGGGCAGAGAAAAGTAGTAGAATAAATAATAGTCAATGATTCTCTAGTCCTGAGGTATAATTATTATCAACGCGTTCGAAAAGTTCTTCCAAAGAGGAACATTCGCCTTCTCCTAGAGCACCCTTCTTGCGCAACCCAAAAAAGAAACAATACCGTTTGTCTCGCGAATGGGTCGTATATATCGCGCGGGTTGGGGCGAGGGGTAAATGTGTGCTCAATTTGCCACGTCGAGGGTCACGGGTCCCGGTGTACTACGTCGATGTAAGAGGAGCAACGCAGAGAGGAAAGAGGTGGATGTGAATGTGGATGTGGATGTAGATGTGGATGGGAAGGTGGAGGCGGAGAAGAGATCTAGGGGCTTGGCTTTCGCGATGTACGATGGGATTCGGATGAGATGAGATGAGATTGTCCCTGCGAGCAGTTTGCCTGTTACCAATTGTTCGCTTCTTGGTCTCGTTCCTGTTCTCCGGCACTGAACAATGATAATGATAATGATGCCAAAAATAATTACTGTACCTACGTTGTTTGGTTGCGAAGAAAAATACGATTTCTTACCATACCGGAGAACAGGCTACGAAATCATCCCATCAGCAGTACCTGGATGGAATGTGGAATCGATTTGGCGTTGCCCTTTTTCCGAATAGGCCTTCCGGTAGAATAGATTTCTTACGCGTTGCAAATCCCTCAATTTTCACAGCGTCCATAAAGAGACTACAGGTATTCTATAAAGCAGGCTTAAATCGCGTATCATCTACTAAATTCCGTGTCTATCACTTGGCTCGAACCCCGTCAACGTACGGGTGGACGATAAATCGAATTCAAGCAATTCCTAAAATCAGTGCCTGCTTCCATCAGTCTGGGATTTGTTGGTGTGCTGATAGTGGGAACCCGTTCGAAGAAAAGCGGTGAAATCAAATCAAAGTTGGAAAGCTTGGATCTGAGAACAGAGATCATGGGAAGAGGGAGAGAGAAAGACAGATTTTTAGCGAGGAAAGGGAAGCTGCGGAAGGGAATTGGTGGGACGGTGAGTGAACCAAGCAATTGCTAGCTGCTCTCGGCGATCAAATTTCCAGAACGATTCGTGCTCCATTAAACAGATATCCATCCTTTTGGTACCTACTCTTGCATCAAGGCATCACTTTTACACCGCTAACCAAATTTCATTGCGGAACGTTCGACAATCGTTTCGCAAATAGTCTATTGGAAGAAAAAACAAGAAAAAAAAAAAGAAAAGAAAACGCGTCAGGGAGGATGCTCAAGCAAGCAAGGTGTAACTTTCGAGAAGTTTGAGAAAGCTATAGGTTCTCCAAGATTCATCTACGTCCTGGATGTGTTTACCCGAAGAACCGTCTCGTCTTTGGCCACCGCCTGGCTGCTCAAACTTTGTGCATCTGCTTGCGTTACCCGGCACCGCGAGCACCACGAAAGCACTGGGTTCCAGGTTCGGGTTTCTCCTGCTAGCTTCCAGATATCGACAGCTTGTCTACTTTGCCGTCACTATATTTCCCCATCCTATAATATCCACATTGTCTCGTCTCGTGTGTCGAAACTCCAGACTTCCCGGGCGAAGACGTGACTTGTACTTTACATCGTACGATATGGTTTTGTGGATCGTTCGGTATTTTTCAATCATATTAAACAATCCAGCGAGTAATTTTTACTTTTATATCAAGACATTATTCATATGGATAATTCTGACCCAGATTTGAACGTTAAATATGAAGGAACGGTCTCGATCAATTTAATCGAGTCAATAAGTTTGAACATTAAATTTTGTCAGCAGAGGAAGCAGACGTACGATATTTCCGACGATGGATTCGGCAAAGTGTCGCGTAATACGTTACTGATTTTTCGCTTGGTATCTTTCGTAAAGTATATCTGTAAGGCTTCCTGAAATTTAGTACGTGTGCCTTTGCAGCGGAAGATATAACGCGACGTTTGCATGCAAAGTATCGCCAGCCGACTGACCACGCACTGTTCTGCCTCGTTATGGTTCCAGACTTATACGAATAGAAAATATCTATCGCCCGGACCGGAAACGTCGTTGCTGAGAAATGGGGTGAAAAATCATTCCGTCAGCGGTTTGTTTATTTGCATTTGAATTAAAACCCGTATAACTTCGCCGTATGCATTCTACGTAACATTTTTCGGCCGCAGGACTATAGAATTCAAATCCAGGATAATACTTCGTACATTTTTCTTGAATTTCTTCATTCTTGAACGATATCCGATACTCAAGTGAAATTTTCAGCCGAAATTCTGCAATCACTGTAAAGGTATTGGGAAAAGGGCAAAGGCCGAAGGTCACCTTGTTTGCATGGCGTTCCGCGCGTGTCCAGTTTCCGTTCCTTGACCCTATTGGGACAAGACCCTACCAGTCATTACTCGGACAGCAAACACACTCTGGCTCCGGACCCTTTGCCATACGCCGCCTACCCTCTGTATCAGCATCAGATTTGTATTTAAATGAGAGAGCATTAATCCATAGGCAAAATCCTAGGCATGTCGATGGACGTGGCGTGGAACGTAAGAAGCAAGAACGTCTAACGTTGAAAAAAAGTTGGAAAAGCTTGAGAATAATAAACTTTGACCGGACGGCCGTCAGCGTTTTCTCCTTCCTGATTTCGGGTTCCCATACTTCCCAGTTCGTAGTTTCTACAAAGTTTAACGTAGTGGCTTCCGCTTTATTTCTACCCCTCGATGCCAACAATTTCCCATTTTATCTACTCTTTTGAGAATACTGGACGACCGCTCGAGGAGGCGTTTCATTAATTTGATCCCTCTTCCTGTCCCACATTCTCAATTATTCCAGATTCTAAAATCTCAACCCACGCGTACACCTCGGGCTTAACGATGTGCCGTAACGTCTCTCTTTTCCCGGCATTTCGCTCCAGTATTTTGCTACCTCCTATTCCGCCTTCTCGTCGTCTTGTCGCCACTAGCGAAACGGCCGCTCGCATGTAAAGGTGGCCCTATTTACGCGCGCGGTAGGAACCATCATTAAGAGAGCACCGTGAGGAACGAGAAGGAGGAAGAGGGAGAATGACAAAGCCGCTCGTTAGGCCCTCCGAGGGTCCTCGCAACCGCAGCGCCAAGGGTGAGAACGTGCTTAGGCCGCCCTCTCGTCTGGTCACCCCTTGGTCACCCCTCGTTCGCCCCTTGGTCATCCTTCGAGCATAGACGATGCTCACTTGCGAATCTTTGCAATGGGCTCCCGCCTCCTCGCTTCCTGGTTCCCGCGGGTTCAGATTTCGCCGTACAAGCTTTTTTCTGCATCTGGTTCGAACGGAATTGCAAGAAACTCGGCTCTGACAGCTTTGAGCTTATTGGAAAATTTCATTCTATTTCCAACGACAGATTTTACTATCATTTTCTGACGTATATGCACTTCCGGATAGCCGGAAACGCACGTTATCATTTCACAACGGAGTTGGCGCCGCTGCGGCGAGATATGACGCGTTATTTTATAAAGGGAAGAAAAATGCCGACGGGAATATGCTTCTGGACATAGAAACAATGAAACTGCTTCGTTAATCGGATTCTTATGTTTCCCACAGCTACGGCGATGTGATTTCTTTGTTATTTTTCTAATAATATACAAAATCCTTGCGAAGAGTAACGTCTCGTCGAAAAGCCCCGATATTTTACCTCTAAGCTCCTTCGACAGCCGACTCACAAACCGTGAAGCTCGAACGGCGTGATAATTTTCACTAACGAACAACCTAATCCCTCCGCCATTAGTTAACAACTAAACTAAGCCCGGGACGGTAAGCTCTAGTTGCGTCGCTGCAACTTTACTGCGTTTTAACGTTCCACCATCGAGAGACACCGGGTGGCTCTCGGAGGCGAGAACCAGAGTGTGTTTATGGACCTGGGAGCGGTGTCAACCCGGAATTAACATCATTGGACAGAGGATTTCCTTCACATACAGTACGTGAAATGACGCGTTTGTTCGTCGATGTTAAATCACTGGCACTGACCAGAAGATGGATAAAAATTTCGAAAGAATTATATCCAAAAGATCTGTAGAATTTTTTCAATAAAGTTTTTCGATTTTTTTTTTTTGTTTTTTTTTTACGGAGTTAAGCCCCGCTGATACAGACCCAAATGTGTCCCGCGGGCTGGTGGTAACACGGGAACAATCAGTCACTCGAAACGTTCCTCCTAGTCTTCAGCTAGCACGTCCTCGCCATGCTGGCGGCGGTGACCCGGCCAGGGACGACCGTTCCATCACCTTCGCGAAGACTTATGCCGTAGGTCACCGCGGGTGGCAATCGCGGTATAAGTCCTCCGTAGTTCCTAGACGTTCTCTCGCTTCGAGCTTCCAGCTTCTCTCGTCTCCCTCCCATCTCACTATGAATATATGAATTGAACCGTGGAGTTATGTGGGGTCTGGGAACACCCATACGTTAACGTCGCCAAATCGCTTCGCCCGGGTCATCCGGGAACGAACCTCGGCCTCGTTCTCTAGATATCTGTGTAGTACGTTTCAGAGGAAGGTATAATATGATGGCGCATATCTGGGCGATTTGTTTTCATAATCAGTCGGAAACTGCGTAATTATAAAAAAAACATCAGATTTAAACTGAAGACAGAAAGGATATGTTGACGATAAGACTTGTTTAAGTGAAATTTGTTGGAGTTCTGATACTCATTTCACCGGTAAGACGAGCCATGGAGTAATTTGTTGGTATCAGGTGCGTCGCGTGTCTCAAGTTGTAAGCCTCGTGGGCCGGCAATTAACTCTATTACCATCCTGCGTTATTACGTATATCCGAGTAGCCTTGTAGCCTGGCCATAAGGGACGCCGCGCCTCGTACAACGAACTTGTTAAGCCCGGGCTTTAGTTGGCCGTTCCACGAAATGCAACGTTGCTTGGAGATCCTTTTTGGAGTTGTGCTGTAAAGGGGTAGGGTATGTAGAGGTATACATGTTTAATAGGTATGCCAGATATAAACCCAGGCTACAAGTAAGGACGCCTTACTTTCATACGATTTCATGCGTTACACCCGTACGTGCAAATCTTTCAACCCTCAATTCAATCCGGACTGTTGTTCCTCGTCCAAACTTATCTATATACGGAGATTGAAACTGTCCAACGTTCCTATTATGCGTTCAGGTCCATTCTGATCTGTCCAGCTCTCGGTTAAAGTCTATTCTCCGCGGAAGAGAGGGACGTGAAAGGGACATGTAGGGATATAGAGGGACGCCGAACACAGAAAAGACATTAGCGAGTCTATTCGTCTAACTATAGTCAACTTCACTCCGCCCAGGTTAACCTAATTTGAGTTTACTCTGCTGCTACTATGGTGGCTGATGCAAGTCTAGTCTGAATACGAAACGCAGTCGAAGTGCGATAGCTGGTCCAGCGCCAAAGAGTACTATATAATATCCCTATATACAACTATTTGTTAATTATCTTCTCAGCGAAACCCGACGTCGATTTCATCGGGTTATTAAATTCGTTCACTTCTGTTCCAATTAAAAAGCAATCTAACTCTCAGTCAGGACTTGGATCGATCTTATCTACTGTGCATGAACTGTTTCATTCGTTATTTTGTAACCCAGTTACTTCCTCGCTTGATTCCAAGTCAGTTAATTCGCTGTCTATGAAAAACATACACTGAAAGCTTGGAAATATCTGGAATAGCTGGTACAGTAAAACCAAAAGAAGGCTTGCGATAAACCAAGTGTACATTTGTGTGGAGAGAAGCAAAGAGGATGCGGATACCGGGTGGTGGAAAACCCCGGTCCAATTATCGTCGCACGGGTCGCAATCAGCGCGAGTGCTGGGCCAAGGCACGAGACCTTCTGGCTCCTCTCTCGGTGCTGAACCTCTCCGACTTCCTCTCTCTCACCCGGAGCTCATCCTGACGTGTTTTCCAGAGTTTCCCGCCGCAGAATCAAAGTTTCACGTATTAAATGCTAATGAGAACATTTCGCATAATGGCATGTATGCGTCCTGACGAATGGCTAAATTACTGGGAGGGGTTTCGAGAGACTGAGAGGCCAGGCCGAGAGAGAGAGAGACTCGGTGAGGAGGAGGACGAGGACGAGAGGAACGGTAAAGGCGCCGAAACGCTTCGAAGGATGCTGAAGCTTTGCTTCAAATGAACAAGATGATACTTGAAGTTAATTAAGTTCTTGGCTTGCACGAGTCAAAATTACCGCGATAGAACTCCTCGGAAAGGTGTGGTCATGAAAGGAAGTGAAGGATTAGTATGCGTGGACAGAAATTTAGCTAATTTCTAGAATCTCGTTGTAGAATTACTGTCGCTTCTCTGACGAATATGAGCATTCTCATTTCCCTCGTGAAGTTATTGCGCTATATTTTTTTTCCTTTGACGAGGTTAATTTTTCGTCGAGTAAATAACCAGCGAGAATGTAAATCCTCTATTTCTTGAACGTTTATATCTGAAACAGCAATTATGGCGGCTTAAGCCGGGGCTTAAAAAGCTTAACCTCTCAAATAGCTCGTCAGCGACGCGAGGCAAAAGAGGGACCTGGTTTATTAGCGCTCGGATTTAAATTCTTTGCATTGTACGACGCGCTGCCACCACCCGCGCCGTTTGCATAAGCGAGTTCCACAAATTGCCTTTTTGATATGTAGATAAGCGTATTGAGTGAAGCCAAGCAAGGGGCGTTTTCTTCGCACTTTTACCACTCGCGGGCCCAGTTGACGAGAACATTTTTCAAATAGTTTCCACGAGTTCGAAAAAGCAAGAGAGAAAGAAGAAAAAAAGAAAGGAAATCTTGAATTCATCAACTCCCTGCAGCTCCTATCAACATACGCGTTGACACACGGGAATAAAGGGCTAACGCAATTATATGGAAAGTTGTTGTTACAGCTTGTATGTAATATATTACGTAATATCGAGGCCAGCCGCGTACGCCTCGAAACAAGACGTGATAAATAACCGAATTATGATTGACTCAAATTGACAGTCATTATTTCGAGGAATTGCATTATGGTTAATCACCCGTTGCAGAGGTGATGTACTTGACTCCGTTGAAGACGAGGTTCGCGGCGACGCGTCGGGAGTTGCGGCTACGAGGGCGTAGCCAGGATATAAACAAATTATACGCGAATGGTTTCTTGGCGGTGATTAGCGGTAAACCTCGTTAGTAAAGTTCCGAGCGACCCCGCCTTTACTAACAGGTCCTTCTCGACGCAGACTCCGCGCACCACTTTTCCAGCTAATATTATTTCTAACGGGCCGCATACAGTAGGAAGTCATAGCCAATATACGTCTCGTGAAAATACTGAGCTGAAATTTAATCGGCCATATTTTATCGAGCGAAAAACAATCGGATTTGATTCTGCTTTATTTTGCTCTCTTTATATCTGACGAAAAGTCCGATGTAGTTGACGAAATCGCACCAGATTATAATTATCGGTTTTTCTCTACCGTCTGAACGTCATGTGACGTGCGTAGAGCCGGGAAGATATTGCCTTCTCGATAGGATATAGATCCTTCGGAGAATAAATGGTCTCCTTTGGCCCGGGACTCTTCCAAAGATCCTTTGCAGACTTTCCCCGATCTCCAACCGTCGCGGCGATATCCCTCGGGAGTTACCCTCCAGGAATGGGATCAACTGTAGGAAGACTCTGGCCCCGAGAGGCGAGGGTAAACCGTGGAAGGATGCGGACCTGTGTCTCCGATAGTACTGCGCAATTATTGGCCAGTTCATTTCATATAAAACCGTTCATTTACCTCTATTATCCGAGTAAACAGATTTACACCCTGGGCGAAAGGCAACGCTGTACTTTTACCAGCCTTTACCGAATCCCACGTCCACCAAACTACCCAAAGACATACTGCTGGACATCGTTAGCGCAAATTTAATAACCAATATCCATAACGAAGCATTGTCCGGCTTGATCTCTCGATGGGCATGTCTCAGAGGGTTGTTAAGGGGGCGGGAAATCACTTAGCAGTGGGTTTTTCGTGTACCTTTTAACTTCCAGTATTATTTGAAGGTCGATTTTTTTCCGTAAGAAAACCCAGGCGTCTAGATAGTTTGTATCGGATTAGGCTACTGCTATTTTCTTTGCTTGGTCTTCGTATTCGCTGTGGTCGTTGGTCCTCCATTAGTATGCTGGGGCAGTGCGAGAACCCCCAAGTTTGTCGCCATACGGAGCAACACGCCTGGCTCGTGGCCGTCCTCTTCGAAATTGTTTTACTCTTCGATATGCTGCCTGCGTCCCCTTAAATCTCTAGTCGATGTCCTGGGAATGGCGTTTAAGTTTTCGTCCTGGTCTCCTCGATGTCTCCCTCACTTTCATCTTTCTCAAAAAAAAAAGGAATATAAAAAAAAAAAAAATAGTATCTCAAAGCTGGGATATGTCAAGACAAATGTTTGACGGTGAGAATTGAAGGAAGTAACTAATACGCGAGAATGGGGGATGAAATAAAAAATGTGTTAGAATCGTGTAAATGAACGACACCTAGAGATTAGCCTCGTCAAGTGGGAGTTCGTGACAAAGAGGTTGACAAAAAGAAGGACAAGGTCCTTCGATGGTGTCCGAAAACTGGGGTTGTTTCTCGGATGAAACACGGCGAAGGGAGGCCTGAGGACACTAATGGCATTTTTATTATTTCTTGGCTCCAGTAATGGGAGTAGTAGTCCGGTCCATTGGACACGTGACAGCGTTGACAGCCTCCCTTTCTGTCTCTTTCACTCTTTATCTTCGAGGATGGTGACCCGATCGGTACCTCCCAGACCCCTACACACCTAGATCTCTCGACGACGTCGGAAACAATACACCCTAGACGTCACGCGATACCGTCCATCCCTGAGGAGAATTTCTAAGAAAATCGTACGGGGATTCATGCCCACTGGAAATTGGCTGACTAGAAAGGATCAGAAAGTTTTCTTCAAATTGATAGCTTTTTTTTAAACAAACAAGAAATAAAATAGAATGTAAAAAACAACTGCTGCTTTCGAACTAATAGAAGAGGAATACTTATGGGTACTAAGCTGCGAGTATAAAAGGGGATGCAGAATTCATCATAGCATAACGAAAAGGTCCAGATCCGTGAACCGAATCTCTGCTCTTCACCGTCCATTCAATCTTTCGCGGTACCATCAGTCATTAGCGATTCTAAAAGCAGACCCTTTATGCCACCGTGCCTGCGGACGGGTTTTACCATACTTTAGATTACAGCAGGGAAGGAAAGCTCGTCCGTCAAAGCCAGATTTTGCTCACTTTTTGAAGACATCATTGAGCAGGGTATGAATGAATAACAGTAATACGTTAGAGGCGGAATTGTATTAGATATCGACGAAAAGATTCCTTCGAAAATGCATTTTCTTTTGCGATATTAATTAACTCGAATAGTTAGTCATTTTGATGGTGAATTCTGTGAATTCGAGAAGACTTACGATTACAGAAGTTTAACGTACGTATAATTTATAGAAATTTGTAGACACGAGAGGAAATATATGAAAGCTTAGCACGGCTTATAATTTCTCGTGAGTGACTCGGACGAGAGTAGGAACTCGTACTTTGATATGTAGTGTACGTACGCTACCCGGAATCCCCTTGACTCTGTCGGACGCTTCGGTCCATCGCATGGCTTCCGATGAAATTTCGCGTCTTTCCAAGTGCTGCCTTTGATGCCTGGAGCTTACTGGCATTCTAATTTTAAGCCCGAGAATTCTATGGGCTCAACTGCCTCCCCTAAAATGGTACAAAGACACTCGTCGATCCGTACGATCAAGACGCAGGATCGAATGTTTCTAGGAATCAGAGAATCGAATGAACTTCAACTGATCTTCAACCCCTGTCGAAATCTAGCCTGTAAATTCGAAAATCATTTCTTTTTACTCAAAAATGAAGCAAGTAAGAAAAGAAAGGGAAACGGGGCCGATGGAGTTGAGGCTGTTCTGTTCTTGGCTGGTAAATTCTGGGGAATTTAAAAGAAAAACTTGTGAGCTCGGACACAAAGGGATCGGTGACGCTGACTGGTCTCTTAATCCTTTGGTCGCTGCGGGATTGTAAGTCTCGAGTGGTATGAAGGGCGGAGAGGCAGCTCTCAGAGGAACTCTGTGTAATTGTCTGTCGCATGATTACCCGTTGTACCCACGAGATTCGTGCCATTTTCGAATCACGAATCTCAAAGCTATGCCGAACACGAAATTTCAAAGACGAGTCTGCTTTATTAATTTATTATGAGAATTAGCTGCGATTCATGGCGGGGAGTAATCGGATCGAGGTAGTAGGTAATTGGAAGAAGGATAAAACAAATTTAAATAAAGAGACCTGACAAGTTAGTGATTAGGCTTATGGATAACTAATAAAAAATTTTGGCTTCTCGTTCGTAAGCTAAGTACAGAAAAATCGTTCGAATCAATTTACGACGCTCGCTTAAAGTTGTTTAGTAGAGTTTTTGTCTTTTCATTTTCTCCTTCTTTTCCTTTTCCTTTTTTCTTCTTCGTTTTTCGAAGAGACAATAAGTCCGAGAGCAGCCATATATTTCATGGCAGCAGAAGAGGAATGGCCCAGATAAATCCGTGCAACGATTTCGTCGAGAGGAGGATAAGGTTAAGTAGGGGCCAAAAATACCCGGGTAAAAGAAGGAGATGGAAAAATCGGGAGGACGATCAGAGGAAAAGGGAAAAGGCAAATTCTTGAATAAACACATCCGCGCCTTTTTATGGCACCACTTTGGAGATCTGACGGTTTTTATTCCCCTCTGTGTACCTCGCGTATTATTAACTCAACCACCGGAAAATATCAACAGCAGTTCCTTATCTACGGGGGTGTCGTGTCGGGTTATTTTATTTTATTTATTTCCTGTTCTTTCTCATTCCTCCGTTTTTATTCTACCTTCGGATTCTCAACGATTTATTTTATTTCTATATGGATCATTTACCCGGTAACAAGTTGATTGGCGATTTTTTTTTCCTTCTTTTTTTTCTCTTCTTCCGTTTGTAACCATTCGGTATAATTACGGGAAATAAGCTGGGAAAAGCGCAAGTGTCTGGAAAATCTTGCGTCTCACCAAAGAATTCTTCAAATTAAATAACACGCCGGTAGGAAACCCCTCGGAAAATCCGGACGTACCCTACCCTCGTTCCAAATCGCCTCTCTTTTAGACTTCGAATTGTAATTAACATTTGGTTCTCCCATTAGTGTAATTAAAGTGCCATTCCATAATCTAGGAGGCAGGACCACCTTATCTTTCTCGCCCCAGCCCCTCGGAGCCAAGGGCTGCGCGCCGCCACCTCCTTCCGATTCTCTACTACGTTCAGAATACGCCAACCCGTTTCTCTCACTCTCGCCGTATTCACTCTAACATAAAGCTCACAATTTGACTTAAATATATTGAAATTATTCAATACAGTTTCCAAGTAGATTACAGAAAAAGAAAAAGAAGAAACTAACAAATATAAAAATGTCTGAAACCGGGGTGCGCGCCCTTTGGTATCCGGATCGAGTACCTGTTGGTAAAATAAAACAGGAAACTCGTAACCCAAGTGGACAGCGGTCGTAAATACCTTGGCGAGTAGGGCAAGTATAGAAATCGCTAAGAGTGGGTCCCGGAGCGCCGAGCTTATAGAGTCGTGGATAAACCGATCGCAAGATATTGACACAGATATGAGTTTCCTGGTTCGATGTATCGAGTCGTGGCGAGGCGAGACGAGGCGGGTAAAGGGAGCTGCCAGAAAGGCAGTCCAATTTCTCAAACCTGTCCAATCCGTGTCGTATGCAAAATCAATCACGCTTTTCTCCCTCGTCCACCAGCTCGCTTGGTCCAGACCCTCTTCCTCGCCAGAAGCCACACGTAATCCAACTCTGTGAAAGTTCTCGCGCGGCGAGTTCGAACGTCGTCGGGCTGCTTTTCGTCTAGATATACATTTTTTCTGTTTTAGTTTCTTTTAATTTTTTTTTTTCAAATTTTCGCTGCAGTTTTATCGATATTAAAACGGCGTGAGAGATTCCTTCGGGCTATTAAATAAAACTATCGAGTTCCACCCCGGAAATCAAACCCTGTATAACCACTTATGGACGGGGACACCATAAACCTGACATCCCCTATACTAAAAACAATAAAAAACGCATGGGAGAATTATCTGTCGCGTAAACCACACTCTTCTAGGTGCTCGGTGTCTCGCGATCACTGCGTGCTACTTCGGCAATAGGACCCCCGTGGATCAGCCCCTTCTGGGGGTCCCATAAAACAGTTATGGCTTGTTTATACACCGTGGATACGGAAGTTGTTACGTTGTTAGACACGCTAGGTAGTACCTATACTCACAATAGCGGATGACGCGTGCCTTGATCGTCGTGTTTCCTTCGCTCCTTGTGAGTTTCTTCAAAAAATTTGAAATTGAAATTTCATTGAAAGAGATGATCTTGCAATTGAAGGATAGAAGAATTGAATCGAAGTGAAAAAAAGGCAAATTTATAGAGTCTAGATACGCTGGCGTGTAAAAGACGAGAATTTTCAATCTAAACTTAAACCTCCCCTGTCCGAATTTCAATTTACAAAATGCGTATGCTAAACTTTTCACTCTCCGTTGTGGCGAGCGTGTCTTTCTGTCTTTGGTGTGGTGCGGACAGCAGGCGGACAGTGTGACACACCATCCTCGGGCAAAACTCTGAACAAAAATCAGCAAGTCAGATGTTTCCTGGGGACAGAGGAGCTAAATAAGTCATGCAGAAGCGGGAATGAGTGAAGAAGATAAAAAAAAAAGAAAAGAAAAAAAGCCTACGATCAGAACGTTCTCCCCGGCTGCAGAGAGTCAAAAAGAATTTCTAATTGATTAGATTTCCCACGTGAAAAGTAAACGGCTTGTCTTGTTTGCGGCTGAGAGGGTATTCCTCACCCTTATATCCACCCCTCCTCCCTTTGAGCAGAACCTAGTCCGAGAAAAAAGAAGCGAAGGTCTTCTTTGATTCTCGCGCGAAATCGCGCGGCCCATAACAGAGTCCTGTCTCGTCCGATCCTCAGTCTTGGCATCCCGATCACGCCTCGAGGGCGACCTGCAGGTCTTAGACCATTGGAAAATACCCCCAAACGCCGCAGAGCATCCCCTTTAATATTCGGCAACCTCGGGCCCTTGGCTCCCGCGTTTTCGCTTCAGGATAGAATAAAGAGCCGAGGATCTCTCGCTTTTGCCGAAGGGGGTTTCGATCGAGGGGTAAGAGTAGACGGGGTGCAAGGCGGAAGGGGTTTCGAAGGGATACTTATGAGCGAGCGTGGGTTAAATAGGCTTCTTCTTTCATAAATTTCACGGGTTTGGATAACCGTTCGGAATAGATCGTTCGAGCTGGTTCACTGTGCAATATTAGCAAGAGGTTATACTGCGCTTTGAGTTGGTGAGAAAGGGCATAATTAATGATGTGTATATGGCTGGCGGAAAATTGAAGCGGTGCCATCCTGGTGCCCTTGAAGTAAGCGAACTTATTCTTATAGAGAAGAGTTGGGAGTAGTAAGTCAGGCAACAGACAACAACAACAAGAACTTGGCTTATAAACTGTTTGGAGAACTTTGAAAGAAGTAAAGTTATCAAGTCTAAGTTCTTCCCGAAGTAACAACGGTCATTATTCTTCTTCTTTTCTATTTTCAGCTCTACCTGAGCAAAACTCGTCAAAGTGCGCTTCGCGAAGACTTGCAAGCTGCAGTGAGCGGTGTCTCAGCAAATCTCACGCATCCCGTTCATCTCAACGCACACCAAGAAGGTAAGAAAAATAATTCCAGAGTTCAATTTAGGAGGAAACCGCTCAAAAGACGGGGGAGAATTCAGGTCGGGATAAAAATGTTTAATAAAAATTAAAATCTCGGTTTTTAAACGCTACGAACGGACTGATTTTTACGCTCTTGTCTTGTACTTGTACAGCTCTATACGCTGAGGCTTTTCAAACTCCTATTAGCGCTTGTAACACGCTGTCTTTTCCTCCCTCGCGGAGTTCTCATTTTCTTCCCGGCAAGGAAACTTTTCTGACTTTGTACCCATCTTTAAGAAAAAATGAAGAAAAAAAAAAAAAAGGAGAGAGAGAGAGAGAGAGAAAACTCTTGTGTTTAATATTATAATGACGAAAAGTCTTATATAAGTTAGCCTCGCACAAGAGTGAAACATCAAATGAGACCTGTACACCCTACCTATAAGATAGAGGCTGGTTTTTTTGATCGAGATGAAAAACGAAAGAGATTAAAAAATTCCTTGAAACATTATCGACGATGTGTATATAGGTACGTAGGTAATACGGCGAGATATATCCAACGACGCAATTTTGGATTCGAAATAAAGAAGGACGCTGCTTCTGAGAGTTTTTTTCTTGAAATATCGTTTGGAGTGAAAGTTCAGCTGACTTCTGTTTGTGACAACACTATTTTCTTAGTTTATTCATAATCTTGCAATTGTATAGTACCCCGACGTATTGTAGGTATATACGTGCGAGCGTGCAAGTCCCGTCCCGTTGGGTATGTCATGCATAACCCCACATCAGTCTCGGACATAAATATTCTAATAACTTCGGAAACTAATATGATTGCATCCACGAGGAATAATATCCTATTCCTCCTCGCGTTTGCTACAAGGTATAAGAACAGGAAATACCACGTTACAGACATCTAGATTGCTGCCCGGCCGGGCAACAACACTTGTATTAATATTATTATTTCACCAAAACTTTTCTTCCTGCAGGAAGGAAAAAAAGGAACTTACTTCCTCTCTACTTCCTTTTCTCTCTCTCTCTCTCTTTCTCTCTCTCACTTTCTCTCTCATTTTAGTTGCGAATTAGGTATAAGAACACCGTCGAACATTCTCAACGCAAGAGTTTCGGATACTTTTTTGTGGCAAGATCGCTCCTTATTCCGACGTCGACCTATCTCCGACAATAAAACGTCTTTCAACGTTTCGCACGTATATAGAGGATATTCTACGTATAGGTATATCACCGGCGAAATAAGAAAGGAAGAAATATACGTCTATGAATTATTTGACTATCCGTCAGATTTATTCATCGTCTTTTTATGCCCCCTGCGGGGTTCCCTATGTATAGCATACCGCATAACGTCGCCACACGTAACGTGTTCGTCAATGATTCAGGACCCCGCGATCGATTACCGATCCTGATACTTGATACACCCACTTATACTACAAATCGGGCCAAATTAGCCCTCATGAATAGGGCGAAAAGGGGCGGTGATTCAATCGGTGCTGGCAGCTCGTAAAACATGAATTACCTTGACGCCTGTACTCAGCTGTGCGATGCTTACGCGTTCGATTCTACGAAATGAAATCCTCGCCGTCCTGCAGGACTTCCGGTCGATTGAATCATTAGAGCCCGACATATCTCACATTTCGCTCGATTTTTTTTTCTTCCTGTTCATTTCTGACCTGTACGAATATCCCGATTCGAACAATTCGCGAGGGCAAGAAAGTGAGAAAATTTTTCTGACGATATCAACTCAGGTGGTTAATGCAAATGCAATGAATCAATAATTATTATTAGTTTGGAAAGCAAATTCGGTTAATATATAGAGGCACATATATACCGGGGTACCTATGTACCTTGATAATCCTGAGAAGATTAACGAGGTGGGCTCTCCTCCAGCCTGGAACCTCTACTCGCCCACACTTCCAAGACGTCGGATACGAGAGAGCAAGAGAGTGTGTGGCGGCGTCCCGACGGTATGCGGTGGCTGCGGTAGGCACCCCTTGCCCGTTCCCTACATTAACGCAATTATGAATTTGTCGCTTTGGGATCTGACAATACAAGATGTTACCCTCCTACCCTTCGGCCAACTCCTTTCCGTGTTTCTCAGCACGCATATCGGTGTACATAGGTATATGCCTATATACAATATCTATATCACGGCGAAGAGACATTTATCTTATCGTAGAAACTTCCTACCACCCCGTCGCGTTTTGCTAGCTACAAAATTGATCAGATCCTGGATTCATACTTCTTCTCTGTATCAACGGATTAATGATTTTAATACGAGGATGGGAATGGCTCCGAAGTAACGACATGGTTCTCCCTTTACGAAGGAACGTCCATAATTCCGTTTCGCCGGGTGTTCACCGTATTTAATATTATATACTACATAGTAGATGGCGGGTATATGTATGTGTATGTGTGTATGTGAAGGGTAGGTACATGGTATATTGTCGATGACGATAGAGAGGTCAGGACAACGTTGGCCCAACGACGCCCGTAGCGTTGAACGCGAAATCCCAGGACTAGCCTAAATACACCGGACGATGGACCGCGGTCCCGCGAATTCTGGGATAGGAGGGGTTCGTGGGCGGCAAAGGGGTAAGGGTGAGTGCCTAGTCAGCCCTTAATATCATAAGAGCTGCTGGACCCGCGCAAACAACCCCAGCAGACCTAACATAACCTCTGGTAAGCACTAGAAACCCCGTCCCCGTACGTGGGGTGGCCTATTATCACTAACTAATATGGGGGCCTAATTGAAACCTCCGCCTTTGTTTCTAATTCTATGCCTGTTCTCGACTGCTACGAGACCTTTGCAGCCATTTCTGCACGCTGCCTCTTATACTCCACCACGCGTTGTTACGATATTTTGACCTGAGTAGCTATACGTATGTATATTCTATATATGTCCACGAATATACATATGCAAAGGGGCAAATCTCCGTGTAAAAGGGTTCGAGCAATTCACATTCACATTCGTTTTCTTTCCCTTATCAAACTGCAACGAAAATCTATATCTACTGATAGACTTTCATTTCATTTATATATTCATGATTTATCCGCCGAGGCTGAGAATTTTTGATTTTACAAATCCGCATATAACTTCCTGAAACGCTTCCTTACAGTCCTTACAGTAAGCAAGGCAGGGGAAAGGTGGGTGAAAAAAGCTTTTAAAAAAGAGGAAATGAAGAGAGAAAGAAAAAGGTGAGCACACTCGGAGAGAGACGATCCCGCGTTATTGAAGCATTTCACGCACGAGTGATAACGCTTAGCGGATTCACCGTCCGTAGGACTCGCCCTCGGGTCTGCAGGCCGTCGACTGGCACTCTGCTGCCCCATAGGATCGCGTCGCGTTGTGCCGACGTAAAAATGTCTCTTTTGCTCTCGGGCTCGTTGAAAATCACCTCCCTGACACCTGTGGCTTCCGTGCGTGTTATATTTACGTACATGTAGGTATATATACACGCAGGTCGCGTACAGAGTATCTATACGCGTTGTGAAATACAAAAAAAAAAGTAAAAAAAAGAAAAGAAACGGAAAGAATATAGGAACGAAGGAAAATTTTTTTTCTCTTCTCCATTCATCAAGGTATATATATACAGATTTCCAAAAGTTATATGCATCGAAGTTAGTCAGCGTGGTGGGAATGAAAATTGAGAATAGTTATCCTGGGAAGATCTTTAGCTGACACTTGACGTCGTGTCGCTCACTCGTCGGAGGAATAGCGTTAAGGAGCGACGAGTTGCAATAGGACAGACTCCACAAGTGGCGGACTTTACGGACTTAAGATTAATCCCCATAATTACCTGATTCCGTCCCGCAGAGGCTGGGGGTTGAGTGGGGGTAGGGTAGAGACCCTTTATTTCGTTTTTACGCACCCCGGTGTTCAGCCGTTTCCCGTTTGCTCGGTGCAGAGCCGAAGAGCTTCTTTATACAGTCGCAGTGGCTGTAAAACGATTCGGGGCTTTGGCTCGCGTGACCGTAAAGATATTTATCAGGTAAAGTCCCCCGGTCATCCCTTACGATCCGTGGCTATGGTGGTATGCGTTTTACAAATACGAATCCGAGGGTATCCTTGCTCAACCTATTTTATAGGCGTCTTATTCGCTTTATATCCTACCCTCCCGCATACCCGAGGAGTCAGTCGCGTGCCGCTTCGCCTCACTCTCTATTTTTACCCCGATTTATCTCCTTTTCAATGCCACGAAGGTGCAGGCTGCCGTCGAGAGCAAGGGGTCCCGTTGGAGGAAAGCTCCACAGGTAGGTAGCCAGAATATGCTTCCCACGTTTTATCCTTTTCAGTCGAAAAAAATAAAAAATAAAAAGGGAGAAGAAAATAAAATAAAAAATAACCCGAAAAATAAATTCAGACACCGCTATACTAGCGAAATGTATGTACAGGGGTTGATTTTCTCCTTCTCGTAACGTATAGTAGCATTCTTTAACCCTTGACGTAGTTTTTCTCCAAATCTTTACACGTTATGATAATAATAATTCGCGATTAATATCTCCGCATTATTTTTCATTCCTTGACCAGCCTTTAGATCAGTGTTAATTATAGGGTGTCCGCACCGACGCGTAGGGGTTGAGTATTTTTTTCACGCTTGATTTTCATCCTCGTATCTATCTAAACGCACAATAAGAATCGATATCTTAATTAGGAAAGGCTATTCCAGGCGGGCGAGTCGGGTGTATCGGGGTTCGGTGGTGTGAGTGGAAAATCCGGACGGGGGATGTGCGACCGGAAGCTGGAGTCTGCGATGCCGACCGGACCTCGCCGTCCCACCGGAAACGCTATTCACACGGCGGACTCCCTGCGCCGCCGTTTTCCCGGCCTTCCCTTCCCTTCCCTTCTATTCCCTTTTCGCTCCCTTCACGCCGCCTACACGAATATCCAGAGCTACCCCCTGCCGACCACCGGTACTGCCACTGCCACTGATATGTACGCGTCCCTGAATAAACAAAGCCCGAAAAAAAAAGAAAGGAAAAAAAAAAAACGAAAAAGAAAAGTTGACCAAAGTCGCTAAAATAATCATACGCGTGGTTACCGCTGGCTAACGTTAGTCCACAGAGTAACGAACGTCCAAGTTAATTAACGCGGAAATATTGTACGCCTCGTCGTATGATTAAAGATGTTTCTCTTGTTTGTTTTATTTTTTCCTTTCTGTTCCTATAGGTATATGGTCATAAATTTTTGACAGTTAAGGAAAGATGAAAAAAAAAAAACACAGAACGAAAGAATAAATAAAAAGACGCGGCTTTTTTCCCCGTGGATAAAAGGAGAGGCAGAGCTGCAAGAAGTTGTTGAATAAAATAAGAGATAGAATAGAGTTTATTAGTCAATATAGAACGGTTACCGTCATATCCCATCAACGCTATAGTGTATAAATGTTGTAGAAATGCGAGAGCTTTCGTGCAAGCTCTGCACTCTATAAGATTAGTCAAGTCCAAATCCCTGTTCTCTCCAATTTACTCGCCTTTTACCCGCAAGGTTATTTGTTCACGCCAATATTAATTAAGATATTGGTCACCGCGAGCCAGCCTTCACTCTAACACTGTCTGGGCTCAGGGTAACCCATCGTTTTCGGGATTAAATTCTCTCGCCTTTATTATCACGCGTGGCAGTAATTGCGAGGTAGTAATTTTTCCGCGCGATATACTACTACTCGTGTCTAGGTATGATATACATAGGAGAAATACATACCTTCGTACCTCTGATCAATCAACCTTGTTGTTTCCTCTTAATCCCCGCGTGAAAGAATTGCATTTCTATAAGTGAGATCTTATGCGTTTATTGACGAAAAATTGTATCGATTTTCCCGCTCCTAGTTTTCGGCCCTCTAATTCAAAGCTGGTCTTCATCTTCAGTCGATGATAAAACCCAAGGCTAGCCAGTGACGAGTCATTAGCAAAGTTCAATTGGGGTTGCATTGAACCCAATTTCTCGACAGTATTTGCTCGCGCTCCGGGTGCCGGAGGTTTGACCCCTCGTTAATCACCAAAGGCTAGAAACCTCCCAGACGACGCGGACAAGCTGTGTAGTTGACCGCAGCGAGTGACCGTTTGCCAAGGCTAGTGCAGAGATCAATGCCTCCAGCCAACTACACAACGTCGCCGAGCTAGTCGCCGATAGAATTTAACTCATCAGTGCAACAAAAATCCTCAACTCATACCTCAACCAATACGCAGAGTTTTATTCATAAGTCGAAACAATTCGAGGTAAACTTTAGGCAGGATATCGCAATTCGCAAACCCCCCGAGCACGCAGAGTACGTATGCATGGATGCCAGTCAGCGAGAGAAATGGAGACAGAGATATGGATAAAGGGAAAGGCAATAGTTGCAGCATTAGCCAGCTTTGTGGGCAAACAGTTGCTGAATTAGGGCTGATTTAGAAATCAAACATAGGAAGAACAGGCCGTGTTTGGTGGTGGTATGAGTCCCGCTGATTGGAGGAGAAATAGAAATTATTGTTTTAGTTTTTGGAGGATCGGGACGTAACCGATTTTTAACTTGTATAGTTCGTCGAAGAATTTAGGTGGAAATTCTTCACTTTCGTCAGTTCAGGGATGTAAATATTTCCTGTTAACCGACCAACCGCTACCAGAGGTCGAGGAATTACTTTCCACTTCCCCAGGAACTGCCGACGGCGCCTTTTCCATACTCCACCTCATCCAGGAGGTGGTGGACCACAAAACCAACAAACGATATGCGCCGACGGAGATATGCTTCTGATGTATACGTCGTTTACCTACCTGCAACATTTTCCGGTCTCTGTACTGTATCTATATGACCGCAATAATTACGCGGAGAAGAATGTCTGCAGTTTTATGAGAGAAGAAACTCGACAATCTCAGAAATGATAGAAATATTGAAATTAATTAAATCTGCGGCGAGATTTTCCGGAGCGGAAAATAAAAAATTAGAAAATTTTGAAAAAAGAAAAAACGTATCAGCACTCTGGTTGATAAATAACTTTCGAAATCAGAAACGAACGCGGGTTGTCGCGGGAGTTAGAAAATCGCCTGGTATCTCTTCCGCCATGGGGGCCAACAGAGGTGACGTAATTACTGAGATTAATGTGGCCTTGAGCTTTTGGGAACCGAAGCTCCTGGCTTTTATCTCTGACGGTATCATCCGAAGCTCAGCTTGGCTTCTCCGCTGCTCCAGGGTTCGTTGGAAAGTAATTTGAGGAAGAGGTAGAGGGACGCATTTTAAATATTACTCATCCTGAGATTTCATTTGCCCCGCAACCTTTTTGCGGTTTCTGCGAGGCGATCTTCCTGTCATTTAAAACCAGGAATCAGAAGCAAAAAAACAAAAAATAGAAAAACAAAAATTGAAGAATTATCTCTCGCTGTAAATGAATAGAAATAAAAAATGAACTACATGTAATAAAGTAAAATGATGAAATATATATTATATGTACGAACTTGGCAACTTCTTACGATTAAATTTACATCCTTTTGTAAAAGACCGATTAAGACCCAAGCTCACAGCTTTTTGGAGCGATAGCTTTCCCGGATAGTGTCGACCGGAGTTTCCTGTCGACACCTAGCTGCACTCTCTCAACCAGGAGAAGCCTCCGTGTCTTGGTGGTCGTTTCCTCCTCACCCACCGGGCGCGTATCCCATCTTCGTTCCCTGGAACCGCGTAGTTCTAACCACATTCACTGGTTTCCCCTTGGTCCCCGGACCCCTTTCTTTCTCTTCAGCAACGGCGTAACGCCGAGACAATGATATCGCAGGAAGAGGTGGGCCACCGCTTTACAACTCCCTACGGGCCGCCGGAACCAGCGAGAAATTAATATCATAAATAATATTATAAAAATACAATGCTCGGAGGTGTTACACCGCCTGATTCTCTTCCTCTCTCTTCAACCTGAAACACTTGACCTCCCCAGAAGAAAAGGTTCGGGTAGAAAATGAAAAGGTGAAAAAAAAGAAAAAAAATATCGGTGGAAAATATTCCAAAAAGTAGTAAACCTCGTCTTCACTTTATATCTGTCCGTTAAATATTCCTCCAGTATTCATCAAGAGCTTCTCCAAACCCTTGACGTAGATTTTACAACATTGCAGAGGGAGAGACGCGGCTGTGGCTAGAATTAGGATTATGTTCTTGTCCAAGCCATTTCGGTATCGCGTTTTATCTACAGGTGGTGCTGTCCAAAATTGTCTTGCGAACTGGAATTAGCTTGGAGGAAGCATAAGGATTGCGCTTGTACAGAAGAGATTAAGAAAGCTCGGTGCGATTGACGTGAGAGATAATCTTCAACTCCACTTTCCGTCTCTTCGTCGCTTTTATCTTCATATATTCACTGTCTCTGAATTAGCGGTTAAAACTATACATAGATACATGTGAAAATCTACCTGTAGCTCCGTCTTCCGATGCCACAAAGACAATGCCGGGAATTAGCAGCGCGTATGTAGTACCATATCGTCTGTTTCATCAGCATTTGAGGGCGTTCAAAAGCACTGCGCGGGGTGAGAAGCGACGCTGCTTTGTACCATCAAGATGATTATATTCCCATTCAGAAGTGAAACGTAACGGGTTACGTCACAGAAGCAAACTCCACATGTATATGTGTGGATGTGCTTTTGTACGTATCGCCGTACATTATTCTACCCAAATGCGGAAAATGCAGATGATGAATATCTCTTTTTTATGAAAAATTCACGTAAACGTGGCTAACGTCTTTGAAAATTTCTCTCCTCTTTGTCTTGACTGGTACCAGCGGATGTGGCTTTTGGGGATTCGTCGGGGGCGTTGAATATCTTGCATTTATCTCTCTGGTCGGCTCGTCGGTCGTGGTCGGATGGTACCAGCGCTCATTAAGTTTTTGGTTGAGTGCCAGGCGAAGCCGCGACGCAGAGATCTCGGGATAACTGTGATCTCAAAGGGTTAGTCGTTGGACGTCGCCCCGCGGCAAACCCCGGCCAAGAGTTACGCTAAGAGGGTCGGGCGTCCCGTGGTGGAAGGGATGGAGACTGGAAACCAAGAGAGAGAAAGGCTTGGTTTTACGGACGAAGAAGAACGAGAAGAAGCGATATAGAAGGAGAGATGGGCCGAGTGGCCCACGGGCGCGGGCGGCGGCACTTAATGGAATTAAAAGTAAGCCTAGATAGTAAGCTTAATTCGGTTTATCTCGGTAAATACGTCGTTAGGTATACTCTTGGTCTGCAGTTGGGGACAGAGACGAAGACGAAGAGGAGAGAAAAGAGAATGAGAGTTAGGCTCGGTGAGAAATTGGTAAGGAAATTTTTGAACCGGACGAAAAGGAAGACCGAGAGGGACGACGTCTAATGCTAAATGCATTAAACGAAAATGCTTTAATTATCTTTAAACGACGAGAGGTAAGGTTCTGAAAGCCGTGGTGCAGAGAGTCGAACGAATCTCCCGATAAACTGGAATTATTTCCGTCCATTAAAACCCCGATTCTTGCACCCCTGTCTGGTCTGAATTGCTGCACCTTATACGAACGCTCGCGCCGCGACGCGTGCAAGGTGAGAAATTTTTAGGATGAGAAATTAGAAGAAACGTTGGGTGGGAATTTGGAGTAAAGAATACTAGAGCCATCTTATTCCCATAACGTAAACCGAAGGCAATCCCATAAAATGAAAACTTTCAACCCCCCGCCGAAGATATTCGTTCGGGTACCAATTTGGCGCTTGCTACTCGTCGTGCATTCGGCTTAAACCAGTTCCAACTACGTATATCCCCCGCGAGTTACATGGCGCGGAAATACACAGCGATAGCTTCTAACCCATTTACCTAAATATCTTCAGTCACCCTGCCGCCGTTTCTCTACCTCCTAGACCCGAGAGCCTAGCCTAGCTATTCTGCCAGCCAACCTCGCGTTTCTATCCTCGTTGAGAACCAGATAGCGGTGCAGCACAGATCCGAGTAAAACTGTAACCCTAACCCCAGAAGTACAATCTAGGCGTCCGCAACGTGCCGCCGCGAATCGCGCGACTGATTTTACGACTAAAGGAAATTCGACATATGTATGTCGAAGGAAATCTAAATTTTGCGGCAGCGATTCCAGTCCCAGAAATCGCCGGAGGTGGAGGCGGAGGTGAAATAAAGAGGCTTTATTTTTAAGCTCCACGGTCTGAGAGCTCCCCGACTTTAGTGGCGTAATAAAACGCGAGTACATAAATGAACCAAGTCAATATAACGGTGCAGATCACGGAGCTTCTCATCGTCAGAGAGGGAGACAGAGAGGAAAAAAAGAACCGTAGATCTTGCCAGTGGCGAATCTTGAGAGTTCTGAAATTTTATATTCTTTATGACACTTCATACTTGTTTATCCTGACGACAAAACCACCCCAAGGTTGATTCCTCGAGCCGTGACCTTAGCTCTGTGAAATATATCGCGTAGGTGTAGGGAAAGCAGGCTTGTTCCAAAATCTGAACGTGTGTCCATCCGCGCCTATACCACAGCCACGAAAACCCCGGGCAAGGTAAGATTAAGCAAATCGTTGTTTCTCCCCCGGTCAATGGTTCGGAAGCTTCGGGTTCCTGGAAGAGGAAGCAATGTAAGCAGGTTAGCCGTGGATAGATACTAAGGGGGTAGTGATACAATTAGATGTGATCTTAGCGCTATAACTCAAGGCTAATCTCGGGGTCTACGGGGTCCTGGAGGTCCTTGGGGTCCGGGATTCTACGGGGTCTACACCGTCCTGTAGGGGTCTCTGGGTTTGGCCGGTTGCCCTTCCGGACGAACGCGACTTACTTCATTATTCATCCCATTCGGCGGTGGTTATCTAACCACTACCCCGGATGCTGTTGAACCGCGTGAGATGCCCACAGTCGGAGAACGGGTCGGCGCAGATATTCGACGGTGTGAATTTGATGGAAAGATTAGAGTTATCTCCGGGTCTCGATCGGGTCTTATACCAAGCCCAGGATCTCCTTCTCAAAGTGTCAGCGCTCCTCCTTTCCACCAACGACAAACAGAATTCAGGAAATACGTCAAGAAACTAACGCGACAGACCAGACCTAGGTACACCAAACATGCTCTGAAATTACGACGCAGTTTCCCACCTAAACACCTGCAGCATCGGTTATCTCCTGGCTCAAGGAGAGGACCGCCAATCCGTAATGGTTTCCTCCAGACTCTCGGAGTCCTGAGTCCTCGTAGCTATAGAAACGGTTCATATACTGGGTGCCGCGTTGGCATAAACAAAAAGACAGCCATTACCTGATTCCAGAAAATTTTTTGCACTAAAGTTTAAGGTTCTTAGGGCGCAAGGAACATTTCTCGAAATTCTGATGTGTGACGTTTTCACCGTTCGAAGTTATTTCACCGAGGAAACATATATACGGTTTGTTTCTTACTCAGTTAAGATTCCAGAGTATTGCGAGGTCACCAGGTATCTCTTGTCCGGGATAATATTAGTAAGTTTTGGCCGCGAAGGTGGCAAGACCAGAGAGGACTAGAGACTAGAGAAGCATTAGGGGATGATCACTGAGCGCTGAACATGGGGCACTAATCAAGACGCATGATTATAGGCCCCAACGCACCCCCTTGCGTCCTACACCTTCACAGGGAATCCTAGGAGCAACTAGACTTCGCAGTAGCACTAGAAAGACGCTAAATTATGAGGAAAGATGGACCGAGAAACGTTCTACAGTCTCCTAACTGTAACATAAATCGAGCTTTTAGATACATCCGAAAAACAAAAACCAAGAAAAATCTTTCACAGCTTGACGTGACACTGTAATTATTATCCGTCCGTCACTGGTCATCGTAGTAATTAACGAATTAATTTGAGTAATTCGAATATAGGTCAATACGATCAAACCATGGGAATGGTTTGATAATTGCATCTGATGAAATTAACATAAACCGTAACATGGATAGTTAGTCAAAGCTATAGGATAGTAATCGAGCCTCGAATGGATGAGCCGCAAATCGGAGTAGAGGTCAAGACGATATTGTGGTTTGATTTGTGAGAAATATTCTTTATTCATTTCTGCAATATTACTTATATGTGAATATAAAGCACGTTCAAGTGTCGCGTGGTATTCTAATTTCGTCGTAACGTAACCAGTCTATTTGAGGTTGCGCTAAGCAAGTTAGCATAACCCCAACGTATCGCGTTAAATTATGCTTGGTGCTAACGGTTTCCACACGCGAGACTCCGTTAAGGAAAGGAGTAAGTGCGTGGAAGTGAGTTAATTTACCTTGATGAATGCAGCTCCACTTATACCATGCCTTAACGATATGATTACCTTTTCATTAAATAAATTCACCACACATTATGCTACCTAATTAGTAATTACTATATTTCCTAATTTATTTAATTTGTTTTTCTTTTACTGTTTCAGGTAAGTAATTTGGCAGCCACTCTACATCCCCGTACCGAAGCGTGAGTCTAGCATTATTTAAGAATCTACCTGAAAT
This sequence comes from Rhogogaster chlorosoma, assembly GCA_944452935.1. Taxonomy (NCBI): domain Eukaryota; kingdom Metazoa; phylum Arthropoda; class Insecta; order Hymenoptera; family Tenthredinidae; genus Rhogogaster; species Rhogogaster chlorosoma. The sequence goes on along the minus strand of OX101800.1, from coordinate 23,572,047 downwards.
TTTCCAAGGTTTTAATTCTGTGACGAATTCATTCGTCCAGTTTAAAACTGTCGACGAAATTTACCATTTCGTATGTCGATTTCGGAAGATTTGAAACCGTCTCGACGCACTGATACTATGATAGAGCTCATCACCCTTAACAGCGAATCTTTGTCGGGCGATGCTCCTAGATTTCCATAACCTTAACCAGAACGAGCCAGACTAAAACCAGGAACCCAACGAGTACCAGTACCTTCCTACTAAATGCAACCGCCCGATATCTAAATTATCTAAGCGTCCATAGACGGGAATTAGGCAAACACGCTTCGCATATAGACTGAGCGTAATATAAGGCTGGTATTCCTCCGGAGCACTTTGTACGTCTACGTGAAACCCGGGCTACCCCGTTACAGCCCTCCCTATACCCTCGGCGAGCTCGTTTCCTCCACGTACATAGAGGTCAAGCGAAGAAACTATTACTCATCGGTCTCATCTTCGGAGCTTTGGTTTCCAAATCGTTTTCCATTTATCCGAATTTTCGTGAAAGAGGGTGAGCGCAAGAGAGAGAGAGAGGGGAAGTAATAGGAGGGCTCGAATATTTGACTCTTCGCTCGGAATATATTGAAAGTTTGTCTCTACCATACACTCCGCGTACGTCGGAGGTATGTGTGTTTGCTTTTATTCAAATTGTAAGTTAGAGTCTTGACTCGCGATCGGAGACGGTGATATTCTAGCTTTTAGCGAATGGAAAGAAATGTTTGCGCTAAATGGTATGATCCCATATGGAAATGAGCCGGATATAGGTATCCGTTTTTCCGAAGGCGGCAGCGCGCTGTTTCCGGTACAGTGAAGTTGGAGAAACCTTTAAGAAAACGATTTGCCAACGAGTGGCTCCTTCCCCAAAGTAAAGTCTTTCCCGGAATTTTAAATGAGATTTACTCACGTGGGCGCGAATCCGATCGTCCACCTTCACGTTCACTCTCAAACTCAAATCTCATAGAGAATATTAAGTCGCGAAACGAGGATATTCGGCCTACCTCATTCATTCTCGACTCGAACATCGCAGATGTAATATGAGGCCATTGAGTCAATTCTTCAAAATCTTTACCACTTTTAACGCCTTACCTCAATAAGATGGAAACGCTTCAGCACCATCGTCAAAACTATGCCGATTATGCTTCAGCTTTGAGAAAGATTTTCTTTGGGATAAAGTTTGAAGAAACACGAAAGCAGAAAGGATCGTGTACTACAATAAAGGTTTAGGAAAGACTTAGGCCTCGTTCTTCCGGGATAATCTGTTCATCCCTTTCATTAACAGGGAGTAGAAATTGTCGGTGATGTTTGAAGCCGTAGCATATCTTACTTTTACGTACATCTATACTTAGTTCTCGAAAACGCGGTTAATCCTCTTTTCAAAACAATGGAAGTCAGTCTTCATCTTCTTTCGGAGAGGCCGAAATTCTTGAAGAAAAGACCAGTCCCGCTTACCCGAAGCAGCTTCTTCACTCGGTGGTGTGGTTGAAAAAATTTCTCACACACTGGTGCATATAGGATCTTGTCTTTAGAACTGTATCAATTCCGCGAGCGAGCGGGGCGTGGAAAGAGAAGAGAATTCACATTTGCATACTCGTCAGCTGTGCTTCCTTCAACTTTTCCGTGACACCCCGAAAACTCCTACCCATTCCTATACACCCTGCAGAATCTGAGTCTCGCATACGCTTAGGGACGTGGCGGTAGTAGCGGGTGGTAAATGGGGGTGCGAGGGGGTTTTAGCGTAGCGTTTGTTCCGTAGGAAGAGAAAAGCAGCCGTGTATTTCTAGCTTCGTGATTCATAATTGCAAATTTCCCAGCTTTATTTATGCAGGCGCCCAGCAACCCGCGCGAGCAAATACACCTCTGGTTTCCTAAGGTTCCGCTACCGCGCGCGGTTCCTTAGAGAATTTGATATATGGGATAGCGCACCTTCTGGGAATTATATCAGACTTGTATTAATTTATATTATTTTACCGAGGCACCGAGGCTACGCATATCACGGGCTCAGGGTGTTAACTCCGAGGTAAAGATCGGGCGATGCAGGTTCCTCGTAAATCACCTGAAAATAATCGCTACGTCATATCTAGCCTGGGCTAGGTGAACACGCATTGTGCGTCGCGGTGGGTAGTCGGCTCCTTCAAAATCCCTCCGAATAACTCTTTTCGACTCCTCTTTTATTATTCTCGACAAAGCAGCATCGAGAACAGATTAGGAGGTAGCTGTAGCTGCAGGGTGTACCTTCCTCGAGCCAGAGCTGTTCCTATCGAGTTATGAAAATCTTTCAGCCCTTCGCAGCGCGCCTCGTCTTTCTTCACTATTCCCTTTTCTCTCTCCCCTGCACCCTCGACATAGTCGACTCACGTGCCATACGAGGCCATACATTTTCACTTTGGCACACATGTCGTATTCGCGACCCCTCACCCCCGTCAAATGGGGCGCCACAGCGAGGTGACGACGTACACATCCATGCCCGATACAAAGCACCACCTTGAGCCTCTTTAGGTGAGAAATGGAAATACAATGATGCGTCTCGTTATGCATAATGCATCGCTTTGAACACCGAATATTATACCATGGGAGGTACCTCGTTTCCAGCTTGTATCTCGAAAAGTGAATATCCAAGAAATTCAATACTTGATATGATTTTTCTCACATCACATTTTTCGGCACTTGCAATCTCCCGCTCTTTTACGAGACCATCAATGAGAGTTGACTTGTTAGAAATTAGAGGCCCTTCTCTTCTACCTCGTACAAGGAACGAGGAATCCTAAGCGATCCTGATTCTCATTTTTTACTCGCGCTCAGCCTGTGTCACTCGAGAATCACTTTCTGCCGAATTACCATAATGTTTATTTTTTACTCAAATATTCATCGATCCGTGGATCTAAATCGACTCCAACGGATCAAAGATCGGATCTTTTGCACTCCTCGGGTAATCCAGGTGTATAAAAGACGGATTCACAGCCATCATTGATAAGAAGCCATCACTTACGATGCCTTTTCAAAGATTACGAAACTCACGTGGTATAAGATGCACGTTGCTCATCGTCAGAAAATAGGTCTCGTAATCTGCTGCCCTAGGTTCTCCGTCTGATTAACTAAAAGAAGAGGAAGTTGTTATTTTAGTAAAAATTAATCGCGACTCGGTAATGAAATGGAGCTGAAGTTTTTTTTTTTACCCTTTTCACCACTACGCGACACGACTCCGACTCTACTCGACTCTCGGCCCATAATCACGTTTGTTTTATAGCCCGTTACGCCGTCAGATATTTTAACTAATTGTATAATTGCTTTCAAACAACCCCCATAGCTGCTTGACTCTCAAACCCAGCCAGGCAGTCAGGCAACCGTTCTCCTTGACTCTTTTGTAAAAAGGGTTGCTACAAAGTGACGCAGCGGTTACGTTTTAAGCGCGTCGTAAACACGACCATTTCTTTGCGGGAGCTCAATTATAGTTACGCGTTGGGATTTCGTTGAGTTTTCTTTTTTTTTTTCTTTTTTTTTTTCTCTTTTTCACTTTGTTTAGAGGAAAACATTTCCTCATTTTTTTTCCTTCTTTTTCGCAATGTCCCTTGCCAGTACGTATAGCTTTCCTATACAGGCTACAGGGCGTAACGTCTTTGGGTGCTTTTGAAGGAACCCTGCGAAAGGGGATCCAGCGTTGGTTCACCCCGCCAAGGAAGAAGCGAGGCTCGCTCGCTTCATCAAATATTTGCTCAATCACCGCAAAGACATTTCACTAACTCGGCTACTATGGATCGGCCTTGTCTCCTTCCTGGCTGGAACGCCATCCGCAACGTACCAGGTCCTGCACCGACGCAACTGGAAGCGGTATTCTGTATCCAAAGAAGAAGAGGAAGAAGAAGAAGAAGGGGTTTTGCATGAAAAGTTACCATTGACATAAATCTCATGAATATATTCCACGCTAGCGGTGGGATTCGGGGGTGCGAAAATCGCTACACAAGATCTTACTGCTTGAGACGTACCTACGCTCTTTCAGACTGTACAAAGTTTTCAAATATTACGCGTTTAATTACTCCGTCAAATCAAAGTGAAGAAATCGATCGGAACTGTGGGTCATGGATCTCACCCAAACTTATAGGGGTGCTTTCCTGTACCAAAATATAAAGCAATGTAGCCTGCTATGTATAACTTTCTTATTCTATCAATTCACCAAAATATATTATGTACAAATCGGCATTAACTGGGTTTTAAAAATGAGATTCCCACTTTAGGGCACGTGCCCGTTTTGGACATCCCATTTTCAAAACCCATGTAACGCTGATTTGTATATTATATTTTGGTAAATTAATTGATAGGATAAATACATAGGAGATGCTTCATATTTTTGTAGAAGAAAATACCTCTGCAAGTTTGGTCAAGATCCATGAAGCGGAGTTGTTATCGATCTCTATAGTTGGTCATAGAAATTTTTGATCGTTTTTGCTATCCAGCGATGCTGCATATCATATTTGAAGTTTGGCTGGTGGGTTTCAGCAACGTTGGCGAATCCTAAACGACGTATATATCTGAGTATAAATTAGGTTCGCCCGCTTAACGCACAACGATTTCGAGGAGTCTAATCTAACGGGAACATATTCCTTTGATTGTACGAATGGAACCGCAGCTTTTGACGACCGCCAAAACGGCTCCCTTCTATCTCCGTCGCGATTGCCAAGGAGCGGGAATCTTATCACTAAGCGCACCACTTAATTCCATTTCAGGATCAAACGCAGACCTGTCGCAACGAACCTGCGAGAAGGATCGCCTCGAAACAAAAGATATCCTCCCACACTATATCTGATCGAATCGTATCCACTTTCTGAGCTATTTAATTAAGATTTACTCACGATGTGATTGATGTCTTACAATTTAAACTTGTCGAAAAACACAAGTTACTCAAAGATCTTGAAAAAAACAATAAAATTAACAAATTTTGACAAATAATTTATTCAATTTTTTGAATCTTGTTGAATCAGAATAATTTCCTTTACACTTTTCCAGCCGAATCTGTGCGGCTTGCGAAAAGGTAAAAATTGAGGTCTTGGAGAGGGTGAAAAAAGAAGGGCAAGCAGCGTTTTGCGACAGAGGCTTAATTAGGGAAGGTTTTTAGGTTTTCCCCCTTAAATCACGCAACGCGCGACCTGCCGAGAGACTGAGTAGATCGTGGAGACCGAGGAGGCGAAGAGAAGCCTCCTGGGCTCTGCGGGTGGGAATTAGCCAGGCTGAATTGATCAAAGCTGTTTAACGTAGCCTCTTATTTAAAAAATCCATAATCGCTTTCGAGACTCGAAACCACAGAGTTTTAAAAACTCTCTCACACCGCGGTAAGTGCTTTTGCTGGTAAAAATTCTTGCCAAACTCATACCAACCCGCGTTACAATTTCAATATATGGCCAACCTACCCAACCAATGTAGCCAAAATGGCGAAATTTTGAAATCTTCATTTTTGTACCAAATATTGTTCTAGCCTCTTTCATGTTTGACCAGTTTTTCAAAAATCGCTGGCTCGACCATAACGCTCAGTAATTCGATTCCAAAAAACGGCTAACGCAAAGCTTAAAGCTACAAAATATCAACGTGTGGATATAAAAGACAAAACGTGATTTTAGTTCCATCAATTTTCTTCCCCCTTCAGCCGGTTCCGCTTGTGAGGAAAGATTCGTAGATGGTGCAACGGAGTAATTGAATATAATTAGGTTTGGGAGTGTCAGTAAAATGTGAGCTGCACAGTCGAGTAAAGTTTGAGAGTCCCACGGGAAAGAGAGAGCGAGCTAGAGATGTTGGCGATAATGCGTCACCCAGCCAGAGCGTCTTTAAGACTCTTCATTTGTATTTTAATTAGTGTCGTTATGCTAATTATGCGCCGTTACTTCTTGTTCTCCTTTTTTGTATTCCTATTGCTCGCCTTACGCCTCCTTCCAAACAGATGGTACTGCGACTGAGAGATCGCGATGAGTTGCCGCATATTTTTGAGCGAAACAACATTTTTCAGACAATCAACACTGTGCCGTGAATCCACAAAGTTTCGCGCGAGTTCGAAGAAGAAACAACCGAAGAATAAAAATCCAGTAGATAAATTGAAAACAAAATCGAAGAAATTCGGAACGACTATAAGGCTCCATTTCGCAGATCATATACCAACGAAACTAATCATCAAAAACTCGCGTCCCTGGGATGAATTTCGATTTTATAGTTCCGATGATCCGATAAATTTTTACATATTCTTCAACGATGAGAACGCCCATGTAAATTTAAAGAAGGCAAGAATTACTCCGCTCTCTATATCTCGTCGAATTTTTGTTCTTTCTCTCCCTCTCTCTCCCTTCATTTTTGCTCCCTTATTTCTTCGCGTTTTCATCTTTGGTGGCGTTATTTTTCTACTCGAAGGCATACCTAGAGGCAGCCCCGGCCCTCGCGCCGAAAAACTTTTCGTTAGAGTCGCGGGAACTTCTTTAATAATGCAACTCTTTATATTCACGGTCGTTTTTAACAAGCCTCGTGCTCAAGATTAGGTGAGAGAGGTTGATATCCGGACGCTACGGTGTATAGAGTGGAACGAACGAGGAGGGCCAAATATGCTGCTACAGTTACGATCTTTCTTAATTATTACGATTGCCATTGTGTTGCCAGTGCGCTAAATGTAGAGCCCCTCCACGACAATAACAAGCGCGTAGTCATGAATTGCTAATCTTGCATAACTGCGCGTATAACCGCGTCCCAACGCCCCGGTGGCTCAACCTTCTAAGGACTAAAATCGGCGTGGCGTCCTTTGCTGAGCTTCAAAAATTTCCACCTACGCAACTACCGCGTATGAATTTTCGGAATAAAATTACAGACATTGTCATCGAATCAGTCATTTCTTTCCTAATCGAGAAATCTCCAAATCTTACGATGATAGTATATTTAATACAGACGAAATATTTTCCTATCTTTTTTCGAAAAATGGGGAAGAACAGCGTTTCGGAGGGCAACGGCATCCCATTCATATTTATGGGTTCGACTAGCTCTTCCCGATTTGTGGGATCGCATTTCGCTTCGCGTGTCTCACGTGAACCAAGGATTACGTGGCCAAATAGAATACTTTACGATACGGACCTTATATAGAGTTTCCTTGCGCTTTCGCCCCGCCTTTCTAGCTTTACCGAAAAAAGTACAGGGTGTCCGGTAGAAAACAAAAATCAGCAAATTTTATCCCCCGTTGTGAAAAACGTGAGAGAAAAATAAGGCGTCTCAGTTTATGTGGAGTAATGACATGCTCATTATTAGAAGCGAGTCCTATTCTGTGGCTAATGGATACTCGATTCTATTTGCAGTTTATTCGTTAAGAAAAACTGGGTCGAAAATATTTCCCGATTTTTTCTCTCAGCCAGGAATTCCGGAAATTCGTTTCTCGATCTCGCCGAGCCATCCTGTATACCGGAGATTCAACGGGATGACATAAGTAGCCGGCCATAATCTCGACGCAATCGTCCGTGTACCACGGCGCACTACGACTAGATTGACATCGCGTTGTTAGGAAAGTATAATAACGGTTTTGGTTTCTTGCAACTCAGCGATTTCCCTGCAGCAATCACAGAGTCTTCGTGAAGGGTTCGGTCCGATAGTCGTATAGAAAGTCGAAGGAAAGTTGAATCGGTTAATTATTTAGTTAATTATTTATTTACTCGTGTTGATTTTATTTTTGTAATTTAACCGCGAACCTGAATCCCCGGGGTACGAGGGCGCGGGAAAACGACGAGGGCGAAGGACGAGACTTTAGACTCCTGTGCACGTACCGTTAATCCAAGCGAGCGAACGCTTACGTACCTATATCTCCAGGCTTCTACTCACTCGGAGCTTCGTTCTCTCCTCTCTTTCAGTTGACACTTAATTTCCGTTATTCGTACGCAGTTCTCGGTATACACCCGCTTTATGCCTCTCCTCGTTCCCGCTCGCAGCTTCCCGTACCCTAACGCTAACACCGATGTACACCCTCTCTTCTCTCTCGTCTCTCATCTCTCCTCTCTCCTCTCTTCTATCTTCTCTCTTCTCTATCTCTGTCGTTCTCTTAGTTACCCGCCACTCGACGTGGCAATTGCGAGCCTCCACCACGTCCTTAGACAGGCAGACAGACAGACAGACAACAAACCGAAATACTCCCTCGACGAATCTCGAGCCCGGAATGAAATGATATCAAAAACACAACTGAAAGCAACGTCGCGTCGAGGCATTCTGTTTCATACCTAGTATAAAGGTATAAGGCATATCTACCAACTACCTACTCGACGTCACTTGGATAAATTTCGTATCGTCGATGTCAGCGTCTCTTTGTCACGCGACTTTCCTACAGGTAAGGTATAATTACCACACGATCATTACAAGTGATTAGATTTTCATTCAAAGCTTACAGCGTTAGCGGGTTTGAAAAACGAGCCTCGCGAATTTTTTTACGTTTTCCTACGACAGAAAATTTTTGGTGATAAATGTAGTTAAAAAACGGTTGCATATATTATATGAATCAATTATTACACTTAAGTCTGTTAACTTCATCCCATGGCTTAAATTTGTTCAATTTGTATTTTAACAGCTGTGACTGTAAACCGGAATCGAAAGAATTCCCGTAGTTTCTTGGCGATATATGAATCGGCGTATGTGTCGGAGCAGGTCCAGAGCTCATTGTGTGTTTGTAAGAGGTCAGCCAGACCTAGACGGTTCTGTAAAGTCCGGCGTCCCGGCGCTTCTTCGCATTCAAATCCCTCGCATCAATATTTTATTGCTAGCACTCCTCATGTAAATTCCTACAGATTTTACGACAATGTAATCCTCGGGACGCCTTCGTCGCCTCTGCCGCTTTCGTCTCCGTACCTATATATACTAGGGGAGATTTTTATCTGCGATCACATAGTCAGCGTCAACCCCTGAGCCGCTGGTCTGGGTCATACTCAGAAAATCAACCCTCGCTGATCCACACACAAGCGATTTTATTTCATCGTCAAGACGCGGTGGACAAAATTTTGATGGTTTTATTTTTGGTAAAAATTATTCCGATCGAGGGTAACAATATCCTCAATTCAACCCATTCCTACTTTCGAGGAACGGCAATATTGCCGCTCGTCCAGTGGCTGTTGAGCAGTTAGCGATAGCCCGAGACGTTAAGAAACCGCTGTACAAACTGCATGCTCTACTAGGCGTCTGAGTCTCATGCCAGCTGGCAGCTTGCCGTACCACATTCTCGTGAGGACTCGGAGGTTTGGAACCCTTCCTCCCGTTTTCTCCCTTTTTCCCTTTCCCTATCCCTTTCCCTTACCCCGTAGGCCATCGCCTCCTCGCGAAACCTCTCGCGAAATATTAATTAACGTTATTAACACCCCACCTTCGAACTCGCGGAGCTCGCTCGCGCCCAGCCAGGGCTCTCCAAGGGAAAAAACCCATTATCGTAAATCATCGTTTTCCAATAACGCTGCCAGGCCTCTTTGCCTCCCCCAGCCCGTCTAACCCGCGTCGTCCTCCCTGTACCTACTTTCCCGTGAGGATTTTTTTTTCTCTTTTTCCTTTTTTTTTTTTTATTATTCCTGCTCACTGTAGTGCTAAATATGGGCCAGCGAAACGCCAGGCTTATGGCAGGCATATTTAATATTTAAAACTCGTCTGTTTTTTCTTCTTTTTTCTTCCTTTTTTACGAACGGCGAACCGTCGGTATTTCATTCGTTTGTTCACTCGCCCTTTCGCCTTTGCGCCCTTTCGGCCGATACCAGCTACCTCGATCTTTAACTGGCACTATACCTACTACCCTCACCCTGCTACAGGCAGTCCTCTCGATTTACGAGCCACAGAAACTTGAAAAATCTCATTCCTCTTATATTCTCGACAAATATATATTTCACCCTCTGATTCATTATATTTTCCATAAATTTTGCACCCATTTTCTTTTTTTTTTTTTTTTGTTTCTTCTTTGTTAATTTTCGCAAAGAAAAAAAAAATATATTATATATTCTTAATGATTCAAGCAGTTCTTTTTCTCTAAAACTAAGGAAAATTTATATGCTTAACTGGAATCTCAGTCCCTGCAGAAGTTCGCCTGCGTCAGGGCGAACGAAGAATAAACACGAGCGAAGAAAATCTTATCCGGGTGGTTTGAGGGTGGATGAAACGTTACGTCGACGACGTCGGTCGGTGCCGGCGGTGGTGCAGAGTCTTTCTCTCAGTCTTGGCGGCTCAGCAGCGCCCGTTCTCCTTCCATAATTTGATTGTTTTAATTAAATTTCGCCGGGGAATCGCTTTACGCTGGGCACACTGGGCCCGGGTACAATGCTAACTATGACGTAGACCGAATGAATTGGGATTGGAATGGCAAATGGGTTGTGAGGGTTGCGTCGAAGAGGTGGTTTCAAGAAAGAGAGAGGAATAGGTGCGGGTGGGTATATACCCGGTGCGGTGCCACGCGTCACTTACTTTACGACGTTCCTATTCATTCGTAGCAACTGACGTCAACGCGAACGGCAAGGAGCAAGCTAATTCACTCTTTTCTTGTTTTGATTTCATTTTTTACCCTCGTGGTTTTTTTTTTCCTTTTTATTTTTTTTTTATTTTGGTCTTCCTTTTCCCAACTTTTATTTCCGAAGCTGGCACTCACCACCGAGTACTGCAAATATGTACGTATAGAGGGTGATTCGTGGTGAGAGCTACGAGAAAAAAAGAAGGGAAGCAAAAGTGAAACAAAACCCTTTCAAATATTTCCCTACGGTTTTAAGATAAATCAGCACCCACGCGTTTCACTTTTTTTTTTTCTTGTTTGTTACGAAACACACTTTTTTCTTTTTTACACTGAGCTGATCAGCGAAGAGAGAACTGCCGGACTTTCGCCGAGGTCTGCGTCCGAGTAGCGAATTAAAAACTTGAGTTTCGGCCAGGGTTCCTGTTGGTATGCCGTGTACGCGGTGTCTAGAGTCCCGGTTAGTTGGCCGGGGCTACTTAGTACTTTATATTTTGTTTGTTCCTGGTGGCATTAGCCCCAGGGGTGATTGCCGGCCCGGGACTCCAGGGCCGCCATGATGCTGTTAGCACTCGACCGCGTGCCTAGAAACTCAACACCAAGCCTAGCTCACTGCCTCAGCCATCCTTACCGTTCCACTCCACACCTGCAGTCTCGGAGATCCCGGATTAAGTATCCTAAAACTCCTGAAAGTCACGGAGCGCATAGCGCAAAGTGAGATGAGTCCTGAAAGCAACACTACGTATGTATCTACCTCGATCAAATTCCACTTCGAGGTATCCTAAATCAAAGTATATACTGCACCTATCCAGGTATATAAAAATGACAAAGTTTTCTCACTTTTAACATCAATCGTACAGAATTATTCTTCTCGTCATTCTCGTTATTCAGCTTCGTTTTGAGACAGGATCGGGCTTTAGCTGCTCGAACAGGGAACAGTAGCGCGTCTCATATAGACCGCATCATTTCTGAATTCTTTGCAATTACTATTCAGCGGGAACCAAATTATTCAGAATGGCGGTAAGAAGAGAGAGTCGCTATCGAAGGGAGGGAAGCTGGCCACAAGGAACGCTGTGGTTTCTGGCAGTGACGCGGTGGAGCACATATTTCTGTAGATATTGGAATTTGTCGTGGTTGCTTGGAATTGTCTTCTATCGTTAGCTATGGCGTTGCGGAACCGAGGGTAGCGACTAACGCCGTGCCGTTTGTATCGCTGTATGTGAATCGCAATACTTTCTGATCAAATTTTCGATGGTAGAATTTTTTTATTTTTTTTTAGAATTTGTCGAAACTCTCGAACTAATTCGGAATTACTGAATTTTTCGTTCGTTCCTTTTTTTTTTTTTTGTCTCGCCTCTATCTTTTCTTCCTAAGACATCAAATCGGAGAATAGATGACAAAGGAATTTCTCCGAGAGTTTCTCTCGAGGTAATTATGACCACTGCACACATCTTACAATCATTCCCGGGTGTATACCCAGCTGATAAATCTGATTACACAGCCATTATCGGGCTTTACTTTGTGATTTCAAACAAAAGCTTGAAATGAGGGTTGCGGCTGCTACTGCTGCTGCTGCTTCTGCTACTGCTCCTGCCACGGACCGTCCCCGTCCTTCCAGGATCCGACAACCTCCAGGAAGGCATGGGCTGGGAGGGAGGCACTTCTTCCGCCTCAGTCGCCACCGAGGGGATGAAAAATTTAGATTGCATTAGTGAAGCATGGAGAGAAAAGCTGACTACAACGAGGACAGCTTCGAGATTCCTTTACAAATTTCTCGTACCCTATATAACCGCACTTCTCGAATCAACGTGAATCAAGTCAACAGATTTGACGAAAAAATAGAAATCCTGTTTTCGGATAAAAATTATATAACACGTGACACCTTATATCTACATAAGACCCCAGCAAACAAATAATGAAAACTATCGAGTATAGGGGTAGCAGTTATAAGATTATTATCGTGAATGGGAAAAGAAAGACGAAGAGGGAGTCGAGGAGAAGAAAAGAAAAAAAAAAAAAAAATAGCTGAGCATTGAACGCAAACAAGGGTAGCAATTTCGCAGAGGGGGCTCCAGGAGTCGAGAGACCGACGGGGGTAGAGAGGGTTAAGGGTTTGCCGGGACGAAGAGGGGGCATAGAGGTTAAGACCGCTTTAGACGGGGGAACACCCCCCGTGCTCTGGCGCAGTCACACGATACTTTTTAATTTAGTAAAAATGCGCATTCAACCCGCCGAGTGGCTCGCAAAAGCTGGAAGAGGGGGTTGCCGGTTTTCCAACTTCAATGGAGTCACCCTCAGCCGCGGATAAAGAAATCTCGTCGAATACTATTTTTTCTCAACTGTAATTGACACAGATTTATTACTCCACCAAATTTCGAATTACAAAACCCGTCGCTTTTGATTTTTCGTTTTTTGCATACGAAAAACTTCGACGGAACTCCTTATCCCAGTTCTTTGTTGCTGAATCCTTGCATCGTTACTCATTTGCGGCTGCAGCAGGCTCGCATAGATTCCAATTTCCGGGTTCTAAGGAATTAAAAATGAACATCACACTCCTTCAGTTTGGAAAATGATGATACTTCGTTTCTGCAGAGGAAATCTGTTGAGCGTTACTCGGATACAATGAAATCTGAATCGATTGGAATCAACGAGAGAGAAAACAATTTCCACGGAAGCGTTTTCTTACCGCAGGCTTTAGCGTTGTCTTAGCTGCAGGAGTTGGGCAAGAACCGCGCTGTGGGTACGAGGGAGGTGGGAACTAAGAGAGTCTTTTCCTTATTTTTATCAGGTTTTCCGAGGGGATGAATATTTAAGGGGAGCGGACTTAATCTGCGCCTGGGGATTCAACAAAGACGAGTATCGCAAAGTAGCCGCCATAGGGGTGGGATAGCGTGAGGATGAGGATGAGGATGAGGATGAGGAGTTTTAAGGCCCGAAGGCCACGCCGTGTGTTTCCGTAAATATTTTACCCGTATTATCGGCGATTTTTTTCTAATTTTTCTTTCACATTTTTTTCACGTTCCAACACAATTTCCAGAGTCATCTAATGTTTTACTCTTTCGCATCAAGTTTTCTATAATTTTCTTCTTCTTTTTTTTTTCCTCTATCTACAACAAACCGTGAGATCCGAGTTTCCTTTGACCCGTGATTTTATTTCTCTTCTCTTTTTATCTGAGCTCACATTTCACCCCAGTAGATTTTACTTTCCGACGATCTCTCCCTTCAGGGAACCGAAGCTTTGTTACCGGATACCTCTTATACCAAGTTCTAGTATTTTTTAATCGGGTAAATAAATCGTTTGATTCAATTATCAGCCGCCCTGTACCAACTCGAGCCTCGAGGCGTCGAGCGGGAAGAAGTGCAGAAAAAAGCTTCTTTTTTTTCATTCATTCTCTTTTTTTTTTTTTTTTTGTTAAGCTTAAGAGTTTCAGAAGTAGGTATGTAAGAGGCTTAAATGGGCGCGAGTCGGGGTTAAATGCCACCAGGGTCTCTGACTAGTCATCGAGAAAGACGCTCACTTTAATTACGCTAATGGATTTTCTCCTCGTTTCTATTTCAGCTTTGGAAGAAAATTTGGGTCGTGGAGATGATGAGGAGAAAGAAGTATTTCAAAGAGAAAAATTATTTCCCAAGCCTCCTCTAACTCGTCAATTTTCACGTTTTGAAATACGTATACCCTAAATACGTGGTATGTGTGCGCGTCCACCCATACAAGTAACAAAGTTGGATACAGCACGTAGAGTTGACAGGTTTACCGATCTCTTATCAGATCGAGGAGCGTACTGGCGTACAAATATTTTAAAGAAAACACGAACACGGTTGGCAGGTTCTCCACCCTACGCCCTCTGCCCCTCAGTTCCTTCCGAATCCGTCAAATTGGTCCCAAACGCGATAAACTCTGTACCGTCCCCCCGTACACCGCGGGGAATTGAATTTAAATGTGCCACTCTTTCGTTTCCCTTGCTGAACCCGAGCCCGAACCCAAGTCTAGAGTCTCCAGCCTCCAACTCCGACAAACAGATGGTAGATTGATTTTGGCCTCGCTTCGCGTCTTCTCCCAGTTGCAGGGTGTAACGTGGGTGTCTTCGATCTCATCTCGGGTTATTAATAATATCTTGAGGTTAGTATTTCCGGTGGTTGAAAGTAGGCGAGTTACGGCGGGGTTCGTCCTCTTCATTTCTGTATCACCGCAACCTGGTACGGGCAGACGGATACGAAGCCGCAGATCCGCGATCAGATCCACAACGGCCGTGCCCGAGCACAGATGGAAATACCCTATTTATATGCAAATTCTATATTTGTCGCACAACCCGCACCGTCTTGACGAAAGAAAGATTTTTTGCCCAGCCTACTCCTACCTTACCCTCTCACCCGATGCAGACCTTAAAAACTTTTCGATATTTTTCCACAAACCATACCAGGATTATCCCCCGTTCAACTAATCTTAGAATAGTATAGGGAATTTCATTTACGTTCAAAGGTTAGATCCTAGGCTTATATAAAGAAACTAATTATTCACCAGCTCGTATAGCTTCCTTTTTTTTCTCTCTCTCTTCTTTCGTTACCAAAAACATGTGCCAGTCTTTAGGTGATACAATATCTCCGTACACCTCGTACACCGTACCTATATCTTGCAAAAATTTTAATCTCCCATGGTTGTTTAGTAATACATGAATATGGCGTATTTATTCAGTGGTGGTTGGCTGTTTACATTGCATATCAAATATGCAGGTGTCGCTAGGAAGGAAACAGGCTGAGGAGGCTTGAGGGTAGCTGTCGTAGTGCGTCGAGAACGAGGGTGATTAGACGGGACGAAACGGTACCCGTGAGTCCCGCGAGAGTAAAGATGCTGGAGCTTGTTACGGGGATATCGCGTTGTTTCAGGAAACGAATCGGCTGTTTTTAGCTGGAATAATTTGATAGAATTTTTTTAATTTTTTCTTCTTTTCTTTTTGTTTTTTTTTTTTCAAGAGGGTATGGATACGTTTCGATTCGCAATAGCGAAGCTCGCGAGTCTTTTGAAGTTTTGTTTAGTAACTGGCGAGAAAATGCGGGGGTAAAATTTTGAGAAAAATTAAAATTCTTTTCTTCAGAATGAAGCAGTTGGCTCGAAAGTATTTTTCAGCGACCGCGAAAGAATTCGTCGAGCGATAAGAACGGAGATATAGAGTAGAGAAGCGCGAGAGAGCGAACAAGCTGCGGAGCCGGGGGAGATGCGAAGCAAAGAAATCCGAGCACAGAACATTCCAGGAAAAATGATTATACAAAGTTGGAAAAACTTTTTCCACGAGCAAGATATTTCTCCGTGACGTCACTAGAGCCACGGGAGAGCCTCGGGAGTGAGCCATTTATTGTTTGTCCGCTTATATAGAGTAGTATACCTTCCTTTCCTCGGAAAAATCTCTGCACTCTTTTTTCCCAAGGATATAATAATACGCGGGAGGAAAATTATTACATACCAGACTCGTTTATAGTCTTTGAATGAAAAGTCTCTAGTCCTCAGATTTTTCTGTGCGAACACGTTAAACTGTTTCAAATATATTATAATAATAATATTGAATCAAGGAAGGGGCTCTTTCATCACACCCTCTCAGGCAAAGACCGATCTAAGGATATTTTTCAGAGCGAATTATCACGTTACTCGTCTCCCTTATCCGAGCACACATTCACATGTATTCCCTGGGGATTACAAGGAGCCGTTAAGCCGTGGTTGGATTGGGTACAATCTTCGGGACTAGAGCTTGCGGACGGGTGTTCAAGGAGAAAAAGAAAAAGAAGAAGAAGAAGTGATTGCCTTATTTATATTTGCCCCAATAACCGCGGAGACTGACGGGCGCGAGGAGGTCGTAGACTGCGAAGCTTTGCTGAGACGACGAATGGCTTAATGTGATAAATTATATCGTGTCAAACCCCTAACATGCATTCATTTGTATGCCATTAGATATGTCCCTGGGAGCATCGCTCATCTCTTATTGCCTCGTTCATCGGTTAAATAAAACTCGCTCAGCGTGGCGATAAAGCGATGTCTTTCTTATTCAGGAAGGTTTTCAGGAATACTTTTTTTGGCTCATTAATTTATTCTTATTTTTTGTTACCCCAGAATCGATCCTATTTTCTGTATTTCATCGAATAGGAGATGAAAAATCGACGAGTACGTACATGCCGATTTAGCAAATGATTCATATACTGGAAGAGTTGACCTTTGCGCTTGAGCTCTAGACGCTACTGTAGTTGCCTAGGGGTAAAAGAGGCGGTATTCCAAAGTTTGAAACTTTTCCCAAGACCTGAACCAGCGAATCTCGCATTTGCGGTTGCATACGTAAGACGTATATCTATACTCATCCATATACAGCCCGAAATACCAAAGATTTGTGGTTTCCTGCTCTTCTGATCTCTCCTAGTTTCCCGATTTCCATCCCAACCCTGGTCGGTATCAGGGCGAGTAGCTTTCCTCATATCGCTTCGGGGGTGTGTAGAGAAGCTTTGACTGTGTCGATTTCCAGCGGTGGTTAGGGTAAGGTATACCGCGCTACTTCGGCAGGGGTTGTTCAGGTGGAGATTGCATTTTGACGTCTGATAGATTCATGGTTATTGGAATCGAAGTGGTTGGTTATGTTATTCCGGCTAGGCTCGCCTAGCAGTGCATGTGGGAAGCCAGAGGTTGACTTATCGCGTGACTTCTGTGTAAATCAAGTCGTCTGATACGTGGGAAAAAGTATCGTTCTTTGAGAAACGAAGTTTTTCATTATACGCTCGATCCCGAATATTTCGGGATACTTGTATGTGCAAGGGATGAAGAATTAATTGATTACAGCCTGTATAGAAAATTGCAATTATTTTTTTACCCTGACGATCTTGCAGGGAAGATCTCAAACCCGATCAGAAACCAAATTTTACGAGACAATGTTTTAATGGGAAAATGAAAGTTCAAAGAAATGAACGGATACAGCTTTAAGAGGGTTGAACGCGATCCCATTATCTGGGGTGCAAGAAGGATCCACAGTCTAGAGTCTCGGATCCAGGACTACCCTATCTTCCTTTCTTTTTTCTTCATTCATCCCACTACCTCTCGAGCAACCCTTGTTGACGTTACCGAAATTCGAACTTCCAAACCCTGCAAAACGGCTTGAGAAATGTTTTAGAAAATTCAGCGTTATTTAAAAACGAGCGATAAAAGCTGATTATAATTTAAGTACGAAGAAACAGAAGACCAATATACTTCTTTCATTTTCAAAATCTATTTTTCTCATGAATCTCCATCCTAATGCTCAAAAGCGCAAGAAAAGAAATAAAAGGAACAAAGTCCTGAAAATGTTGTCTTCATTTTTTGAATAAAATACTGAATTTTTACGTGGATAAATCGAATGCAGAGTTTGGTAACTCGTCTCTGTATAAACGCGTATAGAAGGATCGTTTGACGTCTCTCTGAAGTCGAGAGCCCCATGAAAGTCCCAGGAAACGGAGACGGAGGTAGAGATTGGGTTGTGTAGAGGGGTAGTAGAGGCGAGGTTTACCCGGAGGAATGAAACGGCCAACAGTACCTACGTCGTAGTGCCTATACCTACGTCTCTCGTCGGAAATTACGATAGCCTCCGATCCGGGAGTCGGGAGTAGTCATTTTTCGTTCCCTTTGGACTCGAGCAAACATCTCACAAAGGTACTCAACTGTATTGAATGTCATCGATTAAATACAGCTCCTTCCGAGCGAGTCTCAGCTTGGGGATGATCGGGTCTTTAGAAATCGGCTTCTTGAATACGACAGAGAAGACAATTTAATTTGTTATCGCAAGGGCGCGAATATGCGCCGTGTTTCGTTTCCGACTCGACTATAAAGCTGAAAACAAAATAAAAAGCTCCTTCTTCTATTTCTTAAGAATTTTCAATTTTTTCAAGAATTCACCCAGAGGTGAAAGGCGAGGTATAACGATGTTTTAAAAGACAAACCTTTTCTTCAACAAATCCTCTTTCCCTGAAGGCAACGCAGGCTTGTATATCGATACCGTTAAAGTCAGGGTTTTCGTCACTCGTGGCTTTGACATTGACGTAGCGCGGAAGGGTGGCTCGCTAATGTCGTAACCAAGTGTCATCGCCCACCCTCCTTATCCTCCTAGTCCTACACCTTCTCTTTGGCAACGGAGGAAGGGGTTTTCACAGGGAGATATATCGGGACGAGGGATGCTGCCGCATCGCGTTCCCATCTCTCGCCTTCTCTCTCGCTCTCTCTTTCGTAAGGATTGACGACGCGAGCCGTGAATGAGCCGCGACGTGTCCCAGGCCCCGAAGCTCGACACAAAGAGGATCCACGGAAGCTGTCTGGGATATCGAAGAGCTTGCTAGATGATCGTCGTCTCCTCCAGACTTACCCGGTGTATTTAACGAGGCTCTTCGCCTCGTGAGTCAAATTGTAAAATTACTCAACTTTCTTGTCCCCGAATCACAGAGCTTTTCCCATTCCGACGAAGACATAGAAAAACCAAAAAACATCCCGGCATTAAAGGGCTTCGAAAGCGATGGACAAAGTGTAATTTTAATTACGGGAAGCGGAAATTCGTTGGAGAATTTAAAAGGCTATCTAAATGCATATTCGATCAGATGTCAAAGCGCCGAATGAATAGACGTTGCTAAATTCTGGGCCCCCCATTAAAGAAACACATTATTACCACCCCAAGGCGAGCTGCTGACGAAGTTGATATTTCCTTTTTCCTTTCATAACGTTTTTCTTTTTCGCGCTCATCGTAATACACCGGTCGCTGTTTCTTGTTGTACTCCGGAGTGAACGCGCGGGCAATTTTATTCTTGTAAATAGGTCTCTAAGAAGGGAAGAGAATAAGTAAATTAGGCCGGCCGACGCGGCTGATAAGGATCTCCCCTTGTACCTTTTTCTTTTTTTTCATTTTTTCCATTTTTTTTTTTTTTTGTTCCCGTTCTTAGGTTCAGTGAAGGAATTGAGACGTCATCAAGACGCGCCTCTTGGCTGTTGCCCTTCTCCATCGCCACTCTCGCATCCACCCTATTTTTCTCTCCACCTCGTCGAGTTAACGTTAAACCAACGTACACTCCTTAGAGGTCTCTTAGCAGGGCGATCCACTTCCTTTGTTTCGCTTTCATGAGATTTTTAAGTGAGCCGAGATGAGGTTTAAGCGAGGCGCCTATAGGGACGGTGTGAGATACACGAGAAGGGAAGGTGCCAATTATCGTTACGCTCGTAGGTACTTGCTTTACACATAAATAAACGAACACCATTACCTGCGCGGTGCTGGAATAGGATAACGAAAAAAATAAGAAAAAATTGACCACCGAGGACAAAACTGCACAAAATCGATGGTCAGTATTGAATATCATAAACCGTCAACTGACGTATATTGGATATACTTGCCGTGTTTCGAGGAATATATTCGATTGAATGAAAAAGTTTATAGAACAGGGCATTAGGAAAAAATCCACGTTCATAGTTGGGGACGAGATACGAGCGGAGGTATTTGTGTCGTTTGGTCGTTTCTCAGTTCGATATAGTGGCACGCGCATCGGATGGCATCATATTATTGGTTTTATGGCCAATAAAGGAATGATGGGCCGGTAACGCGCCCTGTGGTCCAGGGAGGTTCCTCCTGATCCCAGACCTCCCACCCTTGCGTTTGAGGGGAATAAACCCCCGCCGATATTGGCACGAGCTTGCCGTTAGTTCCTTCGTTCGTTCGTTCAGCGGCTGTCTAGGTGTCGCGCGATTGGTTTTGTCTGGAAGATATAGTTCAGGGAGTCCCCGACGCAGTTAACCGACTGACCGGTGGTGGGACGCCCTTTGGGACCCTTAGACCTTCATTTTACCCCAAACAAAACACGATATAAAGAAGAATAAGAATCGAAAAGAAGTTTGGATACACCGGCTCTGATCGAAGAATTTCGAATCCTTAAGCTCCCGAATTTTTCATCCTTTCTCTACATCCGAGATGAAAATAATGGAACACAAATGCTGCTCTTTAAATTTCTTCGCCTTTCTTCATCTCTCTTCAAACGTCTGTCCAGACGCGATCTATGGGGGCAGACGTCGTAAGCTGAGATTACAAGGAGATTAGATCCCCGCCGTCTCGGTCTCTTTCTCACTCGTCGGTCCCTCCCTACGAGTCCTTTTTCTCCTAGGCGTTTGCTTTTTGCGTCGTATCGAGACTACACGTGTTTGCACAACCCCAACCCCTCCGTCTTACATACGCCTGGGGAGTTGGGCTTGCAGAAGAGTAGGTGGATCGGGGCGAAGAAAGGCGAACGGTGAACAGTGAACAGTGAATACATTTAAAACGGGAATATGATTACGCTTTTGCGAACGAGCGGGACGCGCTGGAGGAGAAATATAGAGGACTTGGATTTATTGGCGGAAATTCACGTGATTACGACTCTGCTACTATAACCGTTCTCTCCGTTCCTTCCCTCTGGCTCCTTTTTAATGCTTGACATTTCAACCGACGCAGTTTCATCCCGCGATTGCATTACGAGACGTATATCAACTGCCATTAGCGACCCTGCAGTTCTCACCTTGATACGAGCTGAGTAGGTGGGTATACCTATCTCTTTTATGAAACTTTTGTCGCCACTTCTCGAATCCGAAACAATGCGAATAAATTTTGCGAATATAATAAACCCGTTCACTGTATGAATAAATGACGTCTGAGATCAGCAGCGGTCTGATAAAACGGAGTGTTGAATGTATAAACGCGTTGGGGTGCCCCACGGTGAGAAAATAAAGCAGTAAGCAAGCGAGAGAGCAAGCCGAAGGACCTTATGGAAGTGGATAAAAAGTCGAAAAGCTGGTATCTCCTTCGGTGATGCCTTCGGAGGCCAACCTCCGAGGAAAGAAGAGCTCAAATTTGTTTTCCCTCCTCGTTTATACCATTTAACTTGCAAATATCTCTACTGGGGACGCTGATATCTGCCCACCATGTGTGCTTACGTGCTGGAAGTTCAGGAACAAAGAGGAAAAGCGATACGTTCGGGGGACACCGAGGCGGAATAAAAATATTTCACGGGCTTATACGAGCTATAGACGTTGCTATAAAGTATATGGGGCAAAAGTCTTCGATAAAGCAAATCAATTTTTCTCATTCTTATATCCGCGGTAAATGCGGGAAAGGATTAAAAGGATGCGTGACTATTTTCTATCGAAAGGCGTTAATCTATCATGTGTTTTATTTCCGTCCATTCGCAGTTCGCTTTAAGAAAAAGACATGCGACCCTTTAGCCCTGGGGCGAATGTCGCGAGTCTGGAAGTGGTTGCGATCAGTTTGCGAGTATATTTTATCGAGGGTTTGGTGCGTCGGGGTATCGTTTTACGATGATACTGCAATTCCCTTTATGCTTCGTCCGTCCCGGAAAATCTCAGCTTGTTTAGAAACGCGCAGGCTCAGCTGCAGTCTGGTATAGCTGGGATGAGAATGTAGTATAAAGATGAGGATGAAATCGAGCTCTCAGAGAACGCTTTACTATCCTTCAGATTTGAGGCTCGGTATAAGGGAGGTATATAAGTCTTTTACCGCTGACAGTCGCGAGTCACGGTCACCGCGCTTCTGACGTATTAAATGCACCCTAATTTATTCTCCTTTCACCCCGGAAGCACCCTTTCCTTAGACGACCAAACTCCGTTGTCTTCCTCCGTCCTCGTTCTCCGTGGGCGTCGCATGACCGGGACATTAAGACATTGTTCGCATGATTTACAAGCCGAATTATATTCACGTGCCGACCGTATATTAAACATACATTGTGAGTTAACCCTTGCCTTGCCTTGCCTTGCCTCGCCTCGCCTCGGCTTGCATTGCCTTTCCTTGCCTTGCCCTTACGGCAATCCTAAACTAAGGGGACACAACGGCCGGGAAAGACCCTCACCTCGGTTTGCCTCGCCTCAGCTATCCTCTCCTCTCTTCTCATCTCCTCTCCTCTCCTCTCTTCTCTTCTCTTCGCTTCTTTCGGCTCTAGCCCGAGGCACTCTACTGCCAGAATAATGCATGCAAGAGGACGCCATTATATTGTACTCGACCAAAGACCCTTTTCCACCACAATCACGCGCAGTTCTACCTGCGATGCAAGAAGCTCGAGTTTCGCTCGATCGGAGTCCGTTCAAGAAAAGAAAGGAAAGTGATATTCAAAACCCCGAATCAATCGAGAAACTCAAATCCGAATAATTGAATACAACGAAAATTTCAGTCTTCAAAAAAAGTCCAACAGTTCCAAAATCCCTTTCGTAAATTTTTTTATCAACTGGACTCAAGTTCGAAGTTGAATTTTACTATTCACCGTGTTACGGGCCCTCAGCGTTACACTGCAGCGTGCGTGTCAATATTGTATAAGAAGCATAGTCCCTGCGTAGGAAAATTGTTATAAGTACACGGTGAAAAGGGTTGACTTGGGTTTCGGGTTAGGGTTCGTGGCTAAGCCTGGAGTTCGACACTGGACTACTAGGCCGCCGGCGCGGTATCCACTAGCTAGCATCTCGTTGGGCGTCGGTATTACGCGTTCGGTTCTGTTCGGGGCAAATGGCAGCGGATGATTGATCGCTTGGCTAATTGGATGATCGATGGCGCGAGTTCATCAGCGGCGTTGCAGGGCTACACTCGTTTCGCAGAGGCAGAAGCAGACGCGGGGGTAGAGGGTTGTTCCTGGGTTATATAGGGGCTGCAGGGGTCCCAGGGGTTCGTAGGGGTTGGCTGGGGTCCACCTGCCCGGGACAAGCCCATGCTAATATTCCGTTCGTCCAGTATCTCTCATTAGTTATCCTGCCCCGACTCAACGAATATGACCGACTAGCGCGAGTCGTCAAGTTCGCAGACTTAGCTTATTGCCAGGTCGGCGGGGTCACAGGAAACGATTTTAATCTCTATCAGAGTCCAGACGAGTTTTTCCGCCCCGTGGTTAATTTTAGGGAAAACGAGGATTGCAGGGACTCATGGTTTCGCAAAAATGGATAAAAATCACGAACTCAAGTGAATCGGTGAAAATTCATTAACGTTTTCATATAACACACTTTGATTTGTAAAATCGTCGGGAGAATCTCGGATCGGTGAGAGTGGCCAAAAGGGGGAAAAAGTATAAGGGAGTCGTGACGCGATCGAAGCGTCAGACACCGAGCGAGACACGTGACTGATGGTGATTTCGGCGAAGTTATTTGGTGGGAGAAATATTTTTCCAGTAAATAAGCTGTTGAGCGTGTCGATCGAGAATCGGTAAAAAGAAATAGGCGGTAGGTGAAAATATCCAAAGTTTCCTGATAGTGAGCAATTATAATATTTTTGGAAGAGTGTCAAGGAGTTTTGTGTGGGAAAATTTGTGCCTCGTTATCATTGCCGGACGAAATAATGCTGCAACAAGTCCGGACGATGAGGCGTGGATACCACCCGGATAAGCAGAGACAAGTAAGAGTCATCATTTTTATTCTACGAAAACAGCGAATTTCAATTTCCAAAATCCGAGTCACGATCTATGAGACAATAGCAATTTTTTTTTATTCATCTTTTATGAAATTCTTGATGGATCTCAGCAGTTTGCAAGCTCTGACGTTAATCGAAGAAAAAAGAAAACGGTGCAGCTATAAAGTACACAGACGCAGCTGAGCATAGACAGACTAGCGACGTCTACGTAAAAACATATATTACGTTTATCTGAGCTTGGGGTGAATTTCAACCCTCAAGTTCTTCGTGCACGGTGGTCCAATTCGTGTGGTTCGCGACCCATTTCCTGAACGGGTTTCGTTGATGTTAGATCATTAGGTCCGAGCGAGTCGCGCGTGGCACTCCATCTGCGTTTGTCAAGTTGTGATAAGTTTCATGGGGATCGCGAGCTGGTGAAAGCTCGTATTTTATACCTGCTATTCCGCAGTGAGTTTGAATTCTTACAAGGGCGAAAGATTCTCTATTCAATATTGCTGATTTAGCACTTGGAACACATACACCCTCTCTAGCACTGGAGAAATTACAGGAAATTTCATGGCGCGTGTGTATACCTATATTAGCACGAATTTGAACGATTCAAGTTTTCTCCGTACGAAAAGTTAATTTACTGCACGTCCTTCCACATTTTGACTGACACATCCGACGCTCCACTAGGAGCCGTACCTCTACCTCTACCTCTACCTCTATACCTTGCTATCGCCCACTCCAAAGTACCCGCTCTCGAAAGCCTGACTCTGACGCGTCTCGATGAACTCGTCACGTGATATAAACTCGGGCTAGACCAGCAGCAGCAGCAGTACCGAAGCTGTACACACCTGCGTTTAATCTACCCATATACACATCTGCAGATATATATGTATATATAAATGTATTTAGCATACCTACCGCGGGTGAGTTTCAACTTATCATCTCTAGATGCGGGAAGAGAGGGTTGACGAATAAGAACCAGTGCGAAACAGTTCGCCGTCGACGGTGTAGGCGGTGGTAGGCAAAAATAAGAATAAGAATAAGAATGAGAAGAAGAAGAAGAAGAAGAAGCGAAACTTTTAGGCGGAGATGTTAAAAAGTTGGTTATTTCTTGTATTTTTTTTTGCCTTTTTGCTCATTTTTTATTTTATTTTTTTCGTTTTCTTCGTTTTATCTTTCTATATTCCCCCGCGACGAAGCTGAGGCTCTTGTTAATATTTTTTCTCCTTCTTTCCACTTTTCTTTTTTTCTTTTTTCCTCTTCTCTTACTTGCCTTCCAACTGCTCCAGGTCTAGAGCCAGGCAGGGGGTGAATTGTCTGCCGCTACAGAAGAGGAAGTGTCCTGGAAGATATTTTTCTCTCTGATCCTTATACACATACCTATATACGTGCGCTAATATTTAAATAGGTATTTCGTTATACACATTCTTTCCCACAAGTTTTGATTCAAACGTTGAAAAAAATTTTCACGTTATTATTTATTTTTTCCTATCTTTAATTTTTTATTCTCTACAAGAATACGTTCGCAATTTTCGATGATATGCCACGATTGTCTTCGTTGTTATACGATGACTGTCGTGCTGTTATTTTTTATTTTTTCTCTTTTTTTTCTCTCTTCGCTTTCCTTCTTCCTATATATTTTTTTTTCAGTATTTCTTTTCCCTTTTTTTTTTTGTTCTTGCGCGAAATCTTTTCCAGACTCCGTCTTCCTCGTTCGGCATTCGCGATCACTCGCGTGGAAGACAGCCGATCCTAGCACGTCACGTGCAGCGGACGCTCCGAGCGAATTAACAACTCACGCGTCATATCTCGCATTATTATCCGATATCGAGTTATATATCAAACACCTTCCATCCCTCTTCTCTCCACCGACATTACTAACGAGCATTGCTATATCAATTTCTACGTCGCCATATTCGGTGCCGTGTTGTGACGCTTCGCTGCTCTCTTTCACCCACGAATTATACGTTCGACGTTTCCACACGTTGTCACGTCGACAACTCGACACTCCGTTTTCTATGCTCATCGACGTATGAATGTGAAATATTCCGCCGTACGGTAGGCATGAATTATCCATCATCGAATAGATCCGTAATAATGATGATAATAATAAATATACATTTTTGATTTTTTTTTGTTGATTTTTTCATTATTCTTTTTTTCACCACCGTCTTGCTTGGGGCTTATTAAAGCTCCACCTCGCGCTTGTCCCTCTTATGCTCGAAATATTCTACCAGAGCTGTAGGTATATATTTCCCGAGAGTAAAGCCCACCTCTGCGAATGAATTTCTTTGATTTATATCTATTTCCATAATTTCCTCTTAGCTGATAATTTGCCACCCGCTACCCACCACCTTCCCAAACCTCCTGGCCACACACCCCAAGGCGTTGTTGCGGGAATGGAAAGTGAGAGAGACTGGTGCTCCCCTTTATCTTCTGGTCTCTTCATTTTGCAATGCGGTAAATGTGGGTCTCGAAATCTGTTGGAAGATGTAAAATTTCTTTTCATTTTCATTTATATATTATTTTTCTTCACCGCTGAGAGAATATCGTTTTAATGTTTAATTGAGACGACGAAAGACATATGTTTGAAACTGTCACAGGAAAAAGAGTATATTTATCCTGCGTTAGCTCGGGGAAGGTACCACCCTGTATTATAGTCTCCACCTCCTGTTGGCAGTCTCGCATCTCCCACGGCAGCATCCCCTTGCTATCTGCGGGCGGTGGAAATATTCAAATGAATTTCTAATCTGAGGCAGCTCAGACAGTAGAGCTAGGGAGTGAGACCAGAAGCGTAGAGACAGAGAGGAGAGAAATTCAGGGTGCAGACAGGCGCTCTTTACAGTACAGGGAAATTTTCCGTATACTTAACCGATTCCGTGAAGTTCAACTGATAAATCGAAAGCTTGGTTCTCTTGTGAGCAATCGATAGAGGAATTCAACTCAGAGATTCAACGAACCCCGTAGAAAATCAGAATCTGATACAATCTGTAATTATAAGCTGAGCTGATCGATGTCGATGATGATTGTACGTGTAATTATTCAGTTAATTAGTATCGCATGCATCAAGTGTGAAGAAGGTACTTAAATACGTCTGAGTATATAAGCTCGCGAGATTTCTTGTGTTAGACAAAATATATTTAGTCCCTCTTGTAAACAGAAGCTCGTTGTTGTTGGTGAGGGGCAAGAATGGAAGGAGGATGAAGAAGAAGAAGAAAAAGAAGAAGAAGGAGATGATGAAGATGAAGGCGCGAACTGTGCGAGAGAGGCGAGAGAATCGAGAGAGGCGGCCACCCGCGAAGTGCTAAGCTGATAGGCCGTGAATCTACGAAGAGACGCTGAGGGTCGACGGTGGCGAGAGTAAAACGTCCCTTTAATGCTCTTACCACTCCTCTCTGCAGGGTGTCCTCGCCTCAACCCGATTCCGCCAAAACCCATAAATAAAAAGGAGATCAAAGTGATAACGCGACACCCTCATGCATATAACGATGTTGCAGTTTTTACTCAAAATTACAAAACTCGAAGATAATTTTCGGCTCGGTTATTATTCGGCCTCTTCTTTGGCTGCAGTTTATCATTTTCTGCATAGTCAAATGTGACGAGACTGGGCTATTTCAGAATTATTATTTTTACGACATGGTATAGTTATCGAGAAATACCAATTTCTTATCGAGTTCCACGCACGCCCCCTTATAAATAACCATTGAAATGCATCATTTGGCAACACGTCCTGGAGGCAATACACTCCGACTTTCACGCAATTCTGATTGTTTCTCCATGAACAGACGATTAGAGAGAAGTCGGAGCTGGTAGCGTGCGAGTTTTCCTCCTGGTGCGTGGTTCCAGGGGTAGTAGCCGGTACACCAATCCCTAGGACACGCGGCCCGGCGTGCCCGTGACAGCCTGCAATTAACAGAGCGGACTTTCGCCTCCGAGTACAAATTCTCGCTCGCTATACATATATATGATATATATCTCACTTTCTCTATTACTGGTCACTATTTTCAAATAATTTCTTAACTCGTTTTTTTAAACCATATTCCACACGTGATCAAGAACTCTTTGAAGCAACCCCCAACCCTTGTCCTAATCCTTCATCTCGTTCCTCTTCGGAGCGTGTAAAAACGCCTGCCTTTCTCTTACGTAGGCGTCGTGGTACACGCGATACGACGTTTAATGCTTTGAGATATGTATTTTATACATGGGTATGTACACGTCCATATGGGAAGATGTAGGTACGTTTACCTGTGCATGTGTGCGTTTGTGTGTGCGTTATTCCCGTCTAAAGGTCTGGAGAGTCTCGTGTCTGGAGGAACGTGGAAGCGACCACTTTTCGGGCAATAAAAGCCCGCCACCGCACCGCGTATCGTTGGGCTATACATAACGTTGGAGGCATTATAGGCATTACGAAAATACAACCCCCGGTCTCACCACCTTCGAGCCTGTTATTACCGCGTATATCATTTTCCCCTTTCTTTCTACTCCTCCGTGGGGGTGAAGATAGTCAAATCAAGTCGTAGCCACGACTTGTAACGGCCACGCTATATCACTTCTACAAAAACGAAAAAAAAAAATGAAAAGGAATTAGGTATAAACGTTATACACGTGAATAGATAGACAACGACGAATAAGAATTAAGTGGAATGATTCGAATCAGTGGAAAAAGTGTCAGATCTAAGTAGTAGCCGAATGCTTGAGAAATCCAAGGGTAGGTTTGAGACGTTTAAGCTGATTGTCAGCCGTAGAGAGTTTAGCAAGGTGTACCAGATTTTTTGAGAGAAATTGAAAAAGAAAAACAAAAAGAATTGCCGTTAGAAAAATGGGATGTTTTATCTGGTATAATGTCTTTTTATTTGAAATGTTCGCCGATTACAAAGGGCGAGACCAAAGACGACAAGGCGGTAAGCCCTGAAGCTTGAAACCCGAAAGAGAGGGCGGGTGGTAGTAAGATTGAAGTAAAGCGATTTGCAGTGACGCGACGCACTTCGGGGATCTCTCCTGGGTAAACGGAGTCACGGAGTACTTATCACCGACGCTTCAACCATTTTATTGCTCCCTGATAGCTTGTAAAGGGTTACCCTTCGTGGACTGGATTTCTTTAAACCGTGAGGCGACTCAATTTTAGTTGGGATTTTTTTCCCTGTTTTTTTGTTTTTTTCTTCTCCTTTTTTTTATACATTTTTTGCGCATCCAAGTTCTAGCTTATACTTTTTCGCCCTTGTTTTCCTCGAGGGTATAGGCGTAAGTTTTAGTTTCTCGACGTGACAGTATAATCTATATGTATATACGCGGGGATACAAATAAGTTATAAAAATTATTTCTCACGATAATTTCAACCAATTCACCCTTTGAAGCAGAACGACACAATACAAGTTGTAGTAAACAGTAGAGGCCACCGTTCGTTGCTCTGAAATAAAGGGGCTGGCTATTGGCATCCAGGAAAAAGTTTTATTACGTTAATTATCGTCCTGGATGCCGTAAAACAATTCTAAAGATTACCCGTTGTTAGAACTCGCAGCTCCCTGGCCTCGAAGCCCCGTCTTATTATGGCTTCTGGAACATAAAACTGGCGATTGAAGTAGGCTGGAAAATTGGTTGTCAAAAAAAAAAGAAAAAAAAAAAAAAAAACGAAAAAAACCAGAAAGAATCAAAAGTACAAACCACTAGGGTGAAAATAGCAGGAAAGAAAGAATAGGTAATTATAGTCCGTACCCTCGGTTATTCTACCACAAAAAATTGATTATCACAGGGCTAAATAAATCGTGTATAAATTCTACATGTAAACCTTTTACGAGGATCAGTTCCGCCTGCTTTTACCCCGACTGTAAAGGTCGCTAAGCACACTGTCCGCAAGGTCCACAAACGGTAGGTATTCTAACATCGTTAGAAATTCGTACTTCTATTTGTGTTTGCACGGTCATCATACGTGAAGTAGGTACCTACCCTCCTCTATCTGGGCTAGGGTCCTTGGTAAGTGAGTTCTTTTACGCTATTTAACTTATTCATTAAAAAGTCAAACAGTGGAAACAATTAATTAGTAATTAACGCTAGGCCAGTGGAGACTAGAAGTTTTGGAGGGGTGTTTCACGATCGAGGCAAGGTATACGGGTTTCTTTCCAAAGAAACTGCTAAGTTTTCAACTTTAGTTTCCCCGTTATTTGCTTCTAATTAGCGGACAAACAGCTACCCAGAATATAGAAATACCTACCTTCATCCATAGCGAACCTCTACACCGACGAGACCCACTCGATCGAAATACCAACAGCCTATTTCTACTTGCAGACATATTTCGCTCTAAATTTAACTCGGGCAAAATAATCAGCAAAATAATTTCATCTTCCCTTCAGAAAATCAGATTCAAAAACAACCTGCATCACCTTTCACACCTAATCACGAATATCGATACATGGAGCGTAACAGACCTTTCCCGAGAACTAATAGCCAGGTTTTCATAGAAATTATTGACAGGGTGTTACGTCCAGAAAATGCAAAGTGGTCGGAAACGTTGACGTGTAATTTCGAATTTTGAGTAGTTGGGGGCTGTGGACCAACAATAGACTACGAAGCTGGTCAATTTCCACTTTGAGAGACAGAAATGACTGAAAGGAAGCGAGAGATGGAAAGCAAAGTTGGCTAGAATTGAGTAGAAAAACGTCGCGACAACGAACACGAACTAACTAATGAAATTAACGCCCTGTAAAGAGAAGAAAAGAGAAAAGAAAAGAAAAGAAAAGCACAGAGTGTAGCTAAAATCTCACGGAAAAGTGGCCTGCGCCATGTCACTCCTCTCTTTCTCGGTCTTCGTCGATCTGCGTCAGCGTCTGTGGTAGATACGGGATTTAATTAAAGTGACGTGCAAAATGTCGTTGGGACATCGCGTAAGGACGAGTTTAAGATTTTCTTAAGAAGCGGTCGTCGTGCGTGAAGAAAATCTGATGATAATCTTGAAAAAAGAAGTAAATTTTGGGGTGAAATTTTCCACAAAAACGAACGCAAGGATTCGAGGCTCGCGGGTTCGCGCGTATATGAGGCAAAAGTAACTTAATTAGGTATGGAAACTCCCTGCAGCAGTAAATATTCGCGCAAAAGCACCTCCGTAGATTGACTTAATTCTACGAGAGTAATTAATGTGAGTGCGCGGTATAGTTCGCGGATGAGTATTCCAGAGGTTGTGAAATGTCATTGCAAAGAATCCACATATCGTTAAGCCGGGTTCACACGTGGCGTAGAAAATTGCCGAAGGCAAAATTAAAGAGAACCGTAGTAATAATTAAAATTGTATAGGTACATCGCCGGCGCCGGAGATCCCCATCCATAACCATAACCGCGAGCCTCTTCATCCTTGAGAATCACACGTTTAATTTGAGAGCCGAGAGCAATAAAGACTTGAATAAACTACACCGGGAGTACGGTTTCTTTTTTCACACCAGGGTGTTGAATGGTGCGTCGAGTAATCCCACCTCACTCTTTTTCTCGTGATTCTTAGTTTTTTTTACGCCTGAGTAAAGCCGGGAAGGACGAGGAGGGCGTCAAGTGTCGAGAGGACTCGAGCAACGTCAAGTGTTTCAGGCCCTCGACACTCTTCTCTCCTCTTTTATCCTCTTTGTGCCTGAGCTTAGTCGATGAAGCAACGATCATTTGATCCGCATTCCGCCATTCATAGTATGTTATATCGACTGTCCAACGTGCTTGAACAATGATGATGATCTTTGTTCAAATATTGAGATATTTAGTTGTCGATGATTATTCTGGACACTTTATGCTGCAGGTGAATTTCACGGTCTTATGATAAACCTGTTAATTGTAGGATTCCTGGTGCTTCCTTAATACAGAAAATTCGCATTCACCTCAGCTCCGAATGGACGAGTCGACGGACGGTGTGGCGTATCGGTTAATTAAAAGTCGAGAAGAGCTTCCACAAGCAGCCCTCCGCAAATCCTTCCCCAGAATTTTACTCCTTCAACCCTTCCTCGGGGCGCGGACCGCCACCGTATGCCTACTATAATCTGCTCCTACTAAGAATACCATTCCGTAATACATCGATAAAACTCGGAACAAGTCATGCCCAACTATCGTCCGATTCGCAAATCCAGAAACTGTCTTTTTTATAATCATTTAAAATCATCACAGCTATTTTCATTTCCATTGCAAATTTCATTTTCATTTCGACTCTGTACAACGTGGGTAACATTCAGTGCAAGAAATATCTTAAATGGTTGAACAATCGCCAACTCGTCGAGCTTCAGCTAAACTCCTTTATAATAATTGCTAGTTTGGTTGAAGTATAGATAATTCATATCCACGGGCACAAGGGCTGCTCGGATTAGCCCTCGCCCTTGAATCTCGCGTCTCGCGGGCTGTGGCACATTTATAAGCGGCAGCCGATGCCACATCCTTCGGTCCGTCGGCGGGTCGATATCAAATTGCCAGAGATAATTACGTTACGTTACGTTGCGATAGCAGCCATACCAAACGCCACCCGTAGTAGTAGAGAACCGCTAATGCCACACCGGGGCGAAAATTAATAAGGAAATCCTGACATCATTCTTGAAATCGTAGACACAAACCTATACCGAAGACGGGACCCATAACGACTATCAATTTACACCGCAGTGCAACTTTTTTTTTTCCACATTTTCTCAATTTCCTCCGCAATTTTACCGGCAAGATGTTTTCATCGCTTATGGGATAGCGAAGAAGTTATTGAAACGCGTTCGTGGGATCATGAGTTACGCAGACGGAGGTTTGACCCCGTGTAATTCAGTGGTACGTAAAAATGTGACTTCCAATTTGGAACGTAGCTTGACCGATTTCACTTTCCACTTTTCACAGGGATCTGACATTTTCCATTTTCGACTCGACCAGAGTTCTTCTCTTCGTTGCCCTGCTCCTGGACGTATATAGATGTGGCTGTGGTGGTCCTTGTGATCAATATTCCTTGCCCCCTTTGCCTTGGCTTACCCCTCCGGCGTGATACCCTTCCCCCCGCTTCGCGATCTCTCTATCTATCCATCCATCCATCTCTCTCTATTTCTATCTCTTTCTCTCTCACGTTCTCTTCTCACCCCCTACCCCTCTCTTCACCCCTCTCGCACCCTTGTCTTAATTAGGAGTCTGAATCTGCGGCGGACACGCGTAAGGGGACGAGGGCCAAGCCGACCCAGACGAACACACTGTCCGAAACATTATTCCCAACTTTGGCTTGCAGATAGGTAGAAGAGGTGCCCCCTACCCTCTACCCCATTGCTACATCTACACTTACCTACGTCCGTCCTGGTCGTTCTCCGCCACTTCTGTTACTGATGCTGATTTCTTTTTTTTATCCACATTTAACCCACCCTATCAGTGACTCGATTCCTTGATATTGAAGTTATTAATTACCCTGCCCAGCAGCTATGGTAATAATAATCGCGTAAAGAAATCATCCGCAGGATGCGAGGGAATGCGGAATCAACGTAGTCCGATAATTTCGTTTTTTATCCCTCTGGAAACTCGTGTTAGACTGATCAATATTCATAGACATCATATTATAGGAAATCTTTAGGGGATGAATATACTCTGCTATATAAACCCGAGTCCGTTGGTTGATGATGAAGTAGAATATCGAGGCTGCGTCTATTCATTAGATTTCACTGAGGATGAAGAGCTGGGGAGTAGAAAATGCGGCATTCTGAAACCACTGCAGCTGGGTGCACGTACATATTCCATAGCCCGTTTATCTCCGTTAGGTAAAAACTTGGAGGGAAAATTATTTGTCATGATTAAAATTTCAATCAACTTTACGAGCAGATTTTAACTCGAACTAATACTCATTTTTTCTGTTTCAGAGTTGTCCATCGCGCGGCGGGACTTTCCCCGCCAAATCATGAGCAAGGTAAGGGCAGCGAGGCAAGGTAGTTTGATTAGTAAATATGGAATTGATTCAACAAACGGTTGATGATCATTTTTCCCTCGTTTTTATTTTTCCCTCTTTTTCATTCTTCCGTTTCATTATCCCTTATGCGATCATAATTCCGTCGACTAAACCCCGATTAAATAACAACGCATTTGGCAAGGGGCACGAGCCCAGATCAGGCCAGGCTAGGCTAAGGGCAAACGGTTTATTCGTAGGTTAGTTAGTCCGGGTATAGTTACCACGGCAATCGACCCAACACTGCCGGACGCTATCGCGTGTCGTCTATGCCTTCGGTGCTATTAACCCACAACTGTTACACCCGCTGCTTCTTCAGAAATTCTTGATAAATCTATAACCCACGCTCGCAGTAGGTATCACTTTTATACTTGCCTGAGGAAAAGCTGAAAAATTTGGCAGTCATGAGAGAGAAAATATTTCGAGAATCTCCTTTAGCTCTAGATTCAAACCCATTAGAATACCTGGAAATTGCCTTGAGAAAATAGCTCTTCTATTCGAATCTACCCTTGAGATTGGCATGTAAGGTGGGGTAATTTTGCCCACCTTACCTCGCCTCTATACTTTGTTGATATATAAGTGAAGCGAAGCTCATTTGTAGGCCCTTTGCGCCGTCTGCTTCTCCTTCTCATTATGCATTGCACATGAGAAAACTTGGAGTCTCTGCTCTGCTCTGCTCTGCTCGGTTCAGCTCGACTCGGCTCTCTTCTCTCCAACGGAATTCTCTCGTTCTCTCCTCACCAGTGGCGGTGGTGCTGCTACTGCTGCTTCTTTATAAACTTTTAATGATGGCGAAGCCTAAATCGAAAGGTGCGCGCCACGCTACGTAAAATTACCAAGCATCGTCTATCGAATATCAATATATTTGGTTATTGGCTTTGCCTTTCTCCATACCATCCAGAACCTGGACTAACTTTTTCCCAAATTGCGTCGTTGACCTCTCGCCTTCTCCGACTTTCGTTTCGCTCCTAGAAACGATCATACGGACTTTTCCGACAATTTTTGCATCAGTAAGTATTAGAAGTCTAAAATTGATTCTTCCTTCCCAATTTCCTCAGCTCCAAATGTTTAAGATTCTAGTTTTTAATGAGAGGAGAGATTTCCCAGTCAATCTTAGAGACAAGTATTGAAAAAATCAGGAATCGTTTTCGATTTGCAACAAATCATTCAGCATTTACGCTCAACTGACTACCAAGTTGAATCAAACTTCTCACGAACTCGCTCTTCACTTACTGGCTAGAAAGCCATGCGTATCAACCTATAAACTACTTTTCAAACTTCAGTGTGTCTTCATGCAAAAGCAGTTAACTATTCGACGTGCCGAGATGCTCTATGCACGTACGCGTCAAGATTAACATTTTAGATCGGGCAAAAACAGAGTGCATGCTTCCCATCCGCAGCTCGTTATTAACTGCGTTCGTTCATCTATACTTTGTAAACAGTTCATTACCGGTATGAGCATAGATAGTAATAGCAGCTTTCTATCTAAAATAGAACTATACGAGCCACGGCAATGAGTATACGTATGTGCAGTGTTCAATTGTAAACATAAACCGCATTTACGTTAATTTGTAGTTACTATCCGTGGGGTCCGTGGGTCTGGACATTCCCCTTGAAACGGTCTTTCTTCCCATTTACGGGACGACCATTAGTTATGGTTTCTCAGGGACCTGGTCCAGGTCTAGAAAGATTTCTCGAACGTATTTGCACTCGTTGCAGTAGCTCGTTGCTGGTTTATCGATTTTCCTGAATCAAAAAGAGGTTCGAGTTTCTATTATAATGCATGAAGCCCTCGGTGAGTTTTGTAAAAAATTGTTCGTTCTTCGTTCAGCCAATTTCATGAGTTGATACAGTCGACTAAGGCTTACTAGAGAACTACGCGCGTGGAGGTACGTAGCGAGGAAGGCTGGTAGATTTATTCTAACTCTCTCGGCAAACTCTGCGGAGGTAGTCGTAGTCGTAGATTATTTCTTGACGTCAAATAAAGCAATTAGCATGTGCTCTGACCAGGGTCCGGGTTTCTGGCCCGGGTAATCTGGTCGGGGTCCCCGGCGTGTGCGACATCTTCATCAGGATGGCGAAACCCCCCGTTGTCCCTGTTTCTCTTCCACCATACCTTCCACCATCTACCACCTACCACCTACCTGACCCACCCAAACCCATCCACCTACTTGGTCACGTGACCCACCACCCCTGTTGCCGCTACCCCAGAGACAAGGGGCGCACATGACACGCGGTAGCTCGACTCATGGTACGCAGTCTATGTAAGTGTGTGTGTAGTACAGGTCGTTACTTCCAAGGGAAATTCAACAAAGGCTGACCTCAGCGCAGGTAATGAATGTTATATAACCCTTTTAATGCCTTACGCCTCTTAGATTTTTCAGAGGGCTGAGAGACCCCCGCCTTCTCGTTTCCTCTTTTCCTCTTTTCCTCATTCCCTCATTCCCGGGGTTTTCCTCTCTCGCTCTTTACCTCGCGTTGCGTTAGAACCAGCGAGTGCCTCGCTATGAGAAGAGGTTGAGCCTTGGGGGCAGGTAATTATGTGGCGGACGTAAATTAAGCTTGTTTAGATTGGGATTTTTATTAAGGACCTTTATAAAAGAGGGATAGTAAAATGACGCGCGAAACTCTTTGCCCTCACGGTCCAACGCCTCTGGCCTTTTCCAAAAACCTTCATCAAATAAAAACCTCCTTCGAGAAAAGTCCTCCTAAATTATTATCTCATCATTTCCTATACCACGGTTATCATACGCACACCTATTACTCACCCGATTGAGGGGGTCAACCTTTGGGGCTACAATATATATATATAATGTACATATATCGAACTCTCGTAATCGACACTCTTATGTCCCTCTGCGAGGCGCGATGTAGCGTCGAATGGGTGTCGGGGGGGATCGCCAAGGGTGCATTTCATCTTCGCCTCCGTCAGACCAGAGACCGATCGACTCCTTCGGGTAGGAGATCATCAATCTTTTATCGAACACCTGACGTCGATGCTTGACGTACCAATCGGCAAATATCACTTCACTATATTTCCCGATCTGTGGAGTGTGGACTCCCAGCTCTCTCACCTTCCTTGATACATCATTTTCAAAACTAAAAAAAGGAAAGAAAATAAGATATAAGATTACTCGTTTGATCTCTTGGCGTACCGCTCTGTCTCCTCAACTCGTTTCCAAGTATATATATAAGTACTATCTACATAATTTCAAAGTAAGAAACAACGCACGAGAACTTCGCGTTATAAATTTAAAACACCAACCGCGTCCCAGGCGGTTTCGAAGCTGCGCGCTTGCATACAAAATAATCCAGAAAAACGTCGAGACGATGGGGTAGGGCCGGGTATTTTTGCGGCTAACGCGGTATAATTTAACCGGGTAATACACTTTACCCCTTGGCACTACACACACATGTATACATCGATACTGCTAGCTGTACACTCGAATTGGGGGTTGGCTGATGCGTGCGGCCACGTCGACGCGGAAAGGACTATTTCCCTTTCTCCGCTCTAAGGGCTAAGCTCAGGTGTTCTTCGGGGTAAATAGCTGGCATCATCGTCAAACTCTGATAGATGTAATACGTCCACCCAATACACTTTCCCCGTATTCCGCGTGGGAAAAAGCCTTCCGCAAAATGTCTGATTAACGTCTGATATATTCTCGCCTTTTTGACAATTTTTTTTTTTCTATTTTTCTTTGGAAGAAATAAACGAGAATGAATTACTGTACGAAGCGTCAAGTAAGGGAAGACCGGCTTTATGAAGGGAGGATGGAATAATTCTCGGCATTCACGTGCGTGTAAACGGTCTTTTGTTACCGAGAGACAACTTGACCGCGGTCCAAACTGCGAATTTTCCCAAGCCTCGACGGTGGTGGCAGTAGATAGGCGTATATTCGAGTGGGTATAGGACGTAGTGTGTGCAGTGTGTGTAGTAGGAAAGCGGAATTACAAAAATAACACTTTCCCAGCCTCCGCCGACTGCTGCCACACCGCAGTTAAGTAAAATTAAGCTAAAATTTCTGACCACCGGGCGATATATTCACCCTTTCTCTTTGGGGCTTTCCAGGGTGATGTCCGGCTCCGGTTTTGGTATCGCGGCAGAAGGGGTATGTTTCACTTCACACCGTGCCTTTTCCGCTCGCCCTACCGACGTTAAATATTTACTTTTTAATGAATATGCAAATATAATTATTTACGCGCAATTTATACGTTTTTACACGCCTCGCACGACACTTAACGCCCTCGTCCTCGTCCTCCTCCTCTTCCTCCTCATCTCGTCCTCGTCCTCAGCCTCGAGTGTTTATCTTGTAAACGACGTCCTCCTCTCTTATTCCGCGCTAAGTAGGTACCTGGCCCAAAGTGGATCCGTGGTTACGCCGCGAGTCCTTCCAAAGAGTAAAGTCCTCTTTGATGATCGCTAACCTCTTCTGGTCCTACATTTTTCCTACGGGAATGCAGCTTACCTAAGATTAACTCTTCCTCCGTGTATAGGTACAGTATATGGCTACCTATAGTATATGTGTAATGCCTACACCAATACCAACACCACCGCTTTATTCGAGCCCGTATCTACTTTGGCTCGGTATCACGAATCATATTTATAAGGTCGGAGAGAACGTGGCGGTGAACAGCTAGAGGTTCTCCTCCTGGAATGAACCT
The DNA here is from genome assembly GCA_944452935.1 of Rhogogaster chlorosoma. NCBI lineage: Eukaryota > Metazoa > Arthropoda > Insecta > Hymenoptera > Tenthredinidae > Rhogogaster > Rhogogaster chlorosoma. The sequence continues at coordinate 23,533,592 of OX101800.1, read as the reverse complement.
TTAACGTTAATTATCTGGCGGGTGGTAAGAGGGGCCTTGGGTGGCAGCATCAAAGAACCAAAGTGTTTAGCTGCAATATCTTTCCACCGTGGTGCACATCGAGAGGTCAGGAGTAGGAGGGGTGTATATCTACCTCAGTTTTCAACCCCCGCTTTAATAACCGCTCTTTCCTTACGAACCGCCCGTCAGACTACGCCAAAACATTTCGAGGATGTTCCGACGACGATGTATCCTTCCCGAATCATTCCAGATAAAGTTAAAAGGAATTTGTTTTTCGAATTATTATATGAAACATTTTTTTTAGTTTTCCAAAGTTCGTAACGACCCGAAAGCTCGGCGTGCCCCGTGTAGCTGGGAGGCAATTTTGCGAACAAATAGGAAGTCTAGCAGACGAGCTCGAACTACCGACCTATTTTATCGAGCAATATACGTATACAGTATCGAAGATACACTCGAAAGTAGTGCGTTCCCGAAATAGGCATAGGGAAATAGATTCGCAGCCGTTCTCCACCGCTCTATCCGATATAAATTGCTCCTATTCCATATCCCTCTTTGACGTTCTAGCCGACACCCTCCCTATTCGTGCCAAGGCTCGACTCTAGAACTGGTTGAAACTTTCATCACACAAATAACGCCTTCGACGCGATCGAATTGAGCGTGCCTCACGCACTCGGGATCAAAAATCATGCGAGAAGCTAGATCCTCGCTGAATCAGCCAAGCCTTACGTCGGTTAGTCAGCGGGGCTGGACTTCACCCGGAATGTTAGTGAAAACGAGTAAAACCATCGGCGAAAATATATTCAAGAGTTTCCAATTTGCGGTCGTGGCTCGAGGGGGGAAGTAGGGCGAAGTAGAATGGGCTCTATTATGGTAATTATATGATAAATACAACAAGGCCTTAGGCGCTGTCTTCCCCATCTTCGAGAGTCCCAGCCTGGAGTCTCTTCCATCAGTGGCAGGAATCTCACTCGACTCAGTTCTCCTCTCCTCTCTGTCTCCGGCATGGCTGGCGTGGCTGGTGGTTTGGTTTAAAATACGCCTCCTCTTGGTGGAATGCAATTAATCTTACTCTCTGGTAAGGCTCAAGGTAAGGTGGGCGAATTCGGAACGGAAGGAGGAGCCCGGAGGAAGAAGTGTTACCAACTTAATGAAGTACGACTTCTGATGCGAACGAGGAGAGGAAGATGTAAGGAAGGTGTAAAGATGCGAGGAGGCGATGGTTGAGGACGGTGGAATGAATACCATCCCACTCTATACTCTTCGCTAAACACTCACTCTCATTGTTACGCTAGTTAACTTCCTTCGGTACATTTCTCGAGTATAAATTAGACGAATTATAGCACCAGATTAAACTCCATCAAGGCATCTTCTTTTCTCTCTTCGGGGATGGAATGGCTGTTTAAATCCGCCATCACACACTCTCTTCGCAGTTTTCAATCATGATCTTTGAACAAAGAGTCTGGAATTATTATCGCAATCGTTTTGATCGTATTGATGCATGTTTTATCAGAGTCTCGAAGGACTCGTCCCTAGCTGAATCGCGTCTCTTCCTTCCTCCCTCAGCGACTTTGCCACTCTCAACCCTCTCCGCTTGAGCAAAAGCCGCCACAACACACTTGACGTCTTCCGTTAAAGGTTTAACCCCGTCTCACCCTAGCAGTTCGCCTTCCATTGAACGGATCATCCATCGATGCTGAGCAGCTTGCTTGGTGTAAGAACGAGCCCACTTCTTCTTCTTCTTCTTATTTTCTCCGTTTTTTCTTTCTTCGACTTTGCTGTGATTCCATAAAGAAATCTTCTGTCCGTATCAATTTTTTGCTCTCGGTTAAAATACCAGACGCAGAACCTGGGTCCAGACAATTGCGCGGTGTTCATGTGAACTTGATAAAATAACACATACTACGTGGTACTTCTAGCAGAGCTAATAAGGACATGGAGAAGTAGTGATGGTGGAGGCGAACGGGGTATGTAGAATCATTATAAATAGTCATAATTACAACAGTCGCGTGTGCTTAATTCAATTACGCTGATTAACGTGGTACGCTGCACCCTCCCGCGTGCCCACCTCCAGCTTCCAGTCTCTAGCCCTCAGCCCCCAGCATCCAGCCTCCAGCCTCCAGCCTCTAGCTCCAACCACCCTATCTTCCTCTCTCTTGCGGGCCAAACCCGCATTGCCGCGAACGGCTCCCGAGGCGGCTGCAGGCAAGCCAGAGCGAGTAAAATATACGAGGATGGCTAGGACGAAGGTATAAGGTGCGGTACGGTATCCTGGCTAGGATCCCGGCTGCGCTCTAGGTATTATGCTTATGCATAGACAAGTTATAGCGCAGCTAATATGATTATCTCTTCGACGGCGAGGCAAACCGGTACCTGTACAGTAGCCGATTGTCTGGCGATGTAGCGAAAGCGACTATACTTCTGATCTATATGCGAAAAGGGGTTGCGAATTGTGAATTCTATAATCGTGAAAGTTGCGTTGATTTTAGAAAAAAACAAAGTGAAAAAAATTGAAGAAAAAAAAAAAAAGGATGGGAATGAAAGAAAAAAAATTAACGGACTTCGGGGGAGATTCTTCTGATGAAATCCGTGGTGAATTTGTCGCGGCTTGGATCGAACCCGAATAAATTAGTCCCCTCAAACGGGCGAGATATAAAATTTTGAATATGAATGGCCAGTTTTGCATCCGTAATAAGCACTTATTCCAGAAACAAAGCACAGCTGACGAGAACATATGTAGATGAAGGGAGGTAGACAGGCTGAGATAAGGAAGACAGCGGCAGTGGCGTCGCCTCCGGGGACTTTGTTGGAAATTTTCAAGGAACTTAACTCGAATTAGTAGAAAATTTCGTACTCACTGGGAGCTAAATGTCATTTGTTACGCGATCTAAATGAAGTGCGAGTCGCGTCGCTGAGTCAAGGTGCTAAAAAAAAGTCTAAAAACATATTTTCATTTTTTTCTTCCTACTTTTTCATTTTTTTCGTACTCAGATTTAATAACAATATTGTCAACGTGTAAGAACTACGTGTTGCAAGAGTGGCAAACCGTATGGTTTTAAAGCTTTATATGCCTTTTTTTTTAATTTTTTTCTAGCTTGGAAGTCCATTCCGTTCGGAGAACGAGCTTTTGCAAGGCGCCTTAGCCCTGGGCGAATTTGAATGAAATTTAGGAAACGTTTAACTAGAGTTAGTGTGAAATTGTACGAGTTATACGATTCGTCGCGAGATCTAAGGACGCGGAATTCTTGGTATTGAGATAATTTGAATGATTGAATAAATGTCGGATGCCGAAGCCTACATCACCGGCAACCTCGATGCCTCTTCGTTCAGAAAGTAGACGAGAGGAGAGGAGAGGAGCGAACCAAGGATGAGAGGACGAGAGGAAGAGAGGAAGAGAGGAAGAGAAGACCTCTCATCTCGTCTATCCCTCCCGCTAAACTCATTACCCGTCGGTAATTCCATCAATGCTTTAAGCTCGGAAGGTCTCTTCAAGAGATGTATCCACGTACATTCACATCCCTCGTAGAGCGCTGATCTGGTCATAGACAGTTTCCAAATTGGTCCATCGACACCGAAGATTATAATAAAATTTAATCTCGGAGATTACCGCCAAAGGATTCCTGAAATAATGAGATAATTCTAAGCGTTGAAGAGACGGGATGTCATTTTCTGTGAAGTATGGAATCGTGAGTCCTGCGGTGGATTTTTTTTTTTTTTTTCACCCGCGAATTTTTAAACAGAGTTTTCCGGTCCTCTGATAACCGACAAAAAATTATATAGCCGAGAAATGAATTGCAGAAAATTCAATGTAAAAATTATGTAAATGCCGTTTAGATCTGAATGGGGTTCGAGTGAGCAAGGTTACAATTAGGCAGGAGCCAATTCAATATCGAGGGCTATTCGGGGAATATTCAACAGGAAAATATTAAACGCTCTGCGGTTCGCCTCCAGTCCCGATGAATACCAATAAGTATTTCAAATATTGGCCATGTAATTGTAACTGTTCGTTGACTCTCTTACAATTACTCAAAGTGGCTTACTTGCAGCCTCCGAGTGGCCTACTCGTACGTGTACATACCCACGTAGCCGGGCACCAATTACTCCCCTCAAGAGCCACTCGTTTCATTTAATTCGTTTAAAAATCGTGTCGAATTTACTCACAGCGGATTATACTTCAAGAGAGAGAGAGAGAGAGAGGGAATGAAAAAAAATGGAAAAAAACAAATCCGTTGGCTCGCTAATATTTTCAGCCTCCAGCTTCGTATAATACACATATAATAAAATCAAAGCAACCGCGGACGTTTTAACGCGTTATAAATCCGCCCATTTACGATTAATCAAAGCTCAAAGGTATACGTAGAGCTACTCCGGCGATGAGATGAGCAGGGAAAACATTTTTCCTCTCCTTCTTCTTTTTTCTTTCATTTTATTTCCCAAATTGACCAGCAGCATGCCTTTGCATATTCCAATGCGAGAGAAACTTTACTGGCGGAACCTCCATCTCATCTTTCTAGATTTTTCTCAGAGGCTGACGTGAAGTGAACGTTCGCTGTCCGCTAATTTAATAAAAAAACTCCCCACCGCATAAGGGAAAAAAAAAGGAGGAAAAAAATGTATATATAACGTACACCAATTAACGGATTCAAGTTGCCATCATCTGCAGGCAGTTCAAGTTCCCCAGACGTGGCGGGGGGCTGAGGGGCAAGATGTACGCTGAGCGAAAACCGAGGTGGTGAAAGCTGAAGTTGCGGGCGACTCCTGTCATTAGCTAAAGCTTCAAACGATTTGGCACGAAAGTTTAAAACTCAACTCACTCCGGTATACGCGATCCTTTGGAAATATTTCACGATTTACACGAGCCATGATCGCCATGGTCGTTAATTCGGGCGAGACATTTTTCCCGACCTTTTGACGTATGAATAGACGTATAGCCAGGTATACTAGTAGGCGAAGGGAGCTGGATGTGGATATATAAATTTCTGAATCCGAGATCCACTTTGATTGTAGAGCTACCGGCACTGTTATTACCGTCATCGTATTTTCTCATCAAGGGTTCAATCCATCACAGTATTAGACGTGCACGATACAATTAAGAGCCCATTTTCATCCTTCTACTCGCACGCAGCCTCCGGACGGAAATTGCTCTCGAGTGATCCGTACGAAACACTGTACGACACGAAGACGCACGTCACAAAGGGATGAGAAGACGAGACTCGCTTAGTCGATGCTTATTAGTAACCCGAGATCGTCCCGTCCATTATACATTCCGATTTCAGGATAACCCCCAACCGCTACGACCCAGCCGACCTCAGGGGTTCTCCGACTGTCACCCTCACCCTTCTATCGCCTCATCATATAAGATTGAGCATTGCCAGTGATGACAGCTGATTCAAGGGTGTACCTCAACTCTCAAGTGCCCTTCGAGCCGCGACTATCGTGCATAAATATCGTGTTGCAGCTCTCCAGATCATCCTTTCATCCTTTTTTTGGTTTCGCAGTGTCCTTCTTCTTCTTTTTCACGAATATCGCTGAAGCGAAACCCATGGACAATGATGGAAATGAACGTGGAAACTGTTTTAACTTTTTTCCTATCCTACTGCAGTTGGTCCTCATCAATTGACCGGGCAGTGACCAGTTTTTTGTTCGCTGGTCTCCGATCGCCGATGATTATATCCCGGGCGCATTTTGCCGGCAAACCTTTCCCCGCTTTCGAGAGCGACAGGGGCGATTATTTGCTTCGGTTTTTACATTCCGATATCGCTTTATCCGCACAGACTGGGTCCCTCCCGGCCTGTAGAACGACGGAATGATGAAATGCAGTTGACGACGGTTATCAAGTAACGCAGTACGTCCCACGATTTATTCTGCCTCGTCTCACATCAGAGGGCGACTGATTTATACCTCGGTGTATATAGATCTACAAGCGCGGTTAATTAATCAAAACTCTAATCAAATAAATAAAAATTTAAAACAAGCTCGCCTACACGTAGCCCCTGCTCGGCATTTAACGATGACAAAAAATGTAGGAGTAAATTCAGGAGGTATATACCTATCGGTAGTAAATAATACAATTCGACGAGTCATTTAATTACCGGACAAATTGGAAATCGATGGTATACCTCGTTCGGGATGATGTAATATGGGTAAAGTCGTAGGATGCGGGAAGCGCAATTTTAATCAACCAAATCGAGACTCTCACTCTGCCCCCGGAATTCTCGGTGTATATAAATCCATAAAAGTTTATTGGAAGCCAATAATCGCGCGAGCTTGTGAGCCAGCCGATATCTGGCTAGTTTTCACACTGTAAAAGTTCGCGTATATGAGAGGGGTGGCAGGTGCGCGTGCATGCGTGTAGCCCTCAACAGGTGGTCACTCGGTGGGTTCATCGTGGCGGGCCGGCCGGTGGTCATCCATCCATCAAGAGCTTTGTGCCGCAAGAGAGGGAGAGGAGAAGAGAAGAGAGGGTGCCGGTCAGAGGGCAGCCAGAGGGCAGCGAGAGGCTGTCTCTATATGTCAGGATAACACGAAGCGCGTTTACCCGTGCGAACTGCTTTTTTATCGTTCCGTGAAACCCTCATCTGATTAAATATTTCGGTATTTTTATTTTCTTATTTTTTTGTACAAAAATTAAAAATGCCAACTAGGTATATAATATCGATTGTGATTATTTTAGCAGTTAAGGGTGAATTTTTGCGAGATGAAAATTTTCTGCTAAAGAAGGCAGACGCGATTTTCTCTACTCGAGATTTTATCAAGGTCCTTGTGGCTGTGGTGGTGCTGGTCTTTTTGTGGCAGTGGCAGCGGTGGTGTTTGAGAATAAAGGCTCGGGGATAAAACATTTTTAATATAATTAAGTAGAAATCCTGGGTCCCTTCTGCCCACGGCGGTCTGAGCTTGAGCTCTACGGCTGTAAGAAGGGTTGTATTCAGCCTGCCTCCGGGGCATGTTAATGCACTCGCAGATCTTAGCACTTACACTCCAACACGCTCAACTCTCTCTCTTCTACCCCCAGATCCCATCCCCCATCCCCCATCCCCCATCCCTCAAACCCCAAACCCTGAGCCCCATCCAGCCATTTTCTCTTACTCTTAAACTACCCCGACGCTCGGAGAGGCAGGCGGCGTCGCCTTCAGCCTCCAGAGAGCTTTCACGGAGGACGCCTTAAACCCGGATCTCGGCTTTACAGGACCTATAGCCGGTTGCGATTCCCGCAGAATGCACGGGAAACTGTTTTCAGTCAGTTTCTTCGTCATTCTATTTCAACATTTCAAGACTCAGCCCTTAGCGGAGGGAAAGTCTCAATTCAAGTATAGGCAGTTGAAAAATCACAAGTTCCTGTACTAATCAACGAAATAAATTCGCTCAGAGTTAATTAAAACCAAAATCAAACGTCTAAAAGCCACTTTTAATCCTCCACCATTAATGTATCTCAGATATCAATCATCGTCATTACATCAATTGCATTTTCCTCATTTTATACCCTGACGAAGATAAATAATTAACCAGATAACTAGCAGACGAAAACTATAGCCTAGATTTTCGAAGCAAAATCGCGACGAATCGCGAGGCAAATCTCGAGCCAACGACCTGCACCGTCCTGTTACTTCTGCGATGAACAATGGCTTCGTTAATTAAGATTTCTTTTAGCCACCGACTCACACCAGGTCGCCTATAGACGTTGGCGAATGCCCGAAGCCTTAGTGAAGAGATTCGCTCGTGCGTACCGGACGTTTCTCTAATTTAATAATCTCGAAATTTTGGGAAATAATCATTTCACGTTATTTAATTCCGGCTTTATGTTGCTCAATTTTTATGACGAATTGGCTGGAAGTTTCGCCTACTCAATCCTCAGAGGTGAGGATCTGATAACAAGGAGAACCTCGCGGTTTACGTCTTACAGGTCGTCGAGCGTCGCGGCGCTGTGCGTTACATTATTTAGAGGGCCGACGCCGACGTTGCCGCATGCTAATCACTCGACCCAGATTGAATAATTAATCAGTATTCTTTCCCTTCTTTGGGTCCACCCCGCTCGCCTCCTTCTTCTCCTCTCCTCTTCCTCTGCCCTTGCCTCTGTTACCTCGCGGCTCAAGCCACACCGGTCTACGTGACAGTTTTTTATTACCAGAGACGTTCTTATTCCTTCATCAGGGCTGCCATTATCCATGCATGTATGCAACTTTGTTGAATATTTAATTTCTATTCAAATTCGGCAATTACCTTATAGTAGTGGGTATATCTCGTCTGCAAGGTATGTGCGGGCTAATCGTGATCAACGTAGCGAATGGTATTCTTAAGAGGGTGAAATTCGTCTGTAGCTATATACTTGTGATATTCCAAGCCCCGGATCTGTAGTACGTAGGTATGGATATGAAAATTTTCCGGGATGACGTTGGAACAAAATATCGGCGTTTTGGAATAAATATTTTTTAAGCGATTCAAATATTTGCATAATACGACGTGACGTCAGAATTAGCCAAGTGATAAATCGTTCCACTGGGAATAGTTAACGTTTCCCTACATCAATCTTTACCGTAAAGATTCGCATCCCCCTTCCTGTTCTCGCGGCCCGTTTTCCCGGAAGACCGCGTGAAGGAAAAGAAAAATCTATGAAATTGATTGAGACAAGCCCGAGCGTTGATGGATTCAACATATAAACTGATTCATCGCTATTTAACAAGGTGCCGCGGGATCGGTGACGGGAAATAAATGAAGCCAACGGAAAATACTTAACCACCTGCGCCCACCTGAAACCAACCCCCTAATTATCAACAAATCCATTCGAATTAAATCGCTTACATTAGAAAAAGTCATCAACTACCCCTGCCAAGAAAAATCTCTCTCTATCTTTCTCTAAAAGTCGCATAATTGAAAGTGAATTGTTGAATAGATAAATGAAAGGCGCAGAATAAAATTCCACATTTTTTATTCCCACTACCAAAATTGATTCAAATTCTATCAATACCACAAACCCTTTTTTCATTCTGTTTTTTTTTTTTTTTATATATAGTCTCTTTTGTCAAAAAGGATGAAACAAGAGAAAAAACCGCAGACGAAAAATGTCGGAGGTAGATATGGTTAACCCGAGGTCATCGGGGGTCATCGCGAAGGGCCACCATAACCACCGAAAGAGCCCTCTGCTCATAAAATATTAGCGATGAGCGAATTGAGAGGGGTGGGCTAAGTATTAATGAGGTGAATTAAAAGTTTCGCGTTTTTTGCTTGCCGAATCGCCACATGGGGATGGGTGGGGTCAGTCCTGAAGGGTCCGAGGTATAAGGGTAGGATGTTACTTGCACTCACCTGGGAAAAAATCATCTTAAATATTTCACAGTGTAAAGACATCCCTTCACTCATTTTCGGCCCTTTATTTTTTCCCGAGTTCTACGTCCATTTGAAAGACAATTTTTTTACAGAAGAAATTAGAGTTTTTTTTTTTTTATCTTTAATTTCGTATTTATGAAGTTTGAATAAACGTGTAGGGATAACCGAAGCAGGGTGTGGGATTTCATTTTGTATTTTTGATTCCTTTTTTTCGTAGTTTTTTTTTTTTTTTTTCGTTCTGTTAAACAAGCTTCTATTCCCTGCTTGAATGCATTTTAAATACGGCGTAAGAGTGACACGAACACCTGTCCCCGCCAACCCACGGATAAAGTACCATTTAATGGATCCTGGCCCACCATCCCTACGGTGCGACACCCTCGTCTCTCGTGTCACTCTCTGCTGCATTTTTTCTCTCTTTCTAAAATTGCCGCTCGCTTCTTTCCCTCGCCCTTCGCTTTCTAGCCTCATAAAAATGACTTTTCAAAGACTGGACCACCGCTTAATCTATTTCCCCCAAAAACCTACACAATCTCCAACATCCCTATCATCACATTTCAGTTTATGCCCTAATGATCAGGGCTGAACGCGCCCTTGAAAATCGCGGCCTTTTCTTTGACGCGTTCGGAGGGAAAGCGGGTATTATACCTATAGGTGCAAGGGATTATTACATAGGTACAAGAGATTCGAGGCAGTTCAGGGTTCACGGTTCAAAGTGGTGCGCCGTGTCAAGCTGATGCATACATGAGAGACGAGGCGTTAGCATAATGTCACTGGGCCGTCGGCAACGCGTATGTATATCCACCTACACGACTTCCTTTTTCCCCCTTCGCCCCAAGCCACTGTACCTTAGTACTTTGTGTGCAAATTACGCCCGGAGACGAGACAGAAGAGAGTAGGCAGCTTCGTCGCTCGTTCGACTCACTTGGAGATGAGCGTGTGGCAAAGCGTGCAGAAGGTGTAGCAGCGAGGGTAAGGTGAAAATCAACAGGGCTATAACATACGCGGTTTATAGTCACGTGTAAAAAAATGCGATGAAATCAAAGTTCTACGAATCATCGGGTTAAAGGAGCGGATCAATTTCATTTCATATAAGTCTAGGTAAATGGGAGTATAAAGGGTGCCGGTAACATATGTTGGGATTTTTTGGAAGATTGGTAAACTTGGGTGCTCGCGGGAGGACGAGTGGTAATATAGAAATAAAAGAAAGTTAGGGAAAGAGTGAGTAGAGAATATGGGGAGAATAAGAAAAAATAAGGAAACATTGCAGCAAGATTATACCGCAAGCCCTCCGACCAACGGTAACCGTCTCGTAGACCTCGCCTTCACCCTCAACAAGCCCTCAAATTAAGTTCCCGCGTCTCTTATGTATATGAGGCTGGCTCCGCACTGAATCCAGGAGCAACAGAGAAAGGATTCTTATTATTGCTCTTAAGGGATTTCGTATTGCGCCTCTCTTCCTCTCGCCCCCATACCCCCTCTCTAGTTAGTAGCAGGGGTTGCTGCCTGCCTGCATCATCCACCGCCACCAACCCTCGTTGTAATAACAGAGGCTTGTTGAGCCTGCCTCGACCTCCTAGAGCTACTTGGTATGTCGGACCGCTTGCGGCTGCGGCTTGCTCTTTAGCGCTTTATTGCTACGGGTCGCGCATTCCCAAAATCCAAACTGAAATCCGCTCCCTTTCACGCGATCTCGACACACCACACTATAAATGTAATTTTAACACACCTCTCTACGACCTACCGATACATATATACACGTACAGGTACATCCATACCCTGCGCACTTGCCAGACGATGCTCACCTCGCAATTGGCAATCGCGATTCAACCAAAACAGCGTTGATATTGAGATCCGCGAATCTGCAGTGAGATTCTTCGTCATCACTGAGAAAGACATTCGCTTTTCATTCTGGAAACGTTTTTTCCAAAACTCCGATGCATTAGGAGTTTTCAATATATATGGGATAGGTCCCCATGAGAAGTGTCTTGATTTTGCGAAATGATGTATCGTTAAACCAAAAATATTTAAAAAATAGAAAAGATGAAAAAAAAAACCGTGTTGAATGTTTGGAAATTTCGTAGCTTTGACAAACACCTAATCTGAGAGCAGTAAGCAGCACCTTGACACTCGTTTCAGTTTCTTGGCAGTAGTTTGGTACCTTGGTCGTTCGTAGACCGCGGTATTCCTATGGCTGAGTTTCGGTGGAAGAGCGAGAGGGAGAAAGAGATGGAATTATAGAGAAAGAGATAGGGGGAAAGGGAAAGATTTCTCGCCTGGGAGAATAGAGAAATGCTCTCTCGCCGTTCCCTTGGAAAACAAGACATTTATAAACACCCACCGCGAGATTAGATTTGTTAAGATAATGGGGGTGTTGGTTGGAAGGAGGCGCCTTACGGGCTATACTATACTCTTACTATCGCAGACATTGCAGCCACTCGAGCTTAATCCAGAAGATGACGTTTGTGCGAGGAAGATGAAGACGCCTAACGGTTATTAGGATATACCTCTCGGCTCATTCGCCCCACTATCACAATCAGTATAGCGCTTGACTATACGCGAAGCTTACTTCTGTAGGATATACCTCGTTTTATTATCACGGGATAAAACCTCTGAAAGCGAATGTTTAAATAATGATTTTCACTTCGTTTTCTCCTCTCGTTGTGTGATCCCCAGAGTATGTGTGCGCAGTTTCCGTAAACAGAAGAATGAGAAAAAAGCCTGTGCCCTTTTTTTTATTCTTTCTCTTTCCCTTTTTTTTTTCAATTTTTTTTTTCTCTTGTTGCGGGGTCAGGTTTTAATAAAATTAAATACCGTATATACACAAGTCGAGGAGGTCCCTTCACGTATATTCGAGACATAATTCATGCGTGGAATGTGTAACGGGTAGAGAACCCTTTTTCCGCCGAGTCAAGGGTCGGGGGTGAAATGGATAAAAAAAATCTAACGCAAACGCGTGTTTATCTTGAGATTTGTTGCCGTCTGTTCTCGATATTTATTGGCTGGAAGCTGCAAACGGGGACGGAGAAGCCTGGCGGGAACATGCGCTCTGACGGACCGTTAAATTTTATTATGTTTTTTCACCGATGCCGAAATAACGCCATCCTTTCTCTCTCTCTCTTTCTCTTTTTCTCTCTTTCTCTTCCTCTCTTGAACAACCTCTTTATACCTGTATACATATACTCGGCTGTGGCCTCTCGGCGTTCAACGGGGCGAATCACCGCCATCGTCTTCCCGCTGGCTCTTACAAACAGGATTATTGAATAAGTTTCTCACTACCACAGAAGGAGAAAAATAAATAAAAAATAAAGAATAAGAATGAGATCATTCTGAAATAAAATAAAAGAAAAAAAATTATATAGTTGAACGAAAAACAAATCGTCTCCGAGTAAAATATCCTCTCATACGTGGCACGGAATATCTTTTTCTTCTCTATGTGGTAATTAGGATATGCGGTTGTACGAGCTCACGATCTTTAAGACAAGACATGGCCCGAGAGAAACCAAAAGAGATTCCTTTGCTGAGAAGAGCCTAGAGTCATGTAAGGGGCGCCTCGAAGGCGTCGATGGCGTGACAGATTGCCCCCAGTATTTTCCACCACATACATCATCGGCACCCGCCAGCCCTTAGTTCTACTCGGATACCCACCACCGTCGTCTCTCTTAATTGGCACCGCCAGATATCGACGTGAAATTTCGTACCCCAGAGAAGACTACATCTCACCGGAATACCAGATTACAAGATTTCTAAATTTTCCGGACTACCTATGTGTGCATAAAGAGATCTATCTACCAATCGGATCCCTCTTCACGCTACACTTCGATCCGAATCGTGTCTGTTTGCTCCGCCGTAGGTATAAGGCATAGGCAAAGTATCGAGTATAAATAAACTCTCTTTTTCTCTCTCTTTGGTTCTGCTTCCGCCGGAGGAGCACTTGATTCCACCTTTCGGCTCTTTGAGTTCGGGACTCCGGGACTCCGGGACTCCGGTCACTTAGCACAAATATTTATCGAGGGTTCGCTGGCACTACTTTTCCTGGAGTCTGGGACCCCGGTTCGAAGTAGACGCATCGTCAGTCAGTCAGAGGTAGCGGAGGTAGAGTAAGAGAGTCGGAGTCAAGGGACCCCAGTTCCTGGTTTGGCAACGTGTAGGTAGTACCCCGGCCCATGCCTGGTACCTATACCTACGTATCTCTCCCGTTGCCGTTCTTTGATCCGCCCCACGAACCCGGAGTTTATTCAGCTCAGATTATTTACGCTTTTAATTACATTTCACAAAGCCAACTCGCCCGATCCAAGCTATAGGAAATACCTCCACCGTCGACAGAATTCTTTGAGCGCGTCGGGCATATTTTTCAAATATTAAATGAATATACTGCAGCGGGGTCGACCCTTATTGGAAAACCGATATGTTGCTAGGTTTTTAATATTATTATCATAATTAAAGTTCAGCTGAAACTGCCCAATGAGTTTTTTTTTTTCTTTTTTACTAAAAACAAACCTGTTGCACGACGTACAACAAAAACTGTATAAAAATCGTCAGGAAATATGAGCTTTTGCCTTTTCTACTCCTGCACGTACCTACCGCACGTTCCCTCCAAAGTTCCTCGAGAACGAGCGTTACCTATCCTTTAATCAAGAAAAAATGTAATATAAACTGAAAACTATACTGGGGGGTGGCGGCAAGGACGAGGGTAGGAAAAAGAGTAAACGTGCCCGTGGGTCGCTGCTGTTTCTACTGTAGGGCTTACCAGAAGGGGATCGACTACTGCCTCCACATCACCCGCGACCACATAGGGAGGAACAAAGGGAGTTATCGCGACGGAATTTTTCTACCGTCAAGACGGAGGAATGTAAATCATGCGTTCCTTTTTTTTTTTATCCGGGGGTAGAGAGTTGCCAACGTTTACGTCCAGTCGATATAGGCATAATGTTAAAACAAAGCTCAAATTACTGGACAGAAGATGATAAAATGCAGCCATTTTCAGGACCGATATATGTGTGTATCGAGGATTTTTATACACCAGACCCCGGGCGAATCCATTGTTTGTAACATCGTGTTCTGATAATCTCCGAGAAAGCTCGCTCCCCGGTTATTTGTTGGAGTCATGCGGATTTATGAAATGGCAATAAAATTTATATGACGTACTAGCACGTTAGGGGTGGGTTAGGCTAGGATTGATGTTAGCACGGCTCACCCGGTGCTCAACCGAACCAGTTTCCCTGAGGCTACGTTTTCATGTAAACTCCTCCTGGCCCGGGGGCAAGAGTTGTAGAAATTTTGAAATCGAGTGGAAATAGAAAAACTAGTTTTTAGTTACGGTATATATTATGGAATTTCCTGTTATTTCCATAATTTTACTCATAAGTGCCATTATAGGCTTGAGTCGAGCCATAAACCCCCCTTCTCGCGGCATTCGCGGCAGTTAAAACTTTACCCAATAATTCATCTCTGATTATTATAAATCATTTTTAAAATAAGTATTTAATCCTTTCGTTCGGTCCTGCTGGGGACCCACTCCGCCAGATCCTCTCTTTCCCCAACCCTCGACTTTTCTCTCCGCGAATCTAACGTAATTTATCTCTCAGAAATAATAAAAACAACATTCACGAAAAAACAATACGCGACGAATTGAAAATGGCACCTCTTGACTACACCATAATTCGCAAAACTCTGCCAATTATTATAGCTACACATATAGGGACAAATTTTCGATTTTCGATCTTCCATTTTCCATTTTTTCTACTTCCTCGCTTATCTTTTTATTTCTCATTTCAGGCGGACGACCGCGGCAGATCTCCTGCGACGGCGAGACGTCCGACCTCTGCTACTGCTTCGGTTTCGCCCCCGAGTCCTGAGGAGCCTCCAACCTTGTGAGTATGAATATTTTTTGGTGAATTTGTGAAGTGTGATCGTCAGTTGTTAGGCGACTGTTACTCCGCAGTCTGGCAAAACATATATCTCATTCGAAATCATGACTTCATTCCGGAACCCCAGACTCTGGGAGGTCGTATCGCAGACGATATTAACGGGAGGTATCCACGCGGGGCCTGGCCGACCACCTACAAGAACTTTCCCCTTCGTAGTGACATATTGTTTCCATTCTGCTCTCGCGGTAAAGCACAGTGGAAAAAAAACTTGCATAAATATCGTCGCCGACGCCCCCCGACCTCAGACCCCCTCGAACCTTCGTAAGAACTACTAACCACGCGGCTTCCAACCTGCCTTGACTAATTTGTCTGAGTGGCTTTTTGGACAAGCTACTGGTTACCAAATTTAACTGTAACAGTTGCTCATAGACACGCGTGTACATAATTGGATAATAAAATCTAGTTTACTAAGGTTAAATGATCCATCATCGAGTTTGATTCACCTGACTGCGATAAGACAGACTACATCTCGACGAGCGTATAGGTGTTCCAAAAAACTGGAATCCGCGGCGGCTGGATCTGGGAGTCATAACTCATGCGCGGGTTAGACACTTTTATTCCGCTGTAATTGAGATCCGCCGATCACCGCAGGGGTGGATTTGGGATTCGTACTCGAAGTGGGAAGATCCGAATTTTTGATAAGGTCCCCCTTTCCTGACCAAATCCGAATCGCAAATCACTCAGCCGTTCATACATTTTTGCCGCACAAATCTTACTCCTCGTATATCTTATCCCGTACCTACCCCCAAGAAAAGATCTCGGAGAAACGACCTTTGACCTCAGTCGATTGGTCTGCCGATTTCCTCACCAAATAGCTACTGTTACTGGATCATGCATTACCTGCACCAGTCGCTCCTGCAATTTCGGAATTTCTATCTCCGTACCTTCTTCCGCATCAGTTTCCGCTCGATGCAACTTGCGAAAGAAAGTTTGAACTGACGCGCTTCAGACCGCAGAAAGGGTTTCCATTTGAGGCTGAAGCGGACCTAGAATTTTTCTCTACAATTCCATGAGATAAGTGCATATCGATTTTCGTTCGAACGAAGATCAGTCGGTGCACGTCTACACGCCACGAACCCGTCGACCGAAAAGAGCCTGAGGGTAAATGGCGAGTTTGAAATCTCTGATGTCCTAATGTCCACGAATCCCCGAGTGCTTGAGAGAAATTAAAACTTCATTCTGTTTGGAGTCTGGGTCCCCGGTTTTGGGACGTTGAAAAAGGGAGCGCTTCGTCTAGCAGGTCAACATGGTCCGAGTGAATAGCGCAGAATGTGTTGTTCCCTTGACGTGGGTCCCCCAAGTCCTTCAACGATTCCATCTTCGCCTCACATCCACGGCAGCATGGTAGTCCACTAATAAAGTAACTCTGTCGACAGCGGCTGTGATTCGCTTTTGAAACATGAGATGAACACGTGAACAAGTCAGATTTTGCGTACCCAAATCTTTCTCGTATACGTTTTGTCAGTCCAATCATGCATTGGATAAATCTAGATCTGGGTTTTGCCTAAAAGACAAGATTTTTCAACAGATTAAAGGGAATAAACAATCTGAACTGTCGAAACGGACGATTCTGACTTTGGTCGGTCGTCGCCGCACGGATAGCTAGAGGATCGTCGGTGCGGGCTAAAACGGGCGGGTGGTACGCCGCTGATATATCGCCCCGACGCTGATATATGCTCGCGTTTGATTTACGACGAGAGCGCGGCACCTAGAAATCCCTGCTTTATGGAGAGTCAGCTGGAAAGTGTAAGCCACCGTTGCCACCCGGTGCTACGACGTTACGCACGTTAGATATATAGATATACACATCTGCAGTCCTTATCTGGATGGTGCTTAGGATAAAGATACGGCGAAACGCGAAGAGGAGAGATTTCTGGCCGGAGAAGATCAGCTGAAAAATTCTGCGGAAGTTCCGTTTATTAATCAAGCCCTCGGTAGTGAGGTGAAGTTTTTTGCAATTCATTATCAGAAACGGTTTTGGGAGGCGATGTATTGCGGTCACATGTGGTCAGGGTAAAAATTATGCTTGAATTTCATTCGCGGCAGTATCTCGACTGGCGTGAAACGTCGGACAGGTTTTCCACTTAGCGTAAGATTGCGGGCGAATTCACACATGCGTCCCTCGGCGCTTGAAAACATCCCCATCCCCATTCCCACTCCCATTCTCGTACCCGTACCCTCCATCCTCTGGTTACTGGCACCGCGAGGACCACGAGGACCATCTCCATAGCCCGTAAGTCCAATAACCACTACCGCGACGGGGCTGAGAGGACAGAACGAGAGCACACACATTCGCGCGCACTCGTGGTACAGTACCTATCCCTGCAGCATGAATATTTCATGCGCTTTGTTTTGCCAAATGAGTATCATTGACGTGAGTTATCTCGTTGCGGTTCGAAAGCTGCTTTTCTGTCTTTGAATAATGGACGTGGGTTTATCTTTCGGTTTTATTGTCAGTGGACAATGAGCTAAAACCGGAAACTCCCAACTGATTTTCGACTCTAATGCATTATATAGATTCATACTGGTGTGTGTGAGCGAATATAGTTTTGCGAAACGTAAACTTTTACCCTTGATTTTAGCTTCCGGGATTTCCGTCTTTGGGTCAGTGTATAAACTTTTGAAACAAGTGCTGCCGAGTGGTACTTTCGATGGCGTAGCTTTAGCCACTTTTCCTAATTTGCGAGCGTCGAATAATTAACACTCGGGTCTTTCGGGGCCTGGCAACGCGTGGAGCCCGGAACTTAGGACCGAAAATATGAATGCATTAATTACGATTTCCATGAAATTGGAATTTCATGACGGGCGTCGAGGTGCGTCGCGACGCCCGGTGCGACGCTATTTTTCACTTCGTCCTTACTTCGCTTAGCCCTCGTGGGGATTAATAAATTCCAAACGAAATCACCCTTGCCTATATTTGATTACTGCCAAACTTTATACTATCCTAAGATTTCTATTTACCTTTTACCGCACTCGAGAACGCTGTCAAACACCAAATCAAAGAAATACTCAAATCCACGAACGAATTAGCCCCAAAAAAGAAGTCCTTAAAGTCCCTAAGGATTTTATTCTAGCCATAGAATTCCGGGTTCAGGATAAGGTGCCTAAAAGTCAGGGGTAAAAGAGCCGAGGCCGTTATATATGCTGATGTTGTAACGTGTCGCGATGTTAGCGAGTTCCCCGTCTCTGAATTGTGACGGCTATATAGCCTCACCCTGAGTAGAGGAACACGCGTTTCAGAGGCTTTTCCGAGGAAATATATGACGGAATAAACCGCCAAAGATATAACAATAAATATCAGCTGGGTTAAGCTTCTTTAAGTTTTCACGCTGTGCGTAGAGAACCGCAGCTTTTGCAGCCGGACATTTACCTATTTTACCAGAATACTCAAAGCTCGTCTCATCTCGTAAATCTTCCTTGTCGAATGAACGGGAATCGAATTGCACATATAGAAAATGAAAAGAAAAAAAGAAAAAAGAAAGGTTCGCAGTTTGTTTTGTACATGAAATTCAACCGGGGACATGCATTTTAAAACTCGCCGTTTCTATACGGCCTTATTTGCACAGTGAAAAGATAAAAATTCAATACCAGCCAATAAAAGCTAGGGTCATATGTTGCGGACGCTATTCGTTGACAATTGATGCTTTTTTCCTTATGGGGTCAACTAATGTACCGTACATTGTAGTCCATTATGATTTACGCTGATGCACGTAGCCAGGAAAGGGAACGGTAATACTTATAGGTATACCGGACCACCATAAGCTTGAATCAGGGATACTTTAGCCTCTTTAATTCATACGGGATGAATTTGATCCTAGAACCGTATCTTGGGTAGATGGAAAAAGCTCCGCGTTCTTGGAGACGGTAAATTCAAATTTCAAATACACTCATCTCAATATAGAAGCTAACGATATTTCCTGCGGCGAAGGATACGCGGCCATACTTTTCGTCCCTAAAAACAGGTGCATGTATTTTCACGGAAAATGAGAGACGGCATCGAGACAAGGATGGCTAGGGGAGGCGTCATCCCGGACTAAAGCAAGCTGGGTTCCTTTTAGGACTATGGGCTGAGACCGACTGAAATAAATTTCAATCATGGCCAACCAGGTACGCCTTCGTCGTGTAAATCATAACCGTAAGTGAATCGAAATTGAATCCGATGAGTAAATATGGCCAGGAAATAATAGAGAACTGAAAAATGAGAGAAATAGAGCTACTGATCTTGAAATCGGAACTCCACTCTGTGGCAAACAATTGATTGATAGTTATCTTCCAGATAAGAATAAACATTTTTTTGCTTCGCTATTCTGCAGAGCGTTGAAGACATAGGGCTGTCTGATATTCAGTAGTCAAGGGCTGGGAAGGGATATAGCAGATGAATAAATACATGAACCACGGTTACAGCCTCTGGGACCCCATTCACATATGCCTCTGGCCGTCTCGAGCCGTTATATAACCCGAGGATGTTCAAAAAGTCCTTGAAAAATATGAGTTTTGGGTAAATTATGTTCTCGGAATACGTAGACTGTGGAGAATTCTCAAAGAAATGTTATGCGGCCATAAGGCATCGCCCAGTTCACATATGAATACGTGGTGCAACCAACAAGTCGGATAATCTTACAGCATAGCCAGTAATTTATAAACGACAACTTCTGGATGTGTAGATCACGATTCCACAATATCAAACTACCTACATACCGGATCGAAACTATAGGTATGTTAAACAAGCGACGGATATAGTTCTGAGGGCAGAAGACATCCCCTATTTTTTCAACGCGATATCAATATACACCCGATCAACTTGATTGGGGGGGAATATCCGAGTGGCTTGATTGTACCATTTGCCCATTCTATTGGCATTTTATTTGTTCGATTGCTTTTCAATTTTGTATGGCTATATATGCACGCGAGTGCGGATGAGATAGGGTGAAAAATGATGTGAAACCAATTCTTCGATCCCTTTCTTTTTCTCTTTACTCTTACCATTTATAATATATAAATTTATAATATATAAATCCGATGAATATTCAGAAAATTAACCATCATTCGGAAGGAAGGGTTCACGGCGAGCGTGGGCAGTGGTAATTTTGGATTTAAATTTCGAACGTTCTTTGAAAATCTGCCAGTACAACGGGTCAGCTTACCGACATAGCTGGACCGACAACGGCATGCCTGTCCCGTCCGACAAGATTAATATGGTCAGCGTGTTTCTTGGCATATTTCAAATACTTGCAAGGTTAATTACTTTATGCCGCATTGTTGCGGTGTGAGACCCGTTCCAGACTCCGAGCACCGCGTACCCCCGCCTCTTCCTACCCCTTCAGACATACCCAGAATATTATCTTCTGCCACGGGGGGTTAATATATGCACGAAGGTCGATGAATGGTTTAATATTACCAAGATTTTGTCACCGAAATTCTTCACTGAATAGCCGATTCTCCAACACTGACTTCCAAATTAACGACCGTATCTATGTAGCTGCTGTATCCATAGTCCAGGCTTTACATTTCGAAGGACACTATAATGCTTCTTATCTTCATTTTTCAAAATCATAAATAATTATTGAGAAATAATAAGACATAGGTATATCAATTTTAGTATCAGCCATAATGAAATCCCATTTAATTTCCGGTTCCTCTAAGGAAGTCCGTTCGATCGTCTTCTATTCTTCGTTGGGTTGGAATTTCGGGATATTCTCGAAGAGTCCTGGTAGGCGGTAAAGCGGCGCGGGTGGGCCCTCCGGCCGTCAGATATCTTGGAATGTTTTACACCTCATTACGCAACAATGTGTTGTTGCCGAGGTGAATTATATCGGGCATGAGACGCCATCAAGATAAATGGTCCCCCTCATCCCCCAGGCCGCGTCGTACGGTAGTCGGAAGGTAATTGTGGGCTTTTATTAGCCCCGGCTTCTCGTAGAAGCGATTTGCCATACGAACGAGCGTCGGTTCCAGCCATGAGAAACCAGCCCAACCAACCTCACCGCTCGTCGTACGACAGCGAACTGCCACCCAAGATATGCGTAATTACTCGCGTGACAGTAATGCGGGAATGTGAATTTCGGGGTAAGGGAAACTGGGAATCCACGATGCGGAGAGGAACCGATGTTGCGGGTTCTCTCAGAGGATCACTGCTATATGTCCTCCTTGCCGCAACGACGATGTACTTTTAAAGCAGACACGGTGAGGGTGTCGGCATATAATCGAGGCCCCCGACAATTCACGATAAAGTACATCCGGAAGATGAAATTCTCGCAATTAGACCTTTTTTTCGTTGAAGTATATCAAAATGTATGAGCTATCGACAGGCTTTCTTCCTCCACCATAAAAAGGCCCTTCTTTCGCGGCAGTTTGTTACCGAAACAGTTGTAACGGAGAGGCACGTTCTTAGTAACATGATTACAAATATATCATAACCCACCTTTCCTTCTTTATTTTCTCCCTTTTCCTTTTCCTTCTTCTTCTATTTTTTTTTTTTTTTTCATCTTGCTTTCAGAGACGAAGGGTCGAAGTAGGAGTATGAGACGTGGTGGAGAACTCTCTCTCTTCTTCTCTCTCGGTACACGTGCGAGGCTTGTCAGTGTCGTTTTATTGCCGCAAATCACTGCTGACTTTGTAAAGTTTGCTAAAACCGATCGGGAGGGTGGTAAAAAAAAAAGGAGATTACAGAACGACGGTTATATGGATTAGACAGTTTCCAAATCTCTTTCAAGATCCTTATTGTACGTACAACAAGCTCGGACAGTCTGTAAAAATGTGAAAAATAGGAACTTCTCGTTTTACGCAAATGGCATCGTAATCCTGCAAGAGAGTCGGAATGTTTCGTGCCTAAAAAGTAATTTCAGAAACTAACTAGCACCATATTATTGCGAGCGAAAGCAGGAACACTTTATTTCAGGCTCATTTCAGAATTTAGTATGTCGTTTCGGGGCAAGAACTTTGTCGCCTTCTTCGCCCCGCTTTTCATACCCCCAGCCGTTCCTCCCCAACGCAACGACTCGACGAGGGGGTACACAGGTAACTAAATCAGGCTGCGGATTTTGCTCCTTTATCGCCTACGTTCAGGATCAAAAATGTCTTGCAGCGGTAGCCTTGATCGGGATATTATCTCGTCCATCGGTAATGACTCCCGTTTCTTTGAGGGATCGCATTACCAAAACTTTTGCCTCGACAATTCCGTAGGACCCGTTTCGCGGCGTTTCACGGCAATACGTCATGCGTCCTGGTCGCGCGTAATTAAAGAGAGCGCAGAACAGCATGACGCCCGAAGGCTTTTCGGCTGTGGGGCTGGGGGCTGGGGGCTAGAGGGATCTCTGAGTAAAGGCGCGGGATGTGTTTTACCGGGGGATACTTACCATCCCTCCGTGGCATATATTTTCATATAACAAAACCATCTGTGTACCGTGCTAACAAATTTAAACTGATTTATAGTTACCGAAAGCAACCGTCTAAAATGAAAGTACGCCGGGTAGGACAGTCTTGCTACGAAAACTACCAGCGAACCAACTCGGCTACTCCCCACATCAATCGTTTTTTAAATCATCAAACGGCGAAACTCTCTCTCCAATCTATTCAAGTCCCAGTCAATAATGCTGCGATTAACAGCCCCGTCCATATGCCGCTTATATACCTTTGACCTGCTCTCTCATCTTCAGAAATCGTCAACCACTTGATATTCTTGTAGGTAGAATTTCTACTCGTCTCATCCGGCTGGCCAAGGTCATTTCCCGATCCTCCCTTGTCCCGAAACGAAGTCATAGTATCAAAAGGGTTACTCGTCCCTTGCAAAGAGAGATTCGAAGCACATAGAGGAAGCGAGATAAATCTACAGCGAGTAAGGGAGAGGAAACGCTGTACGTTACACGGCTGAGAGTCGTGCAGGACGCAAGCGAAAGGGTGGTAGAGGGTGGAGTTGAAATGGGGGTGGTTGTGAGCCGTGGTCTGCACCGTGCACCCCGAGGGGCTCACTGCTAGCCGAAGAAGAGGATGAGGAGGAGGAACGGGAGGAGTAGGAGAAGGAACTGGAGAATGAGGGTGAGCGGGACGGTGAAGACGTACGTAGCCCAAGGTGGGGGCGGGGTACCATGAGGGAGAAAGGGGCAAGTCCCCGACTGCTCAGACTGCTTGCCCGACCGACCGATCAATAATATAGTGACAAGTGCCCGCACATGTATGCTCCCGAAGCTAGTCTTACACGACATCGTACCTACACCCGATTCTCGACGTTTTTCACCCTTTCTAATATCTCAACAATTTTCTACCCCAAACTCTAGCCCATCTCATTCGTACCTGATACAACGTAAGAATTTCTTTCTTCCCTCATATTCTTTCCCTTCATCTTAAGATCCGGACACTAGGGCGTGTCACTTTCTACCCAAGTCTATATAACAAGAGAAACATTTCGGACACACTGCAGTGTCGAAATTACTACCCTGAACTGTGATATTCGCAAGGATATGGGGTCTAATTATAAGTTGCATTGAAGTAAGCGATCAGTTTGTAATCGGGTTAATGTTGATCTAAGAATAAGATGCGAAGCTGGAAAGTGCAGCGCGTGTTTCAGGCCGTCATTAACTCGGGTGGTTGCGTAGAAATCGATTTTAAACTACGGCGAGACGGGACGGGACGGGGTCCTTCCCTGTAATTAATGGGCCAGTTATTAACGACATAGCGCGATCGTGATGGATCGCATCACGTTTTGCCCCTCTCGCGAAGACGAATCGCGAGATCTGGATGTTGGTGACCTACGACATTGCTGCCCGATAAAATCTCGAGACAGATTAAAAACTTTCAAATCTACGACAGTAGTTTCGAGGAGTTTACGTCGCTCGCGTACCGGCGATCAAAACTAGGAGCTGAAAGGAGCGACGCGCTCTCGGAGTTTTTATTTATTTATCCTTATTCTCTTGAATTTTATTTTTTTATTTCTCTCTTCTTCTTCGGTTAACAGCAGGTGATCTCGAGGACCTCTCATCCTTTAGCGATGTTAGCTCGACGCCGATTTTCGGGACTCAAACTTCTTCTATATCACTCAATGTCATACGAGCTAACGACCCTTAGATTGGCTTTATTTCCAAAGGGACCAAGGGATTTTTAAAGCGAAATCACCCCGTAAGGGCAGAGGACGAAGCCTTGTACCTTTATAGTGGAAAAGTGTCGCTGCTGAGACAGCTGCTACTGCTTCTTCCTACGCTTCTGTTAGTGGACCATCCCCGGCTGGCCATCACTCTGCCTTACGGCTCAAGGGAATTCCGTTCTCTGGCCTCTCGACGCTCGAGTTACCGGACCCTCGCTTATTGGTCCATGTCTTAGACCAATCGAATTCCGATTAAATATTTAACGCTCAGAGGGAACACTTAAGTGGCCTGCTTATTGCCGGACCGTGTTCATCGAAAGAAGCTTCTCGTGTTCAGATCACGTATTATTCAAGCACTTATACATATATACGAAACTCGGCGACAATTCAGAGGCTAGTCTTCATAGGATCATGTGTCCGGCTTCAAATAAGACAAATTATGGCCTGGTCAGATTTATTTTTTCAACCCCTATTCTTACGCTATGATAAAAATGTCTGTGCCTTATGCCCGAGCTTATACCTGTGTATGCGCCTGGAACGACCTTAGCAACGGGAAATACTAGGCTGGAAAAAAAATATATATATATTCCAGACGTCGCATATACGTATTATATATGTCGCGTGTGCCAGGGCGCGTTGTGTCGACCTCCGGTGCATTAGCTAAGTCCCCATTATCCACGCGTGAGAGTCTCGTAAATTATCCCTCTGCTGCTGCTAACGTTGGCGCCCGGTGCTGGCGAGAAAAAGACGTACGACCTCTTTTCAACCCCTGTCCTTCCTCCCTTTTCTCTATACTCCTTTTAGAAACAAGGACAAAAGGCTACGGGATCAACGCTGATTCTTTAACTCTGATTTCAAGGAGTTGAGGCGGACTCTTGCGTCTGTCGTGAAAATGATAGAACGAAGGAGCTTCTCGCGATTGTCTATTTATTGCACTTTTCTATTTAGTCATAAGTGACGTCGAACCTTGATATGAAATAAATTTGTGGACTAGGTACGTCTTCGTCTGTCTTTCTCTCGACTAGCAATTTTCGGAGCTTATAAATATTCATGCAAATTGGAACTGAAGTGTTGCGGTTATCAGCCCACTTCGAAACCGAAATACAGTAATAACGACCAGTGATTGCTGATGAACAAGAGCTCTAGTTTTTAGCTCGTCAAAGCACTCACTGTCCGATATCCGTTAAATTATTAACGGATATATTGTACGTCAATTACCATTTATATCCCACCCTCACGAATCCATTTATACTAATGCCACTGGACGCTCGAAATGTTTTAACCTTTGTCAGTAAATTTCTACCGTATTACCTGTGTACCTATTATTAAGTGTTGAGTGCAGTTGAGTGCTGTTGGTCAAGTTAATATCAATTTTTTGTCAATATTCATAGCACTTCCGGTGCGTGCTATGCGGCAGGAGCTCGGAAGACGTTGATTATTCTGAAACGACCATATGCTTACGGTTTTTCAGATCAATTTATGAAAATTTTTCGAAATAATTGTTTTTTTTTTGGTTTTTTTTTCAAATTCAAATCTACTTTCACTTTCGGCGAGAGGTATCGCGGGTCAATTTGTGCTTCGGGAACTCTTCGACCATGCTTCCACGGCAAGACTAACCGCTAAGAGCTGTGATCTCGCGGTGGTTTATCTAATTGAACTTGTCGGGATTCAGGCTCGAGTCCCTCCGAGCTATCTTATGGAACACAGTCTCGAAGAGGAGGTCCTTCGTGACGTGACATCGCCTAATACCCTAATCCTACTGCCTGAGGCGCTATCTACTGCGACTACAGTCCAACCCCGAACCACCGAGCTGAAACTAACACTTGCTAATTAATTGATGGGCTCAAATTTAAATGCACTCTATCGGAGAAAGGGCAGGGAACTAATCAATGAACGAGTTAATCAAACGCTGCTACTCCTGCAGGGGGACTGGGTTATGTTTACTAATCAATTTCATAAAGCATAGAGAAATTTTAGAGCGATTTTTGCGGCTGACGAGATCAGAGTTTGTTGAGCAAAAGGGGAGTTCGTGTATTCTCGCAAAATATATCTGGCCACGCGTCCTGCAAGACAGAAGCAGTGCTGGTGGAGATAGGAGCTGACAAGTTCAATTAGATAAACCGAGGTTCGACTCGACGAATAAGAGGGCTTAGTGTTGCTCCCAGGGATCCGGCAATGGCGCTCCTCAGACCTTAAACCTTAAACCTTAAACCTTAAACCTTAAACCTTAAACCTCCTCAGACCACGGACCCTAGAGTTTAGAGTCTTGAACTCGAGGGTAGGGCGTGGGGCGCCAAAATCACGAGTTAAATCACGGCGCCGGCTTAAGACATTATCACTTTTCTTTGCGGGCCGATGCTCGAGCCCCTCGCCCACCCTCGCCACAAACTTTCGAGCGCCAGAAGTAAACCATCCCGCCATTCCTCGATTCTCCGACCCAGCGATCAGCGGTTTTCAAATCCCCCAAAGCTGCACCAGATCAATCAATTCCCAAAGTAAATCTCTGGTCAGTCGTGCAGTTCCACAGATTAATTTCATTTAATAATAAGAAGAAGAAGACGAAGAAGAAGAAGAAGGAATCGAAAATTCACCATCCACCATCCACCCTCCGGATCATCGACTCCTTCCTCAGCGTATACGACTGGGTATTTAACAGGTCGTCAGCGTGACTCGAACGAGCTTTTAATTAATGACGCGCTAGTCTTATGACAGTGGTGGGTAGGTCAGAAGAGAAAAAAGAAGAAAATGAAAAAAAAGAAAAACTCTTGAGAACCATATTCTGCGCACGATAGCTGCGGCAGCGAGGCTAGGGGACGGGACTTATTGTAGGGTAGCGAGTCATTAATTTGACACAAGAGCGATCGCCTTCAACGGCACCGTGATTCGGGCTTCGATAGAAGAATTCCTTCATAAATTAGACGCCAATTCATATAGCAATCGTCAGAGTCGTGCGTGTCGGTAACACCAGCTTGACGAGTTCATTTAGGAAAAAAACAATCCGTTGTAGAATCTAGGAGTGAAATTGATCTAAGAAAATAGAAAATCGTCCGGGCTTCCTTCTCGTCATATTTTCTTGGGAAATTACTCCATGGAAAAGCTATCTAGAGGGTCATGCGATCCACACCGTGTATCCATGTACAAATAAGTATAATTGGTAAGCGAAGCTGCATCCTGGAAAGTCTCCTACATGGCATAGGTAAGGGTGGCTGGTATGCATCTCGGATTCCCCCACCCGTTTTTTCCTTCAGGATCGTCCTCTCCTTCGGCGCTTCTTTCACTCGGCCAAGGGGTGGGTTAAAACTGCGAGTTGCGCTCCGCGGAATACTGAGGGGGTGGACAGTGCGCAGACCCGCCCCCACCTTCGTGGAAGCGAAGCAGAATCCTGGTGCGCGCGTCCTGGAAGATCCCCTCCTGGAACAAGGGTTTCCGAGGGACTCCGGAGTCCGCCGATCGCCCGCGATTCTCACCCCAAAAACCACCCCAACTCATTTTCCCTCGACATAGCACAGTAGCTCGCGAGCTCCCCGTCGAGAAGGGATCCTTTAACTTACCCTTAGCCAAGGGCGCAACGCGCTTCGTACAAAACGCAAACTTTGCGCTGATAACTCGTGAATCCCGAACTTTCTTTATACTTTTAAGAAAAAGTTTTCATCAACTTTGTGCGGTACCGTGAAACGTTTAACTTTATTGTTACCACCGATAACTTTCGACCCGAAACTTTTGCTCGACACTTTTAAGGGAGGCGAATTGAAACGGCTATTTGACAGTTGTAGAAAACTCAGTAAGTCACCAAAGCAGCTGTTCACTCTTTCAAATTTACTTTCATTCCAATAATTTTGACAGTTTGTTTTTTGTTTCTTTTTTTTTTTTACTCTTCAAACTATAGATTCTTCTCGGTATATCTGTCAATTATTCGTTGTCTCGTATGAAGATTATTCACAACTTTCAAAGTTCAGTTTCAAGTCACACTTTGCTCCGTTCATTGTCAAGTCATCGGTAGACAGTTTCGAATAACGTGAATAATGAGCGGACGGCTCGGAAACAAGACGACCGATTTCATAAAAAACGTGTAGTTTACTCTGGAATATTTGTGTTCCAGGGTGGAACTGACCAGTGTGCCGGGTGGACAGAATGCAATGGCGCACCTCAAGAAACGCAAGCTGGAAGCTGAGACTGCAACGCCAAAGCCAAAGCAGCCTTTAAATAACAAGAAGGTGATCGCTCAGCAGAGCGTTTCCCAGGATCTGATGGAGGTGGCCGACACCGCGGCAAAACGTCGCAGAAAAAGTTTACGCGACGAAGAAGTTCGGAAGCAAATTGAGATGGATGCATCAAAGGTGATTCCACTTCCACAAAAGAAGCGGGTCTTCGCTACTAGCAGCTCAGGCAGCCCAGCGAGAAAGAGCATCAAAAATTCCGAAGAACCCGAAGACGATGAGACATTGATACGTGAGACTGAGGCAGCCTTGAAGAGTTTATCTGGCAGTTGGCCTGGTCCGCGAGGCTCGTTTTATCAGCGCGGTAACTCGGACGAAGACAAGTACGAATCGAGTTTTGAAAATTTGTTCGAAGAAAAGAAAGAAAATCCAAAAATGTCACCGTCCTCACTGTCTACGTGTTCTAACGCGAGCAACGAGGCTGGCTGTTCCTTGAAGGATGTCATCACGTTGCGGGGTCAGCAGGAGAGACGCTCGCAACACTACGTGAAACAGGAAGCTGGGAACAAACAGCAGCAGGTACTGCATCATAGTAAAGCTAAGAAAGACATCGAAAATTATATGAAAATTGAAAACGTCTGTGCTACTGTTCAATCCCAGGTTGGAACCAGCGCTGGACAGCTTCATAACGACGTCAAGCGGTCGTCCGGGGGTGGAAGTGGTACCGGTAGTGGTTCCGGTAATGGTGGCGGTAATCGTCCTCTCGGAAAGGATAGAAACGACCGAGGAACTCTTGGCTCAGGACATCAATCCGATTCTCAGACTCGTCAGGCTGAAAAATACTCGCGTTACGACCCTCCGGATTTTAACGAGCTCGTTGACGATTCGTCTAACGAGTTGGAAATCGACATGTCTGACCCAACGGCCGACAAGGAAGACGGGGACAAGGACAAGTCCGACGGAAAGGATAAGGACCGTCCTTCTAAGAGCAATAATTCCCCTCAACACGCCGGCAGGCAGCACTTGTACTCCGCTGGTTACCAGAGATCTTACACTGACGCCAAGGTTTCCTCGAGCGTCGCCTCCTCGACGACGTCGCCGTTCTCCACGGCCTCTGCCTTCAGACCTCCAAACACGGAGCACTCTAAGGTGGCAGCCGCGAATCGTACCGGAACCACGACTACCGCGACCCCAGTGACCTCGATTCCACCGATCGGACCGTATCCTGCAGCCGCAACATTCGTCGGCTATCCTCCAGCCGGTCCGGTACCCGTGATGCCCGTGCCCCAGCCGATAACTGGCATATCGACTCCTGTGGAAGAAAAACACGGCTCTACGGTCTCTCTTCTGCAGTTAAAGTCACCGAAAGAAGACGTCCAGCCACCCCGAGATCCTCAGATGCCTGCGACGAGCACGAAACCTCCCGGTGTTTCTTCGGCAGCTAGTCCAGACGCGAGTTCGAAACAGTACACCATTCTTCAGCCGGCTGGAGTTGGATCGAGGGCTGCTAGTGCTATACAAGACATCGCGAGGGAAGGTGTTGTCAGTGTAGCAGCTGTCAGTAGTAGCAGCAGTACCAGTCCAGCCGTTGGGGACGTATCCACAACGACGGGAAATGGGCAGCCGGACAATACGGTTATGAAATTGGCGGAGAGACCGACTGGGTTTGACGGTAGCAGGCCTGGTATGTCGATGTCACCGTCGAGTCTGAACCGAGGTGAGTCCTTTATCCTCTCGTTATGCACGTTGTACTTGAGCTAGTTATCGGCGATTGAATAAATGGCGATATGGCCAGCTGTAAATTCGTTAGTGAAAAATTCACTCGCAACATCGCGGGGGCTGCAGATCGTACGTTATAGGTTGTGGAAGTACAAAAGGCATTTTCGACTCTCTCTGTCTATCCCTCTCTCTTACTCTCTCTATAAAGTTAGGGGAGTTAGGGCAGCGCGGGAAAATCAATAATTACGAACCGAGGGGCGATGACTCAAATGGTGAAATCAAGGTCTCTCGACAGAATTATTTTATACACCGAAAGCTGCACTGCTATCTCATCATTCTGGACATTAAGTTCAAGGATTTAACAAGATATGGAAAAGTTCTTCGACGGAGTGAATTTCCCACGGGCCTGAAACCTACGGAACACCAAATCCCGGTGCGATATACTTATATACACCTTTCGTTGCCAAAGGGTGAAATCAATGACCGGTAAAACTCGCGAGTCAAGTCCGCAACGACTTTTATTCATTTCACCCTATGCGTTAGACGGATGATATTAACTTCCGGATGACAAGTACAATTTGGGCGCATTTCGTGGTCTTAGGACGATGACGGGACGGATGAGTCGGTTGTCGGGTGAAATTTTGGGTTGATGCGCGTCACACGTATAAACCACAGCTGTCAACGGCTCCAAACGTGACTAGAATGTCTACCGTCACCCCTGGCAGTCCGTGGCCCACCAAAAGCTGCCTTATTACCACCGCACTGTCTCTCTTATTACCTCGTATTATCCCAACAAGTTTTACGTCTCTGAAACAACACTCGCACAAATATAGAAATTTCACCCCATATCTCGTTAATCCTCAACAATTAATCTTATTTTAATTCTATTTTTTTTGTTTTTTGTTTTTTGCAACTAACTCACGTGATATGGAAAACTTCAGACTTTGGGGTCATTCTCTCGGAAGGAAATAAACGTACTTGACCAAAAAATGTCGCCGAATTAACCGAGGCGGTCAGTTTATTTTTTATTGGCATCGGTTGAGTCGTGCCCGGTGCCAGGGGTGGCTTGCGGCGGGTCACGTAGTCGGATTTATTGATAGCGGTTTTATAGCGTGTCAACACGCTCTTTGAAGCGTGCACACGCGATTTTCAGAGAAAATCAAATAACGTGTGCATTGTAACCGTGAAAGTAACCGTAGAGCAGAGGCGATCAACGCCACGCACCTGTACGACTAATATACCCCTGTATCGTACTCGTCACGCGTTTATAAATCTGCCTGTGCCATTTGCCGGTGACCGGGTCACGCTAATTAACGTAATTATCGTTTGCTTTTAAATTCTACCAGCTCCCTCGGATTATGAGTTTTGAAATGGTGGTTCGCGGTTATTTATTACCCGAAAATTAAACTCTTAATAAATATCAAACTATGGCAACGAATGGTATATCAAGACCGTGGATATGTGATAGGATGTTGAAAACGAAGAAAAGTAATCGTAGGAAATATTGTCCCTGGAAATCAATTGAAAATAATAAAATACAAGTTTTCATATCCTGAAGAGGACGGAAAAAGATATTCCGTGAACAAAGGCGCGAAAGAGAAGGAGCGGAGTGCGGCACGCGCCCCGAGGCTCAGCAGGCCGTATAAATAAAACAAGCGGAGTGTTTATGTACACCTCCTGACGGTGACCCTCGCATGAAACGGCAACGAAATAACACAATTACACACTCCCTCTTTTTCTCCCTCGTTTCTCGTAGGGGTAGCTCACTCCGACGCTCTGCCCTCACCGATAGACGGCACTCTCCGTCGCTCTCTCGTAGTCCGGAAAAAACGGATTCCCGTCCGCAGCTCGTTACAAGTCTATTCAGACACAGCCGGAAAGAACTGCGTGGGTACCGCGTGCCGGAATTCATTTAGCTGACCGGAACCATTACCCCTACCCTTTAAACCAGCGAATTTTCTAAGCTGGTTAAAAACCTTACGGTACCTACTGTCACGGCCCATTTCCAGCTCGTGTAAAACCAGTTTCCGGTTCGGTGGAAAAAACGGAAAAAAAATTTCAAAAGCAAAATAAAAAAGATGAAGAAAAAACGGCCGTAACAAAGTTGGAGAGATTTTTTTATTTTTTATTTTTTATCAAGTATCTATAGACAAAGTAAAGTCCATCTTCCTGAGATTTTATAAAATCTCGTCAGACCTCCGCCTCCTCCCTCTGATCTTGGCGGATATCTGAAGGGAGAAAAAAGAAGCGTGGATATTTCTTGGAAAAATCTTAATAAGACTCACGTATTACGTCCATCCATTTCAGCGGGGTACTCGCGCCCTATCAAACTCCCACTCTAAATAAACCATGCCGCTAATGACGTCACGTATCGTAATCCAATTTACGAAGCTAGAAGGAGATGCTGGGAGTGAGGAAAGGGGAAGGGAATAGGTGGGGAGAGGGAATAAGGACGAGGATGTACCTAAGCAGGGATCGACCTACGGCTCTCTCCGCGACGCGAAATGACGCCCTGATGAAGTTTCGCTCCTGTGAACCCAACGCGGTCTTCACCGATGGGCGAGATACGTCGAGGGGATCAGGGCTCCCAGGGATTAGTACATCTGAAAGTTTATAAAAGTCCGCGGCAGCCTTCGACTCGACGAGAAAACCACCCCACTCAAAGCCCTCCATCCTAGTCCCATACGTGACGGACCTACTTATGTGAGACGAGGTCAGATCTCAGTCGGAATTTAGCGAAGATGAGGGCGGAGAACAAGCGTTCTTCATTTTCCTCATCAAGTTTCTTTAAAAGAGACCTGGACAAACAACCAGAACCCGGCCATTCCCGAAGGGTCTTTAGACAGCCACTGAAATTTTCATGTAGGTTCGCGGGTTCATCAGCTTCCGAAAATATGAGGTTCGTACGAGTGGCGTCAACCTGTTCCTTTGTTTCGCCGTTTCGTAGACTGCGGGTGAACGGCGGTAGCGAATACGTGAGACGCTAATCTCTGAGCTTATGGTGCGGGACCGCGAAATCCCAGGGGCTATTCACAAATACGTAACACGCCAGGCCACACAGCGGACATACGGACACAGACGGCCGCACGCTAACCCGCAGCCTTGCTTCGGGTCTGCAGGGGAGGAGGTATAGCAGCATGAACAACCTCGGCGACGACTTCGACGATGAGGTCGGAGATCGGAGGTCCTTTCGCGAAAAATGCAATTACACGTCGAGTCCGTGAATGGAAGGCAAATTGCACAAATTGCCTATTCACTCGCTCTTGCTGCTGCAGGTCCCCGCCAGCGATCGACTAATTAATACCATGAAATGCTCAATGAGATCAATGAATCAAAATATTCTCATTCCGAGTCTTCGCGACTCACTATGACTCGCGCAAATCATTTCCATCTTATCCACGAGCGACTGGTAGATCGCGAAGCTTATATTGGGAGTAAAAAAAGGTGATAAGGTCGCGTAGTCGCAGAGAGTTTAACAAGACGTTAATGGGAGTAAGGAGGAATCGTTCTTGGTAACGGTCGAGGTGTGCGCAGCGTCCCAACAACCTCGACTGAAGCTGGTTTCCCCCAACGACTCAGCGCCGTCGGGACGCCGGACACGTCGCTTGTCAACTATTCAATAGTTAATTTCCATTCAAATACATGCGCCACCGGGGGTCTGCCAACGCGTAGCCCGGACCTTCATCTAAAATGAATGCCGTTCTCCCAAGCTTTGGTGGCTTCGTCGCCTCCTAGCTTCCTACACCGCGAACCCATCACCTCGACTTACCCCTATAGGCACACACTCGCACCTACATTACATACACACCTTGCAGAATGCCTCATCTACGTGCGCTCGTCTTCCAATTATATTCTTCACAGGTTGGAAAAATAATGCCAAGAAATCAGTTCCCCTCTCTTTCCGAGTAGTCGATGATAGTTTTCAGCAACTGGTTCGAAGGGATGAACAGAAGGAGAAAGTGTTTAATGAAATCTTAAAACTGGGTCAATTTGGTCATAGAATATAGAGTCTGAGTTATGATGAAAGAAGGGATGTGGTTGATGTTTTAATGAAGGACTGTATGATTTCGCCAACTCATATCCCATATGTCCAAGGCGCAGAGTATGTGATAACGGGGATTTGATTTGTGGATTTGTGGGTTACAGAAGGCAACAAGTGCCCTACGCCGGGTTGTACGGGGCAGGGTCACGTGACCGGTCTCTACTCGCACCACCGCAGGTAAGCAATTATCTGTAATTAACCACTCACTCAATGCTGATTAGCTATCAACTGTTCGACGCGTACCTATATATATATATATGTATATACCTATATGCCATTGGATATTCGCTCGTCAAGGGGGTATTGATGAAGTTTGTCAAGCCAAACGGATGCTGAGTTATATGCGGTGTCTCGTTCGGCATATCATATCATATCACTCGATTGTCTTCTTTCGTGAAATGATAAAAATTCGTAAAGAAGCATGAGACCTTGTTCTTATGTTGAAATGTACAAAGATGCGTATGGAATAATTGCGATCGCTTGCATCCCCATAATCTAGAAAAGCTCGCTTTAAGTTTCATTTCTTTGAAAGATCAGATAGAAACGAAGAATATTTGGTGAATTTTTCGTTACAGCCTCTCGGGGTGTCCTCGCAAAGACAAGCTGACGCCAGAGAGTGAGTATACACGTTTTGAAAAATTGTTCTTTTTCTTCTTAAACGTAGTGCAACCGTCTTCTGTTCATGCAAATCACATTTCGGTGACTTTTTCATACGCGGAGCAAAGAAATGACCAGTTCTCTCCCCTCTCCATCTATTTCTCTGGCCTTTATCTGTCTACATGTTTCTCTCTCTTCCCTCATTCTCTTTGTATCTCTCGGAGCATAGAGTTACTAAAATTTCCTTGCTCCGGCGATAATTCTCATACATATTATGTACCTGATTTATTGTTACGTGAAACGTAGTGTATACATTAAGTACATGCATACGATAAAACTATGTATGTGTTATCGTTTGTGCTTTTCGTTTGCGGGGTAGAGAGCTTTATTTATTGCGTTAAGTTCTGTTTAATTTAAACCGTTGTGTTTGTAGTTCATTAGTAGAATTATCACCACACTTGACTTGGTTCTGTTGCCCGTTCGAGAGAACTCGAGATACCCAACAGGCGAAATTGGGCATGCGCACACGCCAGAATCATTCAACAATTGATTTGTAACAACTGAAATCATTACTGCCACATTGAGTATAACGAGACGCTATATATTACCAAGGATCTTGTACCACGGTCCCTCTTTGCATTAACCGCATGAACGCCGATCATGTTCCAAACTATGATCGACTTTGTATCCTGTACAATATAATTCAGCAGCTTCCGGTAGGTCTTCAGATGTAAATATATCCGATTTTTATCTCACTATAAAAATAGCTTCCTTTAAGTTTTCTCCCGAGCCAGCTGGAGCTCGAAAATTCATTTCTTTTGTACTTTCTTAGGTTTTCTTCTAGACGCGGTTTATTCCGAAAAACTATAGCAGTACACAAAATGTTGCAAGTTGTTGTTTTTATCATTTTCTATAACTTGATTGTATCTTTACGTTTCTCTCTCTACCCGCTCGGTATTACTTTATGTTTCGCCCGTGGCGTTGTATACGTTTTTCGTGTGTCGTGTCCAAAATCTCTACATCTGAATTACCTACACCTATAATATGAATACCACGTATAAATATTTCACCCTTAAACCAAATACTTTGCCTTTGACTCAATTTCGTTTTTATTTTTCCTTTTTTAGTTCTTTCGTTTTTGTCAATACGAAACATTTTTCTACAAAGAAAAAAAAAAAAAAAAAATCAAAGTAAATTATATTCAATGGACAAGCAACAAAGCTTAGTTATACTCAATGCCTGAATCATGATGATTCTGCTGTGACCACGTGTCTGAAATTTTGCCCGCCTGGGTTCTCGCAGTTCTGGCGATGCATGAGACTATTTTGAAATGCCCGACTCCTGGTTGCAACGGCCGTGGGCATGTCAGCTCCAATCGCAACACTCATCGAAGCCTGTCAGGGTGCCCCATTGCCGCGGCTAATAAGCAGGCCGCACGCGAAGCCCGTCATAAGGCTCAAGGTAAGGTCCTTTCCTCGACAAACTTCAAGGACATTCAACATCCGATTAATTCGTCTTCATTTCACAAACGCCCTTACCCTATATGCACGCTATCATTTCTATGGTGACAAAATACTTGGGCATGCAGATACACAAACATCTACAGCTATTACCCTCGAAGGATCGGAAATTTGCACATCAAAGCCCCGCCACATCCATTCAGATCTACTTAACCTTTAATGACTGGCTCGTCAAAAATCTTCTGGACTCATGTCAGTGAGCAAATTTCCGAACATTCTCTGCACCTAGACTGACCTCACACTTTCCGTGGCGGAAATTTATATACCAGTGCAGACGCTTTGCGGATTTCGGTGCCTTAGTGATTGAGCATGTGGCTATTGAATGAAATTTGTGTACATCGTCGCTGTGAAACTCCCGATTCATTCTAGTTCGAATTAATTCTTTTATCGAAACATTTGCAGTAACGGGTATGCCGCCAGAATACATCAGCACAAATTTACTCCCGAGGTCAATCGAGACTAAGGTATACGCGCAGTACGGATCCTCGTCTCAGGACGGTAAACCCGTAGCGTCGCCGTCCTACGATTACTACGCGGCGACTAAGGCCGCCGGAATTAACATAAAACCACCAAAGACGCCTGAGGACAGCGGCCCCCGGCAGGTCAAAGCCGTGCCAAAATCAGAGTCTGGTGGTTCCAGCAACTGCTGCAGCGCACCATCCTCGGGGAGAACTCAGCCCCCGGAATTACTCGTTCCAAAATCCGAGGAGGCTTCATCCTGCCGCGGTAGTTCGCCTCCACTTCCTCCACCCCCCGTCAGACAAACCTACGATTCTTACCTGAATCAGGACTCGAATTCCTCCTCAATGTCCTCCATGGATGCAATGGCGTCCAGGTCCATGGGACAAACGATTCATCATCCTAGCCAACACCCTGGTCAACAACACCACGTCCTCCCGATGCAGCCCACTGTTACCTATCCCATGCCGATGGTCGAGGACACCAGAATGTCGCATCAAATGGCGCAGAGATCGCCTTACGAGTCTGCAGCGATGATGACCAGCTCATCCGAAGATCTGTATCATCACAGATCCGCGGAACACGCTAGAGCATACATGCATCCTGGTGCCGGAAACATTGCCAGGCCTGTCGTCACCTATTCGAATGAAATTGCAGCCGCCAGAGCGTACGACAGTGCTGTCGTAAGTGCGGCCAATCATCGCCCATACGATCCGGGCACTGGATCTGCCTACGATAGATACGACGGTCAGCCTTGCACTCCACTTCAGCCACAAGCTCAACAGCAACAACAACAGCAACAACAGCTACACTCCAGAGCGAATATGTATTACTTGGGACAGACTGGGATGACGCCTGAGGAACAGGAGAGAGCTTATCATCAGGAGGCCGCTGTGGCAGCGCAGCAGCATCAGATGGCAATGGCTGCTGCGACGGCGGCTGGAATGATGAAATCTGAAGACGGTAAGGGAGTTTATCGCTGGTGTTTTTCTGCGTTGATTTTTATCGGGAATTCGTGGGCTGATGAGCGTTCAATGTTTGTTTTGCAGTCAAGTGTATAACCGCTGCTCAAGCGCAACAGATGCAGAAGCCAGGCGGACCTCCGACGTCACCCGGAGGATCGGTAATGGACCTGTCTACGTCTAGTGTTACTTCCACGAGCCCCCAGGTCCGTACGACTCGCGCAACTATGTAGTACATATGCGGGTGTTCGAGAAGGAATTTCAATTGTACTTTTGCTTTATCTCGAATTGATTGATACATCGGAAATTTCTGGTGTACCTGATATTAGAAATGCAAAGTGAATGACAAGATGTCGGTAATATTCACCCGTTCCCATCGTATTACCGACATCTTTGAACACCCCTACGACTATATATAGTTCGCTGTCGCAAATCGTTACGAGGTACGTTACGCAAGAATCGTTACGTTACAGGCTCCGCCTTACGGATCTAATAGCCTCAGCCCTCAATACGGCGGAGGGCAAACAGTCGGAGGAAGTCCTCAGGCAGCGGCCAGCCCTCACCTAACCGCAAGTCCGCAGGTTCCGAGTCCCCAGGGTCAAACTCTGGACCTTAGTGTCAACAGACTTCACAGGTTTGTGGAAAAGCTGCTCGGAGATTCCTCGCGTCTCTTCGATCGTAGCTCGACATGTTCTTGTTCATCGATTCATTCTCACATATCCTTCATCGCGTCCTATTCTTTCATCATTTTTATCCAGCGGAGCACCAAGTCCGCAGTATTCTACCGGCCACGGTGAGGCCGTCCCAGTCCCAGTAGGCCCTGGATTTCCCGCACCAAGACCGATCGAAGAACAAACCGAACCCGTCGACTTCTCCACGGCGAACGAACCCGTCAACTTTAGCGGGGGCCCAGGGATCAGGCCTGTTCCAGGCTTTCCACCTCCTGGAGTTCACGCCGCTGCCTATAGTCGAGAAAGTACCCCTGACAGCGGGGGTTCCCACTACATGGATGCCTACCGTGATCCCACCGGTGAGAATCCTCTTTCTGATATTAATTGTTACAGCGAAGGCTTTTTTTAATTCTCACAATTATTTTCTGGTAGAATATTTGTGAATACTATAGTTGTTGGAGAATCGTAGTCCTTTTATACTAAAAGGCATAATTTGGTGGGACTGTGATGTAATACATTACGGGCTTCTGTATAACCATGCATGTGTATTAGCTTGAAATATTAATCGACTAGGTGCCTTGTGTGAGTCAGGGAATAAAATAGAGCATCACGGCTATGATTCATTGCTTATCGCGGAATTCTTCAATAGAAAACGCAAGATTCTTTGCGAGGGTGAAATTGCAGAAGCTCATAAAAGTGACAATTTTCTTATACCGAACAGAACGTTAGCCTAATTACATTTACAGAGTGAACGTAAGACATTTTTATGCAAAAAAAAAGGAACTCGTAGACCCACAGGGTTTGCCTGATATTTCGAAAGTGGATATAGTGGTAAAAGTTTTTAGCAAAGGTCCGACTATTTGCTGCAGCCAGTGATGAAAGCGAATTGCAACTGATAAAATAAATAGGTCCATATCGAGGTATAAAAATTCACGGTAGAGATCGCAGGGCTTATTTCAGCGTCGGATGTGTTATCTGGTTCCTCACCCTCGCCCTCAGTTTTCGCGCCGACCAGCGGCTCTCCCCCTGGCCAGACGGCAACACGCGAAGGTCCGTGTCGTCCGTCGACGCACACGGGCATTGTTAATTATCAATATTTCGCATATTCGC
Source organism: Rhogogaster chlorosoma (assembly GCA_944452935.1). Classification (NCBI taxonomy): domain Eukaryota; kingdom Metazoa; phylum Arthropoda; class Insecta; order Hymenoptera; family Tenthredinidae; genus Rhogogaster; species Rhogogaster chlorosoma. Next base: position 23,494,034 of record OX101800.1, on the reverse strand, counting down.
GTAGGTATGGTATATATGCAAGTATATGGATGTGAAAAGTCGCGGCAACGTAGACAGTGGGCATTGTTCGCCGTCCGGGCACTGGGGAGTAGTTATTGAAATTGAAACATTCAATGGCGGTACATCGCGCAGCGCGAATCGCGAATATCTCGTCGACGATAATAAGAGAACTGCAACATTTTACACGGGCTAATCAAGTGACTTTTAGCCGGGCTCCCCTCGCCCCTCGCCCCTCATCCCTCATCCCTGCCTATTCCTCTTCCCCTCGATGCAAATGCCCCGCGGTTCCGCTTGTCGTTTCTAATTTTGGTAACAGGAATGTTACCCGCTGTCGCAAATGTTTCAGGCTACGGCCCCATGAGCCCACATCCTGGATACGGGATGGCCGGTGTCCAAGCCGAATACCCAGGAAACACCTACACTCCGTATCCAACGGCGGGATACAATTGCGGCGGAGCTTATCCCGGTGGTCCAGTCACGTCCGGGTACCAAATTCCTGCTGGATATACGCCGGCGCCTTGCTACAGCATGCCACCGCCTCAGCACACGATTGGATCGCTGGACAAACCATCGGGAAAAGACGACAGGTAAATATCATCTAAACTCTATTTTCCGTCACTTCGTAATATACCTGCTGTGTAACAGAGCTTGAGATTAATAAGAAAACGCTTGGATTATTGAGGATAAGTGAAGCGGCGTAAACTGTGAGTGCATACTGCACTAGGGTAATTATATATAGGAGCGATCGCGGGACCCGCACCTACACTTCCATTTTGTTAATTAAAGTAATTACTCTTCGTAGCGAAAATGCCAACCTTATTCTAATTGACGTAAAGCTCCGCGGCGGGAGGTTGTAGGTGGTGGTATAAGGTCGTTGGAGTTGGCGGGACGGCGGGGTGAAAAGGGAAAGGGGGCTGCGCCGGGGGGTGAGAGAGGCATAATCAGTTCCCACCGCACTGGATTATGGGGCGCGAGACCCAAGACCCAAGATCCGTCGGGGTTAGAACCCGGAACACCCCGATCCTCTGGGAGCGACTCTTTGCTACCACCATAGTCGCGCCACCCTCCCAGTTTCTAACCTTGCAAATTTTTACCCCTTGCGGTGCGAAAGGCTGACGGGTTTACGCCGCTTGTCAAACGTTAAATTCGCTCCCAACGCCTCGATTCTTTCTTCTCTCCCTATTATGACTTTAGACAAATATCAATCGCGAAAAGCCAAAGTCCCCGCAAAGTTTTTGCCGATCAAATACTCGAGTTTGCAATAAACTTCCACTTGGAACGTAACGCGATTGAGTTAGGCCACGTTGGCCGAGGTCAAGCTGGGCCAGATTAGGTCGGTCTCCACAGCAAGGCTAGACAGCGACGCGAATCCTGGTATATTAGCTCTGGATATGGTTATGGTGGTTATATTGGCCTGGGCTATTAATAATCCTGAAGTATCGCTATATCGACTAGCCAACCTCGGGCCGAGAGCCACCCGCCGTATGCTGCGGATTCTAGACAATCCATTTATTGTCCAAGGGAGTCCTGCAGCTCGGCCTGCAAGGGGTGGATGTATACCTAGCTTACCCCACTACCAAGACAACGGGGGTGCGGATTTCTCCGCCGAGATTCACCCGGCTATTTTCATAATTTATCGCGTGTTGTATAACAAAGTAGGTAGGTATAGTACCTCTCGAGATAACTCTCAAGCTCCCCAACTTATCACGACACAATTTGAGCTGTTTAAAGCGCAAGTCAAATTTCGCAACAATTGCAGTTCCATCGTCAAGTGACCGTCGGTTCAGGTTGTACTGAAATTAATCCATCCGTGGAAGTCCGCCTTTCATATGCCATCTCGTTCAAACAACACTTGAAAAAGTTATACTCGGTACATACGTACGGCGTACTCAAAAAGTTGCAGTTTTTGCATTCCTGGTTTCTAGTCTAATCTAGATTTCGTGAGGCTTGTATAATTCCTTGAATTCTTGAGCCGTTCTGGCGTTTCTATCCTCAAAGTCCTGCGTATACCTACTCGATGACCTCCTCCTAGCTCTACCGCATGAATGATGCGGAGAACGGAACGATGTATGAGGAGGAGGTTTAAGCAAGGAGCTTGCGCCAACCCACCGTCTAGGTTGAGAGGGTAGACCGTAGAGGAGTTATACAACGGACGATAGACGCAGGGGCCGGCAAACGTGATTGCACTCAAGTCTGCAGCGGTTCCCGGCAATATCGCGGCTACTCGAGGGTCCTTGAGGGGTTCTCCTCGTACGCCTACGAGAAGGCAGACTACTAGTAGTCCTCCTCGAGTAAAACCAGAGCCTCTCTCTACCTGAGACCCTGTACCCAGTTGGCCACCACCCGTCAGGGTACGGGGTCGAAAACGAACGGAAAGACATTCCGATTACTGCGGTCACTGGCGAGCTGCCCAGGACTCTCGAGTCGTTCCAGATCCCAGAGATAGGAGAGATGCTCTTAATTATTTCGCGTTTTCTTGCTTGGTAATTCGCAAAGGAAAGAATCTCGGATTTAAACGAGAAGAGAAAAAAGGAAGAAAGAAACGCCATTAGAGTTGTAGATTTGTGTAAATCAGTATTGATCCTTACTCACTGCCGTCTCACCGAAGAGATTCTTTATTGCTAATCTTCGGTGCAGTATGATCAATGCGAGGAGGCAATCGTTGAATTTCGTTCGGCAACAACCTTGCGGCCGTGACGGCAAGGAGCTCGTACAGTGTCCAACGTCGTCCTGTGATGGCATGGGTCACGTCTCGGGGAACTACGCTACCCACAGAAGGCAAGGGATTTGGCATTTTGCATCCACGACAGTCCTGTATTTTGTCCTCATTCCTTATCCTAACGAAAGGACTTGACGAAACTCACGCCCAGAATTCAATCATCTTTTCGTGAAGCTGAATCACTCACTTTTCTTGACAAAATGCTAAGCAAAGTCTCAAGTTCTGGGATTCAAATTAGACACTTTAGTAACTTGTTCGATTTTTTCTCTCATCCCTACTTTAGCTTCGCCGAGTCCAATATTTCCCCCCTATAGTCGAAAAATTGACTGAGACTAGTATCGACGTACACCTATACGAAAATGAATACGATCACACAGAGTCTTTCTAATTTTGGTTTACTTTTTATTCATTTTGAATTATGTTGATTCTTATTTTCGTCCACTGACTTCTATATGTCTCCTCCGCACTACGATTTCCGGTGTGTAGATAGGCTCGTGTTTGGTTGGAGTTCAGTTGCTATACTTCCTCTCATTGTAGACCCGACCCCTACGAAAAGGGATGACAAAATCTGTAATCTAGAGACAAAATTCCAGATATTATTCGATTAAATCATCGGACCATTTATCCCTGCAATTGTCAGCCTGAGTGGGCAGCGTTGTAGCGAATTATAGAGTGACCATGTCAGAGCAGCGCGGAATTATAACATGAAACGAGTAGAAATGGCTGCTTGAACAAGCGAATCTCAATGATAAAATGAACAATTGGCTATTGGCAAGTTTCACTGGGGTCTGGTGCGAGTGTTCCTCCTCACTCCTTTCGGTGTTGTTTAAAATAAGATTTTCCTGCCAGAGAATAATGAAAACCGAAAAAGTGTCACAAACTGGCAATACTCCAACAGTACCTCACGAGTGATTCAAATGCATGTGTCTTTGGGAGAAAAGCAGAAGCGATCAATTAGGGAATAGACAGAAATTTGAACCTGATAAAGGACCGACGACTATCTCGTAAGATCAGATATGACGTGTGTGTCAATGGGACATTTGTAGTCACTTGTGAGGTGCAGTCGATACTAACCCATGCGATCAAGGACTGAACCCATTTTTTAATTCCAGTTTATCGGGATGTCCACGTGCCGATCGTTCCCAGATACAGGCACATTCCCAAGAACTGAAGTGCCCTACACCCGGCTGTGACGGATCGGGTCACGTAACCGGAAACTACTCTTCGCACAGGAGTTTGTCCGGCTGTCCGAGAGCCAATAAACCAAAAAGTAAACCGCGGGATGGTCAAGACTCCGAACCGCTCAGGTCAGTAAAAAAACAACTAAAGATTTATTTTCTCGTCGGGGAAGAGAAGCCTTGCTTACTGCGTCGTATGTAAAATCAATGAATAATGAGTAGCTCTGAAAAAATGGCGTGACTCAAATTTTGGAGGGCCAAAACGCGATGTATACAGCTTGTCGTGTGAACGAATCTCGGCACGAATCTTCTCAAAGCTCTTAGCAAACGGTTTGAAGATCAGATCGCGTTGGATCCTTAAGCTCCCGAGGGTCTTACCCTCGCTAAACGCAACCTTAAACCCTCCTCATACTGGGATGCGAGTATTTCCATTGTGCCGAAGTTGTGTAGCTTTACGATGGTGCGAAATAGCTGACTATGCGTAGCTCCTGTACTAACCCATGCGAAAGCAAGACGCTGACTAATATCTAGCGGTTTCCGCTAATTTCACGCTCGCTCTGTACCGACGGATATGGATGTGGTCCTCTCTTGTGGACTACAGATGTCCCATACCCGGTTGCGATGGGTCTGGGCATGCCACCGGCAAATTCTTGTCGCACCGCAGGTGAGGAAATTTGTTAAATCGAATCGATGTTCTGCACGACCCTTTATAAAACCCCAATCTTAGTCGTTTCTACCCTTAAGTCCTGGCGCATTATAAAAAAAGAAATGTATCGTTTTGTTCAGAACTACAAGATAAAAAACTAAAAAAGGGGGAAAAAATATCATGGGATAGTAAATGAATGAAGTTAACAAAAATGTTGGGAGATATTGAAGGGGACGTTTTAGTGAGGGTATATTTGTGTGTTACAGCGCGTCCGGTTGTCCGATCGCGAATCGTAACAAGATGCGAGTCCTCGAATCTGGTGGGACGGTGGAACAGCATAAAGCAGCGGTGGCCGCAGCGACAGCGATGAAATTCGAGGGTGTGAATTGTCCAACGCCAGGCTGTGACGGCACGGGACACATTAACGGTTCGTTTCTCACGCACAGGTCGCTGTCTGGGTGTCCAGTGGCTGGGCACACGGTGAAGAAACCGAAATTCGAAGACATGTCGAACATGTACAGCAAAGGAATCACCGGTGAGGCCGCAGGACATAAAGAGATTCTCACTTTACATTTGAGATACGAAGAATAGACGTGTATTCTCGGTCTATTCAATTATTGCGTGCCTTGAATTAGCTTGAATTTGAAAAAAAGAAAGAAAAAAAATTACGGATCTCGTTAATTTTTCATGAGAAAAAGAAAAAAAAATTAATCAGGCACCGTCGCGTCGTATAAATACATATATACAGCAGTATATATATACATTGATATCGGATAGATTTCGCATTCGAAACAACTTCACCGTGTACTGAATCAAAAGAATCTCTCTCCTTTCGTTGTCCGCTATAGCTTATATTACGATTGCTTTAAACAAATATTGGCCACTAAATACCCGAGCTTTTCACCATACATAGTTCATATAATTATAATAATCACTATGTTATTATTATTTATTTATCATTGCTACATCGTTAGATTATTGTCATTTGTTGATTTATCAATCGATATTACGTACATATATAGTATATATAATAACGAACTGAAAGAAGATTTAAAATTCAAGTGAAATTGAATTGGATTTAAATTCAATGAAATTTAATGGAAGGACAGGGAAGGGAGGCATCGCGATACCTTCCTTCCGTTTCCCACCAACAAACTAAAAAAAAAAAGAATCCTAAAAAATAGAAGAAAAGTAGATATCAAGAAAAAGAAAAGAGAAAACAAGACAAAAGACAAAATGAAAAATCATGGCATATATACTAATCAGTTATTTGAATTATATTCTGAAAGTTCAGAATGCAGCATGAGATCGCATGCTATCGCAGTGCTAACCGCATAAACCAATAGTTATTAAAGAATAGAATTAGGATTAGGTCTAGTACATAGAAATCTGAGATTGTAAACCTGGTATTTTGTATTTGACCTGTATATTTGACTTGTGCTATGCTATGCTCTGCTCTGCTCTCCACGCCATGATGTGCTGTCATACCAAAGGAATAACAATTAGTCTCTTTCTCTCTCTCTCTAACTTTCTCTCTCTCGCTCTAATTTTCTCTCTCTCTCTCTCTCTGTTTCTCCAATTCTCTCTATCTCTCTATCTCTCTCTCACTTTTTCTCTCTCTGTCTCTCTCTCTCTCTCTCTTTCTTTCTCACACAGAATCCAGGTGTTTCACTAAGCTATCATCGAGTGATCATTCTTACGACAAAACGACAATATTTTCATATCCTACAACCTACGTAAGAAATGAACGAAAAGAAAAGAAAAAAATATATACATATATATATATACAGAAAATGAAAAAGAAACAAAACCTATCTACTTAATTGCTGATCGATGGAGCGATGGAAAGGTTTCATACAGTATACGTTTCGTATTCAATTATACGAATTATATAGAATTAATTAAGCGACGAATAATTAAATTGTTAATAAATTTAAGATATATGACTATATACACTATCTTTCCACTTTTCGGCACTTCCTTGTCTTGAGCTAGAGAGCATATATGATCGTTTTGTGTGTGAAAATTCAATAACGTTTCTATACATACAGCGTCATGAAACTATTGACGATTTGTTATGTATTATTTTTCTTCCATGTATCATACGCCCTTAGTGAAACACCTGGATATATAAACTATTGAATCCTCCTTATGTGAAAAACGAAAAACAACAAAGAAAAAAAAAAAAAAAAAAATTAAAAAGCTAAAATGAAAAAAGAAAAAAAAAAAAAAAAAAAAACAGAAAAACTACCATTATGATGAACAATAATCTATTTTGATTTATTCTGGGATCATGATCAGCTCCTTTCCTGTCATTGAGCTTTGAGGAGAACATTTACTTTTGAAGGTAAGGGACTGACGTACTTGCCACTTGTTCTATGTGTATTCGATGTTAAATACAAATCCACGGAGTGTCTTGTCATGAGTGCTGGCACGTGTCCGTCTCACTATTGTCAGAACTTGAAAATCGAAGCTTATTATAATATCACGATCGGTAGCTGCATCGCGAGATCCTATTCGAACGTAATCACGCCTATGATTAAATAATGAAATTTTTTAATAACGATAAAAGAAGAAAATGAAACGCGTAGGCCAGCACCCAGCATCACTCTTTGTTCTATATCTGGTATGATAGCACCTCACGCTACCCAAAAACTCCGAAACCCTTGTGTGTCACCCCTCACCAAAGCCTATACTGTACGTTTCAACGTTATCCGACATGAGAGAATCGTCGACACGATCAATTTCCTTTAATTATAATAATTGATCATTCGTGAGATTCTCTCGACTTTGAAACGTGCTGTGTACCTACTCCTATTACTAGTGTGTCAACGTTAACTTTCAACGAGTTGTGAAAGTATGGAAATATTTATACAGCAATAATTTGCAAACTTACAGAACTTAGAGAACTTATCGTCAACTCGTCGATAGGAATACGTATTTCACCTTTCGCTAGCTCGCTATAAAGTTTATTTTCATTTCCTTCCTTCAATTTTTCTTTACTTCGTTTTTTCGTTTTCTACTTTCACTGTCTTAACCGACCTTATACCGCACAGTTTTGAACGAGGTTCTTGTTTAAAATTACCAAATTTCAGTTTGTATTGTTTCCAACGTAATTGATAGTAATCGTTTATTTAATGCCTGATTATGGTTGGTTGTTCAGATACAATTTCAATGCTTTTTCGAGAGGAGATTATTCACATTAGTTCAAGTTCAGATATCAGGAAATAATGTTTCCTCAAAATGATTCCGTCACGTTGTGTCTTACACCATTAGATATGTAACTCATAAAATATTGTGAGACTTTTACCATTTATATACATAATTCTATGTAGAGACGAAAAGGAGAAGAAAAGTTCAAATGACCATATGAGATTATGAGATTATGAGATCACGAGATTATGTAGATTTAAAAAATAGAGCCTGCGGCTGATCACCGTAAGATCGGTGATCCTGCGAACATCCAATTTTCAATAAGGTACATTTTAAAATTACATATTTCTAAACGGGGGTTATCCTTCAGGAATGGACACCGGCGGTCCAGGGCAGGGTGGCTCTATAGGAGCGAGTCAGGGGAACACCATGACCGGTATTGGTGGTCAGGGCGAGGACCTGTATACACTGGAGGCAGAAATCACGGAGCTTCAGAGGGAAAACGCACGCGTCGAATCTCAAATGCTGCGCCTGCGCTCTGACATCACCGCTATGGAGAGCCAGCTGAAGCAGGGAGACAAGGTGCGTCTGCTCGGATAATAATAAATCGATCTTCCCATGGTTAGCCCGAGGCCTTACCCTTCGCTAACAATACAGTAATCTGCAACCCCAATCAAACTAGACACATTTATACTGAAAAGATCGAAAAATCAACCCCTAACTAATTGCATTCAATTTCGCACATGCCAGAGCTTTTCTGCAATCTACATTCTTTCAAATTTATAAGCTTATAGCTTACTGTATTCTCTAAACGAACCTATACCGACAGTAAGAAATTTCCCACGAGCTTATCGAGCGTCAGTAAAATTCGTTGGAGGTGTTTTTCGGGTATGTACAGCTACCAGGGTAGATAACAGCGCTTTTGGGCGAAAATATGTGTTCGGATCATGCTGATAAGAATTGAAATTGACAGGGAATCGAAGGAGAGTAGAAAATTGATGATTTACACTAAGGGTAGTTTTTTTCTGAGTTCATTTAATCGAGATTGTTTTTGGGGAAGCTACAGCTAGTAAGGTAGATCGGAGCTTTTTTGGGCAAAATTTTTACTCGAATCAAGGTGTTGAAGATTAAAATTAAAATTAAAGGAGAGTAGAAAATCGATGAATTACGTTCAGGATAGTATTTTGTCAAAATTTATTTATCTCTGATTGTTTTATTTAACATTGTTCTTTTTTTTTCTTTCTTCAGGAAACGACTGTGATATCTCAGCGCAACAACAATTTGAACGAGTACTACGAGTCGTTGAGAAATAACGTTATAACCCTCCTGGAGCACGTAAGGATCCCCAACGCTCCCGGAGGTCCTCAGGAAAAGATGGGGCACGAGAATTTCGACAGTTACCTTACGAAGTTGCAGACACTTTGCACCGCGGACGGTTACTGTGCCGATGAAAATAACCGGCCGATATATGAAACGGTGAAAACCGCTTTGCAGGACTTTACCGTATTACCAACACCCATCTGAGACCATCCGGATAATTTTATGTTCGGGCAACACCGCACCACCGCCTTTCAAAATTACCACCAACGCTAGGACCGCCGAATGTCGTATTAAATTTGAACTCACCATTAAATCGGACATTAAAATTGGGAATGAAAATTTGAAAACAAATCGCGAACAGCATTGTGGATTTTTCATTAATGCTGTCTCGTGGTTTGATTTTTAGTCTCTTCCCTTTTCTCTTTTTCTTTTTTATATAGGTATATATATATATAAAAAATAAAAATAAAAACGAGGCTTCCATCTCAAAGTTTTTAAACGATGTAGAAAAGATACTGCCGAAAGACGTGAAACTTGACTTAACTTGAGTGTTTGTCGTAGTTTGAAGACAAAAAAAAAAGAAATGAAGAGTAAATCATAAGCAAAAGAAGAAGAAAAAAAAGAATCAAAACCATGCGATGATGTTATAAGCCATATAAGGGACTCGTGCAATTTTATCGTATATAAATTCTGACTGCAGTGAGATAAGAATAAAGTTTGAAAAACTTGTATGATTAAAAGGTCTTCGCTAATTATACCAACGCGTAATAATCTGCAGGTAAAATATATACGGACGAGGTGTTATAATCAACGAGAATATTAATCTTTGATCGAATATGTGAGGATTTTTGTACATATATCTAATAGGTGTAATATGTAATTAATAATTAATTTGACTATCGATTTGTAAATAGAAAGAGATAAAAAAAAAATACAAACATTTATATATATTATAAACGGAGAAGAGAAAGAAAGAAAAAATGCTACGGAGGTATTGTACTATGTAAAAACTTAGCTTAGATGTATATTGGACACTATTATTATTATTATTACTATTATTATTATCATTATTATCGCTATTATTATGAATATAATGGCTATTCACACATTATTAGTGAAACGTGCTGATTCATTGGTGAAATTTGTCCATAGCTTGTAAATAATTCATAAATAAATGTACTAAAGATATCGCAATACCTAATTTGAAAACGAATAATCTGCAATCGAATAACACTACGGGAAATATCTATAATAAAGTCCGAAAGTACATTTTTTTCGACAAAGACTCAATTCATCATTATAAATTAAATTTGTTATCATCAAATTAAAAATCAACCGCACATTGAATAGTCGAGTAAAATTGAATAAGAATCAATTTTTATGATTCACACATTACGAAATCGTAATTATATTACAGGCAAGAGCAATCCACCAACGGGATATACATATATACATACCTACCTACTGATATCGATATATAAGTCGTGCAATAACATTTTTCTTTTGTTCATGTGTTAAAAATTGTTTGTATGTATAATTGTTTATTATTATCGTGATATATAATATATAGTTATATAATAATATTTGTTATAATTACGTTGAATTGTTTTATACGAAGAGAAATACTCATTGAGCAATATTATATTATTATTATTATTATTATTATTCAGGTTGTCTTTTATCGTTATATCTATAATAATTCTTGAGTCCAAAAACATTTCAATATAACACTGCAGCTGTCTGTAATTTTATTTACCTCAATACATAGACCTCAATTATTATACCTGTATAGGATATCGATTTTCAAAAAACACATATTCTCAACGAGCAATTTGTCCATAGTCAGCGTTGGATCATGAATTAAAATCTCAAGATTCTTCGGTAGGAAATGAAATTTCTAATTTTTTATTTTCTATTTTTTTTGTTTTATCATTCGAGTTGATGTACAGTTTTTTATTTATATTTAATAATTGTGTGGACAAACTGCTCGAGAGTGGAATAATTTTCGAGTTATTTAAGATTCGGGAAAAGTATTACTTTATGCATCATTTTATTCTGTATATAGAAAATATTCATCTAACTTTATCTAAACAGCCATTTATGAAAATATGATAATAATAAGGTATACAATATTGTAACTACTAGTCAGTAAACGGAAACACATGGATTAATATTAAATATTCATAGCATAGTAAAATAATGCAGCAAAGAAGAGTGAAAAGAAGAAGAAAAAAAACTAAGATAAACTAAAATTAACAGAATAAAAAAATTCATAAATTCAAGAATTATTATTCAAAAATAATTATCCATTCAAAAATGGATATATATATATATATATAACTTAATTTACTAACTGTGTAAAAACGAAAACGATACATATATGTATAAAATGAGAAGAAAAAAACATTTTTTTGTTCATACCTAGTCATAATTTCTTCATTTTATATCATTCCGTGAGAAAAAAACAAATAATTATTTTCAACTGTGTATATGGTCGATTTTAACACTGTTTTCGTGATAATGACATAAGAATAGATTCGGGAATGAAAACTGTGAGAGAACTCGTTAACATATTGATTGTAAAAATAATGGATCATGTATTCATGTCTCCATAATACCGATAACCTGTAATATATAAGATATTTATTATTTACACCATATGTTCTGTCACATAATTATTATAATTTCGAACCACGAATATTTGTTAGAACGTGATAATGTATATAATAGTAGGAGAATTAATTATTTAATTGATTAATTATTTATTACGGCGAAATGTTAAAGCGGATTAATACATATATGTTTTAACGATCGCCTGGTGAGAATACCGTAATGACTCTCAAGCCATATAGTTATAGTTACGGTTCAACTATACTGATTAATCTTGGCTATTATTTTGTTAAACTATATTGTATAATTATTACGTCGCGAGAACATGAACATTATTATTACAGATAAAGTTTTACAGTATAAGTTATATGTTATCGTTTAAGTAAGCATAAATGTTACTCTGTTTGAATAAAGGGTATTTATCGATGAAATAAACCGATTCATTAATATTTCGTTCTTTCTATTAACAAATTCATTATCAACTTTCCCTCATCATTTCCATCATTCAGTTGATCGGAACAAAATATACCCCAAAATACGAAGGGTTATTAAGAAAACACCTCAATATGTTACATGCCTGTATCCTTTTTCCCGCCAAAATTTCAGCACACTTCCTCGGTGCAGATGTTCTCCTGATACAAGGAGCCATTTTTGACGAGAAGTTTTTCAAAAACTTAAGATCGCTCGTATGAATAAACATACAGAGACGTACTTGAAGACGTGCATGAAATATTACTTTTTTCATGACAATTAAACAAGGCATAACATCAAATATAGTTTGCGAATTTAATTTATATATTCAATCGTGAATATACTATAATATGACTATAACTGGTACATAGATTTCCGAGACGAAGTAACTCTATGAGGAGATACTTTATGGTGGACGAAAGAACGTCATGGAAACAATAGCAGAAAAAAACCTTGAGAATAAGCTGGCACACTGAGCTGACACACAACACCCGAATTTCTTAGCTCTTCAGTTTAGAATCGTATCTCTTTCTAACAAAAAATGCAAGATATGTACTCCTATAAAATCTCACGTTTTTCAATAATTTCTTCACGAGAAGTGATTTTTTCTAAATCAGCGGGCGAATACGAGTACGGCATGGCCTTAGGTCGTACAGTCCAGCCAGTTACCGCAGCTATCACTTATTGCCTTGCCAGTACGGCATGATCTCCCTCGTTCGCCTGGTCGAACCAACTGCCGTAGCTATCACTGCCTGCTGTCTTACCAATACGGTATGATCTACTCAATTCCTATAGTCGAGCCAGCTACAGTAGGCTGTCACTACTTACATATCGTCTTACCAGTACGGCATGATCTCCTTCAATCGCCTGGTCGAACCGACTACCGTAGCTATCACTGCTTGCTGTCTTACCAATACGGTATGATCTACTCACCTCGTATAGTCGTGCCAGCTAGAGTAGGCTGTCACTACTTACAGTCTTACCAGTACGGCATGGGATGATTTTCTCAACTCGTATAGTCTAGGTATTTACCGATTCTGAAATGTATGAACTGCAGTTATACTAAATAAGATAATTGGTTGAGGATATAGAATGAATAAAAACGAAGCAATTGAATTGAACAATGTCCAGTATATTATGTATTTTATTCCCACATACACACGGCACGTCGTGAACCTCTGCTTAGTCAATATAGTATTAATAATATAATATGAATTCATAAGATTAATAAACCATAGTAATAATCATTGTATTATCATATATTTTATATGTACAGAGGGTTACAATTTTGTTTCATTTTATAATATAATATATTTATAATCGTAATATTTATTTTTGTTTGTATACATACACAATTAATTAGATTACTTGCCCTGCTCGCATGCTGCAGCGTTATAAATTGCTTCGAGCTTCCAACGTCATCCTTCGCTGCAACACTTGATTAACAATACAAATTTCGCTGAGCTTGGAAAATGTCGCTGTAACTGCAGTCATAACGATTGGTTTTTTTTTCTCAACCCTTGATTCTGCATCTGCATTGATTGATTTTTAATTACCGCATTAAATACGCAATAATAAGACTCGATAGTTCAAAATCTTCAATTATTATTCAAGACTGATTCATTACACGACATTCTCCGGCCTTAGCTACAACTCGTTTTGTTTTAATTTACAAAACATTGATTATAGTCTGGCCATTTTTAAAAAAGAGTGTGACGACGCTCAAAATGCCGGGCTGAAACTGAACTGCCGATATTTGTTTTTTCATTTTCTTTTTTTTTTTTCCTCGTTTTTTTTTCTTTCCAATTGAATTCTGACAGTGGATCACAATGTAATAATTCACGTGACATATACTCGGACTTATCTGCATCCAACCGGACACTTGGATGCCGCGTTAGAAATAATGATTTTAATTTGAAAACATTATTTCGTAGATTATTGCCTCCGCTTTTTTATTTTCTTTTATTTTTATTTTTTTACTTTTTATTTTCGTCAAACTCTTTTCTTCTCAAGCGGACTTCATAAATATTCTGTACAATGTTATAAATTATTATAATACTCTTAACATTAGGTAATTATTATCAGTAGTGTAAAATTGAAATTTACGTACTTATTATGTATCGATAGATTATTTTTTTTCTTTTTTTTTTTTTTCTTCTTTTTTCTTTAATATATAATATTTAATATGTCATTATACGTATTGTATCATTACGATTAGTAAGAATATGTAAAATTGGTACTAATTAATAATTTTTTTATTCTTTTTATTTTTATTTTTATTTTTATAAGCATCCACATAATTAATGTACATGGAATTACGAATGGCTTATTGCTTGTTATATTGCAAGTTTCCTCGCTGTGTTGTCCTATCAATTTATCATTTGCCAAACTCACATTAGAAAATATTAAGAATTTTGTGTTCTTTTTTTTTTTTCTTTTTGTTATTCTTTATGTACTCGGGTGATCATCAAATACCAATAAATCTATTAAAACGCGTTTGCCAAATTGTTAATATCTTCAATGCTCTCTGCAGTGTTTCTTATCTTTACCATCTCATTTTAATATTAACTTTCAGTTCTGTAATTGTAGGATTCGTTAACCCCCTCCCCACACAAAAATAAGGAACGACCGAAAAAAAAAAAAAGAAAAAAAAGAAAAAAACAATGAGTTCTCTTCCAATCATTATAGAAACAAAATTAATGATTACCTAATTTATTTATTCAAAATTGCGGTAAACGAAGTTCTTTCATGTCATTAATTTTGTATTCGTTAAAAATTTCAATCCCCTTTCCTCCACCCCTCCGCCCCTTTCCTCATCGCCGAACATTCGCAAAATTATTTAAATTATGTAGGTAATACATATAATAATATGTACGATGCGATTTAATATACTAACATATGTATATATATGTATATATATACATATATATTATATATATATAAAAGTAACGATGCGTAATTGTTTGAGGATAAAATAAATCGGATGATGGACGTTTACGACGCGGATGATTATCATTATTGAATTCGGTATTTAGCATATCTCGTTTTCATATTATATTAAATATTCCTTGACTAAAACGTCAGTGAAAGTATAAATTTAATCACGAAAATCTATAGTGAAAAGAAATTCGATGTTTAGCTGAGCCATTTAAATTGTTAATCTTTGATCTTTCAGATCTTTCTGATATGTACATATTAAATTAATTCATTTAATAATACTTAAACAATCTTTGAAGTTCGACCGCAAAGATAGACGTAACGTTAGATAATCATAATTGGAGAATCAAACCAGCTGCAGGTTTTGGGTATTTTTTTTTTTAATTTTTTTCCTATCTGTTTTTTTTTTTTCTAATTATCGTTTTCATTAAACCCTATACGCCGTCTTATATAGGTATTCATATAAATTTGTATACGCTCATCCGATAGTCCGATAAATTATACAGTTACCCGAAACTATAGCATATACATATATGTACCAGGTTGATATAAAATATCGAGCTCTCCCATGCATAGATTTAAAGATCTTTTGATACAACACTCGTACACTTTTCCTATACACCTGCGTGATTACAAAATATGAAATAACATTATAATTTTGGGATTGACTTGATTTCATTTGATATATAAATATATACGCGATTGCAGTAATAATTGTTGCAAATAATTAAACTGAAGATTTGATATTGTATATAATTATCGTAAAGAAAAGAAAAAGAAAAAAAAAAAAATATATTCAATGAAAACTGCAGGTATTATATTTTGAGTAATTGAAATGAACATATGACTTGTAAAGAATTATATATGTATAATTAATTAGTTGTATTGCTTTGGTTTACATAAACAAACAGTGAACAATATCATTTTTTTTTTTGTTTTTCGTTTTTTTTTTTCTTTTTTTTTTTACATATATGTATATATACATATATATTTGTATATATATTTATATATATACCTATATACATAAAATATGTATATATTTATAATTATATATATAATAATTATTATTCAATGGGTGTCGTAATAATTTTTAATAATATTGTATAGGATATCGTAACACATTAGATCTTCTGTACAATATTTTCCAAATTCATCGAAAACAGTAGTCGTACGATATACATATATTGTTAAACTCGGGGGATAATTTAAAACATGATTAATTATTGATTCTATATATGTGTAATATACTTATACATATATGCAGGTATATTATTAACCGAAAGAATAATGCGATATAAATTAAATGAAATTATTATGTAGCATTAGAGATAAGTATTAGGTATATATTACGTAGTACCTATACGCGACGCCTATTGTCTTCGAGGCTTTTGGAACACACCGTACAAAATTAGTTGGTTATACAATAATAGATGTAATCATAGATAATTAATTGCAATAATTACAATATGGCGGTGCTCGGAGTGATTTCGCTCGTGCCAAAAATTCGACGCTTCTAAGTTTCGTTTTATCCGATCAGCAATGATCGCTTTATCCCATTTTCCCCACTGAATCCAGAAATTTTACTATGTAATATTGACATCAACTTTGAGGTATAGCTTTGCATCGAAATTTGTAGAAGCAGAAAGTGATGAAAAAAAAAAAAAAAAAAAAAATGGAAACACGTGGATCATAAAGCAGAGCGAAACACTCTTCGCCCCGAGCCGCTCGAACGTGTGTTCCTTGAATTTCTACAGGCACTGAGATAAAAAGTATAAAGTTTTACAACAATTTGTTTGTTTTATTTTATTTTTTATTTTTGGTTTCTTCTTGTTCTTCTTATTCTTCACTTTTTTCCTTTTATAGAATCAGAATTATATAACGAACATATAGGTAAAAACGTAGTAATATAATTGAATGAAAATCAATCGCGATCGTAGATGAAATATAATAATATTATATTATAATGATATTATATTTCATGACATAATTCAATGATATCAATATATCCCTGATTATTTTATTCTCCCTAAAAATAGAATCATATACCGATCAATTCGCATCATTTTCTCATCGAATTTCATCGCTAGATATTAATCACCATTCAAACTTAACAAAAACTGTCCACAAGCCACTATAAATATCAAATACTGAAAACCTCAGTGCTTCATCATTGATCTATACCTGTAGCAGCTCTCTACGTCTCAAATCAATTTTCACTCGGTGGTCCATTTTTTTTTTTTTTTTTGCATTACGCTATTTAATTACTGTTTGACAGTGATCTATACCGTGTCTATTTGGCCACGTGTAAGCGAGGAACAAGTTTGAGATCGGCAGAATTCTGCAATTAGTTTTTTTATTATTTCTTATTTTTCTTCAAAAGAGTTCATATAATTTCTTATGTATGTTTTAATTTTCATTCATTCCATTCCGGTTATTCGCACGTGTGTAATATAATTAATCAGTGAGCTCTGACCGTGAGCTGATGAGTAGCAGCAATAGTAGCTTGAAAACAGCGATTGTGGTGTTAATTATTTTCTCATCTAGTCACAATTATTATGGAATTATTGATTGAATCACGGATTTTTTTTTTTTTTTTTTTTTCTTGTTTCGTTTTTTTATAATTATAATATCCATATTACAATTTTGTCTTCTCATTCGTAAAACTATAATAATACAATCACCTATAGTCATAAAAATATATATTTCGTAAAACGAATTCATAGATCAAAACTAAGTAGAATTTACATTATCAATTAAATATATTATTACTTAAATAATTAATATAGGACCAATGCCTTAACAAGCAGGATAACGTACGCTGCAGTTAGTTCAATCAAGATCTTCCAAGCGTCAATAAATCTGATATTTTAACACAAACATTTGATTTTTAAGTATATTATACATATATACTTGGCATTCTCTTTTTCGAGTTTTAAGATTCTTCTCTTCTTCTAAAGTCTCTGTCGTGAAAGAAGTTCACCAATTCATTTCACAAACTGCAGACGTATATATGTACGTATCACCTCTGTATAAGATTATATTAATGTTCAAACTATGAAAACCAATAATGACAATGACGATATTAAGGATAATAATAATAATTATTATTATTAATAATGTATTATAGTATTATAATAATAATAATAGTTGGCGAAAATACGATGAAAATCAAGGCCATGATCCATACCATCAAAAATGAATGAATGTCAATGTAAGTTAATTAATAATTGATTATTAATAATTAATGTATATATATATATATGTATGTGTATAATTACATTATATACTATAATCATGTATATATACATATTGTATCGAGGCTACAGCTATGTATGTATCGAAATATCAATATAATTATCATCTGTAGCTGAAATTTTCGGCAAAAGGTTTTTCATTTCATTTTCATAACATTCGAAGGTCTTATATATGTATTTCGCTCAATATCTCTCGTCTCGAAGAGATTAAAAGTTAACATTAAGTCATTGTGTCGTAACAATAAATACGTCATCGATCGTTTGTCTAATCGTGGATGAACTGAGAGGAAAATTATTGTACATATTCTGTCTGTTTTTTTTTTTTTTCTTGTCAATTTTCATCGTCATTAATATTGTTAGTGAACGAAAATATTTTTAAAGAATATTTACAATTATAATTCAAGGGAATTGATCCGATGTACAAGATCGTGATTCAAATTTAACTTGTTTGTATAGTGAGAAGACGAAGAAAAAAATATTAGTCAAAAAATTTAGAAAATAAATATCTTAAAGCGGGAGAATGACAAACCGAAGGAGAACTAAAAAAAAAAATAATAATAATTAACAACAACAACAACAACAACAACAGCAACAACAACAGCAGCAACAACGATAACAATAACAACGAGAGATCCAGCTTATCGAAGCCTCTGTTAATTATTATTCTGTGTTAAAATCACATTCATTCAATAGGTATATAATATGTCAACGCTAATTGCCAAAATTTCAGCCACAGAATGGATAATATATATATGGTTTCATAAAATGTAGTTTAATGAACGAAGAATCATTTAACGAACAATAATAATAGTAATAATAATAATGATAATAATAATAATAATAATAATAATAATAATAGAAACACGCGTAACAGAAATTAACATAAATATAATAAAAACGCACGACCGCGTTACCCTCTTGGCTGGGGGGGGCCTGGCGCGTCCCACGAGTTCCTTCGCGTATACAAAATCTTAATATTCTCGAAAATTTCAAAAATTGTCTATCTAGCTAATTCGCTACTTGTCGCGCTACCGCTCGCAAACATTACTCTCTTTTGAACACTCGCTCTATCTACCTTTCTCTCTCTTTCTCTCTCTATCCTCGCCCAATTCTCATTAGTTTATTTTAGTTTATATTAGTCACGTTGTTTGTTTGTTTTGTGTTTTGTGTTTTTTTTTTTTGTTTTTTGTTTTTTGTCTTTTTTTAATCCTTACTTTACATCTTTTTTCGCTAAAGCTATGCGGGAGCGCCACCCTCGCCCCGGCTAGCCGTACTACCTTAATTTAATCGTAAGCAACGAATATAGTATATGTCAAAAACCACCCTAAAAATGTTTCGCTTTATTACGTTTAAATATATATATCACGCCGCGGCTATAATATATTGACGTATATGTCACATACATATACATACCAGCTCACACGCGATCGGATAAACTATAGCAAACTTTACGGCAATCAAACAATTTTCTTTATTTTTCTATAAAATTCATTCTAAATTGTTTCAATTAAAAATATCATATACCGATGAAGTTTGACAGTATTTTTTCATTTATTGATTAACTCCTGATAATAATAGAATACATGAAAAAAATCGGAGAAAGAAGAAGAAAGAAGAGAAATTTTCTGGGTTGCCACGTGGAGGATTGCCGTAAAGAGTGAGTCCTGTGAAACTGAACAGTGAACACGACATAAAATATCACGTTTCGTATTCATCGCAGCTTTGCGCGTGTGTCACGTGAATTAGATGGATTGAGATTGAAGGTTTCAAGATTTAAGAAGATTTGGAGTTTATTTCGGCAACGAAATTAAACGTTATTATATATATATAATATATATATATATATATACGAATGAAACAATGTATACCTATAATATGTGTTTGTTTGAATATTTAAACGAATTTACCTAAACGTGAGGTTTTTGCGCGACGATATATGATTATCATTCGTCAGAAAATCGTACGTGTTACACCTTCATATATATATATGCGTTCAGGGGTGCAGCGGATGGATATGAGCGAAAGACAAAGAATACAATTTGGAGAAAAAATAAATAAAAATAAAAAATAAATATAATATATAATATATTTAAATATATATATTTATATATGTATATATAATTGAATTAATATAAGAGACTGCGTTCGCGTTTGACAATATACAGATGATTAATGGAAAGTCGAGCCGCGGAAAATAATTTTCACGCGCCTCGCCTCACCGTAAAATCTAATTTCCATATACATATATTATATACACAGACGTGAATTCTTTTTATCCATATTTTTTCGTATAGGTTTTTCTTTTGTTTCATTTTGTTTTTAAATTTATTTCCCCCGCGACTAATAGGAAATGTGTATGTATTTTTCGAATAATATATATATTCATATAGATATATATATATAATTATATATATTATATATAGTTTACTTTGTTTATTGATTCATTAATTTCTTATCAATCTCACAATCGATCTCGTCAGTCACCACAACGTACGTACACAGAACTTATTATTATTACTCGATATTGCTTGGACAACAGGAAACATGTATGTATATATATTTATATATAAATACAGAGATATATATATAAATATATACCTATATATATACATAGATATATATACATACGAATATATATATTCATGTAGTTATTTTTCATTAATTTATAATAATAATATTCCTCGTCAAATGTATAAGTATATATAATAATATATTATCGGTATAGTATCGTTAATATACATTTCTCTCGATCATCGTATTATTATTATTATTATTGTACAGAGCGATCTAAAGAATCTAGATGTAGTAGTATACATAATTAATAATATTTATACAATAAATATTGTTCCCGCGATGAGATTTCACTTGATTTCATTGGTTTTCATTTTTTTTTAACTTTTTTTTTTCTTTCGAAATGATCATAATTATGAAAATATGATCGCGCTGAATTCAATACCGATTTCGAGACGATAGAAAAGAAATGGTAACGTGGTATTCTGAGCAGGGAGAATCATAAGTTAAAGTAAAGTTGAAGGGGTTACAATTTGGCGAAAAATTGTATCGTTCTTCGGGTCGCTCTGCACTGCATTCGCATCTTAAATATTTCAATATTTGCGAAAAATGAATAATATAATTAAGGTATGTTTGTATTGCCTAGAAATGAGAATGGATAGGTGTTCGCGCATCATGCCTATCGCAATTATAAACAATAGCTGAATGAATAAAGGGATATTGTATCGTTCATATATTATTAATAATATATGTCAGATAATATCAGCAGAATATTATAAACTTACTCTTGTATAATTATGTATATGCTGCTCATCATGCTACAGACACTAAAAGCTACAATATCTAAACGTGGCTTATTATTTTATCTATGTGTAATTATCATTTGCGTTTTTCTTTCCTTTTTCATTTTTCATTTTTCATTTTTTTTTTTTTTTTGTTCCTTTCATTATTTTTTGTTCTCTTCTTCTTCTTCTCCTTATTATTATTATTATTATTCTTCTCGCATGACAATAATTGTATATATATCTAAGTACGCGACAATTGCGTGAAATGAATTCGGGGTTTTTATTTTGAAAATTGTCATCCCGGAATGGTAAATATCTCTTCTTCGTTCTCTCATATATAATAGCACGATTTTATGAATATAATTATATTCATTTATCATCATTATTATTATTATTTATAAGTGTATGTATATTGTAATAATATGTTGGGTTTTTTTTTTTTTTTCATTTTTTTTTCATTTTTTCATTTTTTGGTTTTTTTAATTTTATTTATTTATATTATATTATATTTATATTTATATTATATTATATTATCATATTTATATATATATTTGCGAAGGGTTTAACGCCTGGCGATTAACCATTCGATGCCGTCATCTCGCAAAACATGATAACAAAATGACGGCGATTATCTACCCCTTGCCTGCACGCGATCGCGACGCGACGCCTGATCGCTACGATCCGAAGATCGTTAGAGTAGTTATAGTATATTACCTTTAAAACATCAATAATTATATACAAATGCATAAAACAATTTTTCTTCTTTTTTTAACCTTCCTTTCTTCCTTTCTTTCATCTCCATTTTTTTTTTTTTTTTTGTTTTTGTTTTTTTTTTTTTTTCTTCTTCAAATATTCATCTTCATAATTATTATTTTGTTTTCAATTAATATTATATTTCTTTCTTTTTCCTTTTTTTGTTTTCTCATTATATTAGATGTAGATATAGATGTAATATTTAAATATTTAATCATTTATTTATTTATTTATTTATTTAATTATTCATTTATTTATTTATTTATACATTAACGTGTGGACTGTATTCGTAGGTATTTTTGTTGTTTATTAATTGATCGTAATCTCCGTTGTATAGATTTCTTCCATTTTTTTTTTTTTTGTTTGTTTTCATTTTTTTTTCTTCCTTTTTTCATTTTATTAATTTATTAATTATTTTTTTTTTTTTGGAGCGGGAATGGGGATTGTATCTTTGTCGCAGATTCGCGGCTGACGTATTCTTTTTTCCTTTTACTTTTCATATAAACTGCAAATAGCAGGGGCGCCGTGAAACGCGGTTCAGGCCGTTTTCAAAACACTTTGTTACTGCAGCACAATTAGAATCATACAATTACGCATATATATAATATATAGTACTTCTCATACGATTTACGAATTTGTTTTTTGTTTTTTTTTTTTGTTTTCTCAACCCCTGCGAAAGAGGGAAACGTGATCATGCTGTATCTAAAAGTGGAACCGTTCTTTTTTTCTTTTGTCGTCTTTGTTTGTCCATGTTAAATATGTATGTATAGTACCTAGAATGAATTTTTTATTTCGTTCTCATTGAGCTGTAGACGTGTTGGATCGTTTTGTTCTTATATATTTTATATATATATCTGGCGTTTTTTTTTTTTCTTGTTTTTTTTTTCGATAATTCGCTTGCGGCTAGATTATTGCTGCGCAGTTATAATATAATAAATAATTAATTTAAATTTTTCTTTTCTCCCTATTCTTTCGTTTCTCATTTCATTATATTCATCTATTTATTTCTTTATTTATTATATATATATATATATATATATATATATATAAATATTCGTGAAGCATATATAACAGTGAGGTGCTAAATTATTTTGTATTCCTTGAAATTTAGTACACCGTATATAATATTAGGGTGTATTATTATAGTACGCTGTTTGTTACATATATATCGCAAGAACTGCAACTGATCGTGAACTAAACTGATGAATTTTTAATGGAAAACGAAAGTGAATTATTACGTTTTTGCGTGTGTGTCTTTCGCTTCTGTTCTCGCTCTTTCTCTCTCTCTCTCTCTCTCACTCACGTCCACTCTATTTCCTCCGATTTTTCTTTTTTCGCGTGCGAGTGTAATTTTACCGTGTTCGATATCTATAGATATATACTAATATATGCGTGTTAATGTGAGTGTAAATGTTAAACTAGCCTGTTTATAGTTACGGTTTTAATTGTAATTAATATATTCTCGGAGAGACATGAGCCGGGATTGAATATCCGTTTTTTGTTTTTTTTTTCGTTTTTCTAAGTTTTTCTAAGTTTTTGTCTTTTTTGTTATTCCGGTTTAAAAATTTCGGATACCACATTTGGTCCGATACATATATTTTTATATTCTTTTTTTTTTTTTTTTGTTTTTGTTTTTGTTTTTTATTGTTAGCTCTGGGGACGCCTCGACTAGCTACCATTTTGTTTCACGTATAATATAAAGATCGTAATTAGTTTAAATATTCGATAAAACTTTTGATAATATATTTTACCTATATATTGGTGTATTGGTGTTTCGCTTTAATAGTGTCACTTTTCTTTCATATTATATGCACTGTCCCAGGTATCAAGAAAACAATATGAATGCGACGGTGTATACATAGGTATATATATAGGTATTTATAGAATCTTGCTGTATTAATTATTATATAATATATGGATACAAGAAATTCATTGTTTATTCATTATTTCTTCCCTTCTCTCTCCCTCTCTTTCTTCTTTTCTTTCTGTCTCCCAATAATCGAATATATTGCTATACGTTAGTAAAAATTGACTCTTCGTAACAGTATAAAAAAACAAAATGGCCGCCACTCGCCAACACGTATCCCAAATTTATAGTTACCCTGTTGTTGAATATAATATAACCGTATTATAATCATACATATATTCATTTATAATAATCTCATTATTTATTGTATTTTTTTTTTTTTTTCATTTTTTTTTTTTCCCCATTTTCTTTATATTTCCATCGTTAATCTGCAAATTTAATAATAATAATAATAATAATAATAATAATTATTATCAGCTCAACACAACAGATATTCTTCTTCTATTTTTTTTTTTTTCTTCTTCTTCTTCTTCTTCGTCTTGTATATTATTACTCTTTATCGAGTATATATCACGCATTGATAATATGTATACATAGCGATTATACCATAACGATTGATTATTATTAATATATTTTTCATTTTTGTTTTTTTTCCCCCCGTTTTTCCTCTCTCTCTCTCTCTTTCTTTCTTTCTTTCTTTCGTCTTGTCACAACAAAACCTAATTTGAACAGATTGAGAATGCAGTATATAGATTTAACCTTTTTGTTTTCTCGTTTTTGTTCTCCCTCATCTTCTGCTATTATATTTTATATTTTTCTCTCTTTCTGATTGTTTTTTTTTTTTTTGGTTTTCTTGTTTTGTTTCTCAAAGCAAAAAGTGAAACATTTTTATAGCCAATATTTATTCATACATAAGTTTTGCGGTGCTCGATGTGCAGTGATCCTAATATATCTAGGTAATGTGTGGGCATGCATTATTAAACCTCCATCATCCATAATACGTAAACTCTTCTTTTGTTGTTTTATTTTTATCTTTTTCACTCTCTCTCTCTCTCTCTCTGTCTTCACATCTATTCCACCCCGATAAATTATTTCGTCCGGTATTCTGAGAGAACAAGAAAAGAAAAAAAGTTCACTCTTTTTATTTTTCCTCTTCTTTTGAATATAAATTTCAGATAACATAAAAAAGAAAAAGGATGAAAAAAATAAGAAAAGAAAAGAAAAGAAAAAATTGCAAATATGATATATATACCATAACGCATACGTGTGCAAGAAACAATTCCCGATACTTTATATGAGCAGCGACGAGCGCGTTCTTCGCCTATAAGTAAGTATACTTATCACGCGATTCGCGACTACAACGGGACCGTTTACACTTTATTATTACACGCTCTCTGTACATTTCGGACGAACGATTCGCATGTATAATATTATTAATTGCGGTGTACTTTACGGTGAGTTTAGTGTGTACGTGTGTGTATGGTTATGATACATTACGTGTCATTTTATGGGGTAGATATAGGTAGGTGGGTAGGTGGCTAGGTAGTTAGGTAGTTGGGTAGTTGGGTAGTTATGCGTATGCCATTATTTAAAGTAATTATATATATATATATATTCACCTCTGTCTGTATTTATGCATGTATATATCGATCTATGTATATATTCAAGTAGGTAATTGTATGTATGCATGTATTGTATGTATTTATTTCTTTATTTATATACGTACGTACGTACCTATAGATACGGTGCAGATATTATTTCCATTTATTTATTACGGTAGGTATTTATTATACACGTTGATTTAACTATTTAAATATTTCAATTGATCACGTCATTATTTGCTTTAACTTATAGAACAATCAATTTCAAACCGCCACCCATCATTTTATTCCCCTGCAATAAAGTTTTTATAATCACGTAGGTGTATACGCACATAGGTACTATATACCACGATAAAAGATCAGCAGAGAAATCAAATGGGCTTTGAATCACGCATCTCAAAAATCTTTTCGATTATTTGTATTTTTCTTCCCATTTTTCTCACTTTTTCTTTTTCTTGTTTTTTCTTTCTTTACTTTTTCTCTCGTTTTATTTTATCAATATTTTCTCTTTTTTCTCTTTTCTCATTTCAATCTTTCACGATAACGATCATCAATGCTTATAACAGCGTCAAATCAAACGCGGTCTATATCTGTATGTTTTCGCGTGTTTGCATACGCGCACGTGTGTCTGTGTGTACGTATTTTTATATCTATATATTGTATAGAAGTTTCAAACGTCCAGAAAAAAAAAAAAATATATATTTTTGCCCGCTTTGATATATATATATATATATATATAAACGAAGCTATTGCAGATTTTATGCGCACGTCGAGACGGTTATCGGATTTACGGTCAGCTATTATACATATATGTAGTCGGATAATCAATTACGAATATGAGAATTTTTTCTTTTTTTTTCTTCCACTATATTCTGCATCTTATTAGGAAGATTTCTTTTAATGCGCGCAATGAATAATTGCAGTCATATTAATTGAGGAAAGGTCGAGAACTGTTCTGCAATGTTGTCGTTTTTTTTTTTTTTTCTTTTTTTTTCCCCGGGACGCTCTAATTCATATATTATATATATGACGATGGGATAAGTTAGGGTGAGGGTAGGTTTTAGGGTAGGTGGTAATATATATTCATAGGTGAAACTTGTTGGTGTATCATTTGCTCTTAAGATCTAAAATTATACGTTATCTAGTAATTATTAATTATTTATCATCATATATATTATACTTAACCATTAATATTTATCAATTAATAATATTAATTTAATTCATTAATTAATTATTATATTATTATTATATTTATCAATGTCGGAGAACGGGCTGGCACCAATATGATCGCTTCGGCTGTATATAAGTAGTATAATATAGGTATAATGTCGTAGTGTGTTGTATATATATATATAATATATACATATACGGACATCTTATAAGTTTTCGATTGTTCTGATCGGTTTTTTATCTTTCATTTTTATCTTTTTTTTTTTCTTCAATTATTCATTTTCTCTTCATTTTTATTCATCTTCTTTCTTCTCTTCCGCGGTACCGTAGACGCGATGTTAAAGATTCTCACGGCGCCGTTGGATATGATGGTGCTATAGACGGCGCGCGGAACTGCGCATCTCTGCAATACATATGTTTCTTTTGTTGTTGTTGCTGTTGTTGCTGTTGTCGATGTTGTTGCTATTATTACTTATTTTTTTTTTCTTCTCTTCTCAGAGTTTTCTTCGGCGAACGGATCTCTTGGTTTTTTTTTTTTTTTTAATTTTTTTTTAATTTATTTATTTTTTTTTGGTAACTTTATATTATCAATATTTATTTCATTAATTATTTTTATCCTCTCTGTCTTTCATTATGTTTTTCCTATTCTCGTGTTTCAATATTTTTATTCATGTTTTTTTTTTTTTTCTTTTTTTTTTTGTTTCTTGTAATTCTTTCGTTCACTCGTTTTGCGACGGAGTCCACCCGTCCCATTCGCGGTGTATGCACAGTAAGTTCGTAATCGTTATCGAAATTCAGATATATATATATATATACTCGATCATGTCCAAAATATTGTTGTTTAATTATAATAATGTCTCGTGTATAGTATAGTTTAATATATGTTCTCTTGTGTGATGATTATGTTCTGGTGTAAATATCTTGCCGTTAGTCGACCGTGCTGCATTCTGCCCTCTCTTCCATCCTGTGAAAAAAAAAGTAAAGAATTTTGCATTTTTTTTTTTTTTTTATTTCCACACGAAATTCATAATAAAACTGCCGGACATAATACTTTTTTTCTTCTCCTTTTTTTTTTTTTTTTTTTTTTCTTCCCACGTATGTGAAAGAAAAGTTTTTCACTCAAATCGCGCTATATATTCGTCCATAAAATTTGTTAAATTCGAGCATCGGTAAGGAAACTGATTCCAGCGTGAAAGCGATCTTTGAGGAGAAAAATTTGGGGAGGAATTCGGCGAGAGGTATAATTGGGAGAATAAAAAAAATTTGAAAAGATATACGGGGGATGAATAGGATCGGAAAATTAAATGGGAGTGGTGATGATTTTGAAACGAAGAAAATTTCCGTAGATACACACCTGTTGTTAGGTCTTAACAAGGCTCAATGGTAGCCATTAGTGAACGCCGCTGGTATCAGAGGACCCTGGAAACAGACGAAACAATTTCCCATCAGCGTTTTCCCACACGTCAGAACCACTCTACCCCGAGTATTTGGTTTCCCTCCTCCCTCGCGTACACGCACACGAATACGAAAACGCGCACACGTGATACGCGTGTAATTGCGGTACTTGACCCTCGAAACTTCGGGGTATATAGGCGGCTGTGAGCGCTACCAAAGTGGCGATTCTAAAACTGCGGTAAACATCATCTAGGAAATTGCCGGTAAAAAGGATAAATAGATAAAGTCTGCTCGATTGATTATTTCTTGTTTATTTTTTGTGATACGGCTTTGCCAAATGTCCAGAAAACTCGCCGCCAAATTTTCACACGTGGAAGATATACATTATACCACTTACATAAATTCTTCGGAAATTTAAACCTCTAGGTATGGCTTGCAGTAGGGCAAAGTCAGCGAAGATCGACCATCAAGTTTCCAAAACGAAAATTCATCCCCTTTTTCATCTCAGAAACACTAAACCCAGCCTATCAAAATTTTCCCATAAATTTTGAAGGTGCTCCAAAACTTTCGGGTACTTTTTATGCAAAAAAAGGAAAAGGTTCCTGTAAGACAGACCACATCTTCAATGTGAAATTATTAGATTCATTTCTGACTGATTCGACGTGAAGTTTCTTCGTAATTTTGATTGAAATTTCAAAATTTACTCTGGTAACTTTGATTCTGGATTTCGTAACCGGACTGCATATTATGTGTAAAATTTGAAAATTTCCAATTGACTATAATCCAACTTTCGGAACTGCTGTTCAATCTTCGTCGACTTTACCCCGCAGCCTGGAGCTGGTGTGATTAAATCATCGCGAATATCTTCCTCGTTGAAATTGGCCGCAGCGTAGTGGACACGCCAAGCCTTGAAGTAGAGAAAAGCAATCGGAAACTTATGCTATCTGGACTCGTCGATGCGGTCGCATCGATTCGTCGAGATAGCGTATTTCCGTTACTGAAACATTCGCCACTTTGTCGATGCCCGTTGCCCCGCAAATTATACGTATATATGCGGACAACTGACACAGCGACACCGCCGAATGCAGGATTCAGAGTGGCCGAAAAAACGGATTGTCTTTTTAATCGAACAAAAAAATAACCATATTATTCACTCTTCGAAAACCTCGGAAAAAATCTGAGAATATCAACAGAAATCCACATATCTTCGACCACCCTGTTTTTTTTTTTTTGATAGAGTGATAGACCCAAAGTAATTCGTGTATATGTGTACAGGAATATAGCTAGAAGAACGTGTTTCAGAATCAAGCAAGCTCGATCATTTGACAAAACTTGGTGCAGTTTCAAGTTTGGTCAAGTGATAGCCGAATAGAATATAGTGCGAATCTGACTGTGAGATATGAGGCTTATAGCATGCCGTTGGAATTTGTGCATTTGTTGTGAATGTCTTTTTGTCTGCTGATATGTATGTAGGTATAAGTAAACTACTTACGGGGCTGTAGTTGAGCGGGGCGCGGGATACGGCGATTGCGGGAAACGCGGTCGTGGGAGGCTGCGGGCTCGCGGCTGCCTGGACGTAGCTGGCTACTGCACTGTCCGCTGCTGCGGCTGCGGCTGCGGCCGCTGCGCTCGAACTGTACATGTCGATTGGTCCGGGCGAATTGGCGGCCGGGAACGAGCGGTTTTGGGGTCCACCGTGCCCACCTGCCCCGTGGGGTGACGCTGGCGGGAATCCGGCTTGCGCTGCGGCCTGGTAGTTGTTCATCACTGCAACGAAAAGCCGCATATGATTATGTCATCCGAGTATCATGAGAATCGACAAAATATTCTTATTATATAATTGATGAGAAAGGTATGTCATTATTTTCGAATGAAAATAATTGTGAGGCTGTAAAGAGTAGAGAGAGATTTTGGGGAGTGATTTTTATGAAGATAAAAATGATGAAAGGGTGGAAGTTCATCTTTCTAGTTATAAAACGTGAACCGAAGTTCAAATACTGCCGACAGTAAATATTGACCCATACGTTATGTGGTACGGTATACCTATATGGTATTTGGTATGTATATATTGGTTAGCCGAATTACGGGAAAGCCACGAAACGCAAACTGATATTTCATTCCGCAACGCAGGCAAAATATAATTGGGGGTAGGTAGAACGGGAGTGGGGTGAAAGAATAAACTCGTAAACATCATTAATGGTGAAGTTGAATAGACCGAGACTTGATCTAACTCGAATTTAGATCCCGAATCCCCAGCTGTCGCATGGGATTAAACGATCAAGGTAATAATCTATCAATAGCTGGCTGTAAATATTGGGGAAAATTGTTAAACTTGTAGGACTATCGCGATATTTCTTCTACTCTATGGAGAGGGGAGAAAAGAGAGATCAGAAGAG
Source organism: Rhogogaster chlorosoma (assembly GCA_944452935.1). Lineage (NCBI taxonomy): Eukaryota > Metazoa > Arthropoda > Insecta > Hymenoptera > Tenthredinidae > Rhogogaster > Rhogogaster chlorosoma. Next base: position 23,463,328 of record OX101800.1, on the reverse strand, counting down.
AGAAGGATAGAGGGAAAGAAGAAGAAAAAAGTTCGAGTGAGTTCGAAAGCGGGGAAAAAGTTTCGGCACGACTAAGCTGGATGGTAAGATTTTTAGAGCGAGTTATTAGAAAGGAGAGTACGACTCTCGAGTCAAGACACGAGTCAGCCAAAGAGGTGGGCTAAGGCGAAGAAGAAGTGAAGTAGCGAGAAGGCAAAGCGAGGAATATCAGGAAAGAGGCAAAGAGGTGTATGGTATAAGAAGAAGAAGAAGAAGACGAAGAAGAAGAAGAAGAAGAAGAAGAAGGTTGGAACGGCTGACGACAAAGCAAGTTGGCGCAACAGACAATCTAAAACCTATTCAGCTTTTAAACTCTTGACAATGGCGAACGGTTACAAAGTTTTCTGCCGGTGCCGGGGGTGCGCGATTCAAAAGTTTGATTTATTTGAGAGGAGATTGCGGACGGCAAGAGAGGTAGTGGAACGGGGGCAAGGAGAAAGAGAAAAAGTGATGGGGGTGGAGAATGGTGGCGCCGAAGATGGGAAAGGCGTCGTCGTATTTTGCTGGCGGCATCCCGGCGCCCCACATACGACCACGGACTACAAACTTCAAATCTCGCGTACGTAATGCACCGCGAATACATCCGTTCTCTCATTTTTTATTATTATTATTATTTTGATATTAGAAAAAAAATGAAGAAAAAAAAAAGAAGAATCTTTCTTCATACTTTACGTATATCTAGGTATATTAATATTGTTTTTTATTTTCTTTCATTTTTTACTAAGGATCTGAACGTACCAGAAAGCGCTTGCGTAAGTAGCGGCGTATTGTTGTTCGGTGTGAGCTGCCCGTTGGTCAGATCCACTGAAACACAAAATTCAGATCACAACTATTCTACGTAAAGTTGATTAGTCGTCGTCATGGTTAAAGTCGAAGGTTAATTTGAGGTGCAATGATTATCAAAGAGTTAATATAATAGTATAATGATTGATTGCGCTTTCCAAAGTGTTGCTTTCGAAATTAGTTCAGCTATGTACTGCAGTGACAATTGACAAAACCTACCCGAATATTTGATTCAGAATAGAAATCGAAAAAATGAAAGGGAAAGAAGAAGAAAAAAAAAAAAAAAAGAAAATGTCTGACAAAACAAAACGATAAAATACTTAGACATCATAAAAATTCATGATCATCAATCGATCATATTATATATTGGTATTTCACATAATTTCTTTTCTCTCTTCACATAAATCGTGTAATAAAATCTTGAGCTGCTATATTCTCGAATCTAATCGATTTCGGTCGTATAATATAATGAGCTTTTCATTATTTCGCATAAGATTTTTTTTGTACAAATTATACATATATGATATCTGTGTGTTCGTCACCGCGAATATATGCATAAATATATACGTATATCCCGTATCTATGTACGAATTGATAGCGATCCAATGAAATGACATTATTCGATACAATCCCATACATTTCTTACGGTGAAGATTTTGTTGGATGTGTTGCATCGTCGCCTCCGAATATGCGCGGCCCACGCCGTCACTTCCGTTCCCGGGGTAGTACATGGGCAACCCTGATATTATAAACAATAATAATAAACTGAAAATTTAAACAAAGAGACTTAACCCTACTGTATATATATACCTTGTCAGATTACCTATTTTATACACATATATTTATAATCAATTTTCATATATAAATATATATATCAAGCTGAGACGCTGCCTGACATTAGGCCCTTCTCAATCCCGGATATACCTGCTACACGGAGACGATGTAAAGTTAAAAATAGTTCAATAAGTATACGTAACAGACGTACATTGACCGAATTTATACTCTCCCCAAAATCTGAAGGGGGCCAAAACGGACGGATATATCATATATAATATAGTATGAGGGAATAAATATTGCCGAACATTTCCTATGGCGTCTATATATCTGTATTCAGTGAGTTCTGCAACGCGGGTGGTCAGCCGTATGTTTGCCCGAAAAGTTTACCCCTTTCCGAGATAGTGGGTGTGTAAGTGGATGTATTCTGTTCGAATTTGACCGCGGATAAGGAAAGAGTTGTGTAAAAGCTCGTAGATAGGATAGATATATATATATATATATATACTCCGTGAGTCGAAGTGCAGCAGTTTGCCGTTATATAAAGGTTCGCGTTTATTCCCATGGGAAGAAGTTTAATCCGGGCGTATTATTGATAACGCGGAGGGTACCACGGCCGCAATAAATTTCCCATTGACGTGATTTGTACGAGAGGGTGGTATACCCACCATCCAATGGCGTACCCGATCCCGTTCAATGGCGCCCGGTCGCGGCAGTGCGAACTTTGGTTGATAAACCGCCACCGGAAGTTTCGAAACTGCGCAACGCGCGAAATATTCATCAAGAGGGGGTGCCGTGGAAGGGAAGATAGGTACGACGCGTTACGCGTTGAAGAGAAATGAAAAAAAAAATGAAATAAAATAATATACAACAATATGAAAAATACGACGATTTTGAAAAGCAACGTAAACGCCGTTAGAAAAAAAAAGGGGGGGGGGACGTAGGTTTTGAAAATAGTATATCCGCAATGATATATAAGCTGAGTCCGTAATAACGTTCGAGAATCCTTGACGTGACTAATTAATTTTCACTTCATAATCATAACCGCATTGAATTTTGATCAATTATCGAGCCTTCTACTACATCCCCCTGAAAATCTATCCGGGGTAGGTATATTTTGTAAGCGAAATCGGGCGAATGCGTTCTGCGCAGATATACCTACATATATAGGCCAAAAGTTCATCTATTCTAAGTGCGTTGGAATATTTCTGTATAGCTGACGGTATATACATATGGGAATATATATCAGGGCGATCAAAGCGATATAATAATTACTGCAGGTCTATGGGCAGGACGTTTTCGTTTTTTCTACTTTGATGTGTCTATATATATATATGTAATAGCCTTCCGGAAAAAACAGCGAAAATATTTTCGGGTGATTCTCATATACCTATTTACCAAAGAATCATTATAGGGACTATGTATAATTTATATAAATATTATAAGGAAACGAAAAGTTTCTTTGATGGAATTAGCTGATACTCTGTACTGCATTTTTTTTTTTTTTCTCGTGAAATTGAGTTTCGTCACAGTGATAATAATTATCGAACGAAATTCAACATCCGAAAGCAACACGTTGGACAAATCACATCTTTCACGCTTTCATATAAATATATATTTGTTAGTAGGCGATCGGATTGGTCAGAATTATACAAATGTATAGTGGAACACCAGACCGTTCCACACACATATACGTATGGGTATAATCAGCCCTTATTTTCTGATGGATAAAAATCCAAATTAATAAAGTATAGAAATAAAAAAGATAAAGTAGTAAAATCAAAAATTTTATCACTCGTGTTCAACTGTGCAGATGTATGTAATACGTGTACGATGTAAAGAAAATAATTTCATAATCAAACGAGTTATCTATATATACCTTACTATCACGTAACACACAATAATGGCGATTATAATAATAATAATGATAAATAATATGATTAGAGAAGATATATTAATAATAAAATCCTAGGCTACACACGTAATTGATAATAACAATAATAATAATAATAATAATAATAATGATAATTGTTATTTGTAAAAATACTATTCTACTTTTGAAACTCGATATAGTATATATAAGAATGTGTAATGTATAGGATTTTTTTCTTTCTTTTACCTATTCTATATCGTATCTATGTATTTTACTATTCAATATATAATATGCGTTGACGTGGTTTATGTGTTACTATATTTAAAACACATACCACATATATATATATATATTATATATATAGAAAATATTCAGCATATAGATAGTATATGCTAGTTAGTTAGTTCGAAATTACACATAACACTCAAAAAAAAAAAAAATCAAAAACAGAAACTCGTCAGCACTCTCGTGTACTAATATACTTATTATAAACTATTTGGGTATTTTCACTACAGTAACTATAAATATCTACGACTATTTAAACTAGCGAATAAACGATAAAATTTCTTCCTTTTTTTTTTTTTTTTTATTATACTGCAGCGCTGCACACCAAACCACCACACTGTATCTATAGCCACCCCTAATGCGTACTACTCTATTAAAATATATATCATGTACATACAAATATATATATATAAAATGTATGTGAATTCTGTATTAATTACTTATACTATTATCTTTTTTTAATCTATTTTTATTATTCACTTTTTAGCATGTGTATGGTATATAGTTCTAGCCTATGTGTACTAATAGGTATATCCAAAAGACGGTTACAATTTTAGTCGAATAGTTACCTAGTATTTATATTACTACTAATATCTAGCGATGGGCTAGGCTATGTCAAATTTGTTAGTCTTTTTTTCTTTTAATATAAATTCTATTCTTTTTCTACACTAGCAGCCAGGCTAAGATATTGTACGTATGTGTTGAAACTCGAAGAAATTTCAAACTCAAGATTCGCGAACTTTTTACTTTTTTTTATATTCTCTTTTTCTTCTCTCTACCCTGCACACTTTAGGACGATTTTGGGACGGTCACGTTTCAAGAAGAATTTCAATGCGGAAAAGTCCAAGTAAAATTCACAGAAACAGCGCGCTCACGTTCGCCCTATGGCATACACGCATGCGGTTCGAAAACTATAAAAGCGAAATTATAATATGGTCGCGATCCGGAAGAGGATGGTTCAAGGAAGCCTAAGGGCGGCTTCAAAGAGGGCGAGGATCGCGCTTCAAGATTGAAAAACGCTCTTGAAACACGGCCTTCATCCCACGCCAAAAACCAGTGGCACAAATTTTCGATTATTTTTTGTTTTTTCATTCGTCATTATATTGTAATGAATTTCAATGCAATCAGTTGCGATTTCATTGATTGATGATTAGAGAAGGGTGTACCTACTGAGTGAAAAATAAAAATCGAGTTGGAAATTTAAGGGTGAAATTATTATAGTTTTCGTTAGAAGAAATTTGAAATTCGATATTAATCGACGAGTCGATCTTAGCCTGGCGTTTCTAGCTCTATAATATATAACACGTTTTACACGATGAATTTTCTAAAGATATTAGGTTAAAGGTAGATGGTAGGTTACTCGCCCCTAGGTGATGTCGTCTTCAGCTTATATCTTCGCCGCGAATTGGCAAAGCGCGGGACTCTCGTCCACGGGCCTTTTCTTCTTCTTTACAATATTTAACTCAAAAAGACCCATAGCCACGCGTTACTTTCCAAAATAAAGAAAAAAACCAAAAAAAAAAAAAAGAATAAACAAAAGACAAGAATAAAAAGTCAAAAAAAAAAAAGTGAGATTCTCATGAGGAAATAGTAAAATTAAAATACGAAAGGCAAAAGGAGGAACATTCTTGTGTTCGAAAACGAAAACGAGAAAGATAATAAAAAATTAAAATAAAATCGTATCGCACGATTATTCGTTCGATAACGATCGTGGGCTACGAGTCAACGAAATACGTTACAAAATTTCAGATTATAATAAATCGTTAGTTTTCACTGGAACTATAGAACAACGAGACACATGCATCAATTTTTTTTACGTTATCAAATTACGGGATTATGTGGTATATAATATATGCGTGAATAATGCGACGATGAAAATATGATATTTGAGAAAAATTTCATACGAAATTATGTATCGCATAAGTGAAGTTTTTTCTCTCGAACAAACGTTAATTCACATAATTAATACACCTTGGATACAGTATGCAAATAAATTTTCAGATCAAGGTCTATAAGTTTATGCTATGTTCTAGTGAAAACTATAAAGTAGTGGTTTCTTAATTAAAAAACAAAACAAAAAAATGATTATTGGAAATTCTATTTACTATGAGCTAGGCAGTCATCCAACACCAGTACGATACAGGATAAGAAAAACTCTTTACATTACTGTCAAGTGTAACACTATTCTAAAGCTAAACGAGAATTATAACTAAGCAGCGACAACTTTAATTCGTCTACTCGTATATATAGGTATAGTATTTATATTCGAGTCGATTTACAAGCTGATGTCAATACTTCGATCCTATAACGTTATTTCCTCAAATTTCAATTCGATCACAGATATTTTCGGAATCTCTCGTTACATTAGGCGTATCTGTTCACCATCCCGCATCGCCTACACTGAATTTCGATTATTTTTCGTTTATCTAGTTTTCGCGAGCTACGAGGATTTTCTTTCCCGAGTTATCCTGCACCGTTTCCATATTTCTAACCCACAAGGATATACAAGTCCAAGTCGAGAGAAGTAATTTAAACTTGTCGAGGGTGTAGCCCGGTCTGTATATATGTATATACGTATATACATAGATATAAGGAGTAAGCGCAGCGATAGCGCAAGCAGGTCCCCTAGATACTATCTTTCAATTAAATCACTAATTATATTCATAATTAACCCCACTCCAATTCGCGGGACAATAACCCGGACGTAATTAAATAGTTGTGAATTTGAAAAGTCCAACCTCTCGCCCGCGCCGTGAGACTTGTGAAAAAGGACGATATATCTTTGCCCATAGAAAATCTTGATCCGTGGTTAAACTCAGGGCACATAATATATTCCCACAAGTTCATAATTATATATTATTAAACACCTTCCATCTAACAGTTTCCGTATGGTTAACGATAACCTGGCATCGTTGGCGATTGTGAAACGTAACTTTATCAATCTACTCAGTCGTGTGTAAGTGTGAGACAGCAAGATACCGTACGCATCAGGACTGCAGCGAGAGTTATAACATCGTAGCATGAACATCTCTGCGCGTTGTATGTGTACCACTGTGCCTATACATGTATACGTAGTAATGTACCAGGGATGTAATAGCGTATCATAAACTGTAGTTGTACATATTACATGAGGTATGTATTAACGTAAACGACTAGGTCTACGGTTGCGAATTACGGTTGCGGAATTACGGTCGAACACGTTAAACGCGCAAAGACGAGCGAAAGACGAGAACGTGGAATAACAAAGTGTACAACAGGTATAGGTATGCAAGGTATACATGTATGTATTATACACATATAACGTGTACATGTATGGTACGTATGTAACAACAGCAGCAACAGCAGCACCACCAGCAGGAAGATAATTCAGTTCGAGGGGGTTGGTTTAATAAAGCTTACCGGTGCAACCGGCTGGGCTGACGGCCACGCGACTCATTCGTGCAGGGGCGACACGCGGACTCACTGCACGGTACACTAGCGTTCCTACCAGAATTCAACATTAAAAATGATAACGTGATCATTTTTATAAAAAAATTTCATTCAATTTTTTTTTTTTTTTCTTTTTTTTCTTATACGGAATTCTAGTCACATTATAATATATCGATCTGTAATTTATCTAGCTTAATAATAGATACGATTTAAACTCCGCGCCCTTAAAATTGACGATATTTATTTATTTAGTTTTTCTTTCAATTCACATATGTACCTATAGGCACAATGATCGCGTTCGTAATAATTTTTGATTATTCATCTCTTATGAAAACTGTATTATAATGGCGGTATACATCAGATATTGAATATAGATAAAGACTCGGCTTTAAGCGTTCCATCGATTGCCTAGGGTACTGACTGACGTTCGGTGACGACTAGCTCATAGTAAAAGCAATATAGAATAATGGGGTTAGTCCGTGCTGGAAACAATTTGCCACTGTAATAGTGGTCGATCAAGAATTCGACGTCACATCGAATAAGATGTAAGTTATTTGAAAAATTAATGTATTATGGTATAAGTTAATACGGGGGTGGTTTTCTTTTCTTTCTTTTTCTCCAATTTTTCACGATGTGATAACTTGTGATAAATCATCATTTCAAACACGGACGAATACCCGGTCAACAATAGAAAAGATAATATTTGTCATATATATATTTTTTTTTTCTTTCTTTCTTTTTTTAAGTTTTTTTTTTTTTTTTTCTACAAGTTGTTTGTTGCGTGATGATTTATTTATTACAGACATTCATTATTTATAATCCTTATCATATTCGTAGGTGTATATTTATGTTATGTATATATATATATGCATATATAAATGCATATATGTGTGTATGTGTGTGTGTGTGTATATATATATATTTATAAGAGATTTAGCGATCGAATATCCATTGTATTATTTATATAGTAATTAATAACTTATATATTTTTTGTTCAGATTAGCTCTGAAGGACATTGAGTGTGAACGAATCGTTTACAAAACTCGCGCCTCAAGTTTTTTTTTTTTTTTTTCATATTTTTTTCTCATTTTTTTCCTTATTTTTTTGACTTTTTTTTTGTTTCTTTTCTTTTAAAAAACCGCAACCTTATACCAATTACGTTGCTACACCTTCCCCGGACTCGGTTCTTTGAAAATAATCGAAAATATAAACAAAACTTTCTCTTGCATTAATCGCGGTTATTCGGTGTAATTGGATTAGAGAAGAGATCAAATCGGCGGAAAAATTATTGGCGGGTAAATAAAGTTTTATGGAATTCGTATAAGTATAGTGGAGATAAATTATTGCAATTGCAATCCATTTTAATTCGTATTATTTTCGTCGAAACGATCCGTTGAAAGTCGTGCAAGCATTCAACCCACATGCAATCACAGCGATATATATAACAACAATCTTATGAATAGCAACAATTCAACTACAGATCGAAGGCGTTAACGTTACCATTTCGTTTATAGCTGATATATATATATATATAGTACACGATGATTATATATTATACCTACGAAACAACTGATAGAAGTTATTGGATTTGAAATGTTTACTCTCAAACCGGCGTACAAGGGTTAAAATAATGCTGATGCATAATAGAGTGACGGTAATTATAATAAAGAGAAAGAGATAGAGCAGGAGAGAGAGAAATATAATTATATTGATAATCGGATAAAAGTTAACGCGAACGATCTATAGACGTGAATAAAAATATTATAATAGATATCGTTAAGCATCGTACTGTAATAACAAATGTAAGCTCAGGACAGATAGTTTTTTTTTCATTTTTTTTTTTCGTTTTTTCGTTTTCTTTTGTTTTTTGATTTTTTTTTTTTTTCTTTTTCCTTCGTTTTTTTTCTTTTTCTCATTATTTCTTCATAAATAATCAATATACGTGTAAATAAGTAAAAATTATTTCCCCTTCGATCGTAGGTATAATATGCGAGAGACTGCACGCACAGGCGCCTCATATTTCTCTTACTTTGATTCGTTATTCAAATCCCATATTCAATAATAATATTTTCATATTATAATAATATTTATTTTGTTTTATTTTTAAATCCTTATGTTCTTGGCTTTTTCTTTTTTTCCTTTTACTATTCGTTCTCTCAATTCATTTATATATATACCAATAAATTAAACTTAACTCGTGGAATCTGATCACAGCTTTTGTGAACGATTTGAACTTTTCTGTATAACATATATATATTACGGGGAAAAAAGCACTTCTTGCAATGGCGATGGGCGGTTTTTTAATTTGGTAACTATATATGTACGCGGTTTATAGTTGTTCTAGTTTTTCTTTTTCTTTTTTTTTTTTTCTCTTTTCATTTCTTTTTTTTTCTTTTCTTCTTTTAATCATTTCTTTTACAATTACCTAATCTGGCGGAGGCCCTAATCTACGAATAGCATTATTATCATTTTCTCCGATAAAAGATAGCAGGCCAACAGTTTCCGTCGAATCATCCCGCACTCGTAATTTTTTTTTTTTTTATAATAATTAAAACCGCTATTTTTCATCCTTTGTTTTTTCTTTCATTTTTTCTACAGACTTCCCGGTTAATACAACAAGGTGTTACCTTTTTTTCTTTTATCGCTACTTAATTTATGTCACCAGAAAAGTTTAAGGGAGGAAAAGCTCTTCGCGTCACGGAGGAAACGACGGGAAATAGCTGAAACAGTTGGCCCTCGTAAACGCCTAACAATATTATACCTAAAACCTACGCTAAAAGTTTCGATTAAGGTGTGTAGCTTAAAGTACATAGAACACACTACGATTAACTACTATCAACAACTACAGAATGTTTAGTTGAAAGATTATTATTATACTAATTGAATTGGTTATGAATACCTCCGCGAGTCTATGTTTTTCACTACTTCTTCAAATCGTTGAAGGTGCGTTCAAAATGCGTCCATTTCTTTGCTTTTTTTTTTTGGTTTTCTTTGATTTTTGGTTTCTTTCTTTGTCATCGATTTTCTTCATTACTTTTTTTTTCTTTCTTTCTTTCTTTCTTTCTCTCTTTCATAAGATACAGTTTGAACTTTGGCCCGGTGAATTGCGCTCTCTACAATTTAATCTACCTTCTACTTTACGTTAGATTTTATTCAGAGTCAATTTTTCAGGCTTGGCTTCCACCGTCAAACGAATCACAAAGCATTTGATACTCCAAATCCTTAGGCACGACTTTTTTATTTTTTTACAAAATATTCATATCCGTTGTCGATTTATCACCAATTCTTCTCCTCTTTTCAATTATTTCGAGGAAAATTTTAGGGAGCTATTCATTACCTGTATAAAGATCACGTATTTTTTTTTTTTTTTTTCAAAGAAATTTTGAAGAATATATATATCAACGGATACGTTATAATTGCATAAAAAGATGGAGTCACAGTTTTGGCAACAAATTCTTCGTACAGACTTGGATATTAGTATAATACAGTACGTTACTATTATATAGTAGGTATACATAATGTGAGAATTGGAATGGATCGACAGAAATTTTGATTTCATTGAAATAAAAAAATTTATTTAATCATTGTTTCCTGTTCTATATTATTTTTCTTTTTTTTTTTCTTTCTCTTTACTTGATATTAATTACTAATGATTTTTAATTAAAAAAAACGATGAACTTTTTTTTAGCAAGGACGTTTTTTTTTTTCATTCATTTAATAATTGTGATATATTTAAGGCAATTCAATCGTAACATATCGTTTAAGTCAAGGATTCGCGTTAGCACGTGGAGCCTTGCCAGCCACCGGGCATCCTAGATTCGGACGAGCGTCTGGACGTGTGATATATATTATATATATATTTAAACATATGTTTAGACTTTAGATGTTTAGACATTTGTGTTGTTTCCCTAGACTCCAGAGTACCGGTATATTATATTATATAATATGTGTTAGTCGTCAAGTGATTATTTATATTCCTTGAGACTCGTTTTCGTACACATTTTTGATTATTTCATGCGTTTTTTTTCGTTTTTTTTTTTTTTTGTTTTTCGTTTCGTTTATTAATTTCAAACCAAATTTGGTTGAAATTAATTTAATCACTCTACATATGTATATCGGCGTCTAATGGAATGGGGGTAGAGGCAGACGACGTTTTGCCGGACGAAGGACCACCGAGTTTGCCAGCCATGCGTCTGTGAACATTTTTTTCGTTTACTTCTCATGAAGATAGGTATCCGATATTATATTCGATACACTGTATAGAGTACTTGCAGTACTCTCTTCAAGCACTTAGATATTTACAATAAATAATACAATGACCATTTTTTTTTTCTTTTTTTTTTATACGCAGAAGAAATCAAAATAATTTCATTATCCTGTAGATCTTTTACCTTGTCGAACAATAAGCGCGAGCCTATAATAACTCTTACCATTATTATTAATATCATTATTATTTATTTATTCGATTATTAATTAATTAATTAATTTATTTTCATTTCTTTAATATCTTTCAGTTACAAGCTTCGGGTATAGAAGCTCTGGAATTTTCATTCGAAAATTTTCCGCCGTTGCGACGCTTATGAGGGTTGAAATTGACTGAATAATTTTATTTAACACGGGGGATAGAGTCTATAATCGATGTACAATTTACACTTTCTTCGAAAGTATAGTATTACGCAATTGACTACACCAGCGATAATTGATTTATATAATCAACTGTCCGCAGTGGTTAAATGATAAAATATCATCATTGGACAGAATTTTACCTAGCATAAATAAAAAATAACAACTAAAAAGCAAACAGTTATTATCAACGATCGGCAATCAAGCAAATTGGCAGCACCGACCATATATTAATTAATATATTCATAGTTTGGTGAATAATAGTTACTATTTTAGTTATTTATTCTCATATACATATATATATTATATATGTATACAATTGTGTTTAAATATATACGTAACATGATTTCGTTGTTGATAGAATATTTCTGCAAATTATAATTTATATTGATAAAAACGATTTAATAATAACATATGTAGTGCATGAGTCTCGCGTATGTATCCGGAAAAATCCGAACAATGCGTTTTTTACCTTGTATATATATATATGAATATAACTATTCATTTCTTTTCAAATATATTTATATGTATAATTAATCAATACGTCGTATCCTCATAATATATAGTATCGTACAATTTTTTTTTTTCTCTTTTTTTAAATTTGCTTTTTTTTTTTTAACTTCGATATTAGCAATATTCTTAATAGTATTATTCACTCGAACAATATATTTACAATATTTTATACATCAACACTGATTGAATAATGATACGAAGAGGGGCCCGGGTGAATACATATATGTGTGTAGTCATCAATCGTGCGTCAAATAATAAGGAACGTAATCAAATGATTCGAGAAAGCAACTAATTATTTAATAACAAATAAATGTAATATAATTTATCCATAAACCTGATTCGGCCCTGTTGGAAAATTACACTTGACTGTAAAACGAAAGAGGAAATGATAATTATTACTATTTATCATCGCGGCTATATACTATGTACCTACTTACATATCAAGTCATATGTCACATAAAACCGACTGCTATTAACGGCTTGATAGATCTAGCTATAATATGCGGATAGTTAAATGAGAATCGTGAACACAGCGTGAGAGGTTTAAGTTGATTCATCTTACGCAGTTGGTTTATTAATTACCGCGATTATAAGATTCGTTTATAAATTATTATACGCAATTGAAGATATATACGAAAGCCGGCATAATCAGACAGCTTTAATTTTCATCGTAGTTTCACGCGGTGTTGATATATCCACGATATATCAAATAAATTGTGTAATAATCTCCGAGTCTTCCTGTATTAACTTTCATTAATTAAATCCGCGTTCCGTTATCACAGAATTTCAACAATATTCATTTCTTATAACATTTGAATAAACATAAGGGTCTTAGGTTCTTTTTTTTTTCATTTTCCGATGTTAATGAATCCCACTATAATTTCGACAGATTTCATAGATACATATATATTTATTATATATATATGTATCCGAAAGACGGAGGGGATTCTCATTTTTTTCTGCGATCGATTATATATAGGAATACATTTATAATTCTCCTATATGTTTTTTTTTTTTTTTTTTCACAAATACCATACATTATCGTAACGGTCTCGTCGTCGTATACGGGGAGGACAATCCCACCCCCAAAGTCCTATGTGTAATATATGGGTATGTAAAAAATTTAACGATACATCTTATTTACATATCGCGTGCGGGCATATTCATATATGTATTACATACATAAATAAATAAATAAATAAATAAATATAATACAATATATACGTATTTATGCACGTATGTATGGATGTAGGTGATATGTGTTTATGGTACAGGTCGTGCTTCTGCTTTAGGACGCTTGAATAGAGAAACGCGGTTGAATTATCTTCTTATTTTTCCCTCAAGTATAAGTTTCCGTTTTTTTTTTTTTTTTTTCTCTCTTTTTTTTCGCTCTTATATTCGTTCTTTTCATTCCTTTTTCTTTTTGCATATTTTATTTTCATCTGACCACTTGGTTCATTTTTTTTTTTTTTTTATTCTTCCCTCTGTTTTCTCTCTTTTTTTTTGTAGGGGTTACGGCGTGTGACTATTATTATATATTTCTTTTTATTGTTTTATTTTTACTAAGAATTTCAACTCATTGTTCGGGAATGATTCTGTATTCCGGAGAGTAGGCGTGTAGCGTCGGTTCTCCGGAAGTAAGTGAAGTGAGTGGCGGTAGTCCCAAGGCACCTGAAAGTACCACCAACTCCCTAAGTCCCTATTTTCAAAGCTACTCGCACTACGGGCTACGTCAGCTAGCTCACAACCCCCGGGTAGCCCGGGTGGCCCGGAACTTCCCAGGCAACCCTGAGTAACCCTAGGTTAAATGAAAATTAGAAGAAGAAGAAAAAAAAAAAACAAATTGTATAAATAAATAAAGAAATACTATATCTATAAGCGTAATACCAGATAAAACTGCACCTTGTATCATTCGCGCGAAATTTCAAATCGCAATATCGCGGGGGTGGAGGCTTCTACTCCGCTCTGAATTACATCGATCTTTCCCTGATTCAAGAAAAAATGAAATATCGTTCAAAAGAGAAGGAGATTGAAAATAGATTATCCAACGTATTCATATGATGGTGATTTATTATATCGTATTAAATCTCATACGCCGATCTTTTTGACAATCATTTGATTCTCGTTTCGTAAGTAAAGATCGTCGCGACAGTTTGAAAAAACTTCGCAAATTGACATTTTCATATTTTATATGCTGGTAACTGTACAATTTAATATGTACACCTGGTATATTATGCGTGTATATGTTATGTTCCATAATATTATATATAAGAAAATATAAATGCTTTTCGGACATTGCAGCTGGGGGGTACAATATTAGTAATAGTATTGTCTCGTTCACAATCCATCGGGTTATTCGACGATGAGGAAGAGAAACTCCTACGACCATGCCTCGTGAACTTTTATACAAAATGTAAAATTATTTAAATGTATCGTCAATGCTATGTATATAATATATATATGTATACCTATATATATATATTTATACATACGCGGAAAACAGGGAAGAATTTTGGGATACGGGAGCGATTTTTTTCATCTTCTTTTTGTTGTTTCGTTTTCTATATTCTTTTTTTTTTTTTTTGTTTACAAATGTCCGAAAAACATTGTGCATTATTTATAAGTTATGTTTACAACCCCGTTTCAAAGAACGTGTTATTCGTCAAACTCTGGTTATATAGTCATACATTTCGTTTAGGTTTATATACATATATCTCTGCGTAATTAATTCGCCTACACACATTGATACAAGCTGCAGTTTTATCCGGTATTTTGCGTTGCTATCGCATGCTTATCGTATGTTTTTCTTTTTTCTTTCGTATAAAATAATAATCTATCATGTTAATTGCTACAGCTGGTTACGTCGCGCATTTATCAATCAACACCACACTTCAGTCACACCGTATGATTTCTAGTTCCGTTAAATAATGTTAGATTGTTTAGTATATTGAATTAAACGTTTATTAATTTTCAGCCGTGATTTCTATCCTGGAGAAAATCGTATACTGTTATTTACAACAATTGGATATAAGAGGTGAATTTTTTTTTTTTTCTTCTTTTTTTCAACGTCGTGATTAGATTTTTGGTAAAATGCTTTTCGTTTTCTTCTTTTTTCGTTTTTACTTTCATTTTTTTTCTTTCTCCAAGCAAATTGCGTATAAATTTGTGACGATTGTTAGATAAAAGGACGAACGATGATTATGCGATTGTTAAATAGAATATAGTGGTAGTATTAGCAACATATGGACTGACGGAAAAACTCGACGAAATAAATGGCTTACTTGTATATATAAACGAATAACCAAGAAGAAGAAGAAGAAGAAAAAAATAGAGAGAATTTCATCTCTCCACAATGTGGGTACAGGGTATACCTATGTATTAGGTATTTACCCCGAGAACTTTGGTAATCAGGAAAAACGGGCAAATATTTATTGAGCTAAAAGTCTGATCGATAAAGAATAGCGTGATTTTCGTTCGGCTGAAAGAGTGGCGCAAACTTTACCGATTAATAATAATGAAAATCTGACGGAAATTTCTCACGAGATTATCCCAGAGATTTTCACTCTGTATAGACCGATCAAATAATTATAATCAACGTTCAACGTCCTCGAGACTCGAGTACAGTATCTCCGATAACATTAATTTCCTACTTTTGGTTCAGACCTGAGACCATAAAGGGCCTTCCTCGAAATTGCGAATCACTAATATATCTTTGGTTTTAGATAAATCCCCTCAACCCCGAGAAATTGGCTTCCCTAAGCCCTTGGACGAAAAATTAAGAAGTGGTAGGTTTGGCGAGAATTTTAATTGCAAGATTGCGGCAAGAATTTTTTTTTTTTCTTTCTTTTTTTAAGGATCAGGTATTTATTTTTCACATTTTTTTTTCTTCCTTCATTTTTAATTTTAATTTCTTTTTTTTTTTTCTCTCTCTCTCTTCATTTTCTTTTTATTTCACCAAGAACACCGTGTCGCGCTTCCGTAATAATTGTAGTAAACTCGTTTGCAGACCTGGTAAGACCGTGACTCGAAATTTCTTAAGAACGGCACGTTTTTCACGAACCTCACTCAGAAAATTGTGGTGTCGGGTGGTTCGGCACGGGGGTGTGGTGGGCACAATGGAATTATGCAAAAAGTACTTGAGACCGTGGCTTAGCGTCAATTATTCTTATGTTTCCTTACGCGTTGCCTCGCGGTTTTATGGCACAACTTTTCATCGTTCAAGAAATCGCGAAACAAGCCTGGTTAATTAAAGAACTATGCAATAATTTTAATAATAATAATAATAATAATAATAATAATAATAATAATAATCATAATAATCAAAATAATAATAACAACGAAGAGAAAAATAATATGAACGCATTTTCATAATAAGATTGAAATATAAATGAGAAAATTAAGGAACAAAAAGGAGAACCTAATGTCCCGAAAATCTTGATTATATTATAAATACCTGTATATTATAATGTTTTCTAAATTTTTTTCTAACACCCCTAACATATTTTTTATTGTTATATTTGGTAAAAACCATATTATATACGTTCGCTATTATTCCATTCGCACCAATTATAAGTGCCAGCTGAAATTATTCAATATTAAACACTATACATAATTATATATCCATTTATTGATTTATATATTTATTATTATTATTATTATTATTATTATTAATTATGAACTTTATTAATATTTTTTATATATATATATATGTATATATATATTTATATGCTTAATTTCTATCAAATATTTAATAATATTATTATGTACTTCGTTCTCATAATTTGGCATTATTATTATTATTATTATTATTATTATTATTGTTATCATATATCTGTACATTTTATACGTATGTTATATATATAATATATACCTATGTGTATGTATAGTATAAGTTAAATACGAATTTTCACGACGCGACGCGCCTACTCCTATAGGTACCTACATAATAAATCGAGAGAAAGGAAATAGGTATTCTATGATTGCGCACAGGTCTTTCGCCTCGTTATCAATGAAGGAAAATTTCCAACTGCAGTTCATTAACCACAGCTACGATAATTGGAATTAATACACAGAACCGATTGACTGAGTATAATAAACGAACCGAATGGCATCATCATGAATAATATATATGTATATGTTGTTAATTTTCGCAATGATCTCGGGAATATTTCAACCGATAAATTTTGTTCGTCGGTTTCATATCATATCCACCCTGGTGAAGATTAATAATTATACGAATTTCCACGAATATACAAATACTTATAGGTGAATTCGATTAACTTTTCGTAGTTTTTTATTAGATAAGATCGAATCTTTTTATTTCTGGTTTGATTGACAAGGACGACGGATTTTATATATTTTTTTTTTTTTTTGCTCGTAGAAATTCGTAAGGTTTGAAATTTTGACCAAGTTATCCAGCGCATGACCGCCGTCACAGATATTCCTAACAGCGAAATATATTTCGACCACGTCGGTCATCGGCAAGTATAATCAATCGATACCATAAACTGCACACACACACGCACATACGCGAATCAACTCTTATGCCATACGGATGTGCAAAGTTTGTGCGCGTATGTATGTGTCCCTTTCCTTTCCTTTCCTTTTTCTATTTTGTATATTAAATACAATAGCAGTCAACGATCAGAATACGGTTAACAAATTATATTAGTCTCGGTTACAGAGACGTAACACACAGATTGCACCTGAAGAAAAATGAGGGTAAAACCAAAAAGAAAAAGAAAAAGAAAAAAAAAAGAAGGGGAGAAAATGATATATAAGACGAGAAATAAAAATAAGAGGAAAAAGAAGTAGAAGTAGAATAAAGAAAAATAATAAAAGAGACACAATTGACGACGGAAAAGTCAAGAGAGACGAAGAGGGTGGTTAGAGCGCGTGTTAGTTCACAGAGGCATGGCGTTGTACAGGTCCAAATTGGGATGATAAAAGAGTGCCGTTGCCGTGGCTGTGGCAGGGGCAGGATTGTGATGTGGGGTTTGGGGTGGAGGGTTCAAGTTCGCATGTATGTGGTTTAAGTTCAGGCTGAGGGGTGCCACGTGGGCTGCGTTAAGGTTAAGGTGGTTAAGGTTAAGGTGGTTACCTGTAGGGTAGGGGAGGCCGAAACTAGGGTACCCTGAGTAGCTGCGCCCCGCCGCGTATGCCGCGTACGCTGCCGCTGGAAAACCTGTGAACAGAAATGCGAGAAATTTAATTTGAAAATTTTACTTATTCTTTCCATTTTTTCCTTCTCTCTTCAATCTTTCCTTATTCCCTATATTAGAACCACATTTAGTTTTCAAGTTACGAAAAGTCAGGTTGAATGAACTAGTGCCTATATATACATGAGGGATAAATACAGCCGCGTCGAATGTGCGAAAGATATGCGAAATGAAAAATGATTGAAATATATTTGGCAGCGCCTTAAAGTCGGGCTCTTGACGTATCTGAGAGACGAGAGAAGATAATATAGCTGTAACTATTCGTACTCGGTACTGGGTGCGGGTGTATGTGCTAAAGTTTATAAATATACTTAAAGTAGTTTAGCAAACTCACCGTCAGGTAATCCTCCCAGAGACCACATAAAATCTACAAGGAAAAACAAGCAAATTAATAATGTTTCAACCTTAAATCCCCGTATAAGTTTTTGTGTTAGTATATAACGTTTGAACTTTGTAAATTTCTGCAACGAATTACCATATTATGAATTAGCATAATTTTATAAACCCCTAGAGTATATAGAGGACTGTACATATATACAATATAATGTATAGATATAAGGTGAATATAAATCTTTGCAGAAATTTAGAAATCGTTTTTTTTTTTTTTTTTTTGTTTTGTTTCTCTCTCTTTTTTTTTTTTTAATTCTTTAAACCAATGTTTCTATGAAACGGAAAGAAATGAAGAAAATAATAGAAAAATAAAGAGTAGAAATAAATTTAAAGCACTAATATAATTATTATGTTTTTTTTTTTAAAGAGGCATCCATGAAATTTCATAATTTTATACTAATAAAAACCACACATCTAAGTAAGTCGACTATCGTTTGACTAACGCTTGACTATACTGTGACTATGACTATGCTACGCGACCGTATAATAGAATATTCCAAGCTACCAAAAATTAAACTGCCCTATTTATCTATGGTTATTATAGCCATTAAATATTTCATTGATTAGATTTACAATTATTTATGTATATGGTTATCTATTTTCTCATCTATTGCTTATCATATATACGCATATGACTATAATAGTTCACATTTTTCCTCCCCTGTCTCCGTACGCAATGATCCCTTTTCGGGTTAGGATTCGGTAAAACTTCAATTATCACAATTTATCCCATCCAAGACTGACAATCGGTTGTTCCCTCCCCGATCTCCGGCGTCCGGCTTCTCTGCGAGTTGAGGGTTGGGGGTAAAAAGTGATAACCGGGGTTCTACTGTACCTTGGCGAATCGAAAAGCGCGATAAATTTATTACAGGTGTCAAGTTCGACGTTGAATTTATTGTAAATCAAAAAATACAGTTTGCGTAAAGTGATTTACGATTTGAAAAAATTCCTGAAATACGGACGTGAGAAATGGACGCGTACATATCTATTCCGAGCTGTGGTCCGGACGTATAGATGCAGAGAAATTTACATTCCGTGAGACCTTTCGTACGGGGTTAGAAGAAAAAAAAGATGTGAACTTTCTACGACATTTAAATTATATAATACAATATTAAGAAACACCGATCACAATCTACACTACGATGAGCTATTCTAAATTATTTAATTATTATATTTCACATTTACTTAGATGAATAGAATAAATTTATTCTAGCCATATAATACACTGATATATTAATAATATTAATAATTTCGTACCTATTCTCTAGTCGGGCTGGTTTTGATTATATATATATGTATGTTTCTTATTTTTGTTCATTTTTTTTTTTTTTTCTGTTTTTGTTATTTAGTTTCTTTTAATACCATATTTTCAATAAACAATACAATATATTGCTTCGTTTCATATTTATTCTTTATCTTTTTAATATACGATATATATACTTTCTTAAGTGCAATAAATGTGTTATCATATTATAATAGGCTAAAATTAATATTTGTTGAACGGAACGCATAGTGATTAATTTACTGAAGAAGAAAAAAAAAAAAAAATGGAACTCGGAATTGTACTTTTTGGAATAGAAAAAAAAAATCTTTAATAAAATTCTCACCATTTCATATATAATTCAATAACTTTTTAATACTTTACGGCAATTTTCAATAACAATATATCATTTTCATTGAGCCTCAGGTTTTTACTTTTTTGTCTTTTTATTCATTTTTTTATTCATTTTTTTCTTACTTTTTTTCATCAAAAACTGCGATAAGAATGTTTAAAAACTTTGAAGACGCGCAACACGCGATTATTGATTGCTGATAATTTCATTCTGATTATTATATATGTATATATGTATATTATGTGAATATATTCAAAAATCGAATAAGCATATGTCGATATATTTTCATTTTCAAACCAAAATCCGCCCCAAAAGCACAGAGAATCTGTCAACATCAGTTTGTTAAGTATTGTCTACTTACGAAACAGAAAGAGTGGCGCCTCGTCAGGCAAAGTACGTACTTTCTAGGACACACGTCTGACGTATTAATATTAAGTATGCTATAGCTTAGAAGTGTTAAGTACTATATATGACAAGTACATATATTTAGTATAGATACCTAAGTACATATAGAACTATAATAATGTAGCTTGTAAGTATAATATGTATATAGGTTTTGGTACAGCCGCTGTGGTCCATTCTCCGTGGAAGATGCTATTCGGGAATGTTTCGTAGATATTGTATATAAATGGGTCGTCACATATTAGGTATACCTACTTACACATTATATACATATATCTGATGATAGATAATAATAATAATATCATCATTATATCATAGTGAAGAGAGAGAGAGAATGAGTGAGAAATTTCATGGTTAACATATGTATATTTAAATATCTTCCACAAAGAAGTACCAAAAATATTCTAAACTAACAATATTAATAATGATCTTTCAACGCTATTTTCTATCTCAAAGATAGGAATGTAATATAGTTCTCAAAATTATTTCTAACTAAAATCCTAAGTCGCCTATTTCGGTAAACTAAAATGACAAAATATTCACCTATGCCTATTGGCTTCGATATGTAGGTCTATTACACAACTAATTTATTATGCGGCTGTAAAAATATATCAATATTATCAAATACTAGATAGGTGTATATATATATATTTATATATATACGGATTATATATAATATATAGTATATTCTCAAAATAATCTCCTCAAATGTTTCGAATCATTATTCGACAATGATTGATCATCGATATTATCATTTCATTTATTTATAGGTATATAATTTATGGGTATATTAAATAACATGACCATTATCTATTATGAAATTTCATGAAGTTAGGGGAAAATATTGTGAAAAAAATTCGTTAAATTTTCTTCCATAGGTATATAAGGTATATAGTATTATATACTTATTACAGTATATTAGGTATAGTTTGCGCATCGTCAGATTTGCTGTAAATTTTTTTTTTTTGTATTTTTTTTCCCCACCATCATTTCTACATCTATCTCTTTGTGTAATATATTTAAATTTATTATACATATACATATATATACGACATGTGCTCGTAGTAATAATAATAATTATATCCACTCGATTTACACGAGAGCGAGGAATTATTATTGTCACTCGCTGAACTCGTTGACGAAATAATTTTCTTTTTTACTCACGTGGTGTGAAAGGGTAGTAAAAATGTACAGCAAACCGCCGTAAATGTGGAATGATAGTAAATACTCGTTTTTCGTATTTTTCCTTTTTTTTTTTTTCCTTTCTTTCTTTTTAATCTTTCCCATTTTGTGTTACGTTCTTTTTTATTTTTCCTTCATCCTTTTTTTCTTTCTTTCTTTTCGTAATGACCGCTCGACGTTACAGCGGTTGCGGTACGGGCGCTCGCCATGGCGCACATCCGGCTTAGTCTCAGTTTCCGATAATAAAAATTGAAGTAAAATTGAAATAAAATCAGTGTACACATTCGTCTGTGAGTATAGTAAACGTATAGTTATTCTGTCTAAATGTTAATTCAGTTCCACTGTCTGTGAGACAATATCTAGATTCTCCCTTATTTCTCTTTTTCTAATCGCTATAAGACCTCATCGCTAAATATTAGCTATAGATAAGACATCTACTACTACTGTACCTAATTGTATATTATAAGAATTCGACGAAAAATAAAACCCAAAAAAAAAACAAAACAAAATCTAAAACTAAAACTAATTGCTGCAACGAAACTTTACGAAGGGTAGAACATTTCCTCGTTATTTCTTGATGTCAGTTAGGGGATGAATACGGTATGCTGCATATGAAGGGTAACGGGAAATATCAGAAGTTTACGATCTCACTCGCGGCTTCATCAAGTCGATGGATTTTTTACCCAAATGCTTTTACTCTTAATTAATTATGATAGACGGCAAAAGAAAAAAAATAATAATAATTTGATTAATTGATAGTACGTTTATGAAACTACTAGGAACATAACTTGGTTATTACATATCTGCCACGGAGGTTTGCGATTCGCTCTGGGCTACTTTATCCGGCACTATCGGTTATACACGAAGAAAAAAATCTGTCTACACCCGCATTTATTATAGGAACTCCGCGACACAACGTTAAATCATCTCATATCATCAGTTATTTAATGAATATACTATACATATGTACCTCTGAATTGTTATAACCTTCGTAAATAATGATTATATCGTCGCAGCTATATTGACCTCGCGCTTTTTATTATTGAGCATTAATATAATATATCCCTTTGAACTTTTTTTTTGAACACTTATCGTTTATTGTCTAACATCGGTTGATCTACGATATATCGTTAATAGTTTAAGTTTCTTTTCTATCTTTTAGTTTCTATGTTTTTTTCTCTTCTTTTATTTACTTATCCTTGCTTTTTTCACTATAAGAAGATTTACTACCAGTCTTTAGCGATTCACGTTATACTATATAGGTATTCAATTTTTTTTTTTTTTAATAAAAACTACTGAAAATGAGGCCACGTCGGTTCTCTACATATACGAAACTGATCTATTATCTAAAATTCTACCCGTCTACGATCACAGTGTTCATGAACTGAGCGTCAAATCGTCAAATCGTTTCTATACCACGATCGAAAAAACCAATAACTAAACGTCCAGGGATCAGGAATACGTCAAAAAAACCAAAAAAAAAAAAAAAACGCAAAGTGATAATAATCCACCACTATTATCTCTCTACCATTATTATTGCACAGTTGATATGTAGCTGACCGTTTCCGATAAAATAAAAGCTCGGTCGGTCCGTCCTAGCTGTCAATTATTCATCAGAGCGATGAATTGTTGAAATTGAAAAAATGGAAAATAAATTTAAAAAACTGCTCAGGTTATCACGAAAACGTTGAAAGTATAAAATCATAAAATCCGACTCGAAAAAATAATGAAGTTCTCTCTAAAAAAATTCTCTACTGAGGACGAGAGAGAGGCGTCAAAATTGTGGGTCATAGACCGATAGTTGGAATCGGATGGTACATCGCCCCCATATCAAGTCCCTGTACGCCAAGAAGATCGCTCATAGAGTATGTCAAAGTTGTGGCACGCGGAGCAGCCGCTGCGGCTGCTGCAGCTGCTGCGGCTGCAGCGGCCGGATGATGCGGACGATATGCAGCCGCGGCGAGAGCCCGTTTGACGTCGTATACCGCGGCAGCCGCTGCTGCAGCGGCTGCGGGTGCCGTGGCGTACTGGTACGTCGCCGCAGGTGAACAATTGGATACAATTGGCCCTAACAAATGATGGGGGTTTGCAGCGCTTGCGGCTGCAGCTGCGTGTGCCGCTGCGGCCGCTGTTGCGGCTGAGGGAAGGGGGTACGGCGCGTACCGGTACGTCGAAGGGGGTGTCGCGACCATCACCAACTCACCGTAAGCACCTCGACCTGCCGCCCGCGTCTTCGCCAGGTTTGCTGGTAGCATCACTTCTTTCGGCTGGGCTTTCTTGCACTCAACCTGAAACAGACCACCTCGTTTGAATATACCTGAAATTAAAATTGTAAGTTTCAATTTATTTTTCTTTTTTACCCTTAAAAATCGGAGTTGGATATTCGTACGTTCGTGAAAAGTTTGCCTGGCATCAATTTGGGTGATTAAATTCGAAGGTGTGCAGGTACGATTATTGCATTGACTTGGGAAAATCTCGACACTATAACTTTACTTTGACAGCGTATATGAAGTATTGGGAAAGTAATTGATGTAATAGGAATTAATGAGGATGAATTGATTAGACGTATATAGATAGGTATAAGTTATCTTTAGATTCGTAAGAAATATACTTATCGAAGAAGTTTCTGACGATGAGGAAAATCCCTCGCGTTAAAGTATCAGATGTAAATTATATTTTCGAATGAATGATGTACTATATAAGTTAAGTTTGTAATTAAAATAAATCCGCATCATTAATCCAGGTTAAAAATTATATGAAATGGAAATTCGTCGACTAACTAGAAGATCCTTACCCGCAGATTCCGAGGAGTACCCTAATATCAATTCTGTAATGAAAGGATTAGTGCTCCCCTAAAACGTCAAGGATTCAAGACCCTTGACACCGCGAGTTTGTTTCCTGAAAAACTTCCACCTGTAGAGAAAAAAAGAACTTCCTCCTTTCTTTGAAGAATTCATCTCTTGTATAAATATTTAATCCACCGAATCAAAAAGAAATATATAAGTGATGTACGTATAATATATATATGTATTGAAGTTTTGATTAAATTCACGAAAATTCTCATCCCTTAATAAAAATTCCACGCATTCAATCTGGCAATTGTATTTTTTTCTTTTTCTTTTCTTCTCATACATCGCGTCGAGAAAAATCGAAAATAAAAAATATATTTGAAAAAGAAAATCCACTTTAAGAAAAAAAAAAAAAAACAATTTAATTTGACTTTTTATCGCGGCTCCGTTTAGCGGAGGGTTCGCGTCGTCGCATATCCACGATTAAACGGACCCCAGGGTAAAGTTTGTGACGACAGTCGACCCACGGGTAATATGCGTGTATAGCGTGTACCTACTTACGCGTTGAATACGTGCGGACGTTTAGGAAATCTCGGCTCTGTATATCCGCGAGTTTCGGGGGTTCGAGGCAGCGTCGTCTGCTCTTGAAAGCACATGTATACGTACGCTTGGCGAAGGGGTGTAGATATAACCTGGCGCTTGAAGGTAGATAGGTAGGTAGGCCTCGTGTGTGCCAAATACAAATATAGCCTCCCGAACAACCCTTCTCAATTATCCAGAAAATTAATTCCGCCCATAGCACAGCTAGTGCAAATAGTGGCGAACGTCGACGCGCCGCGCGTTTGATATCGTTGCCAGATAGGTAGGTGTATACATACATACCCAGATCATGGAGGTCCGCGGCCGGTGTAACACTTACCATTTTGTTGTTGATTTCGTGGAAGTGGATTTCGCACACTTTGTCGACTACGTCCTCGCTCTGAAACGTGACGAAGCCGAATCCTGAAACAAAGGATGCGAGAGAACGGGATTAATCGGTGCTCTCGGAATTATATCCGCGATACATCAGTCGCGCTGATTCTTATACTCTGGTCCTCATAGAAAAATCATTTGCCAACCCTCTCGTAACGATAATGACAATAATTATTAAGCCGCAGTTAAACGCGAGCTTTGAGCGACTCCGAGCTTTGAGCAGAGCACTCGGGAGTTCGGTAGGTCGGAAGCACTAACTCCTGGTTATCTTAAACGACATCTACGCAGATTCATAAGGCGCGGGGGTGCGGCTCGGGGTAAGTCGAGCTAAATTACGGGCGGCGAGAGAGCGCTGCAGCGAGATTAAAATCGCCGAGAGAAGCCCGAGAGGAAGTTTTTAATATTCTTGATTCTTGATTAAGTTATGATTCGTCGGGGAAAAAAAAGCGGGGTCGTCTTAGCTCACGGAATAAAAAATTCTCCCGAATCGCTTTAACCCTGAAATATCGATACCAAAAATTGGGGTAAAACGTACGAGATTATCCGCACCGAATCGAACATATCCGTAGAATTGTACACGGATGATTCAATTCGGATTATTCCGTGAAAGTCTGTACGGAATTTATAGCCATTTGGGGTATAAACTGAAGGGAATAAGACGGAATGGTGGTGCCCTAGGAAAAGGGGTTTCGGGTAGGTATATCGGGCTGGGAACCGAACTCGGTACTTCGGGAATACCTCTAGTGAAACAAATGAGGCGCAACCCCTTTGGTACATTATTCAGAGGCGGGTCTCTCTCGCCCTTGGCTGCCCTCTGCTTCACCCTCTGCCGCACGCTGGCCCCGAAGTCTTCTACCCGGTCTTTCTGTCTCTGGTAGAACGCTATATAGTGATTAAGTTATAAAGTTGGCAAGACGTAAGATGTTCACCGGAGTGGCGGTGGTGGTAGCAGGGAGTTACTTAATTTATGTAATTTATAGCCTCATACCATCCCCGTGACCCTAGAACCGGAGAGATGGCGGTGGTTCTTGTCAGCTAACCCCTTGCTCGCCATGGCCATAGCCATGGTCATGCCATTGCCACCGGTCGTTTTGGTAAAGCGGTAAACCCAAAGTCGGTAACATTTAACTATAAGGGCAGTTAAAAGCGAGGAGATTACCAGCTGGCATTCGAACGGATTGAATTATCGGATACATCGATAGTATTTAGTAGTTAAAACTGGATTATATCGGGGCAGAGTTGACTGTGGGAAATTACGAGCGTACGTATAGAACTCGAGTAAGAAAGAAGGGAAGGGAGTCAGAGGGGGTGAATGGGTGAATGGGTGAATACGTGAGATTGTAGTACACAGATATCGGATGGAATCTATGGGGGTAAGCTTGTAGAATCTAGTCTATAGACTAGATATAGAAGCTATATATCTATTCGGATAGCCAATCAGCATTGGTTCTTACGACCGCTCTTAGCTTCTATTGAATTCTTTCCATGCGCTGGCCCGGACAATAGCTATATGCAGTTACTCAGGCATGGGAAAAGTATCGATGCTGTAAGGATTTCGCTCGCGTATCTAGACACAGCTTAATGGCCTAGGTTCACAACTTTGGCATCCGTATGAGAGGCGGGGGGTAGGGGGTTCGAGGAAATGCCCACTTAGCTCGTTGACGTATAAATTGTCGGGGGTTATTTCCAGTTCCTTTGACTTCGACTTTGACTTGAAATTTAACTTTAAATTTAACTTCAACTTTAACTTCAACCTTAACGAATCGGGCGGGCGACTTCCGTAGCGTGAGTTAAATTGCGCAATGGAAGATAAACATTGTACATGGTGCCGGGTGTATTTATATTTTTTGTAATTGGTCCCAGGGGCTTGACGAGTGATGAATTATCTCTTTTCGTCAGGAGTTGCCGTGGGTTTTGTAAAAACACACGTTTCACCCGACTGACGTAACCGAATTCAATTCTCACGAATTAATAACATCGGTCTGGGGATCGCAGAGATTAAAAAGCCCGCAGGCGAACGAGAAGGATGAAGAGAAAGAAGAAATACAAAAAAAAAAAAAGAAAAAACGAGAGAAGAAGGAGAAAGAGAGGAGACGAAAAAAAAAAATTTGAATATTTTAATACGAGGCGGTGTATTATTTTCTGCTGGGAAATATTTTAAAATGACTGATAGAGTCCCAGGGATCAGGTCTTTCCCCCGAGGATGAGGACAAGGATGAGGATGAGGATACCAAGGATCTAAACCGCAGCGGTAGATTATACCCCGCTTATTTAAATGCGCTGAAGCCGCGACATTTGCCGCGAGTATTTTTCTCGCGTCTACGATTATTCGAGCTTCATTTTCCCTCATCTCAAAAGCATCTTATTTCTATCTTTTCTTCCTTTCTTTCTTTCGTTCTATCTGTCCTTAGCTTCCTTTCTTTCTTTATTCCAGCACGGGTCGTGCGGGGGCAGATACTCTCCAGAGATTCCATCGGTGTCATGAAATAGCCACGGTGATTAGAAGTAGCGTTATGTCTGAGTAAAGTATGACCTCGACCTGAATCCGAAGTTTGAAAAGCCTGCAATTCACCTAGATACACAATATATAAGTATAAATCGTCCAGCGAGCAGCTAGGTACACGCGCGGATCTCATAAATAAAGTTTTTAACACCTCCATATAAAAACAATTGGCATCATCCTCTAAAATTCACTCAAATATTATAGCACTTTGCCCAAAGCTTGAGGACAAACGCGGGCAATTCTATATAGCCTCCTGGAAAACGAGATGGAGCTAGTAATTTCAGGCTGGCTCCCGTTTATGGATCATTTAAGGAACTCGCCGGGACAGCGGCAGCGCCTGGATAAGAAGAAGTTAAGGGGGTTAGGAGTTGGGGAATGAGGGAGGGTGGAAGGTGGAAGGAAAGGTATGGAGAGGGGAGGAGAGGGAAAAAAATAAAGGATATTTCGGGGTGTTTTTATTGAAATGAGCGCAGCTGGCGCGGTCCGACCGTAGAGGATGAGGGCCACCCATTCCAGTGCGGGAGGCTCGTCGTCCTGGTGCAGAGGATCGGAGATGGAGCTCGCGGGGGAGTGCTGAGCCGGCAGTTTTTCCCGTCACCGTAGAGTTACTGCCTATCTGTTGGACCCCGTGCGAAAATATCTCCAGTCCCGGGGACACTAATAAATTCTCTTATGAAAATTCGGCCCCGAGAGATCTAGCGGAGAATTTATTCAGATCCGTAGCCGCGACTCGAAACCAACCAGCGAACGCGGATACGCGAAAGGTGCCAAGAGATTTTCCACACTTTCTATAATCTCGCCCTTGCGAATTAGCCTCTTCCATTTGGAATGAGAAAATACGTTCCGTGTACCTCGAATTATCTACTTTGATCCAATTTTATTTTCTCTCATTGTCAGTCAGAGACCTCGCGCTCCCCTGTAAGACCATTGGCGAGGATATCCACGGCGGCATGTTCGAGTGTTCCTTTCCTCTATCGTTTTGGTTTCGACTTTTTTCTTTTTCTTTTCTCAGCTATTACTTCGAAGCAGGATCGAAGTAGTTTCCGGTGATTTTTGCAGGCGTGCCTTATACCTACGTTGGTGAAATCACAAGCGCCGACCATTAGGCGTGGCACAAGGATCGTTTGATTTTAGATTTTAGGGCAAAGTTCTCCACGCAAGTTGGCAGACCTCGTGACATTCGCGTCTCGCCTCTCGCCTCTCGCCTCTCGTCTCGCCCGACGCCCCATGCCTCTCTCCTTTCAAGTATAATGGGGACCCGCCGCCACGCCATCGTCATCGGCATTGTAACCGCGACGTATAGAGCATGTTTAAGGCTAAAAGCCGCGACGTACGCGCGGCGGTTCAGACTTTTACCAGGCATTGAAAGTGTTAAAAGGTTCCCCTTTCTGGAGAAACCTGCCAGAACGATTCAAATGTTACAAATAGATGATCGTGCGGCGTGGTGCGATGCTCGTGAAAAGTCACCACCCTCGACCCTTTGATGTAAATTTGAAAAAAAAAAGAAGAAAAATACTAAAACAAAGAATTTCCTTTCACCAATTTCAATCTCAAAGTCCGAACAACATTTATGATACATCTATTTCTGTTAACTGTCTGTTTTTTCCTCTCTCGCTCTCTCTCTCGCTCTCGAGTGTGTAATACATTGCGTTTCATCGAATGGAACACTTTCCACCATCCGTTTGTGAAAATAATTTCCAACAACTGCAATGTGCTTTTATGATATTTTCCTGAAACTGAGAAACCGAAAAGACAAAATGTTTCCCGTTCAGTTAGCGTATACGTTGATTAGTCAGATGACCGGCCGAAATCGCACGCCGTGTCCTGAAAAGCGCTTTTTGTTTCGCTCTTCTTTTTCCTCATGTATACCTCCTCTCGACCGCTCGACATTTTCTTTGAATAGCGTCTTTAGAAGCGCTCGTGCACCCACTCGGGGTCCAAGAGCGTCCAAGTGCACCCAACACGCGCGGTTGCATTCCCTCGAAAGAGCTTGCAACGGCACAATGGGTAGCAAGGCTTTCCAGTATTACACTATTTATTTTCACTATCGTTTTACACTTTTACCTTTCTCCGCCCCCTTATCTTGCCTTCTCTTCTTATTTCGCTCACTTTAAACTCGACTATCGCCAACGAGCGAGATCCTACGGATAACCATGAGCAGAAAAGCGTTCAACTTACTCTTAAAAATCACATGGAAATAGAAATAGTAACTTTTTATCGATCCTGGGGCATTATGTATTCCTTTTTCTTTATTTCGTTCTATTCCATTTTTTCACCGGTTGAATAAACCGATCCATGTAGATCTTTCTGACTGTTAGACCGTGCGAGACAAATGATGGGCTGAACGCTAGACTCACGAAGTTGAGTCGGCCTACCTGCCATTAGATAGTAATTATAAGATAGCTAGGGTATTAGTCGTGAGCGGAACTTGAAATTATCGCAAATGAATCTACTAACGAGTTAACGATCAAGGAGCGAACCGCTGTTAGAACCAGGCATACATCAGCCAATCGTCGTTCGTTAACTACTGGGCTGTCTATCGGCCTGAGAATCGTAACCGATTGGATATATCGCCGCTCCTTGCCCTCTCGTTATCCTTATCGACTTTACCCATTTCTAGTACAGAGTTTAACTAGCCACATACCTACCTACGCATACCTACATGCCTATATGCCCAAGTTACATTCACATTCAGAAGTTCTCTGAGTATGCAAAACGCGACGAATCTGACTTATTGTTAGTTCTTAATGATTTTTGAATCGGGCTCTTTCCGGAAAATATCACCCCGAATTCTCGCTGTATTCTCGATACGATCCTGAATACTGCAGGTATATAATTGCGATGAATTTAGCTATCGACTGTTCAGCACGTAGGAAGGTATGATAGCTGATTGTTCGTTAGTTTCAAATACGTATGTATGTAGCTTTCCGTTTATCCCCCGGACTATAGTCTGCGTTAAACTTCATCCAATTTGGTTGGCTTCGTTTAGCTAGCCGCAAGAAGGAAATACCGAACTAAACTGCTAGACCCGCGACTGGTTCGGTATAAGAACGATTAAACGGAGTTTCAGCAAATTCCTACAGCTGTCAGTCAGGGTTATTTTCTCTGCCAATTAGTTCTTGCTTGAATTAAACGAGGCTTCATGGGTTTTAAGAGCAAAGGTGTACGCTGCCGTACGAGCTGGTATAACGAATTGGAAATATAAATAAGCCTCGCATTCGGACACGTTATAAACTCCATCAATTAGTCTCAACTCCCTGACCAACTCACCTGTATACATCAATCAGTAGTAATTATTTAAAAAGTTTAACCACCGAAGCGAGGGAAACAACGTTGCAGTCATTTGCTCTACGGCATGCCCACATTTCTCTAATTCCGTACACTGGACCAACCTCGTTGAATCAAATTCCATTAGCTAAATGATTTCAGTTAGCAAAGTGGTGTATTGTTTGCTCATTTCCAACTTCTTGACTCCCTGCATGTATAAGGATCGCTTAAACGCGTTAAATTCAGAAGTCGAGGTATGGCGCCGTGGAAATTTCACGTTTCGAATATAATCGCATGTATACATTTGTATAATGTGTGGATTATGTATGTGTTTGCCTAGCGGAGAGTTGGTTACGACTTGGTCAAGCACTTGGATTGGCTTACGTGGACCTGTACGAGCTAGGATCTCGATGGGGTCAATTAGGTTGGGTTAGGGGTTGCCTTGGCCAAGGTTTTGCTGGGAGCAATAAAGCCGCGCTGTGCCCAGCCCGGTGGTTATGACCGCGGTGTTCCTGGAGTAGATTTAACGAGTTACCTACCATGGTTCAACTTTGGTTAGGAGTAGACCTGCTTCCCATAAAGACGTGCGTACGCTCAAGCGATTTAACCGTCACTTTCAGAACGGGGTAGCTTTGGATCAAGACGAGTTCAGAGTTCAGAGCTTGCGGAAGATCGAATCTCGAGAAGTATATTTTTTATCGCGGCTGCATAATGGTGTGAAAAATATGAATTTTCGTTATTTGCGGGTAAAGATAAGGTAAGAAGATAAGATGCAAATTTTAGTATTAATAAAATCTCCTTTATTAATTTCTTCGTATTGAACGCGGGGGTCGCGGTATTGAAGGAATATAAAATTCGCTCGGTCTGTTTGCTGGCGATGAGTCAGGGGAAATTTTTCGGGACAGATGTTCGGCGAAATGATTAAAATGTCATATTTAAATCCGATTTATCCTCGAAAAGTAATTTGTGTAAAATGAAAATGTCGGTGTCTTTGACCGGGGTTTTTCATAGATTAGAAATTTGTATAAATAGATATTTTGCAGATAGGATTTCCGCGTATAAATCCCCCTGTAATTGTGGCCGAATATAAAACCGGAGTAATTTCCACGTCCCCAGGTGTAGCACGTCATTCCCGGCGATATATTCCGCCCCAGTTTCAAATTCAATATCATTCCTGACGGTTCTGGCATTTCCCAAAAGCCGAAAGGTCACAAAAGCTGAGCTATTTAAATTCTATTTTTTGATCCCGCAGGATCCGGGCTGGTCAATAGAAGAGAACTTTCCGTCCCTGCAGCGGAGCTCCGATTCAAGTAACTTTGTTTAATTTGCAAATGAACCGTAATGAAATTGAGGGGAACGGTTCTTCAAGCTTTTAATATTCATTCGAAGCCAGCTGGAATGAAGAGGATTGCTGCGGAGCGTTGTAAGTCGCTAAGGTGTACAGCAAACCCGTGCTATATATTTCCCTGGCCGACGTCTAGTGTCGGACGGTTAGCTCCCGTGGTAGATATCAACTTGTTGATTTACACCAGCCGCAACTATGCGGTTTGAGTAGTCTAGCCTAACCCAACTCGAGGCAGTTGAGGCTTGTCTATTCCAACCCCTCGAATCTTCCTCGGAAGTCATTTCTGTTTAATGAGTGCCATAAAGCCGAGCTTTCGGGTAAAAAAGAATTAAAGCCAACAAAAAAAAAGGGAGAAAAATCTAGGAAACCTGACTTCCGGGCTCGCGAGTTGACTTCAGACGCTATTGAACCATCTATCAATCGAAGTTTAGGGAACACCAGCTCTGCCCCTTCGAATCCCGACGTATGCCTGAATAATTTCGGCTTCTTGCTCGGCGCAATTTCCCGAGGAAGTTTATCGCGGTTTTAGTTAGTGTTACTGCGCTACTGGCTTCATCGATCGGAAGATAAATCAATTAATTATACCTGGCGCTGTCCCTTGCAATAGATTGATTATAAAATAAGCTTTCACCCGCGTTACTGTACCCACCGTAACCTATATTTACAACTTTCGTTATTCATCATTGGAAACACATTTGCCACCGCGCGAATCGTCTCGTTTCGTTGTAACAACGGATCGCGGTTATCCACAGAAGGCCGAAATTCTTCTCACGATTTATTATAATGTCTATTCATGCAATTAGACGAATCCAACCTGGCTCCGAAAACCGAAGAGATATACGTGCAGGGTGTACGAAGATTAACCGAAACTGGTGGAAGTGCGGAGTGCATACCTACTGCACAGGTTTATAAATATACATATTATTTCGCATTTCATATAGCTGGGAGTGGGCGGGCTGCCGGGATTTCCTGGATTAGAGAGAATAAGTAATCCCAATTTCCAGCTCTGCATATCAGATGAAAGTCGCAACGGTGATATGTTTGAGCGAGCAAGTATTTTGATATCCAGCTAGTGAGTTATCTAGCACGATCGTCACCTCTCGCGTTATTTCATTCGGTTATATTTAATACTCGAGAGAACGACTGGAATTAGTCGGCAGAAAGTAAGGGTGGAACGTCGTTATTATACTCGAAACAATTCCTCCAGGTTTTAAATAAGCCGTCAATGTCTTTAAGGCGTTTCTTATCTCAATCTTCCCAATCTTCTCTCTCCACTTGTACATTTTTATATTTATTTTTTTCACTCAAAACCGCGTTCCTCTAGATACGGTACTGTAGTTTCACGGCGCCATTACAGCCGGGAACCACGCCATAAGATATAATTGAACAGAATCCCTCCCTATTAGAGGTGGCTATCATTTTCGAGCGGTTTGCCCGTGTTACCGTACCTCGACTCATTTAGGGGATGAAGCCTCCTCTCTCTATCTTTCTCTACCTCTCTCTCTCACAGCCATCTCCTCCCAGAGATCGACCCCCAGCCTCCCGAACCTCCCAACGCGAGAAGTGGTACATGTATCGCATTTGTCAGAATGCCCCATTCCGTATGTATGTTGCGTGTTGCCCATCCGAGCCAGAATTGCACCAATTTATCCCACAAAGTGGCTTAGTCCTAGGTATACAGGCAATTTTAGGTAGGTAGGTAGGTAGGCAGCCAGGTACACCTATATATCGTTACCAACTCCGCATCTATATGTAGGTATAAGTGGGTACAGGAAAATTTGCCCCGAGTCGCGGTCGCGGCTACCTGTGGAGTTGCGCATATAGGTGTCAATAAAAGGTATAGTGATCCTCGAGGTTTTGAATTTCGTGTGTAAAGATCCGCGCGGTTGTATAGTGGAGGATACGGAAAGAGAAACAGAGAAGGAGAAAAGAGGCGGTGAGATAAGAACGAAAAGAAATGTTGAAGTGATTTTTAATTAGCAAAAACTTGGAAGAATGTATACATAAATATATTCCTACAGAGATATACCTAGCGCTTGATTAAGTTCGGTGGAAAAATTTTATACCGTAAAGTTAAGCTGATGAGGGACGAGCTTTATAATCCCCGTTTGTCTCGCTTCTCTCGATTTCCCACCCCGGGGCCGGGGCCGGGGCCGGGGCCGGGGCCGGGGCCGGGGGCGGTTGCGAACCAAACTTGTATTCTTCCAGCCACGTTGGCTGATTACAAATAATAAGGACGACTTTCTTAATCAAGAAACCTCCGATTGGATCACCGGATCTCAAGGATCCTCGATTCGGTTTCGGGGAGAAATAACGAGCAGGAGAAACGCAGCTGGTATGGGAAAAAAATATAACCGCTAAAATTATGAGCGCCTTGAGCTGTGAGCTTTTTCTATTTCAAGCCAATTTTCTGTCGGACTGAAACAATTATAGAAAAGAATCGTGATTACTCCGCGAGTGTGATAGCGATCGATAAGAATAAACGGCCTCGTCGAGTCAATTTTCTCTACCTAAAGCAATGACAATTTACGTCATCTCGTTGTTGTTATCTGTGGAAAAGTTCCAAGCGTATAATGTAAATCGTAAGACGGTGCCGGTATTACAAGTATGTAACTGTAGTTTACAACGGCAATAAAACTTTGATTGTAAATCAAAAGAGTCGAAGGAAGGCGGCGGAGTGAGCGGGCGTCAAGTATAAGTCTGGTATAGATAGATACGTACTTCTATACGCGGCCTGGAGAACGACAGGGCATATTTTATTGTTTTCTAATAAAACTTTCAAAGCTCTTCGCGAATTTCTTTACGTCCGGTTTACGACGTTGAAAATCCGACTTCCTTTATATTAGCCTATCGTGCGATAGTCACACTTCAAGACTGACTTTGTCCTGTCGTTTATTCTCTCTGGAACGAGATTACCCGCGTCGTCTTCGCGGGTATAAACCTTTTCGACTCTTTCGACATCGCCAATGTCTCCGAAGAAACAGGAAATGACAGAAAAGCGTCGAGACACGCGTCATTGTCACACAGCATACAGATCCGCATCGACAATTACTGATTGCCAATTTATTACTCGCTTCGAACATCCCGGGGCGCGTGGATATTCGAGCATAACAAAAGCAATTAAGCTTGTAACTCCACAGAGGCGAAATAAACTGCCGATATAACTCTCCTACTTATTGCGGCACTGGTTGCTACTGGCGTGGTGAAGTAACTAGGTGGTAGCCTTATACTGTCCCGGGGTATTATGAATGGCCGCGCGATGGGACGGTTTACTGTTGCAGAAACATCTTCCGGTTAATACGCAAAGCCCTTAGGGGCGCATTACATTAGGCTAGGGCATGGGAAGGCGAGGTAATCTCAGCAATGCGTATTAATTTAGACGGAAACACGTTATGCAGTCAATTTACACGTTGCGTTAACCCGTATACATGTACAGGTGAGATTTGTAGACAGTTTTAGATCCCTGAACGTGCCCCGAACGATACGAATTCCTGTCGATAACTTATCGGGATAAGAGAGAAGAGAGAGGAGAGAAAAGAGCCGGACAAACGACGTGGGAGGAAAAAGAAATATTGGAAGGCACGGCATGGACTCTGAGCAATAACCCTTTCAGTTATTGTGGCTAGTAAAAAGAAGGATACGTAGGAGGACAGAGAAAAATGGCGATGAGTGGCGAAGGGTGGAATAGGGGTGGTCGTCAGGGTGCGGAAGCGGGGTGGCAAGGCTCTAGCACGAATGTAGGACATAAACCGCTATCACTGACAATAACCATCTGCTCCATAAACCTCAGCTGCCTCTCTACGTAACGAGAATAATGCGTGCTGCCGGTGTATCCCGTCGCTTCCATTACACCCGAGTAAAACTGAACAAGCGCCCGCGACGGTGAGGAAAACCGCGAGGTAAAAAATGTAACAACTGCATTTCACGATTGCTCGAAGGTACTATTGCAGCACTACCCCGGCACGACCCTGGTTGATAATTACCTTTTATCGGGGTCTGTCATTCTCTTCATTCGATGGAGCTTTCAAGAGAATAAATCAAATTGTTAATCTTGAGAATTTCTTCCCGCGATAAGAGGCAGCACAATTTTCCAACCCTTCGCTACATAAGACCTGGGAGAAAAAACGTCGGTTGGTGTAATAAGGGTTTTAGAAGGATTTTACTTGGGGTTGAAGGTTTCGCACGGTCAGGCAAAAAAGACGGCTGGTTCCGGCTGCTTTCGTCCAGTCTTACCCGCTGCTATACCGCACGGCGCGTACTAAGATCTGATTTAAGACTCTCGGACAGGACAGGGGCGAGAGGAAAGCGAGCGAAAGAGAGAGAGAGAGAGACTACGACGCGTTTGGGGATGACACCGTAGGGTGTAATGAGAAATGGTTCGGTCCTCGGCAACCCTTGGCGGAAGGAGCTTAAGT
Organism: Rhogogaster chlorosoma; assembly: GCA_944452935.1. Lineage (NCBI taxonomy): Eukaryota > Metazoa > Arthropoda > Insecta > Hymenoptera > Tenthredinidae > Rhogogaster > Rhogogaster chlorosoma. The sequence continues at coordinate 23,425,913 of OX101800.1, read as the reverse complement.
AATACCAGCCTCGCTCAAAAGAGCCATCAGTCAACCCAGCCAAACGTAAACGTAGCCTTTACCAGAGCCAATCGAAATTCCCAAATCTTCCTCCGGAATTCAAGTAGGGATTTTGAGGCAGGCCAAATTTTCCCTCTTCTTAGCCACCGCCCCTCCCCCTCGTTGTCTAACGGAAATTCCATCCACTTGCTTTTCTAACGTCTGTTATGGTTCGTTCAAGAAATTGATAACAAATATATCGAGCGATTGAGGGCTTTTGAAAGATTGGAATCTGCTCGGCGCTTATTATAAGACGATATCAGAAAACGATGAGATGGAAAAAGGAAGAATAAAGAATTTCCAAGTTCGCGGTCTTAAAAGTCAGCATTTCTTCCCCGGAAACTACCATCGTGGAATAGATGTAGGGTAGGGATTACACGGCGGTGTACCTAGTCAGTATATATATCTAGGTGAGTTACAGAGCCTGACCTTCTCCGGCTGAAACCTTCGCTCGATAAAGCCAGCCAACTATAGAGATTCTGGTATCTCTAGCTGCCACCACGCCGTTGCCATCAGATGGGAAACTTTTATTAGCTCGTAAAAGTAAATATTGAATGAAAAGAGAATGACAAACAAACCCAGTGCTCTATAGTTTTGAAATTACGCTGAGTGACCAAGAAGCTTTAAAGAACTTATCCGTCACATAGATAGATATATGTATGCAGGTACATGCCATGTATGCATGTCGCAGGCGAACTTTCAGAGCTTTTTTCTCTAAGCTTGTAGAATCGTAATCTTTTTACTCTGACGTTGGAACTTCCCGTGATTAGCATAAATATCGAGGGAATTGGCACGACGGTATCAAGCCTCGAAAAGTTTTCTTACGAAGCGGTAAACGCAACTAACTTTGTTATACGGTTGACGGTGGAAAACGATGGCGTTAGACGGAGGTCCTGACAATAAATCCGCTTGAGCTGAAAAAGCAGCAAACAAACGAGCGACGAGCGAACGGTGGTTAAAAAAAAAAAAGGAAAAAAAAAAAGTAAAACGGGAGACGCGAACGTCAGAAAAAAAAAAGAGAATAAGGGTTGGAGACCGCGAGATATACAGTGAGAGAAAACGCTGAGAGACAGAGGAAAAGAATTAGAAGACAAGCAAGTAGCAGGAAGGCGCGAGGGGCTTGGGAAGGGATGTTTAAGAGACTTAATTAGTTCATTTCCTTGGCTCGCCAGGGAATTTAAAATAATTACTTTTTTTACCAGTTCGCTGGAAAGCGGAAAGCTGCTGGAGTGGCACGGCGAGCCGGTTGACAAATGTTTGACCAAAGGATTTTCTAGTTTCAATGGTTACCCGTCTAGCAGTTAATGCGAAACCGCGAACCATTGCGTTGATGTAAATTTGAACTGTTCGAAAGGTATACCGTCACTTCGCTCGACCTCAACTCTTCGAGAAGCTTTTCATTCCCCAGGTGCAGCTGATTAACCGGCGTCGATATCATCGCATCATTTATCCCAAAACTATAAGCCAACTTGAAAGCAAAGCAAGTAGTATAATGTATCAGTCTTCGATTCATTCAACCGTCTTTGTTGCGTCTGCTAATACTGTTCAAGAAATCGGCTCAGATTTTCCACGTTTTTTTTTTCCTTTCCCGAAAGTCGAGTCGAGTTGAGAAGCTTGTTTGAAGGTTGCGGTGTAATCAGTCGAAATGTCGCCGTGACAAACGAGTGTCGCTAATTATCGACTGCGGCGAGGCGAGAGGCAAGGCCGGGTAAGGCAAGGCAAGGCATGGCATAGCATGGCTGGGGTAGTCGGCGAGAGTTTCGGTCGAGGTTGGGGTGACACTGTCGAGTGGTATCGACAGAAGGGCTGAAGCACTGCTGCCAACATGAGAGGTACAACCTTCCGACCTCTCCTCATCCCTCCATCCTCTCAGTCTGTCGACCAGCCTCCTTCCCTCCTTCCCTCCATCTCTCCTCTTGACTCGACTGGTTCAGCAGCGTTTCGCTTCGATTCACTTTGGTTCAACCGCCGTCGCCGTCGCGTGGCGATCAGGTAACGCCATTCGTCAAGGGTAAAAAACGGGGCAAGCTTCTACCCGGGTTCTTTGTTGGATTGAGACAGTGGTTCTCGAAAGACGTCACAAAAACAGGTTAATTTTGGCAAATTGGCTCCGCAGAAAGATCGATGGACTGACACAGGAGCAAGAAAGGCAAAAGGGAGAGTCAGATTAAAAGTTCCCGCAAAAGAAAAAACCATCCCGAAATCTTATCTTGTTCTTTCTAAGCCCCGAAGAAACCGTTTTCACTCCTCAACGTCTCCGTCTAACGAGGAAACCTCGGTGCATATAGACGGGGACGTTACAGACGAGGTGATATCGAGCTACACCGAATTACACTGACAGCCAACTTTAAGTGGGTTACGTCTAGGTACCAAAGTACATTAGGTTATACCAAATTATAGTACATTAGCCGGATGATGTGCTTGGTAAATGCAGACGCGGATGTGTCTTCGTCGATAAGAAGTAGGTGGATAAAACGAGGGAGTAATAGAGCAGAAGCCTTACGTCTATGTCCCGGGTGTGAGAATTCCTGAGAATAATAGCCTCTGAGAATGACACGCAGGAGAAGTACTTTGTGCAAGTTTGAAAGCTCGGATCAAACGGTTCGAGTAAAGGAGAAAGAACTGAATCGAAATAGTACGAGGGCTCGAATCTATATGGTTATGGACGAGGTTGGAGTAGCCAAGAATCTTTCCGCATGTTATAGCTTCTTTGAAATTATAAATGACGGAGGCTGTAGGGGTGAGGCTCCTGGCTTGCGCGACGTACTTTAGGAACAGCGTTTTTCAGTTTTTCATTCTTTACTCGTGTGTCTTTTTTCTCGTCTCTTTTTGGCCCTCATATAAATTGGTACGCGCAACGGGACCCCAGGATCGTTGGGTTTCCTCCAAGGACCTACCGTGCCGTCCTTAACGGCTGCCGGATTTACATGGGTTAGATTTACCTTTTGTATGTATGTACAGAGTAGTGGTACAACAAGAGTTGAACAATAAACGACACGCGTAGCCCGCATATCTTCTACCTGTACGCAAACGAGGCGAAACTTTGTCCTGAAACTCCGAGTGCTTCAGGGAGACGGAGACGAAGACCGAGAGAAAAATGAAGAGAGAAAAAGTGAGCGAAGGCTGGGGTACCTTTAGGTGAGAAACTGAGTATTCATTCGACGCCAAGAGTTCAAGGTACCAATCTCGATATTCTCCCTTTGAATTGAATTTTTTTTCACCATTTTATTACTTGAAAGTGGCGGCGAGTGGCCCAGAAGTACATTTTGGAAGAGGTCGAGTCCCGCTACGCCCCCAAGGATCCTTTGAGTTAACTTCAATAGACGGACTACCACCGTAACCAATAAGAGATCCACTCCATCGCTAGTACTTCCACGATCTCGAGTAGGCGCCTACACTGCTTGCTGTTCGACGAACGCACAGCAAAGAAGAGAGAGGATCCTGGCTGTAGTACTTCGCTTTGTAAGATCCACGCAGCTATTCTACGCGTGTGCGTATATACCTCGGGAGAAAATCTGTTTGACTTATTATCAAAGTCCCCACAATTCGCAGAGGAATTTAGCTAATACGAGTCAGCCTAGAACTGGGCCAACGATTTCAGAGCTAGGTTAAACCACAGGGCGAGGACTGACGTCATGCCGCGCACGTTTGCCTCCCGGCAAAATGTCACAGAGTAAATGTCAGGATCTTAAGTTTCTACCGTAGAATACCCGAGAGACCTGAAGATGCCTATTTACGGACAGTCTACAGACAAACTATAGCTGTGCATATATGGTACTGGAGGAGTCTTCGTCTGTGAAATAATTCGATCGGAAAAGAAAATATATTATGACGATGACGGGGAAAAAAAAAGGCAAAAGCTTGCGCTTTGCAACGTGTGGAGGAAATGAAAAATGGACATTTTACTTTGGATCATTACGGCGAGACGCAGTACGACGTAAGCAGCGCAGGATAAAGTATTCACTTTTCATATAATTAACCTTTTCCCTACAAACGAGCGTTGGAATTTAAAAAAGTTAGAAAACGTCAGCCGCAGGGCAACGGTGTCGACACCGCCCTCATCCTCGTCCTCGTCCTCGTCCTCGTCCTCGTGGTATTATTTTGCTTTCTGCTCTTAACTTTTCGTCGTAGCGCGAGGTAGCTTGAGCTCACACTTCAGTCTGCTATGATATTTTCAGGTTTAACTTGCGTAATTTTTATGAAAAATATTCCCAGCCCCGAGTGACGCCCCTTGAACGTTTAATTCGCTAGAAAATCACGCCTGGCAACGTTCCGAGGATTTTCGTGCAAGTTCTATTGTCGAGGAAAATTATTCAACTGACTCATTCCGGGTGGCACCAGATGCCAGAACGTCGCGTACCGTGAGTCGCTAGGTACTTGTACGAGGTTCCCTGCCTCATAGAAGATCGGAAAAACGGCATAGGTATTCAATCCGCATTGTCAAAGTTTTCAACGTCTTACGATCAGCCCCTGCAGGTTCCAAAGATCCAAACTTTTCCGAAGCGACATATCTCTTTTTTTTTTCTCTCCTCCCAACCAGCGTTTTCATGATCGACAATAAAAATTCTTTGATGGACGAAACATATTGCGCAAACTACGATAACTTTCTCATATTTATTATCATACCATAAATCCACGCTATCTTCTCCACCTATTACATTATATACCGATAGATACCATGGGGCTGAAATTTCGCATTCCTTTTACGATATCAAACGATTATCTAATATCTGGGAAAACTTCATTTCACCAAACTGCAACTGCAACTGCAACTGCAACTGCAACTCTATTTTACGAAGCTCGTATAGCTGTTCGAAAGCTATTAGCAGCCCCTTGATAATAATTTTAACTGATATTGCACACATGCTCGTTGAATTTCTCCACACGTGTATAATCCTCTGGCCATATAAGCGCAGTATATACAGTGCTTAGTTTACCTGGCAAAAACATTACAGGGGTAAGTATACGAAGCATATAGATATGATACATATATACTTTATCTCCAGGAGGGCTTCGCGGGTTACTAGATTGAACCAACGGAGAAATGGCGATGGACAAGGAATGTCTGCCGAGGACATGGAGCGTGTTTTCCGACCATGCCGGGGCAAGATCCAGGGATTACGTCGTCCTGACACGGGACGCTACTATACCAACCTGTTAAGACCCTTGCTACACGATTGTAGTGTCTGACCTGTCCTTCAGGACGACACATGGGATTCTATACGTGGGTGTACGTATAGCAAGATTCGTGTACAGGGTGTGACGGAAAGGCATATTCCAGACGAGAAATATGGATTATTAAATATGGATTATTCCGTGGATAATTATTATTGCATAATTTAGCTAGCAAAGCTCTGATTTCATCCCGATGTGCGGAATTCGGACGATTCTAGGTCACCGGGCAGATGGTACGAAACTCAGTACTTATGCAGGGGCATCCATACGGATACGGTATGTATATACTGTCCGTGGGGTTCGTCGAGTCCCCAGGAGGCGAACCTCATCACCTGGATTTCAGTTCTGTCCTGACAAACTGTTGCCTAAGTGGCTTATATTAAGTACCACCCTTCACCCTTTGGGATTCGAGTTCTGTCCGAGTTAATTACCTTCGTTTTCCGCTTGTTTTTGCCCAACCTCTCGTCGAGGTTCGCGTTTTTAAGCGTCAATCGACCACCTCAAAGTTACTGCGCTCCGAAATCCCACTACATCGACGATATTCAACCACCATAAGGTAACAAGGCCGGATTACCTCACAGAGAAACTTGTCTCTTTCCTTGTGATTGTTTCAAAGCTATTCACCGACCCGATCGCGAAGCTTTTTCTCGCCATTACTTGCCGGAGATTTTCTATACGTATACTGGCGGAGTTTATGCGATGAATTGAATTAGAAAAAGTTGGGCCTATCCTGTACCCGCGTTAGTCGTACTGCTCTTTAGATTTTGGAAGACAGGCCGAGTGTTCTTGAGGTTTAGTTCATTCTCTTGACATCCCGCAATTCCGAGTTCTGATGTCCTGGGAGACCGCTAGCAAACGAGCTGTTGGCCTCCTACCTAGTCGCACGAGCTGTAGCCACGTCCAATGTAATAACACGATTCATTTAGCTACACGCTCAGGCGGTAGGTATACAGTTTACCTCCCGCTGCCTCGTATAATATAATAGCCATTCTGCACCCTGCAGCTAGAATTTAGCTTAACGTATATATCAGCCGACAATCGCCCTGACACGGGAGGGTTTATCAACGCTGTGAAATACACATATCTAATCGCGAACAGAAACTTCAATGAATATTTCAACGTTATAAGCTAAAAGCGAATCTTCAGCTCCGCTCAAAAGCAATTCCGTCTCTTTGACTAACAATTTTTCAATCGCCAATTCAATTTTTCGGTTGGCGCAGAAAGACCAGTACGTTTTAGGGTACCGTATAGTATCGTATCGTGGCGCGATACCCTCTTACAAATCCGTTTCACAACCCCCTAAGCACTCTCAACAAGCGTATTAGGCGAATCATTTCGCACCTGCCATACGCACCGGATGTGATTTATGCGATAGCGTAACGAGCCTGGTGGTTGGCGTGGGCGTAGCAGAGCAACCAGTACAGAGAATAGCCCAGCACAGCATAGCAAAGTATAGCATAGCGTAGCGGAGCAGAGCAGGAAAATCAATTAATTTTAATTAACGCAGAGTCAATTTATGAAATCGCTTTTCGGCCGACATAAGCTGTGCCTCTGCGGATTGCCATGCGCGATTAAAACATGCACGAGGTGGAAAAGCGTAGCAGCAACAACTCGATACGTACGCGGGCGCATATACGTTTTAAATGTTAATTTGACAGAGTTGATATAAATTCGAGGGGTATAAACAGCCATTGCCTTTTTATTTGATTCAATTAATATTTCATCGGACATTCCAATTAGCTGTGAAATATAGGAGACAGAGAAGAAATGAGTAAAAACGATATTGCAGCTATATGTAGCTGCCCGAAACCTGCGGGTACGTGAAAAGAAAAAGACAAAAATCCGAACCAATGCTCGACAGTTTTTGATTATTAACGTTTATTTTTTGAAACACTTCGAAAAACGCCAGAGCCCAGGATACGGAAGTTGATATTTTTGACTTCCGTGTGTTCGCAAACTCGACATACTATCGGCCTTTCATTATCTGAGCACGATGCGAGAAGCGAAGTATTATTGCCCGAACGATTCAGAAACGTTCGGTAGTATACACTCGTGTATCTAGATACGTGAACAGGTAAGGCGTAATACGGCAAATTTCTGTATGGAAATGCTGTAAAGTACAGCATGGCGTTGAGCTAGGGGCCGGATGCTGTGTAGAGCAGAAGGTACAACCTCTCGAATCTCTTCCCCCTTCGAGTACCACGAGCGCTCGTTCGCTCAGCGGTAATTAAATCTATTCTGTAGCAACTTAGTGGCGCGTGTCTCTCTGCACCAGGGTATGCGTAGTGCTGCAACCCCATTCAACGAACTAAGCTGCAATGACGAGGGAGAAGAGAGGTTCGCGGTAAGAGCTGCAGGTAGACTCTGATACTTCCATCCCATTCCATCCATCCCCTGGTGCTGTACTGCTGCTACTGCCGCTGCTGTTTCGTCCTCATCGTCGATTCTACTAATGGTTGAATACTCGCCTTTCAAACGCAATTTCACGGGGCTCTGACTCCCAGTGATTGTCGATTATTACTGAATCAATTTAATGACTCGGCACGCTACGATCCACACCAGCTGCCTGAGCTGCGAAAAATTTATTCGCTCAAAGCTCGGTTGAAAATAAAAAAAAAAATAAAAAATAGAATATATGAAAAATATAAAAATTTATGAAATTTCATCAGGTTCAAAATGCTCTCGTTCTCAAAGCGAGACGACACGAGTCTTAGAGTTGGTCGTAATAAGAGAATGTTGTCAACGAACAATGCGATTTAAGTGTGGCTAGTTGATACGGCATCAAGAGCCGAGGAAAGCTCGGGGCGCGGCAAAAACGTTTCGGGTAAAACCTTAGTTCGTCTCTTATCGGCACTTTGAGCAACGTCAGAGCTTTTACGTTACAAACGTGGGTGTGGCTGCCGCGATATCGCGTGGCCTGGGTAAGTAGATGTGTAGATATATAGACGCGTATATATGTATATATATATATAAAATGTAGAATGTATACAGCCAGTATGTGTGTAGGTATAAATATATATATATATATACTGAAGGTATGGAGAAATGTGTAGGTAGGACTTTCCTCCTCATTCCCTCGGTTTTCGAGGAGAGTCGGTGGGTTAGGTATCACAGCTGACTGCTCTCACTCGTCCCCTGACACCCTCACATTCATCCCCGTTCGGCCCGAGGCCCACCCCGCCGGTAAACATATTAAATGATGCGCGATCACCCAGTCCACCCCGGCGAGCCTCGCTTTACTCGGTAGATATCGCAAGCCCGTTTTCTACCCCGACTCACCCCCGCGATATAGACGTCATTCCATTTGATAGACTAGCTGTTTGCGTAGGTGCCTTCGAACGGCTGAATCACGCTATGCATTTTCGAAACCCTGGGGGGAATTATTCACCAGGATTTCAGTACACGTTATCGCGGGTTCCCTGCCCCGCCTTCCCGCCCTCCTTCATTCCGTCTTTTCTGTATATAATAACGATGGGAAACCGAGTTCGATCAAACAAAGGTCAATTTGATTTTCAGCTCAGAAGGTAAGAAACAACGAGCTAAGGATCAGATTATACCTCTTGTTTTATCCGACTGTAACGATTCGTCGGGTCTCCGTGTATATTCGCTATATATATATACTTTGACTTTCAGATCAGGGACTAACAATTAATGAAATATATTTCCTCCACGCGGAGGCAATGCCAATTGACTAATTTGAAAATTGAGTAAGTGCCTACCCGGCTCCTCGGCGATACGATTCTCTGAATATTTTATACACCGAGATTTTCTCATTGCTCGAAGCTATTCAGAAAAGATGTCTTCTTTTATCTCTGACTAAAGTCTCCCCATGGGCAGAAAGTTTCTCGGTATTAATAATAATCATAACAGTTCGTAGAGTAAGAACAACAAAAACGGCAACAATGAGACTCGTAATGGTAGGAGTAATTGTGAGGAGTAGATACTTCGTAACTACACCAAGGCGATACTGCGCGGTTATATTGTGTCGTTAATAGCTCAGCGATGTATATAGAACGGGAGAAATTCAAATCGCGAATTCACAAGCCGCACCGTTATCTTTTCACACCATTAAATCATCGCGGGAATAATACGCGAATAATACATTGTTCGGTGGTAAAGGGAAGTGACTCACCACGTGCCCCTCGACGGGGATAAACTTTTATCACATCTATTTTATTTCATTATATTCCCTCCTCAAATTGCCCGCTATTTATTGCCCTACAACTTTTTAAACACGTACCAATTACGATCTATATCTCCATAGACATAATCCTGAAAGCTCGACTGCTGCAGTTGCATATAAAACGTCGATAAAACTTTATATGACTTTGATTAAAGAAATAAAAAATTATTCATTCAAATTCGTACAGTTTTCTCTCCTATTGGTATATAGAAATGCATATATGTAGATTCAAGATTGGCGTGTCAAACGAAGACGTCATTTGCGGAAAGTTGATAGACGCAAGAAGTTGGATCTTCGGTCAGGATGCTCGGGGGTTTAAGCTGGAGGGTTAAAAAGTGGTATCGTCTGTCGTGATGAAGGTGGATAAAATGGGTGACTTAGATAAGATCTTTTGCTTTCGTCCGTCTTCCTCTTTTCGCCGTGGTATCTCCTTGTTCCGTTCGGTCCCCCATCCCCATTGGCGTCGGTTTTTCGCCTCTCGAAAAGCGTCAAACTAAGCAGCTTGGCGAAACTTGTTCGCCGTTGGGAAAGCGGCTGATGTTTCCCCGCGAAAGTAACTTGTAAGATTGTGCGTCGCGGCTATACCCCGAGAAATAAGGTTCTTCCTCGTAGAAATTTTTAGATTAGGATTCCCCCGGAAATAGTGAAGAAAGAAACAGAAATCCTCAACTCCGCAGTAAACAGATTGAAACATATTCGGCGCGCGGAATACCGAGATGCAAATTTGTGCAAAGAAGCGGAATTCCTCTTTTCCCAGTAAATTTCTTCGACGTAACGTCACCGTTGAAAAACACACATGATCGTTGCGAGGTTCGATATAGGGATGAAGAGGTCGGCTAGGTCGAAAGTATTTTTCGCTTCGGGGTTCTCGGCGCCCGGAGGTAGAGAGGAAGAGGCTTCAACTGTTTTCGGAAATTGGATGAGGCGTAAAAAATGTCCCCAGTGGCTAAGCGATGGCGAAACGCTATCTCACTGGGTCCGGCTGTATAAAAGACACACCAACCCACCTACCCACCTACTCGCTGCGACTTAGTTCGAGGGGAGAAAATCCTCGTGTGTAGTAGGGGGATCTGGACGACCCTCTTCCGCACCAACCCCAGGCTACCGTCTCTAACAGAGGCGTTTTATCCCACCGCGTAATGGTACCGTGCGATAAATAAGCGCGACTGATCTTCGCCGGAGCGGGCGTAAGAGAAGCGAGGATCGAGGGCGACGATTATCGGGAGATTAAACTGTATAATTATACGGAAACGACTAAGTCGGCTATCAACCTTCGATCTCTAAAAGACTCGGCGCTCGTCACATTTGTCGCTCTTTCTTCCCCCTGGCCCCCGTACGGTTATCAACAAATATCGTTAATCCTCGCGGCGTGTACGTATCTCGATGATACACATTATGAAACGGAACGAGAAGAGAGCGTATAATCTCTACAGAATCTGTCCTGCCGTCATTTTTCTCTGTCATTTTTCCCGAGTTGAGGGCAAAGCGGAATACGGGGTGAAGGATGGAGGAACGTACGGTGACGTATACAATAAAGCACAAGCATCAAAATGAACAGGAAAAAGAAGAAAAAAAAAAGGAAAAGCACCGAGATACGCGTGTGTAGGTATATAAATAATAATAGATAGGCCATGGAATGAAGGAAGCATGGAAAGGGGGAGGTTTTTTGTCAGGACAATATAAAAGGCGACTAAACGCTCTGGACGTCGTGGATGATTGGTGGTAGACGACTAATACGTCGACGAGCTACATAACGGAGAAACTTATCAAGCTCGATTCTTTCATTGGTAACATTTTATTTTATTTTATTTACGGCCCTTGCCCTATTCCCTTGTCTCACCTGCCGCTTCTTTGAAGCTAAGAAATTTCCAATTATTCACAAATATGCGAATAGGTGAAAAAGAAGCATCCTCACGGCGTCAGTAATTCTCGCCGAAATCCAGCCGCAATATTCACCTGTCACATGCAACATACACTGAGTATCCGCATCGCTGCGGATACGCGAAAAGCCTAATTGAGGTGTGGGTGGTGAACCGTTTATAAGCTAGGCAAGTTTACTCAACTAAAGTGGAAAAAATCCATTAAATAAAGGCTGGGTAGTACCGGTAGAAATCTGTCGAAGTCGATAATCGCTTTGTCTCCGGGGACTGCGGGGTTACCGGTAATCTGATAGGCCCACGTGGATCTGATTCCGGCACTCACTGTGATTAAACTTGACAGGTTGCCCGGCACCACTGCTGCAGCGCATGCCTACTCCTATAGCTTTTACTTTACTTTGTTTTATCTTTTTTTTTATCTTTTATCTTCTTTCTCTTTTTTGTCACAAAAAGATTTCTTACGCTTCTTCAACGTCGCGCTCAATTGAATTTTAGCCCATCGAATAAGACGTTTCCCGAAGTTAATATACCGATTAATTTGAGGGAACGATATCCGGCCGCAAGCTCCATACTTTTTCTTTTTTTCTCTCCTTTTCTGATGTCAAGGGTAGATTTTCGGCATTTAATTTTTTACACTTTTCGGTATCTGTTTCTATCCGACTTGACTGACGGTATTATGCGGAACGAAAGGGACCGAGGAGAGAACGAGAGCTGGTAATAATTAGACAAAAGCTAGACAATGAGCCGTTTGTTTACGACTACGATGCCAGGGGTTGGGTAGCCACTAAATTAATTAGGGCTCGACGCGATACGAATGGCCAGGATTACGCCACGTTACGTTACGTCACGTTACGTTGCGAAACATTACATTACGTTACGTTGCGTTACGTTTGGTTACGCGGTTGCGTCTGGGAGAGACCGAGTATCTAGTGGGTGAGCAAGAGAGTTGAGAGACGGTAGAGGACTTCCGCTGAGATACGGGAGTCGGGACAAATGATCGGCTTTACCTTTGACGTTCGTATATCTGTCACAGTCACTTCCGGCAACGTTTTCCCTTCCCAACGTACCTATACGATGCGCGAGCATCGTCTTTATCCACATCTAGATATACGCGGCGCGGTATTGTACCGAATACGTCAACGCAGCATCTAGCTCCTTATATTTGCTTTACGAATTTATCTTCCATCTATATTTACGATCCCATTGTGCAAACGCATGACATAGGCTATTAGGCAACCATTTTCAACTTTATCAACGTCGATCAATTACCCCATACAAATTGATGATGATGATCATCATCCTCCTATGATGATTATATGTATATAATTGAATCGTTTAATTATCGAATAACAGATGGATCATCACTTTGAAATCATCTCTCTGTTATTTCTCTCGAACAACGAAATTTGATCGAAAGTTAATGACTCGCGTAAAGCTGTCTGAACTATGTAAATACTCCTAAACTAGCGGGCGAGATACCCTGGGGCCTGGGGGCAAGACCACCGTCAATATTCGACACTCGGGGTTTGACGAGACACGGTTTTGGCGGGAAATGAAGACAGATGAGCGTCGCCGATTACCGCCCCATTAGAGGGGTGACGATAACACGTCCCGTCTCCCTCATTTACCCCACTCTATATCAGCGAGCCCCGAAAACCACCCCGTAGCCCCTCGTCGAAAGGCGCATGTACGAGATCGTCGTATATATATATACATGGTGCGTCCAACAGGGGATGATTTTCAAGCCGAAAAACAACAGGGAAGGAAATAAAACATATACTTTCGCTCCCTGCTAATGGACCAGTTATGTTTTACAGAGTTCCAAGTCTTGTCCGAGCTGACCCGGTTCAAAAGCATGATCGATGCATATGTATAAGGTAAAAGTATAAAATTCGAGTATAAAATATCCGAACAATAAAAGAAGGAAAAAAAAACAAAAAAAAAAAAAAGGAAAGGAACAGAAATGTTCTTCGTCAGTTTGTTTGAAACTTTTCAGAGAGGTTTATCTACTCGGGAGATTATTAATACGTTAAACAACTTTGATATTAATTTCGAATCTCTCGTCTCTCGTCTCCCGCCTACGCTAATCGCTGTCCGTTTTGTGACGGATGCGACGTCACATCCAAGACTCCTTCCCAAAGAGATCACCGGTGCTCTATACTCTGGCGTCGTCCGCTAATTACAATGCCGATACCTTGCCTCGGAACGTGTTATTAATCGGCAATTACTCAGATCCAGTTTAATCTAATCCAACGTAAGCGAGTGTTAAAGTTATTCTAGGATGAGGCACAAGGTTAGGGGTATTCCTGGTGACAAAGTGCGGAGAGGAACGTGATAAGTTTAATTTCCATTAGGGCGGCTGGATCGCGGGACTGCGATGGGGTTCCCGGGTCTCACCGAGAATTGGCTCGACGGGGGATGATGACGACGGTCTTCCCTATATACCCTCCCTACTTTCTACCCCCGGAGAAAGGGTTGCCGCTCAAATACCAGGAAAATACGCGGTTTTTACGCATCGCTGCTTTTAATCGGACAGCTCCTCCTCGAACAATTCCCCACTAATTGGGTACACATATATGTACTTTATAAAACGGCTCTTCAAGGTACCGATTTTTCTTCATCAAACCTTTACTTTCTCTCCCCTTCATTCCTCCTTCTCTCATTCTCTTCCTTCTACCGCTAATGCGCCTCGATCGACAGGAAGACTTCCATCGGCGAGCTATTAGTTCGTGTATAGGTGGACCAAGTCGATGCTGGGCGGCGATGGCCGCTTAGGTTGGATTTCATGCGAGATTTAGTGGGCGACTGGTCTCGTTCTCGCTCACGTCCCTGTTCCCGTTCCCGTTCCCGTTCCCGTTCCTGTTCGGCCGTTTGGTTTCGAGCCATTATTGCTGATATACCGAGAGATTAGGCGCACGTGTTACGTTCGCCGTACGGCTACTGCTATATGGGTTAATTTCCTCTCGAATAATGCATAAATGTATTACGCTGTACATTTTGAAAGATATAATCTAGCTCTTAAGCGGACCGCCCGTAACCGTAGCCGATGCCGGGTTGAATCGGCAACGCGGGGTATCGCGTCGTCCGGAGGTATTTAAAGTTTTAAGAATTCCTCGTCGGTGGATTTTCCGGCTGGGTCACCTGAGGCTTACCTAAAATTATAGGGCGTGCATACCTCCCCGCGTTTAACATAATCGCTTGCGAGCGAATTACCGCGTTCCACCCCGAACCCAAAACCCAGAATGGGAATCGGTATAATCGTTACGGGTCTTTGGAGGATCTAGCAATCGCCGTCGACTCTCGAATGTAACGCGAAAATCTATTCTCCTCCCTGGTTGAGCTGGTAGCCTTTCGTTAGGTGGAGGTATCACATATACATGTACACCTACCTATACTATACAATCGCGAGCAGGAGTTTCGCAGAAAAACAAACGCCCGCGTTGTCGGACCGTGAAATTAGGTTGACCTTTGAAATCCCACGATTAAAGGATCAGCAAGGTGAATCGGAGGCCAATGACACGTTTTGTACCTTTTTCACCCGTTAACTACCAGCCGAACTCTGGATCTATCTAAAAACCCCTCGATCGTTATTTTCTTCAGAGAATACAGAAATAAAATCGAATGAGTAGAATAAAAGTCATCGTTAAAATCCACGGAATTGTCATAATTTTATCTCCCTCGGATCAAACGGATATCTCACTGTACACGCGTGTATATCTACGTATACATATCTATACCTAGCCAGTACATCTTCTGACTACAATTCTGCCGTTTGTGCAGTACCTGGCAGCTGCCGCGCTCGCTGATTAGTGGTAGCAATTATCGTCCTGGTTTGTCTCGTACTGTTGCCAAGGATCTGAATGAACCTCTGCACGTTGCATATTATAGAGTGAAGGTAATCAAACAATGAACTAACAGACATGACATAAGGCTGCAATCAATTTAACGAGGTCAGCATAATAGTTCTACCAATTAGTGAATTTCCGAGCTGTCCGAGTCAGGAATTGAAGAGATCAGAATACCCGGATCCTCGTAGATGAAGAAATTGTCGTAATTCACGGATTTTTGGAAATTATTCGGATAAATGATATAAAAATGCGGGATAATTAGGGTTTAGGTGTATAATATTGACTTTGGAAGATCGCAGGGAAGGAGCTAGGTTGTTGAGACAACGTGGCTATATAGAAGGATGTAGCGCAGGGTATTCCGGAGAAATCAATTTTCAACGAGTCTTTGCTTGATTCGAATAAGTTTGCGGGATGCATTCGGCCGAGATAACGAAGCACGCGCGGGCGCTTTTCCGTCGAGGACGAACGGAGAGTCCTGATTTGAAGGTAAAAAGAAAAAAAGGGACGAAATGAAAAGTGTACAAAAAACAAGGCCGGTACCAAGAGATGATTAGACGTTCCAGAGAACGGCTCCTCTCCTCGACCTCCTCATCTCCTTTACTTCGTCTCTTTTCTTTTTTTTTTTTTTCTTTTTCTTTTTCTTCCTCTCTTTCTCTCTTCCTCTTCTCATCACGGGCGCCATCACCATCATCGGCACTCCTGACCCAGTGATATTTTGAGAACGGTGTGGAAGCGTACTACATTATGTAGGCAGTACTTAGCCGAGCTTAACCGGTACTTCGATATCGAGCGAACGGGCAAGTTGGCGATACGCTAACGATCATCCCCCAACCCGTCCTCTCCCGTTCACTCGTTCACCCGTTCACCCGTTCACCCCCGCGGTACGACGACCAAAAGGGATAACCACTCCGGAAACTACGCGAGATAACACCGGGAAACACCCAGATGATACTCTCTTCCCTCTGCTCTCTTCCCTCTTCCCTCTTCCCTCTTCCCTGTGCCGCATGAGTATAGTTCGGTTCGATTCTAAATTCGCGATAACGTCGTATGGGCGTTTGACGTCTTAGTTGATAATAATTAAAGAAATTAAACAAGATTACAGAGCAAGGGTGTAAGGGTGTAAGAATTTTCTGAGTAAATGCGAAGAACGATTAAATGAACACGCAGATGGCAGTCGCTCGTGGGACAGGGTCAGGGAGCGCACGGGAACGAGGACAAGGGTGAGTAAAACACAGGCACCTACCGCGATGTAAAGGAGGGGAATGGGTGCGAGAACGCGGAGATCTATAACGCGTAATATCCGATAGGGTTCTTATAATTACTCGCACGTAGACCCCATCCATCAGCCCGAACAAACCCACGTCCTGTTCGTGGCAGAGAACAGGAAGGTCGGCTTGTTAGGCATTTTTATTACATGCGAACCTATAAATACCACACGCCCTCCGTTCACCGCTCGGCCACGCGTCATCAGGTGAATACTCTAAGAATTTTCGAGAGCCGACGTATTAATAGAAAATGATGATTTTTTTCGAAGATAGCTACGAAATTTACGCATTAGCTTATCGCCCCTACAAATTCGTACAATCAGATAAAAACGACGGTGGAAAGACAGCCGTGTAATAAAACGGGCCGAAGCTTAATTTGATTAAAAGTTATCAGTGGAGGAATTATCTGTACCTATACATACGTACCGATACGGAATAGTGACGTCATTCGACGAGACAGAACAGATATAGAAATACCGGACAAACGGAATCCAGTGACTCGCTCGAGGGGTTGAAATCTAATTGTTTTCAACCGGCCCTTATCCACCCACGAATGGTATCCATCCTTACTTTTATTTCCAACGGCGAGTATAGCGGGTATAGATACCCTCAACCCTGTGCCATAATCCACCTTGGGATGTTATTAATTTAAGAGGGATAATGCTGGTGCTATATAATTAACTGCTTTAGGGTTGACAGGGCGGAAGAGAGGCGGGTAAGGGCGGACGGAGACCGGGAGAGACTCAAATACGAAAGTTTTCAGCCGAGAACGGAGGACTCTGGGACTCGGGACTCCGTGAGCTCCAGCTCCAGCTCCAGCTTCAGCTCTGGTACTCGGGCTAGCAGTGTCAGCCCCCGGATTATAATATAGATGGAACTGGAGTTTTAGTTTGACTTTGCGCGGCGCTCTGTTTGAGACTCCGAGCCAACGGGTGGCATGAGAAGGACCTGTTTAGCCGAACTTTCGAATAGGCCGCGGTGTATGTATGTATGTATGTACAATGGATCTGGTTCTCTCCACGACTTTCGCGGTTCCATTCGGACCAGTCAGCGAGATGCTGAAGTCGCGAGGGAAGAGAAAAATGAGAAAAATATCAGCGGATGAAAGGTCCGATCGATCATTGTTCTACCAACTGCACCAGGGACTGTGTCTTAATGATTATGTACCGTCCTCGCAAGCGACGAGACAATATTATATGGCCTTCTGACTTCGGGACCATTTTCGGCCACGTACGAACGCGCAGACCCTCGTCAAAGCGAGAGGCGAGTCTCTGCTGCGAATGGAATGGCACAGCTGCTCCCCATCTACCCAGAGCTTGAAGACAGCTGGGGACAAGATTCCAACCCAACATTGCCACCAGTGCGCGACTTTCGCAGGCAAATATGCATAGGAATTGTTTTCGAGGTGAAGTGGCTGGAATGCCATGCTTTCACGTACCTATACGCACGAACTTTGACCTTTTTTATTTAAGGACTTGGGACAGAGATACGCGGTGACGTACTTCTTCAGCGTCCGTGTATCTTCTCGATCGTATTACAACCCCGCAATTTTTCCGTAGAGGAATATGCGAGAGGAAAAAGTGAAAGACTGAAGAACGAAGAATTCGGATACGCTTGTGAATAATACTCCATGTATCACTGGCTCAGGATTTTTATTTGAGATTCGACGGGGAGAGAGTCCTGCTGTCTTTCTTGAATCGGTTTTGATTAAAAAATAAAAGTACCGAAAGCCCCGCGATCTGCCCACGAACAAAAGCTGGGGTCTGGGGCTGCCTTAACTTTTCTGTCGATTGAGCATTACCGATGACGAGTTGAGCACGTCGCGTCATTGAATTATTCGTTCCGTGGCGAGACGTCTTTGTCATTATCCGTATCGGATATTTTTAATTGAAGATCACAGTCACAAACAACGCAACGTGAGGGAGAAGAGGAGATGAGTAAAGAGAAGAGAAGAGAAGAGAGCTGTACTCGAAATGATAAAAGCGTTTCAAATATTCTACCAGCAAGGTTGAGGAATGCTCGAGGAGGCGCGAACAAAGTCTTATTATGGAAAACCTGAGACAAATTCCGGGGATCTTTCAAGGAGGCCCGCTGCTAATTGCTCCTCGTAAAACTGAGCTGTATAACACCATAATAACGTCTGTATTTCAACCTAACAACAGCTAGTATACGAGCACATAAGTCATACGCAACTTCACAAGGCGTGTCCACGCACTTAATTAGGCCCGGAAGTACATCCGGTAAATTAAGACTCCCGAAGCTACCGTCCAACGATATATGTAACAACATCAAACATACACGAAGATTTCCTCATCTCCATAGAATAATCGGAAATTAATAAACCCTACCCTCAGCTAATACCAGAAGATTTCTCGACTTATCGGAGAAATGAAATTCCGCGGTCTATATTAGCACGAAATGATAGCAAAGTACGGGAAATGAGAGACGTCTAGGTGGGGCATAGTCTGCGGTAGGATATAAACGGAAATAGGTGAAATTTCTGGAGATACGTATCCTCGGAGATTATACCGCGATGAAAATTCCGAGAGTTTCAGCGTACACCTTGCCTGGTGGTGTTTCGTCGGTAGTTGACGACGCTATCGTGCTTATATAGGGCACGGTGGGTTTCCCGGGATTTGGGGTAGCTTAGGAGGTGAGAGGGGTGCTAATTAAATCAGTGATATCTGGTTGAAGGTTTGCGAGACGCGTCCGCTAACCGCAATCGCAGCCCTGACTCACTACGGCAACTTTTCCGTACCGGATGCCATCGGTCGCTCGGTATAAACGGAAGTTGGGTTACGTCACGTCGCTTTCCGTTCGCGAGACGTTTCGTTATGAAACTTATAGATACCCCGGCACGCTACTCTGCAAAAGTGACAGCGGTATATGTATTCAGGAAGAACTGAAACTCCAAAAGTTACAGTTATTCTTCGGACAGATTTCTCTTGTTTTTTTTTATACATACATATGTAGTTTTTCTTTCCTTCCATTTTGCACCCTTCCAAATCCAAGATTCTGAATCAGACGTCAAGTCAAATCGTCTCATCCGTGAGAGAAAACAAAGCAAAAAAGATCACTTCGAGAGAACAGATTCGTGATATATTTCTATCCCGAGAGATTTTTCCGCGCGTATAAGGTATAGGTAAAGTATTATGGCTGACTGTAAGGTTTCTCGCGTTTCACCATCAGCCCCTAAATTGATGTGATTAAAATTTTGCCCCATCTTCAAAATATTAACGAACTTGCCCGAAGGAAATTGCCTAGCCTCATATTCATCCCGGTAGAACGCGGACCCTCTGCCCTGGCGTGTCACCCTTTTCCTGATGCGCACCTACGCCACTCCACCCCTAAATATCTAATCAGTTAAAACTAATGACTATACCTATGCACGCACGCCTACCCCGTTTCTATAGACAATAACAAATGGAACGAATATTAGCTATACCCTACTCGCAGAAAATGACGAGGCTGACAGGCGAGATAATCAAATAAAATAATTATACGCGTGTGTATGAGGGACGAAACATCATCCAGATTCGAGTGAAATAGAAATAATTTCCCGGTCTTACAGATAAATGGAAAATCGTAATTGGCTCTGGTTTGACGCGCACCATAACCACCGTAAAGTTTGTATTATACCGAAAGCACGGGGGGGCAGGTATATCCACGTAGGGAAGTGCGTGTGCGTTGGATTGTAAGATTTTGGGTAGAAGTGGGTAGAGGGTTCGAAAAGCTCGGGGTAAGTACGAGCAGATATAGCGAAGGCGGTTTACTCGAGTACACAGGTACGTGTTGGCACAGGCACCCTTATCTTACGCACGTACGAGAAAAGCATTACGCTCAAGGTGCGTGTTTACGTAACGCCACTTCGATAATGGAGTCTTCGATACTAGCGAGTAATATAGTGGGCGAAACGTTTCAGATATTTTTCGCAGTCGAGAAAACGGGGAAAATCGGGAAAACCGCTAAGGTATGGTTGATAACGTCTAGATACTAAGCGGAATAAAGGACGTCAGGACTCTCCGTCTTCTTCTTGAAAAGGAAGACAAAGAAGTGAAAAAGGAAGAGGAGGAGGAGGAGGAGGAAGAAGGAGAAAGGTAACAAAGTGCAAACGAATCATTGGCAAGAGAACAGCAACGCTCCGTTATAGAATTGGATTAAGGTATCCCCGCGTCACCCCGCGGTACTCCGAGACCGCTGACACGCAATTTTTAACCGTGTCCATGTCTCCGTCGGCGACAACGTCGACGTGGACGAGATGAAGGGGAGGAGCTAGTCGGCGGAGGGAAAATGGGAGAGAAAAGACGACTAAAAAAGGTGAAAAAAGTGGAAGAAAGACGGTCTCGGAAGGGGCGGACAATTTGTGTTACAAATCGGTGGGAGACGCCGTAATAGGCAACAAGAAGAAAACTAAACGACCGCATTAATTGTCCGCGAAACGTAACTCCACAATCGGATCTATCCGATCCGTTTATTCTTACCTCGTACAAAGGGTGAAATTAGACGTGGAAAAATCATTAACAATATAAAAAAACTCATGGAAATACTGACCGATGTTATACATATAGGAAAGAAATGAACTCGTAGCTCATAGTCGTTAAGAAATTGAGATTCTTGTCCGGTTTAATTAACGCTTACGATCTGTACGTGTTTCAGGTACATAGAGAGGTAAATTCGTAGCGGTATACCTACAGGTAATGTATATTATAATTATATACGTAGACGTTGCGGAGATATCCATCTGTCTATATACGTAGGTAGGTACTTATAATAACCTGGTTTTCTGAAGCGGTACTGCAGGATGATAGGTAAGACGGAGAAGGGTGGATGGTGGCGGATGAGGTTGGCGAGGGTACCGAGTCCGGGGTGAAATAGTAGAATAATATTCCGTAGAATTCCATCTAGCATTAGCGATTCTTTGAGCGAGTAATGAAGGAATTTAAATATTTCTCTCGCGCTTGGGTCCGAGCGAGTTTCCAAGTCAATTACTGGATTCAACCACCGTTCGCCCCGTCTTTATTAAAACGATTTATAAACTTGGTTCCAGCACCGACTTGAGAAACCCTCACGATTCGCTTACCTATTTAGCTGCTTCTGCTGCCATTTTTCTTCGCTTTTTTCGAATCTCATCTCATTCTACGAGACCACTCGACTATTTCATGCCGGAAACCCAGTGCCTATTCTCGTGATAAGATAATACAAAGAAGCTCTTCGGGTATGAATATTACACGTAATATTGACCCGACGAAATTTCCCTAATACGATTCTAACTTATTATATTGAAATATTCATCCCCCAGAATTTTTCCCCATACCGTATAAATCGAGAATTTCACCCAAAACGGAGTTGCGTTTCGATAGGAAATTATCTGGCCTGGGTGGATTACGGTTAAATATATCCTGGAAGTCACGACGGAGCGAAACAGCCCACCGAATGGACTCGATGTCAAAGGAGACACGCGAGAATTTCACGTTATACTACGCATATGACGAGATATTATTGGCTAGTCTATCGTATACCACCACATCATACCACCGTATCAAAACCACCGTCAGCGTATTACGATTAATATTTCAATAGGAAATAACCCGGTGCCAGCCTATGGTTTCACGTTAATTGCCCCATTGAATATGAAGGCTCTATTGATTTGCATTATTTCAATTGATATTCAATGTATTGGTTACGCAGATTAAGCTCTGTGCGGGGAATTCCAGTCAATTTTCAACAATTCCTCGATCGCCACTGTTCCGGCTTTGACACGATTATTGTTTAATTCTTGAATCACTGCAACTGTATTAAATGAATAAAATTTCAGTATTGAAAAAGCTCCTTTTTTCTCCTTTACATGTCCACAGAATCGATTCTACAATTCTCAATTCTCAATTCTCAAAAAAAAAAAAAGGAAGAAAACACCAGAACTGAAGTTTTTATTCTCTTTTGAATCAACCAATCTCGTGATTGGTTTTTGATTTTCAAAGGCCCCGAACTTCTTTTTGCGTTAATTGTTATTCTGGCATGGTTGATTCCTGAAGAGAATAAATATATGCGTGGTACATATCGAAGTGTGTGTACGTGTATGCGAATGCGGATGCAAATGGGCCGATTGATAAGTCGTCTCTAACTTGGGGCAAATAAGTCTGCGAAGCGAGTTTTCAAGTATCACCTGAATATTTAAACAGGCTGATAAATTTTCATCGCTTTGGAAGCTGGAATTTGCCCCAATCGGATCTCGACGATGCGATAACACTCTCTCGCGTTTTCGTTACCTACCCCGAGAATTTCCCCGCTTCTACGGCATAATATTATACCTTGTATAATATACCTGGGTCGTACGTATACCAACTACACAATGCCGAAGAAAAGAAACATCTAACGAGCGGCGAAAAAGAAGGAGAAGCGGGAAAGTAGAGAAGAAAAAAAATTACAAAAAAACAAACGGGGAAAAAGAGAAAAACAGAAAGAGGAGCTGGGAGAAATGGTGATGGCGGAACCACCGGCGCATCGGACTGGAATTGATTGTTTTCGTACAGACGACATGCGACACGCGACACGAAAAGATACTCCTCTTCGTCCCTGGCTCTCTCGCTCTTTGATTTCCTCTTTCCATTTCGAAGCTTCGATCTTTATTTCTTTAGAACTCTCCTAGTTCTCCCCTCGCGCGCAATGTATGGTGGATAATATGGGTATGTATATACCCATTATCGATTCCGAGTCTCTCTTTATCGGGGATTTAAGACTATCTGCAGAGGAATTCCGATGTTCATTTCAATAAAAACACCGAGTCCGCATAAGCGTATTGCGCGTTAGACGACAGCGGATCCCCTATCCGACTCTACTTTTTGGCATCGAAGATTTCTTCAGTCCCTGCGGGCGGGCGATGCGACGTTTTCTCTGTACGATTCGAGGGGAAGGATCAGTGGAAAGAAAAAAAAAAAAAAAATGAGGAGGAAGGATAAAGTTCAACAGGTAAATTGACAGGATGAGATACCCCGTATACGTGTACGTTTTCTGTTCACGACTCTAACCCGGCGGATATATTTCACATATATCTACCCTAGTCTGAAATGAACGGAAAAATAATACGAAATACAAAAAAAAATCACTACCCTGCCGCGTGATTAAAACCTCGTTATACGCCCGCGCCGGTATAGTCAATCGTTTCGAAAGTAGGATTAAATTTTGAAATTGAACCGAATCGGATGAAGCTCGCCGGATTGATGGAAACCCATTAAAATATTGAAATATCAAATTGAAAATCAGGAAAATTTTTACCGGAACAAAGATTTAGGAGAATAATTATCAAATCCTCTATATGTTTTTTTTTTCGTTTTGTTTCTTTTTCTTCTCTACTAATTTGAAATTCAAGGTAAAAACGGCAATCGCGTCAGACAGGATTGGTCGAGCACCGGCTGAACGCAATCAGTATAGTAACAGGGCGAAGGCCGGTCGAGAAAAGGGTTAATTTAAGTTAATTCGTGTAATTAGTAGGCGTAATTAATGCCGCGAGCTTCTGGGGTAAACACAGCTCACGCTGGAATTCCGGAATTCAGATATCGCGGGGCTAGAATCGTTTAAAACGATTGAAATCAATAATTCTTTCTAACTCACTTATCGCTTTACTGTGTTTCTCCGCAGAGCTGATACATTTCTTTTTCTTTCAGAAGGGATATCGGAGTACCAGTTATTGAAAATTGCATTTTGCCAGCCGCGCCGGAACGAGCGATTAACTGAACAACTTAATTCGCGAATCGCTTCACCGCAATGAATCTAATTTATCGCGGACCACTTTTCCCCGTTGAATATCTTGTGTATTATTTACTTCTCGGACATTAGAATTTCGGAGGAACACCGAATTGCTTTTTTCCACGGACGTGAGGAATCCGGGATACAGGGCTTGTAACATCTGCGACCCGTTAAAAATGCTAATCTACTACACGAGCCACAACCGCATGACCGCCAGTCTGCCGCCATATCTAGCCGCAGATCGCAGGTGCGGACCGCAAAAGTTACCGCCGGTATATTACTAGCAGTTTAATGAAAAATTATCCACTTTTTAATCACTTTGCCATTATAAACCATTAAGCATCAAGCCCGCCTGTTCGGAAAACTGAAACGTTGGATGTCTTAGTTCAAAACTCGAACTTGATTACTTCTCGAATACGATTTTTCAAATAGTGAAAGAAATTCGAGCCCGAAATAAAGCGCTGAATAAATTTAGAAATAAATTTCTATCCAAGGTGGGTGTCCTTCGTCCTCTGAGAGCAGTCAGAACCCCGTACGTAGGTACGTGGGTACCTTATAGCTATCTAGTAGAATCGTGGCTCGTGGCTTGAAGCTTGTAAAATAAATCCTAGCTTCCATGCAAATTTTTATCCGCGAGTGTACGCGATCCTGATGCAAATTTAGGTGACAAATATCCAGCGAAAAGAGGCTTTAAACGCGACCCTCTGTCATCTGGTAGCCTTTGGAGTCTGGAGATAAATAAATGGAAAGGATTACTACATATATTCCATCCCACGGTCGTGTAGCAATCTCCTGAGTATGCGTTGGCTAGGTAATAGGCTACCTCCACCTATACGTAATTCCTGCGTAGGTGCACCGCCACCAGCTTCGAAAATATCACATGTCACACGGGACGGGGTGCAGCGTGGTGCGGCGGTGCAATTCCATTTTAGAAATTTGCATTTAAAACACGGGGCGTAAATACGTCTTAAAAAAGTTTCAAATAAATGCGAAACGAATATCATTTTATTTCACTTATTCGTCCTCTCTTTTTCTCCACGAATTACCCGAATATTTTATCAACTTACTATTCATTCTCGCCAGCTAATACGAAGATGAACTTTGGCCACCTCACGCTTCGCCCTATTGAAGTATAAATCAAAACGCGAGCGTGATTCATAAGTTGTATAGGTACCCGCGTTTCACCCCGCGTGATTATAAGCGTCGCTTTATTTGACTCACGTTACGAGACATTTCGCTCACGAGTTTATCATGTTTACGGAAAGTTTCCCTTACGCCCAAGGCGAGGACAAAAGAGGGACCAACAAACCTGCGTCCCTTCATGCCGCGGGATAACGCTGTCGCTACTCGACGCGAGTTCTCAGAGGCTGACGTCTATTTCTTGTACGATGTTTGCCGACACATTTTTCCCCGCCTTCTACAAGATTTTCATCCCGTGCTCATCTGCAACCCCTCTATTGACTCTCATAGACGAAAAATCAGCATTTCGAAACGGAAAAGTTTCGAGTTTGATTAGGGGATGTAGGCGATCCCGGGTCTGACGTTTGAATAGAAAATTCTATAATACATAATAAATAAGGAAAGACCATAATGGGAGTTTGTGTTTTGTATTTAGTGATATACCCAGCACGCAGAATGCGTCCTGTCACGCACGAGCGTTGCTTGGGGAAAGTTTACACGTAATAGTAATAATAGTAACGATTCTTCCGTAATTCGTTGTTACACGACGGTAAGATTAACGTACAAATGGGGTTATGCCATGTCGAGAGAAACTTTTGCATTGAGAGGAGGCGGCAGTCTAGTACCTACACCTTGGCCTACAGTACCGCCCGACAAGAACGGCACCACTATACGTGCGGACATGAAATCCAGCGTAAATTTGAAAAATGAACAAGTAGCCTGCCTGCCCTCTCTATATCCAAGTATATGTAATAGCTACCCTACTACCCCACAACCCGAACGACACGCGTATCATTCGTGATTACGCTCCACGGGGCTTTACGTTGTATTTAGATTCAATCTAGTTCTCTTTAATTAGCCTTGATTACCGCACGGTGTTTGTAACGTAACGGTTACACGTCGGGGTATACCTAGTCGAACACGCGTGGTACTGTGCAGCGAAATGCAATGCGATCCAATGCGATGCAACGGCAGTCGATGTATGAATACGTTGTTTAGTTTTTAGCCGCGATTAAAACTCTTTTGAAAACTTGCAACGAGTTTTGTAGAAGAGCTGAGAGGAGATAGAGAGCTAGCTACTGCAGCCCCCTGTATATATATTATGGTTGAATGTGCTCCGGCGTTGGGATGGCGGGTTTGCTGATAAATCAGGACGTTACGACGGAGGAAAGCTTTTCTCGGTTTTATTTTATTTTATTTTACTTTACTTTACTTTTATTTCGATTTTATCCTTTTTTATCCAACCCCCTCCCTCGCATTTTTCCTACTTCTACTGCTGGTGCTGCTACTGCCGCTGCCCTCCTAGCTAGTTCACGTTTCCAGGCCAGCTTTGGTCCAGAGAAAGAAGAGGAGGAAGTAGAAAAAAAATAAAGTAAGAAAAGGAGGGGGGAAAATGGGAAAGAAAGAAAGAAAGCCAGGAAGGAAGGAAGCAGCCAGCGAGAGAGAGAAGGAGTATCTTTTCTTTTGAATACAAACAGCTTCTGGTCACGAGGAAAACCCTCGAGGCTCTGATATTGGACAAACTACATTCGAGGGATTGCAAAGCAACAGAGGCTGCTCAACGGATCAATATATCGAATAGATTTCAGAGGGAATAGACCCTACGCCCCTAGATACAGAACATAGGTACCAATGTGCCTATCTATGTACCTCTCTATCCGGATATCCACTACCACCAAACTCGTCGGCCAAACTACTGCAATAACAATGGGAGCAGGCGGTCCCCGACGATGCCAACGACGCCGATGACGCCAACAACGTCAACGTCGCCGAGTAGAGAAAATTCGCTTTTTTCTACACGTTAAAACTCCACCTACACCATTTTCTTCTATTATTAATTCTTGAGCTATTCCTGTCAGATAGGATCCGAGCATTAATTGCAACATCCAGCCGGGTGTTGAGGTTTAGATGGAATGTTGGAAAAAGACTCGTTTTACCACCAGGAGTTGAGAAAGAGGTCAAAGATTGAAAAGGGGTTCGAATAATCCCTTGCTAAGAGTTTTTTTTTCTTCCTTCCTTTTTTTCTTCTCTCGGAAAGAATAGACAGAGGAAAGGCTCTTCGGGATCTAGGAAAGTGAGACAAGGTTACCGCGACACATTCTCGCGACCGTGCTCAGGATAATACAAACTCCATTCTTGAATCGTAACAATCGCGGCATTGGAAGTTTCGAAAAGATTGTAATAATAGATCGTACATACGGCGAGGAACAGAGAACGTAAAATCTTGTTGAAAAGCATCGTGAAACGATGAAGGCGGAAGAGAATTGCAGGCGAGCAGGAAGAAGGAACTCAGAAATAGAGAAAAAGCAAAGAAAACAAGAATCTGATCGCTTCTTACCACACGCGAGAAGCATTTCCCGTTCGAAGCTCCTAGTTACGATCATAGGAAACACCGACGAGGAGTTGAGCTACACTTATCCTACATCCTCTTCACTGAACACCAAAGTCCTGTGATTTTCCGACTCGAGTTTGGCTAGAACTTCGGCGGAATAAAATCGATTCTAAAAACTGGTTGCGTATGTAAAAACGCTGAATTCGAATCAAAAATTTGCAGCAGCAGTAGCAGGGTATAGGCAATATTCAAAGTGTTTCCGTTTTGTAAAAGTGGTTATACTATTCGGGTTCAATGTATGTGGGAGCCGGGTAGCTGCGAGTGACACCCGACTGTTCATTATTCGTGGATTACACTTGAGCGAGAAAACGAGGGTTTAACTGTAGGGATGGAACGAGGTATGAGAAGCAAAGCTGTGAAGCAAAACCCCGGCAGACGTTGGAGCTGCTACAACTTTCTCATTCCAAACTTGTCACTGTATCTTCAGGAAATTAACTATACCTCCAAATGTATAGTTTCTACCGGTGAGCGATGAGAGTTATTGATAATTATTACATTCCGTGGTCTATTTTCTGATTCTCATGAAATTGGGCTGATATATTCCTTCGTCGCGTCAGAGGATCCCGAGCTTTCGATTTTCTCTATAAATTGGTTGATATAATTGTCTAGAATCAACTGCGTGTATACATACGTAATCGGAAACTCGGTTCAGCAATTATTGACGTAGCTTCGTGATCGAAAATATTTATTCAGGCTAGTAAAACAGCGACAGGCGTGATTCTGGTATATACCGTGTGATTCCTTGCTTACGCCTCAGTATGTCCGGTAGCCGACCGACAGGTATAGTTTTTTACCCGTGATCGTAGCCGCGAAATTCTATAGTCCCGATCGAGAAACAAACGAACAAACAAACAAGCTGATCAACCGCGCTCTTGAATTTTGATAGCTACAGCGAGGTGAGTGTGACAAATTATTACCGAAAATAATTATTACACCCACAAAATGTTCTTTGTGCACCGGATGATCGTTATCCAGGGGATTGCGACTGATTGGCGTGTCGACGGATGGGTAAGTAAAACTGTTTTTCATAATTACGAGTGCATCTCTAAGAGCGTAACCTCAAAGCGACATTAACCCTCAATGTGCACGCTATATTTTTCGATAAATTGCGTCTTTTATGGAACAGTCATGGTTTCAGGGTTTTATTGGCTTCAGAAAGACCTTAAACAACTCACGGTTACTATTCTTATTGATTATACACTTATTAATTATTATTTCAGAGAGCGTACAGCAGCTTCGGATCTTACTTCACCTGGCATCTTCATAGCTAGATCCTCGGCTAGACCCGTACTAGCATAGGGTGTTTAATGCTGCCAAATCATTGTGCGGATTGTGTGCAGGGATAACGGGAACACTATGCTTAACGAGAAGACCAACAACCTGAGACATGGATTGCACAATGCTGAAGAATAGGGTCATAGGGGAATTTGATAATTTTTGATGATATTAATGCGAAAAATGATTGAATAATATCGAGGAGCGGATATTCCCATAACCTCAGAAAATAAAAAAAACTCAATTTAGTGACAGAATTCCGAAAATACCAACAATCATAAAAAGTTGTAAAGACATTTTGCTCACAACGATGAAAATTGTTCATTTTTGATCCGATTTCGAAATTTCAGGGTTTGTTATACTCAGTGATATAATCTCTACGAATTCCCTGAAAAATGTCCGCAAAAACTCTCGTATTTCAGTAAAAATTCAGTTACTAGCAATATTCTACGGACTAAACCTGTAATTGGACGTTCACTGTTAAGTCTATGTATTTATTCCGAATAAAGAAATTAAAATAAACAAATATCTTACCTATACCTAAAAATATACCAAATATACCTGTATTACTTGGTAATAAGAATAGAAAGTTCAGTATGTTAGGGCTGATCCGAGCGACTACGGAACGATTGATTTTCCGTGGAAATATTGGGGAACCAACAAGAATTTGGAACACAGCTGTTGATTGCTTTAATGTGATTTAATTGCAGACTGCACGAGGCTTCATTTATACAATGATTATACATGATGTATTTTAGAATTTTTAAACTATGACCTGTTCTGTTAAACCAAGCTAGCTCTATTGTACTGTATGGTTAGGAAATAGGATTGTGCTTAACGATGATTTGTAGGGTACAATCGGCATCAAAACAATAATACAGACAAAAACCGAATTTGATAATATTGGATGATATTAATGCGAAAAATGATTGAATAATATCGAGGAGCGGATATTCCCACAACCTAAGAAGATAAAAAAACTCAATTTAGTGACAGGATTTCGAAAATACCAACAATCATGAAAAGTTGTAAAAACATTTTACAAGTATTTGCTCACAACGATGAAAATTGTTCATTTTTGATCCGATTCCGAAATTTCAGGGTTTGTTATACTCAGTGATATAATCTTTACGAATTCCCTGAAAAAGTTTTGCAAAAACACTCATATTTCAGTAAAAGTTCAGTTTTTCGCAATCCGAATGTATTCTGAGATTTATATTATACATATACTGTTACATTTTTGCCTCGAATATGAGTGTTTTTGCAAAACTTTTTCACGGAATTCGTAGAGATTTTATCAGTGAGTATAAGAAGCCCTGAAATTTCGAAATCGGATCAAAAATGAACAATTTTCATCGTTGTGAGCAAAATGTCTTTACAACTTTTTATGATTGTTGGTATTTTCGGAATTCTGTCACTAAATTGAGTTTTTTTTATTTTCTGAGGTTATGGGAATATCCGCTCCTCGATATTATTCAATCATTTTTCGCATTAATATCATCAAAAATTATCAAATTCCCCTATGACCCTATTCTTCAGCATTGTGCAATCCATGTCTCAGGTTGTTGGTCTTCTCGTTAAGCATAGTGTTCCCGTTATCCCTGCACACAATCCGCACAATGATTTGGCAGCATTAAACACCCTATGCTAGTACGGGTCTAGCCGAGGATCTAGCTATGAAGATGCCAGGTGAAGTAAGATCCGAAGCTGCTGTACGCTCTCTGAAATAATAATTAATAAGTGTATAATCAATAAGAATAGTAACCGTGAGTTGTTTAAGGTCTTTCTGAAGCCAATAAAACCCTGAAACCATGACTGTTCCATAAAAGACGCAATTTATCGAAAAATATAGCGTGCACATTGAGGGTTAATGTCGCTTTGAGGTTACGCTCTTAGAGATGCACTCGTAATTATGAAAAACAGTTTTACTTACCCATCCGTCGACACGCCAATCAGTCGCAATCCCCTGGATAACGATCATCCGGTGCACAAAGAACATTTTGTGGGTGTAATAATTATTTTCGGTAATAATTTGTCACACTCACCTCGCTGTAGCTATCAAAATTCAAGAGCGCGGTTGATCAGCTTGTTTGTTTGTTCGTTTGTTTCTCGATCGGGACTATAGAATTTCGCGGCTACGATCACGGGTAAAAAACTATACCTGTCGGTCCGCTACCGGACATACTGAGGCGTAAGCAAGGAATCACACGGTATTTGTGTATTTAGAACGTCTACCGCTTACCGAATCTCGGGCAGGTTAAAATAATGGGAATTGTGGCTGCTTGACTTACCTGAAACACATAGAAAATTCATTCATTAGTCAAAGCCAATCTTCTTTTTGATATTACGTTCTTTGACTGGCGTAACAAGTACATGTAACTTTCTCTTGACGGACGTAATCGCGTCCGCCTTCTAATCGAGGAAAGACATCTATTTGAATAATGGTAGTAGGTATACCTATATCTCGGGAATAACGCCGATTGACGTAAAGTGCAAGCCGCAAAGGTGATTCCAGTATTTCCACCGCAATTCTAACTCGCATTCATGTATCTGTGGATAGCCTGCAATACATATACCAACCTATCTGCCTATGTATACCGTATATTACGAGCGTAGTCAGCAATATCATTTCCCTCCCGGTAAGCAGATGTAACTCGATGATTCAAACCTACCATTGTAGGTATAACTTCGAGTGGCAATATGTCGCAGATTAGAGTACAATTAAAAACCGCACGGTTGCTGAAAATCTATGTTAAATAATTCCCGGTTTTATGGTATAAGCGAAAATGTTATGAAAGTAGGTATAAAGCAATGAAAAGAGAGTCATAGAAAACGCAATCACATTCTCTTCCGGATTCGCAAATCCGCAAATATCCTATCGCAGGCTCTGATATAGTCCCGATAGAAATTTCTTCGAATTTTCAAATATCTGAATACAATAATTCATAATTTATTTTTTTTTTTCTTCTTCTTTCGCAATAGTAGTAAATTTTTATATCCACCTGCCTTAAGGGTGAAAATAAAAAGATTGCATAAAAGAAAACGCAGGGTGATTCGGATGGCGGGATAAACGAATCAACGCTTGACGGAGACACCCTCGAAATTTATTGGTCCACACAGGAGAGGGTTGTTGGCCGTAGCGCCGTGCGGCTAATGAGGGCAAACACACTCCTCTCTCTTCTCTTCTCTTCACCCCAAAGCCCATGCCCCTCTATTTCCTCACCTACCCTCAGGCTGGCACCCTTTCTCCTGTTGCCTCGCGCACGGTACAGCCGTCCCTGCAGAGCCACTCGTCGACGAATTGATGCCTACACTATACACACTACCACCACCGTCCCCAAAAACATGCCAAGCTCCTGGTAAATAGGCACCCGCATTAACGGGCTCCCTCTTATAACGGAAGAAGAGAGGCGAAAGAGTGCCAGGACGGCATTGCAGGCGGGTACGAGACCTGATTCTTTTTTTTTTTATTTCCCCTCTTTTACCTTTTTTTTTTATTTTATTTTTTTTTCTTCTACTTCCTTTTTCGCTACAAGACTGCGAAGCGAGCGACAAAGCCAAAGGATTAAACAGGACCCTAATTATACCTGCTATATAAAAGGAATGAAAAAAGACGAATGGCAGGGATCGTATCATTTGTTCAGGTAACATTGGTCCTGCAGTGGAATTGAATTGTGTTGAATTGTGCGGAGGTTGTCAAGACGATTGTCTTTGCGGTGGCGTAGCGACGGGTCGTATCGCGTGGAACGATTAATTTGTGGAGAACCACGGGACTGCTGCCCGTACTGTGTCATCTATTGTTTGAATTGAAGCTTAAAGGTCGGCCATCGCTGCGTGTCGAAAAGACAAAGAGCACAGAGTTCGCGTTTTCACGGATCTATACAACGGTGTATAATTGATTCTCAGTAACAAAAGAACCGGCTCTCACGTGGTATCGATTCGATGGAAAGCTACCGCGATGCTGAAGAGAGTAGAGCGCACCAAGAGCAGAGCAGAGCAGAGCAGAGCAGAGCAGAGCGAACGAGAGAGGGATGGAATTGGACTCGGCCGCATACCCTCTTCTCAATGATTCTCGAACCCCTTCATTGCGAATTGAGTCGCGTTAATTAATTACAGGTCGTTTAATCTCCATGCATCGCGACACGGAAACTATACCGCACCTATAACTCCTCCATAGACTAACCCAGATTCTACCTGAAACCACCCCTGCCGCCATCCTTCTCAATCTGATATCACCTCTCGATGGAAAACCGATTTTCTCTGGCTAGAGAAACTCGGTAGGTTTGGCACATCGGCTAGGTGGCTGCTTACCCATCTATACTTATAACCACCGCGTATACACGTCACCCCCAAATCAACCAACATCAAATGGAAGTCCTTGGACCCAACGCCAAGATCTTTGGGCTTAGCCTTAGAGCCTTAGAGCTAGGCCTTGGTATAGGCAATACTCGCCTTTACCTAGCCATAAGTTATTTGCTAGTCAAAGCAGGCTTCGGGGTTGTGGTTAATGATTGGTGGTTCAGATCCTTTAGAAATCAGACCACGCTGATGGGAGAGTTGGTTTCCACCTAACTTCGAGACGGTTGACACTTGACACGTCTGACCTCATATCAGGGCGAACAAATTCCTCCGTGTTATACTTTGACGGATTGAATTTAACGTTGATTGGTAGGAATAATTGATCGGTGCTCAAATGCCTGTTGGTTGTATACAAACGAGCAATGCGGTACGAGGGATGAAGCAATTCGACCGTATAAGTGCACGGACTATTTACACGGGCGGATGTTATGTTATAGCTAGACGGTGCAATATGTAGGTACGCTGGTACCACCCCATACACCTAACACTCCCAGGAGCACAATTCAATTTCTGACGATATATTTTCCCCCGTCACCCCTGCAATTAACCCCGATCGATAGCGGGCACGTGGAATATATGACGAGTACGAAACGACTTGGAGTTGGGTTGATTGAACCAATGAACCAAGTGGATAACGACAAATATAGTATCTATATGCGGGAGAAATTTAATCTTCGAACACGGTCCACATAATGAACCTTTCCAATTAGGTAGCTGTCGCGTGAGAAGTTTTATGAAAGCAATGTCAGGTTGAAGAAAAAAAAAAAAAATAGAACTAAAAATGAAATAAAATAAAATAGAAAATAAAAAGCTTGCAAAAAAGAAGAAAAAAAAAAAAATGGCATAGAAACGCAATTATTATCCGTATAATATAAAATATTGAGGTAGAACAGAATCACACTGAAGAAAAAAAAAAATCTCTCCATTCAAATTATAATTACTTTATCAAGATAATAAGTTATTGGAACGGTATTATTCTACCTACTTATACAACCCGATAATATCGCGGGTGAAATAATCGGTCAGATTATATAGCGGCTATTCGACAATTATACATCAGCTTCGCGCAGGGGGAGAGAAGGGGGGTAAAAAAATAATGGAATTTTGAGAACGTATTCAGTCGTGGGATATAATAGCTGCGATTGTTAGTTTAGGCTCAGTTTCCTGCGGATCTGGGATTAATTAATAGGTCGAATAATTGTGTATTATATATATTATATATACCAGTATAGCTATAACAAATAATATAACTGTACTCTGAGGTATAACAACAACCTCAGCTAAACGATCGAAGGATAACGCGCGAACGTTACAAATTGGAGGGAATTGTTTGCGTGTCAGTTGAAACGGGGGTTGGAAACGTCAGCGTAACACGCGGGTGTTTCAGCTGCGTAGGTGGGTATGTATGGTACGGTAGTACGTGGCATACGCGCGACATGTCAGACCGGGACTCGGACACTCGAGTAATAATCCCCCGTGGAGGATGGAACAAGGGAAGAACGGCGATACCGTTGAGCACACATTCCTTGGACGTGGTTTGTCTACGATGAGAAGGACGTCGACGACCGTGACGATGGGACACTGCAGAGTGGGTGGATGTACGTACGCGTTGTTCCATTCAACAGTAGAGAATTCCATGAAAATTCTCCATTCAAACATAAATTTTACCGCTGGGGAGACACACAAAAGCATTTCATAGCCATTGTGTTGAATAATAATTTTATAACTTTGTAATTTATCGCTAATATGATAATGAGTGTTGGTCAAAGCTCGCCACGGCGTAGCACGCCGTAGCACCATGCCTCCGCCGCCCTGCAGGCGTTTATCTCAATTAATCAAAAACTGGAAGGTAATTATTTCGCTTCTGGCGCCTTCATTGTGTTGTTATACGCGACTCGTTCCCGAAGGCTACGTCAAGATTAAAGATTTCTCGTTAACGTTTGCGAAGACGTTGTTGTTGCGCTTTTTCTATACGATTTTCTTTGCTTCCCCTACGAACCACCGCCACTGTCCATGCTCAAGAAACGGTGCAATTTTTCACTCCACGTTTCACTTGGAAATAAAGAGCGAAACAAACGCGAAACATATTTCATTCACTGACCGATTTATCACGAGGCAATTGAGAAAGGAGACGCCAATCTTCGCGCAAGAAGTAAATTCAAACACACGTTTTCAACCCCTGAATTAACGGGGCTAAACTTGAACCAATATCCCAACTCCACAGGCAATCGACTAACGACTGATAATAATTAGTGTCATCACCGCGAACATCAGTCACGAATAAATTTCTATGAACTCTCATTATTTGACGGCAGGAAAGAGAAATTTATGAAGAAGGATGCTCCTTTGATATACCCGTGCGTGGGTTCATATTTATACTGCGTAAAGCGTATTTAATATCTCCGAGAGCAGCGGCGTTCTGAGTTGGGCGGTTTCTCAGCAAAAAGTTAAAACACAGAATACCAAGCAATAAGGAAAACATGCGGCATGGGGGTAAATTAAATTTGTTTAATAATTTACGAGTTCCACGTTAAGGCGGGGGTCGTTAAGTTTTAGTCAGGGGACAATAAATATTCATTAATGGCTGAAACGGTGTCGCACCTACAAACTCTCTCTCTCTCTCTCACTCGTTCTCTCTTGTTACTTCTATCTCTATTCTCCTCGGCATAAACGTTCATATACGCGAATGCACGTGCTTGATAAACAGCCTACAGTCATATCCGAGGTGAAAAAATGACCGGCGATATATTCTCGAATATACAATCCGCAAGATCGTGAATAAAATTTTTCCCCCCAATGCGATATTCGCGAGTGAATCACCTGCGAAACTTTCGGAACTAACCACTCCGCATTGCTTAAAGGAAACAGACAGACATACGTATACGGGTTTCGGAATGGAAGGGAAGGGCTTCCATTAGTGGTACAGGTGTACGAGATTACCATCCTCCTCGACAATCGAGTTCCCTGTAACATCCCTTCCGTCTCTGCGCCCCTGTCTCGCGTCGACATGGTCCCTTAAGGCAAGAGTGAAATTAGAGCTTACAGGGGTGATTTTAGGTATCAAAAACATAATCGAGAGCTTCTACTTTGCGTATTATCTGAGTGAATAATTGAGCGTGAATATTTCTGTAGGCCGCATGGGAGACGGACTAGCAATTATACACTTTGCCCCGACGTTTATGAGGGAATTTTCAAAGTCTCAAATGAAGTTTCAAGTTCGGGTAGTACCCGCGACGGTTTGACGTAACGTAACCCCGGCAAGCATCAGACGTTCAAGTATAACTTTCTTCAACTCTCCAGTACCACCAGCACCAGTAGCAGACCTGGAGCTTCGGAGCCTCGGAGCCCCGGAGCCTCAGCACTCGCACTAAATCATGCAACTTGTGTACCTACCCTGGGTACGGCATTGCACTGCGAATAGTTCTGCAGAGTTATAGCCGATAGCCGAGAAATAGTTTAGTACCGTTTCGAAGCGCGGCCTCCTGCACCGCGTTTAATATTACCGCACGAAAATAAGAGCAAAAATATATTACTGGCCGCCTACCAGCTACCTGGCATACATCTCCACGAGTTTAGCTTTACGTACCTATTTTCGAGTTAGATATTTTATTCCTGGGCTGAAATTTCCATCTATTCAATGCGTCGGAGAAAAATTTCGCAGATGTCATGGATGCAGTACACTAGTTTTATTTCGGTGCATCTAGGATCTGGCTTATGGAAGCGTGAAATTTCCTCGTATTTTTCATTCTCGCTATCTTCACACCGGGAGAACAAGAACAATGAAAAATTGTAACAAGAGTAAGCAGCACCGGCTTACGTGACGAAGGACCTAATAGAGAAATTGCGAGGTATGGGATTCGCGAGGCGACATGTATGTAACACGTGAATACCTCGGCAGATACAAAAGTGCAATACCTTAGTAGCGGCGCGTGGGCCGGCTTGTTTGCTGCGTCTAGACGGGGACGAGAGTGAGTCGAAAAAGTGTAATTTTTGTCGAAAGTAATCACGCCTGACTCGCGAAAGAAAGAGTGAGAGAGTGGAAACGTGGTGTGTGGATGAATTAAAAAGAGCGTTCTTTCATTTTTCACTTTTCTTGATGGGAACTCGCTACTGCAGCTACTGCTACTGATGCTGATTCCGCTGGCACTGCAGCGCATGGTAATCATTCACGGCGGGACAATGAATTACCTACTACGTTATACCTTGAGACTCTTTGAAAATGAAAGCAGCTTAGTGAAAAGAGAGATAAAGAGAGAAACGGAGACGGTTTCTGGCGAGGATTTGTATCTATCATAGCTAGGGTTGTAATTAAAAGCAATTCGGCGAGCGCGCCTACACGGCTACGTCTTCCCGTTCACCAGCCCTTATTTTGCCCTCCTCGCGGAGAGACCGTAAATAGCCAAACGCCTTTCGAAGGCTCTCAAAGTTTTCCAACCTGTCGAGTGAACGCGAATTCTTTCAGGACGAATGGCTCCCGGATGGACGTCCGTGGGATATTGCGCCTCGCGGCGAAACGACTTTTTTCTCTCGCTTTATCCCAACTTCACCCCCATTCCTCTCTCTCTCCCTTTCCCCGTTCCGTTCGCATTACCCACTCTCTTAACCGCCGAAAATCCGCACGCACATAGCCGCGGGAAACGAGAGAAGGAACAAAAAAAAAAGGACGAACAAAAAAAAGTTTGCGATTACAAAACCCGCGCTATTAAAAGGTCAACCAACCGCAGAATCAATTAACCGATTAAAACAATTCCGCGTTTCGACCGTCACTCGAATAAATAAGAAACCCTTGATCCACCGCGTCTATCCCTCAGGCCTATAACACCAATATCTTTCTGATCCTTGCAGAAGGACGAGAGAATGTCGAGGTATGATTTCCGGGTGGACGGGCAAGAACGGCGTAACATCTGGTGGAGGTATACTATAGCTCGAAGCACGATTATCCGAGCTTGACTGGCCAAAGGATTTTTCCGTTTCGCGAGAAGCCGAAGAGACAGAGGCTCGGCGTACCTAGTATACGTAGGTATTACGAATACGTTGACTGTCTAGTTGTAGGTGGATATCTACCGGTTGTATATATGTGCATAGATCAGTTATGTAGGTAGATGTGTGTGTGTCGAAGGAAGTCTAGTCATAAATTGGCAGCGTATTGCCTTGTAGAAATGGGGTGGCTCGCGGGCACAGAAAGGGATTATCTTATAGTTGGCGACGTCAAAGCGATGGCAAATCCCTGCACCGGAAGTGGAGCTGCAAGGGGCTGCTATATCACATTTTCTTGAATTATTACCCGACATCGATGTCTGGACTGTGTAATATCATAGAGATTTGAAATTCACCGTTAAAGTATTCTTTATTGCTTTTATGTTTTTGCGCTATTCAATTCCTCCAAGTCGATCTATACTTTCCAATACCCCAGGCTCGATTCATATTCGAAATAAGACCCCGTGCGATACATGACTCGGATGTTTTTCATCCCGGACACTCGGCTCGCCGCTTCTCATCTTTGACTCACGACGAAACGACACCAATTCAATCACGTAGGAAGAAAAACAGGAGGGAGACGTTGAACGGGAGGTGTAAGAGCTGGCCTAGGTAAGGGATATATAGTGTGAGATATAAGAGCAAAAAGAAGTGGAAGTGGAAGTGGAAGTAGGAGAAGAAGAAGAAGGAGAAGATGAAGAAGAAGAAGAAGAGGAGAGGATCCCGGGGAGTCGCGTCGGAACGATTCAATATTTCAGAATCTCACTTGGAGCTGGGACACTCACGAGCTCGAGAAGTGGAGATCTCTGTCAGTAATGTAGGTGACAATTGGAGCGTGTCTGATGCGCCCCATCCAACAATTCACATAATGGAATGGAAAGGAACGTTTTGCCATCTTTCGTGCGGACTTGTCTTTGATGGAGCCTGACGACCGTATTACGCCAACGCATGCCGCACGTGTTACCACGTAAAAAAAAAATTTCCAATGATCGCCAAATGTCACCATAATTCAGGATTATAGTCTCGCTTCTATACTCTGCAGAAATCTAAGATTATAACGGAATCTCAACCTGTGCTTTCAGAACCTGATAGTCAAGAATTTCACTCCTTCTTTCGAAGAATTATATTGACAGAAAATCCTGTAGGGATAACTTTTTTCCTGTTTTCTTTTTTCTTTCTTCTCTTTTTCTCTTTCTTTTCCTTTTTTATTTCTAGTGATTCAAAGCTACCTGCGGGCAGCATCGCTGGGAGTGCCATATCGCGGAATCTACCTTCTATATATATATACATAGGCTGGCAGGACCGCTAGATGGGGATATGGTATTGGATGTCAGCACGAGAGAGATTACGCGCAGCTTTGAAAGAGCTCTCCCCCTTTTCCCAACCCTTACCCGTACACCCCGGCCCCTTTAACTCTCTCGCACCCCATCTTTCTCTATCTTCCATTTCTCTGCCCCGCTAAACCACCACCGTCGCCACTGCCAACTGTTGGATAGTTCTCGACTCTTGATACGTTTTCTCTCTTTTCATTTTTCGCTCTTTTCCCTCTTTTCCCTCGAAGCCAGTCCTCATCCCGTACTCACTGGTATAGACCGACATCGCGATCCGCAAGTTCGAGATACGACATTCGCTCCTATTTTTCATAAGCGATATTAGAATCTATCACGAAGCGGATAACCGAGGTAAGAAAACGTTAGGGATGAGGAAGAGGTCTCGATTATTGACTGGGTGTGGTGTATCTCTAGATTGGGAACGATTATCGATCCTATTCAACCCGGAGGCGAATCAGAGAGGGTGGGGAGCAGGCTTTCGAATACTATCACGGCGTGTATACTATTTTTTTCAACCAAACCCTCGGTGGCTTATAGCCGAAAAAGGGCACTATTTCATTGGGCAATTCGGGGAGAGTGTCGATCGCGAAGAAGCTGCCCGTTTGATAGCGTATCGCGTACATCTGACTCACTCAACTGGATGAAATCGTTCCGGGTTCCTTTCGGTCTGTTTGAAGAAATCTCGAGGCTTCCTTTATATTTTTTATCCAGGGGGCGAGAGGACTTCCTACGAGTATAGGGAACAAAAAAGATGGTAACGATGAAATGAGATTGGCAATGTGGGCCGCGCGGTATAGGCACAAGCCACGTAACTCGACGCGGCCAAGGAACGAAAGAGTAAAAAATTCTATATGCCCTAATTTGATATTTCTTGCCCGTGGCTATGGCCATTTTGGTAGCGCGTCGAATCCAGGGTGTAGAATCTGTTTCCACACGAATTGACTAATTCAGTATCTCTCCCCTTAAGTATATAACTATAGATTATACGCACACCCAGCGAACCGAACCCTTCTCTCGTATTATTCTCTAGCGTCGCGTCGCGAGGTTGCGCTACGTTACGCGCCGCGACGTTATGCTCCCGGGTATTTTGGGTGCGCCACCCTTTTCCCTGATATGGAAGAATCCGCCAGGCAGGGATCAGATTGGCGGCATATTTCAGTTCATTGTTATGCGCGACGTAATCGAGTGCGATAGAACGCTATGTCTCGCAAGTTATAGCCCCCTAGGTCCCCGCCGTCATCCCGGTGCTTTTTGATAAGAAGAAGAAGAAGAAGGCCGAAAATTCAACCTCTTCTAACCTTTGGCCTATAGGTTCGCTTCGTGATCGTACCAGATTACTCATCGCGAATTATTACGTACCTATACCCTACCTATAGGTGAAACGTAGAACCACGAACGTATAACAAATCACGATTTAAAACAGCGCACCTATCGAACTTTGAGAAACTGACGAGGGATGAAAACAAAAAATAGAAAAAAAAAAAAGAAAAGCAAAACCTTCCAGATAAGGGAAGAAAGAATAAAAAATAAAAAAATAAAATAAAAGAGGTGGAAAAATAACGGTCGCATATAACAGGGAGGAAAACCGCAGCCCTCCCACCAAACGATTCCTGGCTTTGTTTTTGATTCGCCAAGGGCTCCTTTCTCTCACTCTTTTTTCGCCACCCCTTTATCGCTAGGCTAATAATAATATAGAGAATAGAGACGCGAGAGAGAGAGAGAGTGACGAGTCGAGAAAGAGTGAGACAATCTGCAGAGATAAAGCTAGGGAGGAAAAAAAAGGAGAAAAATCAGAAGGGAGAAGGGAAACGGGGGTTGGAGGGGGAGGTATGAGGGCTGCGTTTTAGAGCCTCGACTTTTACGCCTACAAATCACCAGTCGTAAAATTTTGTAGTCGCGAACCGCGCGTTGCAGATGGCTCCGTACCGACGACGGCTCCCCGGTCCTGATATCAATTTCGGTAGGAGTTTCTCGCGCCGTCGGAGTGGCAGATAAGTTTTTCAAAGCACAAAGGGGATTGGCGTGAATTGAAGGGGGTAGCTTGCCAACCTCTCCACAAGAGGAGAGAGAGAGAGCAAGAGGCCGAGAGAGCGAGAGAGCGATTGTAAAAGTTGAACGTTACTTCAATGTTGGTTTGCCTACCACCCCCGCCCCTATATAGACATATATACACATATATATATGTGAAGGCAAATTTTCATCAAATTTTCCTTACCAAAGTTAATATATATCTAACATCATCCCACGTCTCGTGACGGTCGAAACAATTCAAAGATTTATCACGGGCGAAAAGTTTACTGCTTGAATATTTGAAGAAGATTAGCGAGGGAATGAGTTTTTTTATTTTTTGTTCATCGAAAGATTAGTAAATTGTATTGAATAAAAAATCTGTGTCCGTTTTTCGACGGGTTAAAATCTAAATACTTTACGGATTTTTATTTTTTTTTTTTGGAGCTAAAAATACGACGGTTAACCGTGAAACCCTCAGGTGTTGTTCGCGTTAGCGGCTATATAAACGGAGGGACTTTAAAGTGCGTTTACACGTTGATAGCTCGCGATGAGGGTGTGAAAAACAATCACGTATTACGCAACGGTTCATTGGCTGTCGCGTACGTGAAGCTTAAATCGATGTAAAGTAGGGTAATCGGCGATTACTCTCTACAGCAGAATTTTCCATCCCTCCATAATTCCCATCGCTGCATGTACTTATAAATAGAAATAGTATGCAACTAATCGAGAGACTTTTCACTCACCTCTGTGCCTGTTCGTCTGCTTGTCGAACATCAGCATGGCGTCTTCAATCTGAAACATAATGAAAAAAAAATCAAATGAATTTTAGGTCAATCCGAAATCCTTTCCTGCGCAATGATATACAACACTGCGCTTGCTTACGTCAGCAACGACGGGCTTTCCCGCTTCCTATTAACGGGTATTGTTGTGTACTCGCGACAGAATTTCTAGTATATTGTGTTTGCAAGGGCGACGAGAGACAGGGACAGAGAAACAGAAGAGAGGAGGATAAAGAGAGAGAGATAAAGATGGGGAAGATGGGAAGAGCCAAGAGTAAGATATTGGATTCAGGACTTGGCAGAGGAAATTCGTCTGTTTGGTTTCGTCAAAGTGGGCATCAGCCCCAACAAACCCCCAATCTTTACAATAAGACACAAATTACAATATACGTTGAAATTTTCTTTTCCCCATTATAATTTATCATTGCAGTTGCACTTTACAAAGACAATTTCTACTCGCGTAGGAATAGAAAATGAACGAGGTATAGGTAGGAGAAGAAAAAAGAAACTTTCAGTCAGTTCCTGCACGAAGACGTCTCGAAGGATTGGACGTCTCCTGTCGTCGTAGGTGGTGCTTGCTTCTGAAACGGGTATATGTGCTTGCAAAGCACAGCTGCCCTGAGATTTACGAAGCGTGTGCTTTTCGAGCCAGG
Organism: Rhogogaster chlorosoma; assembly: GCA_944452935.1. Lineage (NCBI taxonomy): Eukaryota > Metazoa > Arthropoda > Insecta > Hymenoptera > Tenthredinidae > Rhogogaster > Rhogogaster chlorosoma. The sequence continues at coordinate 23,382,828 of OX101800.1, read as the reverse complement.
CTAGGGTGATGGTGGACGGGTAAGCGGTGGGATTTATGGGACAGCAGAAACAATAGGGATTACCTTGGCCTTCCACCCTCCCTCAGCCGTTCAACCCTAGCGACCTACGGCTGCCACATCAAGAATAAAAGTATTGGCTATTCGCGAAATTGATCGAAGTTATTGCGATTCGACTATGTAGCGCGTATATATCTATCTATACATATATGTATGCCATGGGTATATGTGTCATATATACATATAACTATATATATATATTGGCGTAAGGGTAGCTGCAGGTCCACCCCCATCCTCTTCCTCATCTGGGAAGCTAAAGTGTGTCAAGTTTAGATTGCCCAATAATTCTCCCCGCGGAGCCCCTTCGTGGAAAACACACGACTCTTGCAATAACTCACTACTAATTGCGACCTCGACGTGGCGAATGTTCGAGCGCGTGAACCTCGCCCTGCCTCTCCACGTCTCGACTCGCTTTCCTTCCTTGCCGCAAGACTAAACGGCTTGGTTCACCTTTATACGGGAGGGTCGCACCCCGTCCAATAACCGATGTTGAGCCAAATTGCGGCCGCTGGGAAGTGCGAAGAGATCGTTTGGTGGGTAAATTTTCAAAATGATTCATTCACCCTTAGTCTTACACCTTTTTGTTTTTTTACACACTTTTTCAACTCTAATTGACGGGGTATTGAGTCACGCGTCATTATCATCGTACCTACGCTAGCGATCAGTGAAAATTTCATCTCTAAATTTATCACTGACAATGACTGCGTTAGCACGGACGATCGCTCCAATTATGATGTTGAAAATTTTCAATTCAAACCACTAAATATTGTCAAAGTCGTTTTATAATCTCGCCACGGTCTTTTTAGTAGGGTATGAAATTTTGATCAATCGGACTACAGTTGAATTTAACAATCTGATTCGGGTAGCTCTTGGATCCTAAATCTCAAAATCCCACAAGAAGATTACGCCGTATTATTCAGCGAACCGTCATTAGCCTCTACTAAATTATTACCCCGATACGACTACGATGCATTTTTCTCAGCTTAACGGATAATGCCACTACATTCTCACTACAGGGTGATTATTAGATTCCATTTCATATGCGATTAAAAGATCAAAGAGTGAAGAACACCCACATCAGAGCTCGAAGAATCCGAAATCAAATTTGAATCCAATAGAAATATATTCATGAGTCGAGTTTTCGAAGAATTTTCTGGATTCGTCAGGCTTTCAAGAAGTTAAGTAATTGATAACAGTTTCACAGGTACGGATTTCCACGGTTAAGAGCTGCAGGATTTGCAATTGGGTAAATGAGTTTTATGCGACGGTGAGCTAGCTTTGTGGCTAGACTCGATTAAAAATTCTCATTGGTAAGAGAGCTCGTTCTAGATAGGTAGGTAGGTAGGTATATATGAACGTAGCGTTTCGATCCAGCTCAATTTTCACGATATCTTCGAACTATGTTTTTTTTTTCTAGTTGGAATACAACCAGCTGTGATTTAAGAGCTTAGATGGCGGGACGATTACCGAGGAAACTCGTCTCCTGGTTTTGCAGGTGCGTTAATCTCGTTAAAACCAAGCAACCCACCCTGGCTAGGCGAGCATTTGCCCGTACCACCTCGCAGGAGAAAAAATCTTCAAGCTTTCGCTGTACCCGCAGTGATTCTCTGACGAATGAAAACCAGATTTGTGTACCAGTTTTCGCCACTCACGCTCTTCTCTCTTATCCTCGTTTTCCCCTCTCTCTACACTGTCTTTATCGTCTTACTACGCTCCGAGCTAAAACCGTTTGTTTGGATATCGTTAACCATCGTTCTTCAGGCATAAGAGAGAATAAAAACTGAAAAAATAAAAAATAAAAAATGTGAACGAAACAAGGAAAGTACCGAGCTCCTATATTTCCACGGGGTCAAAACCTGCGCGAAATTTATTCCCTCTTCTTCGTCTTCTTATCTTCTTCTCCTTCTACTTTTTTTTTTCTTCAACGCGTCGCATCGGGACACTACGGTGGCTCGAGTGTGTATGGGTAAAGGGGCTGAATTTGAAAATGGTTATGTTATATTTTTCTGAAAATTTTCAAACCCCGTATTCTTATTTTATTTCCTCTTTCTTTCTCTCGAATACGCGTCATTTTCGAGCTCCATTACTTCTCCCGGATCTAGACCGCTCCTCCGCGCAATGTGGAATCCGAATTATTTTATTGTGGTTTCCCACCCCATTCTTGCCTCTTGGCGTCGGCTTGCGCCGTTTGGCGTCGCTTCGCGTCGTCGTTGCCCGCGTCAAACGAAAAGCTCGGGACTTTGATTCAACTCGCTGACGAGATATTCCAGCAATGCCACAACAAAGGGACAATATAAGGAATAATGAAAGGGCCCGCGCTTCGCGAGGGTGTCAGCGTTCTTATCTGCCACCAAGGCGTCGTCTTTCTCCTCTGTTCTTATATTGAAGAGTCTTATATTCTCTCTTCCTTTTTTTTCCTCACTCGTTTCGTACTGCTTAGACTGCAGTTTCCCCGTACTCGTATTACTTCTCTCACATCAGCTGTTCTTAATCAGAAATATTCCTCCCTCGTTTCCCATTATTTATATTTTATTTTCTCATATTTCCCTCCTTATTTCAATTCCGTTTTTGATTTCCTACACATCCTCCGCCCTCGCCTCATACAGCGAATAATTTTTACCCCGAATTCCATACCCACAGAACTTTTGACAGACCTTAAAAATACCCCGTAACCCAGTTTACGGGCAGGTATGGGATACACATCCGCAACTCCCCGCCGTAAATTAGTTCGCCGCAAGGCGATCTACAGGGTAGGTCGAGTCCTGGCAGTGGCAAGGTTGCCATCTTCGGTAAGGTAGCAATCTACCACGACGTCCACAGAGGGCTGTAACGCGACTGGAATCGAACTTGTAATAAGGTACGTCTTACCTACTCATCGGAAGAACTGCCCCTAAGGGACTCGGGGCCGGAATACCTCGGCTATACAAGGGTATCTCTTCTTCCCAGGGCGAGATAAGAACAAGAAAAAAAGTGGGAAAAAATAAAGTCAAATAAAATAGCAGAACGGTTGTGGTCTTGGAGTTTGACGTGGATGAATTTGGCTCCAAAGATGCCAAAAGCTTTTTTTCAGCTATGATAATTGTTTGTCAAAAAACGTAGACGTATTGGGTGCAATTAGACGCGTCAATCGAGATGAGATTTTGGTTGTGAATGATTTTATTGCAGGGCGATTCTGTTTGTCAAGCGAGGAGCGAGTCTGGGAGATCAAAGACGGGGGAAGATAAAATAAATATCGGCGACGCTGAGGCGGAGAAGGGCGGAAGGTGGCTTCCCACGAATCGTGAAGGGAGCTGAAACCTCCCTCTAACCTATATAAGTCAGCCGGCTTTTCCTCCCCAAACTCTACAAGCTTTAGCCCCCTGACGGTCTCTTTCGCTTGCCTTCTCTATATCGAGGCTGTTCTGTCCCGTTTTGTCCCTCTACCCTCGAAAAAACGACCGCGCACTCCTTATATCGGAAGCAATTCGAGGAAGACGTTTATGGGAAAGACGTAATTTATTATTTGGTTAGGCGTAGGTACTACACCGACATCCGCCGCGGAGTTTCAGTCGAGAAAATTCCTCTGACCGTATATAGCGACCGTTTTGAAAAAATCGCCGACTACAGCAACTCTGGGGAACTTGAAGTTCCGAAATTGTTTGTACCGTTATTTGAGAAAATTTCAAACTCCGCAGCAGCGGGACATTAGGTAGTTTGTATGAATAAACACCCCGGCTTTATAATAGCTGTCGATTTATATACCCCGGCGGCAGGAAGTGGAAGGTGTATAGATTAAAATGAAAATACGAGATCGGTAAGTGCGATCAGTTTCGAATTCTCCGAGCGAGATATCACAATGGGATTCGCCCGGGTAGAAGGAGCTGGGCTGGTGTAAATGGCACACAACAGAGTCTCGATAATAGAACCATTTAATTTCATTAAACTTCGCGGGAGCACCGCGCCCCGCTGCGTCCTCGACGTAATCCTAAAATACCACGAGAGAGCTCGATTCAGTGCTACGAATTTAATCGAAAACGCGTAGGTGCCCATATCTGCCTACACCCAAACTCGATAAATTTGGTAAATTCGGGTCGGCCGATTCCTCCCTTACCAAATTCCGCCCCGGTTAGGTCCTCGCGAACTCTTATTGTCTGGATTTAGTATGCGGGTCGGTGTATTAAATCTCTTTCATCCCGCAGATTCTTCCCTCCCTCGCCCTCATTCCTCACCTGTGCTGCAGCCCTTGTTTAGCGAATTTTCTGTCCTACCCACTTGATTCTTTCATGCCATTTTACCGTTTTATGTTTCATGCTTTACGTTTTACGTTTCATGTTTTATGTTTGCCCTGTACCTATACCTACTCCTTGTTTGCCCGGGCCGATCCGCCAACCTTTTGTTAACATATAATAACGTTACAATTTCATATCTCGTTAGGATCTTGACTTTATATCACTGCTTTGCCTCCCTCGCTGAATCCTCACCCTTGTCCCTTCATCTCATCGCGCAAAGCTGACGAAACCTTTTTTTTTTCCATTCAACGCTCTCTGTGGATTGTTGAATTTTTTTTATCGGTAGAAAGAAATAGGGGAATGATGGGCAAAACCGAGTACTTAAGGAAAACAGGGTACCAGTATTGAGACCACGAAAAAACATTATTTCATTATAATCTTTGTTTCTTTCGCATCTTTCCGCACGTTTGCATGATATCTACATATATATCGGATCGAGTCGAGTCTGTAGCAGATAATTAATAAGGGGATGAAAATGATCTCGGATTTACGTACAGATACAGACTGCAGAGGGAATTCTTGTATTGATTTACCGAAGCTTTTCACGGCTTTGAAATTCTTTCATCGTCAGTCAAAAAGCGTAATTGGGAGTTCTCCGCATCCTAATTGGTGTTTAATATTAGTGTAACGTTGTACGAATACTGTCTGCGGGAACCGAGGATCGAAATATCGCCGCAATGTAAAATTTGTTATTTCCAAACACGTTCTTCGTCAATTATCATCCCAGTGAATCGAATCAAATCGCGATGATTCGTTTTACAACTAATAAGCTCGCCTTGGAGAATGAGAATTCTAGATACTTTTACAGAAACAGAAAAAGAGAGAGGAAGTAATAGAGAAAGCGAGAAAGAAAAGGAACAAAAAAAAGATTTTTAAATAAGTCAAGAAGAAAGGTGAGCTCCGCAGAGAGTTCGGAAATTTCTTTTAGAGAATCCAAAAGAAACCTGCGGCAGAAACTTTGGAGAATAATTATAAGCCGACCTTGCCAACTTAGCAACGAATTACATCCGGGAAATGAAAACCGCAGGACAGAAATATTTTATCCAAAGCTTAACGTACGGGGTGAAACCGATTGAATTCAACATATTTGGATTCTTATTTTTTCATATATATTTCTTTTTTCCATAGAACAGAAGAAAATCGAAAAGGATTTCGTTTCAATAAACCATACAAAGAATCTGGATAACAAAATTGCGGATAAGATTTTATTTAAGCTAGACACCCGGTACGTCGTTCCGCGGATTCTCTGCCTGCGCAAAGATATATCAGTTCCGGCGTTCCGCTCGCCTAAAACTCTGGTCAAACTTTTGGAAAATGATGTCAGAGGTTTTTCGGATAGCGTTGCAAGAAAGTTTCCGCGTCGCTCGGATGCCCAATATATCCGGCCTACGCCCGCGGATTCCCGCGTGTATGTCACGGTACTGTTCTACCTGTGTTGCGAAACTGGGTTTTACGGATATTAGTTTCTACCGAGTTTATTTTACTCGTGGGGTTGCAGAAATTTATCCACGTGGGGACCGACTGCCCGGTGCTATAAGGCGCGACACGGATATTCCAAAACACCTTTGCCTCTAACCCGAGTGAAAATATGGCACGACGAGAAAGATGCATTTCCAATTTATCCACCCCGCACGTCTTGGAGGCGCATGTACGTGACTGCACTGCTTTATTCCCCTTTCTATTGATAAAATGAAGGAATATTCGTATGCATTATCGTGTGTATTTGCAGTTTGAAATATCATAACCCAGAAGCTCAGTTTAAGGGATGAAGGAATCGGCGTTTCGACGAAAAATTGATTAATCCGTTTCCCGGGGAAAAATGGAGAAAGAAACAATCGGGTGAATCGTGGTAACAGATTTCAGAACGGTTTGGCCTTTATTCTAACCGTCTGCACGGTACAGCACCATTAATCTGTTTATTTGAAGGCACGGAACGTTCTTACCCGCGCTGTCCTACCGCTCCACCCCGCCCACCCTGTTCCCTAAGGATAAAAGGCACGCACAGTTTATAGGGAATTCAATATTTTAAATAAACAAGTGGATCCACGCGAGAGCCATCAATCTCTTCGGAGGGCGTTCCGCGGTGTATTCTATAGCTGTACATAGGTATAATAGGAAAAGGTGGGCCCGAGGGTTGTAGGTATAGGTATACTCTTGCACCCTGTGCCAGAGTCCGTTGGCACAGAGTAATGCGAACGACAAAACACGCGTGACGCGATCAATTTGTTACATCTTTTACCCTGATTAAGGCGCTTTGTTGTCAGCAGAATTAGGTCTGAGATTGCGATTCGATAAGCGTTACGTTTCTTGCTCTTTCAAGTAAAGTTCGCCAGCGGAAACGGGGCTGACAATCAAAGAAATGGATCGCGTCGCAAACCCACGCTTCGTTTTGGCGGTTCTTCTTTCTGAAAATTGAAAATCTAATGCTCTAACAAAATACCGAAATTTCTCCGCTTCAATTCCGCCCCAAAATTCGCCCGCATACTCGTTAAATGCATGTGTGAATCGAGGACAGACATCCGAGTTCAGGAACTAATTAAATTCATACTCGTCACGAAGTAAGCGGCTGCACGACACGTCGCCTCGCACCGGAACCCATAATTGCAACGAATGTCAAGTACTTTGGCAATAATAACCTGAGTTGAATTCTGCTCCCCTGTTTCCTCGAGCTCCGTATAACAGCACTCACAACTCTCACGGTGCACTGACAATGAATGACGCTTACCCAGCTGCTTCGTGAACACTGTATGTATCTATGTATGTATGTATGACCCACTGTCACGAGATGTTTGCAAACGTTTTGGCAAGTATTATGCAAAGTTAGCTTAGCAGCACTGGACAGTTTATGCTCCCGACACTAAACAGATTGATATACACCATTTGATTCTCACATGCTAGAGACCAGGAGGAAGACTGTTCAATATAGTTTTCACCAGCGATTATTAGTCAGCAGGATAATTTGCAAAAATTTTTTACAATCGTCAGGGATATTGACTGAAGGATTGATATCATGTGTACTTTAGACTTTGGCTCGCAGAATGTTACACGGCGCGGTAGATAAAGTTCAATGGCGTTTTCCTATGGGATAGATATACTTGTTTCCCTTATTTTACTTTCCGTTTATAGTCCCGAGTGAGAAAATATGATGACGTATGAAGACGATGCGCTCTGAGATTAGGTAACAATGTACGAATTGAGTGTGGCACATTCACCGCTCCGCAGTACGTCTTCCGTTCCACTCTATGCGGTATAAGATTGCGTTCGTTCGTGCCAGCCTAACATAGAGGACATGACACATGGCTGTTCTTTGTGGTAATGGGTTTCAGATACGGGAATATCTCAGTGAGACTCCCACGAAAGGCAGTGGATTTCCTAAGTCTTGTTTATGGCCGGCATCGGCACCTCCTTCGTATTTCGCACTCGTTTCGTTCTTCTTCATTCTTTCCTTTTTTCCTACCCCTCTGGTTCACTCGCAGCTAGCGTGCATGGAAAATACGTGGATTTATACCGCTTCTCTCTTCCCCGTCTTCCGTTTTCCACGTCTTCCATCTTTTGCCTCGAGCAAAATACTCCGGATAAGAGTTGAACGGCTCGAAAGGAAGGGCGGTTAGGGTGGTAGGGAAAAGAGAGGTTCGCCCCTCCTCGTGTTTCGAGGATTTTCCTCAGAAATAGAAGCAATGCTTACAACGGACGGGTACAGGGTGTTGAATTGGAAATTTTATTGGCTACGGAGTGAATAAGTAAGTAACTAAAGGGGCGCCAGGCTCGTATTTATTCGAAAAAAGATTAACCATGAAAGAATTACTCGTCTTACCTCGCCCTGCAAAGTCCGCCTAAATAATAGCTCTCAAGGTTTAACGACCCTGATGCATCAGACTGCTGCAAAGATTTGTCAATTTTTCTCAGCTGACTATAATTACATCTCCGAAACATTTCCCAATCTATTCAAAAATCAAGTTCCTTAATATACCCTCCGCATTCCTGCCTGGTCTATTTCTGCAGCAATTAATTTCCTCGCTCCAAAGCTAGCGTAACAAATCGTCGAATGGTCGGGACTCGTGTGACTCGCACTTATGTTCAGCGTCTTGGCTTGCCTTGAGCTTTTCATTTTGCCAAGTAAAACATCGACGCCAACCCCGACGCCAGCCATCGTTTTCCTATCTTGTCATTACGGTTACTCTGCCGGAGGCTGGGTAGACCAGTAATTAAAATCACACCGTCAGCCAACATTGCCTCCGGACTTCGTAGCCAAGATAAATATCCCACCAGCACCTGCATGCGTGCGTATTTCTGCCATTAGATGTGTAGAGCCTTCTTGATCGCTATGTGCCAAAACTTTACTCTCAAATGAACGAAATCGGAGAAAAGGACCAGCACACATGATGCATGAAATAATTTTCTTTTTCATTCAAGTTTAGCTAAGAGTTTCCCATGAAATATTCAATAGGACTGTGGATACGGGTATGATATGTCTGCTCACTGGGATAGTCCGTTGAAATTTTGTGATATTAAAATACTATATACCGAGTAGTAGTTGTCACCCTATGTCGACATTTCGCGTTTTCCTGGTCTCGGCTTCCGTCAGAATTTTAATATGAAAAGATCCAACGTAACGTTTGATATCCCGCATGGTGTGCAGGATGTATGATATTAAATATCTGCAAACTGTCGTGAAAAATTTCTCCTGTCTTTAGGACTGAACGTATGAGTATATATAGGTTCAGATTATCTGACGTAGTCTTCGCCCGGAATATATCAACTGTAAATTTAGCGATCCACCACCCCTGACGACTAACACTAAAAATGTAGGTGAATTTCATCGGACTAGAAATCGGTTTGACATTTTCATGCCTCTTTCATCGCACGCTACACTTACAGATCAGAGAGAAAGAAAAAATACTAGGAGATCAGGAATTGAAAAGAAGAGGTAAGGGAGAAATTATTCCCTTTGGAATTTTCTCCATTTACATAACCCGCAATCGTTTCTCCTTTTAATTCACCCGCGATGCGATAGTCTAGAGACTGATACGAGACTGATCGTAAATATAATAAATGTTATGGTAGAAGAGCTCGGATTTGAGTTGTGATATCTTAAGTAATGGAAGGTTCGACAAACACGAAGAAAAACGATACCTTACGGTTTCGTCAAGCTCGTTCAGGAATGAAATAATACCAAATAAAGCAAATAACGGAAAGAAACGATCGGTAAAAGACCGCAGCAGCAAGCCAGCTAGCCAGTAAGTCAGTCAGTCAGTCAGCGAAGAATCGTGAAGGTAAATTGTTGGTATTTACCAACGATCAAAGTTATTTATGGAACACAATAGAACCTGGCCAATGTTGTTCCGTACTTCGTATATCTAGCTGACTGGTGGTCGTCGTTGTGACGCGACAACGGCGTCGGCGTCGGCGGTACCAGGTACGTTCTTCTAGCCCCAGCTACCCCCGTCGCCCAACGATATTTTATAACTCTTATATTCCACGGGGACGATATCGCCAATCGGTACACGTAGAGAAGAGCTGGAGAGACCTGAAGCCCCAAACCTCAAACCTCAAACCTCAAACCTCAAGCCTCAAACCTGCAACCTCGAACTTACCGCGGGTCGTAACTTATTGGATATTGTTTTCCGATTCGAGGCTAGAGACTTGATGCGAAGGTAATTGCCGTTTGACATGACGGCCCAATAACGAATCACTTTTCGATTACTGCCCGGCCCTGGTTAGCCAACAAATACAACCTGCCGATAATGAAATGATAAACCCTCTCGATTGACAACGACTTGGACAATCCTTTTCCGCAGATTCTATCAACTCTTTCTTTTCCAGTTTCATTTTCCTACTCATTTTCATTATCCTTCTATTTCCTGACGTCAATTATACGTTCATGTAAATCCACCGGCTTCCGGGATATACATACCGAGCAATTAATAATGGGGTAGCGAAGCTTGGGAGAAAATTCTCCCGTCTACCGGCTCGCCTTCGATATACACTTGAAACGGAAGGAACGCTTATGGCATAGAGATATTAGGTCTCATGTTATGGAGGGATTAAATTTCCGTAAGAACTCTTCTATTCAGGGGTAATGATTGATCAATCAAAGCTCGATATGGCTTGTGACATCGAGGTTCTAAAGGCCGAAAATCGCCTTTGGCATTTTTACAAGGAATTACATGCTGATTGAGTTCTAGAAAGCTTATGAAGTTCTTCCAAAGCTCAGAATCTGAGTATATGGAACGGGAACTTAGGGCAGAGATTCATGATGGATTGAATGCTAATGTGAATCTCCACGCGGAATAAACCGGATATAAGAAAAAAAGAAAAGAAAAAAGAAAGAAGGAAAAAAAAAACGAAAAAGACTCGGCCATCGATGATTACGCTACGGACAAGTATAAGTGCGAGCACTCGACTGCAAACGAACGAAAGCTATATAATTGAGACCAGAGTGAAACCAGAAGTAATGGCATTAAGAAGCCCTGAAAGGCCTGGCGAGATACGGCAGCCCCCTAACTGCCACCCCCTTTAGTTAACCCTTCGCCCTCTTGGCTGTCAGCCGAGGCTGTCTGTTAGCTAGCGTTGGCTTATTCTAACCAGATCTGACTTTCTACCCCCGCCGCGATTTTTCTCTCTTTTCTTTTCTTTTATTTTTCCTTTTTTTTTTTTGTGTTCAGCTGGATGAGGATATTTGCCTTTTTCAGTTTTCTTTTTCATTCACTTTTTCTTGTTGTCTGTTTCTCTTGCTATTTCTTGCTCGGTCACGGCTATGTAGCTTGGTACGATTCAACAAGTGTTGTGAGAAAGAAAGAAAGAAAGAAACTGTGGGTATATATGTAAGCGAAATAAATTAAAGGATAAATAACGAAGAAAAATATTTTCACATCCATACAAAACGCGGTTAAGAAATTCTCGCCACTTAATCTTCATCTTGGGGATGAAAATTCTGCAGGTCTACAACAACACCGCATTTATATGTATATATGGTTTATTCTATAATTTTCAATCAAGTTTTTATCAGATTTAAGAACAATTCCTATATATTTGAGATCACCTGTGAAATTTGGTGAAACTACAATGACAACGATTTGCGACGAAACATATATGTGGAAGGTGATCATAAATCATACAATACCCTAGCTGATCGCTTTTAAAATTATCTAAAACTCATTAAAAAATTCTAATCTCATATATTCACGTGCAGTAGGTGTGAAAAATCGAATCACCCCGTTGAGGTATTAATTTTTGAATGATCGTGACACGCGTGATGGTTCGCTCTCTTCTCCCCTAAATAACCCTTATTTCCCATAATTCGGCGAGGGTAGGTGTGGATGGGTACCGATTCCAGGACACCCTCTGCTGACACTTTGCTCTGGGGCAATCGACGCGACGTGTTTGCAATGAATTTTTAGCCGAATATTTTCGCTTTAGTAATCTGAAATCGATGATGTCACAGATGCTTGAGTAAAGCCTGCAGTCTACGCATTCACCGGCTTAGAATTTCGACGATATTTCAATCGACGATGTGAATATGTATACCGAATGTATTGAATAGGCGCAGAAAGTAGCCATCAATTTATTATCGTCGAGCTTCGAATGTACAGAATGTATAGATACTGTCAGTTGAAAATTATGGAAGACTACAGCGGAACATGAAGACTGACGATGAGTTACGTAGGTATTCGATACAGAACCTGCAGCGGCTGCCTTCTTTCGTGATACGGATTAATATAGTAAATTGAAAGCTTGACAGTGGCTGGTTGAACGAAGTAACAGTCAAGTCGGAATATATTACCGAGAGAACCGAAAGGATTCGCTTATACATAAGTTACAGATATAGAAGGGGGTACGATATGCAAGCAAAGTACTTATTCGTGTATCTAATATGACATGGAGATATAGAATGAGGAGTAGGTACACAAAGGGAATAAGAGAAATAGGAAGAGAGATAAGCGCGGGCAAAGTACTCGTAGGTTGAGAAAAAGGTGAAGGTAGAGGTATACAGCTGGAGGAAGCCGGAAAAATAAAAAGAAAGATGATTCAAAGTAGGCGATAGTTCAGACAGGCAAACGGTTGAAGAATAAGCTGCGGAAAGCGACGGACCCGGGGGAGCAGTATATAGCAAAGAATTTGGCGCGGCTCAGCACCTCATAAATTCAAGTTACATGCCCTCGCCGCTCAGCCTTGAGATAGTCGCACGCCCATCTTTAAGGAGAAAAGGTAAGTACGTGAATTATTGTTGTTACAGATGTGTTCAAGGAATTCGCGTGCCCCTCTCGGCTCAAGTTCGCACAAATAAACGACCCGGATATACAAGACGAGTTTCGCAAAACTTTTCCGAACCGGTGGGGGTTAAAAAATCTACTTTCCCTTTTTTCCTTCTTTTTTCTTCTTACTCTTATTTATTCTTTTGGATTCATATACCTATATATATACGTGCTGGGAATCAATGTGCCTGAAAGCTCATGATGGTAGCTATTGCAAGATTAGAGGAAAGGAAATGAAATAAAATCGCGAATGGATTGTAATAGAATAGAATAGGAGGGAATAGAATGGAATAGAATAGAAGTATAGAGAGAGGAGGGAAGCAAACAACAAGAATTTATTTGCGTAAGCAATTCGTTTCGCTTCTCTTAACACTTCTCTAGCGGTGCTCGAGTCAAATCTACATAGGGAAACGAGGAGGTTTCTAGGAGAAGGGCCCCTGCAGGTTGTCGACAATACTTTAACCGTGGGTCTCTATACTCGACTACCGCGGAGCACCAGGATGCAGGCTTATTTACGCCGGCTGAGTGATATACGCTCCAGTTAGTGTGCTTTCCTGTATATCGGTAAAAGTCTTGTCAAAATGTTTAAACTAAAGCAGAGGCAGTCGCCGGGCATGAAACTAAGCGAACTTGGTCAATAGTTATTTTCTTCGCCAAGGGTCTTCTTGTCGTACAGAATTTACCGGGAGTAGGTTTAAATTTTGAAGAGGCACTTTTTCATATTTAAATTTGCGTTTGCCGTTCCTCGTGTAATATTTCAAAATGAGATCAGGGTTAAGAATAATTTACCTCTGCTACCTACCTACTCACACCGTACATACCGACAACTCTACTACACGCGCTGAACACGCGTCCAATTTTCTTTCTCATCTCTACCCCCGACCATCTCCATACATTACATCTAACCATGTACATATACCATACCTACACCTGCCCAATTCCGCCTGATTCCGAATTCCCTAACTTTATATCCGCACGACTTCGTTACTTTTAATCTCGTCACTTGGTGAACGTAAACAGGTCAATTTGTCGACAAAACACAACTCCCGCAGTCATTGAGAAATATGCATCGGCTTATATGAAGTGTTGGCTTGGGAGAGCAATCTCCAAGGAATCTCCAAGTTCAAGTGCAAGAAGAGCGATGGTGAACTGCAGGAAATAGAAGAGAAACGATAGCAAAGTAGTATCCTATCGGTTGATTGGAAGACAAACAGTAGCCAAGGTACACGCAGCATCGTAGTGGCATGGCAGCACGGCAGCTAACTCAGCGCACAAACTTCAGCAATCTTTTTAATTGTATTGCGCGTCGGTGATAGAAAAGTTCTATCCTTACTTACCGGTAATTCTACTTCTATTGGCTTCTTCTTTTTCTACCTCCTATCTGCTCGTTCTTCTTCTTCTTCTTCTTTACTTAGTTCTTACTTCTTATCAACCGAACCAAGAGCAAATATAGCCACGGAACAATATCTAGTTAATTTTCTGAGTGTACTGCTGTGATTTAATTTACCATGCCCTCATCCTCGCCCGCCCCTCCTTCTCAACATCTCGTATAATTTAAATTAGGTACACACATTGCACGGAGATCCCCTGGTTACTACATAATATTCACAAAGCACAGATATCCCGAGGATTGAAGAAGAGGCAGGGCAATGAGAAAATGGAATATAATTTTTCTTCAAATCAAGCACGGAATCCACGCCGATAATATTCTCCGCCGATTGTTAGTCAGGGATCGATTTCAGCTGAGCATGAAATTGAAAGAAGTCAGTTCCGTCAATATACAAGCATCGAGGTTGTACGGTCTCCCCCGAGGCCAGGGGTGAAATTCAACTCCGAGCAATCACGGCGTAATGCGAGCAATGATGAAAATTTGGTCTTGAAATTTTCCCCGGCTATATATATGTATATAATATATATGTATATATATGCCAGGGTCGCCGTTACAACGCCTTGGGTGATAAATTACGCGGCAATTACTATTTGAGACTCACCATCCCCATGCCCTGCACCTAGTTGGGCCCGGGTCTCTCCCCGTTCCAATTACGTCATCCAATTTATCCACTTACGAAAGTTTAGCCCGCAGGCAGGCAGACGTCCCGATATCGCGAGCGCCTGCACACCGCTAATAGTTGAAACAGTTTTACCATAAATATATATACCTATACCGTACCTATTCAGCCCAAGAATTAACCTGGGTCTATAGTTTGGATCTAGCAGCGTCAGAAGCTGGTCTCGAAATTCTCTCGATTCTGTTTGACTTTCGTTTATTCTCACGGTTTTTATTTTCCTGCTATTTCTTCCCTTATTTTATTCAACCCCCGCGGTAATCCTCCACTAGCGTTATATACCTACGTTCGTTGTTCACGAACCTCGAAAACGTCGAACAAATGGCACCGATTTATGCCCCAGTACGACCCGATGGCAGAGTCATTTCCGTTTCGCATTCGTGTCACTGAATTTCAACGCGCCGCAACATCAATTTTACGTTGATGCTGACGCGAGCTGCAGCTTCGGATCACATCCGGCACATGGGTATAGAGTTCCAGGGTGATTATCCGCCGTGAGTAGATGATGGCGAAATTTTTTCGTCCGCGGGAGGGAAGAAAGAGATATCGATATCATTTTCGTATGCGGATTAACCGAGCCCGCCAATAGACGGTTCAGGATAAAAAGCGAATAAAAGATCTGAAGGAAAGAAAAGGAGAAGTAAAGAAGAAATGAATACAATGAATTCGCGTGGGAGGGTTGCACGGAAGCGGGGCAGTAAAACAACGAGATAATGGGGGAATCGGAAGATTATACGAAGTATGAGATGGAGAATCTTCAGGGGGGCCAGCAGGCAGCAGCTACTCTTATATTCTTATATATTCTTGCGTATCGCTCCATGAACACGCGTACAATGTGAGCCTAGATGTATATATACGTATAGAATATATCCTTTGTGCGGCGTGCCATTGTACAAGCAAGGTGAAGGAGCCACCCGCCGTCCTCCCGGAGGTCCTTGTGCCTTTGCCACTTGCTTATTCTTATAATTCACCCAATTTTTGGTAGACCTTGCCTGGCAAGATGGGAAGATACGAGTGAGGGGGTCCCGGAGAACGTTTCGTTTCTCTGTCACTCGACCTTTATTTCTTTTCCTCTTTTTTTTCTCTCCCATTCTTGTCCTCTCCTTTCCTTTACTCTCCTATTCTTCCTCTCGCTCGGATCATATATCGGGCAAACCAGCAGCATGGCATGGGTCGTACAAACCAGCCGAACGAAACGAGGAGCTTTCAAGCCTTCAAGAGTGCGTAAGAGTCGCCCACTCGATGAAGTACCAACCACCTGTGCGTTATGGATTTCAATGGATCTCAAGCGCCGTACCACGCAAGCAAGATATTTGACAAACGATTGGCCCTCCCTACCTCAATCCCCCCCAAAAATAAAAAAAATTTCGCTATTTTATCAGAGCTAAATATCTCGGCTGGCACTTGTTCATTATGAATTGAAACTGTTATACCAGATGTTCCCTCGTTTCAAGTTCAGAAAAATGAGATTAAACGCAATTTGTAAACCGTGAATTTCCTAAAGACAAACTAGGAAGAAGAGAAGATGGAATGAGGGGCTTGTTTGCGTCCGAAATCACGTATAACCTTTGAAATGCATCATAAACAGCATAACGTTGGTTATAAATTACGCGATTACGAGAGTTCGGGCAGATATTTTACATACGCTCGGAGCAGGGACCCGAGATCCTTGGCCCATAAATGATTCCCCTGTACGTATAATAATACGCGCGAAAAGACGGGAGAATAGCGAAAAACACGGATCTCCGGATGAACAGCCATCCGCGCTGAGAAAACAGCCAAGCCGAAACCAGATAGGTAGAGTTGGAGAGCGAAAACAGCGCAACAAATCATAACCACCCGCCAACTAGCAGCCATCGACCACGATAAATAATGCGACATGGTGTGACGGGAGGGTAGAATCGGGGTAGATCGAACCTACCGTCAATGGATCGGTTTCATAGGCGAAGAGAGGAAGAAGGGATGACGGAGAGGATGCTGGGCTTTCGATCCAATTACAAAATGTCATTTTTGAACGCGGGGGGTGGCTGAAGAGCTTCGCGTTGTTTCGGGTTTCGAGTTGGTCGCGGAAATTCGGAAATTCTTGTTCGAGTTTGACGTTAGCTGTTCGATTCTTCATTCTCTGTTTATTGTACGTCTATATTCATTTGTTGGTGAATATAATTATCAGACAAATTTCCGTTCCCTCTAGCAGCCCCTGACATACTGGCGTATGAATTTAGGAGAAGAATTCAGCCAAGTCCGACGAAGAGTATTACGCTAACTAATGAGGAGACCGTGCGGGGCAAAGTGCGGGAGGGTAAACGTGACTTGAAACTCCATTCTGGACCCATTGCCGAGATCTTTCAGGTTCTAGATTCTTGCTAGTGTTTCAACTCACGCCTCCTACCACGTCCCGGAGTCGCCTCGACGAGGGCTGCTTTTACCCAGGGCTAGAATGTGCCTTATACCTACTTACATACCCAAAGCCTTGGAGCACCTCTTTTTCCGCCCTATATACCCGCAATCTTTATAGAACTCAAGAAGAAGTCAACTTTTCTTACCTGGAACAGAAAATGTAAGAGAAAAGGTAAGTATACACGCGTATGTATGCCTGCATCCTCGATATATCCCGGGGCGGTACGAAAATCAAGATATATACATGATTTCTCTCGGATACGTACAACATGTACTACATGCGTAGGTAGTTAGATGTGTACGCTGTACACACATCGCGTATCCCACATATAAAAGGGCGATGTTGCGTGTAACTTTGTTATTGTTTAGATTTTCTCGGCAAATTCTACCCCCGCAGGTAGTAGTAGTAAAGGGATGTAGAACATCGAGGGAAGGTAATTGCCGGATCAAGCCCTCGAGTACAACTTTCTCTGACGTATAACAATATAATCTTACTTGAGTGAAATAAAATTGTTGACATTTTTTTTCAAACAAAATTTCATGAACATTAGTTTCCGCGTTATAGACGCGTAAAGTAAGGGTGTCACGGTCCTCCTCCGTTCAGGGAATGAAATTTTTTGGTAGGGTGGTCATGCAGGACGTGCAACTTGAAGGTACCGCAGACGCAGCGGAAACTATGCCAGCGTAACAGACCCGCTAATTAAACGATTAATCATATCACGAATGACGTGTAACCCGCTCAACGCTAGACTCCACCTCAGGGATTCACCCTTTCGCAAGGCTATGCGCCTGTTATCTACCCGACGTTACGGGGACGAGACTTTATCCTATGTTGCTGCACTGAGATACTAACGGCTAATGGACCACCGGCTGTGTCCATGTCATACGTTCAACATTCGCTAAGCGTATAAGGCTCGTAAGATATTAGAAAAAGGTATCATTATTTATACAGCGAATGTGATTAATGGAGCATGGGAGTATATTGCTTTTCATTTGGAAAATAAATTAGTACTTTCGCGTCAGGTGATTAAAAATTATCAATTCGTTTACGTATATATTTCCCTCAAAGCGTATTAACAAGAAGTTAAAGGGCAACTCGGGCGGCGAGGCGGGTTACACTTCTGGAATTTCGTTATTAATATTTTTATCCCGCGGGAGTTTGAAAAGCGTGGTAAAAGAAATGTAGGAAAAATGGAAAAACAAAAAATAATCATGAAAAAAAAAAAAAAAAGCAACTCTGTGTGTATATTCAAAAAATATATATTTTCACATATTTTCTACCTGCAATTAATGTTCCACCCGTGTACTCTCGTGCGAGGGGACGAGGCAAGGCGGTGTTTCACGGTTGTAAAAATTACGAGCTCTTTTCTTTTTTCGTTAAAATAAATGAAATATACTCGAGCGTATGAACGGACTTAAGGTGGCGCTGTGCCCACGGTATAATTAATTCGGCTGGCATAAAACTCGTCAGATACGATCGAGGATTCCTGAGAATGAAGTGAAATTTTCAGCCTCCGAAATGCAAAGTGAAAATCAAATCAAATCGAGTCAAAGAATTTATGCGATTTCTTGCATTTATTCAGCCCCAGGGTCAAAGCCGTAGGCTTCGACGACTGAGACATCAATTTTAGTTAGAGACAAATTTGAAAGTCGATTAAATCTCCCTCGCGAAAAAGCGCGAGGGTAGAACGCCGTCCCGCATAACTTTGTAATTTGTATCGACAACGAAAGCTCCTTGTTGCCTTTGGAGACAATTTTCTCAATTTAGAGACTACAAAACGTTAAGGATTTCAAATATTTTTATTCCTCGTCATCCCTTATACCGGAGTGACCTTTGCCGGAGTCAGAGCCGCTATGAATATATGTATGCACTAAAGACTAGGTCGCGGAGTTTTTTTCTCACTTTCTCACCAGTTTCACACGACGCTCGACATCGTCCTTTCTCACTGTCACTTTACTCCGCTTTTATCAGAGTTATATTCTCCGGATTCTCTCGTCTTTCTTCTTATTTTCACAAATTTTATACTACCAAACAAAGTGAAAATCGTTCCTCATTATACGCGTCCGAAATCCTTATCCAAAAAAAAAAATGAAACGAAGAGAGGAAAAAACAACGAAAAAAAGCAAAAAACAATTTTTCATTTCAATTCCCATCCATGAACACGTCGGTCTTATATACGTCGGGCTGGTCAAACGCGAGTAAGGATACCGCGTGATTAGTAACACCCTCTACAAAGGTGTCAGTTGGTCACTCACGAGCTGCCGAGGTTCGCCCGCGATTAATTGAGCCTTTGGCGTACACCTACACACAGACAAGCGACGACCCTCTCCGGCAAGCGTGTGTGTCCGACCCGGTAGCTCTCCGTGCTCCAGGCTCTTATAGATACTCAGTTAGTCACCCGAAGAGCTCTCGTGACCGTTGCGTCAATTAATCGTTGACGGAAAATCTTGATTACATTCGCGAATGTGTTACGTTGACGTGTTACACACGCCATATAGAATTTAATCGATCGAACGCATTCCTCTTCTGTAATAATTATACAATCGCTGTAGGTACGTATCGCATGATGCACCCACGCGCGAGCAAGTTGCTGAACGAAAATTGAATTTATGAAAAAATGTTGATTAAAAACGAAAAAAAGAAAACGTGAAAAAAAAAAAAAAATGAAAAAAGAGGAACCCGGTTATGGGTATCGTTATAATATACGAATAGGCGAACAATGCATGCGCATACAACGATAATTGGCGGAAATTTTTTTTTTCTTCGCGTTGTATAGATATGATAAAATGGGAATTCAAGTAGTTTCGAGTATAGATAATAAAAGAACGAGAATGGTAAAAAATAGCAGTGAAACAAATGCATAGAAATGAGAGTAAAACGGAAAAGGGTGTACGAGGAGGAGAGCAGGAGAGGAAGAGAGCAACAGAGACAGAATATCATATCCCGCTGCCGCCAATTTCTATCGGAATACGAGCCGAACTAATTTTGGCAACAACCGCTCGGGGCCAGATGGAACGAAACCACGTCGTCCACCGGGACTCTGGCAACGCGCTACAAGCTTCCAGTAGCTCTCGCCTTGTCTCTCGTTTTTTTTTTTTTTTTTTTTTTCCCCTCTTTTTTTTTTATATCACACTCGCCCTGACCCCGCATTCCGCCATACTGGGCGAACAAACTCCACCGAACTCTCGAACACCATCCAATTTTCATATTTTATTGCTTTTTCGTTCACCATATTTTATTATCTTTTCTTTTATTAGTTTTTCATACTTTTATATTCAGACCTATTTTTCTCTTCTCTCTCTATATATATATATATATATGGATATATATAAATGTATTGTCTACAGAAATGTGCCTATATCTGTGAATCTTGTAGCAGATTCAAGACTGAAGCGTTTAATTTACCAACTGAATAGGTGTGTGTATAAAAGTTTGATCGTATCATCGCAAGCACAGAACCTCGCTCGCGTCATCGTAAATAACAACAAATTTGAAACATTTACTAAAATGCTGATACAGCAACGGGCTGCAACTGCCTAGCAAGCAGAATTAAGTTGACTCGCGAATTAATAGCCGCATAGATAGCAATATACCTAGCTAACCCTGGGTATATCTACAACGTATATCCGCGAACAGACGTAACGTATCCGATATGCCTGTCAAAATTCAAACTTGTTCTAAGCTCCGGGGAAACTTCTCGAAACGGTGCAGAATCCACGGGGTAGATATTAGTTTGCTATTCATCGAGGTCCGGTAAGAGGAAACCTCCGCCAAGGATGAGAACTGAAGGATAAGGGATGAGGGATGAGGGATGAGGGATGAGGGATGAGGGATTACTCGGCCGAGTCAGCGGACTTCGACGTCGGCGGGGGCGTAACAGTTAGCTTAGGATCGTTCGCACGGCTTATCTTAAATTTATACTCGACCAGTTTCGCTGCCCTCTCACTGTTTGGTTCACTATACCCATAGTTAGCGGCCGGTATACTCGAGTATTTATTCCAAGATCATCGGGAGATGAAAAAAAAAAGAGAAGAAAGAAAGAAAAAAGGATCTCGGAATAAAATTGTAGAGAAAAAAAAGAGAAAGAAAACTTGTAGTGCGAATATAATTATTATCGATGTTATAACGACGAGACGAGTCATCTTCCGAGCGATGAAGAGTTTGGTTTACTTGATGTATTATAGAAGCGGAGGTAACGAAAGTGTTTTGATAATACGATGCCTATAAAACGCATCGAACGAGCCACTTAACGTATACCATCGTCACCGAGTCGGAGGATGAAGAGAAGCTGAAGCTGAAGCAGAAGGAGAAGCAGAATAAGGAGGCGACACCGGCCTCGGAATTAATGACCAACGACACAAATTGGACGCAGGGCCTAGGAACGACGTGATTACGAGGTAATCAGAATTAATTAAGTGCCGTAGCATGCACGTCACTACTTCGTTATTATGACACGTCGAGTGCGCCCGCCAACCTCGCATCTCGCCCTCGTCCTCGGAGATCCGGGACTCCCCAGGGTGTCAGGGTGGCGGCTACCTGACCAACGATATTATATGTACGACCACGCGGCGCGTACATAGGGCCAATTTCATTCTCTTATAGAAATAACAAATTATTCTAACCGTATATGTATATCCGCTTTTTATTGCTTGGACAAATTCGTCGGGATTAATAAAGCACTAAAATCAGAGACGGGAGGCATATAAATATACGCAAAAATAAAGCTACCCCTATAGGAGATTTTTACGCATCGTATAAGAGGAGGCGAATTACAAAAGATGTCGAGTATAAGAGAAGAAATAGGAATACAAATGAGTAGAACAAGAAGAACAAGAAGAAGAAGAAGAACAACAACAACAAGAATGGTAATAAGAAAAATGCCGTAAACCGGAAACGGTAGTGGGAATGGGAATGGGAATGGGAATAGGAATAGGAATGGGAATAAGACGATTGGGTCGGTAAGTTTGTGAGTCGAGGGGAACGAGCCGTGTCCACTTGTTAAGGACGATTACAAGTCCCCAGCGGCCAGTCCGCCTGGCAGGAACGAGTTCCCCAGGGGGCAACCCTTAGAGTAGATTACGTCAGCCGGTAAACCGGGTCCCGCTCGTTACCAGACGCTAGCTGGTGGCTACCAGCTACCCGCCGGTTTTACTGACCTCGAAAAATAACTCGCTAATAAAAGAAAGAAAGAAGAAAAGTATGAAGAAACGAAAAACAAAAAAAAAACAAAAAAAAAAAAAGAACCCCCACGAAGAATGAAAAAAAAAAGGGAGTGAAGTTTTTTTTAAATAACTCAGCACCCAACATACGATGAGGAAAATTGACACAATGTAACTACTACTCCCTCGCTACTCCGGTGATATATGACCTCATCTCTGCACCCCTGCCTCTTTGTCACCCTCGGCGTCAGGGTAATGAACACTCTGTCCTGCGGGTCACCACTACAATTATTATTTTGCCGGGGCTCGACGGGGCAGGCAGCCTCCTAGACGATTCGAGGATGGCGGTTGTAGGGACTCCATCTTCTTGTTCCTCCTCGACGACGGTCTCAAACCTCTTCGGTTGACCCGGGAGCTCACCTCTCGAAAGCCTTGTTAGCGTATGTCTGCTATAGGTATGCGCCAGTGCTAGGTATTTCGAGGTGACGTCTTATTTAATTAGACCTACTTGAACGACTTTGTTATACACTGGTTTGTTCCACTGAAGAACAGAGCCTCGAGTCTAAGCAAGGGATGCGGGAATCCGCGCGATCCTTGAAGGTGGGGTATAGGACAGATTAGAGAGTTGTTTTAAAAATTCACGTTACCGCAGGGAATCCCTACCCTGTTACGGGAGCTGGGTAGCCCTTTGAAGATACGGTTTTTAATTTTCGAGGACAAAAAAAAAAAGAGAGAACGAACAAAAAAATTAGAGAAAATGAAAAAAAAAAAACTACCCAACTTTATTAATAAATTCAGACTGTTACGATCCGTCCAATAACGAAGTACCTTAATATTTATACGACGCTTGGCTTCACTCCCCTTCATCCCTGGCCCAACCACCCATGGTTAACGCGAGGGTGAGTTGGCGCTGGTTCATCTCGTGTATATTGTGCAGCACGCCGGGATTCAACGGACGGAGAGGACCCTCGACGGTGTATATGTATAGGTATACCTGTACTATATAGTAGCTAACGTATGTAACTGTAAAGGTGAAATATACGTAACAACGTATATAGCGAAGCAAACTTGCAGGTACAGAATTTTTTATACCCCGCATTCTTCGGGTTAGAAAGTGCGCGTCATGGTGACTCGTGAAAAAATTTTCATACCACATGGGGCGGTGGCGAAGAAGATAAACGGGAGATAAAATCGAAAATGAAAACGCGGAAAGAAGAGATGGAGCGAAAGAGTATACATGTAGTGATGAAAAGATAGGCTTTGAAGGAAACACGGAATCCGTTGAATTCTTAAAATTTTTTACAATCTTACCGCGAACTGGAGATCCGCTGTCTCGCGGTAGATACACGCCTTCTGACGGCGAGACACCTAGCTTGGAAAAAGCTATACGAGGTCGTAACGCGCCCGTCGGTACCTAGGAAAGACGACAAAGACGACTAAGACGACGCCTAATTAACGTGAGGTGGGCTATGCGACGATGTCACGTGTCGACGACGGAAGAAGGATTCTCAAGGAACCCCGTTCCATGGCAATTAGACGATGTCACTTCGCCCCAGCTTCCCCTGCAGGCTACAACGTCGCGCGATGTATATACGACTATATATGGCTGTTTTATTCATGGGGTGCCAATGTGTGTCAGAAAGATCGAAGACCTTTGCTTTTCTTGTAGATAAATATCTCACGTGTATGGATTTATCGTTCAGAGTCATCCATTGAAAACGGAGATCTTGAACTTAAACCGAAGATCCTTTTCCCTTATACACTTTTTATCTCATTCTTCTTCACCCCTTCCAGCCGCCCCAGTCTTTCCCCTTCCATTTTCCACTTGGGCCCGACGCGTAGCATCTAATTCTGCAAAGTGGTACCTAAGCCTGCTATATGCAGCGCGAAAGCTGAAATCCGATACTAGCTAAGTAAAGGGGGGATCTGTCATTCAGAACCTTAGACATTTCGCATGAAGATCGATGCTGATGCTTTGGCAAATATATTCCCCTTATTTAAAATCCCATATATACCAACCCGCTCTTGCAAAGGTCCGCTTTTATACGCTCACTGTTTTCATCCCCTTTCATATATATCCCGTTCTATGGGCCAAATGCCAAGTTTAAATTTGTCACGCGATTTTTTACTGGATCGACTAGAACTAACGAAAGATGAGAAAAATTATACAGTTTCGGGGATAGGGTAAAATAAATCAATGCGAAATATACGAGGAAAATAATTGGTTTTTAGGGGGAAGGTATATAGTTGCCTGGAAACATTTTTGAGGTAGGTAACAAATACCTGACCCCTGCAATTCCAACGATAAAGTTTCAAATTTCTATCGAATTAACAACGATTTTTATTCCACCTCCCTGAACGTAATGATGTGTAGGGAATAAAGAGAGAGTGGGAAATAAATTCTGTTCAAATTGACGAGAATATAGAAAAGAGGTGCGGAGCTGGCGGGATTACGCCAAAGGCACGCGTAAGCTTTCTCTGCACGGTGCTTTTTCAACGAGATAAATTATTTTCATATTTTTGGTTACCCTGGAACCCTGGAATCCTGGAATCCTGGAAACCCGCCCCAAAAACCTCACTCACTCACGCGTCCAAGCCCACGCCCTCCGATAGCAGAGTAGCGAAAAAGAACAACCTCGAGCCGGGCCTTAGGCGTTCGTTATTTAACGCGAAATAAAAATAAATTTCCAACCCCGAACCGAGCTCAAACCATCCCAAGGCGCGATATAGGTTAGTGTAATTTCTGACGTCGAACCATCTGGCTGCCAGGCACCCCGTACACTTGCTCGCGTCTGCCTTACATGGTAAACTTTCGCTTCTCCCCTAAGAGAATTTCGTGTCTTACCAATCTCGTCGACATTCTAATGCCTCGCGAGCAGATTTTTATAAAAATAAAATACACCGCTTAAACCGTGTACGCGTTTATCGTTTACCTACACCCTTAGGCTATACATGCGAACACGGTGGCTAAAATCCCTCCGATTTATGACGAGTATTAATGGTTTTCTTCAGCGTGATTTCCGACCCCTAATAATAAAAATGAAGGAAGAAGAAAAGAGGAGAACAAAATGAAATTGTAAAATTGACTTCCGTCGATATACACGGGGCTATCGACTGTCGGAACACCGGGACAAAAGTTAGGGGGTGCCGGGCGTCAGTATAAAGTTGATCCGGGTGAGTGGCTGAGGTAGCCTTAAGACGAGGTGAGGAGTGAGTGTTTGTTGAGGGTGAGAAACGAGGGCGAGTTCGAGGGCTAAGGCGAAGGCGAGGGACGCCCTTCGCGTTAGTAGACGATAAACGTCCGAGAATTTCGCGCGTTCCTTTTCCAAGGGTAAAATTAGAGCCTCCTTGCCTCCCGCGGCTGAGGGATAAATTTAAAACTGTTTGAGGGAAGGGTGCATAGGGTTGCCGGCAACCCGGCAATTGGTAGGTTGGTAGTTAGCTACTTGTACAGAGGCGTGTATGTGGCAGGTATAACTCCGCAGATACACGCTATCCAAATTTAATTCACATACACCAACCCTCGCTCCTACGAAATTATGCTCTAGGTATGGAACGCCGCGTGTCCTCCGTGCATCGGAAAGACTTTTATTATTCATTTACATACGGCTGACTATAACGTGGCAAATTAACCGCAGTGCTTGAATCGCAACCAATTCTGCCAGACAATCGAAGACCGACGATCCGATCTGTATATTTGCGATTGGCGATAATGCCGAGTAGTTTATGCAGGAGTGAACTATCACAATTCGCTTGAACCAGTAGATTCCTGAAAGTGTTACGTTCTTCACGCGGTTTATTAATATTTAGTCAAGTTTTAGCAGAATTGAATTGTTGAATTTAATCCACTCTTTAACGATGAATAATGGATGAAAAATTTCCCGTTCAATTTTACCTCGCCATATTTTATTCAGACTGGTCGGATTTTTTGATGAATAGAGAAATATGTGGCTGCAGAGTATAAAGCGGTTTAAAAACGACAGAATTAAAATATAATATAACCATTTCACAGGCTATTGAAGAATATCTATGGCGTGTGGTGCAGCGAGGTAAGAAGAGAGTCAGGGAGAATTGCGGAGAATTGCGGAATCTCGTCGCTTCCTAGCTCCTCGAATAAGTCTCGGCGGTTTGAACCACGTCTCGCATTATGAATACGTCGCTACGAAACTAGAAGGCAAACCGAAACCAGCGCTGACGGTACCGCCAGAAACAGGACCAGCACCATTCATCAAAACCAGCCCATCCGTCTACTAGGCATATACGTATATATACTAGTAGTCGCCTTCTTCTTCCACCACGACAGTCCCTCTCTGCACCCCCGCCGTCAGCCGTACCCGAAATGCCATCCCCCATTGATTAATCGAACCTAGGCATGTCGGGACTCGGCAACACCCTCCATTTCCTCCCCAAACTCTCCTCTATCTGCCGCCCTCATACCTCCCAACTTCCTTTACCCTGGTGCCTCACCGTTCCCGTAGGACATAGGAGAATCGAGGGGATGATTTGCCCCGAGTATTGAAGAATATTGACTGGCACGAGGCGACGGGCCCCTCTATGCTACGATAGTGTTGTTGCTATTCTGAGCGTGTTCGAATTAGAAAGCTTTTTTTGTGACTGACTCTTATTGTTGGTTCGTGTACGGAGAGGGACCCGAAAACGGACGGAGAAATTTCAGACGCTTTTTTTCTGCCAAAGAAATAGGTCGATCTAGTAGAGGAAATTTACGGGGACGATCATCCCTCTTCACCCCAAACCCTGAAGCCACGACGTCACCCTGCCTATCATCAACTAGGAACCTATAAGCGGAGCTCCGTGATCGTTACACCTATATCCATCCCGTACCTATATACCTATCTCTGCCTTTGAGGTAGACGACTCTTTAGATTTTTGGTCGCTAGTCAAAGTCGACTACAAAATGTTAGAAGTAGTCCCCGGGCTTCGCTCTATACTTTGCCAAGTTTTAGGAGAAAAATTCGCGAAGGGCTATCGGGTAGAAAATTTTGGTCGGAAATTTCAGGAACCGATTCGTCCTTGAAGCTGTGATCGGGTTGTTCGTAGAATGGAAACAATGCGGCGGGTTGCCAACGCCGAGTTCCATACCGAGGCTTCGGAATTCTCGGGTTTGAGGTGACGGCCTGGCGGTAGTTTGCGGGGAAAATTCATTCAAGGCGTCGGCATGGAATTCAATCATTATGCGAGCTGAAAGCTGCCCGACTAACTTCCCTGGACCATACCGGAGGAGAACCTCGAACACGAAGCAGAATATCATGTGGTTTGGGGAAGTTATTAACAACTGGTGGTGTGTAACAGGTTAGGCTTTCGCAGGTACCCGGAGGGTCGTGCTCCGAAGAATGTTGAAAAATGTGGAGCGAAATAGTCGGGATAATTTTAGCCTTCAAGACCAACTTGACCCTGACCTTAGCTCGGAGAATATCGAGGAAAGGATGAAAAAGTAAGGAAAAGGGACGCCCGTCCGCTTAGGTGTTGTCGGTCGTAGTACGACGAGAGCTGAGCTATCAAAACGGAAAATATCCTGATGCCCGGGGCGTCACTAGTGGTTGGAAAACCCGGCGGTAGAGTTTTGCTCGGTAATGGGAAAGCGATCGGATCATCCACCGTCGGAATTGTGTGCTTTAAGATCCGTGCCACCCTGAGATCGGTTTACCACGATAGGAGTTATCGACTTCACCCTGAACGCTGAGCGTTGAGCATATCACAATTCCCTAACCCTGTGGCGAGCAGGAGGGTATGGGTGTGTATGCTTCCTAGTCGAATCGTTCGAAATATGGAAGAATTTGAATAGCAGGTAGGTCCTCCTTGATTTTCGATCCAACACTTGTATAGTCATCGTCTTGGAGGCCACCGAAAATTTAGAACAAAGGATTTTCGAGGTGAAATTCTTGAGATACGAAAGACAGTTCTCATTTCGCGTCTGACAAAAGAGCAGAGAGAGAGAGAGAGAGAGAGTAAAAGCGAGAGACGAAGAGAGCGGAAAACGGATAGTCGATTTCCAATTAAAAAGCAATATCACGGAAATATCTATAAACACTCCATTCTGACACAATCAGTCTGGTCCACCGACGAAACTAATCCTTTAGCACGCGGCTGATACCCCGCGATATCACTTCCTTCGCTTCATTTCTGCAGCACTACGTTGCTACACGCAGGTCCCACCGCACATATTCACCTACACTATACGCCATCGTGTAGAGAAAATTGATCAATGATACGCGAAGACCAATTTTCGTTATCCCGTGTATTTTAAAACGAGTCGAGCTACGAGTGCAGTACGTAGTTAATAGCTAAATTGAAAACCGAAATGTTGAAATGGGAGTACGGAATTATTTTTCGATTGTCTATTTTCAAAAATGGAGTGACGCGATTAATGGCTACTTTATTCTTATTCTTATTCTTAGTTATAATTTCATTTTAATCGTAGGATAATTAATAATCCTGTATACGTCGTCAAGACGATCAACGAAGGACCTAGCCCACTAGAGCAGCCAAGACCAAAACCGGAGTACTCCTAAGGGCGTGCTGAAAGGTCCAAGGACTCCCTTCATTTGTCACTGTCCTCGACAGACGCCCCGCAAAATCGACCCCCCATTCTCCCTCTCGGCCTGTTCCATTTCGCAACCCTATTTCTCTCTCGATCTCTTTCTCTCTTTTCCTGTTTCTCTCTCATTTTCTTCCATCCCCCAGCCTCCCCCATCGCCGATATTATTTATATTTTATGATAATTGTACGCGTTGAAGAGAAGCAGGAAGGTATACTGCAAGCGAGCGATCCGTCGTCAATAATTTTTCACGTCAACGGCCAGCATTACCATCTACCATGAGCGACAAAGAAATGGTTTCGAGAATCCATCCGGAATATATTTCAAGAGGCGATAGTTCAGACACCGTTTATGTTAATGCCGATGCTTCTTCCCTGGTTATAGATCTGTCTTAACGATCTTGCGAGTCAAATCTTATCGACTATTCCGATTCCACGCCGCAAGACACTGACTCATCGTATTATAATTTTCGACAGTTTAGAGTCTCGATTCTTCAATCTAAACCATAAATTCTACCCTCACCCACATATCGTTCAAGATACCTCCTGCATGGCTTCGAGCCCGCAATATTAAATGGTTGAAAAAATTCTACCCCTACCTGGTTTAGCCCGGGGCTGAACGGTTAACCGCGATTTCGAACTGGAAAGAAATCAGAAATCAGAGTCGAAAAACTGTACAGACCCATTTCCCCGATGCCCGAGTTAGTTCGTGCCAGGAAACCGCCGGCGGCGGGAACACCGCGGGGATAGCTGCAGCCCGTTATCGCGAGTTTTCCGACTTTTCCGCGGGTGTTAATTACCACGGGGACGAGGATGGAAGAGAAGAGAGGAAAGGGGCGAAGGTGTATCCGGGCAGCGATAGGCGAACTCTTGGGGAAGCGGTAACCGGGTAAAGGGGGTAAAGGGGGCGAAGAGGGGATGGGGTAGGGTAGCGTAGGGTAGGGTAGGGCGGTGCGCACGTGGGCAGGAGATAACATTTTCAATTACCTACGGGATGTGACGTAGTTATACGAGTTGGCTGTACAGCTAGGTGGTTGCTGCGGAGTCGACGGTGTACCACACTCTTAAGGTACGATCAACCAAGACTCAAACTATGAAGAGGATGTTGTCGTGTGCTCTCGCGAGATAAGTTAAACCCGATTAGCGCCTCGTTTACGCAAAGTCGTTCGAACTACCTCTTCTTATACATATACAGTAGTTATCCGCTAGACTTTCGACTCGACAAAAAAGTAGAAATTTTCTTTTCCTTTCTCTTTCCTCAAGGAATAAAAAAACCTCACCAAAAATTTCGTCGAGGGCAAATGATAACAGGATTGGAAAAATAAATGATAAGATGATCGTCAGCTATTGACACGCTCATCTTACAATTAGATAACAATCAGCGAAGCGCGACGCGATGGTACGTCGCGATCTAATTAATGCTGATCCTTGATACCTAGGAGTAATTGAGGCTTCTACGCTTTGACAGATAATCCTGGAGGTGGTAGCCGGGTCGTGGTAGATCGTGGTGGGTGGGGGTTGAAGAGGAGGGACGCTCTGCTTATTTCACGCCGACTGCTTCGAGATGCATTCCACGATGATGGTGGAGCTTGCCGAAGATATAAATCAAATATGGGCGTCTACCGGCTCAAGCTGTGAGTTTTCGAGCGTTAAGCTGCAACGTTCAAAGTTCAAAGTTCGAAGTTGAGAGTTGAAAGTTCAGAGTTGAAAGTTGGAGGCACCAGCTGTGTAATTCGATGTCCGAACGCGAGGTGTGTTATATTACTCTCTACCACCCTCTTTCTCTTCCATTATTTCAGCCCCTTCAATCTCTCTTACTCCTTTCGCACGATTGGTATAGATACTTCGATAGACCGCAGGATCTATCTACCCACCCGATACTTACAAACTATATGAATACACACTTCACCGGTGTGTAGGCACATATCTAGCTTTGAACGAATTTAGTTTCTTTAGAATAGAAATTTACACAGCAATTTTTTCTCTCCCCTCATCTTTTGACAAACGCTCTGTACTTTTTCTATTTTTTTTTTTACTATCGTACGTAAAAATACGATAGGGCTCATTTCTGTATATATGCATTATGTATACTTTACGTATCGCGTCATGGATGGATGTTAGTTGCCGACAACTATCTCGCGTCAACCGAAAGTTTTCTTCGATTACCAAGTTTCACTCGTGAACTGACTTTTAAAGAATCTCGACTAGCATTTAATCACAAGTTTACTACTTTTAATCGATATATACGGAATAGGATAAGAAAAAACGGGAGGCAAAAGGGATTGAAAAAAAGCAGGGATCCATCTTCTGTTCGAGACAGCAAAAGAGAGACGAAATGATCCTCGCTAACGATCTTTTGTTTTCAAGGCAGCGCAACGATTTTTCTTCGATTAAATAGCTGCTGCTTCTCTCTCCTGGACCGTTCTTTCTCCCGTCACCAAACCTCCGGCATCCCTTTGCTCGCCCTCACCCATACGCCCACGGCAAAGTAAAGGATATACTTCTTCTCCGTCTGATTCTTCTTCTTCTTCTTATTTTTTTTATTCCTTTTTCTTTTTCTACTTCCTTTTTCGTAGAGGCTGCTGCTTGTGACGTAATATTTATCTCCTTAACGGTGCGATTATATTGTAAAAACTGTACGGCGAGAAATAAAAAATAAAAAATTAAAAAAACAAGAAGAAGAGGGAGAAGAAAAAAAGTGGAGAAACTCCCTCGCGCAATGACATAGCGAGATATTATAATGTAATTGATTTTTGTTGGCGAAAAATAATCCCAGGGATGAATGAGAGGTGAGGATGAATAAAAACAGAAGGGATATAATAAATGGGCATCGGGCGGGTCTGAAAAGTCCGAAGGGGATGGCGGAGCGGGTGAAACACGCGTCCTACCCAAGAATAAATCCACCGTTCTGTTCTCGTATAAGGGAGGAAAAGGGATGGTGTATATATATGTATAGGGGCGGCGTTTCTTCAACTTTCTTCCAACAATTTCTCGTAGCAGTTTCTTTCTTTGGAACTCCCTCCGTTTCCTTCGATCTAGGATATATATTTCTCGCGTATAGCTGCATCCGCTCGCGTTCTCCCTGTCCCACGGAATGGAATCTTATAGTTCTTTTAATCGAACGAATTTCGTACGCTTCCGAGGATAAAACTTTTAAAAACCTTCAACCCATATGCGCTCATCAATCTCGCTTACCATTGCGTTACGCCGACATATCTGGAGACTTTGAGACTTGCCAATCTCCAGAATTTGTATCGCCGAATAATTGACTCGGAAGTTTTTTCCTCACTCCGAATGATATTTCCACTATTTCAATTGCTCGACATGATACAAATAAGATTTTCACAAAATTATACACCGTCACGTTTACAATTCACTATGAGAGAGTTTCTACTCCGTAATTTATTTCCTAGAGGAAGTAATGGCTCTGGTCGTTTCCTGAAACGACTCAGTCGATGGCTACGATTTAACGGGTCTGGCTATTCGAACTTGAAACTATTTGTCAGCGGTAGGCTAGTCCTGACCGATCTGATCAAACTATTCGAATCAAACTTGAAGAAAGGAAATAAACACTTAGGTCCGATCATTGTAATATCCATACGATTTAACCAAATAAATCAGCAGCCTAAAAATATGAAATTAGACTCAAAACGAATTCAACACCGAATATCAGATGACCAATTGTGTTACGATGATATTAGGATTGCGGGATTAAAAAATGGCGTAAAATCAAATGTAAAAGATAAAAAAAGTGTATTAAAAAAGACGAAAAACGATTGACAATTATTTTGCCCGGTGTTCACCGGACGGAGAACACCCGGGTAAACGAGCTGTATCTAGGCAGGTGTATCTAGCTCTGCAGCCCACTGACCACAAACGTAATTACCTTTGTTCGGTGCAGAAATTGTAATGGCTCTGCGTGATCCGCTCGATATGTGTATCGGTTCTCCTACTGGTTCTACGTTTCCTATTTGCTAGCTGCATTCGAAATCTAATGCATTCCTACAGCCACAGCCCTCCGGATGCACACGCAGCCCGGCATTCTACCAGCATACGTATACTAGGATGAAGTTGTGCCAGGGCTAAAGCCCGGAGGGTAGAGAATCGAGACTCGAGAGTCGAGAGTTGAGAGTGCACGAGCGAGAGAGGATAGATAGAAATTTCGGGTGGGGCAGATCTGCATATTTAGCCAAGGGTCGCATCGAGGCCATTGGAATTGCAAAATTGCAAATTGGAGTTGCTTGGGACATTGTTCAAAGTTTTCAAATTAACTGTTCGAAATCAACAACGTTCTGAAAATGATGAATTTAAATTTCATAAACGCCCCCCCTTCCCATCTCTGTCTCTCTCGCTCTCCCCACGATCTCTCACACACAGCGGAGATAAATCGTTAATGAGTGATTCTACGAATGGACAAATCGTGTGACTTTCCTTCGCACAATACGCTTTCTTCCACTTCGTTCCTTTTCGTGAGAAAATCAAGCCACGTGGGAAAAGATGACGAGGCGAGATGCAGGTGTCAGGTTAATGATCAATAATGAAATTCATTTGTGGCAGAGTATGCAGGCAGGTAGACCAGCTGCCCTGTATACCTGTAGCACCTACGTGTAGAGAGATTGACGTTAATAATGAAGAGCAGCTGGATAAGCGAGCCATGGAGCTCGTGAGCACGCCGGCTCCCGGCAACCCTTGCGAATTATTTATCAGCCTAAAGGTCGTGCCTAAATATACATCTTGCGGGCGTCGGCATCCGGGCCAATTTCCACTTTGCTACATTTTTTAAGAGTCTCAAATTATTTCCTGGTTCTTCGCTGTCCGCGGGTGTTTCAAGCCTGATCGCAAGCTCGGGGATATTCCTCACCAGACGCGGAATGATTGACTATTGAATCGATGAATCGAACGATAATCCATCGTGGATAATTTCCTGGCTTGGGTTCACCGCGAAGATCGAGGATTAAGGAAACATACGCGAGTGAAATATTCAAGCAACGCTTCGACCCGTACCTATGTAAAGAAAGTTATGTAGTTATACGTGACTCGACACGATCATTTGCAACGAAGCTCTTGAAAGGCTGCATTTCTATGTGATGGAATCCGATATTTGCGCCGATGTAAGTATACCTCATCCCTTCATTGCTTTACCAGTCGTTTCATCATTCCTTTCACGTATTTTTTACTACCTGTTGGTTGCAGTTCGCGAAAGATCGCAGACTAGCTGCAATACTCACATTTATCTAGCCTCCGCGGTGCTTTGACTCGAGTACCTTACAACCGCATAGCGAAATGTAGACTAGGAAAGAAAACTTAGAAAATATATTCAATATTAGGATATTTGGTCGCTGGTAGTAGCAGATATGGAGCCGAAGCAGCGTATGAAAAGCAGGTAGGAGTTATAAGGTACAAGCTGGCTGCTGATTCAATATTCGTTTTGCCCTGGCATAACTTTCCATTTGCATCTCGAGCCGCCACCCTCCCTTCCGTGTCCTCTGTCGGGGTAGGAAGTAGGGGCTGGCCGCTAGATGCCGACATGTGTTGTATAATATTGAAATATTTTGATACCCGAAGAAATACGCTCCCGGATATTGTGGGATATTAAATTGGATTTATGTTACTTATGCAGTTAAAGGGAATTCTTGGAAATCTGAAAAGTTGATATTGGAAATCGTAAGCTGCTCGATTTATGTCTTGGCGAGGTTACAATACACGTACCTACTGGTATTGTTGGCTGGGTATACCTACGTACGTCTTCTCTTTTTTATTCTTACCCCCGCAATCAGCGCTTTCAATAGCATCCGGCGTAAGTATGTCACGTTTCGCGAGAACTCCCACCCTGCGAAATCTCTCAGGCAGACAAGAGGGTTTGAAATTGATAAAAAAATGAAATAAAAAACAAAAAATAAATGTACAAAAATTATAAAAATCTATATATAAAGACCTGTCGCTAAATAGGTATAGGTATAGGTATACAGGGTCGCGAATTCAACGAGACATTTAATAAGAGAACGAGCGGATTTATCAACGTGGTAAATTGATAGCCCAGGACTCAGGAGAGAGAAAAGTCGAGTAAGGTTTGGACCAGGCCGGGGAGGTCCTTCCCTCGGATAAACGACTCGCTATTTGTTTCGAGCGCAAATTGGCCTCGGTTTCTCCTTTGAGCTTGCGGCCCATGTTATAGCGAGAAAGAAGGGACGAAGTACGGGAGAGGAGAAAGAGTTAGAGTATCAAATGAGGCTTGCGGTCCGCGTTGAGGCACCCATTTTTTATAGACGAACGGTTCGTTAAGCGACCCGTGGATAGAGTCGCCAATTTGCACGAGTCGCGATTACCAAACGGAGACAACGATTTTACGTGAAAGAAAAAGAATGAAGAATAAAAATAAATAACAATAAAACGGGATGAAAAAAACCAAAATCTGAACGCTTTATCGTCACACATGTATCCGGGTAGCAACTTCCGGCGCACTCGGGACCGGAAGGAAAATGGCGGCGGCAACAACCGCTACCAACGGACCCGCAGTCACCCTTGGCACCCGTGTGCTACTCTGATGAAATATTAGCAGAAAAGGGGACCGGCAGATCTCTCGCGGGAAATAATCGCAAAAATCTCCGTCAGATTTTTCCGTCTCTCTTCCAGGCTCGGTATGGTTTTCCCTGTTCATTCTCACCCCTAGTCAAACGCGAGGAAGAGAGAAACGGACTAGTCCCACCCGCAGGAAGTCCGACGAGTATCGTCCGCCCAGGTACCTATCATACATTATACAACACATACACCTATATATATATACATGAAAAATTTAAGGGTTATCATATCAACCCGACCTGACGCTATGTAGGGGAAAGAAAGCTGACGGTATAACTGCAAGAGGTAGACGCGGCTGCACGATGAATTCTTTATATACTGAAGCCAGTGCCTATGTGTATGCCTATATAGATGTATCTGCTGCTCGCCTTTTTCCCCAGGTCAACAAATTAATTTCACCTTAGGAATTACGATCTAGTCAGAAAATAATGGTGCGAATAATAATAACCATTTCAAATCTTGATATGATTTTTAGTTAAAAAATAAGTGAGTTTGAGAAAAAAATAAGTTCGAAGGGAGGTAGAATTTATCTCTACAGGGAATTGTTCAGCTCATGATTACTGGCGCATCTCTGTCCGAGAATGAGTGAAGAACGTGAGTCGCTTAATCTGCAGCTTGTACAGCAGTAAGAAAGAGCGATGGAAGACTTGTGATACCTGAGCTTGTAACCGCGGGTTATCTCAGGAGATAAAACTTAGTCTCAACAAACTAGAGCAATTTGCAGAATATAGTATACCTACGTGTCGAACGACAGGGCGCTGATGTTGGATGAGAAATTTTCGTCCAAGTAGGTTACCGACTCTGTGCATGGTTCAAACGTATGGTGATTATTTGACGTAACGTGAAACGTATACAAATATGTAATATAAACGTCACAGTTTAATTAAACATTCATATCTGTTAATTCCACGTTACTCTTTGAGCAACTGCAACTCTACCCCCGGGCGTACGTTCGATGAATCAAATAAAGTGATATTATTAATGAATATTTCACGTGTTTGTCGAAAATTTGTGGGAAATTGGTGAAATTTGACGGGAAGAGAAATATTTATCCGACTGTTAACTTCAATTAAAAATCAAAGGCTTTTCAGCATAACGACTGCGTTCAACAAGTGTAATACTGTACGTATAATTGATCTCGATTCTTTGACTCGAAGTTATGGAACTCTGATTTCCGCGGACACTAGGAATCCAACTCTTTAATAATCCACATCGTATCAATATTTGACATTTGGAATGCTCCCTAATGGAAGGCAAGCAGTAGCTCGTGTCGCGAGGGTGAGCTGCCGGAACGAGTTCGCGAAATCGAATGGGCTTTCGAAGATTAAGAATAATGTTATTTCTGCGTACAGCTACCGTACGTAGGGAGGTAGCTGGGTAGATATACCTAACCGCAAGTGTTGGGGCGCACGTATATCTATATTCTATATCCATGGTTGCGTAGAATTGGGCAATGTCGTGGGTTAGTTATTACGAAATAAAGGAAATTCCCTTGAAAATTGCGAACCGGGGTTACGGGGGATAAGAGAAGAAAAAAAACTGAGCCTGCGGTACGGCCGTGCCAAGATTTCAACCCTGGAGGAGGAAGAGCCGAGCGAAATTGTTGCGGAGAATGAAAATCTCGCTATCTAACCCGTAATTCGAGGCCCCCAAATGTCACTGCCGCGAGCAATGCAGCCCAGACTATTGAATTTCAACCTCATCTGCGTTAGCCTCGAATATTTCGAGTCCATTTCCTCAACTGCGACGTTCTACTTTCAATCTTATTTCGCGGTACGACTTGATTACGAGACTTTACCCTACAGCGCGGAAACGCCGGGCCCACTTACCGCGTGACATGTAACTCCTGGGTCTACTAAGACGATAACAATTTCTCCAGACGATTTCGCGACCGAGTTATACGACTGACGATCCTTTCTTCCTAATTAACAATTTCTCCTTCCCTTCACCCTTCTGTCCACTCGACTTTATCTTCCGAAAAATTAACATTCTTTTTATACCTGTAGCTCAAGTATATTCTACTCAACGAATTGAGGAAATCGCGAGACAGACATAATTAAGCATCGGTATTCTCCCCTCGTTAAAAATATCCAGAGATTAATGTTTGCTATAAAATTCATCAAAAAAAAAAATGGTAATTATCGTAATAATCAAGAAGTCAGATTTACGCAGAACAGCGTTTAAATTTTCATTCACAAAACGTTATTGGTTATTTATTTTTCGAATAAAGTAAAGTCAGTTTTGCAGTTGTGCTCGCACCCTGCTGTCGACTGGCTAAAATGATTGTTTGCAGATTTGAAGGTAAAAAATTGATACGCACAATTTCAAACGCGTTTAAATGAACCCACAAATTTGACTTTTATTCGTCATACGAATACCGGTCAAAATTGGTATTTGAAGCTGATACGAGCGATTCGGCGTCGCATAGTCGGACATTCGATACAACTAACAGCAGATTTTTAGAACGAAAAACGCCGTTAATTACACAGCAAAATGGCCTCGGTAATTAATCTGTTTTCGAAATATGAAACTGAAGCGTGTTCGAAAATGGGAAACAATGATTCTGCTCGGCATAAAGTTCGTCGAAAATGTTAGCAGCCGAAATTCAATGTTCTTTGTCATCATGCAGCGAACATTCCCCATAATCTAGCCACTGTGCTACAGAAACTACCACGTCCTAGTGCCATTTAGATAAACTTGTAATCTAGCTCGAGACGTTGAGAACGTTGCCTCGGGTGAAATATTCTCTCGCTGGTACTTTTGGTTTGCTATATTCCTCCACGGCGATGGGTATAACGAGAAAACACCCGCTTCATCAACAGAACGACCTCCGATTCTTCCTTCCCACGCAACTCGACATTGTGGCTGATAATTATTTCGTATAGATTGGTAATAAGAGGAAGAAATTTCAATCGAGTTTAAAGATCGTTCAAAAAATCACACAGACAGTACTATTCATAGATTTCAATTTCTCTTATTGTTCTTCGACAGGACAGTGCTCCAACGATAATCATTTTTCATTTACTCATTCAGTTGGGTTCCTTTTCGTGAGAAGTTTCTACCCGTTGCTAGTCAAGCCGATGGGTGGTACGTCGGTGAAACTAATATGCGTGAAGAATCACCGTCGTATTTCTAGGAGCCAAGTAAAACGGCTTCGTCATAAGCGACCATGCAAGAGCTGGTAGAGGAAATATATCAAGGAAGATGAGATCGAGAGAGTCGCCTATGAAATTGCCTCATTTATTTTTTACTAGCCGAGAATCTATTCGGCTAGATAAAATAAGAATGAACAAATCCATAAAAAAATATGAGGAATTTCGATGATTAATAGAAAAGTGGTTGAGGTCAAGAAGAAATTGGCGTTTAACGAGACACGCGGGTTGAGTGTTAACTACCTTTCTGGGCTCAGTTTACGGCATAATGCCGGGTTAACTTTGATTGCAACGAATGGGCGCGTGGAAACGCGTCAAAACTAAGAGAGGCCTGGGTTCTATACTAGGTACTAGTAGGCAAGCTCAAGAGTTGGCGCTAGAATGCAGGGAGAACTGGATATTACGAAGGGTTACCTTATAACTTCTTATAATTACCTGACTCGAGAGTTTAACTGCTGTTTAATTTCATTCAGCAATTAACTCCCGCTTTTATTGACGCACAAAACACACACCGGTTGCCTGCACCGATCCTCTCCTGTTTTTCGGTAATTATACCAGTTAACTTCTTCCCCGGTAATGTTATAGTTCTGAAAACGTTTAATTAAAAAAGTCGGAGTACGATAATAAATTTGGTTATTTTTTCTTTTTTTTTTCACTTTTTGGATTTTCTTTGTCGTCGAG
The DNA here is from genome assembly GCA_944452935.1 of Rhogogaster chlorosoma. Classification (NCBI taxonomy): domain Eukaryota; kingdom Metazoa; phylum Arthropoda; class Insecta; order Hymenoptera; family Tenthredinidae; genus Rhogogaster; species Rhogogaster chlorosoma. Next base: position 23,343,658 of record OX101800.1, on the reverse strand, counting down.
GAAGACACAAAGACATAATTATCAGTCTTTTGAGGGAGCGAGTTCCTTTCGAAGCACATTGTAATTAGTTTTTCATTCTTTATTCATTTCATCTTCGGCCATTGTTATAACTGATCCAATTTCTGTGTCCGACCTGGGAATGGATTAATTATTTTGTTGAGTGGATTGGATATCTGTGGCTCTTCGGCGAGGCTGGAGCGTGTAATGTTATTGAAAAGTAGTCATGAACGATCATTCCTGTTCGCGTTCGTGATTTTGACATTTGACATCGACGACATGTGAAAGACTCGATCCATTGTACGCCGGGCGCCTCTATTGAACCAATGAAACCAATTAGGAAGGAATAATAATTTCCATGCGATATACCGACGCAACGACGTTCCATTTCACATTTGACGGTAATCAGCAGCCTCGACAATAACGCTAATGAGGAAACACGAGATACTGGTAGAAAAAATAAAATAAAAGACAGTAAAATTTCATCCCGATGAAGCTCGCCGGTTCAATGATTACTCCGAAACAATCGAACTCTATAAAACAAATGAGAGATGCGGTATATGTTATAATCATGCTGGAGTAATTACACTTGGCGCCTTTGAGGTGGCGATTGTCGCGGTCTCTTTATTCCTGGCTAGTTAGATTTTCCCGAATTCGATACTTTCGTATTTCTTATTTCTACGTTTCAGGGCTGCTCATTTCATTGAATCATTGGTCCACGGATTACGTGGGCAGATTTCGATCCTGCGATATAAGGTTGCTATGCAGTATAGTAAGGAGGTTCGCGATGCTCAACGAACGCTTGGCTCGCAAAATTGTATTTCGAATCCTGTGGTCGCGTAAGAGTTATAAAACTGTAGTAGATTTCGCGGAAAGAGATACAGGAGAGACGGGGAAAGTAAAAAGATGAAAAATAATGAAGTTACGAAGCCGAAGAAGACCGCGAGGAACAGGAACAGGGAAACGAAAAAGTGGAAGAAGAAGAAGAAGAAGAAGAAGAAGAATAAAATGATATAAAAGCATCAATCCGCTTTATACGGTCAATCGAATAAAATACAATCGTACGATGTGTAACGCACACGTGAGGAAAGGAACCCAACTCTGTAGAATCAAAGGAGGAAACGAGGGAGAGAAAGCGAGAGGGTATTTCGCCGGTAGAGGATGAAGAGGAGGTGGAAGAGGTCGGAGGGACCGTAGAGGTAGAGATTTACGAGGGTCCTTTATTCCAGCACTTAGAGGGTCGACTTGAGTTTAAGCAATTTATTAATTTCTCCGTGTTTCAGGTCCGCGATTCTAAGCGTGCCGCGACTTGCGAGCTATTTGCGGCCCCTGTACCTACCTTGTTATTTACCTATTTATTCCACAATTCTAGACACACATACATGCAGAGCGTAAGCCCTACCTCTCCGCGTTTGCCACTTCGAAGTTCACGGGTTCAGCAGTTCGGGGAATCCAGAATCGCGAAAGACGGTCTAATTTCGGTGAATTGATGTACAAATTAGCGAGAGTGAGGATAGCTGGCTATTGTTAGGGAAGAAAAAGCAACGGATACGGTATGTATATAGGCCGAGGGTAATATTTATCTTCTGTATACCTTGTACCTAGAATGTTTCCAGATTTTAAGACCCCAGCGAAATTATTTATACCTGGTATATTCCTATATACTCCGCAAGAGATACATATTACATATTACGCTTCGATTATTACGATTATTCTTACTCTTACTCTTACTTTCAGCTTTACATTCTCTTTTATTTTTATTTTATTTTTTATATCTTTTTCTTTTTTCCTTCATCCTCCCCGAGTTTCTTAGAAAGTCCTTCTGAAGGAGCACATTATCCCGTCGCGCACTCAAGAATTAATAAATTACCGACGGTAGAAAAGTAAGACGGGGTCCTACTGGGGGAAGAATAATAAAGGATAATAAATTAGTCGACGTCACTTTACGGAGAGGAGCCTCCCTCGCCCTTCATCCCAGTTTTACCTCGACTAGGGCTGCGTGACTAACGGAGAAAATTCTTTATTATAATGGCTTGTTCCGGTGTAAATAATCGAAATTAAAACACCTATGATTTAAACATTATTTTGAAAAATTTCAAAATACAAAATTATCAAAAATCTTATAAAAATATTATCAGACGTTAGATATATGTCAAATTTTCACATACGGGACTCGAAAGTTTGAAATCTTGATCGCGACCCGAAACACAATCTATAAATCAGTCCAAAAGTTCGAGACCGCTTCTACTACATACATTTATATTATATAATCATTTATATATGATATCCATAATATGCATATATTGGTAGCTATACGACGACTGCTCGAGTCCCTATGGGGTCAGCTTTCTTCTTTACAATGGTGGCGTGTATAGAAATTTACGAAGGTGTTTCCCCTGGTCTTCCCCTGCAGTCTGTAACCTGTCATAGCTTTTGTCTAGCGATGCAAGCATCATTAGTGTCGGTCGTAATGAGCGCACTAATCACCTACAGACGGTGCGCTGTGCCGAGTGTTAGAAAAAAAGGAAAAAAAAAAAAGAAAAAAAAAAGAAATTACTACCCCACCTTGAAGAAAAGCCTTGGCTGCTTCAAGCATCCTTCACTTCATCCCGCACTGATGCCTGTACACATATTATACGATTTAGGGAGCGAGGATTACCAAACACGTTTACAGTTGCAGATCGTTGGTCAGGGTCAGTTCGGAATTTTATTGAATCATGAGAAAAAAAGAACAAACTATAAACCGTAGGTTAGAGACTCTGCCGACGATGGAAACAAATTCTGAACCTATCGAGTGTATTAATTGAGTAAAGTTTAGGTGTAGGTTGAAGTGCGATTGATATCGTGCTGGAGGAGGTTATTTTATCGATGTGAGTAATTTAGGCGAATAGCTTTTTAACGAGTTCGGTGATCGGCGAATTTGAGGTACGGTTGGTTGCTTGACTGGGAATAAACAAATGAATAAGTACCGCGAGTACACGCGCCAGTGAATCTTTGATAAATTACGAGACGAAACAATGCCAGGGGTCGTAATATTCTCCGGCATGGTTTGCACCTTATCAAAAAGCTCTAATTACATTTTTATCGGAATAAAAAATGAAGCCGAGACCCACCACTGGGCGAAAAAGCTCGACTCCTTTCCCTCTCCCGTTTCCTTTACCTTTACCTTTCCCTTTTCCCATCCCCGGTCCTGGCTGCCGTTACTATCGCGGTGGGCGAATGAATAGCAACTGAAAACAAAAGCGCGTTACAAATGGCGCGTATTCGCGAACGGCATTGTTTTAAATGGCTGTCAGCCGCGCGGAATTTATCCCGTTGACAAGCGGCGTTAAATTTATTTATTTAGCAACACAAACCTCGAGGATATTATCGGGGAATAAAAATTCGCCGAACAATCGTTACTCGCAATTGACGCTTCCGCGCGAGTTGAAACAATGCAACTCGCAAAATATAAACGAAATAATAAAAATTCATTTGTGAAAACAATTTTATCATATATATCTATACCTATCCTCCACAGAACGATGACCTTATCCCGAGGGTTCAACTACCTCGAAAAATACAATTCACCTACGAACACCGGTCAGAAATTATCTGTCAAACTACCTATAAGAAATGTGCTTAAAATTTTATAGTGGTTACAGTCGGGGATGTAAGACGCGGCGGATATATGGCGGAGGTAAAACGACCACAACCCCATCGCAGCGGCCAGGAGGATCCGATTAGTCGGTCGATTTCTATACTCCTTCATTTTTCCCCGCTTCTAGGTACCTCTATACTTCTATACCTCTCTACCTCTGCCTCTACCTACACGAGCTGGTTCTCCAGAGTCTAGATATTCGCGTCTCTAAGTTTTAAATCGCGTGCTCCTCGAGGGATACCGAACGGTGAATTTATCGGTAAAATTTGCATCGACAGCGGCCATTATCTGGGCGTAGGAAAGGAAGGCACCGCACCGTGCAGAACTAAGATTCATGATTCCGAACTCTGCAATTCTATAACTCATTCGAAGATTACACCTTTGCGGAAAATTCTTTGATTTCTCGCCTTTATTATCCCCTTTGATATACCAGCTCTGGTCATTCTAGGATTTTTCTTTCCTTCCTGGTCTTTTTTTCTCGCTCTTTCTTGCCTGCTCTTCCGCATTTCCGATCACCACGCCCTTCGCGGTCGAGGTTTCATCCCTGGACTTATTTTCCGAATGTCAATGAGGCGCGGTGCCTCCGATCTAGATTCAGATTCCAGTTCTTATCCGGACCTAACTAAATCCTGAGAATAGGTTCCGATACAAATAAAAATAACGCATTCCCAGCAATACCATTAGCTTTATCAGCCCCACGATTCCACCATTTCGCGGTTCGAGCGAGCGATGGGTATCGTACCGCCAACTATAGCCAGGGCCGAGCCCTATTTCTATGCTCGGTGATCCCAGCACCGACCACCAGGAAAATTGAGGAGCCCGGATGAAACAGGAAGGAAAAGGGAAAGGGCTACCGATTCTATCTCCTCACGTGGGTCACACACAGCCCTGGAAAAATTTTGCATTCAGCAGACGACGTTTCCCCTTGAATCCGAACGATGCGAAGGAGGTGGGCTATCGACCTCGCATCTTGCCATCTCGGGATTCATTTAGCTTACGAGTATAATCTTAAAGCGGAGCAAATGTCACTTCGTAAACACGCCGTCTTGCCCGGGCCTAGCTGTCGGTGGTGGAGCTGGTATTAGTGCTACTCCAGAAATCCTGGAAAGCCGAGTCTTGGCTGGGAGGAAAGGTAATTGAAAGTTGTCAAGCTGAAAAATGATATTGCGTGTAAAAACTAGGAGGATGTGAACGAAGAGATTTATTATTATTTTTACAGCGTTAGTTTTATCTCGCGGATGCCTTTCCTTTCCCTTTCTGATTGCCAGTGGGAAGTCGGAACTCGTAGAGTTTCAAAGAAATACCCTAGCTTCCGGGTAGGAAATTTTCCTCCCTTAATTCTTGCCTGGCATATAAGTAAGGCGAAACTTATTTCGGCGATTCAATTACCGAGAAATTCTGTTTCATGGCGTAAGGATGATGAGGAATTTATGTCTGAGTGGAATGAAATTTTAAACGCAATCATCTTCGCCCGCCCATCCTTTCCGAGACTTTGTTGAATAACTGCGCGGTAATCACTTAGCGGAAATAGTACCTCCAATACTAATTATTATCGAAACTTGGAGTTCGTCAGTTCTTATGCCCGAGAGAATACCTAATCACTTAACTCCCGATGCTCGATTCGTTGAGACTCGAGATTTCAAAGTCAAGTTGACGATACTTATAATAGCAGAGCGAAGGACTTGCGAAACTATCGAGGATCCAACGATTCTCGAACATCTCGCGAGCTGGATAAAACGTGAACTTTCATAGTCGGCGATATACCTATATTCTTGACGCTTGACGTAGTGTAGATGAAATTTCTCGCATCGTAGTTAATATTCGTTTATAATAGGTATAACATTCTACGTGTTAATGAGAAACGATGATGACAAGCCCTCGTGAGTATAAAACTAAAAGGATGATGAATGATTATAAAATAAAAACAAAATACGTAAAACTGAAGATTTATTTCAACCATAATAATGCCAAAAATGATAATATCGTTTACCGTACAGAGAAATTTGGAATTTTAAAAAACTTAGGGGTAAGATAATCAGCATGCCACACTATATTCTACAAAATTTCATCACGATTGAATTGTATAAATCCGATCTCTACATAGCATCACTAATATATTATTGCACTTTGGACAGTGAAAAAGATTCGTCACCGTTGTAACAAAACATACGAAGTGCAAGACCATGAATTAAACAACCGCTTCATCCGCGTCCAGATCTGAGTCAGTTAGGTCTAAATAATCTTCGTCTTTCTTATCACATAAGCTTAAGCTACTCGCGAACATCGGTACAAGCAAACAAGGGATGTAATAAAGCGGAGGGGGTTGAAAATATACGGAATCATAAAGGGCTGTGGGAATCGATGAGCTCGGCTCTACTTCTGGACAGGAAATGGAAGAGGTGTTAATAGGATCGTGCTCGGGGTCGTATGCTTGAGCTGACGTTACGTTAGAGCAACGCTGTGATTGCGGCGATGAAACGGGTGCAGAATATTGCGAATACATTATGGGCGGATGCATTGACGAAAATTCGTGAAAATTTGATGAAGGCGACGCGACCAAAGTGTACCCTTGAACGTGGCAGTATGAGGTGCGGTTGGAATTAGGCAATTCTTGACTCACCGGGCCGAACTGTTCGAAGTAGTTTTTCACGTCTTCGAGTGTCGTCGGCGCCGATAGCCCGCCCACGAATATCTTCTTTGTCCTAGTCACCATCTGGAAAAGAAAAAATCAGAAGAAATGAGTACAAGTCTTTCGCTAGGAGCGGTAAGCAGTGACGAAAATGGATACAGTAATAATATCGCTATAGGGACGTCGGTAAGTTGATAAATTTATACACCGAAAGTGAGCCGAAAGAGTACCGGCTTAAATTAGTTTGGGGCATCGAACGATCTGTTCTACTTTCGGAGCGCGGTGGGTAATTAATGATTACCGATTCTCAATTAAACTCACCCGCCTCGCTGAAGTTATACATAGGTATCAAGTTCGAACAAGAAATACCGTGAATACGATCAATCCGTTAAATAAATTGACTGCTCTTTGTTATACCGGTGCGAAGGGTAGTTTTCTGAAATCTGTAGTCTAGTGGACAATGTCACCCCACAGCTTCGCCCGATTGAGAAGAGGCTAGCCTCTAGTTTCGCCGATAAATACAATTAATAATATTTCGACGTAGAAAAAGCGCACGAAAAGGGTAGCAGCCTTCGGGTTCCGGTTCGACTCGTAGATATAGCTATGGCACTAGAGCGAGGAAGATAGAGTGGGAAGAAAAGGGGGACCGAGACATGGACTAAGGAAGGCGGCTGAGAAATGGCACACCACTGCTCGGCGCACTCGCAAAGAAATTGATAAGGAGGAGATAAAATATGAATGGTCGAGTCGAGGCTACGTGTATAGATATACTTTATACATCGCGGATGTTTCTGCTACCCCCAACTCCCGGGGTTGGTGTGTGCGTCGGTGTTTGTCGGCCGCATGATTCGAGGGAGGGAAAATTCCTGGGCTATGTAGGTTGCATGGGAATGTGGGATGGTAGATGGAGAGCAAAAAGTCTCGGCGGGGGATTTATCAATTCGGAAAAAGTGGAACCTTTCCACGCTTTCCTTTAGAATTATTGATCTCTGATTAGGCGTGGGTTAGTATAGATCCCAGCCCGTTCCATTTGCCCTTTTTCTATCAATCCATCTATTTCTTTTCTTATTTTTTTTTTTTCTTCGCAAATTTTTTTACGGACGCATCGCTGATCAGCCGCAAAGTCGGTCGACCGCGTGAGCAAGATTTCTTACTCCGAAATGCGCGATAAAAAAGTATTGTGCGTATGAAAAGGTGAGGGATTAGAACCCGGACGATGGATCGTGACATGGGAAGAGCTAATATAATGTAAGCCGCCACCAGCGCGTGAGTTTTTCAGGCTGGAAGAAAAATCTGTAATTCTTTCGTCAGGTACCGCGGCAGAGGTGGTAGCCTCTTTTTCCTTAAGTACATCTTAGATAAACGCGCCGTTTTATCATCTTCCGAGAAGAAAATTCGCCTCCAAAATACACAGAAGTGAAATTCCAGGACGCGGTAAATTCATAAGAACGTATTTCTCTCACGCTCCAGACATATCGCAAACTTTCAGCGCCATCCTCGTCCTCCGCAACCTCTTTCGCTGTACAAGTACAAATAGTTTTTCAAATAACAAGAACAAAAACTCCCTCTTTCTCTCTCTCTAACCACGGAGAGAATTGCCAAAATGTTACGTCAACATTTCGCAAATTTGTCATTTCTTTCGTTCGTTTCTATAAGAAATATACTAAAACAAGATGCATTTCGTTTTCAGGAAGCTAGAGATGACTCGTGTTCTTGCCGACAGTTGAAAAGGTCACACGTCATATATCTCGGATGGGTAGATTAAGGAAGAGACTCTGCGTTTTATTGAGTGAGCCAGTAAGCCGAAAGAAGCGTCGAGTTTTACGCGGATTAATTCTTCTTGGAAACAAAGGCTTACGTGGTAGTTAGAATCGCGTGTGTGTGTGAGATCATAATGGTAGTTAATGGACAGATACGCATGCGGCATTTGTTTATGTAACAGCTCTCCGTGTTAATTAATCACGAAAGAGACTAGCTCTAGCCGTGGTTCGAGTTTCCATGAAAATAGAGTGAGTTGAAGTCAAGTAAAAAGTGATTCCGCGCCTGCACAGCAGAAGAGGTAAACTCGAGCAATTTCGGTGATGGCTGGCTTAGACCTTCTTCGCGCGTCCCACATCCGGCGCTCGCTATCTTTCGCCTCTCTTTTACCTCCCTTTAGCCATCTCTCTATGGGCGAGGTGAGCTCCTCAGTTTCACCCTCCTCTAGCTTATTCTCGGCTCCGGCTAATCAGCGGAGTGTATAAAGTCTCGAAATGAAGCTAAAATGTCGGGATTTTGAAATTAAATAAATGGCTCGAGCGCAGCTTCCAATATACGGATTCCGCCAGAAGCTATCGAACCTATAGAGAACGAACTGTGACGCCCAGAAGACGAAAAAAAAATTGTTTCTCCTTCGGATTAAACTCTAGCTTGGCGGAGTGCTCCGCCGATTGAAATCGGCTGAAATCTCAAAGATTACTACGTCGATGTGAATGGGATTCGAAGTTTCATTAAAAAGGAAATGTCATTTGAGAGAAAGGTTCCTTATTCGTTACGTTGGAAATATGTTGAAATGTTCAGTGGATACAATAAGGAAGTCGAAACCTGATTTCAGAATGAACAAATTTCAGATGAAATAATATTCCGGTGGTTGGCAACAAGTTTGAACAAAAACTGGAGCAATCAGACTTGGATCGAGCCACTCCAGTTCCCCAGCTTTCGGCGCAGTTCTTAGCTTTCTTATTTTTTTGCACTCAACTGGGGAAGGACGAATGGCGGGTTACGTAATCCCTCGGCTCACCCCAATCCAAGCGGAGTCGTTCAAATGAGAATGGAAAAATGGAGAAACGGAGAAAGAGCGAAAAGCAAAGGAACGAAGGATCGACCCGAAGCGGAAAAACAGACAGGCGCTAATAGACGCAGGGTTAGTTTACGCTCGCAATATTTGAAAAGATTAGCGAGGAGGGGCAAGGGGTTGAAAATCTAAGGTGAAGGTATAACGCAACAAGTTTGACCGAAGATTCTCCCAATCACACTCCAGTCCACTCCACTTGGCCGTGGCTTACGTCGCGCAGTTATTCGTCCTCGCTTCCTTATTTTTTCCCACTCAACCCGGTGTACCGTCAGAGACGAACGAATGAAGGGCTGCGTAATCCTCTCGCCCATCCCTGCAATCCGCTCCAAGAGTTTTCCTCGCCGCGTCAACCCTCCGTCAACTTGCCCCGTCTCTCAACCTCAACCTCAATCTCAAATACTTGGTAAATGTTTCTTGCTTTCTCGCAACGCCAAATATACTTACGTACAATTCCGCGCGCATCCTTCGAAAGTTGGACAGTCAACTTGGATCCCAGTCTGCTTTTTTTTCTCCCAACAAATTGAATTACTCATAAAAAATTTCGCCCTTTCAGCCCTATGGAATTCCAATATCGTAACGAAACACAACTGAACCCTGCAACTATCAACTAAATATCCTGGGAAATACACGAATACTGATACCTGCTCGTCGTCGAAAGTTGATTCGAAATTTTGCGGTGATACTGGGTGGTCGCGTCAGAGAGTTTGTGGGTCGGCGTATACATGGGGTGAGATTACCAACAATTGGTATGCGAAACGCGCGGTACGCTTTAGCCCAATTCAGTTAGGAGAGTTAGGCGGCCTAAGTGGCAGCCTTGCCGAGTACCGAAAGGCGGAGTGTAGGCGTGCCTCTCATCGGTATACCCAAAATACCCAGAAACTCCTGCAAGCGCAGATACAATTTAGATACGAAGGCAGGGCTCTTTTGCTTCTTACTACTGCCTAGCATCCCGGCGGTGGTTCGCGTCTCTGTGTCCCTTACACTTGACTGTTTTCGCCAAGTTCCAACCCGTATTTGTATACAAACAGCGATAGGGGTTGATACACTTATACCGCCGCCGCGAATATAATACCACACGAAAGTTTCAAGGATCTTTGGTGGGTTGGGGTAAAGGCGGACGTTTACGCGAGCGTATTTACCATTTCCGATTCAACCTGCGAATACCGGATCAACCAACAAAGGAGTCTCACGAGCCCCATTGTAAAAACATCGATTAGGGGTACGCGGAACCCTTAGGATCCCAGCTGCCTTTGACATTCCTTCGTAGTAGGTAATAAACTGATGTTATTGATGAATATTATCAACCCCACGCTAGGAAAAACTGACTTGATGATATACATATATCGGTACATGGTTTATTTGAAAGCGAAAGATACCACAAACCAGGGAAAGAAACTGGGGCTAATAATGAGGGCCATGACTTAGAGGGCGGATGTGGGGCGAATAAAAGAGAAAGGGATGCTCTGAGGCAATGGAACTATAAAACAACTCCCTGGAAGTTGTAAAATTGTAATGGTCTCTCGGTATTTGCATAATTCTACCGTATAATAAATGGACCTACGCGTCACCGACGTTACTCTAGCTATTCTGATCCGTCCATCCTTCAACTCTTCTATTACCACAGCTCGCTAACGAGGGTCAGTCGCCTCTTTCTGACGTGGCTCACATGAGAGAGAGCGAGAGAGAGATAGTTTGCGACTGGAGTCAGGTTAATTAACTCTGAATTTTGACTGGCCGACAGATACTCGGCGTTACGCTTAGATATGAAATTTTAAGGACGAGGCGGATGTTCAAAATTATTTCACGACTACCGCGATTTTCATCAAATCCTCTTTGAAGAGAGCTCTTCCTCTTGATCCTGGCAAAGCAACAAGAGTGCCACGCGATATCGAGGCGGGTTTGGGCGTCCGGGATGTCAAAACGTTGGATTAATCACTAGTCGGTTGACCGCAGCTGTAATTAGCTTAATTACGCAAACAATGCTCGCGATACGAATACGGGACACGAACGGACCGCCAGGTCTATGGTCGACTTGTTCAAAGTCCTACAAATCAGGGTTCGTCATGAACTAACTTCGGACCATGTTAGCCCAAGCGATATATTATTTTCTTCCTCGTGAGTTTCGCTACTGTTTGAACTTCCACGATTTGCACAAAACCGTGATCGAGTAGTCCGGGAAAATTTTGGTGTTTGAAAAGCGGAAGAACCGTTGTATAAGAATTTTATTTGCGTCATTCGACAAGCGGAGATAGAGGAAGCAGTATTTGATCGTTTCAATTTAAAACCTCTCTTCCGTTTAACCCAGGTCTTGAAGCCCACATATTTTGGGTTTCTGGCCAGTCGATCCCCAGTACTGTTTCCTTTGGGTGAATCCGTCCTTTTTCCTCAGCAAATAACCTATCGCCGATCCCCAGTTCCAGGAACCCAGGTTGCCCGGGTCGTGCCTCGAGTGAGGAAGCGTACGTCAGTGACTAGTGACAGTAAAACATTCCAAATATATTCCGAGCCTAGGAACGGTTCGACGTCACGTGAGGATCAAACTTGCGACAGCTTGGTAGCCCATTACTATAACCCGGCAGGTCACCCGGTTTGAAGGACGAAAATTAATAAGGTCTCAGAGTCCTGGTGACGCGACGAACTCGAGATAGACTGCGAAGAGTAGTGGCAGCTTCATCACGAAGGGTTGTAAAACCGATGCCCTCTGCAATTAATTCCTACTCGGGGCAGGAAACGGTCGAGGTATGGTGGAAAATAGAACGGAATACGATTCTCGAGGCTGGGAAATAGAGACAGAAAAAGAAGCAAAAGTGACGAGGGAAAACGGAATCGGTATCAGTGTCTAATCCCCAACACGATTTACAGACACAAGTTCCGGTTACCATGGGCTAGTGTGGTGGAATCTGATCGCATATCGCTTTCGATACTGGCAGTAGAAAGCAAAGCTGAACAGAACGAGTAGAAAATCAGGTCGAGGAAATTACTTCGGTCTCAGAGAAAGAGAATGAGAAGCACAGCCGTAGATGACAGTCGTTTACGAGCTGGATAACATATCCACGGAGTGATAAGACGTCTTCTTGTTATCCTTCTGGCTTAGGACTCGGGTTTGGGTATATAAGAAGTTCGTCGCGTGAGGTGCGGAGTCTGGATGTGAAAATATAGAGGCACAATGGGAGCTACAACGTTGTTAACCTTGGACTTGGTAGTTGTTTGGTTCTCTCCTGCAGCGGGACAATGTGCTGCGAGCAGATGTGATCATTATGATTCTAAAAGGTTCTTGAGGGTCCCATGGTCCAGGCTGTGCCGGTGTGTGCCAACAGCCTTAGCAGCAAGACCGGTTCCCCATTCAATTTCCAAATTCATTGTTTTGGTACAGTTGCCTCAAAGAGCTAAGTGAGATTTCGCGGGAACCAGTCTCAGCAACGTTCGTTTTAATACTGCACAGCGAATACCGTAGGGTCAAGAACGTCTGATTGAAACTTCCCTGCAAGATTACCTCGCTCGATTTACCGGCGTACCGATTTTCCCATCATGCAAGTATAGCTTGGAGTTTGCCTCTAAGTGTAGGTATAACCAAACTGTGACTTCAGCGGAACTTTTCTCCATCGAAGTTGTCAAGATCCGCGATCAAAGCAAGTCACTGCACAACTTGGGACTGTAATTAAAGGGTTTCCAAGCTGAAAGTTTGCCTGGAATCAACCTTGTCCCTAATATAGACGTTATCGTTACTCGAGGAAAACGATATTGCATAAAAATGCGAGAATAAAATTGAAAAAACAGGCTATTTCGCGGAATGAGCATAAACCCAATCCGGGTTCATCTTGACGGACGAAGAAAAAACGCTTCGCACGGTAAAAGACAGTCGGGATCAACGCTACCATTTATTTCGGAAGAATAAATTGTCCTAACACGTCGTTTGCGAAGGCCAGCTCCTCCGCGATGTCGACCGGAAATATGACGCGATACTTGGACTCTAAAAGGCCAAGGAGTTCCCCCAAGAAAATAGAAGAGGAGCCAACGGCTACTCCCGGGCACTCGGTGACACATATGGTTACTGGAGACTATGCTAGTGTGCGCGGCCACTATTCGAGGCAGAGATCAAGGGTCGGGACTGGACCGTGCGATAGGGAGCCCCTAGCTACGGCGACTATTTCTGACCACCTTCGTGAGCGCCTTAAAGCACTGATAACCTGAGCCCTGAACGGCGGTGTATTTATGAGCCTGAACTTAAGTTGTAAAGATGATGAGTTATGGGAATTTTGCGAAGTAAAGAGATATGAAGAGAGGAAAGAGGATGAGGCGGGAACAGAATAGGAATAGGAATAGGAATAGGGAGAGAAAGAGAAGCAGAGACCGAATTCGAACGACTGAAACGTAGCGTGTAACCAGCGTTTGGTGGTTTAGGACGCCGTGCGGAAGAAGCAGTGAGGAGGAGAACGCGTTTGGATTAGCTGAAATCGTGAGTTTTTCCTGGGTAAAAGTTCCCGCTTACCCACACCCGGGCCACCGCACGTCCCGTGTAATTAAATTCAGTTTGGCTAAGTCTCGGGCCCGCGGCCTGTGGCCCGTGTCCCCAAATCCACCCTATTACACCCTCTCAGGAGCCCCTCGGCAGCCACCTCCCTTGTTCCCCTGGCCCGCGTTCATCTGCTATCCTGACTTAAACTGTTTGAGTTGCGAGTTAGCGGATTACCGCAAGACCCGACGAAGTATTGTCGCGCTTCTGCTCCTCGGAAACTTGGCAAAAAGTTATATTCTTATAATTTTTCATAAGCCCTAAGGATCCGAGGAGGCTGCTGCCAGTATCTTTAATCCGCGTGCGGTTTCACGACTCCCAAATAATCCGAGGCGTATTCGCGGAGCGGATTTAACCTTGCGGTCAATATTTCGTCCCGAGTATTTCGCCGGTCAGCAAATACTACACAACTTCCTCCCGGGCAATAGGTAGTTACTGGCATTATGTTGCCGAGGGCTTCCAGCTACGGAGGGTTCTGTTGCCGGGAGATATCTATCGAGGTCGCGCGTTCGCGGCACGAAACGACGCCTCTTATTGTCGTGTGACGTCCTTCTACTGGCGTCGCGACGCCCACGGTTGCCTACCGTTGCAATTTACGTCTCGCAAAGAGGATCCGACCTGCTTTGAGATAGACGAGTACGAAATCAAAAATCAACGGCCCGTATCCGCTACGTGATAGTAAACATTTTCTATTTACGTTCACTTTGACTCATTTTATCCTGACTGATCACCCGCGCTTTTCCTCGGATCCTATCGACTCAGACGGACTCCTAGAGGCAATCCAATATCAGAATACAAAGAATTCTTGATCGAAATATATATTGCAGAATAATCCGCGCCGATCGTTGAATAGTTGAATTTGCCCTCGATTTGTTTCTCTTCTTTCTTTTTTAGGGCTAGAACTATTGATCCCTTGACGAAGGAAAATCGTAGAGTGGAAACAAAGAAACCTATTTTCAAATAAATAATTGAACGAGCGAATAAATAGGGAGCTAACGCGCTTTTCAAATGTCATTAGTTTGTTTTAGAAGCATGCGATGTCGGAGTGTGTGCTAACCACTCTCTTTTGGCGGGAGGATCATTGCCGGTATGAGAACAAGGATAATTACGGTTTAGGCGGGTCTCACGCCATGAGACGATGGCCAAACATAGGCGGGGTTCGTTAGTCCGGGCATCGTCCAGCTGACGCCCAGGCGAAGAGTGTGTACCGTTAATTTTAGATTACTAATTTATTAATAGCTCGAGTTAAGCTCACCGTCATCCTGGCTAACTTTCCGATTGAATGAAGGAATTAGGCGACGACTGCAGAGATTCTAGACTCAGAAATAATTTCATCGTAAAACTGAAGCCTCCGCGAAACCCGGGTCGCCCTTGTCGCCTGACAAATGACACGCTTAGTTTTATGCCTCGAGAGCGAATTTGTAAAGATTCCCTACCAGAGCAGAGCGAACCTTCCGTGGCCTTGTCTCGTGAGAAACTAAAAAATAACGGGATAGAGAAAGAAACGGAAAAGGAGCAAACGAGAGGAAGGCAAGAGAAGAAGGCAAGAAAAAAAATCGAAAGAAAGACGGAGAGAAAGACAGCAAACAACGCATTACTCGATTTTATGAAAGGACTTCGGTGCGGGGATAAAATTTAACGTAACAATAAAACGAAATAAGCCCCAGCCAACCTATCTTCGCCCTTCTCAACTTCGCCCTCCCACCTGACTGAATCTCCGAGCTTTTCACACCGCCTCGGAGCTGAAGAGAGGGATGAGGAAAACTCTTGGCGCGCGTTTTTTTTTTCGTTATTTTTTTCGTACAGTCGATTAGAACTGGGAATCGATTGTCGTATTTTTTAACGATGTTTATAACACCGCGGTTCCCAGTTCCCGAGTTACAGACCCCACACGCACTTTTTTCTCACTTTTTAATCACTTCGGTCTATAAATCACGCGGACTTGAGACAACTTCGTCGCGGTCTGTGAAATACGTGTTACAAATCCACACATTCTACAGATAATGTATCAGCAGCGAGTCTTCGGCGAATCTCGAAAGCAGGGAAACACTTCCTCGTTCGAGTCCCGCGGAATGATCCAAAATCACTTCGAGCTCCGATCTCAATTTAAGGAGCGCGGGAAAACCGCGGCGCGATATTTGGAGGATTAAAATTTTAGGTGGAATGGAGTATTATACTTGTTCGCAGTTGGTTAAAAAATTAGCTATTAATTTCCGATTCTATATCGGCGACCTCGCTTACTTCAAATTTACGACCACGTTCAAATAAATTACGCTCTACAAACGACACCATAAAAATATGATAAATTCAGAAATTTATTTTTCGGAGGTGGACTCCTGCCTCTATACATCCACACTGTACCTACGTATATACAAAATACCAGTTATTATAGCCGCGATAAAATCACTCGCTAATGGGACTCTGTAATCGTTTTCCAATACTATTGTTTATAATAACCGGCCTAGGCGAGTCAGGTATCCGAAAATTGCGGAGGTGTGTAAATTCATTTCCATGATCTTCCGTACTTTTTCTTTTTACTTCTTCTTTTTCGTCTTCATTACGGATAATCACCGAATTCCGGAGAAAAATCTCCCTTCTTTCTCTTCATTCACTATAATTTTTGCGAATTCATTGAGTCGAAGCGTTTCGGAGCTTTCCTGCGATACTATTCAGTCAGAGATTGGTACTTGCGAAGTTTCTCAACGGTGAGATTTGAATTATTAGATCGGAGCCTTATGCTCGTGGAAAGATCAGATCTCGTTGCGTCACGCTGTAAGTGAATTGAGGCGGTCTCGGTTCCGGGGTTGAATTCGCGCGTGCAGATTGCGCCGCAGCTGTCGGTGAATGCACTTGGCGAATAAATCGAACTTTGAACGAAGCTGTCCCCAAACTCGACGCTAATTTGACGTCCCAGAGCCCCGTGGGATTTCAAGTTATCTGGGATTAGCATTTTCAATTACGCCTCGACCCGCAGCCGTACCTACATAACGTAGGTGGGCGACCGGCACAAGTACCTACGAGTAATCGAGCCGGTATTTCAAGCTAGCTATGAAACACGGTGATGGGCTTAGGTTGAAAATAGGAAAATAGAATAGAATAGGAGAAGAAAAAAAGTAGGTTACAGCGGTGAATCAGTTTAAAAGTAAAACGCGATTCTGAGATAGAAGGACGACGAAAACACCGAAAATGTAGAACTAGGTTAACTCTCTCGACCTCCTCACCCTCCGCCTAGGCTCCCTCGCTCCCTTTTATGCTCTCCGGTTTATGTCTGTAGCGAAGAGCGAGACAAGAACTTGCTCTGGTAGTATTTATCCGTGATTTCACCAGTTTTTAAAACTCTTTTCCCTCTCACGCTATCTTTGTATTTCGTTCTGATTTCTAGACGAATTTGCACACGGCTATATCCGACCGGATCGAATCAAACTCGCTGTTTTCCTTCTCTCGACATGATGAAACTTTTCAGAAAATCCCGAGATATGTGTGCAGCGAGGGAAAACGACGGGAAAGAAGAGAAAGGTCGACAAGGCTTTGAGGGAGCGTGATGGAATCAAAATCTTTAAATCTGATAGACTCGATATAGCGAGTTGGAAGTGCGGAAAAATCTTCCGACCGCAAAACAGGGCTGTTCAATTACACAGATGCAAACTTGCAGCCATAGATTTACCCGGAATAAAATTCGGAGTGGGTCAAACTGCCGCATAAATCACCCTCGGAACTCCGACTCGAAAACAAGACTCTGATAAACAAAAGCCAATCCCCAGAGTCCCGAAAATGGTGAACAACAAATTCTTTTTTATAATAATGGTTTCCGGACCGCCACGAAGTCGGACAGTTCTCCCAACTCTGAATTACCTAGAGTATCCTAGGACTGTTCAATTATCTCGAAAAATGAGTATAGAAAAAATAAAGGGAGGTATATCCATTTTCGTATATTTTTCTTCCTCTCGATAGTTGAAAGGGGTTCCCGCCTTAGCTCCGAAGGAACGGGCCTTGAAGGGCGAGTAAGTCTTGCGATCAATCGAGTAAGGGAATAAAAAAATACAAGAGGAAGAAACGCCGGGATTAGGCGAACCGAAGGGAACCCAAGGCACCCGAGGGATGATGTAGGCGAAAAATCGAACCTAAATGCAAAGTAGAGATTGACCGTACCTTCTCAGAGGTGATGAGGGGTGTGATGTACGTGGTGACTGCCGTTGTGTACACTTTGGGGGGAGTTGGCGGAACTTAGTACTTGTCAAGTACTAAGTTGTCCGAATAAATTCCAATTACTACCCTCGGTAGTATTGAAGGTGATTGAAACTCGTCTGAGTTTCTGTCGTTCTCTCGTTTTCGCGGTAGGTACTCGCTCAGGAGTACCTGTTGTTTACCACAGAATTTTCTCAGTGGTTCACTTTGTTTAACCGCGCAATTTGCAGCAGTTACGTCAAACAATTATAATCAGGCGATTAATCAACGACCGAACTTGTTTTTTTTTTTTTTTTTCTTCTTTTTTTCCTTCTTCTATACAACTTCAAACGGAACTCACACGACGACTTTTCTCTTTACTTAACAAATCCGCAACCGGCACGATCAGGATTATCGCGTATTAGGTATCGTCGGAAGTAAACTTGAGACTTTCACCGAGAACCGCGAAACGCACAACGATTAACAATGTACGGCGAAAGACGCGTGTCGATAACAGTATGTATACCGCGCGCGTTTCCCGTGTGCGTCGTTGTGTGCGTAGTCGTCCTCGTCGTCGCCGTCGTAGTCGTTGTCGTCGTCGTAGTCGTCGTAGTCGTCGTCGTCGTCGTCGTCGGTATCTCGCGGAGAGAGCAGTCAGGTGGTGTGTGGTCGGGTATGCTGGGTCGTCGTTGGCAATGCTACACGGTGTGACGCCGAGAACGGAATGGGGCATCGGTGGAGGCCCGGGCAGTTCACCGTAGCGACGGGGAGGGGGAATCGTCCCCCCCTCAGCCTCTATCCTCCCCTGCCTCTCAACTCCCCTCTACCTATCCACCCCTCCCACGGTGGCACCAGCGCATGCGTAAACGGAAACGGCATATATACGCCGCGAGGGTAGTTCGCGAGGGGCTGACGGGGTTGCCGCCAGGGACGGAACGGGGGCTTCGGCCTTCGGGCTTCGAGCTTCGAGCTTCGGGCTTCGGGCTTCGGGTTTCGGGCTTCGGGGCTCGGGCTTTGGGCTTGGGGCTTGGGGTAGCGCGACGCTCCAGCCACCATCGACCGAGCTCTAGAGCGCGGTGCGACGGCAGGATGCCTGACCCTACGGGAATACTTAATGCCAACGAAGCTGCCACTGCAAGGGGCAACGGGGGGTGCGCTACGCCGCGGAGGGTCGAGGGTTGGCCGGGGGTACGCGGAGAGGGACACTCGGATCGCCGGATTTTCGGCTGCCGCTTCTACCATCAGTATACCTACTTGTCTCACACATACACACGTGCACACATCTACGTACATCCTACTTGTTACGCAAGGCAAGGCCATGCAGCTGATGGTTTATCGCCGACGGCCAAGAGGGATACAAATCTTGGCGGGGCGCGCTACCAAACATCTCCCACTCCCGGACCACCGAGAGCTCGCCCGAGCTTTTCAACTCCTCGAACTAGCGCAACATCGCTAATTCCTGTGCACAGAGAAAAGCTATAAAACGACAGAGGGGTAGCTAAAGCCGTACCGGTCTCCCGACGTAGTCATCACCCCTGTGTGGTCAGACCAGACCCTTATTCTCACTGCAATGGGCTCTCTGGCCCACAGCCAGATCGACGGCTAACACCACTAACGGACGGCGGGGCCTGCGGCCTGAACTACAGAAAGATTTCATTCAGACTCAACCTGCGCTGGCCCCTGGCCAATACTACGAAATACGCGCGTTGCTCCATGTTTCAAAATCGCGTGCTTCCAAGCTCGAGAGAAAAAAAAGGAACCAACGAAAAAAGCATAGATCGAAAATGCAGACGATTTTGGACGGACTTCGACGGCGCTTCTTCGAGTCTAATGGATGAAAAGAAGGGTTTGATTTAGGAAACGCGTTTGGCCGGTGGAAGAAAGTTCAACAAACAAATCATTTGTGATTTTTGGCATAAATTTGGACGTAACTTTTTTAAGTGTAATAATTAGAAAGATTCTGTTTGTTATTTGTTTCATTTTTTTTTTTTTTTTTTGTTGTATACGATGCTCGAAGAGATAGTCGACAGAGAAGATGACTGTGGACAAGCTCTCGAAGTATAGCTGCCAAGAAACGGTACAAATTTCATCGAGATCGTAACGGAGCCGCAATAACTCGTGGAGGATTTCGTTGTCACATTCATTCCTACTAACGTCATCCGCAATTGGGTGGCTACGCGTTGTTGTAGCGTGGCCGAGCTCCGCGACCTCCTCTCCTTGTTAGACCTTCTCGGTTGTCGCCTCGAGAGAGATCCAAGGGGGATTCGTTGCTTGGCTTGCATCCAGAACGAAGCTGCACGACGTCCCTGAATGAACGTGGCGGGAAATGACGGCGCAACAGTCAGTCCACCCTTCGATTTCACGCGATATAAGTATAAACAAGGATAAACGATAATTTGCCTTAAAAAAGATGTTCCCGACATTTCCCCGTTGGATAGGTATACTGAATGAAAAACGAAACTGTATCGAAAGATAAATCTCGGGGTGTAGCCCTGCCTAGTGCCTTGCCGGAAAAATGGTTGAAATCGTCGAGTAAATATCAAAGGATTGAACAGCGAGAAATTCCCTGGGGAAACATCAAGTATAGGGAGTGAATGCGTGCGGATATGTATACGAAGAATTTTGCATCCCTCATACGGTAAACTTCGAAGCTATTGGTAGGGATGAAAAAACTAGGTTACCCCGTTAGACATGCGTCTCTGCCCGAGGAGCCACCCTTCCGCAGTAGCTGCGTCTCGTAGTCTGGATGGGGCGGAGGCGGAAAGCTGTTTGTTCGACAAAGTCTAACTTCCCCCATAACGGCGTGTTTTCTGTTTGCGCGAGCCCACTACTACCGAATGGAATAGTGGCTCGCGTAATACCGAGTGGTAGGTAACTATAGATTTCCGCGCCGGTTTATGGGCGCAGTATACTAGTAGCGTTTCGAAAAAAACTGGATTTAAACGCCTTTACTTTCTCCCTCGCCCCTTATTCTTCCTCGGCGTGCCTTAGCCTTTCATTCTATACGCATTGGATCGCCGTGAGTGTCTCTTTCCGTTCTGTCGTTTCCGCAAGAATGAAAAATATTTAGCGAGCCTCGGCAAGATTTTATCAAATGATGTTTTACTTTTTTTTCGTTATTTCATTTTATATCATTTTTTTTGTTTTTTTTGTTTTTTACTTTCATTTTTATTTTTATTTTTATTCTCGATAGTCTCGCACGAATCCTGAATTTCCACCGATTATCTTTTGTTCTCTCTTTCCTTTTTCGTCATTATTATTCCGGTAGATTTCCGCCGACGCTAAAGACATCGCGGCCTCCAAAACTTCGCAGCGTCGCGCGTTACGATAGGCGAATCGATAGCCGAATGGCTGGATGGATTGATGGGCGGACCAACGGACGGACGGATGGACGGATGGATAGATGGATGGATGGATGGATCGCTTCGTGGAAGTTATCCGCACCACCGAGCTAACCCTCGTGCCCCGCTAACGGCAGAAGGGCCGCCATCGTCGCCAGCGTCGCCACCGAATTTCCCGAATCGACCTTACCGTCTGGCCGTCGCTTCCACATACCACCCCAAGTTAACGGGCAATCGATGTCACGATGCAGCGTTGCGGTGGGTGACGGGGAAACACGGAAGACCCATCCAAGGGCCGGGTCCCTCCGTTTCCGTATCTCCCAAGTCCAGCCAGATACATAATACATGTATGTATATATGCGTGGATGTACGTATGCGGAATGCCCAGTTTCTCATCAAAACATTTCGCCCAAATTATAGCCCGTTCGAATTGGGGGAGGAAATTTATCGTAAAACTATCATCGCTCAACCCTTGATTTAGGAAAACTATAAGCATTTGCTTATAAGCATTTGCGTTCACTTGAAAATCGTCGTTGATCTTTAGTCAGGAGTAGTTTGGAAATTGCTGATTCACTTGATCCAAGAAACTAACGATCTTGTCCACCGCTATAGCAACATACATGTGTCCGCCTGCGAGCACTTAACACATCCCTTCCGGGGTGGTGCGCCTCGTGCTACACGGGATAATCGCTCGTTCAGTGCGTCGGGTGTTTGTGCGGCTAGATTTGTTATTATCTTGTCAGCGTGGCACGACCACGTACCTGGTTCACCCCCTCAGCGATGGTTGGAAACGCACAATGCCCCCGGGTGAAAATTGCTGATATTCTATAGAAAAAGTCGAGTGTCACGTTGGGGTGGTCGAATTGCGAGCGATGGTGGTGGTTTTATAACGGTCTTACGACTCTCACGGGTTCGAGAGTGACGTTAGGTTAACGATTTTGGAAGAACGGTAAGAGGAGGGGATAACATAATGCGATAAAATTAGAAAAGAAGGAAAGAAGAGAAAAATTTGTGATTGCGATCTGTCCTGTGTCGTCGTACTTATACTACGTACTTATACAAAAGAATGTTGGCGTACTCCTCGACTGTTGCTGAATCTCGATCTTTCGATCGATAAATATCGCGTATAGAGAATCTCACCCCTCACCCAGGTGGGCAACGCTGACCCCTGACGATCGAAGGACTAACGCGACTAGCCCGATTCAATTTGTTAACTTTACCCAACCTACGGCGGACAATACGTAAACCGGATTACGTCACGGCCAAAAATCCTTTATACACACCTACACACACCGGGGTATATATCTACTAGGCGAAAGGGGCTGAGCGTATTGATCCTGCTAACAGGTGGCGCTAGCACGCAACAGGCACGGATTTTCCGCAATTTCGTACGATCCTTAGCCACTATCGTTTCTTTCGCGACATCGTCCTGCGGATGGAAGAAAAGGCGGTACTTGAAGCTCGTTAAGCTTTCATAAAGAGGATATCAGACGATAGGTCGCATATACATAAATATACTTGCGCATGTATCGAGGTCGACGGTTCTGTAACACTCATTGACTTTGTGCATTTGAATAATATAATACGTGCGATCGTACTACCCGGTCCGTGGAATAACAGTTATTACTTGCGCGACGGGGCTCAGGGGATCCAGGAACCCGGGGAGATTCGGAGTATGACGAGTAATCATGATATTGGCATGTAACCGAGTGACGGTGTTGCATGTACACAAATATTTCTAAATATATAGGTACGTTCCATACACCCCTACGCATCGCGCCCGTTCCTCGTGTCGCGTTTGTTACTTCCCCAGGGACTGTTTGACAGTCGTGGGTACAATGCCAGTGCCGCCTTTTCTCATCCTCGCACCCTTTTTTCGATATACATGGAGGCATGTGTATAGGGTACACCCGCGTACATCGGGATACTGAGCTTTTGCGTAAAGAGCAACCGTGTGACGCTATAGCGATTGGTTCGCTGGTGTAACCGGTGGGGTCGAAATGAAATATCCGAACATGTCCAATTTGAACAAAGAATAAGAGCGATATATCTCCGTGAGTGGGGCAAAACAACCCTTTTCACTGGCTCACAGATCACTATATTGTCAGTGCGGGACTGCAAAACAGTTGACTGTTTACTTGACCCAGTTCCTTGTCGGTTTGCGCGACGCTTTTCTGCGCGATCTTCTTTGGTTCGCGAAATTCAGGCTCAATACGGTTATCTGTACCCTGGATTCTCCGCTCTGCTCTTCTCTCCGTTTCTTTCCTCTTCCCTTTCCTGTCTCCTCCTGTCACTCTCCGTTTCCCTCTGTCCCGGAAACTGCAGTATACAAAAGCAGAAGAAGGACGCTGCTGGCGAGGCGAAACTTTTCAAAAATATTACACTCCCGTACCTATATACTTCGGCGTATCGGAAAGATTCACCTATCCAACTTATCCTACACCATTGATCAACGCTTCTATCACAGCGCAGAGGGCAGAAAGGAAAATTAAGCTACTGGGGCTGCGGGGAAGCGAATGGGCGAAGAGTAGGATGAGTAAATCGCACGAGGTCACGCGAGTTCTGGCCACGTAATTAATAGGATACACGAAAACGAGCTTTCGGCCTACTGGTGCTGCTCTGCCTAGGCAAGAGGGATCGGTTTGTACAATTGATGCTTCTTCTCCGGCGGGTGAGAGCGCCGAGGCTTTTTTCTTCTTCTATCGTTGGAGAAAATATCGGATGCCTGGGGAACGTCGAAGATTCAGAGGAGAGGATGGAGAAAGAGTAATGAAGGGAAGGATTTTCTTACCGCAAAGAAACCGCGTGATCAGAAGTAAATCAGACGAAGGAAATGAATTTTTATCGAAGAACTGAAGTAAGGCCACTTCGTTGAAGCCCGAGCTCAACGTCGATCGCCAAGCCGAATAAGATTCCTGAAAAGCTCAGTGAAAAACAATACGCCCTGGTGTCGCACCCTCGATGAAAGACCCGAAGAGGACCGAGGCGTCGAAGCGCGGGAGCACCAGGGTGCTGAGGCGTCGCGTCGGGACGACGCAGCTACGGATTCCTTAAATCCTCTCGCCCGAACCCCACTCCTGGTGATTAATGGTATTAATAAGGAGACCACCCTCTGGCCCACCCTCTGCCAACCTTGGGCCAACCGAGCCCAACGCCTGGCCGCGTTTTTCATTCTTGAATTGATTTGAATTTCCACCGCTAATGGCCTCGCGAATGCTTTTCTCTCTCACTGCCACACGACGAAAAGCAAAGCGGGTTCGTTTACTTCACATATAGGTATAGCATACGCAGAAAAGCAAAGAGATTCTAACGGTAGGCGTTGTGTAACGGTTATTAAATTAGGTGCGGGTGACATCTCGCGGATGGATTTTGTTCGGTAGGCAAAACTCTGTGGCTTAACGGCGGTGGCATCGTAACGTGTGCCATAAGGAGGAAGAAGAAGGAGGCACAAGTTCAGCAGGTTCAGTGTGGAACAAGTTCACTTTCCTAATCCATTCTAAGACGCGCTAGGAGACGGGATTATCCTCCGCCCTTACACGAAATTATAACGAGAATATAGCAGTTCTGGAAAATTAGACGGGACGCGTGATGGGTTCACGGAGAGGAAGCGAACCGGTGAATCTAAAATGATTTAATAAAATTTTAACGCCAAGCTCCTCAAAGTCCTTTTAGAGTGGATTTCACGCGCGGTTAACGATTCAAAACTTTAACAAACTTCAAATTATATCCAACCCTCACATACCCAGGACGTACTGGATACAAAATTCAACATTAGCAAGTGATTATCTCGAAATTTGTAATGAAATCTTTCCTAACGGAAGAGATCACCTTAGCTGCACACTTTGCTGCAAGCTAATCACCGGATTAAACTACCATAACATAGTGGCTGTTAATGCGATCAGAAAGGCTTAGTTAATACACTCGATGTAGAGAAAGCTTCTTTACGATGTTTCCACTAGACAAATCTCACCAATAGGCAGCAGTGTGCACAAAGTCACATCGCGGATCTTATAACGTTCGTGAATGGTGTTAGACGTAAGAGGATCACACTTGGATTTATGGTGTCTTAGGGGAAACGGAAATACCCGAACGCGATACGTGAGGTGTTTGTTTGAAAGAAACGACCACTTTCGAACAACCAAGGGTCATCTTCTTCGGACAAGCTTGCTCTCAAGATCGGTCTGGCCAGGACGCCACAACGATATATCCAACACAACTCTCAAATGGCGCTAACCTGAGCCAATATGAAACCTTTTGAGATAATGTAAAATAGAAGTGGCGGATCGCAGAAACTTCTGCGGGACTAGACCAGGTCGCATTGTCCTGGGTGGTCTTACATCTCGACACGCTCCCTGAATCGAGACTCGACTTCCGCCCGCAGACACTCGAGATGATACTTCCGGAGGCTAGTATCATAGTATTACGACGCTAGTCCGCGGGTGCATTTTCCCACCTTGGTACAGAAGACCTGTACAGAAATACCAGCGGTGTAAACTGCTCAATAAAACACGAAGGTGAGAGTTTGGAGCTCTGTAACTCAACATGAAACTGTCGGATGTCAGAATGTGGGGATATTTGACGAATTTAGGTATCCACGTAAAGTGAATATTCCGAGGAGTCGACATTTCTCCATGGACTGAGAAGTGGAAATGAGTCGCTGCCCAGGCCATAACTCGATTATATTACATATATGTGGTTTTGTAGGAATCTACAGCTGAGGTTCGAACTTCTTTTGGTTCGTATTTTGGCGACTGTTACGGGAATGGTGATATATTCTACAATGATTACCCGAAGGTGAAAGATCGTCGGTGATGGTTCCGGTGACGGGCCAGATAGAAATCCCATTATAATACGTTTGACGGAATTATTTCCGTCCGGAGGCTGAAACGTCAGAGTGGAAACTAACTCGGCTGTCGTGGCGACCCTCGCTCGAACCCGTCGCCCCGACGACTCGACGCCAAACGTCGCCGAACGACGCCGAACTTTAAATTCAAATATAGAGTCCGACGCTCGACTGACATTTCCCAGATTTTATCCCATCCTGTCAGCGGAGGTGATATCATCTCCGTGTTCCTCGCGAACCTCTATATTTTTCCTCGCCTCACTTTTCAGCTCGAGTCCTCGCGCCAGGGCCGACGCCTACTTCGATTTCATGACATAATCTACGTGACGTCTTACCGGAAATGTCAAACCTCGTGGGACCTCGTAATTAAGAACCGAGGCTGCATATATAGCCCGCCTTTACATAATATGGTGGTACTTACAAATTCAGCCATTCAACGGATTGCTCATGACTTCATGAAGAAATGAAGAAATGAAGAAATGAGTCTGAACATTGATGAAGCTTACCTGGAACATAGAAAGTGGGGAAAAAGCCATAAGTCACGGTGTTTTTACGTATTTCGGAAAATTGTCGTGGAAGTATAATCGAGGTGTTAAATGTTAGCGGGGTAAAATTGGGTAGTTGATTAAAGCGCGCAAATAGATACTAATGATTCCTTCGCCATGATTCGTATACACGCCTAATTCGACGCATCGACCCGTCCCTCGTCCGACCTCGCTCGACCTGGAACCGGACCCCCAAATATATCCTAACGAGACGGCAGACGCCACGTGAATAAGTACGCGAGCACCCTGGATTGATCGACTACAGCACGCTTTGGCGAAGCTCTCGTTCGCTGGCCTAGCTCACATCTAGTTGTACCACTCTTCGTCTCTCTTGCTCTCTATCCTGGACAGAGTGAGTACACCACACGTAGGTCTGATCCACCTCGACTGTTTGCTACTCTCAACGGATTGCCCGAAATACCAGAGATAAATTATCGCGAAAAGCCGCGGGCAACGCCATCGGCATCGGCCACGACGACAAAAAGACCGCAAGATTATACTCGAGAGAGAGTGAAATAAAGAGAATAAGAAAAGTCTAGAATAAGTGAGGGAAAGAAGTATCACGGTGGGTGGAAAAGAGCGGGAATTTATTCCTCCGATTTCGAGTAGATCAGAGACATCGGTGCAGGTCTGGGTGGCGCCGTTCCTTAGAGAAAACCGAGGCAGGGCACCCTGAGAGATAGTAGTAAGCTCTCGTGAGTGCGAGGCGACGCGGAGCCAACGATATTGGATAAATTAGCTACGTAGGAGCCCAGCTACTATACCTACCCACCACCACCGACTGGCACGGTCTCTGGGGCGCTAAACCTGACTCGCGATGCATTATGGTCCCCTGCCTCCCGCGGTCTTCCTCGTGGATTCTCTCTCTGTACTCGTGATCTCCAGCCGCCCTACGCAAACTTGGAGAGTTGGCAGGGCGGTGAAACGGCGCGAGAGAATCCGAGGGAGATAGAGCGATAGAGAGAAGTAGTGGAAACGCGGCGGAGAGGAGACGAGCCCGTGGGTTGAGCTCATCAAGGTAATGCAGCTGGGATTATCCTGAAACTGAACGGGATCATGGCACTACAGGGTCGGGGGTAGAGCGGGGGATGAGACGAGGGGAGATCGGAGTTTGAGGACTCAACGGCTTCGGGGAAGATGGATCAGGGATTGTCATTAATTGATTGTTTGATTGGAACTCCTCCGGGAGGACTATTGACGCCGACGGGACGTCGGGTTAGGACTGTGCGTTTCTGTTACGGCTGTTAATATTCTTCAAGATATCTTGAGGATCCGTCGTTACGTCCCGGGTGAAGAGAAGCACTTTGGAAAAGTTTTCAATAATAATTATTATACCGTCTCTGTTACGACCACGGTATAGATTTAATTGTTATTATCATTACGGTACGGCGAGTATATAGATCGGTCGAGTCAAGAACTTTGAAAGATCTCGTTTTCTTAAACGAGCGAAAACAGAACAGTAGAAAAGATATAGATGCGCGGAACCGGGAGGGAAATGAGGAAGGGATGAAGGGATGAAGGGGGACACGGTTGGAACCTTAATCCAGAATTCGGAGTTAAATCCAGCTACAACTGGTACAGGAGGAGTATAGAGGACGGGACTACCCGGTGAACTTTACCACGGACTATGTTTAGAGCCAAGTATAGAGGCAGGAGCCTCTAATCTCACGTACGAATAAGGACCTGGAGTTAGGTAACCTCGCTCATCTTAGTTGGTCAAGTAAATCTCTGTAAGCAAGCTAAGCAAGCCTTACCAGTAGCAATTCATAACAACAATTAACGAACCAACATTTATCCCGTTTAACTCCGTTTAACACCCCCCGCCTAACGAAGGCCTGCAAAACTCAGTTAACGAGCCAATGCCGACAATGTTCGCGATAACGTATATGAGCAAAGAGAAAGTAATAATTTTTTGCACGATTGGCTTATGGTTAAATGGAACAAGGTTCTTCTAACTGAGAACAATGAAGCGAGTTTAGAAAATGGACGACAAGAAGTTTTAAACAACTCACAATTAGTTTGTTTAAATGTATTAATTTTGTTGCGAAAACTGACTATGCTCGCGGAAAAGCAACCGTTTCTCATTGGCATGGAATTACGCCGAGTCCAGCGACGATGTACCCGCGAACAAGAGAAAGAGAGAGAGAGCAGGGAGACAGAAGAGGCATTTAATACGGGAATAATCCAGGCGGTCCTCCGCAAACCGTTTTATTACGATCCGCACAAACATATTAAGCGTAATGCCGCTTTGCTTAGCCGAGCTAAGGGAGATGTGGGAGAGGAATACTGGCCGACTGTCTCTGTCTCTTTTATTCTCTCTCTTATTTCCACCTCCCTCTCTTTCTCTCTCTCTTTCATTGTCTCCCACCCACACGCTACAAACGACCCCAAGCCGAACTCCAACCCTTTGCGTCAGCGGACAGACGGGATATCAAAGGCTACTAATATCGTACACCAACCACATTCCACGGTGGAGTGTATGTGCATAAGCTGGACGCGTGTACCACCACACGTTACGTCATTATCCAAGTCAACGAGCGTAAAGCGGTAAAACACAGTTGCGGCTCCGAAAAGCCGAAAAAAAAAAAAAAAAAAAAAAAAACGGAAAGGGTTGGTGATCCGAACGAGTGAATCGACGACCTTGCCGATTACAAAAGCATTATTCTTCTTTCCTGTTCATTCCTATAGGCTATACGACGTGGTACAGGATTCAATCAGATCAATCGTCCGAGAAATGAAATGAACTAGAGTCCAAGAATCGTGATATTTGAAGTATGGGATGGAAGGACTAGCGTGCTGGTTCATTCAGGGATTGAATAGGTTCTGCGGCGACTCTAACCGAACTTTGTCCGAGACGCTGACTAGCTCTCTGACGATCAATCGATAAGTTGAACCTTGAATGTCTGAATTGTACGTCTAGAAATCCCAGAGTTCGCGATACATTCGTGCGAGCCTTAACATTGAGCTGCAGGAAACGGAAACGAACCGGAGTGGCGTCAGTGACGGATCCCTAATCCTTGGCGAGCTTTTGTTGTCACTTCTTCCTGCAACCCCTCTCGGCTGCTACCTCCGCATAGGAGAGTCGAGTAATGCCAAGATTACGTAAACGTCAGTCGAGCACAACACGCGCCTTCGAATTTCTTCGCACAAAGCTCTTCAAATACAGTCCGTGTTTTGCTCCTGCTCCTGGCACTCCGTTTTTATCTGTTCATAGTACTCCTAGGTTTATGAAGAGCCCCCGGTTTTCTATCGCGCACATTCCACCGTCCGATCAATTTCGAGTCAATTCTCATCGAATTTAACCGCCGTCCTAATTCCATAGGGATGCAATGGCACCTGCCGCTTATCCGGTTCTATAGAAGAAACAATTTGCTCGATTCAGTATACATTCCAATCCGGCCAAAGTTGTGAGTTTTGAAATTCGACGGCCACCGCTACTCCCGTCGGACGTAGTTTTGGCGCGCAATTTCCGTTCTCACCAAGTTTTACCAGCTTCAGAGACTTGGACCGACGGTGAGCAAGTTCCGAGGCGAGGACCAGCCGGACGGCATCACAGATTGCAGAATAATCGCGCTCCGACGGAACTTGAACGGTAACTTCTGAGGCAACGAAAGCACCGAGTTGGCCAGCTTTTGTCTCAAGGTAAACCGCACCTTCTGCTGCAGTGGAACTATTGAATATGTATATAGGATATGTGAAATTGGAGAATCAGCTACGCGCGACGCCGGAAGAAGAACCAATTACGGGTGATAAGTCTCGCACGGTGCTCGGTGTGCTCTAACCGTAATGAGTAGGTACCAAGGGAATATCCTGGGAGGAGAGCGATTTCCCAAATCTTGAGGGTCATTCTGTAGAAATTAACTGCATACTCTGCACGATCGCCGCGGTAGAACTTTGCGTATAATCTTGAGGGGCGCCGATTCGCGGTACATAATTTAAGTCTGTTAGGGTTGCCTCCCGCTGTTAGGAGCCAGGGCAACTTTTAATATCACCAGTCGCAACTTTTAACGTTGGTAAAGTAGCGATCATTGAGACGACGCAGGGGAAAAGCTGTGCCAGAGGTGAGAGCGAGAAAGAGAGAAAGGTGGAGTCGGACGGTGAAAGGAAGACGAAAGAGGCACCCACGTCAGTTGGGGTAACTTTTCCGCTCCACCGTCACCGCCGACCGTTCTTATACCGAACAATGGAGGGATGTCAAAAACGCAGCAATTAATTCACCCCCCGGCACACCGGCTCCACTACCACCTCCAGCTTCACCCTCTCCTCGGCGAAACAAAGCCGTAAGAATTTCGCCGAGCTCTTGATGGTGTTGGTGGTGGTCCAACGAGTCGAGGAGACGTTTCTTGGTGGAGGGAGGTTACCAGGGATTCTAACCAGGAATCAGGAGCTGAGAGGTGGGCGCTGGGAACCGGCAAGACAAGGCACGGATCATCCAACTTTACTTTGCTTATTGTAATTCAATTTCACGGGGCGTCTGTCTGCGCGTACTCTCTTCGGATTGTCGAGTAAAATGTTCCGGCGAAGGGATGGACTTGACAACTGTTTAACATCTTTGCTTACAACTTCTGATCCTTCTTTAGAGAGTTTAAACTTACTTCCTGCATCACTCTTGCGATTTCATCGGCTTTTAAATATCAGCTATATACGTATACATCTTGCATTAGATGCAAAAGTAACCATTGCATACGCTTGCGACACACAGAATGTTCGACAGGAACAAAGTGGTTTCTGTTTCTCTTGATTGGAATTATCTGACCTTGTCGAGGATGCAGACACCAGTGCAAGGCAGATGTCATAAGTCGAGATACATCACCTAAGGAATATCTCTGCGTCAAGTTGCGCGCGATGCATCCTGACGAATATGTGCCAGGCTGCATAGTAATGGTGAGGCAAATACATGGAGATACACAGTTGACTCAGCCACCCATCGCAGACTCACGATGCCGCGCCCTGGCTCTATCCGAGCTGTCTAAACACGGGAACTTAGATTGCCATAACACCGAAGGTTACTTCGAAACCTCGCTCGTTTATAGTCTCTGCATCTACCATCTCTCAGTCATCAGCGCCCCGGGTGTATCGCGAGATATTAAATGTAGCCAGAGGTCTCAAAGTTGAAATATGAGGAACTAAATTTCGCTCTTTCTCTCATGACACGTCAAGCATCATTGAATATCCGAAAATGGACTTGAGCCTAGTTCAGCATTGCTGAAATCCGATGAGTAAGGGAAATCGGGTTACATACGAGCGTGTAGGTTAGTATGGAGGTGGACTGAGGCAACGGGCATGTATATCTATTCAGAGACTCGGAGCTGTCGATGTTGACCGAAGTGTAATAGAGATAACTCGACCAACGGCCATCGGAGCGCAGGGTGCATTTACACGGATGGAGATTAGCGAAGGACGACCTAAACTTGCATAATCCTGAACAACGGCCGAACCACAGCTGAGTGCTCTAAAGCCGCGGTTAAGACCTCCGATCTTATTGACCGTCGCATGTCGCCCTCCTCACGAGCACTTCCTCGAGTCGGTGATAAGTGTTGCTCCAGGAACGAGCGAAGCAGGAACCAGAAAACAAAAGGGAGAGATTGTCAAAAATGAAATACAGTCAAGTCACTCGAAATGAACCAAAAATAAAGACATCCATGTAGCTATTCCTAACTGTATTCTTTTGAAGTCGAAAAAAATGCTCGCAAGCAATTCGGACAACAGGTAATATCCACAGATTTATCTATACGTGGTTCGCGATTAGCCGAGCGCAATATTTCATCGTGAATGTATCTAGTGGTGGTTGGCTGCATGGAACTGGCGCGACAGCCGACGGTGTGGCCTGCAGTGGACAGCCGAGGGCAGTATCCTGGCCACCGACGCGTGCTTGACGGATTCGCGTACCGGAAACTGATTTTCTATCTCGCAACAGCGTTAGAAACTTCCAGCAAAAAAAAAAAAAAAAAAAACTTGGAAATGAGTGCAATCCATTAGGCGTTTGCCTCGGTCGCGTCTGACCCACGACTGAGCCTTACTACTTGCGACGGACAGTTTGAAGAGGCTGTTGCTCTTGCCAAACCTCCTATTCAAGCTTCTGTTCTTGTCGTTGTTGTCGCCACCGGAGAAGGATGTTCGTAAATTTTTTGTCGTTGTATATGCCAAAATTCCAGTCGCAAAATGATGCGCAAAACAACGATCAACGAATCCCATAAAAATATCTGCGTACGTAGTTACGCAGGCATTTGAGGACGCAAGAAATAATTTTCATGAGATTTACCGGCTAATCAGAAACCTCCGCGCACTCGAAATTCTTACTTCAAAGACTCTTGAACCGAGTCTGAAAGCTCCTTGAGGAAGCCGGTCTTCGCGATGGTAGCTACGGTTGTCCGTACAACAATTACTCAGGCCGGAAACCACCGGCTGACAGATTAGTTCTTGCTGGGCGTAGCGGTTTCCGTTTTTTACCCGAAACTGTAGAGTGTATAGGGCGTATATAAACGTGTCCTTCGGTCCCGGGGTTGCGTTACGTTACGTTACGTTACGTTGCGTTGCGATGCGATGTTCGAAACCGAAGAGCTGCGGTAACGCGACAGAAGGGATCGCGTGGGGGCGACATAGAAGGACGAAGAGGAAAGAGGGATAGCGATAGTCGGGGGCCGAAACAAGAGAAGGGCGGTTCGTGACGTCAGCATACACCGATAGCGATATCGCATCACGTCCTAAACCACGTTTCGGTTGGTGAGGATAAATTGGAATCCCATCCGCAAGTGATTCTGTCACTGACTCCAGGAATTTTCCGCCACTTTCTCGCTCGGATCAAATCCTCATTCAGTTATCCCAAAACATTTAATACGCCATTCTATTCGCGTCCGAGTTTCTTTCGCTATAAAAACCACCCCCAAACTGGAAAGCAAATTAGGTAATGAATTTTTTGTTTTTTTCTTTTCTGAGTAACCGTTGAGTAACTTGTCACGTCTGAGCGGCTCCGTCTTCGAACTGATAACCAACCGGGGTATCATTTCGCGGTGAAACTGGCCACAGACATATTACACACCAAGGCAGTATGCATATCTATATTTTACCGGGGTTGTCAGCCACAGGCGCATTTACGACGGATCGTATAGGTATACTGGTATATCCTAAGCACAAGTATCTAGGGACGGGGTTCGGCGGCCATAAAGCTACCCGAGATGAAGGGTGAATTCCTCTGTTTACGTTGCATTTAGTACTCATACGAATACACCGGAAGTAAGTGGTTGAAAATGAAAGGACTATGCCTGTTCTTTATTAATCGTATAACAGGGTGTATGTATAATGTAACAGAATTGTTTGTTCCG
The DNA here is from genome assembly GCA_944452935.1 of Rhogogaster chlorosoma. Classification (NCBI taxonomy): domain Eukaryota; kingdom Metazoa; phylum Arthropoda; class Insecta; order Hymenoptera; family Tenthredinidae; genus Rhogogaster; species Rhogogaster chlorosoma. The sequence continues at coordinate 23,309,831 of OX101800.1, read as the reverse complement.
AGGATCGTGGAAGATCGGAGTATGCTTACTTCTCGTCGGTTTATTTATATATCAAGTAATTTTCACTACTCTGTACGAAGCGATTTGAAGCCTCGTTGACTGCTGATAACGGTTATACGTTTTTAAGCAACAGGTATATACCAGGAGACGGTAAACCCGGAGGAAAAGCGGTATTCGGAATTCCCAACTCATACCGCGTAATTCTCCGCCCTTAGATGATGGAGATGGAAGCGCGGCATGATTTCCCGGATAGCGTAAGCGTATGAATAATAACGCGTGTGTAGCGCATACGTAATTAACCGGTATGCTTGGGCACGTATATAACTCGGTGGTATACGTAGGCAGGTACTACGGTACTACATACGTCCCGTGTGTATAACGGTTAACGGACGAGACTAGAGCTAGTCCGTTATTTTCATAAATCCTTCGAAGTCTGTTGAATCTTTTAACGGATTCTACAACCCCGGGACCACCCGGACGACGCGGAAACGCACCCCGAGCATATAGGCACGCTTGCGCATGAGAATTCTCGGTTATTACATGCAAGCTCCTCTGGGTGTTTGTTACAAGTTTTACTCTCTCTTTCGCTTATTCGCGCTCCTCTTTCTCTCTGTATAACGTGTATACGAGGACCTGGGGTTCCCGGCTACAGCCCAGATATCCCGCGGGAAATACCACCGGCCCAATTAATGCCAGGAATCGGAATCTTATTTTGTCGGACTCCTGACTCGCGCTACCGTAACTGAGAAAATCGCGAATGAATACGTAATGTCGAGTGGGAAAACGAGGAAACAAACAGGGAGCAAAACCCAAAGCCAAGAAGGCTCAACTTTGAAGAACCTATTGTGCAAGAGGGCGGCGGTATCACCTGGGGAGATATTCGGACAAATTGGCGAGCAGGTATACCGCGAGGCGAGCAGATATGTTGAGAAAAACGAAGACTTTTTCGCGCCTATGTATAAGTCTCGGTTATTTCCTTCGTGTTTTTTTTTTTTTTTTCTCTTTCCTTTCCTTTCCCTTCCTTTCTTTTTTTTTTCCACTGGTTATCAAACTTCTTCGGGATTTTCTAACCTTGCGAAATTCGTATCTAATTGTATGTGACAAGTTTTCGTTATTTAACGCTCCCGTTCAGGCAGTTTTCTACGCGGGTACCAATTACGTAACACCTATATAGCCATATTCTCGCGCCCAGTTAAAACATCTGTTCAGCCGTGACATAATGGCCGTAATAATTCCTCTACGGGAATAAATTCTCGAATAATAATTCTCTGCGCTACCGTATGTAGCTAACATACCTAACTAGGTATAATTTATCACCTTAACATTCGCGCCGTACCGCGTTGTGCCGTGCCGTACCGTTCCGTTTCGTTTCGTACCATTTCGTTTCGTTCCGTTTCGTTTCGTTCCGTTTCGTTTCGTTTCGTTTCACGAATGCTGTTGTATACTTGCGTAGCTGTATTTCGCCTTCGGATACTCGGGCCCACGGCCCACGTTCTCTTGGCGCCGCCCGCCCCGCAGCGAATTAAGCTGCTTTATAAAAATGTAAAACGATTCACAAGCGAACCGCTTTCGCCGAGGTGAAGCGGAGGGAGTAGGGAATAGCAAATGTGATTGGGAGTTTTCATTGTTTCTGAGAGGGTAGAATATAGGATAAGGCGAGACGGGAGTTTCAGGGGGCAAAGAGGAAGAGAAAGGCGAAGAAGAGGCTACGTTTTACTTATGCAAGGCCAGGTATGCGAAGGCATATCCTCCGACCAGCCAGCCGAGCCAACCCCTCTCGCGATATGTAAGTATAAGTGTATATATACATGTGCCTGCGTAGAAACCAGAAACTCAAAATATACTTCAAGTTACGTTTCTCATACGAGAATTGCGAAGAGAGACCAGAGAGTATGTCCTTTTATTTTCCCTCCCTTAAACCGCGCTGCTCAAGACGACTTTGAAAATAATTCCATAGCCGCATATATGCGATTTCATTTTGTCGCTAATAAATTGTACATATACGTAAACTGCATGTTTGAAACATTTCTAGTTTTTCCTTCTATTTTTCTCGTGGCTATTTCTCCTCGCGGAGTTCCTGCTCGGCTACCTATTAACAAGGTGCGAGAGACTGAATTTAATCCAATTAAGTATTCGCTTAGATAACAAGCCCGATACGTCATAACAATCAAAACAGCACGCGTAATACAATTAATATTAATCAGTCCAGAAGTTGGGGGAGTGTGGGGTGTGGTGGGGTGGGATGAGGTGCGTGTGCCTGGCGATTCTAATTAGTGATTAGACTTAGGACGTACGAGGGGTGGTAAGAGAGATGGCGGAGGAAGAGGGTGGAGGTTGATCCGCGATAGCGAGCTCAGATCATATCTCACCCTCGGGTCTGCCGAGCGGGTAGCCCGTCGAGAGGTTGTGGGGTGCGAGGAGACCCCTGGGCTCGATACATCAAGCCGTGATTTTCAGGCCGTTCAGGGTTCTAGAAATCCAGTCGACGTAGCGTTGGATTCTCACTATCAGTCGCGTCAGTCTCGCCCATCTAACTTCTCTCTAGGTACCTACTAGCAACCTACTCGCTAATTTATCCGTATCGTAATATCGCCCACACCGAGGGAGTTGGGATTATTTGATTCTCAATTACAAGTAGCTAAGCTCGTATACCAAAGGGCTTTATGTTGAATGGAATCACGCAACGTATGCATCTAGATCGTAAATATGCATACGTACATACATTCACGTTCGGATACGCGCGTATGAGGCGAAATTAAGAACGAAATATTCCGCGTTTAAAATTCTGTCCACGAGAGTATTACCCTAGCAAGTACTGCGGAAGGCGCGGTGCAGCGCTGCGGTTTCCTAGCCGCAAGCTGGTACATGAGAATACGAGCTTATTTAACTGAAAGCCCCCTAACGAGCTTGCCTCACGTTGTACCTACGATTATCAGTCTGGTGAATGCGGAGAATGCGTTGTATTCGTATGCGTGATCGTTTACATCATACTCCTATCGCCGTGATTAAGAAACCCCGTAAGACATCAGTACTAAGCTTTTCAACCGACGCTACTACTGTTTACGCCGTTATTTTGCATTCCACGCTAGCTGGTATAATAAATGTCGCGGAATAGCGGGCCGCGATTTTTCTTCAACTCCACTCACGGCCACCTCGACAAAACCCGAGATCTCAATCACAAATTGACAATAAAAAATGTTCAATTAACCTCGAACGAACCTCCCAGACCGACGCTCTACCTCCTAGCCAACCCTCTGTTAACGCGAGGAACCGCGTCAAGTAAGAAGCAATCGACGAGGTTTAATCCCACTCGATTGCGTTCCGCGCCCACCAATGACTTGGAGACTCGTTCTTTCCCTTCCTCTTTCTCCCCCTTCTTCTTCCTCTTCCTCTTCTTCTTCTTCTTCTTCTTCTTTTTCTTTTTCTTCTTCTGGCCTCCCCCAAGGTCATTCCTTCCTCGCAACCCTTGCAAGAGCGAGGACTATGCTCTCTTTTGTTCGGGGGTCTGGGTCTGCGCCTTCGCACAGTATACCATGTTCCGTTTGTACGGGGTTTGTATGGGGTCTTCGAGAGATGCCCATTCAAGAGTAAAGTCCGTCACAAAAGGCGCGGGTTCGAGGTCGGATCGTAAATATTCTACAGCCAATTTCACGCTGGTATCGCTGAGCGGTCAAGCCATCACCATCACGGTCCCTCGATCACCGTATGCGAGTCAGGACTAGTAGCTAGGTAGGTAGCGATCAGCTTGCAATAAGTTGCAGCAACACTTGCCCGATGTCTTCGCGAGAAATTCACCCCGCCAGATTTGCTTGCACATCAGATATTATCACATACCCGGTGCCTTTGAAATCTTTTACGAAATACAAACTTTAGCTATATGGAAGCTGACTTTCATCTCGGGATGAAAAAGTGACGAGGCATTTTTAATAAATCGCTGTTTAAAATATTTCAAGTCTTCCGAGCTAATATGGGCACCGGGGTACCTACCTACTCGCGGAGGTAGATAGATACACGTTCCCACTTTACGCTATCTCCTCGCAGGCGCGTCGAGATATCCTCCTCTCACCGCGCCCGCTCTCGGTGGCCCTTGCCGGCTTTGCTCTCAAGGTAAATCGCGGACGACGCGGAGTTTCCTTTTTCTTTTTCTTTTTTTTTTTTACTTCTTCTTCTTTTTTTGTCCTGTTTCTTTCTACGTGCCTACACAGAGAAAGGCTCTGAAATATTAAGCGCGCAATTACCAGAACCATTCAACGTCGTGCGTGTGTCCCTCAACCTCCCAACCCTCTTTTTTCAACCCTCCTTCTCATACTCTCACCATCCTTCTGCTCTTTCGGTCCGACGCGACGCGTGCATCCCGACACGAAAAGAATAAAAAAAAAAGTAAAAACTCGTCAGCTCTTGTGCGAAAGATGAAAAGCTTTTTAGCCGAGGCTTTTTGCCGATTGTTTCCGGTGCCATCTGTCTACACGGAGTATACGGCCAATCCATGCCGAATGACGTACTCTCACGTATGTAGACAGGTACATAGCCACTTATTTACATGCATCTACCGCATCGCCTGGACGAATGAATTTCTCCGCATATGCAGACAGGGCGAGCGAGATGAAGATAATAAACATTCGACAATTTTGAATCTTGCAGGTTATTTTATCTGAATACAAAAAAGAAGTGAATTATATTTTTATAGGGAAGATGCAGTATGTAGGAATTCCTATACATGTATAGGTATGTCTATGTATTATCTAAGAGTCATTTGGTTGGCATGATGGGGCGCCTAAGTTTACTGGCTGCTCCATCACGTCAGAGCTTAGCTTATCTCACTGCAACAACATATCCGAAGCTTCCGTCTCCTGTGGGATGTGAATCTATTGTCCGATCAGTAGGTCGACTCGCAAGATTAATTTAGGGACAACGAATTTTCTGCTGGCAATATTACGCGGTTTGGAAAGTTCTGTCGAAGATTAACCTACGATTTATTGCCCCGTATATGGACAGTTATTTCACCGTCTAGAGTCGGGCTAACCGAACAAGTATTATCCTTCGTCCTGGTCAGTTTACGGCGCGGATTTTCGGACAATAGTTAATCGAGTGGGATAGCGATAACGTTTAGTACGGCGTAAATAAAAGAGCTCCTGATACCAAATGGACACCGTCTTCTCCTCGTCCCTTTGACCCGAGCCGCGGTCAGCCCTTCCCCCAATGTGTGCCGGGAAAAGCGCGCCAAAATCACGATTCAAGAGGGTATACAAAAAAGAGAAGGAAAAGAATGAAGAAAAACGGAAAAAAAAAAAGAAAAATAGAATGAAGGATCTTTTCGCTCGGGTGATTTTTGTGAAATCGTCGAGGCCGGTCGGGTTTTATGTATCGTAATACGTTCATCCCCTCGTTTCGCGCGCTTTCTTCCCTCTCCTGGTTCCACGGCTCGCGGGGGTCATTAATAATTGAAACAGTCAGCGGGAAATATGATTTTACGATCCGGATCTGCGCTGGGCGGGATGCGATCCCACCCACGAGAGGAAAGCGAGCGGTAAAAAGGATCACTTTGGTCAGGGGAAATCGGTGGCAGGACTGGCGCTAGCCGGTGTTCCCTGCTCCACCCCCGACGTACTTCGGCAAGGCATTAAAATGCTTAGCGCTTGGCCGAGCTGCGAATTTCAATCTAGTACAGATCGGTGCAGGACCGTTTGTTGAATGGTCGAGGTAGCTGACGGGGAGGGGTCGTAAAGTGGAAATTTGAATTCAGCAGGAATATTCTGTGAATCGTCCCCTAAAAATCCAGTCAATGTCTCTAACCAACCGATGGGAATGAAAAAAAAAAAAAAGAAATCTAATCGCAAATTCTGCTACCCCTTCAAACAGAACACCAACAACTCATCCCTCTGGCAAAACCCACTTGTTACTGACTATCATAACGCGGCTGTGGCGCGCTCCGAACCGAACCTTGCACATATACGCACCTATAGCTTGGTAGGTACACCTTCTATTCAGCCAGAATAATTATATACAGACCTAAACTAGCTATGTAATATACACGTGTATGTACCAGATAGAGTGGGTGCAGGAGGTGGAATGGTGTGTGTGCCCGTCGCACAATACGTGAAGGTCCACGATTTGCGAGTATCGAGGTATACGTGTAGGTGTGGAACATTATTCAGACCGCCGTGAGCGCGAGAGCTTGCCTCTGGAGTAGGGGAAGGATGGGAGTTGCACCACGTCTCGCGTAACGAGCTGCCGGCTCCCCAGGGTGTTCAGCTCCTCTTCGTTCTCATCCTCATCCTCCGCCACTTCCACTTCCACCTCTGCCTCTGCCTAGAACTCGAGCTCTGGCTCTGGCTCTGGCTCTGGGCTCTGGCTCTACCGCCACTTCCACTTCTACTTCTACTTCCACTTCCACTACCACTTCCACCTTCGGCTCTATCTCTCTTAAACTCGTTTTATTTTCTCGACGAGTAGAGTGAAAGATATCCACCTACTCCGATATCTTGAATGGCCCGCCGACATCGGGCGAGGTGGATGGTGGATAAGGTTGTATGATTTGTATCCATTTAACTTCACGGACTACTAAGCTAGCCTCACACATTCCCCGAGAGAACTTATTCGAGGGGGAATGAATGTAGGCGAGGTAAGACCGAGAAGAGGAAAGGTTTTAATCAGCTGTTATCCGTATCAAAAATCGTTTCAACATTTGCGAGAGTTACCGTGCAACGTCTGCACAAGTGCCTGTCTCGAAATTCAAAGTAATTTCAACTAGCAAAGGTAAAAAACTGAAAATAACTCAAACGACTAGTGAAGGAAGATATTTGGCTGTGATAGGGCGCTGAGGCCGGACAGTGACTTAAAAGCTTCTCCGCTTTCACGTTTGACGTTCCTCAAAGAACGGGGATGGATTCATCTTTGCAGTAGCTTTTCTCCCCGGCGAGTCTACCCCCGAACAAAGTACCGTCACCACCAAGGAGAAGCATCAGTTTCGCGAAATCCCATGAATTTTATAAGCACCGGTGTCATTCAGAGGTCTGGATCACGTCGTGTGTACCACCCGCGTCTGTGTGCTCTAAAACGCTTCGTCCCCGGTATCCTCGGACAGTATATAGACACCCTTGTGGACACAGGCAAGCAGACCAGTTCTCAGCGAGGAATGGGAGCTGCTGGCGTGTCGGCGACGATGTGAGCGGGATGTGGGGTGTCAGGAGAGGCGGCAGGGGGTCGGGGGTCGGGGGTTGGGTTGTTTGCACGGCGTAAGTGGCGTCCAGTGTCTACCTCCACCTTCCGCGCGGTCCTCCGGTCACGCAGTTGCCGCAGATGTGGCTATATGCCCATGGGCAATGGGGACCGGAATCGCACGGGTTTAGAGTTTGTTCACGAGACGAGTGATCCGTGGTAAGAAAACAAATAGCTAGAAATTCAAAAAGCAACGTAAAAATCCACCCCAACTTCTGCTCGCGTATATTAGTGAGAAACTAAGAAATAGGATAGTTCCACAATAATTATTCGCACGGTAGAAATTAACGAAAACTTTTCAGGGTTGTTTTTTTCATTTTTTTTCTTTCTTTCCCTATTTTTCACGAGGCAAACGTAGGTACCCAGTTGATCTTTTTTCTACAACCACTCTCGACTTGTGATTCGCGCTGTTTAAGAAGAAACTTTTTACTTTAGTTCGAGGCCAGAGGAGGAAGTATATTCCAGTTTACAAGGGGCGGGGGGGGGGGGGGGGGGGGGAATTTGGGGAAGATAATTTCGCCCCGCGTTATTGTCGAGGCTTTAACTTGAAGTGCGAGAGGTTCGGCGTAAAAGCGCGGGCGAGTAACGACGCGACACGGCCAAGTATTGGGTACGACGTTGTGTACACTATATGTATACACGCGGGTGAAGATCAAAAAGAGATAATTCGCGGCGTCGAAGAGCCCAGCAGTCTCGCAACCCAGGGGACGAGTAGTTTAATTTAGACCGAGATTGACTTGGCCTAATTTCTTCAGAGGACTCCAAAGGGGGATGGAGAAGATACGCTGTTAAGCGGGCCGGGACGAGCGAATGCCTCGAACGCGCGCGTAATAATACGGGGATAGTGAACTTTCCAAAGAAGAAAATGTTTCGCCGCAAAGTTCATTGAAATGTCAGTCTGCCATCCGCTGGATAGAACATAGAACGTAGCTTGTAGAACGCGAGACATGGTCGGCCCGTGTACCGGAACCGCTTTGTTACCGCACATCCGGCCCAGCGGAAACCAAGCAATGCGCTTCCGACACAGCGGAAAGTAGTGACAGCCATTAGTCGAGGTTTACTGTCCCTCGGGTTTATTGTATCTGGATATTGGAGCTGACGTTTTGTTTATCTTCCGAACGCCGGTTCGCGTCCCGGAAAACGCTACCAGCAACGAAGAAGAAGGAAAATTTCGGAGAAGAAACTAGCCCGTTGTCCGTACCTATAGCTTCCCATATTCCCATTGTATCGATTGATTAAATCGATAACCCAGCATACGTCGCTTGATGCGTTGCATAAATTCTATGTACGATAGATGAATTTCGTTGGCCTGAACTTTGAGCGTATTATAAAAAAAACGTTCAGCTTTTTAACAGTTTTAAATTTAAATGATAACGTTGCAGCCGGCAGCTTTGACACGAGGCGCTATAATACGCCTGACAATGCGCCATAAATCCGTATAAATATATTACGCACTTTGGCTAACGCTATTTGTGGCTCCCAACGTGTGTACACCGAGCATTGTGGGTGAGCTTGTCCCTGGCAACTGTATTTTCAGAGTACATACGACCAGACCAGACCAGAACGACCAGCACCGTGCATCCGCATTACAGTTTCACGAGAGGTTCACGTTGGGCTCTGCCATTTTATGAAAATTGCAACACCGTTTTGTTTGCTCGGTACCACCGCGCTATGTATTCCGGCTTACTCGAAATTATATCTATATCGTTGTTGAGGTACGTGGAAAGTACACATGGCTTGTAACGCATTTCCTGATTAGGAATGAATGCGCCTGTTTTATTTTTGGCTGCACAAATTCACGCCAGCAAACAATCACGTTATTTGGTCCACTACGATTTCATTAACGGTTACAGCGTAAGTTGACCAAAGTTTTTCTTCCCTTTCTCTTTATTTATTTTCATTTTATACCCCATTTTCTTTTTTTTTTTTTTCTTTTTTTCTTTCTTTTTTTTTCAATCAAGTCACAGAAACACGAAGCGATGGAAGGGATGGAAATTGAAAAGGTTCGCGAGAATTGGGGGTTGTGAAAAGAGTTGAAGTGGCCAAGCGGCAGGTAGATTCTAAAGGGGGTTGAGGATTGGGGAAGGGGTTTGAAGCTGACTGGGGGATTGCAGGGTACAATTAAAATTAGCGCAATTCATTCAGTCACTGGTAATTCGCGTGCCTGGCATTTATATTATTAAACTACGCAAATTTTCACAACTATAGCTTCACGACCGGGAAGAAAATTATTTCACCATTTTGACAGTGAATTTCGGTTAATTGCGCTTATTATGCCAGCCGGGCTACGAGCTTTATTTAAATTCGACGTTCAACTTTTTCCAAATTCTCTCCTTCGACAATCACTATCACAATTTCGAGACTTCTCGCCAATCCCTATATTCGTTATAATCAATCAAATATCTTTTCACGGTTCAACTATATCCATGGAAAATTCGACTCACCTTTGGATGTGCTCTCCTCGGAAATGCCACCTTGGGGTCGATCTGTAACAAAAATAAGCAAAATACGTTTAAATCAGATGCGAAAATTTTCAACTTTCACCCTTTTCAGGCATGGCTAGATTTCAACACTGCACATTATATTAGCTACGCATCACGTTTACCATATTTGGCGAGCAATGTATTGATGGGACAAAGCGTGAGCGTAATGGTAGTAATAAACAAACGGTATACGGTGCAAAGCAACGCTAATCAGCATAAATGGTTCGTTTCCATCCATACGCGTTCATTCTGTTGGTACATCTATACTGCGCGGCGCGGTGGTTAAATGCAAGTTACGCTGTTTGCACAAAACGTTTAGCGGATGTGTTTGCCGTCGATATTAAGCGGCGGGTAAAACACAGGAGCGACGTACCCGTGACGGATAGAGATCGTCATCGAGTGGGAAATATGAATAAATAAATCGGAAACTCATTTACAAAATCATTTCGGGACAAGGACCGGTTTATCAAAGCTCGATTGCCTCGCCTAAAGTCTATCTTCTGTATATTGCGAAGTCTTCGAGAGTAGAGAGACCGTGAAAAAGCAGGAAACAAAAAAGAGTGGAAGAGTCGAATACCCGGCAACGAGTTTAAGCAGCGAAGGAGAGACTTCCAAACAAACCTTACCGAAAATTTACACCAAAGTTGTGGTGGGAATTACGAGTTCGCAAGCATTTCGCTGGGCTACCAAGCTGCTGCTTGCGGAGCGAGCTTTTTCATCCTGGAGCCCATCGAAACTAAGAGTTTGGTTAGCTCGCTAACCTCTATGGAGTTGTATAGTGAGCCACCTGCTCGTTTACAACTCGACTGTAAGACAATTAATTGTCTAATCGAAAATCCGTCCTCGGGGATTGTAGGAAATAATAGAATAAAGAGTAAATAAGAATTACCGACTCGCTCGCAGTTGCAGTAATTCAGTTTATTCAAGAGAATCATCTTGGAGGATTTCCTGTCTGGTTAAGTCGGGCATTTTGAAAGTGTGATTCTGCTCATTCCGTATGCTTTTTTTATCGATTAAAGATTTCTATATTTAGGAGTAAAAATCTGGCATGAAATAATTAGGTGACAGGTTCACTGTTCTAAATCTAGTTTCAGTAGCAGTGCAGATATCTAAACGTGACGAATATTTACATTTACGTCTCTCGTCAAACAGCCTGGCTTCAATTTCCCAGGCATACTGCAGCCCCGGCGCCAGATTGAATTCATATTCGCGTTGGTAGCTGATGATCATTCCACCGAATGGCGTAACTAGGGTATGTTTGCAAAGCTGGACAGGGTCCGGTTTTATTTTATTTCCAAGCTTTTTTCCCCCCTACTCCTCAGTACTTATTCTGCCTACCCAGAACGATTGTTCGCGAGCAACAAAGCGTCCTCCGATCGTCACGAGCCAATTCCCCGGGCCATGAAAGCGATTGTAAAATCGCGAAAAATCAGCGCTACGTTACAGGTGCAAAAATCGAGTGTACACAGACGGGTGGGTATATCGCGGGGCACATTTACATGGAAACATATTATGTACCTTCCACGATATAAAAGGATCTGCAATCTTACCCCGCGCGTTCACAAGTAGAGAAAAGAAGTTGCAGCATGACGTGGAGAAAATAGAGAACCCTGAAAAGGCGGGGCTGAACCAAGGGACATGGAAAGGTGCAGGGGAGGTTTTAGACGGGGAGAGTGCAGGTGAAGAGTGAGAGCAGAAGTGGGAGTGGGAGTGAAGTGGGTCTGAGATTGAAGTTGAGAATTGCGCCTAGGGTTCAGGGTTCACGGTTCAGGGTGCACCAGCGTGTCGTACGCGCTTCCAACTTTCCCGATACCTATGTATGTGGATGTATATGGGAAAAATGCGGGCGAACGTCACTACTCAACATTTTCCTAGAATATCTATACGTACATGAGCGTCCTTTATATACCTGAACGTATATCGCAGGTATGTACCTGCATAACAGGATCTGTATAAATATCGAAAAGCTACAAGTGGGAGATTTCCGTACGCGCTGCACTTCCGCTCGCTTCGATTCAACGATACTTCGTCTCCTGACTCAACATTTGCAGCTGACTTTTCGAGCTCTACACTTATCTATGGGAGATACAACTCTGGATCCTCAACATTTCTTGTATTCAAACAGGCTAAAAACCTACCCGATGCAAGACCAACGATCCAAACGTAGGTAGCATCGACTCCATACAAATATCTACACCGTAGTCAGAGGACGAGACTGCGCTGGACAATTTCCTCCTGTTTCCTATTCCTGTTTTTTTTTCTTTCTATTCTTCTATTTTCTCTATTCTTTTCTCTCTGGCTCGTTACATATGCAAAAGAGCACGCGTGAAACGCCTGCACAACGGAGCTACGGCAAAGAACTACCATCGCGTTATAAAAAAGAGAATAGCCACGTAGAAGCTATGCATAGGGTGTTTTTAAAATAAAGGGATGATCAGCCTGGTGTACTTTGAATGGTTTATAAACGTCGTTTTTGATGAGAATGCTCGAGCTGGCAACGAACGATTGACCAATCTCTTAAATCTCTTCAAATTCTCTCACGAGGAACAGTCATATCTTCCAGCTTACAATTTGCTGTTCATTTTTTGATGGCATAATAATTCCAGACTCCGCGATGGTTAGTAGAGCTATGTCAAGTGTATTGCACGATGTAACGAGAGAGCCGTGACGTTGACTCTAGTGGGAAACATTCTGGAGACCATAGAGTCCCTGATATTGCTTTTTAAATTAATGCACCTCGTTTGAAGACACCCTTTATACTGTGGAGGACACAGCCACAGGGACAAGCTTTCACGTGAAGTCGCGGGAGATATTCTTGTTGAGATTAGGTCTGCAGCTCGGTCCTCGTAGCATAAGATAGTAAAGGTTTTACTATCACCTTCACCGTTCTGCATAACCTAGCGGTTGTGGGAACGTGGTAGGTCGGAGCTATTCGTATTTTAGTTTTGAAAATGCGGAGATATATTTTTTTCTTTTTTTTCTTCTGTTGAAACTGTACATTTTTTCGTAACGCTTTGACGATTTTTAAGAGCCTGTGAATTCGGCTGGGGGTTGGGGTGCCGTTGTTGGCTTTCTTTTTTTGACGCGGTAAAACTTTTGTAATAGCTTTCCAATAAATTGTTTCCACCGAGTTTGTGAAATGCCGAAATTTGAGGTAATCGGGTGGAAGAGTCTGCCTCGTCCCAGTGAGTTTTGATGGGTCAAAAGCGAGCCAACGGTTGATCATGTTAGAATGATACAATAACTGGATATTATATTTTAGTTCGACCGATTCCGGGGACAGGAATTATTAAATTTTAGACCACAATTCCCGGTCTGTTTGCACACGCCAAATACGGTTAATTCGTCTGGCAAATTAAACGCAAATATGCGGTGGTGATTTTCGGATTGATAATTCTTCTTTTTTTTTCTCAATTCCAGCCTTCAAACACGTCGGATACCTGATTTGCATACGTTTCTACTTGCGTCTGTTATCGAACACTTTCGTTATATCCCAGTCTACGAGCTTCGTATTAGTTTTCCTAATTCGCAAACAAATATTTCGATTCAAACTCAAACGGGATTCAAAAATGTGAAAAAATCGACGAACCACTGCAGTCACGATGTCACGATCTGTTTCCTTGATTGTTCTTTTTCGGGAACAATAAATAAAAACTGTTCCACTGGCATGACGGTCAGAGGAGTTGAAGGGAATTTTAAAAAGCAGACAAATAAAAAGCCGACGATGATAAGCGGGACAAAAATCGAGGTAGGTACTTTCCCCGGCGACTAAAAGTGGATTAAGTAAACGCGATAACTTGACGTGGTTCACTGGGCGTGACCTCGAGTATAACAAACGTTTCGGCGAGCTTTGTGAAGCGTCGAAACGTGGGAACGGCAGTGTAATTAAAACGCGAATCCCTGGCTCGTCTGTTTATAAGCTACTATCCAAGGCTTAGTGTTTTAAACAAATGAAGATTAACATATTTAATATCAGAGCCATGTAACCAATCCTTTTTTACATATCTGCAAAGTTTTGTCCAGGCAAAGATTTCCTATCTCGAGGAGAGGCGTCGCTGCCTCACAGACTCACGCCGGACAATAATTCTGCATGGTATATTCCTCGAGTGGCTCGCAGACTGCACTCGGATTTTCCAGGACAAGGAAGTCAAATTCCAGGAGCATTTCGTGTGCCAAAAATTTCTCTGGATGTCGGACCTTCCCTCAAAACACTAAAAGTCCACAGTTCCATTTATAAAAAAAAATTTAAAAAAAAGCTCAATCCTTGCCAATTACAAAACTAGTTGCTGATAATTGAAAAAATTCTCTCGACCCATTGGAATTTCATCTTCAACGAGATTTTCACAAAGTCAAAGACTGCCTTTACTAGATACGAATTGGTTCCAACGTCAGAACTCTATTTATCTCCGCCTCGCCGAACGTATCTATCCAAATTTCAGCTCAACGGGTTTCAGGAAATGTGCAGACCGTGATAGACGAGATTTATGTTTTGGGCTTGACGTGTTTCCTCTCCCTTTCCTATCCCGGTTCTATTCCCTGTTTCATACCCGAAAATCCGAGGTCTTCGAGGCAGTAAAACAGCCACTACAAATTAGTAATTAATGTTACGCTCATTTTGTTTTACAAGGTAGGCTGGCCTTTTATTTCCCTCGTAAAGAACGACACTCATCAGAATCGGGAGATTCCTCGTATCGAACCTTATGGGTTTCCCCATACCACCCCAGCAGACGCAGGCCTCAGATCATTGGATCCAGACTTAACGTGAGTACTGCGGACAGATCCGGAAACCTTTTTTCACCCACAGTGAGGAAATAAAAAGGCGAAAGAAGAGGGGAGCGAGAATAGAGTATAGAAGAAAAGAACGGGAAAAAGAGGAAAACACCCAACCGCACAACGAAAAGCCCTTAAATTTACCACCAATCTGGAGTTTCGAACGTCCCTTCACTTTCAGGTCTGCAGTATGTACAAATTCCCGTAGCTGGATTACACACATGAGATATACGTCATTGTTTCGAGCAATTTTACAAAGTGAAGTAGGTACGTACGCAGGTATATAGCCTCGGGTGTGATTGCGGAAGAGACGAGTAGCCAATTAAAAGTGTGAATTGATGCCGTTGAAGCAACACACAGGCCTCTCTGGACCCTGGTACGTAAGCTGCAGTTTATATAGGTGGATAAAGCCTGCAGCAACCAATACGGATGTATATCTATCCGCAGCAGGGTGGTCAGTTATTGCGCGGGTCTGAGCGATAGCTTTTAATATTCGTACCAGCTGCGTACCGCCCCAAGATGTATAGTATGTAGTATATACGATAAAAATGGACTTTAGCTCGTACAACTACATTGGCTATACGACTTGCCCCGCCGGGGTGTTCCCGTGCAGCAATGTGTGTAAAAAGACCTCCGAGCGCTTGATACATTCGCGAATGGCTATCGCGGTGGGATTTCGTATTTTTTAACCTTTTTCTCCATTTTTCTTTCGCTTATATGTTTATTTTTTCTCATCCTCGACGAGAAGTGCTACACGGGATACTAAATATCACGTTATTGCAGAGTACACCGTTCGCTGTCTTGTTTATGAAAGCTGCTATTAGCTGTGTGGTCAGTGGAATGCCACGTGCTGATTTACCGATTACATAGCTGTACTTTCACATACACACATTCTGGGTAACATACGTAAGACTCAGACAGCTAGTGCACTGCCATGGCACGGCGAATCGCAGCCAGCTGTTGGTATAGAACGACAAACGACAGCCGGTGAATTTAATAGAGCCAAATGTCAAAAGTGTTTGTGACAGCGTCACTGGCATTCGGTGCCAGCCAATATTCGACGAGCATTGCCCCTTTCACGTGACAGTACGATATACTCGGGATAGATAGATAGATACACGGGGTGTCGTGCTAAAATCAATTTTCTCCAAATCCCTGACACTAAACATTTTTATAAATCCTACATCACGTGTATATATACGGTGGGAATTGGAGTTTGGAATTTCGCCAATCCGAGCGCTACGCAATTCTTTGTCGATTTCTCTTTTTTTTTTGCCACGAAATTCAAAAGCTAGAGAAAAATGAATATCTAGATTGTATTTAGGGTTCGAGTCCGCATTTGTTTCCAGAACCAGTACGAAGTACGTCGACGGGTATGTTGCTGACGCGATGAACTCTTTGACCGAGACACGGGACTTGTATCTAATCCGGCGTTATTGCAACCAACCTGGGGCTCATATCCCCGAGGGTATAATGCGGGAGGTTCGAGGAAAGCCTATGGCTACCCCGCAGCTCGTTCCCGATTCGTACGAATGCTCTATGTTTAGAGTTTTTTCCGCACACGGCAAATTTTGTTGCCGCAGCTTTTTCGCGGATGTATGCATGTGTATGTACACAGGTATACGTATGTACTTTTTCTACGTATTTGGTTTATATACTAACGCGAATACCTAGACGGCAATTTGACTTCGGTCTGGTGAAGCTGTTGCCGCTGACACTTTGACACGGCGCACCGCCGAGTGTCGGGATTTGCTGGTAGAGGAGACGCAAAGAGGACGAGATGAGAGGATGAGGATGAAGGATGGAGGACAAAACGGAGAACGACGCCGCGCGGACATCGGGGAGAATCGCCAAGGCTGCGTTGGGCAGTTATGAGTTCCCGTAATTGTTTTGTCATGTTTCGGCTGTTGTTTCCCTCCAGTTTCTGGCCAGTTGTTGGCTAGTTGCTGGCTAGTTACCCCGAGTTGTGTAAATAGTACGCGACGTTGGACCGGATGCCAATTCGCCAGGGCAAATGAAACCCCGCGAGGAAACTGAGTACACGTTGCAACTCATATTGTACAGCAAAAAAGCCTATTTCGCAAACCTCTGTAATCAGTACAAGAAAAAAAGTGAATAAATATAAAAAAAATAATAATAAGCGCTGATGAACAACTTAGGTAAAAATGAAAAGTACAAAAGACGTTGAAATTTCTCTCGATTTTTCAGACACCGGAAGCCTACTCTCACCCCGATATTTCTATCGATAAAGTTCTTTACTTATGACTTCTCGAGATTCTTTACGGTGGCGTAGAAACCAATCCGTGGTGACAATAGATCGTAAATTTCGTCCAATCAGGAGTCCCTATATAGATATCGATATACGTGACCGCAGGACTTGCTTATGAATTATTTAAGGATCTGTACAGGTCGAATGTACCATCGAATGTTCAGTTGTGATGGATAATTTCATGTGAATTTCAACTTGCGAAATTAATTGTATAAAAGTTCTTAAACAGTTGGATTTTAAGGGATGAAATATACTGTCAATGATTTGCCGCGTATTGTTTTCTCCGGCCCGTTGTTTTCGCGATAACTGGCTCACCCGACTATGTACAATTCATTGAAGAGGGATAAAAGGGAGAGAAACGAACGGGGCTGAAGTCGGAGGGATTTACAAGTTTCGGTGAGACCAAACCGACGCGAAACGAGAAACAAACTATGCAATTAGCCGCTGAGTGACTTCGATAATCGGCAACACTGCCGGCGGCGGGTGTCTGCCTCGACTCCATCCCTCGTTCTTCTCGCCCTCGCTTCCGTCCGAGTCCCGTCCGAATCCCGTCCGACTCCTAAGCTGCCACTACTACTTCGTGGGAACTCGCAGTCTGCCGGGCACCCTTTAATTATCCACTTTCCTTGTAACTCCTGTTTTTGCTAGAGTCTCAACTTTTAAAAGTAGGGATTAAGCTTCCTCTTGTAACTACCGTGAATATATATAGCTCATACTCCGTAGCTTTGAGGGAATTTTCAAATTTAAGAAGCTGACCTACTTATAAAACGCACTCATACCTATACCCTGTCTACGTAGACAGCTATACCTACACCCACGTGCAGCTCCGTTTAATTCAACTACTCGAAATGTTGAGAAGAAATAACTGAACGGTTAAACGAGAAGTGGTTTGAATTTCTCGAAAGAATATGAAAATCACGTTGATTATCATCATTTAAAAGAGTTGAACCGGCGCGGATCTTTAAAGAGGAATCTTTTCCTAAATAGTAAAGTTCTTCCCATTAGGTGAATTGGTTTTCATCTTCAATGGGCAGAAGCAGACGTGTACATCCATTCTCAGTAGAGAGAGAAAAAAGGGTAAATTGTCTAAATTTTTCATCGCGTCATCATGACGCAGCTGTACGGAAATATTTTTTCAAAGCACATGTCTATCCGGTGTATATAACCGTCTAAGCCGAGAAAGCGATAGAAAGAGATCGAGGGATGAGAACGCTCGCAAAACACAATTGAGAAAAGCACCCAGTGATTACATTCGTAATTACGACGTGTTGATACAAGCGCGGGGCCGGGAGTCTGCTTCCACTTCCTATCCTCCTCTCTTCCTCTATCTTCCCTTTCGTGAAGTGTATAAACACACGGCAAGATCCCAATAGATCCTCGCGCACCCTGCAGAGCTTACAGAAGCCGAGCTTTGTGAAGCGAATGGTTGATGCGCGACGTCGAGGTACCCTTATACCTATCCCTGGTGCACCGGGTGGTGCGCGTCGATACGAGGCGCACGGTAACAGGAAATTTGTGCGAATGCTTTTGGGAGGGCGGGGGATGTAAAGAGAGGTAAGGGTGGTGAGTTTTCTGCTCGCGTTCGGCACTCAAGCGTGTATAAAGCTGGCGGTAAAAAGCGCGCGCCGTACTGCACTTCGTCGTCGCCCTGGCGTCGCCTCGCGTTGCCTTGCCTCGCCTCGCATATATACGCTTCGAAATTGCTCGAGCGGCGTAGCTCCGTTTTTCTCTTCCTCCCTGTAGACGGGGACGAGCCGCCTCCGCTTTCCGCCCGCGAAGTTCTTGTGCAAAACGCGAAGTAGAGTTTTACGCGTGTTTAATCTGGAAATGGATCGCCCGAGAATGAATCCCCGCCCACTATACGCCGAGAGGGAAAGAGAGAAAAAGAGAAAAAAAAGGAAAAAGAGAGAAGTCACATGTATACGTGTAAAGGCGGACAGCACACATGTGTTTGTTTCGTTTTAGCGTACCTATCGCTGTAGAAATCTCTCGGGTATCCCTTGCGCTGCAAGAACTGGACAACCGGTCTGGGTTACCTAAGCTTGGCACCCGCGGGTTTAACGCCGAGTGAATATATTTAGGGGTATAATTTTTAATTGCTTTTTAATTAATCTTCGTCTCGTTGATTAATAATATTTTTGGGATAAGCTTGGGATGAGGAAGAAGAAGAAGAAGAAGAAGAAGAAGAAGGAGGAGGATCATTAAATCAGAAAGTGCGTGTTAAACAAGCGCGTGAGGTTTTCGGGATGGGGCGAAGTAGAGAGAAGTTTTCGTATCTAATGCAGATATTCAGGGGGTGCTGAACGGAAGTGGCAAAATCAGAGAGGGAGAAGTTTGTGTGAAATCTGGAAAACAGGCAATGTAGCAGGAAGAGAGAGCCATTAGAATGTCTTTTGTCTGAAAGCGGGGGAATGAGAAAGAGTAAGAGAGAGAGAGTCGCACGGCGATACATTGAGCATTCAGGGGTTCATAAAAAGAACGTATAACGTCCCTGGGGCCCGGGCTGGTAGCCGGAGCGATGTATCATAAGCTGCAGACTGCTTGCGGCTTTTTACGACGAAGTTGAAGCGAGTTTTGATTGCGCGAACGGTCGAATAAATGAAAAGCTTCGGTATCGCGTGGGCTCGTGGAGGAGAAGAAGGAAAAAAGCGGAAGAAGAATCAGAGAAGAAGAAGAAGAAGAAGCAGACGAGAGAAAAAAAAAACTATATCAAACTTATATCACCGTGGCTTCCGACGCGGCGAACTGACCCCCAGAGAGAATCTCGAGACGAATACGAAGGGGGATAAAAAATAAAATAAAATAATAGCAAAAAAAAATTCGGGGATGAAAAAAAAAACAAAAAAAAAAAAAAACTACCCCGATATCGAGATCCTTTTTTGATTTGATAGATGAATGCTCCTCGATATACGGGATCCGTATCAGCTATACCGCGTTCTTTATTAATATTTAGTATTTGCTCGCAAATCGTATACCCTCGAGGGCAAACGATAAGTTTTCGCTGACTTTGACTTTTTCATCGAGCCTTTACCGGCTACGGAATATAGGCTATGGAAGCCTCCGATGCTGAGTACCAGATCCACTTTGTTTGCGTTACCGCGCGTGAGCTTCCGCTCTGCGATAAGCCGAGCAAGGTGAGCTTGCACCTCAGCTATATTATCTTTCACCGATCTCTTTCTCCTCTCCCTCTTCACCCTGCTCTTCACCCACGAAATAGCGCGGCTTTCGCTCAGCGAACAAAGAATCGGAAAAGACAAATGTGAAGTAGATGATGGCAGACGTAACTCAAAGACTTAGTTGGCTGATGAGGATTGATAGCGGGATACGGAAAGGGTTGCTCGACTGCGTACCCCGTGGGATGATGTTTCCTCTTGGCTCTGTACTTGGGGAGGGAGGTGGTTTAAGAAGGGTAGAAAGTGTCATGAAATCGGGAAAACCCTGGGGACTCGTCACTGGGCAACAAGCAGATCTATATGACATTAATCTGCGTTCAATTTCTAGCTTCTTTGTTTTTTCTCGTTATAGTTACCAGAGATCACGAGTTTTTTTTTTTTTTTTTCTTTTTTTTTTACATGCACTCGCGATACCGACAGCAACAAATGTAGCAGATTTTTTTTTTAGGAGAAATTCTTGGAGCTAAGCGAATAAAACCGACTGTATGTACTACGATGCCAAAAGCGGCGGCGGAAGGGCGCCGAATACTCGAATAAAACCCTGCCGCTGGAGTCCGAGAGACTGAAAGTCTGGAAAGTCGGAAAGTCGGAAAGTCGGCGTCGTATCGTTGCCCGTCTTACAAAAGATGATCCCGGAGGTTATTGTTATTGTATTTATTTGCCAATTTGTTTCTAGAGTCGCTATTGCGATTGCCACAATTGCCAGGCATTCTATATCCGCTTTGGGGTAATTGCTGATTTTTCTGAATCCGGTATCGAACGAATATCATTGATTTTTCGGTACGTTTTTTCTCTACCAATACCCCTGCGACTTGGAAATTCACCCTAAATGAAATTCCGCGTTTGTAAATCAGAGAAGAATTATTTATTCCACCCAGTCGTTGTTTATTCCGGTTATAACTCGTCCGATTCCCTCATACTTACGGATATTTAATACCTTTACTTACTTTGAGTACCAACTCTGGTTAACTGCGGAAGCGAAGCCAGACCGGTCCGCTTTCGTTAAAAGTTTTGGCCTTGCTTTTAACGCGGAAAATTTTGAAAACAAAGAAGGAAAGAGGGAGGGTGCCCCTTTTAATTTACTCGGGTAATAAGCGTGTCCCGGAGAAAGATTGCCACCAAATCGTATTCAGACCTTCGAATTTAACGTTATACTTGATGCATGGTAAATTTTAAAGAACCGCCTCCGCCTTCAATTATCCGATATTTAACCGTTTATAATAAGCAGCCGGCTTCACTTTCGAACGATACGAAGAGAATCGAATAATCCAATTCAGATCTCAAGTTTTTTTATCGTCAAATTTACTCGCTATCAGATCGTCGTTCAAATATTTTCCCAAACCCTTCCTCGAAATTTCTTTCCAAACGTGAAATATATATATATAGGTATATGTGTGCATCGCGGAGAAAGAGTATCATCAGCAGCTGTATCTATCTTGAGTATAGGCGTATAGTTGTATCTAGAGGCTTTGTAACCCTGACGGAACCAACCCTCGCAAGCGTGGGCGATTTTGGCGAAAAAGAGGCACTTTTCACGGAGATATTGTCCCTCTTCCTAGCCAACTTCCGGGCGTTGTAAGGCGAGCCCCTTAATGGCGAATAAGGTCAACAGTGTAAGCAGCGTCTACCCCAAGTCAGTCGACTCCTTCGTCGTGGGTTCAGGGAGTATTGAGCTTTGGTTGGTGGTATATACGGGTGATTCAGGATGGAAGCTAATTCGGAGAGCGTCGAAGCGTAAAATCAATTTTTTTTCGCTAAATTTCCATCCTGAATCGATTTCCAGTTTTCAATCTCGTCAATTTCCTGCAGCCCTAATATTACCTCTCCCCTCGGGCATGGGGAAAAAGAAGGAGGAAAGAAAAAAATAAAGAAAAGTAAAAAGAGGGGGGAAACCGAAAGAAGAAAAGAGGGAAGAAAAAAAGAGAAAAAATTTGGCGAATGAAAAAAAAAAATGAGAAAAAAGAAAAAAAGAAAAAAAAAACTTTGCGATTGAATTTATTTGAATTCATTTGAAATCCCCCATAATGCGTCGAGTTGACGCGCGCAAGCCGGCGAAAAATAAGCAATGCCACTCATCTGTAGAATAATTTATTTTGAGAGCTCGAAGCCACTGAGCCTCGAGGAAATTGTCTGCAGCCCCTTACAAAACTCACCGCCAGCCCCCACCCCACACCCTCTTGCCTCCCTTTCTTACCGAGTGAGTCAACAATACCAGAAGCGCGTCCATTGTCAAATGCTTTTAAATTTGAAATATAAACCGTCTACCGTCTGCCTACTTCCCTTGCTGGCTGTTGCTTCTGATTCTGATTCTGATTCTGATTCTGCTACTGCTTCTGCTACCATCACCGCGTTAGGTAAAGTTCTTTGAATAAATGCGTTTCAAAAGGATTTTTAGCGCGTTACACAAGCCGAGCCCAGCCCAGCCCAACCCAACCCAACTCTCCGCAATCCCCGCGTTGCCGTCCCACGTTAATTCACTCTTTAATCTACTGCCGTACTTTCGAAATTCTCATCCCCGTACAACCACCGTCGAAGTCGTCCTCAGTCTGGCTCGAAACAGCGAGTACTCGAAGGCCAGTGCTTCCACAACGTCAGGCAACATATATTCCCGCGCAACAGTTCATCATCGGGTATACTACCACGGGGAAATTTAAGGGATGATATAATATCTTCGACTAGTTATTTTTCTTCATCTTTCAGTGACACTATATTGCGTCGCAATGAGACCAGTGGAATTTTTCAAGGAAGAGAGCCCCCAAACTGATCTTAGGAAAACATCAAACGGTAGGCACCACCGCCGTTCAAAAAATTAAGTCTCCCTTATTTAATTTAGAAAGTTGTTCAAGGGGTGGGTACTTCCTTCCTTCCCACTTTGACTTTATTTTCTCGTCTCTCCTCTCACGTATTAGCATTTCTTCCTACGCATTTTTTACCCTGTTTTGATGCCTCTTTAGAAATTTTTATTTCTATTTTCGGATCTGAGATGCTGAGACGATTTCCTCCTACATATGCGGTTATTTAAACTTGCCATTCCTCTCGTACTGCAAGGGAATCGTTAGCGCGCACGAAATATCCGCGGTAACTTTACTGAGGCTGACAAAATTTGCGGTAGAAAATTTTTCTTTGACAATATTTCAAACTACATGTAGATTTTAGGTATACGCGTAGCTACACGCTAGTTGACTATTCTTAAAGGATTTTCCCTCCCGATAGGGTAACTTATTTATCTATTTGTTCCCGCGCCTGCAGCAGCTCTTCCCAGTTTTGCAGGATTTGAATAATAACAACGAGCTCCCGGGTAACTGAGAAGTCTCTCAGTGACAATTTGCATAACCTATTTAATTGAAATAATTAGCTTAGCACTTATCGCGCCGTCGCGTCACTCTCGGCGAAACAATACCCGCGGATGACGGAAGAGAATGGACGTTAAATTGCCTCCGACTGGGACGGGTGCGGTCGAAACAGATTCCGCCGTAGATACACACACACGTATGCATTTCTCCATGTGTAATACAGACACGAGGCTGTTAGCAGCAGAGATCCCTTGTTCAGGAGTGAATTGGTCAACCGGAAGTGCCTGAGGGAACGCTCGGTCCTTTCCCGCGTAATAACGTAATAACGACGAATTTCCAAGAGTTATAATGACGATTTTCAAATAAGCGCTGGCTGACTCCTTCCGCGAAAGGATCTACGCGGTTTGCCAACACCGCGGAAAGCTCGAGGTTTCGAGAGCCTTTCAAAGCCGGGCCCTTTGCCGCGAAAAATCCAAGGCGCGTTTTAGCTCGTTAACGAGCTCTTTCGCACGATTTAAATGCTCGTTATACGCGAGGTGGTAATTACCAATTAAGAGTACCGCCACGGCACAATGCGTCGACGGACACGCCATCCACGACCCGGTCTATACCCGGCGTCTATGTACTTGTATACCTACTAGGTATACCTACCTACGCGACACGTCGGGCTACCTAGCCCCAAGGAGGGCAACGTCAACGCAGATAACCAGCACAAACCAACAACCCTGAGCGTGACAAGCGACAAGCCACCCTCTCTATGCAAATCACGACGTTACGCTGCACGTGCGATTTAAAGGTATGACAATACGTCGACCGACGAAGCTGATAGGAAAACATGAAAGTTCTTCCCTGTCTACGGCGTAAGATTTTGTGAAAATCTTACCATTGGGTTGCGTTTATAAGGTGAACAAATGATTTCTTTTTTTTTTTTTTCTTCAATATTTTTCATTTCGCGAACTCTCCGAAGACTTTTATTATCGGAGTGTACTTTACAGCGTTGAAAAATTAGATGCGAGTTTGAAACGTAAGAAAGTTTCGAGGCAATCGACGTATCGGGAAAGCAAGTTAACAGTTTTAATCAAATCGGTATGGTAGCTGTACGTAGGTTTTATATATGTATACGTGTCTGTCGAAATTAAAGTTTTTTTTTTTTTCTTTCTTTCTTTTTTTTCTGTTTTATGGTAGGATGATTGAATAAGTGGACTACTTACTTTTTTTCCGTCGAGTTCGTGAGTGCCTTGCGCCAGGACTTTGTCGACGCTAGCTGGATCAGCGAACGTGATGAACCCAAAGCCTCTGGAACACAAGATAGCAAAATGTTCAATTCGATGCATCGAATTGGCCCGAGGATATTTACTAATGGTAATTAATAATCACGGAAGGAATTAGCTAATTACAAAAACAAAAGCCTACGACGATAGGTAGGTACTGAACAAAGCGACAATTTTTATACTCGATATCGATTTCCAAATAATTATTAAGAACAGTCGAAACCTGTGATCCAATTTCGGTCTTTTTTTTTTGCCTTCATCTCGATGGTCGAAAAAATGTATAAAAAATATTCGACTCGATGCTATAGGGATATTTTAATTTACTAACGTTTCGATTCCCCCTTCTCGACGGTCATACGAATTCCGGTACCTACGTAGAATGTCTCTTTCGTAAAACACTGATACACCTCGTATAGGTTTGAAAAACCGAGTTTGGCCAGGCGGGTGCCACTGCTCGCAAAGCGGTTTGCATTTTTCATGCGAAGTCTGCCTCCGCAGTTATTGAAAATATTTACATGTTATTTATGGAGCAAACATGCCTCAGAAATCAAACGCGGCAATATCCTTCCTCCACCTCATCCTCCTGCTCCGCTTCTTCTCGTGATCCTCCTATACCCCCTTCTATGATCCGTCTTGCCCTCGCTTGATCTGACTTACCTACGAAACACTTTGCACCCCCTGCTCCCACCCCAGACCTTCTAACCTCTTTTGCTACCCTTCGCTACTCTTCGCTACTACTCTGCGAACTATGCAACAACTCGAGACGCGTGTAGATATATACATGGATTGGATTTTATCGATTTGAATGTCAAAAGTACAACGACGTTGGATACGAGAGCGCGATATATTCTTTTAGAAACTTTGATTAAACTGAATTTCGCCAAAGTGAGAAGGCGAGTTCTGCATGCACCGCGTTCAAGAATCTTGTCTATATTTTCAAGCTAGAAAATAGGTTGTGGGGAAATAGCTTTTGATCCGCGGCATTTTAATCGTATAATTATTTTCAAATGACAGACAGAGAGGAGAAACTCGGGGATGCGGCTAGTGGGGAGAAATCAAAAGTCCATTTATCACACCGCGTTGAAAACAGCTTGGATTGAGTCTTGATGAAAGTGAATTAGGAATTATGATAACTAGATATATCACTCATCCCTTGACTAACAACGGGATCTTTCTCTCTTATTTTTTGGTTATTTGTCTTTTTTTGTTTTAACTGAAATCCTTTCTCCTCTGATCCGCGGAGCTTCTTCAGGAAAAACTCTCTCGCGTCGAAGAGAAAAGTTCTCTATATACTTTGGCTCGAGTTGGATACGCCCGCGGTGGGATTGCACAGGTAATCCTCAGGTAATCCAACAGTTTAACCCGTGGAGGGTTGAGAAATGAAAAAAAAAAAAATGAAGAAGAAGAAAAAAGAGAAAGAATAAAAAAGAAAAAAAGTAGAAATCCCGCGAGAGACTCGGTCGAATTTAAATTCTGGCCAATGGTCAAATTGAATGAATGAAAAATATAATAACGTGGAATACAGAAAGGGGTAAGTGGATAACGGTTAACAACGACATTCAAGTGAACAGACTGGAGAAATATACGAAAAGGTAGCAAGAAGAGGTATGCATTTTTACTGCCGCTAGCTCTGGGTTCGCAATATTCAGTCCGTTGATTTGAGGGTCGTTGATGAGATGGTAAAGATGTGCAGTGTGCACGTACCTTGGTGTAAACATGCGGCCAGTGCTATCCACCACATACGAGGCGAGCTCACCGCTGCTGAAATTAACACACAGCTATGTTCACTTTCACACTGTTTCCACCAAGTGCCATCCCTGCACCACCTCGCTGTTTCTACTTTATTCTAAGCTAATTTTTTGCCAATTTTATTTCTTCTATCTTTAATTCATTTACTTTCGTTTTTTCTCTTTTTTTTTTCTTACTTTCTTTTTTTTTTCTCGTTTTTTCTTTGCTTTTTAACTATGTACGCGATTACGCGGTGGACCAACTATTCCTGCTTCAATAACGACTACAGTGAACAAAAAAACTGATTTACACGTCTTCGAAGACACGTGAAATCCAGGTACGTTGGCCCACTTCGTTCGTAACGTAATCCTCGAGCATCTAAGTTCATCTACCTGTGGTAACAGGGTAAGGGCAATCTTGGACAACGGTCGATTCGACGTCTAATCCAGCAGCGCTGATTCTTTGTACTCAATATTAATCGCCTAATGATTTTATGCAATTCATTTACAGGCGAGGTATATCGATAGCAATAAATTTTGATCAACGAAGCGGCTTGAAAGTTTCTGTACGAAAGTTTGACCGCTGTCGTGGTATGATAATTTTTCTTTTTTTTTTTAATCGATTGCAGCGCGAAAATTATTGCAATGTGTGAAGTAAAATCAAGAACAATTGGTACAAATGACAGCTCGCTGAATCGGCAGTCATCCAATCAACATCAAAACACCAAACAGTACGATACAACAACCAGCAATACTACAGCTATTTAACTACAGATAATTACTACACACATATGGCGTATGACTACTACGGTAAGCATTTAGAATATGTCGTTCGGTTTGACGATCGTCACGATTTCGCTATGCAATTAAAAATCAAGCGCATTCCCGAAGGGTTAGCAATTCGCTGTTATCATTTATCGACACTCAACCTACTTTACGATCGCGTGTTTCATACTATCAATTCCTCGATTTGTCGAACGTAACGAAGCGAGTACTTTTCATCCGTATAAATATGTCAATTCGAAAATTCTTCTTCACAGACAAAATACAGATACAAGCATGAGCAGCGAGGGTGCGAGAAATAGTCATGTCAGCCGGTACCATACGTCGTAACGCAATGCGACGAAACCATGACTCGATAATCACCTGGCGGAATACGGAGGTCGAGAAATATTAGGTTTCCCATTAAAACGAGGGCAAAGAGGGGATAATTTAATAATTTCTTATTACTTGAATGTTCCTTAGACCGAAGGGGAGTTGCGGTTAGATGTGGGGCGAGGGGGTTCGGGGTAGGGGGTTGGGGGCTGGAATGAGAGTAGGGGCAGCCAGCGCACGTAACGAACGCAAAATAATTATCTTCTCGTTACCGGAAAACCTGAGAGGCAGTTTGCGGAATTTGTGGCGTTTGCGGTGTTTGCGCTTGGGAAATGGAACGATACGTTCCCCCGGCGATGTTTTAATGGGAAATGAAATACAATATTTCGTTATTCTCTACTTTTGTTATTATTTTGGAAATTGAGCCATGATTCGTCCCCCGTCTAGCTGTTCCTCCGACAGAAGACGATACAATTGACTTATGTAAAAGGAAATGAGACGAATACTATCGTTACCCCGGTCCGCCCACATACTCCACCCTCATTCATTCGTTTCAATTAAAAGAAGAAGAGGAAAAATTAAGCTCCGTCAAGCTCCAGGCTCAACTTCGAGAGACGAAAATCAATTCTGTCGCCCAAAGAGCTAAAATAATAACAAAGGTCACGTTCCGAGCATGTTACCTCGAGATATGACAAAACGTACTCAAGTTGAACGGAAGGGAGGCTCTTGGTCCTCATAGGGTGGTGAAGGCCTGAGTTTTGCACGCCGAAGTCTCTGATTGAACCATAAAAAATGAACCGGGGAGACCGGAGCCAGAGATACGAACGACAAGTTCGAAAAGGAGAGGAAAGAAGAGAAGCGAGCCTGGTATATATACAAGAAGAGGACGTTACGCGGTTGTATCGGGCAGGCACCCCGCGCACCAGCTCCTTGTCACCCATTGTCAGCCATTGTCAGCCATTGTTCCTGAATAATCTATAAAAGGCTAAGTGGGATGGAAGGAAGGCGGCTGACGTGTCCCCCGTCTACTTGAGCACGGCTTCTCTGATCCTCTACTTTTCAGTCGCTTCCCTTCGCCATCCCCCGACCGCCATCCTAGCATCGCCGTCGCCGTAGCCATAGCCGCCACCGCCACCTCCGACTTCGTCTTCGCCAAAGAAGAAGGGAAGGGTGTCAGACCGGGCTGACGGGTGCATTTGTTTGCCACCCCTTCACCCCCTTCTGTATAGAGGAAGTCAAAGAGTTGAGGGTTGTTTCGCCTCGCGTTGTTTGAATAAAGTACAAGAAAAAAGACGGATGTGGTTGAGGAAATTTTCGTTTTAACTAATGCCAATTTTCAACCCTAACATCTTCTTCTTTTCTATGAATGTTACACGATGAGACATTTAGAAATAAGGATGTGAAAGAGTGCCCGAAATTGGGAGCCATTTGACAAGCAGCCGAGAAGTGCTCAGAAAACCTTGATAATTTCCAAAACGCCAATTGAAAGCTGGAGCACTTCGGGAATAGCTGTACTTCGTCTAACTTTGACGTAGGCAAATATGTGTCCTTTCTCCCAATTAAATGGCAAGATAAAATGAGAAATGAGTGGTTCTCGGCTCCGCGAAATCGCACGTTCTAAATATCTGCAAAATTCACCCCTAGAAGCCAACCCCGATAAGCATTCCCGCCCCATGAACCCGGAAATGGCGTAGCGAGTTGTACAACTTCCTTACAAAATGGATTAGTATAACCGATTGCGTATTTAATGTCACTTAACATAATGGACGAGGGGTGTCTTTCGACGGTGTATAAGGCTGCGAGGAATCAAAGGGTGAGATTTTTGACAATGTTAATGGCGGAGCTCCGATCACTTGAATCTCGTTGAGAAAGAAAATTCTACAAGTTGTACAATTCGCTGGAAAATTTTCGCGCCCGAATTTTAGCCCCTTTTTTTTCATCCCCCAACGTTATTCTCCGTTGTTTTTTTTTTTTTTTTTTCTTTTGGCTCAAAATGAGCTTGGCGATAGACCGGAATTATTGGATCATTTAAAGTCCCCTCTAAACAGTATTGGCCCCAACTTTCGCATGACTCAGTTGATATTCATCGACAGAGAGTGGCTGTTACAGAGAACTTTTATCGTGCCACTGGAATACGGAGCCTCCGGATGTACAGAAACGATTCTCTGTTTCTAGTCAGCGATTCAATCCGCCCGAAATCTATCTGTTTGAAATTTTTTCATTCACGTTTTGCCAAATATCGTTGGTCGATTCTTTGCCTCAATTTTTCTTCACCTTTCTCCCTGTCTCTTTATCTTTTACTCTTTCTCTTTAAAACGAGTCGAAGTTGCTGACGTTGCAAAAGTTCGTCGAGGACAATTATTCTCCTGTTAATTGAGTTACGTCACGGCCTAAATGCCCGATGAATATTCATAGCTAGTGACTCGGTGGGTGGGCATGGCATGCAGAATTTAAACAAAAAAAAAAAAAAAAGGAAAGGAAAGGAAAAACGAAAAGTTGTCTCGAGTTAAAAATGTAATAAAATTAGAAATTAGGCGCGCTTATCAACCCGTCAGCAGCCCTTATTTTCGACGGTCTCGTTTCAATTTAACCCATCCTCTGCGTTGGATCGTTAATAGTTTTCCATTCTTTGGAAAATGATGAAATACAAAAATTATTAATAATACGGTATGATGTATCGTTATCCTGTTTTTTTTTTTTTTTCTTCAATTTTTTCTTTTTTCATAAAGTAAATTCAAACTTATGTTTCTCGTTTCTTTTTATAACAAGCCCTGAATCTCTGAATCTCATTTGACCAACGACACATCCCAAGGACCCTATTCCCATGCTAGTAGGAAACCTGGCAACGATATTATCCATGAAACACATGTGCCCAAGAGTCGGGGTCATTAAGGAGTTGCATTAGGAATGAAATTACGACGACGTTCCTCTGTCTGGCTCGCTGCCTTTCTACGCGACAGTGAAGGTGGCCATTGGCTCGTGTAGCCGGACTTTTATACTTTACTTCGCCTAATGACTGGCTGAATATTTATAAACCAGCCCTTGCCACTGGAAGCAATGCTCCATAGAGTTTCACTGTAATTGCCTTGTTCTTCTTAACTTTCTAGAAACGGGATCTTGTTGAATCGTATTATGCAAATTCAACTCCGGGCATGTAGACGTAGACCGCGCGAATCTCAACGCGGTACGGTACAAAACACTCGCAACCTCTTCAACGCGATCAAAACGTTCATTAGGTCAAATTTGACGCGTGACGAACAGCGAGTGTCGGAAGAAAAACAGAAATGAAAAGAACAAAAAATGAACTTTGGGAAAAACTGTTCAAATTTCAGTTAAATTTTCAAGAAACCATATCTATTTTCTTGCATCTTTCATAGAAACGTTGAAAAAAGTAAGCAATGTACTTTATCTCATGAAAAATCCTCAGTGCAGTACTCGGTAGGTTGATAAAATGAAAAAGGTATCTCGTGCCGCAGTAATTCTCGTCAGTTGGTATATATAATGTACGAGGCTGGCCGTGGTGCGGAGTATAAAGGCAAGGGGTGAGATAAGTATCATTATACGAAATTAATCTGGACTCAGAGGGCAATTAAATGTCCCGTATAAGAATGTCCCTAGGGAAGCGTCGCGCCCACGTGGTACAACAATGCAATTTGCGCTCTACATACATAGGAGCCGAGTTTCCCGCCCCGGTTTGGCTCGCCCTTATATCGGGGGTATTTATGTCGGGCGGTCTCATTTCGAGCAAACTTACCGTAAGTACTGCAGCCAGTTACTTAACCCGACAGTTTCTACTATTGCACCGAGTCTGCAGAGCCGAGAGAGCCCGCAAGTCCCTGTAGTTATGTCCACTATATACTTCCCTCTGTATTACAGTATCTATACACCTCCTCATCTCCACATAGGTGTACACCCATACGACGCATACCACACATTGTACATGTCGTACAGCGTCTAAGATCGAGGATGTATCTAAGATGCTGTTTGAACCAAGTAGACCAGCGACTGGTCTTTAACCACCTGCAGTCCTCCTCGGGGAGGTTTGGTCCAGCATACCGCATCCCTTGATGTTTCGTTACGGTCTTCCGTCTCGGTGTGATGGATCTTGTTTAGATTTCTTCGATTAGGATGAAGATGGATGAAATCCGAGGGTCAGATGTTGAATTTACAGTCTTTAATCTTGAGTAGGTGTATTATTTGCGTTAGATTTAACGGTGGAAGTATAAAGCAGGTAATATCGCATGGGAATAGGTATAAAATTTGATTAAAAATGTTGAAGATTTATAAAAATGTTCATCCACCAAAGGCATCCCGCGGGACGTGACATCACCGTAAGCTCTCGAAGCCGCTTCCTCCAGTCCAAGCCCGGATTCTCGTAGCCACCCGCCTCGCGCTAGACGCTCAAGTGGAGATCGAGGATTGGGGCTCCCGGCACGGCGCCGCGGCGCCACCGATCTCTCTCCCTTCTCTATCGCTGCCATTCACTAGGCATATATCCCTCTCACTTCTTCTCCGAGGCTCCTGGGGCCTCGAAGGGCGGTGTGTAAGTACGCCGTACCGTCAAGTGGACTGATCCCTCTCTCTCTTGCACCCTCTTCAAGTCTCAACCAGACGTGAAGTAACCCTCTCTCCTCCCACTCGTCCTAGCCACCTCGTCACTCGGGGGTTTCGTCGCTCGCACAAACCCCGTTCCTATCCCCGTCCCCCGTTCCCCGTTCCCCGTTCTACGCACTCGGCCTTTCTCTCTTTTTCTCTTTCTCCCTTGTTCCGCAAAGGTCAAATTGCATCGAGTCACGGATCAGACGACTCGAGTATCTCTGTGGTGACCTGACTCCCCGAGGTGTATATGTAGCCGTTTTATCAACCCCTATTCCCTGTCCCAATTTTTTTCCTCCATTATTCCTTGACCGTAATACTTCAGATCGTGATATTCTATGTGATGTAGAAACGTGAACAAAGCGGGAACTCTGCTGCTTCTCAACCGTTACAGTAACATGTAGAGAAATTAAGCTCCAGGAAGATGCCCAAAGAGAATCACTCACTTCAAACGACAGAGTAAGAGAGAGAGAGAGCGAGAGAGAGTAATTGAGAGAGAAACGCGAGTCTAGCTTCCGTCTGTCTGTTGCTATGGCGACCGAAGTCGCCCTTCGCAAAGGGCTAGAGGCATCAAATCTGTTGTACGTACAATAATCCAGCACCCCACGCTGACTTCTTGGCACTTTCTCTCCTCTCTCCTCTCTTATACGCTCTCTCTTTCCTCACCCGTTTCGTTTCACCCCTTCGTTCTCTATCCGCGTTCCTACGTTTCGGGTAATTCGACGCTTGGCCGCGTTTAACCCAGATGTCATCGTAGGCTTCGACGTTTTCGAAGGGCTCCAGGCGCGGCGCCTGACGACTCTCGGCTTCCTTCTAGCCCCAATTCCCCGGCGACTAGCTCCTCGATGTATACAAGGTACACAACATCCCCCACGTTCGTTTAGATACCTACCCTATAAACGCTTAAGTACTTATTAGCTACGACTGCGCAATCGAGTATTACGCCAGAGCTTTCAGGGAGATAATAAATGTTAAGCTCCAAATCTTTAGTTGACAAATCATTTTGGACAGGTCAAACGCAGATTTGGGTATAGTGTTGGCGAGATCTTCTCGCTTTTCGCCTGTACCTATTTATTTTAATATTTATTTCTGTTTTTTTTTTTTTTTTTCACTCTCTCTTCATTTTTCAACCCTTACACGCATCTCAGGATTCGTCAATTTTTTGCCCATTATTTTCTTATCTTATCGTCCCGCGGCAACCGCCAGACGGGCAAAAAGTCAGATCACTAGTCGCGCAGTTATTGCCAGCTAAGTCTCTCCTTCTTATTTCCAAGGATAAAGAGATCCTCGAATTTTATTTGCAATTCTTATATAGGATGCCTATTCTCGATCCACTCGATCCACCGAATTACCTACCGAATCCAAACCCATTCCACTCAATCTCGACGCGGAATTGAGAAGCGTATATTTTCTACGGCGAGTGTCGACTGCGCTTATAATAATATCAAACTGCGGGCAAGGGTAGATAAGTAAAAGTAGCCAAGTGGGCATACAGGTATGTACGTGGATAGTTAAAATATACTGAATTTCATGCCGAAGGCAGAAAGTCTCGGAAATGTAATACCTGTGCAAATATGCGCTAATGCGACTCGTAGCTTTTGACTTTGTAGTCTACTGGAATCTGCGGAGACATTTAGAATGCACCGTTATCTAAACCTATGCAAGTGCTTGGAAGGAGGGTAACCGCTTTAGTATTCTTAGATTAAATTCTCTCAAAGAGAGGGATGATTTTCTTTCGAATTACCTGTTTCACATCAACGCCGCAGAAACATTTCGAGGGATGGAGATTACGATCTTTATAGTTAAAAAAAAATAAACTTTAAATATTGAGCTATATATAATCAGCCTGGGAATAGAGAGATTTATAAAGTGTCTCTCGACCGGACACGAGCCTGTCCTGTAATTAAATGGAAGTTGTTGTTTTTTTTTCTTTTTTTTCTTTTTCTCCTAAGGGTAGTTTTGGCGGTATAAGTAGCGACTATAAATATAATGTGAATTATTTCAGCAGTGAATAAATTCTGGGGCTTATACCGTATAAACGAACCACAAGTTGCGAATGTCTTCCTTGCACGCAACGTGGCCAAATGGTCTTAGACTATAAACCTCAAACCTTAAACCGCGTAGACTGTAAACTATAAACTGTAAACTGCAAAGTACTCTTCCTCGGCGCTACCACACGCGGTATACAATACAGGTACTTATCCTTCTTTTAACAATGACGAGGCGAAGTAGGTAGGCTTGGTGCTTTCAGAAGTTAAGACCGAAAGACTGAAGGCGCGAGGTGTTTTCTAGCGTTTGAAGAAAATCTTTGAAAATTTTTTCAATCCTCTACAGAAAAGTGATACTCTTTCTCTCTCTCTCTCGCCCGCAACGATATAAATTCTCTAAACTCTTATTCATAATTAGAATCTCCTCGCTGCAGCACGGCTTGCTAAATTCAATTGCGTGCTTTTTGTGCTTGCGGAGAAAGCCGAGAGAAAACGTCGCAACGCCGCATGGAACCACGCGCCATACTCAGGCTCGGAACACTGCATTTGCATTTTATTGTTTAATATAAGTTTACGTCATCCCACGCTTTACCCCGCTCCCTTTACCGGAGAAGCTCAGCTAAAATACTCGAGTGTGTTAAAGCCATGCTGCGCGGAGGTGAAACTCCGAGTTGTAAAGAAAGTTAATTATTTCCCGATGTGTTCAGAAAAACCACATACGCGTACACGAGGGTAGGAGAGAAATTACCCTCTGGTGTAAATGAAACGGTAAAGAACGAAAGCCTGCAAGCTTCGGCGATGGTGAACGCAGACGCTTATAGTCGGGAACTTGTTACTGCCGTGGCTCCTTGCGCACCGTGTTCCGAGCTCTTATGCACCGCTTAGAGTGGGCATTAACCGCACAATAGGACTAAAAGCCAGAGGAGGGCGACAATACTCCTGAAAATATAACACCGTTGAAATGCGGCTGGTAACGCGCAGCGAGGTGGTTTCTGGAAAGGAAAGTATGGGATTACAGAGGCTTACAGACGAGGCTCTATCTCCAGACGGATTTTCCTTTGAACTTCCACCAGGTTAAAGAAGTCGGTCCCGTCCGATTTATACGAAACGAAACTAACCGCACGCTCGCTGACTAGCCTTTTCGGACCGGAAATGGACGGGAAAAGATAAAAATATATATGTTCAAATGAGAGTCCCCGATAATTACAAAAGTGACTCTAGTTCTTTGTTTCCCAACTCTGAGAATCGTCGATGCGAAAGAAATGATAATTTTCACGTTTTTTTTCCCTCCTTTTCATACCAAACAACCCATTCTTCTCTTTTTTCTTCTTCTCTCTTTTTGTTTTTTGGTCAAATTGTTTGCGGAGGGGGTTGATCTCCCGGCGACCGCGTCCTCGAACGGATGATACCCCGACTGAACGTTAGCAATAAAACGAAGGGCCAATTTTAGCTTTCCATTTCATTAAGCGGGGTCGGCTATTTGATTATGAAACAGTTCTCCCCGGTTCTTAGGAAGACAACCTGCACGGAGATGCGAGGGAAGCAATTTTCCACAAAGACCAAGCTGGGGCACAATAAGGTAAGCATTTACATTCCCATAAAGGCCAATTCCCATTGGCTGTAGCATAAGCGACAGAGCGACTCCGATTGGCCGTATAACGGCTCGCTATTCTTCCGCAAAAGAAGAAGAAGAAGAAGAAGAAGAAGAGAGAGAAGAAAGGGAACCTTTCTCCCGTCATTATTTTCGCTGTTCAAACTCTCAGGGGAATTCAATCTGAGAACATTAGCAAAAAAAAAAAGAATCCTCCCTTTTTTTTAGTAAACAGGGATATAAATTTTAAACAGTAAATTTTAACGCGTGTAATGTTCCCGGAGACCAGCCTGAAGGAGGAATAAGGTACCAGGCCAGCTACTTTCCGAGAGAGCTTGAGGCGCGCAGTTTTTCCGTGGGGTAGCGCAAGAAACAAATATCTCAGAGACTCGGGGTGGCAAGTGGTAAATGGCTCTGGTAAACACGAGAACGCGAAACGAAGCTAAAGTTTCCGGTAGCTGTCAGGCAGTGGCGGCAACAGTAGCAGTGGTAGCAGCAGCAGCACCTGAACTGGTGGTGGTACGTAATTGGATATAATTTTTGCGAACCGCACTAACCGAATTAGGTGGCAATGTTTGCGCTGCAACGACGCCACGACGCCTCGACGCCCGCAGCTGGGATTATTCAATTCTCGACTTCGACGCACTGCGGAGATAATATAATATATGGAAGTTGAGTGAATCTTATATAAAGGCGAGAAAATATCCGAGGAAAAGTACGTTGGTGGAAGAAATAAGGGAGAAATTTTTGAGCTTTCAGAACGTAAACGAGGCCAGTTTTCATGGCGCTGCGTCGACGATCGTATTCACCGCACGGAACGCGGCTAATAACCCTTTCAAACTGTAGCTAGTAACGTTTACTGGTATTTCGTTTGGCCTATAAACTAACGGAGCGTGGAGTTCGCGGCTTTAGGTAGAAGCTGGGAACACAAGGACCTGCAGGTAAGGACGAGAAGGCGCTAGGCAGGCCGAGGCGAACCACGCGACCTTTTGTAGTACAAGTTTATTCCAAGCACATTGCGTTTTACGCAAGGAATTAACAGCTGGGCGTCGTGCGCCGACCGTAAAGCGGCGTTCACCGCCTTCGCGACGTGACTAGACACACAAGATGAGGAAACGTCATAAACTCACGTTCGCCACAACGTAGGCCCGATTTATGAACGAAAAATAAGAAACAAAGAGTAGAAGCGAAAGGGAGGAAAGGCGTAGCTACTACGCCTTTGATCCTTGCCTGCAGACGATCTTCAATGATAAAGGGATGAAGTATAGTCGGGGAGAGCTTTGATAATGACGCTCTATGAAAAGCAGGAGCTTCTCGACTCCGGCTGTCCATGTACGGACATAAATATGAAAGTAAAAGGTATATAGTCGATGGTCTCGGTATACGGGGAAACCAATGTGCCGGTTCATGCGATCTGCTGCTCATACAGACATCTATCCCGGGAACAATACATAAATCAAGATGGGCGGTATATCAGGTTTTATGGGTTTCGGAGTTATTTACGCAACAGATAGAAATGCACGTAGAAAATCGTCGTAAATATGCGAGAGCGTTTCGGATATGGGTAGGTATAATATGTGTATGGAGAGGTGGGTGTGTAAATACATATATATATATACGGAGTAAGAGAGAGCAAGAGAGAAGTCGCGATTCCGTGGCTACAAATTTCTATACGAGTATGCTGATTTATAACTGGCAAGTTTAACGGGTGCAATCGAGTTTGGAAGTATATACGTGCTCGTTTTAGATGGAGTGAGAAATTTAGCGATTCGTTAAGAACGCGATGCGACGCTCAACCTAGTGCTTCAAAGATGCAATGTCTCCTCTTTCCAGGTGTATAGCTATAGTTTCCCCCGACATTCGGTAACAAACTGGCTTAATTTCACTCGAGACTGCAGCGGTGGATCGGGAATAATTGCGGCTCGATCAAATTGGTCGATCAACCCGTATCTATGTACATAGTAGCAGAGCACCGAGGGGCGACGAAACAACACGAAATAACGGGGCATTCAGCAGCGCGACGGAGGTAAAGGGGTTGGTGGCTGTGGTGGTGAGCCAGAGTCACGTGAAACAGAGGAATACCCGCCATTGTTCAATCAATGTACATTGAGTCTCGCAGTTCTGCTGCTCCCAGCATCGCGGTACCCGCAGGCGACTTTATCACCGCACCACGGAACCCCGGTACTCCGGTTCTCAGACGTTCCAGCTAATTACACGAAATGGTGATTCCCCTGCGTCCAGGGAATGAATTTTCATGTCGCAAATTCGCTTCCTCATTCAGCCAAAGATTAACCACGACTTCGTCACGTTTTATGGGATTACGAAACGTACGTTTCGACGTAATATATTCTGTTTTTTGTCTTCTCTTCTCGTTTTTGTTTTGTTTTTTTTTATTTTTCTCCGAATTCGTTGGTACAATTTTCAACGATAACTGGAAACAAATATCTAGGGGCAAAGTGTGTTCCGCGAGAACAATGGCTTTCCGAGCGTCATTAGAAACGATAAGTTTGTAATTAGGCCGCTGTCTTATGTTAATTATTCTCGCATGATTTATGGTGATAGATAGAGCGACTCGACGTCTCCTCGCGCCTTCTCGAAACCTAGCCTGCCGATGGGGGTTGCTGTAGAGAGCGGCGCGCGTAATCAACGGATCACACCCCCAGGACGTCACGCGTCGTCGTGACAAATTAAAAATGTGATTGAATGCGCGTGCTTTCGTCGACGCGGAGTTCCTTAATCAAATTTTATTCTTCGAAGGTTCAATTTCAACGTTCATGTAACTTGCTCCCTAGTAGCTGCCATGATTTCCAAAAAAAAAAAAAAGAGGAAAAAAAAAGAAAAGAAAGAAGGAAAAAAAAAACGTAGGAACTTTAATGTATAAATTCGCCTTTGCATATTCATCGCATATCGCGTTTGAAGTCAGTTTTCGCGGACAATAGAGTAAATCATTTTTCAATCTGCGATCTAATCTCGTATAATCTCGGAGAGTGACGAGGTCCTCAGTGAAATATAAGGGAAATTAGAGACCGAGGGGAAGTAAATGGGGAAAAATAAAAACAGTAGTCGACTATAAGCGCGCTTGGGACAAGCTAGCGAGATAAGGAGCCCGGCGT
Organism: Rhogogaster chlorosoma; assembly: GCA_944452935.1. Lineage (NCBI taxonomy): Eukaryota > Metazoa > Arthropoda > Insecta > Hymenoptera > Tenthredinidae > Rhogogaster > Rhogogaster chlorosoma. The sequence continues at coordinate 23,271,244 of OX101800.1, read as the reverse complement.
GGTTCAGTTGTTATTTCAGACTCTAGGACGACGCCGACGCCGTTCCCGTCGCCAAGACGCTAGTTAAGAATTAGCAAAGTAATTAAGAGGCGGGTAAATAGAGGAAAATAACGCGGATGCTTATACACCCGGAGCTGAACTCATCCTGAAGTTCTGCGAAAAGTCCAACTCGGTATTTCTGCATGAATATACTCGCTTTTTAAAATCAGGATAAACCGCGCGCGGTGCTGAAAGGGACGCCGAGCTGAGCAGCTCCTGCACCACCAGCTCTGCAGAGAGAAAAATTTACAAGAAATCTTAAAAAATCACTCAACGATAAGACGAGGCTCGTACCTATATTATATGTATAATATTATAAAGAATATTTCACAAAGTGCAAATGCATCCAGCTATAATCATTATTATTATATAACTATGTATATGTACATGTATATACATAATATATATACCTATGTATATATTTGCTCGCTGCGTTGGGTCGTCCGCAGAATTAATTCCGGCGTCTCGTTTCGACGTCCTGAGAAATTTTCTTTGAAATAAGTCGTGACTGATTTGACGCTCCCCCAGCAATATCCTGAGAGGCGTAGATTCACGGTAAGGGGAATCAAATTCTTACACTGATTTACTCGCGCTGGCATTTTCGGCGCTTCCCGTCTGCCACGGAAATGACGTACTTAAATTCGCAAGAAAAAAAGAAGGAGGAAAAGGGAAAAAGACAAGAAAGAAACCGGGCTACCGTTTCGGTCGTAGAAAATTCACAGGAGAGTCCTGAAAAAATTATCAACCTTGAACAGATATTTCGTCTTACTAGTTTATAAAGTCAGGGAAGAAATGCGAAAAACCAAAAATCTCCAGCTGCTTATTATCGTCGGGATATAAGTTCGACGAATGAAACTACGAAAATCCAAAAAGTACGTCCACGACGCAGGTACCTTTTACAATATTGATTCTACTTCGGTGTCTGAGAAGAATATGAGCTCCGAGGAGCAGGGAAAGGAGATTCGTTGGCGTTAATCACGATCGATCAAACGATGATAATGATTGTCTCTTTCCAAGAAGACTGGTCTCGATTGTGCCTCGGGATAACAATGAGACTCTGTCCCAGTCACGGGTTCGGATAGGATTTCTCGGATTCTGTACTACGACGTGGGGTATACCTACGTCCGAAACGTCGACGTCGAGAAGGAAGTTGAATTTGAGAAAATAAAAGGTTCAAAAATGAGATTATAAGGTCCGCTTCGCGAAGGCCCCCCGTCGACGCGACGGTCACGCGGTGAACGGAAATAGGAGCGCGCCGCCCCAACTCGCGTCTTCTGATTGGTCGAGAATCAAGCCGAGAGGAAATCGCCGCGAAAGTGGTTATTATTACCTCGCTAACAGGATTACTCGTCCCAATCCAATACGAGCTTTCAATCATCTTCGTTAACCACCCTTCGATTCGTTCCTAACGCCACTGATTGACTTTCAACGAGTAGAGAAATCGTTAGCCTCTACGCGCCGAGGCTTGATCCTTTATGGATCCGTCGTAGATATGCGTCGATCGCCTCGAGCATAAGAAAGCAATTAATTGAACGCCAGAAGCGCAGCTTTTGCACTAGAAATTTTCTCGTCAATCGTTCGGTTTGCAGACAAATTTCTTCGAGTAAGATGCCAAGCTACGTATTATACCTAGTGCGGATATACTCGAAGTAAGTAAGCAATAAAACGGGAGATTATAGAGTGACTAAGGTGAGCATAAGTAAGACTACGGCAGTTAAGTGCACAAGACGGTGTAATTAAGGCAGTGGGATCGTTAATGCCGAAATGAAGCTGCGCAACGAAGTGAACAAGGGTTGGACGGATATTGGCGAGCGAAAGAACGGGGTTGAAATATACAAGGAAATAATACAGTAGTGGAATAATAACTAGATTTATTATCTGAGAGAAGAATAAGCGATGAGAGAGTTGGTTCCAGCCGCGTTGATTGCGGGTTTACTTCGTGGATAGTATAATTGCGGTTGAATTTCAATTAGCTCGAGTTATTATTCTCATCTCTGCACTACAAAAGTTGAACTATAACTCGGATCGGGGAAGTGGATCGTAATAATATGTAGGCCGTGATCGAGACAGGGTATAGGGTGTATACTATATAATATATGGTATAGAGTTGGGTAAGGTAGGGTAGGATATCCATAGTTTATTGCCGAGTTGAACGAGACGCGAGTTAGCGAGACTTTGCGAGTGTAAATATTTCTGAGGATTCCGTGGAGCGGGGGCATGATCCCTGGCTGACGACTACGACGACTACGACGACTACGACGACTACGACGACTACGACGACTACGACTGCTACGAGGACGACAAAGTCGAGGTCGAGATTGCGCGACGCCCGATAATAATCGTAATCGTAAACGTAATCGTAATCGTAATCAAGAAGCACTCCGTGCCGAAAAGGGTCTAACGTCCCGGACATCTGGCAGCTTTGTCTCTCAGCCAAGCCACGCCTCTTTAGGAGTTAGTTTAGCTCCATGAACGCTTCTTACCTCCATCGATTCGGTCGAGGGCCAGATTTACAGCTGGCTATCGAACAGTCCGTTGCAACCACTGCCCGATGCACTAACTGCAGGTGCACTTAGGTTTTTTTCTATTTATTTTATTTTTTTCATTTTTTTTCTTGTGATATTGCGAATTTTTTCTTCTTTTTTGTTTTTACAATTTTCTCAAACCACTTGAGACAGGAGAGAAGATTATTTGGCATTCTAGAATTTCTGGAAAAGGTCCAAAATTAACTTTGTGTAAATTTTTACGTCTATTTATGCTCCACGGAAGCAATAGCCGGTGATTAGAGGCATCTACCTACTCCCGCTCATGACAATGAAAATACTTTATGCTAGTTAATTTTTAATTCCAGTTAATTTACATATTTTGAGCTAATTATAATTACCGAGTCTCCGAGAAACCGAGTGGCGGAGCGGGTGGAGCAACGGAGGCATCCGTGAGGCTCGCTCGTTTTCTCAACGCGAAATAATAATACGTTTCCTTCGCTGGCTCGCGAAACTTCAAAGCTGTCAGTCTTTTGTCTCGATATAACGAGTGTCGGTTTATTGTCTGTACGTAATGCGGATCCAAGTATGGAATACAAATGTTAGAACGAGGAAGACGATCTTAAAGTTTACCTAGCCAAGGAAATAATACAGAATTGTATACCTTATACTGCAACGATATAATAACTCCGGGTGTGAAATGTTGAATAAATCTACTCTCTTCCAAAACAATTACTTTTCGAGACGTATATACCTACTTCCATCCGTATATATCCATCCGTGAATAATGAGCGGAAACATTGTTCTACGCGTATTCTCTTTCGTCTTCATTTACTTATTCTTCTTCTTCTTCTTCTTCTGCATCTTACGCGAAGCAGAAAGAAATTAATTTTTCAATTTCAATTTTACCGGAAGGGACGCGTAGGCAGGTAGGTATCCTTGGAGCGGTGTAGCCGGGTCCTCCTAATTTGAGGAATTTAGAGGAGGACGTAGGAGGTGATTTCTCGCGAACGAGAGCATCAGCGTCCAGGTTCCATTAATCAAACACGCACCTCCCAAGCTACGCAACGCAACGCAACGCGATACGCGCAATATGCCATGAAGAGAGGATTCCGCGAGTGGGCCGCATACACACGATAGGGGGTCCCACCACCAGCTAGCGCGTTGTTGGGCCATGAGTTGACATTTCCGAGAGCCGGGTGACAAACAGAATGATGCCGCGTATCCTTTGTACGTCGTAATTAGTTTCCTGCCTCCGTCCCCTCGCCTTTCCCCTACGCCCTCCGACGTCCTACTCGGGGTTCTCCCCGCGACGCCGCCAAGCACCGCGTCGCGACGTGCCTATAGATATTTTACCCGGGTGGCATTTGTTACGCGACGCGACGCGACGCCCTGGTTATTTTATTTCATTTTTTTTATTTTTTTATTTTTTATTTTTTTTATTAGTATATTTTTTTCCGCCCTCTCTCTCTCTCTCTCTCTCTCTCTCGTTTTCTTTCCCTTCATTTCTACGTCAACTAACGACCTTTAAAAACTTGCCGTGTCAAGATGACGCGGTTCTCTAGCCGTGTCCTCGCCTCGGACAGAAAGTCACCCTTTCAAGAATCCGCCCCTATTTCACGTAACACCTTTATATTCTTTCCCTCTGTCTCTTCTTTAGGGAAGAAAACATATCACGTTTTTCGTATCGACATCGTTTCTCCCATATATAACGGTAGAATTGCATTTCACAGCGAGAGAACTTGCTCGATGTTCTGTATAAGCGCATGAGGAAGAAATTGCGGGGAAACAAACACGTCAATCCTCGAGGAAAATTCTACTCTCTTGCGTTCACCTCGGACCGGTAGGGGTGGTTTGTTGCCAGTTCGAAACGGCGATGATGAAAATGGAAAAAGATGATCGAGAGTTAATTAAATCTTTCGAAGATGTAGACCGCTAGATATTCTTGTACATAGGGTATATAGGTATGTATACGCGAGATCCGTGATGCAAAATGCCAGCGGAATATACCCGCAAGAAGTGGTATAGGAGGGAGTCCATTAACGTGACAATTAAGACGTTATCGCCTCCGCCTATCGACTTGCACCTAGTTGGACGCGGCACTTTTACTCACGAGAAAGAAAATTGAATCAACGCTGACGGAGGAGGAGACGCTTCGTCTACGGTAGAGAAAACGAGATAGACGCGATAGAAGCAGGGGTATTTAAGAGGGAGGAAATAAGACCCCTTGCATCGTGATTGACGTTGCCAAAAAGACCTGCAAGGGAATAAATAAATGTTACAGTTTAATCAACCGCGGCTGATTGAAATTACTACGAAATTCTTGTCAATTCCGCAAGAACGATTTAGCAAGAGAGAAAGAGAGAGAGAGAGAGGGAGAGAGGGACGATAAAACGCCCGTAACACAATGAAACGTACAGTCAGTTCACGTGAGAATAATTATACCTTTCGAACGCGTAATCAACGTCATATCTGCTGAAATAATTTCTATCAAAGAATCATTTTGACGAAGCTAGCGCTGTCTCGCGTTATTGATGACGCTCTGATGACCGTTGATGTTATTATAAATAAAGCCAAATGTTTTCCTACGTCGCCCCGTATTTGTAATCGCCGGTAGTCTCCCGAACCCCCAATATGCCACGTGAGATAAATTTCCGCGTTTAATATCCTTTCAGAAAGTACGTAATATCCTCTAAAAGCCTTCCGCGCGCGTCAACGGAATCTTACGAGGAAGTGTGTTTTTGCCTAAAACCACATCGCTCGCTCACACTTCCGCGTAGCGTCGAGCTTACACTCAGCTAACGTCGATCTAGGAGCGTATATACCCCCTATACATAGGTGTAGGATGTATGTATGTATTAGGTTTCACGTATAAGGGTGGAAATATTTATATAGGTACATATGTACACGCGTCTATCTATAGGCAGCCGCATTCACCTACGACCCCTGCGCAACAGACTCGCGGAAAAGAAGATTATTGACGAGCGCTGATAGATAAGATGGGAATGAATCACTGCCGGTGTAATTACGAAATGGCTGTTATGACGTCCCACGGTTATCAATCATTCTCCTGTCAGAAACTACGGACGCGCGAAAGCCATTCTTTTAATTAATCCAAGCTTAATTCGCGCCCGGCACGCGCGTTAACATGCCGGCATATGGTATAACGTCTGATATGAGATCTTTCTCTTCATTCCGTACATAAACATAGGTATAATGTATCACACGACGTCGTGATCAAGGGAGGAATGATCTTGACAATTTCTTCGACTAACAATTTTTGAATATTATTTGTCGAATTTTGTCCAAATCGGGCAAGAGATTTTGTTTGATTTCCGACAAAAGATTCGCGATCATTGCGTATGATAATGCAGGCATACGAGAGCAGCTTTCCGCGGGTGGGTATCTATAGACGTCTATGGCATAGAACCGGCGATGCTTTACATTGTTTCAACTTGAGTGCCGCCTCTCCGCTATCGTCATCATTTTCAATTAGCCTGTAATAACCCAGGCGACATGTACTACCCAACCGTCGAGTGAGTTATTCATTATTAAGCTCCTCTTCGCATTACGCGTTAATTAAAAATCCAAATAACGTTACGTGGTGAAGTTGCGAACTCGGTACACCCATGGGCATGATCCGCCATCGCGTCTCACCTGCATTCACTAAACCGGGACGGGGGAGTAAAAATGAAATGAAAAAATCGCGTATACTGATGCAGTAGCCATGGAAACATGTTGAGTAGGTGCATAGGCATACTTATACTACCACGGTTACGAGTGCGTCATGGTGTTGATAAATTTCACTTCAATGGTAGGCATAACGCCGGGAAAGCGTAAGTCGATACTTGAATAGTTTGAGCCGACATTAAGCTGGATTTAATAGGCGAAATTGACTTGGTGGATAGGTATAGTTTTCCGCGATGCACCAGTCTACCAGTCTTGAGATTGGATAATGGAATATTTGCATTTCAAATAAGATTAGCATAAGTAAACTACAGGTTCGATCGAGCGTAACGGTCACTTGAAACGCGAGGCTTGCTCTCCCCGCCGTGCATATACATATACTAATAAATAGCTAGTTAGAATCCCGGTACGGTTGAACTATTCTTTCCTCAAATCACGCAAAGGAGATCATATTCGAATCCCGAGCATGTATGAAAGGAATAAATAAATAAATAAATCAAAGGAAAAATTGCAAATTAATTAAATTTGAATCCGCAACCAAAAATCGGCCCCTCATTCTGCTTTTCTATAACCGTATCCCTACAGGAATAAATGGATGTAGGTTCGAGTGTTGGCTTTAACCCGTGAGCACACACGTATAGCCGGACTTGGAACGGCATGATACCGTATTTACAGAGTTATTAGATCGCCGGTGCAATTCCCTGGTCGGCGGTATCGATCGCGCATTTACTTGATGAGTTACCGATGCGTTATGAACTCTGGATGGAGGTGGACGGGCAAAAAGGGAGGCGAGAGTTGCGGAAGGGGTATAGCGGCACTCGAGGTAGCCGGAATGATTACGACGTGATTCTACGTTTTTTTCAAAAACATTTCAACTGGCCCTATCCGCGAAAGGTAGAAAAAGGAAAAAGCCGGATGAGTGGTATTATCAAATCCATAAAACGCGACCATCCTTTAAATAAAGCTATCGCAGAGAGCGATTCCCGCGACCGGAAATAGTCGCGCAGTTAGAGTCGCGCAGTTTCACTTCGAATAAATAATAAAAAAATAAAATAATAAAATAAAAAATAGCTTCACTGCATCGAGCCACGCGATTGAACAGTGCGAATATATCTACCTTTACCTACCGCGAAATGTTTGTCTATTACATTTACTCAAAGCATGATCAATTTCCGCGAGTAGTCACAGCGGACAGTCTGCGCTCATCTAATAAAGCTAGTGTTCGATAAACCGATGCACTTCATGACCGGAGCTTTTCATGTACTGCACAATAACCCGGAAGGAATAAGTGTGCGTCGATGAAAGGCGATACTGTGGCTTTTATTCGACTCGGATTTTTCTCGATCTTCGATTTCTTTCTGTAATTTTGCTGCACCCTTTTCCTCGGCCACGAAATACCGGAAATAGGATCTAGGAGAGAGCTGGCGCGACTTGAACTGCAAAAGTCTGCTTGGCGTCTGATAGTAGGTATCACCAAATTCGACGATTATAGTTCGCGGGTCTATGTATTTATCATACGTCTATTATTATTCCTACCCTCTACCCTATACTTCTACCCCAAGTAGATGGGTAGGTATAAGGACGATTATAAATCGGGGAATTGAGGCCCGAGGGCTTCAATGTTTTAATAGCCGTGTATTTCTGGGCGTAGTAACTTCGGTTTGGGGCGAAAGTCTCCCAAAAATGGGCATTAAAGCCGACGTTACGTTGTTACACGTTACGGACGTTAAAGTCTGTCAGGCGTATATTTCAACTCCGTGCCATGCCGCCCGACACGACACTGGGTTACGGTATCCCGCAAGGACGACGATCGATTTCACTTTACGAGCTTAAATTGCTCGGACGATTTTTTATATTCCTTTTTTTTTTTTATTTTCTTCTTCTCTTCTTTCTGACTTATTCACGAAAGTAAACCGCCTAGCTTCCGTTATATAGAAAAATAGTTCCAATGCGGATATATATCCGTTATAAATACAAATATGATCGACTTAACAATTCATGTTATTCGATATGATTTATTGGCGCAATTTTCTATTCTCGATTTATTCTTATTTTTATTATTATCTCTTGGGGTCGGGGGTCGCGTTTCTCACCTGAATACCTACGCGCGGCGACGTCTCCATTTTTCTTCGCATTTTCTTCCTTCTTTCCGTTCATGGAAGCTCGTTTAACCTCGTTACCTTCAAAAATATTAATTCCCAAGGCTCGTGCATTCGGAGTCTTCTCTCTTTCTCTCCTGTTTATCGCCATCTCGGACGAGCTTGCGGGCTTGTACATAACTCAAGATGATTAACTTGCGAAACGTGCGTGACCAAACGAACGACTGAAATAAATTTATTCCTCAGCTTTCGCCTCGCACGCTTCCCTCCCCTATATTCTTACTATCCTCGTTTTCTTCGAGGGACGCGCACCCCCACCCTCTTAAAAATTCAGAAATTTAAATTACATCGTGAATTATGCTTCCTCGAGTAATTAGCAAAAGTGATATACTGATTTTTCGATTCGCGTACGACTATATCCAACCAAACCCCCAGCCTACCTTGAAGCAAATCGATCGATTCCTGATTGCTAAAAGTTTAATTGAGAACCTGCTGCAGGGTGCAGGACAGGTGTCAGAAATTCGTTTCATTCATGCATGTATCTGGAAGCATCTATGTATAGGTAGATACAAGAAGGGAGGTGATGTTATTCGGGTAAGGGTTGGCGGGCCGCGTGTCTACGATCATTTGTAACTCGCCAAACTTTCGACGGGTTGCCAAATCGCGTTCACTTACGAGGAATAATTACACCTACCCTATGGGTATAATTCGACGCTGATTTCTATACATAAGTCTTTATTTTTAGGCGATATAGTTGCTATAGTCGAACAATTCGCACTTCTCTGACACACATATCGTGAATCTCGTCATATCGCTAACAAGCTGTGAATTGCCAAGTCGTTTAGCACCGCGCGTGCAGCCTAGATTGGCAAATTAAATAACCGGTACAGCGAGGTCTTATTTTGGCAATGATGTGTCATAGAATGATATCCGCACCTTGTGGAAAAATCCTGTTGAGGAAAATGCGAAAAAAAATTGGATTTTCGAAAATAATACCACCCCGAGTTCTTCCCTCCGCGCGAAATTCGAAGCCTTAAATTTACGACCGTTTAGGTTTAGTTAATGCCTAATGACGTATCGTTAAAAATATTTATTGGACAATTTTCGAAACTGGAAGCCATAAACGGGATTACGTGCGAGAATACCGGGTGAATATTGCGCGTTTATATATTTATAGACTCTATATATGTACAGGGAATATATACCTGACCATGCGAATTGCCATAGATTTTCAAGATTCCAAGCTCCTCAAGTATAGTACCGAGAATTACATCCGCACTGGAAAACGTCATCCCTACTGTTCTATTCGCGCCCGGTTCTATCGGATAGCAAATATCCAGTCGATGTGTTGATCGAGGGGCCTTCATTTACCCAATTTGCCAACCCACATTGCGCAATCGTAAATAATAATTAATCGCTACCGGGACGAAGTGGATCAATAATACCTATTTGCTAATTCGCGAGTTGTGTTATAATAATTTGAAAAATTTGCTTAATTTCGTAGCTTTTGCACTGCAGGTATGTCGCTCTTTGTTTCAACCCCTATGCCCCTTGTTCAGGGTGAATTCCGCACCGTAACTCGACGGTATATAAAATCTGGAATTTCACCGTAAACGCATTTAGATTCGAGATGCGTGGGGCTACGTAAACGCACCTCTTCTCCCTCTGCTCAACTCTGCAGAAAGATCCGCAGAGGGTCCCGCAGGATCTTTGAGGGCACTCAAGAGCGGCTGGACCACACCACTGACAAGAAGAGTGCGGGAGTGCGTCACGAACCTTTTCATCTCGCTCTGACACGTTTTCCCCTTTTTCTCTATAACCGTGTCTGTGATTTCTCGGTTACTCTTGATCGACGAATTTCCGTAGTCTCTAGAGACAACGAGAAAGAGCTGGAGAAAGGTTTTTCAAAAATTTCCAAACATCAAAACGCTAGGAAAGAGAGTGAGTGAACGTGGGTGGAGGGAAAAGACGACGAGTGTAATCATGATTTCATATTCGTGCAATTTTCGTACGAATCATTTTCGCAAGTTTTATGAAGAATGAAGGAAAATGTTTTCTATCACATCTCCGCGCTTCGAACAAAACATATTTCAAATAAAAGCTTACGCTGAGATTGTCGCGGGACTCTGCAGTTCTGTATAGTGAGTTGCGATGAAATCTCTTCACCAGCTATGCTGTAATAAAATTTCAAAATATCCATCCAGCCCAGAACACTTGATTTCGAAACCAAAGTATCAGAGCAAAAAAATTTCATTCATATAATAACGAGAATTGTAGCGGAAGAACGGAAGTGAACAAAGGTTCGTTATTTCTATAAGAAATAAAAGAAATCGGGAAAAATATGTACAGTCACGGTGGCGGAGGAAAATAAAAATTTAAAAAACGATGTGAAAATCACTCCGAATGTAAATCCGAATGTATTTTTAGAATGAATTGGAAAATTCCTGTCCAAACTTTGGACTGGGCTTCCGCCGTGTCAATGCCGAGTTCGGAGGATGATAGAAATGGTTTTGTAGGCAAGGATGGTGCAACAGATTGCTTGAGATCGCTTCTGCGCTGAAAGTTAAAAATTTGGGGTGTAGTCGCCGTGCGGGTTCTTCCATCCGCGTTTCAAGCGTCAAAGATCGTTTTAACGGTAATTTAATTTGTGTCGATCGGAATCGCGGCGTAGGCAAACGACTTTTGGCAAATCTCAATCCGCGAATCTCTGTTGCGCGGCGAAGTGTGAGGGAAACACCCGAGGGGCAGGAAGCGAGAAGAAGAAGAGACGATAGCTGGGGCGAGGCGAGGTTCTTGCACTGTCAATAACACTCCCTCGAGGCGTGATAGATTGGCCCACCCTTACCTTACCCTTCACCTCACCCTTACGCCGAGCCTCAACCTTACCCTTACCATCTAGCCACCATTTATCTCGTTTTTGTCCCTCACTTTCGTTTCGCGACCACCGAGAGTGTTTACCCTCTCTTTCTCGCTTCCTCTTTCTTCCAGCTCCTCTCCCTCTATCGCTGGTATACTTTGGCAAAGAAAAAAAATGGGGAAAAAGGTACGGCTATAGTTTGGTCCGAGCTAGCGATCATCTTACCGCAGCGAATCTCCCATGTGATTCTTTATTGTTACACGCGAGGAACTGATTTTTCTTTATTTCTTACCGAGCTTCACTGTAGTATAAGACCAACTTGGGAAGCCTAGTTGAATTAATCCTGCGATTGGCAAAGATACCTTTGCACGTACGGAAACTAGATCTCACCTCTCAAAGCCTGGAGCTCATTAAACCAAAAAGAGACGATTTGAAGGAAGCTACCTATTGGACTGTCGACGATACAAAAAAGGAAATTGGGATATGGGATGAAGAAGGCGATGGTAAAAAGAGAGAAAGGGAAAAGGAGAAAAGAAATATGGGGAGTTTTATTTCCTTCGAAAGCCACGGTTAATTCAATCACAGTTTCAAAAAACAACTTGATCCGAAGTTTTTGTTTCAAGTCTTATATCTATACTCGATGAGTTAAACTATAAACTCGATAAGAGAAGGGAAAAGTTTTTCAATCGACAATTTCTGGGGTGGCTCGAGTGCCGTGATTGACAGGTTAATTATGAGCGGTAGGAAAAAAAAAGCACACATCTATCTCACTTTTCGTATAAATTACAAGTGCCAACTTTTCGAAACTATACCTATATCCCGATACCCGAAAGCTTCTTTCGACAGCCGCTCATTCTTTCGAAAGCCAAACACTCACGATTTTCTGCAAGTTTCGAGCCCGGTGGTAAAGTCAAGACAAACTGAACGAGCTCGAAAAATCCTCCGAATTTCCAATACCGAAATTGGAAAGCTAGTCTCCGATGTTAAATGAAATCTTTGTAGTTGCTTCTCGGCCAATTAACGATTCTCAAGATAGAATGAAGTCCAGGAAAGAAAAAGGGGTAATGAAACCTACCGATGAAACTTCCCAGAGCAACTTGTTAATTGGAAATTCATGGGATTATCGAATAAAGTTGTGTCTCGCCCCATCCTCTAGTACCTCATCTACGTTTTAACATTTAACCTCGTTCTTCTGTCGTCTTTTATATACCTACCATATATTTCTCTTTCTCTCTTTCTTTCAAAGTACTGCAGCACGCTGCTTTCGAGCTTATCGTATATCGACATACTTCAACTTAAACTGAGCGATCCTTGACTCGGGGTCAAACGATTTGTGCCAGTGAAACGGGGATAGGGAGGTTGATCTGAGGTTATGGAAAGTATGAAATGGGCTGGTCTCCGAACCTCGGAATCTCGTAGAATAGATACAATGCTGGTACACAGCCCGAGAAATTGCTTGTTACCAGTTCCTGAATAATTCAAGTTCTCAATCTCACGGTAAACCACTCAGAGTGTCTCCGGCGACATATTCAACTAGTGTCAGCCTCCACCTTCGCCTCCACGCCTTCCTGGGCCGACTCTGCCCCCGGCTCTGAGTCTCCCAAGCTGCCAGGTCCCCTTTTAACTGGCTCTTCTACTTCCCGGTGAAGTTTTCGCACCCGACATCAACTTCATACAGTCAAAACTACTGAGTTAAAGTGAGGGAGGAATAGGGAGGGAGAGAGAGGGAGAGAAAGAGAGGATGTAGACTGTAGAGTTTCGTAATGCTCTTGAAGCCGCGTCACTCGGTCGAGGCTCACTCAAAGTTCAAACGCACGACAATAATCTCTGCGTAATTGGCCAGTCCAACCTCGGCTCCTGGTGCCTGCCTCTAGTCCTAAGATTAACCAAGGACTCGCAAGATTAAACGGTTAATTGCCTTTCCTCGGTTCCACCCGCGCCTGCTACTTCGCCCCGTCATCCCTCGCCCGTATTTCCCCTATTTCCGTCTAGAATATCTCTTGCTCTTGGCTGAGTCGAGCATGGCATGGACCACGACCTTTCCTCTCTCCGTGGTGGGTCAGCCTATCTCCCTTACGCCTCGGCTCGGACCGATTTGGTTAATTAGGGGTCACGCGCTAAGCCTTCAGAAGACTTATCCGGCATAGAGATCTCCTGACTTTTAGAGGTTGACCCAGCCCGGCTCCATACTGTTACCCTCTGGAACCTCCGCAGCGTCCTCGATTCGAGATAACTTTCCTATCTCCACGTTTACCGAATTTATAACCTTCCCGGAACACCTATCCAACGCCGAACGTCTTACCCCCAGCTAAGATTACGTTCGCTAAACTCGCGATATATTTCACAAGGACTGGGACAATGATCGAACATCCGTCCCCAAGAAAAACTCGAACGTACTACGGGACAACAATAAAATCCCCTGACAATGTGCAATTCTCATTCAACTCTCTATCCGTGCCATTTATAATCTACTTCACAGCATCCCTTAGCGAGGCGTTAGGACGGTCACCGGAAGTGAACATCGCCTCGCGATTGCCTCCGATGCACGCCTAAGATTTGGCTAAGCGAAGTGGTACGGATATTGGGCCACATCCGTCTGTCTCAAGTCACAGATTCGCAAGATCCCGTCTACTCTCTTCATCGGCGATGGTGAAGACGAGGAGCAAAATGGTTAAGGGCTGAAGGGAGTTCGCCGTGAAGGGACAGGTTTGAGCCAGGTTCTACGGGTCTGACAGCAGCTAGCCTTTGGGAGGCAGGTTATGGGAGATGAACCAAGGGAGGGCCGGCCAAGAGGGACTCGGGATTGTTATTATATCACTCCAACTCCAACGGCGGTCCGGGATATCGTGAGAGGACGAGTCAGGGGTCCGGCGATACTCAAATTGAATAAGAAAAATCTTGAACGATATTTCGAGAATTTCCGGTCAACGATCTGTACCTATATACATCCGGGCAGGTCTAGGACAATTTCGTTTTGAGAATTAGCGCCGCGCGAGTGACACACCGCGATTTGGTATACTTCGAGGTGTTTTATCCGCGGACTTTTTCGCCCATTACTTCACCTCAGTACTGCGCGCAGTATCTCTCAATTTCGGGCGGATCTCATGAATACCAAAGCTGATACAGCCCCGGAAGAGACACGGAGGATATACCGTTGTGAACGAGGTACCGGGGTGCGCAGATAGTAAGGAATATTTATAAATCGTCTATTTCTTTCCATTAGCCGTGCGCCTTTCACTCTCGTTTCGCTAAAAATATTCCCGTCAACTTTCGCCCGGATAAAAAAGCGAAAAGAAAAAAAGTCGTATGCGAAAAATGCGGGCGAATTAAACGAGACAAAGTGTCTCCATCACCCCGAACGACTTGCCACCAAAAATTATGAGACATGTTTCATATGAAAGATCCCTGTATCGCATGAAAACAAGAAAGAAAAAAATTGTCAGAATAATGATCAAAACATCCGTGTATAAACTTCATCAACTATAGCGGTTTCATGATCGCGGTGAAAATTTACACGGTTTTCTAAACGCGGCGAGAAGGGATTAACCCCGGCTATAATATGGATGGAGGGCACGGAGCAAAGTGCAAAGAGTGAATATAACCACGTGCGTATAGATCCCAGCGAACGTTAGTAGCCGCTGCAATTCGCATGTGACATTTACTATCAATTTACGAGGCTGTACGGACCGTTAACCCCAACCTGCAACGGTGGCGGACGAATCGGAGCACTGTCAAAGGTAAAGGTTGTTCGTAGTCCAGATATAATATGCTTCGTGTGCGTTTAGCTACGTATGGATCTTCTTCGGAATTAAGCGGATCACGCCCGTGTTATCGATTCGCCGAGATATTGCAGTCGAAATGCATGCAGATACGGAACTATCTTACCAAATGATTCTGGAGCTAATTCGTATCTGATTTCGTGGCTCACCTGAAACAGAGAAGGAGAAAAACTTTTTTATGAAATTTGACTAATTATTGTAAGTAATATAATTCGAAGTTTAGGAAAGGGACGACGACGGTGACCAGGGTAACGCAAAGGGGGTTCACAACGTGTTCCAGTTTCGCGCTACGTAATCCGCCCGATTACTTTACGCTTAAATATTTATCCGGCTGCATTAGGGAAACATGAGCCGTCTCTATGCATGGGAGCGAAGCACGTGGGATCTGCCGTTCCTGGCGGTTCTCCCGCAACATCCCTTAACCGGCCAGCGAAACCAGGATTCGGAATTCTCGAAAATTCGGCAAATCAGTCTGGTCACATTTACACCGGCCTGGTGTAACCGCGATAAAAATTTAGTGGAATTTCAAATGGTACATTTCGCCAGATTCGAGAGATTGAAGCACAGGTATAGCATGGCAACGTACGGTTTCTGCACCGCCTATTTATTTTTAGTTTTTATTTTTTATTTTTTATTTTTTTTTCGCTTGATTGAAAATCGAGATGAATTAATCAAGGAATGAAGTAGCTCACATTCAACTCGATATTCAAACAGCTAATATTGCAGCGAACGAAATGTATTCAAATCGGTGCTGAAAATTTGTCGAAAATTCCATTTTCAATATTTCCAATTCTCGTAACACATACGTATAATATTTATATGTATACATATTCGACTGATTTAATCGCGTACAAATTCGCCTGAAACCACCGCGTTCCTGCGTGCAACGAAAATTTCGGCATACATGGATGATGATGGTTCTAATTCCAGTCGACCTTTCCCACTCGGTTTAGTTTCATCTCTTCAACACCCGGAGTTATATAATGAGCCAAAGTAGATGAGAAGTAAAAAAGTGTGAAAAAGACGTCTTGTTCCGTATGGATATACAAGTGAACCGTACCATACGAACTAAGTGCAGGAGCCTCGAAACGGAAGTATTTTTATTTGTTGTAAAAAAGGAAATAAAAAATTTTCTGCGGTTTTACGAGGAACGAAATTGCGACGAATATATTGCTAACCGCGGCAACAAATCGGCAGTCAGGGGGTTCGTTGGGGGGGATAGAAATGAATCCGTGCAGAGCATCAGGACGAACTGGACACATGGAAGCAACGATACTGACGGTGGCGAAGAGGGACGAAGAACGAGGGACGAGGTGGTCGCGCAATTTTACGCTTCCCCAGTTACAAAAACCATTCGCGCTCGAGTGACCGCGTTCCGAAACTCCCGCGGGCCACGTGGCCAGTTTCGAACCGGATCGAAACCGATCAGATAGATCCTCGTGGTTAACAACGACGCGTCGATCAGACGTGACGCAATTTTGGAAATTGTGTGGGTGCAATTATGGCCGTGTAAACGAGCTATTCGTGTTAAAATAAGCAGAAACCATATATTTTATGCATTTCAGAACCTGGGAAAGTCGAACGCGACAATAGAGTGAAAAAAAAACCGGTAAAAATTCCAAAAATACGGTTCGTATAGCCAAGAGCTCGCGTACCTTCTCATATGTTATTGGGAAGATTGATAGAGACTGAAAATTAAAAACGTTCAGGATATAGAAGGGGAAGAAAAAAAATTTGAGAGACGTATATGAATTCTGTGTCGTGGCCGGTGGCCTATTTGTAATCTAATAGCACCGGGGCAATTAATTTTACCGCATGGTTTCATAATGAACCGCAATCAATCACACGGCTAGTTATGCGCTACTGCGGCTAAAATCGTATATAGAAAGAAAATAAACGGATTCAAAGCAAAACAATATAACGGACACGGACACGGCACGGCGGCGGCGGGGCGGTAATTAATATTAAAAAGATTATTAATTGTAATAATTATGATTCTCAATTTACATACCAACCCATTTTGAGGTGGGGTATATTAGTTTTAATTAGTGGTTCGGTAGCCCCGTTGCGCGAATACCGGCGCAACTAGCGCGCCGCGTTCTCATCTATATATTCATATCCAGAACGGCTGTTGAATGAATTTGCGTGATTATCATAACCGATTGTATATTCAATTACTTGTATTTCAATTTCTCTTTGCGGCCGTGGTAAGCCGTGACTAAGAATCCGGCTATTTGCCTCCCAATTAACGCGGATTGCCGCCAATTTGATAAATCGTAATAAACAAAGTGGCGAGGGAGGAGAAGACGGAGAGGAAGGCAAGAGATTGCCGACAGTAAATTGGAGGGTAAAATCTTTGCTGAGAACTCGAGCTTTCTAACTGACTGTCCAGCTGGTTGCCGTGACTTATATCTTCCTCGAGCCAAGCCCTGGATACAAATTCAAAACACAAAGCCTAGCTTGGGTACCTGCGGTCAACCGTTGACCCGCGAAGGGTAACCGGTACAAGAAGAGTATAACGCGACAGCCTAGCGATGTATACGCGGCCATGAAGAGGAAGGAGAGCTTTGACCGTAGGCATTCGCTAGCACGACCGCCCCTGGATTAGCATGTGAAAGAAGAACGCTCCGCGTCCGCGCTCCCGCTACCCTCGGTCACGTCTTGCTCCGGGGGTTTCGACAAAGGGGGTTCACCGGGAAGAAGATGAAGAGGTGTTGAGAGGGTTGAAGAAAAAAGAAGCAGCAAAAAAAAAAAAGAAAAGAAAAAAATAGAGAACACGTAAATATATGTTAATTTCAGGACTCGCTCTCGCTTCCCTAAAGACGAAGGTGTAACATTGATACTCTAGGTATAGGTACGTAACGAGGGAGGTTCTTTTCAGTATCGAAGGCTATACCTTTTCCTAGCTCTCAATAGACGCGACGCAAAATTTGATTTTCTTTCCTGCTATTATTATTATCATTATTGTTATTATTATTATTATTATTCCACCTGCATATTAACTCGTACCTTACAGCTGGCTGCGGGTATTATAGCCAGCCAGTTGAAGCGCAGGGATTGTAAAGGATATGCGGAAATGTGGGGCCGGAGATGCTCGCTTTTGCACGTAAAATGCATTTTGGCCAGAGAAGCGCGTTTAAATTCCGATATACTTGAATTTCCATCGTTCTGGTGGGAGAGGGAAGACGGAAGAAGCAGTGAAGAACCGGGGGCCACCCGGCCGTGGCCGCCTGCAGGGCGTTTCACATGGTAATCCACTCATGAATATCCTCAAAGGACTCGCTCCGCACATACAACTATGTGTTACTCATATATATACGCGCTTCTATAACACACATTTTCATCTACACATAGACGTGTTTCCGAAGAGAGAAATGACGAGACGCAACACGGTTGCTGGTAAGACGTACCTATCGCTGCTAGCGGCAATAACATCACAGCACATCGTCATCATTCAATTAATTACGGGAAAAGCTTTACGCGGGCTTGGCGTCGGAGAGGATCAGTTATTTTACGAGAATTACCGGAGTGATTCAGACGTGGTTCAAATTTCGTACTATCGACTTTACGGGTACTTGGGTTCTAGTTCCGATGCAAATAAACGATACGTAGGTACCGCATGCAGTTTGGTGGAACAAAAAATTGATAGTTTTGGTTTTACGATACGAGAAGCTTGTACGGAGCCGCGTATACAACCGAGTAAAAATAAGGCGAAGAAGAAGAAAAATAGACAGAAAGAAATGCGAAGGAAGAAAAGAAAAGAAAAAATAGCGGAAACTTTTCTGCACTTCCTTGAGTTTATAGACGAAGTTGCGAGTCTGGGTTACCCCGAGGAAATGACCTCCCTTTGGGGAAGAGGGAATAACGTCTAAATAGCCGAGTTTCGAGGGAAAGTGATTCCGAAATAAGTTCGAGGCGAATCTTGAGATTGAAATAAAATGAAAAAAGTATCCCCAATATCCATTCAATGAATAGGAATGACGTACATATACGCGGTACTATACCTACTCTCCCACGAGCCGACCTCAGTTACAGACGCGCCGCGTCGCCGCACTCCTACCAAGTCGAATGGACCACGCGGATCACCGCATCCTGGGGAATCATCAGATCGAAGAATCGCAAATTACTGCCTTCCAAAGACCGACTACTTCTCGTGTCAAGGCGTGATTGAAACCTTAGAGCCCTTAGGCGATGTACGAAACGATTGGGCATCGGGGGCGAAGGGCCCGGGGACCTTATTAATATGCATTAAAGAACCTGGCCCTTTGCCGCCACAAAGACACTTCTTTCTTTACTCGACGAGTCTGTATACGTTCAGCGAAAGAGGGGTTTCTCCAAGTTGATCTCGTGATCCTGGAGTAAAGAGATGGCCCGAAAGCAACGGAGCGGATTAAGCGGGGGATGGAGAAACCCCTTGATCACCAGGACTTTCTTTGTCGGGCGTGATTGAAACCTTTCGCTCGTTGATCATCCCCGTCCCCGTCACCTCGTCCTATACTCTGAGTTGAGGTGGGGGTTGGGAACGAAGCGCGGTGAAGATATCGTCCTGGCCATGGTGACGGAGCGAGTAACGGAGGACCCTTATTAATATGCATTAGACAACTCGGGCCGACTTACCCGCTCATTGTCCGCCCAAGCCTCGCTACATCGTCGTTCTCCACTACTCAGTTTCCCTGCCCGATTGGCGACTCGCTACCTTGCCGAAGCGAGGGTTCGATCCTAGCCACCAATTTGCGGGGAAAAAGTTTGATTACTTTTTCGCAACCCGGAAGGAAGGAGAATAAAGGTGAAGATGGACCGACGGTCTTCACATACATGTATAGTATACCCGCACCTTGCCACGGGGATGACTTTTCGGGTTACTTTTATTACCGCGACTTGCGGTGTTGGAAAACCGAATCCTGATACTATCATCTGGTGCAAGTTGCTCCTGTCCAAGATCCGTGCCCTCTGTCTAGGTATCGACGTGAAAAAGGATTCCCATACAACCCTCTCGACTATCGCTTTCACTAACGAATTCTCTCCCCCTCCAGGATGATCACGATGATCCCTGGTCTCGGTGGTCGGAAAAAGCTGCGGAGATTAAACCATTCGGAGACGCTGCGACAGCTACTAGCTGCCGTTCCTGGCTTCTGAGGTCAGGTTTCTCAGACCAATCACTTTATCTATCCGTCCAAGTAGAAAGCAACCCCTGCGCCACGCTGGCCGGAGCCTAATCCGTGACCAGAGATAGGACTCTATCGGTCTCTGGGCTGTTTTCTCGTTCTCTATTCCTCTCGATGTTTCCTTTTCCCATCCTCGGTTCTTCCTGCGAGCTTGCGCGATCGAGAAACCTACACCTAGTCTCGGGGGGAATGCTGCCCCGAAGATAAATAAGATTTTAACCGCTTTCTCAATATTGCGCCAACCTTCTGGCATTGAGTTTCAGCGTCGACGCCATATATCGTTCGGTTGAATCTCTGGTTCGACATCACTGCAGGCACCTTCATTCCCCTTCCCTTCTCTGCATCCAGCCATCCTGGCGCAAACGAGGCGGACAATTTTGCCATCCAATTTTGGAGTTTTCCAGTTCTATCGCGCGTGTCAATCACCGAGTCCAGAGCTATCCGGACGGAACGGACAATCAGGACAATTTTCAACTCGGTAAATTCAACCCGACAGAACGACGGACAGTCACCAACGTCTGCAAGGATAGGGATAGAGATAGGGACACGGATACGGACACGGACACGCTCTAGTCTGGATAAAATGAAAATTGCTCCGACCTGCCTCGCAATATGGCAGCTTGAGTGACCTTACTTCAAGTCTTATAACCCACCTGCATGTATGTAACGTATATACCTTCGCGTCTATATGTGTGCGCCAACCATTTGCCATTTACCATTTTATACGCTGGAAGAATTCCTTGACTCCGTGTACTCTTTCCTTGACTCTCCTTTCCCCGGCACACGACACATGGCACATGGAATATGGCACATGCCACGTGTTATACGTTGTACAGCACGTGACAGCGGCGTTACTCGACCTCTTTAGAGGCGAATAGGACTAGAAACGGAAAAAGATTGGAGTCTCGCTCGACACCGGAAGGAAAATAAAATGAAATAGAGTGCAAGGACAAAAGTCTGAGGAAGCATAGACCCAGGTGTGATGGGCGCTCCCCGTGGGGCGGGAAACTTTTGTTCCTTACAGTTGAACATTTGTCAACTCGATCTTTTATCAGCTCTATAGGTATAGATACACAAGAGCTTTTCAAGATTACAGCGATCACCTTTTCGACCTACACAATAAGAGGACAGCCATAACCTGTACACCCAACGAACTCGGAAGTTCATCTTGTTTCTCAAAGTGGAATAAGATGGAGCGGCGGGTCACCATTCCTCCTCGAACTTCGGACGGCTTAGGACTCGTGAAAATCGTTATTTAGGGCCGTTTAGAAGCCATAAATACATTTTCAGCCCACCCACTAGTCGTACGTCGTTCTTAAGGTTCTTTACGCATTTCGGTTACAGTACGTCTAACGGCTTCGACGATGAAAACATATCATTCACGGCTTTGGTACTCCGCCATAAACATTTCCAGGATCAATTCAGCCGCGATGATTTACAAATTGAAAAACCGGGTAGCCGATTCTACACGTAATTTGACGCGTTCAATAAATTTAACAAGCTTCTCGTGCAGGAGGTAAGGGAAGGGCGTGTGGGTCCGGGCACCACGCCAGACGTGGGTTGCGGGATGAGGTAGCTGGGAGAAGAGCGGAGCTGCACACAGCGACACCATTACGTCCAGAATTCCGGACTGAAGCATCTCCGGGGACCGTCCTGAAGGCTGTCGTCCACTTGGTAATACTGTCTGCCCGGAGCAGCATCGTTAGGCGCTTTCGCAAGCTCCTTCTCCCTTCACGCCGAGATAGAGGGAAACGCTACCTTCGAAGGCAAAGCGGTGCCGAGCGAATGGGAAACCAGCGGGAGAATATCTCGATTCAATCCGAACGTGGTAATGCGATAGAAGCGTAGAAAAATACGAGTAGGTACGACTGACACTGCAGGGGGTAGTACCTACCGTGTAAAGGATGAATGGATGGACTATATATTCTACAGTGACCTGGAAAATGGAAAATCTCCTGCGTCAGATGAAAGGCGAAAGAATTTTTTGACAAAAGTTCAACACGATATGGGTTACGGGTTCTTGTGAATTTCGATTTTGCAATTGGCAGTCAGTGTGCGAAAAACATCATCCTGCGTTTGTCTGCTCCCTGAATAAACCTACGCGATGTAAGGATATCTCGAGCATATCTGTACGTATAATATTACTTTGGCAAAGTTATGCAGTATAATCTCAGTGAACTATTCCGCCATATTCGCGCAATAGGTGACTCGCGATCAAATCATTTCCATCGGCAATAAAAATCCGCTTAGATCCCGTTGGCGATAATCTGGTGACGTGGCGGAGGCGCTTGGAACGGATACGAGTGTTTTGCATGACGTGTGCCTAAAGGTAACACGCAATTACATACGCTGGTGTAACACGAGCCTGAGTATGAGATCAAGTTCGAAATCGGTTTTTACAACCCTGCGAATTTTCGAGTACCAATTAAAGCGGACCGCAGCTATTCTATGGGCAGTGAATTTCCTGATATCCACTTGATCGAAAAATAGTGTTCCACTTTTCCGGTGACCCTGTATAATTGCCCGATAGCTGATAGCCCTGGAAAACGTACGGACGACACTTGGCCAATTTCACGGCTCTCAAGTTCGAGAGTGGAACAAGCGGCAAAAGTGGAGTTACGGCCATGTGGTTTTCAAAAGCACGTCGCGTAACAGCTTGGACAAAACTAGCGGTGATGGATGCGGATAGACCGGGAATCGAGGAGTGGAATGAGCGCGTACCTGAGGCGCGAGCGCCGATCAGTTCGCCAAATTAATATCGTCAATTTAGCGAACGATATATGACTCAACTATCGTCATAAATCATCCCCGTATACTCGCCCGCGGTATATTTATACATTCAGACAATTTTTTCAGCCTAGTTTTGTCTTCCGCCCATTTTCATATGCCGGCAAATTATCTAATATCAATTTTTCAAAGCCCGAAGCAATCCCTCAATGCCAAAGGAGAATTTTCCCACCGCATTGGTCAGAACTTGCGTTGCTAATTTCCTGCCAATGACAACGTCTGATCCCCCGGTTTGGGAGAAAGAGTCTTCTTCGATTGTAGCTCGAAGTTTCACGCGATAATCCGAGTCCAGAAGCCCGACGATGACTACGACAAGAAAAAGCATGAAAGAGCTTTGGGACAGAACTGCGTGGGTGTATTTGGACACGAAATCGTTAGTTTCGATCGGCGAAATCCACTGCCATGTTCCAGTCGGAAATCGATGAATTATCTTCGTTCTGACGGCTAACGCGACCCGCCGGATGAGACAACAATCGGATTATTACGGAGCGGGCATACCGCTCAGCTCTGGCCACAACCGTGTACATAGAAATGTACGTGTACACATATCACGTGCGTACACACCGCGTCCAGGTACATGCAGACCGATCATAATACCATCGCGTCACGAGTGGGCAATTTGTCACGTGCATTGCTTATTAGACGATACAGCCGTAACTGCGTTCGGTACCGAATGTACCGGGTGATTCAGGAATGATTTTCATTCCCAATCTGCGAATATTTAGGATGAAAAAATGTCCGCAGTCGAGGATTTATTTTAAAAATCGGGGTGCGACTGACAGGTAGGCGTGTCAGGGCAAAGTACCTTGCTTTAACAACGTCCGTTCCTGGGTCTAATGTCTGCCGAATTTCTTGCTCCTTTATTTTCGTTTTTCTTCACGGTTCTTCGCCCCCTGTCTTTCCCTGCGCGATACCCCGGCTAGGAAGTGCGTTAGAGAGGGTGTGGCGACGTTGTAGACCCCACCGCTGGCTACCGCCACCCCATTATATTCACCCCACAACCGTCAGTCTAACGATGAAAGAAGAGACCGGAAATAGCCCACAGATTTTGGTTACCAGTAGCCTTAGACTAAGTAAGTGCTGGTCGTCTAATTTTATCCATCGCGAAGCGAAAGATTGACGATATATTTCTCCATTCGTTTCTCGCCTTGCGATATACGAGGCTATGGACATTCTGTATGCGTGTGTACCGACAAAGGGATCATCGATTCGTTTCGTCCCAAAGGTGCTCGCGGAGCTCGTCGCGGTCGGTCGAACTCTCGCGTTTTGATCAGCCAACCCCTTCGTGATCACAGGAGCGGAATCGCCCGACGAACTTTGCGGTGTACCGGGCTACTCTGATCTCTGTCGATCTCATCGTAGTCTACCACCGTTCTCGGCGAGACTTGGCAATTTGTAGCTAACTGTCGGGTAAAAATCGTTAATGCGATTGTCCGCAAGTAACAAGCCGTATCGGTGACCCACGATGCGCGGCATGGCTCCACTCTATTCCACAACTCCGCAGCTCCGGAGGCCGGCTGAACTCATCCCTTGGGAAACATCGCATCCCCTTACCCCACGTTTCTCCCCGTAACAGCCAGCCGGAAGGGAACAACTCCTAACTCAACGTTGGTAAATATCACCGAGCAGAATCGCCCGCAGGTTTATGACGCGACCTTAAACCATCGACTGCTCGAGGGCTTGATGAAGAAGTCCCTCTTTTTCTTGTTGGAAAAACTTTACTTCTCTTTTAATAAATCAATCCCGCAAAGTTGGAAAATAATTTCTTGTCGTTACTGCTAAACGTTTCTTCCAAGACCACCCGCTCCAATAATCGTAATATTGTCCCTTGCGATAGCATAGCTCTTGTCGAGCGAAGGGCCGACGTGATATAGACTGGCAAATTCATGTACAAGGCTATCCTCGGCTTTGAAACTTCGAACAAGAAACACGGAGCATTCAGGAAAGCCGCTATCTTCAATATACCTTAAAAGCAGGCGTGGTGAGAGCCACTATTCGATCCGAATCGGGGGCGCAGGGATAAAACGGGAAGGGGCTC
This sequence comes from Rhogogaster chlorosoma, assembly GCA_944452935.1. Taxonomy (NCBI): domain Eukaryota; kingdom Metazoa; phylum Arthropoda; class Insecta; order Hymenoptera; family Tenthredinidae; genus Rhogogaster; species Rhogogaster chlorosoma. The sequence goes on along the minus strand of OX101800.1, from coordinate 23,246,310 downwards.
ACGGGATAATCCTTCTCTTACATGTGGCCCCGCTCATCCTCGACAACCCACGTATAGCCCTGCGTGAGTGAATCGTCAGTTTTCGCCATCAAACCCGGCTTATTCCACGCCGGGTGATTCACCCGCGATGCATTGGTACCAACCGATGCGAGTGGATATAGCGAGGGAGGGTGATCATCCCCAATCTATCTGCCCGCGAGTTCTTCGAGGAGGAAGATATGCGCAAAGGTAGGTAAAGGTACGAGCAGTAGCTAAGTGGTATAGAGAAATTTTCTTTAGTATGTCTAACTTCTGGTGTAAGACGAGATATATGAAAGATCAGTGAGCAACGAGACAACGAATATTCGATGGGATATTGAGGCGGGTGAAGAAGCGTCAATGATCGTCGCGGGTTGTAACACCGTTCTGAAAGAGGCTCGAGTTCTATTTCACCCCTTAGTTCTTATCGGGTAGAGTGATATTCAAAAGAGTGTATATGGAACGGATGAGAGGGAGAGCGAGCACGCATTCAATATTGAACACCGATTGATAAGAGTCTGCAACATTTCTCCAAATCTCAACGTGGCTTATTTTTTTAAAGCCCTCAATATTCACCGAGGCCTTCGAGAGCCCTTGCTGCGAACCGAAGAGAGAGGGAGAGAGGAAAAGAGGAATAGAGTGGGAGGAGCGGTTTACGAAAGGCAGGGATGACTGGGGACTCATCAATCACGATGAAAATAATTTATTTTCTCACCCTCACAATTTTCTGATTCGACGAAAAGGCTAGGGATACTTCGAAGGGGTTGGAATCAGATACACGCGTCGATGCCGCCTCGCCTCGCCTCGCCTTGTCCTGCCTCGCGATAGTCGGACGAGTCTTCGTAATCGAATGGAAAATTGAGGACGATCATTTTCTCTTGGCTAAAATACGAGCCCGCGAGAATTTCTGAGCGTTAAAATACCGTCTTTATTTCTTGGTGGAAATGAAAATAATATATACGAGTCTAGAATTCGCAGTTAAGAAAGAAGAAGAGAAATGAAAAATAAAAGAGGAGAAAAAAAGAAGGGAACGAAGTTTGGTGAAAATTTGTCAGCCGAGAAAAACAGTTCGCGCGTGTGATTATAAACGACGATGGGACTCGGTGACTCGAGGCGAATTGAATCACTCGTCATCGCTTCTCATTCAAAGTAATAAATTAAGTCTGGCGCCAGGCAAAAAGCACTTCGTACAAAGCGCAACTGGGAAACAAGCAGAAGCAATTTTTCACCATTATCCCCGCAAGTGTGGACAGCCCCACGCTCTAAATGAATACGAATTGATTCAAAGCCCAGCGTTTCCATAAAACCGCTTCTCACGAACAGATAGATATTATGTAGGTAGTCCAGCTAGCTAGCGCATACACCCGCCCACATTCCGAAGGTGACTTCGCATAATTAGATAACACCTAACTTTGCACATTTAGTAATAATGTATTCTACGAGCTGCGTCATCATCATCACTTTTGTTCAACTAAAACCCTAATTCATATTATATATATACCTATATGAGAATATTTTCTGACATAACGTTTTCGCGTGCAGAGGAAGGGTCGTATCTTCTCGTACATCCATGCCCATCGGGGGGTCCATTACCGACGATGTTTTGCCACCTACGAGCTAGCGGAGAAGATGTCATTAGGAGAGAGAGCTTCGCGGCTCCAGCTCTCACTGCTAGCCATCACTCATCTTCGCCCACCACGACAATCGGCGTACGTCTACCTACCTACGCCTTCCAACAGATTGATGGATTCATTCGAGCGTCCAAACTCGGCTTGGTCAATCGGCTTGCACACGATAGCTGGCAAAAACCGCGTTTACTGCAATCTGATTTCCAGATCCGGGTCGTTAGCCGAAGGTAAAGCATCCCCTTGGCTCAAGTTCGCGAGACTAGAATCCGAAATCTCGGCTGCGTCTTGCGGATTAACGAGTCTGCCTGAGAGAAGCGGGTGCGCGGAGAGACTGTCTCTTGTTTTTCGGCACAAATTCGATAGCGACGTAACCGCGAAATGTCACTTTGATGCTCGAGGGATGCGGATGATATTGTTTGCTTGAGGGAAAAAAAACGAAGAGAATAAAGAAAAAAAGGAACCGCGTACCATCGAGTGTTTGTCTTGAATTAAACTCGAGGTATCAGCACGCGGTGAAGGCTGACGAGTAAGAAAACACGGGTGGAATAGCCATTATTTTAATACAGGTATAGGCTTACACGTCGGCTAAGTCACCCCTCCGCTGGTTGGTTGCGGAACAGTCGTTATCTGCAGGTTTCACGCGACGAGTCGCTTTACCCTATATACTACCCTATATTGACACAACGAGCCACGTGACGTTTGCTCAGTTGAAACGTTCTAATTTCTCGTATAATTTCTAGCGTTTCGTAGCTGAGTGTTTGGTTAGCCGAAAATTGACAATTTCTCCTTAATTAAAGGCGAGTACTATGTTCGGAATTTATTATTCGTTTATACCCTAGCAACATCGAATACACCTACCCAACTCTTAAGCAACGTCTAACGTCTAAGTATACGTAGCTTCGTACTTCTACGACGACTGACAGCGCGATAGACAAACTTAGTTATTTAGACGCAATTAATCAAAGGACGGCAGACTGCCTGTTCAACGTCACGCACTCCTTGGCATTGACACGAGCCTCGAAGGATCCATGCATGACGGCAAGGTGCTGATCGATTGTTTTAGGGCTACCGCAAACACACGATGACACGGCCAGCCCGCTCCGATTCCCTCAGGCTTCACCCTGGTGATGGTAGCGGTGATCTTGCAGGTGGCCTTTGATACCACCTCATGAATTTGCAAAGTAGTCCTCAGTCCAGGCACGCACATAGCTACGTCGAGTCCTCGTGCTCTTTTATGACCTTTTTCTCACACGCATGAGCACGTATCGATTCGCTTGCGAGGATACTTCTAATTGTGCTTTCGATACCTGAATTATTCCCGAAAAATATCGATTCGACGTCGTTCGTGTCATCGTCATCGATGGGGAACCGATCAATTGTCTAAAGCGTGGAGATTATCGTGCCTAGCGATTTTCGGTACGAAATGAACACTTCGTGTGTGTTTAGGACGTCCATTAAGCTCTTCCGCAGGCGACGAAACACCCCTTCGGCCTCGAGACGCTCACTTTGTTGGCGCGCAACTGAACAAGCGATCGGCTAACAGCTACGAGACAAAGACGAGGACGAGGCGTGGTTACCAGCTGTGATTAGACCCGAACTTCGAAGGGATGTATGATGTAAGAGGTGCGGTTTATTGCCGGTATTAACCAAGTTGCAAGTATCCTAATGACGAAAAGGATTTGATACGCGGACTGGGAATAACAGGCGGTTTTGTTAACGGGGTTGAAACGCGAGTAGAAACGTCTTGGTTGTCAAACGGAAATTTGGGAAATACTCCCGCGCGGCCTCAAGGGTCGCCGAAAGGGCGGAGAAGAGGGTGGCGGTAAGTTTGCTCGTTTATTTCGGCTGAGCCGAATAAATTGCCCGATGAATACGAGATGACGCGGCTCCTCTATATTTCTAGAAGCTGGGCGCCCGCTCGACTCGCTCGCGCCTGGATTATACCTGGCTGCACGCCGTAAGGGTGGAATTTTGTAAATTGCAAAATTTACATCTCATAGAGTTTCACCCCCTTACTACACTAAGTGAATTTGCGGTAAAAAGGGCCGGCCTAGGTGGCAGGAAAAACTTTCCTTCGACGCACGAGAGTGTCAATTTGTTAGCCGCGTAAAGTGGAGTCGATGCTGGGCCGGGTTACGTTACAGTTTCCACTGAGGTAATGCCGAGTGGGGAAACGTATTTGCACGCTACCATATACCTACCTACGCTGCGCCCAGCCGCCCTTCCACGTATATTTAAGTACGTCGTCGAGTGAGAGTGCCAGGCTTAATGGAAGACATACGCCGCCCAGAGTCCGCGTCAACTTTTGAATAATATCGTTACATCGCGTTACTTACGAGATATACGTCAACTGCCGCGTTTTATCACGAACCCGTCATGACGTAAGAAGAAATAACTTGAAATAAAAGACGAAAGAGAAAAGTCCCATTCCCCTTCTTGCGGGGCGATGAACACTCGAAAGACTTCCGTTGTTTTCGGGGAAAACCGCGCCTCGACAAAACCCTGATACGTAATAATTGAAAAAACAGAAAAACCGGAGCTCTTTTCGCGGAAATAAAAAAGTTTTAGCGTATAAAACAAAACCGAGGCCGAAAGCACAGGACTGAAGACCGACGTGTAGAGTAGAAACGCTCGCTGATAAATGGGTGGAAAAAATCCCAATAGCGGAAACCAGAACCCAAACTATGTCCACCAGCCGATACCGAACTGATATACTGTTAGTCGCGCTGGGAATCCCATCCGACGGGGTGGCGTGAAAAATTTGGAGTTGAAAACGACTCGAATGTAACTACTATGGGTATAAATAAAGGGATTGCTGGGTTATGAAATGAGATTGGTGAGAAGGTGAGAGTCTGAAATCGCGCATGTGTCTTCTACGAGGATATTACGCCCTCCATCCTCCCCCTCCCCCGCCCTCTCTATCTCTCCCGGGGAAAGAATGATATGGCTGCGAATAATACATGAATTCAACGTTTAAGTTAGCGACAGGGAAAGTGAGGTTGGTGTAAGGGATGAGGATGGGGCGAAAAGGAGCAGGGCATAAAGTATAAAGGTAAAATGCTAAAAAGAGAAGGGTAGAAATTGGCCTTTACGTTGTATTACCCGACATAAAAGCGGTACCAGCCTTACTGACACTGTAATGTATTCCGATTGATGTTTTTCTCGCTGATAAGAAAATGTCCGTCCGCGGTTACCGCGAAGAAATGTCAAGTCTCTCACAGACCACGACTTATGGTATCGACCATATATCCCTAATTCTCCGGAGTTCCATATTTACGGGGGTAAGAAAAGAAGAAGGAGCTTATTCAAACCACAACCCCGGCAATAAGCTCTGTTCGAGTTTGTAATAATAATAGCTAATCTTACCCGCAGCTATCGCATGTCGTTGAATAAACCCCTAAATTTCCCTGTAAAAGTTTTCCCGCTCATCGGAGCAAAACTACCGTGAGCAATACTTTCGGCCTATATTATAAGGCCGGTGGTTGTTGTCGGGATATTCAAACTTTGGAACGATTCTAGAGTTTGAGGCCAGGTCGAGTCCATTGGAGCATGTGCGTGGCCGAAGACGAGCCCTGGCTCGTGAAAAACATGTTTGTAACCGGGAGAAGTGAGTTTTCGATTTCTGCCGGCAGCGATCGGTGAAGGGGTAAGAAACCGGGGCTTAGAAGGGATGGGTGCAGAGTAGAAGTAGGTACGCGAGACCGCGGAAGGCGGGATACTTAAAATGTAAATGTAAACTTTGCCGGTGAAAACTCTGAAGTCATGAATCGCGAGGGTGAGGTGAAATTAGTCCCGCTTTACAACGCATCGACTCGTAAGTCCCCTCGCACTGTTGTAAATCCGTTTAACAGACGGGCGGAAGTTTTCGGGAAACGCGCTCCGCAGGTCGGTTCTATATTTTATCCAGATCCGCGTTCGATCATCGGTGCGATTAGAAGCCGCGACTGCGTCGATTTATTCCCGCTTCGTACTTTTCATACATTCGGTTGAAAACTGGGATATTTAGGCGCACTTCTTTTTCTTTTTTTCCCCCATTTTATTTTTACGATCGTCGAGAAAGAGGGGCTGTTTTCACGGAGTTAACGAAACGCGTTCATGGCACCATCAGCATACTCAAGAACGCGGGGTGCGGTACGCGGTACTCCGGGCCACGACGACCCTCGACGACGACGTCGACGTCGACGGCGCACGGTCGGTGGTTGGGCGACTGAATATTCATCCACGTTACATATGGATCAGCACAGCGCCCGAGTGCCAGAACTGACGTAAGGGGTGGATATTACGTCACGGCTCAACCTCAAAGATCCACTATGCATAGCGTAGCGAAAGAGTAAATTTTATTCAAGACGCGCGTCAAAAGTCTCTTTTGAACTCAATAAAAATTAATTAACCAGCAGGACTCGGAAAATCCGTGAAAACCACCAGAGAGCGAAGCTCCGACTCTAATCTCCACGTTTCCGCAACGGGAAATGTTCGATTGATAAAAGATCGATCAAACATCTCAATTACTATGACTGCAAGCTCTTACCACTTCATCCCTTATACCTATATCTGTGGTAAACGACTGCAGATGCGAGCTTGTAGAGGAGCCGAGTCTTCATTAAAAGCTTCAGCTATCGAAGGAGGTATCGACGATCTCAAGATTCTCCAATCGTTCCATTACCGCGTGTAATTTTCGTCAGATTGTAAGGTAGGTAAGGTATAGGTACAGCGAAAGATACGAAATTACCGAAGTGAAAATCTCGAAGAGGAAAATTTCCACAGTTTTGAAGTATTTTCAAGATTAAAATTTGATTTGGCTAATTACAATAAGAAATTGTGAAATCAATCGGAAGAAAGAAGAAATTTAAGTAGAATAGAAGCTGTGCGTGAGCTACGCCACGGATTTTTCTTTTTTTCTTCAAGTTTTCAATCTTTTGTGGCGGTTTTGTACCTTTTCTTCTTTATTTTTATTTTTTTTTCTCTCTCTTCTTCTTTTTCTGTATATACCTACCTACCTACCTACCTGCCTTGGGCCCAACGCCGGATGGCTGGCTACGAGCAGTCAGCTTTCTAACCGAAAGTCGCGCTGCTCTTAAAATTCCTTTTATAACGACCAAGGAGGGACGTTGCTGCCCAACTCGCTTCTTGCAGGGGAAAAGCTTTTATGAATGAAATTGGAATCGAAAAGCGATAATTATGGAGCGTAATGGCCGCTTTAAATACAGACTGGCTCTCTCAAGTGCCGAGGCAAGTAATGTAAACTGACTGACTGACGGAGAGGGTGTTCACGTTGGACGCCGGGTAGAGGGATGACGGAGAATTAAAGGGTGTGAGTAAAGCGGGAGGGTAGTAGAGGCACGGGCATACAATGGAGCTTTCCGTGTGGATGGCAAGAACCGGGGTGGCAAATGGATCTCCTCCCTGGTCCCCGAGACCGGAAATGAACGAAATGGCCGTTAAGCGAAAAGGGTTCTTTCTTTCTTTCTTTGAGCAGATCCGCGGAGAGCTTGGCGGTGTGACGCCATTGGCGTGAACCGAGGCTAAGAATCGAAGGGATTAAAAAACGTTTAAATAATATAAGTGCCGGATATCGACCCCTGCACTTGAGAAATCAAATACCCGAATTCGGATGTATTCTCTTATTCTTATCTCGGAAGGGCGAAGCAGAGGTTGGATTTAAAGCGGCAGAAGAAAATCATGCGAGGCTTGATAGTGGCAAAAATGATATTCTTCGCATATTAATTTCCCCGCTGACTCTGTGTACCGAAAGGCATCGTGAAGTACGTGAAAGCTGTGAAAACATCGACACACAAACTTGCAGGACGGTTTTGAGTACGGGAGGAATAGTTTTGGGGTAAAAGTTTGAGGCTGAGCTACGCTGCGCCGAGTCTGTTGGCAAAAACTAAGAACCTACGATCTGCATAATATTGCTATTCTCTTCCCCTATCCTCCCGGGTTCGGTGAGAGGTCGAGAGTTCGTGGGGTCGCACGAGGTGCGACCCAAACGTTTCAACCCTCTCCTCACCCTTCCGGTTCGTCAACCAGCTTGGAGAGTGTTGCCATCTAACGGCTTCGTTTTCATACCATGTCACTATCAAATATATTCATGTAGCGCGCAGTATGCATATACCACACCATGCATGTATGTACAAAGAACCATGAAAATATTTAAAAACGAAACAATAAAGTATACGGAAGAATTTTTAATGCGTGATAATTAGCTGGTTGGCGTAGGGGTAGGTTCACTTACACTCACGGATCCAAGCCCGAATGAATACCTACGGCCTTGCTTAGAGGGAACTACGTTTACGCACGCGTTTGGCATTCTTTTAATTATTTCCAACGTCAAAGGAATTCGAAAAGTATGCAAATAGCAGTAATTAGCATCGACAATTCGGCCGAAGTTCTGCGGTAGGTAAACTTCTACCTTTTACTCACTGTATTGTACAACTGTACTCTGTATTAGTAAGTTTCATTTGTTTTCCCAAACAATTTGAACTCGGTTAGCTTTATTAGCGCTGCTTTATCCTGCTGGTGAATAAGAGAGCTTTGAGATTTGAAGCTGCAGCGGTACGAGCCGGTACACCTAATATATTTTGCAGAATCCGGATTTCACCTAATTGTGAAGAACCCGGTAGAGTGTGAAATTCTCAAATCAATATTAAACGGCGCCTAGCATAGCGCAACGAAAAAAGGAATAAAGCCAATTATTTGCTGAGCTGATTGGAGCTAATGCATACGAAAATAGATTGAATGGGGTGAATCAACTATACATGCAGTATGCACGTATGTTCAGCGAAAATTCATCAATGATCATTCCGCGCGTTTCCCGGATCTCGCGAATCGTTGCAGTCGGTTAATTTCCCAACCATTATTAAACACCGTTCTCAACGTGATCATGTACCGCGTCCACCTGACGAAATAACTAATTTATAAACGCGGGGTTATACCACTACCTACTCGTAACTCGGGTAATAAAAGCTCGGCGAATGTGTGGAAGAGCCAGCTCGGTTTAGCGGGCCTAAAACAGTCGCCGAAAGCGAGAACACGTTTTGTAAACAGGGCCTACGTAGCTAATTGAGCTTGCAATCTTGATCGGGGCGAAACGCAGGCTTGTGTGTTAATTGGTTCTTTTTTTTTTTTGTTGTTTTTCTTCTTCTTTTCCTCCCTTTTTTTTTTTTTGTACCTTTCATCAGTTTAGTTTCGTAAAAATATTACGATGGCAATAATTACAGCCCGCTGATGACGACGTGTCGAGCTCAATTAACCACTTTGATGATTAATAGACCGAGGGTATAACGAGCCGCGAATACGGGTCGCGAGGGAGAGGCCATCGAGTTCTTAGTAAAATTGGGCGGAATTTGGTGAGAGGGTGGAGAGGCCTAGAATGAAAAAGTGGGCAGGTTAACTCAACGCTAATGAAGGGTTGGTTATCCACATTCTACGAGTACAATAAACTCCTCTAAGCCCCACTTTAGCAAAGTAACATTTTAGTCCTGAAAATACCTAGCGTGGAAGAATCCGCAGCAATCAACCCTGCGAAAGCCACCCCTTATAAATCCGAACCAGACTAACTTTCACTTATACGTATAGTACCTTATACCTATAACCATCCTACGTAACATATACCCAGATCTACTCGTATGTATATAAGTAAATAAGTACCTAAATCAGAAATATCAGTTACTTATACTTATTCATGCGAACGAATGAATTTTTTTTCGTTTTTCGCAGCTCATATTTTTTATCCAACTAATGTGTATAACCATGGGTATATATGTATAAGGTAAGGGAAATATACGAGAAACGGAATCATATCTCGTCAACAAATTTGTAATCACGACAGACCAGGAAGAGGTCTAATGACGAGGACATGCGGAGGGAGAAAAAAGTGAGAGAAAGAAAAAAAAAACGCGTTTATTATACACGAGAGAGAAGAAAAAAAAAAGTCAAAGCCCGGAAATGAAATGAAGCGTCACAGGTGATTCGCAGGGTGGCTTTAACCCTTTTGGGTATTAAAACGTCCCTAGTACAGCGCTTCGCGGTGCCGGAATCCGCTTAAGTACTTTTTGGGGGAAAAAAAAACGAAACGAGAAAAAAAAAGATAATGAAAATAAATAAAAATGAAAAAACAATGAGAAACTTTCACGACAGAGCGTATTATACATACATATTTACACATGTATACCACGCTCTGTGTAGAACGGCGAATACCTGCCTGCATCCCAGAGGCACAGGGGTGAAACACTCCATTTGTTGAATTATAATTATTAAGAATTTTAAATTTATTATATCGCCCCTGAACAGGGGAGGGCGAACAACCTGCTTCCATAACGTTATTAAATTACCATTCCGCATTTGCAATGCTTTTTGCAGAGGCATAAAAAAACATTGGTTATATATATATATATATATATACGTTCCACGCAATTATATTGTTATGTGCTGTTTAGCATAATTTTCTACTTCCCATTATCACCCTCGTGATTTCACGCGATAATTGACCCTCGGCAAAGATGACGTTCGATTATTATTTTGTCGTTGAATTTTGTGAAGATGCTTTACCGAGACCATGAAGAAGGAGAGATAGGAGGAGGGAGAGGAATTGTGAGTTTGTTCCTGTATTTTAAAGAAATTCAAATCCTATCTGATGTAAAAGACCGTGGAGTCCAGAATCCCGGGAGTCGAGGAGTTTGGGGTGAGTGTAACGGGGGTGGAAGCTGACGCAACGGAATTGCCGGGGCCAATCGGATAAGTGCATTCCAATAGAGCCGGGACGTCTCGTCCAATCAGATAACGTCTTTGACGTTTCTCATGCTCTATCGCACCAATCTCCGGAGCCCCCGGCTCCTGCGAACTCCAGTACCGCGAAAGCCTCTGCATAAAATGAAAAGAAAAGCCATAGGAAATGAATCAAACCCTGCGACATTTCAATTATTTCTTGCAAGTGCCCCGGGCTTAACAGAATCAGAAATGAATTGAATATAGTACCTCCTACTTGAAATAAAGACGTAAAGTAATATATTCCGGAACATTCTATTAAGAGAAAAACGAGGAGACTCAACAAAAAGAAAGAAAAAAAAACTTAAATAAGAATATAAAAATAAAAAATTCATCCCTTAAATTCGTTTATCCCACAATCGAGTGCAATTTTGGGTTTTACCATCGAGAAAAAATATTCACACAGCTCAGCTCCGGAGGTTGTATTTACGGGAGATAACGTTCAGATATAATTAAATGGCCCGTGACAACGGGGCCGACGGTTTCCTCAACCCTTTAGCCATAAGATTGTTATTTTTCGTTGAACACAACCCTCGGCAAAACGCAAACGATTTCCTTTCATCTCTTGAAACGTAATCCGTTGGCTCGCCAACGACACCTTTCCGTGCCCAATATAGGCACAGCGAGGGAATGACTTTGGAAAGTGAGAATTTACCCGGTTTTCAGAAAAAGGGATAAAGAGAGAAATGAATCCTGTTAAAATTGTATAAAAATGAAAAAGGCGTACGATTTCAATCTATAAACACATATTCGCGTACACCTCGTTGGAAGTCCTCATCCTAATAGGATTAAGCTTCGCAAAGGCGCACCCCGGGGTCCCTAGACTACCCGTAACATGAGACTTGAAGTTTTCGTGTTCGACGGTCGTGGGTATCAGAGATTACGTAGATTAATACAGCTCTGTGCCTACGGTGGCCGGGCTGAGCTCATCCGAGCTTGCTTCATTGGCCGCGGAATTTTAAATTCTGAAATCCGACACGTCGTTTTCGCGTGCTCGTCGTTAGGCTAAAGAATCGCTCCTCGGCGTGAGATTCGCAGGCGAGATGACTTGCGGCCGAGAACCGGGCGCGGGTAACTTTAATTAAACTTTAGGCGTTTCATTCTGCGGGAGGCAGAGAATAATTTTTTTTTGCTCTCTCCATCCCTCTCCCGGCTCCGTAGTCGTTATAATTTTTTTTTTTTTCTCTTCCTTTTTTCCTCATTCTTTTTTTTCAGGACCACATGGGAGGGCGTTAGTCGCGGTCTACAGAATCGTTTGCTTCCCGCATAGCTGTAGCTCGCTTGTATAACGAGTATAGAACGACGTTTTCATTAGGTCAGATAATACGCGTTTGCAAGTCATTCGGCAAAATAACACCAACTTCCGGATACATTCGTTGTCTTACAGTTTGCTACCGTTCGCGATCGCGGCATGCGAGGATATAAAATGAAATAAAATCCTGACACGGACGATTACGCGGTGAATCGCGTTAACGATTATACACCAGCGGCTACGCGGGACTCTGCTTCTGCCTCTGCCTCTGCCTCTACCTTTGCCTCTGCCTCTGCACGGGAGCCAATCAGATTAGCCCGTCGTTCGCTTAGCGTGATAATGGCCATTCGCATTAATGAGGGACTGAGGGGTAGCGGAGGGTGGAGGTGACGTCATCAGTACCTGCCAGCGGAGTTAGCCAATCAGTAGAGCGGGACGTCAGAATCGGACCAGGCGGTAAATCAGGTTACCGCGTCCGTCGGTAATTAGCGAATAGCGAGGACGCGCCGGAACAAGAGCTTTTCGATTGATATCACACGCGTGTGCCACACATGATGGGAAAATGTGAAAAATCATTTTTTTAGGGATTATAAAACTGACGGACTTGCGAATAAATGGGAATTAGGAAGATACGAATTTTTCTTTACTACGAAACTCATTAATTAATGCTGTGCGGAGATTTTTAAAGGGCATGTATAGAGCCGAGACACAATATGATTGTGTACGAAATAATTGTGAAAAGATATATAGAACTGGGCACCGTACGTTGTCGGTCTGGCTCTTAATTAAGCCGTTTAATTGACGCTGACCTCGGCGTTCTAATTTGATTTTTCACATGGACAAAGGGCACGCGATATCTCGAACCGTGTGGAATTTGATTTCACCACGCTGCAGTATTTTCGAAACGGTGGTTGGAATTTCGCTTGGAAATTAAAAAGGGTGGGAAACGAAGAACTGGACTCTTGTGTGAGACGCTGATTTTCCATCCGTCTATTTTCTCCGCCAATTTTTATATCTAACTTTAATTGGCATATATCATACGTTTATGCAGTTAGATCAGCAATAATTTGTTAGCAGAATATACGAGAGCAAAGAAACAGACGTAAAGTCAGATATAAAAGAAACGATACAGCATCACGACACGCCTGATAATTATCGGGCGTTTTTCAACCTGCCGTGAGATAATGAAATATGACAATTATTTATCGCTCGCTAATTGGCTACCGCCACTAGCTATAGCATCTAACAATAACCTAGGGTAGTAGTTCTCACCGATAAGGGAATGTTTCAGCTCGGAACGCCAACGATTATATATTACTGTTATCCACCGCCTACTACTGACTGATGCGCACGCAATGGAATTATCCCTACATTTACAAGCATACTAGAAAGCACGAGGAAACGAAGGGAAATGTATAAGTATCGTGCATAGAACGTTGCCAGGAAATCGAAGAATTTCTTACTTTATAGTCCTTATCCTCAAAGCGTCTTTTGTCTGAAAACATCGACGACATTTGTTACCTGCAACAGAATGCTGATACCATAATTCACGATTGGTCTTCGCCCCTAGAGCTTGTTCTTCGATAGAGAAATCGCTGCAGATATAAATCGTAGTCTATTACTTCCTCGTACTTGGGTTGAACTTTCATCGTTTTGACAAATAAACTGTAGAAAATATCCACCTACGGATTCTCATGGTCAGATATGACGGGTTTGTGAACAGGGGTTGAAACAACGGTGCTGATCCGCTGATACGATTTATTATTCCACGACATTACGCGACTGGGGTAAATTTTTAATTACGCCGTGATTCCGCGGGTCTTCTAGATTGAAATTTATTCGACGATCCCGAGACCTTTCCGCGAAACGATTGTCTCCGTAATCGACGAGATAGATGCGAGGTCAGCTAGAAAAAAAACGATCCGACCGACAGCCGAAGGGAGACCAGTCCCGAAAACGCTTGGATAATGTCGTGGGGCTGCGAGCCCCGCACCACCATTCTACACACACATGTAAAAGCATCCCCAATACATATGTATGCCCGCGTAAAATTTCATCGTCAAATATTTCCCGGTCCAAAAACTGCGGACATTACTTTGCCGGCGATTCCCCTCGGCTAAAACTCGGATGTTGGATTCTCGGTACGAAAACAATGTAATTAGTTACTCTAATTGTTAAACCGCATGGGATTACACGGCAGTCATCACCACCGCCTAGCTGTTATATTTTCACGATACAAACGAGACTTGCTACCCTTATAGATGACACTATCTCGCGATGGTTCATCCGCTAAGAAATCTCTGACGAAAATATTATAGAAGATTGACGTTTTCTTTGAATGAAATATGCTGTAGGGGTGGATGTAGAGTCAGGTAGATTTTAACGGACCACTCTGTATGTATTTAATCATACGTGGCTGGCCAGCGAGCCATTTTGATCCGTAGAAATCTGACCAACACGACAGGTTTTCTATTTCCTATACGAGAACCGCTAATATCGGTAATTATTTCGCATGATTACCCTTCTGCGTTCAGAGTTGATCATAAATCCGTTGCGCGGCAAAACGTATAATGATTTCATACACCCGGATGAAACTAGTACAGAGAACCACTATGCCGCTTATCCACACATGTTACGTACATAGTAGGTATCCCTACATCAGCACAGCAAGCGTGGGCTTCCGGATAATGGGAGAAACGGAGCTACTGATCCAGGAGTTTGTCTAATTAACATGTGGCCGGCAATCAAACGCGATTTCATCCTACCCAAACCCATCTGGAATATAACTGTATGTATATATTCTATGTGATGGCGTAGTACGTAACCGAGAGAAAAGGAGAGAAACGATGGATAGTTACGCGCACAAGGCACCCTCGACCTCCTTGTAGCTGCTGGAGCCGCTGTTTCTATACGTACGCATATAAACGGGACCAAGAGATGTCTCGATGTCTGTTGCCGCACGTGCAGAAGCGGGCGTTTCGCAGTGTACTTACGTAACCACAACCGATCGCGAAATTGATTACAGATAACCGATCGACACGTGTGGGATTGTAGCGGAGCGCCCGCGCCGTCTGTAAAGTTATGGTATATTCCATGTACGAGTTGTTTCCATGTAACGTGTATATATGCGACTCTGGTGGGTATAGTGTCCTCGGTGTATAGAACGGTTATAAATATAGCGAAGGTCCGCGAAGGAAACGAGTGTATAGAGTTCTAAATTCGCAAACTTGTTAACTGGGTTAACCAACTTGAAAATGTATAACCTCGCCGCATACCGTACGGATACGGGAAGTTTGAGGAACTGTGCTGTGGAAGTTTGAATCGAAGTGAAATATCTCGGCGGTCACTTGATCGCGTACCCAATTACATATTTTTATACGAATTTGAAGTTACCCTCTTGCATCGCACCCCTCGTCTTGAACTTGCGCTTCTTGAGCCCTTCGAGTAAGTATTGAAATAACATTGAAGATCATTTCTTTCTTTGAAAGATATATTTCGGAATGGAATTGGGTGTAATCAGGAGGACTTGAATCGCGCGTATGTATAACGATCGTAGTCGGTTGATGGAAGGCGATGCGAAGCGTGACTATTTCCGGATGTAAATCCAAACGAGAAACACCTGTGACCGTAATCCGTCACTATCAAGGCGGCAGTGCGGGAATAGCACATCTTCGTTATTAATACAACGAGAGGGTAGGAAAACGTTTGTAAATAACCGTACCAATCGACGACAGTAGTAGCGTTGTGCGACAAATCGGTGTCTGCAAAAATTCAAGCGAATCTTGGCACTGTACAGAGACACCTGGCATTCTGTGCTCTAAAATCGCGGACAACCGCACTACGGTCTATATGCCAGAAGCATGAATGTAGCCGGAGGCATCATTAAGCAAAGCAAACCGAACCGAACCAAACCAAACCTAAACCTAAACCTGAACTGAACTAACCAGGCCTAACCCAACCTCGTATAGTACGTACTACCCAGACAGCGGTGACACCCGTTTGTCGCTTGGATGTCCCTAGCTCGGTAAATTGACGCGTGCCTCCGGGTGGAACGAGTACGTGACAAAGAGGGACCTGCCCTGGCTGTCTCCTTGGAAGACGTCCGAGAGTGCAATCAGCGGAGGCAAGACGAGTTCCGGAGTAAACTTTCAGTAGACTGCGAATTTCCTACGTTGCAAGAGTTGCATACGCTTCTATGAAAGTCTGTCAAGTGTTTCTTTTGAGATTGAGAAAGGAAGAAATTTTCAAATTCATTTCTACTCCATTTTAATTTTTTTTTTTTTTTTTTAATATTCTAGTCTGAGGTAGGATGCTGCAGCGATCAGGTAAAGTTGTGTTTTATACTGGTTCGATTCCATCGTGAACAGCGATTCCGGTATCTATGTATATCGCCGAGCGAAGACGATGCCATGGTTTGAAAAAGTTCCTAGTAAAAGAAGAGAAATGACAACGGTGTGACAGCGATCCATGGAGAAGTCGCAGCAGCCCGTGAAACGGATCTGAAATTGTAAAAAGTACCCATCCTGTCTTTCACGAGTTACTTTTTACCGGCGGATATCCAGTCAGCCAATATCTCGCTAGCCGGGTAACCAGACAACGTTTTCTTCTCGGACAAATCCGAAGATCCAGTTCCACACATATTGAAACCAACGCCGATCAACTCTATACCCTCAATCTTCCTAATACACCGAAAGAAACCGTATTTTCCACATCAGAAATCTTTCGTCTTACATGTGGATATGAAAAGTTATGCAAGCACAAAGCCATCAGTATAACTCCCATCTCATCGGCCACTTGAATCCCCGCCTTCAACAAGCTATGAACCAATTCCCAGGTTATCTGAAGGACTACCCTATACAGGTCTGAAAATTGTTGGAAAAATCTATCTTCTGCTATCGTATGTGTATGCCTATACATAGGGGATGAGAATATCTTATGGTTGACAGAAAAGAAAATAAAAAAGCTGAAGAAAAATAGAAAGAAAAACCACCCTCTTAAATTATAATCATTTGACTGCCTATTTCCTGCAGTAAATCTCGCTATACGACTGGGAATATGCGGTGTATAACTGGGCGCCCTATATCCATATCTGAGCACATAAAATTTTGCGTAATACCTCTCTCACCCGGACAATCTCTCACGTGAATCGGAGGGATAATCCTGGTATTTATGATAGGGGAAATCGCTCGGAGGCGCCGCATAAGACAAGCAAGGCAAGCTGGAGGGTCGTTTGCGGAAAAACAGAGAAACGAAGAACTTGCGGAATAGCCGAGTTGCCGAGCTGCTGGTTCGAGGACAGCGCGATTAACCGGGTTATAGGTACGAGGAACCAGCCAAGACCGGGGTGGACGACGATACCACGTTCTGCCACCTGCATGCGGGGCTGCGGCAGCAGATAGCGTTAAAATATACCCCTGGTGCGTCCGGACACCCTGCGGCGTACCTCCCGCTGGTATAACGCGGCATTCGCGTGCTCGCATCACCTCGCAGCTGCCCCTCTTCCTCGGGGCGATCGCGGATCAACGCGGATTCACGCTTTAAATTCCTAACCCCTAGGCGATGCACGATCGTCCTTGACGCCTGATTCCCGTGTCCTATGGAGCCGTGAACTTTGGCCTAATTTCACACTAGAAATATCATTTCATTATTTCTTGATTCATTGTCATAATTTCGTTTCGCGAATTCCGTTGCGACGAGGGACCTGAAAACCAGACATTTTGGATCCGTGACTGTTTCTATCGTTTTAACTGACATCAAAGGTTACATTTCTGCCATCGGTATAGAAGAACGTGAATCAGAATATCGAACAGCATAAAAATTTCATAGTTTCCGGCTCCCCGAACGTTTTCTGTTTTTCATACCACCCTCTTTCAGTGACTACTGAAAAATTGATCACAGCAGATCACACGACGATTTCAAAAGTACATTTCACGTCCCCAGCCCGTCTAGTTCTTGAATTATTATCATCACAGGATATTCGTAAGATGGTTCGACAATTATTTTCGTTATTCTATAATCAGCTTCTACTCTTTTACCAAAACGAAGAAATTTGATTTCCTACGAAAGTTCTAGAAGGAATGAAAACATACTGCCCCTGTCACGCTAGGCGTGGGAGTAGGAACCACCTGCGACTAAACTATAGTCAGCCTTGGGTCAATAATTCCTCCGAGTTACCAGGCTAAGAAGAAGCTTCAGACTTTCGTGTATAAATAACCAAGCTTGTTTTTAGAGCCGACTAGTTCAACGCGGTACTACACGCACGCACGCACGTAGTTTCTAGTTTGACTGTCAGTCACTGGCGCTAGACATTGTTGACATAACAAACTGCAGCAAAGATCCAAAGCTTTTCTGCCAGACGCGACTTCATTCAAGATCCAGAAATTTCTATAAATTTCTTCACCCCCATCCGAATCCCACGAAATTTCCGCCGCCCCAGAGTGTATTACGCTTCAGGGTGAAGCTTCTGCGGAGCTGTTTGTCCGGGAACATCGTACAGGATCTATACGAGGGCGAGGCACCCTTCGCTACCCTCGGACCTCCCTTCGGACCACCCGCTGCGTAGATACTATCGCACGTTATACCGCGGCGGTGGTTACAGGGTGGTAGTGGCGGTGGGCGCCTCGCCACCTCCACCAAGCCGTAACCCACACCTTTCAGACACCCTGATAAATTACTCAACCTTTCAAGCTATCTACCAGTGAGCCTCGGCATCCCCGCCGCCTCAGTTTCGAGTAAAGCGGCGAACGGTCAGAAGAAATGCCGAGTCTAAGGAGAGAACGAATCGCGAACTTTCTCCTCGGACAATAATTGCATTCTTAGAATAAGAGACAACTCCAATTGCAATTCCATGGCGACGAGGGAAGAGACACTTTTCTTATGGTGATTCAGGAGGAAATCAATCTATTCGATAAATTATCAGCGTCTGGTGAGGGGATGAAGAGAGAGAAGGATAAGGGTGAGAGAGTGTGTCATATTTTCTTTGGTGGACGTAATATTTAACAGGCAATCGGTTAATTCGATCATAAGTCGTCGTTAGCGGAAAATTTAGTTGGAACTTGTTGGCGATAATTAGAGCGAGTTTTTGTTATAGGTGGTAGGGCCGCTCGAGCTAAAGAAGGGAAAAGTAGAATTTATCGGGTGATAAGGCTCCCAACTTGGTTCCTTATGGTCTCCATTATTCATCGACAGCGTGCCCCAAGGGCACGTACGTACGTACAAGCCTAACCCCTGCGGATGTCGGCGTCCTAGTAACCTGCAATAATGCAACGTTGACAAGACCACACCGAGCCTTATGGTATCCGAGTTCTGCTCTCAAACCTCCGCCTCCGCCTCCGCGACCAAACGAAAGCTCAATTATCGCGAACTGCGGTGCCGCTATCGGGGTCAAAGAGTAGAACCCGCGCTCAAGACCCTGGTTTTCTACCGTCCACGTTCTTCTCGGCGTAG
Source organism: Rhogogaster chlorosoma (assembly GCA_944452935.1). Lineage (NCBI taxonomy): Eukaryota > Metazoa > Arthropoda > Insecta > Hymenoptera > Tenthredinidae > Rhogogaster > Rhogogaster chlorosoma. Next base: position 23,227,203 of record OX101800.1, on the reverse strand, counting down.
AAGGCGCCCGGGACTTCCACTACTACCCCCGTATCAGTGGCGAGCCCCGTTTGACCTGGCACACACGCTGCCCATAGATCAAGCGAAACCCTTAGACCGAACCACTCGGCTCACCCCAGTGCCACGGACCAACCATTAATTTACAACCCGCAGGGTCGCCCTCGCCCTTACCCTTGCACGCTGACTACCACCTCCACTAGCGCGTGGCAGATATGAGCTACAACGAGCCGAGGATCATGCGGTATCCCAGTTTTCCCAACATTTCATCCTCGACAAACTGACGGAGCCGGAAGCCATTCCTTCGAGGATCAGGATCTCCAGATTCTGACATCTTTCGTGCCGCGGTATCTCGAATTGCAATTTCTATTACTTGGGGGCGAGGAGTATTTGGAGAGTATAACAGTGATTCTGACTAGTTAATGGGGACCGATTGCGACATCGGAGAATGTCGGACCACGAGGATCCGGAGATAAAATGAAACGATGTAGACTGACAGTGACGGTTGATTTGTAGAAAATTCGAGGAATTCCTTCGAGACTATACTTAAAGCTTGACGTGTACACTCAATAGCTATGTTTTCAAAACATCCTCCTTATTTATTTAGGAAAGTTTTAAGATACAGCTTGTAGACGCGGACGCAAATGTGTATCTTAGATTTGATAAATGTGGCAACGATCGCTGCGGGGCTTTTGATCCTCGTGTCTTCACGTGGGATAGGTACACCCACTTACGAGACTTATAACTTGGACGCAATAAATCGGGATGAATATACGCAGCCTCGCTAATTGGGATCTTGTTAAATAAGAAACGGCGTCGCGACGGTGTTTCAGACTGGCTGATGCACCTGTTCGCGAGCTCAATGCGATAAAAATCGGTTCATCGTGGCTGTTATTGGGTTAATCCGACGCTAAATTGTTATATTCTTGTTCAATTAATTGGCAAGAAGGTCCGTCCACGTCCCATCCCACTCTCGACAGTTCCAATTATTGTTCCTTTCCTTTCAACAGAACCGTCGCCGCTACGACGAACAACAAAACGAATCGTAAAACAACTTTGCAGGTAGGTAAGTAGCTGCCCCCGTTTTCCCCATTCCTACCCTTTCTACCGCCCATTTCCGAGCAGTTACAAAGCAGAAGCAACAGCTCCGGCCTATTCATACTGGCTTATTAAGTGGAAGAGAAGCCGACTGAATCAAAGCCCATCCACTCCTTCTTCCACACCCCTACTACCTCAAACAATTACAACTTCTCCCCAAGAAGCCACGGAGCTGACTTTGTCGCGTTAAACAATTTGTTTCCGCAGGTCGAGCGCAGCACCCCATCCCCTGAACGAAAACTACCCTCTATAGCAACGCGTTATGGGGAATGGCGCAGGGATTTGAGAAGAACGATTTCTTCGCTTCGTTATGGACTACATGACGCACCGTAGTCGACAAGACATTAATTAATAGCCAATAAATTGGCCCACGTTGAAGCCAGCGGAAACCTGCAGCAAGGGGGAAATGAGAGAGAGAGAAAAGCCGCGCAGACAACCTGTCATTATTTTATTACCCGTAATTACAGAGTAGACCGAGGTGTGCGATAATTCTTATACCAGATCGGTGGGCAGGTACTACCAACACCGAACACCTGGACTTGCGTCGATTCTCTGATGCAAAATTCTGATAATTTTGCGTTGTTGTTTTTTTTTTTGTTTGTTTTTCTTTTTTTGTTATTTGTGAATGTTTGTTGAAACTGGGTTAAACTTTTGTTGACTTTAGGTGGTATTGGTTCGCTATGTAAAATTTCCTCGCTTTGTGGGCTTTGATTTTAATTGATTTAGTCGCGTCAAATCTGTGCCGAGACAGCCAGCCGACATTTGTTAAGAAAAATAAACGTCCGAGGCGTGTAACACGTATAATGAAAATATTTCACATCTGGTTGGAATGGTTCAACTGTAAGCGGGAACGGAGAATTGACTGACGGGTATGATTACGAAATTCTTTGCCTTAATTGATGCATCAAAATTCTCTGAAACAACCTCGCACACTCACGAACCATTTATTGATAAACAATTTTTCTAACAAACTTTGTTACCATTGATTCTATTGTCGTAAATTTCGAATCTAATAAAATTAGACTCTATGCCTTATACTCCGTAGACCCACACGCGTTTCCGCATAAGATATGAAATTCCGCCAGAACTTCCATGCCATCATTTCAGGAATGAATTATTCGTTCCAGGGTGAGCCAGGTGTGATAGTTGAAGGGTGGAGGCAAGGCGAAGGAAAATAAAATGGAGCCGAAGATGAAGATGAGATCGAAACACGTGGCGTAGAGTCGTCTCACGTGCGGAGGAAAGTAGACGGAATTAAGAGAGCTTCGGGGGTGGTTTTAAGCGATTTATAAAGGACGCTGAAGGAGGAGAAGAGGTAACGATGTAGTTGGGTAGGTTTGGATGGTCTGGAAAAAATGAAGAAGGATTTGATGTATTAATATATAAAATGTGAGAAGTTTTTCTTAAGAAAAACAATTCTTCTTATACCACGGTACATTATATTGTATATTAAGTATGAAAATCGCGCACGCACTCCGATATTACATTTAATCACGTGAAGCTTAAGTACAAGACGGTACCTTACGAGGGTGAATTAACTGCGGGCCATAACTCAATGTCAGGCTGCTGTTGCCGTCAGTAGAACGAACCAACAGACATGGAATCCTCGGCGTATCTACTTTTGCCAGTTAGCTACCCCCGCTAGTACACCCCCTAATAAGGTCTGATCCCCGGCACCCCGAGACACGACAATAATTAATAATCGAATAAATTACTCCAGTATCCACCTACCACGCGATACGACAATCACGCTCATCCACTATACGCACGTCTGACGTTACATTCTCTCCTTCCATATCCCAGCAATCCTTACTTCGGAATATTAGATCTAATTATTGCAATCGTCAAGGGTTTTCTTTTTTTTCAAATAGATGCAGAACATTCTAATAGCTTTGTACAGTGATGTATTTATTTTATTTTTTATTCATTTATTTATTTAATTTTTTGTGGGAAAATATACGGACGATTGATGAAATTGAACGATATTAGGTGTATCGCGTCGATTGGCGTTGTTTGAACGATATAGGAAAAAGAAAACAAGAAATGGCCACATATCTACGGGTACATGTGACCTCTGACCCGTTCTCGAAGCAAGGGATGGGTAGGATCGGGGAGAGACGAGAGAAGATCGCGGTCAGAAATGATTGACGAGCCAAAGGCCAGCGGAGCTAAAAATGTTACGAGGCAGAGAAGCGCGGGTGGGATACCAGCGTTTATTTAGGCTCGTGGGTGGGAGAGTGCGAGGTGGATTGTAGGCGATATAAAGAGCCAGGGTCTGACTACTGTTTTTATTTTTCTTCTTTCTCTGTCACTTTTTCACTTTTTTTTTCGCTCACTCTCTCTCTCCCTATCTGCGGCTTTTCTTCTGGTAGCCCGTGGCAAACAACAAGCTCGATGTATAACGAGGAACGAACGAACGAACGAACGAACGAGAGTCCTGAAGATGATTAATTACGGCGTTAAATTAAACGTTGTTTGTCACTTATTACGAGAACGTTTGCCTTTTCCCATAAGCGAGGATTAATTTGTCAAGCTGCTCGTGCGACGAGCGGCTTATAAGGTAGAGCAGGGTAGGGTAGGGTAGGCCATAAAGATAATCGATAAATGTATACCACTGCATGCTTTTAGTCAGAGAGCTTATTAATTACTGTCAAAATTTATTCGATACAAAAAGAATAAGAAAAAATGAAAATTGATAGGTGAGAAAAAGCAACTCATTCAAAGTCTGAAAAAGAAGGAAAGAAGCTCAGTGACATACATAACGCAGAAAAGCAGCGTGAAATTTCTCTCGACGATTCAGGGAAATGAATTTTCGAAAGAGAAAAAGGGAACGGAAATGGAAGTGGAAGGGACAAAGAGAAAGAGATAAGGCCCAATGACCCGGTGGTGATCTCGTATAAACGTTCGCTGTATGCGCCTGCAGGCGTACTGCTGCACCGTGTGGAGGCGTAAAGCGGTGGAGAGATAGTATGGAGAAATAATGGACACTGGGGATCGTTCTGCACGAGCACCAAAGTCGCTAGACGTACGTTGCAGGGATATTTATAGGTAGGTGGCGGTGGGTATGTGAAATAATGGCGAATCTACGACATCCGGTCCACGGAGAGGGTTTTGTGCATGATTTAGCAGACGTCTACCCGCACAGGGTGAGACGTCGACCGCTAAGGCGCTCGGCAATATTCTCAAGGGACTCCTGGGGCTGTAGACCTTTCTTACAGAATGTTTGAAAACAATAAAAGAACTCGGATAGATACACAAGCCCCGCTTACATCCATCCTAAACAACGGCAGACTCAAATCCCTGATCTCCGCAGCCTCCTCTAACTCCGATAGCGACCCTCGAGTCGATTGTAAGCCGCAATTCCACCGTCTGTATTCCAATGCTTGGAAAATTTCACACCCAGAGTGGAAATATTTGACTTCGAGGGTTCTTTGCGCCAACTCGTCTAACGCTAGGTATTATATTCAGGAATCTGTCACTCACCTTGATCGTCGGGTGGTGGGATCTTTCATGACCATGACTTCTGTGATTTCCCCATACTTGGTGAAGTACTCTCTGAGGCTTTCTGTAACAAACGAAAAATATTCATTGAGTCATCGGTTCGTTTTCGGTCGTCGTGTTTATTGCCAAGAAGAGATTCGCCTATAGCATCTTGTCTTCTTTCGCTTTTGATCAGAATTTAAAATTTATGATCATCCCTCGATCTCTCGCTTCTGAAACCTGAATAGGTTTCGAATATGAAGTTTTCGATGAGAGCGGAAGTGGAAGGGTCGAGTCTCGGCACGCGAACGATTTCGGGATTTACACCCCACGCTGCCCCCCGTTCTGCAAGTCCCCCTCCGTCCCAATTCCTTCAATTCCTCCGATTCCCCCAATTACCAAAAGTTTCATAATTGCCGGGGCTAGAGTGCGCTAAGCTCTGTTTAAAACTGAATTAAAACTTTATTTTTCCCATCCAGGAACTGGTTGCAACCTCGTTGTTTGCTATCTCCGCAACTTTCTTCCGTGATAACCGCCTCGAATAAAGTGAGTTTCCTAAAATAACCACGCCCGGTCTCGTTCCTCACACTTCACTCTTCACCCTCCTTTTATCCTCACAGCTCATTCTTAAAGCTTCAACACTTTCCGAGACAGACTGATACGCTGTATTCACCTGCCACTCTTACATCCCTTTCAACTTTCGTCTTTAGCCTAAGTCCAGCGGATAGAAGACAACGATCTTTTGACGCTTGACAAATTTCACTATCGCTATCATCTAATTATAGAAATCTCAACTTCTCCTATGCACTCTTCTTTTTTTCCACCCATTTTCATTTCCTTTCCGAAGATCTTAAGAGTTGGTAAACAAGAATACAAAAATTAATTTATGTGGATCATCAAAAGACACATACTTCGACTCTTCAGATTAACACTGTTCTCATACGTTCGGTTAATAATCTCGGACATCTAGTTAATTTCTTTCTCATAATCGCTAATCATATTTAGCGGAATGAGCAGACGCTGTCAGTCTGTGATAAATATATACCTATGTATATGTAGTGTATAATTCAGTTGATGTGAAATCGACCGGAGACACATTTGGAGCAATGAGTTAGTAGGAGGAATCAGTTTCCACACGAAGAAACAGCTGCCCGGCTATTATCTGTCTGTTGGAAGCATTGCGAGGATTGTCAAACTAGTTGATTGTCATTGTTATCGTAGATATCGTCAAATGACAATTAACTCGGGTCGTAGTCGGATAAAGTTTGGCCCCGAGTGCTTCCACTTTATCCTATATAGATCGCGTCTGAAAGCCTGCAGCACTTTACCTCCGTGCCGGCCAAAACCCGACGAGATTTATTACCGAATCAAGCTCTAAAGTTGTTAGTCAAGTCCGCTATTAATTTGGTCTCGGAAGAGTGTCAATGTTCAGCCGTGCACCGAGCTACGAGATTGACAAAGGCAATGAAAAAAACGAACGGAGAAAATGGGTATTGGTCGATAATCCGATGGACAGAGATATCGATTTGGCATCGCCAAGTTTGATGGACGTCGATAATCTGCAGATAATTCATAACGCAATGGAGAGAAAATAATTACGTACTGTACCTGGCATAGTAATTAAAAATCCTTACAATTCAACGGAATTAATCCTCTCCTGGTATAAGCGGATTATTTTCTTTCGCGTGTTTACAACGAGTAATTAGATTTCCCAGAGCCAAGCCAAAGCTCGGTTAGCAACGCACGTTTACGCACGCCATACCATCACGAAGCGGATTAGAGCAAACAGGTTGACAATACATTACTGTTTGACTTTTGCATCGCTATACTACCTGGCTACCTACCTACCTGCACATCTGCATACGTATGTACACGAGTGACCAACGTCCGCTAAACAATGTAAACATCATTTGTCTTGTCTCCCGAGTTCATCGTTTGACAGGATAATTTTTCCCCGCAATTGTCGTGACCGAATGAAAAAAGCACCGGATATCCCAAGGTGGAAAAACTTTCCTGGGACACCTTCATCAAATTTTTACGGAAATCAGTTTTAGAAGAAAAAGTTACAGAACACTTTTTGTCCTTCTATCTATTCGAATTTGAAGATACCAGTCACAGCTTTTTCTGCTTTGATACTGGACCCAGATACCTTCAAGAACCGATCAATTTACAAGGTTCAATTTATTAGAAATGTTACGCGATTCGGCCGACTTGCGTATAGATTTTGAAAAAGAAGCTATTCTCTCCCCAAAATCTATTCCTTCGAAAAGTGAGCATCGCGTTCGCCTCTTGCTCAGGGATTATTGCCCAAGGCTGAAAAACTGACTCTCATTTCAAATCGGTTACCAATTCGAAAGCGAACCGGTCACATGCAGAAACTGTTCCAACTAATGACCAAGTCTTGGATTTTTGTTTCACCGAGAAATCAATTTCTTTCTTTGCAGAGTCTAAATTGATCTGTCAGTTTCCCAGTCCACGAATAAAAACTACTTTCCTTTCTTTCTATCTTCCCGCAAAAGAGCAACAGGACAGGGAATAGCATGGTTTCGGATTCTAGACTGTTTCATCCCCTGTTTCATCGATTGATGAAAATCGACCTGAAATGAGCGGTGGAAAAGGGCGGTTACTCGACACCCGAAAGCTAAGCTCTGCTAGATCTTGGCGGTGGTAGTCAGCGGGATAAAAGAGCGTATAATTAGATAGCTGAGGGTGTGAAATATAACTGGAGCGCAGCCATGTTGGCTCTTGGCCAGAAACCGCGGGGTTGGTGCGTGGAAACAAGGGTAGGGTTTAGATTGGTTACACTATGTTACACAACGGCGATTGTGCAGGCGAGCAGCGGGTCGGTCGACCGTCTCGAAAATCAGCCCCGTTAATAAATCATTAGGTATAGGGGATGGGGTAGTATTTTAGCAAAATATGAATAGGAATATTAGATGATTCTTTCGTCAAAGGAAATGAAGCGGAAATACGATGACAAAACGTACCAAAATACTAACACAAACTTTAGAATAAATTCACGATGTATCAGGTGTGTAGGATTTCGCTTTTCTCTCGCCGCGGTTGGTCAGGGTAATTATTTAATCTCGAAACTATACATCAGGCATCGTTACGCCGTATTAAATATCCCTACAGGCGAGAGTTAAACGTTTAAATGAAAGCTGCGCTAAAAATAATTCCACCTCTTAATCGAGGAAAGCGATCGCGTCGCGTGCCGCGTAACTCCCTCCCCGTCTCAACGCTGATTAATTATTATAATTACTATTGTCTTCGCTGTGCGATTCCAAGCGCGATTCAAGCCACGCGTTGAATTCCACTGTGCCGGGGAACTAAACCACTTATCTATCTGTATGCTAGCTCACTCGCTCCCTCGACTCGGTTCGGTCCCGCTACCCCTTTTGTCGTTCGGTAGCGTGATGGTGAGAGATCTCCACGATATATCACGAGAATTTCGCGACTTGTTGCAGCGGTGAAAATACGCTGTGAAATCACGAAACTGTTGATGAAATAGAATTAGAAACGAGGTAAAGGAACGAGAGAGAAATTGACATTCCGAAAGCCTTTGTACCTCACACATATACATGCATGGAAAGAAACGGGGGCAGGATCACGACGTTTCGGTATACAGAGTGGTCGTAACATTACCTCGTGAAAATAAGTCAAGCGGGAAACAATTAAGGAAATAATGGCAGTAAATTTTGGCCCGGGACATTTAAAAGTTCCGAGAGAATGGCAAGATTGCCCCCATCAATCCGAGCCCCGAGACAAATTAAAGAAACACTCTGAAGACCCGAGACTCGACTTGACTCGACTCGACTCGACTCGACTCGAGTCACCCTTTGAATTAGCCTTGAATTTAAATTTCATACGAGACAAACTTTTCCTACCAGAGTTAGCCGCGACGACACTAAGCGTTTCCTCGGCTCTACGCTTCGCGCCTCTGCAAGTCTCACGTTTCATGTCCCATGTTCCACGTTCCACGCTTCAGAAACCCGGCGAGCAAGTACACCGCGTAAATCTTAGAAGTGGTATACGCTTATATAATTCGCGTACAAGGTACGAGGGATACTCCGAGGCAACAGAATTATTGCTGAAGTTGCGAGCCAAGTTATTAATACATACTTTACAGCACGTTTTACCACACGCAGACATTACGCTGATTCTCTCTTCCCTTTTTTTTTTTTTCTCTCTCTTTTCAATTCATTTTTTCCGTCTCCGTTTTACCTCAAGCATATCTATTTTTATTAAATAAATAACCAGGGCTATTATATTATTATACCCCTTCGTCCGAGTACAGTTCAGAGTTCCCAACGACACGCGAACTCTAGACTCTGTCGTGTCTGATTTTGACATTGAGATAATCCATCGTTAAGCAAACTCCACTCATTTCACAGCGTATACGTATAGGTAGGTATATAGGCATATGTATATCTGAAGAGTTCTTTCAACTCATTCTCTTATCTCGAGTATAGATACAGGCATCGCGAAGAGGCAGGATCTCAAGAAAGAAGCTTGCCCTCCAGAACGACGTGCCTCGTAAGTTTTCGTTTATTCAAACGATATATACTTCAGGCTGAGCCACATCCTTTGGCAAAGGATAAGTAATCCTGGCGGATCTACGGGATGCAGAAGAGAAAAAGGGAGAGCGAGAACCGAGATGAGAAGAAGGAATGGTATGGGGCAGGTTGAAGGACCATTCGTTTCAATGAACACCCTCTGGAACGGGTGGTTTCACCCCTTACCCCTGACCTCTCCTCAGGGATCGCAACGCGGCGTATAACTTGGCGATGGCGGTGGTGGTAGTAATAGTAGTAGTTATAGGTACCAGGTAGGTGAAGCCACGTATAAAATAGGCGCAGCGGTGAGATAGTATAGAAGTTTATGTGAGCCTTCGCTGAATAGAAAAACACTCCCGGAGAACGCAACGGCACGAATATTCACGGTACCCGTGCATACATAAATCTATATAGATTTACATATGTTCGTATACGGGGGCGCGCGTACCTCACATACATACATACATACATAGACACATGCCTACGTACGTACAGGCACGTCGTAATTCCTCGTGCAAACTAGAAGGGGTTGGAAACTCGACTGCTCGCAAATAATCAAAATAATCCCATTTCGAACGGTGCAATGTTACGATTCGAACAAAACGGATGCACCTAAAATTCGCAAGACGTGCGGTAACGAATGAGTGGAGGTTGATGGTAAATCCAGAGAAACGAATGTTCAAAGTTTGGAGAGTCCTCCTCTATTTCTGGTAGGGTTACTTCGTGGAGATTATACGAGAGCAGGACGTCATTTTTTCGAAGCTAGGAAAAAGGGAGAAAGGGAATTGACTTACGTGTATAAAAGGACACGTCATCTTTATTAATGCGAAGATCGCATGCAGCGTACTGTGCGCGGGACTTGCCGCTCGGCGTATCTTTTAGAAATTAGTTTCATTTCCGTAATTTTGTTCTTTCATCAGTAGGTTTTAATTCAAAAACTTTTCAACGAGTAGGACGTGGATTTATGGGATGTGGGTTTTAAAACGTTCTAGAAATTTACTACGACGTTTGGTCGTATTGTTGATGAACGGGTTGTCGGCCGTTTTGTTAAAGGAAATAAGAAGAGAAAGAAAGATGAATGGATGAACGGAGGGATGAATGGATGAACGAATGTCTTTCTTCGGGAAAATTATCGCCATTACCAGCCGAAGGAAGTTGAGGCAGTACTGGCGACAAATCGTTCCCAATTACTCCTTAGCCGTCGTCACCGTTTTCCCCAAGACAAAGTTGGGCGTGAGGTTAAATGAATAAATTTGATCGAACTCCCAAAAGACGCGTCAATTTCAAGACCCGTTAATTTTGCAACGAGCGCTATTCCCCCGTTAACGAGGCGTCTGCCATGGAGGAGATATAAGCAAATAAACGTCGACTGGTCGAGGACTGATCTGGGCAGGGTAGCGTCAAGACTTACACTCCTCGTAAAGTCAGACGTCGCGTGCCTGTCTATTTCTGAAACATTAGAATCCCAAAAGGACCGTAACAATCTCTTGGCGGATGGTTTTAACAGCTTTTTGTCTCATGCCTGATCTCGTTGAATGCATGTAGTTCCAGCATTTGAAATATCCTTCCACCGCACCTGCGAGTTTATATTGTACAACTATGCAGCCCGAGTGGAGCTAGTGACAAGAGTTGGGAGAATTTACATACTATGAATTCAGTGTAAATATGTCGAAAAATTCTTCCCCAAGAAACATGCATAACGTATATATTCGCCAAGTAAATCGTACCAGGCCTCATAAACTACCCGGCACATTTTCATATATCTGTCACGAAACGCTGTTGGTATACGTGGTAATCTATGATCAAATTCAAATGCCAGACAAAACTAGATGTTATCGTATACAGAGAGAGATTATTATTAATGCCAAATCGTTGTACATCAAATGTCGATGTTCCATCTATATACGAAATTCTGATGGAATCTACATAGAATGTTAATTTGATATACACATCCGATGAAGGCCCGCCTCGATACAGGCGTATGGTATAACGAAGAGAAAGAAAAAGTGCGACATAAACGATGAGTGATTACAAAAGCCACACGAACCACTAAGGGCACGTGATTTTCCGTTCTTGTTCTCGGAGCGTAGAACGACCGAATTAAACAGCGATTTTCTGTCCATAAGATTTCGCGCGGTTAAAACCACGCGGTGTTTCCCAAGATCGGAAGTTCCGGGGGTCGTTAAGACGCTCCTCGACGCAGCAGAGTAGAAAAGAGTTTTCGAGACGAACGCATTTGGCAGGAAAAGCTCGTCGTTGTAGAAAAAAAGTTTAAAAAAGTTCGAAAAAAAAAAAAGATGAGAAAAAAGGAAAATTGTTGTAAAGCCGTGTTGTAACGGTGGTACACACCACGTGCTGGCGTGTAGGTCGCCATCATTAGATACGGTGGCCCGTGTAGCTGCAATGCGGACACCCGTGTACGTTGTGGAGGGGCGAAGGAAGGGGCGAAAGGGTGGAAACGGGGGAAACTGGGAAGGGAAGTAAAGGAAAGGGAAGGGAAGGGGCACCACCCGTCGTAGCCCCAGGAAGTGAGGCTGGCAACCAGCCAGGTAGGCTCTGCTTCTGTCAACTCGATATATACGTCCACACGTGTGCACCTGCAGGTATGGGTGTGTGCATTATAGTCGGTTAGAAAATCAGAGAAAATCTTTCGGAATAATCGTCCCTAAATCTAGTACCGAATGAATTTAGGTATGGAATTACTGTCGCTGTATGTGAGTTTAAATCCTCAGTCTTAACGGTAATTGAACAGGTGTGCGAATCGTCCTGGAAGCCCCGCATGTATCCATATGATCCTTGTGCCGGAGGTGTGTGTGTGTAGGTATAATAGCCCACCGCGAGGTGTAGCAGGGCTTAAGCTAATGATTTACGAGACTGTGGATAGGGTTGGTAGGTTCGTACGTATATATAGCTGCTGGTAACATCCATGAGGTAACCGGCGTCGGAGCTGCACTATTACTGGAATAAGACGAGAATCTCTCATCGAGCTTGATAGTTACGGAACGCTCAAGGACCTGGAATAGAGACTCATTTCGGATTCAGCCCACAATCCGCATTCGATGAATTAAAGATGTCGCCAAGAGTAACAAGAATGCTTTTCTCTCTCTCTTTATATCTCCCTCTCTCTCTGTCTTTCTACCCTCCGTTTTCCTCCCACTAACGTTCGTCGTTCATCCCAGTGCTCGCCCTGGGTTCTTCAGCTCCTCACCCCGGGCCACCAATCCGGCACCCCTTAAATCGCAGATTGCTTTAACTCCCCTCATTACGAATCGGATTAAGCTTCGTCGACTACGTACCACGCCGTCGACGGAAACCAATCGCCGATGCAAAACAGAAACGGGAAATAAATAAGAAAAAAAAAAGATAGAAAAAAGAAAGAAAACCAGAGAAAATTACGGTTTTGTTTGATCAGTACTGATTCACAAACGGGTAGGTACTGCTCTGGGCTATAAGAATTTCTTCCAACTTTTCCAACTGTCGTCATACAGTCGGAGCGAGAAATAGTTGTTTAGAAATGACCGATATGAAAGGCCAGCTTTTCAAAGCTTTACCACTTATTGCTACGCCTCGTCAGTCTGATAGGAAACCAAGGCAGAGTGAGTCGGTCCATAATTGGCCTAGTTTCACTGCGACGCAGCTCTTAATTAATTCTTCTCGTTAATGATAATGATAATCAATGTTAAAACGGTCCCTGTGTACACACTGGTAGGTATATACTATATAGGTATAAATGGGCACGTCCGCTCATCCTGTTCTACAACCCGTTTCGCGTCCGACCTCGGCACTAGCGCAAACTAAACGATATAATGAAATTACCTAGACATAAGTACCCGGAGCGGTAGAGCAATCGCACAAGACTTTCTAGACAAACCTGTTTAATATTTCAAATCTTTCAGTACTCGAAAAATTGAATTTAATAATTCAATTCAATATAGCAAGCTTCGACAGCGGCAGTACCGACGCCGCTCCACCAGACTTGCTGATAAAAAATGCAATATCCAGTTCAATTTCTTAATCCGATTTCACTCGCGACTATAAATTGCATTTTCATTCACGATCCAACCTGCCTTCGATCACCAAGTGCATATAATTATTATCGATCCGAAAGTAAATACGTTGATTCGACTCGAAACCGCGACGCTCTCCGAGCTTTTCATAACACGATCAGTCAGGGATCGGTATAGTAACGCAGTCTAAACCACGAGATGTCGAGAAACGGCGATGGAATACAAGTTCATATACAGACGCCGTGGTGGATGTGTAGATGTTTCACTTAACCCAGGTTAACCCCGTGGCTCAATGCTTTTATTGAATATATTGATGACGCCAGAGATCCTAGGATCCAATTCTAACGTATCAACGAATAACGAAGGCGTGGATCGGCGGCGGCATATATAACCATCACGAATATATTCTATGGGGCGACGTATAACCGCAAGAAGAAACTGAAGGCTTAGTTTCGTGGACCAAAAGAGCTGCAGAGAAGGAGAGCCAGGGCGATGAGGATGGCGGAGGGGACGTTAGGCCAGATTATGAGTGCCAAACATAGACTCCGTATAATTAGCCACTTGGTGGGGCCTTGGAGCCAAACAAAGTCCGAAGGCTCGCACTTCGCAGTGTCTATATATACGTGAATTTTAACTATGTGACTGTGGGCACACATCCACGGAGTATACTCACAATCGTTCCCGTTCCCATTCTCGTTCAATTGCAAAGAAAGTGGTTCTCAATTGGCTCGCGGAAGCTCTGCACCCTCCTCGAAGCGGGAAAATCTTTTTTCGTTTAGGGTTTAGGTATGCGAACTGTTCGTGGTTCACGTTCGCGTGTATGACTGTACCTGTATATCTGTGTACGCAGGGTATGTATGCTTCTGCCACCTGGTCTGTCAATCGACGTTTTCCCACTGCGGAATCCTCGTAGCATCCCACGATGCTTTGGCGAAAACGATGAAGAAAAATGTGCCAGTCTATCCCACAGGTACCTCTCACCGCGCTCTAACCGTGGGCTGCCGTGTGTGTTCGTTCACGACTATGCATTATTCAGAAAAATTTGTATCGATCCGGGTATAGCCGACTGAGAATTGTTGTTGTTGCTCCTGCTGCTAACGGAATATTCCAGGGGGAATTTGCAACCAATTTTCCCGATTGGATACGTGATACGTTCCGAGAGACAAAATAAGGGATCCTTCGCAGGTGGAATATCCTGAGAAACCTTTCGTCAGCGCCATCTTTCAACTCCTATCGACTCGCGAGTCCCCGTCTCGTTAAGCATTCTCAGAATCCTGGATTTTTTCCTCTTCTTTTTCCCCTCCTCTTTCCTTTCCACACCTTTGGGATTTCGGGATAACCGAATCTCGAGCAATTCGGGACGTCGAGGACCTTTCTTCTTCGCCACGCACGGAGAGTTCTCGTTTAATCTCATTAAAACTTCAGTTCAACCGGTTATTTTCGTGTATTAATAGAAATGAGACCCGCTGATTAAGAATCGTGATTAGCGTTTATTTCCGTCTTGTTTGGGCCGAATTCCACGGGCTAAAACTGGCACCGCGGTGTTTCAGCCTGGTCCGATGACCCCAATTGCCAAAAGGTTAGCAACGACACCGTCGTGCCCCTAAACTCAATACTCGAACTAAAAGTGCGAATTCTTTCCTCCCATCTCGTCCTCGTTCATCAACCGCGGTGTAAATCACCGATCAAAGTCAATCACGGTGCGCGGCATTCGTTGTCATAAATATTAAAGACTAAGGCAACGATCAAGTCGCAGAACGATTCGCTAACGTCAGCAAGGCGAACTCTTATATATATACAAAGACGGTACAAAGTGAAAGAGGAAAGCGAACCCAGATTTACTGCAAAAACAATAATTCATGAAGCCAGCGAACGATCTTCACCACTTCTTTGATGCCTTCAAGATCATCAAACGGAATCGTATGCGGGCCAGAAACGCCTCGTCGATTTAACGTCCGGTGCGAAGAGTCGCGCGAATCTAATTTACGAGGGGGCCGAGCCCCATTCCACTGTATCGTTTCGGATCGACGTCGCCGTCGCCATTCGCTAGTGAAACCCGGTCCTCCGTTCATCCGCACGTCGACGGCCACCGTCCAGACGGATGAATCCAGAGTCAGTCTTCCTCTCGGTTCTCGCCTTCCAGCTCTCGGTACCAGGCGCGTTAATTGGAAGCCCGTATTCTGCTTCCCGTGGCGATAATTGCGCGGGGGAATTGGTACAGCGTCGAGCCTGGAACACTTTCGCCAACGAATCCATCTCCGCGTTGGTATATATTCGAACGGTTTGGAATTACATCGAGCTTTGACTACCGTCGGAAAGCCCGCGGTTATTCTTGAATGAGCTTAAAACCCGGTGAATTATTAAGATCGTAATCGAATGTCAACGAAAGGGAAAAAAGTTTCCACCCTCAAATATTGGCAGACTAATTGATCTTGCGGAGAGTGTGTGTAATCGTAATTACGCATTCAGTGGAGACGAAGCGTTAGCATCTACAGTTTACATTGCATCGCCTTTTCGCGATCAAATTTGCTTCCAAAGGGACGGCGATGTATGGGATGCCAAGTTTCTATTAATTACACCCTAAGGGGTGCTTTCCGCGAATTAGTTTGCTAGGTTAGGATTCAATAACAGCCAACGTGGCTGATGTATGTATCTCCATGATTGCACCCTCACGCACTCGCGTATCCAAGCACATAGATATATGTAGGTATATATATACTATCGCACGCACACGCCAACGTGGCGACCGTACACGAGCCGGTAAACAAGGAAGGTAACTAATACCAGTATGGAGAATAGTTCTAGGAAACGCAAAGACGAAAGTTTAGTCGATGCTCGTTTACGGAGAACCGTTTGCTGACATGTGACAAGAACCGGGACCCAGTAAAACTAAAGTGACAGACCCGCGTATGCGAATAGAACGAGCTGGTCGGATTCTCGCAACAAGAGAAAGAGGAAGAGAGAAGAGGAAGATAAAGAGGAAGATAAAAAGAAAGAGAATGACCCTCCGCGTATATTTATATCTTTAAAGATCTTCGGCGGTTCTAACAGCTAGATATAAGTTCCCTGAACTGCAAAAGTAGCTGCTCTTAGTTAGCTGGCTCGTCTCGCTCGACCCTTGTTTCCCTCTGCAGATTGCGGCCTGGCATGGAACCTGGATTTTATCCAATCGCGGAAAATAGGCTTGGTCTTTTGAGATATCGAGGGATCGAAGGATAATCGCGATGAAGAACCCGTGATAACACTTGACTCGGTGTTTGCCCCCCTTTTCGTATTTTTTTTTCTATTCTGATGCTTCTTCCGCTCTTATTCCAGGTGGCTGTCCGTCAACCCGGCGCTCAGTTTTATCCTCTAATCTAAAAAACGCTCATTGTTTCTTTGACTCTAACCTCTTAAAATCGCGCCGTTCATCACTTTGCCACGTCTCGAGGAACGGAACTTTGGATTCATTTTTCCAAGCGCAATCTCATAACCATCTCTTAACCTCCTTAGAGCTGACAGTCGGTGGGCGTTCTCAGGCATTGGGCCTCCGAGTTACAAATGCATCTCGTACATCATTCTTGCCAAGTATTTCCCCTCTTTCTGCCTACCCAACCTCATCATCCCTCTCTTTCACTTCCCTTCTATCGCCCTTTTCTCGTATCTGTTTCTTCAACCCCTTGATTTCTGAATGAATGAAGTTCGAAATTTGAATCTCTTTGGTTGGTAGCAGAATAATGCAACTATCATGTACGCCAAAATCCTGATTTGTCCGGCTATGGAGAGCGCGATAACGTAATCTAACGTAACTTAACGTAACGTAACGTGACCACGCTCAAAGTAGCTTTGACCTGCTCTCTCGCCACATCCAGTCCCTTTCCCAGCTGCAGCTTGCCGTTTGGCAGTTGCCAGTTGGCGCCATTCGCAAACCTCGAAGTCAAACACACGTACAGGTATACTTATACTTTTCTGGGAACGCGGAGAGAATCCGCAAACTGCAAGAGTCACTGTGGGTCGCGATGCTTTGAGAACGGCATGGCAGGTCGAATTGGATCGGGTTCGGAGCGGCGAAGCAGAGAGTCGAGTATAGCGAGCGGCTAGGAGGGAAAGATTTGGAATGAAGCTTATCGATCGAGGGGTTTTAGCGCGGGGAGTGGTTTCGCGGGAAATGCCTTCTCTTCGACCAAGGCTAACCACGACCCGCAGTTTTTGCTCCGTCGAAACCTCAAACGTTGTACAAAGGCGGTTACGGATCCTCGCCGAACCGAGCAACGTGCACCTCCTCGCCCAGCCATGGTTTGAATTTCGCTATGCGGGCAGCGGCTAAATATTTCGCGTTTGGCCCACCGCCGAAAAGTTTTTCCAAAAACTTTTGGCCCCGGCCGCCAGAGTTTCGCGCTTCACCGCTAATGCATCTGTGAATGCGTTTCGCTCAGCGAACGAAAATACCCAAGAGAAATGAAATTCCTCTTCACGTTCACCTATCTAGCTATACCTATATAAATATATATATATTTATACCTCACCTAGGAAATAGCATAGATTCCGTGTACATCCTACGCAGGATCAAAGTATCAAATCTGAGAGATTAAGCTGCACGTTTGTTTTACAGAGACACCTACGCGACTTTTGGATTTCTTTCAAAATCGGATTCGGATACTACGTGCAGCTGATCAATTTTTTGATATTCGATCCGTACTTATCACCGATGCATCATTGACTACGAAATGAATTCGTGTTACCTGGGCTTTAGCAATCACCAGATATCGGGGCTGGAGCCAGGCGTGAGCGGATGGTACCGGGTGTGAAAAACGCGGGGTAGAAAAACCCTCATGTTCGACGCGTTCCAATTATCAGTATGCCTTGTTCGGGGAGCAGGCGCGCTGCCTGATAGCCAGTATACGAAATTATCAAAAGCTATTAATCTGTTACGGTGCGAACGTGATCGGCACGCGTCGCCGCTCCCTTCCTGCAGATATTTTCCACTTTTTACTTTTCATTAATTTTTATTTCCATTTTATTTTTTCGCATTTTTTATTCTTTATTTTCCTACCCCTCGTCTTGTTTTTCGCTCAGTGGAGGCGGGCAGCAAAAGTTAAACACTCGGCTCTCACCCTCGTCGATGCATGTGTACGAATATCCTGGCCCAAATCAGTCGCACTGTAATTTGGACACCCGCCGAAAACACCCTCGGCCATTTGACTCGCTGTTTTATATATTGGACAACGAGTCTGTAACCTACACCGCCAACCTACGTACGAACTTTGGACATTAGACAATGACATGTATACGAGCCTGGCAAAAACGCGTATCCCCGTCTACTGAGCGGAAAGGGGATCGAGCGCGGTGGCGTCGTTGCGTTTCAAATGGATCGCGCAATTTATAAATGTCAATACCACGAGCTACTTTATCCCACTGTAGAGAGAAACGGGGGTTGATATGGGGGGGTGGGAAATAAAATGGTGACGAAATAATAGCGGTAATAAAAATAATAACAATAACACCTCCTTAATAGCTAGGATAACGGAAGTGGGCGAGGCGGAAGGTAATAAACCCGTATCCCTGCCAGAATAACTATTTCGTACGTAAAAATCTGGGCAGGCGAGAAACGGAAGAGAAAAAGTAAAAAAAAAAAAAACGGAAGAAAAAACAGAAATCAGAGGTAACGATTTGGGCGATTTGTCGCAACCCAGAAACCTTCGGGGGGATGTTAAACCCACGCGGAAGTAGCGATTAGCCATTAATCGCCTATCAACTAATCAGAGCTAACGGACGCGCTCTACGTAACCGCACGAGAAACATCTTACGATCAGAGCACCGATTTCACGCAAGTGGTTACTATGGGATTGAACTTCTGCTCGTAAAGAGGGTTTTACTACCGTCGACAAAAGGTGCAATTAAACTATGAGGGAGGGACAGATGCAGGTGTCATCGAGCGACGGATTTAACGTCACTTAGACGAAGGAATTCAACTTCGTCTAACACGAGAGCGAGAGATGCGTATAGTGAAACGGAAAATCTATTTTAGTCTGGGTATAATTCTAAGTTTTCTCCTTTCTTTTCTATTTTTTTTTCTTTTCCTTTCTTTTTTGTCTTACTGTTCGATAATCGATCGTAAATTTCAGGCCTATTCAGAACTAGCTACGGATGATGAGACTGGAGTATGTAGTATCGAAGTCTGTTTAAAAGAGCATCATCAGCGTGACCCAGAAACGACTCCGCCTCGTCACTCGTCACCTCGCTTCTCTCAGACGCCCACACGTATTCACATTGTACACATACTCTTAGCTCGATAACAAGTCGACGAACAGACGAGCGCGCGTGTTGCACTTTTGCAAAGTGACGAGCCGTTGTCGACAACAAACGCATTCCACTGCCCTCGTTTTCTGCCATTTCCTATTTCTCTTTTACACGTATGTAGGTAGGTACGGAGCTGAAGCACATATAACGAGGCTGAAAACTCCAAACAATGACACACACTCAGGCAGGAAATCGAGGTAGATACTTGTCGCCTTTCAAACTGGGAGACAAAACGTCAGAAAGGAATATGCGAAATCGATCTTTCCCCATTTGAGAAAAACGGAAGGAAAATTTTAAACGAATTCACTATCTGGCAGACTCGACATTTTTTCGGGAGAAAAAAAAAGCGAAAAAACTCATCTTCGACTAATCATTCCCCAAACGTGTTCGGATTCTTATAAATCAGTTATTTCTGGTTACCCGTCAGTCGGCCAGCTACAAGATGGAAATTTGTTGAAAATTTGTAGCTTCGATAAATCAGGCGTTATGCCCTCGTTTCTCGAGCACGGCAGGTGCTTGGGTTCAATTATGCATGCGAATCGTCCAGTTAAGTGTTATTATCCAAACCAGAAAGTCGATCCGGCCCGTTACGTTTTACATTTTCAGCTATTCAACCGTCGTAAAACTCCTCGGTGCAAATGCCAGGGCATTTAACGGTGCCGCACGTACGTAGGTTGTGGTTCGACTATCGACTAATTGCCCTGAGTTTAACCTGTCGTTAAGTATAAAAATTCCTTAGGCGTTGGTACCGGTTGGCGATACGGAAAGAGAGAGACGAAATTTCCGAATCAAAAGACAGAGAGAAACGGTGCTTTTGTCTAGCCAGCAAAGGCGAAACCACGCTGCAGGTGCATACCTATATTCAAAACTGTAGTTACGAATACCAGTTAACTTGCCAATAAGCACCCTAGTCTAAGGAATTTCATGAATCGCAGACACTCCGCCCTATAACCGTGGAGACAACATGCCTCGTTATAAACTTTGCGAGGCAAATCGTTTCCTGCAGTTAATAACGTCGACTGAGGGGAACGGGATTAAGAAAAAATGAGAAATCGGGATGAAGAGAGAAGTCGTGTTTATTCTCAAACTGACCTTACTCAATTCATCAAGTGAGTATTCTATGAATGTACCAATTAATGATCAACTCTAAAACCTAAGATCGGGACGTGGCGTAAACGACAAAAAGAGCGAATCGTTAAATAGTGGAATGCAGAGTGCAGCGTGCAGCGTGCACACGGTACGGGCAGTGAGTTGGTGCTTAATTAATGTAAACTAAATATAAGCGAGAGAAAAAGATAAGTAGAGACGAGAGTTCCGAGCGAAATGGTCTGGAGAGAAGAACGGGGGTGGCTTAGTGACGGCTCAAGTCGATATATCGTCTTTAATGAGGCGTTCTTTGATTTAAGGTATCAACCCTAGGAATCTAATCAGGACTTTCCCGGGCGAGGTGGGTGTAGCATCACTCGCCCCTCAGACCCCTATCCACTTCGGAGACACTTCTAATTCATCCGGCAACCCCTAATCTCGGTGTCATCAATAACAATGACGTCAGACAATGGCTGAATCCTCTGTCTAGTGCAGGATAAGCACTCACGCCACTAGCGAGCTCCACACCAGCACTGGCACCTTATCCCTGCCCCTCGTAAACGTGGATTCAGAAGAAGAGAAGAGAGAGGGTTGCAGGGGGTAGAAGTAGGCAGACTTCCCCTAACCCGTGATTCGGCCACCCCTTCGAGTGTCAATTGTCCTACAACCCCTACAAACTGCTGACGTCTATGGGGGGGCGGGAAAAAGTATGGAGCCCCTAAAGAAGAAACGGGCGCCATTCTCAAAATTTATAAAGGCCTTTATGGGGACGGAGAATACGCGGGTTTACGGGATATTTTCTCGTAAGGGGATGCCGAAATGTCACTTGCAGTCAGTTTATACTTTATACGATAATCGTGGGGCAAACCCTACCCCCGCAGCTCGAATCTCTACCCCACGCAGAGGACCGAACTTTATACTTTCTTCTTTCGGTTTAAAACGACTCACAGCCCTAACCTATGTCTTGAAAACAATTTCATTTCAAATTGATGATGTCTTCCCTTCGCCCCCATTCAACAGCGATTAATTCAAGCCTTCCATGATCAAGCTGCCCTTCTGATAGACGCAGAGTTGTCGCGTAAGGAGGTATTCCCTTCCTCAGCTCTGAGACTACTTTACTCTACCCTCGGCGTGCTTTAATTATTATCTACTGTAAAGTCGGTAGAGGGACCGTGAGTGAGCGAGATATTGAGAGGAATCCAGTGCGGATAGAAGGAGTGAGAGAACAGTAATTAAGACTATGTTACCGAAACTGTGTTAAGTACGTTGAACGGCAGAAGCATCGCGACCTCGAAGATGAGAACAAAGCAGCTACTAGCTCAGGACGAGATTTGGTTCCGAGCAGTTTAGCTATCTTTGAAACAAGCTCACGTTGCACTAGATATCGGTAATGATGTTAGTCCTGCTCGGCACCTCTAATCAAAGATCAAGAACGACGCAGTTCACGGGGCCCAAGACCCCCGGAGAGTTTCGACAACCCTACGCGGTCTGGGACACGATATTTAGAGAGCTAATCGCTCGTCAAAGATCCCTGAACACCACAGGGCCCAGGGATCAGAAGGGATGAGTGTGCCTCGTATTTCATCGAAAAATCTCATCGCTTCTTTTTTCCATCGCAAATTTGACAATGTGTGTTCTGCTCCATGATTACCCCTTCCGGTACCTTTTCATAGCTCTTCGCTCTCTCTCTCTCTCTCGCCACTCACAATTACGCAATTTAACCAAGCATTAAAATGATCCTCAATTCCCCAATCTACTTAACTCTGCTTCCATCCAACTATACAGCCGTTCAGAACGGCTCTTTCGTCGGCTGCCATCACTTCAATTCTGTTCCTTTGCAGTAGTAAAGGATGAGAGAGAACGGCCGACCGCCTGCTCTGCCCCATGCTACGCCACGCCACGGCGGAAAAGACTAACGTAATCTCGTCTGCGTTGATTATGACGAGATACGATTATTTATCCTCAACCTGACGGTAGAGAAAAACATGGAAAGTAGCCAACTATAACTACACCTCAGATTCTCTTTGAGTATAACGGGCTCAAAGCAGCCAACGGGCAACGGTCAACTAATGTGGGAAACTCGGCTGATTACACACCAAAATAACGAGCACTGTGACTCCGTTTTATTACGTGTACGGTGACGCGGTGTAATTTACCAGTTACGGTAATAATAGCACGAAAAAACAAGCTTACGTCGTTATTTTATACGACATGTACAAAAATCGATTCACCTCTTCAGTAAGTCGTGTAGTAGCTGGTAGTTGTTACGGACGCCTACCTGCTATTAGTTTTTAGTGGTTCACGGATACGCGGTTATACCATTCGAAAGGCTACAATTAATGAAACTTTCGGACTGGACAGGAGAAATGGTTTCGTGTTTAGGTAATACGTATACCCCAGTAGTTAACTTCAGGTAATTAGTACATCTAATTTAGATAATTTATTACAGCTGGTTATGATTTTCATTAACCCTCGGGATAGCTGTCAACGAAAATAGAATGTTCAATAGCTGGTAGAAAGTTGAATAAAATTAGTTGAAGTTGCGTGCTTCACGATAGCTACGAACTCTAGGATTAGTCGTTTCTTTTTTTTTTCCTCTCCGTTGATATCTCGTGATACTTTTCTAACTGACGGAAATCTAGCAATCTTGTTTTCGCCGGAGTTTATCAGGACGGTAAAAAAATCAAGCACCTCTAGTAGCCATCAACTCCGAAATTAGCCGAATTTCAATTTCGAACAAAGGCATCTCCGCCTATTCGAAAGCTTTCTTCTCCTTTCTCTATCTCTTCGTTTCTTTATTTTACCTCTAGCAAGTGCGAACCTTCGAGGCTCGTGGCGCGTCACGCGAGATTCAATTTGTTTCGTCGATCGAGCATTCGCGTTCCTCTGGCAGGTGCAATTGCCGATAAAACGAGGATTATTGCGCGCGGGCCTCGCCGATCGTAAAACCCAGTACTCTGTCGCGTCAGAGCACCGAGCCAATCCCCGTTCTCTTCGTTACTTGTCCCTCGTTCCAGTCGCAGTTACTCTCACGAGTTCCTCGATCAAAGCGTCCTCTTCCTCCCCGAAACCCCGAAACCCCTCAGCCGACGACGTCTGTCGAAATTCAAATTTCAAGCCTTCAGCTGGTGTCGGTCCTGGTTCTGGTTTTGGTATAAATTCTACTCCCACTTCTACTTCTACTTCTACTTCTACTTCTACTTCTATTTCTCCTCCGGCGATCCTGAGAGTCTTGAGTCCTCAGTCCTGCGACGACGCCATTTAGTCGTCAGACTCTCGAGTATTCACAAATAATTCCTAGTGCCCGTTGGGCGTGATGAGAAATATCGCGTTAGTCAGATATCCAGGTACGTTGTTGAAAATGAGGAAACAGTCGAGCGCACTTTGTAGCGCCCTTGAAGTAATGAATCCCGGTGTTCCAGCCTCAGCTCTGTAAGCCTATTCTACGGGTGGATGTAGGGGTGCAAATACGATGTACTTCGGTAAACAGAAATCACGATATTCCGTATACAACGGGTGTCGATAGGGAAAAGTAGGTTACAGACTGATTCACGGAATTCCGTAAATTCTTGCACCCAGTAAAAACAAGACAACAAGAAAACGCTCCAAGAATCTCATTAGCGTCGTGAAACAAACGGCGACACGTGTTTCACCAAAAATACCTTTTATTCTCGGTCCAAAACCAACCTCTGCTCATCTAGCTGCCAAGCCGAGCTTCGAAGACGATACGACGTTCGGTTATTCGGGAAGAAAGTAATCATTTAATTATGAAGCTATAGCGTGAATGGAAATATTCCGATTGCTATCTAATTAGGATAATTATGCGTACGAAGGAACTTACGGTCTCGTAACTATCCACCTACCCACCTACCGCCTATACATACATATATCTCAAAATGAATTCAGCGTCGAGGCGACTCTTTGTTTTCCGACTCTTCAAGCGTGACAGCATCCGCTCGTTCGTTCGTTCGTTCGTCGGTTCGTCTATTCGCATTTTCCACCGAGTGTCTCGTAAATACTGTTCCCGTTCTGGGTAACGACCATCTGCCGTTTTACGTCCTCCGTTACGTCAATCGAGTGTCTTTTAAGTACCTTGTCATTCCACGATGCTCCGGGTCTCCGTACCGAACGGGATCAAAATCGCACCACCTACTCCGCCCTTAGATCTCCAAATATATATATTTATGGGTTGAAAATTTGGGAAAAAAATTCCTTCCACTTTCCGAATCGCGAACTTTTAATCACCAGATAACTTTAAGCTCCGATTGAATCATCGAGGCTTATAACTGCGGCAAAGTGACGTACCCGAAGCGTAGGGACAGCGGGAGTATGTTCCTGTTGCTGTTTTTGTAGCCGTGTCTAGCGGAGCGTAGTAGCTACTTGTTTGACCATGTAGTACGTGGGTGGTGATCATGGCTACGGTGCAGCCTTGTTGCGAAGTGAATTATCGCGGCAACGAGCGAAGCTGTACCGACGAACAACAACCCAACCCTATCAGCGACGAGGATCTGGCTATTTATTACTACGAGCAATGAATGATACGCAATCGCTGTAGCTGCCGCGCTATACCTGCAGCCACACACATACCTTATCTATCCACTTTAGATCAGGATACCTGTACAAACAAACGAGCGTTTTGCTGCCCATTAAGTTATGAATGAATCCGTGAGAGAGATGAATGCGTGTTCACAAGTTTTAAATTAATAAATTCCGGGCTTTGAGTTTACGGAGTTTTAGATACAGTCGATGCTTTTTTCTACGAGTGGTTTTTACGCGTGATATTTGACGAGGTCTTGGCATCTTCGCAATCGATAATATATAAGAGGGAGGTTTGCGTGCAGTAATGAAAGCAATTAAACGTAACGTAAGGGTAGAAAAATCGTTTGATATTGGCTTAATTCCAAAGCAATTTAAAAGTTTCGAAGGCTGCGAAGCTTGTCCAAATCCAATCGAGCCGCGAAACCCCGATTTACCTAAGTCATCGGGCTGGGATCTTGCGCGGTAATGACGGGCCGATGGAAACCGAGCAGCACTAGTACCTACGCGGTGCAGTGCCTAGTGCAGTGCAGCGGGTGCAAGGGTGGGGGACAATTAAACTCGCTTCATAATTTCACGAGGGCAAGTATGAAGCGTGCCTAATGAGAAATGTGCATTTCGACGGATCGATTGGGCTCTCTTTCTCTATTCCCCCAGGTACCGAACCCGACACTAGACTTTTTCACCGGGGAACCACGACTTTCCACATATTATATGACAGGGTTAAAAATAACGAGAATTTCTCTCAAGACGAGTTCTGTTTAAATAAATCGTTGAATATAGTTCGGGGAATGAGATCGTAGCTTACTATTACTCGGGAAAGGACGCGGTGCTATTTCAAAGTATTTTTTATCAAAAAGTCTCGTGTTTACCCCACATACCCATCTCGGGGAATAAGAGTAAATGGGATAATTCCTCTGGGACCTAAGAGCCGCGGCGTTTCGATTCGCAAAAGATCGATCAAAACTGACATAGTATAGAGGTACATAAATGTGTTTGTGTGTGGAGGAGAAGGGTGTATGTATCTATAGAGCTCTTCTCCTGATAAAGAGAAACACTGTCTGTATCCTCGATATCGAGAATATTCGGTATATATAGTATATGCCGTATACGTGTGTATATGTATATGAGAAGTAAGATTGCACCGGGACACGCGTCTTGGCGTGCCACCGGCTCGCGCGCCGCTTAGATCTCAAAAGTGAGGTCGGGTTAACTGCCTCCCGAGTATATTGAAGCAAAGTTTATTGGGCTCCGAGTACTTGGCGTTACCGCGTGCAGGGTAGAGGACGCGGATAGAGGTAGTGCGGCGTCGAAGCGGTTACGTGGCCACCGCCTCGTCCTCGTCCTCTTCCTCTTCCTCCACCACCTCAACCTCAACCTACCGTATAACGCGCCCGATCTAATGCATTCTTGCAATAAACTTTACTGCTGCGTTGCTTTCCGTATATGTATCTACCTATGTACATCTATATTCTATATATATTATTATTATACATATATACGTGTGTTTATACATAGCGTGTAAGCTTTCACCTACATCAAACGATCGTAGGGTAAGGTTTGGTCTCGTCCGGTTCAGTTAGGTTGGAAGAACTTACTGCGGTTCAGTTTGTCCGTCGATACAGAAAAATATACCTACCTGGTCAGAAAAACGCGAATTACGTAACGAGACCGAAAACGAAAGTCATGTTCACCGGTATGTTATGATACGTAGTACGCGTTCCGACAATGTCCATTTCTCAGGATTATGCATCATCAGTGAGTATTCGGAAATTATTTTCTATACGGTCTCAAATCGTCGAGGAATAAGACGTTTTTGTGGATTGAGAAGTCTGCGGGAGGCCGCAATCTCTTTTTCAAGCCAATTTATTTTACGATGTTAGAAAGTCACTTCTTGTGAACCTAAATCTTGTTATATCAAACAAATTTATCTCCCGAATGTGGAACAATGGTCTGAGAAAAGGTTCGATGGCTGTGTTACGCGATGTTTCACATGAAATTCTTCAGTCTCAAGTAAACAGACGTAAGACTAGGAAGTAATATGGATATGAATTTTGCAAAATATAACATCTCCTATTCTGTGTCGGTACCTACCAAAAGAGGTAAGCCATCGAGGCTCAAAGATGGGAGACTTTACAACTTATCGTACCTTTTTTCTTTCGTTTAGAGCAGAGGAAAATCCGGCGTCAAGGTTTAAGGATTTTTACCCGTCCTCCTAGGTTCCCGACCGTAATTCTCTACAAGTAGGCAGTCGACTTTGTCCGATGGTAAAAAAAACTTGAAGAGAGGACGAAGGGCTTTCATCTTTTTTTTTTTTTTTTCTTCTCAATTTTCGTATTTTCTATTCTCATGAGTAGCAAGCTCGCCGTTCGCGTAGGCAAGTAAAGATTTTGTTTCGCTTTTCTACGGTCTAAAAATCTCCTTCAGTACCCAGTTTCTCGTCTCTCGTCGACTTCTTCTTCGGGGATGTGCATGTATATACATGAGTTTCCCCGGGGTTGACGTGATAAAGTTTGGCCGCTCGCGGCAACCGTTGCAAAACGCCAAACTCAAAGTAAACTCGGCTGGCCCGGGACTTTGGCTTTCCACCCTCACCTACCTACCCTCCTCTCATCATCAAGAACCACGCTGCAGCCTCGTTGTCTCGGGACGACTTTGGTCTGCGCCATTGTAAACGAAGAGTTTAAAAAGCAAGAAAAAATAAAATATACCTACATCTATATACATATATATATATATGTTCCTATGTAAATTACGCCTCGCGAAACACGACGACGTTCAACGCAGCTACTTAAAACTTGGTGCAGACTTTTGTCAACGAGTTTTGAAAAGGGTCTTACGATGCATGTCAGTACATACCTACTAGGTAGGTACAGGAACCAACTAATTTTCCATTTGGCAGTATATCCCGTAAAATATCAAGTTATATATACGTATGTATGGTGAGAAGGAAGCAGAAATAAATTTCCACCCCTAGCTGTGAGTAAGAGAATCTGAGAGTGCGATTTCTAGCCAGGCCGCAGCACGGGGATAAATTTGTATAATCAACACGTTGAAAACAAATTAGTTAGATTAATTTACGAGAGAGTTGAGAAGGTCTCGGAAAACTAAGTTTGAGAAAATAATTAGGTACTCGATGACTTAGAAACTGTCCGGGGCCTGGGGTATACCAGACTGGTTTAGCGAGAGGAAGAGAGAAGTGCGTCGCGATGGGGGAGTGTGCCTCAGTTCGTACGGAGAAGGGGAGATTTTTGGCCGAAGGTTAATTGAGTCATTACGCGTGATAATCGTCACCCTTTCCCTAAATTACTTCTCTAATTCCCTCCATTATCACGGAACGAGTTCGAGAGCGACTTGCGTCGCCTCGCCGATTGGCTCTACTACATTATACATCTACACGCACGTTTCATACATACCAAAAGATATGGTATACCCAACTACTCATCTGCCTACGCGCAGCGAGGGAAATCATATGACACTATAGGGACCAGCTCTACGTCGCGCGTCGGCAGTATTCTCACCCCTGTAAGACTGAGGGTGAGAATAAAAAGATAGAAAAAGTGATAATCATCCGTCCGTAGATAAAATTGAACGTGAAGCGATTTATGAGCAAGTTTACTGTCGAGCTTTGAATGAATGAATTATAATTACTGAATAAATACGAGACGGAAGGGAAGCTCTGTAGAAAGAATAAAGAGAGAGGTTCTCCTCGATACTTTGATAGTATGTTCACGATTTACTTATACATCGATGTATAGATGTAAAAGTTCCCAGTCGTTTCTTCGAGGAGATGAAAATTAAATCGAGCCCTCATCTTCCTCGGTGAATATTATTAAATCGTGACTTACGTTAGCCGACGATAACGAATAAGAAACTGGAGAATAAGAAGAAACGGGGATTACTTTATCCTGATATCTTTGCAATAGATACTCGAGTATTTTCTCTTACCTGAAACACATCCGGAAAGAAAAGGAGGAAAAGGTTTAATAAATTTCATCTTCCCGTGCCTCGATAACAATAAATTCTTTGATATAGCACAAGGACAAGTGTCTAACCCATAACGTCTACGATTAAACTTATATATATCTATACATGTAATATATCAACTATACAGATGAAAAGTTTCTCGTTCTCGTAGAGGCGGCGCCGACCCCGGATGCTGTGCGCTAGATCTGGACTCTACGGCTAGACGCTGAATTAGGTAGCCGACGAAGCGTTGTTCTCCGGGAAAATAAGCGAGATAACGACCTCCCTAAAAGTGGCTCTTATATGCGTCGAAAGAATGTGGCTAAATGATCTCTTTTCATTTTTGTTTCAAAAGTGTATAATGCTTTTCACTCTGCACACATGCCTATAGATGCGATACCCACGTGCATTCACATGTTCGTCTGATATGCGTGAACACATGCAAGGAGGACGCGATATCATGAAGAGAGAAAATTAAAGAATAAGATAAAGACGGAATAGAGAGCGACGGTTTAATCTTGGAACTACTTAGGAAGTTCTCGCGTAGATCGCCCACTATCTCGAACCCGGATCGCCCCGCGATGACCTCGGTTTGTATACCGAGCTAAAAGCAATGGAACTTTTATGTAATTTAATAAGTTAGTCGGTCTAGAAGCCGCACAGGACGAGTCAGGATCTGGTCCGGAATAGATGTGATTTGTTTGGAATTCTATACCTTGAAATTCGGATTCCCGTTTCGAACTATCGATTCTTCGTTGATTACTGCAGTTCTCAATCATAAGGACTTTTTCTTCGCAATTTACTCCCCTCGTTCATTCCGGCATAGATTTTTTGAAATTCTTATTATTCCAGTGAGTTTGAAGAAGCAATGTGAGCCAAAATGGTCGAAGATTATTGCACATATGGACAAAATTTGCTCCTAGCAAAAAATGCCCGAGAAACTTTGCACGGTGACGTTCGGTGTGAAAGAGAGAGTGAGAAGATGTGAAAAGGAGAATAAAATAGCGAAGGGTACGGGACGATAAGGGGTGTAGGTAGGGTGGAAGCAGTTAGCGGGAATTAAGATAGTTTCAGGAGGCTCTTGTTTTTAATAATAAATTCTCCAGCATCCTTAAGCTCCGGCAAAGTGGCTGAACGAGCCAACTTTTTTTCTTAAGTCGGCTTTCCCCCATCCAACCCTTCTTCGCCTCCCCGGTTTGCTTTTGCTTTTGCCTCTGCCTGTTCTTTCGGCTTTGCGGATAGTTTCGTACTCTCGTTACTTCCTAGGTATATAAGGCAGGATATATTAAGCATCGTGGCTGAAAGTGGCCTCGATATAGGGCGGCTTACCGCTTCTCCTTATCGTTGCATATTTTCACAACCTCATCGACTACGTCTTGTTTAGCTAAGAGATAGGGGGCGATTATTTTTTTATCCCATTTTCTATACACCGCAAACGGGATACTAACTCGTAAATGCGTCTAGATCCAACGGGATTAAAACAGGGATGAGCTTCCTGAATAGAAACTGCGATTTTTACGAGGAGAACAATGCCAGTGCAGTAATAAATAAATTCTCTTCTCTATAGAATGAAATTTTCCGTTTCCATCTCCCATGTCGGACAGTTTTAAAACATATTCTAAAAACTCGTATAGTCTGGATAGTATCTACAGTGAATAAGAAAACCCTTGTCGACGATATGTAAATTGAAATACAAATTATGGGCAAAGTTTGCTCGAATTTTTTTTTTCTCTCCCTTTTTTTTCGTTGTTTTCAGAAATACGATACGGTGTGTGTGTACAGGGTAGACGGTACAATTTTCTTCGCTACGGAAATGGCGCTGGATACTTTTGAGTTTTGATAAGCATTCATGAGATTAGAATTCGCAAATTCAATCCGACTGAGTTTTCAATTAAAAGGAAAGTGGACCGTTTATAATCCCGGAACAATAGCGTCTAGCGTCTTGCCCGATTAAAGGTAAATCGGTGGAAAGTTTGAATTAATTAAATCGCGACGTGATTCCGTCCCAGTCATATCTGCGATTCGCACACGTGACCAGCTCCCACGGTTGGTATAAGTTCAATCCTCCCTCTGCAGCAGCCCGAAATCCTCCGCCAATCACGGAACGAATCTCCTCTGTTTGAATTTGATTATATAACCAGATTTTCGACGATCGATTGGAAAGCTCCAACCAACGACAATTATTCGCATATTAATTCGCAGAATCATATCGCGAGACGACCATTGCTTAGAAATTCTCCGGCGGGTCACCCTCCCGTTGAAAACCCACGAAATTTTCTATCCTTTGAGTTCAACTAAATACGAGATATTCCTCGATCCCTTCGGACTATCTGTGCGAGTCCAATACGCGGGAGTTGCAGAAGGCAAACTCTTTCTCGTACAGAAAGAAGAACTAAGATCGATGCGAGGTTCTCTCGTTAATTGATATCGATGATACTCTTTACAGTTCCGAAGGAAAACTTAGTTGGCTCGACTTCGTTTCGTATTGAGGATGGGGTTGAGCTTAAAGGCGGAAGGCGGAAGGCGGAAAGCGGAAGGCAGAAAGCGGAAGGGTAGCGTAGAGTCCGCGTGACGTAATTCCGGTCACGTCTTTCAGCGGGATGAGGTTTTGTTCCCTTAAGTGGAGAAGGAGAAGGCATCTTCTTCATTCCAGGTACTATCCAGCTACCCCTACACGCTACTGCTTCTTCACTACCAAATTGCACTTTTATTTCGTCCCTCACCCAGTCGTAGCTATGCCTCAACTAACTATTACATACCTTCACTTGCAGCCGGACGCTTTGCTCAACACCAAGCTGTAAACTCCGACCACAAACAGCCCCAAACTATTCCTACTAATTCCATACATCAACACATACCCAAGCACCAAAATACAAGACATTTACCACTCCAGGCACAGGAAGTCACCTGATCAATCCGACTCTGAAAATATTGTCTTACAGATCATTCTGACGACCGACGCGATTTCCGGTGAAATGCATCGGGATGGATATAGACAGAGAATTTATTCCTAAATGAAAATAAAAAAAATGAAAAATTTCTTTCAGGGCGATATATATTATTGCAGCCCGTGTTTCTGTTCAAAGTTGAATTACAATCAGAGATAATGATTCCGTTGAAGATTCTGTAGTCGTAAATTGAAACGAGACTGACTGAGATGGATTGGAGAATATCGATGAGTTGCATCGCGGAATGAAGAAGTTCTAATTTATTATTTCCGATAGATTGGTTCGCGGCTGTGATTAACAATTATTTCCCGTCCATTGAGACCCGACCGTTAAGAAAAGCTAGTTCTGTCGCTGGCCAAAGGCCAGACGTCATTTAGCCGGTATAAAGCTACTGTGAGGATGTTTATGTTTAGTATAAAATAAATGGAAACTATATGCATCCGCTAGACGGGAGATTTGAATTCCATGCATTAAATTCTTCAATTTCCCTAAGAATTCTCGTTTACGCATCTAAAGGTATGGATGCATCGCAGCTGTTCTTTGACGTCGCAAAGTATAGACGATCGGATAAATCCCTCTGCCGCAGTCGGATAGGATTAGGAAAATAGTTAAAGTCACGGTGAATATAACGGCTTACACGGAACAAGATAATTTCACCTCGACTCGACCTGGTCGAGTCCCAAGAGGATATCAACGAATTGCTGAACGGTGATGGGAAAAGTTTTTCTCTTACGGTTTGAGGGAAGGAAAAAATCGAATTAAAACGTACCAGCTACCCCGGCAGATACGCGTAACTATTTTTCCGCCCGTTTCAACGCCGCCTTGCGAGATGTAAAAGTCGATTCTGTACCCTGTACCTACTAGGTAAAATCCGATATAACATATTATTGGCGTATTTTAAGTCCGGAGGCTAAGTAAAAATCGTAAATCTAATAATCGTGCGGGACAAAGCTGAAATTCAAAAGCTTTTTCCTAGATAAATTACGAGGCTCGACCTCGCCGTGGGTATATCCCCACTATCACAATGTACATCAATATACAAGCTGCACTAATACATGTGGCTTTGAGGGGAAGCTGGAAATCATATTTGGCACCGCCACCAAAGGCTTTGCAAAATATTCGCTAGGAAAAACAAATTCTCTGCTCTTACCGAACGCTGTAGTATACATGTATATAGGTATGTGCAATACATACCTACCTCAGCCAGTTCTAGCCTTGTAGAACCCCTATCGTTACGCGTGCAACCCCAATTCCATCCCCGACCCCGACCCCAACCCCAACCCCTTTATTTCTCCTGCAGGATATCCCGTCTCGCTTTACGCTCTGATAAATAGATGATCTAATTGCCGGGAATATGCTCTCAATCTTAATTTTACTTAATACTCAATTTACCGGTTGATTCATCGCGGCATCTGCTGCCTCTCGATCGTTCGAGAATACGAGAGATAGATATAGCTATCTAGATGGAGATAGAATATGAGAAAAGTATAGAACCGGGGTGGGACGGATGAGCTGAGAATAATTGTTGGCGGAGGATCAGGGATGCAGTAATTTTAATTTGATATTGAAACGCCGGAGTGCACCGTGTTTGCAGACGACTTCAGTCCTCTGACTTACGGAAAAACTTTCGATTTATTTGTTTTCAAGCTCTGCACAATCAGGATTAATTCAATTTATTTCCGCGACGATGGCGCGTTCGTTGTTAGGCAGACTTATATATATATATATATATGTATTTCCCTTACCTTCCCTTTTCCCTCGCTTCCTAAAGCCGAGGTTGGAACAAGAAATTCAAGAAAAAGCGTCCTAGCAACCAATCGCTAACTCTCATCAAGCTTTTATCACCTTCCAGTGATAATTGAGTACAAAAACGACCCTACAACCGTGTTTAACTATATGAATGAGAAAAAATTCCTGTTTCGATAGATTGAATAAATAATTGAGTGTCATGAATCACACGTGCGAGACAGTAGCCAGGCGATTTATCCTCGGTTTTATACAAGTCTCGGAAGTTGAGTGAGGTGTGAGAATCAGAGGCGACAGGTAAAGTGCAGCGATCCCCTGGGGGAGCGTCGGTTCCCGGTGGCGTCGAGACGACAAACGTTCGTATCGTCGTCGTCAGAGCTGCCGGCTGGTCTCTCTAATTTAAGCTCGAATCTCGATTGGTCGATTCGCAGCGTAATCTTCATTGACCGTTGCAGCTGTTAACTGTCTCAATGAGATGAGCGACACGGGCAGGTGAATTGGCTCTCTCACCCTCCGTCCCAACGGACTATTTATAATCCAAGAATGACGGTGAAATCGGGATTGTCAACGCGTCAAGATTTCTCTAAATACTCTAGCCAGTTCTGGGAACAGGTGCTCTATAATTATATCGCTCCAGCGTCACGAGGCACTTTCCCCATTCTAAAACACCGCCGCCTTTAACAGTCTCTCTAATTCTATTCACATGTTCTTGACCAATACCAATGCGACTGGCGTTATCACACATAAACATATATATTACAGTCAATCTCTAAGCCGGGGAAATTTACCTCCGTAAAAATCCAAAAGGCTCATCGAATAGTTTTTTTCTCTTTGTCATTTTTGGATGATTTTTTTTTTTTCTTTCATTTTTGTTTTTCTATTTTTTCATCCGTTTGTTTTAATCCGGTCGTTGTGCACCTGTACCAACACGTGGCGACCTCACATCTCGTTGCGGGTAATTTAGCCGGTATTACCCGCGAGCCTGTGTTTTATTACCGGGCAGAATTACATAGCTGCCAACTCCATCCCCCAGCCCACCAACGGTAAGCCTTCGCCCTCTCGTGCTATGGCTGCAGGCTTTTGCTTCTACACCCTTATCCTCCCCCCTCTGTTTCCACTGCACCACATTCTGCAAGCCACCCCCCGACTATGCCCGCGTCACGTCAGCATGTGAGATTCCCTCTTTTACCGCTGCCTTTAAAAACTAAAAGCTGTTAAAGCGTTATTATTAACTGACTATATGTGCGTTATTATATCCCAGTTTTATCACTCGGGATGACGTTCCATTCAATACTTACCCCCTATGTGCATTTGAGGCACGAACACTGCCGATCGCGATACCAAAGATCGAGAAGTTCTCGATTTATTGAAACGGGGAAAAGTCGACGTGTATGCTATACACGGCGGGAATTGCCGTTGCCTTTCACGCTACGAGGCGTTATACCTAGACCCGTGAGACTTACGGACCGTTTAGCTCGCGGACCGGAATAGACAAACGCAAATAAAAGATTTAGAAAAAATGAAATAACCTAGCCCGACACCGTACGGATAATTACAGTTTCCACAGGAATGACGTGGATAGCTGCGGCTAGTTGACCACAAAGAGCCGAGGCGATGCCTTCGTAATAAGTAATAACCGCGGCGAGGCCAGCGTGTGGAGAGAATTAAAAGTCTTGAGACTGAAGTGGAACGGACCAGCCCGCCTGACGGACGGATGGACCTGGTTTATGTTTCCTTATTCCCGTTCTTTTTCTTACTTTTTTCAACTCATCCTCTTCTTTTTACACTGTTCAACGTTTTTTCTCCGCCGTTGCACATCTCTTATCGGACGCGGAGACTTCCTGCTCCCTTGACGCGGCCACCTTTCCAATTTTTTAATAAAGAAATCAACCGATGCGTGGAGGGCATTTATCCTCGAACAACAATAAGTGTGCGGCGGGTGAGAGCTGACGCTGTTTAAACAGCCTGAACGATATGTTTACACGTAATTAACGAGCCGACTGCAGGTAGATGCAACGTTCAGCAACGCTGCACCTTTGTGCCTCGTAGATACCACATAGTTTTCAGAGTAAAGAGAAAACTACAGTGAATAGTGTCGAAAACTGTACAAACTTGACTGTATTATCAATTTATAATCAATTATGAGAGACTGCGTAGCTACTAAGTTATTTCTAAACCGCTTCTTTCGGTGTGAAGAGAAAAAGACGACGTGGGAATAGAAAAGTTATACAAAGGCTCGTGTATGTACCTGCGCTGCGGCAGCTAACTAAGCAGCTAGCTTCGAACTTGCATGTACATTATTTAAAGACAAGTACATGTACATGTAGGTAGTATCGTAGGTACGTGTAAGCGAAGCCGAGGTTAGTTAAGAGCATCAGCGTCTGGCACGAGAGGCAGCATGCCTGACCTGAAAATTCGGTGGGCCAGGACGGAACTTAACCCATTACACGGAGACTAACCACCTGGCTTCCCTTATAATAATCTTTCCCCAACTTCTCGTGACACTTACAGAATGCAGGTTCACATGCACCACCGCCCCGGTTCCCTTGGGGTATTAAACTTGTATGCTGTAACACGCACCTGACCAGGAGGGATCCTGGGTTTCACACTTTTTCACCTCGTCTAGCCTTCGCCTTGTATTTCATTTTAATTCTCGTTTCCTTGTGGGATAGATATACCAGGAGCAACCGGTGTAAAAACTCCGCTCCGGCCATTCACAGACACGGTTTAATCGCTTAATCAAACGTCGTAATAACTCAAGATCCGGCCATAAAGGGAGACAGGCATTGGTTGTTAACCAGATAATAACAGCGACGATTACACATTTAATTCGTTGCGCTTAAGATGCGCACTGAGATACGCGGCGCGGGCGATAAGACGTGACAAATATTGGCCATAACCGATACATGCGTTTGGTATAGCTGTACTTATGGGCACCTTGATCTTTTACGCCCACAAAACCCATCCTACTAACCCGTCGAACCTGTTTCTTTGAAACAATCTCCACTCTGCATCTGGCTGTGTGTTTATAGGAAGACTCCGGAGCCCTGACCTACGTCGAAGAGTCATTTCAGAATTTTCTAGCCTAGGTATATGAGAGGAAGGAGAAAGTTGAAACAGTCGGAAGGGAGGGTTCGATATTTGAACAGCTTTTTGATTTCTACGATTTCTAGTGTGGGATGAAACTCTGGGATGCTCAAATCTGTGAATGAATTTGGCGCGTGTACGAACTAAACGGCGATTAAAGTCACATGGAATCAAGATCAACCGGGTAAAGAGAGCAATGGGGTGAAGGAAGAGCGGGGTGAAGCGAGGGGCGGGTACTTCCACGCCTGTCAAAAAGCGTAAACGAAGTTGCAAATTACATTTTCGGCTTTAAAGGGCTTACAAAGCTTAAAGCTGATTTCAACCCCGCGTTTTCCCCCGCCCACCCCTCAGGCAGTGTACCATCGTACACAAGCACGAAGCACAGAAATCAACGGCAGTTTGGGGGCAGAAGGGATGCTGACGAGCAGGCGTGAGCGTGAAGTGACGGGTCCGCATCAATCTCACTCCTCATCCTACTACTCCTCGTCCTCCTCCTCATACTACGAGGTGCACTAAAAACACGACGCATCAAATCCCTCTTGCTATGTTTTATTGCGTACCTCGCTACATAAATTTCACTCTCGCATACCGACGAAACGCTATTCTCATATTCTTATTTTTCGTTCAACGGAAATAAACTAGACTTTTCACACTTGTTTCAATTAGGATTTCAATCTGTACAGTCCGAAAGGTCGTGGAAATGAATGAGCGTCATTAATTAGAGATATTTTTATGCTTTGATTCTTAATTTTACTATCATATCATTTTTCTTCTCTTATGGAATATGCAATTTTCCGGAATACCATTACTAATTAGGCAATGAATTATTATAACCGTTGGAATAAAACAATGACAAAGGGTTTTACTAACAATAAGCCAGAACATGGAATGTAATTTTATACATCTGTCGATACGTTGATGTTGTATGAATGATTGGCATAATTATTACCATTTATAAAATTTATAAATAGGAGTAATGTGTGCAATAAATTTTTCTACGAATGAAACAGAAAATGGAATGGAATGGAATGAAAACACCCTGATACGTACTAATATCACGGTGGTGAAATCTCTGATGGTATTATTTCATTTCACAGTTTATAGCACAATTAAATTCATGTTTGCGGTGACATATTATCAGAGAGATATGGCATACAGGTAAATACATACGCCAGTATGTCCGCCATCAAAAAAAAAAGCGTATATAAATAAGTGAAAAATAAATAAATAAATGAATATAACGTTACCCTGTTTGAAATCATATAGCGAATCCGTACACCACGGTTTCACGATCGCATGGCATAACTCCTTGGTACGAACCACGGCGGGGACGCGAAATCGTCCGTGGACGCGTATATCACTTCCACCCACGAAACACTACGGGCGTTCAGTTTACACGGTGAAATTTATCATATCAACCACCAACCCCTCCATATACACGCGGAACACGCGGCTCACTCGACTTATTGTCCTGCAACGATACGAAATTCGCTAACACGCGCCTGTGGGTAGGTAGGTACACCGTGCGAGGTACAACGCGTATGGGTACTGAATTTTCTACAGAACTAACGAGCTGGCAACGACCAATAAACCCCATAGCGGATTTGTTTACGTTTCATTCACAACGCCACCCCACAAAGTACGGACGATGCAGTATTTACGGAAATTATTCAACAGAAAATGGGGCACGATCAAATCCACCGTGGAAATGAAAGCGATAAGATCGGCTCTTATCGCAGACCCAACTTTGTTTTGTTCTATTTTTTTTTCCTGCGTTTAAATTTCGGGGTTTGTCCCTTTAGAACATTTTCACGGATTTTATTCATCGACATTATTACTCGGTTTATAAATTATTCTAGAATCTATCCACGAGGGATGGAGATTTATTGTATAATAGCCCAGCCCAGGTGGGTAAAGGCTACCAGAACCCCTTCATAAACCGATGGTGTACGGAGTATCCAGCCTTGTGGAAGTATCGTTGGTATGGAAGTACAATCCAGGGTTAAGCTAGGGGCAAATTAAGTCCGCTTCGCCAGGGGTAGTACTCTATTCGGGCTCGTATAGCCGCTCGCCATATAACCCGACGAAATCGGAACGCAACCCAACTTAGAGAAGGAGCTGGTAACGTAACTCCGGTTAAATTAAACCAATCTATCTATCTATCGATATTTATCTATACCGCGTAACTAGACTGCGGATAGGATAATATGAATCCGGCTATAAGATGCCCGAGTGAGTGCTGATTCAGCTGGGAGTGGAATTCGACGATTATTATATCGAGACTTTGTATAAATTTTTGGAAAATGTATAAAAGAAAAAAATGTGAAACGCGTTGCACGCCGTTCCGTTGGTAGAAAGTCTTGATTTCCATCGAGCACCTCAACCTCTACTCGCGATACAGAAATTGTTAAAACACTCTCACATGCAAATTCCGATATGAAATTACATCCAGTCCAGTACTCGGGTCGGGTACGAAGTTATGGACTACATAGAGTCGTGTTACGTTATATACTCGTAGAGAGGTATGCCTACGGCACATATACACGTGAACCGCGATACCTCACACCTGGGATTGTCGAACACGACATGGGAATGGAATCCACGTCTGGCTTTGCCCGCAGATATAACGTTATTCTTTTTGCAATGTAAAACGTGTCTTTCAAAGTATTATCACTTTTTTCCACGATACCCTCGCGTCAACTTGTTAATGTGATCATTTTTTGCTCGATATACCGCGGATAATAAATTCATCTCGTACATATCTACGACGCACGTCGACCAATGCCGGGATTTAAACGTGCCCTCCTATCTACGCGTGGAATACGTAACTAGAGAGAAAACTTTGGCCAGGTTCGGCCCAGGGTCGCTTAGCTTATCTCGCTCACCTGGAACATAATGGAAAAAGTGTCGATTCTAATACCTTGGCAAACAGGCTTAGCAAATATGTATGTCGAAGATTACGATCCTGAGGAAACACGATTACGGCCAAATAATTGCCAACTGTTGCGGGTGGTAAAAGTTACGCGACTTAAACAAACTCCGTACTCCTGCAGGGTGGGTTTAAGGTATGTAGATTTAGGTAGGTCGGTAGGTAGATGTGCCTGGGTCACGAGTCGCTGTTTCTTCTCGCATGTAAAGAGTTCGATAAATTTGCAAGCTTGATTTAAGAACTTGAAGAGAATATCTTCGTCAAGATATTTCCAATCATCCCGCTGCACCCGATAGATACTGCAAGTTTTTTACGCGCATATAATTTCGCGGATAATATTAAAATCCCGGATAGCCGTGTATTTAAATACAATCAATTACGCAAATCCAATGAGAGATAAAATTTGCCTGTTCAGTTACAATCCTGTATGCTAATAATCCGCCTATGCTCCGCGCATTCGATGAATAACGCGCTTTATACCTGGTTAATAAAAATAAATTCATCATTTACACAGTTGATTATCGGCCCGCTAACTCTTATTAACATTTTTAATCCCCCTCGGTGAATTGCAACGGACTGTTTAAATTAGTCACAGAGACAACAATGGCCCACTTGTTTCATTGTGTTAACTTCTCTCCATCATATTATTGCATTCCGAGGTGCACTACCCGCCTTCCCGCTATGAAGAAGCTATTTTATTCTTAATCTGCCTCATTATTCTCTCGTTTTCTCTCCCTATCTCGACTATCGCGATGTTTAAACAACGAGAAAATTGGATTATATCCCATTATTCACTTCCCCGTTTATTTTTCTTATTTGCAGTTTGCGGTAAGACTCTCTCCAAACTGTGGCAACAGAACCGAACAGCTTACATAACATGTCTGCGCTGCATGTCTATTTTACGTTTAATTAATTGAGACGTATTTTTTTAGCGGATATCCACGCTTTGTCAAGGGATGAAACATGGCTTGAAAATCTGACCTGGTAGGCTGCCACTTTATTTTGACACTTTTTGTCACTTCCCATACATATTTTATACTAGACTGCAGAAGAAGAACACAGCACGCGGGAGGCCCGCGCCGCGACGCTATGCCACGACAAGCGTTTAATCTAGACTGCTGCCCCCTTAGCCGTTAAATCATCGTTGACAAGTCTATCACGACGTCGACGAAAAAATTCCTCAATTTTAAAAACCAGGTATAAATTTTTCTTTTTTTTTTCGTTTTTTCTTTTACACCGTTTTAAAGCTACTTGTTATACCATTTAAAATTCATATTACGGAGCCCGACGCTCACTCGCTCACTCGTTCACTCAGCGATTAGCAAAGTAATTAACTAGTAATTGTTATTACGGTAGCGAAACAAACCTTGAATAATTCCTCATCTTTATTTGGTAAGTATTTCACTTTTGCAAGGAGTCTGTTAAAATTTGTGAAAATAAAGTAGACAAAGTTAGGTATATATATCTGTAAGATATATATCTCGAGCGAACAAATATCTGGGAAAGTATAACGGAGTCGGTTTGCACAGTGTTTGCCATTTCTACAGAATGGAAGTGTACCGCGGTCTCTATATACAACCCAAAGAATTCTTCTATCTCTGGTAGGGGAAACTCGAGCGTATTGTTGTACTGGATATCAAGACAAGTGTAAAAACTGCAGTAACTGTTCAAGATCTTCGTGGTTTCTCGTAGGTATAGAAATCTCTGGTAAGAAACTAGGAACCGTCACCGATCGATCAATTCTTTATCAAAATAGCATGTTTAAGGAAAACTCGTGCAATTTCGAATCTCCCTGGTTGATAATGGCCGACCTAAAACTCGGCAAACTTTCCTTGTAAGGCCATAAATAACGGGAGAGGGTCGAGGATTCTTGCAGGAGCGTTTTGTCAGAGATAGATGACGGTCCGAAATTCAGATTTCCGCTTTATTGATATCGAATTTATTGCCTGCATATCAGCTTAGGTTGGTTCGTGGAATTTATTGTTTCTTCGGTAGGTTCTGCGAGCAGCGAAAAAAAAACTACCCCCCTTCAAGGATCATTCCTCCGCATACATACATACATATCCCTTTCCTCGCCAAATTTTATTTTATTTTTTTGCATTTTATTGTCCTCTCTGACTCTACTAAATTTTATAGAAGCACTCATTTTTCACAGGAGAACTCCGCCGCCCCATCTACTGCAGGGCTTACCTCCACGCGAGAGGATCGATAAAAATCTTAAACATCATATTTATCGTCAGAAAATTACGCGGCGGATATATAGGGGATGGTGGAAGATTCAAAGAATTTCATTTTCGACAAAGATTTAGTGAAATAAATTGAATACGATTCGGGTGTCCTGCGTATGGCAGTTTTGTAAAATTAGTCATACGCGACTTACGAGGGACAAATTCGCTAACGAGTACCTGGGATTTATACGGCGTCAAGATTTCCCCATGAATTTAAAAACATTAACACCTCGGTATAACGCGAATGACACTCTCAACCCCTAATTAACACTCTCGTAAGAGTTTATACTCTTGGCACTCGATCCTTTTCCCCACTTTAAATACCTACCACCTGACATTATTATCCTCATCGTTGTTAACTGATGCAATTTTCATTTGGTAGGAAAACCCGGTGATTTGGCAGAGGCACATAGATGCAGACGGTTTCGTGTGGTACGACACCCACTGCTACCTACCTACGTAGATATATACACGTGTATACATATATATATATTTATACATACACACCGACGTGTAATATCGCAAATTACATCTTTCGACCGTACTAGACTCCGTTGCGGGTTACGACTGCGGGTTGCCCCAGGGTTGAAGGGGCAAAAGACCCCGTGTAACGGGTTGTGGCAGTTCTGCGGTTTTGCTGGGCGTGTCGCCTTCGTGCATCAAAATTTCAGCAGCTAGTATAGAAGCCCCGCGAACACCCACGCATATACATCATTCCTTTTCTACCTACCCTTACACTTTGACAAAATATGTATAGCACATGTTCAAAGCGATGTCTGTCACGGTCCTCGAGAGAATATCGGCGATATCGGACATTGACGAAACGAGAAAGTGTCCAATTTCTTTTTGTTTCAATCTTTTATACTATAACCTTCTCATGTTCTTTGATTTTTTTAAATTTATCTCATGTCAGTTTCCGCCGGAGTTAGCTGACGATTGAAACGTGTGTTCATTCGTTTCTTTTTTTCATTTTTTACTTTTCATTTTGGATGTCCCTTGGCGCGTGATGTTCGCGTGGCAGCTGTATTTCCGAATGGGTCTAATAAATGGAACGAAATTCAATCGAATTAATTATCACGTGTTGTTAATTACTGCACCCGGGCAATAAAACGTGGATGAATGAGTGGCGGTGGAGGATTCCGAGTGGTGGATAGATGGGCGAGGGGTAGGGGGTGGATGGGGGGGAGGGATTGGAAAATTTGCGAAACACCGAATTTCAATTATTCATCGGTACGCGTCGAGCTGCCATAGCGCGTTTCGTTTCGTTTCGTTTCGTTCCGTTTCGTTTCGTTTCTATACCGAAACAAAACTCCCCTTCAAATAAATCATA
Source organism: Rhogogaster chlorosoma (assembly GCA_944452935.1). NCBI lineage: Eukaryota > Metazoa > Arthropoda > Insecta > Hymenoptera > Tenthredinidae > Rhogogaster > Rhogogaster chlorosoma. Next base: position 23,183,930 of record OX101800.1, on the reverse strand, counting down.
ATTACAAACGTACTGACCGGCGCACCAGTTAACGCGAACACTTTCACATTTTACACGAAATGCGAGTAGGTGGCCGCATATAGAGCATAGGAGGTCGTTTGAATCCATTTTTCGATTAATTGAGTGGATCTCGCTAGTCTGAATATGAAGTTTCGCTGTTTCAGTCAACGATCAACCATTACTTATAATTATAACGCTCCAATTATCGGCTTCCATCAACCCGATTTTACCAACCCATCAATCCTACGGGGTTGAAACTACGCGTATAGAAACTTTTCCTAAACCGTCTCGACGTTATCCGTCCGTACGTCTGTTTGTTCGTTCGTTCGTTCGTTCGTTCGTTCGAACTTTCCAAGGCCAAGTTTTATTGTTTGTTACCCACGCAGCTCTTCGTCACGGTAGATTTTGACGTACGTCGAAAAACCGAGTGCGTGTAAGTTAACCGGTGCGTCAAAATCGCGTGCTATCACTCACTCACTCGCTCGATCTCTCCACCCTTTATCTCTTTCCCTCTTTCCCTCTTTCCCTCTTTCCCTCTTCTAACTTCTATCTATAGACAACAATAACAACTTTACTTCGTTGTTCGTGGGGTTGGTTAAAGTTCGAGGTAAAATTTCGCCAAGGAGTGAGGAACTTGGATGTTTCGTGGCAATTCTAACTCCCTCCAGGCGAGTTTCGTCGCCGTTAAATACGTCCGCGAAACGCTCTCAATTTAAACGAAACATTACGTAATCTCAGCGAGATTTCTCACAGCTATAAAGATCAGCGCAGACGCTGACGTACGAGACGCCCACGCTTACATTATACATGTGCAATTATCGATAGACACCGTTTGAGCTAATGCTGCGAAATTGTCTTGTTTAAATATCGAATTAAAAAAAGCATCCAGCTTCTACTCGATCATCACTTAATTAACGACGTGTGATCTAAATGACCTCGGATCACGCTGCTAATCGCGATGACTCTTCAGCGTAAAAATGCAAGAATCTATATCCTGTTACCAAAGAGCTCCGCCAAAGCTGATAACTTCGTTCAAAACGAAACTAACGATACGCAAGACTTTGATTGTAAAATCGGTAGAAATAATAGAAATACTTGTACCCTTCAACATCGTTTAGAAAGTTGAAGAATCAATTTATGCCTCTTATGTTTCACGATCCTTTTCATCTCTCGCATTTTCCCTTTCTTTTTTCTGTTTCCTTTTTTTTTCTTTCTTTTCTTGCCCTTTGTAGCTGCAGTTTCCCTCGATCGCGCGCGTTATCATCCTAAGGGAAAAGCTCTAGCTCGATTGAGTTGAAATATTAACTCGGGCAGAGACCTGCTAGTCCTCAATTTATTAATGCTTACCTATGTCCAGTGGTTGCCTGTCAGGTTGCTGGCTTTTCAAACGACACGACCGACTAGCCAAGTGAAATAAGAGGAGAAAACGTGTATATAAGGACGTGTACATATACCTACCGTCCGTTCGCTCGCTATGCGGTCGAGTCGCTCGCCCCATGAATACTTGACGAGTCCTTCAGCCCCGGTAATAAGTCGCCAAAGTATATAAGCTACGGGGTGCAATCCTGAGTCGATAAATCGTGAGTCTTTTTGAGAGAACGTATAGAAAATAAATATATGGTAGGAAAAACTTCACTCTATGATTTCTTAAAACCCTATATTATCCCCTTTTAGACGTCAATAATGTTGCTTTTCTTATATTTTCCTCAATGTACTGCTCCCGTACGAGCTTTCCACCAGATATTTCGAGCGACTATAACCGCGATCATAACTCCAGATATCTATCGACAGTCTAGATCCTCTGTACAGCAATGTACACTTATACAAGTAATACATTCGTATATTACGAGCTGGCCTTTGGCCAGGAATCCGTCCACCTACCATAGACACTTGAGCCGAACAGTACGGAACAGTGCGCCACAAACGGCGTATTTATTACCCAATTTCGAATGTAAATGCGCCTGGCATGGCGTGGATTATTGAGAATTGATCCGCCAGCCAAGCTAATTCACGCTTACTCTAACTCCCCAGGAACTTCGCTACGTGCAGGGAGCTCCAGGTTCCACGGTGATCCTCTCTATGGCGATTTACTCTCAAGCCACGACAGCGGGGGCGAATTTTACCTGGACTCCCATGTGTACGCACGTACAGCATGTCCGACCAAGGCATATGCACGCTTTCGGGTCTCAAGCTTTACTCATTTTTTGACATTAGGCAACCGAAAATAGCGAAAACTTACGCCCTTGTTTCGGAGTCGTTATCGCTGAGGGTCAGTCGTCTTTTTTGTTATCGTGAAGCTTTCTCGGGGAAATAAAGCGGGGTTTTGTCCCACTGTCAATTCTGAGCTTTACAGAGGCAGAAGAGGGCTGCCGGGCCGAAGCAGAGTGTAGAAAATCGCGTCATGGACAGAGAGATCAAGTGGCGAGATACGGGGAGTAAATGGCAAACGGTTTCTATAGCGTGAACGTTATTGTCTTACCCTCTTATTGTTAGTTGACCTATCGACTCCTCGTCAGTCTGAAAAGTAGCCGTTTCCCCCGACGACATTCAAGCCGGATTCTTGCCCACGTCTCGGAGAAAGGAATTCAATCTTGGGATCAAAATCCTGCTAGCTTCGGACCTGGGAAAATCCGCGGGAATCTACACGCGCCATCGACCATGACCATCTCTCTACTTCTCCTTCTTATCAAAGCTGGCTTTTCGCGTAAAAACAACTACTATATCCGCCGGCCCTTCGCTCCCTCACTTCCGGTCCGTCGGCCCGTTCTCGTCGCCATTAGGGGTTTCGCTATCTGTCGGACTGGCGCCTGTTACCGACTCGTAAACTTCGCCTTTACAAAACGGCAAGGCCTTCCACCATTTCGCGAAGATTCTAAAACATTTCGGTCTGTACATCTATCTTGGATACGGGTAGCGATAAAATAGGGATAAATAAGAGAATCGGAGGAAAAGGTTATTGTATGAAAGTCTTATGCCCCCGCGGTAATGTGTGTCTGCGGCTATAGCTGTAGGTACCCGAGGTCCGTCGTTTCACTGCCGCAGAGTAAATTGCTTCCCAGTCTACGTGTATTGTTCCAGTAAAGTAAGGAATTAATTTTACCTCAAAAGGAAGAAAGAAATATATAAGGCTCGGCGGTGAAAGTGGAAAAATGTATTATTGACCAGCGAGAAATAAGGCCTATAAGAACAATAATACCAGACCACCAAACCTAATCGATATATCCTCGGCGATTCCCACATTATTTATCATAGACACGTCCGTTCATTCTCTTCTTGTAGGTTCTCTTCCCTTTTCTCTTTTTTCCTTCCATTTCTTTTCCTCCTTTTTTCATTCTCCACCTAGAGTCATGAAGCTCGACATTAATCGGCCTCGTTATTCGCCTCCCAGCACGCAGAGGTCTACGATAATATCTTTACGAACAATAAAAAGGCCGATGGTACGATGCCTTAACTGCTGTACAAATAAAGAGAAAAAAATACTAAAAGAGAAGAAAAAAAAACTATCGATTCTATCGGATAAAATCAAAAAAAGAAGAATTGGCGAATTTTGGCACTGGCTATAAAACTGTGGAATAAAACAGTAGACGAAACCTCAACGAATACAAATAAATATAATACGAGAGATTACAGACAGACCGTCCTGGTTTCCGATCGAATGAACCCCCGCGTTCCCGTGGCATTTTGCATTTTGTATTCCAGCGTTTTGCATTTCACCCGTAGCTCCTCCTCTGGAGCTGATAAATTTAGCGTAAATAATTCGAGCATTTGCGTTCGCCTGCAGCCCTTCTACCAGCTACCCCTGACTATACGATGCGGCCGCACTGCAGCCGTCGAGACAGACGACGTTGGTACCGGATGAAGCGCACGAGTAAGAGGAGGATGAGGATACGTGAGGTGCCTCCCACGTCGTCGTGCAAAGTGCATGCAACTTCTCCGCTTCTGATCTATACGGCCCCAAGCAACAAACCCATTTCGGGATCTCCGTTGGTTGCAGCAACGCAGACCTTGAATTGATCTGCCATCTTTTTATCCCACGTATATGAGTATATAGGTATGTACACAAATATCTATCCTCTGTGTGTGTTATATATAGATTTGTGAGAATTTCGTGAAGAAAAAATTGTCGAAACTTTCATGCCCTGAATTATGTTTGACGTTTTCATGCCGCCGCACAATACCGACGAAACGCATACGTGTTATAGTAGCGGGAAAATGACGTGGCTTTGAATATATTTCGCATATACGTCCGAGCAAATAGTCGGCTATATAATAACGTCACGAAATGGTAGAAGCACTCGACAATTATCCGACGTTATTATACGATAGTGTCGAGGCTGTGGTTCGATCAACGCGTTATCGTTTGCGATCGATTAATGGGTCGAAGCGCAGGTGAACTCGGACCCACCGATAACGACAATATCAGAATTTTACCGCAGGTTGATTTTCGACAAACGATAGTTGCGGGTTGGCGATACCTGGACCTGGTTTCATTCATTTCCCACGCTAATTAATCGTGTGAGAATTCTCCAAGACAAGGAAGACGAACGAAACTGGAAAAATTTTGTTGGAATTCATTTTTAAAGACGATTCGTAGACCGCGACTTCAACTTCTGCGTATTTGAATACATACATACGTATATTTACTTGCATAAGCTACTTGCGGCTTCCGTCGGACTGTTGGCCGTTTTTGCTTCCGCCTTGCGTAGGGGAGGTGCAAAATACCGAAACTGAATTTTCACTACGTGACTGGCGAGCAAATCCGCTTATACACCCTCCCGTGAAATAGATACTATGAAATCAGAGATAAGTTGGGGAGGAACGCGACTATAAAGGGACGCCGGAATACCTCGAGAACGGTATATCCGCTTAATATGCGAGCCAGGTTTTGACGGATAAAAAAAAAAGGAATCTCCTAAATTCCTGGGCAACGTCTTCATGTAATCTCCTGCACCCTTGAACACCTATCGATGCAGATAATTCCACGTTTCTCTTCGAAATTATTTCTCATTTAGAGTGAAAATTTGGAGAAAATATTCGCGATCGTGTTAGCCTTGGTACCTACCGTTTTTTATTTCTTCGCAGAATTCTCGCCTGTGCAGCCCTGTTACACGCAGACTTTGACGCGTCAAAACGGTGTCTAATTACCGAAACTCGCTCGTTGCTCTTGGCTGATATTTCCAAGCCGGTTACCCGCTTTCCATTTAGCGCTTTTTCGGCGTTCATTCGCTCAGCGCAAACGCTCGCCTTACAAGTTTAGCATTAATTACGTCGGTTAGCGTTCCACCGCCACCTCGAACCCGTCGCATTTCTCTGCTCTGTCTATTCCGTCCTATGATCTTTAATCTTGGTATCAAGTATCATGACCCGCGAATTTTTCGACCGATCTTTGTTCACCATCTGTCATATTTACCTATGGATATGATATTACACTCGCGAGTCACGAACCGCCGCTATATAATCGCAAGGTCGATTATAATGGCGGATAATTTGTGCTGTGTGCTATTTTTTTCTTTTCCCTCTCTCGTTCTTCGCAAGTGCTTGTACATAGACTGGGGAATATGTAACGCAACTAGCAATAGCGTAACTAATAAAGTAGCGATTGAAACGTGACTTTGCGTTCGAAACTTGAAGGCAAGAATAAAAATGGTTAGAAACGCTTGGTGCGGACATTGGAAAGATTGAAAGTGCATAACCGTATTGATTCGATGACGCGTTAAACCGTGGCGAATAGTTTCTACCTATACCTGCTGATAGTTACGAAATAAGGGAATAGACTAGGAATCGACTGGCAGACATCGATCGTAGAATGAATCGTGAAATGTTCAGCTGCGAGCTACCCGGTGATTTACGACATGTCAATAAGCCCAAGTCTCATCTTCTATTCCGCGTAGAATCGTCGGACCGTCGAGCCGTAAACCTTAATTGCTCCGTCTCACCTGTCCAATAAGGTGATACATGTATGTACACCTCAGTCCCTCGCGTCATGCAGCATATTCGTTGGGATACGAAAGTTCGAGGGGTTGAGTGAGTCGGTTTTTTTTTTATCTTCGTTGCAGCAGCTAGAATGGAGTCGCTATTTTTTCCAACCGAATTTTATTTACTATTTTCTGCTGCTGCAGCGAACCGCAAAACGTTAATACGCGTATGTGCGCAAGGTGCAGGTTGTAGGTGCGTTGCACGCTTTTTCACGAGTTGAATAAATATCGTATTTACAAATGTAGGCAAACACGTGCCCTACATACTCTCGGTACTCCACAAGCCAACTGATGTATAAACGCTCAAGGAAATATGCGAAAAAATTTCGCTAAAAATCTGCAACGTAGATGACAGTTTTTCTCTTTTATTTTTCTTCACGTTTTCAGAATACTCCGAAAAATTTGACCCATTATACGTTCAACGAAGCCAGGGAACGTATCGATTAACCGGGTCTCTAATGATCGGCTAGTCGCCCGTTTCTCGGTCCGGTAACGTTGAATAAATGATAAGACGCGTATGAGTAGCAAACTGACGAACCCTGGATGGATCTGTGGCCAAAATTGCTGAAAGTAAAAGAGAAGTTTCTACTTTCTTATTTCTTAACTGCGACATGAAATGCGAGCAGATTTTTAAGTCATTGAAATTCCTCGATCCCATCGAAATTCGAGGACTAATCCGCGGCGCGATTCACAAATTAAATCCGACACTTGTCCCGTAAGCTAATAAGGATATCGGGGTGGTATAGACACCTACGTCTCGCGTGCCCACGTCAGATATGCCGGATGGATGATATGCATTTCTACGGTAAACTACGCGAGGCACGAAACCCTAGCATTGCAGACGGTGGCAGAGGGCGTCTTAATACGGATTAGGTTAGACTTGTCCAACTTTCGTGCTTGACGCTCAGTCAAATCACAAACTTTTCATTTTTTATTAATTCCTTTTTTTTTCTTACTTTGAATCTAGCCAATCAAAGTAAGTATGTCAAAGTATAATCGCTGCTCTATATTCCTACGTATTCCACATGTAGTCGCGTAGTAAGCCACCCTGCATATTCAAATACTGTATATTTTCCCCTACCGATAAATCGGACTTATATAGTCAACGATGGTTGAAGGGCGACGCAGAATCCTTCACATGCAACTCTAACCCACATACAGTTTCAAAATCTATAGGTAAACGACGCTGCACGCGTCAATCGCAACGCACAGCACCACCGAGCGTTAATTATTGCCGCTAATTAAGGCCTCTGTCTCCGGTTCAAGGGGGACTCGAGTAGGTACGTTCATACCTTCGTACATGTGTGTAACACATATCGTCGAGGTGCCCGTGAGCAGAAATGTGCAGCAGGCTTGGCAAGTTCTTGCAATTCGCCTGTGCACAAATTAGAACCTCGATCTCGTTACATATACGTGTTTTAGGTCAGTTTATTCGAGCCGAAAGTAAAATTATGGAATAATGTTTTTTATCGACGGATTCATCAATTTTTTTTATTATCTCGACTTGTATTTCATATGTTACGGTTAAATGTAACACGCAATTGGCGAGGTGGTATATTCATACGTCATTCGCTTGTGAAATGTATGAATTTTTTTTTTTTCAAAATCTAATCTTTTTCGATTTTCATGAGAACGCGATAAGGCTTACGATATTTCCGATTCGCGGGATTCCCCGAGTCTTTAAACTCGGTGCGTGACATGCAGGAAACTGTCTCCAATTAAGGGCCACTTGGTGGTTAATACTCGTGACCGCGTCTCGAGTAGGATTAATTCGGTACAAGGTTGGGACGATCAAGTCACTGTACGTGGCAAGTGCCACTTTCCGTCCTCTAAATAACACAGCATACTCCACTCCTCTTTGACACGAATATTCGACACGGAACGATAAGCCATTTATCGTAAAGCCTGATCTACATCATCATTTAGTCAAAAATAAAAATAAAAAAATTAAAAATAAATATATATCATACGAATAACAGCTAGGTATGCAATTTCCTTTTGACATACGTTCTCCAAGCTTTCGGAGAACGATATAATTTTTTTTTCCTTTTTGGAGTAAAAAGCTCTAAATTATACACCAGCCCGTCCCCCCTCCCATGTGTTACGACTCTGTTAAAGAGTAAAAAAACTAATAACGATAATAATAATAATAATAATAATGTTTCGTTTTCCTCGCGGCATGGCAGTTAGTACATCAATTAGTACCTTGCAATCGGCTGAAAAAAAAAAAACGAAACTGAAATAGAAACAAGAAAAAAAAAAAAAAAGAAGGGAAAAAATTCGAGGGTAACGAACCGGTCGTAAAATAAACGTGCTAACAAATCGAGTCACTGAAAAAAGTTATACGAACAAGTTGAAACGTACGTAGTACCTATAGATATATATTGCTCGGCGGTAAAAGCTCTTGTACTCAATTCTGGCTTTTACTACTAAGCTATTATACAATTTGGTGAAATGATTTTTATTATAAACTGTTTTAGAAAAACTCTCCGTCTTCTTAGAACCCTTTGATATATTCTGACCGATAAATCGCTCCCCTCAGGGGCCCAAATAATCGAGGCTGATCGGCAGCTATAGTCCGACTACAAAGCAACGTGGAAATTGGTTCGGACTGGTAGCAACAGCCAGCAACCTAGACTAGGAAATTCTACTCCCATTTATAGATAGATACGTGTAAATCAGACTATGTGTATGAATGCACAGAGGCATATGTATATATGCTACATACTGTGACACAGGTTCGTGTACGAGAAAGGTATACCACCAGCTACCGCACTGCAGTATGTATAGCCTGTAGCCTGGAGGCTAGGAGTTCTAGCCAGGTCTAGTCTCAGCTTCTACGTGTCGCGATCGTCGAGGTGAATGGCGTAGGGTTGGACAGGCGCTGGGGTTGGGGGCGCGAAAGCAACAATGCGAGTAAATGAACCAACGGTGACATCCCCCAACTGCACCCGCGACAACCCAGGCGACTGGGTACATCTTAACCACTGTCTGCGCTACTCCAGATAACGTTGTGCACCATTCCTCCCCGTTTCTCTGTTCGCGTGAAATTGGATAGGATATTTCTTTCCGAATCTATGCTAAAACGTAACCGATAAAAGGCTCGGAAATTGTGCCTAAATTAGTTAGAAAAGATTTCATCCAAGTTTTAAGCGTTTCCTTAACTTGACACGAATTTACCCTGAATTTATATGGAACACTAAGAAATAGAGGGTGGATCAAGATACTCGAGGCTAAGCAGGGTATAGGCCGCGGTTGGTCGATAATCATTTGCATCTCAGATGTTCTTCGATCGTTCACTCAATAATTAATCGCGACGATGTTATTGCCCCAATGTGCCAATTACTTCCGAGACAGTAGAGGCCCGTAGATACGGAAAAATTTGTACCTTGTATAGGAGGCAGGTACTTGTATATGTCGATAGTTGTACCTATTACAGTCTCTAGAATCTTCCCCGACACACGATGTTCATTTATATGCTAAGTCAGGCTGAATGGTCGACGTCAAAGCCATTGAATTCGGTCAAAGGGTCATACGCCACCCCGAAATTTCGCGACGCTTTTCACGGTTTAAAAGCCATTCAGAGATTCGACTGCAGAGTCCAGAGAGTCCAAGAGTAATGAACATCGGCATTATCTCAAATCTCGTTGATCAACGATTGGAAATGATTCCTCGCGATAGACTAGAGGGATGTATATACCAATCTCATATTTATACGAAAGTTTAGAGAATTTCTACTCAGATTGATTGCCTCTTGGATGTGAAATCGGCTATGGGTTTTGGAAAAAGTCCAAAGAATCTGACAGGGGCTTTGGGCAATACATATCAACCACATAAAGCGCATTTCTTTCGCAAAGATAACTCGGGATCACCGAAAATCGACTCTATCCCGCGTGGTCAGCTCAGCTATCTATCGTCAGGGCGTCCGGAGGTCCGGAGGTCCGGTATAGACATCTGGCATCAGCACAGCTATGCAGGCAACGAAAATAAGCTTAATCTCGCTGAGTGAAATCCCTGCCAAATGTTGATGCATCTGCTGTCGACGGTCCCTCCTACGTACCTATCTACCCACCCAGTACACGGGATCGTTTAGTTTATACCTGTATCGATGAGGATTAGCGAATGCACCGATTGACTGCAGTGCAGCGGGAGGATTGGACCAGCGTATTATGGCATTATATACCAAAGTACAGGAATACGTGTACCTAGATATCGCCACGCTTATGTACACGCATAGTAATACCGCGCCGCCACCCTCGCTCTCTCCTGATGGTGGGAATGAGGCGAAACGTCTACACCGTCGTATATTTGAAATATTTTGCCTTCGTTTACCCTGGCAAAGCAACGCGGGGAATGCTTCGACCGTAAAAAAAAGAATCTAACGAGAATTCTGACTCGAGAGTTGTATTTATCGTTCGTCAGCCGTCTCTACGACTCCTTTACGCGTCCTGATCCAGCCTCCTTTACATACACACATGTTACGTGTCGTATTACACTCATTCTGGAGAAAAATTTCTTCGGTTCGTTTTTATTATTCTTATTATTATAAGTTTCATCTTTTCTTCCAATCTCGAGGTGAACAGCAATCCAACGATTGGATAAATCCTACTGAATCAAGTATTTCTCAACTTGGGTTAGTACAAGAGTCGTATAAATTGAAGTTGGAACTCTTCGAACTCTATAGCTACGCGGGTTCAATAATGAGGTCTGTAATACCGGTGCAAGTTTACATTGCGAAAGATCGAACGATTCAGAAACTGCAGCTGGGCACACCTGATTCTAACAATCTAAAGCCAACGGAAAGAGAGAGAAGGGCGGAGAGGTGACTGAGGTAGTAACTAACTAGCGATAATTGGACTCGTCCGAGTGACGTAGTATAAAGTTTTCAAATTCCTGACGTAAATCGGAGATCATTTGACCCGAAAGACTTCCTCTGCACGTGGATAACTAAGCACGCAATTGACGTCGTACTCTCTTCTCTTCTCTTCTCTGTGACTCTTGCTTGCGGGTTTTCTGGTATACGTATACACTCCAATATACTATACAAGTCGTCGGAAGTCTCAGCGGGGTGCTTCTAATCAGTGGAAAGTTCCGTCAACTTCGTTTTCGCGTTAAGTTACGCGGGTACGGTATCCTATTCTCTCGTTCGTTCCACAAGTCCGTTACCACCTTCATCGGGGTAAACTTTGAACCTTGATTCTGGTTCCAGCTAACCCCAACTCTAGCTAACCCCAACTCACTTCTAAGCTCAGCATTATACCCGTCTATGATACAATAACGACTTGCCTTCTCTCTCTAGAGTTACGCAGACGTAGGTTTGTTCTCTAACCCCGGAAATAGGAATTCCAGTACGTATAGATACCAGATACCTAATTTTATTACATAAGAAGAAATTCATCCGGCATTAGTTTGATCGGATTAGCTGCTGCAGCCAGTGCAAGAGGATTAATGTCGTTAAAACTTTTTATCTCTAAAAGTCCTTCGACCTTTTTTATTCCTCGCTGCGGTTTACTTCTTCGGTACCTGCAGTACCTAGCACCGTTTCACTGGACGGTTGTAAAATTTGTCGAGATATGATATACGGGGATAAAGATACCCCAGAGAATTAAACTGCCGGAAGCTAGACCGTAAGTCATATTGTTAAGTGATTGCTTTCGAGTTGTACGACTAATTCGATCTATACTTTTGTTCGAGACGAGTCGCGAGAAGTAGTTCTAATCTGTGAAAAAACTGTACAGTGCTAGGTACACTCGCGCAGCGTTCTTATCAGGCAAATTTCTTAATCTTCGTGTCTTGAATAATTGTAGAAAAAATTTTCCACTCACTGTTGTACTCGTATCAAAGGCATACTGGGCGAACGATGCATTAAACTGAAACTCGATTACTCACCTGTAACAGAAAAGAAAAGAAGAAAAAATTCAGTACGGAATATATACGTACACTAAGGATAATTCTGTCATTCATTATGTTCTCGCATGATTTATTTCTACTTATCAATCCAGCTATTATTCATGATCTATAATTTGACACAGTACGAGGTAATAATATCGACTCAAGCTTTGACCCACAAACGTAAGCCTCTACTCGTTTGATATAGGTTCAAGATTCTAGCTTCAGTCGCAACTACATTATGTATCTCGACGTGACGTCAATCCAATAATGACGCAACAAGACGTAGGTATACATGTACGTAGATACGTATACATGTACGCAGAGATGTAAGAGTTTGTTAATGGCGGTATTATAACAAGAGGAATAACGCGCGATTCTCACTTCTCTATACGCGGCGTGTAGTACGATTCTACATAATCGACAGATACACGTAAACGTGAAATATAATTATAGGTATACCTGAAGGCGGAGGTATATAGTATTGTATATGCACGAGGAAGAGGCATATCTGACTTTGTCGTGCTCGTTGGCTAGCGAGACATCTTCTCTTTCTTGTAACTTGCTGCGGCTTGGTTTGCGTCACGGTAGCAATTAACGCCAACTTCTAATTACGTTACGCAATTGTAGCAAACTGTATTCTACGGGCGAAAGAGAGAGTGAGAGAGAAGGAGAGAGAGCAAAGGAGGAGCACAGAGAGAACAGAAGCCCGTTTTCGAGTGCGGCTAAATTAAATTATGCAAAAAAAGGAGTTCGGGTATACATATGATATTTTGTCCGGATGGTAATTACAGGGAAGGAGTTGGTGAACAACAAAAATGTACAAATCCTAAAAGTTGAGAAAATTAGGTAGGTACAGAGATGAATAAAACGGAGTCCTGAAAGCGAGTCGTAAATTTCATTGGAAATAATTGATAGGCGAGCCATGTATCTATTTTGTTGGCAGTATTTTCAGCAAGGGTCTGCGATTTATTCTGGTTGATCGCCTTGCCGTCTGCAGAGTGGAGGGAAGAAAAAATTTGGTACGTAGCCGCGGGTAAGTTGCGCGGAGAAAGAGAGATAGATGTAGAGAGGGAAGTGAGTTGGATTTTGGTGAAAAGATTTTCTCGGAGTAATAGGACGAGGTAGAGAAGTCGCGTACCGTTCCCATTTCTTGTACGGAGCGATGTATATCCCGTAGAAACGCGATTGCCAGAAATCGCGTAACCGTTAGTCCGTCCGTCCATCTGTCGCTTTGCTTCTTCGGCCGTGGGGCAAACCAACAAGTAAAAATAATCTCTCACGAGCCACGTAACGACAACAAGATTCATAGTTCTATTTTCAAAGTGTTACCGCGGACGAGAAGCCCATTTAACCCGGTCACTTTAGCGACCGAACTCTCGTATCGCCTCATCTAACTCGCTCGTCTATCATCCTGTAACTCCCGGATATCTCTACTCCTTCTTATTTATCAGCCAGTTTTCATTCGCTAAAACCAACCTCCTACTATTATACGTAATTAGCCTTGTCAGCTCATACAACCGCGAAAGTATCGAACGAATGAAAAATCATCCTGGACCGTCTAGTTCGAAACAAAATTGAAGACACATTCTTACGAGCCTCATTACAGTCTCCTTACTAATTCTACTCGGATTTTTGACTCCTCGTTCCAACTATATTTGGACAACTTTTTTAACGAGTTTCGGCTCTGATGGATACCACATGCTGTCGAGATTGCGTTAGCCGTAGAATTTGGACAAAAATGTTGGGTTCAAAATTTGATAATCGAGAGTTTGGGGATATTTTCGTAAATTAAATCGTGATAATATAATGCCGCGGGGTCCAATCGACGGGGTATTAATCATTGTTATGTGGAAATATTTCACAACATGGTGGGAGATATTAATTTCGGAATAGTCGACTGAAAAGACCCATTCAGCCTAATTACGAGCTGTAGAGACAATGTGCTCTCCTCCGTACCCCCAGCCAGCGATCTATCTTTCCTTCTTTATCTCTCCCTTTCAGCTCCCTCGACTGAAGCAAAGAGTTTTTTTTTCCCGCTCCCCGCTGGTAGAGAAGAACGCGAAGCGTACGGGATGGTTTTTTGTGTTTTCGTAGCTTTTCTACCTTTGTTTTTTCGCGTTGGCATGAAAATAACTCCGTCCAACTGACGACGACTGAGCTAGCCTTGCCTCCAAACAAAACACCGTTCAAACTGCAAACGAAGGAAGTAATAAGAAAGTAAAAAAAAGTGAGAAACTCGTACATTTCCTCGACTGAAAGACCGCGCTGATCCGTGAGGTTAAATCGATTCAAAAAATCAAGAAGAATGAAGAAGAAAGAAAAAAAAAAAAAACTTCTTTAATCGAAACAAACGACCACAGCTTCAATGAAATGTCCCAATCATCAAATCCGCGAAGCGTAAACTAGGTATGGAAGCTTTTACGTCAAGGAAACAATCGAGGGAATAGATATACGGGCGCCCAGCCTCGCAATGATTTCGTATCGTTTCGGCCAATTTCAATCGCAATAATTTGCCAACAGGTGCGTCTCCCTTGGTCCGCGTGTCCGCTTACGCAGCCCATTTCCGGTTGCTTTATTGCCCGCAATCGGGATTCGAGTAAATTACCATCGAAATGGTCCGCGAGGGTCTGCGGATTTTGGCGCGAAACTTTGCAGTTTTTTTTCTTCTTTTTTTTCTTTCTTTCTTCCCCGGTGATCCTATTTTCTTCTCTTTTACTCCTCTCGTTTTCATTTCTTTCTCCCTTCGCCTTTTTTTCTTTCTTCTGATGATATTTCCTCCTCCTTTTTCTCATACCGGACAATATCGAAACCCTCACGGGTCCCCGGCGATCGGTGCAGCGAAAAAGGCGCATAACTCGCCGTATGAAACGGGGAACGTTGAACCAAATGGAACGGAATGAAAGGGAATGGAATGAAATGGACGCCGTAAATCTAGAACCAACGCGTTGCTTTGCATAATATAAGCTGGTTCGGTGTGGCCGCTTGCGTACCGTTCCATACCTCGTTTCTTCGTCCACACCACCTCGAAGCTTTTGCCCTTTATACTTGAGCCTTTAAACAAGTTCTACCGGTTCCCAGCGAGAATCGCACCGTCGTAAGACGGAACGGGACGAAATGGAACGGGATGCGAAAAGTACGAAAAAGAACGCTGAAAGCTTAGCGGCAAAAAGGAAAAAGGACCCACAGACTCGAGTCCACTTGTAGATAGCATCTATCGACATTCGACACGCACAAGGACGCTGTCTGGTAGCAATCGCGACAAAAATCGTTCCCCCTGGAACTCCTTTATCCTTAATATGCAGGTACGAAAT
The DNA here is from genome assembly GCA_944452935.1 of Rhogogaster chlorosoma. Taxonomy (NCBI): domain Eukaryota; kingdom Metazoa; phylum Arthropoda; class Insecta; order Hymenoptera; family Tenthredinidae; genus Rhogogaster; species Rhogogaster chlorosoma. Next base: position 23,168,752 of record OX101800.1, on the reverse strand, counting down.
ATTCTCGGAACTCCCCAAAATTTGAGTTCATTATAATTTTTTCGAAAGACAATACTTGAAAGAGAAATTCTATGTTTCTCATTAACAGATTCACAGATTTATCCCTATAACGAGATGTACAGAAACTATGATACACAACATCCGGTTGTCAGCGCTTCGCCGTCTCTTATGTCCGTCGACGATTCTCGTTGTAACTTTGCGCCTGTAATCCACCTGTTAGTGTCGCTCTCTTCGTTGGTCCCAGCTGGAAGAGAACAACGGAGCTAGTCTCGAAGTTCAATTCAATTTATACCCAACGTCGGCATTCTGCAGAGTTTCTCATCCCGGTTGTCGTTCTCGCCGATGTAATCAGCGCGGCGAATCGCGATTAGCCAGAACGCGAGATAGACTGTGTTGAAAAATGTCGCCAAAAAGGTGGAAAATAATCGCTTTCAGATCCTTTCAGGTTGACAGAGAATGAACGAAACGAGTCAACTGCAAGCCCAAAAACCTCCGGGGATAAATTAAGTTGAGAATCATCGGTCCAGACGTTCGCCTGCAGAAGAAAGGCACAAGGAGTTGGCGGGATGCAGTAGCTACTGGGTTTACGCGACAGTGCGCCGCTTGGTGTGGCCACTTTGGCTCCTGAGGGTTGCCTGCCCGGTGCCAGAATTTATGTTCATATATCTATACCTACGTGTGTACCATGTGGAGATGAGAAAAGGAGTAAGAGAACGGGGAGTGCAGACTATGGTACGCGCAAACACGCGACGTAATCGCAGTTATCATAAGCTTGAACGTTTAAATATGAAATTTGAAATTTAGCTGGTGAAAATACGGATATATTCCGATTCTCAGTAGCACAGAGTCGCGATCAGAACTAAAACTCGGTAGCTAGGCGGTTATATATAAGCGAAATGTGTAATACGCGAAAGGCGTGGAAATAAGCAAAACCGCGTGAGAATTTAGCAGATGATCGCTATTGATACCGAGGGAGTAACAGGCTCGTTATTGGTTAAAAATTCATACCGCGAGGTAAAGCTACGATACGGTTCCGTTAACGATAGCGAATACAGAATTCACGATAGCGAATGTATGCGGGATGGCGAGTAGGAGAGAACGAATAGAGCAGTTACGAATGCGCGATGAATTATATCCACTCAAGTCGCGTTAAGGTTCATTTCCCCGCAGCTATGCAACGGGATGTAATCGCCGCAGCTGCAGAGTGCGAAAATTTGTATACAAGAAAGAATTTAGAGGATGGCGGAATGGAAAATAGAGACAAGTTCACCTGTATAATTGACAATGAACTGGCAACGATTTAGGTAAACGCGTCGTGACCAAGCCTTCGCGTAGCTAATCCAATTGCGGAAACTTTGAACAAATTAAAAGCGTGAATTATAAAACGGTTAGAGCTGCACGAAGGCGAGCGATAATCCGAATCCCAAAGCGATATTAAAAGCCCTTAATTATCTCGGTCGCAATTAACAGCCGTTTAGCCGTCCTTTCTACTCGTCCGTTTACCATTATTCATATTTTTTGGTCGTTTGTACACTTGCTGCTTTTCATTTTTTATCCTTTTTCAACCCCCGCCGAATCACTCGGACGCAATCGAGGCGCTCGATGCATCGCGAAAATCGCATAAGAATGACAAAGAAGAAAAGCTGACAATAAGACAAAAAAAGATGCGGGATTCGAACGAGAAATTCGATCGATAGACTCGACCCTACGCGCGGGACTTGGATTAAAGAAACGTCAGCCGCTTGGATTGCTCCGATTCCCTGAATTAGTTGGTTGCTGGTTATACGCCGCGGGTGTCCACGAATCGATACTAACTCCGGCGTGTATCAAGCGGGATAAGAACGGTAGACTGGAGGTTATTAAGCCCCGAGCAAGAGCCCCGTAATAGAAGGTGCGCCTCCATAGCCCGTGGCCTACGTTACGACTACAACGCGAATGGGCGCCGAGGCGAGGAACTTTTCGGGCACCGAAGACCCACCCCACCAACACCAAACGGGTAATTGATTGCTCTAGTTGGCATTGTGCGTGTGAAGTCTTGGCCGAAGGGTCAACCGAGTTTCCAGAGAAACGGTGGGTAGAAATACAGGACTCAAATTTACGGACAAGTTCATTTTCTTCCGCGCGAATTATACGCGAACAATGAGAATCTATGGAGGATTTTCTCGGTCTAAAGTGAATAACTTTGATCGATAGAAGGTAAAGTGCGGAAATAGGGGCGCAGGGAAAGAAAATAGAAGAGAGAGAATAGCAGGGGTGTGTATTTTTGGATATTCGCCCAATCCGTGGCCATATTTTGCGGCGTAGTCCGTACCGCGAGGGGTCGAGTTTAGATTTAAAGTTGAAAAACGAAAATACCCTTAACGTTATTGCCTTTATTAAATTGAATGTCTTCTCTGTGGGGGAAGTGGTATCGAAGGCTTTATAGAAGGCTTCATATAGTCGGAGGCGTGGTTGGCGAGTATCCAAGAGCCCTCCGCTACTTTAGAGAATAGACGGAGCACGTGCTCGACGTCGGGGCTTTACCGGGAAATCTTATTCTCTTAGAAAATTTATCGGAACTTTTCATCCGCTCATAAAGAATGCAGGAAAGATTTTACTCTCGTAGCCTCCCGCAGCTGCTGATGCTGATGCCAGTGCAGCTATGCGTTTCGACCTCGCGTCACATGCACGCGCGTCGAGATAACCGGGTGAAAAAAAAAATCCCTCGTCTTAATCTTATCAAATAACTACGCAGCTAAAGTTCGCATAATCTAACGCCGCGTATTTTCAGCTCAGCTTCAATGATCGGTAAAACGGTCCAATAAAATTTCAATATTCAAAACCAACTTACGATCATAAAAAGTAAAAACATCCGTATACGAGATTCGAGGGAAATTGGGACTACCAGTGTTCAAAAGTCACCTTTTTCTTTATTTGTTCTTCTTCTTCTGTCTCCTTTTATTTTCCTTTTTTCCTCTTTTTCTTCAAAAAAAACATCTCGCGCAACTAAAACGTTCGAATGGGCGGACCAACCCTGGCCGACGTCCAATATTTTCTTTGGTACGTCCCTCCGTTGAGGAAAAGTATTAAACTCAGAGGCGCGTCGCGCCGTAAGACTACTTATTCCAAAGTTTGAACAGAGAATTACCTCTAATTGTAAGTAGTTAACGAATTTTCGATAGAATTATTCTTTCCTTTTTATCATTCTTCATCTACTATGCAACTGAATTAAGTAATTGTCTTCTGCAAAACTTGTTCCTACATCACAGCCATGGCTACCTTTTCTCATTTACCTTGACGAATCGCAGGTAAATCTCACGCGGTATATTATATTACTCCGCAATTTGATTGGTCAATTATTACCCGAACCGGTATAGTAAAAGTGGTATTATATAAAGACTGGGATTAACCACACAATACCATTCGACATAGGTTTTAACGTATTATATCTTCCTTCTTCTTCTTCTTCTCATTCTTCTGCTTCTTCGTCGTCAGGGGAAAATCTCTTTTTCACATCGTTTCAAAGCCGCGCGTTTATTAACGAGCTCTAGTTTCCTGGCTTAGCTGAGCAAGCGATACGCGTATTATCTGTGTATGTATGTGTGCGTGTAATCGTCGACAGTGGATAGAACGTGAGAATTGATCTTGGGAATGCGGTCCAAGATGACAGGCATAACATGACAGAACGAACTGTTCATCACGACACGCACCGACGCCCTTGACTTGATCCTACCGAAGCTGGGCGAGGCTGAATCCCGAGGGGAAGTCTAATATAAAGCCAGGATTAAAAGTATCCGAAACAGGGCGGGTGTATCTTGAGAACCCGCAATATCTTGAGAGCCTAGCTACGAGCCGGAGGAGCAACAGTAGACAGAGTTTGTGCAAAGAGATGCGGAAGTAAGGAAAGGAGCGAAAAGAGAAGAGAAGAGAAGAGAAGAGAAGAGAAGAGAGTTGGCTCGGGAAAACGCGGCTCCTTCCTGCGGTCGCGTGCAACGGTGTAAGAGGAGCTTTTCCCGGTCTCCCTACCAATCTCAATCTCGCTCCAAAGTCTAATGCTCAATCTCAATCTCGACCCTTGTCTCCTTTTTTGTAATAAATTAAAATCTCGCGCTGGCTACTCCCGGTGGTCGTCGAAACCCATCAGCTTAATCGATATTCATTCTCTATACGATTTCAAACTTCATTTACCACCTATACTTGTATTACCTAATTAAGCCGAAATACGACTACTGCCTCCACGCTCTTACCGCGATCTAGTATGGGCATAGATACACGTAACACGTGCAGTCGATAGAAACGCTCATTCTATTATAAATACATGGATCTAGACATGCGACGAGGCAATAAGAGGAGAAGAGACAGACGTAGACGGTAGGACCGGAGGATCTCCTCTCTGTTTCTATTACGTGTTATTCTAAGCTGTACGCAGGCGAGGCCAAGTCGAGGCTGTCGGGGAAACAGACATTAGTCATTTTACACGCTGACAAGACCTCTAAGTGTTTCCGTTGGCCCCCGTTGTTCTATTGGCTCTGAACGCGGACCACGCGCCTGTTGAATTTCTAAATATGTCTCTAGGTGAAGATATAGACGTGTATATATACACACGAGATTTGTAAGCTATAGTTCAATTCCTCCACAATCTCCCGTTTTATTTCCTCCTACAGCTATCCCCTCGTTTCGTTCATTCTCCGACATTATACTCCGGCGTGCATATACACAGCCGAGAAACTGCACACGATGCATTTTATTGCATCGTATAATACATCGCGCTAGTTCCAATCACTAATAGCCGAGTTATTTATCGTGATTTAATTTACTGCCGCGAACTTTACACCTCGTTCGAATTTCTTTTTTTTCATTTTTTCATTTTTTCTTTTTTTCCACATACACACACACATGGGTACATATGTACACACGGATCACTCATTCTGCAGCAAGATATCTTATGAATTAGTACGATACCATATAACATACATAACGTCATTCAAATCGTAACACGCACGTACGCACTGACATAAAAGACAAGATATGAGCTATAAATTGAAACAGCTGCTCCTTGCAGCTCTATTCGTCGACAAGACTATACAGACGTTGATATTGGATGGTAAATTATCACCACGTTCGTGTTTTATTTTTCATTTCATTTTCATTTTTCCTTTTCCCCCCCGTTTCCTCTTTTCCAATCGCGAAAATAAGAGAAGTGTAACTTCTTATCTTCGCGACGGGACCAATTAGCTCCTTGAAATGTCAGCCAAGTACTATTACCCGTTAAGTGATTGATGGTCTGTTATTGTTATAAGAAGAGATGAATCTGTGGAATCGTTGCCAGAGTTGTAAAACTGTATAAGATTTTCGGGTGATGTTGAACCGAGCAGAGGAGAGGTTTGGAGCCGGGATTACGAAGAGTGTCAAAAATGATGCATCGTTATTTAATTGTTTTCATTGGCAAGATCGAATGTTGGATTACACCAGTTTGTAAGAATGATGGATACGCCCGGTAGCTAATCGTTTATATCTCAATTCTCAGCTAAGATTTATTCGTGGGCGTAAGTAGGGAGAGACTACGACACTTTTACCGTACATTCTATACGGCTCGAAGTTGTTGAACGGGTTTAAAGCGCCGAGCCTTGTAGGTACCTACGCGAGAGAAGTAGCAGAGCCGATTTTCCCGGCACATACATAAAGACCGAGTTGCTTGTACCGAGTGAAGTCGGAAGGCGAGAGTAAGCTCTTACGCTCATTATTATCCCAATTAGCAAAAGCTACTTTGATCAATTTAGTCACCAATTAAATTAAATCCTTACGCCGTTCTGCTCCGCGAATTCCATAAATTGAAAGGCCAATTTTTCGATTTGAAACCTCGCCAGATGGACTTCATTGACTGGCAATCCTGTACCGGGAAAACCATGGCTATAGGATTTCCGGGAAAGACGTAAGAAATTCCCTCGCCATTTCCGAAACCCTTCCTCTTTATTTAAACCCTGTCGACATTCTATCGCGTGTTTATGCGGATCTAAAATCGTTAAATTGAACGCATTTATCCCGTCGAATGTCCGCCCGTATAAAGGAACACTTTGCTTTTACTCGACCGCTCCCATCCCTCTTTTACTTTCAGCGTGGTTGACCGACAAATCAACTTTGGTCGTCCCTTGACTCCCGGGGGTTTATATACTTTCGGGATCAATTATCTTCGCCATTTTTCGCCTCTTTCTACTTTTATCTTTTAACGAATATTATCGAATTTGAGTGGTGAAAAATTTGATAAAAATAGCAGTGATAATATACCTCGGTGAACAATGAGTCGCGGTACGGCTGCGTAATGTTTGAAATAAAACATGTCACGTGCTGGTAATTATACCCGGAGAGAAATGGGACTGCATACTGCATCCGAAGCCGGCGAATAAGGTATGTATACGGTGCGGGAAGGAGAATAAAGTTGTACGAGTTGTCCGGAATAATAATAATGATAATTGTTGCAGGGTGAACGTGAGACGAATGTTGGAATGCCGGGTCTTAGTCCACCTCGGAGCTTCGACTCTCTCATTAACGCCTCCATTAAGTTTTGATTAGTCTCGCAGTGCACCGCGGATATTTCAGTGATTTTATTCGCGGACGAGGAGGAAAGGCGCGGAAGAAATAAGAAGGAAGGGACGCGATGATCAGCCCTTTTGTTTCAGCTTAAACCGAGTCTTGCACGAGAGCTGTCGCAATCGCAACGTGAGAAAGAACCAGCTGCCCTGGTTTCGAGGGCAAAGGTCGCGCGCCTTGCGCTGCCGCACGAATAAGAGAAGAAAATAAGTTCAAGAGACGAGAAGAGAGAGGAGAAAAGAGAAAAGGAGGCGAGATGATCTCGACTGGTTTCGTGCCGCTCTCGAATCGTGGACCAAGCCGAGACGAGCCTCGTTCTTCGCTTCATATCAATTCCGCCGTAGTGGCTGTAATTACAATTAATGGAATCCTCGGGCAATGAGAGTTCAATAATCCGATCTCAGCTGTGTCGAATTAAATAGTCAAGACCTTCACACAACGAAACGGGAATGGAGTGACAATTCGAAGTAGAAACTAGTTCGATTTGGAGCTTTTATCGCCAGCTGTAGGTACATCTCGAATAAAGCTCTGACGTACTGCTGTAGTAGCTGACGAAGAGACTATCAGCCTTGCAAAGCTCGTCGCGCAATTTGCACATAAACATTTATAGATCGGCTGTTCGGACAGCTACAACAATTTATCGATCGTAGAACGCTGTGGCATGGGAAAACCGACGGCTCATAGAATACCTAGACAGATATATAGGTACTTGCTTAACTACGGTCAAGTTACGACGCTAATAGGTGACCAGCGAGTTATTGAATGACCTGGCGCGGCGTACCAATATGAGGAAATTCGATCGAACTATGGAATCGATATCTATATCGCAATGCTCTGGCTCTGTGACAAATCATACAACTTTGTTTCCGTTGATCCGTCGCGATAGAATTTCACTCGTATTTAAAATTTGGTGAAACATTTCACGGAGAAATTCTCTCTTCCCCAATTCAAATGATAAGTGAAATGGAAGCTTGTAGCCTTCCCTTAAAAGCACTTTTTTTTTTGTTTAAATTGCCCTCGGAAATTTATTGAGGAAGTTATCGAATAAGAATAGGTCGAGTTGGAGAGCACCTCTAACTTGTTCGATAAATTTTCTAAGGAAAGGAAATTTTCGGCATCTCGATATAGATTCTCTGAGACGTATAGTACTTAGCGATTTTTCGTCGCAAAGTTAAAAGCGCGTCGCATCTCTCCACGTCTTGTTCGAATGGCGAAACGATCTATCGGTTGAGAAAACATTTCTTGAAATCCTAGGCGATGCCTCAACGTTCTCCAAATTTTTTCTCAACTTTTTGCTCGGGTCAATGAGCGAGCGACTAGATTGAAACGATCATATGAAAAGGGTGGATTCCGTCCACGCCCATATCCGCGAACTCGGACAAGACAGATAATCGTGTATTTCTGTATTTGCGTCTCCGCTCGGGGCTTCCGTCCGATTCTGTTAAACAATAGAGACTCGCAGCTCTCCGTACCCGGTGCCGGGAGCAGCAGAGTATATAAATCAGGAAGACGGTCATGCTCGGGGATAGAGCGAGCGAATCGCTTCGCCTCGCCTGTTCTCTCCTCTCCTCTCCTCTCCTCTCCTCTTCTCTTCTCTTCTCTTCTCTTTTCGTCTATGTATACACCGCATGTACCTCTGTATAGAACACGTAGGTACTACCTCTGTAACATAGCCTGCGGAGAAGAGGCGCGAGGCGCGGAGAAAAGGGAAGAGAGGAAGAGAGGAAGGGGAGGAGAGGAGGACGTCGCATCCGGTAGAACGACCTCGATGCATTGTGAGAGCCTCCGGAGCGTGGTATTATATACCTCCTCTATAGGTACTGCTTTATCGTAATAGTCGAGGGCGCGGCTTACCTTTGACGTGCGATGAGCCTTTCGGCTCGGAGATCTCTCTCTTTCTCTATCTTTACCCTATTCCTATTCCTATTCCTGTTCTTCTCTTTTTCAGCTATTCCTCGTACGCAAATATCCACGCATTTCATCCGCGAGGCAAAGAACTAGACTTCTAACCGCACAACTGTCTCCCTGACCGGACCAGACCAGGACGACGACCTCCTCTAAGTCGACGACCAAATTATTATACGAAAGGTAACGACTGACGGGACGGGACCCACGGTGGGTATATAAATTGTCGTACCGTTATCCAACTTTCCATTATCTCACAGACCTTTTGTTTGTTCCCATCTCCGACAAAACCCTAGGCTGGCGCAGACGCAACAGGTTCCGTGGCCTTTTTTATTTTTCATCGCGTCGTCTCATAATCGCCGTCTAACGAACGACGTGCTTCGAACTCAGGAAAGAGAGGAAAAAGAAGAAAGAAAAAAAACAGAGATAACAAAATTTACCGCAAAGATTAATCGATTCTATAATTTTTTTTCTTTTTTCTTCTCTTCTTTTTCAAAGGTCTTCACTTTCTCGTCTTCTCTAAACCCTGGTCCAGGCAGGCAACTCCATAATTACACTTATCCGTACCAGTAGTAATAGTAATCAGCAGCGAATCTCATTTCTGAGTACGTCAAGATAAGTAGAAACTAATTGTTGACCGGATGCAAACGTAGAGAATTGTCGGAATCACGTGTGGACAGAGTAGCCTGTCGGACGTACCATCGGGTATATGCAGGCGGGTAAATACGCACCGCGAATTCTAGACTCGGAGAGGCCGCAGGTTGGGTGTATTAAGCCCTGTGTGCAGAAGGGCTCTTGCGTCATATGGCAAACGTCACCACGACTGGACAAATGTCCGGTATAATGCCTTCGAAATCTGTCCGGAAATCGGCGATATTCCTGCACACGAATTGCAGCTTACCGCAGCGATAAGCTCGAGGCTCATTCTGGCCGCGAAACTTTGTTATACGTAGGTATAGAGAAATTGGGTAGAAGTGAAACGAGAGGATCCCCTGGCTTGTTTAAGCGTTATCATCGCATCTTAACATCATAAAGACGTCAAAGTTTGGCTGGGCAATTATTGCGTGTAACCCATGCGGCCGGTAATACGAGGGGAAGTGAATTATCGTCTACTATAGACGCGCCGAGGCCTTTAGATCGTAATTCAAAAACTCTGAAACCCATCTTGTTCAACGATCCTTGAGATCTTTTCACGGGAAATAATTCCGCAACGTTCAGCGATTATATTATACAGTATTACGAGCAACACTGACAGGCAAGGAATCAATTTATGTATGCATATACCATGTATCTACCGGCCTATAGTACCCCCTCACTCTGAAATCGCTAGCACCCATACTTAGGATGATAATTTAAGTTATCTAATTGCGGAGAAGAGCCGGGCTTCTTGGCGAGGGTTTACCGGAGCGGCACGTTCGGGGTGGGATTCTTGAGGGAAAAGAGATGCTCTTAATTAATGTGTTTTTCAGACTTATTATCCGAGAGAAGTTCCCCCGGGGCTATTCGCGTAGGGTTTAACTTGATGAATAATAAGAATGAAAAGCTTAGACAAAAATCCATTTTTTTCATAGTCTATGATTTTTTGCTGTAAACCTTCGTCATTTTTTTTTTTGTAAGGTATACGTACCTATATATACGATCGTTATTGTCGCCGTCTACAACTATCGCGGAAATACGACTTGAAATTTTATTCTACCTATTATTTTTCACTCCGTAACCATTACTCAGACTCGGAGGGGTTATTCTCTCAAACAGGTCAGAAGTTCAAAGTTTAAAGAAACTCTTCTTCTCTCTTATTCTCTTATATTCTCTTCTCTTCTTTCTAGCAATGCCGTAGCTGCAGATGCTGCAGGTGTACGAGATAAGAAATGGGGATATAGCAAGTTGCCTCGCGATTTAAGGATTAGAAGAAAAAAAGGAACAATTTTAACGAGCAAAAATTCAAAAGGTCTTCCTCAACTCTATAAAAATCTGATTTATATTCAGAAATTCAATTTCAAATCTACCTTCCAACTTTCTCCAAATCATCCACTCAAATTATCCATATCTTTCTTGGCTCAAAAGGTTGTCGCAATTCAGTGAATTATTGGGTCAGTTGCGTTGTCCCACTCTCGGATCTGCATTCTATGAATAGACATCGCAGTTTTCTTACCTTGGCTACCAATGCGAATACGCCGCAGCGTCCAATTCGTGAGAAGATAAAGAAAAAAAAATTCAAAAAAGAAGAATAATAAGGTGAGGCCATCCATTGTTCATCGGAAGCTGATTATTCCATATTTGGAACAAAAAAAACGTTATTGGTAATAATTCTTAATTTTGTTAATTTTTCTTTTTTTTTCTAAATTTTTTTCAATTTCCTTTCCCTCTGGACTACATCAACCGACTCTTATACGCGTACATTTTCCATTGAGCACAGATTGCAAGATTGACTGACCGCCGTTATTGCGTAATGATTCGCCGCGACGCGAGGCAATGCGACGTGGGGGGTTAGCCTGCATTTGACTCAATTGGCAGTCGCCCGTACATCTCTACATGTGTTGATTCGTCTATGAGAAACTCTGCGCCCTGGTTAACCGAGCTTAACTGGACCACGTGTCGTCGATTGCACAACCTTGTCTACTTGCGCGACAAGGCTGTGCTCCGCGTTCGGAGTAAGTTGTATCGTATACCGACGTTTATTACCTTTTGATAAGCAGTAACTGTTATTACTTGTTAATATTAATCAAAGCTAGTAAATAAACGTAGAAATATATATGAAATAATGGTTAACTATCAACGGGATCAAAACCTATTGAATGACGCATGCAGACATATAGGACGTACAGCACTAGGTGTATATGAGAGCTTCGCGTATCCGCGTATAGAATGGGAATAGAGATAGATGCGAATTACTCGATATAATAATTTCCCTCGGGCTTCAAATCTCTTTTCAATTATCTTTTAAACCGTCGTCCATAGCGCAGCTATTCATTCCTGTATACAATATATTACTATAAGGTTCGATTTTCGCCCTGGAATCGCGCTACTTTGATTCCCCGCGAATATCTGTTTACTCCGTTTACCTACAGTATGATCGTTCTCATTATTAATCAATCCTCAAATTTCTGGTGCGGTTTAAGACCGGGATAAAATTCTACTCGGTACGTAATACCCGGTCAATATACGAGCTGTTTGAATACGCCGTTATTAGTATCATCAAATCTGTTACGGCAGCTGGTCACGGCAGGACATCATTAGCTGTCATTTGCTGATTACAGGTGACGCGTGTATGTGCCTATGCTCTATTACGCGAATAATAATGAGAACCGATCGGTACCTACACCTGTTCCGGATTGACACGACCTCATCAAACGATAGATACCCCACCCACCGCCAATGCCACTGTGGAATGAAACTTCTATACGCGTTAATGACAGAAAAATCAAATGAACTCCTATGGCAGAGAATTTTTTCTTCCGAACTAAATTTAGCGGAAGTAAATATATAAATCGTTTCTCTTTTCTTTTTTGTCTTTTCTTCTTCTTTTTCCTCTTCTTTTTTCAACTCGGCGATATTTCAGTTAGGGTGATGATTTCTGTGAGTCAAATATCACCGCATAACCAGGATAAATCACGGGTCGTTATTTAGCGACTTTACCCCTGCCTGGGCCGGGGCCGGGGCTGTTAACGTCAAAATACACGAGCATTCAATACTGCAGACGGTATGCCGTCTAAGTAAATCAGACACCTCCTCCGCACGTGGTCGACCGCCCTCAGCGGGGGTCTCTTTCGTCTCGTACAGCTCGAGCTTCTACTCGGTTCGTATTCACCACGTATAACCGGGTAGGTGCTCGTGCGTGCTCAGAGAGTGGGTATGCGTGCAACCGGATTACAAATGGATCGAGACGTTGCAGCTGTTACAGCACTCAACAACCCCGAGAGACAAAAACCCCTCGTAAAATATACTAAACTCATTTATTCCTCTTCCATGTACGTAATATTTGGACAGTGTCTCTTATGTGACAAATGAGATGGATTCATCTTATACGCCGATAAATAAACGCGGAGTATATTCCGTCCACCGAAGTTTGGTAGCGATTGTAAAATCACCCTTATATCCTCTTTTATCAAACTTGAACGCAAAAACAGGTGTAAAATACGATGACTGCAAGTCTTGTCAATTCGAATGAATTTTCGCACCTGTTAAACTCGTGTGTAATAAATTGCAACGTCCCTACTGCCAATTTACAATTTACTCTATGCCGCAAGGCAGCAAGCCACCGCGGACACGTGCCTCTCTCACGGCTTAGTGCAGACGCCTGTACGAGTCTGGAAGATGATGATTATGGCAGGTGAGGTAAGATAAGGGTGACTCAAGGCATACGCACATGTATATCTCTGTATGTATGTATATGTATAGGCGTTACGCTAGGTAAGAGACTGCTATCGAACGGCAAGAACATAATTCAGAGATGGCTGACGTAATTTGAGAAGCGATATATACCTACCTGCTTACCTATACGTATCTATGTATCTATGTGTGTAGAACGAAGGAGGCCCGGGGCGCAAGCAGCTCGAGAACACGAACACGAACATGAACACGCACACGATGACGTGCTCTAGCCACGCCGTGGTTAATTTAATTTGGTAACGATCTCGTATGGGCGGAGAATGTAAGTCGCGTGTACAGCGTCGTGCGGTATATTGGAAATACGGAAGTCGTCCTGGGGTCCTGGGGGAGGCGAATTGTGCGGAAGAAATTTAAAAAAAACAAAAACTGGGGAAGGTGATTTTTATTTGGCTAGTCATTTACCGAGAGTCTAGGAACTTCGATGTTGATCACTTTATAATTGAATCTGAAGGTCCTTCGGCTTCCTCCTCAACCTCTCTCTCCCTCTCTCTTACACTGTCTTTATTCCCCTCTTCGAGGGTGGCGGCGGCAGGCGGGCTGGGAGATCCTCGGGATTACAAACTTCTTCGCGTGTCTTAAAATATTCATTTTCCCGAGTTTAAGGCGATTCCTTACTCTCTTCTTACCTGATTTTCTCCCTCTATTCAGCGACCTCGTTGTAATACGAAACCTGGGGACCCCAGAGCTTTCCAAAAATACTAACCTCACGCGGAAGCTATCGAAGCGTTGGAACTTACACCCTTAGAGAGTGACCTATATAGTACGGTAGTCATCCCTAAGAAAAATATTTGCAGTTTATCTGGAAGAAAATATTTCACGACTCACTAGAATACCAATCGCCTATAATTAACAACTTCTTAAAAGGACGAGACATGATAACCTGAAGACTGAAAGAAGTTTCAAACTTGCGGAATTATACGCCAGCTCCACAGTACCTAAAGGACTGCAGCAAAATATCTAGCGACTAGCTAGTAGTGGATGACGTTAATTAATATTGCCCTGCAGAGTCTCCGACGACGGTGGCGGTAAGCGCGAGGGCTTAGTTTTTATCATCTCTCAACTCGATTCGGTTAAACTTTGAAATAACCCCTTAATGAGTCTGCTGTGCGAACGAGCCCGCGTCTGCAGGATGAGGAGCGAACGAACCGCATGGCTGTACGAGCCGGAGTCGACGATGATATCCAAATAAACGTTGCAGCCTCGTCGCATAATATACGTAGGGCAATAATTACTATGCCATCGGTTATTTTCTTTGAGTTTTTTTTTTTTTTTTCTTTTCTTTTTTCTTCGTTCGTGGATCGTTTCTACCACCCAGACGTTTTCTACGCTTTTCTGGGTCTTCTTTGAGCCTCAGAAAACGCTACTAAAGAACACGGAAGTCCTAGAATGACGGAGATAGCTGGGTTTGTTTATGCGTAGGGCGTGGAGCGGTTTTATAACATTTCGTGTAGACGTAGAAGAGAACCCTCGGTCTTCCTATCGCTGAATACCTATAGAACTTCGATAAGAAGAATCGCGGCGAAGGCTTATTGGGCTAGTCTCTGATAGCCGGAGACTGATGTGAGAAGGGTGGGTCGGCTACGTATGTACGTATACCTACCTATCCCCCTATCTCCACCTTTACACACGCACAGAATATATCTACGAAAGTAAATTTTTCTTCTCGAACCAACAATCGAGTACTCTTACCTACTTACACGTCGGATTTTACTACCTCGCGTTATCGCAACCTCGGACTTTGGAAGTTATACGAACATAGTGGACAATCTAAGTTTCAAACCCACTAAATGTTTACCGGAGATAATCCGTTATCTATAATCCAACTTCACACCGTCGGATTTTAGATACATGAAACACGTGTAAACGCGGAAGGACTGAACCATAATTAATTCATACTGTCACCGGGTGTACTCTGCACCCGGTTGACTGCTAGGCAAACAGATTTAGGGGTGCGATTACGGGAATCAAAGCTTTCCTCGACGTTTTTTCTTCTTCTTTCATTAGAAAGGGACATCTTGTCATTTGATAATCTTTCACCGATTTTAATAAACGAATTTTCGATATCGAGGGTGAGAATTGATCGGGTATCTACAACATCCGGTCTGCCAATACTTGCGGGTGCAGTGTCAACGCTTAGTTCTACCTAGGTTAATGGACTTTCCATGTTTCATGCAGGCTCCCGTGTAACCGCCTTTCGAATACCGTGGCTGGTACACCTAAAGCCGTGTGTAGGAGTAGAGTTCCTAATCCTTTACGCGATCTATATTCCTTCCTTCCGCAAATGCGATTTTTGCGATTCACACCGCGGCCTCGAAGTAGACTTGGACTCGTTGCCGAAGGGCGACGGGGTCAGAGTTCATTCCCGGTTGTAATCCTGACCCCGTCACTAAGCCAAGGACTCCTTGACGGCCTCCAGGTAGCTCGGGGCGGCTGGGCCGCGGCGTGTTTACGGTCGCGCAACGGGTGAGAAGGATGTGACGGATTATGGCGTGTAATCGGCCTATTAAGGGAAATGTTACGCTGCAATTATCTAATGTTTTAATGACTTGATAGCACGAGAGCCACCCCATCGTTTTATATTTTGTTTGCCAATACAGTGCAGAGTCTATGATATCATTTAAGTTGCGAAATATTTCGCTGGTTTAGTTTTGGGTGGTTTAAAAGCCCGTTTTGATTGTTCAAGAGAAGAAAAAGGACTGAGAAATAATCCGTGCCAAGCCGTAAGACAGTTGTGTTGAATTTTTTGATTCTCGAGAAAAGGTATAGGTTTGATATAATGGGGTGGAAAAAGGTTGAACTCGCGATTCACAGTTCGCGTAGTTTCCGAGCTAGTTCAAGCCGGACATACTCTAGTGTGGGATAACTCAGAAAGACAAGAGTAGCATGAGACATAAACGTAAGCATAAAGATGTAGAAACGAGGGAAACGCCGCCGGCCGCGAAATCGTTGCCAAACTTTGCTTTCTAGACTACTGAATTTCAAGAGCGAGGAAATTTTTACAGAAACGCACGCGGAGAGGGTCGCGAGACTCGCTTCTTCGGAATATTATGGCTAACGGGAGGGAAAAGGGAAATAGTACATATGTATTTTGGCAACGCGTTGACGCAGACGATGCCAGCTATCGCTACGTCGGCGTCGAATCATGAAAGATTAAACATCGGTATGGTAATTGTTCGGAATATGACCAGACGCCATGGCGTGTAACAAAAAACGATTTTGGACGAGTACTAAAAAGTGAGAAAAAAAAAAAAAATGAATGAAATAAAAAATGAAAAGAGCTCGGCTCTTCTCTTTCAGAAGTAGATTCTATCGACCCAAAGACGGACGAGGAGATAAAAAATTTCTCCCAACGATTGCCCTCGTAGATTCGCTTGCAAGCTCGCTTGGTTGGCTGGTTGGTTGGTTGCCTCGACCGTAATTGAAAAAGATTTCCATCGCTTGGTAGGCAGGCATGAAAATAATAGCGAGAGCCTTGGAAGGAAATTCTCTCTCATCAAATTACCCGACCACCAAGTCCCGAAAAATGCTATCCAAGATAACCGCGGGGATGCTTCACCGTTTGTATAATGTCATCCAAGGACGATTTTTATCACTTCACGGTTATTTCGCACCTGGCCAATGCCAAGACCGGAAACTATCAAGACTGGAAAAAAGTTCTCGCGCTATGCGATAACCACGATCGATCGATCACTCCTCCGTCAGATACTCGGGATAGAGATCATCCGATAAATTGATCCTGACCTTAAACGAAGTAAGAAAAAAGGTGAGACCCGAGGTGAGACCATACCAGGCGAAGGATATGGCTGGCGCCATCTCTGCCCTGAGCCATAAACCACTTCGTACAACTTGCAAAGCTTGTTCCAGGATATTTGCGGTACAGTTTCTGGTATAGATCTCCTTAATCTCTCTCTCTCTCCTCCGATTATCTCATACGTTTATAATTCCTCCCTCTATGACAGCGTAACGTAATAGTATATAACGTATAGCCGACCCCCCATCGTTTCTGGTCTTATTTCGTCCCGGTCCAGGGCAACGGTCCTCGCAAATATTAAACGGAGTATCCATTTTGCCCTTTTTATAGTCACGTTTTTTTTTTATTCCAGGCCAGTTTCATACGGTGGTAAATTTGATGAAGATCCGCGGTAGTGAAGACCCCGACAACAGAGAGTGATATTAATTTGAATCAGCTACTCTCTGAGGTTGGTCCATGACGCTGCTTCTTGCATCTCTCTGCTACAAAGCGAAGGGTCAAGTGGTAATCGTCGAGGATAATGAGATTCCAGCCAGCTCCTCCCTCTCGACGTCTCTCTGCTCCTCTCAATTCACTCTCTCTCTCTCTTTCTCTCTCTCTCTTGCCTTGCTTTGCTACATGCAAACACATTGCGTAAGAATTTCGTTCGTTAACATTCGTCGATAAATTACATGAATCGAAATCAAAATATCGTAAGACATTTTTTCTACGTTCGCTAGTTATGCGAGTTTTTCAATTTTTTTCAATTTTTTTTTATCAGAAAAAATGACAGATTTGGGGCGAAGAGTTCAGACGTTTCCATCCGCAACGAAAGAAAATCTCTCAGATATAGTTGGGATACAGGGACAATGAAAGACGGTCTCCCCTTTTTCCGAGCAGAGAAAATGCCTTGGGGGGAAGTTATGTCCGCACATTAATTGCTCCAAAAATTGAGCTCAGAAAATTCTCTCGCCTCTCGTGTGTTAGAAGAAACTCAAAGGCGTCCTGCGAGCGGACCTCAAACTGTTATACCATTTTATTAATCTTCTTGATCACGAAAATATTTCTGTGTGCCATTCAAAGCCTGGACTAACGACCTGCGGTCAAAGTTCACACACTGGATCGATGTACCTGACCAGACGATTTTCTGATCAAAGGATATAGCCCACGAATCCAGAAATCAGTAAGAAAAAGGATATAGAAATTGAAGGGAAGGTAAAAAGGAGAGAAAAGTCGGGAAAAAAATTCGACGCAGTTTTATAATAACTGAAAAAAAAAAGAGAAAGAGAAAGAGAAGGAGAAGGACGAAACAGGAGACCGTGTTGTTAGTCGGTAAACATAACACTTCGATGGTACAATCAAATCACATCGGGCGTTCCTACGTAAAGTTGTGAAAGGACAAACAGAGAGAAATATAACGACATAAAACAGCGGCAGAAGCAGAGCTTTAGCGAGAAAAGTTGGGAGCAGGGAATCGGACCTGGACTCGAGGTCTGGTCTGGGCTGTCCTCCCCGTTGCCACCCATACGGGGTGCCTCGGAGTCAGAGAACGCCCTCGCGCCCGTTATGGATGCAAATCCGAGTACGAAACGTATAAAAGATTTGCCAGAACAAATACGAGCACAGCTAGGTGCGGAGAAGAGAAGAGAGAGGAGAGAGAGGAGGAGGTAAAGGGAGGGTTACAGTCCCAAGGGATTCAAATGAAGATAAATATTTATAAAAGAGTGCCGAGAGATAAAATTTCAGCCTTGGCTGCCCTGTTTCGTCCTCCGATGTGCGATGGATGAATAAACTAAAAGAAAATATGAGAAATAGAAAGAGAAGGGGGGAGGGGAAATAGGGGGAGAGATCCGGTGCCTATGCCAACTACAGGTTGAATGAATATTTCAGAAATTCTCTAGGTTATTTAATTCGTTGGTTTTTCGCAACCTTATAATTATTTCCACGACGTGCCGATGCGTTTGCGACTCGTAGCTAGTTAAAGGTTAAATTTCCAAAAGCTTAGAAACCCCTCGCAACCGAGTGAAGAAAAATCGTTTGAGAAAGATCAGTCGTGGACACGGTGCCACCCGTCGTTCCGTTCCCCTCGGAGAAAGAAGAACCTCGAATGTTAGTGGTAGTCGCGTGACAGCCGACCCTCGTCGTCCTTAAGTTTCACGCTCCTCGAAAGCCTTGGCCTTCCTCTCACGCCGCGAAAGGTCATCCTCGGTCAGCCGATCGATGGACCACCACTTTGTATCTCTCGTATAGAGAGGGCGAAGGACGTAATTGCAAGGCACGTCGAAGCCCGCTCTTCAACGAATCCTTAACCCATTTTTATTGCGCGTATTTCCACCTTGTTTTTCCCACGTTTCCTTGTTCGCGAGTGTGATGTTACTCGTCTCACACTACACTCGCCATGGGCGAGGCAGTGCAACAGAATGCAAAATGCACAGCGAATTTAATAAGGCAATAATAATAACAGAGGATGAAGATCAGCCGGCAGAAGGAACGCGAAGAAAGGAATCAGGCAGCCAGAAGATGATAAGAGAATTATTTAGCCTCCATTAATGTCAGTCACACTCGTGGGAGTTTAACTCTGCCCCAGCCGAGGCAGGGTCTTGCTTTTGCTCTTTATTTATTCCGAACTGGCACAGCACACTCGAGAGAACCGAGAAAGATCCCCAAGAAGGAGTAGAGGGTGAGAGGGGTGACTGAAAGACGTATAATAGTACCAAGGGGCGGTAATTCAGGAGTAAAATAGTAGCCGACGAGATCTTCGCCGTTTTTGGTTTGGTATAAGACGAAGAAGCCGATTTCCAGCGGTCTACAAAACCAGTGAACAGTTGTAGGAATTGCGTGTATCTGACGGCAAAGGGATTTACGCTCGGATCGGGGTAAAAGAAACGAAGAAAAATCACTTCAAGAATCAGGAATAAATACGAGGAAAAATAAAGGCCGAGAAATCGAAGCGATTCAGGAGGAGGTACGGTTAACGAATAACGACGCAAAGGAGCGCGCGGGGTTACGCGCCGGGATAATCTCAACCCCGATCTCTATTCGATCGAGGAATGAATATATAGTGATGGCATACGCAGGCGGTAACGATTCCACGGTATATACCGGTGCCTACATTAAACGTGGATGTTTTTATTCCATCGATGAAATCGATTGGACTTAGGTATACTTGCGACTACACGTTAAGCTCGGAAGTAAAAAGCCGAAACTCATTTACCAAAGTGATTATCAAGATGTGAGACGCGCCGGCGGTATCCGTATTTAAAATACTAACCGAAGAGAAGAGAATCGCGAATATAAATGGAAAGAAAATAGTAGCCACAGCCTAGGTATGGGTTGGTAGGCCGGTTGGTCACGTCGAAGAAAATTGCACACCGCAACGACACAATATGTATAAACCACAGGGTGGCGGACGGCGGTTTGGTCGCGTCGCGACGTTGGACTGAACTGTAGTAAGGTAGGTTCCCTGTAATTTTCTTCCGGCCGTCATTCCCCGTCGAATTCGTACAGGCTTTGCCTTTACACACTCCTACGCATCTGTATTCAACATGTACACGTGTACACGTGTACGTAGCGTACGTAGTGTGGAATACAGACTTTTTGATGGATATACAGACCGCCACGGGGTCAGACCAGTCAAACACCTTCCCCTGGTCGATCCGGACTGGCAGGAGGCAGAGCAAGACCGAGTAGTAGTGTATTCTTAGATTGCAATGAGGTAGAGAAACGATCTAGGTTTAACAAAAATATCTTCAAACAAACGCGACTCCGCGGTTTATTTCGCCCAGTGAAGAAACATCTAAAGCCGTTTTCGAACCGCGTGGCCATAATGTACACTTGACAAATGACCCCGGTCTCTAGCTTCGCGCGGATTCTCTGACTTCACTTCCGTCAAAGACCGAACCGACGAGAGAACACACCCTCGGCCAAGTACTCTGGAAAGAAGTAAAATACGCGGCGAAATATAGAGGGAAATAGATAGAGATAGAGGAATAGGAATAGGACGGTGCCTGGTCATTTCCATGGTCATTCCCCACTTTCATTTCATCGTCAGACCCATTCCCGCAGCAGTCACATTGCTTCTCTGTGATATATGCCTCTCTATGCATGTGCATGGGCATTCGTCTCTATGTCCATGCGTAGAGGTATTTGTATGTGTGAATGTGAATGTGAATGTGAATGTGGAAGGAACAATGGGACAGTGGTTAGTGGTTACTGACATGAACGCCAGCCACGGTCCGAGCCTCGGCCCTGCAGCATTGAGAGATATAATTAATGTGACATATATACCCACCGACTACAACCTCCTAGCGAGGGAATAGAGGTTTGCAAGTCTCCTGCACACGGGGTGTCTCAGAAGTAGCTTTATCTAGGAACTAGCGAGAGCCTAGAGAAATTTCTGTATCACGTACAAAACGAGGCTATCAACGTTTTAACGTTGTAGTTCACTCGGCTCTCTATCACAGAAGTGAGGAGGGACTCGGTGCATGGGGTACGTATAGAGATAAAGAGAGAGGGAAGAGACTAGGATAATTGCTGTGACCTAAAAAGCCGAGCGGAACAGCGTGTAACAAGATTGAAACGATGAGCCAGCAGCATCAGCATCAGCATCCAGCATCAGTCGACGACTAGAAGCCTGCACTATACTAACTAGGGAGCAACCGGCTAGGGAACGTCATCGAGGAACGTTCGTCTTCGATCGATGATAACACGTGGTTAAAATAGTTCAATGTACCAACCTACGCGCGGCTAATCTCCGCCGGGGTCTAATCTGCCTTAATTACCCGTTTATAAGCCGTAACACGTAAGGGCGACGCGGGCGAATGACCCGGTCGTAAACCGACCCGAAAGCCAAAAAGCCACCTAGTTACACGGTGCATATACCTGTATACGCGCACACGTATCTATGTACAAATTACAACACACACGCGTGTATTATACGGAGTACCATATGCTCCCTGGATACCCCCAAACAACTTTATCGACGCAACTCCTCCACCTTCTACGGAGGGTTCGTCCTTCGATTTATATTTCAAATCTCCACAAAATTTTACTTCAACGATGGGTAGTGCCGAATAGATACGACCGTTAGGGTCAACCAGGTTGAAGTCAATAATCCCACGAAATTATGCTGTCTTCGGTGTATATTTTTATTCTGAATTCAACTAGGGGGTAAAAAAGATGGAAGTGGTAGAATAATTTGACTAAGAATTGACAGACAGTTCTTCCATTTTGGAAATCTGGTAATTTCTTTTTTGCACTGAATAATGTCCGTTAAGGAAATTGAAATTCCGAAAAATGACTAGCCTGAACATTTACTGGAATTTAAAAATTTGGATTCATCTAAGAAATTGTTCTAGCTTTCCACTGACTGTAAGGTTCTATAGATTTCAAATCCTTCCGTCGAGCCATTTCTCAGATGATTAAAGTCCAAAAACTCGAGGATCGGATGAAATGAACAAAAGTCATCTTCGAACGAGACCAATACTTTCCGTTCTTCGTCAAAGTGATCAAAATTCAGAAGTAATAAAATGATCTAGGTACGGTTATCCGAGTGCGAGTCCATTACGACATTTTTTATTGCAGTAGATATACGAGGAGTCGGAGCAGCTAGCCCGTGAAACTAAACTCGTTCGGGATCCCTGAAAATCCTTTCGATTGCCTTCGCAGGGGCATGCATATTCAGAGCCGAACCTTGGTGGGACAAAGGATAGCCGAGGCGGGTAGATAGGTCCATCGGTGGAAAGTTGGCTAAACTCTATGGTAATCCAAACGCGAGAGGGAGGCCAGAGAGCATCGCTGTTACCGTCCCATGTAAATATCGCCTAATTCGTTCCTAGACCAACGGTAGTATAGACCCCCCACGGCGAAGCTGGAGGGTTACTATTTTATATCCGCTATGTCCGCAGAAGCCGTTTTTGGTATGTAAAAAAAGGTTGCGAATGAAGAAAAACGAATAGAATAAAAATACGTGAAAAATGAGAAAACACCTCGTCTCTTCAATCCACGGACGTTTCATCAATATCCTTGAGAAGCTGAGGCAACTTGTGACCGCGAAAATGTAAGGCAGGTTCTTTCTGCCCTGCTCCGTGCTCAAGTATTCAACTTTCGATGCAAGAAGCTCAAAAATTGGCGAAAACGTTTGATTTTTGGATCTGACGAAAGTTTTTCAAAATTCTGAGATCTATAAAAGGCTGGGTTAATGTATTCGCTGTATATGTAACTCAAGACTCCTGGTTCTTCTCCTAGTCGCATATTGTTGACGTCGCATACGTCTATATCGTACTGTTACGTCAAGCGCGTAAAAATGACCTTCCTTCGCCCGTCTGTTATCTCAGATCTCTTCACGTCGCTGAGCTTTGCTTACTCTAACACTGACGCCGTGTTGGTATTAAAACGGTCTAAAAATACGCGGGTCTAACCAAATCCAATAAGATATGCCACAGTCTCTTCCTACGCGTCGCGACGTCTTATTTATAATAATATAGTTAGGTACGCGTAGATAGGGTAGCAAAGACGTCGTAGATACGGCCGTTAAATGGCGTCTAGTTCTACACCCTATCCATGCCATGGAAGGGGGATGAGAGAACAGCGTGACAAAAGGTGGCCGAACGGGTTTGAAATTTATACGTTCTAGTTAGTCGCTGAGCCAGTGCGTGACCAGACCCCCAACGTCCCTCTGTTCCGGGTAATAAGAAGGACAACAGCAAGGAGAAGAAGAAGAAGAAGAACAAGAAGAACAATCATTAAGGCAATAATAACGATAGTAATAAAACGAACCAATTATCGAGGAATGGAGGCAAATTGCTAGCTATACAGCTGCTTAGCAATTCGCTAAACAACGGAATACACGCAGTGCATAGCTGTATAAGAAGAATTGAATTACCCGGCGGTAGGTATTTTTGACAAAAAGAAACAGCAGGGAGTGGAAAAAAAATCGCGCAGAAAATAGCGGCGAGAAAAATGCACCAGACCTGAAGAACCGTGGTTGTATTTACTGGGGAACCGAGGGATCGACTCTAGGTCAAGGGCAACGACCTGGAGTGCCAGGAGAATAGCTGCAGCGCTTCCACCCTCGACGGTGCCCGACGAACCGGTTGCCATGGCGCCCCCGCATCCGCCCTTTGGACCAAAAGCAAAACGAGAGAACCGCGTGTGTATACCATCGAATGCATCTATCGCTCCTCTCGGCAATCCGGGGAACTGCTAGTCCCTGCCTATACAGCCACGAGGGATGCTATGGAAATTACGATACGGGAATTGGAAATCGTATCTGGGACCCGATCTATCGAGTCTGGGAATCTTGACGCGTTAAGAGACTCCCTCGGTTCACAAATATGTTGATTTTCTTCTACAGATTAGGTGTATCTATTTACTCAAATTTTCATACGCTCTATTCCATCTTCGTTTACGAATAATTGAAGTGAATTTTTTCTTTTTCTTTTTCTTTTTTTGTTTTTTTCAATCGAATGATAGAAATGGAATTACTTTATCGACGTACGAGGCTCAGCTGATCGTGAGACCCGGTCTCAGTTGCCCTTCTTCATTCCTCGGTCGTTATTAATTTATTTTAATTACGTAACTGCCATTGCTCACCCGTAATCATCAATTACCGTTTATCCCCTGGTATTCTGAAACCCTGGCTGTATTTATTCGACAATCTAAAACGACGTATCCTCTTACCTGAAACAAACAGAAACGAAAATTGGGTTAGGACTCGGTTGAGCTGGCAATTTGAAAAAGTAATTAAACCCGTTTCCCCTCTTACTTTCTCATTCTATTTTTACATCTCAATGAAAAGAAAAGAAATACAAGCGAAATACAAAACTTAAAACAGACGCTTAATTACATGGATAAATATATGCATCTGCTTGAAATGAGAGATAAATAAAGCAACAGTTAATCTTCGCTCTTCCCCACGTCCAGAGCACACACGTGTCGAAGTACGCTGAGTACCACGTGGAAGTAACTCAGCTAGTTTCTTATTGTTAGAGAGCCGTCAATCTAGTACGATCCGTTGGTACAAGACGTCGTCTTTCGCTTCTCGCGTCTCGCGTCTTGCCTCTCGCATCTCTCATCTCTCATCTCATATCTCATGTCCGTAGGAAAATTTCCTAGAATCATTAGCCGAGAGCAAGTAAACCCGTTGCTAACGTTTGATTGCGAATCTTAGCCACCCTTCAAACAGTTGGCAAGACTATGTAATTATCATAAATCACTGGAGACTTATTTGATTTTCATTCCCTTTTCTATTCGCCAGGTCATACTGTACGCCACGCCAAATTACGCAGACCGAGATCCCTTCGCATATTATAGAAAAATGTCTACACGCACTGACTGACTGAATAACTGTCTGACTGACTGAGTGGCTAAATCCCGCTTGACATATACGCGGAGCGATAATTTATCCCCGGTTAATTAACCCTCAACAAATTCCCGACGAAGTCCGTCTAAACATATATTAAAGGGTGACGTCTCGTTAAATCAAGTAACGAGCCACTTGAATTCTGTTGCTAGTTTTTTTTTTTTTTGTTTCCTTGATTGCGGTATTCCGAAATCCTGAAATTATCACCCGCTGATTAAACCAGGCATATAATTAAGCCGTATATAGATACGGCGATATTTCATTGCTTGCTATTGACAATTGCGAATAGGAATGAGAGAGGTAGACGTGTGTACAGGTACAGTGGAATCATAATGATGAGTGGATTGCGAATAAAGAGAGAGAGAGAGAGAGGATGAGGAAAAGAGAAGTAGGAATAGAAAGAGAGATGAAAAAAGAAAAGGAGATAGATAGGAAATGTCGTCGGCGTACGCATGCATGCAAGCCTTTGAACGGTAGATTGATGATACCGCTGACAAATGCGTCTCGATAGCCACGGAGTTTTCGCTCTCTTTACTCTCTATAGATCCTGCATATACCCAACTACATAGGATCTGATTCAACCCCATTGGGCCCGACACCCCACTTGATTGATATCATCGAAATAACAGTGATTACCGTTGATGAGGTCACGTGATCGAACTACGAGGATAATTAGCCGTCACAGTGATCAATTGGGGACATTTAAACACTTGAGTTTGATTGTAAAGAAGAGAAGAAAAGGAAAGCAGGAAATAAGAGATGAATTTCCACATAGAAACAGGAAAATCATCGATGTGAACAATTTCCGATTGATTCTTTTTTCTATTCTTCTTGGAAGTGTTTGCTCAAAATATTCGTCCGACCAAACAGCGAGGAGGAATAATCCGGAATTTGAAATTCAAATCCTTAAACAAATTTGAAATTTGGTTCTGCCGAGGCGGCGCCTAACTATTTACAGGGTCAATCGATCATTGCCCTAAAGTCTAAGCTAACATCGAGATCCGCGAAATATCTCGGCGAGGTGTGACCGACTAGGATCTTTACTTTTCGCGTATGCTAGAAGCAGCTCCAAAAAAATATTACGTTCTTTCTTATTTGATTTTTTTCAAGTGAAAGAGAGACAAAACGCTGACATTTTTTCGCCAAAAAAAAATACAATCTTCGTTCTTCTCCCTGTAGTAAGCGAGTCGTATGTATTCCAAGGGTGTCGAGGGTTAGTTGACGTAATTATTCGAAAGATTTATAGCGGTGCTCGAAAAGGGGCGGCTGTCGCGACTTAAACGTGTAAAAAAAATTTTGTACGCAACCTGCGCTGCGTTTCCTAATTGGTCCACCTGGACCCGGATTCTGTATCCCTGGGGAATTTAAACCCAGGAATTTTTTCCCTTATCGGACAATAATCCACCAGCTAGGTTGAGAACTAGCGTTTTTGCTTGCGCCCATGAAACGGGACCATGCGTTGCCAATGAGTGATTCGAGGGAAATAAAGAAAGAACGAGCAAGAGCATAAAAGACTCTTTATTACTCAACGGCAATCATAGTACCCGCTTCTCTTACAAATTCATAATATATTCTGAATGATTATTTATTACTGTGTCGAAAATTTCATCTCATTACATTCATTTACAAACACGCTTATGTGCGATTGGTATAACAGCCATTTAGAAGAACACATCCACACAGCTCTCATTATACGCGGTTCTGAGAATTATACCAACGTAGTTCCGGGCTCGTAGAAATATCGCGGTCGGTGACGCTTGTTTTGATGAATAAGATATTCTCACTCGACTCAATGACACGTGTGCAGATTCTTCTTATACAATCTTTCTTGAAATCGGTGATATTTTTTTAACATATATTGTAATAGTCTACTTAACTATACGCAGGTACGCGATTCTCATACAATATCTGAACAATCACCATATTCCGAGGAGAAAATATCGAAGAAATTTTTACCTTTGAACGAAATATGTTACGAGGAAAAATAAAGTAAAAATTGTATATTTTAAACGCAAAAAGCCAGCGTGGCTCGTTCTCGTGCAAAGTGTACAGCAGTTATTACACTCCGCGTCGTCAGAGCGTAGCGGTGATAATCTACAGGAAGGGTGTAAGGCTGCAGTTTTTATTTATTTTATTTTATTTTATTTTATATAATTTCATTTCATTTTCGTTCCTTTCCTTTTTGGTTTTTCAACTCTTTCCAAGTCAGTAACGCGCCGTCTAGAGTGTAGACAGACATATTGCGCTCCGGAGATCATATATAAATTCCATCAAGGCGTGCAACCGCGTCAATTGGACGAAGCGCAGCCTTGAATCGTTCTCTTCGCCTCCCGGGGAACGGGACCTACGCGTAGGTATCGCCTGAGCAAGACTTACGACTCACGACTAAAGGCTCAAGACTCAAGACTCAAGATTCGAAACGCAAGACTCGAGTCTCGACTGTGTGGCAGTTTTTGCGCCCGTTCGGAGAATGTCTTTCTTTGGCATTAGGTCCGCGGTGGGAGAAGAAGCCGTCTGACGTAATCATCTTACGTAAATCCTGTCCTTGTCGATTCGCTTTTTACCTCATGTTTATTGCGGTGAACGAGCATAATGCGTTGACATAAGAACGGATACCCATAGGGTGGTTCCAATTTCTCGACATTACCAATACCCCGCACCTGACTCTGTACACTCATCGCACTACGTATCTACACGCAGGTACGATATTTTTCAGGTATTATTATATAGGTATAATAATCGCAGCATCCGGGTTTCCAGTTCAATATTTAAATCCCGGATTATTATACCTGCGATAGATGTTCGTCTGTCAACCATGAACCGTGGCAAATGAGATATGTATGTACCTACCTACCTGCTCGAACGTCGAGAGAGCGGAATATTTTGATTAGAATCGAGAACCATTTTGAAAAATGAGGATAGAAGAAGACTAATTCCGGTAATAATAATTGGAGGAAATGATCCGTAGAACCGGATCGAGTAGCTGAGAAAAAGGATCTCGAGGTTGAAAATCCCCGGTCTATTTTACTCGCGGTTGTTAGTTGGCGATAAATCAACCCGGACCTGCCGATAGCATCTCTATTACGTTGTCTACTATGTCCGTTTGAGCGCTTAATTAAATTAGCAATTAAAATCCTTGTCGGATGGGAGAAAGCCTCCTTCTGCCAGTTTTGACCACCAATCAACTCTCCTCCTTCGCGAATACTCGTCGCCATATTATGCCGTAAATATATACACACACGAGCGCAAGCACACGCGCGAATGTATACGAGGAGGTAATAACGATCAGCGAAACTGCAGACGAGAAACAAACACCAAGAGATGCACCCTGCAGCAGAAAGAGCCGGGAAGTATTGCCTGCCCACTGTATTTCCCTGATTGGACTCTGTGATGGACAGGCTACGTTGTTTTCTGGATGGATTGAAAGAATTCGCCCCGAAAAAAGCGTGTGATTTTAGAGCGTGATTGAATATTTAAGTGGAAACAGGAAGGCTTCGTTTTGTTAAAAAATGAGGAAATGGAGAAACGAAAATGGGGAACACGGGTAAAAACAGCTATTGAGAAAACGGCTTCTTCTCTTCCCCTTCACGTGCGGTCAAGCTCGGTTAATTTCGTGGTTTAGTCCCGGGTAGCTGGTAGCTGGAGGGAGTTGGCAGCATAAATAGTATGTAAGCATTAAAAAAGTGCCTACAGGTCGAGAAGGTAAACGATGAAGTAGAAAGTTTACAAGCGACAGAGGCTGATACAGCGTCCTGGGAACCGGGGGAAAAACTAAGAGGGGGAAGAGCCACGCTTATTTGATTCACGGCCGGACGAACACACCCGGATTTATCTATGTACCACGTCCTTCGTTTAGCTCGCGGCTAACAACCTCGTCGATTCGTTATTTTGGCAGTAGATTGAACCGTGGCCCCCCGTTTCTCACATACCTTCAATCCCCGGACGACAAACATCTCGATTTGATCATTCGTTTATTTATTCAAATTATGGAAATCTGATTCTCCTTTTTTCGTCCCTGGTTTATCTGTCGACGAACCTCCTTGCAGCCCCGAGCTTTCCGCGATGGTTAAATACATCTCTATCGAATAGAATGGGGTTAATGACTCGCCCCCGGCGAGGCAAGTTCCTAGGGGTGAAATCAGGAAGGCCTCTCGACCGCAGGACTGAAGAGAAGGCATACGCGCTACCCTACATCCTGCAGGATGCAAATCAGTAAGACCCGGTGTATCGTCTTGTCCAAAATCACTTAGCCCTTGGAGAGGTAGGTCAAGTCAGGACGGGTTCGGTTCAGGGGTGATAGAAATGAAGAGAAGAGGATTCTTCTCTCGGTTGACCAAACGACCCGACTGAATGACCAAGCAGTCAATTATTCGCGCCAAATGACAGAGCGGGACAATAAGAGGGCTGCGGATCTGTATGACTGTGGGGTTGTTCGAGTATACGGGAGTTTAACGCCTTTAAACGTCGCTTAGAGATCCGAACACACGGGATATGTGCCGAGAGTCGCGTTACCTCCGCTCCTGGACACCTGTTATTAGCCGTCCCCTCCAATCAACGTGACAATGCCGGAAATACTCGGTTGATTTCCGTTCTAATTTCGACTGCCAGGACGGGGTGGATTCTCTTGAATTAATTTTTGGCTATCAAATAGATAGCGAAAATTAACCGCGATAAGTTTCAAAAATTTTTTTTCTCTAGTCTCTCTCTGCTCCGAAATTGTAAACCCAAAGGGCAATTACTTCGTTTTTAGTACATCCCCTTTCAATTTTTTTTTTCTTTTTTTTTTTAGCGTTCGGGGTGCTATCAATACATATATAGGTGACGTGTAAAATTTGTGAATTTTTTCATCAACTATGTTTCAAGAAATAAGGTGATCCAACTTTCGAGACTGATCAATCTTCGTCGACTTTACCCTATGCTTGAAAGTTGGACTTTACGTGTCTCACAAATTTTTCATTCGCGACCCCTGCCACATCAGTACCTAAGCAACTACATAACTTTTTCCTTGTGTGACGAATGGAAGAATCTAAAACACTGAAAATGAATAATGAAGTAGATCGAATCGCGTGCTATACATTTGTATAATCCATAGCAATGATTTCTGAATTGAATCGAATTTCAATAAGTTACGCGAGCCCAGAGATTGTTGTTCGGAAACTTCTGCACGAAACCGATTGTGAACTAGGCTTTATTCTCGAATATGAATCGCACTGGGATATCTATTTCTGTGCAAACTCTCTCCGTAGATACGTACCTTTACTAAGCTGTGTAGGGATAGATGCCGAATGGGAAATACGCGGAGATACCGACATGAAAAAATATCCCATCCACGTGCCAACCCTACCGATTAAAATATCCGGGAAAACTTTGTGGTTTTCATTTTTCTTTTTTTTTTTTTTATTATTATTTTTCTAATTTTTGTTCTTTCCATTATTTTAGCAGGTGCAAAAAAAGTTGGGGAATTCATTCTCTCAGTCTATTCCAACCGCAGTGAGCTCTTCGATAACCAGGAAAAAGGATACGAGAACTACCTCGCTCGCCTTTTTCCTGCTTGCCGCTCGACGCCCGTCAAAATCTTGGAACTTTCATCCACTTTGTCGTATATACCGTAGAAAAACCACTCTGGATAGTAACTCTGGGACAAGTAATTCCCGGTCTAAGATATAGGTACGAGTCGGAAAGCGCATGCGTGCTTCTGGGGCTCGTGTCAGTGGGTTATCTCGGCGGGATCATCGTGGGATCCGGCAGCGACTGAGTTTTTTTTTCTTTCCTTTACTCTTTCCCTCCCTGACTCTATTTCCTTTTTTTTTTTCCTCTTTATCCCGTTTTTTTTTTTTTTTTTCCTTTTTTTCCTTCTTTTTCCTTCTTCCTTTTTTTACTTACCTTACCGCACGCTCTTTATTTACGTAGATAGACGCACACCGCTCGCCATATATTCATACACACATACCTGGTTCGTACATACATACTTACGTACACATCCGTTTCTTCTCTCTGAACAACAGAAACGCGCAATTGCAAACCTCTATCTTTGCGAGTCGAAAGGATCTGCACGTCTCTCTGCGACGGATGGAAATAGAGAAATGAAGAGAGGGAAAAAAAACTCGTTTCTATCTGACTCTTGAAACCCATATATGTCAATATTCGTGGTAGAAGTATGCAGACCTAGTCGGAATCCAAATTTATTAACAAACTCACAATGATTCAATTTATTTTCTTAATCATTTTTTCGGTCGAAATTTTCGATAGAGAAAAAATTTAGAAAATTATAACAACAGATTATGAACCTTACTATATTTTTATATACTTATATGTACTACATGCATGTGACTATAATACGCACTTGGAGAAAAATTAATACGTCCAAGTCTTGACTCGAAAGTATCGTCATCGACACGTAACAAGATACGCATCATCCGCAGCTGTGAAATGCGGTAAAAAGTGGGGATTCAACGGATCTTTCGCTTATCAGGAGTTCAGGTATGTCGTAACGTTTATTATCTACCTATAGGCGAGATCCGCGATATTAAAACCCGTCCGATCGTCGTGGTTCCAATAATTCGTTTTCTACTCCGATAGCCAAGATCCATTCGATATTTTATAATCTACCTATGTATCCTCTCTGCGACGCTATGTAGAAAGGGATAAGATGATAACATTCGACCTCCAGAATCCAGATTCTCCGATATGATTTGTCAAGTGAATTCTAAAGTCACCGTGCAGCATATACCCATATGTAAGAAATTCCCCTTATTTTTCGGACCAAATTCGCATGGAAAATCTATTGCGGTATCAAATATCCGCATACCAGACGAATCGTTATCTCCAATTTTAACGCTTGTTCAACAGCCTGACTTTGTATAATTTTTTTTTTTCTTAATAGCAACTACTGATAAAGCAATAAAAAATTTAGTCAGACTGTACAGTACAACTTATCTTTGACAACGACTACCTTCCTATACGTTTGCAGTAATTTTCAAACGATGTAGATATGCATGTAACCTATGTATTCGTTATCGATTAAAATGCGATAAAATTTTGCCCGTCGAATTACGTGAACGCTATATGTATATACGAACGTGCAAAATCATTCGGATGTATTGTTTCCGCGTTGATTTCTTAATGAATATATCGTATCGCAGGATCTGGATATCTTGCAAGTCTTCCAAGCGACTAGAATTCATGTTATAATCCTGTCGCATACCTACGTAAGTTCTCGATCCCCGATTAACGAATGTCTCGATATATTTTATCGTGCATTAGGTAGATCCGATAAAGCGATTTATCACAAAGTGTCCGAAAGCTTGTAAACAGTAGCTGATCACTGCTCGCGCTAGGTAAAATATATGCGTTTAACCGGTGCTCCTGTTGCCTCGCGTTATATACCCTGCCACCTTTAATCCTCGGTCCTCTTTTTCTCCAAGACCAATTTTACGATTATTTTATTCAGCCGGTCCTCTTCGGTACCGAATAATTTGTCGTCAAGTTGTCTCAGCCCGAGTCGAAGAACCTAAAACGCCGAAAAGGAGGCTCTATTTATGATGTGCGGGTACCATACGACCAATTTGTAGCCAACCCACGGCGCTAATGCGTTTTAAATGAATATGAGAATGAATTGATGTCTTGACGCCAGAACTACCGGGGAGCCCCTCTTATACGTGTTAGGATTCTGGATTAGGTGGGATTTCGAATGGTGAAATGAACGGATAAAGGTACAAGTGGGGATGGAGATGGAGATGGAGGTGGAGGTGGAGGCAAGGCTAAGGAACTGGTTTTTTAGTATCTCGATATTTGGAGGTCCTCGTCACGCTAACGTAACCAGGTTCTAGCTTAACGTAAGAAATAAGAAACGGGTCCGCGGGCGCCGGAGGCTGCGGAGGACCCAACCTGGAGGTGGAGTATATAAGAATACGAAGAAAGGAAGGCGAGAGGTCTGATCGTCTCTCACTTTTTATCCATTGTCACGCACACTTCCCTTGAGAGTCAGTCAGTCAGTCAGTCGCCGGCTTGAAACTCGTTCTTTAAATTCCGAGTTCTTTGATCGAGCTGAGGCTACGAGTACACAATACTTATGTCTTCCATTATACATTACGGAATTCCATCGACGGAAGTACCGGATTCCATTTTTCTTACTTTTTTTCAAATCGTTCCCTATTCTATTCGCGAACTGTGCAGAAGCCGAGGAAACGAGATGAAATTAACTACTCGCAATTCGAGAGAAACTGCAAACTGACAAGTCTACTTGCGATACCTACCTACTTCCGGTATAAATAGACAGATATTATAATGAAGTCAATTATCCTACGGTTAACCCGAATCAGTTAATCAAGTCGTTCGCCTCCGGTCTCTTGAACTTTTCCATATTTATATTCGGGTCAAAAAAATTGTCGTCAATTTAATTACCGGGCGTGATCGGTACCCCAGAGTTTATTAGTCAGCATACAAATTAGCATATAAATTGTACTATCTCCGAGATGCGCTGGACCGGGCGGGTTATGGTTCTGCATAATCCGTAACGCCGCTACCCGATAAAGCGCAGAGTCGCGCCAAAACGCAGTGCAAAGGGGGTCATCGCTGCGAGAATATATATATTTGATTATGCAACCGTTGCAGGACATCATATGCAAGCGGCATGTCCTTAAGGGAGATATTTCGAACCCCGAAAGGATCCGTGATGAAATATTTGATAGAATGGTAAGAGTCTGGTATCAAGATACGGATGCAAATATAAACGAAAGAAGCAAAGATTTCAATCGCGTTAATTAAGGATACAAAAATAAAACAATTCTTATCATTCAATTATATGCCGGGCCTGGGTCTCGGTCTCGGCCTTACCGCGTCAATTGTAATTGCCCATTACGAAGTCGCTCAGAGCTCGTAACTCCGTGCATAGCTGGGTATAACTTTGAGCTCAGTAAAGTTTAAACTGTAAATTGACGACTTGGCAAATCGCAAAGGCAACGCTCGTTCTGCATTACTTGCGAACATCGATGTTCTCCGACCTCTTTCGGACCAATTTCTCTGTTCCGCGATAGGGAAGAGCAGCTCCTAGCTTTTCGCAACTCTTAGCTGTTTCGGAGAATCTGATTTTTCTTTTCTTTCTGTTTTTCGCCAATTAAAATCGTCACTGATAATTAACCAGAATCCGAAAGTATGGTTCTTCTTTTTGTTTGATTCCTTCGACTAAAGACTCCTTGGCACTTGTCAATATGGCTAAGTAAGTAGAATATACGCGAAGGGTTTCCCGCGACTATAAGCGTGCAGTTGCATGGTAACTCGACAAGCGTTAAGTGGATATCGGCAGGCAGTAAACAGCTAACTGTAAGTTCAATAAAAATGCACTACGACCTCACCTACTCCATCGCTATATATTAAACATAGAGTAGCTCGAGCGCGAAGGTCGCTTAAGATGTTAAGAAACTTAGTGCGATTCTTTTTAGTCCATTCATTGCTCTTATCAACGACCGTGATCCCATTTCTTCGCAAGCCGTACATACACACAGCAGTTGCAGTCTTTTTTTTTCCTCTTTCTTTTTTCTCCTTCTTTTCTTTTTGCAAAATTTACGATATTTTTTAGAAAAACCTTGGAAAATTTTACAACGACAAATTTCATCCCACAAAAGTGCAGTTCTCGTTGATATTTCATTTATTTTTCTTTTCTTATGGAATTCTATCACTGCAGCTTTCCAACTTTTCTACCAATTACGGGATTTCTTTGATCCGGAGATGTACCGAGAATTTTATCCCACGGCAAAGAGTAGGTGGTATCAGCAGCAAAGAATTTCCCGAATTCTTTCAGCTCTATGGCATTTTTGCGGCCGTAGCTTCGAGCTCAGTTTAGACTTTAGAGCTCGGTATGGCGTCGGCAATCGTCGGCAAATTTTTCATTTATATGCAACTTGGAAAGTGTCGAAGTTCCCGGAGACCGCGATCAAAGACCAACTTTCTATTATGTCCTCTTTCCCGTTCGCGGAAAGTGGAATAATTTATGAACAGAAGGAACAATGAACTGATCCGTACCATATCTCGGGATATTGGTATACATCGTTTAGATCTTACTCTATCCTATGAGAAAAATTCGAATTAGAAACTTTTCGCTATCCGTATGCCTATGTATACATAAATTGGCGAAAATACAGCAACTGCAGCAACACGAAAAGCGCGTAGAGCGAAGATATCCTTTGTCGTTCGTAAACTCTAGTCTAGACTCTAGGCTTTGCTTATTTGAAAGTAATTAGCGACGCTGAGAAGCTATTCGCGCGGTAAATCGGTCTATGCCGCCGACTAGCGCTAAGGTTCAACGTTGCGGTTCGCGAAGCCTAGGAGCTTGCAGCTTGGTTGAATTCTCTTGGCTCGTAGTAGCCGTCAAAGGCGTCAACCTCCAAGGCACTCCTGAACCACGTGATACCGCACACATTACCGGAAGTAGATATGCTCTGTTTATTTATACAAGACCACGAAGATCGGCGAGGTTCAATTTTCGCTGGTATGAAAATCTGACTCAATTCAAGATCCTCGAAAGCTCCTTACAAGATTGAATCAATTTTATCACATTTACTTCTTCCTCGTATTTTTTTTTTTTTTTTCTTTTTTTTTTCTTTCTTCTTTTTTTCGCCACTTTCGTCCGCTCACGTTCACCGGCTATCATTCACCTTTTACTATTCACAGTTTACCATAATTCCGGTTCCGTTACGGCCTTACGGGTGGCTGCAGAAGCCGGTTACGTACCCCGTAGGAGTTACGTGGGTGTTATTACGCAAGAACGCGAGTACGAGGCCTGGTCTTCAGTGGACCGTTTTACTATAGAACGAGGCTATGAAATCTAGGAGATAATTCTCGCCTAGATAGTCGTAGGTATAGGATAGGTATGGGTGTGGGTATGGGTATGGGTATGGGAATAAGTAAAACTCTAAAAACTTTATCTTCAGTTTATCAGCAGGTAGGTAGATAGGCAGCAGGTATAGCGGTTCGCAAGAAGATGGAAAGAAGGCGTAACCTGGTTTATACCTAGTACCTCGCGTGTCTTCGAAGTTTTTTGAGTGACGTTCTCTTTCGAGAGTCGACTAAGTAAATTTATTCTATAAGTCAACAGCCATGGCGTGGATCTAGACTGGCCGACCGCTAGAGAGAAAGATGATTGATTAAAACGGTGAAAGAGTTGAATATGCGCGAGCGTAGAATATGTACCGTAAGACTTAGAATAACTAAAGAGAGAGAGAGAGCGAGGGACGAGAGGGATACAAAAAAAAAGGAAAAACTAAAAAAAAAAAAACTAGGAAAGAAACTGGTAAAATATTGCATTTTCATAGATAAGAGAAAGAGATATATGGCGAAGGGGGTCGACGAAGCCAGAACTGGTGCTTCGTCCCCTTCTAGCCTCACCTCAAAGCATGTTTATCGTGGCTTATATAAGCGTATAAAATTGTCCCGTGCTCCACATGCACATGGCTCTGGTTGGGAATATGCGAGTCTATATGATGGAAAGAAGCGTTTCTCAACCCGCGACTATAGACTAACATTACCTACATTATACACTTTACGATATGTACAAGGATTATAGGTGTAATCCGGGTTGAAGAGGATCCATTGAATAATCCACTGGGTATACAGAAATCGCTATTTCCTCTTATTTTTCCCTCATTTCTTCCTGGTTTTTGATTTCTTTTTTTTATATTACAGCTTCCTGTGCCTTTGCAGTATAATCGAGCAAAGAGACTCCTTCAACTTCTAAGACGTTGAAGAGTGAAACCCTGGCCGCGTCGTTGCATGCGAATCGTGGGCGGTTCAATAACGAAGGGAAGCTGAATCTCATTAGTTTTGTATGTGTATAACGTCTCTCTCCTTGTCCTCTTACCCGTAAACAAGATATTTATTCCTGGTATATAAACAGCTGACGAGATATCTGTGTGTATACGTATCTGGAACTGGAACGGGAACTGGAACTGGAACTGGGCTTTTTCAGAAGATTTTTTTTCAAAAACTGTATATGTAGGTATAAAATAACCACGATCATCCACGAGGCTCTGTTCTGTTAACTGCGGCACTTCGTTTAGTTAGCGGGACGATGATCACCATGTAACCTGATGAAATCTCGTCAGCGGTTATCAGCCATGAATTTTGAAGATCGTTTCCTTAGCGTGAGATAATTGAATGTCCCTTATTCATGAGTCGATGTGAAAATAGCTCCAACGTTCTCTCCTTGATTGCCTTCAAGTTCTAAAATAAAGTGTTTCACCGCGAAGATGATATCGGGAGCGACTATTTGAGCTCGTAATTTTTTCTCCTTTTTCACGTTGGTTAATACGAACGTCAAGATGTTTACTATTGGTTGGACTCGGTCCAAATCTTACTCGTAAGATTTCCATACACAGTATTCTAGTTCGTGGAATAAAAAAAAAATGAAAAAATAAAATAAAACGGAGAAGAAGAAGTAAAAGAACGTCGAAACCAAGGTAGGGGTGTTGCTCTTCGAGCCAGGGTAGCCTCCCCTTGTTACATCCACATCCGGGACGCCCGGCTTCTTCGATAAGATAAACCGACGGTGAACTAACGCAGCTTTTCCGTGAGTCAAAAAAAGGTGGGTAATCCTTGAAACTGTCCTCGATTTCGCGCTCCAGAAGCTCACTCAGTCTTGGTGATGATGCGCGCGGTTTAAAGTCTGCTTATACGATAAGTTCCCCCATAAAATTACAACCGTGAAATTACCCAGGCTGAGTGCAGAGCTAAAGATTTCTACTCTTCGCCGGGGATCAAGAGCGCGACTTCATATCTCAATTAGGTAGCTTTTTCCGATAAAGAATCAACACTACGGCTATTAATTCTTTCCAATATTCATTAACTGCGGTTTATCGGGCATTCATCATCTCGTTGGGATATTTCGAAGCTGAAGTTTGATCCGATGAATTAATGTACAGGAAGGATGACTCGATTTCGAAATTATTTTCACCATTTTCATTCGAATAAGAATTTTTACTTTATCATTTTTCTTACGGCTTTCAACGAAGTATAAGGTTTACTGTCGCGGTCTTGAGAAAGCAGAGGGTCCCGTCCCGGCAGTTCAAGGATTGTTTGTCCCGGAGCCACAATTCGTCCGTGTAAAGGCAAAACAAGTCGCTGCTGCTGCTGCTACTGCTGCAGGTATGAGATTCTAGCTGGAGAGAAATTTCCAAGAATTTCCTCCGAATCACATATTGCATCCTCGTTTCAGTTATTATTATTATTATCATTATTATTATTATTTTTCTTCTCTCTCTCTCCGACTCCTTTTCATTCTTCGGTCTGGAAATCCAATCCTTTCAAAAATACACTATATTTCCTAGATTGCTGAATGGGGTAATCAAACGGCGAGATTAACCACCACCACGAATCCTTCTTAGATCGATAAATGTATACGTATAGGTTACCTAGGCACACGAATGCATACAAAACGAAAGAAAACGAAAAAGGAATGGCTAACATAAGTCGAATATCTCTCCCGAGATTTTTCCACGTTTCATTCGCAAAAATGAGAGCCCCTGTCTACGCGGACAAGCGAATGACTGTGGGCGAGCACGTGACCGGAAAACTAACCAACTTGCGCCTCTTTATTCAGGTCTTCCACGCGCGTAAATGACTTCGAAACTCTGCGTCTCACAGCCTCAGGGAACCTTCGGCTTGAACTGGACCCATGACCAGTGCAGATAGAGCATTGTCTTCACATAATTATCTTTCGAGAAAAAAAAAAGGCATCGAACTGTTCCCGGGCGTAGCTATAGCAGGTATACACATGGTGAAAAATAAATATCCACATGGGAAAAACAAAAACAGAATAAAATTCCTACGTTATGGGAATCTTCGGTGAAAATATTTTATATACTCAGGGGGTAGCAGAGTTAAACCTTCGAATACGGATAGGAGCAGGTTTGAAATGTTATTAAGTTATACGTTATGGAAAAGAGATGAAAAAAATTTTACTGCCAATTTTTTGGATACATTTTTTAATCCATTTCAACTCTGTACTATGAAAGATGAAAAATTTTGTGAAAGAATAGGTTACAAGTGACTGCAGTCTTAGGAAAGAGTTTCCTCCGGAAGTTATACAGATAATTTGAACGAGACGAGGTAAAGAAGAAAAAAAAAGAAGAAAAAAAAAATGCTCATCCCCTTGGAAAAATAAAGTAAGACGAGGTGTATTATACACCCCATGAGACCGTCGAAGGGTTTAAACGCGGTTAACTTTCTTCTGTACCTATCACATATTATTATCGTTTACCGACCCATTTACCGCCGATAAAAGTCGCCCTGTAATTTTCTTCTCGGTATATAATAACACGTAAAAAAGAGAGAGAGAGAGAGAGAGAGGGGAGGGATGCGGATTGGTCCATGGAGTCGACCTGCACCTCCTGTTCCTGCGGATGTCTCTCGAGCGACAACGACTACTTTTTAAAGCCCATTAGTCTAGACGGTAAGCGAGGGTCGTCGGGAGGTGCGTGAGACAGATGGACAATTATCCGACGCCGGAGTAGACGCCGGGGTTGGTTTATTATATATCATCCTTAGCGAAGACCCCGCGCACTCTTGCGTACATACAGTTTTTATTTTTCTTCATTTTTCATTTCATTTTTTATACCTAGGTATGCATTTCGATTCACAAAGTTTGATATATATGTATGCGTATGTATATATGTATATGTTTTTTTTTTTTTTCTTGTTTCTTATTTCATTTCTTACTTCCCTTCAAAGTTACCTCTTTAGAAATTTTGAATTACGAGGTCTTTCACTACCAGGCCAGAGAACACTCGACACTCGAGTACCTCCGATCTCTAAAATCCCCCGCAGCCGGGATCACTGACCTCCTATCCCATTCGAGACAATACCTAGGCGTTCGATGTTCGATAACGTACAGATAGGAAGGTGGAGGATATGGAGAGGTGAATATATCGAGGCCGTTCGATATCTCGTTTTCTATATCACTCTGTATCGCCGTTGTACCATCTAATCTAAAGGCCACACTCTCCACGCTGGTTGGACAGATACTTTTTCTCTCAACACGTAGGTAGGTATAAACCTCTTCTCTATTTCTCTCTCTCTCTCTCTCTCTCTCTAGTATTTTTCTCTTCCCTCTGGAAAAACTCCTCCTACGTAGAAAGAATCCGAAGGAAACAGAGTCGCCGCCGCGACGAGATTAGAGGATCGTTCAGCCTCGGACGTTCGATTGATTCTCTCACTTTATTTCGCTAGCTCGGCCACTATAGCCGGCTCTATTCTATCGGCTTTGAAAAGTCAATCGCTACGAAATCTTCTCTATAGATTCGAGCCGGAAAATATAGATCTAAAGTCTCGTAGGTTTCCGGCTAGCTCGCGTATTGCACTTCTGTATGTCGTATAATATTGTCGTAGGTGCGCGGCAAACCTCGACGAATTCCTACTCCGACACGTACCTTAAAGTACCTTAATGGTATATCTCCACTGTAATAAAGTAAACCGATTTCCCCATTATGAATAAATATTCACTTTTCACAAAGAAATTCCTTTGTTCATGGTATAAAAAGAAGAAAATTCTAGGAGTACGTAATGCAGTTTTTCGAATGCTTCTTTTACTCCTATCTCTATACGGGCTAGACATTTCATATGACATGTGTCTACTGTGGTAGATGGAAAAATTGCTGGCTTGCGCTTAGCGCGAGAAAATTTTAATTTTAATTACGTCTCGGGTTTGAGGTCGCACCCTTAGCTCACAGGTCGATAACTTTTTTACTTCCTCTTTTCATTTCTCGGATTCACTAGGACGCCGGGAGATGAAACTCGCATTTCTACGAACTGAGACAGCCCGGGTTCACTGCTATACGTATGTACCTAGTCGTCGAGGTGGAGGAGTGAAAAGTAGTAACTCTCAATGCCTGCCAGTGAATTACGTCTACCTACCTACCTACACGTCGTCTCGTCTTGATTAGAAAACCTCTCTCACCTCTCTCAACAGTTTGGGATTATTTTAGCCAAAAATTTCCTGACTGTGTTCAATATTTCTTGAATAAAGTATCAATCAGCAAGTGAACTGAAGTGAAAATAGAAAGCCAAAAATCCGTGAATTATTGAATTTCTAAAGATAACAACTCGAGTGTTTCATTCTTTTTTCTATCTCTCTCGCTCTCTCCTTGATTGAGAAATTGGAACAATTACCTATCACGATCCCGTTTTAGATACTCAAAATAATTACGGTTCGGTCTGTTTTACCTAAATCGAAATTCATCGGCTCGGACGCGTGTATATTTATACGTAAATTCATATTAATAGAGACGAATCGTCCAGCGAACAGGACGTAGAGTATAGGTACATAGGATACAACACGACTGACACGGTCTCTACGAAATGCATTTTTAATTCACACGCCACAGCTAGTCGGAAATTGTTTGATCAGCTTTTGACCACTACTGCTGTAGATACTGCTTGCTCGTTGCAGATTTATACCTACGCTAATATATGTGTGTAGAGAGTACATATGCAGATATTCAGGTACATAAACGTGTAGGTACCTACATACATCACACGTAGTATTGGGTAAAGGCACCTGGTTATATGCAAACATGTAGGTATATACGTATGTGCGAATGCTAGTGTCAGTCGAATTGTAAAAGTATTGATGACGTGTTGATTTTTGCCGATTTATCAAAGGCCAATAATTTTGTCTATTTTTTTTTTTTTTTTTTTTCTCCCCCTATTTTTCCGAGGGAAGAAATTATTGATGAAAAAAAATGATTCAATCAGGAAGAGAAAAAAAAAGAGAAAAAAAAATCTGAAAACCTTTTTTGTTACGTAAAGAATTCATTCCGGATATTCGTACTCTGTGAATGTTTCGGCTTCATTGTTAGAAAGCCAAGGAATGGTTCTTGAAACGAATTGAATTGAATTGAATTGAATCGAATCGAATCTCAAGGATTACAATAAGCAATAGCCAGACAATAAGCGATATTCTATATATGAGAATAATGACGATAAAAAAGTAAAAAAGCACGTAGAATTTACTCGCGAATTGAGTGTTGGCAGTCATCTAACGTTGAGAGATCACGTGAAAGTGTGAAAGTGATTTGTTCGAGCTGAGAAAAATGAAGGAGAAGAAGAAGAAGAAGAAGAAGCTGGAAAAAAAATCTATTTCTTATATAGCGACGAGTGAAAGTTTACTCATAGCAAAAAACCGTGTAAACGTCGTTCGATCAGGAATGAAACTTTATATTTTTCGGTCAGTTATTATCCCTCTGCGCTGCACTCGCCGGTTTAATTGTTAACGCGTTTAATTCGCATGGGTGTTCGAGCAAGCGAACGAGGGAAGAGGGGACGTTCAGAATAATTAGTTTGAATTCATTTTTCGGCTCGAAAAATGTAAATAAATGAAACCCGTCGGAATTTTAGCCGGTGCAACGAATGATCGTATATAATGTGTACGTAGAAAATCACTCGGATTTTTGTCGTTTAGATGGAATACACGAAGTACCAGCAATCCGACCATTTCTGATTACTTATTCAAGGATGATTTGAAATTTAAATTTTAAAAAATTGATAATATCAATCCTCTGCATAATAGGATCGGATCACGAGAGTAACAGAAGCGATTAGCAGTCGGCGACGATTGGTGAAGTTCGTCGTCATCCCATCGCGTTTATTAGCCTCCGGAAGTTTCTGGGTTACTACTCCTCAGGTTTATACAACAAAAGTATAAAATTTAACTGGGCCACGAAATGGGAGACTCTCCTCTTCTGCCTCCTCCTTCTATCCGTCTTCTTCTTC
Source organism: Rhogogaster chlorosoma (assembly GCA_944452935.1). Taxonomy (NCBI): domain Eukaryota; kingdom Metazoa; phylum Arthropoda; class Insecta; order Hymenoptera; family Tenthredinidae; genus Rhogogaster; species Rhogogaster chlorosoma. The sequence goes on along the minus strand of OX101800.1, from coordinate 23,126,039 downwards.
TTCTTCGTTTTTTTCTTATTTTCCTCTATCAGAACTACTGTTGAATTCCAACGCGCCCCAGAGCGCTCTAGTCTGTAATAACTATCAGTCGATAATCACGATAAGCGAAGCAACAGTTGGATCGAAAAAACGTCGACCAACAAGTAGGAAAGAAATGCCTTGGGTAAATTGGAACGAAAAACGAAAGAAGAACCACCGAAAAGAAAAAAAAAAAAAACTGCCTTTCTTTATCGTCGTCCGTTGCTCATGATTCACGCGATCATTTAATTCCGGCGAATTTACATCTTATTTTCTCTGCTTCATCTTTCACTTCTTCTTCTTCTTCGTCTTCTTCTTCTTCTTCTTCTTCTTTTTCTTCCTCTCGGGATAAGAGAGAATAAGAGAGACGATAAGAGGCTTGCGGTGGCCTGAGGTTATTACACATTTGGCTCTTCGTCGCGTCGACGTATCTCATTCGGTAAAGCGTGCCAAACCCATTTTCATTCATTTCCCAAGTTTCGGCGGCAGAAAATCTCCTCGAAATAGACTTAGCGTGGAATCTTATACGGCAAAACAGAGCGCGGTGTAATAGCGAGCGAGAATCTGTTCTCCTCTTTGCGTTAAGCTGATCGTTACTCGCCCCTTGGCGTCAAAGCTGCCCGTTATTCTACCCCCGTACTATATAACCAACCCCGTTTTCTAATTTCTAAGTCCTGCAGGTTGCGCAGGTGGAAAATGTGAAGAAAACTTTTAAAAATTCCTCACCTCCCTCCCCATCTTATATAATAATGATTTTCATCTATTATAACAAAAAACTCGTGGGGAACGAACTCATCCCTGATCCCCTAATTTCCCTCGAGTTTCTTTAGAAATAACAAAAGAAAAAAGAAAAAGACGAAATTTTTTCAAGGCTGGCGAATCCGTCCTTCTCCCTAATTTATATTATTCCAAATATATGGACTATGTATTATGTGTATGTAGAAGTTTTATATAGGTATATATATATATATATATATAAATATATATCTAGCCCGTAAGGAACTCGCATTAGTATACCCAAACCCGTTGGCTGCAAAGCTAGGGGTAGGTATAACCGACGACGCAACGCGACTCGACTGCGAGAGGGAAAGAGAGAGCGGGAGCGGGAGCAAGACGGCTATTTCCGGGTCCAAGTGGTAAAGAGAGAGAGATAGAAAGAGAGGAAATTGGAGAGAGATGAATAGAGAGCCAGTGCGGCCAGGAGAAGGACGAAACCATCATACTTCCGACACGTGGGAGAGAGAGGCCGCGAGTCTGGCGGGAAAAATCAATAGCGGTGAGCCAGCGAACCCAACCCTCACCCTCACCCTCGCCCTCATCCTCGTCCTCGACTCTTCTACCCCCGGACCTCTCGCTCTCTGCACCCCCGTTCACGGGGTCGAACTGAAACCCGCGCGCCCGCTGCCACCTACGTAGGCCACCCGCGACACCCACGACCTCCGTCGTTGTCGCCGACTACGACGACGCCCCCCAACGTCAATCTGACGAAACCAAAGATCCCTCGTCGACGCTACGGTCGATCGAAATTAACCCAGGTATGCGTGTAGGGATAACCCGCTATTTCACCTCAGGCTGTTGCGGAGATATGAACAAGTTTCAGACTCCTGTGGAAGATACCAAGGTCACGATGACTGAGAAGGATCCCCTCGACTAGGCATACGGATACTGTATCCCATAATTTAAGTAAATACCCTCCAGGAACGGGAGAGACTAAAGGGAAGATTTATTTTTCTAAAATCAAATTGTCACGGAGACATTTTCCGATTCAAGGTAGGTATATTTCGGTATGGAAATTGTAGAGAAAGATTCAATTCTGACAACTATAGAAAAGGAACCAGAATTGTCGGTCGATTGGCGGCAGGGGTGAAAATTGAATGTATAGCTTTCTGATATTACGTCTAATAGCTTACGTCGATTGAATACACAAATTTCTCTGAATTTATATACACACTGTACGGCATGTATATCAGGGGATTTCCCGAAGGGGATTTATTTCTGTTAAATAGCTTGTTAACGTGATTGAAACCTCGGCACGTTCGTATAATACGCGCTATATACCGGGTCTTAAAACTCGCGGTAAAATTTGAATACAATGTGCCGCCCCCGAGTTCTTATAGAACCGGGGGTATCGTTAAGTGGGTTAAAATGGTAATTTGTTTGAAATTAGACAAGCCTATCTAGGATCTTTCGCTCCTAGTATATACACATGGATGTAATACATCTGTGTATTATTATTATACCTGTATACCCATGCCCGTGTAGATAACGCGGGTATGGCGTCTAGTAGGCTACAACTTCCGTTCGCCGGATCTCGTTCCCGGATTTCTATATGCATATGGACAGAAATTCCGACCGCCACCGCCAGTTTATGACGATAGTTGTAGCAGCGGCTGCAGTGTCAGAAGTCAGTTCATCGATAGAAATAATTTCAACTGTCAAGCCACGACCAGGACAATGGACGTTTCGTGTTTCGCGGACGTATCGCCTTGCGGAACTGCGGTCACAACGATTTAAACAGATGACGCAATCTTGGGATTTAAACGAGCCAGTTTTGACCAAGAATTATAAGAAGGTAGCGAAAAATGAACTCGCCATTCGTCAACGAGCTTTCTTGAAAGAAAAGAAAATATTCGAAAAATTCTATACGATGAAAGGATCGGTTAATGATCTTAGATAATCGTTGGCTGTTTCGATTTTCGGATACGGATAATAACGAGGTTTGTATCCGATTAAAAACGATTTGTGAGACCTGAGATATAGTGAGAATAATTATCCGCGTAAACGACGTGTATGTACGTACGTATGGTTACGTATGTATCTAATACGCGTGTGGGCCGAAGCGGTGTTGACACAATGAGCATAATGCGGTTTATAGCCTGTATAGTTTATACGTAGCAACGAGTCACTGATAATCAGATGTAATTAATGTCGCACGTAGCACGCGCATGTTACAATATTCCATGTATGCGTATCTGTGTGCAGTGTACGTCATGCGATAAGAACCGCGTGAATTGAACGTATGAATCGCACCTTATACCACCCGGTTCTGACACTAATAGAGACTATCTTCGGCGTTCTTTTTGCCCCTTAATACCTTCTCGCTTCTTCTCTAAGGCCAATATAGAAACTATGACCGCACGAACACCACGCGATCTTCGAGTTGTCTGGAAATAACATTTTTTTCTTCAGAAACAACGAGTAAAAAATAAATAAAAAAAAAGAACTCCCGATCGTATATCTCAAGATTTCAACCCCGAACTTTTTCCCTCGATAAAATATACCTGCACATTTTTTATATTTTCAATTCCGCTGATTCCTATACGTATAGCTGTACACACATACCCTCCGATTCTGAATTAATGCAGCCAGGGTATAACCGTGGCTACCTACACCCGTCCAGACCCATCGTTGTTGAGTTGGTACAAGCCCCGAGCTTAATCCGGGCCGCGAGCAAACGGTTGAAAGTTCATAAAAACGGAGTTTAAATCCGTAACCCGAAAATACGGGCGTAGATTTAGCATTTATATACATTAACGATGATTTACGTCAGTCTATGTGGTCAAAGTACGCTCCCGGCGTTCATGACGCGGTTCGTGGTTTAGCGGACCTTCTATGGCCCAGGTTCTACCAGACGCACGCCCACGCAGATATTTGAATATAAGATGTAAAGAGAAATGTTAGAACTTTATTAAATATTGTTAAAAACGAGATACCCACTTACGATCAATGATCCCGTAAACTAGTTCGGTTATGGCCTGACTAAAATCCCGTACCTATATATTTCTCGTGATAAATCAATGAATTTTTCATTACCGTAAACGAGGCATTAAACTCCTGTCATTTACCCGACAGTTAGGTAAACCCTGACAAAATGAGGCCTCGCGAGTGATTTTGACGAACAGTAATTATACCGGAAATATTATTAATCACTGAGATTAAAATCGTTAGGGGAATGTGAATTCGGCGAAAAAGTGCGATAACTTGATAAATAAAAATAACATAACTTTGCGACCGTTTCCAATCGCTTATTGGAGCTTTTTAATTAAACCAATCAAGCGCACGATTACTTACTTATGATAATATATGCGAGGACGATTAACGGAACATATTAGACAATATTCATTATCATGTCAATCGTAGGTGTACCTCGTGGGGAACCATCCAAGGCATGTAACTCTATCTACTGACTACCTAGGCTGACCTAACTTAACCAAACTAAACCAAACGCTGTAGTGTGATAGGGATGGAACTTGTGCAGCTATAGGGGAGCTTGCAGCCTAAAGAGGAAGGCTGCTTTGTCTCTCCCGTAAACCAAACTCCATTCGTTCGGAATTCCCGCATCTCTATGCACGAGTATGTTTGCTTGTGTGTGTGGGGGGGGTGGTATGTGTTTGTTTGTTTGCTTGTACCTTCGCGTTTGTGTTTGCGTTTGTGTAGACTTGATGGTTGCGGAGGTATTTCCCTGAGCATTACACACAGAATCGTCAGAAACCAACGAGCTTAAATATACATATGTATATGTTTATATGCATGTAAATTTGAACACGAACATGTAGTGTCTTTTCTTTTTTTTTTTTTTTATTTAACATTTTTTTTCATTTTGAGTATAGTGGGAAAAAAATCACGCCTGCATAAACCAGGATTAACATTCTGAGAGGGAGGCAAAGAATGGGGGGTTTTGAAAATCCGTAAGAAATCGCGGAGTCCGTATGTTATAGTCCTGGAAATGATTTAGTGCAGATATATCAACGGGGGAAGCGAATCTTTATACGAGGGTAAGCATATCGCGAGATATCTATGTGCGGGGGAGGATTGAAAGTATGAAAACAATGGCTGCGCGCGCTGTTAATACCAGGCCTATCGGTACTAATCGATTGGTAACCGATATATCTCGACTGACAACAGCGGATTTATAACCGCGAGGACGAGGAACTAGAACGCTAAGCCTATTCGAGTCTCGGTAGATCATAAGCTGTAAGCCGAGTATTGAGAGAAAGAGGAAATCTCTGAATCATCATCGTCGAGTTTTCAAATTTGACGAAAAGAAAAACGGGAAATAAATAGAAACAGACGATGCACCGACACGTGTAGCAAGCACATCAAGTATGAAAATGCGGAAAAAGTCTATACGGTATAAAGTTGCCTATGGGAATGATAATCCGTGACTTTATCAACTCCCCGAGTTTTCTAGTTTCTAGTTCTTACTTAGTTCCCTATACTAGTTAGATAGAATGCGGAGGTGATACTTGCTATGTGATAAGTTTATCATACTCGTTACAACGCACCGTTTGACCACGTGTCTATAAATACTTATGATATAATTGCCCGAGGGTTGAAAGTTAAATGCCTTATACACGTGCGTCGGAGCAAATGCCTTATGGAAAGGCGTCGATAAAATACAACCCTTAACTCCTCACGTGGACGCGTATATATATACAGGCTCGTATATATGGGATCAGGATGAGAAGAAGGAAGAGTAAGAGAGGAGTAGTCCTATCGATCCTTCGAGAGGCCAAGGAGTAGAGGGTTTGTGCGAGAGCGGTTGCTTGCAATATCTCACTATGGTAAACAAGTCACGGTATCTGGTTGGGCGGTGGGTAAAAGCGGGTGAAAGTCAGGGTAGCAGGAATATTTGCCCTACCATTACGTTACGCGTACATACATCCCCCATTCCCGATCCCAGATCCCCCGGTTAAACCCCCTTCTTTGGGCCCTCTCCGTATCTTTCTCATCCTCCGCTTTGTTGCCTGTCCGAACAGAAAATAGAAGAAAAAAGAAAAAAAACGAAAAAAGAAAAAAAAGACTCACGTCGGCCAAGGGAGTCTCGGGTTACGTCGTCGTCGGTACCCTCGCGCGGACCCACGCGAAGTAATAACAAACCCCAACTATAGGTATACATTTTTGCGAGGAACCTCGTCGAAAAAGATTGAGAAAAAAATGTATAAGCAGAGAATAATCTTACGTCGATATATTTGTCTATTATATGTATATATGGACGTAAAGAAAACGCGGCTAGAATCAACGGATGTAGAACAGATTTTACGATTACGTATCGATACGCTGCAATGATTCTTGACCTTTTTTCGTTCGTCCCTTTTTACTCCTGGGTACAGAGTACGTACTTCCTGGGGGAGTAGGCAGACACCGAAGCTCGGTTAAATTGTAGTTTTAAGTCCTCTCTAAATCACGGAAAACTGCAGTACAGAATTAAAGGATACGCGCCGAGTCAAGTTAGAGCTGTTCTTCTTCTCTCCAGGGAGGGAAAAATGAATGTTGCACCGTTTCTAATTAGACGTTTTTATGCAAGAGATTCTTACCGAGGTCTCAGAGACCTTCTTGTCTCGTCTTATATACGAGATTCTTAGTTCTAAATTACGAGAAGCGATTTAGGTCCGTTGTACATATACCTATACGAAGCTACGTACACGTATCTGCTTCTCTACCGCCACGACATCTGTTCTTACATGCTATATGCATAATATATATACCTATATACACCCGCTGAAAAACATTACGGCTTTTAAAACGTCCAGGACCGAATTAGAGTTGATATTTACGCGGGAATGAAAAGCTCTATATCTCGCGTTTATGCCTTACATACTCATGCAGGAGAAGAATTTCTCCCTTTGAACTAAAAAGCCTATATTACACAACAGCTCGTTGAATAGTTCGCGGATTTTCACCGCGGTATTCTACTGCTATACTACATAGTCGTTAATATTAATAATTGGTCGAAATAACCGTTGTTCTTTGCCAGTAAACACGGACAAGGAAGAGGAGAAAAAAAATTCTTACTCAATTTATTAGACTACACAGTCTTTTTATTGAGGGGTATATGCATCGCCCCACGACACACCGTCCACATATAGGGCAGTGGCTGTAATTCAAGAACGCGGAAATTACGTATTTGCGAATTTAACGGGGATCATGATTTATCCCTTACGCTCTGAATATAATTTTAGGTAAAGTTTGACCGCATCAAACAATACTCCATCACTATTCCGGCTGACTGGATGTATGTCTTGTTTGTGTTTCTTCGCCTTGATCTTAGACTAGTGTTTTATCGAGTGGTTGTATTCCTAGATTCCTAGTAAAATATCGCTGGGCGAAGACCGAGAAGACAAAAGGGGACAGATGTCCCGTCTTGAATTTATTGGTAAAAAAAAACAAAAAGAAATAATAATTCTTTTTACTTTTGCGGTGAAGAAGAATAAAAAAAAAAAGTTAAAAGAAGAAGAAGAAGAAGAAGAAGAAGAAAAGAATGGAAAAGTGGGAATGAGGGAATCGTTTCATCGTCTGAAAACGAAGATCTTTAATTCCATTCTCGGTAAACTGGGGTAAAACCAATCGAATGAAAATTGAAATCATTTCACATCCCCCTCTCGGTTTGCGTTAATTAAAAGATTCGACGTATACCACCGGTCATAACATCCGCGAACAGAGAATTATAGACACCGGCATGGCCATAGCCGACTCTATTCGATGTATAGGTACACGAGCCATCGAACTAGCTACCTACTGCACAGGCACACATAGCTATTGTAAACGTGGCAATAACCGGGATAGGTATTCACGCACGTTCGCTCATCCACCACTCACGCGTGTTTGTAAACCCATATAGTATACGGCTATGCACCGAGGTGTGATCACTATGCAGTGTGCACAGTGTCCGTCATATTGATTGGCTCGCTCAGTATTACGTAATGTCATTAACACGTCGCTTACACATGCGCCTATCCCTGTGCTCCCTCTCCCTGGCACCAACTCATCCTCATCCTCATCCCCGTTCCCTGACCCCCTTTCCATCTCTGCCAGCTCGCCAGGTACCAATACATATGCAATCTATAGGTGTAGGTGTAATACGCGAAACCTATGTATTTATCTATATCTATATCTATCTATACCTGTAGATGTGTGTGTGTATCTGATAGGTAAATGTGTACTGATTCACGACGCATCGCCCTGCCTGTAGCTTGCCATACCGACTCCGTTAGTATAAGCCAAAAGCAAATGCGTTTGACGGGAGGATGATGCATCGGGTATAATACTAGGTAGCAGGTTATGAAGTGAGGACTGCAGGGGTCCTGTACTATAATCGGGAGAATCGGTAGGAAATTCGTATTGTTTAGAGGTGTATATAAGGCATGATGATTTTTATGGATTCATAAATTACGGTGCTCATAGAGCTTTGAAGAGGCGAGGAGGTCTGTGTGCATTATATTGCAGACGATGAGAAACTGCGGAGGATTTCTCAATAAAATAAAGCACTTCCGGTAATTGAGTGAATTCCTGATGGTATACTAGGTTCTCATTTATACGATGAGGAGATTCGGTTCGGATGAAGTAACCGCGGCTAGATGTGGAGAGGAAAATAGATAGTTGGAGAGGGAACGAACTGGTATTACCGTGGCTCACCAGAAACTCGAGGATAACTAGTAACACCCGCGTATATATATTTTTAGGCGATGTCGACTGCGCGATTTCATCTTAACGGACGATCACGGTATAACGTCGTCACATCAACTTGCCGAAAGAAGAAATGCCCAGTTGTATATAACTATGTATTAATTACGTTTCTCAAATCAAAACTCTTCACGGAAGGTCAAGCTTTCATATTTAATCCAAGACGATATAGGATTAAACGCGTTATTGATTACTACGATCGATCGTACCGCGACCCAATTTTCGTATCTAATCTAAGGTATTCGAAATTTCTTCTCTACCACGATGGTAAAACACTACGGAAAGTATCGCCTTCCATTTCTTCATATTTTCCTGCTATTTCTTATTCTGAGGTATATTTTGAGTTTAATTTTGAACCTGGGTCTCCCCCGTCGACTAGCGTGGTCGCGTGGTATCCTCGCGTAAAATCTATTGTTGGCTGCGTGGGCGGCGTGTATTTTCGCATGCTTTTATTAACCACCACAGTGTGTATAGAAATTTATGTAGACGTGTGGGAATTCGGGGATAAGAAGAGAAGAAGAAGAAGAAGAAGAAGAAGAATCTTGATTCGCGCGTGTGTCACGGACTGAGGGGATTTACTCAACAAGTGTCGGGAGGAGAAGGTCCGCAGCTTCGACCCGTGCCTCAGGGAGAAGAACCCCACCAACGGAGAACCCAGGGGCCAAGGGCTGATGCGGTCAGCCAGATACCAAGGAATTACCACGCAGCCATAACACCAATTGTAACAATATAATCCCAGGACGATATAGTATATCTCATTCTTTAATTCTTTGCCTACTAATTATACAAGGCCCAATGATGAATCGCAAAATTTCAATAAATTTTTCCTGGTCTTTCCTGACTCGATTTTCATTGCGTAATTTCGGAGCTTATCCATCTTTTTACTTTACATAGCAAGGTGGTGGAAAAAAAGTGAAGATAATTGAGTGAAATGAAGGATAAAATAATTTGGAAATTTTCGGAAGACTGTTCCATCTGTTTTTTGACGGTTCATATATCGAGGTCGCGTGGTTGCTAAAAATGGAAACTCCTATTCTTGGGCGCCCTAATGCATGGCTAAATGAGAATCTCAACCAAGATATAATAATAAATCTGCATTTTCTGGGCCGACTGTACAGGAAGAAGGCAAAAAGTCCTCAAGACTATGCCGTTGGCCGTGCACCGGGTAGCCTGGCCAAGAGGGAGAGAATGGGCGAAAGACAAAGGGAAATAAGACGAAAGTAGACGAAGGAGCGAAAAAGAGAAAAAGAAAGAGAGAGAGAGGGATGGGGTGAAAAGACAATAAAAAAAACCGCAAGCTCAAGACAAGGCGATGGCAGGATTTGTTTCAAGAACACTATACACGTATCTATTGCAAGAGAAGGAGAGAAGGGGATAAAGCGAGAAAAAGAGAGCGAGAGGGACTGGAGTTTGACTTCGGAGTAATTTTCCCTGGTCCATAACCCGGCCTAACAATAAGGGGATCGGTTGAATAAAACGGATGAATTTCTTGGTCTGGAAAAGTTAATGCATCAACATTTGAGTTGAACTTTACAGAACCCATGAGTCTGATGTTTTCCCGATAGTGTATGTACACACGCTGTAGGTATATCATACCAGCGCCTGTATAATGGAAGCAGGAAATGCCCTGCTGCGTAAAGTGACTGCAGTTGCATCCGACGATGAAGATATTATGAGAGAAAGAGAAGAAGAATAAAAGAGAACGAATACACGATGCGATAACGAGTGAAAGCATATAATCATTCGTGGCTCAGTGGAGAGCGAATAAGCTGTAGGGTGTTTTAGCGATAAGAATCTCTATCTGGTGCTGAGGTTTGCGCACAAGGAATCTCTAACAATTAACGATCTGGAAATGATCGTCGACTGATGTGAAATAAAGACTCTTTCTTCTTACCCCAGGGTATCGCGTCTCTATATATATCAATCTCTCTTCTCTCTCCAAGAAAGAATATAGAGAATATCACGTACCCGGTATTATACCTACAGTTCGAATTCTAATATTAACTCAATTCGCGGATATAATAAACGCGATTGAAAATGTGAAATGTAAAATACGGAACCAGCCTAAGCGATTGATCCTTCGACTCGACGTTTTCTCTCAAAAAAAAAACGAAAGCACTTCACGGTTGAACATCTTTTTGAAGAAATTATAAGGTGGTTTAACTTTCAGAGCCTCTTTATGCTGGAAAAAAAAAAAAAAAAACTTGCCCTAAGCTGGACCACATCTTCGGGGTCAAAGAATGGACTGAGTCTGACTCTGCCGTTATTCCTGAATGGCTTCGACCCAAAGTGTTGGAATTGGGCTGAAATTGGTCGATTCCACTATGTTTCGAAAGATCGCTAGATCCGAGTTTCGAACCTCGTCCATCTTCGTCGACTTTACCCTATAACTGGGGTAGGTACATACTGACACTAGGCGATATTCCATCGATCCATAGTAACTGAAGTGAAAATATGAGAACGGTGAGGATAAAAATTGTCTGAATTCCATTCGAATTCGTTCATTCGTAACCCTGCGTACAGACACACGTGTCTACGTATAGAAGTATAGGTCGGTATAAATACGATGGAATATTAATGGTGCGTAAATCTTTGTTCTACACCCCGTTTTTAAGGCCACTACCACCGGCATTAGTTTCCTGTCGGGGTACCGGGCAGGGGCTAATTACTTAACATGTAGCGGGCAAACAGCGCCGCTTTATTGGTTCAGTGCCGTATGAATTTATGATACGTGTATTAGCTACCCACGGCTCCTGCGCGCACCTATATAACATCCAGACCTATGTATACCTGGACATAGGTGTGTATGTATAAAATACATTCACAGACGCGGGGGCTGTTCAAAGTTATAGTTAACGTCTTATTGGACGGTTTTACCGTTCCTCCTTATTACTATATGGTATATTATACAAGACGACAAAGCGTGTCGAATAGCTAGGTGTATTATACACATATATGAAACGAGGAATGGTAAGTAACCGGCACTGAAATTAGGTATACGCGTACCTGAGTTCAATTTCGACTATTGTACTCATACTCCGTGTGTATAGCCATGCATGTACTACGAGTACATACCTCCGTAGGTTTATGTGTATAGGAACTTATTATACGCGACATCGCGTGACCATGCCCTAGGCGTGCGGAAGTCTTTGAATCGCCGCTGTGCGGGCGAAACGAAACGAGGCAAACGGCGAAGAAAACATAAAGGCCTAGTGAAATTTACCTACAATCAGATCTGTCCAGCTACTATAAAGTTTTTCATGAAAATACATTTTTTTTTTTAACAATAATCATAATAATAATATTACTAATTTCATTTTAACGTGCGAATTGGAAGGACAGAGTCTGGATTTTCAGGATGCACGATGAAACGAGGATATCTCTTGAATCACCGGTGATAACTATCTATGAGATAGCTAAAATAGACCAATTGTCAACACGTGGTTAAGCACGACTATCTAAATTAGAATCAGGATCCTACAATCGCGTTGTCGGACCTCGGTATGGTTATATGTTATTTCTATACGTGTGTATCATCGCTGTGAACACGCGGATGTACGCAATGAGGCATGCGTAAAGTCGACAAACTTCTCCACACCAATTTTACCCCCAAACTAAAGTGAATTCGAATGACCGAAGGTCAGGAAATTCGGACTTCATTGACCCGGTGTGCAAATCTTTCATCTGGACCACGAAATTTATCCGATTTGAGATTGTTATGATTTCCATTCAAGTCACACTTTTTCATAGATATATGTACATAATTCTCACTTCTGTATATTATTATACTGAACTCATGAAAGTCCGTAAATGATCGCTGTTCAAAAAATGACCAATTATTTGAAAAGTATAAAAATGTTTTTTATAGAATGACAATTAAGAAACCCATTGGATTTAGAAATTCGAGTGGAAGTAATCCAACTTCGACGAATGTGGTTGAGAAAAATGAGTAATAAATCAGTGAATAAGAAATCGCGGCGTGTGATCGAACGCGATGGAATTCCCAAGCCTTGTAGAGATATCTAATATAGAAATTCGATACCCCTGTTACCCGTTCGTGAACGTATAGGGGATATTGGTAGCACAGAGTTATAGGCCAGGCCGATCACGTATGTGAATAATAATTGTATAGGTACGTACTGCCTATAGGTATAGAGAAATCTCGATAGACGAACGCGTGAGAAGAAGCAATTGAAATTTTTCTTTTTTTCGTTTCCTGTTATTCACTCCCGGTTGTCATTTAGTTCTCAAAAAAGGAACTATGGAACACGTGTTTCCTGTAGATCTGTGCAGCAGTGGCATCGGTGGTATGTATACGTATTACGAATGGAAAAACAAAACATAAAATCACAGATCTCGTATGAAAACGGCAACGGGTGGCGATCGCAAACCCTCACTCTCTCTCTTTTCCTATTTCTTTCCGTTTCTCTGCACACATCGATTGCTGGCAAATTATCGATTCACTAGTCTCGTACTAATAGATAAACGCGAAATCGACCGAGTCCTACTCTATCGAATGAACCACGGCGCTTATCTCCGCGTGTCTTAGGTCAGGAGACCCGGCGCATCACCCGTTTAACTTATATGCTGGTTATACAAATATTTTACCCATCATTGACTGAGATTGATAATATAATACATAGGCTAACTCGTTAATGATGATGATAATGAAAATAATGTTGACGATAAAATGAAACTGAATAAAAATTCAGCTGATTAGATACATGTCCTGAACCCGCATTATCAACGTACATAAGAGACTGTTTTTTGCAACTAGACAGATAAATCGGAATCATGTGTCTTTGTAATAACACTGACTGAGATACGCCGACTGGCCTGCAGTCTTATGCCTTCTGATCGATCGATCGATTTCTTCCTTATCAAATACGGAGTTGAAACAGACCCGAGCGATTCACGGAGTTGGAGTTAATAGAAAGAGCCACGAGTAAGCGGGATGACAGCGATAACACGAGCCGAGCGATTATTTGAAAAATTATCAAATCCCGGTCTGTAAGCAAAATGAATCTGAATCAATCGATAGAACGTCAGTGGCGATGATAATTCTAAAGGTATAGAAAAATTTTGAATTATTATGGGTAAAAGAAGCTGTGTAACTTTTTCTGAAAAAGAAAAACTACGGGGTACTACTTCGGCTTTCGCCGCCCTCCGCAGAGCCTCGATATATTAGATTAAAGTATTCTATTCCAAGGGAAAGAGAGCCGATTTATCGTGTATCGAGAAATAAAAGGAGTTACCAAATGGCCGTGGTAGTAGGCAAAGCCTCGCAGAAAGAAGTATTAGAAGGCTTGATGATGAGGGAGCAGAACTCCGCCCTTTGGTTAAGAAGATATATCCACCCTTTACGATAAAGAAGATAAACACGGGCCGAGGGTCTCGGCGAGGAGGCGACGTTCGACGTATCTTCTATACATACATACGCCTAGATATACCTCCAGCTATCGGAGTCAAAGGGGTTTCTGCAGGGTGGCAGGAAATGAAATCACGTGTTCCAGGTTAATTAGTTTCGCATCCAACACCGCGAATACGCCGAAGTTTCCCAGCTACCCAAATCGCGACTCAGCCTGGTATTTGATACATATTCAAGAAATCGACATTTCACTTGGTACAAATCTCTTTGATCGAACCAGAGAGAAAGAAAGATGAATGAAAGAAATTGAAGGGGAATATTATAAAGCTATAAATTTGTATTTATTATCCTGTTATACTTTAGACTTGAGAAACCTTTCGGCACTCGCACTACTGCCGTCAGCCACTTTTATACGGACCCCCGACTACTGCAGAATCATCGTTATGCACGCCGATGATGGATCGCGTTTCAAGTAGCTGTGCAGTAAATCGTCCGAATTAAAGCAATTCATTACTTAATTTTCGCACTCCGTTGTGTTTTCTCCACTCCTTCGGTATTCAAGTAGGAATAATGTAATTGGTGAAATAATTCGAGTTATAAATGAGTAGCAGAACTCGAGAGCTTATTAGGTCCGAAGAATCAGCCGTGATTCGTTTCTCAGAATATATGGAGTCGCTCTACAGTGAGCTGAGTTTGATTTCGTTCGAGTATTTCTCTTCGATTGATTCGTAGCGGCATGGCAGTATTACAGGATCCTCGATTGCAAGTCACGGTGAAAGCGCGCCTTCTCATATTTCAATACCCATACCTACCTACCTACCTACCTACCTACAGATACCGTGACGGTAACGAGTGATTCAAAGATATAATCTGGCAGAATCGTTTTTAGAAAAATTGAAGGAAAAAAAAAACCAACATATATCGAGTCCAGATTCCTAGTCATACGTATATACCTGCGAATGAAATAGAGATAGTTCGACACACGTTCATGGGATTACATCGCTTACTCGTAACCCAAAGCTCCCAAAGCTTCGATTGTATATCGATCCGGCAGAGGAATTTCATCTGATTGATAGAGGATATTTTCTAATAAAAATTCAATCCGTTGATGATAATTGATAATCATACAAAGAAAGAATGAATTTCAAGAATAGTGCTTACGTAAACGATATTGTCTTATAAGCAATGAGGCTGTAATGCAAGGCTGAACGATTCGAAGAAATAGCCTCTAGTGAGGTATAAGAGTGTTAAATCTTGTCTCTCTCTCTCTCTCTCTCGTTCGTTATTTCTAGTTTTCCTCCTAACATAATTATCTCGCAGTCTTCTCTGTCTCGTGCAGCACGAGCCACGCGAGAATGACTTATGTAACGCCACAAATAACACTAATATGCTACCACTCTACGCTCGGCACAAGGTCCTACGTCATATGTCGTACGTCTGCGGCGTAAGGCCGTTTTCGTGGCGTCCAATTTAAACGAAAATTGGCAGTATGATCTGTGGGAAAAATATTTCACTGAACTTAGGTATGGGCATAGTAAATTTTCTCATTAGGTATACGAGTTATTTTTATTATCCCATACGCGATTGCATAAGAAAGCGGTGCAGTTCGAAAGAGAAAAATAGAAGAAGATGGAAGATTTTTTAAAAACAGTTGAGCGACAGCCAGACTGACTCCCTCTCTCTCTCTCTCTCTTTCTCTCTCTCTGTCCAGCCAGATTCCGTGTTCTATTTTCAAACTCAACTCGAGTCCTTAATATATCCGCGTATATGAACGCTTGAAAGCTGCCTCGAGAGTAGGTAGCTAGTGTATACCTACGTACGTAGAGAAAACGAGACACGAATATCGCCTCGGCTGCTGCAATTCTCTCCGACGCTATTCAATTATCGCCAATTCCAGCTGAGGCCGGTCTACGTTCTCCGGGCTTCGGTGCAGCCCGGAAGCAATAATCTAATTGATGCGTCACCGGGTTCTACGCAATTCGTCCTACACTTCACGTTACATACGTGGATATACATAATTATTCTATAAATTTACGTCTACTTTTCCTGAATCAAAATTCGAAAACTACCCAAACGAATGTATCGTCAAGATTTTCAGCATTGCAGATAAAAGTAAAGGGCTAAACACGGTGGTGTCGATAATTGCAGATCATGGCATAGTTAGTTACTGTTACTATCATTCGATACGATAATATCTCCGCGTTTGTCGCGTAATAATTAACCGTAGTAGGTATGTTACATGTACGATGTATTATACTTCTCTATACATGTATATATCTACTCCCTGCAGAGCGACGCGAACGCGTAATCGACGTAGTTTCTCTCGTTCGTGTTGTTTAATAGCTTTGCTCCAAGCGAGCCACGCTGCTTCCACTGTGTCTGTCAATGTAATACGCGGTGAACCGGATATTGGACGAAACCATACTATACTATGCTGTACTTTTTCAAGGGTTTTTCAATTCCGACAATAATCATTAAACGGATAAAGAATTACGTAAAACTTCCATTGAATCTACAATTAGATTTCTGTCAATGCGCTTCTCCTCGACAAACGCCATCGTACATCGCATACATACATAAATGAATGAATCCACGTGGGAAGGAAGTGCGCGGTAACGTGTTACGCAGGAAAAATCGAACCCCCGAAATTTTGGGGGGGATGAAAAGTTTTTTTCTTTTTTCTAATTTTTAAACACGTTTTTACTTTTATTAGAAATTAACGTTTTCTTACCTGGACTGGTCTGCCAAGATAGACCACCGATGAACATTTTCCTAGAAAAGAAAGATGAATCCATCAGCACACACCATGGTCTGGTTCCAAAACGTTGACGGAGGGGTTGGAGCAGTATTTGCGGAAGTAAGAGCCTTTTTATTAGAGGCTTACTACCCCTGTGCAAGATCTCCGTTTTCTCTCGCCAGGTGTCACCACACTTCAATAATAACTGAACAACTTTTTCTTTTTCCTTTTTCCTTTTTTTGCCTTATTTTTTTTTTTTTTTCTTCCTTTTTCTTTTTCTTCAACGTAATAAAAAAAGATGATAATTTTCGTAGATATTGATATGATATATAGAACTGAAATTAACCAAACTGTATTTTTTTTTTTTTTTTTTTCTTTCCTTTTTAGAATAGCAGATGATATATAAAATCACTTGAAATTATTTTTATTTAATCACCTTGACGCACGCAATTCCATCGAACCCTCTCTCTTCTCGTGTATAAATAAAAATCGATTATCACGCTCTGTAGTTATTTTGGAAAAAACAATTCTCAATTAATATTAAGTGGAAAATGATTCTACAGAGTGTGTCTAAAAGCCTCTGTTACTCGATAAAAAAAATACCGTTTTTCCATTATCCGTTTCCTATTTCGATGTAAAGTCTTCCTCAAAATTTTGCAGAAGAAACAAAAACCGAACAATAAAAAGAAACGGAAAAGAAGAGACATCCCCCATTGCTTTGAATTGTTAGTAAAAATTAAACACGCCGAGGGAAATGTACGCTTTCGCGGGTTCTGCGGGGATGCGAGACGAACTTTATCACGTGGGGGAGTATTTAAATATCGATCTTGCGGCGCGGAGGCCAACGCGCGCGACCGGTGGAATTCGCGACTCTTTGATGCGGTCGAGCCAGGGCATAGGGGAGATAGCAGTACGTACAACACGTTTAAACGAACAAACGCACGCGAGACGTCGTTCGTAAAGGTTCATTTAACAATACGCGTGCAGTTACGATGCCGTACATCCATTACACGTGCTCGCGAAAGGGTAGGGGGATGATACTGGGGTGATGGGAGGGACGGGAAGGAAAGGAAAGGTGAGGGTGGGTAAAGGTAGAACGAGGTACGCGTGTACACGCACATGATATCAAGAGAGATGAAAAGAGACGAACGTAAGTTTATTATACCCGAGGATAATAAGGGTGCAGGTGAAAAAAGGGCGAGAAATGTATATAGAGAAGTAGAGAAGTAGAGAGAAAGAGAGAAAGAGAGAGAGGCTGGACCGTGAATCGAGTGCATCAAGTTATACGTTGGATAGGAAATAAAACTCATATATTAATAATTTATGTTTGGCAATTTATTAAAAACAACCACTGTCCAATAATAATTAACTGCAGTTGGAACAACATAACACCATAATTTAATTCAATGACAAATCACCATGAAATAAAAAAAAAAAAATCTCAACGTAATATACATACATATATATATATAGCGTATGTCTATATATATATATATATAATATACATATATATTATATCATGTTATATATATCTATATACATATATGTGTGTATATATACGTATACAACACTGGAAAAACGGAACACAACTTTTTCTTTAATACAGGGCTCACACTGGTCATAGTTTAAAGATATATATTTTTTTTTTTTCTTTTTTCTCTTTTTTTTCCGGTTTCCTTTTTCTCTACATTTTTTTTTTTTTTTTTTATTATTAACCCGCCGGTTTAGTATATTAGTATATAGAGAAAAATTTAACGTTATTATATTTTACTCGTTTCCGTACCCTGGATCGTTCGGCACCTCGGCGGGCGATCCGCTGGCCACTATCTCCTGACTTTGGGGCTCCATCACGATTTCAATTTTTTTTTTTTTTGTTTTGAGGGGATAGTTTTTTTTTCCTTTGGTTTTTTTTTTGTTGTTGATTTTTTTTTCTTTTTTTTTTTACTAACAAACGGGGGTATAGTCGGGGGGGAGTTAACCGTAAACCTGTCGATCGGTCCGTCAGTCAGTCAGTCGGCAACGACAGGGGTGTCTGACACGGTGACAGTGACGACAGGGGATGACGACGACGACTACGACGACGACGACGACGACGACGAAGGGTGCAGACAACGAAGAATTTTATTAACGACCCGGTCCTCCTCTACTACTGACTACTAAAAACTAAGACGAGGTTACGTGGTTGCGACGCGACTGCTGACACGGGCGGCGGCCACTTCTCGTACGTGCGACGCGCTCTGTGAGACGTTCAACGCGACACTGCACTCGCGGAGCGGGGCGGGGGTTTCCCCGAGGAGGGGTGCAGGGTATGTGGCGGTTCATGGTAGTGGGGAAAGCGTCGTGGGGGCGGGAGACGCTGGGGCAATCCGCGGCGGGGAAGAAAAGGGGGGAGAAATGCGGGGAATCGAGGGGGTGGGACGGGGGGGTGGGACGGGGGGAAGGGGGGGCAGGAATCACCGCGACGCTAGGCGCGTTAGGAGAAACGAGAATATATACTGCGCCTGCGCCTGCGCGAGATAATACGCCGAGCGTGTAGGGAGGGATAGAAAACCCGCCGGACACTGACAAACCGGGGATTGGTCGGACAGACTCTCTTTTAAAGCTGTTTGCCTGCTCCGTCGTCGCGATGCCGCGAGGCCGCGAGGCCGCCGCCGCGACGCCGAGGCTCACACCGGAATGGACCACGAGGTACATCTTATACCCACCTATCTAACTTTCGTAGAGCTACGCGATACCATGCACCGTCTTTACTCAACTCTAACCAGGAATCGGGAAACCCACCCCTAAGTTCATTCAGAAATTTAATGCCGAATGGCGAAATTTTTCACGTTCGTGGATATCATCTGGTTTTGAGAAATACACATGAATTTTGGATCTTTGGAGAAAAATTTTTCGAAAACTTTCAAATACGTTCTACGGGCGGAATTGTAAGCAATTTTTGCTGTCAGCTTATTTTCGAAGTTTTATATTTTTTCAAATTACTGCTATTCACAAAAAAAAATTTTAAACAAGATTTAATACTCTCATCAAGATTCTGGATCTGAACTGCGGTCCCACTAATCATATTGGATTACGAATATAAACTGAGCGGTATACTATATCACAGGACTCAGACATACAAGCTTAAGGCTGCGAGCCCTCAAATCAAAACAAACTCAGGGACGTGGAACAAATTATTCCGAATCGTACATCAAGACCCTATCTACAAAAACTGGAAAAATTAATCGTATAGCTAATAGCTAAACTCCGAAGTAATAATTCCTGTAAATTTGATCAAATACATCAATTTGTTTCACTTCCATTTCCATTTCTATCCTTCAACTAATTATTTGACGATCGAGTTATGAAGCTGCTATCATTAAACTACTCACAATCTACTTTTATCAAGTACTATTCTCATTATATTACTTAATAACGATCACGGCGTGCCGTAATCTTCAACTTAAAACAACACGAAATCATAGTCTCGGCGCTTGATCTCCCTCGCCTATTTTCTATGTAAATACTATCCAATTCCATAACTTACAGCAAATATCAGCTTGTCTAATTAACAATTCTTCACAGGCTGTTATCATCCTTAAGTTCATCCTCCTACCACCTCGTACCCCCGAGCATTGCTACGAGGTTGAAGTCTGGAGCTCGCTCTATTCCGATTGCATATTCGGGCCGACCGTAACGCTCCTGCTCTCCTGCTCCTCAGTAGCGGCGCGTCTGTCTGACCACGAACCAGCACCCGCTACTTGCCAGTTCCCGCTTACGCCGTCTGACGCTACCCGAGCCCACATCACTTGCTGGCTTCTTATACTGCGCTGTTATCACGTGAACCGACGAAGCCTCGGAAGAGCTTGCGTAGTCGGTTTCTGTAATACCGCAGAATCTTTACATCGCGAATTTCCCCTGGAAGAAATGTTGCTAAAAAAAATGGTGATTACATTCTTTCGTAGGTTCGTTGTATGAAATCCATTTCAACGATCAATTGAGTATATTGTTTGGAAAATTAAATTCTGTTGAAAAACAGAAAAAAAAAAATAGTTTCTTGGAAAAGAAACTCAAAGACTCGATGAACAATTCGTTTGATTATGCGTCTACGAGATCGAAGCTCGTAACGGAGGCGCATTAGATGGCCTGGATATTGCAGAATAAAAGGTGAGTGGATTTGAGTAATAGATAAGTATGTATGGTTATGTGTGGACAGAATGAGACAAGCTACGCTATGTACGTCGTAGCAGTAGACAGTAGTCAGTCACGTGCGATCTACGCTGATGACGACCCCAAGGAGCATCTCCTGCCAATTGCCGTTCGGGGAATTTCCGTTTTCCCGAACCTGGTGGCTAGTGCCGGTATAACCAGGGGTTAGCCGGAACTATACCTATATCTACACGTACACAGCTTTTGTACGGTACACGTAAGCCAGAATCTGACGTAACTCTGCACAATGTCCTTCGCCTGTACGTCCGTTAAATTATTTATCGCCTAGGCCTGATCACTGTTTGCATAATTCGGATTCTAATCCGGCCACGTAGCGTTCCTAGAGTGAGGCTGAATGACTATATGTATAGTTAGAAGCAAAGAGGAGTTAAATTTTTGCGTTTAGAACCCGCGCAGCCTGTATATGGGATAGGTATGTTAACAGGAGATGGATGGCGTGTGAAATAATGAAAATAAAGTAAAATAGAAGAATGAAAATGAAAAAAAAAAAACACATACGCAGAAAAAAATAACGAAGAAGAGAAAAAAAAACGGGTATTAATTTTCGCTAACGACGTACCGTCTCGACTCGACAATGCCGCGCGACAAACGCGTATAATAATGAAGAGAAACGAAGAGCGATCGACACCCGGACGGAGTGAGGGATCGAAGAAAAAGGAAGAGGAATAGGTGTGAGGAAACGATTTCTAGAGAGCTTTGGCCTGCGAGTTAAGGGGATAAGGGATTTTCATTCAGAACCTTAAACCCTAAAGGACTTCCGGTTACAGGTGGATTAACTAACGGAGATGACTGCGAACGTTATAGGCTCAGGCGTAACTACTAGTCAGCGAAATTTTGTCCGCTCGCGAATGGAATGGATCAGGTAAGAGCAATCAGGTAATTGAGTTGATCGATGAATTTAACTCGTGTTTGACCCCGGAATCCAACATCCGATTGAGAGGGACGCTATTACACTCGTTCCCGTATAAACTGGCGCTGCATTTCATTCCGAGCAAACAAAGCGTCGTTGTAATTCGATATGCAGACTGTGCCCTGCAGGCGCGTTAGGGGACGCACTCGTATAATCCGGGAGACTCGAATGTTGACTGAAAATATTATTCATAATATTGATATTAATAATAAAATTAAAAATGAAAAAGGAATCGGTATAGAAATTAGTAAAATTCATAGACAAACGAGCAGAGCAGAGCCGCGAGTCTACGCAGTGCATTCATACACAGATTTTCGTTGAAAAGTAAAATATTTTCAATATTTTTTCGTTATTTTCACTCTTTTTATTATTATTATTATTTTTATTTCACCAGATCAACGCTCGCGCAAATACTCGTCACTATTCTCCTGCTCACAGTCCGGAAGTTCAATCCAATTATTGAAATATTCGTTTAACCCATTAACGCGGTCAACCATTAAGACGAAAATATTGAGAATATTTTTAGTTTTTTATTTGCATTTTCTTTTTACCCTGAATCGCTGTTCCTTTTTTCACAACCGACACGAATCAATGTTTTTCGCAATATCCGGTTACCCGATAAAATAAATTGCAACAATTATAATCGCGAGCGTGCCTACGCGCGTATTCATTCTCCAATACCCGCGCGCAATAATAGACAGACACAGAGAGAAATGAATTCGGCAGGAATCAGGTATAATAGAGCCCGTAAAAGATGGGGAAAGAATCGTGTATGAGAACCATGAACACGGTGGGCGATAACGAAAGCAGAGATGTGAGAAAGACACGAAGTCAGCGTCCCCTCGTCTTGGTTCAAACACCTGTGCGCTGGCTGTTTACTTAGGACGAGCAGTTCTCGCCCGGGCTCGGGGCGTTAATTGACTGGTTTCAACTTATTAGTGCGTCTACCTTGCATTTAAAAAGTAAATTATCTCTAGAGCAGGTAGGCAGGCGGAGGCAGGTATAACGGCAAGCAAACACGGGGTATACCTAATGCGTCTACACCTACGGCGAGAAAAGTTGATATATCATAAAGCGTAGAGAAATATGAACGGGCGAGTATGTCGGGTCTGAAAGTTTGCTCTGCAGCTCGGGAGAGCCGTTTTTTAAACACTTGAAACTTTAATATGTATACCAGCTACGTGTCAAGTACCGTGACCCGTCGTGTTCGACGAAAAGTCGTTCGCCTTTCATATAATAATTGTTTTGCGTAGGTAGGTAGGTGCTCGAGCCTGTGTAGTTTTGCTCCAAAATCCATATACCCTGGGGACGAAATCCTGTACAGGTATTCATGAAACTTTTTGACACATCGTGAGAAAGAATTCCGCAGAAAATCGCATATTTGAACAAACCTAACGAGCAAGAGTGGAAAAAAAAGAAGGAAATACACTAAGCTGAGAAGAAAAATCGTCAACTTCCGGTGCGGATTTTTACGAACGTGGAAATATTTTCGGAAAGGGCAGAGTGACAAGCCTAGGGCTGCAGCCAAGCCGAGAAAGATAACAATCGATAATCTCAATCAATCAGTGTCACCGCGTTATCGAGACAAATTCGTCCCGCGAAGTATATAGGGAAACACATAGACAGTATACATAACGCGGTGTAGGAGGAAATCGGATTCCTTATTTCGGCAGAATCCAAAAATTGAACGAAAACTTCGTTCCTTCTATTTTTTCCTTTCCCCTGCGGAGCTTTATAGGCAGCACTGTATACCCCATACCTATACCATCCTACGGTTGTTTAAGGTTTAGTTGAAATTTCGGCGGTAAGCGACGTGCAAGATATATGCCGGGTGTTCGTTCGTTCCTTCGTTGGTTAGGGGTGGAAAGGGGTTGATGCGAAGCTTACAAATTCATTCGTCGGCAAAGTACCTAAGGGTATGGGGTGGGCGATGCGGTGCGGTGCGGCACAGTGAAGCCGACGAAGGTAGCAGACGGAGGTGGGCCACACCCCACCCACGCTTCTTCCCTTCTTCCTTTATTCCCAACGCTCAAGCCACGCAAGGGTCGTAGGGTAGCCCCATTATTTATCGGCGAGATTTGGCCGAATAAATTTTCCGACTTTGTCACTTCGTGCGGCATCCCCATGCTTAGTTTTTTTACTGCCAACAATAATTAGCCATCGATAATTTTATTTATACTATTTAGTTTTTCCCCGCCAACTACCTACCCTCGGATATATACCAAGCAGAAAAGATGAAGATTGGCAGAGCTGAAACTTGAAAGTTTCAAGTTTCAAGTTCCTCCACGTATAGGTATATAATAATATATGTCTCTCATGTCTCTTCAACACATTGAGCATCAATCTTGACTTTGACGATACTGCTGATGACACGACGAACCCTCTTCTCCTCTCTTCTCTCCTCCGGTCTTCCTCTACCCCCTGGCAACCCCTTGGCTCGTTTTCGATGGAACCGTGGTTGGTGCACGTGCATCGCGTACGGGGGTCTCTTTCTCTCTATCTCATTCTCTCTCCTGGGTCTTGGATGGTTTAGGGAATGAGCTTGAACAAGGAGAGAGAGTGGAGAGGAAGGCGGAGGTTGGGCCATGGCTGAAATCGTTAATCACAAACGTCTGACCGTCCATCACCACCATCACCGGTTGTGCCTGCCAAGTTTGTCTCTTATGGGGAACGACAGCCACACGCAGGACCATTAGGATGTGAAACCATGTTAAATGGGGTTTCTATGGGAACCTAGTATGACATTACATTATATACATTATTTTTTTCCCATTACCCGCACGATAGATATGATTTATACAGAGAACACGACTCGTGCATAATCGTCTCTCTTACCTTTCACTCGTATGTGCATTGTGCATGGGAGAACGCCCTTCCCAATTCTTCTGAATAAATAATTTGCTGAATTTTACCCAGCGAAGTACGTAATAAAAAAATCTAGAGAAATACACACGAGATACCGTGTAAATATGTTATAATATGGCTTGGGTGTACGAGTGCTCATGTATGTTCGGGATTGTGGATTTCGCGCTGGTTTCCATGTGTGTATGTTTCTACGTGCGTGTATTATACCGCGAGCGGCTCTTCACTGGAGTTTGACAAGTTTTCCGGTCGAAAGTCAATTATTCAAATATCACGTGTCTAGAGAGAGAGAGAGGAGAAGAGAATGAGAGAAAGAGGGAATGAAAGAGAGAGGGAAAGATGGAAAGAGGCAGCTGGATGGCGCTATTCCAAATCTCACACCATTCTGTATTTCAAAATTCAGACCGCGATCGCCATCGCTGAACGACTCCTAGAACTCACTCTCTGCATTCTACCCTTACCACAGAAATAGCGACGTACATATCTCGACAGTTCGCGAAATAGCATTTTACTAACCGTAATTTTCATCCCCCATCGTTTCAGAGGAATAAACAGCTCGGTCATTCGATTCAAAGACTCTGTATGCCAGTGCCTATAACGTAAAGTCACCCATATGTATCGCGAAGGGATAAATTCAGGAGAAATATCCCCAGGAAATATATGTCCTGGCACAAAATGAGTTCTGTAAATTTCTCTGAAATACGTACGTGACTTTGGGTCATCCGTCGGCGTACCTAAACGCGGGGGGCTACTATAGGTAGGAGTCGAGATTAAAAACTATATTATCAAAGAGTGGGGAAAAAAGCTTTAGGAATGCTTTTGGCTCGAAGCGAAAAGTGTGACGGTTCTTTTTTTTCTTTTTTTTTTATATATACGCCATATATACCAAGCTACGTGGATGAACGAGAGAAAAATTAAAAAAAAAGAAAAAAGAAAAAAAAGGTCGAGCTCGAGGTTTAAAACTACGAGCGTTTGTCTGGCCCCTTTTTGTTTTTGTCACATTTTACGAAATGAAAATCGAGAAAATCCGCGGGATTTACTGTATGGAACGAAATTGAATGATCCATCCGAATAATTCAACCCCTATAAACAAGCATTCGATAACATTCCAATTATAACGATTACCATTTTATCTATGCTTCAATTAATAACACCCCCTCCTCCCCCGCCGAGACGAAAACGAGGTTGAAATTCTTCTACTTTCGGTAAAGTCTTTCTATTCACGGCCAGACATCCTTCAACTAATATATCACGCGGACGGACGAGTTCGGCAACGCGCGTTGCACTGCACGTGCCAAGGATTTTTAAATCTAAGAAAGTATAAATTGAAACGTAACTAGTATTTTCTTTTTTGACTTTGAATTACGTCATGAGCTTCGGGTTGTTTAATCGATGGCCGCGAATAGGAGAGAGCGTCAATCATTGTCGCTTTTAATCAACATACAAGCGATTAACGAATTTCATCAATTTATTCACTTGGCATGAACGTCACAGTTTATACTTTGTAGAAAGTCTATAAGAGGGCAGCGGGGTAGTGAATAATGGGGTTGAAATGATGGAACAATAATTCCGGCGCAAAGGGTTTATAGCGTCGTTCGGCATCCCCGCGATGCGAATGGCAAAGGAAGTCCTGGACGCCGGGGAATTCGAAAGGCTAGAAAAATTGATAACGACTTCGTGACACGCACGCGGCTATTGATTCCGCTGAGATAACTCCACCACCTGGCGAAAAGCCAGGGCTAGTAGAAATTATTATCACCGCCGATAGATTAGGACGCGTGACGAGCTTAGATTCTTACCCCCCCCCCCCCCCCCCCCCGCTCGACTTCTCCTTCTAATTCCGGTGAATTTTCATTTTCAGCGGTATGAAAGTAGGTACTCGCGTATGAGCGGGTGTACCCTAAATGAATAAATGATTTCAGAAATGAATAGATAAAATGAAAATCTAATATGCCCGACTTTGAAGGGTAAGAAAAATTGGATTTTCACCCGACTTAGATGAATCGTATAATTATTAACGAGCAGAAGTTCCCTCGAGCGGCTGGAACCAGGCGTAGTTCGAAGTAATGAAACGAGTAAACGAAGAAATAATAGAGACGGAAGAAACGGAAATACGAGAGAGACGGGTGCATGGAGCCGGGAAAGGGAGGGGGTGACGAGGGAAAGCTTGCCGAATTAATCTTCGAAATGATGTGAAAATCGGGGCAAAATATTGCCGGGGTGGTTGAGGCCGAAGGGGTAAGGAGCTATGGCAGATACAACTAGCCGCCGAAACGTACGTCTGTCTTAAATAAATCACCGTCATTCTCTTCCTCGAATATGCTATACGAAACGACGAGAATTCCTATTTATAAAGACGTTGCAAGTGCAGCGTTAAATCTATGACCTCGTTTCCATTTTTTTTTCTTCTTCTTCTATTTCTTCTTCTTTCGCTCGTCTTCTTCTTTTCTCCGTTTCCCGTTTCATTTTCTCCTTCTTTTCCTTCTCTGTTCCCTTCTCATGAGATACTCTCAAAGGACAGATAGCTAGTAGTTTTACAGATAGAATTATAATCTGACGAAGCAGTATACCGATCATCGACGCGCTGTACCGTGAGACGTGAGAAGCTCTCTTCTGCACACCCTCAAACCCCTCCCATCCCACGACCCCTACCTCGGTGATATGAATATTGTCAGCGGTTTTTCACCCCCATCAAACACATTTCAACTCTCTTGTAGCCGATGCCTTGTAAGACTAGCGGGTGAATAGCTGCCGAAAAATTGGTATATACGTATCCAGAAACCAGTTATTCAGTTTGCGATACATTGGCGATTTCAGTTCTTAATAAACGGTTCATCGTGAAGAAGCAATCAAACTTCCTTCGAAATAGGAAAGTAAAGTTTTTACTGTATTTTAGCTTCTTTTCCTCGTCTAATTAACAGAAGAAAAACTAAATGGTAAAAACAGCATAAACCCTTCTTTTCTTTTTCAATCGTTCAAATTTTGTATGAAAATTTTTTATCGGTTAAATTTCTTTCACGATCTCCTGTGCCTCTCGATTCTCCTCGTCGTTCTACCTAGCTAGCAGCCTGCCTACTTGACACAGGTTGCCGTTTGGTCTCGCAGGGTGTAAATTCTCCTTTGAAAATTCATCCGTCTCTCGCATCCTTTCTCTCGCCCACTCTCTCATACTCGGAGTAAAGGTGCTCGATACTTGACGAAGCTTTGTGCTCGGTTAACCTCTGTTCGTCGTACGTCACACTTGGCTGTATAACAGTCCGTGTGGTCCGCGTCACCATGGTGACCGCAGGGACCAAGTTCGTAAAATTGTCCCATAGGTATGTACGCTGTACGTATAGTACCTACGTACAGTACAAAGTGTAGATAGAGGTATACGCGACGGTAAACGGGCCACAACCGCGACGTCATGAGGCGCGTGTTCCACCCCGTAGTTCACCCCGTATAATATTACGCTATTAAAAATAAGGAGCGTACTTGCAGACATGGTGTTATCACCGTGCAGATATCGATTCGCTAAGTCCCCTTCCATCCCTTAAAAAGCGCCCTTATTCAACCGAGGTTCAACGTGCTTAAAAAACCGAAGAAAAGAAGAAGGTAAAAAAAATTTAAAAAAAAAAACGATTTTACCGGGTGCATGTTGCCGAGGGGTTGTACCTATAGTCTGAGGAAGTAAAGTGGCGGGGAATGAGAAGGGGTGAGGCTATTGTCTTTATATTTTTATTGCTTATCGAGATATCCGGTGAGAATTTTAGCTCTGAAAAATAGGGGATGTGGATGTGGATTTAATTTGCGAAACTTTTTTCTATTAATATAATATCTAAGCATAGTCGCTTGTTATTCGCGCCTTCCTTAGCTGCACTTCTTTACCCGCTATTACGCATTTCCGGCTCGTTGGACCGGAAACAAGAAGATAAGACGGTCTACTCGACGAGGAGGCAGACGCCTACGGAGGCAGTTACACATCCTAGAGCTTATCCACGAAATGTTATACATACAGGCTATATATACAGAGGGAAGTATGGAAGAGTATCGATTTTCGTTGTTGCGGGTTTAAGGTTTCGATCTTTACGGTTTAAACAAAAGATCAGATCAAAATTAGACCAAAAAGTGACAGACGATTCACAGATCTATCGAACATCTTCGGTCCACGGATCTCAGGCTATCTCTCGAATTTTATGAGTTCTAATATCAATGTATTTGTTTTCTTTCCTTAACAGCGAACTGTCGCGGATATTTACGATTATCGTCATATTTCCACGGTTAAATATTATACATATATACAGAAACTGTGAATAACGTCGTTAAATCCCTGTAGCTTAATATCGAATAGAAAAAGTTATCTCTAAAATTCTCGTTGGCTGTGTTTAATCGTTAAATTATTCAATCCAAATAATACATACATTCGGTTGAATACATTTACCATTTACATACTGAAAATATGATTTCTATTTTTTATCTAATTTTTTATTTATTTTTTCTTGTTTTTTCAATTAATGCATGCTCATTCCAAAACTTAAATCACTGCACCATGATGGATAGGAGTCATGAACCTTGTCGTACGGGTCTGTGTCCACGTATGTATATATGCATATACCTAAACCGAACTCTCACGGTACAAGAGGGACAGAATTTCTCACCAAGGCTCGTCGAGGTGCAGTCAAAGTAGAAAAATTCTAGAATCGTAAGATCTTTGTATAATTCACGCAAACATCGAGTTTCTGAGGGCTAGCTAACCGTGCGTGACAATAGACGTGGGAGAAGACAGACTTAGAACTATCGCTGCGCTCTAGTTAGCGCAGCACGCGACATAGAACTAATGTAGAAGAAGGAATGAAAAATAAAAGCTTACGGAGAGACTTTGCTCCTCATCTTAGTCGTACCTACAAGGAAAAGCTCTTTTACAACCGAGACAACGCCAGCTTTAGCCTCAACCACGACAGTTTCTCCCGCTGATGAAAGGAAGTGTCTTTAGCTATACGTACATATCCTACCTACCCCTGCCCTTGCCCTCATCCAACTACCCGTACCTGCACCCGGGAACCAACGCGGCACTCTACCCTTCGCCAAAGGAAAGATGCAGCGGGGCTGACTATACCTGGCTTATACCACGTGAAACGGAATTTAGCCGCTATTGTCTCGCGGCATGCCCGATCACACGGATCCCCCTCTATCATCTTCCCATCTCTCCCTCCTCGTCCAAATTTCATCCTTCTATCGCTCTATCCTTCGATCCCCCCGCGTCCTTCCATCGTTTTCAACGCGACCGATGCCAGAAGCTGACTGCACAAACCGTGCACCGAATTTTATTTACTGTTTTACAAAAGCTGACTTGCTGTACCTACGCCGTGTGCAGGGATTTTCTTCCCTTCTTTATCACGGCTTTATTCTATTCCTGCAATATTCCGAAATCGGATATAGTTCCTCTTGCGAATGACAGGGGAGAGTCGATCTTTCCTCTTTCCACCTGCACAGCGGACGCAAGGAAGACTATTCTCTGTATAATTATGATGTTCGGTAGAATTTTAGTGATGATAAAAAGCAAGAAGGTGAAAAGAAAAGGAAGAAAAAAAAATGGCGGTACCGCTTGGCACCAAATTAAAAGTTGAGGCGTGTCGAGGCCGAGTCGAGGAAGTCGAGAGCAGTGCCGACCCTCGCACGAAGCCCAGTGAAGGGCCTGAGTTAGCAATAGTCTAGCACCACTCTAGGTGACACTCGCGAGCGGCCTCATTGTCTCTCGAGAGTCCCCCCGATCCCCTCGTCCTCGAACCCCTCGATCCGGCCTCATACCCGTAATGCAGAAACCGCGACAGCGCGAACTTAGCATCACCGTGTGCGGCAAGGACGCCGATTCGCTGGGGTGCCTGGTTACATGTTATACCACCAGGCCCCTGCACCATGCTACTGTATACTCCAACGACCAGCCAGCCTTAATAAGCTTATGCAGCACTCTCCTGCGCGGCGTGACAGCTAAGCCGAGGTGATATAGTGTGCTGGGTATGTAAACCTTGGGTAGGGTATACCCACGTCGAAGGGAGGAAAAGGCGGGTAATTATTTAGGCAAAGAAAGAAGCGGGAGAAAAAACGAATCACCTTGACTTCGAGAGACGAAATAATTAGTATGCAGGTATATCAGTGCGGAGAAGAGGAAAAGAGGAATAAAGAGAAGAGAGGGAGGACCACCGCGACAGGACTAAAGTTTAAACTTTGCGTAGCGCGTAAGCTGTAAGAAAGAAGTTTTGGCTTCCGCCACTTCGAGTTGAGAATTTCATTTGGTTTGGTATCATTTTTTTCCCTCTTTTTCTTTTCGTATTCTGTCTTTTTTTTTTCTTTGCTTTTTTAGTCCTCTTCTCCTTCTCTTCTCGTCAGGTTTTCCTCGTCTTTGACCAAAGTCTATAGTAGGTGGGTATAGGTGTAGTTATACTGTGAAGACAGGCTGCAGAGAGCGGTATAGTATATAATATATACACTATATACCTTTATGTATAGAAGGCAGTGACTAATGTATCTTCATTCCATCCGTATTTAACTTATTCGAAAGTTTACCGTCAACTCGACAAGAAACACTCGTTTCTGTATGCGTGCAGGCTCTGTGTAGCTCCTACAAGTACATCCGACTCTGTATATCTCTAACCGTACCTATAGATTTCCCTCTGTATTACATACATGCACGTAGGCTACATACATCTACCTATAGAACCACGACGGAGTACCGAAGACGTCACGTGCCATAAAACACTCGATCCAGAACAAACGACTGTCCAACTTATTCTGCACGAACCAAGTCGAGCGAGTCAAGCCGAGCTTTGACTTTATGTACATATATACCGTCCCAGTATATACCTATTTTTATATACATATACAAGTACAAACTTTTGGTACCATTCAGTTAGAACCGATGTGAACTTACGCTTCCTCCCTGTCTCTCTTTCTCTCTCCCTCTACTGTTATCGATGAAAATTTGAGAGATATTGGACAATATATATTTATATTGTATCGAAATCAGTTAGAGAGATAAAGATTATGATTCCAATGAACGATATCCCTGAGCACGAATTCTTGGAAACAGGTGTCCTCTCGTCGCGATATGTTGTGGTGGTGAATCAAAGTAGTCCTTAGGGAGGTGTAGTTTGAGTAGGTACGTTATACTCGGCTCACGCGAACTGTGGGGACCCGCGTGTTCTTTTGGACAATTTAACCGGACCTAAATACGTGACTTTGAACAAACATATATTCTGACTAATTGAAACCCTGGCTCGACAAGTGCAGGACGGTTGCGGGATTAATTCGTCACGCAAATACTACACTGACGAGTTATTTATACGCTCTCTACTATGTATTCGGGGGATTATTATACACAGAAGAACAGAAAGGGGACTGTTTGTACAAATAATTTCTAAAACAATTACACAACTGGCTATTACATCGTATTGTTGCCGATTCAATGCCGTTCTATTATTCTCGTATCTTCATTCGAACATAAGTTCACTTCGCGACTAGGCAGCTTTCACGGAAATAATAAGAATCGCGACAATTAGGCGTATGACGGTCAGTACCCCTATAATGACAAGAATGTAAATTACGCGGGTCTAAAATGACCATTGTGCCAAAATGGATTCTCTCCAATTAGCAGAGTACCCGGAGCTGACGTCAAGCAAAGATAAGACACACCCTGGGTTCTTGATCGCCGGATAACATATCGAAAATAAAAAATCCGGCCCAGTTGGTTAGTCTGCAATATAGACTAGAATGTATAACGATTAAAACCGATCAGTTTAGGTTTAGGTAATTTCGTCCTGGCATTTGCAAGGACGCTGAATTAATATCGTTTCGGAGCTTTCTAACTCCCGCGATAAAACACAAGTGAAAAATGAATATCCGGGTGTAGAGGTATATAGGTAGAAAAGGGGAATAAAAAAGGCTAGGCTTGACTTGGCTCTAGTTTCGACTCGATTTCGTTGCGCAAACAACAAGATGGCTGCGAGTTGCAACCGAGGTTGGTTGGACGGAAACGTTGTTTTGTGCAGAGTAGCAAAGGCAGCAGCAAAAGCTGCAGCATCTAGTAGCTAGCTTAGCACTAGCTATGGAAGCGTCAATTCTTTACGAATGTCTGCAGAAGTATCTTTGAAATATCGTTTTATGTTAGATGGTCAGAAAATAACTTCGTATACCGAGATACGCTGTAAGTATATATTCTTTGATTTAATTTTTCTGCGGTGATAAAACCGGATCTGCTATAACATATATAGAACGATCTATGCGGCGGGTTAAAAATTAGATATAGAAAAAAAAGGGGTCGATGAACTCTGCCGCTTTTCTACCTCCTAGAATCCCAGGTTCACAGATATTACCGCATCGGGCGCGTGCAGTCCGCTACTAGCGCGCGAACGCACGAATGAATTTTCGCATTGCTAAAACTGATGGAGTCTCACCGCAATTGGAATTGATATTTTTCCCCGTCCAGATGAAAGTCTGGCCTGGTCTGGCCCGGATGCAGGGTTCTCTATCTGCGCCCTGTTTCATCGCCCCTCGGCCTTCCCGCGATCCTGGATCCTCTCGTATCTCTCATCCCTCAGCCCTTTCCCATTCCTAACTAAAATTACTTCAACTGTCGCCGGAAGTAAAGAGGGAGACCATATATGGATAGATACCATGTACGCAGGTAGTAAGCAAGATCTTTAGTGACATTTGTCCGATACCGGGGGCGGGGGTGTAACAATATGTCTAGTGAATAGACGGGTGCAGCGAGGGATGAAGAAGTGGGTGAAGGATATAAAATGAGAAGAAATAAGTAGGAAAAAGTTGTGAGATATTACGCGCGCGAGTTACGGGAATAAAAGAATAAAGTGAAAGTAGCGATGAAACTTTATCGCTTTAACAATTATGAGGCGGAATTGAATACGACTTACAATTAGATCCGGCTGCAGCTGGAACTCTGCTCCATTTTATGTCTCTGTAAGGATATCGAGTTACGAATAGGTATATATACCAACCCGCTCGCTTCTGTATTTAATAAATGATTCGATTCAATTTTTGATCTCGCATAACTGCACTAGCAGCCGATGTTTCACAAGCTTTTCTCGTGCAATCTCACGCCATTATAAATATTCCTTATAAGCTACGAGTCTGTAAAACTCGTCGTATTGGAGGAAGATATGAGAGTTAACCGATTTTTGAAATCTGGATCCGCTCCCCGCACATGGTTATCGAAAATCTCGATAGGCAAAGCTTCGACACGCACGTCGCTTCTGCGACAATCTGTTTACAGATTGTTTATTCTCTAAGGTATCGATATATATGTAGGTATGTAGAAATTGGTATATATTTGTATAGTAGTGTGAAAAATATGAAATATGAACGATTTTATACCCGATGAAAAGAGAGAGAGAGAGAGAAATGGAGTACGAGTCAGGTTTTTATTTATCTTCGTGAAATGATGAATATGTAGCCGCATGCGGTGACTGCAGGTCCGCATGTGTAATAGCCGATTTGAACAGAAAAAGTAAAATAAAATCCTTGATATCTAATAAAACAAGAGCTTACGACGGTAGTAGGTAAATCTGAAAGCTCTTGATAGTGGATTACCGAAGCTTTGGGCCAATCATTCACCGGATTAGGTTATCGCGCGCGCGACGCTCCGTAACCAGCGCGAGTTACGTCGGTGCGGGGGGTGCAGGACGCCGTTGTTTTCGCCGATTGGACAAATTGCCAGGAATTCGGGATACGGGAAACGAATCAAAAGTCTCACTATTCATGTTCCTTATTCTTTTATCCTTCGATGTAGTTGAATGCCTACGGATATAATTATTTCTAGATTAGATCAAGCCATTAGGACAAGGGATGACGGGATGTGGACATAAACGTACGAATTCTTCTGTACTGGATTTCATGAATTCAGGATGCCGTAGAATATGGAGGTGAAAATAAAAAATAATAAAATAAAAATGGAAGGAATTAAGAATCCAGGAAAGCTCGAAAGCTTCGAGGGATGGGGAGGCCAGGGAGAGTAAGAGTTTGAAGAACGAGCCGCTCGCCTTAGCGTGGAAGAACGTGAGAGCCCACCTCGAGCCACATCCAGGGCTTTCTAAAGTCGTTTGTCTTGCGAATAATTAAATTCTAATCACCTCTCCGCTTCGCTGCATTGCAGGGAAAATCCTGGTGCAGTTGCTGAGCGAGGAACTGACACTCTTCACACGCTAGAATTACGCCTTACCCTTATTTTATTTTATTCCATTTTCTTTTTTGCTTTCACTTCTCTTTTTCTGTTCTTTTTTTTTTCTTTCTCTTGTTTCGTTCTTCTCTTCATCCTGCAGTTCTCGTTCTATTTCCTCTCCAATTTTGTTTCACCCCCTCGACGACGCCGTCGCTGTGGCAGCACCGGCTCACCAAGGATGTCGTCGCTCTCCAGTGAGTCGCTGATTATGACGGTAAAGAAATGAAAGTGAAGAAGAAGAAAAAAAAATATGAATAAAATATGAGAAGAGAAAAAAAAAACTGAAAAACTGAAGAAGAAAAAAATTTTGTTAAATTAAGCGAAAAGCTCGAAGTAACGACGACGAAAGAAGCCCAGCTAGCTGACGGTGCACCCTGACGTCAAGTACTACCTTGTATACTACATTTCAACAAATCTTAAGCTCTAGAGACACCGTGAATCGGGGACGAGATAGACTGATAAAATAGGACCGTAGAGGGATGATCACTTTGCCAAGATTTATGGTCGATCAGTTGCACACTGAAGATTTCTGTACCTATATCTGCGACAGGTGAAACAGCCGTGATTTACGAAAAAGAAAAGAGAAAAATGAGAGAAAGAGAAATGGATGAATGAATGAATGAATAAATAAATAAATAAATAAATAAAAATAAAACTGGACACTGTATTTTTCACGTAGGTGGTAGGTACATATATCTTCACGTGCTTCAAGCCGGAAACCTTGTCGCGAAACTGCAATTTATCTGTAAAACTTTACGCCGCAATACGACGCATATATACATTATATAAATTCGAAATTTTATCAGAAAAAAATAGAATAAAAAGCCGGGATTCATACTGCGACTTTTTGGTGACAGTGAAAAACGACGTTTAATAGCGGCCATAAAATTCTGTATGATACTATAGCCGTTTCGAAAACACCTTGAAGACTATCGCGCAGTAATTTTATCCAAAATTTCAGTCACGAATTTGACAATATGGCGGGTACATAATTATTTCCCAAGCCTTAATTCAGGTAATTTTAGGAACCTAAGTCATTAATTCTCCCCGCTCGTCACGCGATCCGGTAAAATGATTTTCTGACAACAAGGTGCTGCAGCTGCAGTAGCACCGTATTATAGTTTCTTTACGTGACCGTTTATAATTTGCGTCTTCCCGTCAATTGCGGTACCTTTCATCCTTCCTTCCTTCCTTCCTTCCTCGTGATCACCCGCGTGTGTCTAACACTCTAAATGTACCGGGTTGCGATTCAAATCTCGATTACTGCCAGCCGCAGTGATTGGCGACGCGGCGAGCCGAGCGAAGTGACGTAATTTAGCAAAGGGTTGGCAATACGGGGGTGGTTTTCCAGAAGGGGGTAGGGGATGCCCAAACCCAATGCCGCAATGTCACACGGCTGTCTGCTCGAGTGACGTATCATTATATCGGGTGACACAATTAAAACGAACTACAATATGATGATGATAATAAATGCAACCTTTTTTCCCCACGAAAAAATTTCTAGATAGCTGCAGTGATTTTTAACTGTCCAACGCTAGGACCATATAAAACACTCGCTATTTTCCTACAGCTTTGCAGTGGTATAGGGGTAGGATTACCCTGACGCAAGCTCTCCGCATGAATGAGCTTCTAATGGCAGAAAAATTGTCGGGCTGTAGGGACAATCTGTCAATCCTTTACAGCTTTTATTTTTTTCCTTTACATTTTTCCCAAAAAACAAATCCGGAAATATTGCTTCGTTCGTAGTTTAAATTTGCCTCGATAAATAAAAAGTGAAAATAATAAAAGCGGAAAATCAATGATTAGCCAGCTATATTTTGGCACTAGAGGTACGAACGGTAGACAGCTCGATAGGCTATCTCTAGCTCTATCTCGACGCAGAGTCCCGTCCTGTCGTGAATGTGCTAATTCGTGTAATTAGCATTACGCTTCGTACGTAGATACATACTAGCTCTACTACGTGACGATGTTCGGCACGATGACGGGATAAAGCGACACGGAGATCCCCGCGGGGAACTTTCAACTTGGCAGACAATCGGGTTAGGGAAGTCAAATAGCAGTGAGGCGCTGCGGTATCAGAGTTCGATTTCGGGAAACGACCCAGTAGTACATATCGCGGCAATTAATATTAATATCAGGTACTCTAGAAGCGCGATCTGTATGGATGAGCGCGTATGTGTTCAGTGCATTGGTGCTCGTGCATCGAATTTCTGCAGGAATAGGAGAAAGCCAAAAAGTCGTGGAAAAAGGTCGATCCAAGTCTCGACTCGCACTCGAATAGATACATGAGTAATTGTTCGAGAGTAAATTTGCGGTATTTTTAGTATAGTAAACGGTGAAACGGCGAAGAATGCAGCCCTTGCACAGCCTCTAATGCATTTTACGGGGAATTGGATTTCCAGATATGGCCAGTGCGCCACGAAAAGGTTTGCTTTATAAGTTTTCGGGCCAAAGCTCGTTGGATTCGCGCCACATAACAACGGGAATCAAATGAAACAATATAGGGAATATCTTACACGCTGGGAAATAAGATGGAGGAAAAACGTCGAAGATTATGGGAGAGGAAGCTAGATTCTTGCGTTTTCATAACTCAAGAAACTCTTATATTCGATATAAGAGGGTATCTTTCTAGGTATATATACTATTCCATATACTACCGATACATTTCGCAGCTCGAACTTTTCGTTAAACTTTATACGCTACGTTAAATTTCAATTCGTATAACTAAATGCGAGACATAAAACGGTTAAATTGAATGACTTTTAAATCCGTAAAAGCTATAGGTATATGACACACGTATACACGTATACGCAGGTAGTACGCAGGCAATAAAGCTGCTGGTAGGATAGGGTAATGAAGATTTAACAGAGCCGCAATCACTCGGCGATCAAGGCATTACTTTTCGATTAAACAACGAATAGAAACAAATCCTGTTCCCGTTCTGATGCGATTTAAATTAGCACCTGCTGCTACGACGTCTGTCACCAGCTCCCAGCTTCCAGCTTTCAGCTTCTAGCTTCAAGTTTCCATTAAATTCAGCTCGGGCTATCTACATACCCCTCGAGACTGCTTCAGGAAATTAGAAGGACGCTGTAAGAAAGTTCAAGACGTATAATCCCTTCGTGGTCCCGGTTATCCTTACTCATATCAAAATGATAAACTGTCCCGATATTATGGCTTGTGTTAGTCAAAACTAGATCGGGTTAGAATTCTATTTGTACGCCTAGATTATAGAGTGATATTCATTCTGTCATAGACAGGTGTTTAATGAGGAATTTTTAAGGGATTTAAAGCCCTCGGTGGTGCAGTTTTCAGTTTCATACAGCCAAGGAAGCTTGAAATATTCGGACAAAGGGAACGATACGGGAGCTTAGCTGCACAGAGAAATAGTGCATTTCTTTCCCGCCAGATTCTCTAGCACAATTTCACCGGCACAAAAGGATCTCGTGAAGCGATCCCGAGCGGGTCTAGCTACGCGGAGACGAAGAGGAAGCAACGAGAAGAGGTGGAATCCAATTTAATAATACTTTTCTCGTATAACCGCTGAAATCGAAGTGGCCGATGGATATCCGAGCCCCTCTCGCTCTCCGCTCTTTCGCTCCATCTAATAAATCCGTCAATTTCAAATATAGCGTGTATCTGAAGGGAGGTGAAATGAAAAATGAAAATAAATTCAATAATATGAGAAAAAATGAAATTAAAAATTAAAGTATACCGTATATATGTATATATGTAATATAGACCGTAGAACATGATTTTGGCTACGGATGTATGGCATAGTATACGCAGGGAATAGAAAAAAGAGGGGTGAAAATAAAAGAAACTCCCAAATACATGTAGGAAGTGTATATTGCGCAATATTTTGTAGCGGATAAAATCGCGTTATGAATCACCGAAGGGAACCTGCAGCAACGAGACATGGGCGGCTGCTAGTGTTTCGTATATTTCATTACGCTTGGGTTTCCGGTGTAATAACAAATAACCGGAAGTGAAGTAGAAACAAAACACTGCCACGAGATAAAGCTCACTTCGCAGAGTTGTAAATCCGCAGGGTGTCGCTGGACGATTTAAAACCATACCCATTTCTTATCTATTTTTCTATATCAGCTCCTGATGCAGTATACATATGTATATACATATATACTGCGTGAGGAAATAGGCGAGCTAAAATGTCGCGATGATCAATCACCGCCGATTTATACATTCGACAAATAAATTCTGTACGCCGATTGCAGCGGGCTAATCCCCGCTTTGAAGCCAATCATTGATCCGATAGATCCAGGTTAATCCCGTGGCATAAATAAATAATTACGTAATTAATTATTAGCGAAATAAACTAGGCCTGACCGCTCTCGAATCTCGTCGCGGTTAACCCGTATATCACATCACTTAACTTTAATTAAATAATCGTACCTATATGTGTATACCTGCGGTACCTGCGGTACCTGGTAACGGGCGAAGGATTTTTATCCCGGAATATATAAATTCACGGGCCAATAATTATTCCGCGAAGTTGGTCAGGCCCTGCCTAGGGGTGGTTTTAACTTGACACCGGGCCAAACTCGGCTCATCTAATATCTCCGCTTCTGCGCTTCGCCGGCCTTTCTATATATCTATAGATTGTAGAAAGAGCGAGCGACCTAAAGAGTCGCCTAGATGCGGCACGATAGGGTGCAGACTTGAAGTGATCTGATAGTAGTCTGATGTCAGAACTATACGAAGGGGTCGGGAAACCGGCGAGATGCAGAATGCTGACTTGGTACGCAGCAGCCTCCCGTGGAGCCCATGCCCATGCTGTTTTCCAGAGAGAGCTGCACTCGTGAGCCAATCAAATAAAACCTCACCAACGAGGATTTACTCGCGATATACTATATATATACTCGATATTGAAAGCAAAAGATGCTGCAGAGCTGAGAGAAGATCGAGTCTCGATCATTAGAGTTGCTCCTTTAAGTTTGACTCCGAAGATTATGACTTTGCGGCGTAAAGATTGATAGAGAAACCGTGAAACAACTTACTTATTTTTAACTGATGAACGGTGATATTAGGAATCCGTCTCAACTATGGGATAGACTTATTTTAAAAGGAGATAAAATAATACATGAGCTTTCTAGACTCGGTGGAGGATTAACCCAGAGATTATATCGCAACTAGCACGTCAACCAATTAGGTTCTATTAATCACTTGCCATCTGTAAGCTACGCAGACAATAACTAAACAAATAATAGCCTAGACCCTATCTGGTTAGTAACACAGAGAAGATCTATGGCTCGATTAATCCTTCGGCCAACAATGCAGCCGGTGGACTTCTCTCGAAAACCCGCTGCACCATATATACCAACACATATACATGTAGATTGAGCTTTGCCGCTTTTGTAGCGTGGGTAAATCTATTAATGAACAGATAATTGGTCCAAGAATATTCCTGTTTTTTCTTGTTATGTATCTTTTTTTCTTTTTTAATTATTTTTTTAGGATTACATAGACCAAGTTACACAGTGTTTAACATATTTTACGGAACTTTGACATAGCGGTAGGTATGCACTTTAATTAAAATTATATTGCTGTGCCGAATAGGAGAAGCATAGAGAATCAATCTCCCGATTGCAGATCCTAATTAGCGAAATATTATTGAATAAATATAATAAAATTCATAGCCACACAGTTTGGCAATTTTCCAGAATGAAAAAGCTATGATTCATTCGGTTTCAAAACCACTGTGGGATTTGGACACGTGGATTTTGAATCCTCGTAACGTGCCGAATGCTCTCGAACAATGAGGGCACTGTTTTATTGCCGGTACACTCGTGGAGTGTACTCGCATATGGATACTCAGGCCGGCGTTCGTTTTAAAAGTCATTTTGCACAACTTACAATTAACGAATGTATGCGACTCGATCGGTTTCACGTGGAGCTCCATGTGGTCTTTAAACTTCCTCCTAGACGTCGTTGGAGCTTCGCAAATCTGGCACCTTGTCGACCAATGAGTCCATACATGAACCTGGAAACGACCCAGCGAAGAATAGAAGGAAAATGAAAAATTCATTTGGATAATAACTTCGATCGAGCTCTTTTTTTCAAATCTTTAAACTATATAATCACCTTGAAGCCGCGTACACTAGCGCAGATCCTTTCGCAGACGGGACACTGCACTCCAGATCCTTGATTTTCCAGGGCTTCCGCATCTTTCGTACTTAATTCTGCTTCGGGAGTAGCGACTGAAGCGAAACGATTAAAGCCGCTAACAGTTAGACGATCGCTACTTTTGACCGTCGAATTCGAACTAGGAGAGGAATCGTACTGCCGGAACCGGAACTCGTCGGAAAAGTTTCGATTCGACGAATTGTATCCGGGCGCGGAAGAATCGTCCTCAATCCTGTCAGCGAATCCTCGATAACCGTGCGCTTCACGTGTTTGATCGTCGCCTTGCCAGGTCACGGTTCTAGAGGTAAAATTCTCGCTAAAGCTGTCCACACTTTCCTCGTCAACGAGGGGCTGAACCCTTCTTACTTTAAGGAGGTTCAGAGGATCTGCTGGTACCCTGACGTTGCTTAAATCGTGAAAGCCCTGCTCGGCGGTACTGAGATCATAATTTCTGGGAGTCCTGCCGGTGATGTTTTTCTGGGATTTTTTAACCGTCAAATATTTCTGCATACTACGTTTCTGGCGGCGCAGTCGTCGTCGAGCTGCAGCAAAACGGATGGCTCGTTCATCTCTTTCGTCGCGTTCGTCGTCGGATGATACGATAGATGAAGACGTCGAAAATCTCTCGGGGAAAATCTCACCTCGATCACCTGGCTGCGGCTGAAAATCATTTTCGACACGTTCCGGGGCGCTATTTTTCGAAGAGATTCTTTTTTCGAGTAATAATGCCCCCACGTCGCTCAGCTGAAATTATAAATAGGAAATTTAGGAGTCGATTCATTTGCAGATACAATGTGGTATACACAACATACTTCTTCAGCCTGCTTCAGAACGAAAGCTCTGATCAGTTGGTCCGCTCTTCCAACTTGTTGTCTAAACCTATCTGAGATTTGTAAATTCGTGTTACATAAATCACAGATGAAACATGGAAGACCGTCTCCTTGCCTAATCTGTAGAATAAAAAAGTGCAATTCGTTGTAAGTTATGTAAACAATTTGAGCTCTATAACAAATCAAGAGAGTATCCTGAATCACGCCGCATAGATGAATGCTTATAGGCTATAGCGCTTTAGCTTTCCCTAGTAACGCAGTCTTGTTATTGGCTTGAAACTGGGAAAACTGCAAATCGGAAACGCTATGAAATATTTCGGCTCGATTTGAGTTCTCAAAAAATTGGCAAGAAATCGGCTGAATCGGATCGGTTATTATTATAATAACTGAATTGTCGCGTTACAATGACCCGGGAAGTTTTCTGCTGTGAAAATAAGATCGTGTGTAATGCCAATGTTTGAAAAATACCGGTCATACC
The DNA here is from genome assembly GCA_944452935.1 of Rhogogaster chlorosoma. Lineage (NCBI taxonomy): Eukaryota > Metazoa > Arthropoda > Insecta > Hymenoptera > Tenthredinidae > Rhogogaster > Rhogogaster chlorosoma. The sequence goes on along the minus strand of OX101800.1, from coordinate 23,083,810 downwards.
TGAATATCGGTGAATTTTAATATTTTATCCAGCAGGCCTGGAGTCCTGAATATATTTTTCGGTTCGTGGAGTTTGGAAGAACACAGCCTGCAAATTTCCTGTAGATTCATCGTGGTGTGAATATCAAGACAAACTGTACGCGTTCAAAGAATTTCAAACTGTGCGTTAATTGTAAATTAATGAATCAGCAAACCGACAATGTATCACCTAACGTATACGCTTCAGATTCAAGAAAAATACGCCCGCGTATCGTGATCCGTCAGCGATATTCTGCGGCGATTTTTTGTACTATTCTATCTCAACTTATCGATCTTCATGACAAATCGACGACAGCGCTCCGCTCACGATCAGATGACGATCTCTTTTGCCATGTGTTTGTTATTTTCATTTATTCCGAGAAATGGCCTACGCGATCTCCGATGAGACTTGAAAATCGAGACTTTCAATGTATCCAGATTGTTTTGAAACACTACTCGATACAGTACGCCTACACAGTCTAATAGTGTTTTATACTGTGCTTCTTTTCAATGCGGAGATCCTGTCGACTTGCAACTAATATTACAAATTACCTAAATCTGAGTCCCAAAATAATGCGCGAAAATTGCAGCGGAAAATATGTCGCTAAACGATTAGGTGAATTTCGATGGACAAACTGCAGTCTCTGAACCGCTATCAAGCTCATTGTACTTATTCGAAATGACTAATTAATTAGCTTCTTCGCAAACTATTACTGCTCGTGTACCCAGAGGCGCAAGTTTTCCGAGCTTGCAGCCCAGTTCTAAGCCATGTAACATGTATAGATACGTATGTACACGTAGTACACGTTGCTATACCTACATACAGTTAAAGTTTAATAGCCTGAAGGTGAACACATGAATATGAAAGCGTAACAATCGCTTAAAGGTGATAACAGCGATGACATTAATCCGACAATGAATTATCCACGGATCGTTGAAATATCATTTGCAATTATATTTAAAGTGCCCTCCCTTGCTCCCCTACCATTTCTCAGGGAAGGTGAGAGTTGTAAATTCTCACCCTGACGAATAGGATTTTGCCAACAATAAATTGGGCGCTAATTCCTCACTGCAACAGGGTTGAAGTGAAATGCAATTGTCTGTATTTGAATGAATTACGCGATAATGTAAAATGAACGAATACAACGACGATATGAGGCAGTGATTTTACGATGGAAAGAAACAAGATGGAAAGAGACAACGTCGATAACTGGAAATGGTCCTATATAACCGATAACATTAACATACTCTAAATTCTAAGACTTACGCTATGCGACATTATTATTGAATTCAAGAAATTCAAGACTCAGGAATTATCATACCCACAGCATATACCGTGGAAACGTCTACTCTCGCTTTCACCTAGTAAGCAGAATATGAAACTTAGCTGGATAAAGAAACGCTGAATGACTAGCTTCGTTCCTCGGTTAAATATGGCCGAGGAATTGAAACGAGACGTTGTTCTGGTTACTGGTAAACATCAACTCGTGAGTCTTTTTTCTATACAAGCGTGTAAATCAACTAATTAAATTCTTGTCACACGCAGGTGGAGCCGGGTTTTTGGGACAACACGTCGTGAAGCATCTGCTTTCCGACAAAACAGTCAAAGAGATAAGAATCCTCGACAAATTACGTTACGAGAACAGCCTCGGTACGTAAGTAACGCTTCTGTATACCCAGAGGTGGTATATCTTATTGCTCTGTTAAATTGAGCAAAAATAAATAGCATTTTGTTGCCTCAACAGGTCTACCGGAGGCCAAGACTCTAGTGAGTTTCCAGGCTGATTTATGCGACAAAGAGAAATGCCGTGGAGCCCTCAGAGGCGTCGACGTCATTCTTCACTGCGCGGCACTCGTCTCCTACGAGTTTCCACCCGAGGTAGACGATCTACACAGTAACAACGTGACAGGTAAATTGCTCAATATCGTTACCCCCGACAGAATTACAGGAGCTAGAATCTAGAGCGTTCTAAACGGGAGGAAAATTTCCATCATCTCAACAATTTTCATCATTTTCACTACGCAGGTACGGAAAATTTATTGGAATTATGCCTCGAAGAGGGTGTCAATCGCTTCGTTCACTGCAGCACCGTAGAAGTCACCCTGCAGTCTTATATCCGCGGAGGAATCGTCGCGATGGCTGTTTATTCCCAGGAATCGAGAGCTCAGCCTCCCGACGACGAGAACAGATTAATATTCGGGGAATACGCGGCGTCTAAGTTAAGGGCGGAAAAAATCGTCCTTGCAGCGAACGGAAAACCACTTAAAAACGGTAAGATCGCTATATCTTCTCTTGTCCTCCAGCGAAGAAAGAAATATATATATTTTTTATTTTTTGGTTTTTATACACGAAAGGAGGGACGCTTCGCACCCTCGCCTTGAGGCCACCCCTCCTCTATGGAGAGGGCGACGTAAAATTAGTTTGGAAAATTCTTGAGGTGGCTAAAAATCGAGGAAACTCCCTCATCAAGCTTGCAGGAGTTGGGGGAAAGCAGGAAATGGCCTACGTAGGTAAAGGTCGAGCTTTTTCGTCAGCCTGTATATCTGTCTATGCCTACTATCTGCGTTTATATAATTTAATCAATATTTCCCTGGTGTTGAATAAATTTCTCAGGAAACGCGGCCTGGGCATTTATCTGCGCTAAGAACGCGCTCTCAAATTCTCCCCAAAGTATCGGAGGCCTACCGGTATTCATAACAGACGATACAACCGTCGAAAATCTGTTCCGATTTTGCGAACGTTTGACGAGAGACACAGAAAACCACATATCGTTATCCTGGTCCATACCAGCGCCGATTTCTTACCTGTGCGCCTTCCTGATTGAATTTATCATCAGTTATTTCCCGCTGGCAATTATCCGGTTGAAAAAAATTCCCGTAAATATTTAAATATATATTATATTTTTTCTCGAAAAGTACGTATATTTTCACTCCTATATCAGATACGATTCCAAATTCAGTTCTCTTACGTTTTAGGTATCGCCACGATGTCTAGTCGCTTACCTAGGCTCGATGATTTTACACAATCGAAGTCGTGCCTCGATTCATATTAATTACGCGCCGATTTTCGGCAGGGAAGAATCGCTAAGACTTTCTTCAACTTATTATTCAAAAATCTTCGATAAATGAGAAGAAGAAGAAGAAGAATTTATATAGCGAGGAGAAAGATGGATGTGGAATTAGTGGTGAGAGAATAATAATTATCAATAATAATAAAATTGCGATTTAACTGTTACAGTTTATTGCTTCGAAAACTGCACACTATATAACAATAAATACACTCACAGTTGAACTATTATCTTAATTTGGTTCCTTTCTACAATAAAAATTGAAATTGAATTTTCAAACGCTGGTGTTACTGCAGATAGAGAGTAGCATATTATTTTTACACGCAGTCGCGCTAATTGGATCTCGACCTCTACGACTAATAAATAACAGCTAATAATAAGAATAAGAATAATAATAATGGTAAATCTTATTCAAGAGGATAGTTTAAACTGATTAATAGACTACCACATGAAACACACACTTATTACTTTTATTGTCAGGATATATAAACTGCATTCAACTATTCAATCGTATTAAAAATCAGCCAATTCGTTAATAGAACAACGCGGGTCGTCGTTGTCTTTTATATCTCACAAAAATGAATCGGAAATTAGTAAAATTTTTAAGGTAAATAATAATTCACGTCCCATTCTATCATGTGATAATAATTGACACGAATTCATACAGTTTCTTAGCATACAGGAAATCGTCGAACTCGTATAAATAATAATCACGATAACAGCAATGAGTATACGAAGTGTAATACCAAGGCTGGTGCGGATTAAAATCGCATAAAAATGGCTTCAAACTTTCCAAGATGATGGAGTTTCTAAATAAAAATGGTCAATCTTCATCTATTAAAAACTATATAAACTCTTAGATAATAATAAGTGTCTACGTTCGGCAAACTAGCTAGCAGAATAACAATAATCGCAATAATGATAATAATAATAATAATAATAATAATAATAATAATTCTATTTACATAAAAAGATCGGGGTGTTGTTAATTCGTGTATATGTCGAATTAAAAATTTAACTAACGATGTTCAATTAGATATTAATTTAAGGTTTGACATTAACAATTTAATCTATCTACTAAACATTTGGATTAGTTAATTATTACAATAATTTATTTTTTTTTCCCCTCTGTCTCTCTCAAACTACATATACATAGGTATTTCGAAACCGGTACTAGATAAATACAATTAAAATACTGTTTAAATAAACCGTTTAACCAGGCACGTAAATAATTGGCCATATACATACATAGTACTATATTCATCTATAAACTTCTCTTTATCGGCGGTTTATTGAATTCGTTATTCACGAACGTATATATATATTATAGAGGCGTTTCTTTTATTTCTCTATGGCCTCGGATATTATATTTCTCAACAAACTTTATCATCACGATATTATATACTCATTATTTCTCTTCATTCAATCGATTAATTAATTAGTTAATTGATTAACTTTTCTTCGAGTATACAGGTGAGAAACCAACTATGTATATTATTATCTATTATTTTTTCTTTCCTTCATTAATTCCTTTTTTCTTTCATTAGCTTTTTTATTTGTTTGTTGTTTTGTTTTTTTTTTTTAATTTTTTTTCTCTCATTTTTATTTCATTTCTATTATCCATTATCATATAACCAGATTAAAGTTTTTTGGTGCAAAAATTATTATCATTATTCTATTTTTAATAACAAGTCTAGCCACACTACCAACAACTTTTTTTTTCTTTTTTTTTTCTCTTGTCGTAAGCTCATTACTTACAATTTACAGATAGGATATCATTCGTGTGCAACAAGAACTACTTAGCAATTAGCGGTAACAAAACTGTTTCCCCTCCCCCTTCGAACTACTGAGTCTTGAATTATTGAAAACAGAAAAGATATATAAAAAAAAATCAGTTCCGAACTCTGACCAAAAAAATCTATTGAAACGGATGTGTAAATAAGACCGAATACGGTAATAATTGATTTAAAAAACGATTTCTTTTTCAAGAAATGCATGCGCTTGGCTGTGATAATAATAATAAAAGTAAGGAATATATCAATAATAATGTCTGTAAACGTGAAATTAAATAAGAATATCATGGTACTAAAATTTAAGTATTTTTTTTTTCCTCAAACGTAGATAATCGAAAAACCGACACGTGTCAAATTCGATAATAACGATCGTTAATAGTAAGGTTCACGCTCAATTATTAAAAAGCAATAATATTTCTAAAATGATATTAAAAACCAGACTCTTATCGACGTTACCAATCCATAGCAGATTGGACACGAGATCCCACTGTGAAATCCTTGTACTGGGAGAAAACACAGATCTGTAAAAAGGTTTGAAGACATATATTAATTAGTTAAGTTATTAAAACGAAAATAGTTCAATCGATATTCAATTGCCAACCCATCAGACAAGCGAGGGAATTTATAATACTCGGCATTACCTTATCCTTCAATCTTTGGCACAACTGCAGCGCTATTGTCAGCAATACCAAGGCCTCGTTGAGCCACGGTACGCTACATTCTGCTTGATGCGTCTCGTACTTTAGACTACCATGCGCACTTTCCAATTGGTAAACCGCGAGGACTAACTTATAGCTCTGGATGTAAAAACTGATCGCCAAATTGTCTGGAAGATTCGGGTTCAACGACTTCTGAAACAGTTCGATAGTAAGACGCTAACTTTACCCATAAAATGAAAACGATCTGATAGACGTTAATTCTTCGAAAGAACCTTTCACAGTATAATTTCGGCCTTCTTGCCATAAAAATTGAGTTTCTATCCTTAATTGATGGAAAATTTAAAGAAAAGTGAAGACAAGCTTGCAAAGTGAGGCTTGAAATACGAAATATTTTGATCAATCCTTTCATAAATTCAATTCTAAGAATGGTCAATAATTTCTCTCATCTTCAACTAACCATATTACGACTTTTAATAAGATCGTCTATAGTTTTCTTTCTGGGTACAATCAGGCTAGTTCTACTGCGCTGAAGACATCCCAATATATTTCCCAGGATGTGCATTACTTCGTCCGATGTTTTGAAGAGATAATTTCTGTCGACGTTATCTATGTGCGCAATAGCCTGTTGCAAATGATTAGCGGCATCCTGTATCTGTTGAAGTTTCCATGGATGATCGCTCTGTATGCTCGTACGCATACTTGCGTTCTGTTGACGTTGTACCTTGAATACTACGTCCTGAAATGAAGAGACGTTGAGATATTTCGAAGAAAAGAAATAGGGGGAGAAATTTTTCGCTACCCAAACTTACCGCGTTGGTAATACTGTCCCCCGTCAAAACTATGACGCATTTAACCTGATCATGAGGCGCGGTGAATACAAATCTATCAGTTTTGTATGGCTGATCGTTCCCAAATAGAGCGAGCGGAAACCTCTGGGCGCAGTCCTGGATGTGAAATAAATATTTCAATTGAGAGAGGTCAAATTAATTATAAACTAACAAAACTGGTTGTTACAAAATTAGAATCATTTGATTCTGTGAGTTTATAAGGGTCAAACGATGATTAAAATTCTGGTCTAGATGCGTGAGTGGATATACATTGGTGTACGTTTATGTAATTCAATTGTAATTCATGCCGATACACACCATTAATATGTTGCGCAACTGAGAGAGCGAGGAGTGTACTTCTTCGTGAAGTACCCATTCGAATTCCATCTGCTGTGGATAATGAAGGTTTGTTTAAATGTTTAGCTTCTGATTTGCTTTTTCTTTTTTTTTATTTTCTCTCTGTATTTGATGATCATTTTTTTTATTTTTGGATTCATTGATCCAAGGAGCGTATCTGTTTAAAAATGCATGTACTCTGTTCTAAAGAATGAAAGATAGAAAGAAAGAGAGAAGAAAAAAATCTTTCCTAACCTCAATAAAGGTATGTTTCGTTCGTGTTAGACTGTACGCGATTTGAAAGAAGTCATTCTTAACAGAAATAGATGAGCATTTACACTGTGTATCATTGTCAACAATTTTCTATGATTAGATAATGAAAAATGGTGATAAAACGTCAATTACTCACGAGATTATGGGCCTCCTCTTTCTCACAATCCGCCATCTTTACTGGAACCAATTGATCGCGCATGCGGAGTAAGGAGACGCAGATAGTACAACGCGCGAAATAATGAAACGTGAGATTCTCACGACATGGAATTGCCACGGATCGGAGATTTACATTTCACTTGAAAAACCTGAATCACGTGGTTATTATTAACTGAGTTACACAACGGGAGGATAAAGAAGGATCTTCCTTTCAGTCTCTTGAAACTAATCTATGATCTTTCTCTTCACGTGTCAAACAACATTTATGTACTAACTAAATGTGGCTATTAGGTAATATATAGGCAATCAGTCTAATCAATCGACTCTTATAGTATTCCAAGTTTGAGATAAGATTATAAAGTTTTCAGTCAAGAGTTTATAAACACGCTAGATTCAAATGATTCGTAACTATATCAACCGGGGTAAATAATTCTTCAAACTAAATATTTCTACACACATTGTCTACTGCGAAGAAAATGATGATAATGATGAAGACTAATGATGTCAATTATTTCTGCTGAAGAAGCTAATTTATTTTTATACATCATTATTTCCGAGTATGAATATGTAATGAGCACTTCTTTGATCGGTGAGAATATTCGATACCTCGACAAAGTCGAATAACGAATCTAAATAATTATAGTATTTGCAGACTATCTTTGTAGAGGAAATAAGAATCTATATTTAGAACGAATAAATGGTTCATGTACATGTCTACGTCAAATTATTTATTTCTACTTGGTAATAGAACGAAATTGCGAGTATCTAAAATTAGATTAACCGGTTATCTGTATGGTATGCCTATAGGTAGGTATGTATGTACTACATACATACGTATTTACATGCATAAAAGGTAATCCTCGCGTGTTCTTCACCGTTTTCCAATTCCAATCGTGGGAATAACTATTATTATCATACAGATATTTTACAGACATATACTTTTAAACGTAATGCACTTCACATAATTTAAGATTTTTTTTCTTACATATATTCTATTTTCAGAATCAACTGCGCAAAATTGTATTAATATCCAAGATGAATGTTCAAACTAATGTAGGTATGATAAACGCACCGCAGCGCGTCGAGTTCAGTTCCTTTCATAAAACACATGTACTAAGTTTATGATTATACAACAGCTGTCTTCGAGAACTGAAGTAGCAGGTGTGTTCACAGCAACATTTATGGTTCGCAACTGAGTGTAACAATCGATGTCATGTTTTGTTAACCTCTTGAATTAATTGACGATAAGTTTGATAAGACAATATCTCGAGAGGCGTCGGTTTGTTAATCAATTTGATGATAGGTCTAGGTATGTACCTGTCGATGATTGAAGAAAACAATCTGCCTCAAGGTTTTTGGCTTAAAAAAAAAAAACAGCGGTTTTCTTACATTTAACAATTTTCGTATCGCATGACGAAAGATAAAAAAATATATATACGCCCTTTTGCTATTTATATATAGCCCGTTTCGTTACGCGATAAATTTCAATTCAAGTGTAACAGTATAAACTAGCTTATACAAGCCCCAACAAAGATTAGATTCCTCTTTTAGCGCAGAACTCAGTCTATAAAAAATGGCATATAAAAAAAAAAAAAAAAACTGTTGCACATGTTCATCATCTTACGTTGACAATATTGCGACCGTTACCATATTTACTAAAGATGCCGAGTAAGCGTGGGATCTTGGAAGACCCTACTCTGCAACCTCTTGAGAATAAATAAAGAACATTAAGTCTGACTCTGTAGACTCCAAGAAACCGGATCAGACAACTCTAAGTGCAGAGGCCGTCAAGTGGACGCCAAAAAGTATCCGCCTCCTTAGTGAATTATGAGTACGGAGTGTTTGGATTCTAATCTTCAGACCCTTGAAGGTATGGGGTATTTTATCTCTTCCAGATGGATCGTGGAAGATGATCATTGACAACGTTGTAGGTTGTAGAGATACCTTGACACGGTGGTCTGATTATATTATATTGAATATGTGTAATATATATGAGGTAGCGTTATTCCGATGGAAATAAATAACAAGTTTCATTTTCTGTTTGTATTCTAACATTAAATTTATTGACTCATTTTTTGGATATAGGTATATCAACGATATGAACAATTGTACATACACTTTTGGTTTTTCTTAACGAAGAAATTATTATTTTAAATACCGCTGTTATTTTGCTACAATGACGTATACAGTATTTTCATTTACATTTTTATTTCAATTAATTGAATTCGCTCATCTCTTCTTTGAATTTATGGCTGGTGACAATCTATTGATATCGAACATTAAATATACACTAAGAATATCGTCGAAACTTTATATTACACACACACACATGTAGATATATGTGAACCATGAAAACGCTCAATATGTATATAATTGTATACATGTACATAAATATCGGTTTATTAATTCCGTCTTTTTCGCTCACCATATAATTTGTTTAAAATTAATTAGAAAATTACTTAAATCTGTCATATAAGGCCTCGCATAATAAAATTGGTCGAATATAGTACTTTCATTACATTTTTGGGGATAAACAGGTACAACGAAAATGTAATAATGGCACATAATCAATAACTAACACCTGAATATCGCATTTGAAAAAATATACTTTGTTATAACACCGACAATGTACAGAAAATAATGATTATCTCTTTATACCGAAACGTGGGAAAGCGTTGGTATGAAAAACTACAGGACAAAAATCTTGTCTAACATTAATCTTTGTTAGACGTATTGTTGGTCGACAATTTACCTGCTTCTTTTCTCCTGACCACCGACTACCTGAAATTATCGTTCAAATTTTATTTACACCTTCCAGGAACTTTCGGGAAATATCCTGAACGGGCAAATATCTTTTTCTTGTAAAGGATAATAAAAACCGAAAAAATAGGGATCCGTTCAGAGTTGGAATAATAAATTTTATGAGTTGATACTTTTAGTACCAGACCAATTCTAGTGTATTTGAAAAAAAAAAAAACCGAAAAACCTGGTTATGGTACAAAAAGAAACTGATGTTAGAGAATATGCCCACACACGTGATCGGTTTCTAAAAATTTCCCAAGAAGTTGAAAAACACCCCAGGTATCATTGGTAGCCTTAACAAAGGGTGAAAAAGGTTTTGTGGAACTGGAATTACCAGGTAAAGGAAGAGAAGTAGAGCAACTTTGAAACTCGACAAATACAAATATGAATATGCTATATATTTATAACTAAATGTAAGATCAGGACGCAACAGAGTATAAAATTAAAAAACACTTAACCAGTAACTGAAGCTGACTATAATCAGGCTTCTTTCTTATCTCAGTTTCGTTCTAATGACAAACTAAATTGACCATAATTTGAACATCTTAAATCAAACGCTTTGGTACTTACGCATTATTTATACCTATATATGTTTATTTAAAATGAGACTCACTAATCCTTAAAACTTGACTTATGTTTTAATTAAATCCTCGAAAAAATAAGCGCGCATATTTCTTATATCTATTCTTAATTCAAAAGCTAACGAATCTTCACTTTAAACATCCAGTGCCGAAATTCCACACGAGTTACGTATCTTAAAAGCATAAGACTCGTCGGCACACTTGAAATATCTTCTTGTTCATTTATATTGGTATGTGTTTAATTGAATGAGGAACAATTTCGAGAATAACAAGAATCCACGTGGTTACCAAGTCATTGGGAAATACGTAACTTGAAACACTGTGCTGATATTTCTTATATATATTCTTTACCACACATATAGAAAAAAAAAAAGAAAAAATTGACGCGCTAAAGATTCACTTTTCTAAAATACACAAAATTTTTCGATCCCGTACTAATTTACTCGTCATTCGTTAAAACGTAAAATCAACAAATGAATTTAATTATTTTCACGCTTGACCTGCGTGATAAAATAATCATTTGATTAAATCGCTCGCCTTGAGATTAAATATATACGAAATCATTTACGCAATTTTTATATCATAATTGTGAGAGTAAAAAAAAATTTTTCTAAATATTATAAGGAATCTTTGAACTGACTTTAAAGCCGCCATAAATAATAAATCGTAATTATTTTACTTGAAATAAAAACACATCTACATTTAATAAAGTTTAATACTGTCGTCTAATAATTTCAATGTGCAGTAGATATGACTTAACACACACCAGTGAATCTCAAACATAATATATATATCGAACGACGTATCACACGAACAATCTTAACTATTATTATCATCAATTATTAATAATATAGTATAATACGATTGATAAATGTTTTTTCTTTCTTCTTTCAAACATATAGATACCTACCGTTTCAATGATCCTTGCTAAAAGAAAAAAAAAATCCATTTGTGCAAACATCTGTTATTCTCGCAGACGAAAGAAAACAAGAAGCGCTAAAGTACGTCAATTTGCACAACTAACAATAACGACCATTGATTACAGTTTAATGAAAAAAAAAAGCCTGACATTCAATTATATTACAGCAGAATAAGTCACAGGGATAAGTTCTGTTCTAATTATCTAAAGTTTGAATAAATTCAAGATACTTTTTTCAACTTTGGCATTTTCTTAGGACACTCTATAAAATGGGTACCCCAATGTTGAGCCTGGCATTGTTCATTGCAGTAAAACGCAGTTTCACAACCAAAGCAGTTAAACTTTGGACCAGGCATTCCGCACCGTGAACATTTCAAACCATTCAATAAACTATCTGAGCCTTTGTGAATCTGTTCATGGTGTGAAGTGACATAAGGCCTTCCAAGATTTGGTACCTCAGCATTTCTCCTGTCTTGAATAACAGAGTTCATCTTTTCAGGCATATTATACATCGGATTGACTATTTTTGCATTAGAAGCATTGTGCGGATTCAAATGTCGTGTAATGATATTTTGAGGCGGCTGCATTTGCCGAACATTTTCATTCCTCATTCTATAGGCTGCCAAATTATTATCCATCGGTTTAGTCTGACCAATGAAATCATTGAACTGTGTGCTGGCATAATTTTTATGGTATTCATTACCAGATTGCCATTGGGAGAACACAGCCTGCGCATATGGCGGTGGTTGCTGCAAGTATTGCTGTTGCATCATACCGAGAGGGTTTAACAAATGTAAAGAGTTTCCTTGACTCTGGTAATTCCCAGGAACTAACGGCACCGCTGATGGCATCGGGTGTTGATATTGAGGCATATTTTGCTGACCATGAGATGCCTGACTGTTAGAATGTTCGGTATTCCGAGTATTTTGGGGTCTAGCTTGTACTTGATAATGGGGATTCGTTGGATACGGTTGCAGTAACTTGTGTCCAGGATACTTGGCCGATCCGTTACGAGAATATTGAGGAATTTGAGGATTTGCCTGTAAAATAAATGCCCTGTTATCTCGTCTGCGAGTTATACGTACTTCATAACTTGCTTCATCATGATTGGATCTAGCTTTACCCACCGGATAATCACTTCGGTATTGTTGAGGAATGCTTCTTTGCGGAGGATAATTTGGAACGGGTCTTGGCTGACCAGGACAAGGCCTCTGTGGAGCCCAATTCATTGTATTTCCTGGGTTCAAAGGATATGTAGAATCGACGGCAGTAGCTGCCATTTTATACATATCTGATCCAGTGGTCTGAGAAGAGAAGAATCGAGAATTTAGTATTTTCAACGAGTGAAAATTGTCGAAGAATAGAACTAAAGTATAAATTAGAGGCAGCAGCTTACCTTGTATACAGTTCTATCGGCAGTTGAATTATCCACAGGCTTTCTGATACTCGATTCTTCGGTCATCTGTGTTACCCATTTAGCGAGCGTTGGAAATTGCGCAGTCATTACCTGGCTGCTGACATGCTTCGCTAGGTTCTTTCGAGCTGCGTCCTTGCTCTGGGCGAGGCTGAAATAAGTAATAAATAAATTAAGCAAACTAGACTACAGATAAACGTTTCTGTTTATCAGAAATACAGGCCTGCTTAACGAAGCAGGTCAATTAGTATTAATTGTTCCAATATTTACTGTGAGATATGGCCATGAGCTCACCTCGACAATTCAAGTGAACTGGCAAACTTGGCTACTTCATGAGCTTGGGACTTGAGCAATTGAGTAGCCAGTATTGACGGGTGCAGGGGGGCATCTTGATCAGGAGTGAATTGCATCGATGGTTTGGTCGGAGGATGCTGATTGTGCCATTGCGATGTCTGAAACTAATTGAGACACAATTAGATGATGAAGATTCACAGTAATAATTCAAAGATTCGTTTTCCCCATGCTCAAATGCTGACCTGATGATTCGGGCTGGGTTCAGCAGGCACTGAATACCCTTGAGCGGTCATATTTCTGTAGTAAGATGGAGAAACGGGTAGAGCAGAATGCCCCTGCAGCGGTGAGCTCAGATTGATATTGGCTCCTCCATTATCTCTGGAAAACATACTGGATCCGTTTTCAGTTGTTCTGTAGTCGGGTCGATGAACAGGATAATTGGAAACGGGATGAACATTGGTATTTTCTTGGATAGCTGTTCGACGTATTGTATTCGGAGTACGCAGATCACTAACAGTACTGGGAATGGAATTATTGGCATCAAATTTAGCCGCGCTGTCGAATCCTACTGTCGGAGTACTCCGCACACAAGGTAAACAGTTATAGTTTGACCTGGTTCTTTCCTTGTCAAATTCATCCGGAGGAATGTTCAAATTTGGAGTGCTATATGGTGTGCTGAGCGGAGACTTCTGATTGGAAACGCCATTCAAATCTTTAAGAGAATAATTTATCGGATCCCGTATCAAAGGAGGTATATTTATGGAAGTAGCATTCACATTTGGAGAAACACCTCCCGAAGGTGGGAAGAAATTTTTGTTCACATATTCCACATTATTATTCATCATTTCACGATTCAAATTCAATGGAGCATTCTCTGCTTTATCATCCGGCAAAGAATGACTTGTAGTAAATATAACTTGCGCACCATTCTCAGGTTTATATGTATCGTTAAACTTCTCTTCCGAATCAGTTTGAACATCAGGTTTAACATTGCCCAGTGATTTCCTGTCAGTGGTATCAGTTTCATCGCCTGATGAAGCGGAATCAGTTTCTGATATGGTAATAACCATGGGAGGCGAGACTAGCGGACTTCTTGCTGGGGAACCTTTGTCCGTTTCGTTGGTCGGCTGAAGATGTGACTGCGGAATACGTTCCTCAGATTCTGGCGATGGTTTCTTTTGGACAAGATCTTGCCTGACATGTATTCTTGATGGAGCAGGGTTTGCAGTTAATCTTGGATTTTCAATGCTAACAAGCTTGTTCAGGTACTTCCGAGTGTTTTCTATCTTCTTTTCAGCACAGTTTATTTTCTGCTGTAATCTAGTCAATCGGGAAGGGTCACTAGTTTCGCTCATTTTAAACTTCAAATGTGATTCTTCTTCGTAAAGTTTTTGCAGTTTCAAATAGAGCCGATTTTTCCTGCACCTCACTATCTCTTCCACTTTGGGTCTAGGTAGAGAGTCTCTTGTGATATCCTGTGCTTTTTCCCCGGTCAATTCTTCTTCTCCCAATTTCTGAACAGGTTCCTCGGTATTTGGCAAGCCAGTGGTGTCTTTAATTACTATTTCAAATTCGCCAGGACTTTTATGTTGCAACAAGTACTGGGGCTGATCTTTGCCCGACAGATCCTCGTACAGTTGTTGATGATTAGTGACTAGTGGAAATTCGATTGGAAAATCGGTTTCTACTTTATCCTTCTCTTGCGATGTTCTTTCTTCACTAGCCCGGCACTCCCGGTGATTCTTCTTCCTATATTCTCTAAGTCCACTCAAAGTATCAATCTGCTTTGGCTCTTCAATTTTCTTAGGCTCCTCCAGGGCTGGTTCAATTTCAGAAAATAATGATACTGGGGCCGTCGCGTCTACCGGGCTGATATCATC
This sequence comes from Rhogogaster chlorosoma, assembly GCA_944452935.1. NCBI lineage: Eukaryota > Metazoa > Arthropoda > Insecta > Hymenoptera > Tenthredinidae > Rhogogaster > Rhogogaster chlorosoma. The sequence continues at coordinate 23,068,791 of OX101800.1, read as the reverse complement.
TATACCATCTCCTGTGCCATTTGACATTATTTGTGGAGCCTTCAGAATGATTAATTCCGGAGAGCGTCCAGGAATTTTTATTTCCAACATGGTAGTAAGATTGAGGATTGACTCGTGTGACTTGTTTGAATTGTAATTATTTATTGGGACCGTGTATTCTTGGATGGGCTCCTTTGCATCCAAACTATTTACTTCACTTGCTAGATCACCCAGTGGTGTTTGTAGAACTCCTGCTTGAGCCATAGGCATGAGATCTGCAGCTAAATCCTCCTCAGCTTTATCACAATCAACTTGATTTCTATATATTGTTAATTTGTCTTGATGTCCGTCAGTCTGCATCAAATCTTCCAAACTTGGCATAGATGGTAAAGTATTTTCAATCTCGTCAATCGTCTGAGAGATATTATTAAGCTTCGGTTTCATTGAGTTACATTGGTTCGTCTTATGCTCCACATTGCCAATTTTGCTTCTGAGAATCTGTGTTTCATTTATTCCGTTGTTAATAATATTCGAATTTCTTGAATCCTCTTGGTTCATGGCATGTGCTACTCTGATCGGTATAGCCTTAGGACACTTCGGTATCGTCAAAGGTTTTGGTAAAATGAGTTTATATGGAGTTGACGCAATCTTTTTCCGCGTAGACCTTTCCGGTATGCAGTCTGACGGATCTCTATGTGCCAACAGTGGAGAATTGGATCCCGAATTCCGGTACTTGAATATAGTCGGCAGATCAGAGCCCTGTACTCTCTGGAAACTCTGTGATTCAACATCCCTCTGTGACACGATGTTTAATTTAACGGCGGGATTAACCGCGTCAAATTCCATGCCTCTGGGAAAATTCTCCACCCTTAAAAGATCCGGATTTTCTTCGGCGACCGGCGATTTCCTTTTTTTCTTGTAACTGCCGCGTCTTTTCTTCTCCTTCTGTACCATTTTAGCGCCAGATTCATCCCATTCGAAATTGCAAATTTTTCTCTTCTTGCAGCTGTCGCTGTCGCGAGATATCGCCCCATACTCAAAAGAATTTCTCCTCTTAGTCCCGTGTATAATCTCATCAGAGCCATCATTGTCCATAGACTTTGCGTGCCGATGTTTGACCAGATCTTTGGGTATCCTTTGGCGAAAATCATCAACGGATTTATCATTCGAGTTGTCCTCCTCGCCTTTAGAGTCATAAAAATTCATTTCCACAACCCCAACACTTATTGCCCCATCTTTTCTCGGATTATCGTCTTTTGAGTTACCCTTAGTAAGATTTTTGCCACAGTTTCCATTATACCGGGTTACCTTTTCGGGGGACATGGCTTTAGCAATGGGAGAATTTTTTTTCGGAATAGGAGGAGGTGGTCGTAAGGGTAGGGAACGGTTCGGTTGCACTGGTATCCCATGGGGACGATCTTTTAGCGCGGTCGCAAGGCTGTGACCCAGCCTATTTGCATCTATCATTACGATAATCGGTCCGAATGCAGATCCTGTAACAAAAGTAATAGGACTTCAATGAGTATTAAAAAAAAAAAGAAAGAAAAAGGAGAGAAAAAAAAATAAACAGTTTTTATCAGTTTATGAATCATTAGACAGCTGCCATTGAGCTTTTTATCAGACCTGTGCCATTATCCGTTAATTCCTTCATGTCCGAACTTGTTGAAGCCCTACAGTGCTGAGCTGTGCGATATCTTTAAAAATATAAAACCGCTCCTTTTCCGTTTCCTTTTCACTACTACAACAAAAAATTCACCCCTCTTTCACATTTCTAATCTTTACGACCACTTAGTTAAACTCCAAAACTACGCAAGCCACCGCTATACGCAAGGGAGAAACTCCGAATGATCGCGCTCTTCTTGCATCCCTCATATATATAACTCTCATCTCGTGTATTTCGCCCTCCGACTATCCGTGCCCAAACTATGTCCACCCGGACTACCGGAGTTGAAGTAGTGGGGGAAGCGCTCGAGTCAGTCTTCGTCGAACGGTGCAGCGCGCACCTCGTGCCCACGTTGAGTTTAGCCAGCCACCGTACGCGCTATCATATTATATTACGTACACGTAACCGCTAGCGTATCGCAGAAACGTTAGAAACCGGATAGTGGTCGCTCACCGTTGCGCTTTTCTTATCATTTTGTAGCATGAAGTACGAAGTAATTTGAAGATTAGGTATAATAGCAAAGTATGTCGTGAACTCTGCTTATCACCTCTAAATATCTATCGCTTGAAAATTATACTGCGTAACGAAAGCAATTCATCTTACAATTAGAGTTCAACATTAATATTATATGTATATATAGACAGTTATGTATAAACGCGGAGAGAAACTCATACGTATTTTCAGCGCCTGGTCCTGGGATCATATATTTATAAGTAATCACCGTAAGTCGAACTGTTTACCGTGGAGCCGGTTTAATGTTACATCTCACGTTCGGCTTAGCTTATCACTGGCGAAAATGTCTGCGTAGTTAATTTCATATACCAACTCTTAGCTTTTGTATACATGAACCGGTTTGTTTATAGAAACCACTAATCTCTGTTTAGTCTTCAAGATTAAACAACACTCCTGCACCGATCAGCTCTATGTATATTCTCAATTGATGCCGAACCATTCTAGGAACAAGGTCGACTCGTGACCGCAGGTATTTATTTACGCTTATACGTTTATTTGTCTACATGTACGTGTGTACTTCCAAACCCGGAGTTCAGACAGATGATCGTGACAAAGCCTCGTGACATTATAGTCCATAGGCGCCGCCTGCTTCATCATCGAGTGATAATTTGAACTGGTGGTAAAATGTATACATCGCGTTACGTTGTTGAGATAATCACCGTCGCACCTATAATACGCGGCACTCCTTATCCTATATAGCCTAGACTTATTAAAGATCTGTCAGAATGCTGATGACTCAATTATTAAAAATGCTTACAGAGTTTAACTTGCTGGTCTCGTTCGGTATAATATTTCACACTGCGTGCAATACTGACTGACTGGACGATTCTTCGAATTCATATACATAGACACGTTTATCCTTCGCGCAATATAACAACGTGATGTCTGTCAAGATCATTAGCATTCGTGCAGAGAAGATCGTCCCGAGATCTAACACGACGTATAAATATACTACCACGTACAATACACATCCGTATAACTATGGGCGGTAACGTATCGTGACGCATCGTAACGTAACGTAACGTAACATAACGTACCATAACGTACCATACCGCCCACCCTATAGTCCGACGATGTGAAGACATTTCGAACAAGTCGAGATATGTTTACTCTACCCGTCGCCCTAGCAGACATACGACACTTGTCATCATGTGGAAAGCACGAACAAGAGAGAGAAATAGACCGCCGGCCCATAAGCCGTTTTTTACATTTTCGAAGAATTTTTTTTTTGTTTTCTTTATAATTTACTACAAAAGTATCGATCGGCGGTACTTCAATGCCAATCTTGTTTTGCAATAACAGAAATGGAGTTTTTTTGGGATACGAATTATTTTGTATTTTTATTTCTCTGGGAAATTGGCAGCTATAACATCGTTAAAATATTATCTTCAGATTTATACCGCATACTAGAACTTTTTTTCCATAATAATTTTTTAGCAATAATAATCTATACTAACTCGAAAGAACAAGATGCATCGCCCAAACGATTCATTTTAAAAATTTGAAATAATTTATAGACAGCTTTGATAAGTATTACCACAAAGTGATGGAATAAAAAATATCCGCAAAATTGAGGAAGAAAAGGGACTGGCTCGACGAAGAATCCACCGTACATATAGGTATATTATTCGCGTCTCATAAATACGCTGACGGATGTTTTATTTAATATTATATAACATAAATCCAGTATACTATCGCATAGAATTATTCCAAAACTTACATTATTAGCAGACGTACATAAATATGAAATACAGTACGCGCAGTTCATTATTCGGAAAATCAAAGAACCTAAGAATAAAACGATTCCTGACTCGTCATACGTTTCAGTGCCTGACCTATTTGCGCACCATAAAATGTCTACGATTTATCTAAAAGTACCTCATACTTAAACGAGCAAAACACTTTTATATGGCTTAGAGATAACTCCGCGCTTCTGCATGTGTAATTTTCTCGGTAAAATACATCTAGCTAGTCAGATATATATCGTCTAGGCTCTGGTACCTATTCAATATTTTATTTGATTTCCATATGCCTTTAAGGAGTCGTAATTTAAAAAAAAAATATATATAACATTAGACGTAAGTTAGATTCTCGCGCGAAGATTATTCCGCAGTATATACTTAAAATGAAATTTAGCGCGGTAAGAAAAGATACTTTTATCTCACGCAATATAAGATAGTATATACGATGTACGAGTATCGAAGGAAGAAAATAAAAATAAAAATTGCAAATCGAAAAGAAGTGATAATAATTCGTTATGTACATCGTAGCCCGTGATAGAAAAATAAAGCGAGCGATTTTAACTTTAATGGGAAAATTGATTGCGCACAATTGCAGGGTAATTTGAATGCGGTGAGGGTGCAGGCCGGTAGACTAGGTACCTAATAAACTATACGATTTGAAACGCGATATTTTCCAATTTTCTAAAGTAGCTAGGAATATGTGTATGCTTGTCGCTGCACTGCGCCGCGCCATGCCCCTCGGCCCGTAAACGGATCGTCAAAGAGATATGTAGATACGTGGTTGTTGTACATGGCACGTATACCCATGGAAAATGATGACGGGGGGGCTCTAGCTAGCTGGCTCTGCAGGGTAAGGCCAGAAGTGACCAGCTAAATTATTGATTTCGCCTGGGACATCAGCTGTTACCTGGAATCGGTAAGCTATTATAGATCTATGCTGCAGTACCCGCCGCGAGAGACTGACCCGGGCAATGCACACAACCCAGATTCATTAATTTGCCACGATTAGCCAGAATTAATTTTGTAACAAAGTGCAAAAGCAATTTCATTTCGTTTCAAATTCATTTCACTTCAGATAAAAACCCAGCAAAAGGATGATACATACATATGAATATCATCTTCCCGTCAATCTAAATTCCTATTCAAATCAAAATTTTGATGAGAGAAGTAACGACATGTTACAAATATTTGAGTCACAGAACGATTGTCCATTCTCATATCCGTGGAGGAAGTAACTGTAGATAAATACATCGAGTCATGTTGGTTCGACGAATGCACGAGGACCGCATTTTCTCTTCTCTTTGTTCTTCAAATTTCTCTTCATTCTCCTGTCTCTCTTGACCTTCGACAAAAATCTTAATAGCCGTAAAGTCCGCCTTGTGTCTGAAAATCGAGGGGCTCTTCATGGTCAGTTAAACTACTGCCCCCTCAAGTCTTACCCTACTCTAAAACACATGGCAAATAACAATAAATTTTAGCCCTGCAGCGAGGAAGAGACAATCCGGGAAACATTTGTTCGTGCGCTCTTTTTTCTCTCAGGCTTCGTCTCCTTTTGCTATTTCTCACGTTTTTTTCCCCCTCCGGCCTGACTTCTGGGATGCCACACGCAATATGGATGACAGGTGCCGACAAGGGGGCGGCGTAAGTTAGAACGATACTTTTCAACGTCTATATAGAGTGCAGTTTGCGATATCTACGAAAAAAAATGAGAAAGAAAAAAAAAAGAAAGAGAGAAGGAAAAGAGAATGAAAAAATTAACGCACCGCGTGTTATATACAGGAAATGCGGAAATATTTTTATTGTTTATCAAAAATAGTATCATTTTATAAAGACGTGTTCGCCAGATGTTGTCTGAAATACCAAATACGTAGATTCTATAATTAAATATCGATCGGTGAATATGACGACACTGAATACTTTGCATTAAAAAAAAAAAAAAAATCGGCTAATTTGACGCAATTTTTTTTCATTTATCTGACGACTTGAGTATGTGTAATATACCCATACATGCACAGAAAAATATTTAAACAGTTGGATTAGATTGTCCCCATTACGCACGAAGCTTTTATTCACATCTGTACAGCCCTCAGAAAATTCAACACAGCTATATACTTAAGAATTGTGGAATTTTTATCATCGTGTGTATTCACGTGTATTCACGTAAATTTTCCCTAATAACGTGGAGCTTTCAAGGATGTCGGAAGAAAAGTAAAGATTGAAGAAGTAAAATGATGCAGAAATAAAACAGCTTCGAACAAAAAATATGCCAAAAGAAATCGCATTGATGTAATATTTGCGAAGAAGCGAAAAGAGGTGAAACAAATCTAAAACGACTACGGACTAGCAAAATTATAACACGTGTAGTTGCTAGCTATCAAGTGTTTAGAAAAATAGCGTAAGAGGTATTTTTCACTTCCGTTGTAACCGGCAGCCGCAAGAATCAAATCATAGACGAGGGAGAGGTAAACCGCATGATTAATATATTAAAGCTTTTTAAATCTAATGACGTGAAAAATTCATCGAAACTTTTCCCGGAAAACAGGATGTGGCTTTTCCTTATCGCTTGAAACAGCAATTCATTCTTCAAGATAGTCAGATCCTGTTTCTCCCTCCATTCGCTTGGGAAGCTGGAAACTGGAAGCTGCATTCTCTGACTCGACGCCTCTAGTCAGGTATAGAGCTAAGATAAGAAGAGACAACCGACGATTTCGCTGCGCGTAACTAAACTTCCGATTGCCATGATCTCTGAGCCTCCCCCCCTTCCCCCTTGACCCTCGACGTTCGTCTGACCGATTGTGGATGCAATAGCGCGTACGGTTAAGCGCTGTTAAGTTATAAAGTTTAATGTATTTCTATGTTATCAATAAATTTGAGGCGATGCAATTTCGTATGAAATCTCGGAATTTGACATAGCTAGATTGGATTAATTGTAAGAACTGAATTTTTTTCGAGAATAAACGTGAGTGATAATTTCCTGCGGTGGTTTTTCTTCGGGATAAATAATTTCGTATTCACTCAGAAATTTCGATTAAAGTTTGACAAGAGGAAAAAAATAATTTTACGGCGATAACAGCCTAGCTATCATACAAATAAATTGAAAAATAAAAAATAAGGAAATTATGACAATTATTGTATGTAAATTGAGAATTCCTTATCTTTAATCGGTTGTCGCAATTATTGACGAAATTTCATTAGTTTCAAGGCAGATAATATTTGTGTTGATGTTAAAGAAGAATAAATAACAAGACAACACGTTCTGAATACGTATTGAGAGGACATGTTTTTTTCCTCCCTCTCTCTCTCGCGCGCGCTTTCTTTCTTCTTTTTTTTTCTGTCTTTCTTTCTTTCTCTTACACCATGTCTTCACCGTCGAAGCCTAACGCCAGCGTCTCTGTATTATCACCCATGGAGCTATCTCATAATATAATCATAACCATGACTCACCTATCGCACACATAAAGCCCACGTCGGGGTTTCGGTCTAAAGTTGTTTTGCGGATGATCAAGGGGTCTGAGATGACGTGGTTTAATTCTTTACATACTAGTTTGGGATTATCGCCTACACAGATCATCTACCAACCACGGATCACAAGATCTGCGTACGAGGTCAAGATCGCGGTCTTTCAGGGAGCTACCAATCACCACGAACGATCTTCTTTCCGTGTAAACTTGCATCAGATTCCTATTTTTAGGTTTTCCGTCACGATTCAGCAATTCACCACTTCAATTATCACTAAACCTAATTATAAACTTTTCAGTTTAAACATTAAACAATATTTAACCACATACGAATATGTAGATTTTAATCCTTCACTATATGATCACACCAAACAGCAATTTCATTTATTTATTTATTTATTTATTTATTTGCTTTTATCACTTTTCATGTTTGTACCTTCAATCAACTCATTTATTTATTTATCTAGAGATCCCTTTGAAATGAATGACTACCTATTATTTTTTTCTTTATTTTTTTTCTCTTGTCTTGTCGTTGTTACTTTGAAAGCCTCACTTTGTCTGAAAGAAAACCTTCTTCCCTCTAGATGACATGACACGTATAATGATTGAGCACAATTTATTTAATATTTGGTACGAGGACCGGTCTTCTTCCTGGCGATTCCAACATACTGTAGATTCCGCTATAACGACTTGATTTTTTTTACTACGTCCCTCGTGTCTACCGGCTCCAAATTTACGTTTCATAGATACCGGTCGCATTTCACAACGCTCGACATCAACAGTCGACACGCGAGTGTTGCCGCCGAGGGGAATAACGAAACTCACTAGCGCCACGTGGTGGTTAAAGGTTGGACTAATAAAAATTGCTTATGCTATCCATCTCTATCCATCCATTCTCGCGCGCGGCGTGTCGCGTTTGGTTCAATCCTTACGGCGCGGCGTGTCGTAGGACTTAGGTACGTTACTCCGGATTGATATCGGTGTTAGCACAGATATAGTAGGCACGCCGGAGGGTATAACATAGATAAAATACTGCAAGACGCGCGTCTTCGGACTCTGAATAACATCTGAGAAAATAATTATAAATTCCATTTTTTATTATAACTGTTAAGTAGTTGTTGATTATGCAATTCAACTACAATGTTCCTGACTGACTATAATTTATGATACTAAATAGAAAAGTAGTGGAAATTTTTTATCAGAATTCTCTTCTCGAATACTAGTGCAACATATAATTATGCAGTCTACGCTCGCACGTGTGTATGTGCACGCGCGTGATACGCGCTATCTGTTCAATGCGGACCTTGTTGTTAAATAATGGCGTTATATGATTTCTCACAGCTCTTGCGTACATATATGCATGAGCGTGTATAAATGAATTAAATATGCATAGATTTTTTCGAATAATTATTATGTTTAATATATACATTCCCATATTAATGGAAAAAGATTATTATACTTGATCACGCATCACTTGTATGTATGTATAGTATGTATACGTATAGATTGGCCTGTTTGGTATGTTAGTTGTTCTTTTTCTTGTTTCATAAATTTACGTTCTTTTTTCAAGTCATATCATTTGTTCTCTCACTCCCGCTTGATTATTCGAGCTTTACTGTAAAACATAGTGATTTCGTTCAATATGTGCACGATCACACTATCATATGTACATTTAATACGTAGTTCATACTCACAGAAAGAAGAAAGAAATAAGAAAAAAAAAAAGTGGAGTTAAATAAATATTATCAGTTTCTTGAAAGTTCAAATATTATTTATATTACTACGTGTTTTGAATGAATACAAATTTTCCGTTGAAAAAAGAAACAGATATTCTAATATATAGGGTACAGTTTCATAAATCATTCCACATAAGCTGAATGTTCGTCATTGTTCTAAGTTAAATAAATATACCATAAAATATAACGTCTCACGCACTCATAGTACTGACCATATAGAAATGTAACTCGATATCCCTACCGTAGTTCTGGTATATTTTAGAGTTAACGAAAAATTTTTTTTATTTTTTTTGTTCGTTTCCTTCATTTTTTCTACTCTTATTTATTTAGACCACATGCTGTTTTATGGCATCGAAGAACGATGGATGGGATGCAGGTCATTTGAAATGCTGAGTGAAAGAAAACGTTTCATGTATACAAGAAATAGATATATAAAAATAAAACTATAATAAACTGCACTACTATTATAGCGTACAGCGGAATAAAAGGACAAAGAATTTCACACCATCATTGGAAATATCATTATTCTTTATTTATTATAATATACAGATATATATGTTTAGGTATACATTTTTGTCTGTTAATTTATCAATTCATTCTTATTTCCCTCTCTTCTTTGGGGTTGCCAATTCCAGTAGATTACTGCGGCGTATAATATGCATCTGCGTATTAAAGAGCACAATATCTGTTAACGTGTTACACAGCTGTGTTTAATGTTCGTACCTCGAACCTTCGTTTGCATTCTGTTTGTTCTTACTTCTCTGAAAGTCCGGAATATCGAGGATACCGTGCTAGGACAATGCAAGTAGGTATAGGAAACGAGACCCTGCACTGGGGTATGTATGTACGTCAGTGCATGTGTTTTTTCTTTTGCCCTCCTTTTTCTATGGTTTCTTATTCTTCTTCCTCTTCTTCTTCGTGACTGATGAAGTCTCTTCGGATAAAATTTGAGCAAGGCAAACTCTAAGGTCAGACAAGAGCTCTTCTCGAATCCATACACGCTCCCTGCTGTACATAGATATTACATATATCCCGAGACTCGAAGGTAACGGATGTTTGAATTGGAAAATAAAGAAACTTTTGTTTAACATTTACTACACATATGCATATATTGTGCAACTTTCAATGCGTTATTTCTATGTACAGGAATAGCAAAGAGAAGGGAAAGGAAGAAAGAAAAGGGAATAGGTTTCTAGGAAAAAATGGGTCGCTGATAAGCAGGTCGTCAGGTCGCATATGTGTATACCTATATTTATACAGCCTTGTATCTTCAATCTCTTATTTCTCACGAAGAAATCAATATAACGCTAATTTTCATCCACCAGGTCTGTGCAGTGAAATATTATTCTGTCTATACCTGCAGCAGCAGTTCGAAATAAGTGAAAACTAATAAAAATATAAAAATAACCACCTATGGCGGACTGGCTGTTAAGAATATAGCTCGAACTCCTCTGTTTCTCGCATACAATTATTTTATACTTATTTCCTCGAAGTATAACCACTGCGTGCCAACGGGGAAGTTTGAATTATCGATGACCGACAATGCAGGTATAAATATTAACAATTTAGAAAATACTAGACCGATTTTTTCTCTCGCTTAATGATTTGCAGTGAATTACGCGCGAGAAAGAAAAAAAAATGTCTTGTTTATAAATTAACTATATCGATATTCAAGGACTTTTTGATTATAAACCTATATTATATTCGTAGTTGTTGAGATACGGTATTATTGGGGAAAAAAATTGGATCCTCCACGCTGCATGTACATAGAATTGCGTCATGTTTCAATGTATTTCGTCAGAACTACGTATAAAGTTATAGATAATCATCGAAATGTGTCAATTTCGCAGTTAGAGACGCCGTATATCATATTACGCGATAGGCAATAATAATTTATGATACATGAAAAGTAGATTTCCCTCAACTTCATAATAAATATCTTATGATATGGCTGGTCACTTATTGCCAGTTTGGTAATAATTCGATAACCTGAAATCAGTTCGGAAATCAGTGTTTTTTCGGATGATCAAATAGTGAGAGACAATGGCATCGTTTCAAGTTTCAACTCGGGGTTATCTCTAAATTCGTGAGCGTCATGGGTCGGTTAACGTCGACGTTATTTTACGACCGATATTAGCATATTCGTGTCAAACGTAATCTAAAGTTGCGTAATTAGGTTCGATTCGTAACCACCATCGGCGGTTATCGAGTTATCCGTTTCGCCATTTCCACAATATTTTATCGATCAACCTTTCATCTCATTTCATCATACACACATTTTCAATCCATCATTTTAATGCGCAAGTCGCAATTTTGATCATTAAATGATTCAAGGTATAGAGATATAGGTACTGCATCGTACCAAACGTAGTATAGTTCGCAATTATCCTCCTTTTTAAATCGCAAAATAATCGCGATCAAATTTGTGTCTCCATCCTCTCAATCTATATATCGACGAAATTTCTGTCATCATAAATCCGTGAAAGTCATATACTTATGCATACCGAAACGAGAACTCGGCTCAAGTAGGCATTTTAATATTTCATTTAGAGGTATAAAAAAAGTCGTATCTTATGCGATAATTCATTACGACTTAATCATATAATTATTTGGCCTAATTCCGGGCCTGCGCAGCTGTATATTATATAAATTCCGATAAGAAAATTCGCGTAGTTCTCTTTTTTTTTTTTCTCTCCTTTGTTTTTCTCACGAATATCGCTTCAGATTTGGATTGAGAGAAAAAAAAATATTCGTTTATAATTATAATACATGTATTATAATTATTCACGTTCATGCATGAACGTGGATTCGAAAGAACCACGCGTATAGGCTGCAGCATTTATGAGTTGCACATAGGACGACCGGGTAGCTCGTATAAGTAAAATGGGAGATTTTCCGTCTATTGAAACACCACGTGTCTGTAGCGGATTCGCCAACCGCGTCATATGTCGACGTACATACGTTCTTGCTATATAAGTATGCCCTCATACACGTATACAGCTCGATGCCACGCGATGTTCTGTCTCCATGTCTGTCTGGTCACTACTGCCTCGCAGTCGTTAGTTAAAGTTGTATACCGTACGTAATTCCCTCGGCTCTTATTTTTCTTCAACATCTCGCTCCTCGGTCTATTAATACAATGCTTTATCACCGTGTCCAGAGATATTGTACTGAGCAAAAAATCAAAGAAAAAGTAGAATAAAAAACGACAAAAAAATTATAATGAATTGTTATTATTGACTGGGCGTTGATTTCACGTTCGTTATAATATAACGACTGCTCGATACCATTTATACATGCTAACATATATATATATTATATATTTGTATAATTGGTCCTGAGTAATCGTAACATTATATATGCTGCATGCAAACGCGGCGGGTATAATCATCGCGTGTATGCCTACTCGAATTAGGTAAATGTATATTCGCATTTGTTCAAAGTGCTGCAAGCTCTTAATACACGAACAGCTTTTAATACACACAAACTTATGTCGCGTGCGACTATATACGTATACGAATGAGCTTAATCCACCATTATAGGACTCGTACGATCAGTTATGTTATCGGCTTAGAATCTGTTAATGAATGGATAGGTAGGAGTTCTATGAAGGGTACCTATATATAAGCACTTTGAGCTGATATGCAATTTTCCAACGTCAACGACACGTCCCTTTGATTATTATACTCCGGACATTCGCCGGATATTATTTGTCTACGTTACCTGCTTCAAATTGTGCATGCGGTATAGGATAGGTACCTGCAGATTGAGTACCTGTCTGTTTATGTATATTATACAGAGAATTCTTGTACAAAATATATTCCGCACGTGATTTTATCGGAAACTCGAACTAGATACAGAAATATCTTTCAGATCAATGAGTCTACGATTATATCAAAGGAAAAACTCAATGAACGAAGAATTTTCTTTTATCATTTGTAAGTCGATAATTGCAGACCCAAATTGCAGTCTTTGATTTAATTTCTGTACGTATGATGATATGCGACGATGGCACTGTTCCCTTCATGTATTCAAAGTCTTCGTTTTCTACTCTAATTCTTGGAATTTTTTATTTGAATTTTAATCAAAAATATTTTTAGAGAATCAACTTCGAGCTTATCTATACGCCGTATCGTGTCTTATAAATAGTTCTTTATGTCCGGAGTGTAAAGTCCGGTTATCAGTGACTATCTCAGTGATTCACGGAGTAGAGAATCTAGACCTTAATGTCAAACAGAGTTTGATCATTGCAGTGGTTTTGAAATGTGAATAAACAGCTTCAGATGCTATTTTCAAATTCAGAATTTATCATATCATCGACGATGCAAGAGACGAGACACTACTTACTTAAGGTGGAGCTCTGGTTGGCATGGATACGCCATCGTAACTTCGTATACGAATATACATATACATAGAAATAAAATACCTGAGTAATCGAATCAAACTACGTATATTTCTCGTGGCTTCTGTTCGTCCCCATTTGTCGCGCCATTCATATCGAACAAACAACATAAGCGTAAACATTTTCGTTAGTCTAGTCGTGGTGTAGCTGCAAAAACTTGTATTGGATCAAATAGAGAAGAATATTTATTCCGTTAACACCTTCGGTCGGAAAATTTCGAGTTTATTTATCATCGACTTGAACAATGCCGAAGGAAGTTAAACCGACGGTGATCCTTCGAGAGACGATACAGTTCCCAGCAAACCAAAAATTTCCACCTGGAGTTTACACCCGACATCCACCTACCAAATGCGACCACGTACTCGACGGTCGTCCGATACATTTTCAGAAAAAACGTGCTTACGATGGAAAGGAAGTAAGCGCAGTAGAATTTCTGGTCAATTTATAAGCAGGAAAAATAAACTGGATATTAGTCAGTCGAAATTCAATCATACATGGATTAAAGATCATTAATTTTTTAATTAATTTTGTTCATTTCTTGCTAATCATGTCTTATCCGAACGCTGATGATAATAGGGGATTCAAGATCAGAAGCCAAGGGTAAGTGTATAATGTATATATTTTATATGTTGAAACAAGTTTTTGAATTTTCCGAGAATTCTTTAGATACTGTGTATTGCATACGAAAAAAGATCACACGTGTATGGGTAGAATTACGCGGGCTATCGGAATGATTATTATATATGAGGCAAATTAAACACTCAGTCAATAATTGCTCTTCCCTGTAATTTCCCGTTCAATCGAGTTCTGTATGTTCAGAATCATTGATTTGTGGACTATTACCATTCTATTGACACATCGTGTATAGTAGATAGTGTATCTACGTATCATATTCATATTCGCGTTCTCATCAGACCAACGAGGCCGCTCATCATCACATATTACATTCATCATACTCACGTGTTTGGTATGGCAAATTTTGTTCAACGTTGCCATTCCCTCCCTGCACTTGCCAAAAATTCATTTGAATTAGGGTGACCTGTCGACTCATATTATCGACTCAACAAAATGATTCAACATTTTCGGATAATTTTTTCATTCCATCGGCACCGCCAGCCCTGGTCACCGTAATGTGGGAGAGTAATCATAGTCCGCTGCCAGGAAGTACTATTTCTGGTGCAAGTGTTGATACGAATGTTGATTATTTTATACACAGTCGGTAAGAAAAAAGGTATAGTTATAACCTGCGTTTCTGCAATCTTGTATAAACGAAATATATACGTTATCATTCCGACTTATTTCCTGGCGGAATTGTACTCCCTTTAAGATAACAGTATGCGAGGTTTTGGGCTGGGATTTCCGTTATGAAAAAAATTATATATAAATTGTAAATCATGCGGCACGTGTTTCTAGATGGGTTATCGAACCGACGGGAACGGCGCCCAGGGTGAATATCTGATACCTTCCAAAGAGCCATCGGTCTATCCTAAGATCATAAGTCGAAAGGAGTATGATTATTTCCGAGAGAAGGGCCGCAATGTTACCAAAGAAGAACGGAAGGCTATGATAGAGGCTACGGAAAAAGAGAAGGACCGTCTTCTGCAAGAGAGCATGGCTCGGAAGGAGGAAATACGTCGGATGGATATGAGGAAGGGATCGAAAGGCCAAAAGCTGAACGAAATAGAGGCCGAGGCGAGGAAGAGGACCATGCATTTACTCGAGAGAGCTTACAATCTGAAACTAGAACAGGAAGAAGAAATCCAAAAGTGCAACCGACTTATCCTCGAGACGAAATGTCGAGCGATCAGAGACGCCCAGGTAAAGGAAATCGTGGATTCATATGACAATGCAGATGTGTGACTTTTTTGCGGACTGCTGTTTAGATATCGGAGAAAAAACTGATCGAAAGAGAGCTTGCGGAAGAAGATGAACGGCTTAACCAGATAGCTGAGAACGAGAGACGACTGGGGATGCAAGAAGACGAGAAAAAGGAACAGGCGGAAAGGCGAAGGCGGATGAAGACTGCCCAAGCTCTAAAGGAGCAAATTGAGGAAGCCGAGACTCAGAGAATCCTCGAATATGAAAGAAAACAGGAGGAGAGTAGATTGATTAATCTGAGCAATATTGCCTGGCAGCAAGAAGAAATGCTCCAGCAACAGATGAAGGAAGCTGAAAACATCCGGATGAGAAAGGACTTGGCCGAAGGAAACGAGCAACTTAGGCACTTCAAGGATATGGAAAGAGAGGAGAACCGGATCATCGATCTCAGGTAGGTCCTGTGAATCGCTTCTTTCTTCCGTCGTGAAGGCGTTTTTTTTTCTGTCTCCATTTTTATTTCGAGTAGGATACAAGAATCAAAACGTCAGCAGGAGGAGAGGGCCGCTCAAATAGCCGAAGAAACGCGATTAACTAACATGCGAAAGGAGCGAGAGAAACAGCGGATCTCGGCACAAGCAGAGATGGCACGTAGTATGCAGGTAAAAATTGGTGAACTAAAGGCACAGATAGTATATAATTCGAGCAGCGTTTGTCAAGAAATTAAACGCGTTTATAATTAATTTTTTTCCGCACTTCAGGCGGCAATCGACGAGTTAAACGCTGCGCGAATTCAAGAGGAAGTCGAACGCGAGTGGCGACGTAAAGAGAAGGAAGAGGCGCTCAGGAGGATCGAGGATCAGCGTCGCGTTAAGGAGTCGAGGGACGATCAGATAAATAATAAACGGATTATGCAGGCCATGGAAATTGAAAGAGATAAACGGGAATTTCAACGGGTGTTGATCGTCCAGAAGGAAGCTTTGTGTCGTGAGGCGAAGGAGCGAGAACGAAGACACCGCGAGTCGATGCTACATCGTAGTGCGATTTTAAAACAGGTAAGAAGCACAGAGACGAAATTATAGATAAGTCGAAGCGTCCGAAATTATTATTAATTTTTTTTTTTTTTGTTGTTTTTAATTTATATAGGTGAACGAGAAAGAGAGGGAGAGGATATTGGGCAGACAAAAAATGTTCGAAGAAGGTCTGGCCATAAGGACTCAGAACGAGATACGTGTGCAAAAGTTACGCGACGCTATGCACCGTAAGTGCCAGGAAATGCGGGAGAACAATGTGCCTGAGTACTACGTCAACGAGGTCAAGCAAATGATTGAAACTATAAAATAACGAGTTAGTGAAAGGAGAGAAATAATCATTATATATGTATTCGTTATAATCACCCAGTTTCGATAATCTTCATTTTACGATTTACGAAATATTATTCTCGCACACTCAATCGAATCATATTATACATTATTTTGCACGAGAGTTAACAAGTAAACTATGCCTGATTATCATTTATTATTATAAATTGCGAGGTCCGAATATTTATCGATGCGAATTTTATTTCTCGAATTCTTTCTCGTATATAATGACTATTTTCGATAAGATGAAGTTTTAGGGAGGAAATCATTAGACTTGTGTTTTCTTTTCTTTTTCTTTCTAATTGTAAGAAAAAGTTCATTTATTCATACATCCCTACGATCTTATTTCATTCACAGACGATAATACGCATAAATACATATAATAGTATTACTCAATAAAATTGAAATGTAATATGTAACTTGACTAACGGTCAATTTATGAGGAAGAAACAAAAGAAAAACGGATACATTAGTTTTTCTATCTTGAGAAAACTATCGCCAATTATATCTAGAATAATTTCATCACTTCCATAACATCACAACGTTTGTATCTCGTTCTACAATCTCTTCAATTTGAGCAACCGATTGTCCAGTACTGCAGCATATTTCGTCTAGACTAAACGTTCCGGTAAAATATTTGTAAATTGGATTGTTGTGTCCTTCGTCACTCACTGTCCCTGACAAGTGGATAGGATACTGTAATCAAATAACATCAATTCAAGTATTAAATTCCTCCTCCTTCTCCCCATTCCCATTCTCTTATCAGCCAGTATGCCCTCCGCCTATCAATTACTTACCTTATAAATTCTTCTAATTAATTCTTCAATCAGTCCAAACTGAACCAATCTTCTCTCGTTTATTCTCAACGTTTGGGGGTTCAGCCGCTGACACAAGTCCCTCATACTACTACCGTGCGTCATACTGGCATACATTCGATAAATGTCTCTGAGGTAAGCTGGCTGTCTCGCTTTATTATTAGAGACAATTAAACAAAATGAAAAACTCTCCTTGGTCTCAATTATTAATTATATTATAGCTAGTTCAAATTCATAGTTACCAGATTTAGAAGTGTAAGATATACACTTTTCCTGAAGCTGAGGATCCTCGGCTAGTTTCTTCAACTTAGGGGTAGCAGCGTATACGTTACTGTATTGAAAAATTGGTATCAAACTAACAACACCGTAGTATCTGAAACCAAGAATTGGAACTGTAGAAAAGGCAATATCTTTCCATGGCATTAAAGGAGGGAATGAATAAATTCACAATTGATACCTACACAAGATTTTGAACACAACTTTTGACCAAATTGTTTTCTACGTCAGCCTCAGCGGCTATTCTAGCAACGTGGTTGAACCCGTCTATGTAGGGGAGAACTTGCTGCGTCGTCAAGTCCCAGTGGTCGCTTCTAAACGCCTCCCGACCTTCGAGAAATATCGGTACTTGATGATCCAGGACTGGTTTTGGTTCTGGGGCTAAACGCACGACTTTTAAATGCGAGGTCATCGTTCCTTCTGCAAGTTCGACGTTTTGAATGATTAAAGTTATGCTCTAAGACCAGTTTTCTCAACTCTCGGAGAAAAATAGTAGACAAATACTTGAAACTCAGATGGATTTCGTGGGGGAAAACTGTTTACCGGTAAGTGTGCACATTTTGTGATGGTTTAGGTCCAACATAACTTGCTTCAGCATTGAAGCCAGTCTTGTTTTGTCCTCTGAAGCAGAGAGAAAGCAGTTTTCTATCTCCATTGCCATCTGAGAAGTGAAATTAGTGAGAAATACACGAAGCATCATACTGTGAGGAGAGAAGTGGTTGAGATTGAGAAACGTACCAGAAAATCGGACATTTTTTTTACTACAGGTTCGTAGTGGACAGTTCGAGCTTCGGCGTCGCATACAAAACATAGATTGAAGTAAAATGCATTTCTGGCATATTTTTTGTTGTCAATTTTGACTGGAAATCCAAGAATCTTATAGTCTTTCAGGGTTCTGTAAATAAGTGCAAATTTCGTAGTTTAGAAGGTATCGTTGAGATTTTACTCCTTCGTTTTTTCATTTATTTGTTTATTTATTTACCTACACTGTAATGGTGCTTCTTTGAAGTTGAGCTTTGGGGATGATATAAACGCTCACATTGTCGAATATGTCCTTCAATATGTAATTTTCCGGGACCTGGGGCGACGAAAGTATGTAAAAATGGTAAATAATGGGTAGATTACTTACAGACATAACCTTAAAGTCACACACCTGACAGGTTATCTTGGGGCCGGCTATGTGATGAAATTCGGAAAAGAATATGCAACGTATCGGACCCTCTTGAACTTTCTCGTCATTACTGTCCAATGGAGATGCCATTCTTGATAATTAACTATTTGCTGAATAAACTTTCCCACTCACAATCAACTTGAAAATAGACATGCTGCAGTACAACCCAGTACAACGCAAACCCTCAAACGTCAAATCGAAATCCATCGTGGTTTGAAAGCGCCTGACTAGATGCAACTCGTAGACCTCCTTTCAGGTCGTTCATTGCTGACAAATCGATCTTATAAAAAGCATGTCAAATCTTTTTAACGCAGACCTCGTACGAACCCTTTGACGCCACGGAGGCCACTGACTTCGCGACAGGTGCTTTCAGCCAAGGTCAAGGTCATAGTACGTCCTTGCTTATCCGGTCGAGCTACCGGGGTGCGAAATAGTATTGCCATCTCCCAGGTAAATTGACCAACTAGGTATTCTCACTGCACTATCGACATGATTGTAACTACTGATTTGTCTAAAACACGGCAATACCATTTATCATGCCATTCGCTTACCTGGCCAGGCAAGGACGAGCAACGACCTCGACTTTGGGTGGGGGCATTTGTCGTGGAGTCAGTGGCCCTCGTGGCGTCAAAGAATACATGTGGGATCTGTGTTAACGAAATTTGACGATGAGAAATCTCGCTCTATATACGAATACTTCAAATGCGAAGAAGTTGTTGTAAAATAGACAATATATTCATTGAAGAAAACCGATTTTCGAGTAATTTATTGGAAGTAACATTATAACACTCGTCTTCCTGTTACAGTTGGATAACCTTTCGTCAGCGTTCGAACACCTCCGTCCAGTGAGGATTCTGTTCTGCAACAATCGACTGTACTTTGAAAATTATTTATATTAGAACATATATTATTGTTACACAAATGCGGTTTATATTATGGTATTTTGCATATCAAAACGCAAATATAGTAACTCGATGAATCGTATCGGGTACACATTTATTTTTAAGAGATGATAGCCAAACTCTGGCACATAATATTGTATCGATGCTATATCAATAAAATTTCAAATATACCAGTATCCGATGATTTTATTACTTTCCTATCACTGCTATAAAATAACATGATATAGTGACGTACACAAAGACACATATAGATGAACACTATTCATTTTTTCCACTAAAAATTTCAGCACACCTCCTCGGCTTAGATGCTTTCCTGATATCACAACGATTTTTGACTTGAAATTATATTAATTATGACAAATGCCAGGTGTGCTAAAATTTTGGCGGAAAAAAGGATACGTGTACAGATATAGGCATGCATACGTGTCTTCATACACGTCTCCATATGTTTAACCATTGAGCCTAGCGTTTTTCGGAGTAAGAAGCATTTTAATTCGCAAAATTTCTGCTCCTGGTATCAGGAGAACATCTGACCCGAGGAGGTGTGCCAAAAAAGGATATGTGTATTGATTCAGTCATGCATACGTCTCTCTATACTTCTCTATACCTATATTTAACTTATACTAGCATTTTTCGGAGTTAGAAGGATTTTAACTCGCAAAATTTCTACTCCTGGTATCAGGAGAACATCTGACCCGAGGAGGTGTGCCGAAAAAGGATATATGTATTGATTCAGTCATGCATACGTCTCTCTATACGTCTCTATACCTATATTTAACTTATACTAGCATTTTCTGGAGTTAGAAGGATTTTAACTCGCAAAATTTCTGCTCCTGGTATCAGGAGAACATCTGACCCGAGGAGGTGTGCCGAAAAAGGATATGTGTATTGATTCATTCATGCATACGTCTCTCTATACGTCTCTATACCTATACTTAATTTAAACTAGCATTTTTCGGAGTTAGAAGGATTTTAACTCGCAAAATTTCTGCTCCTGGTATCAGGAGAACATCTGATCCGAGGAGGTGTGCCGAAAAAGGATATATGTATTGATTCAGTCATGCATACGTCTCTCTATACGTCTCTATACCTATATTTAACTTATACTAGCATTTTCTGGAGTTAGAAGGATTTTAACTCGCAAAATTTCTGCTCCTGGTATCAGGAGAACATCTGACCCGAGGAGGTGTGCCGAAAAAGGATATGTGTATTGATTCAGTCATGCATACGTCTCTCTATACTTCTCTATACCTATATTTAACTTATACTAGCATTTTCTGGAGTTAGAAGGATTTTAACTCGCAAAATTTCTGCTCCTGGTATCAGGAGAACATCTGACCCGAGGAGGTGTGCCGAAAAAGGATATGTGTATTGATTCAGTCATGCATACGTCTCTCTATACTTCTCTATACCTATATTTAACTTATACTAGCATTTTCTGGAGTTAGAAGGATTTTAACTCGCAAAATTTCTGCTCCTGGTATCAGGAGAACATCTGACCCGAGGAGGTGTGCCGAAAAAGGATATGTGTATTGATTCAGTCATGCATACGTCTCTCTATACTTCTCTATACCTATATTTAACTTATACTAGCATTTTCTGGAGTTAGAAGGATTTTAACTCGCAAAATTTCTGCTCCTGGTATCAGGAGAACATCTGACCCGAGGAGGTGTGCCGAAAAAGGATATGTGTATTGATTCATTCATGCATACGTCTCTCTATACTTCTCTATACCTATAATTCATTAATACTAGCATTTTTCGGAGTCAGAAGGATTTTATGTCGCAAAATTTCTGCTCCTGGTATCAGGAGAACATCTGGCCCGAGGAGGTGTGCCGAAAAAGGATATGTGTATTGATTCAGTCATGCATACGTCTCTCTATACTTCTCTATACCTATATTTAACTTATTCTAGCAATTTCTGGAGTTAGAAGGATTTCAACTCGCAAAATTTCTGCTCCTGGTATCAGGAGAACATCTGACCCAAGGAGGTGTGCTGAAATTTTTGGCTTACAGATATAGGCATGCATACGTATCTTTATATATAAGTCTTTACATTTATTTATACTAGCATTGCTCGGAATTGAAGAAATCGAGCGATTCGAAAGATGCTTCTGGTATCAGGAGAACATCTGAGTCGAAAAGATGTGTTGGAAGTTTTGGAGAAAAAAAAGACAAGTATGTGCACACAAGCAAGCATATCGTCATGCAGTCATGACTTTATTCTCGCCATTATACTTACATTATTTAGAGATTCTGAAATTTCAAATATAAGAATTCACACGGTATCAATTCCCCAAATTTTCAATTTCCAATCTGTATCGATAAAATGGTAAATAATAAACTTCCGCTTTGCTTAGGTAGCTGAAAATTTATTTATATTTTATTCTAATTTTATACTTCTTCAGTGTGTAGTACATTGTTTCACATGGTGTTCATTAAATCCTGAAATCAAGAGTCACAGGTAGCGGGAAATAAAAAATAACGACGCAATGAAATATTGGTACATTTGGAAATTTATTGCTTCTGTATCAATACAATATCGATAATTTCTTAAAAGTAATTATATTCCTATCGCAACTGATCGAATTTGATTATTTTTTTTCATGAAATATAACTTGGCAAATTCCGAGTAATTCTATATAGATGCCTGTCATGACATATCTTGTTCATGCACACCCCATACGAATCCATTGACACCACAAGGGTCACTGACTCTGCGACAGATACATGTAGTGTAGGTCAGTGCCCTTCCAGCAACAGGGTGCCAAATGATATCGTCATCTGGCCCTCGAATCGACGAACTACGTTAGCCGCAAGCATTGGTGCGCCACATTGTATGCAACCGACATGTCGCTTCTGTAAATTGTCACTCGAAATTGCATATAATAAGAGGCACTAATCTGAAATCTTGGTGTTCGGATTAGTTGTTTGTTTGAAAGAAGAGTACGCATGTCCAGTTTGTGGAGCAATATATACGAAAATAATATACAATAAAAAAACGATTGTATTACAATGACATTTCGAAATAAAAATTAACATTTACTAATACTAATCAATACTTTAACGGGTTTTCATTTTATTTCTCAAGGTAGTTAAACATGAAATTATTACAATAGTAAGAGTATAGGTAATACAAAATCGAAATTTAACATTCGTCGGGCCCGTAAACTTTCACTGAATTCCGATACAATTTAGATTTTGTCAAACAAGCAGTGAACAAACGGAACTAATTAGTATTATCAGCTGGCCAGAACGACCGCTGATTAATTAATTCCCAAGATAATATCGTCGACAGTTAAGTTAAGAAAAATAAACGTCACTCTACTGGCCACCAATCAGTTCAGTTGTCGATCGATTATAAATTAACCTGCTATCGATCTTTCGCAGCTTCTCTGGATTGTTGCTATTATTGTGATGCGATTTTTATCCGATAAACTTGAAACAATTGTCAACAATACTTTGACTAACTGTTGATATTACGACAAATATTTCTGTCTCGTTTATTAGTCTATCTCTAGTGGTAACCAATGGTGGAGAAGGACAAAACGATCTGCAATCACTTCCGTGAAATGAATCTCCGCCCCCCTGAGTAGTAGAATTTTCCTTATAACTTCCAAGTTCCAAAATTACATACATACAACCATTGCTGATTGGATTTTATTCCGCTTAAGATAACGTTCCTTATTTATCTGTGAACAAAGAAAAGCACTCTAATCAATGCGGTTGATCGATGGAATCCAGTGTTTTTGAAAATTATTATTTAAAGTTACGGATCCCGATGAGGTGTTGTGGTTATGTTGTGTTTAAGTGACTCTACTATAGGAGGAATGTTGTTATATTAACTGACCTCGTTCGTATGTACTAAAATCTTTTTGTTTTGGTTTTTATCTCGAATTCTTCACACAATTAACTACCGAGGCTTCGACAATTTATACTTCTATCACCCTCCAATGGTTCGTATTAATCTTTATCATTATTGGATTTTTGTTGTCCTTGAAGAAGATTATATTCGTAAAATAAATGATCAGAGCTTTATTGAAACACATGATAAAACGCATAATAAATTCATCAAACAATCAAAGTTCAATTTATCTCCGCGAATTATCCAATTTCCTGTTTTACTTCATACCAAAACTAAATTCCCAAATGAAAGAAAGACGAAATTATTCACAGGCAACGATTTTTTGTTCTCGTTATTCAAAACCCCTTAGTTGAACCTTGAACGTTTTCGCAAGAGACAATTTCTTTCATGTTTTAGTAAACATCATTTTGTAGGCTCTACGTATGATGTCTGCTATCGTCCCTGGGGCGCATAATCTGTCGAAAGCAAATAACGAGCGCGATAATGCAGCGGACAGGAATAAATTACAAGAAGATTTATTAGCCGCTGCTAAAAAATGCCATCTTCGATATGGAGGGCGAGCAGAATTGGCCACAGATTCTGACTCATGTGTCACTCAGTTATGTTATGCATTCGAGTTAATTTTCAGTCATGGATTACGTCCGAATCAAGTAGATAAACTAAATTCTGCGCTTAGGTAAATTTTTATCCATCTACTTCATTTGTATGTTGAATGGATGAAGTATATATACAGTAAAAAGTTCTAGGACTAAAGTGTGTCTTTGATTTTCAGGCACGTTTCTGACCTCGTTTCTGGAGGATTAATCAAAACTGGTGCGGCTCCAGAACCCACATTCTGGCCATGTATTAGAGACCAGCTCACTTGGCATGAGCAGGAGCGTTTCAGCGTTCTAAGAAAAGTCCGCACTGATTTAGGCCGTGGTAGAGCTTGGCTGAGAGCTGCGCTCAATGAAAGATCATTGGAGAGGCATCTGCACACTATTATTGACCCTGATACTTTAAATCTCTTCTACGAAGACTGGGCATTTCTGTTAGATCAGGAAAGGTCTTCTGTTTTGCCCAACGTCGCTGCTGGTAATTTTCAAACTGATAAAAAGGCTTTGAGTTTCATCTTCAAAACAGTTTGTAACCTTCTGTTGATTCTGAAAAGCAGATAAACTCTATAGTTTTCTACTTGCAATCGGTCAATCGATTTGTTTTATCAATAATTAGGCTTGGGGACTATCTTGTTCGCAATAAGGATAGACAACGAGGACCTTGACGATAGATCCAGAGAAGGGCAGGTAGCCGGTTGCAGTGTATCACAGTCCGAACCAATTATTTGTACAGTACTCCCAGGTAGCTATATTTCCTTTTTATAATGTTATATACTTGAATATTTGAAGTTATAAGATGCTTCTACAAGTTATCAAAAAAATAGCTATCCAAGAATTGGGAATACTAGAATATCACATCACAGATCCTCTATTCTGTTTTTCAATATCATGCTATCAGTCCAAAAACTCATTTGCAGAGTATTATCTTCATTGATTCAGATATAAGTGGAATTTGAATGTTTGCTGGTCTAGATTCCTCAAAAATTGATCCAGAAAAGCGTAAGAAAAAGGTGCCTACTCACATAATATCATTTGACGATGACGACGACGATGATGGCGAAATTGGAGTAGGTATAGTGAATGTGTCTCTGAGTGCACCGCCTACTTGTCTAAATTCACCAACCATGACAACTGTTAAAGAATATTCGCTAGAAGTTCAACCAGATTCGGACGGCTCTACCGGAGTCGATCAAAACAGCACAAAAGTTGAATGGCAAAAGTGAGATATTAAAATAACAGTCGAACCTTCAATGAAAGATATCTTAGCGCTGCAGAAGATTATCTGATATCAAATTTATTAGAATTCATTAATACACATTTATGTTTATGAATTAATACCTTAGTAGTATTCTCATGTTTTTCTGATATATTTGTCTTTTGATCTTCTACAGCGAGCCTATAGAAGAAGAACGAGTTTTGACTCCCTTAACAGATGTAGGAAGCATGGGAGGGCTGGTACCAGTCTCGCCAATCGAGGAACCAAATCTTGAGGACTTGCTCGTCACACCTCCGAGCTGCTTGGATGTAAGTAAACTTGAGTCCGGGCTCCTTGCTGAATATATATGTAAAAGCTGTTCTATTCCATTCAATGTATGAAACTGAAAGCACTCATGTTATACAAACTTTAAATGAATTTCTTGCAGGATGCAAATGAAATCACAGAGGCTGCTGTTGAAGCTATTGAACCACTGACTGGTTTGGAGATACAGACAGACATAGATAATCTTGATGTAGAAACCTTACGTGTCAGACTGCTAGCATTTGCCGAATTACTTGATCAAGCTAAAGTAGATGCAGTTGGAAGCAGATTGCAGCTTGCCCGTTTCCAAAGACAACATCAGGATCAAGCTGAAAGGCACGATTTGCAGCTACAAGCATTGCATAGGTGATCATTATCGTATATTTTCTTGTTAATAATTTATTAAAAATTAACAACAAAGTAATTGATTCAAGTTATCAATTTTTATAGGGAAAATCAACTGCTAAGACAACAGCTGCGCAAGTATGTTACTGCTGTTCAAATGCTGCGAAGAGATTCTGACTCGACCACTGTCTCAGAAGAAGATCATTCCTTAGATTATCATAACGAGGCACAACAATACCAAGATAAACTGGTACAAGTGGCTGAGATGCACGCAGAACTGATGGAGTTCAATGCCAGACTAACTATGCAGTTAACAAACAGGTGGTTACATATTATATGGATAAATATCTTGTCATAAGATGTGAAAATATTTATATTACAGAATTTTTTTCTCATGCCCATACAGGGATAGATTGGTGAAATTACTGCAAGAAGAACTTGAATGCCTTCGAGGACCGTTGAGTGAAGATGGATTGCCGACAGAACCCCCTTGCCTGATCCACATATGGGTACCGTCTGCTTTTTTGACTGGGCAATCGTCTGACATTCATCACGTTTATCAGGTACGTGTTTATGCGTAATCATCGATAAGATACGATAAGAAACCTGAATAATAAATAAATTGTCAAGACTAATGAAAATTCGTATTATTACAGATATACGTTCGTATTAGGGACACTGAATGGAATATCTACAGACGTTACGCGCAGTTTTACGCCCTCCAGAAAGAGTTGAAGAAACACGATGCTATTGTAACGACTTTTGAATTCCCTCCTAAGAAGACAATAGGAAATAAGGTAAATAATTCCTCTAATTGGAGATCATTCTGTGCTTAACTTTGAGATTTTCCAACAGGATGCCAAGTTCGTCGAAGATCGACGTCAAAGGCTTCAGCAATGGTTGAGAAGAGTTGTTGGACGTTTAGCTCAATGTTCGCCGGCATTTGCAGCTCGGCCAAGCAGACAAACACTTGTATCGTTGATGCCTTTTTTTGGGTGAGCTAATTCAAAAGATGTCTTGCGATTTATATCTCCATATATTGTGGGTAACAGTATCTGGTGAAAATGTATGTAAAAATGGCAAACTACGATGTGTAAATAGTACCGATTAGGTATATACTTCCCCAAATCCGTGTTGTTATTATTATCTGAAATATACTTACATAGATAATTATTTATACATAGATCTGGTGTGGTATTCTAAAATGAAAAGTAGATAAACTTAGGGAAAATATGATTCCCGCAAAGTTTCATAATTCAATTATAATGTAAATTAGATTTTTCACTGTTTCACAGTGATCTACCTAACAACGACGATTCAAGAAAAAAAGGAAATTCGACGAGAAACACGTTTTCATCTTCACCTCAGTATACAGGATTGTAATTAACAAGTTGATCTAGCTAATTTGTACATATACTATAAAGAATTTAAAGTCTAAGCAATTGTATCAAACTGTTGTACGTATTAAAAAGTAATTATCGAAAGCTGGTCTTTTATACAAAGTTTGATTCAACTACATTCTGGTATATGGTTCGTTGTTACAAAGAATAATTTTCACTACCTAACATTTTCATTTCAAATATATGTATACTATCAAAGATGGCACGATGATGTTCTATATAATTCGACAAATTGAAGATCTTGCGTGAATTTTTATCACTCTTATTTTGTTCAATTAATGAACGGTATAAAATCTGAGCAATTATTTTTACTAGGTAATTGGACAAGATTCATTTATTAAAAATAGGCAAACTAGAACTTTACTCATTTCAGTTCACAAGCTTAGATACGATTAGACAAATCGTGTAACGTACGTTAACATTCCATAACATAAATTGCTATAATTTGAAAATATTTGACCATTTATGTTGTTGATACGTAATGAAAAGAGTTTTTCTCAACTAGATATATTATAATTCATAATAAATAATTTCTATTCGTAATAAGTATCTAATATATTTGAAAATATTACTATTGCAAAACTTGATCGAGTAACGAATGACGTTATATGATTAATATTTGATAAAACAATGCTTGGACGATTCGACTATTCATTGTATTGACATATGTTTAAATTGTTAATATTACCTATTATTGTAAATGTGCTTTTATTTTCTACCCCCACTAATGTTTTCTCTATATTAACTGATAAATGTGATGGAAATGATGATCTTAATATATTGATAATTATAGGTGAATGAAAGTAAAGAAAGAAAAATGAAAAATAAATCGGTATTTAGATACAATTATTGCAGATTGAGAAAAATTGGTATAAAAATATTGGTCAGATTGTTCTTATTTTTATTTTATTTTATTTTTTATTTTTTTTTCATTTTTATTATTTTCTTTTCTTTATGTAAGGCGACTTAACAGTAATATAAAAAGGTACACTTTTTCATTTATACTTTATGATAAAAATAAAAGTGCATATTGTTATTATTATTGGAACAAGTACATACATTGTTATGCTGATAAATAATAATAAAACTAATTGTATATAAGAACCATACGTTTAACAAGTTGCGCAGAAAAATGTCTCACTATGGAGAGGTAAGGTCAAACGCTGCTTCTGAGATCAAAGTTACTATTTGTTACCTGCAAACTATATTAAAATGAGTTTTGTGACCAGTGAAATAGGTAGATCCCTTTCACTTATTATCCATTATAATATATGGTTTACAAGTACATAAAAGAAAATTAAGCAATGAGAAAATTATTATTACTAATATTATAAGTATAAATCAAACTAAGCTCACCTTTCCATATTGAGATTAAAGGGTTGCGTAGAATATAATACCAAGGTATATTATCATTATTATTATTATTATTATTATTCGTAACTATTAAATAGACAAAAAAAAAAGTAAACTTTGTAAGGCTATACGAACCATGTTGCATCACGATTTTTTTGTTTTTTATTTTTGCGTCAGTATAAAGTGGGAAAAAATTTCTTTCGGGCACGCTTCAGGTATTTTTTTTTTTTCCTTCTTTTGTCTTTAATCAACAAATGCGCCAAAGTTGAACTGAAATTATTCTATCTATGTAAAGAAAAAAAAAAGAGAAAACTATAGTACAATTATACATTACATTATTATAATAATATATGCGTAAAGTTAAAAAAAAAAGAAAAAAAAAAAAATCAGAATTAAAATTAAAAACTAAACAAATAATAATAGATAATAGGTGAAGGCTTGAGTGGAAAGTGAGGAATAAGAAAGAGTATTTTTTATTAGGTATATCAGGTTTATACTTTATATATATATATATGTGGTACGGAGAAAGAAAACTAAGAGAATTATTTCTGCTTTATGAAAAAAAAAGAAAGTTATAAAATACCCGCAGATCTACTTTTATACAATACATGGTACAGAATGTAAAAATTATTTTTTTCTTAATTTTTGTTTTAAATACTGTATTTCACCAATATTATACATGCATTACTTTCTCCTTAACGGGTGCTTTTTTTCTTCTTCTTTTTTGCTTTTATTCAATATAGATAAATTGTTATTTATTCATTTAATTTAATTTTTTGTCACCCGTCGACATTTTATTCTCCTCACTATACTGAATTAAAATTTAGTGGCTAAGCTGTCTCAAGTCTCTCTTTACGTTCCACAAACTGCAGGTACTTCAAATAAAATATTAAAAATCTAGTTTTCACTAATGTGTATCATCAAAGCCGTCGTAAAATACTGCCGGGAAAACGAAATTATATTTTTATGAATAACCATTTGATATCTGGCAGCATAATTACGCGAGGGGTTTTTAACGCAAACTAATATGACACATGAACAGAACATATAGCAATATTAAAATGATTAATTAACAATCCCTTTGGAAACATAAAAGTAAAGATCTGTTATGTTGGAAATCTATTTCAATCATGTTTACAGATCGAATGGAATTTCAAGAAACACAAAAAGAGAATGTAGTATTTATAAATGAATATGTAAAAATGATATAAGTATTATAATATGTTTTATCAAAATTAGAGAATTTGAAAAGCTTCTACCATTAAGGAATGATTATCAATCGACGAAGAAAATAAATGTACGAAATCAATGTTTTGAAATTATAAAACGAAACTTTTGGCTGCCTTGACACAACTTAGTCTCTATTCTTGTTACCGTATGTAATCATTTGCTTTTGCTCGATATAGAATTTATATCCGACTGATAAAGTCATCGTATATAGACGATGTACATACTTCTTTCCTTTACGCATCTATAACAAAGTCATGGTGACAAGAACTAACGTGTATGCTAGGTAGTTTTCCCGACATCGATCTGTAAGTTTTAAACACTATCAGGCACAGGGGTACCTTTTTTTTTCTTTTATATAAACTTAAATTTAAGATATTACACTCGCTGTTAATAAAGACGATCTGAAATATTTTTGAGGTGTAAAAAAAAAAAAAAATCGTCTCCAATTTTTACGGTAAAAAAAAAAAAAAAAAAACAAACAAAAAGAACGAAATGATTAAAATATAACTACAGTTTAAAAACACATTTTAATAATATCACTTGTAATGTTTTTACAAGTGATAATTTGTACTGTAAGCTATAACTTAGTTGGCTTTGGCTATTAAACTTTGAATGTTATAGAAAATATTTATTTAGCCAAGCGTGGAGTCAAGATCTAAAACTCTTTGCTAAAACGTTTTAAGAAGAAAAGGTTTAAACAAGTGACGAAAAGATAAACAACTTTTCGTCTCCTTTTTTTCTTTTGCTTTTTTTTAAAAACAACTAACATTGTTTCTTTTTCTTTCTCATAATAATAAAAGTGTAACAATAATGATTAATGAACATTCGACGTATTTCAATTGAAAAGTTACATCTTTCAACTCAAACCTGCAGCCAAAGTAATGCTTATTATTATTATTTTTTTTTTCAAGAAATGACTCCAGATCTGAATATAGGGATTGATAATACTGTTCTTATTGTATCTAGGACAGATCAGATAAAGTTTGATGTTTTGTACCACGGCGTCGTTTTTTTTTATGAATTAAAACAAGTGTTTCATTAGATGATTAGCAGTATTAAAAATGTTCTTTTTTTTTCTTCTTCTTTTAATTGATTACTTTTTTTTTCTCTACATTCCGATCTAGAGATATATTATCACTCCTCATAATATTCTTTAAATTATCATATAGCGTACTTACTAATTCATTCAACTGACTAATTTTGATTTAGCCCTAGGACGGACTAGAGTAGAAGTACAGACAAGCAACATTATTTTCTTTCAACCGACGTACATTTTTCAAAGCATATTTTGTGAATAAATAAATATGAAAAAATAATCCACTATCATACTGAAAGAAAACGGTTTTACCTATTTCACAAGATACTTTTATTTGTCAAATAGATCTACGAACTGTTACCCCATCTCCTAAAATCGTACAAAGTAAAGTATCATATTTGTAAAAACAACTGTTTCATCTAAATAAAGAGTTTCATATTTCCTCAAGTGATATGAGTAGTTGTTTCTCTAATTTGTTACATATTGTAGATCAATAAAACAAGTATTATTACGAGGAGTCAATTAGACGTCATGTTGTTAATATACCGCTACAAGTTTGAACTAGCGATGTTAAACAAATAGAATTTTAACGAAAATTACGAATGATCAATGTAATTAGTAATTATTTAATTGTACATTTCAAAGTGGGGACATAGTTTCTTCTTTTGTAGTTATTTTTTTTGTTCCCCCCCCCCCCATCTTCTTTCAATAAAAAATTAATAAATAATATTTGATATATTTATTGTAAAACAGCGATTGAAAGATTCACTAAATTGTTTATTTTATTTATTTTTTTTTTTCTTTCTCTCAAAGGTATATAAACGTTTCACGGTATTTTTATACAACATACAAGCTCTATTAAATTGGAAATTTACTCAGTTTGAGTGCCTTAGATATTAGAACACAAGTTCAATAAGTATGATAAAAATTTTCAAATTGCAGGAATATAGGTATATCTGGACAGTCCTAGGGTTAAATTAATGTATAATTGACATAATCATTCTGCTATTCTGAAACCTGCTCAGATTGATTTAGATATGTTGATAATATACCGAACAGCGGTCGCTTATAAATCATACGGTATTCAATAAGGAGAGTTGTTACCGCCACCGATCAATAGATAGTTGGTAATAACGGATGAACATTTCTGCCTAATTTATTTAAATTTAATTTTGGATTATACCAAATAACAGGTAATCTTTTAGCAGTCTTTATACATGTCAATTCGTTTTTTCGGATTGACAATAAAAGAAAAAGAAAAAAAAAATAATAATAACTAACAACAATGATAACACATTAGGCAAGTTGGCAAAGACTAAGAACACCGAGTCCCAACTTACGTATAACGTGGCAAAAGTCTGTTTATTTATATCGAAATAACCAGTTATCTAAAGTCAGAAGAGCTAATATGTAAGAAAGTTGAGAATAGCATCTAGAGAAGTGAATGTATTTTTGGAAATTTTTAATCTCAGTAAGAGGTGGCATCGGTACTTAATCTTTGCACAATAGCACACTATGCCACGCATCCTAAGGCATATAATTTCTTAGCGAGCTGGTATAAAGAGAGCATAGACCAGTGTGCCAGGTACTTGTGTGTTAACATTTTATTTAATGCCGTGGCTAGATACGTTACGTTATAAGACAATGTATTATTATATTTGTTTAAAAAAAAAAAATAAAAAATAAAAAAAAACTGCTTTATGCTAACCGTTAGATTATATCTTCAAAGGATTGTTTTTCATTGAACGACAATTGTGTACATAATATTGTTTGCAAGAACTTTGTGTATTATTACCATTGTAAAGAAAAATTAAAAATAAAATGGAACAAATTGAATTGAACTCGTTGAGTGGTCAAATCCGAAAAATACTAATCATAGATAATTTAATCCATCTCACGAACAACGCTGCATATTGCACGTTCAACTTTACTACAATATCCAGACGTAACAAAGTTCAGCAATAGAATATAAAAGGTGTGAATTATTTCTTACGGTTTTGTGATATATATATATTTATACAAGATATGAAAAATACTTGGTGATTAATTAATGCCTTTCGACTGTGTATGTTCTTCTAATTTACGATAGGAACCAGCAAAAATATATTTTTTTTTTTGATCATACTGAAAGTTGCCAAAATTTTCTCATATGTTTTTCTTTTTCACATTTACATTACAATACTTAACTATTTCAGGATCCAGAATTCGTTCGGTATAAAATGTTTATTTTTATCAATCTTATCTTTTTATATGATAACTAGTTCATTTATCGTTTGATTAGAGAAAAACCTTTCAAATAGATCTGCGCGATTGCAGGATCGTGTCGAATATCAATGGTGCAAATACTTGATTATTTATTCATTTATTATTATAGTTAATCAATTGATGTGCCTTGTTGACGTTATTCGTGGATAGTTTAAATGATATTCTGATATCGTAATACACGCATACAATGTCATTCATATAATTCTCATATAATAACACCTCGTCAATGTTATCTAAGCCCAGTATAAACAGACACACCTGTTAACGTACCAATCAGGGGATCCATTTGTGTGCTTACCTGATACCATACTTTATAAAACGACAAATCATTATCTCAATCAATACTTCATATTGTCAGTTGTCATATTTGTTTTTTTTTTTGTTTCAATCGCTACATATCGATTTCATTTCCTATTGGATTCACGCTGTCATACATTCATCGATCTGTCATTGCATGCTTTATTGGTTGTACATATTCAGATTGTAGTCTAACATAATAATGCAAGGTGCCTTAAAAATCGTACAGCTAGTTAAATCTTTTCACTTAAATATTTGATAATAATAGTTTACTTACTTACGATTAATTGTAGTGAAAAAAACGGTAAGAAAAATAGAACGAACAAAATTACGAAATAAATAAGAATTGGAACGTGTGAAAAACAGAAAAAAAAAATTATAATTATAATCAGAACTTGGTTACTGTTCACTGGGTCTATAGCGTCGTATGATATTATGTGATGCTATGTAATTCTCAAACATTATTTGCTCTTAGTATTGGCAAGTGAATTAACGCAAGACCTGAATGAATCTAGAAAACTATTTAGAAACGTTGGAATTGCTTTTGATTCAGTAAAAATAAAAGATGGCAATAAAAAAAAGGGTTAAAAAAGAAAAGAAAAAAAAATCAGAGCACAAAATAATGCTAGTCACCTCTTGACGTCGTGTGATCTTTAAGGCATCCTGGATAATAGTAATTATTGAATATTTTTAGCATACAAGTAATAATACAAAACGATAAAAGAAATTCTAACTTGTGATCGTATAGCTACGAGGTTGGATTATTATTCGTACCGGTGAAAGCTTCATGAAAACATTATAATAAACGGGTACGTATGTTTACCTATAGCATAGGTACCCCCCCCTTCGGATTTGTATAATTTTGTTCATCAAATTATTGAAATTTAATACTTTTCATCATCATTTTGAATTTTTTTTTTTTTTTTTTTTATCCCTGTATACAAAACTAAAGTTTGTTTAGCACGGTTTTTCGCACTAAATTTAGAATACACCATTTTTATTTATTTTTCGTTTTTTTTTTTTTTTTGTTTATTTTATTTTATTTTTTTTTGTTATTAGTCTTTTTCCCTGTAGAACACAATGTTTATTCCTAAACGTTGTTTTCAGTTATCACAAATTATTGTTCCTCATATTCATTATTGTTTCAAATATTAATGGAGCTTAGTTTCTTTATTTCTTTATTTCTTTATTTATTTTTTTTCGTTTTTTTTTTTTACTGTTTTTTTTTCTTCTCTTTTGTTCCTTCAAATACTTTGCATTGATGTGATTAGTAAAATTTTGTATTACTTTTTCTTCAATAACACAATCACATTATATATTATACTACCCAAAAATAACGGGTCACACTGGGAGTTGGCTGTTCCTCTCGGGGTAACTTTTCTTTTTCTTGTCTATCTTTTTTTTTCTCTCTCTCTCTCTATCTCTTTCTGTTTTTTTTTTTCTTTTCTTTTTATGCATTTCGCCGGTATGCCGTTTCTACCAAAATACATATCATCCTGGCCACAAGGCTATATTTAAAAAAATAAAATAAAAATAAAATAAAAATAAAAAAAAATAAAGTATAAACCAGCCAGGTTTATGCGTTTCTTACCGAAGAGTATACTGGAACTTGGGACTACGGATTTGGAGGTGGTGTGGGAGGTGTTGTACGTGGAGAGGGTGATGCACTGGCGATCAATGTCGGGCTCGCCGCTTGTTGTAACGGCAGGAACGCTGATCCCAAACTTGGTTTTAACTGGAATGCTACGCACGGCTTCGGGCAGTAGTCTAATTTGCTCAAGTCTATCATCGGCCGCCTATGCATATGGAAATAAACTTTGAATGATTCAAGTACTGTTAAAATACCTCCTACTTTTTTGACTAGATTTGAAAATGGACTAGATACAAAGTGTAGATTACTTAATTACTAGCGCAAAAACAGATTGGTAATGAATAATCTGATGGGTGAACTGCTTACCTTTGTTTAATAAATTTTGTGCAACCCTTTCTAGGCCTACGGTAGGCTGGCGGGTGTAACTCTCTTATTCATTAATCTATCTTGTTTAATATTCAAAATTCCTATGGAATAATGTTTTACCTTGCATCTTCGACGAATTTGAGATTGACCTTTTCGCAGCCGTCGGGTGGTTCTCTGGCCAAGAACCTGTTGATTTGAGGTGACGTACCTAGGCGCCCTTCTCTTTCCTGTTCTGGCGTCGAACCGCGGCTTCCACCTAAAGATAAATAATTAATTAATTAGACTTACAGGTTAAGAATTAGTATTAATAGTGTGAAATTTATATGCCTGAAAAAAGATATACACGTCCACACATTGAATCGAATGCAAGGAAAATCAAACAACACCATGCTTCAAAATAATTGAAGGCGAAGAAACCCACCTCCTATTCTTAAAAATCAAAACAATAATCTCACATGATCAGATTTACGTTTATCAGCATGCATGTATTCAGTAACAATTGACCTTTATACAAGTAGAATTTGGAAGCAGAATCATTTGAGATAAAATCTTTAACCTTTGTCGAAAAACTTAATCGTAAATACAGAAGTTTCTCAAATACAATTGAGATGAAAAGAAACATCCAAAAGTCAATTGAAAAATACTTTTCCGTATTATATTCTGAAAAATTAGATGTAAAATAGATCAACACAGGAGATAACTTTTTAACTCAATATGATTACTAAAAATTTACTACGGATTGACTGGTGTAAAAAGAATTAAAAGCATTTGTATGAATTAGTAAATTTATCCTTCGTTTGTTATATGTATATAGGATAAATCCTGACTGAAATTACTGAGTACGTATGGTAAACGGAGATACAACAATGCCTTGTAAAATTTTCACATAAGATAAGACAGAAGAAAGATAAGATCAGTGGAATGTAGAGGCCAGAGAGATCGTAAAAATAGTTACCATACTTACAAGAGCTAGTAAGTATGTATTAATTTTAAAAGGATATAGTGTATAGCTATACTAAGTATAGTTAACCAGAGAATAAAATGCAAAGATTCCTTCCGAAGTCCTGTAAATCTAAATGGCTGTTTTATAAGTAACGAATAACGCTGTAGCATTTGTATGTCAAAGGGGATTACACGCATATAATCGCTATAAAGGCAATCCTGCATGCTTGGATACATTCATATCCAGAATTTTCAATACAGTTAAGCATCATTGAATGGGAAATTTTTTATGAACGGAAAATAGTGAAATAAAAAGGTCACCCAACTTAAATATGCAATTACATTATTTAAAAATCTTCAGGATTTGTAGAGACAATATTGAATGGATGTCAATGAAATGTTTTGCTATACTGAAATAATTCATTGTCTTTATGAAACGATATGCTCATAGAAATCGACCCCTGGATAAGATTTAGAATTTGCTGCCGAGTTATATATCCAATAAAAAAAATCCATGTAGAAATCTCTTTGAAGATAATAAATATAGGAAATTTTTTTACAACAATGCACTGTGTCAACATGCGCATGCTCAAAAAACCTACATACATTATTTATGAACTTTGATTGAATAATGTATAGAGGAATCAAAAATAATAATAATAAAATCACCAACAACACGAGCATAAAATTAGAGGAATAAAAGTATCCAGATTTAGAAAAAATAAAAATAAATAAAATAATAAGACTGGAATACAGGAATAACGTTTGTGTCGTGTGAAGGCCAACCTTGTGGTAGATCACTGGGTGGACGGGAAGCATCCATAACACCAGGAATCAGCGGAG
This sequence comes from Rhogogaster chlorosoma, assembly GCA_944452935.1. Taxonomy (NCBI): domain Eukaryota; kingdom Metazoa; phylum Arthropoda; class Insecta; order Hymenoptera; family Tenthredinidae; genus Rhogogaster; species Rhogogaster chlorosoma. Next base: position 23,031,310 of record OX101800.1, on the reverse strand, counting down.
ACTCAGAATTCCTTGACGGAGGGCCTGTTTTATAACGACGACATGCTATTGTTAGACGGCATGTAATTATCGATTGAAATCTGATTTCGCATTGAAAAATAGAAGAAGACCTCCAAGGTGTTGAATAGTAATTGATAAAGCTATGGATCGGATCTGAGCGAGTCTAAAAAACCTGAAAATTGTTTAATATTCTTCTTCTTTTCGTTCAGCAGATCAACAATCACGACGGAAGATGATTATCCTCATTTTAATTCACCATTGACAAACTTACCTGAAGAATAAGAACTGGAGGGAAGGTCAGTGGCTGGAGTTTGCGTGTTTACACTACGGGTTGCTCTTAGAAGATCTGCTAAAGGCGCTCGGTGACCCTCGGGTGTCATTTGCTCACGATACCGTGCATACTATAAATACAGAACAGAAAAAAGATGATGAAAATTGTTATTCATTGAAACAAAATGAAGAGAAACCGGTAAATAAATTGTCCCCATATATTCAGGGATACTTTTCCCTCATTTCAATCAAAGCTTCACCTTATCTTCCACAGTGTGATCCGAGTCGGTGGTATTGCCTCCTGATTTCAGCACCAACCCTTCAATTTCTTGATTAAGGCCTTCGATCGAAGAACGCATCGGAGGCCTCATTGGTTTCACTGGTATATTCATGGGACTTGCTTTCGTACTCAAATTGAATTGATTGTCTGAATGGAAGAAACGGAATTTACTCATTAATTAGCAGTTCGATTACTCGTTTAAAAATAGTCAATAGATCTTTCTATATAAAAGTACAAACAGGATTGTTTTCCTTATCAGATATAAATACTTTGGAAAAATTCGGACCCGATTGCTTATCCCTAAAATTCATCAAGATAGCATTTTCAAACTTACGTAGGGATGTTTGTGAGGCGATGCTTGGTAAGGGGACTGTGTGATCCCCTGGGAGGGCTGGTGGAGGTCCGCTAGGCATGATGAGTCCAAAAGCAGCGGTTCTTTCCCTGCTGCTAGTTCCTTCCTTGTTAGTACGTTGCAGTCTTGAGAGAGAAGAAAAACAATGGTCAATTATTACCAACAAGAAAATAACAATACTTATAAGTGCAGACTTGACACGAAGGAAAGTTATCTTTATATCAAACTTACCGATGCCTGATGTACTTTTCTAGTTTGTCATCAGGTATGGTGGCAGTGGGGGTTGTGGTTTGTTCCGCGGCATGCCGTGGATGCACTTTTCGTGACTCGCTAGGCCATTCTTCAGTCTATTGGAAAAAAAAGAAAGAAACACTTAAAAATCGACTGCAGGAAAGTTGGGAATTCTTTTCATTTATTTTAAAATGGAGACAGAAAATGGAGCAAAATCAATTTATACCCTTGTGTAGTTCTCTTCGACCTTTGTTTTAAACAAAGATATTATAGAAATGAACTGCCCCGCTAGTTGTGGGAAGATTTTCATCACTGATTTCATCGAGTAATCCTGAATTCTTTGGAAGAGTTACATTCTCATTTGAACTTGAATAATTACCTGCGTGGATTTATCCACCAGAAGTAGGCTGGGATGAATGTAATATCCATCGCGTGGCCACTGTCCTTTCAGGTATATAGTATCGAGGGAAGCAGTCCGTCGTATATTCTGACTGCCGCTAAGACTTTCGCTGGACCTTCCGCTGAGTGTTTTTGACTTTGCTGAAGGTTTGATAGAAAGAAAAAAAGGCTTTTCAATGGCAGAGGAATGAAAGAAAAAAAGAAAATCAATGAGTAACCGATAAGAGTGAGAAATTAACCGTTGCGGAATAGGCTTATCGAAATAGAATTATCATTAGTGTGTTAGTGTTGTCATATGCATCATATACAAATGTATGCTAAACAAAATTTGTGTACACATTCAATATGATCTGAAAAAAAAATCGAAAATAAATCTACATAATACGGCTACTCAGAACAATGAAAAAATTCATTTCGTGATAGTGCTACCGTGAACTCAGTTTTCTATATCCCGGCCTGCACTACACTAAGTTATTTATTGTTAGCATTATTACGACGTTGACTTTGACAAAGATAATAGGTTTTCAACTCCGCTTAGAATATGATGAAATAGAAGTAGTTATTTTTCTCGATAAATCGTTGGTTTCTTTGATGGATTTTATCTAGAACTAGACCGAACCAAAGAGTGTAAATATTCGGTTACCAGATAGGAAAGAATTCGTTAGTTTATTAGTGATGATATAAGAATAAACAATGGTGATTGAGTAAGATGGGTTTAGAGATAATACAGATTTGTATGATAGCAAAATTATAACATGTACCTAAATAAGATTAATTTCCATTGTAAGATTGAACGAAAACTAAAAAATTAAACATTCAAAAATGGAATGAAGAGAAATGAAAGCACCTGGGTTCGGGCAGGTCTTTGACCATGATCGTAAATGTGCTACCGATAAAAAGACGGAGATTTGATTTTTCGACGAATTCAACGATCTGTGGCATCGTATACTATGCAAGTAGTACGTATACGCGCATAGTATACACATACGGACGCGCCTAGCGTACGCGTACACGCAGCGGCGAACGTATGTATACATATGAAAGTCTTCCCCCCGCGAGGTATAGCTACAGATAGATAGAGCGAGAGGGAGAGAGATGTATAGTATAGATAGATAGAGCGAGAGAGGAAGAGGGAGAGAGATCTATGTTATATGAAGCCCGTTCGATTACGATATGTAGAAATAAGTATGGTACATTATTGGAAAAAGTAAATACACAGTCGTGTAGGGGAGGCTATGATATGATGATATGTCTTGAAGAGATAGATTTATAAAATACCTTTGTAGGAAAGAGAGCCAGGGCTTCGTTGCCCGGAGGAGGATTGATCGGGGGAGATGCGAGCCCGCCACGCGTTAGTCGGCGAGACGGTCGGGCTGTTGCTGTTACTTTTTTTAATACTGCTACTTTGCCTGAGGAGAGAACTCATGGGCAAAGTAGCCCGCATCGGGCCTTGTTTTGACGTTGAGCATGGTGAGGATTTTCGCATCCGCTGCGATCCCGACATTTTGTCATGTAGACAGATGCGGTCCTCTGACAATAAACGGTCTATTTCTAGACCCCCGTAACACCACGACGCACACTATCACTCACAATACACTAAGTAAACGGTTAAAAACCAATAAAACTTATATATCTTTTATTTTTTAAGTCTTTTAACACAACGTATTTAGATACGGCACTATACGCTACGCGTCTTGTCATTTGCAATGTTCTGCTGCCTCAATACGCGCATCACGTGATCACCTATCCTGCCCGGTCATTGGCGATCCCGGTACCCGAGCGAGCGTCGTACTACGCTGGGACGCGTTCCATTCACTAGCATTCTGTCCTTCTCCCTCTAACCATCCGCCGGAGAAGGACGCACAAGGAGTTATACGTTGGTAAAATAAGGACGCGAACAAGTTAGAAAATATTTGAGCGACAACCGCGTCGCTTTGGGCAGAGATAAACGAAGATAGGACTACGTCGTACCCTACGCGCAGGAGCAAGATAAATAATACGTGAAAAGGAAAGACTCTTTTTTCGTGTTAGACCCTGAGTTAGAGAAGAGATATACGTATGGGAGTTTCGTCTAACGAAACGTGCCCAAAGTACTACGCACCGCTTGCTACGAGTCGGAATTTCAAACGTTTTTTTTTCTTTCCTCTTTTTCTTTATCTTTTCCTATACTTTCCTCTCGCCTCTCTTACCTCTATGACCACCATTTTAATAAAGGATAATAAAACAAGATGTGTTCAAAACGTTTTTATTTTTATTTCTAAATAGTTGGAAGAATCTCACTACTATACCCTACCATACGACGTAATAAACTTATGTCAGTTTTGTTACGGAATAAAAGAAATGAAAATAAACAAATTTTATGTTTATACTTAGATTTGAGGAATATATTTAATGTAAAATAAATCGTATATCTAAAATCGGTAAAATGAAGCGTTAGTTTATTTACAAATAAGCTTTGTACAGCAGACATGGATAATTCTTTTTTTTTTCCAGTAGTAACATCATTTTAGTTTACATCCAATTGTCAAATGTTTATCAACGAAAAAAGAATAATAATTATATGACTAGATTAAAGAAATATGAATATCGAAAGTCGAGTATGTTTATGTAAAACGCTTAACAGGGATTTAGTTGAGTATGGTTACATAACGTAGAACAATACTTCTATTCCTCTTCCTACATTTTATTAACATCATTTAACGATAAATGAAAACCATCTTCCAGTAGAAATTGAAATTCCGCATTTATTTTTTTATCTATGTTCGAGTTGCGCCCTCAGTTTTGATTATCCCTTATAATTATTGAAAAAATAATTTTAAAAAATCAATTCAAATAACAAATACACAAAAAAAAAAAAAAAACTTAAAGATCTTAAAGTTAATTTTGTAATAATAAATCGTAATACTATTTATACAGAGATTACGTTTCACACTATGGCCAAATAGATAATTAATGGCGAGAGTTAGACTTATTATATCATAATGTATTCATGTCACATTAAATTGTAGGTGTTTAAAAAGAAAAGATCTATTAAGAACATTGTTAATATTTATCATACAAAACCAATACGATTACGAAAAGGAAAAACGATATTCAAAAAAAGAAAAGTATCAATTTTACTATAAATAAGCAGTTTTAAGTAATACTCTGCCATGAATAATACATCGATTCTAGAAAAGCAGTCTTTTCAACTCTAGAGTCTCTGCCGTCTCGTAGTTACATAGTAATAAAAATGCAATACGGTTTTTAATTTCTATACTTTAGTGTTAAATATTTCCTTCGAACGAGAATAACTTCTTATTATTCTTTTTTTATATGTACGCGTTTACAATTATTTAGTATGTACTATATGTATATTCATACTAAATAATGGACTGAGATCCGCGAGCAATGTGGCATATAAACATAATAATAATAATATTATAAAGTATTAATTCACGTATATTATATGCTTTTAACTTGCAAACTATAATATATTTCAAATGCATAGATTTAAATGCAACATTTTGTACTCTAGAATAATGTATGAGTAATGCGTTATAATTAAGCGTAGATCGATTGGAGAAATATAAATAAAATAAAAATGGCAAGATACATAACATCTGCACTGAAAAAACTTTGAAATAAGTTTTTTTTTTCTTTTCTTTTTTTTGCGGTTCATATTGTCTATTTTTTTTTTTTTTTTTATCCAATGATCATTTCTTTATCACTCTGATTTACAGTAATTCATTAATTATATTGAAGCATAACGATTTTCAATAATCCGTGATGTTTACTTAGCGATAAAATTATCAAAGTAAATTATTTACTTTATCGCGTCAATCGTTCATTATGTGAACGAGCTGTAATATTGTCTCTAGTATAAAGATGAACTTTTTTACCGAATACTTAGGTATATATGTATATCTTTACAATAAACAGCCATTTTTCTAATTCTTAATACTGAAAAAATATATACAATACATTTTTCTTACATTATGTGTACCTATTTCATAAAAAAATGAAATAACATTTTTCTTCCACAACAATTTCGTTATTCATAGTCTCGAAAAACAGGACGTAGCCTTATATTCCCTTAGCGTTTTATATTAATCTGCCAACATTATTCTCTTACAATACCTAGACCATATTCAGTTCGACGCGATTCATCAAGGCAATGAAAGTCTATTTCTCAGTATAAACAATTATCCTTTTCATTTAATTCAATTTTATTTATAATTTTGACTACTCTCACGCGAAAACTACACCAGTTATCCTTCCAACGCTCGCCTGTTACGTTTTAATACAGTTGAACTTCGAATGCAATATTCAAATAGTTTAAGTTAATTACAACTCCTAAATCTGAGGCTCATGTTTAACGAGTTATTCGGAATTTATAATGAATGCATCGAATGTCTTGAAACCATACAGAAACAATGTATGTTTTTCTTTCAGTTAGATGGAGATTCCTCGAACAAAAAGAAATAATAATATACATTTAGTTTGCGTCATGGACAAAAAGTTAGTTTCTTTGATCAACGGATTAGCGGACAGATATTTTGAGAAAAATAATCTAGAAATGAATCTGTATATATGGGGCATGGGGTTACTCAATATTCGTAAGGCACTAATATCAGATAACTGAATGAATTCTTGTGTCTATACCCCTCAAACATTTCAGCTGTTAATATTCGAATACCATAATGTTATCGCTAACACATTATTGGATATGAGCTAATGTCTAGTAAGCAATACTTTCAGCTAATCGTAGGAGTTACACTTTTATAGATTATATATGTATGTGTATTATTTGATCAATAGACATTCAAGAACTATAAAATCGGAGATAAAAGTATTGCACATTGTTTCACATAGCAGGGAACTGTCAAAGGTGATGGATTCATTTCTTCTCGCATCAGCCACAGAGATTCTTTTCCTTAATTATGATACTGTGATAAATGAAGTGTAACGGCATATAGAACATTATTATGTACTCCATAATTTTCTTAGTTTTATGTTCAGTATTCTATTTAGTTTACATATTTCGAAATTAATCTGGCAATTGAATATCAAAATTTGGTAAGCTAGTGAAAAAGCGCGTGAATTTTTCACCATTATTTGGAGATATCAAAAATATTGAAAAAAAATATATCTAATCAAGTTTAAGGGAAATAGCGTGTAGTATTAGGTGCGCTTGTGCGTAGCGTTGCACATTAAAATTCATGCAGCCAAGGAACAAAGCTTTGCAATTACGAATGAATTCAAGGAAATTCAACATTGAACACGCAAGAGTTGAAATAAATGATTGATAAATAATAATAATTGGACGTATGAGTATGTCTTAATTGGTAATGTTTAAGATTCATATTGGTGACGGCCGATCCGTGACCGTCTGTCAATTTTTAAAGTGGATGGTAACTTTTGTAGAGAAACTTCAATAGCAGTTAATTGGAACACCGATGTGGAGCCTTTCGATTAAAATAAATAGTATTTACATTTCTTACTAAATGTAAATGTAACATATAGTTAAACATTTTTTTTGTAGATTTCCTCTGAACTCTAGCGCCTTATTGTAGGAAACCGTTCCAGTACTGATCTAAGTTGGGTACTTATACCTCTACCAATACCTATACTTCTTGACACAATCATTCCCGAGATCCACAACTACTAAATGATGATTAGGTAGCACTGCGATGCCTGAAGGACGTCGAAGTTTTGAACTGTGAGAATCTATTTCCGTCAGTAGTGTACCTCCTCCAAGTTTAAGCACATGGATAACGCTGCGACCTTTATCGCATCGAGATCCGAGGATTTTTCCATCCATATCCACTGCTATACTTCCGTATCTTCCTTTCCCTGTTGAAAGAATTTTTCAAAGATTCAGTTATTTATTTTTGAGATACGTTTCAACACCAAAATTGTTCTTTTTACAATCGACTCAATGTTTGTTTTCATTAGTTTTGAAATTACTTTTATACGCCAAGTTTTATCGGCTTACCTTTACCTTCGGCGTATATTTCTTCTGAGAAATCACCTTTCGCAGAAAACACTTGAATGCGCGAATCTGCGACTAAGATTTCACCCGCTGGCCCGACGGTTACTGAACTTATCAATTTGAACATATTCCGCTTTCCCACCTGTTGAAAATTCGCAGAAATTTAAATACAGCTGAAAAATAAACACGTAAGGAAATTCATACGCTGAAACGTAAACAGGAGATGGAAAACCAACTTGAAACAACATTTTTCCATCGCAGTCAAACACAAACACGCAACATTGCCCGTTGTCAGCTACCAATACATGACCGTAGCTTCTATCGACTGCGACATCTATAGGTTCCTGAAAATTTCCTCTCATTTATGTACTGGTTGTAATATTTTGAAGGAAGATATTACTAATAAAATACAGCATATCATCGAAACTCTAGTTCTATTCTAATGCTGTTTTTATATTACCTGGAATCCATTGTAGGAGAATGATCGTATCGTATCGCCGAGTGAAGTCATTTCGGTAACTGTACGTGTCCTCCAATTTATCACAACCAGTCCTTGCTCAGAAACTGCAATTCCTGTGCAGCTCCGTCCTTCCAATCCCTCGTTAGTTATGTGCCTTTGAAATTCCAGATCGAAGCTCAAAACCTGATAAATATGAAAGTTTATTGTTGACATTTGATTTCGAATGATCATTGCAGAATATCTATTCTATTTAATGTAGAAGAACGTTGTTTACCTTAATGCGCGAGTTTCCAGTATCCACAATGTAGATTGTTCCATCATCGTCAACAGCCACAGCAACCGGTTGATGAAAATCGTCTTTCCCATGACCTCGTCCACCATATATTTTAACCGGTTCGTTATGTTCGGTGGCATCGAAGTATAGCGGATAATCTTTAATGGGTCTTTCGAATACAGAAACTTTAAGAATATAACGACTAGCATTGGGCGGTCTGAACAGTACTTCGTAAGTGCCATCTTCCAAGTCTTTAATCTCTGTTTCAATAAATATTGTTTGATTTGTAGATTGAATAGTTTCTGCTAAAGTCAATTCCGCACCGATTGGATCACCGCCAGCGTTTCTAGGATGCCCATGGTAATCAACAGTTTCTACAACAACTATTGTCTGTAATTTAGCTACCGCAGGTTCCTTTAGTCTCGCACGGCAGAGACCTGTAAAAATATACAAATTTTTGTAAAAAAATAAACAAAAGAGATTAAAATTACGATTTTTTCGTTCAACACAGCTGCTTGTATTGCCGAATAAAAAATTCACCTGGCAGTGTTGTGCTGGAACGTACTCTCCCGAAAGTACTGAGAACAGTTTCGATTTCAGTATGAGCTTCGTTGTGCAAAAATTCAGCTGTGATAAATGCGTTTTCCCTCGGTTCACTGAGAGCAACTGCTGCGTCTAGTTGATCTGATAAGCTTCCAATTCTTTGAGTGATGTTCCGGACTTCGACCTAGGAGGAGGATTATTTGAACCAATTTGAAATGAGAAACGATTCATTTTCATTGCTTAATTATACCTGGTATTGAAGACCCTCGCACTCTCGCTCAACTTTATTCTTTTCCGCTTCTATCAGAGCATGCTGTTCCTCAAGAACATGTTTCTTGTCTCTAGACGCGGCGGTAACAGCTGCTTGGAGATCTGCTCTTCTCCTTTCTACCCTGGCAATAACTTCTGCAAACTCTGCATCGACGGAGTTCAAACATCTTTCTGTCGCTGTCTCTAATCGGCGCAGTTCCGCACTTACAGAATCCTGGGCCTGTGTTAACTAGAAATCGAAGATTCTCTTTGAAATTATCTCCAATAATGCAAGTCCCAGGTATCTCTGTACTCGTAAACGATTAGCAAGTATTTAAAAGGTGTTGACAAAATTTTATCACAAAGAATTCAAAGCTACCTTTGATATACACTCGTTCGCTTTGTACAGCAGTATCTCAGACATACGTTTTATCGCAATACTGAATGGAATAATAGTGTGCTCTGTACATCCAGGTGAAGTACCTGCGTGGCTACCCCCTGTGCATACAGTACAGAATACAGTATCACATGTCTCGCAGAATAGAAGCTCCTGGTTTATGTGAACCGAGCATTTAGGAATGACCTGGAAAATTGTTTTCAAATTAGCATTACAGCTTTGAGTAGGAAATAATTGTTGTGAACAGAAAATGATTCGTTTTTTGTATATCATGGCTGGTTTTTATTCCCAGTCATCTATTTTCTTTCCTTTGAATCAGTAAAATTTAGTTTCTTTCCATGTGATTTGAAACAAGTTGTTTAAACAGAGAATTCTGAGGCTTAAGAATATGAAGAAAGGTTTCTGAAAGCTGAAAGCCTCGTTTAGTGAAACTAAATTAATTATACAACAATTGGATGAAAATTGGCAATCTCATAGATGCGAATTGTTGAGAAAATTCATTAATTACAGATGAAAGGTTTTAATCGAGAAAACCTGACCTCTTACAATTGTTAAGCAAAAAAGACATGATTTTTTCCAGCTCAATGAATGTAGAATAATTTCAGATTTATACCTATAAATCTAACATAAAAATAAATAAAAGAATATTAAGCGAACCTCTCGTCGCTGTCTGGACATTAAATCCAGCAGTTGATTGACCAGAAAACTTGGCGGCAAAGCTGGTACTCCGCCGCGAGGAATAGTGATAAGTTCTCGACATATTGGGCATCGAAATGCGCCCGCTTCTCTTGTCTGGGAAGCGGCAATTCTCGTCAAACAATGAAGACAGACCTTTGAAAAAATAATGGGGAAATAAAAATTTTTTCATCCAAAATAATGGAAAAAAAAACAAACATAAATTGAAGAATTTCCAAAAAAATTTATTGAATTTTTATTTCTTCTCTTCTCTTTTTTTTTCTTTTTTCCTTTTCAGCTATACTCACCGTATGCGAACACGGCAGTAATTTTGGAGTGTGTTCGCTGCCATCGTATACGCATAGACACGTACCGCAGGTTAAAAAACTTTCGTTAAAATCTTCGTAATTAATGCTGACTGTTTCTACGAGCATCGAGCTCATGCTGACCATTCGCTCCCCTAGCCTCGTCCTGGAAAAACAAAAAGGAAAAAAAAAAAAAAATAGAAAATTAAATTGAATTTGAAAAAAAAAATTTTTTTAAATTAAAAAATTTGAAAATATTTTTGAAAAAAAAGAAAAAATTTTCTAGGTTTTGTTCAGTTTCTAGAGTTGAGGGTGAAAAAATGGAATCAATGTAAGTATACCAAACGATACGTCGGATTGAAATCGCGAATCTGATTTAGTATTTTGGTTCTCTTCTTATCAAAGAAAGAAAACGATAAAGAAACTGGAAAGAATTGGAATAAAACTCACTGAATAGCAAGACGTAAAGCTTCCATATCGTGGTCGAATTTCTGATGTAAACAGACTCTGCTGTAGACGGTTTTAGTATTACATAGGAGAAGATTCTCGCGATCGTATCGAGTTGTAACAAGATAATAAACACAAAGAGATACACGTGTATTGTATTGAATTCCTGGCGTTAACTAATTTGATGAAAAAAACAAAAAAAAATGTTTGCATTAAAAGATCGGCTATAGATTTCGTATCTTTTAACTCTATATTAATGATATTTTAATTGTCACTATATATACTCGACGCTCGGTCATTGTCTCCTTGCTTCTTGTTATCACGATATTATTATTTTCGAATAATTTCAACTACAAACTGACAGATCCTACCTAATGCAATGTATAAATATCTACGTTGTTTAACTTGAAATATTACAAAACAATGAATGAACCACGATATACATTGGCAATGATCCCCGAGCTGAGGCTACTACTAGTAAAGCTTATAATTTTCTAAACAAAACAAAATCCTACTCGGTTGCATCGCTGCGGCACTCAGCGGCACTGCAGCTCCGCCGACGTACCGACGAATCTCACGTTTCACAGCTGCTATCTATGTGTGTGGAATACGTGTTCCATGTCGCGATTTACAGTTGGAGTTTAGTATTGGTCGGTACGCGGCAGTGTGCGCTAGTCTCCTACGTGCGCGCAAGAGCGAAGAAAACCGAGGCGAGTCCAATCACCGATGCGATTCTAGGCCCCGGAGACACGGGAAGGTGGAGGGGTGGAGAATCGCGCGTTTGTGTTTGTTCCTGATGCGTTTATGAACCGTGTTTCTCACGTCTGTATGAGTCGGCAAAGAGACTTGAGAATTTATATCCCGGACTCGGAAGGAATTTAAACAATGAATATAAATGTTGTTGTTTGAATATCTCGAGGCATATACGCGTCCAACATTTTTCTCCAGTCTTTACTTTGCTACGGAAACTTTGGAGAGATTTTTATATGCGATATATACATATATGTAGGCATAGGTATATGCGTATACTTGCTAAACCTTTGTTCTTATAAGATCGCGAACTATGTAGGTATCTAGGTATCTTTATCTATTTGAAAATGTGAGCTTTAAAATTACGTTTACGTGCAGAGAGAGGGTCTCTTCTCGTCGGGCGAAGCCGTAAAGTTAAAAGGTCTATGCCCTATATGGATTAAGAATACGATTGCACGAGTATAACTTGTGAATCATCGTATACGTGTGTAATATAAAGTCGTAAACGAGAGGGACTACTAGTCTCTTGAATACAACTCTTTGATAGAACATTTTTTGTTACGTTCAATGTTTACGATTCACATATCGTGACAAAGAAGAATTTATTCTGCATTTATTATATATACCTATACTATACATTATACTCACATGAAGGGGCAGCAATTCATGAAGGTTTCGTCCATCAGACGAAAATATCACCAAACTGTAATATATTATATGGATTCATTTAATCATGTCCTCCCTTTCGTATAATAAACATTTTACGAATTACGATTTTATCCTTATTATTTATTTCTCATTTCAAAATTCTATTTATTGTTTAATAAAACCTACGAACATTCTATGTCATCGTCTTCAGTACCTCATTTCATATGTAACAGCGAATAATTAAATAACTATTCTAAATTGAACCTATAAAGACGTTTCACATCATATACTTTCATACACTGACAATCGAAGTCAACTAGTTTATTATCTGTACATATCCTACGGTTGCCCGCAAGCAGCGTTCTCAATCGTGTTACACCTAATCCTATCATATTAAATTACTATATTAGTTTCTGCTTCTGCTGGCCCTATTTCTAGTCCGATGTACTGTGCATACATATATACACTATATCTATGTAGGTATAAGGGAGTCGAGTGTATAATAAATAATATCCTATTTTTAAGATATTATACGTGATAAAAGGAGAGGAAAAAAAGAAACTTTCACACAGTTACGTGAGACTAAGAAAATAAGACGAAAAAATAAAAGAGATTATAATTTTAATCTTTTCTCTCGGTTTTTTTTTTTTTTTCCAAAACAGTTATACGTATGTATAGTTATTTTCTTCGGCAAAGGCCAGGTGGATCAGTTTCCGGCGTCATATTACAGTTGAAACACGATATACCTTGTTACAATACCGCGGCAGGAGCTCGAGGGATACATGACGATGACATTATTTCGTTTATATGTTATTAAACTTTCTTTAATTATTATTTATGCGAATAGAAAATAAATCTTCATCTCCATACGTATTATTAATATAAAAAAAAATGTTAACTGCAATATTGTGCGCATGGATATAATTAACTCTTAATTCTTTGGTATTTAATTATCCATCATTAACTGGAATGAGGTGAAAGTAGCATGGCTTTAGATAAAACAATGTGATCTCAGCAACATCCGAAGCCAGATTTAGCTTTAGAAAGCTCCTGAGAATTCCCATACGTTACTGAAATTAGAATACGGTACAGCCTCGCGTTTTCGACTCTATAATACCGGAAATAATATTAACTATAACATAATATTACTATACCGGGAAGAAACAAGAGTAATACTCGAAAAATTGAGCCAGAGGCAATCATCACTCGCATAAATTCACCATAGAAATTATATTCATATACTCATGAGATACACGGCGTTAGACCTAGCTCAGACGTTATAAACAACTCAGGTCAGGTCGGATGTGCAACAGGGAAGAAAGGACAGCTGATATTGATTTCCTCTAGTGTGTGTACGTACATATGCGCGCGAGCTCTTCCGCAAGTAAAACATTGAAAGAAGACAGCCGCGAATTAACCTAACGACTAACCCAAAGTCTTTCGGAATAACGTAACGTAATTATATTTATACTATTCGAATACTTTTCTCAATCTTGAAATAAGCACGATTATAGTCTACAGTAGCAAAGTTCCATAATAGAATTGATATATTTTGTAGTTATATACCGTGTAAGCGATAGAGTATGCGCACCTTGATTTGGGTCACTCTGCACCAGGCTACTACCAACCAGAGGATATTTATGCCCAATCATTTACTGCCGTTTTATAATGCAGAATTTTTAGTATCGTAATTGTGAGCTTGCTTTCAGCTGTACATACGATATCAGAGCTGTCTCAATTCTCCGAAGATTCGAAGCGATTATTTAACGTGTCCACGCATTCCCGATACTCTTCATTGTTCGAATATACATATAGATGTACTACAGATATTTAAACTTTGTTGTTGCGGGGGTTGATCAACGCGGAGCCATGATACTGCGTAACCGAGCAGCCGCGAAGAGGCCAAACCTACTACTGACGCCCCTTCGTTCGTTCAGAGTACTGCCACCCCACGCTAGGGGGGTATCTGTACTTTGACAGAAGCGCGCTGCCACCTCGCACACAATTTCATTGGTCCAAGGCATGCGGATGGCCCTTTTGTTTGAATAATATTATCGAATGATCATATCAAAAGATTAATTTATCCTTTATAAATATTATGACTCTTATGCTCCTTTTATTTATCCCATATTACACCAGTACATAATCTTTGATAATATCCAGGTCGAGATAAGCTGGTTATTATTGCATGCAAATATTATTACGGCAACTCCATGATTAGGGCATTTGAATTTTCGAAAGTTGAATTGATTAGGTTTAGGTGATTTGGTAATGCTTTCGTAGAGTAGTACGGTCAGAGATTCTGTTGTCGATTAATTAAGAGTGTCAGGATTGTTCGATAACGTGTTCGAGGCGTGATTTAGTCAGCCTTGAGACAATCGAAGGCTAGTTATTGTCATTGTATATTGCATAATTATAGCTATAACAAATGATAAGTAATTTATCGCCAATAGAGTCTAGTCAGAGAAATATCCTTGACGTAATAATGGAAAGGTTGTTAAAAAAATTCAAATAGTTTATTTATCATTTCATCATGGTATTTGTTTTTTTCTTCTCAAATTTAGAAATTGGATTACAAAATCTTGAAGTTTTTTGGGTTTTTTTACCGCTTTCAAAATTTGTCATTTTCAGAACTTATCCAGTGAAATCATAGATCGCGTTACAGACACAGTTTCAATGCATGGTAGTGTGCCTATTCGCCCACCGGTGGCAGCACTAGCCTTAATCAAGTCAGATGAAATCCGTATCGCTGGCTGCAGTAACCAGGCGTAAAAGACCGCTAACTATTCAAACATCGTTTGCCATCTGACTGATGCCTATCAGTCATGGCAGACGTGTGAGGGTGCTCGAAAGGGAGAGATTGATATTATTTGAGCATTGTAAAACTTTTAGAAGAATCGAAAGACGACAACATTAACTTGTAGAAATAATAGATCGACGAATGAGAGGGTTTTCTATCTTCTGAAAATATGCCCGTAAAGAAGCGGAGGAGCTTTGCTTTACCTTCCTGTGAGGCAACTCGACTCGTTAATTTTCTGTTTGAAGTTTATCCTGCGTCGAATAACTCCTTGGCAGATTTTCTACAAAGGACTTGAAAGGATTTGATGAAAGTTATACTGGAAGTAAAACATCGTCAAGATTCATATATATACCTCAACTCGATTAATCTCAGCTCATTGTCAGGATAATCTAGAATAACTCGACTTTCGTTTAGCAATGTCAACATATCAGTAGATTCATATCGCAGTGAATGATGACCTTATTATTATGGCAAGACTTCGAAATTCTCGTCGTGGTTTCGATAATACCTTGAAACTCATTCTTCCACAACGCTTCATGTGATACTTCAATTCTTTCTTCGTTCATCTCACAGATATACATATGTGATATACATCTGTAGATATAAAAGCTTGGGTAGTCTATATCAGGTCGAAAAGTAATCTAGCTGTTGTCTCGATCTTCCATTACATCTACAATTAATTGAATCTAGAAACTCTCTTGCG
Source organism: Rhogogaster chlorosoma (assembly GCA_944452935.1). Taxonomy (NCBI): domain Eukaryota; kingdom Metazoa; phylum Arthropoda; class Insecta; order Hymenoptera; family Tenthredinidae; genus Rhogogaster; species Rhogogaster chlorosoma. The sequence goes on along the minus strand of OX101800.1, from coordinate 23,015,553 downwards.
ATTTGAAAAGACGCCAAAGTCTGAAGATTAATCAATACCAGCAGATGACAGAGAAAAAGTTATAATATTGAAGAAATTAAGCTCCGCAAAAAGTCGATCTGCACAAGCCGTGAAACGGTGTATCAAACAAAAATAAGAAAAAAATTCGCTGGTGAACTTGTGGCACGAAGCAGATACCATCTTACAGATGAGGTTAAACAGATGCAAAGTTTAAAAATGAGACTGTCCGGCTACCGCTACGTTGTTGTAAAAAGTTTCACCATCCATACGGTTGTCTGCAATTTTTCCTCCACTATTATATCGCGTCTATTTAATTTAATGAAATATAAAGCCTTGAATAGCAGCATTTATCATTTCATTCATCGAGATCTTTACTCGTCTAATGTTAGGGACTGAATCATTATACGCAAGAGTTGCTTCGGAGTTCTCATACCTCAGATTGAAACTTCTGTAGGAATTGATTGAGTGTTAATTTTCAGAATTTAGCACTGAATTAATTGAATCGAGCTAAAACCACCCTGGAAGTTTGATATGGTTTCAATTTGTTTGCCATTGCTTTTAGAGAGAGGAAAGTTTCGGGAGGTTTTGTTTACAGAGGATAAAGAACGTGAATATCAAGCTACAAATTATGTAGTGAAATTCAATTGAAGACCAAATACCGTATTTTAAAATGAAAGTAAAATTAATGGCATAATTTCACCGTTACACTTTATACGGCGTCTCTATGGAAACATCATCGTTTAAGATTCGAGAATTAATATGACAGGTAGAAGATTGCTTTCACGACTCGTTATCTGTTTTGTATTACACAATAGTATGCTGCAGTAACGCCATCCGCAATTTATCTTTTCGATTTTCCCTGAAGCTGAGCGAAATGGGTCGTAGGAAATCCCAATCATAATTCTGGGGATTTCCCGGGACGGTGTCTCTTCCTTTTTTTTAATCTTATTTTCCAATAAGACTCCGTTTGGAAAAAGTTCGTATTTATTTCCGTGTTGCAGAAGGTACTATACGTATATTGAAGCACGGATCGTGAGAAAAATAAAAAACCTCTGTAGAAGATGAAGCACTTAGTGTCTCGTGGCTCTCATTGAGATTCGAAAGCAATTTATTCATGCGGACGGTTTATCCTCTCTGCGTAAATAAAGGGAGAGGCCGTAATTTGACGAGGAATTTGTAAATTGAGCTAGTTCGTAGATAGTTTATGAATTCATTACCAACTGACGATTTGCGCCCGAATAATCTCAGCCCTCGTAAAAATTTCTGAATACATAAAATCTCGAACGTTGAAGAGCAAGGACTCAGCCGGAGGTGAAGTTTGACGATGGGATTCGAAATTTGAAAGCTGTCTCATAAGTACCACTGATAAGTGATAATCCTCAGACACAGATGCTTCAGGGTCAGGGAAATCAATATTCCATATTTCACTGAGCAAAAATCTATCGGTAGATATGTACCGAAATCTGAGAGATAGGCACGTGTATGTAATAAGTTATCTATCTATCATCTCGATCTTTCATTGCGCCTACAATAGATCGAATCTATGAACTCTTTTGCGATTCAAGAAGAAGTTCGAGGTCGAAACCTGCGAGCAAAAGACAGGAGGGAAAGTTGTAGAATTGGAGAAATTAACTTCTGCGAAAAGTCGATCTGCACAGGCCGTGAAAACGGTGTATTAAACTAAAATAAGACGAAATTCACTACTGAACTTTTGGCACGTACCAGATCCTATCATCCAGATGAGGTTAAACAGATGCAGAGTTTGAAAATCAGACTGTTTGGCCACCGCTACCTCGGTGTAAAAAGTTTCACCATCCATGTGGTTGCCTCCGGTTTTCCCGCCACTATTACGCCGCCTTTATTGACCTCAATAAAATATAATCTCAGTCATATTTTATCTCGTTATATTTAAGCTCCGTGCTCGGGAATTTCGAGTTCTATGTTCGTTATTTTTCTAACAATGTTTGTATAGGATCGCGGCTTGTCCCAAGCTAGCGAAAATTTTCGGTTCACTTATAACTAGTCACGGTATAAATTAGGGGTGATAATCAAAGAGTCGAATTAATCTTCATTGTGCTTTACTATATGCGGGGCAGATGTGTACAATTTTTTGTGTCCAATTATCGTAACATAAGTGAATCAATTTCTGGTCTTAACATTGCTGACAGAATATCATATTCCAAAGCCAAAGGGTCGGTCGAGAATGATATCATCTTAAGTTAACCAGTGAATCCTCGGATCCAGGACAGATAAGTGAAGACGCGAGCATAAGCATCAGCATCTCCAACAGCGCAAGGGTTACCGAAGGAAACAATACCGATCAAAACACCACCGGATGTAAGAGGGCCACCGGAATCTCCCTGAAAGATATAAAAAAAGATAATCCATCAATTGTGCCGCTTCCCAATTTTCCACGAATATTTTTCAAGCATTCGATACTCACGTGGCAGTTGCCCTGTCCAGCCCTGGTGAACGTGCAGATATTCTCGTCTGTGATACGCCAGCTTGAAGCTCTGCATTGAGCTTGGGAGATGACAATGGTGTTGAGGAACAACAGCTGGTTGGATCCATTGCCAGGGAACTAGATGAAGAAAGAAAGAAAAAAAATTGTACGATTCATTATCAATAGAATAAAAAAAAAACGGTGCAGAAATATTTGACAAACGTGAGAAATATACTCACGGAGGTTCTTCCCCATCCGGAAACTATCGCAGCAGCATTTACGGCGGTGAAGGCGCTAGTCGGAAGTCTTGCTGGTTGAACTGTGTTGGAGCGATAGACGATGTTGCTGGCAGTTTGGACTAGACCAACGTCGTTTCTGATCGTCCAGCTGTTGTAACTTGGGTGCATTACGAAACGGGATGCACGGTAATGATCACCTCCAGAGTTCAGGACGAGAGTATTGGTCACCACAGTCGTGGTAGACACTGATCCTGTCAAGCAATGAGCAGCGGTCAAAATCCATCGTTGGTTGATGATGGAACCACCACAGAAGTGGGCATTGTTAGACCGCAGAGAAACCTGCCATGGGATCTGGCCGTTCCATGCGTTCGATCCTCCCACGATCCTGTTGTCAGGGATTGAAGCCCCTGCAACCAGAATAGAATAATGAAAATTACATCTTCCGATGAGTTCGTCAAGTTCAATTACTGAATTATTTTCGAACGATTGATTCCAGAGAAACTCTACACGGTTTGATGATTACTAATTAGTAAATTACCGAAACAGGTAGCCGCAAGGGCGAGAAGAAGACAGGCAAGGCGGAACATGTCTACAGTTGCGTGATGTCTGTGAATCGGAGCTGCACTATTTATACAAAATTGGCAGTCTTATCGTTAATTACGTCGATAATTTTGGCATCGGATTAATTGATTGGGATCGCTAAGTGGCGATAATTTTCTCTCCGGATTGATCGATCACGATCGTTATTATAATAAAAAGCACTGCAGATTCATACGATAAGGCTTTGATTTATACGATAGGGCTGATTTTCGATCTTGTTTATCTTTTTCGAGCTGAGAACAGCGCGAGTAACTTGAAACGTCAAGATATGTAGATCCATAACTTATTATCCTTTCATTCATCTGCTGACACTGAGCAAAATAGATCGCAGGAAATGTCCATCATAGCTCAGGGATTTTCCCTACCGCCAGACCAATCTCCTGTTCTGTAATCTCATTCTCATTATAATCGCGAGCAAAACCTAGTTCAGAAGCTCTTGTGACGAAGAATCTTTGTGCGTGTAAGCAACAGTTCAACCAGTCGAAAGGTACTATCAGTAGTTCAATTCCATTTTACTTCAAAGACTGTTTCAAACTAATTAATATGAGTAATATGAGTGAAATCTTTAGTCAACCAAACTACAATACGATCATATAACTATACGCTTACTGTTTACGCTAGTTTACAGCAAAATGAAATCGAGCTCAAGTCATATTCAACCGTATATCTGTACTTCGAGTATTCAGAAGTTTCACAATTAGTTCGAGCAGCATAGTTCGTGTTTGTATTCATGAAAATGTTTGCTGATTAATTAAGCGTCCGGTTCAATGTTGGGGAAAAAATTGTATCAACATCGCCAACTCTTGTATTTCGACTCTGGAACTCGTGGCGCCTTGTTCTTAACGAAAAAACGTATGTTAATTATGGATGCAATTATTTTATTCATGCTCTCTATAGCTTGCGGAATGAATAGCCCAGGTAAAATGATAATAAATCCAAAGCTGGCTGGTAACGTGCCATTATTGTAGTTGGAAAAGCAGCGATTTTTCGTGATTTTTATTGTTAGACACATCCATTCCGAACTAATCAAATGGATTTACAGACGTCATGAGAGTTTGATATGGTTTTGTTTGATTTGTAATTATACATTTAGAGATAAAAAGGTTTCGGTAGATTTTTGTTTTTTAGTTGTTTATAAAATCGATAAATGAAAGAGCAAGATCGTATTAAACATTCAGGCCATCATTATCGCATTATTCAAAGTATAGAAAGATTCAAAGGATAAGATTTCAAATAATATGATAACATTGGTTCTCCCAGCCTTGTGTTTGCTCTGTTTTACAAGCCACTCGTTGCAGAAGCGAGAGACGTCAAGATATATATCCATAATTTATCTCTCTGATTTTACCTGACACTGAGTGAAATAGATCGTGGGATATTCCAATAATAAATTCTTACGGGTAAAAGTATAGGTAGTTAAAATAAAACGGGAGTTACGCGGAGTCGAGACTCAAGTTTCCAAAGAAAATTAAGGAAAATAAACTCTACTGTCCCTGAACTAGTTGCGTTTTCGAGATTCGAGGTAATTCCCTATTCTCTTTACGAAGTCGGAAATTCTTGTCCAATTCAACGTAAGTCGGGGAATAAATTTTTAATACTTTCACATTATTATTTATCATTTTAATCATACCAGTTCACACATATATTATATTAATTATCAATACAGCTTCAACTGATCGCCAATTCACGGCCACATCAACTAATCGCGATTTCAGGATCTACATAATCCGTCACACCTTTATATACTTATTTATCCAATCGACGTAGCTAAACACTCGTGTAAAAACGTCGGGTTTTCCCCGTGCGCAGGGTGTTCCCCATGATACGATGCCGATTTGTACTTCTTCAGAAACAAGCGGTCCTCCGGAGTCGCCCTGGTGAATATTAGAAACAAATACATGAAAAAACGGCAAGATATTGTAATAACATTATTGAAATTTCTCTGTCTATATATTGAATCATCTATTATGTACAATATTATAAAGTAAAAAAAAATGTCAAACTTTAAATTTCGTGGCCACCCCTCGCCAAGATACGTTTCAAAGGGTTGTGATCATAATCTGGAGAAGGTAACCGTAATAAGGTAAAAATAATAAGCATATATGATCCAGGTTCGGAGAGTCGATGTTGTCGCAAACGGTATAAGGCCTTAAAGGGGTCAGAATAGGAAACGATAAGGCTGTTTTATGCGTCGTCTACCGCAGGTTATACGAGCCCCTGCAGGACTTTACGTTGAAGGAATTGCTGTCCTGTCGCGTGACACTTGACTGCACGTGCTTTGCGGCTTGTCGTCTGATTCGACGACATGTTAGGTAGGTACACCGTAATTTTGCGGGTCAAGAATGTCTCCGGGACTTTGGGCCGTGGAATAAAATAGGGGAAAATACAGCTCTGCAGAAGTTACCGGTATCATAAAAATCGAATTGCTATTTTGTAAAAGAATATTTTTGCTCCTCTACTCAGAGATTGAGATTCACGTGATTTTTACTCACGTGGCAAGCCCCTTCGCCTCTTTTATTCAAGGTACAGATGTTGCTGTTTGTTACACGGAAGCTGGTGTTCAGACATTCGTTTTGGTCGATGACGCTTAGAGTAATGTGCTGGAGTTCGTTGGGCGTTTTTCCCGGATACTGCAGGGCAGGGTTGTGATAAATAAATAATTCATTACATTTCAGTTTAATGGGGCTTTAGCCAGACCCGTTTCTCCCCCATGAGTAATTTTCAATTAAATTTCCAACAAAACAGTGAAAAACTAATTTTAAACTCACTAATAAAAAGTCAATTCTGAAAGGAGGAAGGTGTTAATTATTTTAACCCCACACTCCACTTACAGCTTTCTTGGAAATTATTAAGAATATCAAGCTAAGCAGATACGACAATAAGTACAATTTAACAATACGAATTGTCGCCTCAATTATCCGACTTCATTAAAAACGAATGAATTCTAATACACGAAGATTAGTTTCATTCGAAATCAGATCACTATACTCACGGATGTTGTACCCCAGCCGGACAATATAGCCGTTTGATCAGTTTTATTGAAATCTTCAGTAGGCAGAGCTATTGGTTTCACGTTGTCCCCATAAACGATGGGTTTTTCTACTTCAATCAAGCCAATGTCGTCGCGAATTAGTAGCTGGCTGTAACTTGGATGGCCAACTAATCGAAGGGATTGATAAGAATCGCCTCCGTCATCCAAGGTATTTGTTCCAACGACAACTTTTATACTATCGTTATAGAATCTGAATAGAACAAAATTTTTTATTCACAATATAATCAAAAAAATCTTTCCACCTTACATATACCATATTCTTGGCTTGAGAAGGAGTAAGGGTGTAAAATGGAATGTGGTTATTATCCGCGAATTCTTATCAGCTATTTAATTACCCGGAGAGACAATGTGCTGCTGTAAGAATCCATCGTTCGTTGATAATAGATCCACCGCAAAAATGTCGGTCCCTTGACCTCAGCGAAACTTGATAAGGAAATTGTCCATCTTTCGCAGAAGTTCCACCAACGATCTTAACATCGTCTTCATCTCCGGTGCTAGTGGCTAGAATAGAACCGTTAATCATCGATCGATTAATTGCGATGAATGAGACTGACTTTCAAACGAATAGATATTTCATTTAGCTTTCGTCTTCCCTTCGGTTGGAATAAATACAGCAATATTCTTCCTGCGGTAATTGAACACGTCAAAGTTTCACGATGTTGAGATTAATCAAGAGTAACTTACCTGTCGACCCGAATATCACAGAGCCAAGAACACCCATGGCACAAAGTAGCCAGAACATGCTGGGTTATTGCAAACAAGATCCAACCCTCTGGAGACTCGTGCGATCGCTTGTCCAACTACTCGTGGTTCAGTTATCAGTTAATATTCTACCTGTTTCCTAGTTTAATAGATGAGTTTACAGTTCAGTTTCGAGGTTGAGAGGTTCGTTGTAAGTATGAATGGGTCCCATGAGAACGTTCGTGTTGTCACAAACCTGACTGTCTCAAAGTGCAAGTATGGTACAGGTTTGTGTACCTAGGCGTATATATAACAGATGTGTACATAGATATATACATTTTCAGAATATACATATATATTATACATATGTGGACACGTTTCATGGATAAGTGATGCAGTACATAGTTGGCTTTTTATTTATTTGCATATCATGCGTACACGCAACGTGATAGAAACGAATCGTTCCTGTATATATTTACACATGCATACCTATGATACGACTCCCGCTGTATCCGCCTTGGGAATTTGAATTTAGGGCTAGATATTAGATGCTTGAAAATGCAAAATAATGGCGGTCACGTTCCTCGCGATAACCTTGATAAATCTTCGTACGTGTACCCGGAGCTTTCCGTAGCCTGAACCTTATTTGATTCCATTATTCTCCTTCTGCCATTTTAATAATTAACAACGACGCGGAAGCAGCCGGGTTTTTCACTTGTCGATGGCTTTCGAATAGCGAGTAAAAAATGGTGAAATTTTTTCACAAATTTTCTGTATTTCCACGCGTTTCCGATAAAAATGCACTCGCAGAAAACCCAGTATTTCTATTCCTCTCGCAATTTCAAATAGACGATGAAACCAATTTGTCGTACTTAACGTGCTAGGGCTCGTCCCTTTTTAGTCTGATTGTTTCAAGGTATGTAAACACTTAGCATTCTCTACAATAGAAGCTCGTCCCAGGACGAGTGTTGCTAAATTACTCGCAACTTGTTCCATCAAAGTCTGTAGGATTCATTTGGTTAAGCTCTATACAGAGGAGGAATTTCACTTAAATGTTATTACCATATTGAGATAACTCTTTGACATAGACACTCGTAGTTGAGGAAAATTGGCAGTCATTCAATTGTCAGAAATTTATACCAGCTGCTCAATTCGCGGCCTGATTATTTGCCCAATAATTTATGCCTAGACTCGCGAAATGAATATTTAGTATCATATTCAGATTATTTTTCAAGAATAGAAAAATGGATAAAAACATTCGTCTTTCTTTCTCATGAATAGTTAAATTTATTATCTAGGTATTTTATATTCTCATGCAGTTCGGATTATTCCTTTATATTATCCTCGATCCAGTCCACGTAACTCCAGAGTCGGGTATAGACGTCGGGATATCCTCTTGCACAAGGCATACCAAAAGAAACAATTCCAATCTGTGTGCCATCAGCTGTCAACGGACCTCCAGAGTCGCCCTTATAAGAAATATGAATGTAAGCTCTAGTGAGCGTGACAGAATCGATGGATTTTACTATGGAATAGGTGAAGACCATTTTTGAAGTAAGTCTCAAGAGGGTTTCGACACTCGAACAATTTTACAGAGACTGGAAAATTTTCATCCAAGTATTTATACTCACATGGCAAGCGCCTTCTCCTTCCTTGGTCAAAGTACAAATGTTGGTGTCTGGTATATTCGAAATTTCGGAAAAAGCACTCATGCAAATTTCTTGAGGTATTACTCGCAGTTCAATCGTTTGCAGAGCGTTAGGAAGCACCGTTGGGTACTAGATACAAAACGGAATGATAAGGCTCGGGTGAAAATATGACAATGAAAGTAGGTACTTACATCTAGGGAAACTCTTCCCCATCCAGAAAGGACCGCTGGTTTTTCGAAACTTGTAAAATCTGTGAGTGGCAAGAGAACGGGCTGTACTTTTGGGCCAAAGACAATATCGTCCGAGACCCGAATGAGGCCAATGTCGTTCTTGATAGCAACCGGCTCGTAATTTTCGTGAAGGAGCAATTTTTCCACGGGATAAGAATCGCCGCTATTGGACAGGAGATTTGTGCCAACGACCACAGTTATCCTCTTCGCGTCCTGACTGTAAAAGTATAAACAGAAAGTGCCGAAGAGGTCTTAACTGCGATTCTCCTTTTATTTTCTTCTGCTCTTTCGGACTACGAAAAGAAAAGAAACAAGAGAGAGAAAGAGAGTGTTAAAAATTGGAAAACTCACCCTTTCACGCAGTGGCCTGCGGTCAAGATCCATCGTTCATTCAGAATTGATCCGCCACAGAAATGACCGTTCTTCGAACGAAGGGATACTTGATAAGGAAAATCGCCATCGGAAGCATCGGATCCTCCAATAATTCTAACGCTACTGTAACCTGTGCTCATAAATTGATAAAATTAAAAAGGAGGGGACTTTTCCAAAATTCTATACCAATATATTTCTGTACCAAATTTTCTGACTTATGCGAAGGACGAATAGACTAGGGAAAGAAGGGCTCAATTATTAGCGAAAGAGAGTTTATTAGGCTTACCATAACAGGCAGTAGCGAGTGCAACGATAACAACTATATAAGGAATTCGGTTCATTGTGAAATGTGTAAATGAGGTAAAACCAAGATTGCATTTATACTCACGAAGCGATACGGTTAGACGTGTTTGCTTCTATCACGTTACTCATGTTATTGAAATAGTAAAAAACTATTCTATATGGGTTAAAATATTTTCTTTATGCAAACATCGAGTACTCGTATATCTAGCAGTGCTCAAAAGATTATCTATAGACGCTTGTCAATACTCGCCGATAAGTATATCCCTCATAGTTTCGAATATATCTTTGGATATGTTTATCGTGCGATCATAAACGGTCCGGGTTAAATTGATAATTATTATTTTTTAGGTGTCTGTTCGAGACGCGAATAGATTATCAATTAGATATCGTCGATATAAAGTTATAATCAAACTTGCGAAACGAGGCTTGATTTAATCAAAAGTTTTAAATTTCCTCCGCATCAATTTATCGTTTACATTAAAAGATATCTCTTCGCTAATTTTTCTTCAAGATTAGAGAGCTAGAAATGCACCGAGATATTTGTTATTGGTTTGGCTTCGATTGTAATGACAATTTGAAGGCTGTCGACAATTCAGCGTGAGACAAATCGTTGCACGATTCAAATCTAGGTCGATCCGATCTTCTTGTTTGCACGTGTATATATATATCATTTTTATATAGCTGGTGTTCTGTGTCAATCGATACACGGGTAATTACGTTCTAATTCACCAAGAGAAAGTTGAAATAAAAATACTACAATTTCGGGAAAGACAATTGTTGGAATTATCCGATTTTTTTTAAATCATTTGTCTGCTGTACGCCTTTTCTTTTTCTTTCATATTTCACTGCCGAGTTTTAAAGGCGATTTAAAATGCAGAGGAGCTGTTTCATTAGACGATGTAATAGATCTAGACTTCGTACGAGCTGCATTCGAGGGATGATTCGAATTAGCAAGTATTTCAGCACCCAGTGTGTCTGAGTATTCTGATTCGCGTATCAGATACGTAGCACTACGTTGAAAAAAGGTTTCAAGAAAGGCAGGTTCGTTATGTAATAGTAGAAAAATGTGACATACAGGTAAAACGAGAAAATATACTTGCTTTCTCAAAGTTATATTAAAAGCATTCTTAACGTGAATTCATAACGCAGACATGACGAGATCGCAATTTATAAGACATTATTTTTAATCATCTGACAAACCTACAGCTCGCATATTCAATTTGTGATCGTAATTCACCGCCCTTTCAGTACCTTGTACTACATAGGTCGATATATTTCTTCGCTGTCGGAGTAAAACATGAACGATATTACTACTCTAAATTACAGACTTGAACATGACGACTACAATGGATTTGGATTTTAATCCCCCATATAGATCCATCTTTTATTTTTATCCTCGATTTTTATGGCTTTCTAGTTTCTTTTTATTCCTGGGTCAATTAATTGGGCAAGAAATTAAGCCAAAGACGAAACAGATCCTCTGTAGAAACTCCCTAAAACTTGTTGGATTACCCTGAAAAGGTAAAAAAAATTCTCTTTTCTTCCACGGAAAATAAAAACTTTTTAACCGAAGGTTCGTAACCCTTAGAGTATCTCAATTTACGAGATATACTTCTTCATTTTTCATTTTTTAATTTTTCCATTTTTTTGTCTCACCCGAGGATCAAGCAGATATAAATTCAAGGTAACTGCAAGGAATTTTCCACCGCAAATCTGATATTCAGGAGTAAGAGTAGATATGTATTACAAATTAATTATCATCCCTCAAATATTATAATTTATTATATTTTACCGGTTCAATTTCTTCGCCTATTATCTTATAGTCGATAATGTGAAAATCAAAGACTCGCACGCTGATATCGGGGAGATAATATATCATCAGACATTATCTTCATTAAATTTTTGGGTCTGAGATAGTGGACTACGTATGACAGCACAATCCTTAACGCCAGATTTAGAATAACGAAAATTTATTTGGCTCGTTGTATAATTCCATGTTATTATCTATCGATGAATGATTCTTTTCAGTTATCACGTAGCTGATTTGAGCTTGATTAGAATCGATCGGGGAATTTTTATTCCCCCTGAAGGTATCTGGAATGATCTGGCCATGGAACGGGTCGTGAATCGTGATGTGCCTATACCTATATGAAGATTGTTTTGTTTCAAATTTATGGAAATGGCTTTGATCAGGCCGTAACACCCTCAGCCTCTCACGTTCTTTCGACTTTCCACTCGTAGCTTGTAATTAACGAGATTTTTCAGGAGAAAGTATCGTTACTGAAAGAAAAGATAAAGGATACAGAAATTTAATTCATCTCTAAGCACTCGTTGACGAACTCTCGAGTATCGAATGCCCCTTTTCGATCAGAAGCTTTCCATAAAACGACGAACCCTCTTCCTGGAGACCCTTATGACGGAAACTCCAGGGTGGTTTATCATCCCGCGCCTATTGCAGCGTATATTTTGCATTCTATTAATATACACAGAATTCTACCGCATGGAATTTGTTCGATGTGTGAAATGTATGGAATTGAAATCCAATGAGTTTGAGGGGGTAAAAAGTTCGTTTGAACAGCTGGGCTGATGAGAAACCCCGGAGACCAGTCCAGGGTTGACATGTCCTTCTACTTTTAATACCTTTATTATTCCTTTTCATAGTCCTTTAATTAGACGGTATGGTAGAATTAAACGCAAGTTATTTCACGTATAGAAAATTAGGAAACGAAATTCGAGAATGAGACTACGTTTGTTGGAGTTACTCCAGAAACGTGTCGAAGCCGTCTTCCATTTATTATACCTAGAAGCGCGAATTGAGAGCGACCTTTGAAGTTTTTTTCCGGAAAAGAACCCGTTGTTTAGTCTCTTTGGGGTTCACTTAATTACGGAAAACATCCATGCCGACTTGCTGACTTTCTGACTTTTGTCATTAATATCTTGCGTTTGTTTGTCCCAGAAAAATAATGACCCTCGCAATTAAATCCCTGACAAATACAACCTTCCACACAATATAAGGTATATTGTACACCGTTACTAATTGCTCACACCCTTTATACCGATGTCAACACTGCTGTTTCCAGAATAATAAGTACATTTTCGTTCTGTGGTATCGTCTCAAATTTAGCGAGGACTAAATTTCGCGTAAATTTTCCTCCTGTCCTTTTTATAGGGAATACATCTATGACCTGTAGTGCAGTAATTTTGAATCATCTTGTACACCTATATCACGTAGGTAGTACCACCCCTGCATCTATCTACAAAACAATGGCCGTCGTAATCTGAGGGCTTAAAATTTAGGTCTGAAATCTCGATTCAGCCGGAATATTTAAGTCTAAACTTCCAAGTCTTGAGGCAGATTTGTTAACTATTTAATGCTCGTTCTCTAAGGCGAGTTTCTAAAGTCTTGAGTCGCGCGTTTTAATGAAGTGTTTTTGGTATAATAGCCGGCTTACAAGCAAGTTGTAAAAATGATAGCGACTGCCGGGGTTCAATTTGTCATTTCAACATTTGAACAGGTGTATAAAATGTATTTATATAATTACGTAGGTATTCGCCCTTCCGATAAAATTCAAAACTTATTGTATACCTCGCAGATATTCGACTGTATAGAACGGAGGGAGTTCGTCAAGCGTATTTTCATTTTCATTCTTTTTATGTTTTTTTTTTTTTCATCTTCTGTTTCAATCCAATCAAATTTATCATGTTATTTTAACTTGACAAACTTCGTCCGTAACGTGACAAGGTGTACACGTAAATTAACGAGAGAAAATGAATACGCTTCGAATCACTTCAGCCAAAGTAAATACAAATGTGAAATTATCGGAATGAAAAATAAAATGACAAAAAAAAAAATATGAGAGGGCGATAATACAGCTGCTCAAATTGGCTCGAAGTACCTACCCGAATACTTCAGCCGTTAGAGATAAATTCGGCGAATCAAATCGTATTATTTCATCGCGTACGATCTGGTCAATTATTTACCTAGAGTAGATGGAATGCTAAATATATTCTCGGACCAGTGGAGGAAGAATTCCGGTTTCATTTCTCGTTCTCTTAGCAATTTCAAATGAAGTGTAAAATAAAAAATCTATTTATGTAGATACAAGAGAATAGAAAATTGATATTCTGTTATCTGATCGGGCTTGAATATTCCTTGGCGCATAAATCTCATCGTATAAAATACAGAGTATAAGAGAAAACGGATACGGCGTACCTAGTATGTCTTCAGTACATTGTTTTGTGGCAGGGTTCGTCTTAAATCTTAATTACTAAACAACATTACGCTCACCAAGTTTCGAAGAAAGTTTCAAGCCCGTCTGTATGAGATTCCACCGTAAAATAGAGAGAATCTACCCCTAATTGTAACTTATTTCTCAACGAACTCGATTACTTATCACGTTAAGAACAATACCTATAATGTGTTGTATAGAATAACTTAATATGCACAAACTAAACGGTATTATTAAAGAATCACTTTCCCCTTTGAAACTATTTGATTTTCCATACCCTAATATCATTCTGGTCGTTACATTTTTTTAGATAATTCAAGCGAACTCGTAAAATTTTGTCAAAATTTGTCAAATTTCTTAATTTCATTTTAATTTGTTGATGAATAGCTCTGAGTTTGCGTGGAAAAATAACGAGATAATCCACCATCTGGTTAATGTAACCTGATAAAGAAGTGTAATTGTAATTGAAAAAATAATTAAGAAATGCATCGGGGGTCCCACCATAAAAAAATATCAATTAGATAAACGTTATTTACGGTGCGGAAAATCGCTAACCAATCAATTCTGGTCCACATCATATTTGCCAATCTCTATAGGTGGTATTAAACCTTCCCGTGGAACTTGGCGATCGTTAAATCTAACGCACACACGCGAAGCTGGCCTTCGGTTGTTCAATTTATCTCAGGAAAGGTACAGAACTGAGTCAAGTGTCACTACGGGACTCTACCAGTTTGGTGCAGAGCAACAAGCAAAAGGATTAAAAAAGACCATCATTTTAAATTGGACTTCAACAAGGTCGCGTCATCTCGACGGTGTCGTGTCGAAGTATTCCTTTATTTGCGTAGATTTTTTTCCTCTTCTATCTATGCCATTAAATCGCGAAATTCTCCTGTAAAATATGATCAATGGATTCGCAACAAAGTTTCTGATCCTGATCAGGATCTTCGCGGTTCTTGGACACGAATATTTCCGAGCTCCGACCTTCCGGGACTCCAAAGTTTCACCGAGACGTATTTTGGGCGGGTATGAGGCCGAGAACTATGCCTTTCCTTGGCAGGTATCACTTCGTAAACGCAATATTCATTACTGCGGAGGCTGCCTCGTATCCACCGATCTCGTTGTCACTGCTGCCCATTGTCTTATAAAGTACGAATTTCCTTTTTTTCTTTCTTCTTACTTTTGGTTTACATTCAAGGGAAAAAGGATCTATGAGATTTCGAGGGGTTGAAAGAAGCTGAAGATACATCGTCACTTCTTTAACACTTTTCTCTTGTTTTAAATAGCCACGATACCAAAGGCTGAAATAATGTCCTGTATATTGATCTGGAGAATCACAGGCACTGGACTATTCCCATGTTCATATTCTCGACGAAATTCAGTCATTAAAAATCCCCCAGTCTTAAATGAAATTTTTTTTCTCCATCCAGTGTGAGAAGAAGACGTCTTATAGTTCGCGTTGGATCATCGTTCAGAGATAAAGGTGGGATCCTAATTGGGGCTAAGAAAATTGTTCGGCATGAAGACTACGACCCGGGAGATGAGAGAAATTTACATGATATTGGACTAGTTTTTGTAAGAATTAATACAGATATATCTTGAGTCAAAAATTCAACGTCGAATCCTATACGACTATAAGTTTCAAAAATATACGTATACATAATTTTCCCCCTTTATATTAGGTAAGAATAACTTTCTTTCTCTTTTCAGTTGAAAAAGTCTCTGGTATTTAGCGCGAGCGTGAGACCTATCTATCTGCCAAGCGCTTTTTTGGAAATTCCCGCAGGGCACAGCGTAGTTTCAAGTGGTTGGGGAACGATTGCGGTGAGTATTGTATTATACTCTGCCTTGAATTCGATCTGTTTCTCGAGTTCTGATCGGATTAAATTTTGGCTAGAATGTGATACTTGGTAGAAGAATAAAGTAGGGAAAGAAACAGGCGGAAAAAATGAATGAAAAAAGAATAAGAAATAAAAAATTAAAGTAAAAAGCATCCGTCAAGAAGGGTCTCTTTCTTTTCAATCTTTCAGAAATGGTGTAATATCTTCTATAGACAAGTTTTTTTTCATTCTTTCTGCCCGAAATTTTTTGATAAAAGTTTCAGAACTCGTCGTCACGTACCACGAAAATTCCTCGCCACGTGAATTTGATCGAGAAGTTGTATACTGGCTTGTATATGTCGAACGATATACCGTCTCCGAAAGAGTTTTCGAATTTTTTAGGTCTGGAGTAAAAAGTCCGATTTCCACATCGAAGGAGTTAACTTATTATAACTTGGATATCGCTTTCGTCTTTGTCTCGAGATTTTTAAGTTAAGAAGAAATTTTCTTGTGGTCACACTTTGAGTTATTCAATCGAGACAAATTCTTAATCCTTTTTAACCGCTTCCCTTAAAGTCGATTTATATAATCCTCGTAATTCGCGCTTTAAACTTTTCTTCTCAATTTTTTCATTTTCCTTTCAAAATTTCTTTATCTTTATAAACTTTCTTCTCAATTTATCTGTATCATTTCAGCCAAGCCGAGACCTACCTACAACAAAAGATTCCTCGAAAAAAATCTTCCCCTAAAAATTGTATAATCAATTATTTTTCACAAATCCTCTACTCCTGTTATATTCACAGTATCCGAACAAGGCCTATGCAGACGTGTTGCTCGCAATCGACATGAAAGTATTGGGAAATATTCAGTGCGGAAATATCTTCGGGGGAGTAAAAATTGGGGACGAGCAGCTATGTGCCTACAGTGGCGCAAAGGGACGCGGTACTTGTCTGGTAACAACGATTCTAAATTCCAAACTATTTACTTACAAGAAGATAGAAGTTCAAAGGCTAACTGATAATTTAATAATGAAGCGGCAGTCATTAATTAACATGAAAAAAAGGCATGAATTTAATTGAGCCTGCTTTTAATTAATCAAAATTCGAAGAGATTCAAAATAATGAAAAGGGAAACGTGAGATTTTATTTGAAGTAGTTAAACAACGTTCTGTTATCTCTTTATCAGGCCATAAGACTCCATCTTTTCTGTAGGGTGGGGTACGTAAATTTATACGGGGTTGATTTAAATGTCGGAGTTTGTAGGGTGACTCGGGGGGTGCGTTGTCCTTCGGTGATACTCTCCTGGGAATAACTTCCTGGGGAATCCCCTGCGCCGAAGGCGTCCCAGACGTCTTTGCCAAGGTTCGTCGTTTACCATTTTTAGCAAATTTAACAATTCGAAAAAGTAAAACAGAATTAGAAGCTCGTTAAACAGTCATTTTACTAAAATTGTTGAATCTTCACTGATTCTCAATTCAATCTAATATAAAATCTGACAATAGTGACGTAAATATTAAACCCTCAGGTCCTCGAGGCAGGTTTTTCTGTGTTCATTAAAGAATAAAAAGGTGGAATGATTAACAGGTGTCATACTACGTGGGTTGGATCCTCAGTCAACATCTGGAGAATATTATGGAGCAGGAAATGATTTACGCTGACGATAAATAAGACCATAAATAAATCTGTGACCAGTAACGACTGCTTAGCTAATTGGCAAGGTAGGAAATTAATTCTTCAGTTAATTTACGACCGAGTGCAGAACTTAACGCCGCCGATTGCATTCATAAAACTGATTGTACCTATGTATTGTCAATGCAGTATAAATTTCTGCTCTGGAACAATATTGGAGAGCTAAAACTGTCGCGGAATTAAAAAGACGAAGAGAAATGAAAATTAACTGCGTTTCTTTCACTGCTGAAAGTTGTGAATTTTTTTGCAATTTGTACAATTTCTGCACCCGTTTTTAACTCATATAATTTCCTGCCATCTAGCTTGTCTAAACTTTCTGGGATCATTAATAATATCTGTTCTATGCGTTTTCTATTTTTGTTATTTCTCACGTAGAACCAAAACCTGTTATGTTTTCTATCTTTCTGAAAAATTGGGTCATTTTTTGTTCAGTCATACCTTTCGGATTTTCAAGATTCATATTTATTAATTAAATGCAGGTAAGCTTCGCCTCAAAATCATACCTGCCTCGATATCCCAATAACTGATAATATCCTCTGCTGGTAATTTCGTTGATCTCAAGTCAATTGGGACTCAAGCGGCTCAATACCTCGGATAAAACATAGGAGATGATCTTAGGATTAATTTGGCTCTGTATTGATGTATTGATTCGGTGCTATAATAAGAACTTGCGATTAGAAACGTCGAGAAGAATTAGCTCAGTGTGTCATACCTTACGATAAGGAATGACTGTGAAAAAATTGACGTCTCTTTTCTAGGTGACATGGTTCAAGAATTAATTACGAAAGTAACAATCGGTTTGAAATCCATCTTTAATTATTCTCTGACGAAGATTCAAGATTTTTTTTCAAATTATCGCCTGATTGTAATTGCCCACCTTACCACAGGATTAATCGTGCAGTATCAAAATGCAACTATTCTGAGGATTGGTTACCCTACTTTCGTTAACTACCTACTCTTCGAGTTCAAACTTTATCAAACTATTCCAAGACTAGGTTTTCAGCGCTATTTTCCGTATTGCACGCAGCTGAACTGATCCAATCTTAATTCTGCACGCGATTCTATGCACACTATAATTATATGCAGTTTTCGACATTTTCATTGTATTTTTACTCTCCGATTATATTCGGAATCATATAAGCTCGATAAAAAGTAACTGCGCAATATCGTGTCTAAAAAATCACGCTACAGATACGAGAAATAAATATAACAGAAATAACGCCTTCCTATACATTTCGCTGTTTCCCTATTCCTTCACTCTTCTAGTGACGGCGAGACCTATATACTCGAGACCTTGCCTTTCCAGAACATTCTCTTCAAGCTCAAACATGTTCTCCCAACGATCTTTGCAGCTCAGTGAAATTCCCGTAAATTCTCTGCCTTGGCAGTACTAGGTAGGTACTGGCTGTTCTGCGTACACAATCGCTACCATTAGCAAAGATTTCCCTCTATACATCCATATATGTAAGCTTGGAGTCACCTAGGTCCGTATTGTATGTACATACATATATCCACATGGCTTGTATACCTTGTACCATTGAAATTCGAGTGTTCCATACATTCGCAATCGGAGATGCAGTACAGTCGCATCGCTTCGAGTGCTCTACATAGAATAATGTCGATATTTACACGCAATTTCCCCCTCTTTCCCCCTTTAAGTTTCCTTTTGCAGTCAAATCGCGTGTGGCTAATAGTAAAAGTTTGTGTTGGTTACAAAACTGGAGGGAGATCTAAACAGCAGAAAGTAATAAATTATTCTCTTCGTAGCATCCAGAGAAATCTAAATGTTTGAACAAGCCTATCTCATCCTCAAGGCTCACTTCTATTCCTATAAACCGGCACATCCCCTACTTTACGGAATCTAGCTAATTCCCACTAATTAACAAACTCCAGCTTCCGTTGGCTAAAAAATCCCATCGCTGCCACCAAGTTTATGTTACGACTCGTATCCAAACAGACTGAGTTGGGCTGAGGGTAGGTATGGGTAGGCACCTACGTGGGACGGGTTTATTATGTGTTTGAAACATTTTCTTATACTTTAGCTGAAATGTTATTTGTATTTTCGGTTAAAGCACGGAGCTCCTCGCTCTCGCTTCTTCTCTTCCTGCTTTAAGTCTCACCTCTACCTATAGCGGTATAGTAAAGTCGAGATCCAGCCAGGAATCTGGGAATCGTGACTCGAATAAAGCAGAGGCGAAGTCGGGCTTCTGAAAGGTATATGTGTGTGGGTGTATATACGTATGAAATGGGATAAAATTTGATCGTTAATTTAGTCGATCAATAAACAACTGGTTTAAAAGCAGCTCGCCGATAAATTAAATTAATATGCAGATGTAACGTCGAACTAATACGACGGTGGTATTGTGTATGACCGGTGTGCTACTGGCTCCCTTCTATTATTGGAAAATTATGTTATTATTATTTGATTTCAATGGGCATTTGCATTCGTTTGTTTATCAACGTATATTTCGTGCATTACTCGCGGTACCTATATTGAATTGAATCGTTAAACAAATTTGCATAATGAGTACAATGTGGCTTTGATTGTTACCAGAATTTTCAGAAGGACGAAATTTAACAGAAAATATATACCAGTCTATTGCTATTTGATTACAGTTTATAACAGTTCATGTCTTGCCGAGGAGCGAGGCACTAATTTTGTCATTAAACAATTATCCTAATCAATTCTCGATCGGTAGTTGATCAACGATTGAAATTAATTCCGGAGCGGATCTAAACTCAGGGTTATCGCGGTGTAACGAGAAATTTATTGACATCCGTGCCAATTCTGAAATTCTATCTCTGATTGGAGTCTGACGTATTAAGGCCGGTAGACGGAATCTCTGATTAGAGATTATGCATTTAATGCAATTTATGATAAACCGTTCATTTAATCTTCCATCATTTCATTCCTCGCGAGTGAAGAAACTTTTCTCCGCTTGCGAGATAGAAGTATTGTTCGGTAAAGGGGAAATAAAGATTATGGATTTGGGCCGAGTTTTCTTACTAGGAAACCGCGGGTTTTGGCTTCTCTGTACATCGAGACGAGACAAATGACTAAAAGAAGAATAAGAAAAAAAGAAGAAGAAGAAGAAGAAAATAAAATATAACTAAAAAGAAACGAGATAAAGCGGACGCTGCAGAAACCCTCGGCATAATTTATATCACATCAACTCGCTACATTCTGGTTATAATTTTAATCTAGATCTGCAACCATGCATTACCTTGTAAAAATGGCTATAACCTGGCATCTCGTACTCTACTTAACACTATATCAAAATAATTGCTCCCAAAACGACCATGATGAATGAAAATGACATAGAGTCTTAATTTAATTCAACCCCTATCAGATAGACAGGGCAATTTGATAACAACACAACTCGAAGACGGAATAGATTATTTCCCAAATCATGTATTTATGGGCTGTTATGATAATCCCTAGGGTTCTCCGGGCTTTTCGATAAACTTCATTCCTCTATTATTGTTTTCTCCGATCCAGAAATTTTTTTCCATTTTACCGCTTATCGTTAAATTTATCTGATCAATCTCCAATCTTGTTTTTCTATACTCCCAAAGTATCGTTTATGTGGCTGTTTTTTTCACGATTCAATAACTAACGATTTACAGGGCATCTCTTTCCCATTGAAAACATCGAGGGAAAGAAGCGCGTCTACTCTAATGTCACGGTGGAAATAGTCATCGAAGAAAAATAAACTATATATGTAAATACTTTGAATAAATTCATGATCAAATTTCTTGCATCAAAGTTTCTCTTTCTAAGGACGCGAATTACACACAAATACAGTCTACGTCGGTATAGGTGTGCCAGCTGTGATTAAATACGAGATGTAATCGTAGGTGTACATCTTTCCTGCCTGACAAACTTCCAAGAGTTAAACTGCACCGGAGTTGGTAGATGAAGTTATTGTAAAACAGAGTTCCTCTATTTCTACGTGAAGATATTTCCCGAGTAGTTTATGTCTGGTGGAAACTTGTGCTTCTAACAATAAATAGGATTCGCGGAGTTAATTTGTGTTGGGTTATTAACTATTAACGAGGTGAAGTTTAACCGTGTTATAACAGCATCCTGAAGTCTAGACGGGGTGCATCGCGACACGTATCCTATTCAAAAACCTACCTCAGTTAAGCTAAACGTTGAAAAGATAAATAAAATTGAGATTAAGCGAGAAAAAAGAAAACTGATGTACGTACAAAACTCTAGGTTTTGCAGAGCGATACCACACCGCGATTACAGAGATGTAGTAAAAACAGTGTAGAGTAAACGAGTTTTTGAAGGGTTTTTAATTCACGCAAAGTCCACGAGCTGCTCTCGCGCTAAAAGTGTGCAAGAAATTTCGAAAGAGGAGAAAAACCTGGAAACCAACAAATGAACGTGTTTTAATCCCGATATTCTCCAGCTTTGGCGGAGGTCCAAACTTCGCGTATCATTTTCTCTCACATTCTCCTCAGTTTAAACCGACCGCGAGCTCCGACTTGTCCGGCTTCATGCCCGAGAGCAAAAGATAGGATGTGTAGGTATTGTTGTAACGACAATTGTCGAAAAGGCAAGAGAACCGAACGAGCTGTACAAAACGAGGCTTACAAAAGACTGGACACTATCCGCGTTCGAACAAAGTTCTGAAACTACAATCTATCGGCGTATGTACATACAACACCCGGAACAGTACAGTATGGGGGATCGTCGTGGTCCAGCAAATGCACAATGGACAATGTGACGCTTTGTGGCTGGACAACTATGGGATGAATGCATCCGCTCTAGCTGCGGTCCTAAAGCCGCGCATGCAAACTCTACAGTTAATCTTTCTGCTTCGTTAGCTGTGTTTCTACGCCTCCAAAAATTCTGAGCTTTGATCATTAGCAGATCGTTTTTCTTTCCTTAGTTATAATTTTTCCACCGCGCGATAGATGGAAGACAAGCAATGACAGACGTGGTAGTTTTTCAGCATCAGAAAATAAGATTATTCAGAATATTATAGATGCACTCAAATTTAATTACTCTTACCAGGTTCAAAGTGATTGAAATGAAGCTTTACTCTCTGATCCGTGGATATAATCTTGGGGAAAATAGTTGTATACGATTTCAACTTCGTTTAGATATATTTTCAAATTGAAAGATTCAATCTCGATGCACATGGAGGCACTTTGGCATTGGCGAAGATAAACAGAAATCGTGCACCTT
Organism: Rhogogaster chlorosoma; assembly: GCA_944452935.1. Classification (NCBI taxonomy): domain Eukaryota; kingdom Metazoa; phylum Arthropoda; class Insecta; order Hymenoptera; family Tenthredinidae; genus Rhogogaster; species Rhogogaster chlorosoma. The sequence continues at coordinate 22,993,050 of OX101800.1, read as the reverse complement.
CATTCGCTACGTTGATCGTGGAGAGCTTTGCGTCGTTTTGTCTTTATCACGGGATACAGAATAGCGTTGGCTGCTTTCAAACGAGCGTTAATTCAGATCTAGTTTAATTAAACCCAGCATTAAACTGAACCATTACACAAAGGATGGTCACTACGAGAAGCTCTAACCTTCGACATAACTTTCTTAACAAGGGTAAGGTCAGGATCACGAACCACGAATCTGTAAAGCTATCAGTAATCGTTAAAATTAATTGGCTTGTAAAACGATGGATGTTTAATTAAACGAGACCCGCCCATCCAAGTACGATTAAATGATAAGAAAACTCACATAAAATAATCTCTTCTTAATTTATTTATCTTGATTTTTGAATTTTTATTCATTAACAATTTTCCGAATCGCTACGTTTACATTGAAAGAAAAAAAAACTGCACGAAATGATGATTATGCATAATTTTCATCGCATGTGAAAACTAGGAGGGTAAGTTTGAGAGACATTTTCATCGTGCTTTCAGCCATATAGCAAAGCTTTGCTGACGTTTCCACGCTTTACTTCCCATTCTATTCGTTTTTCTCATTCCCTTTATTTATTTTCCTTCCTTCGTTTCTCTTTTTTTCCCTTTTTATTTTTTTTTTCCTCCAACTTTTTACCCGCGTCGTCGCACGTCTCGACAAATAGCTCGATGTCGTTCCATTGTGGGTGAAACTTGCCGTAAAAAGCTTTGTACTCGTATACCACGCCGACGTACTGCACCTTTCATCGTTCAAACAATGCACACCGCGCCGTCGAGCTCACAGACAAAAATGCATACGACAAAAAGCTCCGCTGTTGAATTGACTGAATCATTAACTCGCTCCCGCTCCATATATCCATCCCCCTATTATTTCATCGAATAAAAAAATCTGCGAAAATTCATCCGTCAATTTCTCGGGAGGTCTGCTGGAGCTTCGTAAAAAGTTGTCGGAATTGACTGCCTAGACGCGAAGCTCGAGAAAGTAACGGGTATCACCGTACAGTAGCGTGGTGCAACAAACTTGGTTACTGCAAGCCCATAAGGCTGCAATTGACCGCTCTGAATGGGTCGAGGATTTCTTCCGAGACATTAAACAGGCCCATAACTTTAACCGGGTCGTCTATTCTGCCGGATACTGGGCCGTTTCTTTGCACGCGCTAAATTTTACCTTCACTCGAAGATCGTTGAACATTATTGCGCCAAGTATAAGTATTCACTGTTCACAACGTTGAAATACAACCCTCCTCGAACTTCTTTGCATTATTCAGGTCTCGAACAAGCTCGGAACAAATACACAGTACATACCTATACGGGCTATTTATCCAGGGATTAAATCCTCGCAATAGGACCCACCATCTTAATTGCTCGGATATGTTTACCCACCTTTGTCAAACCCCTGGGGGTTTCCGCGGATATGTTGAAGGTGTAAGGTCTTCGAGTCAAGGCGAGCATACAGTTTCTTATGCAAAATTGTGAAATATTGTGTAACGATCATTTTCTATTCATCCAGTTGGGCTCTGGATGTTTTCATGCGATTCTATAGCCGGAGCAAGCCGGTGGATCGAAAGAAGAAGGGTGGCTTTGTCGCAGCGTGTCGAGTAGGTGGGATTCTTATTTCTGAAGAAAAATTGAAAGCCGTTTACGTGTTGAGATTGGAATAGGGTTCTTTTATGTGACGAATAGTCGAGGGGGAATTAGAAGGATTGTAGATACGTTAGTTTCAGGATTTGGGAATTGGAAATATCTGCAAAATCCGGGGGCTTAAATTTGGTGAGGACTTCTTCGAGGTCGGCTCCTTGTACTTTGAGACTCGAGTGAGTTGTAAGATTTGATGAAACTAATTGAAATTTGGAAATAACGTGACTCTAATTAAACACTTTCTAGATCGCTCCTTTGGTATATCCTCAGGCTGACAACGATAATTACAAAGATGAAATTTCCGGTTCAAATTTCATTCGGGTAAAATTTATTCGAGCCAATTTCCACGAAACTCTCACCTTAATTGCTCTCAGTCGATAACGACGCTCGACAAAACTTTCTTAAAACTGTGGCTTCCAAGGGGAGTAGATACGATTATATATATATATACGAAACGAAACGAGGAAAACCCAAGAGCCGCAATTATTTTCAAGATATCCAAAAGACGGCCGAGGAGGACCACCCCCTTATCTCCCCCTCAGTCCCCAGTATAATATCACATTTTTTAATGACTTTACAATCAACGTTTCACCAACTCTGACTTTTATCTTTTTCAAATGAAAAATGAACAATTATTCATGCTCTGAAGCGTACGTCTTGAAGATATATAATATCTAGTAACGAGTTCAACTCATTTTCCTCTGAATCCTGGCAAATATAACCATAGAAATATAACACAATGGACAAACGCGATAGAGGAAACGAACGGAAACTCAGCGAAGCGCGAAAACGTTGTGGATAGAGAAGAGAGGGTGAGGATGGGGTTAGAAATGGCAGGTTTCGGGGTACGGGGCAAAGGATAGAAACAGGATAACAAAGATATCTAGAGAAGAAGGAGTTCGCGTCTCAGCTCGGATCCGTTCAAGTTTGTTGTTCTTCGCGCTCGTGTGCTTTTAGTCTTTTTCTTACTAGCCTCGGGTTAGTTTTGTACGTGTTGCAGCAACCGCGAGTTTCATGTACCTATACATCTACCCATGCTACCTTTAATTCCCACTGTTTTCTCTCGGGCTTCCTATATATTCAGACATCTGAAAGATCTTACTGCCTCTGGCTATACTCACGCAGGCGAATCCTTACTCGAAGAAAATACAGACAATATACACAATACCTGCCAATATTTTTGCACAGATATTTTTTGCCTTCAAGACAATTCGGGTATAGGAGGCGAAAAAATTGGCAGGGGGGTAAAAATTAGCAGATAGAAAAAAGATAAAAATGAATGCATAATCCTCCAACCTTGCGGACATAGACTTTTTATTATAATAAATACAGAAAGCTTTTCGCCAGACGACGTCCAGACGTCAGTATAAGCTTCTGTCGAGTGGTGAAAAAATCAGATTTGACAAAGCTTCTCATGCTGTATCCATAGAAACTATATCGAGTCTTTGAATGAGTAGGCGACACCGTGGTATATGATTTTTTTATTTCCTGAATGAATGAATGAAGGGAACGACTGAAAGGATTTGGCGAGTCGTTTCTGTACTTTGTATAGAGTGTAGGAGGAAATGGGACAGTGACGTTAATTCGAAGCTAAAGAATTCAAGCCAGCGAGCAATTTAGCCGCTGTAATCAATTTAGGGGCTGCGACGACCACACGAAACGCCCTTATCGCGCGGTGGGCAGATACCAGCTACTACCCCGTAACCAGGCTGTCGGCTCCTCGCGGTACTTTTCGGCTCTTTTCGACTCTCTGCGGTGAGACCCATTCTGGGTCAATTCTGGCCTTCGTCCGTTTATGCCTAATCCTATTAAATCCATGTGTTTCTCTGCTCATGAGGTAGATACGTATGTAACATGCACATACCCTCGACCACTGATATGAGTCGGTTAAACGCCACCAGAAGCTCGACGAATGAAGATAAGAAGCGGAAGAGAAGAAGATGACCGAAAGAAGGGAGAGACGAGATTAATCCGTTTGTTTTTGTTTTTTTTTCAAGTTTTGACGTATTTTTAGATTTCACACTTTTTTGTATCCCGCCAGATTCGGGGTTCGTGATTTGACCTTTTTAAAACTGTAGTATTTGGTGCAGCAGTCCATTAGTGTGTATCGAGAGTCTCCTGGCTGTAAAGTGAACCTTTATCGGCTGACTCTATTCCCTTTTTTTTCACTTTCTTTCTTTTTTTCACAAATCCCCATTACCGCAATCTATCCACGTCCATCATTGTCAGGGATTTTTTCCTTTGTCACTTTTCAATGTCCTCTTATAGCTCCGATGCGTTTCACTATAGGTACGAACGTGAATATGTACTTTGACGCTTTGTGGACCGTGGCAAGCTAGGTCATTCGATTTTTTTTTTTCATACGAAATTTGATGTAGCACCGAATGCTGCACCCTTCGAAAATTCCCTTTTTACGTGTTAACGCAACGTTCATTCTTTTCCAAATGAATTCAGTTCCGGCATTCAAACGATCGTTGAAGATTTGACATTCCGACTATACGGCTTCAATTAAAAAAATACGCGAAGGAAGCTCCGACTTCTAATCAAGGATTTTGAAAATTGACTTTCATCAGTTCTTATCAGTAAATGTAGAAAAATTTGAACGCATTTAATCAATATTCAAATGATGGATTAAAATTTGGAACAGTTTATCGTTTGGAATGAGAATGAAGAAAAATAGAGGGCTGTTCAAACAAGAAATGAGAGTATTTCTGCTGACACCCTAGCGCCACAGGACTGCATGGAAATTTCTGTTTTCGCTATCTGGCTATCGTATCTACGTGACTCTATACCTATACTTTGTCCAGTTAATTGAAAACAGCAAACAAACAGCGGAATAATTAGCATGCAAATAAGTGAGTATTACGCACGTTTTTACGTATGTAAATTCGTCGATACTACCGACTAATTGAATATACACTACGTTTATAATAGCGAATGGTGTTAGACATAATTCAAGTTGTATGGGTATGCGAATAATCGCGACGGAATTGCATAACTTTGAGTTAGAAATTGAGCTTATGAAAAACGTTCAAACAAAAAAGTAATGTCAGGAAATCCTCAGCCTCGAATTGTTCCGGCGAAATTTATAATTGTAAATAGTTAGCGGACGAAAGATTTTTCGGAGAGGTATTTTTGTAGAGGAGGATGAAAAATTGTCGAAAGATTTTCGACCGTTGAATGAATCAGTTCTTTATCCCTCTCGCTCCTGCCCCCAATTTAACACTCCCCATTTTCAATTTTTTCAGTAAAAATTGAGGCCGAAGTTTGTCGGAAGAGAAGAGAACAAGCCTTAATATATGTGTTTAAAGAATTTCCAGTATTCCATCGATTTGTGATTCTTTTTAATGTCAATTCCGGAACCAGCCTGCGGATTATATGCTGAAATAAAAAGTAAGGTACGAGGTTATAAGAATTGAGGAATTCAGGGACTTCAGAATTTAATATACGACCTGAGACCTGGATTTCATTCCCGGTTTCCCGATTCCCAGTTCTTCGTGTAGTAGTAGGTAATCAAAGCAGCGGAGAATAAATGATGTATAAAGCAGAAATTAAAAATCAGAAGAGCAAAACCAAATAAAAAAAGATTTTTTTTTTATTTAATCGAATTTTGGTTAGCAGAGAGGAGCAGCTCCGAGCCAAATCTGTGTGCCGGTATAGTCAAGAGCTATTAACTATCACGCACGCTGAATTAATGTTCTCTAATAATTTATGGAGCACAGCAGCCATGGAATTAGTGCAAAATCCAGGCGTGCGTATAGCGTGAGCTTACAACACCCACATACTCGCATAGACAAATCCTTTTCGAGTTAGAACCAACATCTGGCGACTATTCGAGTTTCTGAAAACTAAAAACGGAAGGTAGAATTGCAGGCGTCATTTCATTCACCCTTTTCATTAGACAAGAGTACAAGTCGCCGTTAAAACAATAAAACGATACTTATTCGAAATGTCGACGTGAGAACAACCCCCATCGACGGATTACGTATTTATAGCCTCCCTTATTCTCATCATAAACCTGAACGACGTCACGTACTTGAAGATGACGTTCGGTGTATGATGTCAGAAGATATATAGTGTAAATGCCAGAAAGTCGCGTGTAATTGGAATTTTGAATTTATGGATCAAATTTCAGTCGCAAACATTTTTCCAAATGATATGCGGCAATGAAATTTCGAACCCTCCCATATACTTGATTCCCAAATTTTTCTGTACCTGTCGAAAAAAGCTCGGTGTCTTATGAAGTACCTACATTAAACATGCTCACTCTAAAAATTGATTATGTTCCTAATTTTCTCAAATCCTGGAAGACTTTCTATGGATTAGAAAAAAAAATCGCTATATCCATGGGTCGGGGCTGATTAAGCTGGGCAAAAGTAGACCATATCTCCCATTATTATTGGATGCATGTTATCTAGAATGAGAATGCATAGATCTGTGCGTTTACTCTTGAAAATGAATGTTTTATGCTTTTCTGACGTTTAAAACTCGCCTGGTGCTTTTCCCTTGAATGATGTTAGATCGTAGAGCTTGCGCACATGTGCTACTATCCTATCTCATGGTTATCCCCTTTCCTTCAACTTTATTCCTTCTGCAGTCTGAATTCTCCATACCACGCAGGAGAGAATTCGGGAAACATGTCTCGTGCATTACGGCGATAATTTACTACCCGATATACTTATGTTAGAAGATAGCTCTTAAATACCCGCACTAGATATACATATATAGTAAAAAATACAATATATTCTGCAGAGAAAATTGGCTTTCGCATTCGTCGCAAGTCTGCAAATGGTAGAATTGCTAAATGAATTATTATCAAAGCATATAACGATCATGGTCAAGCCGTATGTCCAGCTTATCCGGATTTGCGGATGCTCAGGGTGCCAGGTGGTCGTGACGATCTGCTAAATTCTCTAAAATACGTCGGTGGTTAAAACGTCCTCACGGACGAGATCCAGGGGTAGGTTAACTCATCTCTCCAGTAACAAAAGTGGCCGGGTTTATTTTCGCGTCATATTTTTATTCTTGAGAAAAATTATATCTCCTATGATATAAATTGTCAAGGAACTGAATCAACCCTTAGAGAAAATATGAGATTCTTTTTAGATCCATGAAATTTTCTGAGTTATGATCATGACATTGATTAACGCTCTTCGAAGGCGAACTATATTCGCGGAAAGGTGTAACCCGTTAATTGAATTCGACCAACCATGTAGTTCATATGGATCCCAGACCGCTTCTTATTGTTAATAGTCAACCCTCGACGCCTTCTTCATCCAACCATAAGCCAAGGTCACTCCATTAGTGATATTGAAAGGATTTGCGACCGCCAAATTTCGTCTAGACATATTTGGTGGAACAGGTGAACCCTGTTTGTCATGGTTCATAACAAAGTACCAGAATTCGAAGTAAAGTAAATTGAAGAGATCATATTCCATCGTCGTTCTCCCCTAAAAGCAACTTTGCCCAAATGAACAAAAAAATACAAAAAATGAAATAAAAGAAAATAAAAGAAACTGAAATAACCAGATTCTCAGACGAAGGTGGTCCAAAGCTTCTTCTCGTTCGACAAGCTTCCATATTTTATAAATACCGATACGTACTCGTCTTAAAAATTGTTGACAAACTTCCTGGCCATATTATACCTAGAACTCTGTACCATGTATCATTTATAATGTAACATTGTTTTTCCGTTGGATAGGTAATAGATTATTAAAAAGCCACGTGGTCCGTTGGCCAGTTATGCAGCCCGGAATATCCGCTGAAAGAATCCAACAGCCCGCAGAATACAAATGCTAGGGGTTGGTGGATGGTATGGCCAGATTATTTGGGTCGCTGTGAGATATGTGAGTGAGGATGGCACGAATAAATTCTCAACGAGGGCGAGCCGTGTTCTGTATTACCGAGTTCTACCATCATTTAGACTAAAAACACTCCACGGTTCAAGAGACTGACAGTCAATTTTGGCAAAATTTAAACATACATTGTGCTACTATAATTATACATACATAAATATGTATTCCATTTACACGACCCATATGTATTATAACAATTTTATAATCCAACCGATATTGTCTTTATATATTTTTTTTCCTACTTCATTTTTTTCCGAAAGTTTTTTGAGCCATGTTCGCCGTGATTTATATGGTACGATACCCGAAGGGGGTTCTGTTAAAAAAGCAAATATCAGAACGGAATGAATAATTTCTCGGAATCGGTAGCTGCAGGTAGGATTGGATATAAAATGTGAATGTTCATTTCTCCTTGTGTTCAGTAATAAAAATATTTATACCTTAATTGGGTATATCCATTCGTGTGAAGCTTTGGCCTTTGTTTAGCCTTTCACGAAATCAATATCGAGACGATTTTGCGGCTAGTGAAGGCAAACGGCTGTTATTTTCCCAAGATAAAATATGCAGCTTTCCCTGAATTCCTAAAACTATTGTTCACCTTCAACCAACGTTGTTTCGGTAATCGATTCGAATTACAAAAAGATTCGCTTGTCTTTTTACCGAACTCCTTGACTAACGTCTCATTATTTGCATGTGCAAATTCAACATTACGATTAGTGTGAAGCCTGAATAGATCGCTGTGCAGAAGCTTCATTAACCAATGCCAAATGTTTCGTAATCGAAATGAGATCGACGCATTTTTCAAGCTGTCAGATTCGGCCGAATTCCGATCGAAACACTGAAATAATAAGTTACGTTTCTGATATAGAAATTCAAGCGATTTATTAGCAAGAAATGGAAGTCTTGATTTCGAGAGAAAAGAAAAAGAAAAATTATAACTCCAATCAATTTTCAAATTATCTGGCAAAAATGAAAGAACATATAGGTCTAGTTTCGTACAAGTCTCGTTCATCCCTGCATGCGTGGTTAATGCGGCTTTCGCACGTATGCCTCTCGTTCATCCCTTAAAATCATACCGTGTGTTACATAGGTTCTTCCGTATTCAAGGGAGCTACTTTGTCTGTGACTAACAATACGACATATTTCAAGTTACATAACCACATATGCTAGTCTATCGTAGAGTAAGCCGATTTACGATCGTTTCCCTTTCCCGGTAGCTTACGGGTTATATCATACATGTATATCTTCACTTAGGTGGTTGGTATATCGGAGAAACAAATCCTATATCGAGGACTTAATATCACCTGCAAATATTTACCAGAGTATCATGTACCAGCTGCAGTACATAGCATTGCTCAAGGGTTTGTCGCATCTTCGAAGATTATTTACACCCAGTTGAAAAAGTTCGTTTCTACAATTATTAATTTTATGTTTGGAGGATCGAATGGTACCAACTAATATCAAGACGTTGGGATCAAGTTCCGTAGAAACTAGGGCGTAAGAAGATTGGAAAATATCGCTCGATTAGCCAATCTACGTCGGTGGAGAAATTTCTAGATTAGATATCAGTGAGAAACTTAGCTTCGGCGCCAGGACTGCATAGTTTACCAAGTATTTAACGGTCTCATTTTTTCCTCTTATCTTCGATATCTGATCGTTTGTTTTGTGCACCAAGAAACTATCAGTTTTACCGAATGCCTGTCGCCTCCACACAGTCATAGGGGCGGCGGATTCTTGGCTAGTTGTTTCTGTAATCGGGGTTGTTACCCTCTTCACCCTTTAAATCCGACGCCTTCCGACGCCGACCGACGCCATGCGACCAACGACGTCGCCGGGCACTAGACAACTTCGGTTACGACGCGGGAAATTCCATAAATCAGCGTCTCTTACCCCGCGCACACTTTGATTAACGAGTTTTAAAGCACCCTGCTTTTTTCTCGTTTTGTTAATTCTTTTCTATCCACCTAGCTAGCTTCTTCTTCCCGCTATGCGTCACATTCTCTTAGTTTGAAATTGGGTCGCGCCTTTAGCTAACCACAGGATATATAATCGGACGAACGCGAGTACCCCGTTTTAAGGGATGAATAAAAACCGAATCCTCGGTTGACACAGCCGCAGGATTAGCCGATATAGTTTCCATAAAATTGCATAAGCCTGCGGGATTACTTCCGGCTAATTATTCTCACTCGAAAATATATTGGCTGCAATCTCTGCGGCATTTCTAAATATATTTGTTAATACGCTTTATCCAAAGCAGCTGTATGGCCATAGATCGGAGATTTGTGCATTGAATCGTAGCATTGAATCTTGCCGATATACTTTTGATAATCCATATATCGTTCGGAAAAGATATGGAAAATTTTATAATAATAATAAATCGGGATTACTGTTCGGGAGTAAATCTTCTCCGTCGATTTCAACATTTTTCCTCAATCTACCGGAATCATATACTTCGCTTACTTCTTACGATAAAAAAAAAAATAAAAAAAAAAAAATGGAAAGAAAAAGAAATGAGAGAGACGAAGAGAGTCTTTGATATCAGTAATACAGCTTTGCTTGCTTAGAATTCTGGACTATATTTCACTACAAGACTCTCAGATATTCTCGAGAATATAGTTACGAGGAATAGTAACGTTGGGCTCGTTCCAGAGTTCGAGAAACACTTGAAAAAAAAAATAATTATTACCGGTATACGGGTTTGTCTGGGACACGATTTTTCTCTCGGGTGTAAGAATTCTCATCGAATCGATCGCGGCCATCGCGAGTAAATATGATATATATTTTATAGTCAAGTAGTTGTCGAGGATGAAAGCGACTCGTTGGCGACAATACCTCAAGCTTTACTCCGTTGAGCTTCTTATATCTATATATTTTTTTTGTCTCATAGTAGAATTGGGCCGCGAAATAGGAGCGGGGATACAAAAGGAAGAAGTGAAAAACAAAGGCGAAAAAATGACAACGGAAAGGAGGAGGCAGCGGCTACATCCTTTTCAGAGATTTTCAACCGGTTTGACGTGCATTATACGTACATGCATACATACACATATAATACCATCTGCTGTTCTTCGCGTGTTCGGCGGCTCGCCAATCTTCCTAAATAACAATTCCAGCTTGAACTAGGAGCGACAACCGTTTCAACGTAAATCAAGGTCTGTTTCCGACCTCCGAGGTTTATTTCTTGACGATACTTCACAACCAACGAGCGGAAGTAACGTCAAGATATCCGGACAAGGGTTGTATACCCTCGACTCGTGTAAATTTTCTTACAGATCACGTTGTTATCATTTTTTCTTCCTCTTCAAGCCCGATTTTTTTTTTCACTGCGGAATGAAACGATACATTCCCATACTGCCTGCGATCTTTAATTTTTCAATTCCAATTGATTCAATCAGTTTTAGTCAGTCAAATAAACCCGCGAACAAACGATATCCACATGATCAGGAACGAAAACCCGTTCTAATTTGGTAACGGTTCGATATCCAACTCCCCGAGCAAACACAATCAGCTTACGCATATTGATCAAGTTATACATACAATTTGGCGAAGGAGATATTGGCAAAAAAAAAAAAAATAATAATAATAATAATCATTAACCTATTCTGTAACAGTTGTCTCGAATTATCTAACGATGGATAATGACTGAGCGAGTTTCGCTGGAGGGACTTTTCTGTACATTCAAAGTCCTGGATATCTCTGCCAACTAGATAAGTCATGAACGCTTATAATTAGTCGGCGATTCTTCTCCTCCGCTGTGTCAACGTCAAAAAATAATTGGGTTGTCAGTTCAGTTGGGAATTTATTTTAATGAAATAAATGAGTGTATAAAATCCCTCGAGCTCCAACTTTGATTTTTATTCATTTCATAAGGAACGATACGTTTCGCATTCATTTTTTATAACGTTTGAAATTCGGATCCTGCAAATCAGATAACTTAATTCCACATCAAGTCGAGTATTTAGAATTAGATCCCGACTTGACTTGTAACCCCATTCTCTTCTCTATCTGAATGGGATTTCCATGTACGCCCTCCTGTATGACGCCGGGGTGACATGGATTTTAGATTAAACGATAATTAATTATTGTAGAACCCCAGACGACGCTTTGGGAAGCGTCTGTGTCCCATAAGACAAAAGGAATGGCTTTGCTCTTCACTTCACTCTTACGCAAAGTTAAAGAGCTGCTACATTTGCGAGGATAAATAGAAAAGGAAATCCGCAGTTCTCGAAATAAAAATCTGCAGGCTCTCTTCAAGCGCAAAAATTACATTCGAATATCACTTTAATCCCGCAAATATCGGGAAGACGGAAACTGGTAGAGGTACATACCTCTAATCGACGACGAACCCCGGCCAGATACCCGTTATCAAATTAGAGGAAACGAGGTGTGACGAGTTAAGCTACCGTTAAGGACTCTCGTTCAATGGACAACCTAATTCCTCAGGGGATAAACTGAGCGTTAGGTTGGTTAACATCCGGTCTTTTTCATGTCTCTATCAGGCAATATAAATTTTTAAACTCTTTGCCAGGACTAATTTCACCAAGTTAACTTTAAGTTAGATTCCACCGCAAATAGCTACAGGGATTCCGAGGTTTAATTACAAAAAAACTTACCGAGGGTGTTTCTTGCGGATGTCTGCGGTCCGGGGATCAGAAATTACGCTTTGTCTGTGAACCACGTCTCTTCGGGGCAGATTTCGTCAAGTTAAACTACGACATGCTTCCATTTGTTGTACGTCAATTTTCCTTAATTCCATTTTTCTTTCTTTCTTTTTTTTTTCTTTTTTAATTAGAGTGAAGGGAAATTGCGGTCTGCGAATCCGATGGCAAATGTATACTTATGTGAATTCGTATTTAAGGAGAGTATTTTTTCCGCTACGAGTACCCAAAAGTTTGCCACTGACCGGTCAATAAAGACGAGTCAAAATATGTTTTTGCGGTTGATAAATTCTCGGCAACGACCAAGTTCATACGAACATAACATAGCATAACATTTCGAACCAGAAAACTGATATCACTGCTCAAGTTTTCTCGCTCGGAAGCTAAGCGATTGGAAAAATTTATTGAACAGTATCAACCGAGCAAACTCTGCAGGCAATTCCCTTACTTTCCTCGTCTTTTTTTTCTTCAGCCTACGTATTGAATATAATTTTCAAAATCTTACCATGCTTATACGACAATTAAATAAAGCTAAGAATTTTTATTCGAGTTTCCTTAACCATTAAACGAACCTATCTAAGATCCAGCTCTCCAGCTCGATGTCTAAGCTCGCCCTCGAGTCCTAGAGAGTCTAGGTATAAGAAGCTCCTAAATGTTAGATGGAAGGAGCTGATACGTCGGTGTAATTAAGGACTGGGACGGAACACGGATAGTTATGTTATATAGATCCGTATATATAGTATATATATATAGAATGCTGTGAAGTGGTAAGGGTGTCAATTCAAGGTATAGCGATGTCAATCGGAGCGACAACGTTCCTTTGACACCAACTATGACCAGCGTCGACGATGCTCTTCGAGAAAGAATCGGCCACCCTCCGGGTCTTCGGACAGGATGGGCTAGACGCCAATTCCAATTAGGGTCGACAGCCATCTCGCGAAAAAGGTAGTACATATACATACATACGTACGTACGTACACGTATATAACTGGCTTTCTTCCACCTTGATATAACTGGCAGTACGATCCATGTCTACGATACAAAGAAATTTCTGTGAAGAGTGCAGATCCCGAGTAGCATCCGTCTTCTACTCATTACTTTGAGCGAGAGGGAGCAGCAAAGTGCAAGAAAAGAATTCGCAGAACGGTTTTCAGTCGGGTGAAAGATAATTGGAAACTGATATACGAATTGGCAAAAGCCAGCTGCGTATCTGCTTTGGCCAGAAGTGATTGACGAGGCAATTTAAAATTGTCATTATTGCTCAATTATCGGGAGGTGTAATTGGGTATGATAATTCTCTTCGCGTACCAACGTAATAGTTGAAATAAGGTGTGAGTCGAGTAAAAGCTGAAGCTTAATAATGTCTGAAAGGATTTTTGTGAATAGAAGAAACATTTGATGAAAAGGGGTTAGTGAAAAAGTGTCAAAAGGCGCACAGCCGTTGAAGTTTTTTCAATTTTCCACCCGGTTAAAGTAGCTTGCCGTTAGTTAGGTAGGCCAAAGTGAAAAATATCTCGTAAGCTACGAAATCGTTTGCGATTCTGTGGCTGCAGGGGTGAATGAATCGTCTCTGAGCTGGACGTAAGACGTGGTAGAATCATGTCATTTGTGGGAGTTACCAACTTTGGTCGTTTCGCTTGACGGAGGATATCGAGATTGCGTTCTTGGGATGGAAGGATGGCTGGTAGCAAGGGTGAATCCGGGCGTATACCAGCGTGGGACTAAGAAGACCACCAAGAAACGCGAGAGACCGCAAAACCAGGCTTCCTTCGTGTACCAGACCAAACAATAAATTAATGATGTTGCTAGTCGCGAAGCGAGTCTCTCCTTCATGCCATAATCAAACAAGTTGGATACACGCGTGCTTTTTTTATTCATTCCAAAAAGCATCTCATTTTTAACCCTTCAGAACACTCAAAGGGAGAATTTTCAATCTGTATATATGATCTGTGTATTATCACTCTGGTGAAGTGATCATGTTTTCTACATCCCATTTCGAGGGCGGCTGGGACGGGAGTCGGACTTTGCGAAGTAATTAAATTGATTACCTTGACGAGGGCGGCTCGAATTAAAATGATGAGGTTAAAAGGTCATCGGTTCTAAAGCCTAAGTGTAAAAAGCGATATGATAATGTTTGAAAGTTTTTTTTTTTTTTTATGCCAGGATGTGAAGAAGATCGTTATGCAACTTTGAACAGCTTGAGTTATTCATACAACTCAACGGGTTGACGGAAAATCGATAAAGCTCTATGCATTCGGGTCTGCCTTGAGGTTTATTCTCATTCTTATTTATGTATATATATAGCACTGCTTCTTACGAGATTACAAGATCCTGCAAGAGAGGAAGCTGCTCATTTATTTCAGCCCCTTTTCCAACTGTCATCAACTTTCCCCAAGTTCTAGCCTGCATATACGTATCAAACTTACTCAATTGCTTTCGATAGATGTTCAGGCTATATCGTATCCGTGTACCTAGGTATATATATGTCAAAGAAATTCACATCGCGTCCTAAGTGATTGGATGTTTTCTCGTGCACTTTTTACGTGGAAACTGGACCTTGCCTCGACCAGAGATTAGACGAAGAACTTATCCGATCAATTATTTATACAGACGAAAGAATATAATATTATGTCTGACGAGGATTTAGCCAATGAATAAAAAGGTGGGAGTTATTTTGGATTAGGTAGGTATACTTACTTAGCATTTGTTTTCAAGTATTTAGAGGCGCTTTTTAAAATGCTAAACTCCGTAAGGCCAGCTGCCGAGGATGACAATAAGAATTACAAATTTTCACGCAGTTTACTTTCACTGCTTTGCCAAAAAGAAGCTCTTACCTTTTTACTTCGTGAAAGCTTTCGCGCTTTCTCGATTCCCAGTTATGTCCGGGAAGAAGTAGTCACCGACGACGTCGAGGCACCTGCTTTAAACGTTCTCGTTCAACCGAGCGTAACTTCTCCTTGTGTAGCAGCCGAGTAAAAGGGATTGGCGCATTTCACCCGAGACATCGAGCCACTCCTAAAGCTCGGGTGCTCTACCTTCCTGAAACTCTTTCACGAACTTGCGTATATAGGTAACATGAAATTCGCTGCTCTTGCAGCAGCTGAGATTGCATCAAGTTGAATATTTATGTGTAGTGAGATTTTTTCATTCCTTTACCGAGAACATCGAGTTTTGACTCTTTTCATACTTTTATTCCCGTTTTCTTTTCTTCTCTTTTCTCTCGTTTTCTCACCTTTACTTCTTCTTTTCTTTTGTGGCTTTCTTTTAACTTTGTTTAACACTTTCACGCTCTTTCGGTTGCTGCACCTTCCCAAGTAGAGCTACTCTTTTCTTCAGAATCAGCAACAAAAGATTCATCCTCGATCTTACCTCGTTTTCATCAAGTGAATAAAATTTAAACGTCACAAAAATTTACTTCCTAAAAAATATTTCACCGCTCAAATTTAGCAGCCTTTTTTTTCTGAACACTCTCAATGCAGAAACAGAAGTGCAGCATCAAAAGGAACCAAACGATCGAGAGTCTCTGCTGAAATGTATTTTAAGCCCCGGGCGTCTTTGAACTTTGTTGTTTCGTTGGCGAGGGAAATTCACCGAGAAACACCCTCTGCTGAGTACCTACCGACCTACCTATCCGCCTAAAAGGCCGAAGACGAAACGAGCAAGTCTCGAAAAGTTCACGTTGTATAATGCAGCTCTTCTGCTAAGAAGAAAATAATGCAATATAAATAAAAGTTTTTCACCGTTTAACCAACTCAAGGGGTAAAACTTGAAAATTATCTCACTCGCTAGTCGTAGTGCAGCCTCTGCTGCCCCTTCGGCTCTGTTTTCTCAACGTGAGTCTCAAAATCCTTCCACTTAGGAAACAGCTTTTACTAAACCAGCCAAGGGAAAATCTAAACATCAAACATTTTCATTAAAATAATTACTTCAGCTAGTTTCCCTCTCTTGAAACTTTCCTTTCCTTCCGGTCAACGACTGATTTTAGACGCTCTGAACTAACCCTAAACTAAGGCTTAGCTCCCTAAACTAACCCTTCGACAAATTAAGTTTTTTTTTTCGCTGGTGATTAAAGGAGAAAAATTGTAGAATAAATCAATTTTTCATTTTTCTTTTTGTCTCTTTTCTATTACCCCCGTTCATTTATTGCTCAGACTCGGTATTCTTCGATGAATACCCTCCCACCTCCTCCGTCGTTTCACTGGCTTACGTCGCACGTAAGATTAGACAGGACAGACGGAGGCGTAAAGTAGATTACAGTCAGTGCCGCAGAGGGTTTTGCGACGTGCCGGGAATCCGTGGTTCAGCTGTATTCTTACCTAATTGCATATAAAAAATCATCCGGTTTTGACGACTGCGAAATCGGAATGTATAAACTCCTGAGAGTCTGATTCCGCCGTTCGAACTTTTCCATTTCACTGGTGATCATTCTCCCTCCTTTACATCTATGTCGCTTCCGCTGCGGTCAGTCACAGTCCTTAAATACGAAGATCCAACGACGAGGGAGAAGCTCGAGACGAAGAACCGGAGGTTCTGGCTAAACACTAGTGGCGACGAGAACGACGAGCGAGGTGTTATTTAGTAGAAACTACCCTCCAGGGACCGTGCAGTATGTGACTCCCGACATAAGCGGCGCTCAGGGCCAACTCCCGTCCTTATATCTAGCAAAAACCGTCTCCATCTCAGCGTAAAACCATAAGTCACCTTGGCTACGCCGCAAAAGCACCTCAGCTTCATCATCCCTTGTTCAACACGCTCAACGCCTTCGCGTGGATCCTTTGCGCCCCTCCGTTTCCTGGTTTCTCGTTTTGAGCGGTTTCCTTCTCGTCTCTTCACTCCTCTCTCCTCTCTTCTCTCGTCTCATCTCTCTGCTCCTCTACTCAAGCCGCACCCTTGTGATACCCGCCCGAATTATTATCCGGCCTAGACCGTCCCGAGTGGTCCAGCCCTGACCGACTACTACCACTTAACGCATTGCTGTTGCCTACTTGCTACAAGTGCTGCTCTAGAGTTCGGGACTTCCGGCATGTGCTTGGGATTCCGTAGGTTCTCTGTCGCTCTTAATTGCGGGGGCGAAACGTGGGTATATGGTCGATACACGTGGCTCTACTTTTTACCTTTAAATTGGAACCGATCTAATTTTCTTTTCCGGTCCCTTCGGCGTTTGGAATTTGTCCCGGGTCTGCTGTTTCGTTTTTCTTCTAATTCTCTCATTTCCACGACAGCGGGGTAGGTAGGTATTCGTTTGATTATTTTTCTCCTACTCTTCGTCTTCGACCGCACCATTATATTGTCAATTTTGTAAATTTTATAATTATTTTTCATTCTACATATACCTGTACGAGAATTGGAGAGAATGCACTTCTCCACACGCTCGTTGTTCAACGGAGATTCCCTCGCCTACTTTTCAGCTTTGTCCTATTAACGGAAAACATTTATAGTTCCGTTAAATGGAATAGGAGTTTATAAATTGTTCCGTTTCTGCCAATGTGTGTATTTATGGGGAGGTAGATCGCGCCGATCGATAAAAGGATTAATCGAGACGGTAACCAGATAGTCGAATTCACTCTTTGGAAAATGGAAACCTCGAATGATCACCGTGAAACGACGTGACGTAGTGAGCTGCTTTCCTACGGTTTGATGCGACACATTTAAGCCTCGAATTAAAAGAGATTATAAATTGAATATGTACTTCGGGTATAAAAGAACCCGTGAACGCTGAAAACTCAGCTTAGAGATAATCGGGAGAAGAATGGAATGAAAAAATTGATAAATTTTTATGGGAAAAAATAAAATTACGAAATGTTGAAAATATATAAAACAGTTAATGTTTGATGGAGGAGATAATTTGGGCAGGTTGAAATGCTACCAGAAATCGTTTGTAAGATTAAATAAGGAGATACCAGGTCCATATATTGCCGAGGCTCATTGGCGAAATTCAATTTTTCCCGCAAATTTCAGCGAAAAATACGAAGATATTTGATTCTCCGGATATCAGGATTTTAGACGGTTCTCCGAAAGCTCTTTTCTCCGTAAAATACGATACGAAACGACAAAATGCTGGGAAATAATCTGGACGAACGTGGGACCCGAATAAAGTTAGTCTAATTTGCCAACAACACGATATTCCGCCAATCTAAGACTATGGAGAGAATTTTTCGATCTTTCCATTAACCAGAGCGAAATCAGCCCGAACGTCGTTTTAATTCTTAGTTAGGGTTCTAAGCAAGGTAAGATTCGGCAATATCGGTATGATTTAAAATATTAAAGAAGGTCTGAAGAGGACGGAGAATGAACGTACGAAAAAAGTCGATTTTATCCATTGGCTGATAGGGTTGAGTATAGTGAACGATTGCCAGAGAGAGGCTCCTTGTCAATCACTCTAATCCAAGGGAATGGGATTAACCCTTTTTCGTCGAATCGAGGATAGAAGACCCGTCATTTTGCTACAACTGACGAATTCCCGTCAGGAGGATATTGAATAGGGTGGTAAAACGGCGATGAGTCTCGTCTTAAACCCTCGACCTACGTCAAATTAATCCCACGCACGTAACCAAATTCATATTCAACCTTCCACCTCATAAATCCCAACAAATTACCTTATAGAGAATTTATCCAACAAGTTTTAACGACGAATTATCCAATTATATGGAAAACGGTAACGAAAATTCGCTAATCATACACGCAGACTGGCAGGTTTCGAGGATTGAACACATAAACGTATAAGATTGCTCCGGGTTGTCTCGTATTTGGGAAGGACAGTTTGGCCTCACAAGGAGTTTTTCTAGATTGGTATTACTCCTGGGAGAAGACGCCAGCCTATTTGACCTTTGGGAAATCCTTCTATTTACTGACCTTTTGAAGCTCCGTGAGCGATTAGGGGAAATACGAGTCTTCGAAGGGCTAGCGTCAAACATACTCGACAATTTTCAAATTCCCTCCCACAGCACTGATTTGGCTAGCTAGTTTTATACGAGAAGTAAAATAACGAGGGATACTTTCTGACCCTGAGGCTTAAATCGGCTTAATCGGTTGGAGCCGGGTACGAAAGCAGCTCTAGTCTACACTGAGACCCTCCAAACAGCCGCGTGGTTTAATTAAGCCGTATATAGGTATGTACATACACCTCTGTATACATACACGTGTACATTACCGAGGGTAGTTTTAACGTCACGTCCATCGCTTAGAATTTAGATGATATACATACGCACACATATGCGTTATGGCTACGTGCGTTCGCATGAGGTAAAATTCATATAATATGCAGAAAATTTGAGCCAAAATTTAGCTTGACAGCTGATTACTCATACCTGCCCATTTCGCCACCGTTTTTCAACGAGCTTTTATTTTTTTTCATCTCCAATTTTCTCCACTGCCGGAAATAATCCTCAGGGTCTATTTTCACGCTGGGTATTATTATTATTTTTTCTTTCTTTTTCTCCCCCGTACCCGCTAAGTACCTGAGTGGAATGAGATTATTATTTTTATCCAACTGCAGTGTGACAAAATCCGGAGTACTCTTGATTCCAGGGGGAATATAAAATCGACAGATTTTTTCAGCCAATCATAGAAAGTTTCGTGTGGAAATCTAACAGGCATTGTTAGACTGAGATAAAAATTAAACTACCCCATGTGGACTTGGAATTATAGGAACGCAACAACGGTTTGAAAATTTCTATTTATCAGGTATTTATCGTGTTTCGTGCTTTGATAACGGCTCAATAGTCGGGTACGGTGTACATTGTTCCGATAGAATGATGTCCAATTTCCACATATTCATGAGATGCTAATACCACAATACCACAATACTCTTGCCACAAGTTTCTATTATTTCTACAGGTTCAGGTTGACATATTTAGCGAATTTTTCCAAACACTATGAACCGTGAGAGTTGAACCATTAGCGTTTAGCGTACTCGAGTCGGGCGAATAATGGAATACTTAATTCTCTATAGCCTTCTCACCAAGCACAAAGCTTCCATTACGCGGTTTATCTGCTTCCCGAGCGTACAAGAGCATAGCAATTTTTCCTCCTCACATATACCGCACTTTCTATTTTCCTTTTTCTTTTCTCTCCAAAAACCGAAGCATGCATTAATCGCACCCCACTCACAGGAATTAGGCGGAAGATTAATCTCTTCCAGAAAGCTACACCTACATGGGCAATGTAAAAGCTCTAAATCTACCGCACTAGTCCATCATTATAAAATTCAGTCATTTTTCCAATCACAAGATTTTCTACCGTATGAATAAGTCAGAAGTTGAAGTACAGTTGAATAAGGGTTGCGTAATTATTGAAAGGATTTGGGATTTGTTCGGTGTGATCATTCAGGATAAAATTCGTGCCTGAGGGTGTTGATTGAATATCGCTTTCCGCCTGCGAGGAGCTGGTAAAGGATATTCAATCTCCTTAATTAATTAGGATGAAATTCATCACCTCGTTAATAACGTTTTAATTATTATTATTATTATACTTATCATCGTATAAATCAGTTTACACTTACGTAATATATTGCCTGGTAAATTTTCAGGTATGAATCGCAGTAAGTGATTATCTCAACGGGACAGACAGAAGTTTGGTAAAGAAGAGAGAGAGAGAGAGAGAAAGAGATGGAGAAAAAAATCTGAGAAAGCTTTTAAAGCGTGCTTCTACTCCATAAAATTTTCACTCGAAGAGCAGACAGAGCAGCACCAACGTTCCTCCACACTATAAAAATATTTTTACTGTCCCTCTGCATCCCGCTTAACATTGAACAAACTTACAAAATTCAATTTTTAAAGCTCTATAGACACAAAGGACTACCATGTCGCCTTATCAAATACTGCTTAGTCATCATTTCCGCCACTTTTATGTCCCTTTTAGTCTATTCATTCTCACTATTCACCGAGGCTTTATGTATCCACGGAATACCTCCTGCAGTTAGCTTATGAATTACAATTTACATAGGTGTGCAAACGTATATTGTAATTTTAGCTTTCATAGCATAAGATATGATTTGATTTGATGTGGAAAAAAAAAGACGGAAAGTGAAACGCGGAAGGAATCGCGACCATCAGATGAATCAGAATAGATGCATTCGAAGCTGGTGGAAGCTTTTCAATTTTTATCTGTCTCAGGCGAATTAATTTTTTCAGTATATGTCCAGCCTTCGAAATTGATATTTTTATGATACGAATGGACCCCAATTTTTCGTTAGTGTAAACGGAAGCTTCAGGTTTTCTTCCTGATAATATGAGGATTTAAGAAATCAATTGGAATAACTAATAGCGAAAATGTAAAAATAAAAGGTAACAAGGAGTTTGATTACAGTCTGTGAGAAGAAAGGTGAAAGTTTTATTGAAAATTTTCGACTTTCGACTTACTCAGCATAGCTATGAGTAAATTTATTGCTCCTTTTGTTTTATACGAAGTTTCAAGTGAGTTCACCTTGCATATTTACATCTGCTTTACACCCCACCTGTTCTCGGTAGGCAGGTACTTTATTCGTGAATCTCCTTGTTTTAAAATATATTACCGAAATACAAGGTAAAACAAAAACTCATCCGTGAGTCTGTTCTCTCGACTGAAGTTAATCCGCAAGCGTTTTCGACCTCGTGTACCGTACCACCGTACCACGCTGTACCCGTCCCGTTGCGTTACGTTACGTTACGTCGCGTCTCGTCGCGTCGATTATAATTGCAAAGCGCACGAGGCAATTAGCTTTCGCGTCAAGTTTCTGGCAAGTGTCGAGTAAGAGAGAGAATCCGAGTAAAAAAGAAAGAAGAAAAAATAAAAAATTATAGAGGGAGAGAGACAGAGAGAGACAGAGTTTTCCCGAGTTATTAAAACGATCGCTAGTTTCTATGGATGTCCTTCGCCTCTCGTTGTTTCGCGTGGTTCCTGAAGCCGCGTGCAAAGCTCTTGAATACTGCTGCGGTCACAGGCAACCCGGAAGCCCGTAGAGTTGGTAAATTACGTTGTTAGGTATAACCCAGATATTCGTTGCTCGTAGCTCTGAGCTCGGCGCTGCAGAAGTAGTTGTTCACACCGTAGAGTCGTCGACGAGTGGTTTTGCATGCGTGCTTTGTCTACCCGTTGTACCCTAGCTTTGGACAAGTGCAGCGCCAGAATGACAGAATTAGTCCTCTAAAGTGGAGCCAGAAAATTCAAGCAACGTTGCGGTAACCGCAACCGGAGGAAGGGCGGTGTACGTATGCATACCTACCCTGCTAGAAACAAAACCTCCAGGTACTTCAGGCGGCTGAATAAAACTGAAACACGACCTCACATTATGATTACTGTTATATCACATGGCGTCAGAGTTTATTTTATTTTTTAATGATACTCTTGATTATATTGAAAACTTTCGTAGAGACAACCGCAGGAGGTTTTCCTGGGAAAAGCTTCGCTCCTCATTTTCCTACTGTATTATTCAGACTCGGTCACTTTCGCAGTACATTATCAAAGACCGATGCTGATTCGGTGGTATTTCGTGAATTTAACCACCATGCATATGTTACGAGTTACGTAATTAAAAAGCTTCCACCATCCGTAAAATAAATCTCTGGTGAAATCTAATTGAAACTAGCTAATTCTGAGAGTCGGAGGTTCGCGGCAAAGTAGCGTTTAGAATTTCAGCCAGAATTTCCATAGATGCCATAGCTCGCAGGCGTGGATATCTCCGCGTGTGTATCTACCTAAGTAGATATGCCTATAATCAAACTTTAAAATTTAATTAACAATAAGTCACAGAAACCGGATGACAGTACAGCAAAGAAAACACGAATCCAGTTCTTGGCTGTACTTACTGAACGGAGAGAGTTTTGGTTACATTTTCCCTGCGGGGTGATGACGTAAGTAACTTTGTTAGCTCGCTCATGTTCAAGGGGACCAAAACTTTGCTGCAGTTTATAATGCACCGGGTTTACTTGACTATTTCAGGGAGCTAGTTGCATGGTAGCGCGTTTTGTTGACTGGTTGAAGAAACTTCGGCAAGCATCGAAACTTCGATTACGCGTATTCATTCGTTTATATATTCATTCTTTTTTTGTTTTTTTATTCTAGCCCAATTTTCTAAATAATTTCTTCGCATAGCTTTTTCTCTTCCTTATCGTTGCGTTCTTTGAGAGAAATAAAAAGATGACGGTAAAGGAGAGGACAATGGCGCTTCGCTTGTGTCGCGTTTCATCGAGTAAATTAGATTCGCCTCCTGCTTTTCGCTCGGATTGACCGTGCAAGAATATTTTCGAGCTCCCTGAGGAGCTCCACTTCCACTTTGGCTTTAGGAGAAGCTTGCGAAGGAGCCGAGCTTTTGCGAAAACAAAGGCGAAATGTTGCCTTATTTCGTTCAAGGAAACAATACAATTTGTGAGACCAATTCGAAGCCTGTACTAGGCATACATATATAACTTGGCTTCCACCCGCGGCGACGGAGATTTCGGCTAACTATGTGCTTTATGGTTTTATCAAACGGTACTTCAGAACGAATATAACATCGTATGAAATTGAAAACGAGTTGAGTGCTTTGGATGAAAAAGAAATGTCCAAAAAAGCTACAAAATAAAGCCAGAAGACTTTTTCATCGTTTCAAAGCTTTCGAGACCCGAGGTGTAGAAGATAGTAATTTATATCGGCAGACACGATACACATGCGCGTGATATCGAGGGTGGCTGCTATTGCCAAGCTTTGGAAGCTCAAAGTACATAGAATTTGAAGTTATTTACAGGCTTGAGAAGACTGGTGGTTGGGTTCGTTTACTATTTGCGTTTATTTGGTCACCGACAAATTTCTCTTCGTAACATTTTCTCCGAGGAATTCAAGCTCGATTTTTCACCGAGGCAAGGAAGAGGCCCCTCCTGTCCCATCGCCACTTTAATCAACTTATTTTCTACGTACTCGGATATACGAGGACGAAATAAAGGTGAGCTTTTGAGCTTTCTTGGTACGGGTTATACGGGGCTGCGGAATACTGAGTAAACGGTCTCTCCATCTTTAAGAGGAAAAATCTTCCGGGTATCAATAAACGACGCTCTCTTTTCACTCGCTAATCTTCCTCAGGGTAAAATATATATATGGAGCGTTGTTCTGATCGTTAGCAAACTGAACGTGCATATATTGACACGGAATGTTGTTCACCTCGCGGAAATTAAGTAATTAGAGTACTCTTGGCTATTCCCGAAATATTTGCATTTTGAAAGAATTTCAAAAATTGCCAAACAAAATGAACAGGAAAGAAATAATTTATGACCAGCCAGAGGTTGGCTAAGGATCAAAGTCATGCTACATGACTAACTGGAACGTACGTCACGTACGAGTAATTTTTTTCAGAAGAAAAAAAAAAAAAACTTCACCTGTTATACAATTCCGAGTGTGATACATGGAGGTTTATATTTTATGGAGTATATAATATACCGCGTGAATCAGTCCAAGGTAATAATGTTAAGTAAGAAATTTGTTGGATAAATCTTATTTTTCCTGTATATATACATATGTGTGTGACTAATGCTGTAAAGGTCGATAAAAATTGGTTGGATTTGAAAAAAAATCGTCTGAATTTTCCCAAGACCACGATATAGTGAGAAATTCGTGGGGATCGATAAAACTCGTCTCCATCTTATGCGAAAAGGTCGACAGGGGATAAGTTTGTGGCACTAGATCACGACGGTGTGGAAAGCAACGCGCAAAGGATCACCTTCCTCATAAGTCATAACTTTAAATAAACAGGGCGGGTGGGTGAGATGCGGGGTTGGATCTCGCCCCTTATAACCTCACGCTGAAAATCCGAGCTTGAGCCTTGAAGATAATCGGACGATAATCGGATCGCGATTTTTTATTTTATTTCATTTTTTCTAAAAATCTTATTTTGTTGATCATAAATTACTTGAAGAATCGTAGTCAGCTTTAGTATGGATAAACTTTTCATCTATGAAATGATGTCACGTGGGAAATGAATTCTTTCACAGTTTCGTAATGCGACGTCAAGACATGATTCATCGTTCTTTTATATACATCACACACACCTATATACCTTGTATACATAAATATTTCCCGTGAACAAGATTCCCCGTTCGAGGTTCACCACCAGCTGGTCTTTCGTATCAAAGCCCATGAAATGTAAAATTCTTTTGTTGACAGATCGAAATATTTCTGAATCTCTTGCACGCTGTCAAGTGAGTCGTTTCATCGAATTTTCCAGTTTACATTTTATTCGAAACGATATTTGTCAGTCTTTTATTCTATACATCCGTCAGACAATATTTCCTTGTATTTTCATCGTCTGTAGTCTGCGCTAATGTAAATGTAGAATCTACGTTATAATCAGATTTTTATCAGAGCCGCGGTTATCATCCTCTCAATTTTTATACGCACCAGAAAATCCCGAGGTAAATGCATATTCCTGAATCTATTCGATCCTAAAGTTCGTCTGTATACCAAGAATAGTTGAACGCATAGATACGTGAGGCTTGCTTTAGGACGCCGAGCTGCTCGCTAAAACGACCGAGTCCATTAACGAAACATTTTCTGCTTTGGGGCTCGACTGAAAAGCATTCCCCAGCCCCTGACTTTGTCAAGGTGGCTGGAGAGGCCTGAAAGCCAGCTGGGATAAAAATTCATCACACTTTTTATTTCTTTTTCTTTCTAAGCTAGGTAGAAAAGTACGAGTAGATATTTACCAGTTCTTTAAAAAAAAAAATCTTCAGTTAAATTTAAATGATCAAAAACTTAAAAAAGATATATATATATGTATTCTTGGTATTTTAGAGGAAATCTTTCGATGGAAAAATTCGACGTTAATATATAGCACAGACTTTCATATAAATAATCTCGTTTCTGAAGACCCAACTCTAATACGTCAAACTTTGTTCCTTGGGGCATTGGCTGTCCTCTTGACGAAGAAGCGGTCTCGTAAAATCGTAAAAAGGACCAGTCATTGAATGGTACGATGTCCCTGGTTGAAGGTAGAATTCCATATAGTCCTGATCCTTCGTCATCGATCCTTGTGTTCCTCATTTGTTCGTTTCCGGTCTTTCGACTTATTTTTCTTTTTCTTTTCTTCATCTTTTCCAGGTAAAATTCTTTCATGGAGCTTCGAGTGCCTGTGCTGCCTTCCGACCATAGGAATTGTGTTTTCTTTTTAATTTTTTTCCTCCTCTCTTCTCTCTACGCAATTTCCCCCTACATTATTATCCACGGTCGAAAATTTTGGCAAGCGGCTAATTATACGCACGGTTTCTCTCCGTCGGAGAAAGTGAATGGGCACTTGAGTGTAGCTTGCGAATCTTCGTCGGGCGGGGCTGGGATCTCGATGTCGACGAAGGGTATAAAGTCGTCGTTAGAATTTCACCGGTTTTATAATATTACACACTATACGCACTGCGTGTATAAATATACGTAGATATATGGAAGCTACAGATGTTACATTATGTTGTAAACCATTGTCGGTGGTTAACAAACCGCGGTTTGTTGTATTGTACTCAAAACCCGGGACTTTGAAGGGTGGAAAGAATCACCTGGTCACGGTACGCGGTGCTCAGGAGTCCGTGGAAGCTCAACGAGACTCAATTTTCCTCCTCCTGACAAATGATCACGATTCATTTTATCGCCATGAAATGACCACTTCGGACCATCACACGGTCCATATTACTCCGCACGAAGATTAGCGTCTAATACACGCCCTGAGCGATTTTTCCTTTTTTTTTCCTTCGTAACACGTTTTTTGCACAAAAACCTTTTGAGTTTTGGGGCAAGGAAGGGGTAAAAGAAAAATAACACATTTTCAAAAGAAACAGTTTTTTCCATGCCGCTAAACCATTAGGTATCATTGTTGTCGGTATTACATAGGTAGCGAATGTGTCCTCATCAAACTTGAATTCATTTTTCCTATCATGGCTAAGAAATTTTTACGTAAATTGGAAAAAAGGTTGAAATTCTCGTGTTCAGAGTCTTGAAAATTTGACACCATCGTATCGATTGGAGAAAAATACACTGTAGAGATTTGGTTTTATTGTATATGAAGCGATACAAAGCGGTGAAGAGGGCTGGACCAGTGAGTCTCTCTATACTCTAGGGGTTTTCGGTCCGAGGAGCAGGACAAATTGCGAAAGGGGCTTTCTTCCCCGTTAATAAGATCGCCTCGTTTTCTCTGGCGAGCAGCACAACTTGAAAAGCACAGGCAGAGAAAGTTCCTGCGGCTGGTGTTAAGGCTAACAGTGGGTCCTTCGAGCGCGGGGAGACATCTCCCGGCTCGTTAAGACTCCTCCGAATGCAAATTGAAGAGTACGTAGAGAGAGAACGAGAGCGAGAGAGAGAGGGAGGAAAATGCTTGGGGAATTATTTCAACCGGCACCACTCTCTATAATTACAATTGAGGCTCGACCAAACTCTGCAGAGGTGAGAAAGAGAGAATAAGAACGATCGGGATAATTCTATAGTTTAAGAGTCTATGTGATAATTATGACCTAGATAACTATAGGTGAATGAGCTGCTTCAACAGCCGCGGAAGTACCTCAAAGTGTGGAAATGAATTTACGGTCATTTCCTACTGATTTTTTCCTCAGATTTAAATTATGTCTCTAGCAGAGGCTAGATTTACGTCAGAATTCACAATCCGCGTGGCTGTGGCAGCTTCTACTTTGAGAATAAGGGCTACGGGCTTTTATGTTCGTATAACTTTCTACGTTACGCGAACTTCTCCGTCGAGAATGTATTTTTCTTTAGTAAAGTGACAAAGGCAGGGAAACGAGTTAATTAATTAACCCACAAATTTCCGGAGTTCTATTGAACTACACAAACACCCATATATCGCTAAGTGAAAACTACAAAGCACACGCACAACACACACCTAGAGATGAAAGAAATCAAGCCTCTAAAGTTAAAAATCAAGGACTTGCTCCTCTTACATATTTCCAGCAGGAGAATCGGTCAAATTTAATTAATAACACGCTTACAGTTTCCAACCTCGAATAGTTAGTAATAAAGTTTGCTGTGCTTTCCTATTTTCAAGAGCTTCATTATTACATTCGTTCCAAGTTTAAGTGGTGTTAACTTGGCCAAATCATTCTTGCCCTAAAAATGTCCTGTCCCATTGTGCCTTCTGTATCTGTATATTACCATGAAGTACTCCTAACCGCGGAGTACCCTTAGCGTGCAATTTAGGTGAAAAGGCGATTATAGTTATGGGCTAAAGTTTCGCGGGAGCCGAAGTAAGTGTCTTGATTGTGGTATACACACGTAGAAAGTTTACCGTGAAAAATTTTCTTGTTTTCTCCGACTACCATCTCAACGTTTGTCCTTTTCCTCGGCCCACGCTTTCGTCCCTCGTTTCTCACCTCCTCCTTCCCTCGTTCTATCTCACTCTCTCTCATTTCCGGAATCCAAAGCCTTCGACTGACGTCCCTTCCGAACGCTGTAACTGCGTGCCGAAAGCTTGGACCCAGTTTTATTAGCACCAGGAAATACAGCGAATAGCCGCGGTGAAACTAGTCCGCAGCTTTTCCCCATTGTGCGGGGAAACGCAGCAAACGCCCGATATACCCGATTATCTAAAGCTAAAATACAACCTGGGTCGTGCAGAACTGTACGGATAGCTGAATGAACGGTTAAATCCAACCGATAGCATCCTGTACGTTTACACAATACACAGATGCATGTATACCTATAGGGGTAGATATTGTTACGTTCGGCGTTTCAACGTTCCGATATTCGGTATAAATACGAGATTTTAGTGAATCAGATTGACATGTGGACTGTCGAGAGTTCCGACCGAATCGACAATCAGTGATTGTTGAAAATGTCTGCCCATTTGTTATTACAGTTATATCGGAGGGTTTGAAAAAGGGTAAAATAACGAAGAACCAGGTAACTAACGAAAATAGTAACTCCGTGCAGTTCGGGGATGAATAGCAAAAGTTTGTCCGCTCTTGATTGAAGCCAGAACGCGTCGTCTTCGTGTTGTAAATGGCGAAGTTTGAATCGGTACGAATTAGGTAGGGTGGATAAAGTTGGACAATTTTCGGACGTTTTCGTCCACCAGAACTTGTTCGGCAGACCCTGCGGCTTGGTTGGAAAATGAAACCAGCTAGTTTCTAATAGATATTCTCCTCCGTTGCTGACCTTACGTCCCATAAACACTTAGTCGTCGATTCGGGCTTTCTGAAAAAGAGCATTTCGTAATTTTCAATAGTAATGCTAAATAGAAGCTTCGTCCCAGAAACTCGATACTTAGTTTCTCCGCGAAATTATTGCTAACGAGGTTTTCGTTGCCCAGTTGTTCGCGGGCTTTTGTATACGACAGATCAGCGCGGTAGGAGTTTTACTTTTTAATTTCCTGTATTGTCAAGTTTATGGGAAAGCCGTCTTGTTCCAGGGATAAAGTTTCTTAATCAAAACTTTTCGAAGTATCCTAGCTATTCGTAGTAACCTACAAGTTCCGGTTTTCTCATACGTATCCGTATAGCAACACCTGAGGCTAGTTTTTTTTTCGCATAGAAATTCGCATTCAGCTTCAATTATTTCTTGCCACCTGTGGACACGGATAGATAATTATGTAAGCAACTCCCTCCTCGTCTTTACTCTCCTTTCAGGGCTTCTCCATTCTACTGGCATCATTAACGTTATACACCGTAGCTAATTACCATCTTGGACTTCCGCGTAAATTAAGGGCTAATAAATATGATTATCAAACGAATTACTGTTTTTATTAAGACAATAAAGAAATAAAGTAAAAGCAAACCTTCCTTATTTCTTTTTGAAGCCCGGAGCTTTCAAGATTTCAAAGAAAAAAGCTTATGCTGCTATATACATATACATATACCCAACTCTCGCAACTTTCTTTGATAGCTATAATTTTTGAAACAGAATACATCGTCGAGTAACAGACGGTTCTTCTTTTTGTAAGTTAAAAAGAAGAGAAAGAAAAAAAATGAAAAAAAAAAAAAAACTGCAGTATCTCTGATCCAGTTGGGTAAAAGAAAAACCCCACGTCGCCGTGACGCCGTGACGCCGAGACGTTGTACAATAGAAAATCTTAGACGTCGACAAACTATTTTGCATGTATTGATGTTCGGTAAAAGTTTGATAAAATTTTTTTTTTTATTCTTATTATCCGGCTTGTTGACCGGTTTCTTATACGCTTAGCTTCTCTTATGTTATATCAAACGACTGAGGTATTCCACTGGTGCAGAGTTTGAAAACGTGTTTGCCGCATCTCGCATAAGCTTTGCGAACATGATAACGGTAAACAACGCCAAGTTTAAACAAACACTTTGAAACTGTGAGAAAAGAGAGTTTGAAACTTGGTAGGCTTGAACGAATATCGTCCCTATAACTCCAGGGCGAAAATTCTGAGAAGACAAAATTCAAGAAATATT
Source organism: Rhogogaster chlorosoma (assembly GCA_944452935.1). Classification (NCBI taxonomy): domain Eukaryota; kingdom Metazoa; phylum Arthropoda; class Insecta; order Hymenoptera; family Tenthredinidae; genus Rhogogaster; species Rhogogaster chlorosoma. The sequence continues at coordinate 22,962,550 of OX101800.1, read as the reverse complement.
CGCATTAAGTTTGCTATATTGTGTTCAATGTCGATCGATACCCATCCGTATTCCCGGACTTGAGCCCTTCGGATATATAAAGAGGTAGATTTATCGGCAGTCACAGTTCGCTCCCCAAAAATCAAACGCTTCTGACTTTGAGATATCGCTAACTTCATTCGAAGAAAAGTCCCTGACTTATCGCTGGAAATAAAACTACAATGAGAGATATCAAAAACCACATCCATCTAATTGGCAGAAATTTTTTAATATTCGAGTCTAATGAAAAATAATTAATTGCTATAGCTGAGATGAGTATTAATCTTTTTCCCCCCGTAGAATTAACAACGATTTTAAAAGCCATATTTTTCATTTTTTTTTTTTTTTTTTTGTTTTCCTTCTTTCTTAATCATTCTTTTGTTTCCTCATCGTCAAAGCCCTTTGATTAGTTGGTAAGAGGTTGCAGAGGGTGAATTCGTACAGCTTGATTATTTTTATGTAGGTATACTACGACTACTTGGTTCGTTGTATACTCTAACCACGAAGCGATTTTTATGTCCCTCGTGTTTCTTGCTCTCCTCTTATTCACAGCGAGGGGGTTCGTTGAGGTACGAGGGCAGAGATACGCACCCCAACGAGCCAATATAGTACCCAGGGTCTTCCGGGCTACCGAGACAAGCCATATCTTCGCATCTGTTAACGTAGAAGAAGAATACATGTTCAGGAAGCTGAATGGGTTGGAAAAATAACAAATAGAACGAAAAATGTAAAATATTATCCAAACGAATATATACTATTCGATCTAAATACCCGGGAATGAAGTTACACACATTTTTATAGCATTACGAAAGAAAAAAAACAACCCCATTTCAATTCAATTTCAACAGAAAAACCTTAAAGAAACACAGGACTTAATAAAGATCTCTGAATTGGTCTGAGACGAAGTATTATTTATTTTTTTATCATTTCTACACCCAAATATATATGCTCTTTCCTAAATACTCGGGGGTACACGACCCTCTGTACGGAAGACAATTTTTATCTCTCTTCTCTCCTGTCTTTTCACCCTTTTCCTCGGAGGAAGGTTTACGAGATACTATGTCGTCGCGACTCAGTTCCCTTTATTTCATTTGTATGTAGTACAAGGTAAACGCGAATCGTACCTTGAGAGACTTTATCATTTCACGGAGCCATTTGTCTCCTACCGTTTTGTATTTAACTCCCATTCTTGCAAGCGAAGAACTGAAGCTATTTCAATGGGAGATCGACACGTCTCGTTTAATCCTCATAACACGCTCGCATCTCGCGTCACATTTCGCTGTTACTTCTATACCAGCTGTATTAAGGGTGGCAACCATCCCCACTGATAACACCATAAAGACAATAAGGGTTGGCCGAATGGCGCGGAAACTCTTCCCTGGCCCGAGGCCGAAGCTCCGAAGCCGGAGACGGAGCTGGAACCGGAGCCGAGGGCCTGGTTGATTGATGTTGAATAAAACAAACACTTTGAATCTGAGCTCTCTGCCTGCCCAGGGTCGCAGGCACCCGAGCTTGTCGCGAGAAAAACTTTGTCCCAACGATTTATCAAAGGTTCCAATTGTTGACTGGGGACTTAAAGGAATCCTGGAAAGAACGGGGTGTCTTTCTTTCTCTGTCTGCCACTATGAGGCTCGCCTTGAATAAACCAATTTGCAAATATCGTTTCGTTATTAGTGTATGAAATAGACAAAATAGGAACGTTGCACACATGTCATTCTTCTTGGATAATTAACCCTGTTGATGCTGATTTTTCACATTGCTTTCATACGTAGTCAGCGTTCCAAAGATCTGCAGAAATTTTGAATTCAGTTTTATTTATATTTTTCGTCAAGTAAATGTCAGTCCAATTTTTGATGTTCTACATCAGTGATGTTTGACGAAGGGATGATTTTAATTGAAAATTGAAGAAATGTGTTCATCCATTTATTCATATAATATTTCCGGTATAATTTCAAACGGTATTTAACTATTAAGCAACGTATACTAGGTTAGAAATTTTCGTTTGTGAATCGCTAAAAGGGGAAAAGGCAGCATCGATTTTTTTCACGGTAGGCTAATTCCGAAATATATAAATTGTTGAATCTCATACGAATGGTATATAATTCGTATTTGTGGGACAGTAGAGTAGCGAGCATCGAAAAACGTGGACAGAATTTGAAATTGGTCCTTTCGGAGAGGGACCAGCTCACGCACACATGCTTAAACTCGGTGTTTACCTTACCTAAGCGTTTTGCAAACACGCAAATGAATTGATCGGCTTTCCCTGCCGAACAAGTCTTCTCGGGACTGGGACCGAAGTCCACGTGCGTCACTCCCAGAAGCTGGCTTTCCATCCGAAGTCCGGTCAAACAGAGTCGATTGATGGTCAATACACCCTCACTGTGATTGAAGGACTTTTGTAAACAAACCTCCACCCCCACGTACGCTTAACGGTTACGAACTCTACGTCGTTTTCCTAAATTCTCTTCATCCCCATTTACACATCTGTACATAGGCATATATGTATACTGAAAGGCGCGTGGCATTAGTGTACGTAAAATCGTTGAAATAAATATGACAAACGACCACGTTTCCAGGGAATTTGTTCGGTTTTTACATTTCCTTTTTTTTTTCCTCCCGTTTTTTCATTCATATTTCTTCTTGTTTCCCACCCACATACATAAATCATTTGCTATTCGTCAAGATTAATGCGACGCCATTATACCTGAAAACTTTAATTCTTACATATTTATAGAGATATCTGGGTAACATTCTCCATGGCTAGCCCACAAGCCATATTAATCCCATATGGCATCAGCATGACCATGGTATCGAGAGACCATATCAAAGGTCGAGTTCGCTTCAATATGGGTTTCTGTTATGGCATAATAATCAGACTGGCCGAAATAGTTTATCAATATTGAATCAGGATATGTATCACGCCGAGCTGCTATACTTAATTGCAAACATTTTTTTTTTTTCACTTTCCGAGAGCTGCGGTGGGTTCGGCAATTTTCCCACACGTGTGGGAGGTTGGAATGATTCGGTAGGAAAATCAAAATGTCAAAATGTCGAAAATAGTTGCTAGGTAAAGCCAAGGTGAAATTGACTTGATGGAGCGAAATAATCGGGAAGGTCGAAATAGCAATCGAGTACATTTAGCTGAAGATTGAAGGCATTTCGAAGGGGTCTTTGAATATTTAAATAATTCATCATTGAAAACGAACGAAACTTGCCAAGGCGTACATACCTCAAATATTAAAATGTTCAGCGACGATCTTCTCTCGCTCTTACTTACGAGGTTTACTCCCTCGTTCTTTGCATTATCTACCCTTAATCTCGCTCGTCTGCCGTCTCCAACGGATCGTAGAATTTTCTCCCTCGCTCAAGGTACCAGAATTATAAAATTACCGGGTAATTAGATCTACGTTGCTTTCCCCAGGGTTGATAGTAGGGTTCTCTTTCCTTCCCCTCTCCCTCTCTCTCGTGCTTGACATCCACTTATGTACCCACGTGTACAATCTGCTCTGCCACAGTTACTTCTGTCTCTAGTTATATGCCTAATATGAAATGAAAATCTGCTCTGATTTTCAACACGAATACAAAACTGCGAAATCGTATTCATTTTTATTTTCCAGTCTATCACGACACATTGGGTTTATTCGGAATGTAATTATAGCGATGATATCGAGGGTAGAAAATTTTCGTGGGAATCAAAATAGCTGCGAAATATTCTCAATGGTATTTGGCACATATTTTCCTCTTCATTCTGTAATTCTGTAATTCAATTTCACATATTTCACTAGATTCTGAAATATAGATGTATGAAATCAGGCAATAATATGGATGTATTTGACGAGTTTCACCTCTTTACGTTCGAAGTATGCCTGCTTCTTATTTTTCCGAATTCCTTACCGTCGAATACTTTTTTTTCGTTATGATTATTGTCCTATCAAACCCACGCTCCGAGGTGTCAATTTTCCAAGGGAAACCTCGAAATATTGAACCTAACAAGTATGCCGATAGCTGAAGGGTTGTACAACGTACCCGCAAATATTGATATTCGTGCTAAAAGGTTAATCGAGTTCTATTCAACGAGTTGAATGTGAAAGCGATGAAAATAATTACAGCATGTAATACTACCACGGAGTCTATCCCGTTATTAGAATTCACATCCAATCAGCGGAGGTATCATCTCCATCCAAATATAATCAAATGCGTTAAATTTATAGCTGATAAAGAAAAAAGTTGTCATTTTGAAATATGAATAAAAAAAATTATCAGCACACATTATATTTCCGGAAATATTTTAAACCCTCCGAAGTTATTCATCAAAGAAAGCTAAAGGTCGTGCGGGACTAGATTTTAGCCCCTCAGATTTAGTGGGATTTAATTCAACGGTTAAAATCTCCGCGAGGACCAGGGTAAGAAATATTTTAAACTCGCTCGATATAATCCTTTAATGGAGGAAAAAGGGTTGTAGTGACTGGCGGAATCCCCTTTATAAATGTCTAATTTGTAAAAGATTTTTCACCTGACGAAGCGTGTATAAACAGCTGCTCCCTTATGGCTTGGCATAAGTGCAAGAAATATATATACATTATATACGTATAAAGAACGGTTATAACTCATGAGGTTTGAGCTTGAGACTTTTTAAACTCGGAACTAAGAAAATAGTATAAAACCACGTTGAATCAACACGGGCAAAGTCTTCTCAGTCTTCCGTGGTATATGCCTCTTCAAATTCGACCAGAATTCGCCCTAAAGGCTCCGGCTGTCTTGCTGCAGTCTTAACTCTTGAATCTTAGGGCTTTCCAGTGAGATTGATTTCGTATTTCCGTCAAGCCCGGGACCCGGAAGTTTTCCTGATTTTTATCGCTTGTTTTTACCCCTCGGTATATATGTATGTATATACATTATACGCTGAAGCGGAACTCTGCTACACAAACAGATTTCGGCTCGAAGCTATTCGTTGCACTTGTACGTACATATGTGTGTACGACCATTAAAATAACAGAGGTTGCTCCTCGTACGTCCCTGCAGAGTGTCTGATAAACAGACCACACGTTGCAGTACACAACCCACCCTTGTAATCGCGTTTATCGATTTGTCATCAATTATCATTTGCCGAGAGTAGTGCACTGGAGGCGATTCCCTCCCACGCAATTTCTATTCTCTCTCTCTCTCTCTCTCCCTCTCTCTCTTTCTCTCTTGATACATATTTCGTTTAATCATGGATCGAAGTCCCTCTGGGCATTGTTTCAAAGACTTTCTTTGATAATAATAGACTAGTACTGGTTTTCAGTAGTACAGTTTGAAACTTCATTATTTTTATCTATCCATGCGAAGAGCGATTCTGTGTACGGTTCTCATTGCAGGTAGTTAATCACGAATACCTTTGCTTGTAGGAATTGCTATTTCCTGAAAGAGTCGTTAGAAAAATAACAAAACAAATAACAAAAAAAAAAAAAAAAAAGGAAACTCTGGACTTTTGTTTATTCATCGCAGCGAAGAATAACGGAATCGATTCTACAGGGGTTGATACAATTTTCAATCCAATATGTTCTAAACGAGTTTGCCATTCTAGAGTACGGATGAATTGTATCTGTTCGGTTCTTCACGTCTTCGTCCCCTTGAACAAAACTGGAATATATTTCTGTACGAATCCGAGTAATTATCACTCGTGTTCTTCAGCTTTACAAAAAATATGGATCTTCTTTTTTCGCCTAGGTGAGTGTATGAAAATGTTACGACGATTATGATTATACACGCTGCTATTTTCGGTAAATAATAATTACTTAAACCCGAAGAGCGATATCTATGACAATAATTTCATTATTCCATTTCATTGGATAACCTTTTTCAACGGAATGAAATCTGCAACCTTCTGATTGCTTTATTCGATTCAATACGAGCTGACGAAAACCGAATAAATTGATTAGATCGTGGCTTAAAATTATTTCGATAATCATCGTTCGTCAGATTCGTTAAAGAAAATGTACGTCGTTAATGACGTTTATCATTTTTTATTCAATTATTTTTCTTCATTTCGGAGTAATTAGGATCGTCCGATCTAGAGAATATTGACATCGTAGATAAATTTCGGTTTATCGTAAACGAAATGAGAATTATTTTCGAGATTGGCAACAAGTGTATCTCGAGGTGGACTATGGAAAGTGTATCTAACTTATTGTTAGTGACATGAGTATCGTGTTATAAGTTTCCAAGTTTCGTTTTGTACGATACGAAGTAGACCCCGGTACGAGTTATGTATCCCACACACGTCTGGCTCTGATATTATAACGAAATACGGGAGTGCCCCATTTCTCCGAAACAAAAGATAAATACACAGGTAAAACGAAGTGTGCGTCGGTCGCGCTGATTCTGGCAGAGAATCAGAATCATGGAAATTGACGATACACCGTTTATTTTACGGAAGTAAATCGATTAATTCCAGAAGATAAAACAGGAAAGTGGTTGAACGAATTGAGCAGCCTCACGAGCTGAACCGTACATCGTACAATCGTAAATAAATAAAGCAGAAAAAAAGAGAAGAAAAAAAAAACGCCAAATTCTCCGAGTTATGTAAAACCGTTGATTCAAATTTGAATAATATTCAATATCAAATTCCGATAATATTAAACCGCGAAAGGTGCTTCGAATAATCGCCAGCTCCCCTATGGATCGTCAATTCGTCGTTCGCGTTTTGCGACAGTATTCCGCGACCTCATATTAACGATTGTTTATTAAATCAATTCACAACTGAAATCAATGATATTGTAATTCCGACAAAATCATTGATATTCTGGTGAGAAAAATAAAAATAAAAAAGTTTTGGGTCAAGGGATCGATAAAAGACTTTGATCAGTCGATTTAATTTCTTTAAAATTGTCATTTAGTTAATTAAAATTTCTTATTATAAAAGCGAATAAGGTATCTAGATAGCTGTCTTTTCCGTGATTTGATTTTAACGTTATATTGCAGAGTGGCGGAAACAAGCCAAAGAAACATCGGTAGATTCGCTCATTGTTAGTTGTTTGGTTTCTTGTTTGGAACAGCACTTTTGGGGATGTATCATCCCGATGTGTTCTTAATACGTGTATAAATTATACATGCATACTTATACGTGTTGGCGGTCGAGGTAGGGAAGTGTAAAGTTTGAAATACGACTCCATTCTGCACAGCCTGGAGCAGTTGAGTTTTTCTTTTTCATTTTATTTCACCCCTGGAGCTAAGTATAGGTGTATTTTGGATTTAATCAGACGCGATATTATCCCCGAGAAGAAGGATATGCCTACGGGTATAAATCGAAACTCGTAAATGAAATAGGCTGCGTTTAATTTTCACGCCGACAAAACCAGCCGCGGAAGGTTATTTCGTGGGCGAAACACGTCTCGTGATATATATCGCCGAAGGTTGTAGATTCTTTTACTTTTTTTTTTTTCCATCTTGTATTGAGTCGATTTTTAACCCAGGTAAAAAATCATTCGACTTCGATGGGCTCCTCAAGAATTTAATACACGTGATATAGGCACACCACGACTTACAAGTGATTCTTGAAATATATCGCCGCAGGTTCTTTAAATTGATGAAATTTATTAATCGTAACAGGGTAACGATTAATTGACCAAATAATGTCGGTGATGTATCGGTAATTAAAGTAGAGAGAAATTCTTTTCATCTGGTTTAACACCCCTCCGGTGAATTACAGTGGGTATAATTCTCACACGTGTAATCACAGAGGTAGATAAAACATTATAAATTGATATACGTAATATAATGGTCATGGGCGCGTTATCGTGCGGTGGACCAGTTTAATCTGCTGAACGAGTAACGCGATATATACTTGAATAATATATACGTTGGATACTGGCCAAATTTAACTTCAGACCCCACACGGAAAGGTGGGATACAATGTTAAATTTTTTTGTCGTTATATAGATCGTCGGGATTTCGCGGTTTAATTCTTTCGGCTTTGTTCTTACTATACCCATTCATATAATAACAGCTTTATACCACCTACTCCGCTAATGTTTCGCGCGATAAATTGTCCCGCGTTTGTGAATCCGATTCAATGAGCAAGTAAATTAGATATCTCCTTTTTCTTTTCTCTTTTCTCATTTCCTTTTGTCTCATGAAAATTTTTATGAAATATTAGGCTTGATGGGTCCAAATGGCGTACTAATTTCGGTCCAGAGTTTCGTCGGCAAGTGAAACAAACTGCCTCGGTGTGAGGGTGGCTTAGGTATTTTCCAGTGCATTGGGCACGACGGTGTTTAAGACGGATAGTCGCTTCTCTCGAAACCTTGACTCGAAACAGTTCTAATCCATTCGGTGCTCTGCTGCTTTACTGCACTCAGGAAATCCTCTTCAACCGATACCTTCGATCTGACTTAACGAACTGACTGTGTGTGGCCAGTAGACCGAGTCACTTGACTCCAGTTCCGAAACTTGCAATTAGCAATAAACTATACCGAGCCTATTGCCGAACGAGAATTCTCCCTACATTCTTCTTAAATACTTCCTGCGTTATTATACGAATTAAAGAATTCCCTAATTACACAACGTCACAGCTGTTTTCTCGCGATAATATATAAAACTAAATAAAAATGAAAATGTATTACAAGAAAGGGAGATAACTGTGGGATGCTGGGGCGAGTGTTATGCTGTCTCGCACCGTTAATTATTCGCACTTAGCCGCGTCCAGTTTGTCTTCGTTGGCTGGTGACATAAATATTGTGCTTGGAAAGCGGTCTCCTTTATCCAAGTTGTCTTTCTCTCCTCTCACGCCTCTCCTACTATCCTCATTTTACTCTTTCTCTTAGTAAACGTATAGGGGTGGGAATCCTCGTAGATATTTCGTTGAATGGTATCCCCCGATGTAAGAGACGGCGTGAAAATCTAAGGTGACAAAAACCAGAGGAACATAACGCGTTTCATCTGTTCGTCGGGTACTCGACTTGATTTTCAATTTTTTATCGCAAAAATGAAAGAGAGAATATAAAAAAAAAAAGGAAAAAAATTCGTGGCTCGGGTATAAAGCGGCAATCAAGCGTCCCGCGGATTATGGACTCCCTCTTTTATCTTGATCCTTTATCTCAAAGGATTGTTACGAGAGTTCTATCGAACTAACGATTCCCGTCCCTCTGTACTCCTGTTGCCACGTATCGATTATTTCCCCATTGTTTCATCCCGTTAAACGTAGTCGAGTTCTGTCGAGAGCTACGGGGGTTTGAGAACCAGAGAACGTCTTGAGATGAGATGGACCAAAGTTGTCGACGAGGATGGCAAGTCCTAATGCCTCCGTTAAACCGCAGCTACAATTTACGTCGTGGCCAGATATCGAGTGCCAAAGTAATATCTTGCGGTGATCCTTGACAAAGTTTACAGGATATTCAAAAGGGACCAGAAAGTGATACCCACTCCACTTATCTTTCACTCTCCACTTTCCACTCTCGCCACTCGTCCATCCTTCCGTCCAACGTCTATCGCACAATCGGAGTCATTAAGCACTTAATCCGTAAACCAGTAGCTCGAGGCATCCAAGGTCCAGCGTAGGCGTTGACGTGCTACCAGGACACAGACGGTGAATCGTTTTACGAAGGGATTTAGAGGGAGCTCATACGGAAACTCTCGTATTATGTAGTGAAAAGATCAGTTTTATTGATTCCACGCACTCGTATATTTCCTTCACTCATATTTTCCGACATTCCATAGGTAGGCACGACCTATATGCTTTCAACTTCAACCTTTCGCTCAGACGGATAGAATTTCAATTGTCAAATTTTTCGTCGTATTGGATTGAATAGGATTTTTGACAAAACGAAAGTGCAGGTTGATCAATTTAATACGATTGCAAACGATTCGACGAATCAATCCTATACCTATAATCGCTGAGGGTATTTGAACGAATGAAATTTCGCCTGAACATAGACCCGTACTCTATGTAGCTGCGATTTTAATGCACATATCAGTGCGGCGGTTATGTGGATTCGGATCGGCTCGTTTCACATAAATGTTTGAAATAGTTATCTCCCTTGGGTAGTCAGGGGTTTTATGTAGGAGAAGAGTGGAAGAGTGGAAGAGTGGAAGAGAAGTACGTCATATCCGGTACATATACATATTTCAGTCGCGTTTACAGTAATAATTTCACGGCTACGGTACTTCGCTATTCCAACTTTATAATAACGTCACTCCTGACTTAATTTTAGTACTTCCGTTTTTCTCGAAAACTTTTCAGCTCTTACAGAACGTGTTTCTTCTTTAATTGTATTTTAAATATTCAACTTACATAGCTAAGTAATAAATATACACCCACTTTCGCGATTACTCATTTATTTATCGTCAAATCTGAAAAGGCATCAAATACTACCGCCTCGTTCGGTATATCTCCCTCGTGATAGCATTGCTGCAAAGTTTAGCAATTCCAAAGCCACATTGTCCACAAAAACAAGAACAAAAAGAAACGAGACATAATACGGGCACCTGCGAAACCCATCGATAAATTAAATCTAAACCGTTTTATTGATCATCGAACGGCAGTGTTTCAAAGCGACTAGCCGCAGTTTCTACGATACCAATATTTCAGGCTAGAAGAGAATGTAATAATTTTCAGCACGGCGATATTACTTCGCTGGGGGTATATAGCAGATGAACGGAGCGAGGGTGTGCTTAGCCAGGCGGCAAAGGCGTTTCCACCTGAATACCTGCAAATATTTGAATAACATTTATAGGCGGATATGTGAAAAGAGTTTAGCCGATTTAAACTGGTTATAATTTTCTTCCAATTTTTGGGACTGCTATTTGTTCTGTTATATCATACTTGAGAATTTTCGACACTCGTGTCTTCATTCTCGAGAGAAGAAGAAGCGATGTTATTTGCCGTAAAACCAGATTATCCGTTTGCTGTATAAACTTCACTGATGCACGTCGAGTGCTGTAAGCTTGCTATTATAGTTTCGTTCCCATGAAAATTTCCTACGGTACTTTAAGTTGACTTTAACTCTCCTCGAAGTTTTTGTTCAGTCAGTCATATAGCGCGGGTTTATACATACACGCACTCGAATATTATTATTTTCAATTTACTTGAATTTTCACAATTTTTCATTACACGAAACCTATACGAGATTTTATTCACTCCAAAAATCTCGGGGATAATTCGATTGATTTTTACCCCGGGGCATTAAAGGTTTGTCGATTTTTTTTTTCTAAATGTAAATTTGACGCGTACCTACCTCCATACGTGCCTGTGATTGATCGACGACGAAGGGTCGTTCGTCTTGACATCCTTCTACGAGTGTTGCCTTCGCCTTGGCAGTCGATGAAGCACGATATAGAACAACGAAAAATGGGCATAGCTTGAGTCTCTTCCGCAAGTATACAGGCAGGTGAAAATGAATGTATAAAATGCGATGGAATTTGAATAGATCGCTCTTCCTTTTTTCCCTATTCTCTGTCCCATGGAAAAAATTTGTCAAATTTTCATGGTGGAAGGATTACCTATCTTTCGTTGATAAACCCCCATAATGGTTCGTAAGCAAATAAGTAATTATAAAGGAGAAATTCAAATGCGATTTCGTTAAATATTTGGCTTTCATAAAGGGAATATTCACCACAGGGAATACTCGGCTTGTACACTTTCACGCGAAAGCACCATCCAATCACGATCAGTCACATGGGGGGCGACGGCACCGAGTGCTTCTCCTTGTAATTAATTAAAGGCTTTGGATAGGATCTGAACAAACGGGGAAGCCACCGAAACGGGGGAATAAGGTTTTGCCTGGGAAGATCCTCCCCTTAGAATTCCTTAACCCCGTAGGTAAATTTTGCGTGCAGGGTGATAGTAGTCCTCGTTGCCCAGCATCCGTTAGTCTCTCGTTGCTCGAGAGATAGTGGAAACTGGAGAAGTTAGCTACGACTTTCTTCAACTCCTCCGTTCCCCCAGCCAGTACACCGACATGGTAGAGAATTTTCCAAGGCTCCATTTATCCTTTCAGTTTCGTAGGCTTATCTTTTGAGAAATTCTCATTCCTCGCCTAATCACGTGCCGTACTGAATCTGGATTTCCGTCCACGAATACGGGGGGAAACTGGAAACGGAAAGCAAAGGAGAGGAAACGAAAGGAAACGAATGGAAAGGAAAGGAAAGGATCAAGGGAGCTGCTACTTCAAAGGATGTAAAACCCCCTCGCGCCATAGAAGAGCAGGCTTAATCATCCTGCACCAATTCCTTCTTCTTTCTCGTAGGTATATAATAAGAGGAGGAATTACAGGGTGGCGGAGAACCGCAATATGGCGTTAAACAGTAAAAAGTCTAAAGGTCCTAATTAGTGAAAGGAGAAAATCGTTCGAGCGAAGTACTAGAACTCTTTTCATCCTCGAACATAGGCGAGTAGTATCTAGGAACTTAAACATTTGGTACAACGGAGATGAAACTCTGCTGAATTGGCTTGGAAAAGGCTACGATGTGACGTCAGTACTGCTTACGAAGGCACTTAATAAATTTCCTCTGGCGTTGATTGATTCCCACCACCTTGCGGAACAGCATTGTGCATAATTCATCGATCACTCTTTTGCCCTGCAGAGTTTCGCATCGCATCGACTCTCCCATCTCTCGGTTCACAATCTCGCAGCACCTAAGTAAGCGCAGCTTCTTTGTTAACATTTACTCTTAGATTTACGTTACTGATCCCTCATATCGGAGATCGAGATATAAGGACGAAAGAGATAATTCGCCGAGCTAATCTCGCAAGGGATAATTACAACGCGGGTACTTTCGTACTTTACTCAGTACATATCTGATAATCGTTTTTCTTAGTATAAAAGTTGCCCTTGTCGTTATTCGGAGGGTATAAAACCGAAGGGAAAATACCTCCCCTGAATAACGGCGAAACGAAGGCATTCTTTATCCGGGATATTGATCAACGTTAGCTGGTCATTATCCCGGGCACGCTAAACGAGCCGAAGGACACGTTAGGCTCGGGTCGAGCCTCGTCACAAGTAATCTTAGTAATCCATGCCAGTTAGAATACTACCGTCGTAAGACTGCTTCCAGAAAACAAGATGCCTTAAGTCACTGTGACTATAATTACGACGACGGAATCAAAAATCAACATTTACTCGCCATATTATTTCAGCTGCTTCACAACGCCGCGTATGAAACAGATTAATTTACACGAGTTGAGAAGAAATATGTCAGAGTACCAGAGGCTTGGAACTCTAAAGAATCATTTCGGGTTTTATGGGTTCCCGATTTTCGACCTGAACCAAAAATTGATGGATTCAAAATGGACCGAAATGGATATCCTCTCTTCTTTTTAAGAAAGGGAGTGATTGGGTGTATCGTTGCCCAATTTTCTCGAAATTTGGGCTTCGGCTTTGGACCGTCTTGAAGCTAATAGCGAGCGTAAGTGCGGGCTGATATCCAAGGGATTCGGCTTTGCCTACCCTTGTCCGGAGTAACGTAGCCCTTGAAGGACCCTTGCGGGCTAAGAGGGTGGAGAGTGAGAAAGAAAATATGAAAAAAGAGGAAAGGAAAGACGTCTCTCTCGGGAGCAGAGGTGTCAATCGTTGGGACTCGCTGCAGAGACCAAACGAGACGGGGCAAAGCTCTTTAGGATCCTTTTTCTCCTCCTGAGAGTCCCGCTCCTTTACACAGTACAATAGATTTTCTATTCTATATAGGGGTAGTAATTCCCCGTCGAGATGGTTACTTCCAAGAATTCGTGTAAACATTTTAGAAATCTGAAGGCAAGTGCGTTTGTTCCCTTTCCGAAGGCAGGGCGCATGGATATATCGAGTGTCGAGGGCGGATTTATACTGAGATCGATATTTCAGAAATGTCATACATAAAAGTCATGAAGTATTCCTCGAAGCTTTGAAAAAACGAGTCTGCTTCTTTTATTTTCATTATTTTCTATTTTTTCGGCATTTCTTCGATCAGAATGTTGAAATTCAGCATTTATTAAAATGCAGCATTGGCAGTGGGGAGGATTCGTTGGTTCAGATCGGCTCGACGCATCTCAGTCCAATTCCTGGAATCCCTTTTCCATCCCGAGTTGATCTCCATAGGATGCCGCGTGTATCGCTATGGGTTTCGATATTAGAATACTTATAGGGGCCTAACCGTACCCCGATGCCTGAAAAACCCGCAGCGCTCAACCGGCGGAATAAGCTATTGATAAAGAATGAAGAAAAGAGAAAAAAGAGAAAAAAAATCGAAAAATAAAAGGAGAAAGAAAAATACTACTCAATCTGGAACCTCGTTACTAGCCCTCGCTTTTCGCTAAAAGTATCCCATACAGAACTACCATTTTCTATTTAAATTCTCTAATCAAGTAAAATTGAAAAAGTCCAAAGTTAGGCTGAAATTTTATCTACGATCTGAAACCTATCAAACGCGAACGGCAGATACTTATGTACCTATTCATATCAAATCTTGAATATCGTTCATTTTCTATAATTTATCACCAGTTTAATAAACTGCTAAAAGGATTCCGAAAATCCGGTCCACGTCCTTTGATTATTAAAACGTTCCTGAGTGCATATTCATATGTAGACCTATATATAGAAGTCGGTCTCAAAAAGCATGAATGAAGTGCGAGCGTAAACGTCAGAGTAGCAAAGTGGGCGCGGTTGAAGTATATTAATAGTCCATCTCTAGTATCTGCGGGGTTTAAGTTGAGTCGCAAAGTGCTGGCATTGCCACTGCCACTGCCAGTGAAATGCTGTCTAAAGTTGTTAGCTTTATTTCTCTTTTACTATACGTAGGGGTATTTTCCCTCATATTTTCGCTCACGTCCGGTCCACGCGTGGTTTGTGGCAACTGAAAATCACCACTTCTCTTCTCTCCTATCCATTTCTGTTCCCTTACGTTCCTCAGCGTATGCCTATGTCTTTAAAGTATACGTAACGTCTCTCGGGCGGAAGTTGACGCAAAAGCGGACATACCGATGCAGGTTACTCTTCTTCAGGTCTTATTGGATTTAACCCGACAACTCGAGTGAATGGACCCAACCTGAAGCCACTTTCTTCCTTTTTCCAACTTGCAGACATGAGCTTTTCTCCGTAAAATCCAAGAGTAAAACAATGCACAGGCCGTTTGTTGCGGTTCATTTCTTTATTTACATGATTCATTCTTGGCCACAGGAAACGTCGCATCCGGCTCTTGTCCGGCTAATTAATAAATGACAAAAACTACGCTTAAGCGAGGTTTATAAGCAGCAATTATTCTTCTCGTTTCCGTTCGTTACCGGAAGTTGAGACTCGTTGTTTAACGGCTAGATAATAATCTGGCAAATAGAAACGTCAAAGAATCATCGACCTTTCTTATAAATTTTCGGTAGTGAAATATCGCTACGAAAAGCTCGAGGAGTTGTTTTGTATCGCATTCAAAATTCGCACGTCTCTAAAGTTGACTCAAATTTAAATGTTTGAATGGGGGTAAAGGAAGCGTTTGCAAATCTAATTTGAACGACCAAAAAGGACGGATGTGTGTCCCGCGTCTCCGGTTGCTTTGGCTCTATGCCAGTGCATTTAATTTCCTCTCTCTTTATATAATATATTTCTGGCCGTTGCATACATATCCTTCGGTAAATTTACACCGCACCACCGCATCGTATATATAAAAGTGATCTATCGTTTCAGAGGCTGATGTAAAGTCGGGCTTTATGCGTTTCTTGTCATTTTTAATTATTACTTAATTTTACACCAGCTTCCTTTACGCCTGTATCATGGCCCCTATACAATCAATTACAGCCCTCGTATTTCATCGTCAAAATCTGAAGTCAAAGGCTATATTTGCGATTAGAAAAAATCTTACTGCAAATTGTTTATCAATGCGATACAAAATTTCGGAAATTTCAAAGCGCAGATTTAAGCTTATGAGTTATTATGGGCACACTGACAGATATAGTACATAGAATACTTTCTGTATACTTGAGATAAAAAACGATGCTGAACGGGGAGCTGATTTGAGGCTTTTAGATCCTTTGAAAAAAATGATCTAAAAATAATATCACCAAAATTACAAGCTCTCACGCCTTACGGAGTTTCTGGGAAGTTTTTTTTAAGGGGTTATAGACACGTGTCATCGAGCCAGAACGGCGTACCATTAGCGTCAAAATGGTGTGAAAATATGAAACAGATGCTTCCGCATTAACCGTATCGCTAACAAAATCCGATCCCCTAGCTTCACCAGCTTTAACGACGTCGTAAATACTCATTTAAGAGCACTATTTAATTAGCCATTCGTGTATAGTTGAAAAATTTCACAAACCTGCAAAAACCTCAAATTTTATTCGCCATTTATTCACACTAATAATTATTATATGAAAATTATTACGACAGGCATAACGCGGGCTTACGATTTCGCGTATAATTTCATTAGGTTATCGAACAGGCAATAAAACTTTTAATTATAGAAAAATTTCATCAAATCATAACTTTTCTCATGTTAAAATAAAAATTTTACATTTCGACTCTGCCGTTCAGCGCTATTTCAATCTATATACTTTCAATTCACAAATAAAGCTGCTATCGGTATAGTTTTACCTCCGGTGTTGTCAGTGCAGGGAGTAGAAATGTCATTCAATACTTTTTTTGCCATTTTTTTCTTGTTTTACCTTTTATCGGTTCGAATTGTCGAATTCACCTGTGAATTCGATCGCATTGACATAACACCTCTATATATAGACGTTTGTTTGCACGCAGAGATATCTTTCGTATAAGGTTGATATTGCTTGATTAAAAAAATAATAAAATCAGGAAGTTAAGCGTATGGAAATTGGCTACTGTAAATTCTGTCTCTTCGATCATCGGCTGGTGTTTTATAACGTTGATTGAATCACTTTTTTTTATCCCCAATTTTTTTTTTTTTTAATTTTTTTCTTCCTTCTTTTATTTCTTCTTTCGCAAACGTTTTGTTATACTCAGGGAAAAATCAATAACTCGAGCAAACAGGGCTGCTCATAATGCATATGACGCGAAGCTGTGGCTTTAATCAGTTTAATATTTTACTTACCGAAATTCAAGTTCTTATACCCATACAAAACGCGGCGATAAACTATATCTTTGAAAATTTCATTCGAACAATGGGGAATAAATTCATTCCGACGAATTTTCATCAACAAAAGATTCTCTCGGGCATATAGTCGCTACGAAAAGTTTGAAGGCTGGATAACTTGGGGGTGAAATTTTCCCTCGAAAGCTCCCTTTCCTACGCAGAATATTATACGATCAAGCAGCTTCTCGCTGCGTGCTATCCGGCGAGGACTTGATCATCTCCCTTAGAACAAGAAATTTGTAGAATTCCAAGACGACGGTTATTAATATCAACATGACATCACGAGAGAGTTAACTGAAGACTTGAAATACCGTCTACGCTCGTTGTATTAGTTCCGAAAAAGAAATCCTCGGAGACAAAATTTCAATGTCTAAACAACACGACTCGTGATATCACACAGTACATTTCTTTCCTCCTATCAAGTCGCTTAAATTTCTTCTCATTTCTTTTTCTTCCTTTTTTTCAAATTGCTAAATTTTCGCATCTCATTTCCGATGGTCGACCTAATAACTGCAGAAAAAGGGGTTTGCCCCGTTCAATTTAATGGGGAAAAGACATGAATGCAGCGAGACATATTCACTAGACTTTTTCACAGTATAAGAGCAAAAGAAATTTGTGCTTTAACGTATCTCCGACACATACCTAGTCACAGACTCGCTCGTTCAATTATTGAACAGTGTACCTTTAACGACGTCAAACATGACGGTGCCCTTTACGAGACCGAACATTGCACCTTCATTTATGAGGGAAGGCAAGGCACTGCGACGCGTCGTGACGCCCTTCTGCACGCTGGTAGCTTACCAAAGGCAAGCCACAGGCTGCAGAGCGCGTTACCGCAGGGTATACCTTGTCAAGTTTAAGCACATCTGGGAGCTTACTGTTCTGTAAACTCATAATTCATACAACCGAGCGCTCTCGCAACACGACCGCGTTCTCTGATGGCCTCAGTGAAAACGGAAAGGAGAAATTCACCAGGTTGAAAAATTCTGCCCGTTCAAAAAGCTGCCCACCTTTTTACACGCCATTTTTTTTTTTTCATTCACTTGTTTTTACCAAAGCCCATGCTTGTACCTACAGAGGTTTTCTCATATCTCGCGATAAAACTGAAAATTAAACCCTTCGAACGATTTAGATGAAATTTGTTCCGCCACTACAATTCCTCATCAGCTCCCGAGCTTTTTGGCCAAATATAACACAATTTGAAACTCACATGTTCCACGGGTGACAGTTTGAATTTTATTGATGCATAGCTCGAGAACTGCAATCGATCGAAAAAATATTTGGAACTGTACTTTCCGTGGATAAAATCAATTCCACGGAATTATAATACCTCCATATCCGGTAATCATGTGCTGAATTTTATGGAGATTTCCGGCCGGGATTCGTGCATGTTATAACTTGTGACGTCGCAGGTATAGGGCAAGAGTACTTATATATATATATACAAAGATTGGTTGCATCTGGATAAGCTTTGACAGAGTGACCCTGTTATCGATCAGCAAAAGCTCTGGAATACTCTGCAGGGGTTTAGGAACTCGAAACGTAAATGGTAGCGTCGGGTTCTGCGAGTATCTCGAGCGTCTCATTCCTCCCAGCTCAAAGTGGTTACAATAATTTATCCTCCCCAACAAGCCATTTTGTTTTATCTCATAAATATACTAAGGACAATCCGCTGCACGCCCATCGAATACGAAACCGTTTTATTGCCACTGATGCCTTAGGATTGGTACGCGTTTTTATCCCCAGCCAGAATGAGGTTTAACGCGGTTAACGGTTAAGGTTAATAAAACAAGAATTCAATCCTTTGCTTGAAATGTGAAATTGTAAATCTCTCCGATTTTTTTTCGAATATTTTCGAGTTTATTCAATTTTTTGAACCGCCTTATTCAACTCCTTTCTCCTCGGTTTGAGGAGGGAAGAATCTACTTGATGCACGACTCCAGTTACTGTGGTAAATTTCTTTTTCTGATTTAATACCATCGCTATGTATACGTCGTCGACAAACTGCGGGGTGCTTTCGCCAGTACTACGTTACTCGCCAAACCAATTGTCCGACTCTTAACGGCCGAGACTACTTCAAGCCTGCAGCAGTGGCTAAACCACCAGCTGCTCCATTTATCCCTCTGTCAGTTCCGCAATTATTTATAACGTGTCCCACGGCCAAGGTGTTGTATGTACATTTACAATTCTTACGGATAAACGACCAACAAATAATACAGAAAATAATGATCATATAATCTTCGAAATATTAATTAGGAATTTATTGAAGCTTCAGATCTTAATTCACATTATTTAGCCATGGGGTTTCCGGGACTAGATTTCAAAGCGATTTCAAACTGTTATTAGATGAATTCGGATAGTTTTTTTGTTCCACAATTTTGCCGTTCGGATTTCCAATTAGGAGTTTGCCGGTGATATCGATGATAGTTAATAATTTACGATCCCACGATGGTTGCAGAGCGGAGCATTATAATTATACTTGTAAATTTGTTTCACATAGCGCGTATTCCTGGCATAAATTATTCACGTTTAATGGAGATTCCTGTAATCATCATCACAGAGTAGAAATGATATTGAGGTACAGAGTGACGCTTCGCGTACATATTATCGCGTTTCAATAATATCGAGTAATTACACGCAACGGGTTACTCGATATCGAACATCGAACATATTTACACAATCATTATCAACATGTCTACGTCACTTTCATCATTGCCGAGCTAATAATTATTCGGGATCTCAAAGTCAGTTCATATTACGCAATGTACATGGTAATACAATATATACAGAGACCGCGGGGATATTATTCATATTTACTCAGGTACAACTCTGTAGTAGACAATACTTGCAAATATGTATGAGAAGGTAGCGGTTACCTACCTAGTTAATTATAAACCCTTAGTATAAGGCATCTGGCAAGAATTATTGTTAACCGTAAAAAAAAAAAAAGAAATCATCAACCATATCACTCGCAAAAAAGAGAAGCGTGATTTTCCGCTCCTTCTTTTCTATTTTCCTCAACTCAAATCTCAGTACGTTTGACGTAATTTATTTTTGTTTTTTACCCCTCGTACTCATTCCACTCGGTATTCAGCATCTCCTGTTTTTCTTCACTCTCTCGACTGATTATTCTTCTGGGAACAGGCGGCTCTTGTTCAATTTATTATCTCGCTATTTTTCCTGTTTCCCGTATATGAAAACAAATTTCGCACATTCGCCAGAGTGTGCAGTGCAGTGGTACTCGAATGGGGCTGCAACTGTTTCGCTTTTAGCGTAAAGTATTTATACAGTGGCTGCAGGATGGCCGCGTTCTAAATTCTCTGGATTATTAATCTCCAAATGAAAACAATTTAATGGACAATATTTCAGATTAATAAGTTGGAACTGTCTTTCAACTTTTTCAATTCAATTCCGTCTGATATTTTATTTACTTCGCCAGTTTGGATTTTGAGTAACACACTCGGTACCTTCATACCATCACTATAAGGTCACTCAGGGCAACTCAATTCCAATCATACGCGATAGTTGGTAAAGTTTCATTTCGATCACTCAATAACAAGATATTGCGTCCTGAAGTACAGCAGCCCGTGAAGACCGAATTTCGTCCCATAATCCGGTCGCTCCTGTACTTCAGGACACAATATCTCGTTATTAAGGATACTGGAAAGGTAAAAATTGACATTTTCCTGGAGAAAATTTGATTTTACTCAAAATTTACTTATCTCTGATTTTCATTATGCAGACCTTAGGGAAGTTCAGACGCATACCCGGACTCGGTGATCTGTATCCGCGCCGTGGATGTATGGGAATGGTTGATTTCCGCATTCTCGACGTGCAGAAAACGCCTCGAAGGAAATGAAAATAAAAAATATATATCTATACGTATTTAAAAATATAAAAAATAATGATGAAAACTGTCGTGCCTTGTACGAATCAGAACGGCTTTCGTAAGGTGAACGCACAATCGCTCGTTAGTGGAAAAATGGAGACGTGATTTATGTCGCGGAGAGGGTTTTTCTATACTAAAGTACAACTCCTCACTGCTGAGCTTGCGAACGGTCTGAAAAATATCGATATCCTATAAGGTTATCGAATCGTTGGAGAACCTCGTCAAGTGGAGATCGCAATAAGACCGTAGACTTTAATACGACCACTTTGACATTTTTTTATGGATTATATGTGCATACATATATGTATATCCAGCTGCATTGCATCAAGTAAATTCGAAGGTGTAAGCTTCGGACGACCTTCAGCTTCTGAAGGATTCTTTTTCCTGCATGGATTCTCTCATTTCGCATGTGAAGCAAAAATCCTCAGGATTCAGAGAAATGCGGTAGTTTCTATTCCGCGACAACTTATATCTTCACCGTAAAACATTGCGACGATGAAAAAAGTTATTTCTCTTTCTTCTCTTTCCAAAGTTCGAGCAAACCATCTCTATTGAACGTAAATCTAAAAAGAAATATAATAAACATGTATTTCCTTCATTTTCGCCCCTGTTCAATGAAAAGTTAATTTTCAATTGAATTCAGTTGCTTTCTATCCCCCTATGCTGAATGCTTAATTAAAATTATAACCGATGATCAATTCCCGGAATAGATTATTTCCAACGTTTGAATGAACGCATTTTATTTGCCTGCAGCCTAGTTCTGCATGGGTTAGATAGTTCGAAAGCGAACACTTCCGGTTCGACGATTTCAACGGGAAAGGATGTTCTTGCACGGAAGGAATGAACTGAAACTCTTCACAGTTACCCACATTTCAATGCTTTACGTTTCTCTGCAGAAAACCCATTCGAGCTTTTCAATTCGAATCAGTTTTCCGTGCGATATACGTACCTGTGTACAGACTATCACCTGTGCTCGTTTGCTCGAAACCTGATGACTCGTTCAATTTTTTTTTTACCCACAATTCCCACAGATTAGTGATAACTGATAACTTTTAAACGAAAATTTTTCGCTCAGGTCGGCCAATGAATCACGAAGAAAATTCAATACTCAAATTACTAATAATCGCGGTAGGTTCAGCGCTGCGTGAATTATATTCCCAATAGATTAAGACCTAGTTAATAATCTGAAATTGCAAAGTTTCATCCAGCTAAGCAGCGTGGGATTTGTTGTTAACGATATTGACTGAGCAGGGACGTAACGAGTTTCTTTATTCTTATTGATATTTCGAGCAATTTTATCGGCGCAATGCCACCAGTGATTAAATACAACGAGAGGGATTAGGTGGTACTTTGCTGCATCGATGTTAAAAAACGCAGCCCTTCTTCGATGATTGCACTCGTTGCTCTAATTTCCATGAAAGAAGGCCTATTCCGTACGAAATAGTGATTGGAGTGGCAGTAGGTACCGCGACTACGACACAATCGTCATCGCCAGTCACTCACAATACAACTATGTCGAGGTAGAGGAAGGAAGAATCTGTTCGGGAAATGGCCGTATGCAGTGAAGATGACAAGATGGGTTCCGCTCCGTTGTTGATCCGTCGCGTTGTGCGGAAATAGGTTGTTGGCTATAAAATGCGGAAGGACGATATTCCGCTCTTATGAAAAATCGAGAATTCTGTTGGATTTAGGTCAACGTACGTCATATTTCGTGAGTAATTTTCGTAATTTTGTCTGCCTTATTTCAAGTCATCGACTCATACACAGCCATTCGAATGTTCATAATTCTGTGAAATCTCGGCTCGTATGACTTCGACAAGTTGCATAATCGAAGTTAATTCAAGGCATAATATCGCGCAGCTTTGCCACCACGTATCTGGTGCAATCAGCCGATACCACTGCTGGTGCAGCGCACTGCTATTTTCAATAATGGGTTGGATCGCTTATACCAACTCGTTGCCAGACCTCCACAGCACGGTTTCCATTACGATATTAAAAGTACCACTTCTTTCATTTCAATCAGAATTTTTTACATACCGACTATTTAAACCCCGCGGTAAATGACTTTCGAACGACCCTATTCCTTTGTTTTTACACGCCCTATACCCTTCGAGAATGTCGGTTATAAAATATGATTAATTTCATCAAAACGTAGATATCCAATAAATGAAATTACTTTCCAACATTCCGCTAAAAGAACTAAATAACTTATCCGTTTCTATTTCACAGTACCTTGAAAAATGATCCAATTTTAACTATGGACATAAAAAATTAACAATCGTATCAATTCATTCTCAAATCTTTATCTTTGCCCGTAATGGCCATCGCAAGAGCTCGACATCTGTTTGAGCTGTTGGAGTATCTCCTGCATCCAGGATGGTGGTTTCTCGCCTCTCTCTGCCCTTCTCTCTCTTCCTTTCTCTCGTCGACGCAACGTCGTCATATCCTCCCAGTTTCCCATAAGTTCTATGCCACCGTTTACCCATGTTAGTTCTGTTCGCGTACCTCTCTGCGCCCTTTACCATCCACTTTAAGCAATTATATCTAATTACCGCTGAGCAAGTCTCATTAATATATCTACCTCCCTCGCACACCATCCCTGCCCACCTTGGTACCGGAACACCGTCGTCGCATCCTGATCTTAACCTAACCCAACCTGAGTTTACCTAACCCCAACCCTTGCACAGCTTTGCTAAAGTAAACCTCCAATTCTAACCAGAGAGCAAGAAGCCACGGTGTAGGACCATTCCTTTTGCATAGTTTCCGGTGCAGATACTGGCATGTTATCCTTACCTACGACAGTCGTCATATCGAATCCAAATGTTAGTGGTAAAACGAGGTTTATTCGTGGTTTCTTAGATACATCACAATTTAAGGGTGCAGGAATTATTCTCAACATTCTGGTTCATTATGTGTCAATTTAAGGATACAGTAAAGTTGATTAAATACATGTCAACGTGGTGTGCAGAAAGACTGAGAAACACAGAAGAAGGAGAAAGAAAATCTTACATCGGCTATTTATGACTAGTAATTGAGCTGTAGCTTTAATATCTTCATTGAGTAAAATTTTCATTAACGTTTACTCGTTCGTTTCCGTTTGATCAGTTATCGCTGACATTTAGGGTGAAAATAATGAACGTAAATTGATCGGAATAATGCGCGATGGATATACAGTAGAAATGAAACAATGTTTTGTGTCGTCATTGTTCGGGGGACTAGGCGAATTCGCTTTGTTTAAAATTCGAGGGAATAAGAGGGACGAGTTATCATTGAATTGGTATAAACGAATGGAAATTTGACGAGACGAAAATCCGCGTTATGACTAATCAAATGCTCACGCACGATAAACTGAGGGATTTCTTGAACACGATTCACGTTTAACTTAGACCCACGAACCCTCAAAGGGATCAAAACCGTATGTTTAAACGATCGGTACTAAGTACCACTAGAATTTTCACAACCCACTCTCCCCATTTCATTCGCTGACCGCTGTCCCATTGCGATGGTTAGGTATTCAATTTAGTCCTGAGAACTGTGTGAGGATTATTAAGGACGTCAGCACGGAGACGAGGCTCTGTGAACAAAAGTAAAACACCATTCATTCATTTTCTATTACACCATAAAGCGTATATATCTTCTATAAATTATCTTACGGGCTTTTTGAAGTGAGTTTAATCGACGCTTTTGGCTTATCAGAGTCTTTCAAAGCACTGAGTAGCGTCGATGTTCAGAAGTTCTCGTTAAAACCTGACGCCTTTATAAATATGAAAACGCTTTGAGAATTAAGTTCCGGGGAATATACCCACCCAGCAAAACTATCCCACTATGCATATATACTTATATTTGTTTAATTAAAGAGCAACGCGGTAAGCGAGTATATTATACATACAGCATACGTGTGGGTATGTATGTACTATAGTCACATGCGTATAATTGTACGCCTGCGGTATTGTTGAATTTCACCATTTGGTGTGAACAAATTTTAACGAGATCTGTGAGTAAATCTGCTTTTAGAGAGATGATAGGTTTACCGAAAAGAACCGAGCCATGTCGATGCGAGTATTGAAGCCAGCTTTGAACTCGATTGGTGAAAGTTCCACCTGAGTTAAAAACAACTCGACCTGGGGGTTCGGGAATAAAAATAATTAGACTTTGTCAGTTTTGAGGGATGATATTGTGAATTTAATTAATTAGGCTTACTCCGGGGAAGGAATTTCCTTCCTTCTTTTTTTTTTTTTCATAAGCGAAAATTTAATTATGTCTCAGCGTATTTAACTTAGGTTCTTCAGTAAAAATTTGTACAGTTTTTGGAATTTTTGTTCATTTCATGGGAATGGCAAAACTTACTTCCTCTACCAATTTCGGGGAGTAACGTCCTCGAGGTAGTGCCAAAATATTCTTACGAATTTTATCACTCTGAAAAAGATCGAATAAACTAGTAAATCAATCGGAAACGATATTCTATGAGTGGTCGATGGATAAGCGGGAGAAAAAGAAGAAAAATGCAGCAAACTCTTTGTCTGGTTCCCATGCGGGTCGTTATTACAAAACTTAGTTCTCCAAGACTTATTAAAATTCCTTAGAAACGGCTGCAGTCCCGAAGGACGCTCTGGCACCTAAACCTACTACAGTTCCTTCGCAAATTCTTTTTCACATTGAATCGATTTTCGTCGTTATCATTTCCGGATTTTCACATCCCGACAGAGCTTACCCGACAGCAATAGATTCTCCCACTTTTCTCTCCTCTCCTCTCTTCAGAGCGGCTCAAAATGTTTTCCTTTCGTAAATAACAGCATCTAACCGCAATGGAAATTGATAGAGGCTACATGCAACCTGGTACTATGCTGCTGGGTATCGACAAGCAAGATAACTTATAGAGGATAATGTAGGTCACACAGTGCTTAGAAAAGCACTGATCTACTACCAACCCGTCGTCAAAATATCGGCAAAAGCACATTGATGCTTGTATGCAATTTACTTCCATGCCACGACGCTGTCGTTGAAATCTCAGACAGTTTTCTTTGGCTGTTCGAATCCCCAAATAATAAAAATCATCCGTCGTTTTCGTTGTGATAATTGAACCGTGGGGTGAGCGGAAAACTTTTCTAAAGACACTTGTTTCTCTTGCAAGAATAAGAATGGGAAATTTCAAGTGTTTTATGGAATATGAAATTGAAATTAAATCTAATGTTAAGAATATAATAATATAACTCTCACAATCAGTCGAAAAGGCTTTGTAGGGAAATTCCGGTGAACAATTAATAACCTCGAGACTTACATTAGGAAAATCTTTGAAATGACTTTTCATTTTTTTTTTCTTACAATAAATAAAATAATTGCTCTCTTAATTCTTACCTCGAGTATCACGCTCTGCCCAATCTTGCATACGTTCAAAAATCGAATCAATTGATAGGCGAGCAACAAGACTATATTCCAAACATGTTCGTGGCTGATTTCATCAGATGTAAAAGTTAGCTTCACATGACGTACAAGCAGATACAGATTCAAGGGACAGTTGACTCTGACGTATAGCCCGGTGATGGCCATTCTGGTATTGAAGATTGTGCTTAGGTCAGCTGCAAGACGAGCCACCCTCGAGTGCTGTTTCGTTAACTCTCTCATTTCACACCTTTTCCTGGGACCCTCGACCTTTCCCAGATGTGGACTCCGGGCCTTTGAGCCAACCGTGATACGGGTAGATTTCATATCACGTAACTTTGTCTGTGAAGATAGCCCTCGCAAAGGTGAAAAGATTTTATACTTTCATTTTTCTTTTTAGTTTTTTTGTAAGGATGAAGATCCATCAGACTGCAGAAGTTTTAGATAAAATAAAAAATTGAAATAAAAGAAAAGACATTTAGAACAAGAGGCGAGTGTTTCCTGTGTACCGTCAAAGGGCGGACAATTCCGTAAATCAACAAGTAGAAAGACGTGACTACCTCACGAATAAGGGAATTGGGGAGTTAAACGGGAAGAGGGATATAAACACGGCGGGGCTTAATTTAAAAAAAAAAAAAAAAGAAAAAGTATCCTGCCCAGCAGTCTAAGGTGGACGAAGAAGAAATGTTGGCAACGTTTAGCGAGTATTACAAACCTTTGGGGGCGATATTTTACCGGAAAGACGAAGGCGGCGGTGGGGGCGTAGGGGGTTGAAAAGGTGGAGAGGGGCCGGCTTCGACTCTGTAGCAAATTGATTTCGTGCTGGCTGTTTCTCTTCTTCGATGGCTTTGAAGGCTCCTGAGACTCCTGAGACTCCTGGGTCTCCGCGGGAGTCAAGAAAGGGATCGAAGACTCCGGCGTCTCGACGATTCCTAATTTCTTCTCGAGGGGGCAACAGTTGGCAATTTAATCCTCCCATTGAATCTGAATATTGCTCGTAGGCTGCAAGACTTGTACCCTGATTGGGGCTGCTCTTGTTTAACTGGAAATTAATTAAACGCGACCGGATATTGATCGGGAGAGACGGTATAATCTCTTGATATTGGAAAAAGGGGTGCAGGTAATTCTCGCCGAGGTGACAATCGTCCAGATAGTGATCTCCGACTTCTACGGCAAACTCCTCGATCCGCTGATTAATATCTATCAGTGCCGTTTCCACGATTGACGCCAGAACCGCAAACTGTCCCTAGAACAATGCCAACCGAAGCCAAGTCGTTATCGGCTTCTTTAATCCTTTGTTCACCGACCCTCTACTTCCTCTCGCAATTTTCATTTCACAGGAGCTACAAATTGACTGTAAACTAAGTCTCCGTCTCCCTTTCTTCCACCCGATTCAAATTTGCGGTTCGAGTTTATTTCCACAAAACTCAACGTTAACAAACTCTAACATTCAACTCAACAATTTCTAATGAATTCACAAGAGAATTCACTTTTGGCGAGAATCAAGTTCCACCCAAATTCAACTTGGACTTGAACAAATGGCAAATCGATGATACTACCGATTACGTATTCATCTGTGAAGCTTGTAATGGAAAAATGCGTAAAGAATCCTTCTACTTGTGTCAATAATTTTCAACTGATTCAAAAGAATGAAGACAGTCGTTCGGGCAACGTGTACTTCGTACTGTTATCGCCGAACCTGCAGGCTGAGAATTGTTTGGATTTAATTTGGGGAATTTTTCATCAAGAACTTTGAACTTGTATTTGAATCCCGTTCAACCGAAAATTTCCGAAACAGTAATAAAATTGTACCTAATGGAAATTGGCAGGTAATTTATTCACAAAGGCCTAACGAAATAGCAGTGAAAATTTCTACCACTGAACGACGTAGGGGGTGACAATGATTTTGTACCCTGCTGACACATTGCAAGACTTGATTGGCTTTTAACTGTCCACCAAAAGATTTGGGAATAAAATATCGTCAGGCCAGCAATAATGTTCGTATAACGTGGAGCCCCAGGTTTCAATAAATTCACGACGATTCGATAAATAATCGACCTAGGAAGTTCGCATTTCCAGTTCGATTCGCTCTGCTAGCCCATTGTTCGTTGTCGAACAAAAACTTGACGTTGCATTCGAATTATTACAAAAAAAAAAGAGGGTTGAACCTGTGGCCAAATATAATTCAATCTCCGATACGTATTTATCGCTTTGAAAACTTGTAAATTGAAAATCAATCACTTTTGGAAAATGAAATAATACCGATGAAGAACGGTAAATTTCTGTTCCCACTTACCTCCGTACCAATGACTATCACTTGTTCCCACAAATTTAAACATTTGGAAAGTGTAATATTTATTGAGTCGGTACACTTGATGAAATCCGTCGATAATATCCAAGTTAATCTCAGAATCAATAGTACCGGATAAAAGAACGCCTGGTAGAAATCTTTCCAAGATAAAATCGGCCGACGTTGATGAGTTTTGAAAATTAATTTCGCCTGTGTCATGATTTTTGCCAAGAAATTTCTGTTCCTCCAAAATCCGAGAGCCATCACCAGATAATAAACAGTGACAGTCACTCGTTTGATTACTATTATAACCTCACTATCCGTCTGGCTAGCGCTTATTAAGAGAGGCTTCTGGAAAAAAGTACAATTATACATTGATGAAAATTTGACTCGTCGAAATTTTTATTAATTGTTCTCCGGTAATGCAAAAATTATATTATCGTCTGCAGGTTACCTTTTGTAATACGATGGAGGAAAATGAGTCTCCGGACATAGCGCAGGATAGAAAGAAAATGATGAGTCCAAAAATATGAATGGTGTTCGCTGTGTAGAGGACATAGGATGATAAAGAGATCTTTGTCGTGGAAGGATATACGAGACACCCACATAGTCTGTATATTAAAGAGATACTCTTAATCAGAAGTTGGCTCATTGTCGAGTCGCTTCCGTTAAGCTGCGGTAAAAGGGATATTACGTTTAGACTTGCGAAGGCGTGAGAAGCAGCTTGTAAAAGGGATTGAAACCCTGCCAGGATAGGTACGCTGTATAGTATAGGTAGGTAGATATAAGGTACGTGGATTTCTGAAAAGCTGTTCAAATGAAGCTAAAAAGCAAAAGGAAAGAGAAGCTTATTTCGAAATACTATACGTACTTGTAATACGTGTTTCTAACTTTCCTTATTCCGACTCTTCTTCTCTTCCCTATCGCGGAGAAGACTGAGAGCCTCGGAAGTTTAACTGCAACAGATATCGCGGAATGAAATGAACAAGATTTCCGAATTCTAAGATTTACTTTCATTTTTTTTCTCTCAAAACTAATTCCCGTTATGTATAAGAGTTTTCGAACTAATAATCTCCGCAATTTTCTCACTACATTTCGAATGAATTATTCAGACAAATCCGAGAACTGATATCTCACGCGGCTTAAATCTCGTGCAGATTTCATAACACCTGAAAAGTGAAAATCCACTGCCAATCTCTCCGCTATTGCGGTTCCCATACATTTCATTCGACTCTGGTGTTTATTAATTAATAGAAGCACCAGCCCTTGCAATGAGAGATGGATACCTGTTCAACGCCAGACTCTGAAATCTCCGAGGAACAAAACCGCAACGCTGATGGATCCGCTCGCTTTGAGTAGACTCAGGTCTGTAAGCTTGGCGAGCGAGTTACTACCAGCCAGCGCAATGTGGATATAGACAGGTATAACCGCGCACCAGTTCTTGTCAAATTTATTTTCTACCCTGAAATATATTCCGCCCAGATTTCTACATTTAATCAGAATGGCCTAGGCGCGGCGAAATATTTATTCAAAAAATACGAACAAAACGACGAGACGTACGACTGTATAAAAAAAATTCGATAATAATATTTTGGGGATTTTTTTTTTTTTTTCGACTCGGTATTTTCAGCCGCGTCAAATTAACAGAGCGTGTTGTAATTGCGAACTTGAAATTAAACCCATTCTCACGAGTGGTTGAACTTTAATGTATATATCTGTAATTTAATGGAGCTTGCAAGAGTCGGCCAGATAACAAATAAGTTTATAGGAATTGTTGTCTACAGATATCGGCCATCGAGTTAATCAAAAGCTGAACTGTAGCCGCTGCTACGCAGCTGTGTAAATGAATTTTTAAACGAGTTAAAAAACGAGAAATAACACAAACTTACTTTGAAACAGGACCACGTTGAATTTAGATAGCGACTGACTGAGGCGAAGGAAAGTACCCCACATACCTCGGTTAGGAAGTGGAGTAATTTCGAGGGTAATTCAAGCCGGTAACTTGTCTCTTTTATTATGACAAGCGCTGTTACTTATTCATCGTAAATTGTTATTATTGCAAGTACGTAAGTATCACAGCTCATGAACACGATAATGCGAGATCGTGATGTATCGGAAGAAAATTGCTAGTTATTTCCTATACAGGAGTTAGACGTGGGTAATTTTGCGAAGAAATTGACTGTGAGGAAACGGGACCACCTACGCGAAGACGCGCTTCGAAAAATACCCATAATATATTATTTGAAGGACTGCGCGGTAATCCATAAATCGAACGCTCCCATTACATGATATCATCGTTCAGCAAGCTGTTATAATAAATACCAACTTTACTTAGGTCATTTATTCGATAGAATAATGCTATTAACTACAACACGCGTTTTGTTAGTTAAATAGCTCTATTTGCTCACGTTGTTATTGCGGCTTTTCGTATCCACGGATTTATTAAAACCAGACCATAACAGGGGATCCAATAACAGTCATTTTCGAGCAGTGATAAAATAAAATATCATTAAATTTCTAACAAAAAATGAACACACGGAGAATTTTGAAATTCAAATGGATTCAAGTACGTGAAGTTTTGCACTCAACGGGCTTGTCGAGAGAGCTAATAAGGGTATGTACCCATATCCACTAGAGAAATACCATGCCGGTATTAAAGGTTGAAGAAGTTTTTTAGATTCATTGTAATTGGAGAGACGATTTGCCGATATCGTCTTATTTAGAATAAACTTTATATCCTCTGTATCTGCAGCTTGTAGCAATGGTTTACCTACTCGAAATTGTTTCTTTTTTTTCAATCCTCGATCACAAGATTCGCGTACTTTACCCTCGTAGCTTGCAGACCGCGATATCAGCCTTTGGACTTGCTCTTCAAAAGTTCCGTAATAAACTTAGAGAGTTTTTGCATAGTTGTGAAAATATGGAAAAATATTCCACCAAGTATTCCCAACGAATGCGAATGCGAATGTGCAGTTGCGACCGCACACTGGTGAATGGATTATATCCGGTTCCTCTTTTCCCCATTCCTCATGGCAACACATCCCCTTCTAGTTTCTGGTACCTACGTATGCGACGTTTTCTGTGTACACCCGTGCTACGTATATTGCGAAAATATAGACGCAGAGTTTCTCTAGTATATGGGTAACGGGCCGCAACCTCAAAGAAGTGAAACTATTTCAAGTCAAAGTTGAAATTCCGATGAACCGCCGATAGAATTCTCGAGTTTTCGGACCGCCCGCGCCCGGCCCTCGTATACAGGACGAACGTCTGGCGGATGGCTTATACATATATGAAGATTTTCACCCTGTCTAGTATCTCGAGGGAGTCTGATCTCCGGATTGCCGACATTCGATTTGGATAATTTGAATGTTTATGCGCGAACTTTTCGCCACTCTGGCTGTCTGGCTTTTACTCTGCCTCCACTTTTTGTCGACACGATCCTGACCCGAACCGATATATCCACCCTGTCCGAAACGGCGCGCTACAATCTTTCATTTTTACTTTAATATTACTTCAGCCCAGATCTCATCGCCAGCTTACCTCGCCTCTGATCCCTCACATATCTAGCTTTATATTCGCATTCACAGACAGGCAGACACAAGCTTATTCAATGTTTGATTCTATCCGCGAATTAGAGGTACATATTTTTATTAACTGCAATGAATAACCCGGTCTTATATGATGATTGCGATAACTGACAGTGAAATACGATGCTATTTCTACCAAAGCGTTTTACCACTTATTTTTCATTTTCATTTTTTGTTACATACGTATTCATATACATATATGTATACGTGTCGAGAGGTTTTATTCGAACTAGGCACTGATCAAATTCAGGGGAAGTTTTGTTGGGTTTCAGATTCGGTTTTTTCTCAAACTTTTTTCGCGTTCTCTTTCTTTTCCTTTGCTTCTTTCACCAATGAAAAATGATAGCTAAGAACTCTCTCTCTATCTCTCTTTCTCTCTCTAACTCGCGGCAGCTCTAATAAAATGTTCAGAAATTAACTAGTTTGCACTTTAGTCGCGCGATACGATAATCCGACACCAACAGGTGCGAGGCAAACCAGCTGGCATATATTAATTAGTAAAGACCTCCGTACCACGGTACCTATATACCTACCTACCTCTGCAATTAGAGCTACAAAGTTGGAATGTAACTGCTTGGTTAATGTATTTGTAGCTACCATTTCGCAAATTACGATCCAGAAAGCTCTCTCCCTCTCTTTCTCTCTCCCTTTCTTTCTTTCTCTGTCTCCCTTTCTCCCTCTCTCAATAACCAACCGATTTATAGACATATATTTATATCTGACCATTATTCCTTTGTCCAGCAACGTTATTAGCCATTATTTACAAGCTGTTATAATTGAGAATAAGAAAAACCTTTTCTTACTTCTTTTTTTCTATTTTGTGAAAGTCTGCCACCCTTTCGTTTCATTTTCTTCATTTTGTCTTTCGTAACTATGATTTCAAATTGTTGGAAATTATTTCATTTACGACTAACGCCGGGGATCCACTTCCATATTTCTCGAGTTCGTGCTTTATAATAAGCTCCAGTGATTTTCCGTTGTTAACGTTCATACGAAGTGGTATAAATTTGCGGCATATATCCCATTGTCGCAGTGAGCTACAAAATGAGCTGGTATATACGTTCGAAGCGTAGAGAACAAATTAATTTTCAGTTTTACCTACCACACGTGGCCAGGGGCAGCAAGGTGCACCTGCATACCTAATGAGGAGTCAAACTTTTCCTCAAATTCTCATATTCTGTTAGCTGTACGTAATTTCCGACCGCAAATAATAGAAACTCTATTCCAGTATCAAGGGGACCATTACAGCGACTTTGGAAAAATTAACATAGTCCAAAATTAAAAAAGTAAATTTCACATAAAAATCAAGAAATTTCCAAATCACATGTCGCAAGGTTTTTGGATTTTAGACGATGTTACATTTTCGAAAGTCGCTTTACTGCTTCTCTTAACTGATATTAGGCTTTCCTTTTTTTTTTCTTCTCTCGTATACGTGTAGCTAAGTTTCTTTTTTCCATTTTTAAAAATTCAGGGGATGAATAATGTAATTTTACATATCTTCCTCGTTTCGAAAAGGGGGAAAAATAATTCCGTTACAAAGGACAACCTACGTTAAGTTTTATATTTTTCCTTGAAATTTGGCAAGCCCTTTTTTTCTACGGCCACAACTCAGTCCGAGTGACTTTGGTACCGTTACCAGTGCCAGGTGGAAGATAAAATGGCGTAGTTTTTCGTTTCCGTATTCCATAGGGGTAGCGGGTTTTTCACCCGCGGGTACCGCGAACCATTCGCACGATTCGTGGCTTTCCGGAAAGCCGACTGGAATAAAGTGGCTCTGGTGGTCATGTAATCACTGCTACCCTGCCACTATAGCTGTCGAAGAGCCTAGGAAACTGTTTTCTCTCTTCTCACTATTATCTCTCTTCTATTCTGTTTATTTTCCTTACTTTTTCTTA
This sequence comes from Rhogogaster chlorosoma, assembly GCA_944452935.1. Lineage (NCBI taxonomy): Eukaryota > Metazoa > Arthropoda > Insecta > Hymenoptera > Tenthredinidae > Rhogogaster > Rhogogaster chlorosoma. The sequence continues at coordinate 22,928,452 of OX101800.1, read as the reverse complement.
TTTCCATCGAATTTCCCCGCCGCAAATGTAACGACGAGGGGTTGCGATCGGGGAAAGATGCTTCGGCGATTTAGATACGCGAATAGTTTCGCAGTCGATCTACATGTTCCCCTCGAAAGAAAAGCGAATAGAAAATTGACGGAGAGGAGAATAAAAACGGATAAATAAATAAGAAGCAAAAGTATCAGCCGTACGAAAAAGAAGACAGCCTCGGTTGCCTTTTTAAAATATAATGTCGAGGGATGCGATATGCGATGCCATACCGTACGCTTCGCTCCGGGGTTGCGGCCGTTTTGCTTTGTTAGGGGAAAAATATTGCGGACTAGTTCGGAGGCACGTGGATACATTGAAAAAACGGAAACGTCGCTGACCAAGACGATTTTTACGTTGGTCGACGTAGCTTTGGACGTTGTTTTTATTGCCGTTATACCGCATAGCTGTTATTATTATACAACGGTACTGCCATTAATCGAACGACAAGGTTATCCAATCGGGCGAGGGCTGTTTTCACAAAGTTTTAGGTATATACTTATAGCCAGTAAGAAAGGATGGTGAGAGTGTGCGATGGTGTTTTATGGGGCGCTGGTAACACCTGTGAGGGAAAAAGAAGAGATACGAGAGAGGAAAAAAACGGAATTCTTAGACCAGCACAACGTGAGTAATTAAAACTTATCGCCAGATTTTTTACGTCCATTACTGTAATTACGAAAGTTATACGAACGAAAACGCGGCTAGACTTTCAGCAGACCTGATGGAAGGGAGTAAAAAATATCAAACAGCCTTGATTTCTATGATACCTAGTATTATTTTTATGAACGAATACGCCAGGCGATATCAAACGCCCGTTGCTGCTTGCGATAAGGAAACGAGATATGGAGGGAGAGTGGATTCGCCGTTTTTTAACCGTCTCAACAAGTTAGCAGATTCTGAACAGTTTCCCCTGAGCAGCTGCGCGTACATCAATGTGTTTCAATTTTGGGTTCGAGTTTCCGATAAACGAAAAATCAAGACGCCTTCAAACCGCGATTCTCAGTTAGTTCCATTCAGTGATGAAAATTTAAATATCGATTTTCAATCTCACTTCGTTCGCACTATATCAATATTCAATAATTTGGAGAAATTTCATGGGAAAAGTAATTTCCCTCGATGCATATATCGACGTTTATTTGTACTGGAAAACTTCGGCATGTTATTAAACATCTTTATTATGTTATTACTCCAAAACTCTAGCTTTGGCGACAAGTTGAGTTCGGACCAGACGAGGGTCGAATTAAATTGCACCCTTCGCTCCTAGCTGACAGTCCTTCAGCTCAAAGGGGTTGAACTACCGTCCGGCTCTAGAACGCGCGCTTCGATAGCGTGTAAACTTTGGTTCAAATCGGTCTGGTACTGGCGTATTCCCGCGGGCAGCCAGTATCTAATCGGGAAGGGGAATTCCTGGCACGTTCACCTAAAGGGAAGAGCTTTGCGGTAAACTGTGCGGAAATCCACATTCAATAACATTCCCCCTCTCTCTTTCTCCTTCGTCCTTTTCTTGGCCAAAATCTCACAGCATATGTGAATTTCGCGGAATCATAAGGAGAAAATCAGATACAAGAGAATTCTTTCAAATTTTCCTTTCCTTTTCTTCTTTTCTTCTTCTTTTTTTTTTTCTTTCAATTCTTTTTGAACGTATGACAAAGTTGAGAATTTTTTCTTCTTTTCATCATCCTTTGAATGCGCGTAGGAATAATAAATCGAGTCATATGTCACAGAATTAATAACTCCTCGACGCATTGTGAAGCTTTTGTTTTTCATTTCATTTCATTTTTTTTTTTTTTTTTTTTTTTCAAAAAGCTACATTAGAGCCGGATGAAAAGTGATTGTAGTTAATTTTAATGCGTTTAAATATGAAATAATTATGTGGGGTCGGAATGTACGGAATTCACTAAGTTTCCAGGGCGAAAGTATGACCGAAATTATCATACTAATACCCGAGGATTAATATTCACTGACAAATCTCCTCTCCAGGGCTCGAGAAATTCATTTGAAAAATCTCCTAGGCCTGGAAATTACTTAATTTTCATTGATTGTCACGATTACGATTATTATTTCGTATTATTTTCACCCTAAAATCCCTTGGATCTTCTCCAAACAAATTTCTGTCCAACGATATTGCGCGGATTCTATGCCACTCAATCCTGCAGGACCGATACTTAAAAGTGTAATTTGGAGCTTCATTTATTTCAACGACTTGTGGCACTCGATGATTCTTTCAAATTTACTACGACGCCACATGGTTTTAAGTATCGTCGATTCATTACGCGCGTCAGAAACTAAATTTCGCGCATAACTATGTACAATTTGAATTAAATTTGCTTACTGTAATACAGTCAGTCTGATTTATTGCAAGAATCATTTATAAATTTTGAATTGAAATTTATTTCATATTTTCTTATATATACATTGGTAAAATGTTTATAATTTTTTTGATCCAATTCCATGATACTCGGACGATATACGTAGTACATATGTATACATCGCGGTTGCGGTAATGATCCTTAGCTATGGATAAACTACCCAATTACCGGGAGTGTATTAAGGCAGAGATTCCCGCATCTCTCGTTAGTTGATGAGGAATTTTTTTGTTTTTTTTTTTTGGTAAATTTCCTCAACATAGGAACTAGAATATCTAGAGTCTTGTTCTTTGATTCGTTCATAGCTGCAGGCTAACGCGTAGCTGAAATGCCAGTCCAGTATTGATACTGGAGATCCTCGGAATGTTTGAAACTCGAATTCGCTAATCAAACGGATTCGCGCATTCCAATATCATGGGAATTTATTCACACGGATAAATTCGTGTTCCCTTTAGACTATCTGCGATTGAAGACGTCGGCTCGACGAGGTCTAGCATCACACATCAAGTAGCTTGCATATACGTATGTATATCGCGTAATTATTATTCGCATTAAAACGTGATCAAACGGTTCAACAATTTCCTCATTAAAATTCTTAGATGATACTCGATATTAATATTGCTTCGATGAAAATTCTCATGAAAAATATAAGAAGTCTCAATATGTTTTAAATGAAAAATTTAAAACACATCGATGCTTCCTTTCAAATCTCTGGAATTTTTTCTTTCCCCCCCTTTCATTTCTTTTATCCTTTCCTTTTTTCTTCATTAATTTTGAACGTATACTTGTAACGATGTTCTCCAGCTATGTCTACCGTACAGCTTTACGTATCCACACCTATACATCATATAGCTATGTATATGTACTACATTCACGTACTTTCGAATTCCCCGAAGTTATCCTCAACCCGCGAACTTTGTACGTCGGGATTAATGACGTCACCGGATACGCTCCGGGCGCACGATATTCGCGTAATAATAATCGGAGACTAGGTAGATACAGGATAGACAGAGCCGAAGAAAGGTGGAGGTGAGCTCCGCCGAATCAGCTATTAAACCTAACTAGGATACAGTAATTTGCATCACGGTTAAATTTTCCTGACCATCGATCCCGCTGGCGTCTCTCCTCACTCCTCAGCATCGCAGCTGTTCAACGTCAGATTTCAGAACTAGAACGTCAGAAATATGAGATACAGCGTCGCTCTAGCGGACGCCGGAAGTTATAATTACGTGTACGACGCTCTCGGTCCTTCAGTCGAAGCAGAGCGTCGCGTCATGATTCTTTTTTCTTATTACGTAGTTTCATTCGTCACTTGACAGAGTCTGGATCCCCACGCAACTTTTCGCATTCTTGAAACGACCTCGGATTCTGTTTATCTAACTTCATTTTTACTCTCTTTTTCAACCCTTTCACTATTCTTTTCAGCCTTCCGCAGATCTTTTTATCTCACGGCTTCCACCCCGTGCTTCGTATTTTGCTAGGTATTCCTTTCTCACAGTGAAAATCTTTGAATTCATATACCTCTCGGATCTTCTATAGTTATCTTTCTCTTCTCCTTCCCTCGCCTTCTTCTTATTCTATTCATTCTCTATGGAGAATAAAACTATCTTTCCGGATGTTCTATGCCTTCTAATTATAAGAAACGCCACGTGTCAAGCGACTTTTCAAGTACCGCGGTAGCTAAATCTGTCAAAAATTTTCCCAGTTTTCTCGATTAATTAGAAAATTTGACAATATTCAATGTCGTTTTTCATTCATCCAGTTCAATTCTTGAATAATGAGATGATCGTTGAATTTGATAGATTTTTTGTCAGTTTCTGCCAAGCTGCTCTAATTTAGGTTAATTTAGGAATATACTGAGATGATTTATACCCTATTTTCCTTGATTCTGGACCAGAAAGGAAATTTGTTATTCGTGGATGGCTTGTCTTATATGTATGGCTATTATCTTTTCCACCCAATTTACGATTACCTAATTTGCATGGCAGAGTTCACAGGGCGAGTCAGCGTCCCCCAAGACTCCAGTGAATCTTAATCCAGTATATCTCAGCTTTTATACGATGTCGTATAGAAGTAACGTATACGAACTACGCCTAGTGCTTAAAAAAAAAAGAAATCTCGTTTATATCCGCCAGTTTTAAAAGCTCGCTTCAATCCCGAGATCAACTTGTTCGCTTGAGAATTCAGAAATATTTTTATGAAATTGAATATTCTATACAGAGGCTGGGGAGCTTTTGGCCTAACGGTGAACCGCGATCTTAAAGAATAGATGAAAATTCTTCGATCACTAAAACTCCCCCACAAAAGGCTCTATGAGGTTCATAGAAATTCTCTTCAATTCGAAAGGATTTGATAAAATTTTTCCTAGGAATCCCTCCCGCGCTTTACATCAGTTCAAATTAAACATATCTCCGTAATTTCTTTATCAATTGCCAGGAATTTACCTCTTTCAATTCTAACTGCTGGTCATTTGCAGAGAAAAGAAGAGATATTCCTGCCCAGTAAGATATGACTTGGATAGTAAATCGCAGAAAAGAACTGACTTCCCTTCATTCTGTTGTGTGGACTTTTTTAAGCGTCGAAAGCTCCGGGTTTGGCTCGCTGAATGGAAGAGCGAAAGGCACGAGAAGAGTCGATCTGAATAGAAATAATAATCAGTTGTTGGGGGGTAGAATGCTCAGTTTTTCTCGACTTTAATCCCGATATTTTACCCGAGTAAAATCACCGCAAATTATGCGAAGCGTAAAGTTGATTAATTACTTTTCATCCGTCCAACTATTTCATGGACGAAAATTTTCGGATTCCTCCTTTCACCCGACCAAAGTAAATGTATTTTCGACTTTTGTCCTCCAAGACAGTAATCCGGGGTTGAACCCTGTCGTAGACAAGCTGCATGTACCGAATGTTTGCCGTGTCTCACGGGTCGCTAGAAACTGTATAACGGACTAAGGACACAGTGTAGGGAACCAGGCTTACGATCGGGACAATAGTACCGCGAACGCTTCTCGTTAGTCCTGATTATCGATGCCGGTCATGGATGCACCATGTATGCGCTGACGTCAAAACTAACTGTGCGGGCGGACAACGCACGACCCCCTATTTTCGGGTAGCGGATGCAATGTCACGCGCTGACGTCTGCAGCAGCAAATGGCTAGATAGTTAGGGACGATTTGAATGACGTGGATTCTTCTGCGAAGGAAAGTTCGGAAAGTGTATTATACGATTTGTCAATTTCTAACCCAGTTGAATTCTTTCATTGATCGATTACGCATACTGACTTCAGGCGTTAGAGCGAGACGTATTTACCCCACTTTACGACACTCGTGTGAGTTTTATCGATCTCATACTATGCGGGAAATATAAAAAAATATGTGTATAAAGCGAGGCGGTTCGGTTTAGTTTCCCCACGCGTGATTTTACCCGTTGAAAATTTGTAGCGTATCTAAAATAAACAAACGTGGAGGCGTGAAATCGGCGGAAAGAAAATTTGAAACGGTGGCTTTGAGACGAAACCTCAATGCGATGGAACACTCTATGATTAAATCGCTGAAATCTTACGTATGCGGGTTTATGTACGGTGTGGAGAAGCCTTAACGTTTCGATTGTACAAGATCGCGAGGAAACTCGCACCCGCGCGAAAAGTCACGAATTACAGATATGTTGCCTGGAGACACCTTCAAATCCCACCAGCGCGGAACCCAGGACTGGCTTTCGATTTTCGACAAGATAGTTTCCCGAGAATTTCACATCGCTGAACCACTAGTGACGCGAAAATACCCACTTTATTTGCCTGAAAATATCTACCGGAATTCTACCCAATATTCAACGCTTTTATACATCGACCATGCATGAGTCAGCGTCGAAGTGTTTTCGACACAAAATACCTTTCGAAATGCGAACTGTAGGTAAATTTCCTTCATTTTCCTTCAATTCAAAAGTCTAAATATAAATGTTGAAAAGACTCGAACCAAGTTGCGTTTTCCCTTGGAAAAGGCAGAAGAGAAAACGCAATACTATAGCTTGCGATCCTTTTCTGGCAAGGCCACTTCCTGGTATAACGTCCCACTACTTTTTGGCATTCCTGTTTTGGCGAAGGAGGAGTCAGCCCAAGATTCACGACGTGCGAGCGAAAGGATCTGTTATTTATTACACGAAAATGTTGTCCGCTGCTTTCCCCATTCTAGGTATAAGAAAGTATAGAGTCTCTATTTTTTTTTGTTACCTCATGCGGATTCAAGATCTAATATAATAATGAACGATCGGAACATGATCGATTACACTTTCTCATCGGTTAATAATAATCTTCGAAGATATTTTCCGTTTAAAAATAACGAAATTTTTATCTTATGGATCCTCCGAGTATACAGAATAAAAGTATCATAAAATAGTTGATCTGGTAAAGTGCGTCACAAAAAACTTGGTGGTATTCCGGTTGACTTTGTTTAAATCCACGCTGAAGAAATATCCTTAGTAAAAGTGGGTACTTTTAAGCCCTCTGAAGGAAGAAACTTAAATCTTTAAGCATGTCTTAAATTTGAAGTACGAAGTAGGTAGGTACCGCGCTCAGTCCTCGGCGGTAACCGCGAGATTTTCGCGAGCTACTTCCGGATTCGTTTAAAACGTCAAGATGACGGCTCACCCTTTATATCGTTGTTTGCCCAGGCGGAGTACACTCCGAAGAAGAGAGTTGTTATCGTTACGGAAACGTCTGTTAATTGAGTGACTGTAATATCAGGGGCGAAGAATTAAAGGGAATGAAACGTAGTCATCGAACGATCGAAGTGTAGTCCCATACTTACGAAAGTACTCGTTAACTAAGATGAAATATTTAAACGGGAAATGGTAAATGCATGTTTTATGAGAGCCGCAGCTGCACCAGAATATCTGACGAATTGTAACACGTGAGGTATAAGTACGACGTACATTCTTACGGCTCGGCTATTTCCAGTCTAATTCTAGAGCTGCTATACATACATTTATATATACCTATATGACTTATGCATATCAGTGATATGAATATTTCATATCCGAACGCATTAAGCTAAAAATCCGAAACTCAAAGGACAGGAAACACTCAGAGGGTGGGCAAGGCGGGCTCGCTGTTGGATTCAGACACGGGAAAGAAAGAATGTCGAAAAATTTTCAGGATTCATCGAAAGTTGAGGAAAATGAAAAGACTTGCTTCGTTCAAGCTGAAACTCTTTTACAGTATCGAAAACCCTGCGCTCTGAAATGTCGCCTGTACGTATGAGAAATGAAATATACCTGTAGGTATATACGGAGTATTTTATATGCTTGTATTGGAATAATCCGGCACCAATGATACCAAAGGTCTCTCAACGAAAATCCACTTCTTTTAAACGACGCTTTCCTAAGTCGGAGAACAACGATTTCTCCTCATCATTTTACAAAAACTGTCGGATGATTCGAGCAAAAGAAAAACCAACAATTTTTATCCTTTGAGTGATATTTTTTTCGACTATACATATTGCGTCGTTAGTCAGTATACATATATGTATAAATTGTCAGTTTTGTGTGAAGCTATACTTGCGGTTCAATAAACAAAGAAGTAGAGAGGAGATGAGAACGGAATAGGAGAGAATGGTATGGTATAGGTAACGTCTGCAGCGATCTAGTTTTGAATGGTAGAGTGCTATTATGCTGCGACTAGCACGTAACGAGGGTTTTATACATGCGAAAAGAGTCCTGAGGTAAAAATAGTATGTGGGTACGTACAGCTACTATATGTATAGTGTTAGATGGAGAATCGGAGTCGCGTAAAAAAGGAGAAAGGAAAGAAAAACTAGCCCGTAGAATCGGCAGGGATGAGAAAAGCGCGGGGGTATAAAATAGGCGAGGGGATGGTCTGGAACTAGGTTAAACCATCCTTCCGTAGGATATTAAATACATTTGTAAAGTTAGGAGCCCCCTTCGACCGCGTAGTCCTTCTTGTAAACCAGAATGCCAGTTGAAAAGTAGTGATCTATATACACATACCTTTTTCGTTCTCGTTCGTCCTCGTTCGTCCTCGCTCGTCCTTGTTTACAAAGCTCTTGGGTCGAGTGGAATACTGTCGAAGAAAGAACAGGGATGAACGCACCACCCCGTAAACAACTACGAGAACCTCCGCCTCGAGTCAAACTCAAGTGTACGAGGAACTGCGGAACGATGAGGAACTAAATAAAAAGTAAAACGAACCATCGAATACCTGCACCTATTCCGCTAGCCAAACTTCACCAACTAACTCAGAACATGGGCATGCATCATTCAGAGACCGAACCTTTTCAATATACAGAAAAATTATAGAAATGCATTTCATCTTATTTTTATTCACAATTTATGCTCGAGTTCCCATAGAAATTTCATTTCTCTTATGCTGCGCTAAAGATGGCTTGATGAATCGCAAGGTATTTAAAATCTGAAGCACTATTCTCCGCAAAACTGTAGTATAGAAAATCAGGGAATGTGTAACTTTCACATAAAAAGGTGCAGCTTCGTGTAGTTTCTCCGGGGTTGTGAAATACCCGAGGAAATTTTATGAGTGAAAGATTCCTAGGATCCTGCGGGGGCGAGGGAGGTAAGCGTTGAAGAATTCAAGGAGAGCTTGCGGAATCGAGTTAGCTGTGGTGAAGCACTTCACGCTGTACATAATACATCGACGATTCGTTGTAGGAATCAGTTAATGGTGAAATTTGACCCGCTTGATCGGAACCTGAATTTCACTTGCCAAGACTGAGCAGGGGCTAACTGATCAGTGATTTAATCACGGCGCGGAAATAAAGTGTTTTTAGAATGAGGGGGTGGGATGGAGACTTTTTTCCAAAAATTTCATAACGTGAAAACTGATGAATATTAAAATTCTGGGAAACGAATGAAAGGAAATACAAAAATAATGCAATTTTCATTAGTACGAATTTCAATCCTCACTTTTGCCCTCTAGCTACGTGTTGCGATTTTTTTTTCGGTTTTCTCTCGTATATACATTTGAACACGTCACGTGAAATTCTACGAGGATTATATATTATACGGGACGTTCGTGGGTCTCGGTATTGAGTTTTAAAAAAAATCCATCACCACCGCGTTCTCCGATGTTGGTTAATGGACCGGTGCTCGAAGCAGGGTAAGAATTATCGCGGTCCCCAATCAAGAGGTCATTTCAACCATCATGCTTCGCCGTGCAAATATTTGAACGATCCGACATCTTACACGGCAACGATCGTTGGCAGTAAAACGAATTCCTTTTTCCTTTTCTTACCTTTCCTTTCTTTCCCTTTCCCCTTCTTATTCTTTACTTTACTTTACTTCACTTTACTTTGCGTTCCCTTCTCGTGTCTTTTCACTTCTCATTATTCTTTTATTTTCGTACCGTGACTTGAGTTTGGGAAAAAGACACGAACAACTCTTCCCCGTTGCCATTCCCATTGCCATTGCCGTTCTCATTGTCCTAAATCGTACTCCTGAGGGAAGAAGAGGACGAGGAAAGAAAAAGGAAAAGGAAAAGGAAGAGGAAGAGGAAGAGGAAGAGGAAGAGGAAAAGGAAGGGGAAGAAGCAGGAGACAGGAAAGTTTGGCTCTAACGATAAGAGGAAGGTGTCGAATTCTTCCAGCACCCCCTATATTTTTCGAGATCTGACGCGTTAAGCGGGCAGATAACCCGAGGAAATAGATTCTTTGGTAGTAACGCGTTTACTAGTCGTATTTCTCTCCTTCCGTTAACGCGTGTTTCTCTTTGCACGATTTATGTACATACATACATTTATGTGCAGTGTTTACATCCGGGGAAATCGAATTTAAGATTGAGGAGAAAGAATCAATCGTTATTTCAACTATCGACGAAACGTTGTTCCTCCGATTTATACGTTCATTAATTTCTCTCTGTTGATTATAAACGGGAAATAAACTGAACCGAATTTCACATGAGTGGTAAAAACTGTGTGTATTCGGCAACTCCGCTCAATCCTGAATACGTACGAGAAAATTGGGTCTACGGTAATTAAAATATTCCTCATTTCGGGTATCATAAATCAGGAATTAATCTCCCCCGTCAAATATATTAGGCTTGATTACAACTTGAAAATATCTGACTAAATATTTCATCTTCAGGTTGCTTCCGCTCGTGATGTATTTACTTTTTCCCTCGAAAGTTTTCAAAGTTAACAAAACTTTGGGGTCAAGTTTAATCATCGCTCCGGCATTCGTATTGCAGTATCCACAGCTTCTTTCCACAAGCTCATGTATTATTTCTCGATATTCTTCACCTTTTCTCTTTTTCTTCTATTTTTTTTCTTAACTTCATTATTATCATTATTTCTTTTTCCAGTTTATGTTTCTGTTCATCTCGATCGAATGTGACAATCAAAATTGGAAAAAGAAACGAGAGAATGAGCAGAAGCATAAGAAAACAATGGATAGAAATATACAGGAAACAAGGGTGAATTTTTTGGCTGAAAATACTGGTCTTATCTGACAGGTAAGAAGCGTGTCAACCGTTCGTTGAATTAGGATTCTCTAAGCCGAGAAGAAAACGGAAAAGATTTCCTCATGGTGTTTTCAGGGTGGGTCAATTAAGTCAATCGATCCACCGGGTTCATCTCCTACTGGCCCCATTTTTCGGCAAAGACGTCAATGGACCCGTATTTGTCAGACGTCAACCCTAGGAAGATCGTTGAGCTGATGCTTGTCTGTCACTAGCTACGGGGAAAAAACCGTCAAGGAAGCTTAAAGGGAAGAAATAGTGAGAGAGAGGAAGATGAAGGATGAAAAAAAACGAGAACGGGAACGAGTAATAGAAGAAAAAGAAAAAAAAAAGAAAAGGAGTAGAAGAGTCTGTACTTGAGAGTCTGCGTTAAAATGAGCCACGTAAATCTATGCAACCTTCGAGTTTATCGTCATATTTTCAGGGGCCTTCTCTGAACGGTTATCCCACAGCTAAAAGGCCTCTGAATAACATTTTCCATTAAATTTACTCTCGTGCTTAGTTTGAATGAGAAAATTCCCGTCGAACACACAATTTCCAAGCACTAAGTGTTCGTTTCACGTTCTCATTTCCATTGAGCATCTTTTTTTTTCCTCGTCATTCAAACCCTAGATGAGGCAGCCCGTGCAGCTCTGCAGATAAATTGATAACGATCCAGAATTGATTCGTCTGTGACTTTGGGAGTTTGGGACCGCGATGTTACCGCAGCTATCGTTATCGCGATCTCTGATTCCTGCAAGGCTGGGCAAATATATTCACAGTATGCGTTGATACAAATAGCAGAAAAAAATAATCCTGTATAATGGATATTAACAGCGCTATATGTCTTCTGCTATCGATTCCATGATACTTTGAAGCGAGATTATATAGGATGAGAATGAGCATGGAATTTTTCGTATTTTAGTAATTGCATTGACGTGTGAATCAGGTGATTTGAAAATCGTATCTCTTAATCGTAAATTGATACGAAATTTCTCACATTCGAGTAGAAATTTGTGACCGATACAGTAAGGCTGCAAACTTCAAAGATAATATAGTGAAATAATTAGTTGATAGCTTCTATTGCCAGAGAGCTTTGAACTAAAGTTAACTTCAATCATTTCCATGGTTTCCTATTATGATTTCATCCCCTCGACCGTTACTGGTGTTTCGCCAAGGTAACTATATAGACAGCTAATCGTAGAAGATACCTCCCTCCATACCTTCTCCTATCTTTACTCCCTGCCTTACCTATTCCCATTCCCATCCTCGTCCCGATCTCCTATCCCCTCTCGCCCCCTGTCTATCTCGACGTCGCGGTGCGGGTCGCACCCACGCGGGCGCCGCGACGCTTTAGGGTGGGGATAGACGAAGCTCCGCGGTTCTGAAACACCCAGAGTCGCGTAAGCGTCCACACAGCATCGAGTCATCCGTCCGATCGCTGTAACAGCTTGGATTATTTTTTTGATCGTTAGGGTGTAAATCAGGGTGCGGTAAATATAAATGAATACAAATATATATATATATTATATATATAAATAAATAAATAAATAAATGAATAAATGTACGTAGAAGGTAATTGAGTTGATGAAAAAAATTAATTAATATAAATAGCAAGTGGTTTGTTGGTTTTTTAATCGTAATGTTTAAGAACTCGTGCGGGGAGAAAAGCGTGACAGTGCTGTTAGGGTTTTTTCTTTCAATTCCACTGCCTGCGGGTTATAATTATTGTTGTATGTTAAAATTCACTGCGGGCTAATCACGCGGGGTTTATCGATTCATAATCATCTAGCCGGAATCATTAAACTCTGTTTGAATATTGCTTGCGAGGATAATTGGTCGAAATTCGTATTATTTTCGCATATACATTATAGTGAAATTAATTGAGTAATATTATCGTTATCGAACGATTGATTATTGCCAATTAACAGTGCTTCGCTACGAATAGTGTACATGTAACGAAACAGTAAATAAATAACATATTTACATAAAAGAAGTAAATCAGGAAGCTAATGACTCCAGGGGAACGAGTTCGTAATGTGTTTAGGGCTGTCGCAAAGTGAAGAGCTACTTCGCAGCACGGAAGTATTTAATCGGATTTTGTGGGCGACGAAAAGTCAAAATCCTCTTTTCTAACAGCGTAATAATAAAATTTGCTAAATAATTAACCGCAAAAGTGTAAGTGGTGTGATTGTGCCGCGAGAGTTTCTCAAAAACTGATAAATCATTTCCATTACTTAATCAAATTGTAGAACGTGATATAATTTAATATTATAACATAATTTATATAATATCAAACTACCCCTGTACCGATTGAAACGAGATATAAGGAGATACCCTGTGGTGGGTGATGAAGTCAGGGCGGGCGAACGCGTAGGAGTTGCTCGCTTCGTTTCGGAGATGAGGCCCTCGCTGTCGCCCGCGATTCTCACCCTCTTGGCGATTTGCGCTACTTCAACGAACGCTGGCGATCAAGGTAAGCTCTAGTTCAATATATCCGTGTTTGATGTGAAAATTGGAGATGAAACGTTTCCTATAACTATACATATGTATATATATATATATATACGAGAGGATAATCAGGACTCTGCAGCAGGGATGAGAGTTTGTATATCCTGTGTGATTAGGGTTAACGTAGACTGCTGCATTTGACAAGGGTCTCATTCTCCGGAGTTACCATTCTACACCAAATAATAAATATATAAAATTCCGCTGTACCGCAAGTCCGAAACTTATATAGAAATTTGAAAAGGGATCACCTCTCGTGGAAAACGATTTCTTTCAATTTTTCTAAGCAACAAATTCTGCCGTGGTTTGCACGGTTGCAGGCAACGTACTTAACATCGCTTTTGCGACACATAACATACCGAAGGTCCTTGACTTTGTAACCTAAGTAAACAGCCCCTGTGTCAAAACTGTGCGTGGCGGTTCTCTGTGGATTTAATTCAGATTTCCGGTCAAGTAGATTACATACCTATGTGTAGGTCTCTATGTGCTCCCTGAGGGATGGGAAAACATTTGATCGTTAAACTACGCGAACAATGAGTTCAGAGGGAAATATTTGTCGCTTCTACCATTTTTCTTTCTCTTCCTTTTTTATTTTTATTTTATTTTTAGAACTAAATTCTCACGGATACGTTTACCTATATATATAGAACATATCTGTGATATAGAATTTTTGCGAATTAGGGTATATACTTCACGTTTATCGTACCAATGCAATATCGAACCTTCCCCATACGGGCGTAAAGCGAGCGAACATCTTTGGTCGTTATTTTTGATTGATTACTGCAGTCTCGTATATCTACCTACCCCCGAACCTTGAACAATAATTTCCAAACGAAAATAAAGAAACTATCCATTTTCTTCGGGGTGAGGGGTGAGGGGTGAGGGTGGGTGACCTCCTCCTCCTCAGCGAGATAAATCCAATAACTTCAATCTTGGCGGAACGAGTTAATCTGGAAAAATTGGTCAATGGAGTAAAAGTGTACCCTCAGCTGATAAAATCCGCGCCATATCGTCACCGTGGGATCTAAAACTGGGCGAAATCTTTCCGCAAAAAAAAAAAAAAAAAATACAAAAAAGATAAAGCGCAAAATGTGTTTACAGATGTTAATAAAGCTTCTGAAGTTCTTTTTTTTCTTTTTTATTATTTAGCAGCCTAAAAACACATCTAGAAATTTAACCAGGGTTCGTTTATCTTCCTCGTGACTATAGGCGGAATCCTGAGTCGAGAATTCTAGACCGTCGTCTTGGCTAATGTACCGTTGCTCGTAAAGGTTTTCCCTGACAAATGAATCCGCGGAATTTCGCGGAATAGTTTCATTTGAATAAAAATCTTTGCAGAAAAATCTCACTTCCATTAGATGTTTTATATTTAAGTATCGCGAGAGTAAACTTTCACCGAGATATATTTTCCAGCCCCTAATTTTTTCTCTCTTTGAAAATTCAGCTGCACAATAATTTTTATAGTAAATTACGTTCGAAATCCTCTCGTCATTATTTTCAGACTTTCAACTGTCGCTGTGGGAGCCTCGTTACAATTTTTAAAAGACGTATTGTTACTTCGACGATTCTTTACTCGGATTATTTTCCTCTCACCAATATTTACCTACACTAACTAACAATAAGAGGAAATTTCCCGGGGGTGTTTTTTCATCCGATATACTCTGGTCCGGCAATTTTTCTTATTTACGAAAAACTTCGTACACGCAGCATTCGATTTCTTCCTCGGTCTTTGAATTCCTCGGCGAAAGATGATTGCAATTTTTTCAAACTTATCGATATTTCCGAGGAATTTTCATCCATACATATACTTCCTCGTCTCCACACGCTGAAAATACCTAAATAACAAAATGGATACTGACCTGTATCCATGTATGCAAATATGTAATAATTCGCGAAAGTTGAGTATGTTCGGAATTCCTTCACCTAGGGCAAAGATAGTCTGCAGGGCAAAGATGATAAATTCCACGTGGACCCTTCTTGCGTAATGGGCCAAGTTATCGGAGGGCTTTTCCACCCCCTGTCTACCCTTTGCCCCATTCCTCGTTTCTTCGCCTCCTTCTTCCACCTCACTGCTTCATCCGCCTTTCCCTCTTTAGACCTCTGGTGTCAGAGCGTAGATTGGTATTGACTACTATCAAGCTTGTCAGCTCTTGGCAGTTGTTTGAACCCGTCTAAACGTAGTACTTGACTCGACTCAGCCGACGAATTTCACCGGGATAAACAAATGCAAATTAATTATTTCAAACGTCACTGATTTCGGTAAAGAGTACTTATTCCCTTATTTCTTTACACCAGCGTTCATTCGTTCGTTCAGCCCTTATCCCCCTCGCCGAAACTAAGTGACTGTACTTTACGTTGGCATATCGCTGCGACTGGATAAGGGAGGATGATTTTTATTTTTATTTTTTATTTTTTATTTCAGGCGGGAAAAGGTTTTCTAACGTGTGTTAAATTCATGGATTCATGAAGATTTTCCAGTTTCTACACGTATATATGTGTATATATATATTTTTTTCTTCATTCTTTGATGTTTGATTCAAATAAATTCAACTCGAGTTTGCCGCCTCCTTCGCCAGTAGGTGAATGAATTTAATATGAATTGTTAAAGCGGGAAGAAGATATGAAGTGAAACGATGTGTAATTTTATGAGGATTTTACTTTTTTTTTTATATATACGCTTCAAATCTCCGCTAAGCTGGGTAGTACCTTTATTGTCAGTTATTATACCTACGCTGTCTGAATTTTTAACATGTTTTTTTTTTCTTCTACTTTTTTTTGAAACTCTAATAAGCCTCGGCTCGATTCAATTCACCCGACATTTTCATAAACCAGAGAAAATACCAGCTATACGAAAAAAATCTTTATCAATATTACATCCACCCCCCTATTTAATCTGGAATAAAAATTGATAAAAAAATTCTTGAATATCCTTAAATCTCGATTAAATTAAGGTCACCTGACGTTATAACAAAACTACACAGTATAATATTATACATGTGCGAAACTAGGTACGTGCAATAATTAACTTCCTAATGTAAAGATAATTGTCGAAGATTGCGAATACGGATGGTATATAATTAGGTAGGTACAGTTAACCCAATTCTTGTATCTTTTGCAAAGAATTTTAATTGCCACTTCAAGCTGCAATATTGTAGTATCTCATAGGTATATACTTGAATCTAGACGGGTGAACTAATTCAAAGGTTCAAACGACTTGAAAGTTCTAGTCGTGTGCTACTACTTTATGACTTGAGAAAAACTAGAGGAAATAATAATGTGAGCTTGTTGTACCGTGGGAATGTCAGAATGTGTAATTTACTCGAACTAATCTTACTTCGTTAAACCTTGTTTATTGCCACTTTAGAGAACAGTAGTATTTAATATGCGACAGACATCAGAGGGGTACGAAAACTTGGAGAAAATTTTTTCAGACTTGATAGAAAGATCGTGTGATTGATGAGTTATTGATGAATGAATTTTAATCAGGAGTTAATTACTTACGACCAAATCCAATGGGTTTTAATTAGAGCTCGGTCTTATTCCTCTCTCTTCTTTTTTGCTATTTAAATTCCGAATCTCGAATGCTTTCAGCCCAAATAACTTTTTTGCTCCACCCGGAATTTTCTCGTTTTTCTTTTTTGGCAGATAGAGCGGAGTATAAAAAAATAAACCCCACGAAAGATATTACTCGAAGAGGGCGTATAGCCGAAGTCTTAGAACTTTGAAGTTAAAAAAGAAATTGCGAGTTGAACCTAAAATTTTACGGAGAATTACGTAATTTCGTATATCAGCAGCTATATCCTGCCTGGAAGTCCAATTAAGTTTCATATTATTTTATCATTGTTGAAATTGGTTCGCAAAAAAAAAAAATAACACGACAATTTCCATCTTCGTTCAAATTTTTCGTTCGATTGACACGTTCGTGCGAAAAATTGTAAACTTCGTGTGCAGCTCATTCGATAATTCGAATCTGACCTAAAATTGGCGGATTCAGATTTGACAGGAAGGAGCTGAGGTGACGGTTTATATAAATGTAAAAAAAAAATCGATTACTTGTTCACATAATAATATGTTACAGGTTCGTGAAAATTACGTTAGTACAGATTCAATCTCCCTGACTTTGACAGATCTTTTTAGTCTCGCTCAAATGCTACGCCTGCTTCCATTCATACTCACGTTTTACTAAATTAAACGTCGGGCAGAGTCAATTGAAAGATAATAAAGTATAGTTGAAAATTTTCGAAAAACCATGCCCTCGAAATTCTAAGTTTTCGAATGATTCAGCTACTTGTTCGGATTTTCGCTAATTTCTCACGAAATACTCACTGTTTTCATACAAATGCGAATTCAGTTACCAGGGTAACGGCTATAAGTCAACGTCGTAATAAATATGGATATCCGTCAGAGACGCAACAAGACACGGCTACGAAACCGTTCATAAATTACTAATCTTGAATGTTTGTGTGAAATTTCAAGATTTCAAAATCGCAGATTGTCATTCTCGCGGATGTACCTACATATATCACCCATCCTTGTCCATAGAGAAAAGCGAAAATAAATATAAATTATGAAAACTGCGAAAGATAATATCGCGCTACCCACACAAACATCTGATTAAACCATCTGCGGCTCGTTATTCAATTTTCCCCACCTTCTACCATTCGGTAATTATTCTAGAAAATATTACTTTGAACGATTTGAAATTGCGAAGAATTAAAAAGCTTTGCGACTCACGATTCTGCGGTATTAATTATCGCTTTAATAACGTCATATGATCAAAGTGAAATCATACAATGGATTCTATTTTTCTATGACTCTAGGCAAACGCTCGCGGCGCCCTATTCGTTCGTAACGTTTCGCTATCAAACGGATGTAGAAACGAATGTATTTTCTATTTAAAAAAAAAGAGTAGGTGCGTAACCATGAGAATTATCAAAGTGAACAGTGATTGGGGTGCATACAAATTGTTATCTCTATGGAAATCAATAAATTAAATAATAATTTAAATTTCATGCTCTCTTCTGCCTTTATAGATTCACGAGAATTTCTACAGGATCGAAAGAATCTGCAAGCTAGTTATTTGTTCGACGGACCCTTAGCGAAATCTATTCATACCGTAACCGAAGTAACCGAAGAGTTTTTGACAAATTTGTTGATAAAGTTGTGACCAGTCGTGTTATTCGTAATGTTTTTGAAAGGGGTTAGACCCGGTGAAATAAATGTCCTTTCTCCATTCTCTACATGGTTCCTGAGCCTTCCTCATTCCTTGCTCGTTCCTTCCGCTCTCGCTAAGGAAACTTGTGAACTTTGTGTTTGTTGCCTACCTAATTTACATATTCGCGTACAGGGGGTACAATGTGCCCAAATTACTAAGATTTTCAGACCGGTTACGTCGCCGCATAAGTCAAGACCCCTGACTCGAGCTTTGGAGAAACGGTCCCCAAGAAATGCTGAAGAATTTTCTCATCCCGATTCCCGGCGTTGTCAAACCTTATACGTTATACCGAAATGGCGTAGGACGTTGAAAGGGCTCCGCGAAACACGTCGTAAAAATATCATACGTTGCCTCTTCGTCAAGGGTTGAGAAGAGAGAAACAAACCCCTTTCGTCTCACTGATCCAAAAGATCTCTCGTGGCACATCCCACGTTTATATACCAACATACACGAACTTTCATACAGAGTATATATCCCTGGGTGAAGTTAGGAGTGCCTAGAGTCACGTCTCCACTTTATGCTCGGCCATTTTCAGGGTGCGAGGTTTTCATGCTTATCAAAAACAGTTTTGATAAAGTATAGATGCGCCTTTTGCATCACCCGCAAAAATTTGACGGCTGAATCGAGAGGGAGGAGAAAAAAAATGATCGTTCTTCATTCATTTATTTATCATTTTATTTTTTTCCAGAGATGATAATATATAGCTAGTGGTAGATACATTATATCGACGGGGGTGTACGTCGAGAGTAACCCTCGAGGCACTCAGAACGAAAACAAGTGATGCGGGACAATTGAATAACGTCTGTGTAACCGTGTTATTTATTCGTCATGTTTCAGGCATAAAGTTTATTCAATTTTTCAGACTATCACTTCACGTTGTTTCGGCTTGTATGGAGATTAATGCCTAGTACTCTCGTCAGTCGAGTGCAGGATATAGGGAATATACTATACAGATATATTGCGCGTGTGTTTTTCGGAGTGGGAAAGTAGTGACACATAGATAGTCGCACACTCGTGCGACTGTGGTGACAACAAATTGATCGTTGTCACTTTTCTGCCAATTCGCATCAAACACTGTCACGCGCGAGAACAGAGACTGCGAAGAGAGAATTTTAGGGGTTGTAACATCGTAAAAATGAATTTTCGAATAGTAAATTTATTCACTACCCATATCCGAGTTCTGGATGAAACAGGAGGCCTCCCTGGCTTAAAAAGAATGGTTGTCAGTTTCATCAAGGCTCGTCATCTCGTCGTCGAGACTCGGAGTATAGGTATAGGTGAATGTATGCGCTGTACGTGTACATATATGCCTACATGTTCCGTATACGCGGGGATGTTTATGTATGAAAGTGAGGTATCCGTTAAATAATACATTCCACCCTCTACGATGGAAAATTAGGGCACAGGGAAAGTCTCGGGCGCAAGGGATGTTCCATTTTTCGGTATTTGCCCTAATTTATGAGACAAGATGAATGGGTGCCTAGTCCTTCTCGTACCTCCCACTCATCCACCCCTGCCTCATACCCCCTGTGGAATTGCTTGTTCCGCCATTTTGCATAAGAAACCTCTAACAAAGTAGAGCTTGGAAATGTATTCAGAGATACCTACCGTTAAACTTTACCGTGTGTTTCCTCTGAGGGCATGAGGATCCGCGATGTTATTCATACCTGGATCCCTCAGCTTTTGGACAATGTACTACATGCCTAATACATGTTATACCTTAGTCGGACATAGACACGTACACCCACGATCTACATACATTAAATAGAAAAATTGATCAGTAAATAAATATCAAAATTTTCAGACCATTTACGCAACTCAATGACATAATCACAGTCGTCAAATCAATCATATAATTTCATGATATGCCTGCAGTCGTCAGGACTCCTTTTTATTAAACATTTATAGACGCTCTTTTATACACTCGCTTGTCAATTAACGTAAAATTCTATTAATCCATTGTTGCAGAGAGTAGTATAATAGAGTTTTCGACTAACAATCAGTAATAATTATCCCAGGCAGGAAATAGGCTGACCGTTAATAAAATAGTTAACAGTTATTAGCGGTAACATACGATTTATTGCGAATATTTGAACCCCGAAACTGGAAAATATGTAGATACGATTTTTTCCATCGAATTTTCGCTTATTTTTTTTTTCTTTCTTTTTTTTTTCAATTTATATTCTCTTTTTGACGTATTTCGACGTACGAGGAGGAAAACTCATTTTGCGAGAAAATTGGCCTGGAATTTGTAGAATTAAAATAATAATTCGATGAAATCGCTCTTCGCAATTTTAACGACCTTCACGACGCCCTTAAAATGCTTCACCCTCTTCTCTCGGGGACTCTTAAAAGTACGGGAATTCTCTTCTAGATTCGACGGGATTTTCCACCGCTGATTCTCGCCGTCAAAATTTTCATCCAACGAGCGAAAATGGTCTGGGGCACCTATACCTACGTCCGGTCCTAAAATTCTATCTGAATCAGATATTTCCCCCCGTATCTACCTACTTCGTTCTCTTCACGCGTCCCAATAGTACTATCACAATTTTATCAATATCTACTGACCCCCAAATTTTCTCACAGATTCACATGAGAATATATCCAGATTATAGGGGGATCCGAAATCTCTGGGAATCAATTTAAAGAATGCATCAATTTGTCCGAAAGAAGTTCGCGCTTTTCGGTAATACATCATCGGCTGGTGTACAAGGGAGCCAGATGGGACACCATGTGCACACCATGTACCTGCGTATATACCTATATCCCATAGACATGGAATTCTGTGTCTATCGGGCCACAAGCTGTACTGATCAAATTGGGTTGTGGCTGGCAAGAGGACGTTGAATCCAATCTGAAACTCGGTACAGGTTCGGGTGCCTACCGCAGCTATATCAACACCTTCGTGTACTTCGAAAGGATAAAGTACCTCGCTAACACAATTATCCTTATCAAAAGGGGGAGCTGAACGTTTCCCCTGCCGAATATTCAAATTTCTCGCTCTGTGATTTGGATCGCTCTACCCGTTACATACAAACGCTACATGTGTAAGGGGGCGTATATTGGGTTATGTTAGGTAAATCTGCTTCATTTCACGGTTAATGGGCTTTCGTGGTTTTTCGGGGCCGTGAATTTCGGCCTTGTTATTTTATCGGTCATTAAAACCACGGCTCCAGGCTTTCCACCAAATGTTTCGCCTTTTCTTTAGTCCGCTGTTGCTGTTACGAAAACGTCCTGCCCTACATGGGTACATACACACGTCTATTGCGTATACTACCTACATATCCCCCGCGTTTGTAATCATGAAACAATGAAATTATCTTTCAATCCGCAAACGTCGATGGATTATATTTGAATAGTCATTCCGCAACTCTGTATCAAAATCCATTTCTCTATCCTGCTACATGATTTAGAACAAATCGAATTCAGAAATGGCCAGAACTAGTCGCAGTCATCGTTGGCAATGAGAATAATGAAAACCGTATATAATTTAATTACTTGAAATAAAATCACGCCGATTTTTATCATTGGTACACCTATAATACAGAGATAGAATGAATAAGGTTTTATTAAAGAAATCAATGGCTGAAATTTCAATTTGCAGATATCACATTCTGTGCTATTTTTACATAGGTATAGGTAATATAGGTACAGAGGTAAAAGCTCGGTGACGTGTACGCCGAGCACGATTTTCATTTGTTTTCACAGGCTGTCTGCATCCATTATCGCTAGATGAAATTACAAAGTTTATTAAAAAAAAGAAGAAACAGGAAACAAAAGTAGGAAAATGAAATAGAGAAAAAAAAAAAAAATTAAGCAACAAAAAATGACATGATTAATATACGACAGCTGAAATCCAATGCCGTATTTCCTCTCGACGATATTTCGCTTCACTACTATATATGTAGATGCATATGAATACCATTTACTCATGTGTTTGTTTATTTGTTTGTCACCGACCTGTTTCAGGCGCCGTTTCACATTTTAATTTCCCTCCAGACACGTACAACGTTAGCATATTTCTACCTGCCCAGACTTTTGCCTAGCTTATATTCATTCGAGGCTTTTTTTTGTTTTTTGTTTTCTGAATTTCATTTCCCCCTTTATTCCAAATAATTCGCTTGTATATCGCTCATTATTATCCATAAGATCAGGAAATCGTAATGAACTTTCCACCGCTGTGAGAAATTTTCACACGCATCATGGAAATGGAGTTTCGGGAGGGCGAGGGTACAGAGCACCGATCACACGCGTGATTCATCCCAGTGAAAATTCTGTTTAACCTTAAAGTCCTGAAGGATTTCGTCAAGTTTCTTAAACTCATTAAACGCGAGATAACATAATAGGGGCGACGAAATTTTCCATTCATCGAAGCTTCCTTCGTCGATGGAAATTCATTTATCCATAAAATATGGAATAACCGTGAAGATTACTTGTGATTCTACCCCTGAAAATTTTCGCCGTGCTTTAACTCCTTGCTATATCCTATCTCGTTAATATTACAAAACCGCCACTCGAAAGGACGAAAAGTTTCGATAATCTCTCCAAACTTTTTGGTAGCTACGGTATCCAGTCCACACTAACTTAAGACAACGTTTAAAGCGATACACATTCTGTCCCGAAACAACCATCATCTACCCACATATCACGCCCTACCCCTAAAACAAACTCTTCTACTCTAACACCATTCTAATTTAACTTTATGGAAGTTCTACGGATCAGCAGCTATTTGCTTGTTACAGAGGTTTTTCTCGGTGGAAAAAAAAAAGACCAACCAATGCCAACGAGACCTAGATCGGATGAGATTATAGAGTTCTTCTAGAGAATCTCAAATTGTGTCCAAAAAAAAGTAATCCGCTTGATTTTACATTCTAGAAATCCTACGTCCAGAGTGAAAATCTGGAAAAAGAAAATCCCTTATTCCCTCAGCTGAACGGCCATTTTGAATCTATCTCTCTCATTCTCTCTCTCTCGCTCTCTTGCTCTCGCTGCTTTACTGATAACGCAGTGGACAGCTCCGCTGGGATTGACGCTGCAATATTCTGTGCATTGTTCACGTTGTGCGGGCGGATTCATCCCTGTGGCCATCACCGGTGGACCGTGTTCTGTATATGGTGGTTTCCTTGTTGTATAAGGCGAGTCAAAATCTTCAAGGTATCTCTAAGCCTGCCAGGCCAGCAATAAGTGGGATTAATGGAACTGCCTTAGGTCCAAACCTCAGACTCTCCGGAGTCCAGCATCGCTTTCTCAAGACAATTTGACCAGCTCTGAGCTCCTGTGAGGACTGCTAATTTCCCCACAGATCTATTCTCTAATTTTCTTAGTTGGCTGGACTTAACTTTGTTCAATTTATTTTTCGCTACTCGGCCCGGCCGAGTTTTCTGGTAAACTCAAAAATTGAGTAAACTGTAGGAAACTGATTCGCGATTGAGAGAGATATCAAGTCTTCGCACGTATCCCATAAATTTTTGTTCTATCTTTTTCACTCGAAATTCGAAGCTTCTAATATTTTCATTCATCGCATCGACTGTGGAAAAAAAAAAAAATTCAAGAGGTAATTGAAGGAAAAAAAGAAGAAGAAGAAAAAAGGAAAAAAATAGTTGAATTCGTCGGTCATTTCTCTCACGTACGTATAATATAGTTTAGGTTTCTTCCAATCAGAGAAAGAGGTCGTGAGTTCTTTTTTTCCGTGATTTCGGAGACCAGCTACTTCCGGGATACTTATGGGAAAGAAGATCGCTGATTAGGGGAGCGAAAAGATCAGAGGTTACTGATACGGTTTTGGTCGCCGGTACTTCTCGGACCCATGCTACAAATTATGTAATAAACAAGGGCATCCTGGAGGATCAGGTGCTCGTGGTCAAGCGGCACTTTCGAGCCTCTATTTAATAATTCAACCGCAAATATTGGTCCCAAATTTACGAGCCGTGATAATCTAAGGTTTGCATAATTCCGTGAAGACTTTTCGTTGAAATTTTTCATCTGGCATTCCGGGGAAAATATAACCGCTGATCTCTCTCTGCGAATAAGAAATTTTTCTTCCTTCGTTTTTTTCAATTTACGATCAAATTCTCGTTGATCCTGAACTTATTTTACGAAATCAAACTTCCTTATGTATACTTTGTGCCTACTTATGTACATTGGCAGGTTTTTCATTCTACAATTTAGGTAAATTTGAGAGAAAATCGCCTTTTAACATCGACCCTAATACCCTTTCCCTTTATTTTTCCTCACCCCAGATTAATTAAAGAGTAAAAACCTGATTAACGGGTCTCGCCTTCTCTCAAAGTAAACAATAATTATGTGGCCACTGCTCCGTCCGAAGTTTATTAAAATCGGAAAAAGGTTAATCCGCTGAGAATTATGTGTGCATAATTAACCCGAGCTTCTGGCATATGAAAATGAAAAGAAACGTTTGAAAAATATTTTTCTTTTTGGAAAATTATTCAAGCTCTGCAAAGTGAGAAGTATAAATAAGGGCTACCCGCGAAGCTGGTACAGAAGCAAAAGTGTAAAGGAAAATTAGCGCATTACATTAACATCGAAATTCAAAGCAAAACCAATTAATATAATTAACATGAACCGACAAAGGGGGTAATTGAACAAGTACCCAACGATGGGAATCACCCCTTTGAGGGTAAATTTTTTGAAATGCTAATTACACACTCAAGTTTGTAATTTTATTCACATCGTATATCTAT
The DNA here is from genome assembly GCA_944452935.1 of Rhogogaster chlorosoma. NCBI lineage: Eukaryota > Metazoa > Arthropoda > Insecta > Hymenoptera > Tenthredinidae > Rhogogaster > Rhogogaster chlorosoma. The sequence continues at coordinate 22,903,178 of OX101800.1, read as the reverse complement.
ACGTTTCGCATGATAAAGGCTCGGCTAGTACTTATATACTGTCAAAAAAAGAGAATCGATGATCTAGACCTAGATTGAAGTTAGTTAATCGAAGTGAAATACCGCTGAGTAACTTAAAACAAATTCACAAATTAATATCTCACATAGCCGCAGTGATCATTCTATTTTATCGAATGAAAAGAAGATGTGATATAACTTATCGAATCTTACAAGTTGAATTTCAGACTGAACAAAGATCGATTTTTTAAATCCAATTTCCATGTGAACAACTGCTGTTTCATCTGAAAAAAAAAAAAACTTCTAGAATAAGAAATCCTCCGAAGAAAGAACAAACATTGGCTGTTAAAAAATTCAATTCCACGCACCACGGTGAACCCTATACATATATATATATTTATACATATGGCAAGGTTACGCATACGATGGCCCTCTCACATATCACCAATAATTCATACTGTATCCCTGCTCTATATCCCATTCTCTTTGAACTAAAATGGCAAACCTTGACGCGTTGCAGAGAGAGAAATCTGGTACGAAGCTGCTACCAGGGCCATCGAGGCACGCGTCAGACAGGCGGCTGCAGGGGCTGGTAACCCTGGAACTACACCAACGGGGGTAGCTCGAGGGGTAGTCCTCTTCGTCGGGGACGGTATGGGGCTCAGCACTTTGACAGCAGCCCGCATCCTATCCGGACAGCGTCACGGTAATACTGGAGAAGAGGCTGAACTCGCTTGGGACACATTCCCCGCCGTTGCTTTGGCCAGGGTGAGTTTTATTCACCACTCAACACATTTTTCCCTAGATATACGTATGCTCGCCTATCTGTTCGTCGGAAATTTGCCGAGTCGTGTATACATGAAGCAGTGGCGAAAGTAGCTCCGAAAAAGCTGATAAATGACAAGAGCCAAAAAATGGAACAGAAATCTGTACATGAAAACAATTCTACTTCATTTTCCGCATCGTTCATAGTTTGAGATTTTTCCTTTTTCCTTTTATTTTTTTTTTTTTGAAATTACGTGCCGCGAATAAAAAGAGCTTTTTACTACTTTATTTGTATAATCTTACACCTTGATATCGCTGCCAGGCCCTAGTACTAACGGCAAAGAGAGAAGGAAAGAAAAAGCAGGAATCCGGGCATAAAATAATAATTCTACTTAATTTTCAGCACCGTTTCAAATTCAAGATTTTTTTTCTCCTCAAATTTCGTGGCGTAATAAAGAAAGCTTCTTTCTACTTTACTTGTAAGCTTCCACCTTGGCGTTGATGCGAGGTCTTTCACTACTAACTTGGGGGTAATTTTCACCGTGTAACGTCTTACTGCTCAGTAACGGTTATCATAAATCTTTTTAACGTCTAGTTCTATTTGCCAATGAAACGGCTTTATTATATGGCTGATAAATAAGTATACTGACAGGGTTAGCTTTGCTGTAATATTACGAGCGGTAAAATTATTCAGAAATATTTCTCCGTCTTTTTCTCCTCCCAGGCGTTTTTATTTCCCTTCTTTTCTTTACTATACAATATATATAGATATTATTTATTAAATGACAGATTTCACAAGAATTTAATAACTCAGCTAAAGCGTGAAATATAGCTGTACCTATTACCGTTATAAAAAAAAAAAATGCCTCGTTAACCGCGATTCTGTTCTAGTTATAGTCAAGCTCCTGTTTCTTTTTTCCTCGTCTGGTCTTTTCATACGGTGTTTTGCTACTGTTCTCTATGTTAACTCCGGTTAAAGAGTTTCTACTCTGTGGATGACGAAGTGGAGATGGGTATAGGTATAGTACCTGGCTGCTCAGAAAGTTGTAAACTTTTGATAGAATTATATTTGTTACTTGAAGTATAAAGTAAGAGGGTAGGTAGGTAGATATAGGTATACCGTGTCCGAGTTTATGAATTCGTGAAATGAATGATAAAACCGAGTTATTCTTTAAGGGCTGAAAAATGGCCGCGAGATATATACGTATATTCGACGACGGGTGAATAATAATCTTTCGAGATATATAATTGAATCGTTGGAATTATTTGAATAAAATTTAGCCCCGCTCAATCAATGTCGTTTATAATCAACGAATCCGAGATATTTGTGAAGTTGATTCAACCGGTTGAAACAAGGGGGGGAAAAAAAAGGAAAGAAATGAAGATAATGAAAGAATGAAGCGAAGTGACGCGAAATTTTGACTCGCTTTAATTCAAAGGAGATGAACACCCGCGAAAATTCTATAGAGCAACTAAAGCCGATTCTCACAAACTTCTTAGACCTTGTAATTACAGCAATACAATCGTCTTAATTGCTCGAAAAGATGTGTCACCTTGTCTCGTTAACGAACGCAGCTGCGACGAAACCCGTGGGAGACCCTACTCACGCAGAAATTGAATTTACCAGCAAATAAGCCAGCCGGCTGTTAATTAGATAAATTATTAACGGACGTCACCTTGTTTCATTGTGTATACCTGTCCGCTGTATCACGTCGTGTTGGCAAGCTACAAATTAATTTGATTGTCAGTAATATGCAGTTAGGCAGGTGGAGCAAATTTCAATTATGTTTATAAAGCAATGGTGATTTTTCTTATCGTATGATAATACGTGACGAGAACAGACGGAGCCGGAATCACGTAACGGAGCTATCCATACTTTTCATCCATAAAATTTACGACCAAACTTCTTTATGTATTCATAGATTCGTAATCTTCTCTATTCCGTAAAGTTTCAAGCATTTCAAGTGTCTCTCGAGGTTCTTATAATATTATTATACGATCCCGTTGCAACGTCGGTATCAGTGCAATAAAAGTTTTCCTTCACCGTACTTGGCATCATTTCTGCATAACCGATTATATCTATTCATTATTTAAAATACTCATTTCACTCCGCATCTCACACAGCTATTTACCATACGACTGTATATACCGTGGAATTTCTTCATGTTAAGTAAACTCGTTCGAAGTGAGAGGTATAGGAAACGAACTGGAAACATTCCACCCACGAATCGTGTGTCTCAGAAAAAGACTATTAGCTAACTGTCTAGCTAGCGTGAAGGAATTCTACATCGGAAGTCCTGGACGCTTTGTAGCGAAGCTTTTTTTCTTCTTTCTCTTCTTACTTCCACCCGAATCTTAGCCCGGATAAATAATAGCGTAAGTAGAATATTCCACTTTAGTTCATGTCTCGGCTAAAAATCAGAACATTTAGTTACGTGGTATTAAGGGTAGAGCTAGGGAAAGACATGGGAATGACAGATTACACACCAGGCTTAGTGCCCGAGAGGAGGACGATTCCCCGAGGGACGAAGTATATATACGATATCTTGGTAATGACTAATCGTTATTTCGTGGGGAAAAAGGATCGTCCTTGTGTCTCAGAGTTCATCAAGCATCTTCCAAAGGTCCTTTTCCTTTCTCTTTTGTGTGTTAGAAACTACGCCAAAAGAGACGCTGTAACAAGCGTTGAAGAACAATCGATTGAAGAGAATATGATAATAGGTTGATTCGAAGGATCGAAGTTAATCGTTATTGAATTAACACTAAACTTCGTTAATCCTTGAGCCCAGCCGTCTGAAATTCGTATAAATCGTCTTCCAATAATCCTCGAAGAACTCCGCTCCCCTGATACCCAGCTCCATGAATATCTCCTTAATCGTCATGGAATTAACGATGCTATTGACGAGCCTACAGGTTCAGTCACAAACTTCGACCCTGCTGAGCAGCACACGATCTCGAAAGATTAGATTTGCTTCCTCCTAGATTTATGGCTATACCGTGTCAAGGCCCAAACACACCCTTCTAAGAATCAGGGGTTCAGGAGGGAGCGAACTCAGGAGCCTTGAGCAACTTCGTCGAATATCAGATCTCGCCCAGTTCGCTACAAGGTGGATAAAAATAAAAAAATTCTTTTCATTTTTATTTCCCCAATTTTTCGGAGCTCAGACTTCCGTATAATTATCGTGAAATTCGTAATAATTAACACACCTATACCTACCCAGGCGAAAATTGACGTTAGGCGAGAAAACTGACTCCTAAATTTTAATTATGCATCGGGGATTCGGAAAATTGTTTATGCCGTTAATATTTCGGAGAACTCCGTGTGTACTCTGACGCTACAAATTCGACAATTTTCAACTCCAAAGTTTGTTCCCACCTAGTTTAGCTGTCGCTGCTAAATTCAACGGCTGAATTCCGTGTTCAGCTCTACAGTTTGTTTACGGCGTAGGTATATACATACCCCCATATCTCAAGAGAGATGAACGGGGCTAATTCAATGTCTAATAATTACTTTATCTCACAGAAATTCAATCTTTATGTCATTCCTATTTTGCCATACCATTTCTTCCCTCACAACTCGTTCGAATTATCTTAGCAATTGGCAAAAGACTGAGAAAGTATTATATCACGCGAAAGAAGGGCGAAGAAAAAAAAATCACGTTTTATTATCAGTCTCATCAATAATTACATTATTTTACTCATTTTTACATACTTTAGTGATAGATTTTTTTTTTTGGTGTCTTCTCTTTTGACGCTTTTCTATTAACAAGACACAATATTTTCCTTGTTAAACCACGAAGAAACGAGGCAGCGAGTGTTACCAGATAAGAGACAAAAGTACGGGGAAACAATATTGGCAGAGACTCAAGTAGATAGGTAGGAAGGTGGAAGTATATTAGATGAAATCGCAGGTCCCTGACTCAACTCTGTTTTTCGAGTTTGGTCGTTGGCTCCGATTACTATCAATGGAAATTGCTTTCACCAAAAACACCTGGCGAATTAGGCTGCCAAGAACCAATATTTGCATGCGCGTCGTGCGACCCTTTTAAATGAAACGAAGCAGCGATAAAACATTATCACTATCATTATCAACCCTGCGTAACCAGAGCTCAGAATTTCGTTTCAGAAATAACTTATCTCGAGTTAAAAAAAATTCTTCAAAAATGTGGTTCCAACATTTTTGTGTATTAATAACGCATACGAGATATATTAAAAATTCCGAACAAATCATAATATCGGAATATTTTTCTGTTTGACAGAAAATGTAGTCAAGTATGAACGAAAATCCCTTGTTTAATATTGCATCAACTAACGCTGCTCGACGTTTGATACAGAATTTTCATTCCTTAATTGAGACGAGGAGGTATACCCACGCCTAGATATACCTGCTCGGTTTTTCAGTTTGTAAAGAATGTTTAATCATGATCCAAACCCGAGACTTGAATTAGTGTGTTTTTCATTATTTCAATCTTCTGCTGGGATGAAGCAGCGACTATGACCATGCATTATTCTCGACACTGACAAAGATGCAGCAGTCAGGTATTTCCCTTCCGAGTTACTAATTCGCGGGACTAAATGAGTGACGATAAACTCGGTGGGAAATTTTGGCGATAACAATTAGAGCCGAAAATTTTCGTCCTGCAATTAGCCAGCGGAAATTACCGCAGTGAAGTCTGTTAAATATCAGTGACACTCGTTCCCCAAAATCTCTCCGGTTGTATATTTTTACCAAAAGTGTGATACGTTCTGCGATTCTCTGAATACTATTCTCGTTCACTGACTCCAATCAACGTCACATACTCGCGTGCAATTAGCAACAATAAATCAGCAAAAGAAATAAAAATAACAAATTTTCAACGAGGGAGCTTTTCATTCGGATTTATCATCATTCCTTTGATGATTGAAGGAAAATAATTTCCTTTGATTTTGCGTGGAAATCGATTATTCATAACGAATACCTATGACACAAATCTGGCTGTGGAATCATTTACAAAGCGTTCTAAGCCGTTTACGTTATGCTTCCTATACTAGGGAGGCTTTACGCCAGCATACGCTTCTTTCGCGAACAACATGTATGCAGAAACCACGTTTGGTGCCAAAGCATACAAGGATACGCGTATTATCCCGGCTCGCAGCACCACCGCTTCCTATGCCTATTATTTATCTGATCCCTCTTCAGGTTTTCACAATACCGTTTACACTGGCGACGCAGAAACTATGTGTGCGCCGGAGCTGATCCGTTAGTATTTTTGCCCTATTTTTATATATAGATAATATATTTCATCATTTATTACCTAACTTTCGCACACGAACATTTGTAGCGATTTTACACTGCAACGCGGGAACATCTGTACTCTGATTTTAATGAAACTCTACGAGGTTTTATAAAGCATTCGTGAATACGAGGCGAGGATTTTCGAAAAGATTTAAACTCAGGGTTTTTGGATTATCAGATTTTTAATATTATCGAACCGCGCGAAGGTAATAAATTCGCGAAAATTCTTTGTCATTTCGCTGATATTTAATTAGGTGAAATCTCCTGAAATAGTACGAGTTTAATCACTCCGGGTTTAACCTTAACCCATTGCTATTCTGAATCTGTGTAAAAGTCGCGGTGGAAATGTTGCCCCTATTTAATTCAAATTTTCAAACTTGCAAGACTGAATTAAATTCACCTTTACGCTGTTCATTCAAACCTTCGGCTTACGCCTATACGCCCCTAGCCTGTTTCCTCGAAAGATCTAAAAACCCGGGGTGAGGATTAGCGGAATTGTACGAAGTGAGCAAACAAAATCCACTCGAAATTACTCGTTCAAAGTTTAAGTCTCAAATTTTGGGGGTGCCTAACTTCGTTAAGCCTTTGCGGATCCCATTCGATCTACCACAAAAAATACAATGGCTTGTCTACTAATACAATTTCATAATTAAAATTATAAGAAAATTAAGGATTAATTTTAATCCTGCCAATCGTCTGGCAAAAAGAAAAGGGGTTTCAGATTAACCAAGCGAAATATTTTACAGCAATTCGACTACCATTCGTTAGTATAAATCCTCTGGTACAGACTCACATCGTATCTACGGACCAAACAAGATCGGTGAACCGTTGTAACCGATTCTGTTTGGGTCGTCATATATTACTAGGTGACTCATTGTTATTGGGGTAGTTCCTCGCCCTCGGTCTCGAATTCGGTAACAGCGGGTGGAGGGTAGAGAGTTTACTCGCACCCAGACCCGATTGGGGTTTGACTCTCGTTCAAGGTCACCGAAGTGCGACGACACAGCTTCCCGGGACCATCCGAGCGGAAGTGGTGCGCGTCGAAAGTTTTACTTTGATGAAGACTCCAGCAGTCGGAAAGATTCTCCTCTTCTCATACAACGCAGCCTGAACGTCTGCGATATTCTTTCTTTTCGTCTTTGCTACCCTCGAGGGATAAGAACGAAAAAAAAAAAAGAATACGAGAAGAAAAAAGAATCTTATTCCAACTCCCTTTTGCACCGGGAAAAAGTAAGGCATCCTCATCCTCAGAGATTTCCCTTATTGTTTGTCAGCCCCCATAGAACGATCTTGAGATTCACCCTAATGACAAATCTTTGATTATACTTATGCGTGTTTGGATATAAGAAGTTTTATTGAAATTATATTGGTTGAGTGTTCTTTTAATTAGCTTTAACTCCCACGCTGACTGGAGGTTAATCAATGATATTATTATATTAATAGGATATCTCGGTTGAACTGGTATTCTAGTATTCTATACGGTGAAGAAACTCGTCAGGTCTAAAGCTATTGATTAATACCACTAGCTAATGCGTTTTCGTTACGGTTCGATGGTTATTCGATTTAGTTCAAGAAGAGGATTTGGAAACCCTTCTTGCCTCGGCGACTCTTCAATAGGCTACAATCTCGCCCACTTCTTAAACGGATAATAGGAAAATTGGACCTTATCAACGAATCTATTTATCCCAGGTATCCCAGTTCTGCAGTCACCTAGAAACACCCGCGATTCTTTTCACTTGAAAAGAAACCGCTAAGACCTCTACGATCGATTCAAATACCCTATGACTTAGTTACAAGAAGGGGTAAAGAAGTAATTGGAAAAGTAAAGAAATTCGGGTGCCTAATTGGAAGGCGAAATCGTGTGGAAGAGAAAAAGAAGACGAAAAAATAAAAACACACACATTTCCCTGAAACACACACCCGCGGGTGATGTGATTGCGGTAAAGTGTCAAAGTAAACACACGACGATGCTTTCTTCTAAAAATCTTTCTTTACCCTTCCAAAAAAGAAAGGGAAAAGAAATTGCGGTGAAAGAAAAAAAAAAAAAAACCCCAGACAATTTCTCAACATTTTCAAACTTTGTTATTCCATTCATCCCTTCGCTCTCTCTTTCTCTCTATCTCTCTCCCTCAATTTTTATTCAAGAAATCGTAAAAAAATATTACTTCGTAAAAAAACAAATTGGCTAGACGAAACAGTATCCCAAGTTCGAATCTCTTATAACTACAGGAAAAATCCCTATCTCGGAACGAAACTCTCTCAATTTCAATTTACCTATAATAGAGAGTAGATCGAGCCATGAGAGAAACAACAGCTCTGATATGTGAGTGAAGGACGATAATTATGTAGTAGCCTGTATTTTGTATATAAATTAACTTTTTTTATATGGCAATATTATATACGTAGTATGATAACGACTCTGCAGTATATATATTCGGCGAATATTGATCACCCACGGTTATACCATCGCCGAAAACACGCCCTTGGCAAATACCATTTAGCGGTAATTTCGGTCCTGTAATGTCGAAGTGGGTACCAACCAAAGTGGCACTACACAAAGGTTGATTTCAATTGCTACCGCCCGCGCCTCCATCGAAAGTGAAAGGGTGAGAGGGAGGAAGAGCCGGGGGACTACTTAACGAATCTCGTGGCAGAGCCTGTTTCATTTAACCCTCTCGAGCTCGCGTTTTGGTCAGGCAACTACTCTGGCTCAGAAACGGGCTTATTGGGAGGTTTGGGATAGCCCAGTACTTTTGCGGCAACGTTGAACCTCGTCGCTTAGGATCAACCTGAGGCTGAAAGATGCGATAGGGTTGTGAGCTGGCGTCAGTTAACACGTTGATAACCACGGAGAGAAAGAGATACCATAGAAGCTTCTCTAAGCTTACTCTAGACAAAGTGATACCCCAGATTTGTCAAAATTTCATCCTAATTACATAATTAGAAATTCGATTTTCTCACAGGATTTACATTATCCACCTAAAAATTGCATTAACGAAGAATAAAAATAAAAAATCTTGACAATTTACACCGCGATGAATTCTCCATGCTTGTGGGTCGACGGTATAGCTAATTATTGTTGAAAAAGTGCGTGTCAAGTGCGGTTAAATTTTTTCCCTCATTCTTTTTCGTCTTCTTTTTATCCTTCGGTATGTAAGCAGCCTTCCGTATGCTTCGATGCTTCAAACTCACCTTAGCAAATGTAGTAGACACATCGTCTCGACTGGTAGCTCTTATACGATGGTGAGATCTCATTAGCTTCTCTTAAGCCTGCGTCGCGACGCGTCGCTTCGCCGAGCCTCTCTTCGCCTCGCCTCACCTCGCCGTGTTTGCACTCAAATTAGACCCGCAATGGTGTCTCTCTTCTTCCGGGTGAAATATAGGTATATACGTATATAGATGGGTATAGTATCTACGTAGGTAGAAGACGTGTGTATGTAGGTACACCTATGTATGTACCACACGTTGTAAACTAAGTCTAGCAACGGCCGTGAATCCTCAAGCACCATCTCCCGCCCCTGTCTTGCTGGTACTCGTCCTTCTTGCGGTGCTCGGTTGAGCTCCAAGGATCTCTCAGTCGGGATATTCTTTTAACTATGCTACCGCAATTCGAGGAAATCCTCAGAAATCAGAGTAATGTAACCAAGGGTCGTTCACCGGATTCAAGGGAGGTCCAAAGTTGTAAGAAATTTTTTCAACACTGAACGATGTTATATCTCTGTTTATTCAATACAAGGAAATTTGCATCGGGAATTCTAAAAATCGATCGTAAATCAATGAATACATAATTGATTCGTCAAAGGTTGTCATTTCTTTAATCAATCACTGATCTTGGCAAGGAAACCAACACTAAAAAAAAAAGAAAAAAGCTCTTTGATCGTATTGACTAAAATTCCATATTCATTTTCCTCTTTCGTATACGTATATTGTATGTGCATAACGTATAGAAATTTCACGGCGTTTGCCGTACGGGTTGAAGGGGAATCTCATAAGTCTTTAGACTACAGGCTCGTGACTTTTTTTGTAGTTTGTAGACGGCTTGATTTTTTGTTAAAGTACACGAGTCGGGTAAGCATCGATACGACCGATGGGATTTGCTTCTTTTCGTGCATTTTTTCGTTCTGAGGTACATACGATTGAAAATCTATGGCGACCCGACGACTGACGAATGTCATTATGGTCAGAAGATCACGCGATGTACCGTTCGTAGCCAATTCCTTACAGATCGCCTGAACGAACCATGATCCAGCGTCCGGATTTCGCCATGAATAGAATCCTGGGTTGAAAACCAAAAGACACATAAAATGGGATTAGAAAATGATTCATTCTACGTTCTTCTAAGAACTATTCTACTGCGGCATGAGAAAAATTTTCAGAAATTCTCTGACAAAGTGTACAAACTTTTCCACGGTGGGCAAGGTTTGGCTCGCAAATTGCCTCAGATTCTATCCATTTGGGGATGGACCGAGACGTTGCTATCCGGGAAGCGATATTGAGAAAATAAACGGCTGCACTGCGCAGAGGTATATAAGGTACTCGGGAACGGTTGTATAATTTTATCATTACAGTTTAACTTTATCATCGAGAGAATAAGAGAGAGGAAAAATGAGGGAGTAATTTTGGGTTCAATTTCCAGTTGGGAAAATGAAACACGTCGATTCTCATAGCTCGCGATTAAAAGCAATTTACTAAACGACTTCGAAGACGTTGGAACGTCGTCGAATGAGAATCTAACAATGCTTTATGTAAATTTACCCGGGTGCGATAGAGATGTGATTGAATCTTGAATCTGGAAGGGAGTTACATGTCCCGAAATTACCTAGAGGCGAAAATAAACGAGCAAAAGAAAAAAAAGAAACAACTAGTACCGGAATTTGTGCGGGCAATTAAACATTGAAACGACTCCGCGAAGATAAAGCAAGTACTGAATTAAATACAGTCAACTCGATTCTCATCTCTCACTTTTATCCCCTCTAGAATTTTGCGCCCTCGTCCTTATCCTGGATAGGCGGGTGGGTAGAGGTGCCCACGTCCCTCCTCGCCATCCCCTGTTATCTCTACCCTTCTAATTTCACATTTATGAAAATTTTATTTGACCTCGGTTTAATTTACGGTCTGATCTTTTCTCCGAGGGCCGAGATATGATTCGCCTTGCAATATTTACAAAACGACCTTCCTGCCAACCCTAGGTCAATCCCTTTGTCTCCGGATTACCACGCGCTTCGCTTTTGCACAATGGTTCAAGATTTTACTAAATAATAATGAGGATACTAAAACATTCCAAAAGGGCGGTGTGCCATGCTTCGAACCCAAAAATTCACGGAAGTATATTTTAATATTATATCAAAGGATGTTGGAACCTTATTAAATTTCTACACAATATATAATACGTCGTCCATTCTTTCATCGTACAAAATCTCCTCAGGTATAGAATTTTACTAATTGAACAACCTATAGATTCACAAAGCTTGCCATTCAATTTTACCTCCGATGTAAAATTACATTCTAAATAATTCAAACGTCATTTATAACTCGAAATACTTGAATGAATTGGAAAAAGAAAAAACGAAAAAACTATTGAAATATTTAACAATTTATATTCATTCGAATTTTCACAACTTTTCTTTATAATTATTAAAAATTTGTACGAAGGTCTCCGTCCCCTGAAGCTGTCAATACCAGTTCTCTTTCATTCGCGTTTGGCTGCCTGTATGAAGCGTCAAATACGTAATAATGTATACACCTGCCTCGTATACACGCATATATATATACTCGAAAATTATTTTAAGGAGTGCCTACCTGCCTTTGAATTTTAACGAAGCTAAGCAATTAGGCCCCGGATGATTGAGTTTACGCGATTGCAAACTCGCTTTGAGATATTATACATGGCACGTACCGAACGCCTTTGAAACAAGGTATAAGCCAAATGCGTATATAATATATCTACAAAGGGAAATTCGAGACTTAGACTCGCGCTGATGCGTAAATGAATATGTATTATTCAAGATCAGTCGACTTTTGACTATGAGAAGAAGCAAAGCTCCTTTTCGAGCAGCGATGTAGCTGCTTGCGGTTTTACAGACAAGCATTTCAATACCGCCCGCTAAGCGTTGCTTTTACCATTGCCTGCCAATTTCGATCTTTGAAAAGGAAACAAAGAAGAAAAAAATAATAATTTTTTTCATCTCGATTCACCGCACACGAAAAAAATTACGCGAAAAAAAGATTACCGTTCTTAGTTCTCTCTCCACGCAGCTAACACTGCTGCTGCTGCTGCGGGCTAAGCAGAAATTTTAATCTACTCCAAGGTGACGGCTCAAGCTTTAGTACTTGGAGTTTAATACACCTTGTACAACCTTATGGTGGGTGGATAGTATATCTATGGATGTAGTACACAGTTATAACACTGTTCCACTTGAAATGTGATAAATTATTATAGCACAGCCCTGCCAGGGCAGAAGGGTTAACTCCGCGATTTAACCCTGCAATTCGAAAATGAATATACTCGTTATTGTACAGGCGATTCATTTTCAACTAATTGTGAGAACAAGATCCTTAAGATATCGATGAAGAAATAATGAGGTAATTATATACTATAATAGGATTTGATTCTGCCGACTTTATTTTTTTTTATGCGTACAAAAAATCTCTACCCTTCGTATTTTACGATCATTTTTATTTCCTGGAGAACACGCGATCTTGGTTTTACAGCCCCGTAAAAAAAAACAAAAAACCTAAAGATTTCCTTCTACCGAAGAATGTCCAGATCATAGTCTCTCAGGAGACAATGACTTTTTTGAAACTTGCTCTATTGCACGTAACATATAACCGGAAATTAGGATATCAATCCTTCAAAGCTTGCGAGCGCGTCTGTTCCGCTGGCTGGCTAAAAGTTATAAATCACTATGTCCGGGTCCGGTAAGGGAATGAAGGACCGACTACGCTTGAGAATGCATATTCTGCGCCCGAAATCACCTCTACGAGTCCCTACGGTCTAACAGAAATTTCTACATAGATATACCAAACGGTTTATACCTTCAGGACCGGAAAATACGCGTATGCTCGACAATGGCAGATACTACAGGGCACTTGGATACAATTGTATGCCAGAGTACACGGGATATTCCTATCTATGTACTACCCAGATCCTCGAGAGGTATAACTTAATTAACGAAACGCACTCACGTAACCATAGAATCTGGGCTATGAATTTCCCGGAATAGTATACCACAAATTGGTCTTCTCTCTATGCCCTAGATTTCACGCGGATACTATCATCGAGATATTAGAGTTTCCACCCGTTTCATGATGTGTAAAATACATAATCTTATTTTTCGTTGCGATTTAAAATAAATAAATGATCTTTGGCGAGACAAGTGACGTCGTCGTATGACATAAAAGGGGTAATCAGGTCGCAGGAGATGAGCGTCGACCACTCCCAGTCACTTTGACGTCTCGAAGAAGATTGGCCTCGATCCGAAGCCGAACTCTATGTGCAGAACTGATGGACCGCAACGCTGGAGGCTATAGAGTAGAACTGAAACCGGAAGGGCTGGTCTGCCAGCTAAATCGACCCGGAATCTAACGCGGATTAATTCGACATTCTCGCGAAATGGTAGTTTGCCAAGATTGGAATCGTTGCACGGATAACCCGGCTGAGGAGACGTGGAAGGATTTGATAAAAAAAATTTCGAATTCAAGAACAATAATAAGTATTGTTGATATTAGATCCGTGGGCCCGAGTTGAACGTTGAATCTCAAGTACCTATGTCTATGCACCAGTTGTACATTGGTAAGCCAAAAAAGTGGACGGCAAATTCTGCCTCTGAGAAGAAATTTTCACGTATAACCGCGACCGAGGCGGAACGAGAATAATTCTCCGGGTGCCGAAATCAACAGAAAGCAAATCATCTCCAGTACAAAGCGTGAAAAAGAATTCCTCCTTTGAATTTGAATGGCGGGTAATGAGAAAATTTACTTATTTCATTTCAGGAGAGTGTGGAAATATTTTTATCATCAACCTTTTCTCTCGTCAACCGCATGCGAGTCTTGCGCCTACTGGGTGATAAATTTCAACTTGGTTTCATTGTGTGTCGCTACGTTGAAGATTAGGCATGAAAAATATGCCTCAAAAAAAAAAAAAAAAAAAGAAATTCAAGCAACAATTCATTAAGAATTGAAAATATTATTAAAAAAAAAAAATTCATTTTAATTAACCTTTTTGCTGATTTTTTCATCGGTCTTACCGTCGTAAGTCGAATAGGCAACCATGATGTCCGCATAAGCAGGTACGCTGTAACTAGCCGCGCTGTCAGTTTCATGAACGATTTTGACACCTTGATCAAGACGATTCCCACGACAAGCCTGAAGAAATAGAAATATGGATAAATCTTGAAATTTGAGAATGTTTTTCTTTTTTTTTTTTTTCTCTCTGTCTCTCTCGCTCTCTCGTCCCCGAAGGATATGCTTCCGCTTTATACGTCTATATAGATACGTATATAGAACTTTCTCGACAAGAATTATGGATGTACGGAAACTTTCTTTATTCTCACATATTACCGCTTCTCTTTTACGGTCAATATCCACGGCTCTCGACCTTTCTTCGCCCACAAAAAAAAAAGGGAAAAAAAGTAAGTAAAGAAAACCCTGATACGAATCACGTATGTATGTATGCTGGACCTCGGCGTATACTATATCCATATTTATGTTCATACATACCTACATACATACATGGGTACATGACCACGCGTGGTTAAACATATATATTTATGTATCTAGCTATGTAATAAAGGTGTAGGTATATCAGGGATGAAAAATGAAAAAAAATAGGTGAGAAGAAAGACCGGGAAGAAGAAGTTTATTGGCGAAACTATACGTATATATTACGGTGTGTTTATATAAATGTGTATACGTATATATAGGTATATATATATATACAGTAGAGATTTTCTCCGGGAAACCTTTGTGAAATACAATGCCTGCTAAATCCTCCCTTTGAAACAACGATCGATGAATCCTCTAAAGAAAATTCACTCCGCTGCGAAACTTTTCGCTACATATAGCAACGTCGGGAGGATAAACAGTGCAAGGAAAATTATAGAGTACGAAATAAATTTACTCTCACAGCTCATGATGTAGAAAAAAATGTTACTTTTCATTGGAAGAAAAAAAATCTTTCTTTATCTTTGCATAACGATAATGATAATTAAGATAATAATCAATCCTTACAAGCAAATAGAAAACCAATTAGAAGATGAAGTTGAAAGTTATATAGGATCATCATTTTTTTCTCACCTGAATAAAAAATAGCTTAGGTTTTCCGGCGAGGGTGGGACACAGATCCCCGGTGAAAGAATTCCACAATTTATCAACGGGATAAAGGGTGTCGCTCGAATGTAGCAAGCCAGACTCTCCGTGTGACATTGCAACTACAACTAGGCAATCGGCATCAGTGTGGTCGTCTGCAGCCACTGAAATTAGCGCGCTAATTAATTCGGTGGCTCAACTGATAATGCACTCTCCGTTTATGGTAATGGCACCCGGCAACACGCACTTGCGGAGGTATGCATGTATCGGTTACTTTGTTACCTCGTACAGTATGCGCACGCGGCTATTTTGCCAATTTCCAACGATGAATTCAAACGTGTACAACTATACCTGCAGCCTCCGCCTGGAACTATGGATCGCTGAGCACACTGGGGGTGATAATGGGGGGAATACCAGCTAGTCCCTGTAGTTTCGTAAATCATACCCTGCTTCTACCAGGAGTGAGAGAGAGAGTGAGAGAGAGAGATCTAATTTGCACGTGTTTGTGTCATACAGGGTTAATAGCATGAGCAATTATTTGATTGTTATTCAAACGTCATATTTGTCGATTGAATTAGTAAACATCTACGATTAACGGTATCATTAGTTAGATTCTAAAACGGAAGTAACCCTCTCCTTGACAACGTGGCTGTACAGTCTTCGGCAAAGGCATATTTGCACAATAGGGTTGCCAATTTCAGAAGGTATATAATATATATTAATGCGGAG
The DNA here is from genome assembly GCA_944452935.1 of Rhogogaster chlorosoma. Classification (NCBI taxonomy): domain Eukaryota; kingdom Metazoa; phylum Arthropoda; class Insecta; order Hymenoptera; family Tenthredinidae; genus Rhogogaster; species Rhogogaster chlorosoma. The sequence goes on along the minus strand of OX101800.1, from coordinate 22,887,106 downwards.
GACTTGATGATCGATTAATTCTGTCCTCGACATGAATTCATAAATATTTCTTTCTACTTTTGATATTAAAAGAAAAAAATTCTATCAGATCTAGGTGCAGTCGTACCTATACGCGTAAATTCTGCACCCTCGTTATAATGTAATTACTTAATGAAATGAATTACGGGATCAGTGAACGACCATTAATGTGTTTCATTTACGCGCATTAGCGTAGGTGCATGATGTACGAGTATTAACGTATGTAAACTGATGAAATTAATTATCGTATCCCGTTCGTAAACAACGTGTTAACATTTAACCAGTTATGTCGCGCACCCCTTACCTTAATCGAGCACTACCAGGTCTCACCTGTCCCACGAAATGCCTTATGACAGTGAATGTCCCAATAAATTGAACCAAAATTTCCTTCAGTAAACTCAAACCAACAGTTTCTTATTGAAATTTCCCAAAATTCATGAAAAAACGACAAATAAATCGAACGAAATTTACACTTTCGAAGTAACTAATTATCCAGTAATTCATTAGCCAAATTTCTACAGAAACAAATGCGATCCAGCTAGCTGAAAACATCTATTCCTATTATATCCTCGTGTACGTCTATATCTAGGGGTTAGTCGCTGGTTAGCTGGGCGCAGCAAAGTAGCAAAAGTTAATGTTGCGAAGAGGTAATCGAGTCAGACTGACCATAATGTACCTACATCTCGTTGTCGGAATGTCAGTCTCGTTTCTGGCCAGAGCAAACTGGACTATCCGACGTTCAATGCTGTATTGAGTTAGTCTATTTGTTGGCCAACACCTGGCCAGTAATTCTTATTTGGGTATAATTAAGAACCATAGTTAGTGCAGCCAGAGAATGTGGGTACACATAAGTATCCTTCGTCAATTTCTGAACTAACTTTAGAGACTGTGTCTTGAGCAGCAGGACGAACCCTTTCAACGGGAGTATTTTGCGACAAAGGTCGTCAGTTTGTAAGGCAAACGGTGTCTCAAAGTAATCAGTAAATTATACAACTTGACTCGGTCTTTGTCCTATAGTCAGAAATAATGTAAACTGGAATTGTTGCGGCGCTTAGAGTCTCTGATTGTACCTAAATACAATTTCGTCTCTAACAGAAATGAGATTCAAACTAATCGGTGATAAAGAAAGCCTTGGGTAAGTTGGATTCGCGACTAAAGAACGTCTAGACGTCGCTCGATATCAACTATCAGTTTTTGTACAGTACACCATGTCCTCTGGTCTCCTTGCCGAATGATTCTAATTGCGAATTTCATTAGATGAATTAAGTAATCAGCAACTGTGCTCCAAAGACGCGAAACTCTAGGATACTGCCTAATGTCTTTAGTCTGGAGACTTTGGTACGACAGACGTTGATATTAGCAAGAAAACCACAATTGTAATCCTCAGTCCTAGCGACGATTCGTATACAATTGGACGATATAATCAGACGTTAAAAATGTCGTGACAAAATCTCTTGCTTTAATACCAGCGGTATAAATCAATTTTGCCTAGACGTAAGCCTCGTCTGTTCTGCCAGGCAACAAAGTCAAATAGTCTACTTATTGTTAGAGCCCCGTGCCTTTGATCCTCTCGAGAAATATCAAACACATACACTGGCTTGGTTCATGAATATTGCATGTTCCCTTCGTCACAAACGCCTCGCTCTGATTACTTTTTATTTTTATATTCTTTTCTCCCTCATTTTGTCATGACCCGTGAAAAAATGATGATTGAAATCTCTTTTTGGTCTAAAATATTGAAAATTTCGTGACGAAAGCGATGTTCTTTCTTGCGATATATGTTCTCATTCAATCTACGGATGTTACAGAAAATTTTAACTATGCGTACCTCTACCTATAACTGAGGTAGAAATTCAACGGCTAGAAATTTAAATAAACGAAACAACAAATAATTTGACTATTGCGAGTCCCAAGGGACCGGAATAATCCGATGTAGGTACAGTTGTGGTCCTGACAGTCCAGAAATATCAAACACATTCGGTTCATGAATATTGCATGGATTCGTTTCGAATTCCCATGCCCCGCCGCAACACATATGTATACAGGGTGATTCAGAATCACCGCACCGCAGGTCATGGATGCATTCCTTATAAAAATCTAAGACTAAAATTCATCTAAAAAAAAGCCAGAAAAATATTTTGGCAGCAGAAAACACTCCTGCAACTTTGCGCAAGATCGATGACCCGGAGTTGTGATCGACCCCTAGTTAGCTGGGACTTCAATTTAAAGTCAAACACTGGATTTGTTACGGGGACTGATAAATTCACACTTTCGAACCGGTCCTTTGGTGATGACGTGTAGCTCTGTAAATTAGTCAACTAAGACCCCTCCGTAACCCGAAAATTATCAGTCCCTCGAATTTATGGCGTACGAAAATTTAGTCTTCATAATTTCCATATTGAATGCACCCATGACATGTGGTACGGTTATTTTGAATCATCCTGTATATATGTATATAATATGTATAGTATTTCAGCGTGAAGTAATGATTTTGCTTGAGGGTAAAAATTATCGATGAACAAAAAGTATATAGGTATATATATATATCTATACATGAATTTAAATCAGGATTTGAAAAATGTCGGTGAACTCTCTCGGAGAGGAAATTCCAAGCTGCGATTGTATCAGCTAGCTATCTAGCTATATGATAATGCCGCTGGCATCAGGAGGCAATTTCATCATTGATTGGCCCTAGCAGTAGTCTGATTGATGGCTTTGATCAGCGTTGAATTCTCACCTGATTTCAGGACCGTTGAGATTGTCTTGAATGTTGGATCGTTGTAGACGCGTACGTCGAATCCAAGATTGCCAAGAGCCTCCCCGAGGTTTTTGCAATCTTTAATAGTTCCCGTTCGGGTTGCCATGTTCGAAAAATGTATGTGGTTGAATATCAGAGCTATACCACGTCGGGCATGTGTCATGTCATAAAATTCTGAGTCTCGATCGATTGTGCTCTTCACTATAAAAGTGTCCTTCAACTTCGACGTCACACTTGCTACGCTATCAGCAGTATCCCTGTATAAGAGAGAGGTAAAAAGAGGATATAAAAAGAAAGAAACAAAGGAGAGAGAGAAAAAAAAAAAAAAGAAAAGAAGATGCGCGTCACCAGCACAACCGTAAATCCCTTCTTTTTTATGTATTTATCAGAATGATGAGCATCTGTCTGCAGTATTTGAGCTTTGATATCTCAAAGAGAGCGATAAAGAAAAAGGAACACCGATTCATCGATTTTTCACGAATTACAACCCTCCCAAAGATATCAATGTATCGCCTCTCCTTCGCTCCCTATATACCGCGGGTGTGTTTGCTCACCGAAAACATGTGGCGTGGTGCAATTCCGACGGAAACGCTATTACATATTCAAAGGCTGGGAATTGGAACAATCGAACGTTTCAGATAGGGGCACGGGTATTGGAACATGAAAACATTTGTGCAGTTTGTTGGCCGGCAAATTTCTCTCATATAGGCAGCTTATCAATCATTGTACGGTTCAACGCTGTATACGTATGAGTAGAAAATAGGTATATATTTCTTTCTTTTTTTTTATGCAATAACAGGGGCACGTTACTGAAGTTGATTTCGATCTAAACCTATGGGGTATATCCTCTAGTAGAATTGCCGAATTAAGACTAGTTGAAAGTAACGTGGTGCAGGGATAAGCCGGTAATCCTGACTAAAGTGGAGGAGTCTTCTCTTGTCTTAATTACTTTGCCAAGGCAGAAAACAGAGCACGATCCTCGTTTAGCGAACAGTCTCAATTCAACCGACAATTACATCTGACGTCCACGTATACGATTCGACGTAAGCTATTTTAACAACGTACTAACCTGCAGACCGTGCAGCGAACGTAAAAAGCTTTTCAATATGAAAGCGAGCGAATAAAAGATCGGCACTTTCACTTCGACTTTTATACTTCAGGTCTCATTGAGAAATTCTAACAATTAATTAACCACCGAATAGAATTCCCCCAAGAACATAACTCCGAGCTGAATTAGTACTGACGACGGTAGTGCGTTCATGGCCACCTGATCGCACGAACTTGCCTAAAGCCCTGCGTGAGAACAGCTAACTGTTATCTCACACCGTTGAGCATTAAATCGCACCGGAACTATACGCCACAGTTCCGTCAGGAAATGGTTGTTTAAGTTTAGCCTTCAAGGCGAAGTAGATATACGAGAAAAGACGATGGTTACCCGCCTAGTCGGTATCTGGAGGTATAATATACCCTCGCAAGCACGACTGGCACTAAATTCTTCAGAACATTTTCTGATACATATATTTGTACATATATATGTATGTATGCATCCCACACATGGAGCAATGAGACAATCACTTAACGCATGAAAAGACCGGAACGCGATTATATGGAGAGACGGTTCCGCTCCTCCGTGTTGAGTGATTGCGAAAGACTTTTTCTACTCGAGAGCTGATGTTATCGCGATTAAAAGCGTCACTCTTCGAACTGTACGTGTGTACTGCAATAGGGATGTTCTGGCTATGTGTATATTCAGGGATGTATATATGTATGTCCTGAGATTTCTGAGCCGCCCATCTCGTTATCCTTCGGTTCCAGACTGAAGAGGGACTAAGGAGAAACTAGAGAGAAAGAGAGAGGAATTTGAGAGGGACTCGAGAGGCAAGAAAGGGAATGCGGTCTGAGTGGTGATGGCTGACCTCTGTTGTCACGGCTGAGTTTTGGTAGGGTGTTATTCCCGTAAAGCCCACCATGAAACTAGTCATACGCTTGAGAAAACAGAGGGAAGAAACAACGCGGAGGAATATATAGGGGAAACTATGCCGGCGAGAGAATATACGATAAAGGGAATGAGACAGAGGAAGAGGAATAGGAAGAGGAGAAATGTTTCCGTGAATTTGAAATTCGGAATCGTCTCTTAGTATCCGACTGTTATTCGCGGTTTAGAACCCTTTAAGTTGTACGTCTTTAGTCTCGACCCAGGCCCTGCAGTTATGAGAACTTGTCATTTAAAACTTTGGCCATGAATATTATGTCACCGAGGTGTGATACGCGGGGTAATTGGAACTCTGCCCTGAGGTTATTATTAAATTTTTCTTTTTTTTCTCACTTTCGAATCTCTGACCCATAACGAGAGACTCGCTGCCCCTGCAGGCAGAAAAACCGTAATCTCATTACACTCTATTAAGGTAAATCGTTCGAAGGTAAGATCGAAAAAAAAAAGAAATTCTTCAAGTTTCTTTTTAATTACTTGAGAAATTTCGAGAGACCGGTGACGACAGCTTGTGCGAAAATTTTTAATCAGCTACCTGCGTTTCGGGGGACTCGGCTTGTTCATATAATTACGCAAGATTCCGGGGACGTTTATAAATATTGAAAGGAATATAAAACCCCTCTTGTTACTCGCTTCTGCAGTAATTTCGTGATTTTAAAGGCACGGCTTTATCAACAATTTCTATAGCAATTAGTCTCTTATTTTTATTTGAAAATTTCTGAGAGTAAAGACGCTAAGAAAAATGAAAGCATTTCATTATTATCATTATCAACGTCATACGCTCGCGGTCGCGGTTTGCCAATATTTTAATCACCGGATCCATAGTGTCTGACAAAAAATATTCGATGTCCAATTCTAGTCACGAAAATTGATAGCAAGACTAGATAAGATATGAAATTACATCACCTCTGACAACAGTTTAGTAAACCACACTTAAAATCGATGCGAAAAACTCTGTTCCACCTTTCCATGTTAAACAACTGAGTAAAGAGTTTGCTGATTTATATTCATCCCGCGTACTAGAAAATATAGTAGATATTTTCACTGATCGTGAATAGTATTTCGCGCTTGTCTAATAGCAATGTCGCCATACTTTGACAGATTCTTAATCCATACTAACTTGGACTTAGACTTTTTGAATGGCCATGCGTCTGTGTCGTCGACCACGACTTCCTGTTTAGTTTCTGACCCATTATCGGATGTGGGAATCTCCTTCGTATCACTTGTAATGTTTTTCTCGTCTATTTTCAACGACATGACGACAAGAAATCTTTCGTACGACTAACTGCGGTTCAACAAAACACCTTAGTCACATAGACATTCGCATTATCTTATCAAACCATATGCTAGGCAACGCTTCGGCAAATATCCTACAATCGGTTGACTCATCTTTTCAATTTTCATACAATAGGTGAGATTTATCTAGATCCTAGATAATAATTTTTCTATAAATGACTCGCGGAACTATCGGACTTTGAACTTGTCTCTCGGATCTAATTGTAGGTAAATGTCGCTGAATAATCTTAAAATGATTGAAAAAAAAAAACGCATATCATATCTTATCGCGTATTATACCACTTTATCGTGAAAATATACCGCTACGTAGTTGCAAGGACGTTTCTCTCCATAAACAAGCCGTTATTATATGCCCTCGACATCTGCAATTTGTTGCAACTGTTTCTAGACCATCACTCTGCGGCACAGTCTGTAATATATATTTCAATCTATATACGTGATGTGAAGTTACCGCGTGAATCGACTGAAAGGTAACGTAGTATACCTGCAGTAGAAGTACCGAAGGTATTCAGCGAGGAAATGTATTGAAATGTAAAATCCAACAGTTTGAATGCATTTTAACAACAGTAGAATGAAAAAAAATCAGAAAAGAAAGAAAAATAATGACAGAATTTTACTCTATTTAAATACATATGATACCTCCAGTCGTGGGAAAGTATTTTTATCATATGTTCACAGGCGAGAGAATTTTCAGCGAATATTTTCCAAGAATATTAAAAAATATTATACTGAATAAAAAAATACAGTTTTTTTTTTTTCAATTTTTATTTTCAATAAAATGGGTGAAATTCTCTATCAGAACATTTGAATTTAAAGAAAAATAAAAAATCAAGTATTTCACAAATTTTGAATAACTTTATACAGAATAAACCCATCGCCGTTTGAAAAATGTTCAACATAGATATAGCCACCGGATATAACTCATCAAATTCACATCACAGATTCTTCTCATTCCTCTTTTCTCATTGTCAGACACACGTACATATCGCTATGCGACATGACGAGTTCTTCGATCTATAGACGGGGCTGTAGCTCGACAGTTAAAGTATTGCCGTAAAGAATCCAGAGAGCCGAAATACGGAGTTTGCAGGTATAGCTGAGAAGGAGAAACTGATCGATGTCGGAATTCACCGTGTTATGATAATGACGACTGGGCCTGATGGCTTTTTTACGCAGTTACTATATTCAACGATCAAAACGGGCGACACATCTGCCTTGCATTTCGTAGCTGCGGCTTTCGAAGCTGAGAAATCTTGTCCTAGGAGGGGCGTCAGCAGAATTTTTCCGGCTTCAATAATACGGAAGAGATTTAAGCTCTGCCAGACTCTGGATCTAGTATTTACTCGGCGCGAAAACGATCCCAAATTATCATAATCTCTAGTTCTATAGATTTCTGCCATAATACCTTTACCAAAAAGCCCCCGTTTTATACCTTGAAAATTATAGTGGAATTCAGCGTGTTATTGCACACCTGAAACCCTATATTTCATCTGTCACTAAGAACTGGCGTTAAATCGCTAGCCGCTGATGACTAATGATTCTGAAATATCGGAAACGTTCATTTTTCTTCTTCGGTATACGCTTTAACTGATAGGGTGTTCGTTTTTATTAATATATAAACTTACGTCTACGTCAATAACTCACGGCTCATTTTTTACTGACCTTTCAATTTTCACTTTGTGCTTTAGACTTACAACATGGACGCCCAAGTCGGGGAGTCTTCGGCTTGTGCCACAGCGTTGCTATGTGGTGTCAAAGCAAACTATGAAACTGTTGGATTGGATTCATCGGCTAGATTTGAAAACTGTATTTCGAGCTACAACGCGAAGGTTCCATCGCTGATTAATTGGGCTCATGAACAAGGTAAGAAGAAAGAAAACTTATCGAGATTCATACGATGAGCCTGAAATAAGATTGAGTAAACATGCGATTGAATTAACCGGCGAATTAATTTCATACCAACTGTCATTTCATTGCAAGTCATTTTATTCAATCAGCAACCGTATAAGAAATAAGATCAGAATCGCCAGCTGCAATAGGTGAACAAGATTCTTATTTACTCTGAGAAATATAGACGGTGTTTGATTTAAATTTACCCGAGTTCGCGAACTGGAGAATAGTTGGTAAACAAGAAATTCACTCGCCAAGTGTGACACCACCCCATTCTTCGTTGGGTCGCTGCTTCGTTCGGCGAAAACTTGATAGATCAATAAATAAAGAGGGAAAGTTAAAAAATAAAAAAAAAAGACGAGAACGAAATGTAAAACGTCGGATCGTATCTCGGGCGTACTTTTATTTGGGTAGATTCATACATATATCTTTGCGAAAGTGTTTCGAGTCTCGCCTTCGAGGGACCTGGGCTACAAACAAGGGCGGTCTTCGTATGTCTACGACAAATTGTTCCACTTGACGGGGGCGCGATTAATCGGTAACCCTTCCAGGTCTCACGGGACAAGTAATGCCTAATTGAGCTTTCAGTCTATAACCATTTCACAGCTCCAATAAGAACCAAGAGCGATGAAATTACCTACTGATTTCATAGCCCTAGATAACCCAGGAATTCAAATACAGAATCCTGCCGGTACCTCGGCCTATTAATTTCGAAAGCAGTGAAATTTTAACGACAGGTTTTATTGGCTTGACATATCCTCCTGGATAGTCACGAAGGAACGAGGGGTATTTCATTAAATCGAATCAATTTGAAAAAAGAAAGAATTTATTATCCCAGCTGAAACACGAGATCGAGGCTACTTATTGTATCGAGAAATGAGAGAAGCCCATCCGAAAATTTCTCAAGATAAATTTCACCGTAACATCGTTCGTTTTCATTTAACGGCACGTGACCGACCGAATTCTATTACGTTGCCAAATATTGAGTCCATCAGTTTTATAAGCAACGACAAAATTCCGTAAGTTGATCCCCAATATTCGGACTTTATTGACTTTTAGTTATCCTTTATTTTTTGAAAATTTTCTCTCGTCAAACAGTACTACGAAAACATCCTTTTGCTGTATCCATTCGATGAAAATCAATCTCCTCGGACAAATATATTTCGTCCAATTCGAGGAAAATATATCTCCAAATGAAATACTCGATCATAATTCCTCTCGCTTCTCCAAAGGCCGGAGCGTTCTGTAACCTACCGTGCTGTGCCGCGTGTGTAGCTCACATATGCCCAAGCACAGGCTCTTCTTGGTTGGCTGCGCGTCCGTCTGGCTCATTAAGATTGATTGCCTGGTTGATTAATTGCGTGGTAACGTTGGGTACAGAACCTCGTTCCATGTTCCCACCCCCATGAGAACCCTTCTACTCTCTCTCTCTTTCTCTATCTCTCCTGTCCTTATTTCATGGCTCAGACCTGCTAGCAGAGCTTTTCAAATTGTTCGCTTCATGGACATCTAGGCGATCCATGGAAGCTCGACCAGCTCTTTACAGTATCTAACGACCCCCTTTGGTGAACGGGTAGGTAATCCCCGGGAGTGGGCTGAAAGGTTGTTGTGGACTGTGGAGCATCGGGGGGACCCGGTGGGTACCCCGTTTTGTAATTATAAGCGAAATAGGACAGTAGGTGGTGGTGGTGGTTTTCGGACTATGTACTGTGTCGAATACGAGCGAGTAGGAAGATAGACAGAAAGAGAGATAGAGAGGAAGGGTTTCGGTCGACGACGCGGAGTTTAGTGCGTCAATAACGTGACGTAACTCAACGTAACGAAACCGCTAAAGCCACGATTTGACCAAAAATTGGTCGTTGTTGCGCCGTTTGAAAATAATTAACCTCGTTAATACGGGTAAGCGAGCGAATAAGGGTAGTGGTGCATTATATTTTGGTAATGAATCAGGTACCTGCACTAATTATAACGATAAATTAACTACATACCGTTCGTTACCTCGAGGGTTTAAAAACGTCACAAGCGTCGGGAGAGGTGTTTAAAAATTGGTTTCCTTTTTGAATAATTTCTTTTAAAGTAGGTAGGTCGGTACTTGGGTACGTACATATACATCTATAAATCTGCGGAATACAGCGAGCTTTTTAAATTCAGTACGCCTGCCTACGACCTTCGACTTTGATGGACAAACTTGATTCTAAATTTTTCATTACGCCCCTCAGCGAGGTAAAGAAAATTCAACGCCACGCGAGAAGACGAAATCTCTTTCGTCCGTAAATTGACGACAAAGAAGAAGTTTAAAATTCACTACCATTCGCTTAAAACGAAAAAACGGAAAAAAGGTGACTTGTGACGTCGCGTCGTGGTGAACCGAGAGCTTCGCCCTGAGTTTCAATCGGACTCTCCACTTATTTTCGTAAAAAGATGCTGAAATTTTTTTCCCTCCCTCGCACCACCGACCATTTCTTTCTTTTGCTTTATTTTATTTTTAATACTCGCTTATAAAGACGCGCCAACTACGACGGAAAGGAGCGTGAACAGCGCTCTTCGATCGAGCCGAGCCGAGCTGCTGCGTGTTCCTTATATTTTCTCCCGCTTCTTTCTTTTTCTGGTGGAAAAATTTTTAAGTTTTATTCCTCACCTTTCAAATCCTCAGTTAAATGCCTCAACTACAGAACAGAGCGTGAACGTACAGCGTTCCTTTTGCTTCGCTTTATTTTCTCTGAATTTTTTTTTCTTTCTCTTCCCCATTCTTTTCATCTTCCTCGACTTCTTCACCCTTCAAATTTATCCCGGCTGTTTTCCCTCGCCTTTCTTCCTTCCGTTCCAGGATATTCTTCGGATTCGTATTTCGTCTCTCCTTCCATTACCCGGTCGGACTTCCATTGTCCCTTAGCTAACCAAGATTCAATTGGGATTCTTCGAAAATTGAGTTTATAATACGCGATAGAAAGAAATGCTCCAGGGCGTACGAACTTGTCTCTTCATTGGATGAGGATTGAATCCTTCTTTTCTCCTTTCTTTCTTTTTTACGGATAGAATATATCCTAGTTATTTCCACCAAGCAGAAAAAATGTCCATTCGTTCAAATACAATGGCGGAATCTACCATACCTACATACCTATATATTACATATTATAGAAATGTAATTTCAGTGCAGCAGACGATTTTTTGGTTTCCCTCTTAAAAAATTACCTCGCTATTAAAAACTGAGAGAAATAAATTATCTTCATATATTTGAGAAATAATTTCAATCACATTTCTACGACTTAATTGATTTTAAGAAGACTTATGACTCAATTAGAAGTATCTATGAGAAGCTTTCCTCTTTCTTCTCAGTATTCTCGACCCTTGGGCCGCGCGTCTCCGTGTTGGTGGCGATAATATTCGTCGGATGAAATGCCCCTTTCAGCTACCCCATTACCCGGCGAATTCTCACCCGAAAGGGTATAGCCGGGTAATTACTAGGCGAATTACGGTCACGTCGACTATGGTCCAAAATTTGAACCGTTTCCCTCGGCAAGACGGTCCCGACCTCTCATTCTGTTCAAATATTCCTCTTACAGGTTTGAGGTTGTCGACGTACGTGTAGTACGTATACGGTAGCCTATATAATATGGTTTTTTATAGTCGTTATATCGTTACGTTACGCGATTTTATGCCAACCGTGACACGCGACATGTACCATAATATCATATGCGTATAACGGTTCTATACCTATACCTACCTCGACAGGGGTTGGTAAGGAAAAAAGTATCACGAAGTAGGCAGGCACCTAAGTGATACATAAATTATTAATCTCACGTCACTCCGTGTATAAAAACGTAGAGTTTTTGATTTTCAGATTATTCTCTCGCGTGCGGAGGAATCCCTTTTTCAAATCTGCATACATTTATATAATACACATATCTATCCGCGTATGTATAGAATATTCACGCCCGCGCTATGGCAGTGGAAAAAAAAAAGACCTTCTCTCATGTCACATGAGACCGTAGTATCGGGTATATTTATTTTCACCATTCGTGTGGGTGTGTTGCAATTCATCGGATATATGTACCTATACCTATATCTTCGTGAAAATTTATCGGCTTCGTGCCAAACAATACGAAATTAAACTGATTTTCTAAGCCAGGAGAAAATGGCTGACACATTTATATACACACACACATAGATACTAACTTAGACACAGATACCTACGAAATGAGACCCTGCAGCAGATCTTGGCGATAAAATCGGGACGGTCGCTCGCGAAAAGGGGTCTTCAAATTTAGCACCCGCCTTACAAAGTCAGCGTTTAGTTATCGTGCCCCATGTTTTTCAGTTATCGAATCCGCAGTCTATTCCATATTATATTCCTACGTCAGAAAAGCCCTTTCTATCGCTATAGGTTCATACCCGTTAATCTTTTCCGGCGAGAACGTCGATCCCTTTCAACACTTCATGAATTCATTTTCACCCCTCGATTTTCTATCCTGGAATAATGATATTACATGACTATAAACTAGCTGCGGTGTAAAAGAAAAAGAAGAAGAAGAAGAAGAAGAAGAAGAAAAAGAAAAAAGCGTAAAAAGATAAATAGGAAAAATTTATATAGAAAAATTCTTTCTAAAAACTAATTTCATTTTTCCACCCTAATTCTTTCCTTCAGACTCCTCCAACTCGTAGAGGATGCATTCGTGATTGACCTGTCGCTCGAGAATGTGTAGAATCTCTTATTTAATGTCTTTCCCTATTTCGTTGTTGGTATAGTCTTAACCTCGCGGATTTTCCCTCTTTCCTTCGTAGCTTGTAATCGGTTCTGGGTTCTTTAATAAGAACCTTTGGCGGTGGCCTGGGGCCTTGGCAGATGGATGTAGCAATCCTGGAGGGTGCCTAACGTGGTTTTCATCTTATAGCCCCGCTCTCGGGCCAAGTCTGATAGCCCTGGCCCTACTATCCTGAGAGACCTGATCTAGGTTGGTCAAAAAGGTTGTGGAAAAATTTGCGAAAGAATGGAAGGAAAGAAGGAAGGCTGCCGAGGCAGCGGGTGTAAGAAACGGTCGGAGGGAAATTGGACTACCGTATAAACGTATATATATACTATATAGCCGGGTGTAAAAAAAGATAGGGAAAATGGCGTAAAAAAAGAATGCACAGAATATAGGAAAACTGACTGAGCCTCTTTGTTTGATCAAAATATTGAAATTAAAGGGTTGACGCAGAACGTCAACGCTTTTTGACACTAACCGACAATTTTTTTATAATTGAATTCCGTAGACAATGCGCGGGGGTACGTCGATATATGCATATATAGGTACGAAACGCACCCATCATGGAAAATTAATTATTTTTTATTTTTTTGCCTCTTTCTCATGAATTTAATCAACTCTACAGCATGAACACACGCAGCCATACGTGTAACTACAGGAATATACTATATGTCGTATGTTTAAAAAAAGAAGAAACTTTGCCTCGTGCATAGCTCGTTTATTGTACCCCATTTATTAGTATCTAGGTTACTACCTACCGCACTAACGTTCATCAAAATATTATACCGTCGTAAAAGTATTTTGGTTACTATACAGTCAGCTCATATAATATGAGAGCTGTCAAAATAGCTATAAATTTCGCAAATCCCTGTCGTTAGCTCGTCAACTGTTTTGTGATTTTGTCATAAAATGTCCAACGAATTTAGGCAGAACGTTATATTAAATTGACTGCATCAGGGTGACGGTGTAACTAGAGTTACCTCATCAAAGCGACGTATGGGCATTTCCCAATTTAATACAGCTATGCAATATTCACTCGTGTCTGGCCCTCAATAACAAATTGAATAATACCCACAAAAATATTATGAGAAAAAGCTGCAGGACAAAAACGAAGCAAAAAGCTTTTCATGTAGGATAGCGTACGGGAGATATTCTCCGAACACTTGCCAATAATCTTTTGTATCCTTTGATCGATAATGTAGAAAAAAAAATTGTAAAAAATTGTAAAAAATGATTCAATTCGCAGGCAAGGCAACTGGAATTGTGACAACAACTAGAGTGACACATGCCACGCCCGCGGCGCTTTTCAGTCATGCGTCGAGCCGTTATTGGGAAGATGATGGGAAAGTACCACCGGCGGCAAGACGTTCCTGCAAAGACATAGCCAGACAACTTCTTGAGGACGAGCCTGGTCGTAACATTAACGTACGTCTGGTACACCATTTAGTTTTATTATTCTCACTCGAGTGGCAAACTGAACTCATGTAGGCCCACCGAAAACAGAAGGTGGTCTTCAGTTTTAATCGCGGTGCAAAATAATATTCGCGGAAATAACCCCAAAGTAAATATATTAGCTTGAAAATCCCTTTACTAACTTGAACGGGTTAACTTTGATTGAAAAAATTGCCAGCCATATTCCAGGAGTGTGATTTTCAGGTTTGAAGCTATACGATTAAATGGGATATTGATATGTTATTTTTTGCGCCCGTACTATAAAGCTTTGAAATTCAACGTCGAGATGGATGATTGATCGACAGAAAAGAAGAAAAAGTCTAGTAGCGTTAACAGTATACTTTATGAATTGAACGATATACGGACAGGTAATGCTTGGAGGAGGAAGGAGGCATTTTGTACCTAAGGTCGCAATGGACCCTGAAGAACCAGAGAAAGAAGGCCGACGTCTAGACGGGCGAAACCTTATCGAAGAATGGTCGCGTGATCGAAGACTCCGTAATATCCCTTCAGAATATGTTTGGAACAAGGAGCAACTGGAAAATGTTGATCCCCGTAAGGTCAACCATTTACTTGGTAAGCCACAGTCAATATCCATTTTATATATCTATGATCCCTCTCCAATAGCCGCTAACAACAACGATAACAATAACAACAACGTCCTTAGCCACACCATCGTAAGCCTTTAAGCTCTTACTGCGGTAAAGGCCAAAATTCGCAACTCAATATCTACCAAAAGCACTCATCAGTCGCGATTTAGCAGCGTACGTACCACGAGCATCAAATGTCGACTCATGAGTCAGTTTATAAATTTCTATAAACCTCTATTCATTTTACAAAAAAAGCTCAAAATCGGGGTCAACTTCTGAGCTTAAAATATTCCCTTTCGCGTATGCATGTAATAGTCAGAAAATAGAGTCTTCATGACAGCTGGAGGCAGTAGTGAAGCTCATTCTGTAGTCAGCCGAGCATTGCGCTACTGCTCTTAGTGGTAGCGATCGTGAGAGTAGTGAAAGGCATTTGCGGTCGGCCGGGATTTCAGTAGTCGCAGCAGTAGCGAGCGGCCCGGTGTTCTTCTCTCGCGCTGCGCCGCTTCTCTGGGCTGTCAGAATGAACTAGTGCTGTCGGTTTCCTAGGGCAACACGTCGTATGCTTAGTGGATTTTCTCGTTGAGATGAAGCCGGGATATGCAACTTGGAATAGAACTGTCTGCGAATTTGCGGATTCGTTTTCGAAGGATTTATGCGTATTTTTTTCAGGAGAAATAGAGTAACCTACGTCCATGTATTTCCGCGTAAATAGGTACTAGGGAATCGCTACCTCTACCATTTCGTGTCGGTAAGTTCTCGTAATGAAACTAGAGAGTATTACGGTCGAAATCTCTACTCGGATCTCACGTTCGGAAGTTAGTTGTACCGAGGGCTCTGCAACGAGTACAAAACTCTGTGATAATCTCTTCGCTATACCTGCCTGGGCACAGCACAGCAGCACCGTAAACTACGATTCTACTATTCGTTATTCTACTCGGTTCTACGGAATGAGTTACTGCTTTATTTCACTTACATTATTCCCCGTTCTATCCTGCAGTGACAGCCTCTGTGCAGGAATTATAACGTGCATTGAATTTCGCAAGTACCTACTGTTGCGAAATTTCAAAATCTAGGGTAAATGCAGATAGTCTGCGCTGTCAATGCCTACTCTAAAGGAGTCATTCAATCCTTACAATACTGAACAGTGCCTACTGGGCTTATTTGTTAGTCTATACGCAACAGTTCAAACCTCGAACCAATCTCAGCTGAACCAGAAAATACGAATCTGTGGATGACGGGTTTAGCGAGGGTATAAGGGGGAAAAGTCCTTTCAAAGAAACGTTATTATTTCGTTAAGCGTATTTCGCCGATTTACATGAATAATTTTTTTTCTTCAACCAGTATACCTGCTTCTTATCGCGTTTAAAAATTTCTCCCCAGTTTAGAATCATTCCATCACGGGATATACACAGCTTTACAAAACTCAATATAATATATTAATAATAATAATATAGAAAAATATGCAAAGAATATTTCGTTTCTTTTCTTTTTTTTTTTCAAACGCTATTCAAACAATTTTTTTATATTTCCAGGATTATTCTCATATTCACACATGGATTTCGACGTTGATCGGAATTCAAATGCATCGGGTGATCCATCGCTGACAGAAATGACACTAAAAGCGCTTCGTATACTGATGAAAAATCCTCAGGGATTTTTTCTATTTGTTGAAGGTAAGAATCAGAAGCTACTCCTTTTTTCTTAATAATGGGTGAAATTGAACGCGAGTGCTTCCGTGGTTTGTTCGTTAAGTAATAATTATTTCAGTGACTTTTTCATTGTTAGCATCGTCTCGTAGCTGAAATTTTTTACTGCCATAGAACGTATATCCCATGAAAAAAAGTGGGATCGCACGGTTTTATGTATAAGAAAACATGCAAAAAAGTTACAGTTGAATTAAATTCTCCCTTTCTGTCCGTGGACAAAACCATCTGAACAATAGTGTAGTTTGTTTTTCTTGAATTGGATCAAAGTGTATTTCGCCCCATTTCCCAAGGGACCGACACGTATAGTCCTGCAGTTGTTTAAAGTGGTCGTCGTATTTCTCTTTCCTTTGACTCGAAGCGAAAGACAACAAGTGGCCAAGCGGATTAGCTCAGTCTCCTGAATTATAAATGATTGTCGATTGTTTCATCGAGGTATGAAAGCACCTCAACGATCTTGACTCGCGGAACTTTACTTCTTCCTTAAAAAAAAAAAAAAAAAGGACGAGAAAGAAAAAAAAAACGAGCTTATTCGTTCGCTTAAGTGTTTTAGAAGTTAAAACTTTTTTCGTTTGCACTCTAACGATAATTTTATTCTGTTTGGAATTGGTGAAATTATGGATTACTCTTTTTTTCTTTTTTTTTTTCATTTTTTTTTTTTTTTCTTTCTTCTCTCTTCATTGCGGAAAACTTTCCGTCTCGATATATACGTACAAACCCCTAAGCGTATATAATATCTCCAAAAAATATCACGTAATCGCAAAGATGGTTGCGAGCTAACTTTCAAATTGAAAACTTCAAAGAACTTCCCAATCGAATATATGCCTCGTCGGGTTAATATCAAAGTCTCCGAAGCAACTTGGGCAGAGATGATATTCTTGGAAATTCATTTTTCTCATTCCCCTTAGACTCAGGCCTCGTTATGCCCTAAGCGACAGAAGAAGCAACTTTTCCATATACCTATAACTACCGGACTCTTTCATTGTCAGTGTAAAGCTTTTCCATTCTTATTTCTCCTTTCTCCCTCTCTATCGCTCTCTTTTTCGTAATCAAAAATAAATGATATAGAAGTTGACAGATTTTCAACGCTCTGAAATTACATCGTCTCGAAAAAAGTCAAAATCATATTATTTCCATAAAGGAGGTAGAATCGACCACGCTCATCACTATAACAACGCTTATCGTGCCCTGGACGAGACCCTGGCGATGGAAGAGGCCGTTCGCGCCGTCATGGACGAAGTTGACCTCTCAGAAACGCTGCTGTTAGTGACAGCCGACCACTCCCACGTATTGACTCTTGGTGGTCTGGCTACCCACCGGGGCAACCCCATCCTTGGTAAGTCTAGTAAGCCGTTTACTCGATCTGATTCTATATTATACCTGAATATCATTCAATAAGATTCAATCTATTCTATCTGCAACTTGCAGACGAACTGCTTGCAATAGAACGTTCCTCGTTCGGGTTAAATCGAACATTTTTGATATTATTTCTTCTTCGTCACATATGTCGTAGATCTGCATGCTTCAAGTTGGAAAATTTTTATCGGGAATAACCAGCCACCAGGTAAAGAATATCTAGCACTTCCTCCACTGACTGTAAATTCAATTCCTCTCTCGTATGCCGTGTGGACTAAGTAAGAGAAAATTTTATGAAAAAGGTCCCCTTTTTTTCAATACTAACGTATTTGCCTAAAAGGGTAAACTGAGGGTTCAGAGAACCGAAGATCAAGTCTCATTTTATTTAATTAGAATCCTTTATACGAGGAAGCGAATGCAATGATCTGTTCTTTCTTTCTCTCTCTCTCTCTCTCTCTCTGTTTAACGAGCCCCACTATTTCTTCCGTCTCATTTTTGGGGATGCTCACTACTCTGGCGTTAAATTTGTCAGTATAGACTTTCGAGGCACGTTTCTCTCCGGGTTTAAACAGAATCCATTTTCTGGGTACGACACGTTCGGAAATTTGAACCGTCTCCTACGTTCGTTGTCACGTTGAGTATTATGCCTGGAAACGGAAATACCCTCGTCGTCTACTCGCGCCTTTGAATAAAAATAATTTACTTGACGTCAGCAAGCAGACAGTAAAAAATAAATAATAATAAATAACATTAAAGTGAACGTAGGAAGTATGTTTTAAGCTTGAAAGTATACTCGGTATAGTATACTCGGTACATGCATATCCACATATTGCAGAACAATTATTTTTCACTGACGATATTTGGCAAGAAAGAAGAGATCAGAAAACGTGGATGGAGATTTAACGTCGAAGACGATTTCTCCCCTTCCGAATTCACTCAGCGAATAGCAAATTAATACTTTCGCGGATATCCGCCAATTACCAATTCTAATTTTTTTCATTTACTTGTCCGCCCGGGACCCAACTCTCCGCTGGAATTCAAACGGCAAGTAATTTCGCTGCCCCCGGCAATGATCTTACTACCCGAACGTAAAATGAACAATTTGTCGAATAATTTCATACAAATCTGTACATTAATTGTAAGAAAACAATCACAAGATCGCGATCCGTCAATTTCAGAATGGCCAATCAATTAATTTGAAAAGAGTGAGAATTAGTCCTGTTATTACACGATCGCTAAGGAATATCAGTGAGGTAAACCTTAGGGTTGACCTTTGTCAAAGCTTACGTTGAATTTGCATAATTGATTAAACTTTCGATACATATATATGAGCCAGGAAGGATCACGGGGTCTGAGTCTGCTTTGAATCGTAGGGTTGTATTATTGTTGACTAAGAAGCGATCTTGTGCATCTATACAAATCGAATCTGTAACTAAAGACAGATATATAGAGGGGAGAAGTCTCTTGGTGGAAGCTGGAGCATGAAGTAACAGTCAATTCCATGCCAGGTCTTTAATCTTGTCATTGGGAGAAGCCGGGCGTGAAATGAGTTAATTAATCTGACATGTTACCCGCGACAACCTTTACATAGAACCAAACGCAGCTATACAGGAATTAGTACTCTTCGACTAGAAACTAACAAACAGTGACCAAACATTGTATAATGAAAGTTTGTGGACCATTTGGCAATAGGACGATTAAGAGCAGGAATGAACAAACGTTAAAAGACAAACCCTCGTTCTTTATTTCGTCTTCGGGATTTCATCAGAAGTACACCGAGCTTCCAGTCTCTTCAAATAAACATGAAAACGATGTGAAAATTAGTTATTTGCAAGAAAAGCGTCCAGTTAATTTCTATCTATGTCGAAGACGCAATTTCCCATGTGCCCCGTGACTATCTCTAATATATTAGGTATATGCATGTATTTAGACGAGTATTTCAATATAATTATGACAGTAACAGGATATTAATTATCATCCAGCCCGCTGATTGTATAAACTGAGTGATGATGCGGGTTTGCGTACAACTTCCTAGGCATCTACGGTTCTTATTTGTTAAATAATAGAGGGATTTCTCTGTCGCAATCCAATTAAACGTACATACAATAGCGTAGAGGATAATTTCAGCTTGAGAGAACTATAATTTCCTTTGTCTAAGTTTTAGAGCCACAAAGCCTCGTTATTTTTACGAAATATCAATGCCTTCTACAACATCTTACCCCTCGACTGTCTTTACTTTACTACCAATTTCGCTATGGGTATCTAACTATTTTACTTATACGATTCCTGCGTCGTTTAACGTCGACGGAATAAGACACGCGATCTCTTTTATCGCTACGCAGTGATTCCGCCAGTTTCATGTTTCATTCTAATCTCTATATATCCCGCAACTGTGTCGTTACTCCTTAATATTACCCTCGTATGTTGCTGGGAGTAGTACGATCAGATCTAACCCCACGGGTTATGAAACCACGCGATCCGATCTTCCGTTCAAACTTTTTTTATTTTATTCCATATTTTAAATCGCCTAACTTCCATTCTCTAAAAACTTTACCATCAAATACGGTCCGGTAACTTTTTACTCTCATAAATAGCCCGTTTCACACCCTCCGCATATAACCAACACGAAATTTCATACGCTTGATGGGTAATCGTTCCGTTCCGTTACGTTACATTACGTTTATTTCCAGGATCAGACAGCAAGGTTTCAGACCTGGACGGAAAACCTTATACGACTCTTTTGTACAGCAATGGGCCCGGGCACACAGAACCAAGGTCTGTACTTCGGGAAGCTGGCAAGGATTCTATCCAGGTAAGCATCTGATCTTTTCAAACGTTTAGGAGCTTTGGAAGCTTTCTTTTTTCGAATTATTTAACGTTACTGTAACGACGCTGATCCCGTGTCAAGATTATACTGTATAATAATGTAACAAGTGTTACGGAAATATTTCGCAGATTAGATTCGCTTTGATATTATTACAGAAGAATTTTCTTTCTGGTTTGATAATTCGATTGTTATATTCATGGAAGAATACATTAGCATGGAATTAACGTTCCGGTATTATTAATTACAGCTTTATACCTTATAGTACCTCGATCACCCTCCGAGATATAAATTATTTTTGGAACTAAGAGTATGGTTTAGTAAAATCCACCTACTAAATATGTACATACCCATATTTTAAAAAGAATGTAAGGATTTGTCAGCTGTTTCAATCCTCGACTTTTTTCATTGCGCATATTTCACAAAAGGAAACCCTCACGACCATATTGATCATATCTCTCTCATATATTCTCTACCTCAAACCAACAGTCTAATCAAAATTCTAACGACTTTGCGTTACGTGCAAAATCCATTTCTAACGTATTTCCTCCTCGACGTTCGTGACTTTTCCCTCTCGCTATTTCCATCCGTTATACCAGACTAACAAAACGTATAGCACTAGATTGATACCGGCACTAAAATTTAACGACACCACTTTTGGTATACCGGAGGTTAATGCTGACATATACATTCACATATGGATCTCCGTATTCATGTATAGGTACAGAAAATTCACTCATATTCATGGGAATTATTTATTTACCCTCTTTCGAACTAATACTTATAATAAGAAGCCTGCCATTAAAATTCATGCAAAGCCACTCTAGATATATCCATCCGCGGACTTTGAACAGAAAAGAATTTCAACAATTTTATTCCATACGATATTAAAATTGCAAATGATGATATTGATCTAAGATATGTATTAAAAATAAATGAAAATTCTTCTCATTTAGACTGCCGGCGTCCCTCGTGCGTGGGCGACTCATGGAGGTGAAGATGTCCCTGTGTTTGCTATCGGACCTTTAGCAACTACATTATTTTCCGGAAGTGTGGACCAGAGCTATATACCTCACGCTATATCGTACGCGGCTTGTTTCGCCCATCATGCAAGTAGATGTGCCAGAGAATCTGCAGTGAACAATACGAGCAGTCCTCAATTAAGCTGCCCTTCGGCAGAGCCAAACAGTGCAGCAATATCCAGCGACGTGATGAATGATCAGGCGCGAAATCTGCCAACTAGTTCGGCAGCGTCTCTTCCGGTACTTCGCGATCTATTGGCATTTATCTTCGCGATTTTTCACTCGATATCGCTGTTCAATATGCCCCTGAGTTAATGCATCGCGAATAATATACGCGTCCGGATACAAGGTGATATGTATTATGATACTGCATCGAATTATCGAAGAAAAATCAGCGTCGTTGTACTACGTTGAGAACAATCAACGGCGGGTATATTCAAAGCGATTTTCTGGGTCTAGCTCGACCCTTGTGAGACAAAAATAAATGAATTAATAATTAAATAAATGAATTAATAAATAAATAAATAAATTGCCGTAACAACGAGAGAGTGATTTTAAATTAGGACTTGTAGTTGAGAATCGGTGTGAGACTTTCAGGTGCGAGAGAACTTATGAATTGTATTACTATGCTATATGATAAAGATCACTCATCCTGCACCGGCGCAGATATTATGCGTGAAACGTAACGAACTATTCATCGATTATATTCAATAGGCATTAAAAATAATACGAATATTATGCTACTGTGTATAACGAAAGTGAAATACATAAGTCGTATTTTAAGACTTCGGGGCCAATACTGCAGTCAGGCGTTTGAGTCCAGAGATTCATAAAATCAAACTTCAGTGGGAATCTTGTATGGATTATTATCTATGGCGTTGTGGTGCGAGTTATAAATTATATGGGAGTTAAATGATATCGAAAATGTGAAATGAGAATAGGAAAAGGGGGTATTGATAATTGAAACTGAACGTTATAATGTTGCCATTGTTTTTACGATAGTTAATTAATTATTGATACTCTTTATCCCGTAACGTGATTCACAATTCACAACTTGAACTTGCCTTGAGTATTGGTCCTCTTATTTAAAACCGTGACCAAATTAGATCGAGTTTTAAAGAAACGCATCGGTCTATTGTGTAAATAATAAATTACATTAGTTTATAGAAATTACTATCACGGATGAGATTTATTATAGAAATATATATATGTATATTATTGTTTCATAAAAAAAATACCCCGAAAGTATTGAATTTTTTATTCATCGAAGATGAATCGTCCTTATATTAGCACTAGAAAAATGATGCGAAACTAGACCAAGGCATCGAGTCTCGGGATAAGAGGTAAGTGTTTCATTATCAATTCTATACAAGTTTATTATGCTCCATTTATAGCTAAACGTCGTTGACAATATCACACAGATGCATATACACGAAAAGAGTATAGGTATAATGATAATTGAAGTAGACTAATTCTAATGGCATATTTGAGCGAGGAAAGATTGTGCTTTGCCGCGTTCTTTATTTCTTCATCTATATTTATGAAATTGGCATAGATCGTCGAACATTTTTCTTCCGCGAAAAATACTCGTCCTTCTGTTGCAGTTAGATAGCATTCCATCAGAGTTCGGACACCTCCGTCCAGTAAGGATTCTGTTCCGATTTCAACAATTGCAACGATGGAGAGTACTTTGAAAATTATTTATGTTGGATAATATATTATTGTAACTCGAATGCGATTTATATTATGGTATCTTGCATCTCAGAATGCGAATAAAGATACTTGCTTAATTGTATTATATTCATTTATGGAAGACAATTATCACTTGTACATAACTCTGGCATATAATATTGTATTGATGCTGTATCAATAAAATGTCAAATATACCAATAACCGATTGCTTCATTACTCTTTACTTTCCCCATCCACCATGGCTGTGTAACTACATGCCCAATTGCCTATATATTATCACTTTTTCCAGCCCGAAATTTCAGTACACCTCCTCGGCTTGAATGCTCTTCGGATATCTGGACGATTTTTTATTTGAAATTATTTTAACTATGACAAATGCTAGGTGTGCTCAGATTTCGGCGGAAAAAAGGATATGTGTACAGATATAGGCATGCATAGGTACATACGTGTCTTCATACACGTCTCCTGTATATTTGCGAGTGTCGCAACAGCCGGATATTTCTTAGCGCCTGATGTTAGGCAATAAATTTGTGTCTCACACGAATGGCATGCAGGTTGAATATGATTAGGCGCTCCGATTTTTTAGGCGAAATTAGTTCGCTTCGCTGACCACGAGATGGCGAGAGTATCCACTACCACGTGCGAGTGACACAATTGCCGAAACTTTTGGTGTATAGATATAAGTAGGCATGCATACGTGTCTTCATACACGTCTCTATATGATTATCCATTTATACTGGCGTTTTCAGAAGTTCAAAGGATTTTAACTCGCAAAATTTCTGCTCCTGGTATCAGGAGAACATCTGACCCGAGGAGGTGTGCCGAAAAATGATATATGTATTGATTCAGTCATGCATACGTCTCTCTATACTTCTCTATACTTATAATTAGTTTATACTAGCATTTTCTGGAGTTAGAAGGATTTTAACTCGCAAAATTTCTGCTCCTGGTATCAGGAGAACATCTGACCCAAGGAGGTGTGCCGAAAAAGGATACGTGTATTGATTCAGTCATGCATACGTATCTCTATGCCTCTCTATAACTTATAATTAGTTTATACTAGCATTTTCTGGAGTTAGAAGGATTTTAACTCGCAAAATTTCTGCTCCTGGTATCAGGAGAACATCTGACCCGAGGAGGTGTGCCGAAAAAGCCTATATGTGTTGATTCAGTCATGCATACGTCTCTCTATACTTCTCTATACCTATATTTAACTTATACTAGCGTTTTGCGGAGTCAGAAGGATTTTAACTCGCAAAATTTCTGCTCCTGGTATCAGGAGAACATCTGACCCGAGGAGGTGTGCCGAAAAAGGATACGTGTATTGATTCAGTCATGCATACGTATCTCTATGCCTCTCTATAACTTATAATTAGTTTATACTAGCATTTTCTGGAGTTAGAAGGATTTTAACTCGCAAAATTTCTGCTCCTGGTATCAGGAGAACATCTGACCTGAGGAGGTGTGCCGAAAAGCCTATATGTGTTGATTCAGTCATGCATACGTCTCTCTATACTTCTCTATACTTATAATTAGTTTATACTAGCATTTTCTGGAGTTAGAAGGATTTTAACTCGCAAAATTTCTGCTGCTGGTATCAGGAGAACATCTGACCCGAGGAGGTGTGCTGAAAACTCGGGTGTATAGATATAGTTATGCATTCGTGTCTTCATACACGTCTATACATTAATTTATACTAGCATTATTCGGAATTGAAAAAGTCGAGCGAGTCGAAAATCTGGCGATTCGAAAGATGCTTCTGGTATCAAGAGAACATCTGAGTCGTGAGGTGTACTGGAATTTTCGGCGAGAAAAAGCAAGAGCGTACACACAAGCAAGCATATCGTTATCCAGTCATGAATTATAACCAATTATATTTACACGTTATTTAGAGATTCTGAAATTTCAAATAAAAAAATTCACACGGTAGCAAAACCCTAAATTTTTAATTTTCACGCTGTATTGATAAAATGGTAAATAATAAACTTCCGCTTTGCCTAAGTAGCTCAAAATTTATTTATATTTTATTCTAATTTTATACTTCTTCTGTGTGTCGTACGCTGTTTCACATGTTGTTCATTAAGTCCTGAAATAAAGAGTCACAAGGAAGGGAAAATGGAAAATAACTATGCAATGAATTATTGGTTTGGAAATTTATTGCTTCTGTGTCAATACAATACTACTGGTTTCTTAAAACTAATTATATGTATACCGATCCCAACTGATCGAATTTGATTATTTGCTTCCTCAAACACGTTGCAAGTTCTGAGTATTTCTATGAAGATGCCTCTCACGATATATCTCGTTTACTTATACCCCATACAAATCCATCGACGCCACAAGGGTCACTGACTTTGCGATGGGTACATGTACCGTAGGTCAGTACCCTTTCGCCAACAAGGTGCCAAATGGTATCGACATCTCACGCTCCAATTGACGAACTACTTCAGCCGCAAACATCAGTGCGTCCATTGTATGCAACCGACATATCGTTCCTGTGTTTTCTAATTTTAGATTGCATATAATAAGGCGGACAAGGATCTAAAAATTTGTTTCCGTTCAATTTAGTAGTTCGTTTGAAAGAAAAGCGCACGTATCGATTCGAATTTGTACATCGAGCAATATTATGAAGTGACTTCGCGATTTAACTGGACTTATTCGTCTAAAGTATTAACAAAACAGATAATCGTATATCCTATTCATGACTTAAATAAGATTTGTTCTGATTGACAAGGCCACTATGGCTACTGAGTTCCTGTCACATTAATATTACGTTAACGCAACCTTCATCTGAAATCTTTGACGCCCTATTTGATGCCACGAAGGGCACTGACTCCACCACAGGTGCCTTGAGGTGCCCCACCAAAGATCAAGATCGGAACGCGTCCCTGCCCGAGTAGTTGCACCGACGGGATGCTAAATGGTATCGCCATCTGTAAAACGAGCTAAGAACTACTCACTCTGATATGAGTGGTTATCGGTAATACGTGACGTCATTCCTGAATGAAATAGATTTTAGAACCCCCGCATATGCTGACGGTACAATACCGCTGTCGACGTTATCAAGTATATCATCTTGCGAGTTGTTTAATCAGTGGTCTTCCTGGCCAGCTGATTAGATATCTCATTGTTGACTGTTTAGTTGTCAAAAATCCAACTTGTATACAAATAGAAGTTGTCTTTTTTTTTTATTCAATCAGAATTAGCGGGTGAACGACTTAATAATAATGGGTTCTTTAACTAGCAGACAAAATGCTGGTGTCGAAGAAGTCGATATAGTATCAAACCATGCCTACAAATACCCACCTCGTTCAGGTGAAATATTATCATTATTTAATGTCACTTCCTTATTTTTACCAAAAAAAATTTCGTACTACTATAATCCTCGACGAAGCAATACTCCTTTGTATTTAATTTTCAACAATATCTCTTCTTCTTTTTAATTCTCAATTCTAATTCACGTTGTGAATCGCAAATTTAACTACTGAGAAATCTGATTAATCAAGTTAGCCATTTCATGTAACCAAACGAAATAAATATATTTACGATCTTTTTTCATTAACAGGCAGTTATTTTGGCAGCCACTTTATAATGGGCGGTGAAAGATTCGACACACCGCAACCCGAGGCTTATCTTTTTGGTGAAAATGCGGACTTGAATTTTTTAGGAAGTAGACCAACTCCCGTAAGTTTTTAGCCATATACTTATTCAAAGAATTAATAACTTCGTAATTACCAGTCCATGTGGTCTCTTGTTTTAGTTTCCTTATCCTCCGCCTCAAGCTAACGACCCAACAAAAACTCTGAAGAGTCTAGTGAACATAAGGAAGGAATCGCTGCGGTTAGTGCGGACCATTGACCAAACTTCAACCTCCTCCCAACATCACAACAGCAAACATTATGGAGATGGAGATACGGACTATAAACCAACAAGATTTAACATAGAGTTCACATTCGATTGTGACGTTAGATGCGCTATAACAATTTACTATTTTTGTACAGAGGATGTGACTGCTAATGGAGTTGTGTGAGTTGTAATGATTAGTTTAAAAAATGGGGGGGCAAAAATTTAATGTTTATTCATTGATATTGCCTTGTTTAGATACTTGCCTCGAGATCCTTCCATGAATTCTGAGACATATCATTACAAGAAGGGAGCAAACCAACAGTTTAGCCAATCCTCTCATATCTTCGATCCAACTTTATACAACGAAGAAGATCTGCAGTACAATCCTGATAGAGAGGTGATGCCATAAGAATTTCACTCAACTCAATTACACAATTGCCACAGAAGCGTGGAAACTTTTCTAAAATATGAAGAGAAAGCATAAATGAAAGATTTCAAACCTGCTTTGATAATTTTTGATCATATTATCTGATTGCTTACAATTTTTATCACGATAATATGGCCACATGAAGAAAATCGAGTTATGAAAAAGTCGTATTACCAAGTGATATCCTCAAGTGTTCCATTTCACATTTACTGATAATTTTTTTGCTCAAATCTTTGATTATATCCAGGTAATACCAATGGCAATTCACTGTGTTGCTGAGGAGGGAACTGAGGAGCCGAAACAATCTCATACTACCATTGCTGTGATTGAAAAACATTCTGATGGATCTTATGTATTGAAAGCTTTGAAACAAAAGCTCTATGTAGACGGGCTCTGTTATCTTTTACAAGAAATTTATGGCATTGAAAACAAAAACAGTGAGAACGCCAAGGTAATCCAACAGCCGACTTATACACGATAAAAACAGCAATTGTACGTTTATTACTTTATTTTTGTTTTTAACAGCAACAAGGAAGCGACGAAGACACTGAAGACAGCGGCTCAGAATGTGTAATATGCATGTGTGACGTACGCGACACGTTAATCCTACCTTGCAGACACTTATGTCTGTGTAATGGATGTGCAGATTCGTTGCGTTACCAGGCTAACAATTGTCCCATATGTCGAGCGCCTTTTAGAGCTTTATTACAAATTAAAGCTCTTCAAAAAGCGACTGGGGTGATACTATCAAATCCCCCGTTGGCCGAGGTATTAATCAACTGTCTTCACATCTTCCCAATTGTTGATGAAACCCAGTTCTGTAAAATATTACTCATCTTTGAAAAACTGTAGTGAATTCTGATTGAGAAAATACTTTCTTAGGGAAGCTGTGAAAATATACCTTCAGGGTATGAGGCAGTCTCTCTTATAGAAGCATTGAATGGCCCTTATACACCAAGAGCAACGGTTCTCCCTGTCGAGTCTTTGGATACTCCTGATACCGATACAGCCAGTGCTATTCAAGCGGCTGAAATATTGAACCGGTATGTTGGTGAAGTTGGATGAAGATTCATCAATTGGTTTTGGCAATTCTATCAACTGAAAACTTCTGTAGTCATTCTTCACTTTTCAACTATCACTTGTAGTGTGTGTCATAACACAGTTTCATTTAATTTTAAAATCACTAGCCTTTAATCTCTAACACATTTAACCCTTTAACTGAATTGCATCTTAACATTAATGCATATGTGGTAAAGTAATGTTAATAATTGGTGTCGGAACTAATCCTACTGTTCTGTTGCTTAATAACAAATTAATCATATTATAATATCAATTTTTCTTGGTGACTGATTCGTGCAGGAATTTTGAAAATTTTCTGTCAAAAGAAAGGGAGCAGGACAGGATCAAAGCTCGATCAAATTAGTTACACCTATAGATTCGAAGGTGTAATTTTAAAGGGTTAAATTGTACAGATCGTAAATGATCGTAGGATGGTAGGTAGAAAGAGGAAATTTTTTTAGATCAGCTGAGCGTACCCCTGTTTCCAAACATGCGTCTCCAAAAGACACGGAGAAGTCACCAAGAACTAGTGGTATGCCTTGTGCAACGCCCGAGTTCCGAATGTCTGTTCTACTTGCAAGGGACGAAAATTCTGGCTCCCAAAAGGATCTTCGCAGTCGTTCACCCGCCGCAAGAGCAAAAGTTATCGGTCGTCCCCGTGACAAGACTGTTCTCCGCACAAGAGACACCTTGAGACTGGTTAACGAAAAGCAATCAGCTGCAATTGACGAGGTGAAATAAGAATTGGCCTTTTTTCAACTTCGCTTTTTAAGTAACTTAGCTTTCATTACTGACTGTTGCTTCCTTTCAGGCTCAAGATGATGACAGTGAAGCAGAAAAGCTATCACCCTTACTGGATGCTGCTACAAGTACCGAAGCACTAGATGCCCACCTTCATCCAATGCATAATATAGAACCTATTGACGATCTGGATATCGATGACGAATTACAAGTGGAAAATGGACACGTGAAGAATGCGGATCGTGCTAATGAAAAAAGTGCACACTAAGCACTGTGTCGGTCCTTTTCTCTTTTAAACACATTGCTCAATAGTAAAACATTGACTAAGGACACTGATCTTTTATTATAAATGATCATTGGGCTGGAAGTATTCTCAAGTTATTATCTGTCTCTCAAATTATGGGAGTAGTATTGTTTTTTTTTTACTTTTTTCTTATTGCTTTCGCATTATTTTGCAAATGGCAAAACGTGGGTTAAACTTGGAACATGAGAAAAATATTGTATTACAAAGTTGGGGGGTATACATTCCCATAATCTCGTATTTGTTTTCTAATTTCTCTTTCGAATTTTGACTAACTAGGTATGTAGGTAGTACTTCGGAATTATTTTACTAACGATAGATTTTAGTTGACAATATTTAAATTCATGTTTAAATTTTTAATATTTTATACTAGGCTTATACATATTCCTGTACATAATCTGTGCGTTAAATATGCAATTTAATTACATAAACACATTATCTCAACTTGTGTTTATCCACAATGATATTATTAGTGTTTAATAAATTTTAAAGCTATGTATTATGTTCTCTAATCATTGAAAAGAATAAATTTCTCAAACTAGAAATCATCTCTCTTCTCATTTACACCTCTAATACAAAAGGCAACCCCATAGAGTAATGTAGAAATACGTAGTTTCTTATTTTCGACAAACTAGTCCATGAAGTGGAAATTTGATGTAAATATAAAAGTAGCGAGGGTCGAAAATAAAAAACGCGGAAATAGTCTTAATAAAATTTATTCAGACCTGATTTACAAAATCATGAAACACAGATTAGGCGTTAGCCAGGCTTTCTCTGAATTTCTTCCACGCGTCAAGAGGTCCATGCTCAGGAAGGTACTTAACGTTGCAACCATCTTGGGCGAGGCGGCCAGAGACCTTGAGGTCTTCGTATTCAGCACGTTCGTACTTGGTGAATCCCCACTTCTTTGAAACGTAGATCTTTTGACGACCGGGGAACTTGAATTTGGCACGACGCAGAGCCTCGATAACTGCAGCCTTATGACGGTCGGAAGAACGCACACTCATGATCGGCTGACCAATTCGCACACGAGCCACGGTGCCTTGAGGTTTTCCAAAAGCTCCTCTCATCCCAGTCTGGAGCCTGAATTGAGGGAAGAATTAAAAAAGAAATCTTTAATTGAATTAAGATTCGTCTGGTTTTACATGTAGAAATGAAATTCCTCCATGAAGACAATCGATCAATAATATAGAAAATTAAGAATTGGAAGCAGAATTTTCAACAATTTCATTCAATCAAACAAATTTAGATATTTCTAAGAGTTTATATTATTGTGCTAAAAACACAACCTAAACATAGATAAAGGTTCTCACCTATCAGCTCCAGCGCATGACAACATTTTGTTGATGCGGATGACGTGGAAAGGATGGAGTCGCATTCTGATGTGGAACTGATCTTTTCCAGCATTCTTGACCATGTATTTGTTGCAGCAAATACGGCCCGCCTCTAGCGCTTCAGAACTAAGCTGTTCATACTCGTCGGAAACTAAGTGGACACATAGAGGAAAGTCCTCGACACATGCCTTCTTCTTTCCCAAATCGAAAATACGGATCTTAGGGTCTGGGACACCCCGACAGAAACGAGACTTGGGATACGGTTTGTTTTTGCAGTAACGGTAGCTGTAATGATGTCAAAATACTTTTGTTAATAATCTATTTCATTTTCGATTTACAAGTACTTTT
Organism: Rhogogaster chlorosoma; assembly: GCA_944452935.1. NCBI lineage: Eukaryota > Metazoa > Arthropoda > Insecta > Hymenoptera > Tenthredinidae > Rhogogaster > Rhogogaster chlorosoma. The sequence continues at coordinate 22,855,714 of OX101800.1, read as the reverse complement.
TGGTGTTTGATGAAAGAGAAAATGGGAATTATGAGAGCTTCATAATTATCTGGGAAAAATTTGATGAAAAAATCATGTCATGTTCGTAAAATGAAATATACAAATAAAAATCGGTTTCTCCAAATAAAAGCGAGAAGGGTTTTAAAAAGAATAAAGCCAGTTTTTAAATGTGTTTGGAGTCACATGTTGAATTTATCAATTGCAATTGTAAGTGCGGGTATTTTTGTTGCGACACATAATGCAACGATGATAGATAACTTTCACACCTGATCATTGCCACATATTGTGAAATAGTTTATCACCAGTGTTTTTTAGGTTATGTTTGAGCTAAGCTGTTCTACCGTCAATAAAAACCTCTCGTATGATTTAAGCAACGTTTGAAATATATCGTATACACAAAAATTGCATTACAAATGAGAGAAACTTCTAATTATGACAATAACAAAGCACAATAAAAGATTCGAATTTGGAATCGCGACAAGGTTAACCTTAGATTTACTTTGATCGGTAGTCTACCAAATTATTATCTAAAAAACAAAGAAGGCATCTAAATTACAAACTAAAATAAATAGAATTTGAAATTTATGTTTGCGAATAATTTTAATGTCAAATTGTGTAAATTGTGGAATAGAAAAGCATGATATCAACTCACCATCTAGCTGGTCGGCGGCCCATTTTGGACTGAAAATATATAAAGATCACGGTTAATAATCTACGTAACTATTAGGGCTAATGGTTTCTACGTGTACTGAATTTCTTGGAGAACAAAGAATTGTTCAACCCACCGAAGGGATTCCTTCGGATTATTACAGATTACAAACAACAATCACGGAACGTACCTCCGACTCTTGACAAGCAGAACAAGAGAACCCGAAAGGATGTTACGTTATATATACAAAACTGATCTGGAGCTGTTTCCGGTTCTCCCACATCCATAGACTAGAAAAACGAGTCAAGATTTCAGTTCAAATTTAAACCGCAAATAAACAGCGCTACAAAAGTCGCCATCGTTTTGTCGGGGTTGAATCATTTAACCTGTTTAACCATCAAATATTTGAAGTTTATCAGCGATTTTCGATAATAAAATACTAAAAGCCTGAGCAACAAATCTCAAGAAAATCTAATAATAAATCTCGTAAACTGAGTATCAAAGAAGAAAAAATTAGTGTCGAAAAGGTAGGAGAAGATGCGGATAGAACTAGCGGTGAAATTATGATGGAAGTTGTTGAGATAGCGGAGGAAACACCAGCAAGAAGTCAATTCACAGTTGACGATCTAGACATAGAAATTCTTCCGCTTGTCTACGAGATAATCCGTAGGTTTGTAATCAAAATTCGTTTCCTTATAATCGTCCGGATTTTAAACCTTCAAATTGACAAATCGGAAACAGTTTATTTCTTAGTTTATCACAGACGTATTTAAGCCGAACGTAAGTCGACGCTGCCACATTTGTTTAGTTATTTATAGCCGTAAGTTCTACGACTCAAAACTATCGTGATATCAATTATTTGACTGTTTTTTGAAGGCTAATCTTAGTCGCAATACCAAATTTCAATAGTCAAATTTTTCTCCCGAAGTAATTTACCCGATTTATCTTATCATATGCACACACGTGTTACATAACGCTTAAAAAATTTGCTTCATTTCCAAATAGCGTTGAGAAAGATCCTCACGATAACACCCAGAAGGCCAAAGAGTCCCAAGACACCAGCCACAAGATATTAGATTTACAGAAAAAATTGGACTCTGCAAGGTCTCAGGTAAATAAATGATCTTGAAACTATTGATAAAATAATTTACCCCAGTAGTCAAGAACTTAATATTCTATGTCTACTGTTTTCAGATAAAGAGATTACCGGGGATAGAATACAGCAAAGAAGAACAATTACAAAAGCTAGAAACTCTCCGTAGACAGTTGAGATTGAAGCAAGAATTGTTGCTTAAATATCGTAACATGTGTACATTCGACGTACCCAAAGTTTAGACTGATATATTATAATATATAACTAAAACTGTTCATTATGGTACTACGTTTCCTTATGCGATATTTGGCCAACAACGAACAAATTGTCAACAAATTGGCAGATTCAAAACCTGTCAGGCGAGCTGCTCAATTAGTTGTTTATTTGATAAATCGTTCTTCTTTAAACGGCGTACCGACTAGCACTAAAGAGCTTGGCAAACAATGGACAAGTTTATTAGCTCGTATCTCAACTAATTTGAAAGATAGTATAACAGAAGCTAAAGAAGAATTGAAAAAAAAACAGTCCAAATGATGTTCATCCTTATGTAGCAGAGTATTCTTTGATTAGATGAGGTTTCTTTTTTTAGTTATTGTTCATAAACTAAATCAGTCTTAGTTAATTGTATATAATTATTTTTGTCTTAATTGTAAAATTATTGTGTTTATAAATCATGGCGTACAAGGGGTCAGCAGTCATATCATTGCCTATTGATTTTAAAGAATATCGTAAATTTGATAGCCGTATTTCGTTTACGAGTCGTTATATGAATGTAACACCGCAGCAGATAGCAGGCCGGATTTTAGCCTCACTTGGACCGCCTTGCACCGATAGATTCAGAAAGAAAGATCCAGATCTGGTAGGGCCTCTCATAGCAGTTTTCTTTTTAATAGCGATTCTGCATTACGGGTATAGCATCAAAGATCCTACAGCTACAAACACGATTACTGCCCCGATAAATGCGGTGGTTTTATACGCTGTTATAAACCCCTGTTTGGGTTATCTACTTTGTAGACTTGCTCGCGCCAATATTGCTTTCTGGGATCTAGTTGGATTGCTGGGTTACACATTGTATTCCCATATCCTCACGCTGGGTCTAAGCCTTTTGATATATCAAGAAGAAAGTAACTCTTTTTTCTTTGTATGCCTGTTTATATTCGGAGGATTAAGTGCTCTTAGAATGTGTTTAATTCTTATAATTACTATACCCAAGCCAGCTGCTAGACTATTAGTCTGCTCCACGTTATTCATCAGCCATTTGTTATACCTGATTTTCTTACACTTCGCATACATGCATCCAACGTTTGTATACGGTGCGGGATCGAGCAAACGTCTACCTACAATAGTACACAACAATTTGTGATATAAAATTTTGTAAAATTCTATTATCTGGCTTTTGCTGCTTCATATTATATGGCATGAAATGAATATACTACATGTGTGATAAGCATCATTCGACTATCTTAAACTTAATTATGTGTAACGAGTTTGTAGTACTATCTTAGATAAATTGATCGATACAAAAGTAAATTTGCATACGATATTCGTACCTTTATATTACAATTTTATAAACACCTGACCAAAGTCGTATCAATTGTATAAGAACCCTATCTCGTTCTCAGATCAGTCTTTTTCTTTCTTGTAACCAGAAAATAATAATTAAGTAGGAAGATGATGTGCCACTTTTCAGGCTCTTGTTGTCACAGGTGAAGCTAATAACTTCTGTTATTATCGAATGTTTTTTGCCAGTAGATTATAGAATATCTTAGAAGTCTTAGAATTTCTTTAGTAGATAGATTCATTTTGATGAAAGAAAAATACCACAAACGGAGAAGGTACTATATAATTATATGTATGAGGATGAATACAGTTCTATTTGTAAATGAAATTCAATTTGTTTGTTGATAACAATTTGATTTTTAAATAGAACTATTATAGATATAATTACTTAAACCATCGAGTAGTTTTTTTTTTATTATTATTCGTAACGAGTAATCACAGACAGTATAACAAATTGGGCAGAAGAACCTAAGTGTAGTTTAGATCATCAAATTTATAGTCTGTAAAAATAAATTTTAGTACTGAAGCCCTACTTTGCTAACTGTTGTTGCCTCATAATAACGATACCTAAAAAATAGCAATTCTTAATGTAGGTACTAAAATAAACATCAGTCAAAGAAAATTATCTGTTGAACAAGTACGAAACTTTAAGGTAATCTTACTTATTAAAACTGTTGAAAAATAATATACATGATTGAATGAATCCAAGTGAAGTACACAGAGTATTATACTTATTTCGTTTTCATATACCTATGCATTTAAAGAAAATTACCTTTCACCATAAGATCATAGGTAACATTTCGCGACAATTGACAGACTTTTATTATTCAAAGATCATGACATAGCAGAAATGGTATGAAACCGCAAACTAATCATACCCAAGTTACGGGTTTACAAAATATAAATTATTGCTTAGAAATACTGGAATGAAAATGAGAAACCATTGACAGCTGAATACCATCGTCTCATATTGCTGTTTAGCTTAATAAGACACATTTTGTGTAACTTCAAATTATCATTAAATTGAGTAGAAACAGAAGAAACGAAAAAAAAAAAAGGAAAAAATCAGTTAGAAATTCTTACGAGTAAACGCGTGGTTCTTGGGCTTGGTTGTTCATAATAAACAATACACATTGCGTTTCTACGTATGTATGTACACAGATTTTTGTTATAAAACTTTTACAGTTAAAATAGATTGGACACGTATTTCATCATGGTACAGAATATACGGATGAAGAATTTTATTCCAAATTCTGATAGTTAAATTTCTTAGAATATTTAAAACATCTTTTTTATGTCTGGGTTTCAAATTCGATACAGTATTTTTATACCAGATTATAAAATTTTCGATTCCATCAACACCTCTTCATTAAGAGAAATTTTCAGCCGGTGCTACTGTGGGGGAAGCTAATAAAGTAGGTTTAAAAAAAAAAGATACCACTCAAAAGTAAGGCAATTAAACTATCGCTTGTGCATTTGCTTTGCTTCTAATTTTGCAGATCTTATAGAATAAAACTGAAATTCTATTCGTCAGGTTTTCAATTAAACATTCACTAAGTCAAATTCCAATTTCTTAGAACACAATTAAATTTGAAAAGTACGATGATTAAATAATCAGAGTTCGTACTGATTTCTGTCGAAAAATCTTTTTAGAGATGGCTGAAACTTTGATATGAATATTCAACCAGGCAACACCGGCTCGAAAAAAAAAAAGAAGAAATTAAAATAAGTTTTCATTGCTCTATTCCATTGGATGGGTAATATTGCTAAGGAAATATGTATATTTTGTACATAAATTTTCTTTAAACTTTGGCCGGAGGGTTTTGTTCAGATAATGGTTGCACCATTCCACTTGTCGTGTTGTGAGGTCTGCCTCGTCCGCCTCGTCGACCCCTGCCTTTCTTCCCACTAGAACCCATTCCCGATCTTTGCGGCATATTTTCTCTCTTGTCAGCAGAGACTTCGAAAGGAGAATTTGGATCAGATACATCCGGCATCTGGAAAAAAAAAATTTCCCATAAGAAATTATACGAATTTCTTTTGTTTTTTTAAACTAAGCAGATTAATCATTATCAACTCACTTGCGTCAGAGGCATAGCCGAAGGCCCGTTCTGACGATTCTGCTGTACTTTGTTAGGCTTATTTCCTCTTGTAGTTTGAGAACCAGCAGGTCCAGAATGGGGTATCAGTCTCAAGACGTTGCCCACAGCTTTCGTTCTTCCTTCTCTGAAGACCATTCTCTGGCCAGGTTTTATGTACTCTGGATGTTTAATGAATCTGAAGTGTACCAGAGCTTTATCTCCCGTTCGAAGACAGTCTTGTGACATTGTCAGAATGGAAGCTGTTTGTCTGATGCTTCCACAGTGCACTGTAATACCAGTTAAATATTTGAATACAATCATTCAGCAGGGTGAGTTTAGATCTGCTTACGCTTTTCTGCTCGAAAAAGAATAACGGATGAATTATAATAGAATGTAACACACCCATGGCTTGGTATCTTGAACTGATTGTAGTAGGATGATGCAACACCAAGATTTCACCTTCAAATTCCCAACAAGCCTGGGGATTTAGTAGAGGCGAAACCATCACCATTCCCTTGCGAATTTGTGATCTTTTTATTTTCTTAAGCGCAAAACTGGCCGTTTGACCACCGCGTACTTCACGAACGGGCATTCTCTTTCTGTGAATACTTTTCACAGCTATTGGTACAAAATGACCTAATGGATCTGGCCCCAGCAGGAGAGTGTCGTTCAATTTTATCACACCCTTCAGCGTGGTGCCTGATACTACCGTTCCAACACCCTGAAAGTAAAGAAATTTACAACTTCTGGGCACGGAGCAGGCTTTCAGTTTTTAGAGCAAGAAATTCTTACGGGAACAGAATATGTGTCATCGATTTGAAATTCTGCAGGCTCGTCGTCGTGACTGGTAATTCGAGCAGTCAAAAGGTTTAAGAACATCTTTAGAAGATGCAAATTTTCACCGTTTACATTTGATACTTGGAAAATTGGGCACAGCCTGTAAAATGTGAAATATAAATGTAAGTTGAGTGCAGTAATAATAATTCTGACTTCGGTAGAAAAGACGATATTCGTGAAATCATTCTGAATTAAACTAAATAATTCATGATTACCTCTCAGAAACGAAATTGGTAGCGCTGATCACGACATCATCTTGGCTCTTCACCATTACTGGAACCTTCCTGCATCCTGGTGATTTCAGGATCCGAACTAGTAGTCTCAAATTTTCTTGTAGTACATTTGGCGGGCACATATCAATCTTTGTAACAACTACAAATACCGGTACAGACAGGGCCAGAGCCAGGCCCAAGTGCTCCTTGGTCATTCCAACGATACCTGCATTAGCACCTACCATCAACATGCCTGTAAAAATTGAAAATATTAGTGAAAAAAGTGTTTCCTCAATTCTCAACCAAATCTAATGGTTGATAAATATTTGTCAAGTATTCTACGACTACAATACATCTACTAAATTTTGCTCAAATCAAATAATCTCCTGATTTGTCCCTGATTTCCTTGACCAGTGGCGAACATGTTATATGCATACATGTTTCCCTCCTATAAATATATCAAATAAATTCTTCCTCCCTATATAATTGATCCTCACCGAAATCAGGCGCGTGTCCAGTCATGCCGAATACGGTGGTTTTGAGGTAACGTTCATGTCCGGCAAGATCGATGAACGTTATCACCTTGGAAGACTTCTCACAGATTTTGACCCAGTCTAGGGATCCGTGTTCTGGCTTATTGACAACGTTTCCTGAACAAAGATGACAATATTAATGCTTTGTTGGACAAGCAGCTAAATTACGCTTACCTATGCTATCAAAACCGAGAATATCATTTCCGACTGAACTGGTTCTTCCTGTTTCAGCCTCGTGCTTGTGTCGGAATAGCTTTTGCCTTGCCAAACCTCGTCCGTTGTCTAGCTCACCGTGAGTTAGCACACCCAACAGTGTCGACTTCCCAGCATCTACGTTGCCGACCACAGCAACCCTTTGAAATTATATTTGTAGATATATTAATGAATTTTCATTCTGAATAATATTTTTCTCTTCGATAAATCGACTTGTTTTATTATCTTATTCATGTTTCATGCCATTTATGAGCCGAGGTGAATTCTGCACGTATTTCCGAATGCTTATATAAATAGCAGAGAAGCATTTTTGGCAAGTGTGAAAAATCGCAGACTTTGAAAAGGCGGGAATGAACGCAAAGTGTTTTTATACCTGATCTCGAGGAAATCTTGTTGGTCTAGGCGTCTCCTGACCAAATATTGTCCCGTCAGTCCTAGATCCACTTTTCTTTGCCTTAGCAGAACGCAGTCTGCCTCAAGAGTTGCAGACAAAGATTGTAGAGTAGCCACAGACGCATCGTACTCATCTTCTTTCAAACCGTCTTCCGAACCGTCTGTTTGTAAATTGAACAAGATTAATCAAAGATGATTTAGAATACTGTTACCAAAAAATTAGACGCTCTTGATAATAGTCGACAGAAAATCCATGAAAATAATTATTCTCGATACTGATAATCTTCTTCTGAGTTGCTGCAATGGTATAATAATGAAAAAATAAAGAAAACTCTGGAGTAAACGCACCTTCCCCTACACCAATATCAAATATAGTTTCGCTGCCTCCGTCCTGGATTCTCTCCTTAAGTCGTCTCAATAATAGTTCGTACTGATCCTCTGATGGGCTTACTAGGACATCCTGCAAAGAATAACGCAAACAGTTAGAAGGTGTTAAAAAGGTGTTAAAAAAATAAATCACCTTTCCCCTGATGCTGGCGTAATCCATCGCAGGAGTTGAGATATTATCTTGCGTAGAAATTGGGATGTCCATTGTTAGTATGGACGATGTAGCACCAGTCGTCATGTTTGATGCAACGACCAGCAACTATTGCCTATACTTCAGCGGTTCGTTATATTTACTTTTGTTCAATACAACAATTGGGATTATTCGATGTCTAGGAACACTACGTCAATTGTCGTCCAATATTTGAATCCAAATAATTTCCTGTAAGGATTCATCGACGGCTCACTCATTACTGTTTAAATAAGTATCACCGGACTAGGTGAAGATCAATTGATGCATCGTCAACACGTTAATTTGTTTCGATAGTACTTGGCAATTTAAATTAGTTCTTGCCCTCTAAGCCTGTAATGAAATTCAAGAAATCAGAATGCATGATGTAAAAAAATGTTGTTATTGTCGAATGAAATTCACCGCAAGATTGCCTAGACTTGTATTATCAAGCGTGAGTTTAGCGTTACCACATCCTGCAACATGATGCAACATGATGAGAAAGCAATGCAAAAATTGCATCATTGATTTCTGTTGTTTGAGTTTTTCAAAAGAAAAAATAATCGACTCTTGTTATTGTATAGATGGATAGATTCGGAAAGAGTAACATTGCCGGATAATATGATGACATAAATTTTCAGCTAACAAACTTGATGTTGTTTAGAGATTGTTTGTTAATTACTGAGACTGTTGTAATGGTCTTGCATATCGCGAGTTGATAATCAACCTTATCTCGATTTTTTTACTTCTACTATTCTGTGACCGAACGTTATATATATTCCAACCATTCATATCCCTGACTATTTCTAAAGATAAACATATTGCAGAGGTGCCAATGATCACCTATTTATGAAATACCGAAATGTATAAAAATAAACAACATCTTACGAGGTTCTCGTCGACAGACAGTCTTCGTAAACTAATAAACAGTTTGACATTGAATAATGAACTCACCGAGGCTAAATAGCGAAGAAAGCTGTTGTCAAAAAGTCACTCAATTTATGTATCAGGTAAAAAGACTGTCACTTGAAGTTTGTTGGAAACGTAATGATTACACGAAATTTTCACAGCTTATCCTACACGGAATAGAAAGTCTTTGTTCACGGCGCCACGGCGGCGCCACATGACGTTTTTCGACCAATCATATCCCTCAATATCGCGGGATCCCCCGCAAGCATTTCCGCGAGATATCTAACCTAATTCACATCCGATATGTCGCTTTCTATTCGCGCTGTCAAAACACAGCTGATTCAATCAATGTATCCCGGTAAATTTATAATTGACTGCCGATAATCTCCGACTGAACACACACACGCGTCAATGTCAAATTAAGCTGGATCATTGATCCCCCAAGAAAAGAAATAAAAAGAAAATAAATAAATAAATAAATAAATAAAACACTGCAGGTTAGAATCAAGAATAAATAAAAAATAATAATTTACGATGTCGTTTCTACGAGGTTCTCTAAACTACGTTTGGTGCACCACAAGCGTTCTTGGCAAGGGTGCAACGGGCGCTGTATTCCAAGGTGTGAATAAAAACAACGGCGAGCCAGTCGCAGTGAAGACTTTCAACCAGCTTAGTCACATGCGTCCGCACGACGTGCAAATGCGTGAGTTCGAAGTGTTGAAAAAGGTGAAACACGAGAATATAGTCAAGCTCTTAGCCATCGAAGAAGAGCAGGATGGAAGAGGTAAAGTAATAGTAATGGAGCTGTGCACCGGGGGTAGTTTGTTCAATATACTAGATGATCCAGAGAATACATACGGCTTAGCAGAAGCGGAGTTTCTCCTTGTTTTGGAGCACTTGTCAGCGGGCATGAAGCACCTCAGAGACAACAACTTGGTGCACAGAGATTTAAAGCCTGGTAATATAATGAAATTTATATCGGACGACGGAAGTACCATTTATAAATTAACGGACTTTGGAGCTGCGAGAGAACTGCAGGAGGATCAACAGTTCGTTTCTCTTTACGGTACCGAGGAGTATTTGCATCCGGATATGTACGAACGTGCGGTGCTTAGAAAACCTGTTGGAAAAATGTTCGGGGCTACCGTGGACCTCTGGTCTATTGGAGTCACTCTTTACCATGTAGCCACGGGGAATTTACCCTTCAGACCTTTCGGCGGGAGGAGAAACAAGGAGACTATGTTTTGTATAACGACTAAAAAGGCTTCGGGTGTGATCGCGGGTACACAGACTTCCGAGAACGGACCGATTGAATGGAACAGAGAACTGCCCCTGAATTGTCAGCTCAGTGCAGGATTGAAGAAAATTGTTACTCCTCTACTCGCTGGACTATTGGAAGTAGATTCTCAGAGGACTTGGAGTTTCGATAGGTTTTTTACAGAAGTTACCAACACCCTGTGCAGGAAACCTGTGCACATATTCAACGTTCACAAGGCCACTTTGATCAAGGTCTTTCTTCATCCGGAGGAGAAGCTGATAGCTCTGCAAACCCACATTCAGGAACAGACGGAGATAGCGCCGTTTTCTCAGATACTTTTGCTGGGTGAAATACTCTTGTTGAATATAATAAAGGAATCTACACCAGGAAAAGGGTATCCGATTACTACGGAGGAAAAACCACTGATGCTATTCGCTAGAGAGAATAACAACGTCGCTTTGCCAGTCGATTTGGAACTTCCGAAATTTCCTGTCTTCGCTAACTTGGTTTCGGTGGAAAACGACGCTAGCCAAGCAAAGGTCGCGTGTTCTGTCGGACATGTGTGCAAGAGGAGAATAGACAGACTGGCACACTGCAGCAGACTGTTTAGAGACGCTGTTGAAGCATTCATTGGACTTGTGGCTGCAGAATTAAACAAACTTTCCGACAAATCTCAACGGTCAAAAGAGATCACTAAAGCTGTTGAAGATACAGCGATTGCTGTACAAAGGGGAGAAGCCCTGGGGCAACAGATAATCAAGAAATTTGGAACACCCTCAACAAACGAAGCAAGGAACTGGTCTGGCGAACTCAGCTCTAAGAGCAATGAACTCTTGGCCAGTCTATCACCTGCGATTACGCAGCTACACTATAGGTATACAATCCTATTCCTCTCATTAACATCCCCTTAATTCCTGTGTTCAAATAATTGATCAAATAATTCCATCACAGATACGTAAAGGAAGGAAATTTACGAGCAGAGTGGGAAAGCAGTACACGTGGTCTCTGGTGTCCTTGGTTGAGCAAAGCGAGTTTCAGAGCTGCAACTTTGGTCGATAGGCTACGCGATGGCTGGCAGCATTTGTTACGGGACAGAGCAACGCGAAGTCTGACTTACAACGACGAGCAATTCCATGTATTGGAAAGGATAAAGGTATTAGACGCTCGATTTTTACAATCGTATCAGAATTGCGCTGCTTTACCGATGTGTTTATGGCTCTGATATTTTCAGGTAACAGAAACTGGGCGTAGACTAAAAGCACTTTTAGAAACCGAGTGTGTTCCCTCCATGACTCAACGTGCAGAGTGTTTTGCCGACTGGTATAAAATGGCACAGACTGTTTTTCTTCAGACGCGAATTCTGAACAAAGATTTAGAGAACTACGAACGTACGTTGGAATTATTCTCCGATCGACTTTCAATGGAGAGCAGAGTTGCCCATGAGAATTTAACACGGTCATTAGAGAGGCTTCCTGGCCAGTTAAGTACGTTGGAAAAGTCCAGTGCACCTAGTCAGGAGAATGCCAAAGTGTGGAAGAATATTTGCAAGGAACAGGAGCGAATCGCTTTGACTGTATGTGAAAACGGTGTCTTGATAGATCAACTCCATGAATTGTGCCTTCTTGATAGTTCCGGTGAAGAAGACACGGAAGATTCAGAACACGACTGACCACCGACTGCCTGTAAACCATATGTTAGATTTCTTGTAAGCCACCTCGCTCCTACGTAAAAAAAATAAAGATAGATAAATAAGCCACATGCAGTATAGTGGAGTGACTCATCTTCTAAGATTGATGAAAAAACAAAAGAGAGAAAAAATTATACCAATTTGTTAGTTCTTGACGAAACAAACTATCGTTTCGCACAGTTTAATTTTTTGGTATGTAATTATGTATGTTAAAGAATAATGTAATAACTGTGTAAATAATAGTTAAGTATTACGATGCAATCCATCATTCAGAATGTTTGGTGTTAATGATGATTGAATGATTGGCAAAGATTGTTGAAAAAATGTTTCACATGTTTATTATGATTATTATTTTTTTCTTCTAAATCAATGATTGTATGAATGAATCTTTGTTTTACAAAGCGTACAGATAAACATGTACAGTATAATATATTAGATTTTATTTTTTTGCATAAATAAAAATATAACAACAATTCCTCCGTACTTAAGGAAGAGTTGGCATCATTCAATATTTCTCCTTAATATTAGTACATAGGTAATAACAACCGATAACATTCCGTCACCCAAGTACTGATACAGCTATGTTTCTTACTCTCTTTTTTCATTTATAACTGGATGGTTTAAATGCCTAGATGACTGACGTCTCTTTCTATAAGAGAATTCTGCCTTTGCTTAAGTTTCTGCTCTTTGTGCTTTTCTTGAACGGATACAAAGTGTGTTAAGAGTTTCTCAAAGTCGATATTACCAGCTGATTTAGAACGCGCGTTAGCTCTGTGGTGTTCAAGAATATTCTGAGGCTCTCTTGGGGGAATAGCTGCCAGTCGACGATGTAACGTAGCGAATGCTTCACTCTGTGGTAAAATCATCAGAAGACCGTACAGAGCACGTATCAGGGCTTCACTTCTGCCTATTTCTAGCAGCTCTAGCCTCAGATCTGAAATAAGTTAGAATTCAAAAATGAACAAAGCATAGAGCAAGATTATTCAGTGCTATAGAATTTCATTGCCTAATTTCTTACACGTGAAAATCGGAGATTCGATCAGCTGTACCAACTTGTCTATTTCAGTCAATAATTCAACAGTTACTTCTATACTTCCACTGATTAATGATTTAAATTAAGGATAACATTTCCTGCAGTTCCAAACAGTTTGGTATCGTAAAAATACAACAATTCTGCAAAGGATACAACGCTCTTATCAGATCGCAGACGTGTCCATAATTTTGTGTCAAAAAACACAGGGCAACGGTAGCGACTGGATTATGACTCCACGACTCATAGAGACATACAAATAGATCACAGCTTTCCTGTAAACGATAATTTCAATGAGACAACCTCCTCTCTGAGAAACGGAAGGATTTCAGCAAGCCCGAAGTGGTACAAACCTTGGTTTCTAAATCTTTCAATTTATTCCGCAGATCAAACAGTTCGGAACTTGTCAGCAGAATGACATTCAAAGTCTGTACCATTATGCTAGCAAATCTTAGATTTTGTTCCTCGGAAAGAATGATGGCCAATGTTTTATAGATTCCTTCGGCGCTGAGCAAAACGCAAAGTTCTCTAATAATGAAGTTGCCTCGTTCCTCCAGCAAGTGTCTGTCCGTTGAAAACAGCCTCAATAAATTGACTATAAATTTAGTGTAATACTTGTTGCGATTGATAGAATCGTCCAAAGATTTAGAGCTAATAATCTCAGCCAAGACGACCAAATCCTGTTGAACCACGTCGTCCGAGCTATCGCTAAGCGTGCGCATTAATATCGGGAACAATTCTTCAACATGATTGAACATTCTTTGAGGAATGTTTGTGAATAAATGATGAATCCATTTCAATACTGCTACTTTAGTCTGCACCGATGTGTGCATCAAGTGTTTAATAAGAACCTCGACCACGCTGGACAAATCCAAGCTCTCTGCCAGAGGATGGCTGAGTTCTGCCGAATCTAAAACGTAACGAAAAAAAAAAAAAAACCATTCGATGATTAGAAATGTGTAGAAAGCAATGGCATAACATTAATAACCCGTGAATTCAAGCCCACACCTGTGCTTTTAACCAAGTTACTCGCTTCATCTCCGGAGGCAGAAGTCTTTTCGATACTTTCAGTATTCTCCATGGTAATGAGTTTCATTAGACTGCTATTGACTCTGGCAGCAGTTTCTTTGATATTTTTACGATTATCTCCGTCGTAAGCGAGACAAGGTAAAACCGCGGTGAAAATACCGGACATGTAAGGCAGCATCGCAGGTCCAGACAATTGTACAAATTCCTTGATCCACGTTATCGCAGTGAGCTGTAAAAGTTCGTCGGTGCTTTGCGCGTGAGTTATCAGAATGTTTATCATTGCGGGAAAGTCCACTCTGTCGGGATTAGACTTAATGCTCCTCAAAAATTCCCCCAGAACCGTATCGGTTATCTTCTTTATCTCCAACGTCGGATCTTCAAGCACCCTGAACAACCCGTCTAATATCTCTGGGAGGAATATAATGAAATCTATATCGGGTACGGCGTCTAAAACCGATACCCAAGCGATGACAAACTGCTTTCCGAATGGATTTTTAGTGTAAATTCGCTCGCGAAGCAGCGGCATGAATCCAACCAGATCAAACATTCCGCTTTCTGTAACAATGTCCTGAAATATTGATGAATAAATTATAAAAGTGATGTAAATTCAGGATAATTGCATTGCATTCATTTTTCCTTGTCATTTCTTTACCTTCATTAATCTGTCCAATAATTCCGTGGCATTTTTGACGCTCTGTTCAGAATCGCAGGCTAATTTACTCAGGGCGCTAAATATGTCTGTAAATTGAGGTAGGACAGAACCTCTGGCGACTTTGACAACGTTGTACAAACTCTCGCAAGCGTAATACCTCACTCTGAGATCTGCGTCGCAGAAGCATGCTAATATTGGGTGAATTAATTCCTCCGTGTATTGTCCCGTGTCTTTACCCAGACCGACAGCGATCGCGGCTAACCCTATGAGGCCGCCCTTTCTGGTGTGTGGATTTTGCGAGGTGGCAAAATCCTGGCCCAATACTTTCAACAGCCGTTTAATCAGCACGGTGTTATTGTTAGCCGCGAATTCTTTGACCATTCTGTAAATCGTGAAACTGTGGATTTCGTCTGATTCGATTTACGGGAGATATAGAACTATGCGTAACCTTAACCTAACCTTACTTCTCTATTTCGACAGCCGCGGCTTTTCGCTTTTCGTATAATTTGTCGTTCAATGATCTGATGCAGGCGGCACTCAAAGGCGCGTAATCTCTCTCCGATATCATTTTCGGTCGACTAAGTTCACTGCTAAACTCAGAAATAAATAAAATTCTAAGATTATTGTTTGGGGGTGTCAATTCGACGTGTTTGACAGATAATCTACACCAAATCTACCCACACGCACACACACGATACGTCTCATTCGGGTCATTCACACACAGGCGCATACTAAACACAGCAAAGCTTAAGATTATCGTCTAAGTATGGAGTTAGTCGTTTTGGGACGCCTCGTGAAGTAAAAATTATTCACGGGTTGATCTAGGTCTTGAAAAATTGTTGCGCGCTTGCATAATGCCGAGCTAAGGTTTATGGGTCAATTGAAACGTATAGTTCATGGTATAAGCGGAAACGCAATGGCGTCCGTACGTCAATTCTTTGGTAAATTAATGAAGAAAAATTGGTTAAAAAATGTGATCTATAAGTGGCTGTGAGGTGAAAATTAGTCAAGGTAGTCGGGTGATGAATTACCGCAATTATAAACGACGGTATAACGCCGCGATACAATAGTTTGACAATTTCTTATACGGTCAAAATATCGCATGGGTACAATTCCGCTCACCGCCCGTCACACAGTCGTCTCTGGTATCGTTGTTTTTCTCTTTTTAGAACGGTTTTTCACCGAAAACAAAAATCTCCCGAAACTCCCAACACCGCGATCTTATTTCATCAAGGAATAAAAATTATTCAGCTAATCGACGCTAAAGCCATGCTTCCATTTCTCTCATACTCCGTGAAATTCAGGTCTTTCAAAAATCTAACAATCCGCATTTTTCGACCACAACTACACACTTCGTCAATAATGACTAAGATGACAATTTCTCGACATTCGAATCACCCGATTTCAATCGAAATGATGTATTTCTTATTTACTTAATTCAACTCGTTGTTCGATCATTTTTCGATTTATTTTCAAGGTGAATTTTCTCCTTCCCAATGCCAAGATCAGAGAGATTTGGAAAGCCGGTGGGACATGAATTTGCCAAATGTTTAACACGACGTTTGGAATAAGATTTATAACTAATGGATGATCGATTGAATGAAGAAACGACTAATGGTGGTCCGTGGAAGCGGGGAAGGAGGCAGGAAAGAAGAAACTGAGGACGGCAGCGGTGGTAAACGAGGAAGGAATGAGTGAGTGATGAGTGACACTCGGCATCAGCTTCACTCGGTATCGGATTTGTATGCAGCCGACGAGATAGAAGTTCTTCTTCTCGAGGAAATACGTGATTTAGAACCACCACCCTCAGCGTACTCCAGACCAGAGGATATACAGGACTTTGAGATTGGTAAGACAGGAGATTTCCCACTAATCATAATATTACCTACTTTTGATATCAAGACAAATTTTCACATCGATAAAAAAACATTGTTGGAATCTTTCAATTGGCTCAAAACCCTCGAGATTGTTCTTAATTCTATCAATAGCGTTGAATTATATGACAAGAATTGTACCCCAAAGCTTAATTTATATACCTAGATTGATCATTTTGTCTATTTCTTGAGTCTGTTAGCATTTCTTGCACTTTTTACGATAGTCTAATGGGTATAATTAAGTATAAGCAGCAATGAATCAAAGATAAGTCCGTATCTTTCCATTTGTCGAGGAAAGTAAGAAGGAATTCTTCAATAACTTCTATTTTTATCGAAACAAACCTGGAAATTTATACACTCAGTCTCCAGCCATTTCGCGAGATGACTAAACCCATACAGAACTTGAAACTAACGTTATTACCTAATTGGCAGCGGGTAGCAGGACAGGGGGGCGCACCAGCTCCCAGTCATCGGAGCTGGAGTCGCCAGGAGTTCACTCGACAGTCCACTCGTGGGACTCTCACGCTAACTACCACGGGCATTACGATCGTGATCACAATGGTCATGGTTCAGGTTCGAATGCACCTGCCTGGCCACCTGCGAGTCAATTGGTCTTATATTGCGACCTCCAAGGTCATCTCAGGACAGCGACTGGAGTCATTAGACTCATGCTGCTTGTAAGTTGTACTCTGACTTCTAGTATCCTACTTGAGCTTTGAAAAATCTAAGCAAATATCCTTACAAGCAGATTCTGTTCCATAGATATCCTCCGCGGCGTGTTTGGTCACACTTTGCAGTTCCGGAACGGCGAAAGTCAGTCTCTTTATGCTGCCTTTGGTCGGTAGACTGCGGCTCATGATTTTTGTAGCTGTATTTTGTCTCTTGGTTACATCGCTGCTTCTCTTTCTCGATATTTCACACGTCGTTTATCTGTTTCCTTTCAACTGGGCAAAACTGGTAAGCCGCACATAGATACTGCACAGCAATTGTCTGTAGTAAAATTGCGTATGAGTATTATCTATCCCTGGGTACAACATACATTATAGTTATCGTCAAGCTCTGTTCCCATCATTCAAACGAATGATAGAAAAATTCTCAAAAGCAGCCTCACAACATTCTTCCTTTACAGAATGCATGGATGTTCGCTGGCATGGGATTGTCCTATGTAACAGGTAGCGCGTTGCTAGTTTGTTCAGTCTGGGAGTACAGTGGAGGTACTAGCGGCAGCGGTTGGGTACCCAGACGTACTCGTTCTCAACTAGCAGCAGCTGCAGGACTAGGACTAGCCTGTGCCCTTCTTGCTCTGTTACTTTCCTGGCTTCATCTACGAAGTAGTACCAATAGAAAGAGTCATGGTAGTCATAGTCACACACCGACACAGCTTTATAGGCCCGTCGAAAACTCCTCATCTTCAGGGGTGAGCATAGATGTGAATAATTCGTTGGTCTAGCTTTCCTTTTTCATTTCTTCTCTTCCTTTTTTTTTATTATTACATATATGACTAACGGATTATTTGTGGTCAGGTAACGCTGAAAGAAAGAAGTCCGAAAAGGCCGCCTCCATGGGTGGTGAAAAATCAGCAACAATTGGAAAAAGCAAATGCAAATAACGAGAGTAGGAGCGGAAATGGGAATAACAAATTCAAAAGTGGTAACAACAAGAAAGACCACTGGGCGTCAGCTAAGCAGCACTTTCTTCCGTCGCAGGAAGACGAGGAGGAGGATGAGAATCGAGTAAGTAGAGAAGACAAGGAGAAAGACAAGAGAAGAAGGAGAAGAAAAAATGGGGGAAGCACAGATAACAATGACTATGGTGTTAGTGGAGGTGAAGCTAGTTGCACGGGGCTCGGATTACCCGCAGCAAAGACACGCTGCGTTCCAAGAAAGCTGCCCCTTAAATCTCTGAACAATGGAAGCCAGCAGAAACAATTGGCTGTAGGAATGGGCGAGGCAGCCAGATCCAAGCAGATCGGTGTTAAAACACTCGTGAACAGTGATTTCAAAAATTATTGGGAAATCGACGTCCCTCGCACAGAGTTAACGAACAATAGTTCTCGTTGGGTTAATCAAGGTGAAACTAGCGGTGAAATTATTCAAACTGATAGTAAAATTGTGCTCCCACCAGGTTGGGCGAACCAGTGGCAACCCACGGTAGACGACGTACAACCTTGTTCGAGTAAGGCCCTAGATCCCTACCCGTTTCCTTGATTGTATTCCGGCTATGGATAGATAGATAACGAAACGTGAATCGTCTCAAGCTGAATACTCCAAGGTTCAGAGTGCCACTGGCAAGTTACAAAGGTGGATCGACTGCCGCATTTGTTAAAGATTTATCACCGAAGCTCAAGTTCAGAAATTTTTGAAGAGTGTTGGATTTTTGTTTTCCAATTTATTGTGAGGATGATCAGTCGTTTTTTAACAGCTTAAAGTATGACTAGGGAACTATGATCGTAGTTTGACCATATTCCAAATCACAGAATCATTTCTAGTCCAGTTTCAAATGAAGGTTAATATGGTTTTCATGTTTGCGTGGCGTCCAGCACTCGTTCCTACATTTCGAATTACAGGCTGTAGTAATAAACTGTAGTATTAACATATTGCCGATTGTTACGACCATTTTATATGTATCCAAATATCGAGCTATTAATAAGCAGCCTCTAACTCTGGTTGGATATTAGGTATCCCGAAGTTTAGCGATCGGATAAATAATTGTTTATAATAATTCAACATTAGAGATCAAGATCAAGATCAAGATGACGCACTTGAACTAACTGACTTTAGTTCAAGGATTAGGGAACAGCCGATCGATTTCGATCTTTTTCGATTGTTAATAATTAACGATAAAGATATATTGAATCACGTCCAAGCAATTTGGGTTTTTTGTATAAAGCTATCATGCCTTGTACATTTTGCTGCCAATATAATTAATTCCCGTTTGTTTGGATTGTGCGATTACATAAATAAACCTAATCGATAAATTCATACGAGATTTATAATTAATGAGAATAATAATATTGTGAAATTATTCATAGCGATGATTCTCGTATGTATCTGTGCGTACGAGTATCCGTATAAGAAATAATAATTTCATTCGAATCGTGTAATTAAATAATATATTAGAAGTCTTGAGTGAGTCTATAATTATGAAAGGAGTATAGATTATTTGTCAATTTCTCTAGTCAAGTTTTTAATCATATATTTTTTTAGTACGTTTTTTTTCCTCTTTCTTATGCTTGAATAATCATTCTCTAGTCATTGATAGGTTTAAATTATTCTCAGAAATCTCTCCATTACGATTAGTGCACAACGGTATACTCGCGATTTACCTTCAAGCACGTTTCTGGCGTGGAAATGATACTTTGTTTAGGTATAATATTAGTTTTCATTTTAAAAAGACACGATTTTACCACGATACTAATTATTGAAATTTTCTTAAATTATACGTGAGAATGCTGTTGTCATATACATAATTATTATATAGATTTTTTATAATCCAAAGAACTTTATTTACGGCATCAGCTTAGAGAAGTAAACTATTTTTTTAGTACATACATATCGTGTTAGAAGTACAATCCGCATTTATTACACTTGAAGTATTATTGTTTTCTTGGCTTATCGACCGAATTGATCAGATTTAAAAGTTAAAAACCTTTCTGCCATTATTGGGTGACAGGGTACTCTCGATAACTTAGATTCAAAAAATACCCTGATACGTTTTAAATATGAATATTTTAGTTTCTCTCGAATGTATTCAATATTTTGTCTTTAATATTTCGGAGCTATTCAGATCTGAGTAAGAAATGATAATGTTAGCTGGAAACGTTCGTAATATAAATACCTAGATTGAAATTGAATTACATAAATAGGGTAAGAAACTTGCGTGTTCATTTAGGGGTATAATGAATAATAAGCTAATGAATATTACGATATTTTACGTCTAGTACTTGCGAATTTGATATTATATTGTAACTTTGATAATTATCACATTCTTTTTGCAAATATTAATGAATTTTGCTCTCGTAGTTTTATAGATTAGTTCATTTAGTATGACAAATGTTTTAACGACGGGGGTTATTATATTTCTGACTAATCAGTATCGGTTTCATTCTTCGAACTTTTAAAGCACAGCAAAATACATTCCAACATGAAAATTATGTGTAGAAATTGCATCAAGCTTTAATTACGTGTTGAAATTTGATACACGATTTTTAAAAAGACGTGTAAATTGCACACGAGCAATGTGAGATCACGAACACTGCCAGTTTGAAACACATTTTAGTTTTAGTGGGTTGAAAAATAAAGAATAAAAATAAAAATAATTAAAATAATTAATAACTGTCAAAAGGTTTCTTATATTTCCTTCATATAGATTCGGAAATCTAAGAAACGTTTTAACAAGTTTTCTAGATCGATGTCACAAGTTCAGAGTGTCAAATTTGCCGAGTCTTATATTTCTCTACTTTGGTAGAATTAAAAAAAAAAAATGAGGCTTATACATATATTGAAGCCTTGTTGCGCCGTATTAATTATTCTATTATTCTGTAGTAATGCAGTATACCTAAATTGAAGATTCTTCGAATCATTATATTATAGTATAATATTGAAGTGTGTTTCGCGTTGCAATCCTAAGATTGAATACTAAGAGTCTTGTAATAATTTAACTAGCAAGAGGAGAAAAAAAAAACAAAAAGAAAAAGAAAAAAAAATACATTCTTTCCTATTTATTATTGGCAATTGCCAATTAATACTCTTGAGTCTACTAGTATATTGTATTTGTCATGAATCGCAACTTAAACGCACAATAAAATTAATTGTAAATAATATTAATTATTTGTCATCGTAGCGTGCTAATTGA